>OX101756.1:107694689-110539972 GCA_944452675.1 Tachina lurida | reverse complement strand
TTTATGTTTAAAATATATATTTTAAAGTAAAAAGAATTACATTGTATGAATAGTTATCACAATGGAACCACCAGGAGGGTGGCGTTGGCTGAAGTAGTTAGCACGTTGACTACAAAACCGAAGGTCCAGGTTCAATCCCTGTATCCAACAGTCATTGAATAACAACACCACGCATTTTTCTGATGTGCATTAGTGTCCCTTCGTATCAGTTGTTGCAGGAAAGTTCAAGTGATGAAGGCATAGTCACTGGTCACTGAAACTATACCGACTTCAGCAGATACTAATCCTAATGTAACATCAGAGCGCCCTCCTTCGTTGTGTAGCAGAATCATCGGCGAAGTAAAATAATCAATAAAATGGCTACAAAACACAGCTTCAAAAATTTAATACGCCTCATTTGACACCAGATGGCGCAGCAAAACTGCATTATCAAAAAGCGTGCAAAAAAAAGCAGAGTTGTAAAAGAATGAAGCTCTCCTCTATCTCTTCCTTCACCACCTGTCTTCTCTATCACTATCCCTTTCCTAAAGAAGGTAACACCTAGTAATAGTAGTAGGCATTAATTGCCTGAGTGTTACTTCTCTTTAAAAAAAAAAAAAAAAAAAAAAAATTGGATCTCCGAGTGGGGGTGCGGTATAGCACCACCCTTCTCAACCTATGCATTCTCAATTAACTCTTGCAAAATGATTAATTGCATTAGTTTATTGATGATTTTAAAAAAATTGTATCTAATACAAAATATTTCTACCAATGTGTCTCGCCTATAAAGCATGATAGTCTTTGGTACAGAATCTTGCACGGATTTTCGCACAATATAGAAATAAGATTTTATCAAACGGTCTGCATTACTTGAGGCAAAGACTATTTGCTTGTTCCATCATGTCAGCTTTTAGTTGACTAGACATGTTTATGAAAATCTGGATGTGTAGTATTTATATACAAAGCCCAATTCAATGGCTCCCAAATTCTCAACCATGAAATTGGTGGCTGGTAAACGACGATGCAATAGCGTTTTCACCACATTAACAATTTTTCCGTGCAATTTGGGAAACCTTAAACAGATACATATATTACAAATTAAGTTTATAGAAATAAATATTCAAGCATACCTTAACATTTCCTATTGCATTTAATTGCCACAATGCGCTGCATTTCTTCATGTATCAACTCAACACAATGCGAATTATTAATTGTGGGGTTAAGACAACTTTTGCCGGGCCCAGCTAGTACTAGCTGACTTCTTATATATGTATGTATGTATAAATAAGACGCACGTTTATTTGTTGTACACTTTTAAGTAACTTTGTCCATTTTTGTGAACAATTTCATGCATTTAAGCATAATATTGTGTTTATGGCCATGATGAGCCAGTAAAACACATTTTATACCACTGATTTCGCGTCCAAAAAACCATCGGAGGGACTGCAATAAGGCAGCAAGTAAGGTTTCTTTACGTTGTCCAAAAATATCAAGATCATCTAACCTGAACCGTCTTTCAACATTTTAATTACATTTATTTTACAAATATTGTTTTCTGTGTTGTTGATGATAGATGCACATGGATAGTAAAATATGTTTTTATAAATGTGAATGTATTGGTATTTGAGTCAACTGTTTTTGACAGATGGGGTTTTTTGAAGCCAGACGAATTGCATGTTGTTTTTATTATTGTTGTATTTTTGTAGCGATAAGGCCACCTGTTCTGAATTCGCCTTGGATTGTACTTGAATGCCTGCTTAAAAAAGGAAGTTACGTAAACCAAGTTTTACATTAATTTAACTTATTATCACTTTCTTTAAGATGGGAAAAACAATAATATAGCAGAGGCTTGGAAGAATTATACAGAGTTCAAAAGGTGGATCAGAAAAGCAAAAGATGCGTTAAAGGCACTATGCATTTGATGTAACTTAAAATAATTGCCCGGTAAAGCGATTTATTATGTCATAGTTAAACAAAAAATTAAGACTCATTTATATAAAACATAAATAATAGAGAATATTTAGTTTTAAAATCATAAAAAACAGAGAATATTTAGTTAGTGCTTTTTATACCCTAATTTTTTTTTAATTTTTACCCTTCTTTATCCCATTTTATATGCTTACAGTGCTTTTGATGATGCAAGAGTTGGCATCACTGGTCATGAATAATATTTTTCAATGGGATTTTTTATAATTTTCCCTCGGTTTTAATTAGGGATCTAAGCGACAACATCCCGATACGGTTAAACTTCGGTGATATTTTTTAATTTATTTAAAGATATTTTTTAACAAACCATTTAATTTTCATTGTTTGTTTTTTGTATAACACCAAAGTATAAAATCAAGTAGGTTTTTTTTTAAATGTTATTGGTGGTCATTTTGATTAAGTATTGGATTGCAAAAATATTTACTACACTATATAGGAAGGGTAGTCTCTAAAGTATTATATGCGATTCAATTAATCGCAAAATGAAATATGTACGTCATTAAAAAAATACTTTTATATCTCATTATTATTGGAATTGCGCACATAATGCCACTAGAAAGGAAGTGTAGTGTCAAGGGTTCAATTGTTCACGTTTTAGAAATAAGTTTGCAAATTCAAATACATAATTGCTTTTGAACAATATATTTTTTTAAAGATGCCTCTTGAGATTAGGGATAATTTTGGTCATATGTACATATATGAAACATGTGCAATACACGTGTTTTATCACGAATGGTACTTTTTGCCCCTTTTTGGAAAGTAACAAAAAGCTTACATTATGAACAAGAGTCAGAAGGGCTAAGTGTTCTGCATAAACGTTTCCTAGATGCAAGATTTTACATAAGTGATTAACACACCATATACGAGTATCTAAAATTCAAGAGTTACGTGCTGATTCAATAGTGTAGAAAAGGAACATACGAGGAGCCTAAGCCCTGGGGGTGTACTCTGTAATTCGAAACAAGAGTAGACATGCAAATTCGAAAGCATTTTCTTTCGTTTCGAAAGACGGAATAGACCCCCTGCTTTTAGTTAGAAACGGATGAAAAAAAATTTTTTCTCATTCATTACCGTTAAATAATTTTGGATTTCAAATTTTTAATATTCGATTCGTGTTTTTAATAGTTTTAACAACAAAGACAAAAAATTAAAGATTTACACAAATCGCTCTTGTAGCTCAAAAGTTAAATTTACACGAAAACGGCCCACTGTGTTCCACTAAAAAAGGCTTTGCATTTGTTTGATACGAGTATTTATATGTTGTTGTTATTATTATTGCAATTGTTGCTAAGAGTTTGAACACCTTATTTGTAGTTTTAGTTTTATTAAATTGTTGTTGCTGTTGCTGTTGTTTTTGTCTTATAAGTTGTTGCTACTAGTTTGCTCGCACACTATTTAAATGAATTTTATCGTCAGGCCGCTCGTTCGCCCGTCTGAACGTGTGTTCGACTGACTGACTGAGTAACAGATTTACCGAGTGACTGATTAAACTTACAAAATAGTAGATTTTCTATGAAGATTTTTGTTTCTTTTTTGCTTTACTTTTATTTTATTATTACTAACGTTATTATATTTTTTTCCATTATTATTTTTATTGTTATTTTATGTAGAAAATTTTTGTTTTGTATCTATTGTTTTTTGGTTGTATTTAGTTTAATATTTTAAGATTTCTTGTTTAAGCTGCTGATGTTGCTTTAAAAAAATCTTTGCTTTTTAAATTGGTCGGTGTTTCTTTCTTTCTTTGATTTCGAGTAAATACCTACCTATTTGAATATTTTGTATAAAATGTTTGGCAAGAAACAGGAATTTCTGTAAACAAAATGTGAATAAGTTTCGTTATGGGTATAAATTTGATTATAAATTATTCTGTTAAACCCTGTTTCCACCAGTCGTTTTTTTAGTGATTTTCATTAGGGATGTAACGAATGTTCGCATTCGCTTTCGCATTCGCAAATAATTCGCTTACTTTTGCTATTTGCATTCGCTTTTGCATTCGCTAAAATGTATGCGAATATTTAAAGCGAATACTAAAGACAAAAATATTGGAAATATTTTCCAGTTTTTTTTTTAAGAAAAGGCAGTGTTTAAATTGCGGGAAAATATTTTCTACTTAGGACTAGTGCGTTAAAACTTTTGAAAAATGGTAAGCACATCATTACTTCGTTCAAAAAATTTTAAATGCAAAAATATTAACTATTCCTTCTTTGTTGTAAATTTTTTGCGAAACAAGTGCCACTCATATTATTTCGCATTTAAACTTAAAATGTTGAAGATATATTTCATATGTTTTTCCCAAGATGAACAGAGTACTACTTCTGCAAAAAATTTTCGTGAACAATTAATTCCAATTTTTCTTTATATGTATTTTGGTAGTATTTTACAGGAAATGTTAAACTTAGTACAAGGTCTTAGGGCCAAAGTTCGAATGGGTTGATTACCAAACATTTTGTAAATTTATTTTTCATTATTATCTATACTTATTTTAATATGATTTCATATATCTTTCAGTTTACCAATTTTTATTTCTAATAAATTAATAAATATTTGCTGAATTCAAGACTCAAGTAGATCTATGTATACAACATAACTTCATGTTCTTATACAAATTTAGTTTCATGTGCTTTTTTTAACGTATTGTAATATTTGCATTCGCTTTCGCATTCGCATTCGCTTTCGCAAAAATTAAAATGTAGTATTCGTTTTCGCATTCGCATTCGCTAAACTGGTATTCGTTACATCCCTAATTTTCATACAAATTTTCTCTATAGGAGTCAGTCAACTGTTTGTGTTGTGGAAACAGGAGGTTAATTATTCCACAAACGAACTAGAAAAAATAGTATGTAAGAAAAATATACATATGTATATCTAGATATACTCGGCCAAATAATAAATATTATATATAATAATATAATAAATCAATAACGAACAAAGTTTTGTGAACCAAAACTATACGAAACATTTCCAAAGACTTTTAAGATACTCGTAGGCTTATAATTGCAGATTTTTTATATCTACTTGTACCCCTTTTAGATACGGAAAGTTTACTTTGCAAAGTCTTAATTCAGCTGGGAGAAATACAGAAAGAGATAGTATTCCTCCCTCTGTCTTTCACACAGCTGAATTAAGACTTTGCAAAGTAAACTTTGTGTGTCTAAAAGGGGTATTACTGAATTCGAAGCTATAGCAATGCTTGTGATTGCTGTGAAAAAAGAATCTGTACATTACTTTTCACATAACAATACCGATCAGCTGTTTCCTGCCGTTGCAGTTACATGCCATTACAGTCGGCTAACTGAGCCTTAAGAGTTTTAATTTAATTGTTTCTGTATAGACAACAACCATCAGCTGATTCGGCACATAATAACAGAGTTGCCAGATCTGATGATCTCAAAAGAAACAACAATTACTGAATTTCTCTGCTTAAAATTACCACAAACTTTCATTAAATGCACGTTATATACATATAATGTACGGTATATATAATGTTTTTAATCTTATTTTATACTTTATTATTTGCTGTTGTTGCCATCAAACAATTTGGTTATTGAACCAATAACATAGCGGGCTACAATTTTAACAATCACACTGAACAAAATTCTCAATTCATTGGAGACAAGTTAATTAGTCAAGTTTTTTTTTAACTTTTTAATTACAAAAACAAACACTTTTGCAATAAATATTTGAAGTACATGAGAATGAAATTCTTTGAAAAAAAAAATCAGCAAAGATACATATAATATTTATTTATAACTATACAGGGTGGCCCAGAATGGCCGAAGGGATTTGAATTCCTTGTAACTTTTTTATTATAATTTTTTCTTCATCTTTTCAATATTTTGTAAAGAAGACTTTGGGGAATCTGTTCAACAATGTTGTTTGCACTCAACTTTTTTCCAAGCCTCTACTTTTTCTTCAGATCTTGTTCGCCTGTTTTCTTACACTCTATTATTCTTTTATACTATTCAACTTCGCCAAGCATAAATATAATTCCTTTCTCAGTAAAATTTGGCGACCTTTAATTAAATTTTTTTTTTTAACATTTATGACTTTTTGATTGTGCAAGGAATTGATATCCTGCTGCAAAACAGCTGCTTTTTGAGATTTATTCTAGTGCTGCCATAATATTATGTTTTAAACTACACAGAATGAATGGTTAACTTATTTAGTTACTCCTGTTGAGTTTAAACTACGATTACATATAAATTTGAGTTTAGCTTAACTAAACCAGCGTTTAAACTTTGACTGATTTATTAGCCCTAAGTGTAAGGTGTTTAGTCGGAAAGTATAACTGGCCCATATTTTTTTTGAAAATGAACACGGTGTCGCCGTTTCCATCACGCTGGCGTTAGATATCGTTGTTGAATTGTGTACTGTACCATTTTAAATTCCCCCAAAATCTTCTTCAAGAAAGAAAAGACGAAATTATAATAAAAAAGTTATAAGGAATTCAAACCTAAAATTGTAATAAAAAAGTTATAAGGAATTCAAACCTCTTCGGTCATTCTGCGCCACCCTGTTGTACATACAGTTAATATTTTGAAGCGAGAGCTGTTGTTAAGAATTGCTTTGAATTTTTGATAAGATTATTGTTTTATTTTTGTTGTATGTGTGGAAATAAGGAAAGAGGGCAGAGTAAACCAAAATCCCGCACAGTTTGCAAGATATGAGCCTGAGAAAATTCCAAAATAACACCGTGGCCCAAAATCTTTGGGGCCCATAATAAAAGAGTGCATGACTTGGGGCAAAACTGGGAGACATGGGTTGTTTTTTTTTTTGTCTTTTATAACGTAGTGGTGTCCATATATGGTTATATTTCCATGACTTAAAAAAGTACACACAGTGTAATAGTGTGATTATGACAATTTTAGCTTAAGTCAACTTAAGCACTTTTTTCTTTTGCCCCATATACTCGTACGTATATTCTTTAATTGACAAATGGCAGAAAACATTCCATAATGATAAGAGCGAAGTACACGAAGTAACAGAGCCACACATTTATGACAACAAAAGCTGAAATGACAACAAATGCTAAAATATTGTTCAATAAAGTGTCAATTGATATTGGCCATAAACTAGAAAAATCAATTAACTTGTTAGTCGACATCTGTGTGGTTTTTGATGGGACTTTTTAGCAATAGAATTTATTTATATATTTGTTTAACATGATGCTTTAATTTGAACTTTAAATCATCTTTACCCCCAGTTTTTGACTGGCTAATCAAACTGTAATTATTTTTAAGTTCTAATTAAATACGAAATTGTGTTTTTGAGTGCATAATTAAATAATAATTAAATACCCAACCTTGTGTAATTAAATACTACTTAAGTTTTATGAACGTACCATATGTTTTTATGCGTGTATGTGTTTATTGAAAACATGTCATGTGTCATCATGTGGTCGGGTTGAAAACATCATGTGGTCGGATTAAGAAGAATTTCGTTTAAATTTTATAAATATATAACATATGCAATACAAAGTTTTATATTATGGAATAAAGTAATAGAGAAATGTATTATAATGTTCGTTTGATTTCATAAAATGAGTTTTTATGCAATTAAAATTTTCTACATGTTTATAACCTAACTTTTTTGTTTATGCTAACCAGCTGTTCTTTGGAAATTTTGCAGTGCTGCCGTACTTTCAACGTAATTTAATAAGAACTTTAATTAACCACTGAAATAATGAAATCGGATTTAATTACAACTTAATTTTAAATAAAAATTAGCTAATTACGTACTTAATTATTAAGTTAAAAACTGCGGGTTAGACAGGGAGTCGTTGCCAGTTTAGGTTTTTTTTTTTAGAAAAAATTTAGCATAATTTTTTCGTTTTTGGGAAATATATGCCTAATAATTTAATAGTTAGTAATTTAGTGGATAATAATTTAATAGTTATTAATTTATTTTTTTTTGCCCTGTATGTTTTATTTATTTATCTATGATTCAAATTTCATCAAAATAGGTTAGATATTTTCGGCGAGGCAGTAATTCTCCCTATATCTTGGTTTTTGGAGGCGAATTATAGGGCGAGCAGTGTACTCACGTTAAAATTACTTTTGTTTTTCTTTTGAGTACTGAAACTATTGCTTTAAAATTGCAAATGCATGTTTTTTCCCTTAACCCTGATAAAAGCAAGAACGAAATATCTTTACGAAACAATGAATTTGCGTAAAAATGGCATCGATTTGTTAGAGCATATTTTTGCATATTTTGCTGAAAATGCATATTTTTGCATAATTTGGTCATAAATGCATATTTTTGTCTCATATTTTGGCACAAATGCATGATTTTGTGTGATATTTTCTCAAAAATGCAAATTTCAAAAAATATTTTTGACAAATTATTAATGCAAAACTGTTTTTTGGACAATTTGTTCGCTTAAATTGTTGCAGAATTGTAGAACGATTGTACAAGCACACGAACCTACCAATTTTAATAGAAATTATAATTTTGATGATTTCAAGAGCAAATTGCCCGCTATTAAAGCCGAAAATAGTGAAACAATCGTTATGTCGTATTTAATCTTGTGTAAAAATATAATGGCGGTATTCGGTGTTTGATGCAAATTGTCTTGCGTCATTGGAAATGCAAAGTATCGTTGCTTTTCTTTAAAATCCAACAAGAAAATACACACACAATCCAAAGAAAAGCTATGATATTTTGCATTTTCACTTACGCAAGACCATTTGCATCAAACATCGAATAACGCCAATGTAAAAGGCTTGTCCACGCACCTTTTGAAAGAAAAAATATGTAAATTGAAAACTTTTCTTTAGAATAAAATTTTTTTAAATATGTGCATATTTTATTGTTTTAAGTGCATATTTTGAGTTTTTGATGTCACAACATTTTAGGTGCCTAAAACACCTTTTTTAAATGCATGAAGTCCTTGTCCTTGGTTATAATTAATATTTTCAGAATATAGGAGGTTTAGCGACGCTAGACCCTATCCTAAGCACCATAGTGCAAACTTATATAGCCTATGTCCGTTAGCAAGTTCCATTTTTCAATATTTTTAAAATCTGACCGGCACTTCCGGAGATTACCTCTTGCAAACATAGAAACATACCAACTTTTCAGCTTTATAAAAATCGTACCAGGTACCAGGGTTACTATTTATATTTCGGGAATAGCAAATAATAACAAATGAAAATGGCTTTATTGTTTTTCGAAATATTCCCCTTGATGATCAGTACACTTTGGCATTCAAACCATTTGTCATAGCAGTTTTTCCATTCCTCTTGAGACACCTCCAAAACATGGTTTTTGAACGATTCAACTGGTTCTTCGGTGCTCGTAAATCGTTGACCACGCAGTTTACCTTTGATATTCCGGAACAAGAAGAAGTCATTGCGTGCCAAGTTAGGACTGTACGGAGAATGAGTCATCAATTCGATGTTTTGACTGCTCAAAAATTCACTTGTTTGACGAGCTGTGTGAGAGCTGGCATTGTCATGATGAAAAATGATTCGTCTTCGGGGGCTAGTTTTACGAATTTCTCTGAAGACTTCCGACAAACAAATGGTAGTGTACCACTCCGAATTTATAGTTATTCGTTGCTCAAGCCGAACAGTGGCCATATGACCCATTCGTCTGAAGAAACAGGCGATCAGGTACCGTCAGGTATTTGTCCCATTTTAATGGCAATGGTATTGAAGTGGAACTAATGTGGAAGGATGCTTCTATCTCACAAATAGGTCACATGACAATCTTGCATTATCAGTTCACGCACTGCATCGATGTTTTGTGGCACAACAAAAGATTTTGTATGACCTTCAGGGAATTTGTTGGCGACTGAACTACGACCACGATTGAAGTCACTACGCCAGCGATATACTGTCGTTTTTGATACTGCTTTGTCGCCATACAAAGAACTGAGTTCATCCATACATTCTTGTTGAGATAATCCATATCGAAAATTATGAAAAATAATTTAACGAAAGCTTTGTCTTTTTTACAGTGAAACAAAACAAATAGCACTGGTACATCAGAACATTGTGAGTACGTTTATGCTTCAAAATGTTAAAAACTTTATTATGGTGTTGCCAGATTTTAGCTATTGACATTAGTGTTGCCAGTTCCCGAAATATAAATAGTTCCCCTCGCAATATTTAAGTAACAAACACACTAAAAAAATGCGTTCTAAAAGTATCAACAGCTGGTAGCAAATTGACAATCAGCTGTTTTTTTCAATATCTATATTTAAACAGGTGTAATAGCATGTGTTTTAACATCCGAACTCACAAGAAAATTTGCGAAAATGATTCGGGAGCCAGAACATACAAGGTTATCATATCAAAATTCACTGTTCAAAATAATAGAACTACATATTTAGAGCATCTGCAATATTTTTATATGAAAGGCACTAACATTTTTTAAATAATTTTCCTTAAAATTTTCTAGACTACTTGACTATTTGTAATAGGGAAACTACACTTTAATATTTTAAAATTTCTGTAATTAAAAAATATGTAAATGTTTGTTGTTAGTAATTAGCATTTCTTGTCCATTTGGCCTGTCTGTAGCTGTTGACCCGTGAGGCACAACAAATTATAAATTTTCACACGCTGCATAACAAAATAACATTTAAACATTTAAAAAAAAAAATGATTGTCATACGCCTATCGCCTACGAGTCTGACTGGTACCTGTCTGGGGGTCTGTTGTTTTTTTTAAACAATTTTCAAATTTGTAAAACATAAATTTTAATATTTCAAAAATTATAATGTTTTATTTTATGTGGTTTTTTTATAATTAAAAAAACTGTTGAAAACTTAAGTCCTAAGACCTTTTGATCGCTGTTGTTGTATATGTAGTTAAAACAACAACAACAACAGCAATGATGTTTAGGAGATTAAATATCGGTAGGTATCTGTCTGTCTGTCTGTCTGCCCATCCATGCTGAGTAACCAAGTAAGTGAACCAATATTATGGCTTAAGTTTATTTCGTCTTCTTTATCTGGGAATATTATTTTCAGTTTATTTATTGTACATACATATTTATCTTTTTTTCTTTTGTTGTTATTGTTTGTATTCCGACCATGACCTAATAAATGCGCGCAATCGCATATCTTATTTTATTTTTTATTTAATATTCTTCTTTTCTGCTTCTTTAAATAAGAAACACAATGTTGTAAATAAAGTTTATGTATCAGTTTATACACATAAAAGAAAATAAAACAAATACATATCGTTCGTTTACTCAAAGAACATCATAACTCAAATAAATAGATTTTTTTAATTAATAATGAAGAATTAATCCTCATTTCGTTCTTTATATTGTGTAAAAATTTCATAGAAATGTCTGGTTTACTCATTTCTAGGGAGAAAAATAAAATTTTCTTTTTCCATTAAGTTGTGTGTAAATTTAAAACTGGCAAACTGGTTGTTTTTTAGTTATGACGTTCTTTGAGTAAATGCGCGATATGTCTGTATGAATATAAGTGAACCCATTGTGACTGGTATAGTGTAGGGAAAAAGTGTACATACGAAAGGGATTAAACATTAATGTTAATTAACATATATTGCACTTGTTCTTATAAAGGGGGTCAAACTCAATTGATATACTCTTGTATCACAAAGAGGTATACAGCCAGCGTTACCATATTTAAAGAATTTTTCTTATTTTTTTAAGATTTACAAAAGGCCGTAGGTACCATTAGAATAAAACAGCTGTTGTTTCTTCACTACTTTTATCGAATCACATCCGCATTGGTTTTTTATTCTAAATTCTAAGATTTGGTTACTAAGAAGTACATATTTAAGAAATATATATTAACAAGTAGTAATTTAAAAAAAATCAAAAAATCCGACTGCGAACAACTTCGAACAGTTAGTTAAATATCCTTAAGGGTTATTCAAAATGAAAAAATCATAAGAGAAACCTAAGGATGATTTTGAAATACCTGTCGAATGATACCCATCGCCAACTTTTTATTTTTTATAGCTAAGCTATTTATGGCGCGATACAGGAGTTAGGACGTGATTTGCGTAACACAAATAATCGACGCAAATTGTTTGATTTTGTTTTATTTCGTTCTTTGAAGTGAGTGAAACAAAAACAACGAGAAAGATAGCTCAATTTGTTTTCGTATTGTTTTTGCACATGAGCTCAAACCAGAGAGCACAGCCAGTCGGCTGTAAGCCGGCTAACAGCCGCCACCGGCTACAAACAATACATAAATATAAACGTGCGCTGCTAAAAAAGCAAATAATGAGAAATAAATGGAAACTTTTTCAAATATTTGCGGTGAATTTGACATCATCACATAAAATAATTTTATTGCACTGTTATTTAAGACATTAAGTTTGTTTTATATAGCTAATTAGCATAGCTATAACCGGGTTTCCTAAGAATCCTCTCTTCTTTTTCTTATTTACAAAATGGCGTCTGTTGGCCTTCATATTGAGTTTTGACTACTGTCATATCTTTAGTCCCCCCCAGGCGAGTCTATTTTTGACTACGGGTGTGGCAATACCGCGGCCCCAGCTGGGGTGATGTGGCTTTTTCTGTTGACGTACCTTTGGTACATTACCCACAAAACTTATGTGTTACAACCCAATCTCTAGCAACAGAGCAAAGGATGTGCGTATATTTATAAAAGGAAGACAGGTTTGTTTATGTCAACCAGGTGCAGCGTCACCCGGAACTGCTCCTGAGTTCAAAAGACGATAGAGGTGAAGCCTTTATGGTGGAACTTCGAGGTATCCCCAGATGTTTGTCTTTGGTACCACGGGTGCCGGTTGCTCAACAGTCGAGCTGCTCTAGGTGGTTGGGTGTATGTAGCGGACGTCTGGATCCTTTGCTAAAACATCGAGTTTAACCCCCACCACGGGATTAAAGGGATGATTTTGATGTGTGTGGAGTAGGCACTGGATTTTTGGTGACACAGGAAGGCGTCCATCTCTGATGAGTGGTTGAGCTGTGCCGGCAATGGTTGAGGAAGGTGTATACACAACACCTGTGGCATGAGAACCGGGAGAATACACGTGGTCGCTGTGGTTGCTACCATAAAAAGCTGGGAGAATATTCTTGACTTCCCAGTGTTAAATCAATGCTAGTGGTTGGTGTGACGCGGTCATCCAAACACTATTCTAGGTACTTTTGCCATACAACAGATAGTACTGTTTTGACAAAGTCATTACGGCGAAGAGTTAAGATAGCTCAAAGTACCTTAGCAAGGTACTTGAATATATGTAGTGCAGGGATAACTATGTATATACAAAGATTGCAATCTATGTGCCTTGAGGATTGGGCACTAGGTTCATTCTAAAAGGGTGCATGGGGGCGATGGTATGTCGTCTTACCTGCACCCAGTGCTTGGCACCCGCGACATAAGGCCTTAAACGAGGTGCTCACGGAAATCTCAGCACATCTGTTAGTTAAAGGTTTAAAAACAACACTCACGCTTTGTAGCAGAAAGTTATTGGTATATATCACAAACTTGAAGATATCCTAATTATCGAAAGATTCAAATTAACGAATTTCAAATTATGCCTTTGTAGTGGAGCTAAAAAAAATTATGGCAGATAAGCAATTGGCTGAATATAACGAGTTTGTTTTAAAACCATTTAAGTTTTTTAGTTCATAACTGTTGCATGTGTCCAATTACTTTGGCAACGTACTGTACTGGTACCACTCATTTAGGAGAAGGAAAAAAAATTATTTGTATGATTTTGTAAGTTTTTTCATTTTGCCAAACAAAAAGTAATACGATTTTGCACAAAGTGTATACAATTACAATTTAATAGAATATTTTTTTTTTACTTCAGTTTTGGCTCCGTGTTTGTTTGGTGTTTCAAATTATATTGTTGTTTGTTATGTTGTCTATTCTTTTTGTCTTTTTTTTTTTTAAATAAAGTCTTGTATGCATATAATCTTAAATCCACGCCTTGTCATGATTTTCCTTCCATCTGTTAGTAGTTTGTAACTCTTCTCAATAATATTCGTATTGAAAATTGAAATGGAAAATAAATTAATTTATTGCAAAATATGGCAAGTGAATCGAACAAGAAAAAAATCGTGTTTATTATTAATCAGTTTGTTTAATCGATTTTATGCGACTTAAATATGCCAAGAATAATAAATAATATTTGCTAAGTAGGCTACAGTCAGTCAAGGACATATTATTTGTGGTTTTATTTATCCTTTGAATAAATAATGCGCAAATAGAAAAGCAAGTAAATGTTTGCAATTCGTTTCAAAAATAATACGAAGGAACACACACATACATACATACATACTTTAAAGAAAGCCATACGGCAAATACATACCTACACATATCGTCGGGTGGTTATTGGTTTGCCGCAGTAATATTGTATTTTTAATATACTGTGCGGCAAACCAGTAACCACCCGACGATATTTAGATATGTATGCATGCATGTGAAGGGTGTTTCATTAAGCGGTTTCTATTTTTAAATTTAAATAAAGCAAAGTGTGTGTGAGATATCATCAGAATTTTTCTTATTTGTTTAAAAGGCCTATCGATGCCATTAATGTATGGAAAATATAGTATAATGCATATTATTCATTATATTCACTTCATTGTATTACCTTGCTTCATATTCTTATTTGGGCGTTATTTCCTCGGGTCTTATTTCATAGCGCCATTACAACCATTTGGATAAAATAATACAATATAATAATATTTCAGTTGCCAACATAGACTTAGCGCCAATGTAATGCCAAAAAGTTGGCGATTGTCTACTCCGTCCCTCTCTCCAGATCTCGAGGACAATTTTATCCTTTTGTTCTTCAAAAAACAGTGGTAAGATAATCTCTAGATAAATCTCATATGATTGCATCTACGACTAATAAAAAAAAGCCTTCTGCGGCTCTTGTACATGAATCGTCTTTGGTAACAGTTTCTCCCGTGCGAAGCAGCTTCCACGATTAAAATATGAGCTCGTCTGCGATTAAAAATGCTCTACATATGATTCACAATAGACTCTTCTGCGATTGAAATGGCTAGCTGGGTAATAACAAATACGCTGAAGTTGAGGATAGACACAGAGAAAAAACTGCCTCATAGAATCAAGAAGAGTTTCTCTATGAAACGTTTTTATGCTAAGGGGTATCCCAGCAGAAAGAAGCGATGATTTTTTCATAGAGATTCCTTGTTTTTATCTTATTAATTTTATCAAGAGGAAAACCACATAAAATCAAGAATAAATCTTATTATTCACAACTTTTTTTACTCAATTTCCATTATTTTTGGCATCAAAAAAACAATCCATAGAGAAAAACTTCTTGATTCTATTAAGTTTTCTTATAAATTGTAAACTATAGGGATACTTATTGATTTTATTATGTTGCCTTCTTGATTTTTTTTAAAAGGTTTTCTTCTTGATTTTATTAGGCTATCTTATTGATTTTTTCAATAAGTAGCTCTTCTTGATTTTAGTAGGTTCCTATATGATTATGTGTAAAGCATCTTATTGATTTATTTAATAAGGAAATCTTCTTGATTTTATGAGGTGTATTGTTATTTCATATCTATAAATAGACATAGAGACAATTTTTTTCATGATCTTTTTCATTTTTGTATAAGAATGTTTGCACAATAATTTCAATGGTTATTCAGGCTGCTTGTTACCATATTGTGAGTAAGTTAGTTAACAATATAACATAATGTGTATGTATGTATGTATAAATAAATAACATCTATAATATACTACATACATACATACATATGTATGTGGTATAGAATTTAAATGAAAATTTAAATGAGGTCGCCTAATAAAAACAAGGAGAAAATCTTATTGAAAAAATCTATAAGATAGCCTAATAAAAACTAGAAGATTTCTTCTTGATTTTTTCAAAAAGGTTTTCATGAAATTAATAAGATTTCCGTATTGAAAAAAAACCATAGAGATTTCTTATTAATTTTGTTCTATTTTATGAGGTATTTAGTAGGCACTGTTTTCTCTGTGTACAGAAGAACGAAGCATTACAAATTTAAGGCTTTATACTCGTAAATGGAAAAATTTGCTCAGAACTGATAAAGTTTGGATTGAAGTTCATAATTGTAGAAATTTATCAACTAATAGTCCATTTATAAAACTAAGATTTTGCTCTATTCAAATGCTGAGGTGAATAGAAGTTTTAGCGCTATGAATTATTTTAAAAATATAACTAAGGCCCAGCATAAAGACCATAATTTCAGAACGTTTCCACTCAAAATTTTATTCAAGTGTTTTGATATTTCGACTACACCATATGATTTAATTTAATATATAAAAGAGTAAAAATAAAATTTGAATTTAATGCATTTTCCTCTACATACATACCAGTGATCGGCAATGCATCGTTTTTTCGCTATTAATACTGACTCATGAAATTTTAAATATAAGTGGGTAGACATAATTTAAACTAAACTACTCTGATTTGCGCATGCTCACGATGACATTGATTTATAAGTATAGGTTGAAATATATATGAATGCGAAGTCGACATCATATACATATCACACTCACATTCATATATCACCTCAGTTTGATTTCTAATTTCTGCAAAATACTTATACTACTCACATTGATTCAGCTCACTCAACTCATGCATGTATGTTTATTTAAAATCTTTAGTCATTAAACAGTTTGCAAGTAGTATACAAAGTAGTAACTAGGTTTTTTTTTTTTAATTCGTATGTTCGTATCGGAAGTATGCATTGTGAATCATACTTATTTTGCATCGTCGAAATCAACTTCATTAATGTTACTAAGTATTAATTCGATGCGCACTTCAAACTTTCGAGTGAATATGATTCATAGACAACATTGCAATAAGTATGAGTGTGCATAAGTACAAGAAATTATAAGTCATGATTCAACTCTACTCACTTTTTCACTACTCATTGCTGTTCTCTGATACATACAAACATAGTTATTGCATTTAGTGCTTTTCTCATGAACGAACCGTGCTTTTTGCTCCGAAAAAGTTGGCATCACTGCATACTATAAGCTTATAGTGAATTAGTAATTTTTGCTTGTGACAATTCACAATAGTTCCGATAATATTTCTTTTATTTCTTTTTGTATTACATAAATGCACATTTTAATTTAAATTCTTTTCATTTACAACTTTTTATTTAATTTTTTACGTTTTCTGCAATTTTATACAAGTCAACATTTTTATGGTGTGGCACTTCAGAGAATTTCATGATTAGCATTTTAATAAAGCAAAAATCAATGTATTTATATTTGTGGCTAAAGATAACAAATATTTTGTTGGTTTTTTTTTTGTATTTTTATTTAATTAAAAATAAATTTAATAAAAATAATATTAATATAGAGCGAAATTGTGCAGACTACTGTATAATTTTGTTATAAAAACAGAACTCCTAAATAAAAAATAAAAAAAAATATATGTGCAGGTATATATGTCGGTTTTTTTTAATTTTTTTTATTTGTTTCTTGTTCTTTTGACAAAATGAAATAATTAAATTATATCGAATTTTAATTAATTGGTATGGTTTTGATAAAAAAAAATAATACGAGTACATTGAATAAAACAATAGTCTACTTGCATGAGTTTATGGAATAAACACCATTTTTGTTTTCATAAAAGCAATAAAATAGTTCACAACAATTATATTTGGAGTAACAAATTTATTAAAACGCTAAACACGCGCTGGTTTTTTGGTTGGCAGGGGGAGAGGGGGCGGGGTGCAAGGGAGGGGGCATAAAAAACTGACAACCGAATTTAATTTTTGCTAAAAAGACCGTGAAGTGTACACACAAATACTCGTATGTGTGAATATTTTGGTTTTTTTTTTTTTTTTGTTAATTTTATCGAAATAAAATACAAAGTAGATACTAAAAACATATTAATAAAATTAGAAATAGCAAATTGTACGTTTCGGAATGTGCGAAACTAAATTTTTAATTTAGCAGATAAGAATTTCAACTTTATTGAAAAATAAATAGAGATGAGAGCACAGCTCATGTGATCGGCATTGCTCACGTGGAATATCAGATTATGAGTGAAAAGTCACTCACTATAATTAACTAAAAATGGCTACACAGTGAACAAAAAAATACTAACGCATACTATTTGTATGCGTTGCAAAAAAAAATATTTTTGGAATTGTTTTTACATTATCTTTAATCCTAGGGGGTGACTGGAACAACTTTTTTTTCGAACCACTCTAAGGCACACCAATTTTCTAAACCAAAATTGAAGTTGCAAGTAACTTTTCCATATTGACCGTGAACAAACCTAATGCAAATGTTAAAAAAAAACATTTCTGCACCATAAAGCAAGCCACAGACCTTGCGACTGTTGGTACAACATGATCAAGTTGTGTATAAGATTGTAAAGTGTGTGGGGTCGTCGTATGAAGTTGTGTATCGGTTGTACGAAAGATTAAAAAGATTTGATTTTTTGTCTAGTTGTATGGACAGGTTGTAAAATTTGGGAGTTTGTTGTACAACTTCAATTCATTTTGTTCTTATTTTCGTTGTGGTCATATGAAAAACATCGCGCTCGAATTCAAATTTGCGTATAAAATGGAGAATTGAACAGAAAGAAGTGATTTTATATAATTGTATAAGAGTTTGCGCGGAAGAATTGCTTTTTTATATTCATCGGCACTTTTGACAAAAGGTCATTGAATACTTCGTTTGACACCCACGTGTAATTTTTATAGTCCATTGGCTCACTTTCTTTTATTATTTCCAAAAGTTTGTTATTAGAATACGTTTTTTTATATAAATCACTCCTTTAACCAAATTCTTTTTTCTGTCCTTTTTTACGTTCTTTTTCTTATTTTGTCACCAAAAAAAAAACCGTCCATTACAATACACGACATAACACCCGATGTCATGTTTACTCCAAAAAAAAATTAAGAAATGAAGTTGTGCTCTAATGTTGTGCACGTTGTTGTAAAGTTTGTGGGCAAAACACACAACTTGTTAATCCAACGTGTTGTACCAACAGTCGCAAGGTGTATGGCTTGCATAACAATGATCCAAAAATTATATGCTAAAGATAAAAATATACAAGCACACACACATATGCAAGACGGTGTTGAAGTAGACACTCAAAGCATAACAACAACTATTATGTTAAACCATCGGCTTGTTAAGAAATATACAACCACACAAAGACAGAAGGCAACGCTGACGTAGGAAGAAAGCAACAACAACTTATAAAGATTCTACAATGATGTGTTTTTGTAAACGTACATACACACAAACCAACACTACGAGTTGTAATAGGATGTTGCTAACATTATTCTAGAAGCTTTATGTTAAGTTCAAAAAGGACGTTCCATACGCTCAACGATCAGTCGAGTCGTATGTAAAGAATACAGGAGTTAACATCGTGGTATTTCAGCAGTGCAGAGATTAGCACTGAGTGTTTTAAAAGCATTTACGATCAGTATTGAGTATATTATAAAAAACAAAAATATTTTCCTAAAGAAGCCACACAAAGGAGTCGCGAAATATTGAAAACTAAAATATTTTCTTTTATAAAACAAGAGATTTTGAGCTTAAAAGATATTAGGGATTATTAGAATTTGAAAGATATCAAGAAACTAGAAGAAATATTTAAATTTTTGTGAACGTAAAGTCAAAGTTGATTTATTGAAAATTAAATTACCAGTTTTTGTTTTCAGACTTAATTTTCACATTTTTTTTCTCTACCCAAGTATTTGATTAATAACTTTAAAATAGTAATAAACGTACTTACATATAATTATATAAGTAAGTGCAGAGCAGAACAGTGAAGTTAACATCGTGGTATTTCAGTAGAGATTAATGTAACATTGTGTGTTTTAAAAGTTCTTACTATACTTACTTACTTACTTAATACTGAGTATATTATAAAAAAACAAAATACTTTCCTGAAGAAGCCGCACAAATGAGTGGAGAGTTATTAAATTATATATACATACATATAAGGATAAGGACCTATCGTTGTTGGAGTATTTAGACTTCGACTACGGCAGTTTCATCCTAGATTAAAGAAAAAATTTTGCGGTGTTCTTTAACCTATTTCAAAAAAGTAGTAGTAAGAGTCGAAATACCCCAACCACGATAAGGGGAAATATTTTTATATAAAAACAAGAGACATTGAGCTTGAAAAGTATTAGAGATTATTATAAAGAATTAAAAATTTTTGGATCAACCGACGTACAGACCAAACAAACACGGCTGGACCGATTTTCTTCAAATATAAGCGAGAAGATATTAGATCACGTCACCTTTCAAACGAAAAAAAACCAAACTAAAGTCGGTCTATCCGTTTGGGACTAGAGCGTGAAAAACAAACATATTCAAACAAACAAACAAAAAAGATGTGATATCTTCTAAGCGGCTGGACCAATTTTCTTCAAATATAGCTAAGAACACTCTTGATCAAGTCACCTTTCAAACAGAAAAAATCGGTCCAGCCTCAAGAGTTGAGCAAACAAGATATTTGTATGAAATTTTTACACAATATGAAAAACGACATGAGCATTAATTCTGCATCATTAACTCAAAAATTAAATTTTTTGACTTATGACATTCTTACAATAAATAAGCGATATGAGCTCAATTTTTCAATTATTCAAATTTCAATTAAAATAATGTACTTTAAAGAAAATTTTATACGCGAGACACAACATTTTCAAGACCATCTGCATGACATGATCTTGAAACTGTGTGTGACAGTTACGACAGGCAGACAGACACTTTTTCGCAGAAAATTTAAGTGACGGAATTTATTTCTAACAAAATATTTGTTTGACAAGCAATATAAGTACATATCGCTCATTTACTTAAACAACGTCATAACTCAAAAATTCCATTAATCCTTATATCGTTATTCATATGGTGTAATAAATTTCATACACATATATGTTGTTTAGTCCTAATTTACACTATGCAAGTCTTATTGCTAAGCGGATGAGTTTTGGGAGAGAGAGAGAGAGAGACGAGGGGAACAGAAACGTTGCTTTTTCCCTCGCCACTCTCCTAAAAAACTAATCAGCTTAGCAATAAGACTTGCATCATGATACAATTATACAGGTAGCCGCAAATCTACAACAAATGTACAACAAATAAAACAACAGTGATTTTTATTGATTTTTGTGATTGACAAGAGAGACAACCAAGAGAAAACAATATACCTATACTTGCGTTTTCTCTTGCCTTTGCAAAGAATGTTTGTATTAGTCCAGTTTTAATAGGCACTGTGCGCGTGTGTTGGTAAAACATAAACAGCATTTGGCAGATCACATCACGAAACAAGCAAAACAGCTGGCGCTTCGCGATTACCTGTATTATTGTATCATGGCTTGCATGGTGTAAATTAGGACTTACTCAATTCTTGAAAGCAAAATACATTTTGTTTGTAAATGGAAATCGTTAAACACATTTTCTGGCAAACTATGTACATAGTTTTTTTCTTTTTGAGTTATGACGTTGCTTAAGTAAATGAGCGATATGAAAACTTGACACTTTTATGCTGAAAAAAAATATGTGCCCCATGAAACCATAACAAACAAATTTAAACAAAGTCCTTGAATTATCTCCAAAAGTAACAAAATCAAATCACTCACTTAAAAAATATATTTAAAATTCTTTTTCCATAAACAAAAAAATGAAAGTGATTCGGCACGTGCGCATTGCGAAGGTGCGGAAATAGTTTTTGTCCATTTGTATCTTCGCAGTACATACGACGTTTTTTTAGAGCTTTTTGTTGCTAATTTTGTGTTAATTGTATTTGAGTGTATGTTTTTTTTTATCTACCCACTTGACCTGAGATTCGATAAAAACAAATGCTCACTAAAGCGCCGAAATTTCGAGACAAAATTGTTCGATATTTGTTCGCAAATCTAAAAATATTCGATTGTTCACTAAAGCTTCCAACTTCGAACATCTCTCGATAGTTTTGCGACTGTGTGACGGTAGCCGAGTGGATGTGTGCTCTAGATTCTAGAGCAGCTACGTCCAAGCCATATGCACAATGTGCAAACTTTTATAAAGAGCTTTTTGCGCGTTCACACCGACGAGAGTCAACATCCACAACAACAACACCACAGACACCAAATAAACAAGAACAAATTTAAGAGCTTTCAAAGCTGTTTACCTCAAATGCAAATATCAGTGTATGTGTGCTTGGACGTAGCTGGTCTAGAGGTACCAAGTTTGAGCCATGACAGCACTGTAAGTTAAAAAATAAGATAAGAAAATTACTTTTTTACTTTTTCTGCTGCATTTTTGCGATATCGAAATGAATTCGATAATCTCTCACTTTTGATATTGCTAGCGAAATTCGATAACGAATGTTTTTTGGGACAAAACTGAGCGACAGGTAAACTTTTTCGATTCATTTTTGAGTGTAACTCTCGACAGTTTTACACGATAAATGTTCGAGATATAGTCGAAATCGATATCAATAGCGAAAGTCTTGGTCATGTGGGTATAAGTTTGATTTCGATATGTTTTTGTTGTGTTTTACTTTATTCTGTTTTTTTTTTTTTTGCTGTACATTAATGCAAATTGGACATCCATCCAATCGATATTTATGTGTTTTTGTTGCGATTGCTATTTTTTTTTCGTATTAATCTTGACCCGGTATAAAACGTGACCGCACTTCTTATTGTCTTTGCACATTGAAATAATTTAATTATTTTTTTCCTTTCGTTATTTTGTTTACATTTTTTTTAGCTAATTTTGTTTTTCTAGTAAATATTGTGTATTTTAACTGTAACAAATACATAATCTGCCATATGACATACAAATTTATACATGCCCTTAATTATGAAAGTGGTGTAAGTCATATTCATTTTTGATTCGAAATTTTAAATAAATTTAAAAAAACCTTCAATAAATATTTTATAAATATTAAATAAATTTATATTAATCGAGCCTACTACAACTCTAGATTGAAATGTTGCATAATACAAATAAGTCGACCAAAGATATATATGACTTATACCACTTTCATAACTAAGAGCACATATCGTCCGGTGGTTATTGGTTTGCCGCAATAGTAATGTATTTACTGTGCCGCAAACCATAAACCACCCGACGTTATTTATGTACATATGTACATAAATACATACAGTAGGAGACAAAACTCTTCACGAGTAAATAATTTTTTTTTGTAGAAATTATTTCATCCTCAAAAATCTGGTAACTCTTTTCTTTTGTAAATTGTGAAACGCCCTTGTTATTACTATCTGGTAACTCATTTTTAATATAATGGATCTCTAGTGATTTTGTTTAGCGTCATCTTAAAAAAATCAGTTGTGAACAGTATTGTTGGCAGACAGATTTAAAAAGACAAATTACTTCATTTCTGATCAGAGCAAAACTAAACAAGGTATACATCAGAGAACAGCAATGAGTAGTGAAAAAGTGAGTAGAGTTGAATCATGACTTATAATTTCTTGTACTTATGAGCGCTCATACTTATTGCAATGTTGTCCTTAACCCAATGCCTATGGACGATGCAAAATAAGTAATGTATTCACAATGCGAACTTCGCACACTAACATTAAAGTTCTCATTATGATGTTATGTGTTTCTCCGTCGCTTTTTTTTTTTTTTTTTTTTTTTTTTGAAGGGATTGAAAAGCAACTCTATTTACTGCTATTATATACTACTTGCAAACTGTTTTATGACTACATTTTTAAGTGAACATACATGCATGAGTTGAGTGAGCTGAATCAATGTAAGTAGTATAAGTATTTTGCTGAAATTAGAAATCAAACTGAGACAGAGCTGGCCACCGAGAGAAGCACGAGAGTAATGTAGTCGCTTATGTGTATTCATTTGTATAAGAAGCCGATGGACGTTCGGCACTCCGTGCTACTTTGGGCCAGCTCAGTTACTGAGGTGATTTATGAGTGTGAGTGTGGTATGCTTATGATATCGACGTCGCATTCATATTTATTTCAGCCTATTTCATCGTGAGTATGCGTAAATAAGAGTAGTTGAGTTTAAATGATGTCTACTCACTTACATTTAAAATTTCATGAATCAGTATGTATAGCAAAAAAAAACATGATTCATTGCCGGTCACTGGTATACATGTGTGAATAATATTTTTATTTAAAAATTAAATAAAATGTAGTGGTTTATAACTTTCCAGTTTCACTATAATGGCAAAATATATCAATTCTGTTTTCAAGAGAAAAATTCTAGATGTAGGAAATCAAATTTCTTAGCGACGAATTGCAAGAAAATAAAACGTTTCTCTGGGGGTTTATTAATAAATTTAAAGAACAATGTAAATTATCAGTACCACGAAATTACGGCGGTCGTTCACAGAAGCTATCCTCATGTGATGCGCGAATAGTCAGATGCTTAGTTGTTTCAGGAGCTACAAACACAGCAGTGGAAACTACTAAAGTCCTAAGACAAACCCATGTAGTCAATGTTAGTGACAAAACTATTTGTAGATTTGTAGAGCCATCATAAAAAACCATTTTTAAATGATAAACATCGTAAATTACGGTTAAAGTTCGGTAAAAAAAATATACGAAAATTTCACTATTGACGATTGGAAGAGAATAACTTGATCCGATTAAACTAAAATTAACCGGATTGGGTCAGATGATCATGATGGTCATGGATTGATTCACGTAGTGGTATACAGGAACGCAACATTTGTCAAACCCTTAAAATTTGGTGGAGGATCACTCATGGTTTGAAGGTGTTTTTGTGGAAGCGAACTCGGTGTGATTCGGCGTATTAATGGCATTATGCGAGCCACAGACTACTTCAATATATGGGAGTTATCTTATCTTTCAAGCCTGGATATATGTATTTGGGCTCGAACCTGGACAAGGCGATATATTTATGAAGGATAATAACAAAAAAAAAACAGGATTTAATGATAATGGAATTAAACTGCTTGAATGGTACCCTCAGTCTCCAGATTTGAATCCTATCGAACACTTATGGGCGATTTTTAAACGAAATTTTTTTTCCGAAATAGTCGCTTCAAAAACAGTCGACAAATTGTGGGAGCTAGCCCTTCTAGCATGGCAAAATATAAGTCCTAAGCTTTTGGAAAATCTTGTCAAACCAAATATTAAGTTTAGAATAATATTGTTGTCTAATGAAGGACATAACTGTTCACACTGCCCATGTGATGACATGCATCACTAAACATTTAAAAAATTTAAATATTACAATTAATTTACTGTTTTCGTTAGGTAATTGTAAATACTATCGAAATGTTTTAACAGTTTTTAAGTATCCGTAAGATAAAAAAAAAACATAAATTGTTGGAGTATTTGTGAACACTTTTGCCTCCTACTGTACATTGTACATATTTCTGCTGCTGTTATAGTACTTACCCCCTTGTCGTTAGCCTAATAGTGTTAGGTTGTGAGTTCGATTCCTGCCATAATATATTGGGCTACTAAAGATTTAATTTTTATTGTATTTTGGACACTAAGGGCTAATAAATCAGTCAATGATTATTTGTATTTTATTTTTAAATCTTATTTAAACACAAAAATTTGTTTCTCACTGCACAATTAAATCAAACTTAAACAGCCAACACTGTAGATTTAAGTGTTGTTTAAATATTACAAACACACCATATGTTTTGTGCATGTGTGTTATTTTTGAAGGCACGTACATGAACATCATGTGGTCGTATTAAAATGAATTTCGTTTAATTTTCGCAAATGTACAACAAATTTAACACATATTTTCATATCATGAAATATATAAATAGAAAAATGCATTCTGATGCTCTTTTTGTATCACAAAATGTGTTTTTTGCTATTTCACTTTTCTGCAAATTGATAAATTAACTTTCTTATTTATATTGAACAGCTGTTTTTTGGAAAGCTTTCCATAATATTTGGAAATATTGTAGTGCTACCGTACTTTCAACTTAATTTGATAATAACTTTAATTAACCACTGAAAAAATTAAAGTGTATTTAAACACATTTTAATTTTTAATGAAAATTAACTTAAACAATATTTAATTATTCATTGATTTATTAGCCATAAGATGTATGTTATTTGTTAAATACAGACATATGTATTTGCCGCAGAGAAAATCTTTAATTTATCATAAAAAATTTCAAACAGATTTATTTGTTGTGGAAATGGTGTAAAAGAGGCTCTAATTTTCCACCTTTTTTGGTATTTATTGCGGCGTTTAATTTAATTTTAGATGCAAACAGTTGTTACAAAAAACAAACACAGTAAGTAGCTCTTATAATAAAAATGTTTGTATTATTTTCTAAGTAAATTTACTTTTCGAAAGGTGTTATAACTTTGATGAATTAAAGTAGAAATTTCATAATATTTCACAAATAACAAAAAAAAAATGAAATAAAATACACTCAGAGATATTTATTTTGTAATTATTTATGCAGTTGTTGCCCACAATGTGTGCAGATAGATTATTTGCTGCTATTTGTTTGTTAACAATTTCCACTTTTTTTCCATCTATGCCTTTTTTCCATATTATTTAACAAGCTCAAAAAATGAGTTAGTGTTGTATTCAAACATTGTAATGCACAACAATTGTATTGAAATACAATTTCTTAATTCATATTTAATTACTCGTACACATACGAAAAAAAAGGGAGATTTGCGGTAAAGAAATAAAAATTCGTTTTTTTTTTTGTTTTAAGTTTAAACGCACATACGAATAAAATTTCGTAATAATATGCTTTAATATTAAAATGCGATAATTAATGAATTCAATATGAATATTAAAACAAAATTGGGTTAAAATATTAGTTGCTAAAGTTGCCTTTACAATACTAAACAAGTTGATGGAAAACTTTTTAGAGATGGTTCCACGGATGGACAAGCTTTGCTTGCTTGCTTTAATAGCTTAAAACAATTTTTTAATTAAAGTTTGTAATAATCCTAAAATGTAATGTAAAGTTAGTTTAGTTCCCCTGTTGAAAAAAAAAGAATCATAAAAGTCAAAATTGATATGATTTCGCATTCAAAGAATAAGTAGGTATCAAAAGAAGAACAAACTTATGCAAGCCACACACTGTGCGATTGTTGGTACAACATGAGAAGGTTGTGTATGAAATTGTTAGGGGTGTGGGATCGCTGTATGCAGTTGTGTCTCGGTTGTGCGAAAGATTAAAGAAATTTGATTTTGTGGCAAGTTGTATAGATGTTGTACACAGTGTTGTATAGTTTGGGAGTAGAGCTGGGTCTAAACCAGTGATGTGCACTAACACATAAACACACTTGCGCTTGTGTGTGGAGCAGAGGAAAACCTCTGCTTACTTTTAACAGAGGTGGAAATGTTTTGTGAATCACATTCTGTTTATTACTTGTTGAGACAACAACACACGCGTAAAATGTTTAAAGAAAATTACGAAAGCGAATTCTTCTTTAAAGAAAATGTTGGTGATAATGCACAATTCGTTATATTTTATTGTGTTTTACATTTACCTAGCCATTTTTTTTTAATAAAAAGAGATCAAAATATAGATAAAATTTAAAAATACTTGTTATCCATCCCTGCTCTATGCTAAAGAGAAGCCAAAACCTAAAGAGAGCAACATTTTTTTTTTCGTGTACGTATTTGTTTGCTGCGTAAGCAGAATTTGTTTTTTTCTTGCTTTCCTATAACGCGTTATAGGGAAAGAGATGCTTGAACATCTATGGTCTAAACCAGTGATGTCAAAAATAAAACTATAGTTGTATGTGTGAGAAACGTTGTCTCGTTTCTCTCGAAAGTACACAGGAAAAATAATTATTTTGAATAAATTATGTTTATTGAAGTAGCTAAAAATAAATAAAAAGGAGCCTATGTGATAGAAAATTAAAAAATAAGATGAAAAAATTAAATATAAAAGTTGGCGGTGACCCATAGTTTTCAAGTTATCGGGCTCTGAACTTTTCATGGGAAACTCTGAAAAATCTCAAAAAAAATAATTTTTAAATAGCTTATCAGATAGTAATGTGAAAAATAAGAAAAAAGACTTCATGAAAAAAATTTGCTGCAGGCCATATTTCCCGAGTTATTGGTCTTTAAAGTTTAAATAGAAAGTGCAGTTTAGTGAAAATGCTCCAAAAAAAGCCAAAATGTATTTTAAATACATATTAATTTCTTTCCTTAAACGTTTTACAACATCAAGCACATTAAATGTCGCGAAAAGCATTGGTGATCATAGAATATTTTTCGCATAACACTTCTTTTCTTTCACTGTATCTATAAACAAATTAATACACCCGCTACGCATGTGTTCTCGTCGCTGTCTCATCGACGACTAAATGGAAGAGAATAAGAATGTGTGTGATTTTAGTTTGCACAATTGTGCCATGAAACTGACATCAATGGTCTAAACCAATGATCAAACTCCTCATTTATATTACATATAGAATTGGTCATAGTTTTTTTTTTTTTGTCTAAAACAGTGATACCCACCAGTGATCGGCAATGAATCGTGTTTTCGCTAGTCATATTCACTGATGAAAATTTAAATATAAGTTAGTGAGTGATTTACGTATACTGACGATGACATTGATTTATATCCTGCAGGACAGGAATTGGAACTGACACAAGACTAGTCATGTGATCGGTCTTTAAGTGATAGGGACCAGTCCGAGTTCTAACACTTCCTATGAAGCGCACCAGTCACTTTTACATGGGGACGGCCTAGGATGGGGCTAATTGATACTTTGTATACGCCTTTTGACTTGTCACTGAACTATCGCACAGACTATTCGGTGTAGAATAATATAAATTATTTAAAAATGTCATTCCGACACTTACCTGTAACAATGAAGACTTATAATTTTTGTTTTTATTGTTAGTACCAGTCCAGATTTGCAATTTTTAGTGCAAAAGAGCGAGAGAGGAAAACAAAAACTATACATATGTACTCGTATATTTCAATTTCAACACTCTCACACATATTCAAGAATTGCTGCAACAAAAATTGCAAGTCTGGACTGGGACTTACAAATTTAATTATAATCTATTTTTGAGCACATATTTTTTGGCATTCGAATTCACAAACTCGTGCATGACAGGCTTGCACACTACCCACCACTCGACCTAGGAGGCACTCATCATATTTCAAAAGTATAAACATCTGTATAGTTGCGGAACTTGTTCCAGAGTGACTTGACGGTCCATTTATATCGATTCATTGTCTTTCCCAGCCAAGTCTTTCTTATATATATACTACACCAAAAAAAAATAAAAAATATTCGTAGTACATAATACATGCCCTAGAGGAGTCTTTCTTATATAGACATACTAAGCAAAAAAAAAATATTCGTAGTACATATAATATATAATATTCGTAATAGTGCCCTATTGAACTATGGATGAACTAATGGAGAATAAAAGTAAACGAACAAAAATGTGTTCAGGTAACATTTTTACACAATGAAGAAAGAGATACGTGTTCCCAACTTGTTCCTCAACATAGACATACACCTTGATCGACGGCTTACATGGAAACACCACCACATTGACTCTAGCGAACACAAATTAAGCTTAAATTAACTCAGGTACATACATTGGGTGATTAACTAGTAGAAATTCAATCCTCAGTTTAGATTGTAAAGTTTTAATATACTTTTCAAACCTTTATAGTCCTACCTAATTCAGTTACGGGTAACCTGACCACACATCCCATACAAATACAATTCTTATTATTAACATGTTATGAAGAGTTTTAAAATTATCACTGCATTATTTTCTGCCGGAATCGGCGTAATTTCAAGTTTGTGCTTGTATAGATTTATAAGCCTTGACACGAACCTTGTGCTTTAACAGACCTTTCTTAGTGTCTTAACAGAGCTCTGTTAAGCTATAATGCATTTCTAAAGGACTTTTCCAGTAAATGAGACAACCTAGACGGAAAAAAGTAATGCTGCTCCTTTATTATTGCCCATGAATCTATGTACTTCCGAAAACCATGAATTTGAACTAGATACTCGTATTGCCAAGTTTTGAACGTGGCATACGCACTTTTGGAAGTCAATGCTGTCGGATAATATTCGTCATAGATTAATGTCCAAGTGGTCCTTCCTCTAAAAAACGTGCATACTCAGAATTTCTTGAAGTTCGAGTTATCAGGAGTTCTTCAAAAAACTTTAAATTTGCCCTACGTGTATTAACATTTTCTGATATTAGGAACTGTGAAAACTGTGTATCTTAAGTACATACGAAACTGTATATGGGTATTTTTCCAGGAAAGTCTACTTTTTGTCGCGTTCGACACCAAGCAAATATGCTTGTTTTTTTTTCAAAGAAAACGAAACTTTTTTTACTTCTTTATACATTTGTGTAGGACGTCAGCAGCTCTACGTTAGGTAAAATTTTATGAAAAATTTAGTCACATTGTTCAGAAATACAAGGTTATTTGCTTGCGGTCGAACGTGACAAATAATTTTAATTTTTCGGAGAAATGCCCATATGTGCATATTACACATCCCGCTTTTTAAGATATTTATTTTTAAATCCCAGTTTTTGATGGATCTTGTCCCGCTTTCAGCTTCCAATGTGGAGAAAATCCAAAGAAAAAAAAACATATAATTGTATTATTTGATAGACCCTGGACTCAGCTACAATACTAGAATAAGTCCCAATAACTAGAACGAGTCTGTTGAAGCTGTTTAGCTTTTAAGATGTTTAGTAATTCTCAATTACTTTATGGTAGATTTTATATAAATCCAATTTTTTTTTTCAAGAATTTGGTTGGAAATTTTCTGATAAATTTGCATTAACATTAACGTAATGCAGCGTATAGAAAATATTAAACAACATAGTTACCTTCATATATAGAAACCAACTAACTCAATTTTTAATTTTTTTTTTTAATTCGAGATTTTGTCATTATTCAATATATTAGATACATCGCGAAAATGGTGAATATGTAACCATTTATACGATATATCTATCTTCTTTTCACCATGAACTACGCCCTACTTTTTTTAACACTACCATTTTATCAAGTCCTACGACGAGTACAATTGTCACCAAGTTTTCTGCAGTTTAAGTATAGGTTGAAATAAATATAAATGCGACGTCGATATCATAGTCATACCACGCTCACACTCATAAATCACCTCAGTTTCATTTCTAATTTCAGCAAAATACTTATACTACTCACATTGATTCAGCTCAATCAAGTCATACATGTACCCAGCGGCGAACGCTGCATACCACATTACATCTCTTTAATGATGTTTGTCATACTTTGTGTTCAATGAATGCTAGCTTACAACGTGTACGAAAGTAAGCTAGAATGTATTCGAACTGCCCACTGCCAACTTACAATGTATGTTAGGCAATACTGAGCTTTTGTGTTGATTGGATGAACACTGCCGTATCTCGCTTACTTTGTGTGCAAGTGAAAGGCATTCACTCCACAAATGCGGCAATGCATTTGAAAATGTATACTAGGTACGTATAGGTGGTGTGCATTACTGTCTTACATGTGTGCATCGAATCATCGCTTCTGTAATCGACATTTTCGCCACTGGGTATGTTTATTTAAAAGTTTTGTCATTAAACAGTTTGCAAGTAGTACACAATAGTAGTAAATAGGGTTGTTTTTCAATTCCTGAAAATAAAAACAAAAAAAAATCTACGGAGAAATACATAACCTCATAATGAGAACTTTAATGTTCGTATGCGAATTTCGCATTGTGAATCATACTTATTTTGCATCGGCCATAGACATTGAGTTAAGGAGAGTCGAAATCAAGAACGTCATAAATGTTGGTAAGTATGAGTTCGATGAGCACTTCTAACTTCCGAGTGAATATGATTCATAGACAACATTGCAATAAGTATGAGTGCGCATAAGAACAAGCAATTATAAGTCATGATTCAAATCTACTCACTTTTTCAGTACTCATTTGTGTTCTCTGATACATATCGCACACTTAGCCATAAACAGTTGTAACTCAAAAAACTCCAGATATTCAGGAGTGGCAAAAAAACTGTTGATACTGAGCAAATGACGTAAAATTGTAAATATTGGGTGTTTTTTATTGAGGTATAGAACTTTAAGTTGGCATCACTTTTTTAACTGGCGGCCATTTTGTCAGCTGTCAAGTGATTAATATTTAGTTTGGTTTGCCATTTTATCATGAACAGGTTGACAAAAGAACAACGCTTGCAAATCGTGCAAATTTATTTCGAAAATAATGGTTCAGTTCGCGAAGTTTACCGCAAGCTCCGTCCATTTTATGGTCGACATAATCGTCCATCAGAGCAATTAATTCGGTTAACCATGGATCGTTTTCGCACTACGTTTACTCTATGTGATAATACGCATCCGCAGAGACGTCGAACAGTGCGCACCGAAGAAACAATTGCCGCTGTAGAGCAAAGTGTTGAAGAGGACCCGAATGAATCGATTCGATATGGAGACCGGTATAGAGCCATGATAACCGACTATTTTGTTCCCGAATTGGATGGCATGAATGTGGATGAGTTGTGGTTCCAACAAGACGGCGCTACATGCCACACAGCGCACGTCACAATCGATTTATTGAAGGAAACATTCGATGAGCGCATAATTTCGCGGAATGGACCTGTCAATTGGCCACCAAGATCGTGTGATTTGACACCATTGGATTATTTTCTTTGGGGATATGTGAAGTCGCTCGTCTACGCCAACAAACCAGAAACGTTAGGGGACTTGGAAGCCAACATTCGTGGCATTATTGCCAACATACGGCCCCATATGCTCGAAAAAGTGGTTGAAAATTGGACCTGTAGAATTGGCTTTATTCGAGCCAGCCGCGGCGGCCACATGCCCGAAATCATATTTAAACATTAATGGCATAAAATTATCCTTCCAATAAAGCCAAATTGATGGACATTAAAACGATTTTCTTGTGTTTTATTTCAATTCGAAGTTCTATACCTCTAAAAAAAACACCCTGTACTAGTGTTCAACCATTAACGCACAGAGGTGGAGAATAGAATGAAAATATTTAAAGTTTGATGAATTTAAAACACAATTTAAAAACTATATTCAAATATACATACATATGTATAGACTCCAAGGTAAACCACTCTCTTAAACCACTTTCTTAACTACTAAATACGAATTTAAAATTTCATTTATCGGCATAAATAAGAATAGATTTTAAGCAAACTATTTAAAAAAAGTTGTTCACTTTTTGAACTAAATGTAATTAGATATTTGCTCCTAGTGTTTTCACTTCATATTCATTATTATTGCCCAAAACAAAAATATTCGTTTATTTTTTCATTGAACGCTTTTTCTCTAAAGTTTTAGACTCCCCATTAAAACGTTTGTTACAAAAAAAGTTTCTATTCCCTATTCTTTGAGAAAGACCCCATATGTATGTATGTACGAATATGCTAGCCTAATAATATAAACATTCCATCATATTCCAACATTCCATCATATTCCAACATTCCTGTATGTTCAGTAATTTAAAGCACAGAAAAATAATGAAAACAATGAACAAAAACAAAACGCACACAAAAAAAAACCAAAAATAAAAAACTTACTTTGTGCTGTAGGTGAATTTAACTTTATGCAAAGTTATTAATAATTAAAAAAATATATTATTTTTAAGCATCTAAAGAAAAATAATACAGTACCACTCGTTATTTAAATATCCAAATTTTATTAGTTTCAGCAATAATCGTTTAAGTACATAGAAAGATGGAAATAAGAATAGAATGAACAAATAAAATACGTTTTTCCTTCTGAGTGTTTATGGAGTTGCCAAGCCAAATTGTTGTAATTTTTTTTTTAGCAAATTAAGAGAGAAAGAGAGATCATGGCTTTATGATTGGCTAATATTCTTAACTGTTTTTAACTATCTTAGACACAAAAATGTAGAAGAAAAAATACATTCTGCACTGCTCCTATTGTCAATCTATCTAACAAAAAAAAATCAAGCGAATACGTTGAGTTTAAGTCAGTTAAAATGGTTCTTAACTTTTTTCACTTGCCTATTTATATATAGATAAAAGCAGCATAACAGTCAGCATTTGATATTGTTGAATAAGACTGTGTTTCAAAAAATATATCTGCGATAATTACAGATTTGTTCAGTAAACTGTTTTATGGAAAAACAAAGGCATTTTCATAATTTTAAGTTGTAACTTTTTATGATTTAGTGTGCGATATGTCCGTAAATTCAAATGTTGAGTTGAACGGCATCATTGCAGAAAGCCTATGTTTTGTATTGCAAACAACAACAAATTTTCTAATGTTATTATTGTTTACAACATAAGTTGTCGATCAAACGAACTCTGGTGACATCGTGGGACAGGCCGTAAATACAGTTACTGGCATTAGATGCAACTCTGAGTTTTTCACAAAGTAATTGTCAAAACAATTTTAAGCATCAAAGCAAGGCAAAGAAGAACTAATTGTCATATAAATTGTTCGTTATAAGCGTGTAAACAAAAAATCAGCTGATGAGTAGTGTCGTTAATAAGTTTAACTGTTAGATATGCCTTGGTATAGACTAGTCGCAAACGAAAGCAAACATTTCATTTGGTGTATTTCCAATACTCCGGTCAAAATTCATTCTAGAATTAATTTCATACTGGTACACAAATCCGGATTTTCACGGTTTGAAACTGCATACTTCGAACCTTTACAACTATCTGTGCAAAGCACAGCTTTACAGCCATCAAAACACTAAGTTGTATGTCATTGATGCACCTTAATGCAGTGAGTGCAACCTTACAATCGAATATTTCACTTCGTTTCACACACACAAAAATAAAAAACTTCTGCCATAATTAAAACATATTTTATATTTTTTATATTTAATTATTTACAGTAGCAAATAAATAAAAAATAGTTTAAAAAAAACGAACACTCCCCCCCATGTCTATACGAAAATGAGTGCAGCAAGCTAAAATCATACATCATCTTTTGAAGTAAAGAAAAATAAATAATAAAAAAAATAAATATTTAAACACGACTCTATTTTGCGTTAGAAATCTTTGCACTTAATCATAAAAATGATTGTACGTGTACTATTATTTGCCAAATAAATTTTATAATAATGTGTGTAATAAATACTTAAAAACACATATAATTTATTAGAAAAAAAAAATAACTTACAATTTCAAACAATTTCAAATGTTAATAAATTGTGGAAACATACCTGTAAAGAATAAAGAGAATAAGAAAAATATTATCAATATAATTAATTATGAGCTTTGATTATTTTAAAATATTAATTATGGTCTATAAATTTTATTTAAGTCTGAAATAACTAATAAAGATATTAAATTAATTATTGCAGTCCATTGGCGAAATAAGCAAATAAATATATAATTAATTTAATAACTCATATGTATATACGTAAGACTATTTGATAAGCTTAGCTAACAGATGAAATATACTCAGGGTTTCACATTATACAAAATTTTTTTTATTCATTCCCTGGAAAGTGGGAATCTGCCCTCCGGATTCTGTAACTCGCTAAAGCTAAAGCTAAATTCAACCGCTAAAATTCTACACAAATGGCAAATTAAATATTTTTTGGCGATGATATAAATCACTAAAATTTCGGCGAATTACATTACTAAGCCATTGCCTCAGTTAGATATACACATTTGAAATTTACATTCGAAGCCGAATATCGATAAATCGACTTTATAGAATTTTAGCGATAGAGGTTTATCTTTAAGCGAGTTACTGATTTTTTGGCATACATTGTGTAAAGTAATAAAATATTTAACATACATACACAGAGAAAACAGTGCCTACTAAATACCTCATAAAATAGAACAAAATTAATAAGAAATTTCTATAGTTTTTTTTTTCAATAAGGAAATCTTATTACTTTCATAGAGAAAACCTTTTTGAAAACATCAAGAAGAAATCTTGTAGTTTTTATGAGGTTATCTTATTGATTTTTTCAATAAAAAAATATATAGAAAAATTGCGTCTTTATTCTCTGTACTTATGTATTTTCATTTAAATTCTATACTATATACATACATATGTATGTATGTATGTAGTAGGGACGTAACGAATACCAGTTTAGCGAATGCGAATGCGAAAACGAATAATACATTTTAAATTTGCGAAAGCGAATGCGAAAGCGAATGCAAATATTACAATACGTTAAAAAAGTCACATGAAAATAAATTTATGTAAGAACATGAAGTTGTGTTGTATACATAGATCTACTTGAGTCTTGAGTTCAGCAAATATTTATTAATTTATTAGAAATAAAAATTGTTAAGCTTAAAGATATATGAAATCATATATAAGTATAGATAATAATTAAAAATAAATGTATATAGGCAATCATCCATTCGTACTTTGGCCCTAAGACCTTGTACTAAGTTCAACATTTCCTGTAAAATGCTACAAGAATAAATATTAAGAAAAATTGGAATGAATTGTTCATGGAAATTTTTTCCAGAAGTAGTACTCTATTCATCTTGGAAAAAACGTGAAATACATATATCTTTAACACTTTAAGTTTTCATGCGAAATAATATGAGTGGTAGTTGTTTCGCAAAAAATTTACAACAAAGAAGGATTAGTTAATATTTTTGCATTTAAAATTTTTTGTACGAAGTAATGAATGGCGCTTTCCATTTTTCAAAAATTTTAACAGACTAGTCTTAAGTAGAAACTATTTTCGCGCAATTCAAACACCTTTTCTTTTTCAAAAACTGGAAAATATTTCCAATATTTTTGTCTTTAGTATTCGCTTTAAATATTCGCATACATTTTAGCGAATGCGAAAGCGAATGCGAACATTCGTTACTTCCCTAGTATGTAGTATATTGTAGATGTTATTTATTTATACATACATACATACACATTATTATACTCTTAACTAACTTACTCACCAAGTATTGAACCAGCAAACTTCTACCTGGGGCCCGTTTCTCAAAACTACAAATTACAAATCTACAAGTAAAATACACACAAAACAACAATAAAATTTGTAAAAGTATTGTTGTTTTGTGTGTATTTTACTTGTAGATTTTTAATTTGTATTTTTGAGAAACGGGCCCCTGATAGACAAGCACTCCACCCAATATGCTAACAAGCAGCCTGAATAACCATTGAAATTATTGTGCAAACATTCTTATACAAAAATGAAAAAGATCATGAAAAAAATTGTCTCTATGTCTATTTATAGATATGAAATAACAATACACCTCATAAAATCAAGAAGATTTCCTTATTAAAAAAATTAATAAGATGCTTTACACATAATCATATAGGAAACTACTAAAATCAAGAAGAAACCCTCTATGTCTATTTATAGATATGAAATAACAATACACCTCATAAAATCAAGAAGATTTCCTTATTAAAAAAATCAATAAGATGCTTTACACATAATCATATAGGAAACTACTAAAATCAAGAAGAAACCCTTATTGAAAAAATTAATAAGGCAACCTAATAAAATCAAGAAGAAAACCTTTTTAAGAAACTTAATAAGGCAACCTAATAAAATCAATAAGAAATCCCTATAGTTTACAATTTATAAGAAAACCTAATAGAATCAAGAAGTTTTTCTCTATAGATTGTTTTTTTTTTTTTTTGGTGCCAAAAATAACGGAAATTGAGTAAAAAAAATTTGTGAATAATAAGATTTCTTCTTGATTTTATGTGGTTTTCTTCTTGATAAAATTAATAAGATTTATCACATAAAAACAATAAGGAATCTCTATGAAAAATCTTCGCTTCTTTCTGCTGGGATACCCCATAGCCTAAAAACGGTTCATAGAGAAAATCTTCTTGATTCTATGAGGCAGTTTTTTCTCTGTGTATACAAAAACCTATATTAGGATAATTAGGAAAATAAAAATCCGGTTTTTTGGTTTTTAAGAAAACCGGTTCGAAAATCCGGTTCATTTATTTTTTGTTTAGCACACTATATGAAGTATTGTATAAAATACTTCTTTTGAGTACTAAAAATTTTTAAACAATAGAACAAGGGGACACAGAGAAAATCTAAAATAAACTACGGAAAATTTCGCCAAAAAAAAATAATGGTAAAACATTTGTTAATGTGAAGTGCGAATTTGGCAAAAAATTATACATATATTATTTTTAGAAAATTTTAAATTTTACTGACATTGTTAAACAGAGTCTGGCAACACTAACGACATTTAAAAAACCACGTTATGTGAAAAAAATGAGGCAAAACAAATATGAAGTGCAAATTTAGCAAAAATATATATTTTTTAGAAAATTTTAATTTTCACAGAATTTGTTAAACAGAGTCTGGCAACACTGACGACTTTTATTAAACCACTTACAGAAACAAAATAGTAGTAAGCAAATTTGAAGTGCAAATTAAGCAAACTATGTACATACATAGATATATTTTTAGAAAGTTTTAATTTTCACTGAACTTCCTAAAATAGCTGAAAACGGACTCTGGCAACACTGACGGCATTTATAAATCCACATTACAAAACCAAAAAAAAGTGGTAAACAAATTTGCAGAAAATTTTAATTTTAACTGAACTTCCACAGAATTTGTTAAATTGAGTCTGGCAACACTGACGACATTTATTAAACCACTTACAAAAACAAAATAGTGGCAAACAAATTTGAGGTGCAAATTAAGCAAAATAGATATATTTTTTATAAACTTCCTAAGAATAGCTGAAAACAGTCTGGCAACACTGACGACATTTATAAAACCACGTTAAGTGAAAAAAAACCTGAGGAAAAACAAATGTGAAGCGCAAATTTAGCCAAAAATACATATATGTATATTTTTTATAAAATTTTAGTTTAAACTACATTTCTTAAATAGAGTCTGGCAACACTGACGACACTTATTAAACCACTTACAAAAACAAGTGGTAAGCGAATTTGAAGTGCAAATTAGGCAAAATATGTGTACTATGTGTATAGAAATATTTTTTAGAAAGTTTTAATTTTCACTAAACTTCCTAAAATAGCTGAAAACAGACTCTGGCAACACTGACGGCATTTATATAACCACATTAGAAAACCAAGAAAGTGGTGAAAAAAATTTAAGAAATATTTAATTTTTACTCAACTTTCTAAAATAGCTGAAAACAAAGTCTGGCAACACTGACGCCATTTATAAAACCACGTTAAGTCAAAAAAAAAACTGAGACAAAACAAATGTAAAGCGCAAATTTAGCAAAATATATTTTTTAGAAAATCTTAGTTTTCACAGAATTTGTTAAACTCAATCTGGCAACACTGACGACATTTATAAAAGCTTATGCAAAAAAAAAAACTGTGCAAAGCAAATGTGAAATATAAATTTAGCAAAAAAATTATATATTTTTTTAGAAAATTTTTACTCGAACTGAACTTGCTAAAAATAATTTGAAAAAAAGTCTGGCAACACTGATGACGTTTATTGTGTCATTATATTTATAAGAATAGATTGGGTAGAAGCATATGAAATATTATGGTAGATTTTAGAGGGCGCGACCGCACCCACTTTTCAAAAGCCGAAATTGCATCAGCAACGAGCACAATCCGTTTGTAAAGTTTCATAGGAATGGGTCTTCAATTCGACCGATTCCTATGAAACTTCACAAATAAAACTATAGATAAAATTTTAGTGGTCGCAGCCACCCCATTTCTTAACAATGACATCAAAGGGTAACTATATTCTACCAGACCAAAAAAAAAAGAATCTATGGACAAATAAAAATATGAAAAAAATAAAAATAAAATAAAATGAGCAAAAAGTGCAACCGAATTGAGAGCCGCCTTCGTTTGGGAAGTCAGTTAAAAAAGTGCGTATCATGGCACGAAACAAAAATAAGAAAATAAATATAAAAAGCCGTAATATTCTTCCATATTGCCGAATAATTCGAGCAAATAAATGTAACCTTTCGTATATTTCGAAGAGCCTCCTATTTTGTCATACAATGCGTACAGTAATGAAACAAAGAATTCTCATTTGGTTTATGTCAAAATTAACTAGAAATATTTTGGGTTTACTGACAGTTGGTTAAGGCTTAATATTAGCAATTACTTGACTCAGTTTCAAGTTTTTGACAGACAGTTTGGCTATAACGAATTAATGCATATATAACGAACTTCACCAGTCTAAAAATTTTTGTAAAAATACTTCATACATACATATTATCACGCTTATAGCGTACTCCGTTTATAAAGTTAATATTTTCATGCATGAAATGCCGAAGTATATTTATTTGACATAAAGTCTTTATTTATTTCAATTGAAAATTTTGCGTGTAGACTTCAACCCAATTGAAAAATTTTTTGGCTTGTAGTCTACTGATGGGTTGCAAAATCGGGAACGAAATGCATATAGACAATTGCTTAACCATAAAAGCAAGCAAAATTTTCAAAGTAAATATTTTCATTTATATTAAACTTTTTTTTAAGATGTGTGTTCATTATAACCCAACTCCACTGTACTTTGATTATGGCGCTATAACATGTTTAACTATATAGGAAAGGAAAATCATTAGTTAGTTTGTTTCTATGGACTAACAATTGTGGCAAAATTTATGGCACCATTAATTACAAGCTCTGCCGGTTGGAAAACAATTACATGATTTTATAGAACCGGGGCAATAACATTACGGATGACACCGGCGCTGTCAAAATAAAAACAATCGGAAGTATTTTAAGATTTAAAAAATTCTAAATATTTTTATGAGGAAACATAAAGCAAAGTTTAGAAAAACACTTAATGTTATTAATTTTTTTTTTTTTTAGTGATGGGTGCTACTCACATCACTGACGTGAATTGTGCATGAGGCGCTACCACAACATTAATTATGGCCCTTATTATGAACAACTTTCGATCTTCGACTTTAGTCGAAAGTACTGATCGAACGAATTTTCATTTGGTATTATGACGAGCATTCGACAAACAATGTCCTAATTTTTAATGTTACTCACAAGTGATTTTTAAGATTTACAACAACTTTACCTAAAAAAAAAACAATCGCTTATAATAATTTGTTATACTTCATTGAAAGCTAAATTCTGTTCTATAGAAAACTCGTTTCTCAACGAAATTTTCGATGACCCTAATATGAATTGATGCTGGAGAGCCAGCGAAGATCGGAAATCTAATGCAACTTATAACAAGGGCCTATATGTGAGCGTCTCTGATAGCATAAAATAATTAGAACTTCAATGCCTCCTGATGGGAAATTTATTTAAAACAGCTTAAGATTTAAAACATAAACATGTCATATACTACGTTTATACGAGCACTATTTGCAAATAAAAATATGTGCAAACAAATTAACTCACTGTTTATACGGCACAGCAAAAGTACACAAACTTGGTAGCACTACACAAAACGTACTTATGTTGATAAAAAAAATAGTGTAAATGTATAAAATATCAAATAGTTATTTGTTTTAATTGTCATTGTTTGCTTCTATCTATGTTTTTTGTGCAATATTTTTACATTTATTGTTTTTTGTTATGAAACATTTGTAAGCGTGGCAACCTCAAGCATTTTATTTGCAAATAGTGCGTTAATCGTGAATAGTTATCTGAATTAGTAAGTCGCAATAAAAATAATAATATGGCAACAATTTACAGTTTTATTTGCAAATAAGCCCTGTGTATAAACGTAGTAATAGATACAAATTAAGATATAATTTCGTTAATTTGATTTTATATTTTTCGAGAGTATGCGCGATAGTGAAATGAGAGATGGAAGCAGATGTGGCGTAAGCAAATACTTTTTTTCTTTCTGAGAACATTTATGATCGATTGTGAGTTTAAAATGACTCACGTTGTCATCTTCATTAAATAAAATGAAAAATTTCCCTTTCTGCTCTAAATAAAATAAACATAAACAAGTTCTCGACTGTGTATTTTTGATTTGAGCTGATTTTATTGCCTTAAAAACACTAAAAATATTTCATTATTGACTGAATTACGTTTACGCAGACAATAAATTATTGTTATAATTGTTTTTGAATTTTTTGATAAATTAATCCAAAGGCCCCCGCCAGTCTCAAAGCAGGGTTTTGTTAACTTTATTTACATACATACATACATTAGAAAAATTATATTTGTAAACATTTAAATTTAAATTTTTCGTAAAAAATATTAATAAATTACGCCTAATATGTTTGTTTATTTAATGTATCATCATCATCAGCATCATCATCTTGATGTACAAAATGTTTGTGATGTGTTTTGTTGTTTTTGATATAAATCTGATGTGGTTTACAGTGTAACGAGACCGGGGTCAGCTGTTTCATAAAATTAATGATATGTATGTTGTATGAACAAATTAATTTTTTTAAATCTATCACAGCCATGTTATTGTGCCAACACAACTCTGTTAAATCAGCAGGTTTGTGTCTCTACTTATGAAACTCATTCAGTCCCATTATAAAATAAATTCCGTGCGAGAGTTTTCTCTTTCCCCTTTTCTCCTAGTTATGACTTTGTTTTTTCCCTTCATTTACCCAATTCGGGAATAAAAAATTGCCCGAGAAATAAGTAGGTATTATTAACAGTTTAACAGTTTAACTTATTTTTTGCACTAAAAATCTTTACCTTGCAAAACAGAGGGGAGTTGATGTGAAAATATAATTAATACACCATTAAAACTAAATCTATATATGTGACAGCGCATAGGGAAACAGACCTAAGGGTAAAAAAAATTAATTTTCACTTTTTTTTTATGTGGACAACATCTGACCATCGAATGAGACCGATCCCATGCCCCAAAAGTCTTCCCTCCCAGAGATATGCGCGTTTTATGAAATTGAAGTCGACGATTCTAAGGTTATGTGAAAAAATTTTCGTACTAACAGAGTGATATTCACGATTTAAAAGAATTATAAATGAGTATTTATTATAATTCACAATTAATAGTTTCAGAAAATAAAACTGGATTCGAAAAAAAGTACGAGCAAAATTGATATCAAACTCATGGAAACAGCGCGCTAGGTAGAAAACAGTAAAAACCAACTACACAAAACAAGAGGTAGGAACGACCTACGCGCGTTTTCAAGGTTGACCAACACGTTCCTGACGTCATGAGATGTGTCGCTTTCAAAATAGACCAATACCAACACGCTCAGTGATGGTACACCAAAGATACACGTATTTAAATCTTTAAAATGGTTCTCCTGAACATAACCGGTTTTTACCCTTAGGTCCCTTTCTATTTTGCGCGTCTCATATGTAAATAAAATAGTATTTCGAAACACACATATTATGCCAAAATACATCAATTTTAAACTGTTCGTTAAATTCCAAAAAAAAGGAGGAGGTGTATTACTTCCTAGCTCGGTACATTTTAGAACTAGTGTAAAAAAATTTTTGTTGTCCGAGCGGGTATAGCTTCCCATTGGTCCCATTGTAAAAAAAGGGCAGAGACACACCCACAAATTTTTTTATATAACTTTATGATATTCTACTTATAAAATACCTTTAGTTCTTGGAATTACACAATTTGAAAGTTAAGAAAATGGGCGGAGTTACGCCCATTAAAATTTATTATTATCTTTTATTATTTATTATTTTTACGAAACTTATTTTACAAATTGAGCTCTAAAATAGACAAGACCTTTTATTAAAAAATGGGCGTATTCACGCCCATTAAAATTTATTACAATATTTCACGCGGTTCTACTTAACCGATTTGTACGAAACTTATTTCACAAATTAAGCTCTAAAATAGACAAAATCTTGTATTAAAAAAATGGGAGGAGTTACGCCCATTAAATTTTAATTCTATATTTCACGTGCTTTTTCTTATCTTCTTCTATCAGATCTTTGCATTGAAGTCGTTTTTTTTGGCAGAAAGAATTATTTTTATATGCATATTTTGTAAGTTGATGAATGTAAATAATTTATATTATTTTTGCACCCCAAAAAAGGTAGAAAACAAAATGTCAACAAACGAGCACAACAGCTGTGTTATGGCATCGTAATGCGGTGTTGCCACTTATTGCTAATTTTTGCTCGAGAAAATTATTTTCCATGAGAAATAAATTTCTACAGAATATTCATGATTTGGCTGATTATGAAAATGATTATGATTAGTGTATAAAAAAATTCGTGCAAATCGTTACACTGTGTCCCTCTAGTTTCACAATTACCATATAAAATCAAAAACGTAAGACTCATCTTTAGTAACACAATAATATTGGTTTATTTCCCCCCCCCCCCCACCCACGATTTCGCTTCATCAAACATTTTATTGAATGTGTGCATGCAACAGCGAGAAAAAAAAGGTTGGCGTTTCATATTTGTGTGAATTCGATAGAAAAAAAGCCAAATATAGAAAAAGAAATTACATATTTTTTAAAATTGGCATTAAATATGCAAAAAAAGAAGACAAAAACATTACACACAAAAATTTTTACAATATTAGTCACAACACTCATATTCTTGTAAGAGATAAAAATAAAATTGTAAAATTATACAATTTATTTATTCATTAATTTAGGGGTTTGTTCTACGAGTACATATGAATGTAGTTGTTGTTTCAATTTTGATTTAATTTTGAAGGTAAAAATGTCTGAAAGGCGGAAGAATTTAGTTAATTTTTAAAAACGAACATACGAGTTCATACATACATGAGCGCTTAGGTGTCACCAGACATTAAGACAACAACAACAAACATCATCTTAAGATGACGGGCTAATAAACAATAATTTCATGCAATTAAAGATTTATGCAAAAAAAAACATTGTTTTGTAATGAACAACAAACATAAAATAAGTGTTTTATGAGTAGGTATTATATGAATATAAGCAAAAAAAAAAAAATGGTCTTAAAATATATAAATTATTTTCCCTTTCATTCCTCCCAGGGAACTTCCCGAAAATTTCAAAAAAATTTTAGTGAAAAAGAGTAAGCTATCCAAAGAGATCCGGCTTGGCAAGCACATCGGTAATTTTATTAAACAAATATGGAAAATATGATATGACCTTGCCAGTAGGAAAACTCAACAGACCTAGGGTCTAATCATCGCTTTCGAAAACGACCTGATTCGATCACGGTTTTCAGTTTGAGATTATGGCATTCGATATCTAACAATGTAATAATAATGTTCTATATCGAATTCCATAATCTTCAACTGAAAAAATGTGATAGAATCGGCTTGTTATTGAAAGCAACGATTAGACCCCTGTGCTTATGTCGAGTACACGCTATGGCATTTTGAGACATCGCAATACTGTGTACTAGTGGCAACGTTTGTCATTTGCGATATTTTTCGTTATGTGGCATTGATTTCCATATAAAAACCATAATGTGAACGGCGTTGCACACATTTTGAAAATGACAACACAAGAAATGACTCGGCATTACTTAAGACAAATTAAAGTCCTTTTTTTTATTAAATTCCTATTCTTATCCACACAGAAAAAACAGTGCCTACTAAATACCTCATAAAATAAAACAAAATTAATAAGAAATCTATGGTTTTTTTTTCAATAAGGAAATCTTATTAATTTCATAGAGAAAACCTTTTTGAAAAAATCAAGAAGAAATCTTGTAGTTTTTATGAGGTAATCTTATTGATTTTTTTCAATAAAAAATAAAAAAAAATTGCGTCTTTATTCTCTGTACTTATGTATTTTCATTTAAATTCTATACCATATACATACATATGTATGTATGTAGTATATTGCAGATTTTATTTATACATACATACATACATACACATTATGTTACATTCTTAACTAACTTACTCACCAAGTATTGAACCAGCAAACTTCTACCTGATAGACAAGCACTCTACCCAATATGCTAACAAGCAGCCTGAATAACCATTGAAATTATTGTGCAACCATTCTTATACAAAAATTAAAAAAATCATGAAAAAAATTGTCTGTATGTCTATTTATAGATATGAAATAACAAGACACCTCATAAAATCAAGAAGATTTCCTTATTAAAAAAATCAATAAGATGCTTTACACATAATCATATAGGAACCTACTAAAATCAAGAAGAACCCCTCATGGAAAAAATCAATAAGAAAGCCTAATAAAATCAAGAAGAAAACCTTTTTAAGAAACTTAATAAGGCAACCTAATAAAATCTATAAGAAATCCCTATAGTTTACAATTTATAAGAAAACCTAACAGAATCAAGAAGTTTTTCTTTATGGATTGTTTTTTTGGTGCCAAAAATAACGGAAATTGAGTAAAAAAAGTTGTGAATAATAAGATATCTTCTTGATTTTATGTGGTTTCCTTCTTGATAAAATTAATAAGATTTACCACATAAAAACAATAAGGAATCTCTACGAAAAAATCGTCGCTTCTTTCTGCTGGGATACCACTTAGCCTAAAAACGATTCATAGAGAAAATTTTATTGATTCTATAAGGCAGTTTTTTCTCTGTGCAACTACTAAATAATGCTTTATAGTAGGCCCCGACTCTTTCGCATAAAATATACACATTCCACATGAGAAGGGAGAAGATAAGGAGTAACATTTTTGTTTTGTTTTCTTACCAAAGCAAAAGCCAAATCCATTAATATGAAGACCTATCAGAATCGCTGGCAAAAGAAATAAGAGCGGAAGGCCTGCCCCGCAATGACTACGCGTGTAAAAAAGATATGAGTATGGAATGGAGCAGACATCCAAAACAAGCAGTACAGAGGGCTTCTAGAAGGCATTTCTTTCTACTCCTTCTTTTTTCCCGCTGGGTTCTAGATCATCTCTGGAACTTCCAGCTAATCTCAACCCCAAAAGCAGTCGAAAATCAACTTGAGCACAATGTTTAGGATTCAGATAAAAAAAATTACACTATAACAATATCTTTTAATATCGCTTTATTTAACATTTGACTCGCTTTTTCAATTACAAGAACAAAGTAAAAGAACCGAGAAAATCGGTTTGTCAGAATTTTTTTTTAGAAATTTTCGACAACCATACATCTTGAACCACGATTCAGTTTAAATTTAAGGCACTCGATACAGTTTTCCTGTTAAAAAAAAACAAATAAATAAAACTCCTGAGAATCGATTTGTAAAGGACTTTAAAATATATTATATATATTGTATGGGGGTTTCCCATACAAATATTTCAAAAAATCTCAAATGTTTGTATGGGCAACCCCCTGGGGTGGTTCCAGTTGGTATGCCACTGACATATGTGGGTCGGCCCTCCAAAATTAGTGGGGGTCGGTCATACATTTTGACTCGATTGAGGAACTCTAAATGGGTCAAAGTGAGATTTTTCAAAATTTGACGCTTCAAGAATATTTGACCTTTCGGATCAAAAGTAGGGACATCAAAATACATTTTCGAGGTATGGTTCCTTCGGCAAAGTTTCTTATTTTGATCCTTAGAATACGATTTCCTTGTAATTTGAGCGATTTTTTTGCCTCCATACAAATCGACCCGCCCTAATGTATGGTCTATGTATAACAAAATCATCATATGGCATTTATTGGTAATTTAAGCCCCGTTTTATTCGTTTATCATCTCTATATTATATTTGTGGGTTTAAGCATATTTTTTTTAACCAAAAATAGGGATCAACTTGCGCTGATTATGATTAACCCTAAGAAAATAGGGCTTAGTTGCTCCAATTCAAAAATTGACCTGACCTGATATTATATTTTTCAGCACAGCTTCATTGTTCCTCTTACAATTTAATGTTTTTATTATAATTATTAGAATTGCAAAAGCCATAAAATACCGACACATAGAAATTTTTTTCGCAAGAGCACCATCATCATTAATATGAAAATATAATTGGCATGAAATTTATAGCAAAATTTTTAATTTGTAAACAGATAATTTATTTTTAAAACTAAAATCGTATAATAAAAAAAAACACTATCACCAACAAAACTATTTTGAAATAAATAACAAAACAAAAAAAAAAAAATAAACAACAAATGCACTTAAGCTATTTTTGCCATGAGTTGCTATTTTTAGATATATTTTTGCGAAAAATACGTTAAAAATAAATAAAAAAAACAAATACATATATACATATATAAAAATATATTATTTAATTGCGGTCCAAATTAAAAGTGGTGAGAGAGAAAAGAAGAAGAGAGGTGTCTTAGAACACCCGGCTATAGCTATGCTACTTAGCTATATAAAACAAACTTAACAATGCAATAAAATTATATTGTATGATAATGTCAAATTCTCTGCAAATATTTCAAATCGTTTCCATTTATTTCCCATTATTTTCTTTTCTAGCGGCGTACGATTAAATTAATGTTTTGGACGGTGGCGGCTGTTAGTCGGCTTATAGCCTATCGACTGCGTCCTTTGGTTTGTGATCATGTGCAAAAACAAAACAAAAACAAATTAAGCAATCGTTCTCGTTTTTGTTTTGTTTCACTCACTTCAAAAAACGAAGTAAAGCAAAATCAAACAATTCGGTTCGGCCCCTGTTGTTGAGTGGTAGCGATGCTAGCCTCTCAGTCTACAGGTCGTGGGTTCAATTCCCGCCGTAGACCCCGGGTGTTTTCCGCAGACAAACTCACCCTTATCGGAAATAAAAGTTCACGTGAAAAAAGTTCCCTCTTCCCTAAAATTGTGATCGCCAATGTTTGCATTGTTCTTGTGTCAGTATACTATTTTGTAATATTGTTCACCATTTTTTTTGTTCACGGGAAATATTTCACGTTCGCCTTTTTTCGCGATAAGGGTGACTAATCGCTTTGCGGGTATTTTTTTACAAAGTACAAAGAAAATAAATCAAAAGAAAAATAAATTAATAACTGTTATAGTGTCGATTATTTTTGTTACGAAAACCACATCCTAACTACTGTATCGCGCAATAAATAGCATAGCTATAAAAATTATGAAATAAAGCAAAACAAAAAAACACAATAATATGTACATATAAAATATGAATAATAATAATGGAATTATATAAAAAAAAAACTTGCAACACGCCTTAAAATCATGTCAAATATAAGCTTTAGAATTAATTTTTTTTTTAAGAAAGAGTACAGGCAGGGAGTTGCCATCCTGCTCTCAAGAAACTTGATGACAATCGCCAACTCACGCACGACAGATATGTATGTATATGGTATTTTTATTAAAAATAAAATTGAAATTGGTTTGCAGCTGAATGAAAAAGCAAAGCCTTCAGCATATTTTGACAGCTAGTAGATGTCATTGTCAACTTTGACATCTACTGAAATATAAAAAACACTGTCATATGGTCACCTTATAACAAAGATTTTAAATGAAAACATTAAAAAAATGTCTCATTAAGAAAACAAACAAATTTCATTCGATTTCACTATCGCCCAATTCGACTTTATTTCATCTCTCACGCTAGCATTACGTGGGCAGGCAGCTAGCTTAGCTTTACGTAAGACTTCTTAACTTTTACTTTCAATTTGAAAATATTTGTTTTTTTCCATTATAATTAAAATGTTTCTGCAATTTAAATAATCAAATCAAAGTAATTTAGATTTTTTACAGTTTTTTTTTCTTCTTATGAATATAATTATAATGCTCACAAGCAACAAACATTTTAATTATCGCTACAGAAAGAAAAAATTAAACATTAAACAAATTTACATAAAATGTGGTTTAATTGAGGTATTAGAAACTTTGTCTTTAAGCGGTTAAGGCGGCAAGCGGGCGGTGTTGGTGCGGTATTGGTGTTGGTGTGTGTTAAAAGGCATAATTTGATTTCATCTAATTATTTCTTTTTTAAATAAAGTCTTAAATTAAACTTAATTTAATTGCACAGAACCAGCAGCAAAAAAAAAAAAATAAAATAAAAAAAATTAATAACCGGTTGTCAAAGCTGCAAGAGACCAAATCAAATCACACACCTGATTAATTAAAATTCAATAAGTGATTAAGAACATTTTTATTTGCAGTGTCACACGCACGGCTGAATTTTTTATTTGCCTTTTTAGCTGCATGTGCCAAAGTTTAAAATATTTTCACATACTGCAATATGTGTATGTAAATATCACTCATTTACTTAAAGAACATCATAACTCAAAGAAAAAAAACTAGTTTTACCAAAAACAAGTTCAAAGTTTTCATCATTTTAATGGAAAACGAAAATTTTATTTTTGAAAAAATTTTTCTAAAATTTTTGAATTGAACTAGACTGAATTTTTAATCAGAAATAATTCCTTATGTCTGTCCGTTCAGTTTTTTAAATTCTTCTAAAATATTATAATATTTTTATTAGAAAATCCCATCAACTAATAACAATACAGTAAGAGCTCGATTTGCGCAACCGAAAGGAAATCAAAGTTGTTGCTTTTACCGAAAAGTTGCAATAATCGAACACTTAAAACTTCATACATACCAAACTGTAATTTAACATTAAAGTAATTATTTCTTATAGTTAAAAATAAAAATATGCATATGATTAATTTATGATCAATTCAAACTAATACTTTATACATGAGTTGAAACTTAAAACCAGTCTTCATATTTTGTACTTGCTTATATTTGAGTACTACACAGAGAAAACAGTGCCTACTAAATATCTCATAAAATAGAACAAAATTAATAAGAAATCTCTATGGTTTTTTTTCAATACGGAAATCTTATTAATTTCATAGAGAAAACCTTCTTGAAAAAATCAAGAAGAAATCTTGTAGTTTTTATGAGGTAATCTTATTGATTTTTTTAATAAAAAATATATAGAAAAATTGCGTCTTTATTCTCTCTACATAAATACATAATTTTCATTTAAATTCTATACCATATACATACATACGAGGACGGTTCGGACACTTCTTAGCCTATCAATGAAAGAGAATAGTTAGTTTTTCAAAAATATTTTTATTTTTCAATATAATCTCCTGAAACTTCAATACACTTAGTCCAACGCTTTTCTAGCAATTCTATCCCTTGATTAAAATATTTTTCCTCAAGGTCTTCAAAATAGTGGTTTACAACTGTAATTGCATCTTCATTTGAGGTAAAACAAACATGCAACAGGTAAAAGTCACTGGGAGCCAAAAAACTCGTACTTTAATTCGTTGATTTTAGCCATTGTTAAAACACTCTTGTGCGCTGGTGCGTTGTCTTGATGAAAAATTATTTTTTTGTGTTGTAAGCCAGAACGTTTTTCTCGAATTTGTACATTTAATTGATCCAAAAGGTTGCAATAGTACTCTGAATTTATTGTTTTGCCCTTTTGCAGATAGCCAATCAATAAAATACCTTTGAAGTCCCAAAAAACAGTTGCCATAACCTTACCAGCCGATTGAATTGTTTTTGCCTTCTTTGGGACACTTCCTCCAGCTTCAGTCCATTGTTTGGATTGTTCTTTTGTCTCTGGAGTATAATGGCGGATCCATGTCTCATCAACAGTTATGAAACGACGCTTAAAATCCATTTTGTTTCGCTTAAAACGATCCAAACAAGCTTGAGAAATGTTCATTCTTATGCGTTTTTGGTCGACTGTACTAACAAATGCGGTACCCATCTTGCAGAAAGCTTTTTCATCTGTAGTTCTTCATGCAAAATTAAATGGACTCGATCATTTGAGATGCCCATGATATTAGCTATTTCACGCACTTTTATTCGTCCATCATTTAATACCATATCATGCACTTTGGCTACAATTTCTGTTGTTGTTGCTGTTTTTGAACGTCCACTACGTGGTTCATCTTCAATGCTTGTACGACCACGTTTAAATTCAGCAACCCAATTTTTTACTGTTGCATATGAAGGAGCACTTTCACCTAACACATTCACCATATCATTATGAATTTCTTGTCCCGATAAACCTTTTTTATGTAAATATTTAATGACACCACGCATTTCTAATTTTTCCATTGTTAAAAAATCGCGGATGCGTCTTTTGTGAACACCTGTTTCTATATGAAGGAGTTGCCAGATCGAAACAAAATTTAACATGTGTTCATACCAGAGATGGAAGTTTCCAAAACACTTAACTTTTTTCTGTTTATACCGCGCTTTTTGTGCTAGGCTAAGAAGTTTCCGAACCGCCCTCGTATGTATGTATGTAGTATGTTGCAGATGTTATTTATTTATACATACATACATACACATTATGCTATTTTCTTAACTAACTTACTAACCAAGTATTGAACCAGCAAACTTCTACCTGATAGACAAGCACTCTACCCAATATGCTAACAAGCAGCCTGAATAACCATTAAAATTATTGTGCATACATTCTTTTAGAAAAATGAAAAAGATCATGAAAAAATTATCTCTATGTCTATTTATAGATATGAAATAACAAGACACCTCATAAAATCAAGAAGATTTCCTTATTAAAAAAAAAATCAATAAGATGCTTTACACATAATCATATAGGAAACTACTAAAATCAAGAAGAAAACTTTTTTAAGAAAATCAATAAGGTAACCTAATAAAATCAATAAGAAATCCCTATAGTTTACAATTTATAAGAAAACCTAGTAGAATCAAAAATTTTTTCTCTATGGATTGTTTTTTTGGTGCCAACAATAACGGGAAATTGAGTAAAAAAATTGTGAATAACAAGATTTCTTCTTGATTTTATGTGGTTTTCTTCTTGATAAAATTAATAAGATTTACCACATAAAAACAATAAGGAATCTCTATGAAAAAATCTTCGCTTCTTTCTGCTGGGATACCCCTTAGCCTAAAAACGGTTCATAGAGAAAATCTTCTTGATTCTATGAGGCAGTTTTTTCTCTGTGTAGTCATATTAATTTTTTTTATAAGCATAATCTAGTTTGAAGAAAAGAATGTTGAATTCATTAAATGCGTTTTACATTTAATAAAAGAGAAAAAGTTGCGCTTACCGAGACTCTGTTTTTTGAAAAAAGACTGTAATGTAACAAAATTACCTGTTGCGCTAATCGGGCTGTTGCAATAATCGGTGGTTGTACAAATCGAGCTAGTAGAATTCAAAATTTTGCACTTAAGCCCGTTTAAGAATATATTCCTGATTAAATTTTTTTTATTGTTTCAAAAATATAAATTTTTTGAGTTATAGCGTTGTTCAAGCAAATGAGCGATATATATTTAATTTTGAATATAATAAAATATTTTACATTTAACACCTCAAGTCGCAAAAAAAAATTATTATTTTTTTCTGTTCGTTTTATAGCACAGACGTGTGACGCTGCTGCATATACACAATATAATAAAAAAAATGGTTCAATGTTTGACTTCATTACAAATTTAAAAATTACAAACCCAAATAAATATGTAAATAAGACCAAAACCTTGGTAACTTAATACATTTGAAAATAAAAATATGCACATTTATAAAAACTAACAAATAAATCGGAAATTCCATTAGTGCAAATCACTCTTTTGTGGCAAACTGCTGTTGCAAATACATATTGCAGATGTAGCAGGTCTAGCACATAAATATGCAATACCACAACGACAAATCATATTAAATAGAACTTTCCTACACTAATTCATATACGAGTATGTGTCCTTAATTATGAAAGTGGTGTAAGTCATGTGCTTTTTTGCTTCGAAATATTAAAAAAATCTTAAAAAAAAAACTACAATAAATATTTAATAAATATTAAATAAATTTATATTAAACGAGACTAGTAGAACTCTAAATTAAAATGTTTTTGAGTTTGTTCAAATGTGATATACTAAATCTCTCAACCAAATAAATACATATATGACTTAGACCACTTTCATAATTAAAGGTACACAAAAAAACATTGCACACTGAAGAGTACAAATTTTTGCAACCCTGAAACAGCTGTTTTTTGTTTGTTTTGTGTATCATCTCAAAACAACTAAACTCCAGCGCTGGCAATGTTTCAAAGTGGAAACGCCGCCACGAAAACTGCCGCCTGACCCTAAATTATTTATCTATGTATGTATTCATTTAACTTAATTTTATTGAAATAAGTTAATGTTTCTATCACATAAATATTTTAGCGGCGTCGTTGACGTTCTGCGACTTAGTTTCTGTTGGCTTTATTTCTGTGGCAAAAATGAAAAACTGCTTAAGTCGAGATAAGCTGATTTTGAGTTAATGGTACCTCCGTGATCTGCATATTTGAAAGTACTCCTGGGTAAAATCTCAATTCATTTGTACTATTTCTCAAGAACTTAAAGCAAAATGACTTGCGGCTTATCTTTTATAAACTTATAATCTCATTTGGAATAATAGCTTAATTTAGGTTATCCTTAGGTATATTTCAACTTGAATATATTATTTACAGTGTGTAGAACGATGTTTGTTTAAAAAAATAAGGTTAACAGAGAATTTCCCAATTTAAATGTAAAAGAAATAAATTTCTAAAAATCTACTTTAACGCTTAAAAGCAGGGTGCGGAGAGTGCTCGAATTGAACTCGCTCCCAAACGAATTCAATTCGAGCGAGTTTTATTATTTGTATTACAACGAGCTACTCTTGTCTGCTCGCGAGTTAAAAAAAATAAAACTCGCGAGCGCATTTAATTTTTGAGAATCGAAAATAGGACTCGCGGAAAGAATTCAAATTTTAAGAGTCAAAAATAAAACTCGGCTCGCGAGTCGAGTTAAGAAGAATTATTCGCGAGTTTTATTAATTTAGTTTGCTCAAATTCTGTTCGCTATAGGTCGAAATGTTGAAATTATATTTTATTACTGACAGGTAAGCATTTGCATAACTTTTCATGAAGCAGAAGCCTTAAAACATTTGAAAAATACCGCATGACATGAAAGTAAGAACAAATATTTTTATATATGTATATGCATTTGTAAGTACTATGCTTTTCAAATTCGCACATAAAAACATATACTTTTTCGAATAAACAAAAAAAAATTTTGTAATAACTACTCGTTTTGAATTCGTTTATGCTCGTTTTGCACTCTTTTAAAATTTGTGCTTATGAGTTTTAAAATAAAACTCGCGAGTAAAAATTATAAGGCGAGTCATTTAATGCTTACGAGTCGAGCACAAATAGAGTACGAGTCTTATAAAATTTGTGCTCGCGAGCTCTAATTTTGAACTCGCGAGCACAAATTTTAAAACGAGCGAGTTAATAAAAATTGTGCTCGCGAGCCGAATTTTTCCCTACCCTGCTTAAAAGTGCTCTCCTGCAAAGCAGTCAAATATGACTTAAGCACTTTTTCCTTATTGCCTTATTTCAACAGTCAACTGTTACAATAACTTTTATAAGTTGTTGCTTACTTCTGGTAATTAAGTTGATTTTTCGGCTTAATTGTGTGCTGGGACCTGCAGTGGAATGTTACGAAAAATAGTACGTTCGCTGAATATTTCAACTAAACGGTGATTTTTTAAGAGCTTTCGGATTTGATTTCGACAAACAGCTGTTTATGCTTACGCCGAAAAACCAGTATTTAATTTGTGTTATATTTATGGCATTATGGCAAGTCATTCATAATCAAATACAGTGTTGCCCATAAGGTTATCTGAAACAGCTGTTTTGTATGGCTATGGTTACGACACGTCTAATTAAACCTTTAATGCTATTTTCTACATTTTGATCTTGCGATTTCATTTCAAATCGAACCGATTTCTATTTTAAACCAGTATAAAAATTAACTCAGTTTCAGTTTTCAATTGTTAATTTAATTTAATTTTGTTTGTTGTGCGAACGGAAGTTCCTTTCATTTGAATTCAATAACAGTCGTCGTTGATTTTGTATGATTGAAAGATTGCACTCAAGTTTAACAATATAATTAAAAAAAATTAGTTGGAAATTATTTGCAATGAAAGTTTAAAGAAAATATAAAAATCGAGTAATAAATAAAGTAAATTTAAAATAGACCGATCCTATATTACCCTGTTTAAAAGCAAAATTATACAGTGGGCAGAGAAAAGGTATTTTTTACAATCTGGATAAGTAGCCCGTATGTTTACGAGTATAAAGAGATGGAAGTAAGAATTTTAGTAGCATAAGATGGAAAGTACTTTGAGTTCTTTCAAAATATATATAGTATATTTGGTAAAATACCACAGCCTCTCTTTTAAGATAGATTCAACCAATTTTTTTTTTGCATATTTTTTTTTTAATTTTTTATAAGAAAAAAAATATTGGCTTGCTTTGTTTAAAGAAATTCTATAAACAAATTTATTGCTAAATGAAGTATATTTTATTATATACTGCAGTATATAACAGTAATAACAGTATACTGTTAGTAAATCATTTTTTAGTGTGTTTTCTTATGGCGAAATCTATGACAAACAGTATGACAAAATGACAAAATGACCTACTCAATTCACCAGCAAAATCTTTCGATTAATCAGTTAAGCGGAATCAAATTAAATAATATTTAAAGTATAATTAATTAAGTATAATGAAAAAGGGTACAAATAAAAAATAAGTCCAACAAAAATTCAAGAGAATTATTTTTACAGTTTGAAATAACAAAAAAAAAATGATTTTGAAGGCAGTTAAATAACTAACAATAATAATAATAAAAAGGTTGAATAAAACTTTATCACGTTTAAATAATTTGCATTGTTTTTATTTTTTATTTTCTTTTTTTCAACAATTTAATTTAAACTTTTTCCAATTTACAAACAGTCACGCTAAACGGCAAAATAAAAAGTTTACAAAAAATTAATTGTTCAAACCTGTCGACAGACAACACAGTACAGTAACTTCAGCTTTTTTTACGTAAAACTTTTCAAATGAAATGATTTTAAGTAAAATTATTCTTAACTTGTTTTGAAATTGAAGGCTTAAAATCTTTTTTTGCGATAAAAAAAAACGTAATATGCGGAGCAAAAGATAAATTAGAGTGCACATTGGGAAAATAACACCCTCCTATAAATCAGTAGAGGCACAAAGCGCAAAACTCATAGCTCTTTTCTATTTTCCACGAGTTTGCAACGAGCAAACGAACAAAAGAGTGCGCATTCAACTAAACATTAAAGTTTTATTACTCAAATGCTGTCTGTCGTCCATTGAACTGCAGACTCGAGCAGTAGTGAGATTCATAAACTTTCTGCGACCCGAAAATCTTAATATTTATCGAAATATTTGTTCGTTTGCAGATATATAATCCAAATTCCAGACTTAAGCTCTGTGACACACCTCTTCAAAAAGCTGTATGAAACTTCATAACAATAAGCCCGTGCAAAAGTTGTACCTCGCCTTAAGGGGGCTCCCATACAAAGGGGAAATTCTTATAAAATTTACTCGCAGGGCTCTAACTGCCCCTAGGGCGTACCTATCGAAGTCAAATGTATGACCGACCTCCAATATTTTTTCAATACAAAGATTTTCTCTGAACATACTTATCGTCTATCTTCAACCATTAAGGTAGTCCCCATACAAAAAAATAGTTCTTTTAATAATTTTTTTTAAGGAATCCGCTTTTTCCGCTTTTACGTTGCCTCCTAGGGGGTAAAATGTAAGACCCACCCACAGTAATTTTTCATTTTCAACATTTCCTCCTAACATACCTATGTCCTATCTCGACTCATTAAGGGGGCTCCCATACAAAGGCGGAATTTGTACAAAATGTACTCGCAGGGCTCTAATTGCCCCTAGCGCGTTCCTATCGAAGTCAAATGTATGACCGACCTCCAATATTTTTTCAATACAAAGATTTTCTCTCAACATACTTATCGTCTATCTTCAACCATTAAGGTGGTCAGTATTGAACTTTCTTTAATTTTTAACTATCATAAATTTGTGGTTGAATTTCAGGTCCCTAGCTCTTACGGTTGTCGAGGAAACACCCTGTGACAGACAGACAGCCAGCCAGACGGACATCTTAGCGAAATCAATAGGGCTCTTTACACCTTTGGTGTACGGAACCCTTAAAACTAAAAGAATTTGAGCTTGTGACTTTACTTTTTCATTTTAACCGACAGCGAATATCGTTAAAATATTTTACTTAATAGCAAAGTCAATAAGTTTTCGTTATAATTTATGTATGAACTATAAATATTTTTTTTTTTCAAATCGACTATTAAATTTTAATCCCAGCTAGTTTCCTCATTTCAAGGTTATTGTTTTAAACTTCTGACGCTTTTCGTTTTATTGTTATTAACTAAACAACAAAGCTGGTACTTTTGCCAACGTCCCTCGTATAAAACATTAATTTAACTACAGACTTGTAAAACAAACAAAAAAAAACGAAGACGAACTGAAAACTGAGCTAAGCACGCGATGTTTTTTTTTCGTTAAATAAAAACATTAGCAAAAAATTAAAGCAATAAAATTAAAAATATATATAATAGTTCAATAATTATGCATTATTAAATCAAGCATATGACAGGCTTTATTAAAAAAGTTTTTACTTATTGTTTTTACTAAAAAAAAAAACAAAAACAACATTCAATCAAGTGATTAATGAATTGAAAAATGAATAGTTTGCAATTTCAAAGGGAAATAAAAACATCAATTTTAAAAGTCACTTTTATTCAATGAAAAATTAATGTTACACAACAAAAAAAACAAATTAAATTAAAATTTATAATTTTATAATTAAATAATTTAATAAAGTTGTGATTATCGAACACGATTTCTAGGGTCTATTTATAGATTTTATGGCTGGACACAAAAAAGGCAAAATAATTGCATGGCTGCTGCTGGCAAACCAAATTTGAAAAGGCGGAAACGGATAAGAGACATAACAAGCGTTTGGCAATAAAATATGCAGGTTACTTTTTTTTTTTTGCAACAAGACAAATTTATAAGTTTTTAGAGTTCTTTTGATATAAATAAATGTATAAATAATATACTACATACATATATTTATATATATATTTTTTTTGAAATGTATTTTGATGCTTAAATATATAAATTCTGTGTCCACTTATCAACTGATTGATGCAGGCTCTAGTGACAAATACGTGTGTACATACAATGTATATTTTTAAATACTTTGTTGTGTTCAAAATTTATTTTAATTGTAAAACCCATTTCTGATATCAACCAAAAATTAACTCCTGATAACCTTAATTTTTTAATGCTTTAAATTAACAAATAAAGAAGAGCGCCAGCTTCTCACTGTCCTTATAATAATAAAACTTTTATTAAATTTTTTTTTTTTGTTAAAAATTTGCACTTTTTTATGACAGCATAAAAGTTTATTTTTCTTATGCAGTAAAGTGGCCGCTTTAAGGCGTTCATTCAACTCTAAGCCTATAAAATTAAGTAAAAAGAATGGATTTTATGGAAATATAAATATATTCGCAAATAAAGTTGCATTGAAAAAAATGACGCCACCAACTATAAAAATTTTAAAAACAAACATAAATTGAATTGAAAATTATTTACGCACTTAATCTATGATTATTAAAATTAAAGAATAAAATTTATAAAATATAACAAAGCACAACTTGTACTGAAATAGTCTAAAAATAAAGTATGCTCGACTACCGAAAAATTTTTACTCAAAAAGCCAGATAAAGCTTAAATAATTGACTGTTCATCTATTAAATTATAATTGAATTAAAATTTCATTGAGTTTTTTAAACTTGTAAAATATTTTTCAAGAAACTTGGGAAAAAAAAAGTTAAAACTAACGGGAGAGTACTGTACTGTTTTCATTAAAACATATTAGTACAATTCGCAGTCTTGTGCAAATGGTCTTGCATCGTATCATGTGCACAATGCTATAGTTTATTGATACTCACCACTAAGAATTGGTAAGTGGTGAGTATCAATGTACTATATCATTTTTGCACATCACACGGTGCAAGACCATTTGCACAAGATTCTAAATTAGGCTATTCTTTTTATTTATAATTCATTAAATCGTATCATTATAAGAATTTGTAGTTCGAAGCATATGCATTGAAAGATTAATAAGTTTTTAAAGACAAACTTAGTCTTCCAGATTAAAATCAGCATTTTCCAAACCAAGTCCGCCTTTGTAAATATCAAAATTAGCCGTTTTTAATTAGTTTTTTTTTTAGTTTTTATACTTACAAACAATTTTAAATAATAGAGCTTTTGTACTATCGTACAGAGAGTGGCAACGCTGACAAGAAGCCGATTAAAGTTCGGCTTGCTGGTGCCGATTTGAGCGACAATCAAAACACGGAAAGTTTACTTTGCAAAGTCTTAATTCAGCTGGGAGAAAGACAGAAAGAGATAGCATTCCTCCCTCCGTCTTTCACACAGCTGAATTAAGACTTTGTCCTGGTTTACACTATGCAAGTCTTATTGCTAAGCTGATTAGTTTTTTAGGAGTGTGAGAGAGAGAGACGAGGGGAAAAGAAACGTTTCTGTTTCCCTCGTCTCTCTCTCTCTCTCTCTCACAAAAAACTAATCAGCTTAGCAATAAGACTTGCATAGTGTAAATTAAGACTTTGCAAAGTTAACTTTGCGTGTCTTAAAGGGGTAAGTGTTTGGCGTTATTAAACTGCAATATGGACGAGTTTATTCGCCGTTTCGCAACCGTGGGCTAAATGTGGATCCAACACAACACACCACATACCAAACAGCAGTCAAAACAGTGGGTATCACCGAGTGAATCATCGCTAAAAAAAGGTTAAGGTAAATGTTTCAGCCAATAAAGCCATGGCGACCGGTTTTTTTTTTTTTTGGATACATGCTGTAAAATCCACCATGACTCCCTACACCATGACTCCCCACACCACGACTCCCCACACCACGACTCCCCACCAGTGTTTAAAATACTTAAGTCGAAGTAGCAAAAGTCGTAAAAATATTACTTTTCGCTGCTTTTGCTTTTTTCAACTGTTTAAAATGAACCAATTCTTTTGCTTGTGCCTGTGAAAATAATCAACAGTCGTAGTCGAACCAGAAGCAGAAAACGATTTATGACCAATTGCTCAGTACTTCCAGCAGTCGACGATTTCAAAAGTTTCAATTTGATTTGCTGGTGCTTTTAGTTATACAGCTTTTAGACACGGAAAGTTTACTTTGTAGTCTTAATTCAGCTGTGTGAAAAACAGATAGAGATAGTATTGCTCCCTCTGTCTTTCACACAGCTGAATTAAGAATTTGCAAAGTAAACTTTCCGTGTATAAAAGGGGTATTAGTTTCGCTAGTAAAAGCATAAGCAGTCTGTGTGCTTTTAGAAGCTTTCAGCAGGTTCAGTCAACTATTTTGTGGTGTTTGTCATGTTTTTGTTGTTGTTTTTGCACATCAGACAAGAAGCAAAAACAAAAACCACTTTACTGCGATTGCTTAAAACTTCTAAAAGCAAAAGTTTGAGCTTCTTCGACTGTGACTGTATGCGACTTCCAAAAACAGTAAAACAAACTGCTTCTGCTTTTACTTGCGATACTAACCAAAAGCAAAAGTAAACCAAATTTAAACTTTTAAACTTGTAGACTGCTGAAAGTACTGCGCAATTGGCAATTGGCCACAAATCGTTTTGTGATTTTGCTTTGACTGAAACTGTTATATTTTTCAAAAGCGAAAGCAGAAGCAAAATTAATTGAAATGAAAAGCATTTCAGTTTTTTTTTATTTTTTTTTTAGGTAGGACCAGCACTCAGGGGATAACCCCTACTCATGCAATGCATTGTGCTAGAACTAGGAAAATAAGTTTTGGAGAGGAGGATAGAGGGAGTAGTGTCTGTGGACATTCGATTTAAACCTTCCCACGTTGAAACTGACAGGAAACACTTCCGCAGGTAGATTATTCCACATACGAATAGTACGGCTAAAAAAGGAATTTTCTCTGTATTGCGTAGTGCGATTTATTGGCCAATCGACCACAAAAGGATGTGCCCTGAATGAAGCTCGTGTTGTGCGTAAAAATGTACGGGTTTCAGGAACAAGTTCCCTAATTTCATTAGAACACATTCCATTGTAGTAGCGATAGAACAAGGAAATGCACCCGACATTGCGTCGATGCTCCAATGAGTCAATAGAGTTGGATACCCTACTATCACCGATGAGCTTCTTCGCCCTCTCCTGTACGTGGTCGAGCAACCCCAAAATAGACTTTGAAGCGCCGGCCCATACATGAGAGTTGTATTCCATCTTCGGTCGGATATAAGTGGTATAAATAGTAAGAAGATCAGATGGAGTGAAGTATTGCTTGCACCGTTTTAAAAATCCTAGGCACTTGAATGCTTCTTTTGAGACCTGAAAAATGTGTTCAGTCCAATGAACATCACACTGAATTTTCATGCCAAGAACATCAAGAGCTTCCGATTTCTTAATATTTATACCACCCATAGTTACAGAGGCAGCAGCATTAACGGTCATGCGTCTGTGAGTAATCGTACAGCATTGGGTCTTACGGGCGTTAAAATCGACCCTATTCGCATGACCCCATTCAGAAATTTTTTCTAAATCGTAGTTTAATGTCTCATTCATTGTTTGTCGCATAGCCTCAACCTCCGGAAGGCTAGGTCTATTGCTGAATGAGAAAGAATGGCAAATGCTGCTGTCGTCCGCGAAAGAATAAATAGGGTTGAAAGTTTTACAAAAAAGGTCATTTAGAAAGATTAGGAATAGAGTTGGTGAAAGAACAGAACCTTGCGGTACCCCTGAATTTAACTTGAACTCATTTGATGAGATCTCTTATAGTGCGATCCCTGAGGAAACTCGATAAGAATCGAGAGAAGGTATCACCGACACCAAGGGCAATACATTTTGACAAAAGTGCACCATGCCACACTCTATCAAACGCCTTGGAGATATCTAGAGCCACCACCTTACTTTCGCCAAAATGGTGGATTGAATTACACCATTTCTCCGAGAGGAGGGCAAGTAGGTCTCCCGTAGAGCGGCCTCTACGAAATCCATACTGCCGGTCGTTGAGTAAGCTGTTGGACTCCAGATACCTTACAAGATGGAAATTCACCATACTTTCCATCACTTTGGAAAGTGCAGAACATATTGCAATTGGGCGATAATTTTCAGGGTTATTTGCTTCTCCTTTTTTAGGAATTGGCGTAACATTAGCAACCTTCCAACACACTGGGAACTCACCAGCATGGTACAATGTCCTGAAGAGGTTAGTTAATGGACGTGCTAGCGTCGAGGAACACTGCTTCAAGACCAGTGCTGGAATGCCATCCGGCCCGGGAGACTTGTTTATGTTGAGTTCCGATAAAACCTTTTTTACTGCCCGAGCCCGAAAGAATATCTTGGGGATAGTAGTAGATACTCTCTCTAGCACAGGCAGTGGCTGATTGCTTTCCGGCAAGCAGGAATTACTTGCAAATATTTCAGCTAGTAGGTTAGCTTTATCAGCCGGGTCAGTGAATATTTGGTCATCCTTTAAAAGTTTTTTAAACACTGCTCCCCACCATGACTCCCTACAAAAACATTCAATGGAGAATATTATGCCAACTCTTTTGGTCGATTTAATGACTCCAATTGGGTCTCCGAGTGGAAGTGCGGCATAGCTCTACTCTTCCTAACCTAATGAAGAAAAAAAGTTTTTTTTTTTTACACCAGGACAACGTCAGGGTGTGCACATGGGCAGCTTTTATGGCCAAAACTGCCTGAATTGGGCACGAATTCCTCTCTCCTTCGCCCTTCCCTCTGCATTGAACTCGGTGACTATTTGGTGTTCCCAGACTTGAAGAACGGCGGAGAAAGATTTGAAATTATCTCACCAGCAAATGTTTATTTTGATGACCTCGACACATTATATTTTTTGGAAGGAATAAAGAAAATTGGAGAAACTTGGGAAAAAGTGAACAGAGCTCAAAGGGGACTACGTTGAAATATAAAACGATTTGGGGTGGGTGGAATTGGCTGAAGTAGTTAGTTACAAAACTGAAGGTCCAGGGAGAGAGCTCGATATCCAACAGTCATTACATAACAATCCCACGCATTTTTCTGATGTGTATTGTGTGTGTTCTGTGTATCACAGGGTAACCCTGTGGCTGAGTGGTAGCGATGCTAGCCTCTCAGTCCAGAGGTCGTGGGTTCGATTCGCACCATAGACCCTGGGTGTTTTCCGCAGACAAGCTAATCGCTTTGCGGGTTGTGTTTGTTCTTTAAAAAAAAGGAAAGTTCAAGCGATGAAGGCATAGTCACTGGTCACTGAACTATACCGACTTCACCAGATACTAATCCTAATGTAACATCAGTGCGCCCTCCTGCGTTGTATAGCAGAATCATCGGCGAAGTAAAATAAGCAATAAAATGGCTACTAAGCACAGCTTCAAAAAAAGTTTAATACGCCTCATTTAACACCAGAGGCGCTGCAACGAATGAATGAATGAAGCTTTCCCCTTTCTCTTCCTTCACAACCTGGCTTCTATCTATCTTCACTGTCACTTTCCTAAAAGAAGGTTACACCTAGCAATAGTAGTAGGCATTCATTGCCTGAGTGTTACTTGAAAAAAAAATTAAAAAAAAAAAACTTTATTTCATTCAAAAACTCACGGACTTCAAATATGTATGTATGGTTTAATATTTTTTCATAACGAAATTCCCTTCTCTGTGGTCTACGAAATAAAAAGTTATGTGAACGTAGCTGTTTGCGCAATCGCAACTAGTGGGGGCATCACATTGAGCCAAAACTCTTACTCAAGACCGTGTATGAGTAAATTTGCTTCCCCGTGAACGAACATATAATGCGTGAGTGAATATTGAAACGCGATGTCACCTCTAATTTTAAATTTATTTTTTAACCTACATATCTAATTACTTCAGACCTCATTAACCCATTACTTTTAAATTGAGGATTTTGTAAGAAAATATTTATTTTTCTTTATTATGAATTCATTCATTCGTAATGTGTGACTTCAGTTTCGTTTCGCCCAGTTTTGCATTAAAGCAAAATTGAACGCTTGAGTGCAAGTCAAGTGTGTATTTGTGCCCGTTTTAAGCACTTGTGAGCGGATCTACAGCCCCCCAAAACGACAGTCAAATCCATAATTGCTCACACACAGCCACACAAATGCACTCAATACGCGTGTATGCGTTTCATTTTTTATTTCAATCAAGCACATGTGTGCCTTTAAACGATTTCACTTTCTTTCTGCATACAGACTGATGACTGATTTGTCGGTCGCACTTTCGTTTAATAAAAATCTAAGCACGTCGCTTCCGATTACGCGTATTTTGTATGAATATGAGACATTTAGTCGGTTGACAGCAATGGCAGCAGCAAAAGTTTGCTTGATTAAAAATTTGCGTATTGGCAAAATATGTACGAGTATAATGAAAAAGTACACAAAAATGAGGTGAATTACAACGTTTGTAGTACATATTTAAGAGTTGTTGTTGCTGTTGTTTGTTATTGCTGGTAGTGGCAACAACAACAACAACAGCAGCAGCAACAACTAAATTATTTTGTATGTGTCAATTAATGACGTTTGGCACACTAATGGGACAAGTTCAATTGACATGTATTACGTGTCTTTTTCTCTCTCTCTCTCTCTCTCTCTCTCTCATTTCTGTACAATGACAGCAACAACAACGCGTTAGCAAATGCAACATAAGCCAGACATAAATAATGCCAAAAAGAGACATGGACAATTAAAATTATACATAATATATTAAAATATAAATACCAACAACAATAATAATTTATTAAAAATTATGTAATTATGCAACAAATTAAATGTATAATTAAAATTTGAATAAACGAGTTTTTTTTTTCTACAAAAATTTTTTAAATTCAATTATAATAACTGCCCACGCACGCACAGCTTGATTTTTGGCTTGACCACATAAAAGTCCATAAATCTTTTTCAAGTGTCATTAGATGTATATTCGTGCAAAAAAATAAAATAAAAACAAAAGAGTTCTAAATAAAACAAAAGCAAGTCAAAGTTATTAGAAATCTTATAACAAACAAACTCGTACATATATTTGTATGCACAACTGGCAAAACTATAATCTGATCACTCGGTAAAGCAAATTTTAGTACAAAATAGGAAAAAGCTCGCTGAATCGCTTTTTTGAATTTGTAAGCTGACTCTTTTATAATTGATTCAGCTGAATAGAAGTTATATGCAGCTGAATGGTAAATAAATCAAACTCTACAATTATAGAAATTAGAATGATTTGGCTGAATAAGCTTTTCATGCAGCTGAATAGTAGTCAAATCAAAATTTAACCGAAAATATTATATTAACGATGAATGCAGCTGAAATTCAAGTTGAAAAAGCTAGCTGAATAGCACTTTTGAATTTGTAAGCTGACTCTTTTATAATTGATTCAGCTGTATAGAAGTTATATGCAGCTGAATGTAAGTTAATCAAACTCTACAATTATAGAAATTAGATTGATTTAGCTGAATAAGCTTTTCATGCAGCTGAATATAACTCAAATCAAAATTTAGCTGAAAATATTATATTAAAAATCAATTCAGCTCAAATTCAAGTTGAAAAAGCTAGCTGAATAGCACTTTTAAATTTGTAAGCTACCTCTTTTATAATTGATTCAACTGAAGAAAAGTTACACGCAGCTGAATGTAAGTTAATGAAACTCTACAATTATAGAAATTAGATTGATTTGGTTTAGTAAGCTTTTCATGCAGCTGAATATAACTCAAATCAATATTTAACTGAAAATATTATATTAAAACTCAATTCAGCTCAAATTCAAATTGAAAAAAGTTTTTAAGAAGACACTTTTATAATTGATTCAGCTGAATAAAAGTTACACGCAGCTAAGTGTAAGTTAATCAAACTCTACAATTATAGAAATTACTTTAAGTATGCTGAATAGGATTTCCATGCAGCTGAATATAACTTAAATCATAATTTAACTAAAAATATTATATTAACAATCAATTCAGCAAGGAAAATTTTAGTACTTAGTTGAAAAAAGCTCGCTAAATCGCACTTTTGAATTTGTAAGATGACTTTTTTATAATTCACTTAGCTTAATAAGAGTTACACGCAGCTACTCTACAGTTGTAGAAATTAGATTGATTTGGTTTAATAAGCTTTTCATGCAGCTGAATATATGTAACTCAAATCAATATTTAACTGAAAATATTATATTAAAATCAATTCAGTAATGTAAATTTTACTGGCAAGTTGAAAAAAAGCTAGCTGAATCGCACTTTTGAATTTGTGAAATAACTTTTTATAAATTATTCAACTCAATAAAAGTTACACACAGCTCAATAAAAGTGAATCAAACTCTACAATTGTAGAAATTTGATTGATTTGGCTGAATAAGCTTTTTAGGCAGCTCAATATAAGTCAAATCTAAATTTAACTGAAAATATTATATTAACAATCAATTGGGCAATGCAAATTTTAGTGCCAAGCTGAAAGAGGCTCGCTGAATCGCGATTTTGAATTTGTAAGATGGCTCTTTTATAATTAATTAAGCTGAATAAAAGTTAGAAGCAGGTGAGTGTGATTTCATCAAACTCCATTGGATCAAGAGATATCGCTGTCCCAAGTTTTGAATTTTTTTTTTAATTACTCCAAAAATCGATGGATTTTTCAGCGGGTAGAGCTTAAAATTAGGGGTAAGTTCCAGGGATGACTGTATCCCATATTTTTTTCTTGAGAACATGTTAGAACTTTTAAGACGTTTTTTTTAAACACAACAGTTTTAATTTCAATAAAATGTTTCGTAATAGAAATTAAAAAAAAATCTTTTATATTTTAAGTCGACATATAAAAATCTGATAAACTAAAGCTCTTTGTGAAATATATTTATACATACATATATACAGAAATACACTTGTACGTTTGTAGCCACTCATTTGTTGTTTAGTTTGCAAACCGGATTTATGCAAATTATTTAACAAGATTTCTTTAATTTTATTCTTTTTACTCCAATTGAAAGTACAAAAATTGTCCAACTTTCAATCGTTTCAAACAAACACCAACATACAGTCTAATAAACACGAATAATCTGCTTATAAATATCTGATGTTTCAACTCATTCATTAACTCGTTAAATTAAGAGAAACATAAAAAAATAATAATATTAAAATTTTAGGCAATTTCCCCTTTATTTTAAAAATAAAACCACAACGCTTTAAAAAAAAATATGAAAATTAAAAACAAATTTGTGTTAAAACATAAAAGAGTTTTAACATTGAAGTTTTCAGTTGTTTAAAAACTTTTTTTAATTTTTCTCTGTTATGGTAATGAGTTTCGTTTTATAGTCTGCATTCAAAATTATTTGCAAGATTCATAAGAATTAAAAAAAATTATTCGTATACCTTTGAACGATTTCGGAAAATTTCATTTAATTTTATTGTGGATATCTTAATCTTGGCTAACAATAATCTTAAGATACGTGCACATTTATGCAAGTATTTGAACAAAAAAGCGTAACCACTAAATACTAATGAAAATCCTTTTGATTCAGTTAAGTTAGTAACTAATACTCGTATTCCTTGCACTAACTTTGAGCTAACAAGACTGGCCGTAATGTCTTAAAAGCGATTAGCACACCATAATTTTATTATCATTGTGTAACTGGAGCTACACGCGAGCATATTTATAATTTATAATTATAATTTCATTTTTGACTATTGACGTAGAAAACATTTCAAACATGTTTTGTTATTTATTTTTCAAATTCATTTCGATGTTGTTTTTTTTTACTAAACACAATTTTTAAATTTTTTTAAACTGTTACTGTTTAAGTCGAAATAAAACAATTATATTTAGTTGTACTCGTAGTTGAAGCACCTCATGTCTAAAACAAATAAATCCAAATAGAAATATTTTCAGTGCTAATCGAGGTAGACAGGTTTTATTGTGCTAGTGTTACACTGCGTAGAAATTTTGTAAAATTGTGTGGAAATTTTTCAAAATTTTTAAATATCAAACATGGCATTTATTTGCTGTAAAAACTTTTTTCATAATATTAGAAAAAAATGTTAACTTCAAAAATTGGAGCCTAAACCTTACTATTCTTTAATTCAGCTAATATATTTTTGTATTCAGCTGGGAAAAATATACCAAAAATGTTATAGGACTATGGTTAAGCCATAAATTTTAATTTATTTTTTTTCTTTTCCAATTCAGCTGGAGTAATTTTTATATTCAGCTAGGAAAAATATACCAAAAACATTATACGACTAACAAAGGTGTCTGCTTAAGCCATTAATTTTAATTAACGCTTCTTCTTTTTCAACTCAGCTGATGTATTTTTGTATTCAGCTGGGAAAAATACTCCAAAATTAATATACGACTAACAAAAGTGTAAGCTTAAACCATAAATTTGAATTAAACCTTCTTCTTTTCCAATTCAGCTTAAGTATTTTTGTATTCAGCTGGGAAAAAACTCCAAAAATAATATACGACTAACAAAGCTGTAAACTTAAGCCACAAATTTTAATTAAACCTTCTTATTTTCCAATTCAGCTAAAGTATTTTTGTATTCAGCTTAGGAAAAATATACCGAAAACATTATACGACTAACAAAGGTGTACGCTTAAGCCAGAATTTTTAATTACATTTTCTTCTTTTCCAATTCAGCTGAAGTATTTTTGTATTCAGCTAACAAAAAATACACACAGATGAAATATTTGTAAATCAGTTAGCAATTTGTGCAGCAATAGTGGAAAGCATTTTAAAATTTTGCTATTCAGCGTGCAAATTTATTTTCATTTTATATATACAGAAATTCAGCCAACTAAACTCTTAACTAATTTTAACTTTAGACACTAGTTTAGTGTCAAGTTGAATGATTTTGGTATTATATCTAACAAATATGTCCAATTCAGCTAGTGATATTTGTATTCAGCTGTGCTTAATTAAAAGATTTTGATATTATAAATTTGTATATATCTGTATTCAAGTTCTGGCAAATTTGCAACCCAGCTAAAATGTCTAGTTATTTCTTATTTAAGAACATTTATAATTTTTTTTGGCAAAATTGAAGCTAAACGTTACAGCTGAATTGCTAAAAATAGTCTAAAATATATAGTATAGCTTTATTAAGGGTTAGTTGCTATTTATTTGAAACATTTCGCACTCCTTCTAAATGTCAAAAATAGTGAAATATATATAAATACAAACAACATAGATATATTGATAGTTCATGTTAGTATTTTTTATAGTTTTTTTTTTTTATTATTCAGCTGGCTGAAATTTTGAGTTCTGGCGTTGGGTATATTAATTCATTTAGTTGCCTGTTGAATTTGATTTTTAATATGCTATTTATTATGTTAGGTTAAGTTAGGTTAAACCCATTTTCCTCCCGCAAAGTCTACTTTGCAAAGCCTTAATTCAGCTATGTGAAAGACAGAGGTAGCAGTACAGTGTCTTTCTGTCTTTATCCCAGCTGAATTAAGACAGTGCAAAGTAAACTTAGCGTGTGGAAAAAGAGTGTTAACAAGGATGATGTTGCAAGACACCCAACATAATTTGCAATTCAGCTGGGAAAAAAAATTTATTAAATTTAAAATTTCGTAACTAAGACATTTTCTTACCCAAAAAATTTCAATTCAGCTAAAGCTTTTCGTATTCAGCAAGAAACAAATTGTATTCAGCTAAAAAACAATACAATTACAGTTTCGGTATTTTTATGGTTAATAAATTTTTGCTATTCAGCTGACTATTTTCACCTTTCGTTACATTTTAAGGTATCTAAAATTTTTTCTATTCAGTATGATTTTTTTTTTTTCATTGCGGGTAACAGGATTTGTATAATAAAGTTGAAAAATTTACAATTAAGATAATTTTCCATATTGGATTAAATAGTTATTTTACTCAAACAATTAATTTGCTATTTAGCTAGTAATTTCTGTATTCAGGAAACAATAATTAATAGTTGTGCTATTAAGCACAAAATTTTAGCATTCAGCCAGCTTGTTTTGCATTTAAAAAATTTAATTCAGCTGATATATTTTTAATTCAGCTAAGCCCTTTTCAATTAAATATTTTTCATATTGACTTTTTTAAGATAACAAATGCACTTATGTTTATGATCAACTCATAGAAGGGCATTTTTCTAGCAGATTCTACTTAAAGCTCAGATATTTCTATAACTATTTAGCAAATAATTGAATTATTTCTGGTAAATAGTAATTTCTGGAAATAATTTTCAATTGCTTTATTTAGCATACCGTCTTACTGCTGCTTAAAATTTGTGTTTGGCTGAAAGGCAGCATATTCAGCTAAAAATTTTGCAACCTAGTAGGTAGCTGAATAACATTATATGAGAAAATATTTAAAAAATATAATTTTCTTTTACTGGCTTTTTTTCGGTTTCCTTTTTTACAAGCTTCTGTTTTATGAATATCATTTCTTTCAGTGTACTGTACGTTTTCAATGTAAAATATCGATTGTTTTATTGTGCAGTCATTAGTTTATATTTGATATTTTTTTATTTTGCATTATGCGGTTATTTTTGTTTTTTTTTTTGTTTTGTTATTGCAGTTTTATTTATTTTTTATTCTCTTTTTTGTTTTTATGTTAAAAAAATTTTTTCGTTTGTAAGACAGACGTCCAATGACCGTTTTTGGCCCTACAACACAGCACAACACAACACTGCACTTTTTTTTATTCAAACATTCATTCATGCGTATTTCTTTTTTTTTCAAATGGTTTTCAACACGATTTCGGTTTGAAAGTTAGCAACAACAATAATATTAAAATATACAATATACAAAAAAAATTAACATGAATTAAAATAAATGCTCTGACGTCAATTGAGTGTGTTGCGGCGGTTGCTGAATAAGAAAACTTCAAAAAATATATAGGTATTTTTGAATATGTGTGTTCGTGTGTGTATTTTGCATCAATTAGTTTTGATGGTAAGAGAGCACAAAAGTATCTACTATACTTTGTAATAGAAATATTTTATTTAAAACCAGTACTTTTATTTTTATTTAAAGTTCAACTTGCAGTTTGCATGAATAAAACATAAATTTAATGCAAGTACATCAAATAATATGTATGTCAGTGATCGGCAATGAATCGTTTTTTCGCTATTCATACTGACTCATGAAATTTTAAACATACATAAGTGAGTAGACATCATTTAAACTCAACTACATACTCTGATTCACGCATACTAACAATGACATTGATTTATAAGTATAGGCTGAAATAAATATGAATGCGACGTCGACATCACACTCATAAATCACCTCAGTTCAAGACTGCCCAAACTGGCACCAGAGTGCCGAACATCAATGAATCCACATACGCGAATACATTACTCTCGCTATTCTCTCAGTAGCCTGTCTTGCCTCAGTTTGTTTTCTAATTTCAGGAAAATACTTATACTACTCACATTGATTCAGCTCACTCAACTCATGTATGTATGTTTATTTAAAAGTCTACCCCCTTATGCAAAAACGATTGTTAAACTTAAAGGTGGTTTAACAAACGAATTTTGTATGGCAAAACCGGTTTTAAGGCATACTTTAACTTTAACAATCGTTTTTGCATAAGGGCATTAATCATTAAACCCACCGTAGAAACATATAACCTCATAATTAGACTTGTGTCCAACAGTTCTTTTTGAACTAGTTCGTTCAGTTGGACACAAGTCTGGTCAAAAACATCAATGTAAATTAAATGGGTTTGAAACAACTTTTGATTCAAACGCTCTCAAACTAGTTCAAAAAGAACGGTTGGACACAACTCTACTCATAATGAGAAATTTAATGTTCGTATGTGAAGTTCGCATTGTGAATCATACTCATTTTGCATCGTCCATAGGCATTGAGTTAAGGAGAGTCGAAATCCTCAACGTCATAAATGTTGCTAAGTATGAGTTCGATGCGCACTTCAAACTTTCGAGTGAATATGATTCATAGTAGAGTTGTGTCCAACAGTTCTTTTTGAACTAGTTTGAGAGCGTTTGAATCAAAAGTTGTTTCAAAGCCATTTAATTTACATTGATGTTTTTGACCGAACTTGTGTCCAACTGAACGAACTAGTTCAAAAAGAACTGTTGGACACAAGTCGAGACAACATTGCAATAAGTACGAGTGCGCATAAGTACAAGAAATTATAAGTCATGATTCAACTCTACTCACTTTTTCACTACTCATTGCTGTTCCCTGATGTATATGTAAATATTCATTACTTTTGCATGGCGTTGGTAGTGCCCACTATTTCACATACAAAAAATTCTATAGTTCCAGTGTTAAAAAAAAAGCCTAACGTGTTTGTCAACTTTTCTAACCAACTGTTCAAAATTAAAACTTAGCACCAATTATAGGGCTAATGTAGAGGTATAATTTATATATTTTTTTTTTAAAATAAATATTAGTGGTATTTTGGCTTTTTTGCACTTTCATGGGTGTACAAGGGTCACGTTCGACATTATGTAAAAGCCCACATGTAGGTCAAAAATTTAAGAAAATAAAGCTAAAGAAAATACGATAATTGCTGGAAAAATGTTTGGTGTGTAAACGTAAAAACAACTTCCACAGAAAAAAATTAAAAAGTTGAATAACTAGAATTGCGGTGTGTGAAGCCAGTCTTAAGGAAGTTTTACATAAATAAGTAACCAGTAAGTGCCGGTTCACACGTTTCAACTTTTGTTGCTCAACTCGTAATTCAGCTGTAAGAAAGACGGAGTCAGAAATACAAATGTCTCTTTTTTTCTTACAGCTGAATTTCGAGTTGATCAACAAAGTGTGTGTACCGGGACTAACAATAGACAATCATTAAATGTTTGCTTACATAAAGTTCATGCCACAACCATGACTTTTCTTTGCCTCTCTTTTCTTAGGATTGATTGCAGTATTTAAAAGGACACCCACTATGGGACGCGAACCCCAAAAGTTCACATAAAGCAAATTCCTTAAATGAAACTTTAACTTGCCTGTGCTACGAGTTTGAAGCTTTTATTATTTGAACTGCATTCGAAATTAATTGTTTCTTATCTTCAAGCTTGCAATAAATATTTTTTTAACTTTAAGTCAATTGCTGGGTCTTACTTAAACAACTTTAGTTGCCATTCAGTTCTCTGTATCTAAAATTGTGGTGTGCAGGCTGTATACCAAAAATGCTTTAGAAAAAAACAGACTAAAACAAAAGTGAAAGGAGTTTTTAGCTTAAAGTTACCAAAGTACATATGTGTATGGTTTTTTTTCTTCGCCAAATATATTCGAGTGTTGAACATTAAAAATGCCTAAAATTACTATGAAATTAATATGTCTAGATTTTGTTGCAAAAGTAATATAAAAATATATATGTACATACAATATACAGTGACCGACAAAAGTCCACGCACGAACTGTATTTTAACAACTTGGACATTTTAAAAGAACAATAAAAAAACATATTAAATTTAAGTACAAAAAATATTTAAGAAAATAAATAAATTATTGAAAAAAGTTTACAGACGATCTGTACACGAACAAAAAATAAATATATATATATTTAAACCTTTAATTCCTAGCAGGAACATAGGGCGGTGATATTAATTCCCTCTCGGGGATTGCAACCTTGTCGTGGTAATTGGGCTTAGTGAGTGCAATGATCCCAAGGGCCTCCCTTGCCGGTAAGATCAATGGTTAGCATCTGAAGCTAACAGCAATCCAAAACATTAGGGGACTTATCCGGTTGGTCTCCTACCAACTAGACGTCCCGAGATGTAGGCAACAACTTCAACAATCTTCGCTTAGAATTCCGCCGATCTCAGACTTATGTATATTTCTGAAGGCCCGGTCTGGTAATAGCAGTCCCAGTACCAGTCTAGGATGCTATGGTATAATCACCCGTATATCCGAATTATACTCAATGATTAATCAAAAAATAGTTCCGATATAAAAGGCCCCTTTCACATATTAGGTAACGCTATTTTCGGATTTTTTCTAACACCCCCTCCCCTGCTCGCTTTTTTAAAAAAATTTTAGTAAAAATTTTCTAAACCGTAACAAATCCCTAAGCCACCTACGTCCCGGAGCATTAAGCTATATCGTCGGTTGGTTATTGGTTTGCTGCAGCACATAATCAATTTTTAAATATAATGTGGTGCATTTCGTTTTCGACTAAAATACGTTGGTCCTAGATTAAAGAAAATTTGTTGCAGTCTTCTTTAATCTACTACAAATACGTCATAGTCGTATGTCGAAATAAGACAACCACTATAAGGGGGATTACTTTTTTTTTATTAAGTCAAGCAACTGGTGGAGAATAAATATTCCGAAAGCAGTCAGTGAAGTGTCAGAAGTGATACATGTTAAAGGTGATCTCACTAGCTGTAGAAACCATACTCCGAAAAGAACTAGCATTATTCAGGCCGAGAAGATCTTGTGGGCATTATCATTGAGTAGTCTATTGAGTACAAGAGCAGCCTTTAACTTCTGTTACCAGGCTTCTAACGTGCTTGCGATACCGCATCCAGCTTACTCCAAAAATCGTTTTGGGTTGAAGTCTACTGACGAGTTCTATAAGCAGGAACGGAATGCATATAGATGTTGCTTAACAAAAAAAAATATCAAGCAAAAATTTCTAATACTTTAAAAACTGAATGTCAAATACATAAATATACTTCGGCTATCGAATATTGGTAGACTTACTTAAATTAAAAAGTTTTGATATTTCACACCAAATACAAAAATTTCCTTCATTTCGGTACTTTACAACCAAGTTTCGTACACCAATTGAAATGTCTTTACGAGAAGTGTTAAATAATTATAATTATTAAACTGAATGCTAATTTAAGCAGGGACCGAAAATAACTGTTATTTTTGAATTTTTGATTAAAAAAAGCAACCTCAAGGAAATGTCGGAGAATGAAACCAGGTATACCATTTTGCAAGTATTGGACCAAATTGTCAGAAAATACGATGCTTTTTAAAAATCTGACTTTTATTATTTCAAGCAAAAATAAAAGTTATTTTTTGACTTTTATTTTTTTTAGCAAAAATAACAGTTATTTTTGACTTTTATTTTTTCGAGCAGAAATAAAAGTTATTTTTTGACTTTTATTTTTTCTAGCAAAAATAACAGTTATTTTTGACTTTTATTTTTTCGAGCAGAAATAAAAGTTATTTTTTGACTTTTATTTTTTCGAGTAGAAATAAAAGTTATTTTTTGACTTTTATTTTTTTGAGCAGAAATAAAAGTTATTTTTGTGTTTTCAACCCCTTTGACAAAGAAATTATTATTTAATATTCCAAATATTCTTTTCTAAATAAGTAAATTTAACGATTCACTATTGCAAAAGCGCCAAAATTTATAATAAATATAATGAATTTATCACAAAATAACTTTTATTTCTGCTCAAAAAAATAAAAGTCAAAAAATAACTTTTATTTCTGCTCGAAAAAATAAAAGTCAAAAATAACTGTTATTTTTGCTCAAAAAAATAAAAGTCAAAAAATAACTTTTATTTCTGCTCGAAAAAATAAAAGTCAAAAAATAACTTTTATTTTCTGACTTTTACGATAAAAGTTATAACAGTTACGGTCCCTGAATTTAAGCAAACTTTTAACACAACCAGAAAAGTAAAATAACGGCATTTTTCTATTATTATGCAGCAACAGAAATTGCTGCACGCTGGTTGGCCGTACGTAGACTTTTGTCAATCATGTTTAAATGGTTTTTTTTTTTTGGAATAATTAATTTTTGAAGTTTGCATTGCTATGAATATGTATGTTTTCTGAATGGCAATAAAAATAATTGCTAATTTATTAACGCAGACTTTAGTCCTTCACTGTATATACAAATTAAAACATTGGCTTGTAATTGAAATATAATTGTAAATTGGCGACTGCAAGAAGTGTCATTAAAAGCTGTTAAATATAAAAAAAAAAATAGTTAGTTTGTCAAAACAAGATATTTGAAATATTTACATACATATGTACGTATGTATATGTATATGAATTTATGTATGTATGTATAATAAAAAAATTCAAAATTAAATTGCCTGGTTGTCGCTATAACAATTTTATAGCGACAATACTTTAGAATTGCAACACTTAAGCACAAAAAGACAAAAAAAAATGAATTTTAACCATATCCAATTTAGCAATTACAAGAAAAATGTGACTAGATGTCAAAATAAAATTATATACCCAATCGTTGATGTGGAAAGTTGTGTTATTACTTATTTTCAGCAATTGGTTGTACAACATAAAGTAAAGTTCCATATACATAATTTAAAACATTTTATAACAATTGTGGCATATGGTAGTAAGACCAAAAGTTAAGAATCACAATCGTCATTAATCATAATTTACAATTTCTCAACACATTGTCAATGGCCCATAACTATAGTCATAAATAAAGTATACTTTAAGATTTCTAAAATACTCTTCTTTTGCAAAAAAAATACCGTCAAAACCCTAATTTCATTGAAAAACAGCTGAAGTTGAAGTTAACTGGCAACACTGTATTCTTGCTAATGCAATGAATAGTTTTTGTTGCTTTTTACATTTATTTTCTTTACATACATACTTCTTACAACTACAATTCGAGCTGTAAGAAAGCCAGCCAATGTAGCAATGGTAAAGTAAGAAAATAAAAAACCTGTTGATTATTGAGTTCTTGTTTCAATTAAGATATTAGTTGAACTTCTCATTTGTTTCAATGAAAGTTTAACATAATATCTCTAGTTGTTCTAAGAAATTTTCCCAGATGATGTGCATTAGCAACAGTGAAATGCGTATACGATCCAACTAATCTTTCAATAATCACTTTCATTATATTTTTAATAAAAAAAACATTTTACGGAATAAGAAAAACAATAACTTGGTATTATTAGTGCATTAACAAATGTTAAATTTTTATTTTAATTATTGTTGTAAAAAAATTTATTTTTCCTAAAAAAATTTAATAACATTATGTACTTTTAATTTAATTTTCTTATGTATTACATTTTATTTTAATCAGCATTTCTACAGCCTTATTTATAAAAATTATTAAGGTTTTATAAAAAGTTTTTAAAATAAATTTTTATAAAAATTTTTTTTATTATGCCTTTATAAAGTCTTAATAACTTTTATAAATAATAGTGTTTTCACACTGCAAGTTAAAACCTGGTTTTAACGTTAAACCATAAACAGCTGATTTTGCATTCACACTGCCAGTTTGTTAAATTCAGGTTTTAACTCACAGACTGTCTAATAACTTTGCTCAAAATAAAATAAATCTCCTGCAGAATTGCGTGTGTTTGTTGTTGTATTTTTTTCTGCTTTTTATAACACTTATTTGACAAACTGTACAACTGTTTTTGTTTGTATGAAAAACTAAGAAACTTTACAATGCGCTATGAAATGGAAATTATTTTATATTTTGTAAATTAATATTTTAAAATTATGGAACTAGTAATACAAAGTGAAGAAGTGCTTGGAAATAAAGTTATTGTATATAAAAAATGCACAAATAAATCGCAAAATAAAACTTTTCTATCGGCGGATCGATGTCAGTCATATCGTTTATTTTCACTTTCCAGAGGTCAATGAAATTTTTTTTTGTTGTTTTCCTTCCAAAACACTCTTATTTTTCCATAATTTTTTACTTATCGTTGCTGCTGCATCCATTTTTAAGTTGAAAAATTTTCAAGCGACATCTCTTGTTATTCACTGGCATAAACATTATCAGCTGCTACCGGTCATTTTACCTTGGCAGCACTGAATTTACCATATCGAAAACAGGGTTTCATTTCATAAAACCAAAATAAAACCAATTCAGAAATGGTTTTAAGTTGGATTTAACAAAAACAATTTGTATGGTAAAACCAGGTTTTAACAGTTGGTTTTGACATTAAAACCAACTTTTATTAAAACCAAGTCAGTGTGAAAACACTATAAGCCTGCTAATGCTTTGCTTTTATAAAAATCTTTTTTAAATTTGTTTATATTCGTATGTATGTTTATGTATATACATATGTACATATTTATATAGTAAATATTGCATTTCTATATGTACATATTTATATGTATATTTTTTAATTCTTTTGAAAAAGGAAGTTAAAAATATTTTGTTATTTCCTTGAGGTCCTAAAATATTTAAAATTCATAAGAACACAAACAAAAATTAATACATCACTATTTCGTAAGGATTCTGAACAGTCATGATAAATTAAAGCCGAAAAAAAATCATTCACCTTCACATAAAATTAATTTCACTGCATTAAATAAGAAACATAAATGCGTGGGTAGCGCGATAAGTTAACTAATTACACAAAAATTCTGTATATAGATTCGGAGCTGATTGGAATTGTAGTTCTTGTTGTAAGGGTACCCCAAAATGTTCAATATTATATAGCTATATTGCACAACAAAATTGCAATAATTGATATTGCACAATGTTATTGCACGATAAGTTAACTAATTATATCAAAATACTGAATATATTTGCAATATTAATATTTAGTAATTGATATTGCACAATAATATTGCAATAATTTATATTGCACAAATTTTGCACGATAAGCCAACAAATTTTACAAAATTTCTGAATAAAACTTCAGGTGTAATTGGAATTGTAGTTCTTGCTTAATAGTGCACAAAAAAATTGCACGAACATTGCTGAATGCAATATTATTGTGCAATAATTGATATTGCATAATAACATTCCAATTATTAATAGTGCACTTTAAGAGCTGAATAAAATTTCTTAGATGATTGGGATTGTAGTTCTTGTTGTAAAGGTGCTCATAAATTTGCAATATATTGTATAATAACTGATATTGCACAATAAAATTGCAATAATGGATATTAAACAATAAACTGCACGATAATTTAACTAATTATACCAAAACGCTGAATAAATTTGCAATATCATTGTGCAATAATTAATATTGTACAATATTCCAAAATTTGATATTGCACAATAAATTTGCACGATAAGTTAACTACTTGTGCCAAAATGCTAAATACAACTTCTGGGAGGATTGGGATTGTATTTCTTGCTCTTAAAGTGCTTATTAAATTGCAATATTATTGTGCTATAATTGATATTGCACAATAAAATTGCACGGTAAGTTAACTAATTATACCAAAGAGGTGAACAAAACTTCGGATATGAGTGGGATTGTAGTTCTTGCTCTAAAGGCACTCACACATTTGCAATATCATTATGCAAGAATTGATATTGCACAATAAAATTGCAATAATTGATATTGAGCAGTAAAATTGCGCCTTTGTATATTGCATTCGTAGGTGGCACAATATATTAGATAAAATCTGTGATCAAAAACTAAATATTTTTTTAATAAAAAATTTAATTACCAAAAAAAAGATGATATTGTTCGTAAAATGCATTCAGTAACAATACAAATTTATAGTGTAGCATGTCGACAAAAGAAAAGCTAGCAGAACGACAATTTGTTATACAATGTACATTTTTGATTATTTGTATATATCGCACTTGTTCCTTAAAAGGGAGTCAACTCGAAATTGAGCCATTTTCACTTTTTTCTTTCGCGAAAAAATGCAGAGTTGTATCCCTCTGCTGAAAATTTGTAAATTTTGTTGTGATCCTACTTTCGAGGAACAAATGCAATATGTATATTGTAAAAATGCCACCATTATATTTTTTTTATTGGGCAACTAATTGACTAGTGTGTAGTATAGCGACAATAATAATAGAAAAAAGCTCAATAATATTGTGTAGTCTATGGGCAACTTAAGCCATTTTTTTAGCGTTAATAGCTGAATCTCACTACTGGTGTTGTCTTGCGATTCTTAAAAAGTTGCTGATTCTTTTTCTTACGGGACTTTTTCAAGAAATAAAGTTACATATTTGTAATATTATTCACTTACCAAGCGATGAATGTGGCATGCAACACTGTCTTGGTGTACCAAATATTACCTATTCTTGCTTCTATACCGCTTTATATGTAGGCTTATGATTTTACGAAATGTAAGGGGCATTTATTCCATCGGTAGGTTAAGCGAACCCTTAAACCATTTTCGATATGGCGGATTCTGAAGAATACATTTTAGATTCTCTCTCCTCACGCCGAATTGTAGTAATTTTTTCCTACTGATATGGCTTTTAGTGATGTTTTCAGTAGAACACTGAATACTGATTGGTTATCAATCAAATCTGAAGTGTTATATGACGGAAAATCGTTAAAAATTTGAATAGGGCTTTAGTTCAGAAATACCACAATATATTGGATTCACATTCCCCAACTGATATTTAAAATTCTCTCTTTCATAAACCCAAAAGTTGCTACACTAAAATTGACGCGTGTGAACTAGTGCTGGGATACTAGCGATATCTATGGATAGTTCAGATTTCACTAACGATACTATCGATATCGATCGACTGAGTGTTTGTACTTGAGAGAGAAAAATATAACTAATTTTTCATCAGGTCACAGTTAGATTTTTTATCACTTTATTGAAAGTTTGCAGTCTTTTTTTTTATATGAATGAATGTATGTATGTATCTACGAACGTTATTTTAGGTGACAACTTTTGAAAAATTGTGCTGATGTCAGTTAAACAGTTTTTAGAACACCTCACGTTTTCAAAACTGCACTTTAAATAATATCGATATCGATATTTTTTCCTATCGATATTTCAGATATTTTAAAACTATCGATAGTGTCCCAGCACTAGTGTGAACACAGTCTAAAGCTAAGTTTAGACGATATGTTGAATCAGCATATTTACGCTGAAAAAATTGTTACAACTGCCAGCATATCGTGTAAATGCAAAATTTTTTCAGCATACGCATGTTTGACAACGTTTGTTAGGTTTATGTTGACAATAGAAACAAACGTATGTTGGTAATTTCAGCATATCGTCTGAACAGCATAAAATATGCTTGGCCTTTATATGCTGACAGATATGTTGTTTGTTGAAAATGTTATTTAAACTTTTCAACATATGCCAAACTTTTATGCATATGTGTCGAATAGCTTAGCCGAGCCGCCGTTAGTTTCTTTTTAGTGTAAATACAATTCGTGTCGAAAATGTGCATTAAAGCACACACATACCAAAATAAAATGAAATTTAGTTGAAATTTAAGCAATGCGAAACTCTCAAATCAAAAAATAATAAATGGTTTGAAAATTTACAATCAACGGCAAGGCGATTAATTAAATGCTCACAGCCGGATTTTAGCTGACGTCGCATTTTTTGTTTTCAACGGCGGCAAACGTGCAAATTAATGGGCATAAGTATTCGAATGTCAGTGGAGTATGTAAACATCAAACAATAAATTATAAAATACTTTTTTATTTGCTTTCCTTTTGTTTTGCTGCTTTATTTTATTTCTTGGTAAGTTCTGCAATATTTTACTTTTATGTTGTACAATAATAGTACTATTTTTCTTCATGCGCACATCCATACATGTGCACATACATAGCAATGGATCCAATTAATGAAGAATACTTGGACAACTTTCGCGATGTGGAAGAAATTCTTGGTTTTGTTTCTGCTTCATCAACATCAAAAACTATCGCTGTGCAAACAATAGCTAAAGCAAGTTCCTCTGATGACATTATTTTTAAATAAATAAATAAATAAATAGTAATGTCAAACTCACTAATTTCATAAACAAATGCTCATATATGCAGCATATGTATGTATATATTACCATACAAATTTCAACATATCGTATAAACACAAAAATCGTATGCTAACTTTTATGTTGACATTCCATTTGCTGATATATGCTGACATTAAAAAATTTGGTACTTTCAGCATATGGTGTAAACACCTAACATATGATATATGTTGACATAGGAATTTGCTGCTACTTTTAATCAAATGGGTGTCAGCATATATATGCTTATTCAACATATCGTCTAAACTTAGCTTAATATGGCTTTAAAGTCACAATAGAGTTGCCAGATCTAAAAACTAAAATACAGTTTTTGTCCCGTTGAAAATGATAAATTTCAACACAGTCACACACACACACATTTTATAGTGACTCCAAAAAGAAAACCAACTTGTATTGATCTAAAAAAAAATCAACCAACAAACCTGTATGTTTCAAAAAAATAAAAATGTTTGTCCTACTCTTTGGAGATACCTCGCATTACGGCCTTTCATAATAAATAAAAAAATATTAACATTTCATTTAACAGACAGAAACCCCCACCTTGACCCTTAAAATTACAAACAAAATTAAATATGATACAATAACTGAAGACGGAGTAAATTTAATATCAAAATGCAAACGGTGTAAGTTGAGGTTGATTGGTTGTTGGCTCGAAAACCCAAAGCCGATAAAAATGCAAAAGAAAAAAGCAAAAACCTTTGCACGGATTATAACAGACAGACAGACATTTATAAATGTTTTATAATATTACGTTGACATTTTCCAATACAACAAGTAAATGTAAAGCAAAAGACAACTATTTATTTAGTTAAAAATAAGCAAAAAAAAAAACATAAATAAATAAGAGATACCCAGATGGAATTTAAAGATTACAGGCAAGTTTAAAAATTATAGAAAACAAGGAATTATGTATGTGGCGCTGATGCACTTAAGACTCTTGTAAAAAATAAAAATAAACGAGCCATGCAGCCAAACAGCAGCTCTCCAAGCAAACAAGCAACCAACCAACCAGTCGCAGTCACTATTAAGCGAGGTTGACTTGTAAAGTCATTTGCGCATGCGTGTAGTTAATAAAACCTGAACAAGCCAAGACACTCAAAAAAAGAGAAAAAAAAAAAGCAAATGTAATCGCTTGCGTCGAGATGAAAAGAAGTTGTGACTGCATCTTCTTTAAAACAAGACAAAAAATTATAAAAAAAATAAGAGAAACAACAACTTCTTGTGCTTCACCTTCTGTAAATCAAGTTAATAAAATGTTAAATGACATTTCGTGTACACAACAGACTAAAGACATTATTTGCTGACTCAAGTGACAAACTGACTGACTGATGGACTGACTGTTGGACAGACTAAATATCTATTTAACTGACTATGGACCAAATGCTGGTATTTAAAGTAGACATTTGTAGCAGTTGCAGCAACTTTACTATTAGCCATTGTTGTTGTTATTGTTGTTGTTATTGTTATTGTTGTTGTTGTCGCTGTTTCTCTGTACATATTTATTTAGTTGTGAAAGTGAATTTTCATTTAGACTGGATGATGTGAGTGAATCTAAAATATATGTATGACTAGAAACAAAAACGGATTTTTCTCGTTGCTGTTGCTGCTGCTGCAGTGATTTATTTGGCAATTGAAAATGAAAACGAGCCCCAAACAACAAGCAGCAATAGCAAAGAAGCAAACAAAAAACGATGAAGATGAAAACACAAAAGAGCAAAAAAGCAACTGATTTTTTTTTAGCAAAAGCCATAGACAATGATTGCAACAGTTAGACCCCAACCAACATCAATTTCGCACTTTTTCAACAGGGTGGCAACAGCAAGAAATGTTATATACAATTCCCTCTCTCTCTCTCTTTCTTTCTCTCTCTAACGGAATTAAGGCTCAGTTACCTGACTGTAATGTAAAGTAACTGCAACAGTAGGAAACAGCTGATCGATATTTTTATATGAAAAGTAGGTTACGTTACATTACATCTCTATAACCATTTGTATTACTTTTCACATAACAATATCGATCAGCTGTTTCCTACCGTTGCAGTTACATTACATTACAGTCGGGTAACTGAGCCTTTACATTCCGTTTAGATCTCTATAACGGCTCAGTTAGCCGACTGTCATTGAATGTAACTGTTGGATACAGCTGATCGATATTATTATGTGAAAAGTAATGTATAGATTTTTCAGCCTCAGTTAGCCGACTGTAATGTAATGTATCGATCGATATTATTATGTGAAAAATAATGCAAATGATTATAGAGGTGTAATGTAACATAACCTACCTTTCATATAAAAAAAATCGATCAGCTGTTTCCTATCGTTGCAGCTACATTCAATTACAGTCGACTAACTTAGCCTTTACATTCCGGTTATATCTCTATAAAGGCTCAGTTAGCTGAATGTAATGGAATGTAAATGCAACGGTAGGCAACAGCTGATCGATATTTTGTGATGTAAAAAAAATTTACAGATTCTTATATACCGGTTACATCTCTATAAAGGCTTAGTTACACAATTGTAATGTAAAGTAACTGCATCGCAGGAAACAGCTGATCGATATTTTTATATGAAAAGTAGGTTACGTTACATTACATCTCTATAACCATTTTCATTACTTTTCACATAACAATATCGATCAGCTGTTTCCTACCGTTGGAGTTACATTACATTACAGTCGGGTAACTGAGCCTTTACATTCCGTTTAGATCTCTATAACGGCTCAGTTAGCCGACTGTCATTGAATGTAACTGCAACGGTAGCAAACAGCTGATCGATATTATTATGTGAAAAGTAATGCAAATGATTATAGAGGTGTAATGTAACATAACCTACCTTTCATATAAAAAAATCGATCAGCTGTTTCCTATCGTTACAGCTACATTCCATTACAGTCGACTAACTTAGCTTTTACATTCCGGTTATATCTCTATAAAGGCTCAGTTAGCCGAATGTAATGGAATGTAAATGCAACGGTAGGCAACAGCTGATCGATATTGTTATGTAAAATAAATGTACAGATTCTTATATACCGGTTACATCTCTATAAAGGCTTAGTTACCCAACTGTAATGTAAAGTAACTGCAACGTAGGAAACAGCTGATCGATATTTTTATATGAAAAGTAGGTTACGTTACATTACATCTCTATAACCATTTTCATTACTTTTCACATAACAATATCGATCAGCTGTTTCCTACTGTTGCTATTACTTTACATTACAGTCGGGTAACTGAGCCTTAACCATTTGCATAACTTTTCAGATAACAAATATTGATCAGCTGTACATTACATTATGGTAGAATTTGTCGATTCGCATCGTGTTACTTTTTAAGTGGTCGTATCGCTTAATACTGGATGTTAAGCCTCAGTTAGCTGACTGTAATGAAATGTAACTGCAACATAGGAAACAGTGGGCTAACTGAGCCTTTAGTTAGTAAAAACGTGAGGCTGCTAGCATACGTGTCAGCTCTTAAGGTAGAGGTCCATAGCTCGCTTTATGCGCGTTACGCTTTCTATGCAAATTTCCAAAAAGTAGAATCAATGCAATAGTATGTGACAAGTTACATTGCAAAAAACGCAGAACGCGTAGGCGCGTTCAAAGCGAAAAGTAGGTCTACTTTCTACTTTTGTACGTTACAAGCACCACGTTAAATAATACTTTGTTTCTTACGTTATCGATAAATATTATTTTGCCGTGGATAATTAATTTTAATTTAATAATAATAATTAATTTTAATTATCCACGGCAAAATTGATTAAAATTAATTTTAATTAATTTTGCGTAAATAATAACTAATGCAAAACTGTTTTATTCACTCATGTATTTATTAAGTTAAATAGTTCCATACAGAACTAATAGACAATTTTATAGAATCCAACATGATTGTAAACAGTTTAAATCAATATATACATGTCTAAATAAAACCGTTTTTCATTAATAATTAGTTTGTTACGCTTTTTTGGGCAAATGCACACAAGAAATGCCAGATGAAAACTCAGCCTTACATTAAAATCTAGAACAGCCGACAATTTGCTGGAATAGCCCTGGCCGAGTTCTTCTCAAGAATATCATTTAAAATGCTGAATAAATAGTCAAAGACGTCTGCAGACATTCTTGTCGCGGTTCGAAATTGCTCAGGGTCAGAAGTTTTAATATTTATAAATGTGGTTTCAAAAAACCCACTTAATTTCCATTCAAAATACAACGGCCTTACCCAAAACCTTTTCTTTTTTTGAAATTGTTCATAGGCATTTTTTGCACATAAAATTAAATATACAAACTCGACTAACTCCACAAATTCTTTTAAAAACTCGATTTCACTCTCCATTTTTTCTTTATAAGTATTTATAAACAAACGCACACAGCTGATCAAAACAAAAATAAAATGGCGCATGAAAAGCAGTGCATGTAACTCAGCGCGAACAAAGTATAGAAAGAAACAAGAGGATGAAACGCGTATAAAGCATAACGCGTAAAAAGCGAGCTATGGACCTCTACCTTTATTGTATTTCTCTTTGCTTTATACGCGTGTGTGTGTATCTAAGTAAGAGAGAAGTTGGCGTAAAAATCAATACATGTTAAATAAACAGCAACATGTATTATTTATGTTACAGATTCAGTCAGCTGATCCATCAACTACTAATTCTACCATTAATAGTCGCTAAAACCACATAAATACTTAAATTGTTATTCTAAGTCATGTTTTACACTTGGCAGTTTTTCTTGAAGCAGTTCTCTTCAATTCTCTTTTAAAACTGCCCATTTGTTTACACTCAGACGGTTTCTTGTTCAATTTTCGTATTGTTTTAATGCAGCGAATGAAATAACAAAACAGAATTGAAGTAACTTTTCTGTACAGGCAAGTCAGTACCCCTCTTCTTTTTTCTTTCCTTTCTCTCCAATAAACTCAGACTTGCTTCAAGTAAAACTGCCGAGTGTAAAACATGACTTAGTAATTAACATTCAGACCGTTAAAGGATTGAAAGTAGTGATGAAACCGATTTTCCTCTCCCCTTCTCACCCCATCTGCACGTTTAATTTAGTTTAGTTTTGCACACCTCTTTTCGCAACACCTGCAAACTGAAAGATTAACAGTTACTCAGTGAGCAGACGGACATGATTAGATCCACCAAAGATACGCCAAGAGACAGACCATCATGCAGGCAATCAAATTAGACAAGCTGACACAATCGCTTTTTTTTTTGCTTTTCTTAAATGACAGAAGTTTAAGCGTAGTTTTATTTAATTTCAACAGCCGTCCAAGTATTTTTTTTGTATGTAAATTTATTAAGTAGAGATGAATGTCTGATTGTATAATACAAAATTTTGCAAAAAAAAAAAAAAAAAAAAATTTAAACACATTTTTTAAATTTGCAATTATTTCTGTTGAAATTTTCCAAAAAAAAAAAAAAAAAGAAATCAAATGACAGTTCCAAAAATAAATATTTGTATAAAGTTAATTACCAGTTAGTTAACAACAACAACAACAACAACATCCTGCAATAAAACAAAAAGATTATTTATTCAGTTATTCATTTGTTCAGTATAATCGCATTATTTATTATTTACGTTTTATCATTCGCTGAGGCGTTGCATTTCAATGGAAAATTGAGAGGGCGAGAAAGATTTTTATCTATTTGGGCATAAACATGCAATAAACTTGACTGATATTTTTATGGTGCTTGATGTTGTTGTTGTTGGTAATTTTATTAACACTCCAAATAGTGTAATTCATTAAAACATATACACAGTATTTTTTTTTTTTTTTTTTTGTTGAAAACAGCGGTGCGATGTATTTTACAAATAGAGATGACATTCAATGACAGCTGGATGCACGTACCAGACTATTCTTTACTACAACTAACGGGTGTTTTTTTTTTTTTTTTGATACGGCAACATTGTGTTTGTTGCAAAGTTTTCAAGACAAACGCAATGTTGGCAAATTAGCTACTCTCTTGTGTACTGAAGGCATGAAAAACACAATAAAAATTTTCTTTTTCTCAACATAATCTGTTTTTTAGCTCGATACACTTTTCCCAGCAACATGCTTTGATACCCTGTTCATAGTAAGAACTGTCTGGCTCCTTAAAAAAGTGCAGATTCCATATCGTTTCTAAACGTTTCAAATTTGTATGAAAAATAACGAAAATTCGTTTCAAAAAATATTTTTTCAATAAAAATTTCAAAACGAAAAAAAACGTTTCTATTTACAAAATTTGCCTTTTAATGTTTCAAAATATTTTTTTAAAGTTTGGGTTTCTGTTCTGTTCTCCCGTATCGTTGTCGAAGGTTCACTTCGGCTTAGGGGCCTTAGCTGCCACTTGGTCAAGGAAGCTAACTACATACGTACACACAAACATTTTTCTCATGCCTGTGCCAATATACTCACGTAAGTTAAATAATTAATAAAATACAATTGCTACATTAAATTAAATTCATGTTGCTTCAACTTGAAATAACTTTGATTCAAAATGGTTCTTAGTGTTATTTCAGTATCAAATTTACGTTGTTTCAACTTGAAATAACTTTGATTCAACATGATTCTTTCATTTGTATTTAATAGTATGGGAATGTTAATTCAACATGAATTATAGTTATTTCAAATCGAAATGTTAGATTAACATGAAACACATATGTATGTATGAAACAAAACCATTGCCGAAAAAGGTTAAATTAACCTTGTTTGCGTAGATTTTTAAGTTGAAATTTGTCTGTGTAAGCCGCCATCTATACTTTAAGGCAAATAGTTTTTGGAGTACCAACGTTTATAAAAAAGTCTAGGGCAATTTTTGTTGTGGTAAGTAAGTCCTCTAAAATAATATATCTACATATATACTCTCGTAAACAGAAAATTTTTTTTAAAGCATTTACACTTTATGTGTGTTTCGTGTTAAAATTTTCTCTAGTTTAAATTTAATTTCAAAATTAAATTAAATAAAAAATAAATGTTTTTTTTTAAATATTATTTTTATCCACTTACAATCACACATGTGAATCTCTATGTGCACATCTACACATACAAATATTATTTATTTGACTGACTGCGGTTGCTTACCTGTAAATAGATGAAAAATAGACGAAATAAAACATCAATTAATTAGAAATAAACAGAAAATAAATTAAATTTACAATAACATTTGAAAAAGAAATAACATTAATTTACTATACAAACATACACACATACCGAGTATATAATGCGAATATATATAATTTATTTTTCAAAAATTTATATATGTATATGAAAAAAATAGAAATTCGTGTCTATTTTGAATACAATCCGTGTTCGTTGTTCATTGAAAGAAATTGCAACGATATAGAAATTCATATTTTATTGTTGTTGTTAAATTTGTTAATAAACAATAATTAAAAATTTTTTATTAAGTTTTTTTTTAATGTATAATTTAAAACATTTACGAGTATGAATGAAAGGTTTGTTGTTTTTTTTTATAGATTATACTCTTGTGTTAAATAGTGTTAATGGTTTTTTAAACGAAATTGCATTGAAATAATGTTATAAAATATGTTTTTAAAGAAAGCAAGTTATAAATACTCGTAAATTCAAATACAGTGTAATATATGTGATTGGTAATGTAATAGTGATGTTAGATAAGGTTGAAAAGAGGCGTATAAATTCAAACCTCATGTACGTAGACATGCATTTAAGTTAGTATTCCAACTTGACTTAAGAGAAGACCTACATACATACAGACCAGAGAACAGCAATGAGTAGTGAAAAAGTGAGTAGAGTTGGATCATGACTTGGGGTCAGACTTTTTAATTAAAAAAAATTGGTCTCCCACAGACAAACTCATCGATATATTATACTTTAATATCTGAATGTAAATACTGAAGCTATGACAAATTTAAAAAGGTGACCCCTACGGCCTGCAACAATGAATTTATGAAAACATTTTTTAAATAGTTGTGCTGTAATTATCGAAATACTTTCTTAGCAAAAGTATTATGATTTTTCGCGAGCTATAAATTTCTTACATTAGAGTGGTAGAAAATGAGATTTGGGGGGGGTAAGTACTAAAACGGTACATTTGAGGTCAATGGACCCAAGAGCAAATATATTGGCCTCCCTGAGACAAAAAAAGCGCTATATCAAACTTTAAGATCGGACTGTAAATATGGAAGATATAACAAAAAAACTAAAAAGACCTAGTTAATTATTATTTTTCGAACTGTATTTGTTTCTATATTCTTATGAATTGAATAGGCTAAAGTTCGTAACGCTTTTTAAGCCAAATTACATGTGATAATTATTAATGAACAAATAACATCAAAGTTAGTTGTAAATATTCTGACAACAACACATAGTTGAACGGAACAACCAGCCGTTTTCGAAGGCCACTAAAACCTTCCTCATCAGCGTTCTTCTGTGTTTTGGTCCACCGTGTGTGGTGTCAGTTGATGTAGATGTCTGCCTTATATACATAACTTTATTGCAAATGGAATATGTGAATTGGTTTGATTCATTGCCGACCTACGCTCGGCAAAAAAAATTTTTTTTTTAAATGTCCTTGGGGTTCCGAAAAAAATATTCGAGCCAAAAATTGGTGGCGGTCAGATGAGGGCAAAGGGCTCCGCAACGTGCTCAAAGTTGAGGGTAAAAAAGTTGAGGGAAGTTAAATGTTTTTTTGTATTTTTTTTTTTTTGCTTTTACCCTCAACTTTGAGCACGATGCGGAGCCCTTTACCCCCATCTGACCGCCACCATTTTTTGACTCGAATATTTTTGTTCCGAACCTCACAAAATGAGGGATTCTTGCAAGTCGAAATCTCCTTACTAAGAATTCCCATATAAACTATGCCATAGCTAATGTACATACATATGTACATACATATAGTCTAAGTAGTTCGATGAAGGTTATATAAGATGCGTTACAGCCTGTTCTGTTCCAAAATTTAAAATTTGTTGCTTAATATGTTTATAGTCTTTTTTAAAGTCTGCCAACCTGAAATCTAAACAAAAAACTATTCTTTGCTTGAGTTGAGAGTTTTTTTTTGTAAAATATGAAATGCCAATTCTTTACTGGTTTGCAAGAAATTATTCAAGTTTAAACTTCTTTTATTTCAAATATTTTGTATTCCTGTTCCAAATTTGTTGCGTAATATGTTTATTGTTTCTTTTATAAAAAATAACTCTCCCAGCCTAAAATCTTAACAAAAAACTATTTTTTGCTTGAGAGTTATTTTTTTTTGGCAAATTCTGAAAATGCAAATTTTTTATTTCCACTTCTCTACTGGTTTGCAAGAAATTATTTAAGTTTTAATTTTTTTTAGAATTTGTTACGTATTGTGTTTATTGTTTCTTTTGCCATTTTATTGTATTTTTTTAGAGGTTCTTTGATTCTAAAATGCGGCTGCTTTATGGCAAATTTAAAATTGTATTATCTTGTTTTTTTTGGTTAATTTTTGCATAAACTAAAAAAAAAGTTTTATAGGTTTGTTTGTTATGGAAATTTTGCGATAAAAACTAAAAACAAGTTTGCAAAAAAAAAATTTTATTTGTACTCAAAGTTATTCTTAGCCACATATTGATAATAATTTTATTTTAAAATAAAAACGTTTAGAAGTAAATCACCCTTATCGGGAATAAAAGGCGTACATTTTGTTCACGTGAAAAAATTCCCGTGAACAAAAAATGGTGAACAAAATTAGAAAACAGCAACGCAAACATTGGCGATCACAATTTTAGGGAAAGGAAACACATTTCACGTGAACTTTTATTCCACCGGCTTCTTATACAAATGAATACACACCCGCAAATACATATCTCTCGTGTTTCTCTCGGTGAGCAGCATAGCTCTAAGCTGTTTCCTACGTTGCAGTTACTTTACATTACAGTCGGGTAACTGAGCCTTAACTAATTCGTGACGTAACGTGATAGCAATGTAACGTGACTGTGGAAATGTGCATATGGGCATTTCCACAGGAATGTCAACTTTTTGTAGCGTGCGACACCAAGCAGATATGCTTGTTTTTGTTTTTTAAAGAAAACGAAACTTTTTTTACTTCTTTACATATTTGTGTAGGCCGTCAGCAGCTCTACGTTAGGTAAACTTTTAAGAAAAATCGAGTCACGTTGTTCAGAAATACAAGGTTAATTGCTTGTTGTCGCACGCGACAAAAAAAGTGGAATTTGTCGGAGAAATGCCAATATGCATACAGGGGTAAGGGAAATTTTCCAAAAAAATATAACATTAACTAAGTTTTCTAGTTTAGTATTTTAAACTCTATTTATTTATTCATGTATGTTTATTTTAAGTTGGTAAGCAAAGTTTACTTTAGACTGGTTGAGAAAATGCTGCACTTTCAGTGCCAACACAGAAATAAATCATTAGCACTCATATCTATCCACACACTTGAGTGAAGACCAGTTACTTACATTAGTTATTTAACATGAAATGGAATACGAGAATTGTGGTTCATGTATGGCATGAGCAATTCTATTTGTATGTTGTAATTTTAAGTTATGAATTTGTCGTCATTTGTTGTAAGAATGATGACAACCATAAGAAACCATGGCACAGTTTAAAGTGAATAAATAATATTAAATTAAATTTTTGAGCAGGATTTATTACACATTATTTGCCAGTGTTGAACACGAACGAGAAAAAAAAATTACTTGATTATAACAACTAATCCTGACAGAGACGTCAAAAATATAGTCGTGTATTGGCATTTTCAAAATTTATGCCGGGATTTTATTTAAAGGCTATTAAAGATCCCTCTCTTTTGAATGTTCTTGTATTAAATGTGTTCTGGCGTATTTATGTAGAATTTTATGCAATTCAAATTTATTTAACATTTTTGTGTAACATTTTAACCATATAATACCCGTTATTTCTACCCATAGGTATATATTAGTGTATCCATCAGAGAAATCAAGCGCATTGACTTGCTCTTTCTCTCTCATACTTATAGTATCATGTTTAGTCAATGGATATTTAATCGGACAAAACAAATATACGCATCATTCTCAAGATATTTATTTATTATTTCCCACAGTATGCATACATTTGTGTTTGTAAAATGCAATAGAAAATATGTGGGTGTATGTGTGTGTGGAGCAGTTTTAAAACATGCGTTATGCATATGTGCAAAAAAAATAGCCCTGTATATATGCATGTGTAGCCGACTAATAGTCAGAGTATTTTTATACTCATGCGTATGATTGTAGCTCCTAAAATTTATAAGTGATAGTTGCTGCGTAATTTAAAAAAATTATGTATATAAACATATGTAGTTGTTGGATGTTTATAGTTATATGTATTCGGTTTAGAATTAATGCATGTGTTTGCATAAGAGCGTATTTTTTATTTTAATCTTTACGCATTCATAGTTATTGGACGGCCAATACTCTAAGAGTACATAAAACTATACTTTTGCCCTTCTCTGATGTGCGTACAGTGAATTTTGTAGCTGAACAGTTGACAACACTGTCACCCAAAGAAATCTATGTTTTGCAATGAGTTTCGCTCCTCTCACAACGAATACTGCTCGTGATTACCCATTCTGTTCCCTTATTAATTAAAGGAATGTATCCGTGAGTCAGTCAAGGTGTAGGAATGCATGCATTGTATGTACATATGTATGTAGGGAAGTATTTTTTATAATGACCCTGATTAATGTTTATTCTTGTTCATAGTTGCAGTTACTATAATTATCATAAAACACAAATTCTTGACACAAAAGTCATTTATTATGTTGTTACCAAAAAGGAAAACAATAACAAAACCAAAAACAACATAGAAAACTAAATTTTAATTTGGATGGAGAATCTTTACTTTCAAATTTATTTCATCGAGCAGTTTAATATTGTTTTTGTTTATTCGATTGTTTTTTGTTTTGTCAATAATGTATCTTGACTTTTGTCAATTAGTAATTACTTATGTTCAAAAAAACAAATTAAATAAAAAATGAAGGTTGTATTTTATTTTTTGCAAACCTTTTTGACCAGAAAAACTTGATAATTTCTCATAAATTTTTTTCTTTATAATTTTGGCTTTAATATTACATTAACTGCGGGAATTTTGCGTGTCCTTGGCTTGTAAATTTTGTATTAACAAAAGAAAAATCAGTACACATCACCAGTGTTTACAATAAATTTTTTAGGTAGCAAAAAAACGTGTAGCAAAACATTTTCATCACCCTGTATCTCGCAAAAGGTTTATGGCAATTTTGTCTGTAATTTATATGCCCCCCATTGGAAATGTTTAATGGGTTAATAGTTTTAGTTTAGCATGTTTTATACTCATTAAGTGATTAATAATTGAATAATCACCAATCTTTGCAAACATTTCTAAAATCTTAATTAAGTTTAGTAATGTAATAAATTCACAATTATTGGAGTGGAATTAAGTCTAACCCTTCAGCACAGTCTGTTTATAGCGTTTTGAACTGTTTTCAGCGACACCATTCAAAGTCGCACAATCTGGCAACATTTACAAAGAATTTTTATTGCTCTTCTTTGAAGCGGACCTATTGCTAACAAGACAACAGCAACAACAAGTTTTATTCTTACGTGAACTTCATATTGTTGTTTGCATTTGCTGTAATTGTTCTTGTTCGTATTTGTCGTTGTTGTTGTTGTTGTTGTTTATGTTTATTTTTACAATAAATATCCATGCATATGTATAAGTATGTATGTAAATAAAAGGCAACAACAAACAAACAATTGCTTTACATTGAAAATTGAATTATATTGTGTATTTTTGTTGTACTTCTCTCTCTCTCTCTCTCTTTCTATACATGCAATTTATATATTGGGGTTTGTCTTACTAACTGAATGACTGATTGACTTACTAACTGACCTTCGTCATTAGTGTTGTTGCTGATGTTGTCGTTGTTGTTTTTGTTTGTTTGTATGTATACTTGTTTATACAGTCATGTTCTAAATAATTCGAAACATTTAGGTTCAATCAGACATGCCATAACCATAACCATAACCATAACCATAATCATAAAAAGCAGCTGTTCGAGCCAAACTTATGGGCAACATTGTAATCAATTAGAGGTGAATCGCCATAGCGCCATAGCCGCCATTGCATGTTTGTATTCTAAATATAGAAATTCGCGGCGTTATGTATAATGAAAAACTAGCATGAAGTTAGCATAAGTGGCACAATTGAACACAAATTTTTCAATACAATTTTACATTAAAATTCACGCTAGGATATAATCTTGAGTTAGGGCATGTGCCAAACGGTAGGAAAGTACTAGTGTAAGTAAATTTTTGACACTTCTGATGTGAATAAAATTTCACTAGCCCAGGGGGCTAGTAGAATTTTTTGACAAAATATATAAATTTTTTACAAGCAGCAAATAAGAAAGCTAAACCACCGCAGTCGCTTTCAGTCTCTTAAATGTAGTTACACTGTGAAAAATGCATTGTTTATTTTAATTTGCGAAAAATTTTGCATCATATACATATATAATATTATATAATTTTTTGCTACAAAAATATTGTTTTATGTCCTTTTAAAAAGCTTGTAGTCAAATTTTTTGCTTAGCCGCCGCAGCAATTTCTTCATCAGATAAGGCGTCAAAAAAAAAATATAGTCAAAATTTTACATTGTCAATTGGCACAGCAGAAAAATTAAATTTTTTTTCCCAACAGGCAAATATTTTTTTACCATAGTACTTTTCAACCGTTTGACACATGCCCTTAAAACTACATTATGCGCCAATTTTTAATGTCAACTTGTATGGAGAAACTCGTTAAAACCTGGTTAAATTTTCTCAATAGTGCTAACTTCATGTTAAATTTGCATTATACATAACGCCTTCAATGCTTTCCTGGTTTCACTGGGCGAAATACAGACAGACGTGAAACAAAATCAAACTTTTTCCATGGAAACCATGAGAAACCCTTGCATTTTAGCTATAGAATGTTCTTGGTAATTCTATGTAAGAAATACGAAGTAGATTTTAACTTTTGCGTAAGATTTTAACCCTATAAATCTTTTGCGGATGGGTCTATTTTGTCTCTTTAGAAAACGGACGCATAAAAGTACCCTGAGAACAAGACGTGGCATAATAATAAAATGTTCGACATTTAGCAAAGCTCGCAATTCAAATTAAATCGATAAAATCAGTATTTGTAAGCTTTTGAGTTATATCTACTTAAAAAAAGGAGGAGGTTATCAATTCGTCTATATTTTTTATTTTTTTGGCGGTGTTACTTCATACTTCGGTACATTTTAGACCGATTGTAAAAATGATTATTTTTTGTCTGAGTGGGTATAGCTTCCCATTGGTCCCATTGTAGAAAAAAGTGGACCAGAATACGCCCACAAATTTTTTTAAATTTAATTTTATGATATTCTGCTTATTTTATTGCGCTGAAACTTATCAGACACCTCTGGTTTTTGTAATTACACAATTTGAAAGTTGGGGGAAGCACGCCCATTAAAATTTAATTTTATATTTCACGTACTTCTTCTTATCTTCTTCTATAAGACCTTTACATTGAATTCATTTTTTTTTTTTTGCACAATTATTTTGATTCATGTTTTTCACCAAGATCGGATTGGCTGTTGTGCTCTCGTAGGTGTGAAAACACAAAGCTCTTTTGTAAAAGCTTTATAACCTTGTTGTTTGTTTTGTATTGCGCAGAATGCCATTGCATAAAAATGGATTCACTCATGTTTAGACTTGGATCGAACTCGTTCACTAGTTCATTTTTACCACAAACCAATGATCAAACCCATCATTGGTTTGTGGCAAAAATGAACTAGTGAACGAGTTCGATCCAAGTCTACTCATGTTGTCCGGACAAAATTGTTTTTGTATGTAGTTTGATGCATACACCATTGTTTGATGTCTCTTTTCTTGAGAGAGAGAATATATTTTTTACCAACAACTCTCAGCTTGATTTGGCTTGAACTAAGCTGCATAGTTAGTAAGGAACAAACGACAATGGTAAGACTGTTGTAATATATATGGAAGATGGTAAATTTTGAGCCTTCATTACCAAACATATATGTATATGAGCAAATTGAAAAATGCAATGAATCAAACCAATTCACATATTCCATTTGCAATAAAGTTTCGTATATAAGGCAGACATCTACATCAACTGACACCACACACAGTGGACCAAAACACAGAAGAACGCTGATGAGGATGGTTTAATGGCCTTCGAAAACGGCTGGCTGTTCCGTTCAACTATGTGTTGTTGTCGGAATATTTACAACTAACTTGATGTTATTTGTTCATTAATAATTATCACATGTAATTTGGCTTAAAAAGCGTTACGAACAGTAGCCTAATTCAATTCATAAGAATTTAAGAAACAAATACAGTTCGAAAAATAATACTTAACTAAGCTGCCCATAGGTTACAATTTTTTTACACAAAATTGTATTGACTTGCCCCCTCATCGTACAAAAAAGTTTACATAGTAAATTTGTATTTGTGAAATTATATTGTGAGTGAAATTTGTTAAGTTAATAAAAATAAGAAAAAGTATTAATATTCAAATATGTAAAATAAGCCAAGAAAATAAAGCAAAGTATAAGCCAGGGTGCAATTATACAGGTGACTGCATAAAGATTTGCTATATACGAAGAACGTGAAAAGCACAAAAATAATTGTACCAAAACCAAAACAAAACGAAATTTTTGACATTCGTCAGCTACAAAACACATAGAGCAAAAAATTATCAGCTGAAGTAGCGCTGCCACCTGGTTCTATACGCCTTGGTATTAGCAATCGCTGCAGTGCTACCATACTGCAAAACTAATAGATTTTCTTTACAAATGGCAGCTTTGATTTTTCGGAAAAATTTTTTGCAATGAGGGAATAATGCTGCAGAAAAAATTGTCGGTACAAAATGGGTGAAACCAGCTTTAAAGATTGTCTATATATGACCGAAGGCTCTGCGACATTTGAGAGAGCTTAGCCTGGAGCTAAAAAATAATTGAAGGGATCATAAAAAATGTTAAAAAAAAATCATATGTATGTTAAAAACATTTTAAAAATGTGATTTTGTGTACTTAATTTTATAAAGTTCTATATTTTGAATATGTTTTGAGCTCTACTGTGCACAGTATGTGTTTGAAACTAAAAGTATTTCGCTATAGTGCTTTTATTACTGCGAAATAACGCAATAATGAATTAAAATATACAAGTCATCAAACACAATTGAACTTTATTTCTGTATGAGTGTAAAATTCTGACGTTATAAATGTGTAAGAAGAACTGTTTCACATTTTGAGTGAGTGCCGGTGAAGGTCATTACAATTTTATTTTTTATTTCTTATATTTTGTTCTATTAACAAGTATTTGCACATGCCCTTGTACATATTTACTACAAACATTGTTAATTTACTAAGGCAGCCCGTAAGGTTATTTATTCTACACTGTAGCCACTAAGCCACCACCAATAACAACAACAACTACAACAACGATAACAACACCTTGAGAGTAAAACTGGCCACTCAACTCAATTCACTTCTGTTTATTTCATTAGATCCGTTAGTCCGTCAACCAGTCCCTTGACTTGCAATTCTTACAAGTGTAAGGTAAAGAGGTAAATAGATGGGCAAGCGAGACACTGAGAAAAATCATGAGACCATTTCACAACTTGTTGGCTACACTAAGAATTTTACTTATGATAAATACGGGGTAATTTAAGCTTAAATTAGACGTGACATAGCCATAAGGCCATAGCCATACCCCAAACCAAAATTCAATTGGTTTCTATGGTGAGAGTTATGGCGTTATGGCGAGTCACGTATAATCAAATACAGTGTTGCCCATTAGTTTGGTTCGAACGGCTGATTTCTATGGCTATGGTTATGTCACATCTGATTGAACCTTTAATCTGAATACCTATTATACAGATAAGAAGACTTGTTCTGGAACTATGCTACATTATAAGTTAAAGCTTTAAGACACTTAAAGCTATGGATTAAAATTTTTTACGAAAGGGTTCCTCGTAAGGTATTATAGGAAAGTACTTAATATATGTATGTATTTATACCTTAAATGGATGAGTGTCATGGATTTCTAAGTCGTTGAATTGACATGTGCTAAAGGGAGAGAATACGCTGAACGCGGAAGGGAACTTCAAGCCTGTCTTTATGTTAGGTTTGTCGAATATTGTTTACCAGCTTGTTCTAAAAGAAATTCATTTTTTATAGCTATGCTATTTATGGCGCGATACAGAATTTAGAATCGACACTATTACAGTTATAAATTTATTTTTGTTTTGATTTCTTTGCACTTAAAAGCAGAATACGAAAATAAACGAAACAAATTGTTTGATTTTGTATTGTTTCGTTCTTTGAAGTGAGTGAAACAAAAACAAAACATAAACAATGAGATCGATTGCTCAATTTGTTTTTGTATTGTTCTTGCACATGAGCACAAACCAGAGATCACTGCCGATCTGTCGTAAGCCGGCTAACAGCCGCCACCAGGCACAAACAATACATTAACTTAATCGTGCTAGAAAAGAAAATAATGGTAAATAAATGGAAACGTTTTGAAATATTTGCGGCGAATTTGACATCATCATATAATATAATTTTATTGCATGGTTATTTAACACATTAAGTTTGTTTTATATAGCGAAGCAGCATAGCTATAACCGAAAGTCCTAAGATACCGCTTTTCTTTTTTTTTATTCACAAATTCTTATCCGTAAACCCGTAAGAGTAAATCCTTTAGTTAAGCCCTGAGTAGGCGCAAGAGGAGCATATGTAAGAATTAACCCTTACAGAACCTGCGCATTGTGTAAAAATTTTTTAGATACAAAACGGCAACAACAACAATAAAAACGTAAATTTTATAACTATGTACATATATCGCCATAATATTCTTAATAGTTAGTTCTAGGGTCAAGTTCTTATCCATTATCCGGTTTATAGTGTGTTGTAACAGGATATTGAATTTTTTCTCAATATATACGAGTATATTTTTTATTTTTCGTTTTATTTTCTTATAAATACGTCGACTGGCATGCACAGGTATTAACTAAGCTCGTTGGCTCGTATTGTGTGATTGCTGTCGCATTTGCTTGTATCAAAAACCATATGCTGGCGGCTAAATTTAACCATCCGACTGGACTGAGTGAGCTGTTGGTTGCCCGAGTATGGCTGACTGTTTGCATGAATGCTTGATTAGTTGGTTGGGTTAGTTGTTGGTGGTTTTGTTTAGTGGTTGTATATGATTTTTGAATGATTGTTGCGCGTTGCATGTGGCATTGCCAGTCAGTCACCTAGCAAGGCAGCCACACATATTCATAGATACTTATATACATACATACATATGTACATATATATTTTCTTTTTATTGTTGAATATTCTTTATATGTGAGGCTACAAAATAAAAATGGTATTTAACTTAACTACTGACATAACAAGCCTCAGTAAATGTGTTGTATAACTTTAATAACTTTTAAGCGTTACAGACATAAAAATGAAATTTGCCAATTCAATTCAATTGAAAGAAATATTTAGTTTTACTCTTTAATAAATTTCAGCATAGTTACACACAATTTTAAGCGCTTTCTTTTATAGAATGTTTAGGAATTTTAATCATATAATTATAATCATATACATAAAAACTAACCTAAAAATTTCAATAACTGACACTTAAAAAATGCAATGAGAAACATTAACAATCAATATTACATTAAGCGAATGAAAATTATTCGATTAGAAAAAAAATTATTATAAAAATTATTCGAATGCTATTGCAATTTTTAACCGACTTCAAAAAAAGGAGGAGGTTAACACTTCATAACTCGGTACATTTTAAACCGATTGTAAAAATGTTTTTGTTGTCTGAGAAAGTATAGCTTCCCATTGGTCCCATTCTAAAAAAGTTGGAGCGAACAAGCCCACAATTTGTTAATATAATTTTATGATATTCTACTTATTTGATTGCTGCGAAACCTATAAAACACCTTTGGTTCTTGTAATTACACAATTTGAAAGTTAAAGAAATGGGCGGAGTTACGCCCATTAAAATATATTAAAATATTTCATGCGATTCTACTTAACCGATTTTTACGAAACTTACCACACAAATTCAGCTGTAAAATAGATAATATCTTTTAGAAAAGAATGGGCGGAGTACGCCCATTAAAATTTAATATTTTATCTGACGTGCATTTTTACAAAACTTATCACACACCCTACTTCTTCTTATCTTCTTCTATCAGATCTTTGCATTGAAGTCGGTTTTTTTTTGGCAGAAAGAATTATTTAATATAAATTGTTCGAATAATTGCTTTAGTTTTTTGTAAAAAAATTGTGTTATCGATAAATTAAGTTTTCTATAGGAAAATCATGTTATCGATAATCTTAGTTTTCTATAGAAAACTCATGTTATCGATAATCTTCGTTTTTTATAGAAAACTCATGTTATCGATAATCTTGGTTTTCTATAGAAAACTTTGTTATCGATAATCTTGGTTTTCTGTAGAAAACTCATGTTGTCGATAATCTTGGTTTTCTATAGAAAACTCGTGTTAACGATAATCTTGGTTTTCTATAGAAAACTCGTGTTATCGATAATCTTGGTTTTCTATAGAAAACTTTGTTATCGATAATCTTGGTTTTCTATAGAAAACTTTGTTATCGATAATCTTGGTTTTCTATGGAAAACTTTATTATCGATAGTCTTGGTTTTCTATAGAAAACTTTATTATCGATAATCTTAGTTTTCTATAGAAAACTTTATTGATAATCTTGGTTATCAAGAAAGTTTTCTATAGAAAACTAAGATTATCGATAATAAAGTTTTCTATAGAAAACCTAGTTACCGATAATCTTAGTTTTCTATCCAAAACTTAGTTATCGATAATCTTAGTTTTCTATAGAAAACATTGTTATCGATAATCTTGGTTTTCTATAGAAAACTCATGTTATCGATAATCTTGGTTTTCTATAGAAAACTTTGTTATCGATAATCTTAGTTTTCTATAGAAAACTCATGTTATCGATAATCTTGGTTTTCTATAGAAAACTTTGTTATCGATAATCTTGGCTTTCTATAGAAATCTTTGTTATCGATAATCTTGGTTTTCTATAGAAAACTTTGTTATCGATAATCTTGGTTTTCCATAGAAAACTCATGTTATCGATAATCTTAGTTTTCTATAGAAAACTTTGTTATCGCTAATCTTGGTTTTCTATAGAAAACTCATGTTATCGATAATCTTGGTTTTCTATAGAAAACTTTGTTATCGATAATCTTAGTTTTCTATAGAAAACTTATGTTATCGATAAGCTTGGCTTTCTATAGAAAACTTTGTTATCGATAATCTTGGCTTTCTATAGAAAACTCATGTTATCGATAATCTTGGTTTTATATAGCAAACTTTTTTATCGATGAAAATGTTTCGATAAAGTTATGAACAAAAGTTATCTTTTACAAAACCGAAGTTATCGATAACAAAGTGTTTTGTATTCGAATATTAAAGTTATCGATTATAAAGGTTATTAAAAATGTGTGTCAGTTCCGCATAACCATTAATCTAATTTTTTCGATTGGCGGCAAACCACTTAAGTTACGAATTCATTGGAAAAATATGTTTGTTTTAATATTACAATAAATTTTTTTTCAATTCAATTAATTTTTTTTTCTTTGCAATATTACACATTTAACAGAAGTTTGTTATATAAATTGATATAATTAGTTTGGCAGATATTTGTGTGATTTTGTTTTTTATAGTTGCAAAATAATTATAAGTTATTTGATAAAAAAAAAGTAAAATATATATGTATAGACACTTGCCATTTACTTAAAGTATTTCAAATGAAAAAAAAAAAACAAAAAGAAAAAAAGAATATGGAAAAACAATCATTTATGGATTCGCTTTAAGTTTCTCGTTTCAAAACTTTTGTTACATTATGGAAGAAAATAATTTATTTTAATTGCCAGCACACGTTTTGCAATCAAAAATTTTATGCATTTAACAGGCATTAAAACAAATGAAATAAAAATTAAAATCGTTAAACCATTTTAGAGACAAAAGCCTTGATCAAAATTACAACAACATTAAGGATACAAATTCAATAAATTAATTTTCTGCTCTCGGTTTTCTAGGAAAGCGTTCCAAAAGATATCATTAATCAAATCCAAATTAAATTTGTCTTATTTAAGACTTTTTATAAGTTTTATAACATTAATACTAGCGCATACTAATATCTTTATGATGCTTTGGTTATTTAATATTATTATAACTAAACTAAATTGCACTTTATTGCAAAAGTTTTATGTTGTCTCTAAGGCTTTGATGTCTACGATATAATTATTTATATACCAACAACAAAAGTAACAATAAAATTGAACTAATATCGGTTTTCATGCCGACAATAGAAAAACACAAATGTCTATAAATCTAAATAAAATTGTTTCCAACAATGTACTTCACATACATACATATGTATGCATACATATATACAGTCTGGTACAGAATTATGTGGACATGGAATAAAAACAGTTATATGACTAAAAAGCTTTAAAAATCATCAGGGAAAAAAATCTTGAAATACACAACCAATATTTTCAGTTTGTGTAACTTTATTTATTTTCATCACTGTACGCACAATGTGTAATTTTCTTGTCTATTTTATTAGCTGGTGTTGATGTATTCCATAATTTTTCCAGACTTCAAGCAGAAAACAGATTTTGTAATTTACGAGGGTGTTCCTAAAAATTATGTTATCACAGAATATATACTCTATGAAAGAGGAACTGAATCTATGCCAAGATTTTTTTTTTTTTTTTTTGAAAATTAAGGTACATTTTCGTAGTTGTGTTCATGATATAATTCGCATTTTAACAACATTTCTCGTTTTACTGAGAAAGGAAACGAATCTCAAACAAATTCTTGCGCAACAGTTAGTACCGCATTTCTGAAACGGCTAGATATTCATCAGAAATTAATAAAAATATTTATTTGGAATTATAAGCGTTTTCATGGAAAAGCACTTCCGATATCGGAAAAAAAAGTTTTATACAGAGAACTCACGAAACTTTTCTTCAAAGCAAGTTATCGATACTAAAGATTTCTATAGAACACTTAAGTTATCGTTAACAAAGTTCTCTAAAGGAAACTTAAGTTATCGATAACAAGAGTTTCTTATAGAAAATTAAGGTTGTCGATACCAAAGTTCTCTATAGAAAAACAAAATTATCGATAATAAAAGTTTCTATAGAAAACCAAAATGATCGATAACAAAGTTTTCTATAGAAAACTTGAGTTATCGATAACAAAGTTTTCTATAGAAAACCAGTTTTATAGATAACAAAGTTTTCAATAGAAAACCAGTTATCGATAACAAAGTTTTCTATAGAAAACCATAGTTATCGATAAAAAGTTTTCTATAGAAAACTTGAGTTATCGATAACAAAGTTTTCTATAGAAAACCAGAGTTATAGATAACAAAGTTTTCAATAGAAAACCAGTTATCGATAACAAAGTTTTCTATAGAAAACCATAGTTATCGATAAAAAGTTTTCTATAGAAAACCAGAGTTTTCGATAACAAAGTTTTCAATAGAAAACCAAAGTTATCGATAACAAAGTTTTCTATAGAAAACCATAGTTATCGATAACAAAGTTTTCTATAGAAAACCAGAGTTATCGATAACAAAGTTTTCAATAGAAAACCAAAGTTATCGATAACAAAGTTTTCTATAGGAAACCAAAGTTATCGATAACAACGTTTTCTATAAGAAACCAAAGTTATCGATAACAAAATTATCGATAGCAAAGTTTTTTATAGAATCTGCATCAATAAAGTTTTCTATCGATAACAAAGTTTTCTATAGAAAACTACAGCTATCGATAACAAAGTTTTCTATAGAAAACTACAGATATCGATAAAAAAGTTTCCCATAGAAAACTACAGCTATCGATAACAAAGTTTCCCATAGAAAACTACAGCTATCGATAACAAAGTTTTCTATAGGAAACTACAGCTATCGCTAACAAAGTTTTTTATAGAAAAGCTAAGTTTACGATAACAAAGTTTTCTATAGAAAAATACAGTTATCGATAACACATATTCCTATAGCAAACTAATGTTATCGATAACTTATTTTTCTATAGAAAACTAGAGTAATTGATAAAAGTTTTTTTTTAAATTATGATAAAATTAAAGCTATCGTTATCGAAGATTTCTGAAGAATGTTGCATCATTTTCATCAATAACAAAGTTTTCCTTTACCAATCTTTTAACAAATTTTTAGCCACTTTTCTCATATTCTCTTTAACATTTTTTTTCAATTATTTTTACTACATATTGTCTGTTGCTCACTGGGGTATTGTTCATATTAGTTATTTAAGAAGCAACAATGTAATAAAATGTAATAAAAACAACACATACGAGGAGTGTTAGGGGATAATAGACTGACTGCCACACTTGCAGTCAGAAATATTTTGCTGTTTTCTGCTCGTACGTGTTGCAATTGGTGTTCATATTTCATTTACAGAAATGTATGTAAGTACATATGAACATTGTACATGTACTGTGTGATGTGATGTGACTACTTACTCATCACAGTTAAATGTTCAGTGTGTATTATGCAGTTTCACACTGTGCAAAGTGTTAATAACCTTTCTCTATAATTTAAGTATTTTTCTTTTTTTTTCTGCTGCGGCAGAAACTGTAATATATATACATATATATACTTAATTAAAATAATTAAAACGACTAATAAAATATTAAAGAAGAGAAACGATATGCAACTATCCCTCGATTGACATCCAATCCTAAAGTTGCTACATGGAAATATTCTGACATTGTTGAGCTGACACGTTTGAGCTTGAGGTGTGAGAGGCCATTGAACTTTAAAAGATTGCTTAAAGAAAATAAAGTGTAATTTAATTGTTTTTCTTCATAAAATGTATTTATTGCTAGATGTTATTGAAAAGAGTATCCTTAAAAATTTACACTTCAATTATATCTATCAGGCATATCGAGTTGAGTGATGTACGAGTATATACAATGTATGCAACAGAATTAAAGAAATGCATCTGTGTACACTTATGTTTGTCCAGCATGCAAATGACCGCGTTATATTATACTTCGAGATGCAGCAGCTTTCATGAAAATAATTTCTTACGAAGTTGGAAAAAAATTTAAAACGAATATAAATTGATTGTAAAGATTAAACGACAAAAAACAGTAGCGTGGAATTAAATGTGTAATCTTAAGATTACAACAAACTAAAATCAAATTAATTAATGACTTTTCTGTTGTTAAGAGGCGAGAATAATGACTTGCATCAGAGCAAAGAGTAGACAAGTGCCAATTTTTACTGTCGTCTTGATGTGACGTCGACGACGCCATTCGCAATAAGGGGGATTAGTTTCATAAAATTTTCCTTCGAATAAAAGCCCGTTTCATTGATATTAAAAATATATTTTCTTGACAGAGAAGAAACTGCCTCATAGAATCAAGAAGATTTTCTCTATGAAACGTTTTTAGGCTGAGGGGTATCCCAGCAGAAAGAAGCGAAGATTTTTTCATGGAGATTCTTTATTAATTTTATGTGGTAAATCTTATTAATTTTATAAGGAAGAAAACCACATAAAATCAAGAAGAAATCTTATTATTCACAACTTTGTTTACTCAATTTCCGTTATTTTTGGCACCAAAAAAACAATCCATAGAGAAAAACTTCTTGATTCTATTAGGTTTTCTTATAAATTGTAAACTATAGGGATTTCTTATAGATTTTATTAGGTTGCCTTATTATTTTTTTTAAAAGGTTGTCTTCTTGATTTTATTAGGCTATCTTATTGATTTTTTCAATAAGATTTTCTTTTTGATTTTAGTAGCTTCCTATACGATTATGTGTAAAGTATGTTATTGATTTTTTTAATAAGGAAATCTTCTTGATTTTATGAGGTGTCTTGTTATTTCATATCTATAAATAGACTAGACAAATTTTTTTCATGATCTTTTTCATTTTTGTATAAGAATGTTTGTACAATAATTTCAACGGCTATTCAGGCTGCTTGTTAGCATATTGGTTAGAGTGCTTGTCTATCAGGTAGAAGTTTGCTGGTTCAATACTTGCTGAGTAAGTTAGTTAAGAATATAACATAATGTGTATGTATGTATGCATAAATCAATAACATCTACAATATACTACATACATACATACATATGTATATGGTATAGAATTTAAATGAAAATACAGAAGTACAGAGAATAAAGATACGAGGTCGCCTAATAAAAACAAGAAGAAAACCTTATTGAAAAAATCAATAAGATAACCTAATAAAAACTAGAAGACTTCTTCTTCTTGATTTTTTCAAAAAGGTTTTCCCTATGAAATTAATAAGATTTCCTTATTAAAAAAAACCATAGAGATTTCTTATTAATTTTGTTCTATTTTATGAGGTATTTAGTAGGCACTGTTTTCTCTGTGTTGTTTTATTATGATTTAAACTTATGTCACTCTATAAAAAAAACACCCTTTATCTGATGTTTGAGTCGATTTTCGAATTGCGGTATTATTACAGAGTTATAGTAAAATTTTCTTTAGAATATTTATTTTTTTAATTAGAATATTTAGATATCTCCGTTTTAGAGTATTTTTTTACCGCCTTTTGAGAAAAGGACAGATAAGACCCATATGGTTAAGAGTTAAGGGGTTAAGATGTTTTGGAAAAATATTCCTTGAAAGCTTTTACATAAAAAAGTTTAACACATCCCAGCAAAAAATTTTCGAAATTTTGTAATGGGTAGTACTCTTTTAATGGCTTACAAAGTAATGACTGATACTTATTTATGTAATTATTTTATGTGCATAATAATGACTGCCCTGTAATGAATAAAATAAGAACTTATTTATATCATTGCGTGAAAGTACTTATTGTAGTGCTTTCCAATTAATAAGGAAATATATCTAGAGACGAAATTATTGATCGTGAAAATTATTTTATTCAGAAAAACTAGCAAATTAATTTAGAATAAGTTTAAGCAAAAATTAATCTATAAAATTTTGCATATTTGTAAGCAAAAAATAACCCATTAAATTTTGAGTACTTTTAGGCAATCAGTAATATATTAACTTTTGCATGTTTGTAGGCAAAAAATATGGGGTACCGCATACTTTTTGAACTTCTCAAACAAAAATAATGGGTTATTCAGTCAAATTGTAAGTACTTACGACTGAGGAGTACATACACTTTTTTGCATTCTAGTAGGCAAAGTTTTTTGCTGGGATGCTATGCTTAAAATGCAAGTGTTACAATGGTTTCCAATGCCGATTCGCTGCAACGAGTTGGAACAAATTAGCGAGACTGCAAACTCTTTAATTAAGAACTAGAAACACCCATACATTTGTTTTTTTTTGTCTGCTTTAATTTATTTATTTAGTTTTTTTTTTGTACAGTATTTTAAAACAAGACCGAATGAAAAAAGTTTAAATGTGACATTTACTCGCAGTGGCACATTTTAAATGCCAGCCCCCCAATGCAAGCGTCAAAAATCGATCTAATTATTACATTTTTAAAACGCAATCACCAAGCAGGCAACTTTAGGGAAGCGAAGAAAAATGAACTGTGCTAATTACATTATCGATGATACCCTCAGAAGGAGGCGGCGGACAGTGTACAGGGAGGGCAGCACTAAAGCAAATATTATGCTGATGGTCTTCCATTGTAGCGCGGTTAATTTATTCTCAAACGTAAAATTACGTATGAATAAAAAAATGAAAAAAGCACACAACCAACTAACGTCAATAAGGGAAAGGTGCTGGCGAGGGCGAGGACGAGGACGAACTGTTGACGTTAAACTGTACGAGTTTATAGTTGTTTCCTTTTTTTTGTTGTTGTTGTTTATTAATGCCACCACTGATTGTCACACATAAATCCAATAGTAAACATAACACATTTACGCTCCCACTCTGAATGATAAAATGTTGCTAGATACGAGTATTTTGTAGCCAAGTGCAGTGATGCCAACTATTAGCGCTAGAACGCGCTGAGTTACAGCATTGTCAACTATTTATAGCCAAAACGCGCTATTTTTCTGCGCGCTAAATTAAATTTTAATAAAAGTCGATGTATGTAAGAGTTAATATTCTTTTTTAAGCAACTCTTTTTTAGATTTTGCCATATTGCTTCTTCGAAATTATATCCTAAATAACTAAAATAATTTAATACAGAATCAGTATCACCAAATAATCAAAATCGTTAGTTTTTAATTTTAATTTTCTTTAACAAACTCTGTACGAGTAACAACATACTCGTATAAAATGTCGAATAGTCTTGCGATTCAAATGATTTTTATACTTCAGCTATAATAGATGCTTGATAAGTTATATAAATTTTTTTCGTCACGAGTACGACTACATATTTGTAGTTGTGAAATTTAAAGATAATTGCCATTTACAGTATTAAAATGCGTTTTTAATTCTAATCAAAGGCAAGGGAATTTTATTTGCAACAGCTGACTCATTAACGAAATTAAAAAAATTTTTATCAGAGTTTTGGACACTAGAAAATTAGTAAATTTATACAAAAAAGAAAAAAATTTAACTGAAATGATGTTATTGACTTTATCCAAAACGCGCTAAGTTAGCGCTTTTTTTATTAAACGCGCCGAGGACGAAAAAAAGCGCGTTTGGCGTAGTTAAAACGCGCTAAATCTAGCGCTAAACGCGCTAAATTGGCATCACTGGCCAAGTGTGTTCACATGACTCTTATATGCATTTTTTTATTTTTATTTTTTTTTTTTTTTTGGTATTGTTGTCTCTTTAAACTATTTGAGTTGTTGTTTAAATCATGTAAACAAAAGTATTATGACAAGTTTGTTTCAAATCATTTAAATAAATTTGCTATAAATCTTAATGAAATTATGAATAATGAGTTTTTATTGAGAATGATAAGGAAGAGCAAAAATTTAATTTGAAAAAAAAAAATTATGGTTTTATTTATTAAGTAATTTCTTTTTTGCAAAAAGATCTTCTGCAAAATAAATCAAAAACGTTGAATAAGGATATCTTGCTTTTTAATTTTCAAAGAATATGTAAAACTTTGGCCGCTACAACAACAAATATATGACAGTTAAAAATTACAGGGTATTTTAAGACGAGCAACGCAAAATTTTTAAAACCTAATCGAATATATAGACATGTGCAGTTGAAATTTGCAAAGTTGGTGTATTTTTATGCTGAAATTTGAAACAATCAATATAAAAGGGTATTCTATCAGTTAATGTAATTTTTACTAAATATGTAATTTTGACAACTTGCTGAATCTTGTAAGCCGTAAGAGACAAGCTCTTGAAATTTTTTAAAACGCCAAAACTAAAAAATCCCAAAATAAAAAATAGCAAAGAGGGAAAATCCCTAAAAATCTAAAAAAAAATCGCCAAAACTAAAAAAAAGCACCAGAACTAAGCTAAATCGTCAAAATCACCACAAACCAAAAAATAAAAATTTAAAAATCTCCAAGACTAAACAAAAAGCGCCAACACTAAAACATTTTTAACACATATGTATACATATATTAAGTACCACAACTGAAAAGCAATCGAAAAAAAAATGCCAAAAAAACCGACAAAAATAGCCAAAACTAAAAAATCGCCTAAACGAAAATCCTCAAAAACCGAAAATAAATCGCCAAAACGGAAAGAAGCGCTAGAACTAAACAAAATATTGCCAAAAAGAAAACGGAAAATATTACCACAAATCAAAAAAAAAAGCGCCAGAATTAAAAAATCTCCAAAACTACACAAAAACCACCAAAATAAAACAAAAGGCGCTAAAACTAAAAAAAAGCGCCTAATCATATATAAAGTGCCACAATTAGAAAACAATCGCCAAAAACGGAAATACCGCCAAAAACCGAAAAAAAACGCCAAAACGAAAAAAACGCCAAAAATAAAAAAACGGCAAAAACCGAAAAAAAGTTTAGCGAGTACTTACAATTTAAAAAAAAAATGTCTACATAAAGTAAGAAATATGATTATATATGCTTCAGATCGTATAGTATTACATATCAATGGTCAGAAGTAGAAAGGTCTTAACTCGTATTTTCAAGATTCTAATACATTTCACACATATCCCAGCAAAAAAATAATCGATATTTAGAAGCAATTGCTTATTAATAAAAATCTCTATTGCATTTTTATAGCTTCCTCTTCTGTTTTTGTAGTGTAGTTTAATATAACACAAAAATAAGCGCTTCGGAAGGGCGGAAAAGCACACATTACATCCCCTCTGCCTTACGAGGATGCAATAACGTAAGCGAATGATGAAATTTAACACAAACACTACGACGTTAGTCGGCTGCTTATACTCAAACTCTCAAAGTTTTTTTTATAGATCATCCTCTCTCGCTTACCTTTATACGAATTTGGATGCGAATGAAATTTTTACTTCGAGTTTTTATTTTTTTTATTTTTTAATTGAATTGTGTACAAAAATAAATATGTGCTTCGGTAGTTCAGTGGGTAGTGTTCTAGCCTAACATACGGAAATCCTGGGATCGACTACTGATTCAACGCGCTCACAAAAAATATTTGATCATGCAACATTTCATGCATCGGGTAAGCGCTTGCCTACCAAAAGAGCGCTTATATAGGTGCTTCCAGCGAAGCACCATTTTTTGCTGGGACATACCTCGTCGCAAAAATTTATTGCAATAGTGTAAAAAATAACGCTTTTACAAGCAGTTGTAATGGGTGTTTTTTTAAGTGCTTTCGGATTTAATTTATGAAAAAAAAACACATCAAATTTAGAGAAATATATGAAATCTTTATTTGAGTAGATAGAACGATCTATATAATTCAATGTTTAAGGATGATTTCATGTAAAAGTTGACCGCGGCTACGCACAGTGTCGTGTGAGTTCATATAACGAGCGGCCAAAAATAGAAGGACTTATTGTAAAGAAATGAAATTGGGCACACATGTTTTAATTGGTAAAATATAATAACACATACAATTTGGTCATTTAATTTCCAAGGATTCGTGTCCTTCCCATATATCCTGAAATAAAATATTACCATAAGAGAGAGAAAAATAATTGTAACTTAATGAAATTGTATAAAGACACTAATTTTAACATATTTATTGCTTCGTAAAATGTTTGGTAAATTCAGAGAAAGGATACGCACACCTCAAAAATTTCCTTTTTTAAAAAAAGTAAAATGAAGCAAAACAAATTGTCTTCACTTATAGTGAGTTTAATATTTAACTAGATACAATATATAATATAAATCACATTTAAATTTCAAGGACTATTATGATTCCCAAATGTCCTGAAATTAAATAATATGCTGAAAGTATTAAAATTCTAACTTAAAGAATATTGTAAAATTAAATTGTAAGGGGGCGGGGGAGGTGTACGAGAATAAAAAAAATTTTAAATCTACTTACTTGTAGAAATATAATGTGAAAGTATGAAAAATTTATTTTTTTTATATTTTTTTTTCTATAGACCACTTAACTCGTACTTTTTTCATTTACAGATGTTTTTCTTTCCATTCACATTATAAGCAACGGCGCAACGCAAATCAGTTACAAAATACTAAAAAAAATGTATTGTACCCATATTATAACAACATTCCCCTTATTTTTTATTGGAAGTTGTAGTGCAATATCTAAAATCTTATTTAATTAACCTGTTAAAGTTAGAATGTGTCCGTAATATATTTTTAAATAGTTGCATACTGGCCTAAAACTAAATGTTGACTTTCAATTATCAAAACTCTTTAAAAAATAAATATTTTTTAAAAAATTATTTTTTATTTTACTTAATTAGAATATTGTACATGCAACAAAGTAATTTGTTCGTTTCAATTCAAAACTAATTTTTTTCATTTTTGGCCGCCTTCGAGACAGTGTGCTACGACTCGAATGGCTAATATGCTGGGCCCAATTTTGGAATACTCTCTCCAACATATCGGCCGGTAGCTCACGAATAAATTCTTCAATATTGGCTTTCAGGGCGTCAACCGTTGCGAACTTGTCAATGTAGACGAGAGCCTTAACATCACCCCACAAACAATTTTCTCAAGGCATTAAATCGCACTATCTAAGCGGCCAATAGACCGGCCGCAAACGTAAAATAAAATGTTTACCGAACTCGTATCTTAATTGGGACATTGTTTCGCGTGGTTCGTGGCATGTGGCACCGTCTGGCAGCCAAGTGCAGCTCCTCCATTTTGGGCAAAAAAAAAAAGTAACAGAGGCTCAATTGCTGCGAATGGCGCCTAATCGATTATCCACGGCCATCAACAACACTGGCGGATACAGCTGTGCTATTTTCCTCTGTTCGAACTCTACGTTTGTGTGTTACTCGATTAATTTTCAATAATGTAATTTTGTTGCGAAATTTAGTCACAAGATTACGAATAGTCGCCGCAGAAGGCCGCCCAAACGGATCATGAAATGGAAGAAGTGCAACATGCATTTTCCTGACCGAGCATGAATTTTGATAATAAAATTCAATAATCTCTAAGTCGATTCATGGTTAAATTATAGACCAAACTGAACATGTTTAACAGCAACATGTTACACGAAAACAGCTGAGTTGCCAAAAACCGTGTTGCCATAAGGAAAGTTGTTAAAAAAATCACCCTTTATTTCAATAATAACTGGAAAGTAGCAAAATAAGTACTTTTATATATTGATATAAGTAAGTGGTTATTTTATTCATTACGGGACAGTCATTAGTATATGTACATTTAAATATTTACACATTACAAACAGGGTGACCGATGACATTTTTCAAAAAAAGGCATCAAATAGGGGATTTATCAAAAAAAAAAAATGCGGCAACATTAAAAAAACGAGAGAACTACACTAAACTTATAATTTTTACTGTATTATTACATAATTCACTTTAAAAAAATTCAGTAAAGTTTTGAGTATTTTTTAATGTGGCTTTTTTGAAGTTTTTTTCTGTTTAAACGATTTTTTTGTCGCTTTTTTCTCGTTTTGGCGTTTTTTTTTTTCATTTTGGCGATTTTTTTTCTGTTTTTTCGTTTTTTTCATTTGGCGATTTTTTTTCCTGTTTTTGGGGTTTTTTTCATTTTGGCGATTTTTTTCATTTTGCCGATTTTATTTTTATCCATTTATTTAGACATTTTTTTTTAATTTGGTGCTTTTTTCGTTTTGGCGATTTTTTTTCGGTTTGGCGATTTTATAATTTTTCTAATTTTAGTTTGGCCGTTTTTGAAAATTTTAAGAGTTTTGCTCTTACGGTTTCCAAGATACAGCAAGTTATCAAAATTGCATTAACTGATGGAACTCCCTTTAATTAAAATTTTTAAATTTTAGTGTTAATTGGGTTAGTCTGTATAAAAATACACTAACCTCACAAATTTCAAGTGTATATACATACAATTGTATGTATATTACATGGGATTTTAAAATTTTTCGTTGCTCGTTTTGGAACACCCTTTAATTTCCAATTCTCATGTATTTGTTGTTGTAGGTCTACACTGTATCCAAATTTCACGTCCGTAGCTGTTACGGTTCTCGACAAAATACCCTGTGACAGACGGACGGACAGCGTAGCGGAAACAATAGGGTTCCTTTTCACCTTTGGTGTACGGAATCCTAAAAAATGGGGACAAAAAGTGGCAAGGAAGTCGAAAAAGTGGCAATTTGCCACTTTAGTCGGTCAAACGGTCACGCTGATTACAAAAGTGTTTGCTGGGTGGTTTCATGGTTGGGAAAAATAAATTAGTTTTTAGTACAAAAATAGCCTTGTCTATTGTGATTCATGTTGATTTCGTCGAAATTAAGTAAAACGGGCTAATTTGGCAAATAGAAAAATAAAATAAAATTATATGGGAAATTACTTATGTAAGTTCAACTTGATTTCGTTCGAAATCAGGAAATTTTTTAATTAAGCGGCATTTCGAATGGGCTATTATCAATTACTTTTTTCTAATATCTGACTTTATATCAATTGTCAGCAGAGAAACAAGCCGATCGGCTCACAGCCGGCTCAAGAGCTGCCGCCGGCTTTCAACGCATTTTCAAGCCGCCGCTCATAATAGCAGATGGCTTATTGTTTTTTTTAGTGGCACATGGAAGTCATCAGGTGTTGGAAATTTTTTTTGTACAAATATGTTTAAAAAACATCAAACATCAAAACCAGCGGCTGTCAATGTCAGCCGGCTTACGAGCCGCCGCCGCCGACTTTTTAAGGCGGCTTGTTTGGCATATACCAACAAATGTTTCTTTTTTTTTTTTTTTTGTTATTTTTTCAAAGTAAATTTAAAGTTTTATTGCTTGTCGAACTCATTAATAAAACATCATTCATTTACACACTTAAAATACCATTAAAAATAAATTATTGTCAGTAAAAGTCATCAAAAGTCGCACAACGACGTATGGTAACAAAATTGAATAAGATTGTTTTTGTTTTATTTTTTGTTTAATTTTTTAAAATTTTTTTTTTTCATTTATTTATTTATTTGTTGCATTTGAGTTGGGCTTACAAACATGTAAGAGTTATAAAAGCTACGAGTATCTTGTGTGCTTATAGCTAAAAATACCTTGTGCTGATTGCATAAATTCAAGCACATTCATTTATTGTTCCAAATGATAACGACGAGACCAACACCAAAGCAGCCAGAACCGCCAACAACAAAAACAACAACAACAATATGCCACAGTGTATGAGAACTACATACTGCACCAATATTTATAATTCGAATATGTACAGCACATTCTTCTGCTGCGATCTCTTTGTCGTTGTTTCTTTTTTTTTTTTTTTGCTTCAAGTTTGTTTAAGTTTTGTTTAGAATCAGTCTGCTTAGAACATTGAAAGCAAAATAAATACTGCACACCAATAATGTACATATGTACATACATACTGGATTTCTTAAGGCACACCTTGTATTGCGGGCATGAGTACCATAAATATTTATTATTGGCAAGGTTTTTATTACTAAAGGTTAATTCTTTCGAAATTACAAATGGCTCCACGAATTTATGACAATTAAGTAAGATTCAGTAAATAATTAGCGCTAAAAAGGACAATAAATGGCATAAAATTCTTCGGCCTTATATATAAACTTAAGGAAATTGGGTTAAAAGTGAGGGGGAAGCACATATGCAGAGTCAATTTGTCAATTTTAGCGTACGTTGTGTATGCTTTGCAGTAAATTTTTTTAAATGCGTAGAGTTTGCCGTTATCTGCGCAGCGAAAACAATTTGTAATAACGAGCCATAACCGCCAAAAAGGCTTAACTGACAAAATTTATGGGCCTCGTTTTTTTTTTTTTTTTGACGAAAATCAATTATTTACGATCGCGAAATAATCGATTTTGGTATAAAAAAAATTAAGTTCGAAACTTATGTCGCTTAAGCTGTTTTGGCAGTTATGGCACGATATGTGTGGGAACAAAATACATATTGGAAGCAGTTGCCTGTCATTGTGTCATCGTGTTTTCGCTATGATGTACGTACATCCGTCGTCTGTCTGTCTGTTTCGCACAGGCTGTTGTTTCGACAACCGTAAGAGCTACGCACCTGAAATTTTCGCAAAATATTTAAAAACTTTGGCCGTTTTCTAAAGCGAACAAGGAAAAATTTTTAAATCCTAGTGTAACATAGAGAATTTTATAGACAAACACTTGAAATGTTCAAAGTTAGTGTATTTTTATGCAAACTACACCAATTAACACTGAAATTAAAAAAAAAAAAATCATAAAATAAAGGGTGTTCAATCAGTTAATGTAATTTTGACAACTTGCTGTCTGTATCCTGGAAACCAACTGTTGAAGTTTTAAAAAACGTTAAAACTAAAACATCCCAAAATAAAGAAAATCGCCAAAACAAAAACTTGCCAAAATGAAAAAAGCGTTTAAATGAAAAATATCACACGAAAAAAATAAATCCATAAAATGAAAAAAAAAAGAATTAAAAAAAAGTAAAAGGTCACCCAAAAACTAAAAAAAATCGTGAAAAAAACAAAAAAAAGTCGCTAAAAAATATTTATTGTAAAAACACAAAAACCAAAAAAATCGCCAAAACGAAAAAAAAACTTCAAAGCAAAAAACAAAGCGTGAATACTAAGAAAACGCTATAAACCGAAGAAAAACGCCAAACCAAAAAAAAAACGCCAAAATTAAAAACGCCAAAAATAAAAAAATCGCAAAAAAAAAGTTGACAGGTTACTTAAAGCTTTAAAAAAAAAAATTAATTTGAAGGCAAATTACGGCACTCGATTTCGATCAAAATCTCCCTAGAAACAAAATTAAAATTGTATGAGAATTTGTTCGATATCGAATGCTGTAATTTGCCCCCATGTAAGATATTCGATTATATAGGCCAAAGTTCGCATAGTATTACATATGAAGTGTCCGTACGGACCGTTCGTGTGCTAGTCAAAGTATCACTTTACTGAATTTATTTAAGTTCATAATCAATATACACTTAAATAATTTCATCAAGAAGCTGCATTTCATTTCAGTATTTTAAGAAATCGAGATATACTTCCCTCGAAAGTTTGAAGTGCGCTTCGAACTCATACTTAGCAACATTTTTGACCTTGTTGATTTCGACAAATTACTTCATTTCTGATCAGAGCAAAACTAAACAAGGTATACATCAGAGAACAGCAATGAGTAGTGAAAAAGTGAGTAGAGTTGAATCATGATTTTCTTGTACTTATGAGCGCTCATACTCATTGCAATGTTGTCCTTAACTCAATGCCTATGGACGACGCCAAATAAGTATTATTCACAATGCGAACTTCGCATACAAATATTAAAGTTCTCATTATGAGGTTATGTGTTTCTCTGATGCTTTTTGTTTTTTTTTTGCAGGAATTGAAAAACCACTTGCAACCTGTTTAATGACTAAACTTTTAAATAAACGTACATGCATGAGTTGAGTGAGCTGAATCAATGTAAGTAGTATAAGTATTTTCCTGAAATTAGAATTCGAACTATACTTACGTCCCTTTTCACAATGTATGGTTAAGAGTTAACCTGAACTTTAACTGGCAGTTCTTCATACAAAACTTGCAGTTAAAGTCTCAGTTATCTTTTAACCATACATTGTGAAAAGGTACGTTACTCGTATAAATCAATGTCATCGTTAGTATGCGTGAATCAGAGTATGTAGTTGAGTTTAATGATTTATATTTAAAATTTCATGAGCCAGTATGAATAGCGAAAAAACTATTCATTGCCGATCACTGATACATACTATTGACCTGCACAAGACCATTTATAAGACCTTTCAAGACATGCGCCTTTTTTCAAACGCTTTACTACAGCGAAATATTCTAAAATAAACGCTAAACAACACTGTTGGCAATATTTTTTTTGAGTTCTTTGTCTTGCCAACAGTGTTTTTTAGCGTTTGTTTTAGAATATTTCGCTGTAGTAAAGCATTTGAAAATTGTCGCATGACTTGAAAGGTCTTATAAATAGTCTTGTGCAGGACTTTAATACATACATAGATACACATTTTATTAAAATTTAAAAAAATATCTATGCACTTTCAAAAGAAAACAAACGAAAATAAAATTTTTTAATGCTTTTCATTGTGTCAGTTTAATCCAGATGTTCCTGCACACGCATGCACAAACACCCTCCCAAGGATGTTCGTTTGCTTTTATTGCACACAGATTTCTTCAACCTGTTGCATATACATATGTATAATTCAAGCAAAATGTTTTTATATTATTTCTGGCTTTTATTGGCCTTGTGCTATTTTTCTTTCTCTGGTAAGCAGCCCAGAGTATTGTGGTGGGATGCTGTTTGAATAATCAATGAGAATTATTTATGTCATAAGTATTTTATTTTTCTCATTCCGCAATGGTAAAAAAAAAATTAAAACTGTGCACAGATACTGAAAAGCGGCAAAAACAAAACGCTTAAGGTTTCGATTTATGTACACTTCTGCTGTCACTGAGAATAGTGTTGCTATATAAGCAAGACATATTCATATAAGATATATGAGACTCAATTCGCTTTGAAAACTTCATACTTTTGATGTCAAAAAAAAAAAAATATATATTGAAAAATATGTGTTGACATCTAACGAATATTCAAGCTACAAACGGCGAAAACAGTCAGCTGAGCAGTTTAGACCACCTAATGTGGATTCGGCTGGAGTTATAAGGCCAAGGTCAAGGCGAATTCAATAAGGTGAAATGCAAGGCTGCGGAGAAAGCATTCATAGTTGTGATTGTAAAATTTCCTGCTGACAAAAAATGCACGAAACTTTTGCTTCATCTTGATTCTGGCACCAGAACATCTAGAGATCATCTGACTGAATTCGCCTTGGCGAAGAGAATTCACAAAGCCCTCGCTATACCCTAATATAATAGTGTTCAAGACACATTCATGCCTGTTGTGCCTGGATTCAGTAACTTTTTGCGAACCGAAAGTCGTAATGTTCATCGATATATTTATTCGTTTGCGGTAACGATAATGTGATTCTGTAATTTCTTTTTTACGATAGTGTGCATTTGTGTTTTACTCGCCATTCATTTGTATATCATGTGGCATACCTGCATACCAAATGGCAAATTAAGCGAAAAGCACAAAGAAGAATTAAAGAAAAACTTAATAAATTTGAGCTTGTTATTTTAATTTTTTTCTTCAACCGACAGCGAATATCGTTAAAATATGTAACTGAATAGCAAAGTCGATAAATTTTCGTTATCGTAATAAAAGCTACTGAATCCAGTACCTGAAATGCCAAAAAAAAAATTTGTACTTGAAAATGTGTGTTGCCATCTGAATTATATTCAAATTATAAGCGGCGAAAACAGTCACCTGTAGTGCGATTTAGCAACTTTTAATGATCAGACAATCGTAATTCTTGTCTATACATTTTGTCGCTTGCAATAACGATTGTGTGATTCTAAAGCTTTCTTTTAACGATAATAGTACGCAGTTGATATTTTCTGCTGATTGTTGTCGATAAAATTAAAAACACATAAATTATTGTCGCTTAAATAACGACACAGCTGACATTATCGTACAGCGAATATCGTTAAAAATGTTACTGAATAGCAAATTCGATAAATTTTCGTTATATATATTTTAACGATGCGATTGTCGCTAAAAAAAAAAAGTTAGTGAATCGCACTACTGGGCAGTTGATACCACCTTTTGTCGCTTGCAATAACAATTTTGTGATTCTGTAACTTCTTTTTAACGATAGTACGCAGCTGATATTTTCTGCTAATTTTTGTCGATAAAATTAACAGCACATAAATTATTGTCGCTTTAATAACGGCACAGTTGACATTATCATACAGCGAATGTCGTTAAAAATGTTACTGAATAGCAAATTCGATAAATTTTCGTTATATATATTTTAACGATGCGATTATCGCTAAAAAAAAGTTAGTGAATCGCACTACTGGGTAGTTGATACCACCTTTTGTCGCTTGCAATAACAATTGTGTGATTCTGTAACTTCTTTTTAACGATAGTACGCAGCTGATATTTTCTGCTGATTTTTGTCGATAAAATTATTGTCGCTTTAATAACGGCACAGCTGACATTATCATACAGCGAATATCGTTAAAAATGTTACTGAACAGCAAATCCGATAAATTTTCGTTATAATTATTTTAACGATGTGATTATCGTTAAAAAAAAAAGTTAGTAAATCGCACTACTGATATGGGTTCGCCTTGATAGTGCTCTTAGTTCTTTCATTTCTTTACTCTACTTCCATGAAGTTATTATTAATTTTTATACAACTCTTTTGAGTGTGCTTGCGAATTTTTCCATTCAAGGATATTTGCATAGAATAGAAAAAAAAGGATAATGTTTCTTTTTTTATGTACTTTATTTTAATTTTAATTTATTCTTTGATGTATTGCGTGTTACGCTTTCATATTTTACATACATACATATTTCTACTGAGCCATAATGAGTTTATACAAAAAGCTTTTTACTCTATATAGAGCAGCGAAGGAAGACATATCCTGGTGGTTTGTGAAAAATGCTTTAAATATTAAATTATACTTTCTTGTATAATTTACTAGTATAAATGGAATTAAGCAAATAGATATTTGAAGAAAAAATATGTACTCGTACCAAAGACTATAACGGCCCTATGTATAAGCAAAATTTGGCATGAAGTTAGCATAAGTGGCAAAATTGAACATGATCTTAAAAAGTTTTGCCATGAAACTTCACATTAAAAATTATGCTAGGGAGTAGAGGTGGGTTAAAATTAGGTAATGCAACCATTTCTAATGTCTAATTGTATGGAGGAACTCGTTAATACCTAATTCAATTTCGTCACTTTTGCTAACTTCATGCTAATTTTTGCTTATACATAGTGCCGTAAATATATAAAGATGTTCCACGTAGAACATTAAATGAAAACTAAAATTTTTTGTGTTTATAGATGCTGTGGGGGAAGTAACAAGGGAAAAATTAATTGTTTGTTATTTGAACGAAACCACAAAGAGAGCACAAAATTTTTGAGCATTCACACTTATATAAATATGTATGTAGTAATGTTGTATGGCATACAATGTATGCACACACATAATTGAAGCTTATAGAGAAATTTAGTTGTGTGTGTGTTATATTTCTTGTTTAAAGCGCAGTCAAGTAGGAGCAAAAATATGAAATAACGAAAAGAAGTTTCTTGTTTTGATACATTCATGTGCAAATAAATCATGAAAATCAAATGCGACCGATTGTGTTATTGTAGGGTAAAAATACGTGTTTTATTGTTGTAAAATTAAAAATAAGTTGATTCGCACCGGACTATAATCATTTTATTGAGAAATTTCAATTATATGTACATATATCAATTATATATTTCAATTACAGTGGAATCTCTATTGAGCGGACACTGAAGGGACCATTGAAATGTGTCCGTACAAGGGAACTGTCCGGTCAAGAGAAAACTAAACATTTAAATGGAGCGCTGCTGGGACCTGTCAAAAGTGTCCGTCTACAGGTGGTGTCCGCCTATAGGAAGTGTCCGTTAAGGGAGATTCCACTGTATTATCTGTTTCTTTATCATAATTTTTAGCGTGAACAAACATTTCTGAAGGATATGACAAAACTTGTGCTGGTTTAATTATATCCACACGACATTTAGCGCAAGTAATTCGTTGAGCTACATATATAACCAACAAAATATCGGCTTGATGTTAACTATATTGGAACATTATTAGAGTTAAAACAATCTGCATCTTCATTAAAATAATCTTCATTTTCATCGAATATGTTTGTTACATTAACGTCAGGTGTGCGACTACTTTCTGCTGTACTTCGACTTCTTTGAGTATCTTCTAAAATTGTTTGGAACTCAATAGGTAAAAATATCGCATCGTCGTTTGCACAATTTGAAGAGGTACTAAATTGCGTTATTTTAAGAGATAGCAGTTTAGCTACTGCGACATTTAATTCATAGACCGAAGGATTTTTGCAGTGTCCGCCCTTGGCACGTATGTATGAAAACAAGTTTTCCAATGGATTTTGATTAAAATGGCTCGTTAAAATGCATATCAAATTTGAGTTTTCCGCAAACAATTCACGATAACGATAAAATAGCTCTCGTAGTTTGAATTAGGCCATCAATTGAAAATATTTTATTTCCTGCGTATTCAACCTGTTTCATATAGGTAATTAGCTCTTCGAGTAATTACCAAGTTGTGGTTTTCGGCTTCAGGCCACGCTTCAGGGGCTTTGCATCGTTAAAATACATGCTGTTTAAGCAATCAAAATAGCTATCGAGTTTTTTTATAAAAGAGCATGTTGAAGTGGCTATTGTTGCGGAACTTCGTGTAAACTGGCGATTTTCATTTACAGATTGGATTGCAGCAGCAACTGAATTGCTTAAAGTTTGGACAGCTAGGCCAACACGCATCTTCTGAAAATTATTTGGGTTTATGTGCACCGTTGTTAATTTTGTCATTTTGGTTACTTTTCCATACTCCAACTCGAATATTTCTCTAACAACGTCGAATCGCGCTACGCCATGCAGTGTTTTAAAATCGGCTTTGATGAAAGCATTTGTTATGGATTTGAAAATATGGGGTACGTCGTACATCAGGTAAATTTTTGCATTTTTATAAATAAAATAAGGTTTTTCACAAGATCCGCCTAGCATATCATAGCATTTTCTATTATTGGGTCCTTGATCACACGTAAGCCCACGCACATTTAGTCCCATTTCTCTTAAAATGTCAAAGTTTGACTCCACAAGTTTTTTTAGTACATCACCTTTTATTGAACTGGAAGTAACAAAATAGTTTAAAACGAACTTCCAACTTTTTACAACTCCTCTTATCATAAAAACGCAAACTTGGGACCCCATTTGATTCACTCGTTCATATCCTAAATCGACAACTCCATCTATAACATCTGCACATTTATTATAAGTAAATTTTTTTCTTATAGATAATTCATCAAAAATTAAAATGCATTCTTTTTCAAAAGGTTGCATCTTTTTCACAGTTTCTGTGAGCGCATTGTATATACATGAATTGTTACCTGGCTGCAAATTTTTAATGCTACTCCATCCACTAAAGGATGAAGGACTCTGAAGGTTCAATTTCAATATATTTCTTAAGAACAAGTATGTGGAGGTTGATCTTTAAAATATACTTTGAGAAAAGCTTATCTCATGCTCTTCCCAACGCGCATTTGTCCCTCTATTTATCTTTAGGAGCATTTTGCAAAATGTTTTTCGTTTGGACTTATATTTAAATTAAATAAGTAAATTTATATTCGGTACGAGTCCATGTATTTGCAAAAGTACAACAATAAAATACATATTTTTGCCCTATAAATAGACAATCGGTAACATTAAATTATGCATATGTGCGAAAACACAAGTTCTTTTTGTTTGTGTAAATTTTTTCTTTGCTTTAAATTAAATACACACATCCATTCATACGCATGCAAAGGCACACACACATGCATGCGTATGCAGATGAATAGCGAAGACTTGAGAATAATAAGTGCTCTGAGAAAATAAATTACTCTCTTTGAAACAAATGGATTTAGTAACTATTTTATTTTAGTTACTAAATTTTAGTATTAAATCCACCAGCAAATTAAGCACTGGCAGTACAATGTATGGACGTAGAACAAACATCTTTATATATTTATAGTCTTTGCTCGTACATCTCGGTACTGCAATCAATATCTTTTTAGGGACGTGCAACAAATTTTGAGCCATCATTGTCATTTATTTTGAGTTAGGCAGTTAATGAAAGCATTAAAGCTTGAGCAAATTTTTTCGCACGTGGTAAGAGGCAGGAGAATTTTTTTTAAATAGGTCCATTACTAGGGCAATGACGCCTACTGATATACCCTGCATTGTACTAGAACTAGGAAAGCATGTTGTGGCCAGGAAGTTAGAGGGAGTAGTGTTTATGGACATACGATTTGAACTTTTCGACAGGTGAAGCCGAAGATCTATTATAAATGCAACCCATAGAAATTCCAAATACAGAATTTTTCCACATCAACTAAAACATAGAATTAAAAATAAGAAACAAAATTTATGTTCGAAAACACCATGACACAATAACAGATGTTTTTCTGAGAAATTCATCATGTTCGACATTTATGTATTTGCAACTCTATTTACGTTTAATTCTATTGTCATGGAAGATTTTTGGTAAAAAGAAAAAGCAAAATGTGCCTGGCAATTTTGGTCTGACAACGTTGCCAGTCTACTGTAATACTATCAGCTAACAACAAATCGTCAGACATCTGAGAACCGATTGAAAACATTTCCTGGCAATTATAAAATTATTGTCGAATATTTGCCAGACTTTTTATTATTTTCGCTCAAGCGAAGCTTATGCATCTAACAATGGCATCATTGTCAGAGAGAACTTTCTATTGGCAATACTGGAAAGTCAAAAAAATTTTATAAAACATATGCAGCCAAAATAGTTACAATTGCTTCTTTAACATTTAACACAAGCAAAGGAGCAAGCATTTGATAATAGGCAATTTATGACAGACGCTTTGAGTCTGACAATGCCTAACAACAGCGGAATTTATATTTATAATTTGATAAATAACACCAAAGTTAAATGTAAATATTCTGATAAACACGTCGTAGAACGGAACAACTAGCTGTTTTCGAAGGCCACTACACCTTCATCATCAGCTTTCTTTGTATTCGGTTCTGTGTGTGTGGTGTCAGTTGATGTAGATTTCTGCTTTATATACTCAGCCATTATTGCAAATGTAATATATGAATTGTTTTGCATCATCGTATTACAATTTGTTGAAAGCTTTTTTGTAATGAAAGCTCCATTTTACCATCTCTAAATTTACAACAGTCTTGCCATTGTCGTTTGTTCTTTACTAATTATGCACATCTTAGTTAATTTTTATTATTTTTTGTTCTACTTACGACAAACTTTTTTGGTTTATTACTATTATGTAAATTTATTTAATTATTAATTATCACATGTAATTTGGCTTACAAAGCGCTAAGAACTTTAGCCTGATCAAATTAGAAATATAGAAACAAATGAAGTTCGAACAATAATAATTATAGCAGTGGAATTTGTTTTTTAAAAATTATAACATGTGATATGACTTACAGAGCGGTGCGAACTTACAGCCTGTTTTTCGAAAATGAATAAGTGTATACGTTCGTTAAAATAACGAATGAAATCATGTTTACGTTTTGGTAGCATTTATTAATTTTCATGTGAGTCACAACAAAAGAGCTTTCAGTTTTACACTCTCATAAAATTTCTTATGTAAAATTAATTAATAATCGGTCTACATATTTTTTTTCTTTAAGTTACAAAAAAATTAAATTAACGAGAAAATGTGAATGACTTTTTCATAAAATTTAAAATAAATTTAAAATGAATTTTATTTAAAATTTTTCATCGAATTTTTTTAATAGATTTTATTTTTTTTATTCTTTCACTGTAATAATTTTTTGAGTTTATATTTTTGGTTATAACTAAAACTAAAGCTTTAGAAAATGTTTTATAAAAATCAAATTTTAAACGTTATCGTTTATAAATGAAACATAAAAACGAAAGGGCTTATGTTTTCGAAAAACAGGCTGTTAATCCTAATTGAATCATAAATAGACCTGAATATTTTTCCATCTGCTTGATAATCGTGCAAACTGAACATTTTTTTACTGACAATGTTGTCAAATAAATTTACTGTCAGACAATCAATTTTTTTTTTTTTGACAATTTGATAGAACCGTATAAGCTCGCAATCCACACGTTGCTGGCAATTTTTGATTAACAGTACGTTGTCAGATCTGACAGTGTTGTAAGATCTGACAACCGTCTGTGCAGAGCTTAATAATTTTCAGCGTTATTTTTTTTTTTTTTGGCGAATGAATATAGGATGATATTAGTAGATTATTGGTTTGTCTAAGGTAAAAATAGTTTGTTTTTTTTTTTGTATTAAATGTAAAAATTATTTACGCGGACATCAAGATACTGGGTGCCATTTACAAACAGTATTCCCCTGAATAAGACGATACTTATATGATAGAGCTCTGCGTAAACATTCTTGAAATGTAAATTCGTCTTTCTTTTTAAATGTATTGCTGTAATAAAGCAACAATAAATGATGTCGTATAATGGCGAGTATACACGATACTACAAATCGTACGATAAATCGTACAAGTATGAAATTAGTAACGTGTATCATGCTGTCGTACTCATGAAGTATACTTTGTAGTATGAAAATCAAACATGTTTGATTTCTGTGGGCGGAGCTTCGATAAGTACGATAATAAGTATTGTATATCATGCTGTTGTACAGCTGATTTAGAAAACGCAGAGTTTCGGTGGCTCAATTTTAAAATTAGCTTTACATAGCGGATATTTTAATTAAACAAATAACATAAAACATTATTATAATCATTCTCTACAACATGCTCCTTTTGTTTTTGCATTATTTTTTTTATTCTTTTCAACTGCAGTTCACTTATTATTAATATATCCACCACACTATTCATTAATCCGGATGTGTATTGCCTTAAAAATTTTCTTTAAAATGAATTAGTATGATTTGTAGTAATGTGTATCTGAAAACCCGTACTACATCTCATACTACGCAAAGTGCGGAATTAAGTATCGTGTATACCCTGCATAATAGGCGTAGCACGATAGATATAGTGTTGTTTGTGTATAAAAGTGTTTACAAGTGATGTCGCGAACACTCCAAATATCACAAGAGGATATTCACCTGGTTTCAAATACAGCAACACTGCGGATTTTTTAGATTTTCAGCGTTGAAGTAATTTTACGCGGAAATTGCGGGGGAACTTGTTGGATTTTGGGGATTTCTAGGTTAGTTTTTAGGAATCTCCAATATGCTCTGTGTCTTTGCTAAAAAAAATCGTGACTTGGACAAATGGTTCGCGGCCGTGATAGCTGAAGATGTCTCTGCTAAAATAAAAGAGTTTTGTGAACTTATATGTGTATGTATGTATATTAGTGTGGCCGTTATATTTTTTTAATTCTTATATTCTCCCCCCCCCCCCCCCAATTCGGGTAAATTTTATGTAAAAAGAATACAAAAAAAAATTCACAGCCATAAGTTGGGTGAACAAATGGGCTTGAGGGCCAACTTTGAGAGGCGGACGCACTCCGTAAAACACAAATTATCGCTGTGAAATTTGTTTGTATTTTTAGGGTTTCGTACACCAAAGGTGAAAAGAAACCCTATTGTTTTCGCTACGCTGTCCGTCACAGGGTATTTTCTCGAGTGTACCATCAGTTAATGTAGTTTCGACTATGTAATTTTGATAACTTGCTGTATCTTGGAAACCGTAAGAGCAAACTTCTTGAAATTTTCAAAAACGGTAAAACAAAAAAATCTCAAAATTATAAAAACGCAAAACCGAAAAAAATCGCTAAAATAAAAAAAATCGCCAAAACAAAAAAAAGCACCAAGTTAAAAAAAATTTCTAAATCGAAAATAAAACGCGAAAACCCGGAAAAATCGCCAAAATGAAAAAAATCGCCAAAATAAAAAAAGTCGCCAAAATTAAAAAAATCGCCAAAATTAAAAAAATCGCCAAAATTAAAAAAATCGCCAAAAAGAGAAAAAAGCGAAAAATAATCAAAAAAATGTTATTTCAGCTGAAAAAACTTAAAAAAACACTGTATTAAATAAAATGCTCAAAGCCCAACGTACGGAACCCTTCGTGCGCGAGTCAAAGTCGCACTTTACTGAATTTATTTTTACATAAAACTGAACCCATTTTGGGGCCAGAGAATATAAGAAATCAAAAAAAAATATTATCCATACAACTAGCGGACACTCTAATGTATATATGTACGTGTATGACCTTTGTATACGCGCCCATGCGTAGCAAACATCACAGATTCTTTCGTCACGAAGTATGTGCTTCTCTACTTCTATACCTACAATAACTGAAACAAATGTCTTGCAAACAGAGTTCTTCAGTGTTTGTTTTTGAAGACTTCGTTCGCTACAGTAAAGCATTTGAAAGATCCCTCATGTCTAGAGAGTTCTTTTAAATGGTCTTATGCAGGCCTCTATTATACAACACGGATTCGATCTAACACAATTTGAGAATTCAAACCATTCAAAAACAGATTAAATATTTTATGTACTTACATTTAGCATTTAGTTATAACTATTACGAGTAATCAGACATACACACCTGAAAAGATAGGAAAAAGTAAAACGGAACGTTTAGTAAGAAAGTCGTTATAATAATAAAAGTTTAAAGGAAATAATCAGTGGGGCCATTTTAGCTATTTTGCAGTTAATATTATAATTTTTTGTTTCATTTTAATGGCAAATTTTTGCTTTAGCATTTAGTATTATTTTTGGTAATTTTAGTTAATAAAAATATATCTCATATTGAAAATTGGCCCCCTTAACTAATACTGATGATATATATATATATTCATAGTATAAATTTTTGTTTTTATGTAGGCAACTATAAATTAAAAAAAAAATAAAATTACATATTTAATTAAATATTTTTAAAGTTCTATATCTAGGCAGTTACACATTTGCAATTACAATAAGTCCCAGTTCACACATGTCAAGTTTTGTTGATCAACTCGTAATTCAGCTGTAAGAAAGACGAAGACGGATATACAAACATCTCTTATTTTCTACCAGCTTAATTGGAAGTTGATCAAGAAAAGTTGACGTGTGTGAACCATAGCTGTTAAGTAATGATTAGTAATCGTAATGATTACTAATTTGATTACTTTTTTTTAAAGGTGAAGTAATGATTAAATTACGATTATATTCAGTTTCGTACTTAGTAATCGTGATTACGATTACTAATAATGGAAAAGTAATCTGAATTACTTAAAATTACTAAAAATAATCAAAAAGAATCAAAAGTAATCAAAAAGTAATCCGACTACTTTCAAAGATTACTTTTGATCCTTAATAAATAATCAAAAAGAATCAAAAGTAATCCTCAGAAACAATCGGATTATTTTTTGACTACTTTTGATTCTTTTTGATTATTTTTAGTAATTTTAAGTAATTCAGATTACTTTTCGATTATTAGTAATCGTAATTAATTATTTATCAGCAATTCTTTTAAAGGCAATTATATAATCATTACGATTCTTTTTAAAATGTAATCTACTTGATTACTAATTGTAATCGAAATTTAACAGCTCTGGTGTGAACCAGGACTAACATTAAAAACTTTTAAAATAATTTTATTTTAATCTTAACTGAAATTAAAATTCAGTTAATGAAAAGTTTTAGATAATATATATTTTTTTTGAAGTTGAAAGACCTTTTATATTTAATAACTGCCTCATTGATTGAAATTATTTTCGGTTTATAAATCAAATTTTTGTATTAAAATTTGTTTGATAAACCTTTTAGAAATCAAAAATACTTTTCTATATACAAGGGCGTTAATATTTAATTATCGCTTTGTTGTATTTTGCTTTGTTCAAGTGAAATAAAATATTTATGAGGTTTGTAAATTAAGAATAGTAAATATTTATAAGAAATGTTTTTTTGTTTAATTTTTAGCAATATTTTAGCCCTGATTCCAGTAAACGACAATGAATCGATAAGTTTGGATCTTTTTCTACACTTTCGTTTACAGCGGCGATATTCTCTTCAGCACGCAGAGTCGAACAGAGTACAAGTTTTGCAACATTATTTCATTAAAATTTCACGTAAACTTTTTTTGTATGGAATATGTCAACATTTCGCGTGAAATTTTGAACAGAGTACCAGGCTTAAGGTAAAACTTAATAATGAATTTTATTTTCATTGAACTTAATTGTATTACAGAAACCGCAGATAAATCCATTTTATGTGGGATCAACTAAACAGAGAATAAATTTACTTTAAACTTACACTTAACAAGTAAGAGTGCTATATTCGGCTGTTCCGAATCTTATATACCCTTTACCAACGTACGTACATATATATAGTATACAGACACATACATACATATTTGTTTTGTAAAAAATTAATAAATTTCTTCATTTTGGAGATTTTTCCCATTTTGACGATTTTTTTCCATTTTGGCGATTTTTTTTTTTGTTTTTGGGTTTATTTTGATTTCGGCGATTTTTTTCCATTTTGGCGATTTTTTTGGAGTTTTTTTCGTTTTGGGGTTCTTTCATTTTGGCGATTTTTTTCATTTTGGCAATTTTTTTTCATTTTTGCGATTTTTTTTTCATATTGGTGATTTTTTTTATTTTTGGGTTTATTTTTATTTAGGCGATTTTTTTATTTTTTTTTTTGTTTTTTTCATTTTGGCGATTTTTTTTTCATTTTGACGATTTTTGTCTGTTTTTTTAGGGTTTTTTCGTTTTGGCGATTTTTTTCATTTTGGCGATTTTTTTTTCGTTTTGGCAATTTTTTTTGTTTTTGGCGATTTTTTCCTGTTTTGGGTTTTTTCAGTTTTGTCGCTTTTTTCTCGTTTTGGCGATTTTTTTCTGTTTTTGAAGGTTTTTTTAATTTTGGCGATATTTTTCTGTTTTTGGGCTTTTCTTCATTTTGCAGATTTTTCCCATTTTGACGTTTTTTTTCATTTTGGCGATTTTTTTTTTATTTTTGGGTTTATTTTTATTTAGGCGATTTTTTTTCATTTTAGCGATTTTTCGTCTGGCGATTTTTTTTCATTTTGGCGATTTTTTTTCATTTTGGCGACTTTCTTTCATTTTGGCGATTTTTTTTTGTTTTTGGGTTTATTTTTATTTAGGCGATTTTTTTCTTTTTTTTTTGTTTTTTTTCATTTTGGCGATTTTTTTTTATTTTGGCGATTTTTGTCTGTTTTTAAGGTTTTTTTTTTCGTTTTGGCGATTTTTTTCATTTTGGCGATTTTTTTCCTTTTGGAATTTTTTTTTTGTTTTTGGCGATTTTTTCCTGTTTTGGGGTTTTTTTTTTTTCATTTTGGCGATTTTTTTCTGTTTTTTTTGGGTTTTTTTCGTTTTGGCGATTTTTTTATTTTGGCAATTTTTTTCATTTTAGCGATTTTCTTTCATTTTGGCGATTTTTTTTCATTTTAGCAATTCTTCCGTTTTATGCGATTTATTTTAGCTTTAGAATTTTTTTTTTTAATTTGGTGCTTTTTTTCGTTTTGGCGATTTTTTTTTGTTTTTGGCGATTTTTTTCGGTTTGGCGATTTTATAATTTTTAGTTTTTTTAGTTTTACCGTTTTTGAAAATTTCAAGAGTTTTGCTCTTACGGTTTCCAAGATAAAGCAAGTTGTCAAAATCGCATTAACTGATGGTACACCCTTTAAGTTAATGTTTTTTAATTTTAGTGTTAATTTTTGTAGTCTGTATAAAAATACACTAACCTTATAAATTTCAAGTGTATATACATACATACATACAATTGTATGTATATTACATTGGATTTTAAAATTTTTCGTTGCTAGTTTTGGAACACCCTTTAATTTCTAATTCTCATGTATTTGTTGTTGTAGCGGCCAAGGGTCTACACACTGTGTCCAAATTTCAGGTCTGTAGCTCTTACGGTTCTCGAGAAAATACTAATATAGTTTTAGACATAGTTAATTTTACATAACACAAAAAGTTAAAGTTTTCCAACCCTGGAAACGTCTTTTTAATTTTTTTATATTTTTTTAATTTAAAATTCCAATTTTAGTCGTACTGAAGTGCAAAATAAGTTTATTTTAAAAAAAATTAAAAAAATTGAGTTATCTAGTTAGTTTTATATGGCAAAATCAAGTTTCAGTTTTCCAGCTCTGCAATCGTCTGCCCGATTTTGCTGAATTTCAATACCAATCTATTTTGGAAAATTTCTGACACACCAGTCCAAGAACGAAGTCTCTAGCTCTTCTGGGAGCTTCGGAAAACCGATTTCACGTACAGACAGACGGACAGACGGACAGACGGACATCGCTTATTCGTCTTCCCTATGCATAAGGATCCAGAATATATATATTTTATGTGTCGCTTATTGATATTATAGAAATTACAAACGGAATGACAAACCTATATATACCCTTTTACCATTTTTGTTGGTAAAGGGTATAAAAATTGGCTCTAAGTCTACATTTTACTTAACTAAAGGAACACTCACCTTTGCATCATTTGATTCGAAATTTTGGTCCAATTTCATATGAATGCTTGTTTATGTTATTTTGCAGAAAAAAAAATTAAATTTTTATAAAACAAAAATCCAAAATTATTTATTTTTTTTTAATGAATTATTTATTATTTAAATCACTTTAGAAATGTCTTCTCTTCAAATAACTTCACAAAAAGATTTGCACTATTTCTATCTAGAGAAATTGGTTGATTTTCTTAATTAATTTTTTTTTTTCAGAAAACACTTTTTATTACATTAATTATAAAAATTTTGTAAACAAGTTAAAGGCAAGAAAATGTTATTAGAAAAATAATAAAAATTTTAGTTCATGCGTACAAACATGTCGTTACCTTAAAATAGAAAGGCCCCAACTCATTATGTTTTTGAAATCAAGTTTTTTTTTATAATTTCGATAGAAGAAATATGCAAAAATTTCGATTTCAGGAAAAGAATGCGTTACAGTCTTTCTATATTAAAGTAACGGTACGTACATATTGTCGGTTACAAGTAGAAAGGCCCTAACTCAAATAACTGTAACTTTACAGGAGAAGCTAAGAACATAATAATGAAAAGTACAGCAGCTTTGAAAAAGCGTTATTTTTTTGCACAATTGCAATAAATTTTTGTGACGAGTTGTATTTGTGTAGAAAGTATTAGAATCACTGAAAAACTCAATTTTGAGAAAATACGAGTAAGGGCCGTTCAACTTGTGACCATCGATATGTAAGTATGTATACAATTATTTAATTAAGTGTGTCTGTTTTTTTTTTGCCAAACGCAAACATAAGTTTTGTTACAAAAAAAATTATTTTGTTATTTTAAATTATTATGTATGTATGTTGTATTTATATACGAACTTTATTGTAATTATGCCAAAATAAGAACAAAACAACAGTCTCAAGGACGTTAAAAAAAATTCTATTTTTTATGTTGGAAATAGAACAATATCTTTTTCCCCCACAAGCAAACATACTTACATATGTACATATGTACATACAAACGTGTATTCATATGTACTCTCATATCGCTGGTTTACTTCAAAAGCGTCACAACTCGAAAAAACCAGTTTTGCAGAAAAGGTTTTAATTTTTTCAATTTGCATTCAACTTAATGAAGACATGAAAAATATTCTCTCAGGAAGCATTTTTACACAAGATAAAACTAAATGCCGCATTATTTTTCATTATTAACTCAAAAAACTAATTTTTTTAGTTATGACACTATTGAAGTAAGTGAGCGATATGTATTTTTATATGGTATTATTGTTAGCAAACGTCAATTTGTTTAGAGAAAATATGTATATATTTTAAACATGCAGCAAAGGTCAAAAATACAACTCTAAAATGATACATACATACATGCATACATACTCACATGCATATAGTCGTACAAAATTCCAAAAGCCCTATCTGATACCTATTAAAAAATTTCCAGGAGAAGCGAACAGCTTTCTAAAATTATGTACATATATGTACCTATTTGCGCTTGTACTGAGGGATTTTAGACTTTTTGTAGAAGTAACACGGTGCATCATAATCAATCAAAAATCCGAATTAGATTTTTTGTAAGATAAGGCTTTTTTGGATTTACTACGAATACATGACAGCTTGTCAAGAAAATGTTTTCAAAGCTAAAAAATTCCAGTAATTTTACATTAAACATGAATTACATTACATGAATTACCACAACAAATAAATTTCTTTTGTTTTTTTAGCATACCGTTAGCTCTGCTTAGCTCTACGACAATATGGCGCCAAAGTTCTACAGACATAAACATAAACCGTTTTTTATACTCGATGTCAAAAAAATGTTTTCAATTTAACAACAAATAACAAAAATTTGCTATTTCATGGACATTTTTTGCGTCTGCATTTTTTTAAAACATCGTATTGCTTGCAAAATACTTTTTTAGGGCACATTCATATAATATTTGTCTTACCTACACAGAGAAAAAACTGCCAAATATAATCAAGAAGATTTTCTCTATGAAACGTTTTTAGGCTAATCATAGAGATTCCTTATTGTTTTTATGTGTTAAATCTTATTAATTTTATCAAGAAGAAATCTTATTATTCACAACTTCTTTTACACAATTTCCGTTATTTTTGGCACCAAAAAAAAAAACAATCCATAGAGAAAAACTTCATGATTCTATTAGGTTTTCTTATAAATTGTAAACTATAGGGATTTCTTATTAATTTTATTAGTTTGCCTTCTTGATTTTTTTAAAAAGGTTTTCTTTTTGATTTTATTAGGTTGCCTTATTGATTTTTTCAATAAGGTTTTCTTCTTGATTTTAGTAGGTTCCTATATGATTATTTGTAAAGTATCTTATTGATTTTTTTTAATAAGGAAATCTTCTTGATTTTATAAGGTGTCTTGTTATTTCGTTTCTATAAATAGACACAGAGACAATTTTTATCATGATCTTTTTCATTTTTGTATAAGAATGTATGCATAATAATTGCAATGGTTATTCAGGCTGCTTGTTAGCATATTGGTTATAGAGTGCTTGTCTATCAGTCAGAAGTTTGCTGGTTCAATGCTTGGTGAGTAAGTTAGTTAAGAATATAACATAATTTGTATGTATGTATGTATTTATAAATAAATAACATCTAAAATGTACTACATACATACATATGTATGTGTATGGTATAGAATTTAAATGAAAACACATAAGCAAAGCACAAAGAATAAAGACATAATTTTTTTTTATGAGGTGAATTTTTTTCCCTTAATCTCAGCTCAGTTTATTATATCATTAACCGTGCTGAAAATGAAGGTAGACTGGAACAAAAGCATTAACCAGGCAGACAAAAAAAAATTATTCGGTGTATTGAAACTAAAGTAATGAGAATTATTGTAGATAAACTACTGCCAGCTCAAAACATTATTCGCCCATATTGTGAATGGCGTCGTCGACGTCACATCAAGACGACAGTTAAAACTGTCATTTGTCTTTGTTAGATGTCAGTTGAAAAAGGCGAAGTTTAACGCATGACGGATTCATTGTGCCCCGGCCTTAATGTGGTTATAAACAACGTTGAGAACGTACACATAAAAAATATCCAAAATTGTTGTAATTCACTTCAAAACAAGCGTTTCTTTGAAGAGTATTTGAGTTTTTACAGCAATGAAAACATTTCTTTGACAAACTGTATGTACATACGCATACATGCATCGACATATGTATGTACAGTACTGTGCAAAACAAAAGCAACAAACTCCGCAAAAATAAATGGAGACGATTATTTCAGAATATACACCATATGCAACAAAAACTCTGAGCATAATTTATTTGTATTTATATGCCCTATGTATCGTATTGAATAAAATCTTTCTTAAAAAAACTGGGGTTTCGAAAGTTATAGAAAATAGTCCAGACTTTGATATGAAGCTGTGCATAACAAAAGCAACAAATTAATCCTTTTTGTATAATCTTTAGTTTTTTCATAATACGTGGATATCAACGTGGATAAATTCTCAAATATTATTTATTATGCATTAAGGAATACATTTTGGCTAAATTAATGGAATTTTGAAGTTTTCGTTGCAATTTAAGATCCATTTTCCGAAAACACTCCTTCGGATTCTTGCAAAGAGGTTTGCAATGCGATCGAGAAAGCTGCGTTTGTCGGTAAAGCGAGGATTGGAATTAAATTAATGTTCCTGACTTTTTTTCCAACCTCCAAGTATGTTATGGAATACTACCGCATTGAAACACCCATAAAAGAGTCATATTCCACTCGAAATGCCAAATAATTTTTATTTCAAAGATATTTTTTTTGACAAATTTTTGGGAATGGTGCAACTTTATACTTCGGAAAATAAGACATCAAAATCACCTAACCGCTGTTATGCTTAAAACTCATTTTAACATTTCGTGGCGAAAACGGTTTGCTAGGCAAGCGCCGCATTGAAGAGATGATATACCAATTCCATATATGGAACTTGAATTCTTCAATAAAAACATAGGTTTCCCATCTTATTAGGATTCAATTGCGGTGTGTACTACTGAACTCCGTTTTAAGCACAAAAACAGTAAAATTGTATGAACTAAATACAAGATTTACCTGGATTTTTTTTTAGGTATCTATCTCTTGGTCAACTATAGTATTTTCTTAGTATGTAACTTTTTAAATTGCCTTCTCTGGCACGGTTTCGAGCTGTACCATAATGCACACTAAGATTTCGAGATGTTCTAACCTCACTAGGAACAGAAAACGAGCTTTTGGATTTTTTGAAATGCATTTAGCTATGATAAGCTGCGGACGTTTTTCGTGGTGGTACCCAAAACTGCTCAATACGTAATTATTATGCCGACCTATCCATCAGCAAACTAGAAATATATTTTTATTACACTTTTAAATAAGTAACAGCCGCTTATCTAATGTTTTTAGATTAATTTTTTAAATATTAGAAAGTTCAGCAATACCTACTCTTCCCCATTCTTGTTAAATCAAGCAGCACCAATAACATTGAGAAATGCATTTTAATATTTAGTATGAGGAATAATAAGTACTGTTAAGCCTGTTGGACTTTGGAATTATAGGGATATATCAAAGAGTTTTTTGGTAATTATGACATTTTCCATTTTGTTGCTATTGTTCTGCACAATCTCGATACATGGGTTTGAGAATATTAGTTATTTTATTTTTCAGGAAATATCAATATTAAAAAATTAAAATACGAATTGGGTTTCTAGTATGAATGCCTACAAAAGTTTGTTAAAAGAGCTGCTTGAAATAATCAAATGTCTAAAATATTTAAATTTTAAGTCAAATAGGGTTTTTGTTGCTTTTGTTCTGCACAGTTACTGTATGTACATACATATATATTTAATAAGTGTATTTTATGGAGTTAAATTTCCTAAAAATTCTTGGTCACAATTTATTTATAATTATTTAACAACAAACAAAATAATCATACATATGTAGGCATTTTACTCGTATTTTGCACAATTTTAATTGAGTTAAAAGAGAAGAAGCAACGGAATGGAGAAACAGTAGCGCGCAAAAATATACATACACTAATGCATACTTATCTATAAAAAAAGCACACACACACAAACACTGTCAACAACACACAAAAAAAAAACAAACAAATAAATATAAATTTTGATATCTCATCGACAGGAGGGTTTCTTCTTCTGTTGTTATTGTTGCTGCTGCTATTATTGTTTTTTTCCTATATTTAATTGTTTGCTGGCCCGTTATAACTGAAAAATAGACACTGTTGTACGCGGTCACATTCGTCGAACGACTGGTCTAAAAGGTAATCGAAAATTGCACGAGTCTAAACATTGATTGAGTGCAATTCATACATAACATGATGGCATGCCATGCCATGCCAACCAGCCAGCAGCAGCGTGTCACATCGCAACAATGTGTGCATACATAGTACATACATATGTATGTGTGTATGTATAACAATTGGCTTCTCATCTGGTTGTTTGCCAACCAACCCGTCCCACTCGCCACCCTCAACAAAACAACAGATCAATATGATAAATAAACTTAACAAACAACTAAAACATCCAACCCCTCCCACCCGCCAATCGGTTATTTAAACATTTGAATGTGGCAGCAACTTGTGGCTAGCTGGCTAGTTCGTTTTTCTTACGACTTTTTGTTTCTATAGAATATATTTCATGGATATTTTTATATGTGTACACATGTACATATGTATGTGAATATGTACATCAGCAGAAACAACAAACTGCAGGTACATGCATACCATCACATTTTTGTCAATTTACAACACCAACAACAAAGTCTTGTTTGTGTGTGTTTGTACGCCAAACAAAAAGCTTTTAAGTAGTTTTTTTTTCTCAAAAACACTCAATTTTAAATTTAAAAGTTGTTTGAAAAGTGCTGCTGCAGTATAAGAAAAGCTTCTGAGTTTGTTTATTTTCTAAAAAAAAAACTCAGTTCTCAAGTTCTTTTTAACATCAGCAGCAGGGTTGCCGGTTCGTAGCAATTCGTTGCCCACCCATCATTCTTAAAAAGAATTAGTTAGGTATGGAATATATGTATATGTACATTAGGTATGGCATAGTGGACAATTTTTCGATTTCGACTTGCCTCATTTTATGAGGTTTGGAAAAAAAATATTTGAGCCAAAAAATGGTGGCGGTCAGATGAGGGCGAAGGTCACCTCTTCGTGCTCAAAGTTGAGGGTAAAAGCAAAAAAATTACAAAAAATCATATAACTTTCCCAGGGTCACCGCTACAAGGGTCAAAAATATGATCAACACCCATTAATTTTCTCCGCCCCAACATCTTTTTTAAATACACCGACCGCCTAACTCCTCTCCTTAAGGGGGCTCACTTACAAATGGGTAATTTTTAAAAAAATTTACTCGCAGGGCTCCAACTTCCCCTAGGGCGTATTTATTGAAGTGAAATGTATGACCAACCTCCAATATTTTTTCAATACAAAGATTTTCTTTAAACATACTTATAGTCTATCTTCAACCATTAAGATGGTGCCCATACAAAAAAAATATTTTTTTTTAGGAAATCCGCTTTTTCCGCTGTTATGGTGCCTCTCGGAGGGGTAAATTGTAAGACCGGCACATAATAAGTTTCTATCCTCAACATTTCCTCCCAACATACCTATGCCCTATCTCGACTCCTTAAGGGGGCTCCCATACAAAGGCGAAATTTTTATAAAATTTGCTCGCAGGGCTCTAACTGCCCCCTATTGCGTTCCGGAAAAGTTTGGTACAGTGAACACTTTATTGACTAAAGCATTTGAACAGCTTCAATCAGGGTTGTCAGATTTTTTCCGACCCAATTCGCCAAATTGATTATAAAAATCGCCAAAAGTCGCCAAAATCCATTTTTTGTAGTTTTTCTTAATATAGATTTGATAATAAATTTGTTTTTATATAACAATTTTTTTAAATATAATTTTTTATAAAATCATCGCATAAAAATTTAGCAGAAAATCGCCAAAAGTTGAAATAAAATCGCCAAAAAAAATATTTTTTGTAAATTTTTCTCATCCAAATTCAAGATGCCTTAATAATTTTAAATTAATATAAGAAAAATCATCAAAATTCAATTGTTTTAACTTCTTGCAGACGAGTTTTGGTAGGATTTATTTTTTAAACTAACAAACTAATTTCCTGAATTACAAAAATTTTTAAGTTCAATTTTGTTAAAAAAATAGCCATAAAAATCGCCAACAAACTTATATATCGCCGCAAAAATCGCCATGTCGCCAAACCAAAAATTTGGACGCCAAACAAGTTGAAAAACTCGCCACGTTTGGCGAGAAATTGCCATATCTGACAACCCTGGCTTCAATAGGTTTGTTGTCCATTTTATTTATCAAACTCAACTTTTTTTATTTATTTCGTTTATTTCATTTTTTTTATAGCTATGCTATTTATGTCAAAGGAGCTATTACGTTATAAATTTATTTTAGTTTTGATTTCTTTGTACTTTAAACCAGAGAACGGAAATAAACGAAAGAAATTGTTTGATTTTGTTTTATTTCGTTCTTTGAAGCGAGTGAAACAAAACCAATGAGAAGGATTGCAGCGATCACAGCGATGGGTTGCAAGCCGGCTAATAGCCGCCTCCGGCCACAAGCAATACATTAATTTAATCGTTCAAGAAAAAGTGGAGGAAGCCACCTTTTGGTATATACTGACAAGCAAAATGATACCATTCGCTGAACACAACATGCCTCTTTTGTGGACAGTTATGCATGATAATGACCCTACGCCTAGTGAAGAGTTCATTATAGGAAAAGAATATCACAGTGCTGAAGTGTCCAGCTCAATAAGTGGACTTCAATCCAATTGAGAACTTGTGGAATGATGTTGAAGAGCATGTACGAGGAGTAAAACCAAAAAAATTTTGCGATTTATGGGAAGAAATCTAAAAAGCTTGGTATGGCATTCCAAAAGAACATTGTATGGCATTATTTGAAAGTTAACCCAGGGGATGCACTGCTGTGATCCAAAATAAAGGATTTTCCACCAAATACTAAGATTATTTTATGAAGCTGAGCTTTACTTTAGTGAATAACCTTTATTTTGCCTATGTCTTAAATTCATGACCAGACTAAAACTTAAGTTAATCTGTATAATATGTAAACAAAAATTCTAAGGAAAATAAATCTAAAAAACCATTGTTAATTTTGTTTCATACCATTACTAGAATCTTGGAAAAAATAACAGGGATCTAAAAATTTTTCGATAAGATGTGAAAATTATCAGAAATATATAAATGCAATGTCGTGTCTTAAATTCGTGGCCACCACTGTATGTTCCTGGGCCTGTACATTCAGTAAGTCTCCGTCAACGCAAAGTACTAAAGTTTAACTTTTAACGTACAGCTATCAGTTGTTTTTATTTTTATTTTTTGCTTTATTTTAGGTTATTGAGTTTTGTGACAGCAAAAGTAAAATAATACATAAGAATATTTATACAATAAATAAAAAACTTAAGTTAAATAAATAAACTGTAGAACAAACTTATTCAATGTACTGTAAAAAAATATTTTGTGTTAAATAATTAATAATTTTATTTAAAATAAATATTTATTTCTGGTATCAATGGCAAGTAGTGGAATGTTTTCTGTGAAAGAGTTTTGCTCAAATTCTAAATGAGTGAAAATTACAATCATTGAGAGCGATTGTTCAGAGACAAGTTCTCTAATTCTTTAAAAAAAATTTATTTTACGATTTTGTTTTGTTTTTGCATTTATCCTAAAATTTCAATTTTACTTTTATATTTAGTAATTCTTTTATTTTCTTACCAAGCCAAGAAGAAGAAGAAAAATGTCACTATAATACTTTCCGTTATCGTTTAATTTAATTGCATTTCTACTGTTTTTGGCGGAATACCTTTAATACCTTGTTTTATTGTAGGTATAGGTCAACTGATCGGAATATGCTATAAAGAACATATGTATGTACCTACCAAGACGGTTTTTTTATAGCCGGTTAAGCGCCATGCGTCCGCCACCTACTCCGAGAGACAATGATGACAAAATGAGATTCAGTTGACAAATTTAGGACATTGCTAAGGCGCTTGGATAATCTTATACCGAAGCTTACCTTTGCTGTCCACATCGAATGACAGACAGAGAGTGACATCATACCTCTACTCAATTTAAAGAAGTGCATTCTCTAGATATGTACATATTTAAAAGTCATAATACAGTCTTTCAGACTGATATCACAGCAGGCGTGAAATATCTAAAGGAAATTGAAAACGAATACTTAAGAAATCATAAAGTTCAATCTCAAAACGTCCTTCAATGCAAAAAGGAGATAAACTCATGCAGATATTGTATTGTATTGTAGGGAAATCGAGTTAATGTGGATTCCAGCAGATCAGAGTGTCTCTGGAAACGAATAGGCCGATAGGCTTGCATTATTACTGAACTTTTACATTGCTCTAGGAAACGCCAAACCTTTTCAAGAATTTAAAAATTAATTGAAATAATATTCTATAGAACAACACACCAGATATTGTCAGAACTCTACTGTTGGCCGACATTCTCTGGAGGAAAACCAAATAGTGAAAAGACGATAGAGATTCTTAGTTTCAAAAGGCTAATCCTTCGGAACTTGGTTAGCAAAATAACAGGACATACAGAGTTAAAAAGTCCCTTGGCTTAGCATAACTGTTGTTGACGATACAACAGGTAGAGCTTGCAAGGATGATGATGAAACTTTCGAACTCCACATGTGTCGTTGTCCAACATTCAGTCAAATTAGAAGACAAATCTGCCAAACATAGATTCAGACTGGAAAAACCTAAGAGAGTATACTGAGGAGACCATGTTCCTAACCTGGGTTTGATAGAGTTTTTGTGGGTTTCGTCGAGTATCTACCCACAATATGCTATATAAGCATAAGTGTGATCCGAAATGGATTGAGTCACTGGGACTAATCCATAAAACCTGAGCATTTGCATCGAGTAAAAAATTTTTAGTAAAAGGTACATTTTGTATACATAAAAATATTTACTGTAGCTCTAGGTGGTATACTTGTGCTCATTGCTTGAGATCGTACTCAGCAGAATTAAGTTGAGTTAAAGCTCAGTTTTTATGTATTAGACCCATTATTTTATTGCCCCTCTTTTCAACCTAAACTAACCTTACCTAACCTCAAACCAGCTAAAGCGTCAGTTACAGATCGTTCTCAACTCGTTGAGACCAGGGGGCCACTCTGTAATTCGAAGCGAATGAAAATGCTTTCGAATTTGTATGTGAATAGCACTCAAGTTCGAAAGCATTTTCGTTCGTTTCGAATTACAGAGTAGACTCGCAGAAATATTCTTCCTCACTTGGACAATATGGAAGTAAATAATAAATTATCACACAAAGAACTCGCTACGCCATAAACTTCTGTAAGAATGTTCGAATAAAGAGTATATGTACAATACTTCTAAAATTATGATCCCAAATTGACTAAATTCCTTTTATTACCGCTGGAGGAAACGGTATATGTCCGGAAACCAATTCAACATCTGAAAGTGATCATGGGCTCTTAAGATGAAGGAAGAAGCGCAGGAAGGTTGACGTGCGACGAAAACTTGCAAAACTACTAAAATCATGTGGAGCTCCTATGATCCCAAATCGACTAATATACTTTTATTATTAACCAGAAGCAACTGTACTGGGGGTATTAACTGGACACTGCCAGACGGCTTTGTATGCCGTCAAAATAGTACAAATACTTGACGGTACATGAAGGAAATTTAAGGTACCCGGGGTAATTGAGACAGCAAAACATCTAATGTGCCACTGTCCGGCTCTAAGCCGCATTAGATATAACTGTCTTGGTGATCACACTTTTCGTAGTCTTGAACTTGTATCGAGAATGGAACTGTGTAGATTGCTAAGGCTTGTTAAATCTGTGTGCGAGTCATTTGATACAGGCACCACGAACTAGGATGCCATTTTTACAGGTTTCTTCTCATCTGCTGGTATCGCTAAGGATCAATCCTGGTCTATGCGAGGTGCTTGACCACCCGGAGTACCTAACCTAACCTCGAGTTTTTTTTCAGTGGCTGTCCTCTGTTTTCAAATTAGAGCATAACAACTTTATTTCAACCCAAAAATTTTTGTTTAAGATTCTATTTTTTGTTTGCCAATAACCTCTCACTTTTATTGAAATTTATTTGCTGGTGGTTTAACATGTATACGAGGACTGATCAATCAATCCGTGACTTTTTGAATGAAACACAGTTTTTTTTTGCAAAACAAAAATTTCTTTTTCTACATAAAAAAGAAATTTTATCTTGGCCATATGGGGTCGTTTTCTTTTTAAATCCTCATTAAATCAGTCTAATAAGTTGGCATAATATTCGCCGTTTATTGTTTTTCTCTTTTGAAGGTAATCGATGTGGTTTATCCCGCGTTCACTCCAAAAAAATAATGTTGCCATCACCTTATTGGTCGACAAACTCACTTTGGCCTTCTTCGGAGCAAGTTTAGACTGCTGCTTGATCTCCAGCTTGGATCCACAATTACAAAACGCCACAAAAACTCATTCGGATTACGGTTAAACAACTCCAAACAATCCTTTGAAGTTGTCATACGTTTACGTTTATAGTCAATTTAGAGCAAACGCGGTACCCATCTTGTAGACAACTTTCTTAAACCCAGCTAATCTTTTAAAATCGAAACCACACTGCCATATGAAATGCCTATGGCATCAACAATCTCACTCACTTTTACTTTTCGATCGGCCAACACCATATCCTGGATTTTTTTTTTTAATTTTTCGGGTGTACTGAACTCAATTGACGTTCATCGTCATTTGTACTTGTGCGACCTCAACGAAACTCAGTAAACCACTTTTTTCCCATTGAAATCGATGATGCAGAATCCCCATAGTTATCGAGCTTTTCCTTGGTTTGATTGAGGGTTTAATGAGCACACAAAATTCACTTTTTTCATTTTCTTCTCAAAAGGCGAGGTAGTCTGTTATCAACGGCTGCCAAACACAAACTAAATGACACAACTTGTTCAAATTTTGACAGGAGCAGTATTGCCATTTCAATCAAGAGGCGGGTAATTCAAAAAGACACTGAGTTAATGATCCACCCTCGTATACACGCATTTCATTGGCGCTTCAACCAAATCATCAACAGACTTCAACCACAAATTTTGAAGAGTCACACAGACTTTCAAAAACTATTTGAGAATTCACAAATAATAATATTTTTGAAAATCACAAAAGAAAAAATAAGCTTAGTAGGCTTTGAAAGTGATACAAAATCCACCTTTATGATATCATCTTTTTAAGGTTCTGCCTTTTTAATATATGTACATATGTAAGTATGTACATACATATTTTTCTTTTCGTCACCAGTTGCTAAGTCAATTTGATTTCAAATCTGCCTATTTAATTATTTATTTAATTTTTTTTTTGCTTTTTGTATGTACATTTTTTTTATTCTTCTTTAAATACCTATTCGTTTTAATGTTTGTCGCGCTGTCTGTGTGCTGTAATGGCTTTTTAATTTTATTTATTTCAGAGCATTTTTTTTTTGTTGCCTTTTAATTTTTTTGGTGTGCGTTATTTTTATTTATTTATTTAAAATTTTAACTTATTTATTGCTCAATGCATTAATTATTTTTTTTTTTTTGCTTTTTGTCGCCCGATCTGCACACAGAATATGAATAAAAAAAGAATACAGCAAACAATAAAATCATATGAAATGCTTTCTTTTTTTGCAGTCAAAAATAAAAGCAAAATAAACCAGTTTATTTCATTTTATTTTACCGGTGAATATGCAACTGCAGCAATAAAAACAATAACAACAACAACAACAAGTATAACAACAACAATATGTAAAGAAAATAAGTCACAGTAAATCAGCAAAATCGGTTGGATGTGAAATATTGACACACTCACTCAATTGAACACAAGCGAACAAAACAAAAACAACAACAACAACAACAACAACAACAACAACAACAACAACAACAACAAAAACTGCTGCAATTTCTTCGATCGCTTTAAAACTTGACGAGTGTTGCTAAGAAGAGATGTTAACAGATTTTTTTGATTTTTTTAATTAAAAATAAATTAAACGACTGGTGATGAAGTAAAATTGTGGTGATCGTAAGAAAAGTAAGGCCATTTTGGTCTATTACTTCCCAGTTGCCAAGAGTTGTTTAATAGGCGATGGTGATTAATATATGGGTAATTCCAGAAAAAGGTCAATCAAAAAAAATTGTTTTTGCTTACAAATTTTTGTTTTTATTTTAAATTACAGATGTAAAATCATTTTTAATTTTTGAAATTTTTTGACTGAAATATGAAATACGTACATATTATGTATATATTAGAGTTTCTACGCGGGAAAAAAATCCCAAGAATTTCCATGAACTATTTTTTGCAAATCCCGGGAACTTTTCATCGGGAATTTAATATATTCGTTTTTGGAATTTTCTTTTTTTTTACATTGCTGTTCGTTGTTTTATTACTCAAAAATACAACTCTGTAACGATGCATAATATAAGCATGGAAGCAGATATAATAGAGGTTTCCGAGGTGACTCCAACAACTTGAAGCGTTACGAAATATTTTCAACCTAAAAAGTCTTTACAGGAAATAGTATCTAGATTGGCAGATGTAAATGGAATTTCCATTCATGCTATAACGAAAAGCATATGAATTTATTTGTTTTTTAAATATTGTTGTTCATGAAATGAACGAATAAAGTTGTTTTATTTTTATTAATTTGAATTTTGTATATTTTTTCATAAAATTATATTTTTTATTGAGGTCATTTAATTAAATTCATATCCCGGCAATTCCCGGGAATAAAACATTTTACTTCTCGATTCCCGGGAACTGGAAAAGTCCGGGAAATTAGAAACGCTTGTATATATATACAAGTCCTTAACCAATCTCCTGATGATTATTTGGAGAGTGTTATTGTACACTTTATGTTTAACTCTCGCTTATAAATTTTGCAATCCTCCTTATTGTGAATGGCGTCCTCGACGTCACATCAACATGACAGTAAATATTGTCACTTGTCTACCCTTTATCGGCAACAATTGGCTTTTGTTGACAGTCTCTTACTAATCTCTAAGGTTTTGTAAGTTAATGGAGCATAATAATAGTAAACACAAAAAAGTAATATGATTTTGTGATGTTAATTAAAATATTTGTAATATCAATTAAAAAATTAATTAAATTTTCACCTATAAACAATTTGATAATATTAATTAAATTTTTCCACTCAAATTAATAAAATAATAAATTGAAAATATTAATTGGTGAATACTTTTTCCGATTTAATCAATTGTTGTCCATAGAGAGTAGATAAGTGCCAATTTTTAATGCCGTCTTGATGTGACGTCGACGACGCCATTCGCAATAAGGGGGAATGTTTATTCAACGATACCTTCAGCTATAAAATATTTTTGTTATTTTTTTATTCGCGTGTTTACTGTTCCTTTTTAGGGTTCCGTACACCAAAGGTGAAACAGAACCCTATTGTTTTCGCTACGCTGTTCGTCTGTCCGTCACAGGATATATTCTCGAGAACATAAAACCGCAAGAGGCAAACTCTTGAAATTTTCAAAAACGGTAAAACGAAAAAATTTTAAAATTATAATATCGAAAAACCGAAAAAATCGCCAAAAACCAAAAAAAAATTGCCAAAACGGAAAAAAGCGCCAAATTAAAAAAAAATCTATAACTAAAATATGTAAATCGCCAAAATCCGATAAAAAACGCCAAAATGAAAATATCACCAAAATTAAAAAAAATCGCCCAAATGAAAAAAAAAATCACCAAAAATTAAAAAACCGAAAAAAAGCGCCAAAACAAACAAAAAAATCGCCAGAACCGAAAAATTGTCAAAGACGCAAAAAACGCCAGAACTAAAAAAACGCCAAATTAAAAAAAATAAGTTCAAAGCCGAAAAAATCCCAAAACGAAAAAAATTTCAAAACTATATAATCGGCCATGTCACAGAGATCAATTCCGTTTGGAAACGAAACTCAATCCACCCCATTTTCGTAGGAGATGGTGTCTAAAAAAGAAAACTAAAATACGGAAGTTTGTCAGATGTGTCCAGACTGTTTGGGGACGCTGGTATGCTGGGGTATGCACCGGCAAGGGCTTAACATCCTGAGGTGGATTTAATTCCGCCTCCGAACGGAATTGAACACTGTGACATGGCCGATTATATAGGCTAAATCTACGTACGGAACCCTTCGTGCGCTAGTCAAAATCGCACTTTGCTGAATTTATTCTTTATTTTTTCGCTGATGCGCTCATTTAAGTTTTAAATAAAAATTTGAATAAAATAAGAATTAAAGATAATTATATTAAAGGGAATTATAAAATCAATATGTTTGGTATATTAAAGAGGCTGTTGCTGTTGTTATCTTTAATTTTGCGACTTTAGAAATTATTTTTCCAGTTTAGATGGAATTCTAACTTTGCCTTTTTAAAATAGGTTTTTTTTATTATGTAATAAGTACTAAGAAATTTAATTTATTTTTTATAGTAAAATGGAAAATAAAAAGCCTGCAGGGTTTAATACGATTCCTCAAATCTTTATCAAATGATTCTTTGACAACTCTCCCAATGGATCATGTAAGTTTAACATTTGTAAGATAATCTCTAAATAAATCTCAAATGATGGACTCTACGACTAATGAAAGCGCCTACCGCGACTCTTACTTTACTACTAAAGGTTCCCTGATGATCTGCATTAGCAATAGTGAAATAGGCATAGGATCCAGCTAAACCCCTCAATAATCAATTTCAATGTATTTTTAATAAAAAAATATATATTTTACTGAACAAGTAAAATAATAATATGGGATTATTAGTGCGTTAATAAATGTTAAATTTAATTTTTTTTTGTTTATAACAAATTTATGAATAAGTATGAATACGATAGTTCTTAAGCTATCGAATGACATTTCCCACTACTCGTTATCAAATGTCATAACCTCAAAAAGTAAAATTTGGCCCCCTGGTAAGTTATTACAAACTTTTTATTGTTTTTGTTGATGTCATCTCTTTTTTTTCTTCTCCGAAATCTGGTCACCTTAACTTTAATGAATTTATTAAATACAAAAAATTACATTTTGACTTTTTTTTTGTAGATTAGAAACTCAAATGCATTTATTTAAATAGAGTTGTTTTCCTCAACTTAACGAAAAAATTTTAATAATTTTTTTTTATAAATTATTTTTGCTGCATTAAACCCCGTATTTATTGAAATCATTAAAGTGTTATTAAAAATTAAAAAAGATAATGTGTGTTTAGTAATTAGATCAAGTTTTTTTTTTTTTTTTTTGAAATATAAACAACCTTTGCAAGAAACAACATTCTTTCGATTTAAGTTGCTTGTTGTTGGCTAAAGTTGTTGTAATTATTGGTCTGATTGCCTTAAATGTGCATATGCTACATAAATGTTAAAATTTTTTTAATCAAAGTTTTTAATATTTCTATTTTTGTTCAATATTTTCCAATATGCATAAAATAGTTATAGACTAAAAGTTAAATGGAGCCAACACCCTAAAATGTAATTTAACTAAGCAGCCAGCCAAGCCAGCCAACCAAGCGACAATCCAGCAACAACCAGCAGCAATTGCTTGAACGAACAAACGAACGAACGGCCAGCTAAACCACCAGCAGCAGCCATTTAGATATAGAAAATTTATAAGTATTCTAAGATCTAATAGCAAACAAAAATTGCCATAGCACTAAATACAATAATGACAACTAAAAAAAAATCACCTTTAGAAACAAATACATATATTAAAAGAAAAAAAGATATTTTTTTAGTAACATTTAATTTAATCAAAGCAATTTTAAAAGTAACTTTTACGAATTGCAAGACACCAACACAGGCCGCAAGAACACAGGCTCAAAAGCACACATGCACATCATATATAAACCTGTGGAATAATATGCAGCAGGGCTGGTAAAATTAAATGGAAAAAATCTAGTTGATAGAATTAGAACCAGCAAATTTATCGGGAATGGAAGTGATTTTTATGCTATGAAATTTACATGGCGGCTTCCATTATAAAAAAAATTATAAAATCTATATTTTAAAAATACTAAACCCCCCCCCCCCCCTCCCCATCTACGACAGATCATTCTTAACCGCCTTCCAAAAAAAAGAAGGTTATCCGTTCGTGTGCATTTTCTACAAAAAGAAAATTCTTGTTTAATAAAATATAAAAAAACAAGAAGAGAGGTGTCTTGGGACACCCGGTTATAGCTATGCTGCTTAGCTATATAAAACAGACTTAACAATGCAATAAAATTATATTATATGAATATTTCAAAACGTTTTCATTTATTTCCCATTATTTTCTTTGCTAGCGGCGTACGATTAAATTAATGTATTGTTTGTAACCGGCGGCGGCTGTTAGCCGGCTTACAGGCCATCGACTATGTTCTCTAGTTTGCGCTCATGTGCAAAAACAATACAAAAACAAATTGAGCAATCATTCTCATTGTTTTTGTTTCACTCACTTCACAAAGATCGAAACAAAGCAAAATCAAACAACTTGTTTGGTTTATTTGCGTACTTTGGTTTTAAGGCCGGGGCACAATGAATCCGTCATGCGTTAAACTTCGCCTTTTTCAACTGACAGCTAATGCTAGGAACACAACTGGGACGAACGACGAATTTTTCGGTGCGAACTTTCGTCATAAAAAATAAAACACATGAGTGCGTATGAAAATGAACACAACACCGCCGTCCAGCGAAATTCGTCGTGCGTGACGAATTCTGAGATAGATTTATTTCTATTTCTATTTCTCTCTCTCACTCTCTGTCTTTTTACACACAACAACCAACTTTATCAACTATAAGAGAGGAATTCGCTGCGTAAATTCGTCGTTGTTGTGCTTCACACGACGAATTTACGCAGCGAACTCTTATCGACGAATTCGTCGACGTGGGCGAAATTCGTCGTTCGTCCCAATTGTGTTCCTAGTATAAGTTAAAATACATGGTATCTTACGAGGTCTGTTACATTCAGTACGTGTCCGTCAACGCAAAGTACAAAGTTCGGTCAACTTTTAACTTTTTGCGTACGTTGAGTAGTTTGACAGATATTGTGTTTTGTTTTTTTGGTATGATCTGATTAAGATTTATGTGTTTTGTGGCAACATAAATAAAATTAAACAAAAGAAATAAGCGAAATAAATACAAAAGGTTGAATTTAATAAATAAAATGGAGAATCGACCTATAGAAGATGTTCAAATGCTTCCGTCAACAAAGTACTCATTGTGCCAAACTTCTCCGGCGTTGCGTTAATGTCAGTTGAAAAAGGCGAAGTTTAACGTATGACGGATTCATTGTGCACCGGCCTTTAAGTACAAAGAAAATAAATTTATAACTGTAATAGTGTCGATTATTTTTGTTACGAAAATCAAATAAATAGCATAGCTATAAAAATCAACTTTAAGCAGATCCAACAAAAAAATAAATTATTTTACAAATCCGTTATCCATCCCTGTTTTGAAGGTAGATTTAGAAAATTTTGTAAGTTGAAATCATTTGATACTTGGTCTTAGTTGTTCTTGCTGCTATTGGTGTTGTTGTTGCTGTTGTTGCCATACATTTTTAGAGCACTTTAAGAAGCAACCCGTGGCAGCACAACAGCACCAGCAATCATCTCGTTTGAAAACCAGTTTTTTTTTGTAGATTTCAGTATTTTAAAAAGTGTTTGCAGTTATGCTGTGCTTCAAAGCAGAACGTTAATACATTTATGTATTTAAATTTAATTTGTATTAAATTTTTTGCAAAATACTTTTCAGTTTAGCATATACTAATTCAGACAGCAAAGCGCTGAATTTGCGAGTAACAAGTGGCCAAAATAAAGTTACAGCACAGAAATAATAAAAACACTAGGGGTCTAATCGTCGCTTTCGATAGCGAGCTGATTCTAACACGTATTTTCAGTTTGAGATTATGGCATGCGATATCGATATCATATTATATTGTTCGATAGCGAATGCCACAATCTCAAACTGAAAAAAGTGATCGAATCAGCTCGTTATCGAAAGCGATTATTTGAAACCAGGTTAAGCCAGTAGCCGAATATTAATATTAAAGCAAGATTTTAGTCCTTTTAGAAAAAAAATTATTAATAAATAATTCTTGGAGAGGCAAAAAAATTGCGTCTATCGAAAGTTTAAGCGTGGGGGCTTGCATAAAATACGTTTTGTTCATAGCGCCCAGCACTATTAAGTAAAATCTTGCTTTGGTAAAAGCTGCATTTTGTTTTTACCGGGTTTTAAAGTCAGAAAAGATCTACAAGGCCAATCGCAAATTCCGCTAAAGTTATTTCAAAGGATAGGCTCTAATTCACTCCAACCATTATTTGATATTTATTTTGAACAAAAAAAATGTTTTTTACACTACAATCATTATGAGCTGTCAAAATTAAAAGCTAAAAATTCTTTTATTTCATATAATCTTTATTATTTAATTTTTTTTCACTATTTAAATGATTTTTTTTTTTTGGCTTTTTTTTTTTGAAGACAGCAATTGTTCAACAAACGAACTCATAAAACAACTTGTTAGTTTAATTTCAATATTTTTTTTTAAATTTTTTTTGTTAAAAGAAATATGTATACATAAATATCTCATACAACAACAATATACAAAAGACCTTGCTTTCGATTTTCAATCTTTTATAGTACAGTATTCATTCATTCATTCGTTCTTGTTTGCCACAAAAAATGCTGTAAAAAAACTCTGCAAAAACGAAGTTAAAATGCCAACAACACAAATAAATAAAAAAACCAAAGTAGATAAAACATTTTTTTTTTCTATTTCTCCATTTTTAAATTTATTAAAGAAACTTTTAGCTAAAATCCATACAAAAGAAAATAATTCATAAAACTTAGTTAGAGCGAGTTGTTGTAGCGTAGTTTTTGGCATTTACATAATAGTACGAGATATTGGGGACTTGATAAATTGGATCCTGCTAAATAAAATATGTATGTATGTACAGTTAGTGTCAGTAATATTCGGTTTTCAGATACACAATCAATAAAAAAAAAGTCTACCAAACAATGGCAACCATTTAAAGTGAAAAATTTCTTTCCTTATTTTATTTAGCAATTCATAAAAAAATAGTCGAAAAAATGATATCATTATATTATTTGAAGTACGAAGGCGGTACAATAAGTCCGTGACTTTTCGAACTACTTTCGTAGTTATATGAAATGTAACACAGTTACCATCAAGTACGGGTACCACCTGTTAACAGACTACTGTCAAATTTTGAGCAAATGTCGTCATTTACTTTGCGTTTAACAGCTGTTCAAAACATACAACCTTGTGAATTTTTCTAAAAATGGAAAAAAAAAGTGAATTTCGAGTGCTCATTAAACATTTGGCCATGTCACAGAGTTCAATTCCGTTCGGAATCGGAATTGAATAAACCTCAAAATGTCACGCCCTAGCCAGAGCATACCCCATCATACCACCGCCTCCCATAGTCTGGACACACCTGACAAATTCTCGTATTTTAGTTTTATTTTTTAGACACTATCTCCTCCAAAAATGGGGTGGATTGAATTCCGATTTCGAACAGAATTGAACTCTGTGACATGGCCGATTATTTTTTGCGAAAAAAACCGTCAATCAAACCAAGGAAAAGCTCGATAAATACTATGGGCACTCTCCAGCATCGATTTCAATGGTAAAACAAAGTGTTTTACTGACTTTCGTTGTGGTCGCACAAGTACAAATGACGCTGAACATTCTGGACGGCCAATTGGGGTCAGTACACCCGAAAATATCGAAAAAAAATCCACGATATGGTGTTGGCCGATAGAAGAGTAAAAGTGCGTGAACTTGTTGAAGCCATAGGCATAGTGTGGTATCGATTTTATATGATTGACCATAAACGGAAACGTGTGACAACTTCAAAGGATTCTTTGGAGTCGTTTAGCCGCAATTCGAATGAGTTTTTGCGGAGTTGTGCAACTATGGATGATCCATAACTGTCTAAACAATGATTTTCTCCGCGTGAACCTGGTAGTCCGAAGAAGGCCAAGGTGAGTTTGTCGGCCAATAAGGTAATGGCCACAGTTTTTTAGGATGCACGCGGGGGATAAACCACATCGATTAGCTTCAAAAGGGAAAAACAATAAAAGGGCGCATATTATGCCAACTTATTAGACCGAATTAATGAGGATTTAAAAAGAAAACGAACCCATTGGCCAAGAAAAAAGTTCTTTTTTATCAAGATAATTCACGAGTGCAGTCTCAATGGCAAAACTCTATGAATTGGGCTACGAATTGGTACCCCATCCGCCATATTCTCCGGATTTAGCCCCTAGTGACTACTTCCTATTTCCAAACCTAAAGAAATGGCTCGGTGGAAAGAGATTTAGCTCCAACGATGAAATTATTGATCAAATTAAGGACCTCGAAAAATCCTATTTTTTTTGGAAGGGATACAAAATCTGGAGAAACGTTGGAGTAAGTGTATTAAGTTAAAAGGAGATTATGTTGAAAAATAAATTTTTGTTTTGCAAAAAAAAAATTCCGTTTCATTCAAAAAGTCACGGATTTACTGATCCGCCCTCGTACTTCAAAAAACGCAGCGTCATTAATATTCGGAAAAAATAAAGGGAGTATGAATGAACCTTTTTGATTATAATTAGTCCTTTTAAGGATATTTATCTGATCATAGCACGTCAATTAAACAATTTGACATATTTCGAAAAAATATACGGTCCGAATATCACTTTAGTTTTCCTCTCTCCAGAATGTGTAATGTAATATTTTTTTGATAAATTGCCTTTACAAAAAAAAAAATACAGCGAAATATCGCCAAATCATTCCTTTAAAGTCATGTTTAGCACACATTCTAAGTGCTTATCTGATTGTCCATAATAGACTTGTTGTTGCAGAGAAAAGCGCTTTTTTTTTACACCAAAAAGAACTGGTCAAAACAAAACAAAACAAAACAGAACAGCCAACAAAAATATAACTTAATGGCAAAAAGTTGCTGATATTCTTTTTATGGCCAAAGCGCTCGAAACCAGTCTGTAATGAAAAGTAACAGTAATAATGACTGTACACGACAAAGTATTTCATTTAGACAAAAGCAAAGAAAATCTAATTTTTAAGTAAATATTAAAAATAAAATTATTTATTATTATTTTTATCTGGTTCAATTGTCTGTTTTTTATGCTGGTGGCAACTTGATGAGTTCGCTTAAAGTAATCTGGGCAGTAAGTAATCAGCGACAGAGAGGGGTATTTCCCTCTTAATTATTATAGCACAATTCTTACGTATACTGTCTTTATTAAAGTTGTTTATAGTGGCGAAAATCAGAACAAACAAGAAAAGTGAACAACTAGCAAGATGTGGTTTACTTTTTTCACTGACGTTTAGGCGTTGATATTGTTTCTTAACTGGTCAAACTGTTGTAATTTTATTTAAGGTTTATTATAGTTTTGAAAATAAATTTATTACCTGTCATGCGCTTGCGCTAAATTTTTTATTCTTTTTTTTTTGTATCACGCGTGATTGGCGTTGGACCAAATCGGTATTAAAAAAAATCAGCCTCATTAGCTGAATGAATACTTCTTTTCTGCTTTTAGTGCACATATAATTTAATGCTAAGCTTTAATGGGCGTACCACCGCCCACTTTTTTGCAAGTAAGATCCTAAAATTTTTTAGGACCAGACTGTGTGCCAAGTTTCGTAACGGTCGGTTAAGTGCAAGCACGTGAAATATTTTATTAAGTTTTAAAGGGTGTGGCTGCGCCCATTTTTTCGGCTTCGCGATTGTATCATTACGAAAGCTTAAGGTGTGTTTTAAGTTTCCCAGCAATCGAGCAAGTAACAGGAAGTTAAACCCGCTCAGATAAAATAAAAATTTTAAATCCATCTAAGTGTTAACATAAAAAAAATACAGACGAAATGATTACCTCCTCTTCCGGTTAAAAACCGGAGCAAGGAGCATATTTTATTGGTTTAAAAAAAAAAAAAATATTGAAAAATTGTAACGCGTATAATTTTTTTTATTCATAAAATATTTGATTTTTTAGGGACATTTTATAAATTACTAGAGAACGAAAATAAGTGGAATTTATGTCTGTTTTGCCCTTTTATGAAACTTAGGGCCTGTTTCTCTAAATGCGAACGATAGATTCGATCGAACATTCGCATATATTAAAAATAAAAACAAAAACCTGAAAGTTGTTTTTGTTTCCAATATTATTATTCGATCGAATCTATCGTTCGCATTTAGAGAAACTGGGGGTTAATTATCGAAACTAGAGATGGGAGCGTGTTGTGTTTTTTTCGTGACACGAACACGCACGACTCAACACGAAGTGTTCGTGATAACAAATCTCGTTTTGTGTTGACTAAAATTCACACGAAAAACACGAAACGATTTTAGATGTAAAATATGTATGAATGAATTTTCATATGCGTGTATTCGTGTTCGTGTCGTGTTGGAAAAATTCGACACGCACCCATCTCTTATCGAAACCCTTAAAATTTGCGTTTTTTTTTCATAAGAAAATTTAGATTTTTGCATATTTTCAAATTTTAATTTTCATAAAAGAATGAGATATCAGGAAAATGAAGATAGCAGGGCGACAAAATTAATTTTTGGAATTTATGTCGAAATTCAATAGTTCAAAATCCTCAAAATTTGCGTTTTTCATAAAAAAAGAACACTTTCCTCTTCCCCCTCTTCCTCTTCCTTAAATAATACGTACGTACTTATTTGTGCCCCCTCCCAAAAAAAAAGAAGAGAGTTGTCTTAGGACACACTGTTATAGCTATGCTGCTTAGCTATATAAAACAAACTTAATGTGTTAAATAACAATGCAATAAAATTATATTAAATTAGCCGCAAATATTTCATAACGTTTCAATTTATTTCCCATTATTTTCTTTTTTAGCTGCGTACGCTGGAATTTATCAGGGCAATTATGTAAAAAATTCTGCAGCAAATTTGTCCCAGGGAACAATTCCAACTAATAGCAAATGATAGGGAAAAGGGAGAAAAGGGCGGCCGTTAGTCGACTTTTAGCCGATCCGTTATGTTCTCTGGTTTGTGCTCATGTGCTGAAACAATACAAAAACAAATAGAGCAATCCTTCTCAGTGTTTTTATTTAGTTTTTGTTTCACCCACTTCAGAGAACGAAACAAAACAAAATCAAACATTTTTTTTCGCATATTTTCGTACTCTGGCTTTAAGTACAAAGAAACGAAAACAAAAATAAATTAATAACTGTAATAGTGTCGATTATTTTTGTTACGAAAATCGCGTTTTAGCTCCTGTGTCGTGACATAAAGAGCATAGCTATAAAAACAATTTAATAAAATGTTCCCAAGTGGAACTTGGCAAGCAAATAGCATGTCATACATACATACATGTGCATATTAGCAAGTTTGCTAATATCAAATCATTAGTTGTGGCCTAAACTGCGATATAATCATATCTATGATTAGTTTTAAACAGTCAAAAACCTCAAAAATTATAACATCTGATTTAAAGACAATAAATTCAAAACGCTTAGAACTTCTTTTGGGTCAACAAACTCTGGCACTAATCTATTATGCACATCTTAATTGCAAACTTAAAAGTTTGTTTTAGATTTTGCACTTTTTAAATATTAATTAATTAACAGTGGTGTTAATAAATATAAGTCTTCTGTTGCTGCTGCTGCTGCTGCTGCTGCTTATTAAAAATAAAATGAAACTACAACGAAATTTAAAACTTATTTGAATTAATTGGATTGGGATTGATATAAAAAATAAAGAACTGACGTAGTGAATTTAATTTAATGAAATGTGAATTTACTGATAATCAAAATACGTACGTAGATATGTACATATGTATGTATGTTTATGCATATGTACATATCGAGCCATAACCGCCAAAATAGCTTTAGCGCCACATTTTTCGGACTTTGTTTTTTCGACGAAAATCGACTATTTGTGATCGCAAATAATCAATTTTGGTCAATAAATGAAGTTCGAACATTTTGTCGCTTAAGCTATTTTGGCGGTATGTATTTATATATTAAAATTTTATCAAACAGGCAGTTTAAAATATTATAAACACGCTCTTTTAGATTGTATTCGAATACAAAAGACGTGAAGATAGATAAATGACTTTTAAATCCGTGTATATTGTATTTAATTTTTTTTTTTTAATTTTTATTACTCTTTGTTAGAAAAACATTTTGCAGTCAAAAATTTAAATAATAAAAACAACTTATCTATTTATAGATTTTTATTTTAAGCAGACAAACAACTTCTTCTTAAGATTAGCGAATGCTTTTAGAGCAGGGAAAGGAGATCATGTTCGACAGCTTTGGAGCATAAAAATTAATGGGAAAGGAAAGTTCGTATTTGCAAAATTTAATAATTAAAAAAAGTTGCACATATGCAACGCCATTACAAATACTTTTAATCGAAATACGAGTGTGTTGTGCCCCCTCTTTATTCCAACTACAACGAAATATTTTTCTTGTTCCTCCCCATGCTCTGAAAATGTGAATAATTTGCCCTAAAAAATTTCATATTAAAAAAATTCTTTATGACATGAATGATTTTTCCCCGCCATATCTTCACTTTTAAAGTTAATTTGTTCACTTGGTTCACACTGGGCAAAAACTGCATGAATTATCTCAGTATTATTTTTGTCTAAAAGTACCCATAGACTATGCAGTATTATTGAGTAGTTTATTGCTATTATTATTGTCGTTTTGCTTCATACTATTAAAAAAAAAAAATTGCACAATACTCAAAAAAAATATATATATGGCACAATTTCTTTATAATCATCCTTATTCCAGTCACTTTAACAAAAAACCAAAAAATTGGGGCTTGTGCACCAAATAAATCCTGACTCCTGTTGGCAGCTTTATGCTATTTGCTAGACCATAGGGTATGGAAATAGATTGTGAGTAGCACAATATTGTTCTCGAGAGCGAGTAAAAAAGCACCAATTTTTTTTTTTGGTATTGTGTTAAAGTGACGTCGTTGTCGACAACTGGAATAAGGGTGCATATATATCGCTCATTTACTTAACCAACCTCATAACTCCAAAAAAAACAAGTTTTTACAGAAAACGCGTTAGAAGTTTTGAATTTACACACAACTTAATGGAAAAAGAAGATTTTATTTTTCTCCCAAGAGTTGAGTATAAAAGATATTTATATGAAATTTTTACACATTATGAAGAACCATATATAAGGATTAATGCTGCATCATGAACTCAAAAATTCCATTTTTTGAGTTATAGCGTTGTTTGAGAAGTTCAACAAATATTAAAGTTGAAACAAGAACTAAATAACTTTTCTTTGGCACCGATTCACCGTGAGAAATCTGACTGTTTTGCCTAATGTTTGGGCTCTGGCGTGGATCCACGTTACGTCCACGGTCCTTCTGTGAAGTTGTCACATGATTGTGTTTGTTGTCGATTGTGGGCAAACAAGCCGCCATCTTGTGGAAAGCTTTCTCGCACCCAATTGATCATTCAAAATTTAAACCCCTAAGCTATGTGAGATGCTTATGGCTTTCAAAATCTCACTCACTTTCAATCTGCTATTAACACCATATCGTGAAGTTTTTGAATTGTACCGAGTATAGAGACCTCAACTGAGCGTCTTTTTCCTTTTTCTTTTTGCATACAAGCAAACTACTTGTACTCATACTCGAAATTAACACGAAAAAAATTTCATTATAAAACAAACAATTGATTAAGGTGCAGAAAAGATTACTTATTATTTAGTAGAGCTATGCTCTTTATATCACGACACAGGAGGTACGATTTTCGTGATTTTCGTAACGAAAATAATCGACACCATAACAGTTATAAATTTATTTTTGTTTTGATTTCTTTGTACTTAAAACCAGAGTACAAAAATAAACAAAACAAAATGTTTGATTTTTAAAGGAGGAGGTTAAGACTTTGTCTCTATTTTTTTTAGGTGTGTTACTTCATAACCCGGTACATTTTAGACCGATTGTAAAAATTTTTTTTTGTTGTATAGCTTCCCATTGATCCCGTTGTAAAAAAGTGGGCGGACCACAGTTTCTTTTTAATATAATTTTCTAATATTCTATTTATTTTATTGCTGCGAAACCTATAAAACACCTTTGGTTCTTGTAATTACACAATTTTAAAGTTAAAAATATGGGCGGAGTTACGCCCATTAAAATTTATTATAATATTTCATGCGATCCTACTTAACCGATTTTTACGAAACTTACCACACAAAATGAGCTCTAAAATAGAGAATAGAAGATGGTATATATATATAGATGGTAACTTGCGTATACATTACGAAACACATTACCAAATTGAAATGCAATGAATCAAACCAATTCACATATTCCATTTGCAATAAAGTTACGTATATAAGGCAGACATCTACATCAACTGACACCACACACAGTGGACCAAAACACAGAAGAACGCTGATGAGGAAGGTTTAGTGGCCTTCGAAAACGGCTGGCTGTTCCGTTCAACTATGTGTTGTTGTCAGAATATTTACAACTAACTTTGATGTTATTTGTTCATTAATAATTATCACATGTAATTTGGCTTAAAAAGCGTTACGAACTTTAGCCTATTCAATTCATAAGAATATAGAAACAAATACAGTTCGAAAAATAATAATTAAATTAGAAAATATTTTATTTAAAAAATGGGCGGAATTACGCCCATTAAAATTTATTATAACCTTTTATTTAAAAAATGGGCGGAGCCACGCCCTCTTAAGATTTAACATTTTATTTTACGTGGTTCTACTTTACCGATTTTTACGAAACTTAACATACACCCTAAGCCCTGAAAAACACACAATCTTGCATTTAAAAAATGGGCGGAGGCACGTTCATTAAAATCTTATTTGATATTTCACGTAATTCCACTTATCTTCTTCTATCAGATCTTTGCATTGAAGTCGGTTTTTTTTGGCAGAAAGAGTTATGTCGTTCGTTTCGTTCTTTGAAGTGAGTGAAACAAAAAAAAAGAACAAAAACAGTGAGAACGATTGCTCGATTTGTTTTTATATTGTGTTTGTATACTTTTTGCACATGAGCAGAAACATTACATTAATTTGATCATGCGCAGCTAGAAACGAAAACAATGGAAACTAAGTGCAAAAGTTTTGAAATATTTGCAGTGAATTTGACATCAACACAAAATGAGGGCAATCCAGAATAAAATTCCGCAAGAAATTTTTCCCGGGGAACAATTTCAAACAATGGCAAGTAATAGGGGTAAAGGCTGCCTGATGATTTGCATTAGCGCAACAGTGAAATGCGCATAGGATCCAGCTAAACCCCTCAATAATCAATTTCAATGTATTTTTAATAAAAAAAAATTTCCTAAACAACTAAAATGATAATTTGCGTTAACAAATGTTAAACTTAAACAAAAAATATTCTAATTGGAAAAGGGAAAAATTTCTCACGGAATTTTATTCATGACTAGCCTGTATATAATTTTATTGCATTGTTATTTAACACATATATTTTGTATTATATATGTAGCTAAGCAGCATAGCTATAACCGGGTGTCCTAACACACCTCCCTTTTTATATTATTATTTTTCTATGGAATTGAATTCCATATGATCGCCAACAATATTTGTGTGTGTCTTGTAAAATCCTACAACTTAGTACGACTCTAGCAATAGCTTGTGAATTGCACAAATATTCTTTATTGTATGTGTTCTGGCTTTCACATCGTTTTCACATTTTTTCTTGTGAAATCGGAAGTTAAAGCACATTCTACGCCTTCAAATGTTTAGCTTTTTTTGTTTTCAATTTTTACAAAAAAACTCGTATTCTGTTCACTTGTTAATAGTCTTGTGAAAAGAATACGAGTTTTTTTGTGAAAAGTGAAAACGAAAAAAGCTAAAAATTTGAAATCGTCCATTTAAAAATCGTTTTCATCTAAAATCGGATGCAAGAACACATACTATTAATTTTTATTTTCTAAATTTCAACCTAAACAGGCGTAGGATGTGCTTTAACATCCGATTTCACAAGAAAAAATGTGAAAACGATGTGAAAGCCAGAACACATACATATATTCATATTTAAAATTTTTTTTATCACTATACGATCTATGAATAAAAATATAAAGTTTACTACATTTTAATAAAATAATTAAGTAAATGAAGGAATATTAAAATATTGCCGTCTTAACAATAAACAAACGTGTGCAAATAAATGGCTCAGAGTTGTCTGCAAGGTTTATAGAACAAAAAGCAAAGCACTTGACTTTATTACTTTTTTTTAAACAAATCAAAATTAAGCACTTTTATAGCACAAGGGATTTGACTTTTTTTAATAAAGAAATTAGCAAAACAAAAATAAATGCTGGTGACCATTTGAACTCAGCTGACTTTGCGCAAGTTGCTGCAAGCTATTCTAGACCTGTCAGCTCGTCTGGCAAGCCTAGCTCTAGGTTGCCAGATGGGCTGGACTTGGCTGGACTGTTCAGCTGTTTTTTCAGGCCTGGTAAAAATTCGGTGCAGTTGGTGTGTTAAGAGTACCGTGAGATTATCTCATCATCAACTCACTGCTTATACACAATTTGCAGCAACAAAAAATTAACCTTGCTCCGCTTTAAGATAATTAATTAGCTTGCCATAAAATTCAACAAATTTTTGTTGAATTTTTTTTCTTCATGAGAGCAAAAAATTATTTTTTAAATTAAAATGGCAAACAAAAATTATTCTTGGAAGTATGTACTCGTAAACCATTCGCCACCGTTTAAGCGAATTGCATTTGTTGCGATTATGCTGACGCAAGCCCAGATACTCGTAATCTTCCATGTTGTGGTCATTTGGAAAAGGTTAATCCGTTTCAAAGGCTAAACTCATTAATTTTACAATCCAATAATTTCAAATTTGTGTTCACAATATTTTATCGTGATTTGAGCAGATACGAGTATGTATGTATGTACATATTTTGTTGTGTTTCAACAATTAAAGTTGTCATGGAAAATTTAAATGAATATTAATTAATTAGAGATAATTTTGTACAATTTTAGATTTTTTAATTTGCCAAACTGTTCGCAAAAATATAAAAAATAAATAAATTATCTCATAAATACAATGTTTCAACTTTTAATCATTTATGACATAAGAACAGCATTAAGTGCAAATGGCAGTGATAAGAATTTTTTCCAAGACTCTTGGATCAATGTTTATAAACGAAATGAAATGATACGTCTACATGGTGGTTAAAGTTAATTAAAAACAATACATAATTATTTTTTTTTCGTGATCATGAATAATATTTTTTTAAGTTCTTATATTCTTAAAAATTGCTTCAAAGGCGCTTTAATACATAAAAATCACAGTTCATGGGAAAAAGCGTCAAATTTAAAAATTGGTTGAGGTAGTTAGCACGTTGACTACAAAACCGAAGCTCATGGGTTCGGGCTCGGTCTCCACGCATTTTTCTGACATGCATTAGTTGCCGCTTTGTATCAGTTGTTTGCAGGAAAGTTCAAGTATGAAGCCATAGTCACTGGTCACTGAACTATACCAACTTCAGCGGATACCAATACTAAGGTAACATCAGAGAGCCCCCTCCTTTGTCGGTATTATGTAGCAGAATCATCAGCAAAGTGAAACAACCAATAAAATCGGTACTAAATACAGGCTTTGAAAATTTAATACTCCTCATTGACACCAGAGGCGCTGCAATTCCGCAGCATTTAAAAAAAAACAACGTGCAAAAAGCAGAGTTGTAAAAGAATGAAGCTTTCCTCTATCTCTTAATTCACCAGCTGTCTTCTCGATCTGTATAACTTTCCTAAAACAAGGTAGCACCTAGTAATAGTAGTAGGCATTCATTGCCTGAGTATTATTTCTCTTTAAGAAAAAACAGAGAAAAAAATTGTTAAATTGGCCAAAAATCGTGAAAACTGGAGATAAGCCCTTTGGTGTGGCTGTGTGCCTTAGAATATAAAGCATATGTTTTAAGTCCCTAGTTTTAAAAATATATAAAAAAATGTGCATCCTTGTAGAGTCAAATATATCTAAGTATATGTATTTTGAATTTCAGAAGAATCGATTGGATAGTTTCGGAGGTCTGTGGGTCTATACTCTGTAATTCGCATACAAATTCGAAAGTATTTTCTTTCGTTTCGCATTAAAGAGCAGACCCCCAGACCTCCAATGTTTTATACATATCCTGTAGAGCATCTTCTCTGTCTTTTCCCCGTCCTCTCTGAGCAAAAGAGTAGTTTCACTGGGCAATCCGCTGTTGCAGGATTTGGCATATTTGTCAAAATGCTCCATTAGGTCGCCAGGATGGTTGAGCGGTTTAGTGCTCAATGGAAAATGGAGAAACGAGGAAGAAATTACCTTTCTTCACCCCTACCCATAGGTTAGGTTAGGTGTAAGCAGGCTGCTGGTAAGGAAGGATTAAATTTAACAGTCCAGCTCACTTGGGTCCAATATAATGACCCCTTTGTGCTACCTGTGAGTGAAGAGAAGATTGTGAGAGAGCGTAATAGCGAAGGGATAGTGATAGATGAGACAGTTGGTGTTGGAAGAGGTACAGGAAAGCTGCATTCTTTTACATCATTTTTTTACGTTTTAATAATGCATTACTGCAGCGACTCTGGTGTCAATCACAATGCCGATGAAGAAGGTTGCTCTTGATGTTACATTAGGATTAGTATCCGCCAAAGCCGGTGCAGTTTAATGGTCAGTGCCTATGTCTTCATCACTAGAACTTTTCCTACAACAAGCTGATACAAAGTCCTAATTTACACTATACAAGTCTTATTGCTAAGCTGATTAGTTTTTTAGGAGAGAGAGAGAGACGAGGGGAAAAGAAATATTTCTGTTCCGCTCGTCTCTCCCCCTCCCCATCAAACTAATCAGCTTAGCAATAAGACTTGCTTAGTGTAAACTAGGAAAAACTAAATTTACACAGAGAAAATTTTTTAAAGAACATTTTAACCCCTTGTAAGGAGCCAAAGGGACCAATATATAAATACATATTATATGTGACCGTTAAAGGGTTTTTATTAGAGTCCATTTGAGGAAAGTGGCAAAATAACAACAATGCAGAGTTGCGTTATAGAGTTATATGCCACAAAACTGTTACCCTTAGGATTCTACATAGAACTGAACCACATTTTATTCCCAGAATTTAAATCTGAATATGCGTAATTATCCCTTAAACGCATTTTAAGTTTTGACTCATTGCTATCATTGTATTTAAAGACATGTAGTGGAATTTTATGGCAAAAATTTTTGTAGAACATTTTAACCTGTTCGATCCCCATTTATATATATTTATATATATATAATAGTACCAGCCCTTAGGGGATGACCCCTACTCATACAATGCATTGTACTAGAGCTAGGAAAAATAGGCTATGGAGAGGAGGATAAAGGGACTAGTGTCTGTAGAGATTCGATTTAAACTTTCCCACTGTGAGAGTGACAGGAAAGACTTTCGCAAATAGTTTGTTTCACATACGAACAGTAGGGATAAAAAAGGAATTCTCTCTGGTAATGCGTAGTGCGGTTTATTGGCCAATCGATAACAAAAGGATGTGCTCTAAATGAAGAAAGTGCAGTGCGTAAAAATGTGGAGGGTTTCAACAACAAGTTCCCTAATTTCATTAGAATACATTCCATAGTAGTACCTATAGAATAATGAAATAAACCCCACATTGCTGCAATGAATCAATAGAGTTGAATACCCTACTGTCACCGATTATTTTCCTCGCCCTCTCGTATACGCGGTCGAGCAACCCCAAAATATACTTTGAAGCGCCGGCCCATACATGAGAGTTGTATTCCATATCCGGTCGAATATAAGTGGTACAAATAGTAAGAAGATCAGATGGGAAGAAGTATCCTAGTCACATGAATGCTTCTTTTCGGTCAGGCGGCTATGAATAATCATACAACAATGGGTCTTACAGGCGTTAAAATCGGCCCTATTCGCATGAACCCATTCAGAAATGTTTACTAAATTATGGTTCAGTCTCATTCATCGTTTGTCGCATAGCCTCAACCTCCGGCAGGCTTGATCTACTGCTGAATGAGAAATAATGACACATGCTGCTGTCGTCCGCGAAAGAATAGATAGCATTGAAAGTTTGACATAGAAGGTCATTTAGAAAGATAAGGAATAGAGTTGGTGAAAGAACGGAGCCTTGCGGTACACCTGAATATAACTTGAACTTGTTTGATGAGCTCCCATCTATAACAACCCTTATAAAGCTATCCCTAAGCTCGATAATAATCGAGAGCAGCTATCACCGACACCAAGGACAATACATTTTGACAAAAGTGCACTATCAAACGCTTTCGAGTTATCTAAAGCCACTACCTTACTTTCGACAAAATGGTGGATTGAATTACACCATTTCTACGAGAGAAGGGCAAGTAGGTCTCCCATAGAGCAGCCTCCACGAATTCCATACTGCCGGTCGTTGAGTAAGCTGTTGGACTCCAGATACATTACAAGATGGCAATTCAACATACTTGCCATCACTTTGGAAAGTTGAGAACATATTGCGATTGGGCGATAATTTTCAGGGTTATTTGCTTCTTCTTTTTTAGGGATTGGCGTAGCATTAGCAACCTTCCAACACACTGGGAACTCACCAGCATGGTACAACATGCTGAAGAGGTTAGGTTAGGTTAGGCTACTATGGGTGGTCAAGCACCTTGCATAGACCAGGATTTATCCTTAGCGATATCAGCAGATGAGAAAAGAACCTGTAAGTACGGCAGCCTAGTTCGCGGTGCCTATATCGAATGACTCTCATACAGATTTAGCAAAATTTAGCAATCTACACATTTCCACTCTCGATACAAGTTCAAGCCTATGAAAAGTGTGAGCACCAAGTCAGCTATATCTAGTAAGGCTTAGAGCCGGACAGTGACACAGTAGATGTTCCATTGTTTCAATTACCCCGGGTTCCTTACATTTCCTGCAGGTACCGTCAAGTATTCGTCTTATTTTGACGGCATACGAAGCCGTCCAGCAGTGTCCAGTTAATACCCCCACTAGAAGTTTGCAGTTGCTTCTAGTTATTGATAAAAAAAGGAATTTACTCGATTTGGGATCATAGGAGCTCCACATGATTTTAGAAGTGTTGCAAGTTTTCCCCGCACGCCAACATTTCTCCGCTTCTTCCCTCATCTTAAGAGTCTATGATCCCTTTCAGGTGTTGAATTGGTTTTCGGACATATACCGTGTCCTTAGCCGGTAATGGAATTACTGCTCGAGCTCGAAAGAATATCTTAGGCAGCATAGTAGTGGATACTCTCTCTAAAGTATTCTGTGTTCACTTTATGGCACAGATATTTTCTAAACATTATATCTAAAATATGTTAATTTTGCTGCAAAACAAAAAATAAATATAGTTTTTTTGACAACTTGCATAAAACTGCACTCACAACAAAAAAAAAAAATTAACATGAGCTCAGCCACCTTCAAGGGCATCCGCGTCTTAAATTTATATATATATATATATATATATATATATATATATATATATATATATATATATATATATATATATATATATATATATACATATATATATATACACATATATCTTTATTTATTTAAATATAAGAAACGGATTTACTTCAAATGCAAATCAAATAAAAATTATTTAGAATGGCATTCTAGACAACTTAACAAAAAAAAACAACAGAAAAAATTAAGAAAAAAAACTTGCTGCAGCAAGTAGCTGCCACAAAAGTACCAGTTTTAAAGATTTTTTTATTTCTTCTTATATTTCATACGATATTACAACAGATACAACAACGGCTACAACAACAAACTGTAATTTTAGGATACCAAAGAGATTGACTAAACATGAAAATTAAAATGCATACAGATTTGTTAGACATAAAATGGAAGGGAAGTATAGCGCAGCAGGAGAGAAAAAGAAGAATATTCTTCTTAAGTGGTTCAATACACGTCAATGGCCTTTATTCCAGCAGAAAGTGGGTTTAAGGCTAGATCTACCACGTAGAGGCAGGCACCTTAGCAATAGAAAGCAAATTCGTATCATCTTATATAATATTACATTTTAAGGGGCCCCACCGCGCCCGCTTTTCTACACATAATCACCCTTATTCCAGTTGTCGACAACGACGTCACTTTAAAGGCCTGACCAACGATATCGACACCTTTCAACTTGCGGAAGGTCTCTTCGTTTATTTTTTTCTGATAAAAAAAGGCTTCAAATTATTCAATCTCTCGAAAAACAAATTCATAGACAGTTAATAAAGGCGAAGTTTCTGAAAGCAACGGGATATGGAGATCCACTTTTTAGGGTTTCGTACACCAAAGGTGAAAAGAAACCCTATTGTTTTCGCTACGCTGTCCGTCGTCAGTCACAGCATGTTTTCTCGAGAACCGTAAGAGCTACGAACCTGAAATTTTGACAGAATATCAAGTACTTTGGCCGCTACAACAATACAATACATAAGAGTTAAAAATTAAAGGGTGTTCAAAAACGAGCAAAAATTCCATGTAATATACATACAATTATATATAACACTAAAATTTAAAAGAACTAAAATTAAATGGCGTTCTATCAGTTAATGTTATTTTGACTTTGTAATTTCGAGAACTTGCTGTATCTTGGAAACAGTAGATAAGAGCCAAACTTTTGAAATTTTCAAAAACCCTAAATCTAAAAAACCCCAGTTATAAAATCGCCAAGCCGAAAAAAATCGCCAAAAACGAAAAAAAATCGCCAAAGCGTAAAAAATCGTCAAACTAAAATAAATCTGTAAGAGTAAAATAAATCACCGAAAACCGAAAAAATCGCCAAATTGAAAAAAAAAATCTCCAAAATGAAAAAATCGCTACAATGAAAAAAAAATCGTCAAAACGAAAAAAAAAGATCCAAATCGAAAAAAGCGCCAAAACTAGAAAAATCGCTAAAACTAAAGTAAATCGCCAAAACCGAAAAAAATTCCAAGACTAAAAAACGCCAGAAGCAAAAAAAAAATCCCAAAAAAGAAAAAAACGCCAAAACGTAAAAAAATGCCAAACTAAAAAAAATCTGTAAGAGTAAAATAAATCGCCAAAAACCGAAAGAATCGCTAAAATTAAAAATAAATTGCCAAAATTTAAAAATCGCCAAAACGAAAAAAGCGATAAATTGAAAAAAGCGCCAACACTAGAAAAATCGCTAAGACTAAAATAAATCGCCAAAACCGAAAAAACGCCAAAACTGAGAAAACGGCGCAGAAGCAGAAAAAATACTAAAAACGAAAAAAAAACGCCAAAACGTAAAAAATGCCAAATTAGAAAAATCTGTAAGCGTAAAATAAATCACCAAAAACCGAAAAAATCGCCAAAATTAAAAAAAAAATCTCCAAAATGAAAAAATCGTTACAATGAAAAAAAATCGTCAAAACGAAAAAAGCGCCAAATCGAAAAAAGCGCCAAAACTAGAAAAATCTTTAAAACTAAAGTAAATCGCCAAAACCGAAAAAAATTCCAAGACTAAAAAAACTTCAGAAGCAAAAAAATATCCCAAAGGAGAAAAAAATTCCACACTAAAAAAAATCTGTAAGACTAAAATAAATCGCCAAAACCGAAAAAACGCCAAGACTAACAAAACAGCGCAGAAGCAGAAAAACTACTAAAAACGAAAAAAACGAAAAAAAACGCCAAAACGTTAAAAATGCCAAATTAAAAAAATCTGTAAGCGTAAAATAAATCACCAAAAACCGAGAGGCGGCAAAATGAAAAAGAAAAAATCGCCAAAAATGAAAAAAATCGTGAAAACGAAAAAAAGCGCCAACACTAGAAAAATCGCTAAAACTAAAATAAATCGCCAAAGCCAAATAAAACGCAAAAAACACAAAAAATTCCAAAACTAAAAAAAATTACAAAAAACTAAAAAAATGTCAAACTATATAGTATATAGGCTAAAGTTTGTATAGTGTTACATATCTAGTGTCCGTACGGAACCCTTCGTGTGCACTTTAACGAATTTATTTACTTACGGACCAAAAGATTTTACATTTTGTTGCGTAAATTGGAAGTTCTTCTTTCCCCGGGAAATTTATTTTCTGCTGGAATCGTTAAAACAAAAGCTTACGATAATAATTTATCTTACATATCGTCATATAAATTCCAAAAGGGTGTAACTAATAAAAAGTTCAAAATCGTCTTTTTGATTGATCATGATGTAGGACATGTTCAATAATGCATCACTGCGCTCCGAAGGGAAATTTAAATGGCGTAAAGTTCGTCACTGAAGTTAGATAACACACAAATACATAAATGTCAAATATAAGGTACAGAGGTGGGTACTAGTAAAAACGATTATCAGCAAACTTGTAGTGCATTTTAAATTAAAGTTTACTCGTATGATGCAGAGTAGTGATGCATTTCCGAACAGACCCGTATTGATATAAAATATTTTTATCCGAGTATGCTCAAAAATATCAAATTCATTAACGAAATTCAAAAGACTTACAATGTGTTTTGCTTTTTCTGTAGGGTGACACTGTGGCTGAGTGGTAGCAATGCTAGCCTCTCAGTCCAGAGGTCGTGGGTTCGATTCCCGCCCTTTGGCGTTCTATAACCTGGGTGCTTTTTGCAGACAAGCTAATCGTTCGGCGGGTTGTGTTTGTTTTATAAAAAATAATAAATATCTTAAATGTAACTTTCACCTTTTTTTGAATTTACATACATATGTATATGACGATATGCAATATTTGAATTTTATTCAGTGCAATTATGAATAAAACTCCCAGGGAAATTTTTCCCAGGGAACAATTCCAACTAATGGCAAGTGATAGGGAAAACAAAAAAAAACTCTAATTGGAAAAGGGAGAAATTTCCCTGGGAGTTTTATTCATAATTGCCCTGATTGACTTCTTTGGCATATGTCCACTTGAAATTCAAAATCAGCAGATTTATTTGAAATCTACATTATCATTATACGACTACTATCAATTTTATTCTAAATTATTTGGCAATTCTTCCCTAGCCTTCCTTTTCTATGAATTTTGTAATCGCAACTAAATAAATTAATTCATACATAAATATTTTGCAACAGCACGCATTCAAACAAACAAACAAACAAAAAACTCAAATAAACTAAAGAATTCAATCATAAAAATCGAGCTGGCGGTAATACAGTAACAAGTCACTTTTTTTAAATTTATTTCTTTTTTTTTAGGGGTATAAGTATTTTAGCTTTAAAAAAAAAACATACAGCTCTGTTAAACATGAATTGCCATGAACCAATTTGATAATGTAGTGGAAAAACTTTTAATTCTTATTATATACATTTATTTTTTCATTATTTTCAATTCAAACAAAACGTTGCTGCAATAATTTTTGAAAGTTACCAAAATATTTTAGTGTTGTTTTTTTTTTTAAGGTATAAAAAGAAAAAATTAAAATGAAAAGATATAATATAAACAGCGTATGTCTCAAATACTCGCAAATAAATAAAGTAATTAATGTCAAACAAAGATAAAACTAAAATCTAACATTTGGAGAAAAACTTGAAATATGAATTTCATTTGATTGCCAATAAAAATTCACGATTTATGTGGGCTAGTTTTTTTTTCTTCTTTATTTGCTTGCTTAGTTCTACAATATGGTTTCAATATCTTTCATTAGAAAATCATATGAGTATTAAGGAATCGTGTGTGTATATGCCATGTAATAAAAGTGCAGTTATTTAAGGTTACTGAGGGCCAAATAAGGGAGCTGGCAGGGGGAGGGAGGATGTTGTGTAATAATCACGTTTACATTGCACAACCCACACACATTTTCCAGCCACAAGCTGTCAGTCAGATAGTATTCGTTCGTAATACCCTTTTAACCACTAACTAAACATCCATTCATACATTGATTCATTCATCCATATATTGATTATAATATTTAATTCGCAAATGTTGAAAAGCTAAGACAATACAAAATACAAAACACATAGTAATAATAACAATAATAATAATAGTAATAGGAGAGAATTCTGTCATAGACAATGAAACCATGAATAACCGACGCCAACGCAACAATTAATATCCTGCCGTGTTAATGGCATCGTTAACAATTATTATCATCAGCATATTAACGCAACATTTGAGCCATAGTTTTGACATGGTGGCTGCAACACCGAAAATCTAACCACTTTCACAAGACCAGTTAAAAGTTACTGTAACTTATTGTTGGAATATCAATAAACACAAATTTTTTGGGTTAATCTAACCAATGCGGAATGGTAATTTTATTTTTAGTGCAAATTGTTGTTGTAACTTAAATAAACAAACCATCCTTCTACTTTAAATATCCAGCAGGAAATGCGAATAGTGAAATTGTAGTGGTTTAGTAGTGACATTGTCAGTAGTACTACTGACCAGGTGTAGCCCAGCCAATGAAATCATCTATTGACATTTAACATTAGCTTGTCATTGAAAATCCACCACTAATCTGTAGCACTACTGACTAAGTAGTTCTTTTGGGACCACATTGCTACATTGTCACCAAAGATTCACTAGTCAATTTTAGGGGCTCTAGTCTGCAATATCGCTCGATGTCAATAGTAAAATTGTAGAGATTTAATAGTGACATTGTCAATAGTACTACTGACTAGGTGTACCCCAGCCAATGTAATCATCTATTGATATATAATATAGGGTTGTCATTGAAAGTATACCAGCACTTTAGCAGTATTATTTTACGACCATATGGAGACATTTGAACTAAAGATTCACCACTACATTTTAGTGGCCCTCGTCTACAATTATATAAGGTTTGGGGCAACAAACTTAAATACATACACACATACATATGTACGTAAGTTTTTAACATTATTGCATAGCATAATAAAAAAGAAAAACAAACTATTGACGCGTTCATTGACAATGTCACCAGAAATACACTAGAACTGTTGTCTTTAACGTGTCTTTACTCGCGCATAAAACGAAAGTTTTCGACAATTCAACTAGTGCAATTGTCGCCAGAGAAAAGAGTGTTGACATGGAGACATATGGTTCTGGGCTGACTAGAGGGTAACTAATATAAATAAAACAGTTAATTGTTGCTGCAAAGCAACAACATTTTTAGTTAAAACAACCGAATTAAATTGTTATAGAAAATCGTTTAAAATAATGGTACGCTTTACTTTTACTTTCGGCGAAATCTGTAAAGTTTTTTTCACACGACATGGTTTTTAGAGTTTCGTACACTAAAGAAGAAAAAAACTTCACCAAATAACACTGAAATTAAAAGACAAATTAAAATTAAAGCTTATTCTATCAGTTAAGGGTGGAGTTGGATGAAGTAAGTAGTTAGCACGTTGACTACAAAACGTAAGGTACTGGGTTCGAGACCGCTATCCAACGGTGATTAAACAACAACACCATGCATTTTTGTGATGTGCAGTAGTGTCACTTTGTATCAGTTGTTGTAGGAAAGTTCATGTGATGAAGGCATAAGTCACTGCTCACTGAACTATACCCACTTTCAGCAGACACTAATCCTAATGTAACATCAGAGCTCCCTCCTTCGCGAAGTAAATTATTAAAAAAAAACAAAAAAAAAGAGCAAATAGCAGTTATAAAAGAATGAAGTTTTCTTTTCCTTCACCACATGTCTGCTCTCTCACTATCCCTTTCCTAAAGAAGAAGGTAACACCTAGTAATAGTAGTAGGCATTCATTGCCTGTGTGTTACTTCTCTTAAAAAAAAGGAATTTTTTACCAAAATTAGTCATTTAAGAAGCCCTTTTGTACAAGAAAAAAAAATACAAGCACAAAATAATGACAGACATGCATACTTACGACACTTGACATATATTTAAAGATTGCTCTTTATTTCTTTGGCCGCACAATTTACGAAAACGGCTCATAGTGCGCCGTTTTACATGCATCTATCTTTGATGCTCAAATGTTAATTTTATGTATGATAGTGAGAATGAGAAAGAGGGAGAGGGGGAGAGGAAAAAATATATATTCATTGTATAACAGTTTTTTTTCTCTTTTCAAAAATCTAAATTAAAGCAACATAAGGATGTGCCCTCTGGCGGCTTTTTACTTGTCTCTGTTTTATATTAAAATCAAGGCAAGGAGCACATGGTAGGGGCCAATAAAAACGACCATTTAACTTAACTAAATATGTATGAACAAAGTAGTTCAAATAAATTTTAAACAATAAAGTCTATTGATTTTTTAAATAATTTGATATGCATATGCCCACATAAAAGATAAAGCACTCTGGGCACTCTCTCAACACTGTGTGGGTAGAGGGTGTCCCCCTCTTTCAACAGCTGATCCCAAGGGAAGTTTTGTGCTGCCAAAGAGCATGTCTTATATTCGAGAGTTATACCCACATAAAAGATAAAGCACCAGAGAAACAAGCCGTTTGGCTCACAGCCGGCTCAAGAGCCGCCGCCGACTTTCAACGTAACTTCAAGCCGCCGCCGAAGCTTGCAGCTAGCCTCGGCTCAGAATTGCAACCGGCTAATTGTTTTTGTAGTGGCAAATTTTTACCAAATCTTACAAATTATGAATTTTTTTTATATGTTTAAAAATCTTATCAAAATCAAAACCAGCGACTGTCAGTGTCAGCCGGCTCAAGCCGGCTTATGAGCCGCCGCCGACTATTTTTTACTAAGCCGCCGCCGCCGGCGACTTCTTAAAGCGGTTTGTTTCTCTGTAAAGCACTCTGGGCACACTCCAAACACTGTGTAGGGAGAAGGAGTCTCCTCTTTCAACAGCTGATCCCAAGGGAAGTTTTGTGCTCCCAAAGAAGATGTCTTATATTAGAGAGTTACAAACTCATAAAAGATAAAGCACTCTGGGCACACTCTCAACACTGTGTGGGTAGAGGGTGTCCCCCTCTTTCAACAGCTGATCCCAAGGGAAGTTTTGTGCTCCCAAAGAAGATGTATTATATTAGAGAGTTTGGCTAGATAAAGTTGCCTTAGTGGCCATCAAAGGATTCATTATATCCACTTCCACTACATCCTTTAAGTACATTAACATGCGTATACATGCCAACTAATTGGCAGGAAGGAAAAAAAACAAGTAAATCAGGATGACGCCAAATATGCTAACCAACCATATGGTTGAAACATATAGAAGTATGACATACATAGAAATAAAGAGAGCGATATAGAGGGAGAGAGAGCAAGCAGGCGATTGTATGGAGCAGTGTGAGAAGAGTGTTTTGGGAGATGTAAGAGTAGGAGCGTCACGATTAGTATCAGTTGTGTAACGAAAGCCACAGGATAGATGTAGTAAATGGATGGATGAATGGTTAAATGAATGGAGATGAGCACTGGCTACATACAATATGATTTAGTGATGATGAGGTGTGTCTGGGGTTAAGGAAAGTACCTACTTTATTTTGAGATTAAATTTAAACGGATGCAGGTTTCACAGAAACAACTTTGCAAGATATACATATATTATATTGGCGGTTGGTTATGGGTTTGCTGCAGACATAATGTGTTTTGAATATTCTGTGCCCCAAACCAATAACCAACCGACGATATATATTAAATATACTACTATAGGTATACCATATATACTATATCTTATCTTCTTTATATACGAGAACATATATAATTCTACGGTACGTGTGTATGTCTCTGAACTTTTTCCTAAACGGCTGGACCGATTAGAATGATTTTTTTATGCGTTTGAGTGGCGCCCTGGATGGTCTAGATTCACAAATCAGTCCGGCAGATGGCGCTGAATTCGGTATTTAGGCTATTTATCTATACTGCAACCAAAGGGCTGGATCGACTTGAATGAATTTTTGTGTATGCATTCAACTGAGGGCTTAATACAACGTTTGCCGCGCTCAGTTAGTATACGAGTATACTAAATTATTTGTTGCTATGCTCCTAATGAAATAACATTATAATTTCCTGCTGTTCAATGTGAACGTAAACCCTCAAACCCAATAGAGCAAACTACCCCGCTTAAATGGTTGCCCCTTTCAATGTTATAAATATTCTCTAAATATTGTGAATTCATCTTGAACTCTCTTACATCTTGCTGTCCTTTAAAGGCGCCATAAAATTACGTTCTTTATACATACGCCCATACATACATACACACATATGTAATAGTTCGTTGCAAAATTGAAAGAAACTCAAAACATAAGGACAATAAACGACTTAAAATACATACATACATATTTCAAAGCGTAATAACTTTGTGCAAAGTGTTATGGAAATAATAGCAACAAATGAAGGAATATATATGTAGGATATATGTAATTTGAAGTTTATTTTTATACTTCGTTAAATTTAGACGTCTGAAGATATAAATGAAAATATTTTAAATATGCTTCGGTTAAGTAATTTTCTAGGTATTTATTTTTAAGGATAACAGAAAAATATTAGAATAATCTAAATGTTCATTCTGACGAAGGACATGCGAGAAACGGCGTTTTGTTTTCAAGAAGGAGGTTAGGTTAGGTTGTTAGCTGAAGGTGAGAAGGTAACCTTCTACGACGACAGCCAGGCAGCGCTAAAAGCTTTGAAGGAACACAAAGTCAAATCGAAACTTGTTAGTGACTGTAGGAGAGCCCTCAACTTTCTTATGGATAAATATCGTGTCAGACTATGTTGGGTTCCTGGCCACAGCAGTGTTGAGGGAAATGAAATTGCCGATGAGCTGGCAAAAATAGGGTCGGCATTAGATGAGGGAATGACGGACAGATCGGTGAAATTACCGATTATCCAATTACTATAGGGAACTCAGTAATTGGGTAGAAGGCAGGACCAACAGTTCATGCCGGAGTAGGGAAGATTGAAGAGTCTCGAGTCTTGACTCAGGAAGATCCAAACTGCTACTCGACATGAATAGGAAGGCGATGCGAATCTTGTTAGGCGCGTTGACAGGCCACTGCTCGGTCAGAGCAAGAACCAGCATTTTTGAACCTACACTCCAGATTTTTGTAGGATGTGAGGGAATGACGAGGAACCAGAAACCATTGAACATATTACCTGTCACTGCCCAAAGGTGCAACGTCATAGGCTTAGATGGCTGAGCAGACGTTTCCATGAAAGCATTACTGATATCGTTAAGTGTAAACTAGAGGACATCAGGGTCTTCATCATGGGAAGTCGGTGGCTAAATGAAGGGTAATAGGGTCACTTCTGGCAGCAAATGGGGTGGTAAATATTACTTGGACAACAGAAGGGAATCTCAATGGACCCAATTGTGTTTCCGAGTAGAGGTGCGGTATAGCACCACTCTTCCTAACCTAACCTAGTTTGTGTGCGCTCTTATGTAAATTAACAAACGAACCCCACCTTTATAGGAACTCATTATCATTCACGTAGTCCCTCAAACTTTTCCAGTCAATATCTCTCAGGAGGGTAAGGCCCGCTAAGGTATCATCCCAAAAAATAAAAATAAAACGGGATCTCGGCTGGGCAAAAGCTGGAAAATGACAAAGGAAGTACTCCATTGTCTCCATGTTCTCCACGTGTGCCCTGAATTCATTGTCATTAGTGGCTCGGATCCGCTACAAATGCCTTCGTAGATTAGAGTGCCCCGTTAAGAGGGCGGTCAACTTTAGGGCTTATTTAGTTTCAACAGTCCCCTTGTTTTGTTTTCGTCCAGGTCGCCCCATAGAACCTTGGTTAGATTACCGACAGTATCACAATTTCATCGTGTCCTGTGAACCATGTTCTCACAATTTTGTGACTCAATCTTCGTTGCATTGAAAGGCTTCGCATTAGTTACGAGTTACTGTCCTAAATGATCGGGGCTTTTTGGCCAGTTCATTTGCACGCTCATTTCCGGTTACATTGTAGTAGTAGTGTTCATCCATACCAGATGAATATTGTCATGTACTGCGTAATCGTTTATCATATTTTTGTAATCTAAGACAGCCCTAGAGTTTACTCTTTCGGTTGTGATTGCCCTAATTGACGACTTGCTTTGGGTGAATATATTGACCTCTGTGGGTCTAATATTCACACTGATCCATTTTATAGCCTCCGCGATCACCCGAACCTACACCTGGAAGACTTTATTATGGTCAGGGTTCTAGGGTTGGATTGATCCAGGAGGGTCTTTGTGGTAGCAACGTCTCGCATTCAGCTATAACCGTAGTCTCACGTACCCTGTCGAACATTTTCATTCAATGACGTCCATATGTTCTTATAATGTGTCAGATACATTCCCACGGGAGTTTGTTTTAGGGTTCGATTGACCCAGGATTGTCGTTCTGGTATCAATGTCTCACGTACCCGGTCGGACATTTCCAAAGTCTGGTCGTATCCGTTCAATGACGTCCTTATGTGCTCATGGTGTGGTACGTTATCTTGTCCGATCCATTCCCCCCACTTAAAGACGTTTTGTAGCAAGAGCTGCTTTGTATCTAATATGAAATACTCGTATCTATAGGTGGATGTAGTTCCCATAGCACCACTAGGTATAGGCAGCACATTCGTTGAACCTTCTCCAAAATTTTAGTCTTGCACTTTCTACCTGTTGACCTACCAATGCATATGTTAGAATTGGTCTGATCACACTCCTATAGAGCCAGTGTGCCGCAATAGGGCTAAGTCTCCATCTGGACACAATGGCCCTTCTGCAGAGAGACCAGCACGAGTTAGCCTTCTTGACTCTTTCCTCTTTCAAGAAGGAAATATCTACATTTTATTTGAATGACTAAGTGAAACGGGCAGCCACTTAAACTAACGTCTTTTTGAAAGTTAAGGTTTGAAGTTCCTTCCTTTTGCTCCTTTTTTGGTCCTACCAACCAACCAGCCAACCACGATAAGGATAATATTCATAACGCGTAAGCTCTATGACTGATTAGGTCCTTTGATAATGAAAAATATGTTAAATTATTATTTACATTAAATGTCTTTGCAAAAAAAAAAATAGCTCCAAACTTCTTTATAAATCATTCTTTGTAATAAATACAGGGTTTCTGGTAGCAGATTTATATTTTCAAACTTAAATAAAAAGCGTAATAATTGACACAAATTTTTATTAAGAGCAGATCGGGCGACCTCGGTGAACAAGGGATATCCGCAAAGCGACTGATCAGTTTATGGGGGAAATTTTCTCGAAGCAAATTAATCGAAGCTCTGGCTGTGTGTGCAGTCGCCCCATCCGGTTGAATCTCACTGTGGGAAGAGTACGATGGATGAGCTAGCAGGTTTGGCAAAAAGAATTCCGTAACCATGCGTCAATCATTTTCACCGTTGACATTCATCGCCTGGCCTCGAGAATTTAAACAAAAAACAAAAAAAATGGTAAAACCAAACAGTTAACCTCTGGCAATGCAATGGTTTTTGATGTTTCAATAACCCTCGGGCTCTTGGAGACCAGTAACGGCAGTTTTGCTTGTTGACGTGGCCCTTTAGGGGCAAATGAGCATCGTCGCTCCAAAAAATGGGATTTACAGTGCAAAAACTCTCCAACATCGTTTCATAAAAATTTTTGCGTAAATCAAAGTCACTTTCTTCTAGTTCTTGAACGATTTGGATTTTAAAAGGATGGAACTTCAGATCTTTTTTTTTTAATTTCATGAAAAATCGCTTTTGGCAGTCCCAGTGAGGCTGCTCTTTTCCGTATTGAAAGTCGCGGATTTTCACTTAAACTGCTTTCAACCAGTTCAATGTTTTCGGGGCTCTGGCCGTGGGACATTCATAGCCGAAGCAGTTGCGCGGAATATCTCGGTCCATCCCGTATTCGCCGAATGCCGAACTTTGAACAAAATTTTGTCGATGAGCAATTGCTCTTAAGAAATGTCTCCACAGCGAACGCGCGATGCTCACTCGACCACTGCGACATCGGACTAGCAAATCCGCACAATCGATAATTCCAACGCCACCACCCTCCCCTCCCTCCCTCCTCACCGTTTATTGCTTTCTGAAATAATCGTATTTAAAAATATAAATTTGCCACCGGACAATATTCATATTGAACACGTCCAGTTATTGAATATTGTATCTTATTCCCAGCCACAGTTTCAAACACGCAAAACAATGAAATGGTGAAAACGATTTTCCTTAAACACACAACAACCACATGTTGCCTTTCTGATGGATACTTTGCCAAGACGTAGAAAAAATGTGGATTTGATGATGATGATGATGATGATGATGATGTCTCATGCCGATGACGTTGCTAACCATTATTGTGGAAAATCTGTTACTGGCGCTGCGCTGTGTTTTACACTTACATATTATTACAAAAAAAAATATGCCAACAAATATTATTTAACTTTAACAGCGGAAAGGAAACCCAAAAACAAACCCACGCTAACTTAAATAATCAGAAAGAAATATCTCAAACCAAGTACACTAAATATCAAATGGGAAGTGTATGAGTGAGTGGAAAATTAAACTACATCCGAATGCGTTGGCGTTGGCAAAACTCAACTTGTTGAGAGGCAAAAGGAAAAAAAGCAAAAGAATTGTTAGATAAAAAAAACAGAATTCTGCTCTTTGGGACTATACAAGTGAAAGAAAGATTGAATTTCTATATTTAGAACACCGCAATAGCGCTGCGCAGCACACACCCACTCATTTAAAATAAATGTTAACTATTTTTTTCTAAAATTTTCTAACGATAGCTTTTATTTTTTTGTTATTATTATTTTGTTGTTTACTCCTGTTGACAGATTTCACGTTACCAATTTTTCTCAGCTCAGACAACAAAGTGTTTTATTTTATCACATTATGTGCAAATGAATAAGTTCGCCATTCCTGTCATTTATTTGTCTGTTCGGCCAGTCAGTGATTAAACTTTCATACGCATCAATTGTGGAGCTGCCTTCAATCAATTTATGGACTAACTCATGAGCTTAATGGCTCAATCAGACGTGACATAACCATAGCAGCTATAGAAAACAGCCGTTCGAACCAAACTAAAGCTTAAATTAGACGTGACATAGCCATAAACCCATAGCCATAACTCGCTCACTCTCACCATAGAAACCAATTGAATTTTGGTTTGGTTATGGCTACGGCATTATGGCTATGTCACGTCTAATTTAAGCTTAAGCTGGCGCTACACTATAAAAAATTTTTCTGTTTTTTAAAACGGTTTGTAAAACAAACTTTTGTTTTATAAATTGTGCGAATATTCGGCCCTGTTCTTTAAACCAAACGATTTTAAAAAACTAACTCCGACAATATATGTATGTGACAGTGCATAGGGAAAGGGACTTAAGGGTAAAAAAATCAATTTTCACTTTTTTTTGTTTGATGTGGACAACATCTGAGCATCGAATGAGACCGATCCTATGCCGCAAAAGTGTTCCCTCCCAGAGATATGCGCGTTTTATGAAATTGAAGTGGACGATTCTAAGGTTATGTGAAAAAATGTTCGTACTAACAGAGTGATATTCACGATTTAAAAGAATTATAAATGAGTATTTATTATAATTCACAATTAATAATTTCAGAAAATAAACCTGGATTCGAAAAAACGCGAGCAAAATTGATATCAAACTCATGGGCACAGCGCGCTAGGTAGAAAACAGTAAAAACCAACTACACAAAACAAGAGGTAGGGACGAGCTACGCGCGTTTTCGAGGTTGACCAACACGTTCCTGACGTAATGAGATGTGTCGCTTTCAAATGAGACCAATACCAACACGCTCAGTGATGGTACACCAAAGATACACGTATTTGAATCTTTAAAATGGGTCTCCTGAACAAAACCGGTTTTTAACCTTAGGTCCCTTTCTATTTTGCGCGTCACATATATATTTTTTTAGATCTTTTTAAATTTTTTTAATATACACATAGATTCCCAAATATCATATCTGAAAGAAAATTATCGTGTGTGATTTTAATCACGTCTACAAGACCATTATTAATTTTATGAAAACGAGAGAATTTTACACGAATTCGGTTTACAGAACAGGGCCGATTATAAAGGGTGGGCATATTTGAGGTTACGAGGTAAATTAGCTGTCAAATGATGAAATGTCAAGAATTAAGTTGTCATGCTTTGGCATTTATTTAGTAAAAGTTGGGAAATTTTAACCATGGAAAGCTACACTCTTGAATTTTAATTTGAAAGACCGAGTTTACGTGAACAAACCAGAAACCACTGATGCTCTAAAATATGAAATTCGTCGCTTTATTTATTAATACCCATATTTCTACTTTACAGTGGTATCAATAGAACTGAATTTGTCAAAATAAAAAAAAAAATAAAAATTTTAAAAATCCCCGATATATGTATCTAGAAAAGATGTGATATCTTCTAAACGGCTGGACCGATTTTCTTCAAACATAGTTAAGAATCTTCTCGATCAAGTCAACTTTCAAACAGAAAAAATTAAAATCGGTCCAGCCGTTTGGGCTGTACGTGGACACGGACAGACACACAGATACCCAGACACACACTACAAACTTATAACAGCCCTTTTTTTGGTCGGGGGTTAAAAATGGTGTATTTTAAGCCAATTTACTTCTTAGACATAAATTTGCCCACCCTTTAAAAATATATTATTTTACACATTTTTTTCTTTCCCATTCACTTAAAAAAAATACTAAAAATCTTTCAAATCGGTTCAGATTTGTTAGAGTTATGAGAGCTTCGAAAAGTTTCCATAACTCGAGTTGGTAAACTTTGACACCCTGTACTTCAGATTATATTATAACAGGGTGTCCAAACAATATATTTTCAAAAAGCTTGGGTCCTCTTCTAACTTTTTTGTGCACATCATTTTGTGTTTGGACCACTAGTTCAGAAGATAGATACATATGTATATATTTGTTACCTACCACTTTTTTTTTGGCTTGCGAACCACTGTGCATTGCGTATGCTTAAGGGTAAGAGCTAAACTATTTTGCTCTACATTCAAGAACATGAAGCATATTTCAAATTATTTAAACAGAATATCGTTGGTCACAATTGCAATTAATTTTTGTGACCAGGTGTATTTGTGTGAAATTTATTCGAATCACTGAAAAACTCAATTATTTCGTGCAAATACGAGTTAGGGCCTTTCTACTTCTGACCATCGATATATTAAATTGTATGTGGGAGAATGATTGTAACTTTGTATTAAAAAAAAATACTCGTACATGTCCACTTTTATATTTATAATTTGCAACAAGCGGTGTCAAATTATTTTCCTAACACTACATGGCTGAAATTTTGCAAGAGTTTGTGATTTTAATATGAGAAAGACAACTTTTTTTAAAATACTGAAAATTGTAAGCCGGTTTATTACAAATTCGAATCGTAACAATTGTGTTTTCGGAAGCCAAAAATTATCATTTTGTCACTCGTTTTGTCCCGTTATATTGACCTTTCTCATTTTAAGTTCAGTGCACAAGATAAACTTCTACACAAACGAATTTCTTTTGTGATTCATCTTAGCAAATCATGGGCGCCTTAGAAGTTAATGCATTTTCTTATCGTTTTTATACTTGGTATATATTATTTTTTAAATGCAGGCATTAAAATTTTTTTTATACTTTATGTGAAATAAAAATTATTGAAATACTTTATTGGACTTACGAAAGAATATATTTTGGGGAGAGCAGCCGTATCATTTTGTCATTTGAGAAGTATTCAAATAATTACTTTTTTTTTAGCCAGAAGCAAAGCATTTCATATCTTACCTGCAAAGAAAATTGAAAACAAATGTATTTTATTTAAGTATTTTATATTAAAAAAATAAAAAAAATCAAATATGATACATATAAAAAAAATTCCTACAGCAGGAAGATACAAAAAACTTGAATCAAAGTCTTTCAAATGACACTGTAATACAAACTGCTTTAGTTGCATTTCTTTTTTTAAAGAAAATAAAGTAACAATCAGGCAATGAATGCCTACTTCTATTACTAGGTGTTACCTTCTTTAGGAAAAATACGAGTAGATTAAAAAGCAATTTTACATGCTTCTTGAATCTAGTACAAGTCGAAGTAGAATCGAAAAATTCGGCAACCATAACCAGGACCAAATTTTTTTATATTATAAACAAACACAACCCGCGAAGCTATTATTTATGTATTTCGTTTTAAGAGTTTTTATTTTGGAACGTTTTAATTAAAATAAAATAAGAGATTTTTAATAATTTGGAATGATGTTTAGATTTTAAATTTATATTTCTACTTTTTAACTAATACATATTCGAAAATTCGAACTTATATTCGAAAATACTTAAATAACTAAACAAACCATATAAAATAGAAAATTAAAAGAATAAGTTTAACAAACGACACTTACGAGGGCGGTTCGGAAACTTCTTAGCCTATCAATGAAAGAGAATAGTTAGTTTTTCAAAAATATTTTTATTTTTCAATGTAATCTCCTGAAACTTCAATACACTTAGTCCAACGCTTTTCTAGCAATTCTATCCCTTGATTAAAATAGTTTTCCTCAAGGTCTTCAAAATAGTGGTTTACAACTGTAATTGCATCTTCAGTTGAGGTAAAACGCTTGCCAGCAAGGAATTTTTTTTAGATTTGGGAACAAGTAAAAGTCACTGGGAGCCAAATTAGGAGAATAAGGTGGGGTGGTCAAGCAACTCGTACTTTAATTCGTTGATTTTAGCCATTGTTAAAACACTCTTGTGCGCTGGTGCGTTGTCTTGATGAAAAATTATTTTTTTGTGTTGTAAGCCAGGACGTTTTTCTCGAATTTGTACATTTAATTGATCCAAAAGGTTGCAATAGTACTCTGAATTTATTGTTTTACCCTTTTGCAGATAGTCAATCAATAAAATACCTTTGAAGTCCCAAAAAACCGTTGCCATAACCTTACCAGCCGATTGAATTGTTTTTGATTCTTTGGGGCACTTCCTCCAGCTTTTGTCCATTGTTTGGATTGTTCTTTTGTCTCTGGAGTATAGTGGCGGATCCATGTCTCATCAACAGTTATGAAACGACGCTTAAAATCCATTTTATTTCGCTTAAAACGATCCAAACAAGCTTGAGAAATGTTCATTCTTATTCGTTTTTGGTCGACTGTTAACAAATGCGGTACCCATCTTGCAGAAAGCTTTTTCATCTGTAGTTCTTCATGCAAAATTAAATGGACTCGATCATTTGAGATGCCCATGATATTAGCTATTTCACGCACTTTTATTCGTCGATCATTTAATACCATATCATGCACTTTGGCTTTAATTTCTGTTGTTGTTGCTGTTTTTGGACGTCCACTACGTGGTCCATCTTCAATGCTTGTACGACCACGTTTAAATTCAGCAACCCAATTTTTTACTGTTGCATATGAAGGAGCACTTTCACCTAACACATTCACCATATCATTATGAATTTCTTGTCCCGATAAACCTTTTTTATGTAAATATTTAATGACACCACGCATTTCTAATTTTTCCATTGTTAAAAAATTGCGGATGCGTCTTTTGTGAACACCTGTTTCTATATGAAGGGGTTGCCAGATCGAAACAAAATTTAACATGTATGAACACATGCAGAGATGGAAGTTTCCAAAACACTTAACTTTTTTCTGTTTATACCGCGCTTTTTGTGCTAGGCTAAGAAGTTTCCGAACCGCCCTCGTAAGTATCTAAAAAAATGCTGTTTCCTTAGTTTTTCTTTTTAAATTTCGAATACAGGACAGTTGAAAAATATGATGATTTTCTTAAATTAAATTTAGATTTCATATTTTAAATCGATAAATCTCCATTCAAAATGATTTGCTAATATTCGAAATTATCTTCGAAAATTCTAAAATACCTTTTTTATTTTCGAATATCTAAACTGTTATTAAGTATTGTACAGTTTTCCATAAAATTTAAATCCATTTTCCCACTTTTTACATAATATTCGAATATTCAAACTTATGTGCCAACCACGCCGAAAGATGACATTTCAAATATTTACTGCTGGCCATAAATGTTAAATTTTTGTTTTATTTTAACGAAAAGCAATTAATGATTTATTTTACTTTCAAACAAATTTATTTATAAACAATTTTAATAGTTTTGGAAAACTTGATACAGATTTGCGTAAGTGAAGTGATATTTCTTAGTTTTACGCAATACCCGAGAATTCGAAATTATTTTCGAAAATTTTGCAATCGTTTATATTTTAATTCTTTTGTTATGAAAGCTTTAATTGTTAAACAAGTCATAATTTTTCAAAACTAAAAGTGTATTTAAGATTTCTGAAGTCCATATTTATACTTTTTATGTAATATGTATTCGAATATTTTGCAAAATTTTAAAATCGTGAACATTTTTTTGAAAATTTTGTTTTAACATACGCTTTGAACCTATTATTTTTTCAATTTTCATTTGCATTAGAAATAAAGAAATTTTGACTTTTATTGGAACTTCGAATTTTCGAAATTTTTTCGAAAATCCAAAATTTCATACCGAAATATTTTGTGTCTTTCAGTAATAATTAAACAATATTTTTTTATAAATTAGGTAAACAAAATACGGCAGTTACACGGTTTTTGTGTTACATTTAAACGAACTGCACGCATGTATATATATGGTAGAGTACAATCGTATAACGATTTTAGAACCTTTCCTTATTTCATATGCATTAGAGATGAAAAAAAGTTTACTTTTATTGGAACTTCGAAAATCCAAAATTTTATATTTTATTTCTTTCAGTAATAATAACACAATATATCTCGAATAAATCTTTTAAACCTTTTTCTTATTTCATTTGCATTAGAAATAAAGAAATTTTGACTTTTATTGGAACTTCGAATTTTCGAAATTTTTTCAAACATCGAAAATTTTATAATATAAATATTTTGCTTTTTTCAGTAGTAATACGAGTAATACAATATTTTTTTTCTCATATTTGTTAATCTTTATGAATACGGCAGTTCGACTTTTTTGTTACATTTAATCGAACTACATGTATGTATGTACATACATATGTAAAATATTTCGAATAACGATTTTAGTACTTTTTCTTACTTCATTTGCATTAGAGATTAAGAGATTTTGACTTTTATTGGAACTTCGAATTTTCGAAATTTTTTCGAAAATCCAAAATTTTATAACGAAATATTTTGCTTCTTTCAGCAATAATAATACAATGTTTGCTTTTCTATATATTTGTTAAACCCATTATTTTAACATTTTAATTCGAAAGTCTAAAGGTTTTGTTAAAATATTTTGTTTATTTAAGACTTTTTTTATACAAGTTCAATATTTTTTTTAAGCTCAGCTTGATATTCGAAAATGCTCAGCTTATTTACGAATGATCAAGCCAAAATTATATAATTCCTATCTATGTAGTACATATGTATGTATGTACAACATTGATAAGACTTGAGAAATTATTTCAAGAAAATAAATATCAAACCTAACAGAGTTGTAGGAAAAATATTGTATGTATTTTTATGAACCGCATACATATTAATTTGGATATGTAGTATTGAGTATTTAAATTTCTTTTATATGAATTATGTATTTTGGTTAAAAATTTGACACGTTCAAGTTCATTTGATTAAAAAAAAGCAATAAATAAATAACTTATCATCATTGTTTGCAATATAATCACCACTTTGGCGCCGAATTCAACAATGGTTTGACAAATCTACATCTCTTTCTTTTTAACATTAATGTACATACATACGTGTACATACATATGTACGTAAATATGAATGTACATCCTCCCATATGTATGAAGGAATTTGGTATAAATACATTCCAAAATTATTTAACACTTGTTGGCTATTGCTTAAATTACCAAGAAATTCTTGACGTCATTTGAGGCAGAGGGGGCAAAATAAATTGGCATGTAACCCCTATAATAACAAAACGTTAACAGTATGTGAAAAATATGTGTAGTAGAAATTTAAATCTACGTCATTCATTCAATAACATAACAGCAACAACAACAACAACAACAACAACACACAACAAACATAAAAGAGTGTACAAGTGCGACGTATAAAAATTCTCTCCAATCATGCGACAAAAGTTGGGATATATACTCTCTTTGTTTGCTCCTATCATTTTGCATGCATTCTTTCATTCATAAATTCAAATTAAGTTTTTAGCAGGACTGTGGTACGAGTACGTAAAAATGTGTACTAAATTAGTTTGTTTTTTATTTTGCGATTTTTTCTTTGTCATTGGTTATATCCAGGTATAAAATTAAGATATTTTTCGGTATATCAGATTGTTAATGTAAAAAATTTTGACACAAAGAAAAAACTGCCTCATAGAATCAAGAAGATTTTCTCTATGAAACGTTTTTAGGCTAAGGGGTATCCTAGCAGAAAGAAGCGAAGATTTTTTCATAGAGATTCCTTATTGTTTTTATGTGGTAAATCTTATCAATTTTATCAAGAAAATAACCACATAAAATCAAGAAGAAATCTTATTGTTCACAACTTTTTTTACTCAATTTCCGTTATTTTTGGCACCAAAAAAACAATCTATAGAGAAAAACTTCTTGATTCTATTAGGTTTTCTTATAAATTGTAAACTATAGGGATTTCTTATTGATTTTATTAGGTTGCCTTCTTGATTTTTTTTAAAAGGTTTTCTTCTTCATTTTATTAGGTTGCCTTATTGATTTTTTCAATAAGTTTTTCTTCTTGATTTTAGTAGGTTCCCATATGAGTATGTGTAAAGCATTTTTTGATTTTTTTTAATAAGGAAATATTTTTGATTTTATGAGGTGTCTTGTTATTTCATATCTATAAATAGACATAGAGACAATTTTTTTAATGATCTTTTTAATTTTTGTATAAGAATGTTTGCACAATAATTTCAATGGTTATTCAGGCTGCTTGTTAGCATATTGGTTAGAGTGCTTGTCTATCAGGTAGAAGTTTGCTGGTTCAATACTTGGTGAGTAAGTTAGTTAAAAATATAACCTAATGTGTATGTATGTGTGTATGTATGTATAAATAACCCTGCAGGAGATAGAACTAGTGTCCAACTGGTATTTTACTAGTACAGAAGCCACCACCACTAGTTCCCAACCGTAAACTTTCCTATAACATGTTAATGCTCAAATTAGCATTGAGTGTGTTTAGAAAATTACTAGTGCCATTGGTACTAGTTTAGGACTAGTTAATTACCAGTTCTTTTGCAAAGAAAATTTTTATAAAATTGGTGGTTTTATACCTTTGTTACCCAGTGACAACTGCTAGTTAAAATTCGCAATTATTTATCAAAATTCAAAAATACATAAGGTTAATTGTAATTATTTGATTATAATTATTTATAGCTGAACCTAAAACTTTAATAATTGTATAATACCAATTTTCGTACAGTGCAAGTGCTCTGTTAGACAGTCAAAATTTATTTTGCAATGTGGTGCCTTGGAACTACTTCATACACTAGTACTCATCAGAACTAGTAATTTTATACAACAACTTTAACCCTTTTTGCAGTAGTTCTTGCTGTTCTAGTAATTATACTAGTAGCTTTTAGACAATTGACACCTATTCTCCTGCCGGGAAATAACATCTACAACATACTCCATACAAACATACATATGTATATGGTATAAAATTTAAATGAAAATGCATAAGTACAGAGAATAAAGACGCAATTTTTTTTTTATTGAAAAAATCAATAAGATAACCTCATAAAAACTACAAGATTTCTTCTTGATTTTTTCAAAAAGGTTTTCTCTATGAAATTAATAAGGTTTCCTTATTGAAAAAAAAACATAGAGATTTCTTATTAATTTTGTTATATTTTATGAGGTATTTATCACTCTTTTTCTCTGTGAACGTTCGTTAGATCGGATTTTCGTTATATTGAATTTTAGTTAAATCGAAATTCGTTATATCGAGATTTGCCTGTATTTTAAAATGCTACTAAATTAAGCATTCCCGTTTTCTATACGTGGTTGGCAAATTTAGAAATTGAAGACATAGGACGTTTTTGTAACATTGGTTCTTTAAACGAGCCCCAAAATATTGTAGTCGAAGTCAAAATACGCCAATCTAGTATCTTTTATTCTTCTATGGAACATTTTAAGACAATTTATCATCCCGATTCAACATCTTAACATTATTATTTTCTGGCAACACTGTAACCGGAAGCTTGTAAAAAAAAAGACAACAAATGAAGAGTAAAATAAGATTTCCCACAGAGATGATTGAGCAAAGAGAAACATTTTGAGAGATTTTAGTACCGTAAATAACTGTAATACTACGGTTTTTTTGAGTACTTTTTTTTCTTTGAGTGTAAATAATTTTAGCAGAATTATTTATATGTAAAACTTTTTTTTTAATTACAAAAACACGAGTTATTTCAGTTACACTTGCGGCATTCAAATTCTATAAAATTTTTGCCTTAAAAAGCAATATTTATGTAAACATATGGTTACAGTAATTTCTAGAAGCTGGAAGAATTTTTGAGTGAATGTATGTATGTTTTTGTATTATTATTTGTAGATATGAGAGAGAAAGCTTTATTATGACAAATACGTTTACTCTCGTTATGTAAAAGAGAAAATGTTCTAAATTTTTCTGCTCAAAAAGAAGGAAAGGGAAAGGAAAAACATATTATGCCGGTTTTTGCAAGGGTAGAATTTACTTCCCAGGAGAGTTTTTGAACTTATTATGACTCATAGCTCCTATGCAGAGGCAACACTTCTTTTTTTTTTTTTGCTACCACCCAGACAAAAATTTTTTTTGTACTTTATTTTTCTAAAAACAATCCCAACATATGTTTAGCCAGTTTTTGGGGGAAATATCACAATACCAAGACCTACCTCAATTTAGAAAGGTTTGGAATAACGCTGTGCTTATCAATGATTTATGGGGTGTATACATACAAACATACATTTGTACATACATATGTATGTATGTAATGCCAAATGCTTGTATGTACAAAACTATATTTAAGAGACACTTAATCAAAAGATTTATGTTTCTGTTTGTTGGTTTTCACAAATTAAATTGTTCAACAATTTAGTTAATAACATTATTTAGGCGTCTAGCAGTGGATTTTACAACAGCAATATCAACATGCATACATATTTTAATAAAGTTTAATTTATAATTTTATTTAATTTTTTTTTTCAGCAATAACTACTCGTAAACTTTATATTTACAACTTTTTTTAAGCGAATACGAGTACAACAACATTGTTGCAAACATGTTTCTCTGAATGTGTTGGTACACCTAATGATGTATGAGCATAAAAGATTTAAATGACAGCACTGAAGCCTCGATTCACGGCTCAAGATCCCAGATGTATGTACATATTTTTTCGTATATCTTTTAAATGTTAATGATTTTTTGTACTTGTGTATGCTCTATTTTTTTGCGCAATAGTTTACAACAATTAACGAAGCACAGTGGGCTAAAATTAAGATATATGTATGTATGTATAATTAAAATAAATCTGTGGTTTCTAAACGGTTCGTCATCAGGGTTGTCGGATTTATTTTGACCTTTTTCGCCAAATGTAATGTCAAAAATCGCCAAATCATATTTTTTCTTAGTTTTCGATAATAATATAACTATGGCAAAAAGGAAAAAGTGCTAAGTCAAGATAAGCTGATATTGAGTTAATGATACCTTCGTAATCTGCATATTCGAAAGTACCCCTGGTCAAAATCTCAATTAATTTGTGTAATTTTTCAGGAAGTTATAGCACTATGACTTGCAACTTATCTTTTTTGAGACCTTTAAACTCATTTGGATTTAATAGCTTAATTTACGCTATACTTTGGTATATTTCAACTTAAATGTATTACTTTTAGGGCCATTATTACAACTTAAAGTTAGTTAAAAGTAGGAGATTTTGTAGGACATATAAAACGCTATTCATTATTATAAATTTAATTTAACTTACCAGGAAGGATACATTTGCCTTTACCTTAGCGCTTACTTTAGGTTAAGCTAAAATTGTACTGATGGAGAACTGTTTATACGTCCCATAAAATCCTACTTTTAACTAACTTTAAGTTGTAATAATGGCCCTTAGTGTATAGAACGATGTTTGCTAAAAAAAAATAAAGGTTAACAGAGAGTTTCCCAATTTAAATGTAAAAGAAATAAATTTCTGAATATCGACTTGGAAGCTTAACTGCCTGGCTCACGATGTCGACAAGAAATTTTCGTTCGCTTATTTATATTGAAAACAAAAACAAAATAAGAAAATTTGTTTTTGTTTTCAATATAAATAAGCGAACAAAAATTTCTTGTAGAAATCGTGAGCCAGGCACTAAAAGTGCTCTCCTGCGCTTAAACAATTTTTCCTTATTGCCACGCACATGTTTCTGTTATACAGATTATTAAATATATTTTTTATCATGCCAATATTTTATTTCTATTTACGAATATAAAAAAAAAGGTTTGTTGGTTTTAGTGGTTTAGCAGCAACGAAATGCATTTAAACGTTTAAAATTTTTATAACAAGCAATTTCTTTAACAGTCTCTTCAATTCTTACAGAATGAAATACGTATTTTTTTATTAATTAATTAATTTAATTAATTTAATTAATCAAGAAAACTTGAGCTTTAGCTGGGAAAAAGCCGAAATTTTTCCGTGCCATCACGCAATTCATAAGCACCAATATCTATCTACTTGGCCAGAGATTGTTTATTAACATATGGGCGATACCACATACTTAACACAAAGCGTTGCGAGGCTTGGTGAATATAAGCTGAGGTTTTCTGGATGTTGCTAACATTCGTCTGGAAGCTTTGTGTTAAGTATAGAAAAGCTTATGCGGCTGCTAAGAGAGGAGTCAGTCTAGGGAGATTAAGTATTGTACAAGGAAAAGTTAAAGTTAACATCGTGGTACTCTGGCAGTGAATTTATTTAACACAGTGTGTTGTAAAAGCTTTTAATATCTGTGTGGAGTAAACAAAGTGTCTGATTTGATAGGAAATGTGCATTGGGACTTTCTATTTAATTTCAAATCATTGAACCTACAAAACCGAAGTTTTTAAAAGGTAAAAACGTAACAATATCCCAACTAATAAAGTGATCGAAAGCTTAAATTGTGAGACTTAGTGAATAATCTGCTATTTTCTGGATGTTGCTAACATTCGTCTTGAAGCTTTGTGTTAAGTATAGAAAAGATTATGCAGCTGCTAAGAGAGGAGTCAGTCGAGTGAGGTTGAGTACTGTGCAAAGAACAGCGAAGTTAACATCGTGGTACTCTGGCAGTGAATTAATTTAACACTGTGTGTTGTAAAAGCTTTTAATATCCGTGTGGGGTAAATAAAGTGTCTGATTTTATAGGAAATGTACAATGCGACTTTCAATTCAATTTCATATATTTGAACATACAAAAATAACGTTTTTAAAGGTAAAAACGTAACAATATCCTCCAACTAAGAACGTAAACGAAAGCTCAAATTGCGCGACTTAGTGAATAATCTGCGATTTTCTGGATGCTTTGTGTTAAGTATAGAAAAGATTATGCCAGTGCTAAGAGAGGAGTCAGTGGAGTGAAGTTGAGTATTGTGCAAAGAACAGCGAAGTTAACATCGTGGCACTCTGGCAGCAAATTAATTTAACATTGTGTGTTGTAAAAGCTTTTAAGATCTGTGTGAGGTAAATAAAGTGTCTGATTTGATAAGAAATGTACGAGGGCGGTTCGGAAACTTCTTAGCCTAGCACAAAAAGCGCGGTATAAACAGAAAAAAGTTAAGTGTTTTGGAAACTTCCATATCTGCTATGAACACATGTTAAATTTTGTTTCGATCTGGCAACTCCTTCATATAGAAACAGGTGTTCACAAAAGACGCATCCGCGATTTTTTAACAATGGAAAAATTAGAAATGCGTTGTGTCATTAAATATTTACATAAAAAAGGTTTATCGGGACAAGAAATTCATAATGATATGGTGAATGTGTTAGGTGAAAGTGCTCCTTCATATGCAACAGTAAAAAATTGGGTTGCTGAATTTAAACGTGGTCGTACAAGCATTGAAGATGAACCACGTAGTGGACGTCCAAAAACAGCAACAACAACAGAAATTGTAGCCAAAGTGCATGATATGGTATTAAATGATGGACGAATAAAAGTGCGTGAAATAGCTAATATCATGGGCATCTCAAATGATTGAGTCCATTTAATTTTGCATGAAGAACTACAGATGAAAAAGCTTTCTGCAAGATGGGTGCCGCATTTGTTAACAGTCGACCAAAAACGCATAAGAATGAACATTTCTCAAGCTTGTTTGGATCGTTTTAAGCGAAATAAAATGGATTTTAAGCGTCGTTTCATAACTGTTGATGAGACATGGATCCGCCATTATACTCCAGAGACAAAAGAACAATCCAAACAATGGACTGAAGCTGGAGGAAGTGTCCCAAAGAAGACAAAAACAATTCAATCGGCTGGTAAGGTTATGGCAACGGTTTTTTGGGACTTCAAAGGTATTTTATTGATTGACTATCTGCAAAAGGGTAAAACAATAAATTCAGAGTACTATTGCAACCTTTTGGATCAATTAAATGTACAAATTCGAGAAAAACGTTCTGGCTTACAACACAAAAAAATAATTTTTCATCAAGACAACGCACCAGCGCACAAGAGTGTTTTAACAATGGCTAAAATCAACGAATTAAAGTACGAGTTGCTTGACCACCCACCTTATTCTCCTGATTTGGCTCCCAGTGACTTTTACCTGTTCCCAAATCTAAAAAAATTCCTGGCTGGCAAGCGTTTTACTTCAAATGAAGATGCAATTACAGTTGTAAACCACTATTTTGAAGACCTTGAGGAAAACTATTTTAATCAAGGGATAGAATTGCTAGAAAAGCGTTGGACTAAGTGTATTGAAGTTTCAGGAGATTATATTGAAAAATAAAAATATTTTTGAAAAACTAACTATTCTCTTTCATTGATAGGCTAAGAAGTTTCCGAACCGCCCTCGTACACTAGGACTTTTTATTTAATTTCAAATCTTTGAACATATAAAAATAACATTTTTAAAAGGTAAAAACGTAACAATATGTCAGAATAGTTTGATTTCAAGGGGACAAGCCGAACAAACTATCAAGATATATTTATAATCGCTTAGTAGCTCATGCCTGCTACGCTTTGAGAGCAAGCAAAGCAAAAAAATAATAATTTCATTCTCTCCCAAAAAATAAAACATAAAATCCACCATATTTTGCGTCAATATTGGCCTGGCTGTTTAAATAATGTTACTTATAATTTATTTATTTGTGCAACCCAATAATTTCTTGTATTTCTTTTTGTATTTTCAAATAAGTCACAAGAAAATGTCGTTTGAAAGTCCAAGATGAGTCGTGTAAATGATCATCGGGTTATATAATTTTCGCTGATGTAAGAGTTGTATGGGAAACAGGACAAAATACAGCACAAGTGAAAGGTTTTAAATTTTTATACAAAAAATAATAAATAAAAAACATTGGTGCAAATGCCACGAATTAGTTTGCCAAAAGGTTAAAATTCGCAAATGTAATAAAAATTATATATTTAATAACTGTAATTATTTCTATATATATGTATATATTTTTCTAACCAAATAAGTTTATGACACCTTTTCTTTTTCTAGAGCTGCAATGTGCACAACTAACTATTGGCAGGCAGTACAATTACAATTGTCCAACTTGCCATTCATAATCTAGAAAATCTTTTTGGAACGACCTTGTCTTGCAAAAATATACAAAATAAAATAAAATTAATAATAAAATTAAAGAAACAAACACTTGCAATTAATTGATATCTCTTGTTTAACAACAGCAACAATTACAACAATTCTTATTTGTTATTGATTTAATAACAACAGCAACAAGAACAACAACAACAGCAACAACATCACATAAGGCCATATAGATTATAAAGAACTATTAGTGTTGTACCGCCACGAACGGCCACAATTTTGAAAGTAGGGCGTGGCGTGGCGTGGAGTGGAGTTGGTTTGATTTTGATTTGGCTGGTGAGTTGTTGGTTCGACAGTACATATTTTGTGGCAACAAATGACGACAACAACAAGACCAACAACAAACAGTATCACGTCTCATAAATTGGCTTGAAACAACAGCAGCAACAAGAACAACAACAACGCCAACAAAATGTTATACAAAAATGACACATAAGGAGACAGATTGGAAACAAGAACAAGATTATAGCAAGTGGTCAAGTAAATCTTACAAAAAGCAAATATTAAAGTTAACTAAATAAATAAAAAGGTAATGCTGAAGACTTACGAGTATGAAGGCAAAGAAGGTGACACATTAGCTATTTTAGTACCAATATAGTTAGTACGCTTAATTTGTACTTAATATCCAACAATGCATTTCTTGGAACACAGAATTTGCAATAAAAATCATTGAAAAGAAACAAAGGCGTGGGCAGCATATTTGAATTTTAATAGCAAAGACACAAACCTAAATGTTGAACACAGTTTGCAGCGCAGCTCTGTTAATTACTTAACACTGCAATGAGGGAAAAAATTACGTTGCAAAATGAACAACGCCTATAGTTAATATGGCACCTTACATTGTCACTTTTTTTAACAAGGCCAGTTTTCAACAAGGCCAGTTTTCACGGACGTATACGAACTGAAAACGGTACGGTGTCAACTCTTGGTTACTGACAACACTGCTTGTCAACTTGTACATATTAGTTTGCAATACTTTGTTGTCAAATTGACAACACCATGTGTACAGTTTTAACAAAAATAGTGTTGATACACTTTTCACAACGAATGTGATCAGTGTGGGCACGTTAATGTCACATTTTTGGCGAGTGTGATAGAAAAAATATCTCCAGTGAGCATCGGTGCATAATAAAACCAATTATGGAAATATGTTTCTCGTATTATAAGAGTACATGAACACGGAGAAAAATAAAAATCACATCAGACACTTTATTTACCCAATACAGATATTAAAAGCTTTGAAAACATACAATGTTAAACTAATTCACTGCCAGCATACCATGATGTTAGGTTAGGTTAAGTTAGTCATAACGCTAATGTCGAGTATAGGCCTGTTGTGTGTGTTCTCGTGTAAATTAACAAAAGAATACCACCTTTATAGGAACTCAGTATCGTTTACGAAGTCCATCAAACGTATCCAGTCAATACCTCTCAGGGTGACGTTGGCTGAAGTAGTTTAGCACGTTGACTACAAAAAACGAAGGTCCTGGGTTCGATCCCCGTATCTAACTGTTATTAAAAATAACAACACCAAGCATTTTTCTGATGTGCATTAGTGTTGCTTTGTATCATTTGTTGTAGGAAAGTTCAAGTGATGAAGGCATAGTCACTGGTCACTGAACTATACCTTCTTCAGCAGATACTAATCCTAATGATTGATGATGTTACAATCACAGCGCCCTCCATCGTTGTGTAGCAGAATCATCGGCGAAGCAAAATAACCAATACAAATGGCTACTAAACGCAGCTCCAACAAAAATTTAATACGCCTCATTTAACACCAGAGGCGCTGCAACACTGTTATTATAAAAACGTGCAAAAAAGCAGAGTTGTTTTGCCACCTATATTATCTATCCCTATCGCTTTCCTAAAGAAGGTATGTAAAACCTAGTAATAGTAGTAGGGATTCATTGCCTAAGTGTTACTTCTCTTATAAAAAAGAAAACCAAGGAGGGTATGTGTCATCCCTAAAATTTTGGGATCTCGGCTGGGCGAAAGCTGGACAATTACAAAGGAAGTGCTCCATTGTATCCATGTCCTCCATGCATGCCCTGCATACATTATCATTCATGGCTCGGATCCGCTACAAATGCCCTTGTAGATTAGAGTGCCTCGTTAAGAGGGCGGTCAACTCGGGCTTCTTTAGTTTCAACTTTCGCCTTGTTTTGCTTTCGTCCGGGTCGCCCCATAGAACCTTTGTTAGATTACCCACAGTACTACAATTCCATCGTGTCCTGTGAGCTATTTTCGCCCAATTTTGTGACTCGACCTTCGTTGCCTTGAAAGGCTTCCCATTAGTTAAGAGTTATTGTCCGTACCGTTCTGGCCTTTTCGTCAGTTCATTTGTACGTTCATTTCCGGTTACGCCGTAGTGGGCCCGCACCCATACCAGACGAATGTTTCCAAGTACTGAGTAATCGTTTATCATATTTTTGCAATCTAAAACGGTCCTAGAGTTTACTCTTTCGGTTGTGATTGCCCCTGATTGCCGACTTGCTGTCGGTAAACATATTGACCTCTGTGGGTCTAATATTCACACTGATCCATTTTAAAGCCTTCGTGATCGCCTGGAAGACTGTATTATGGTCAGGCAAGAGGAAGTAACTCTCGGTCTCCGTTTCTTCTATGAAGAAACCTAGGCCCGTTCTTTCCCCCTAACTTCGAGCCATCCGTGTAGTAACAAACTGCCACGGGTGTTTGTTCTAGGGTTCGATTGAACCAGGATTGTCTTTCTGGTATCAATGTCTGGCATTCAGCTATAATCGTAGTCCCACGTACCCGGTCGGACATGGTGTCTTGTCCGATCCATTTCCCCCATCACTTAAAGACTGCTGCTTCGTATCTAATACGAAGCAATAGGGCTAAGTCCCCATCTGGACCCACTGGCCCTTATGCACAACAGTTTCCGATCTAGCATCACTCCTAAAGACCGTTTCACACTATAATACAAGTATTAATATTTTTGACGAAAATGCATCCCTAATCTAATTTCTGTTTCAAAAATTTCAAAAAACAATAACAACTCAACATTTCAGAGTTGCATTTACCACAAAAGTATTAATACTTGTATTATAGTGTGAAACGGCCTTAAGTATTTGATCCTATCGGATAAGGTGATGATGGTCTGCATGATCTCTGTTTTCCTGGGTGATGTTAACATCGCTGTTCTTTACACAATACTTAATTAGACTCGTCTGATTCCGCTCTTAGCAGATGCATTGCACTTTTTATACTTAATACAAAGCTTCCAGAAGAATCTTACAACTCTTTCTTTTACGCACGAAAAGTTTACTTTGCCAAGTCTTAATTCAGCTGAGAGAATGAATGAAATATAAAATATGCCTCCCCTCTGCCTTTTTTCCAGCTGAGTTAAGATTTGGTAGAGTAAACTTTCCATCACAACACAACAGAGAATAAGCAGTAGTAAGAACAAGGGGTTTATCGGTGTGAATCGGCGCCAAAGCAGGCCAGGGTAGGGTTTTCAGCCAATTAAGTCCTGGCTGCTATTGTATTGGGATTCACGCGGCAAACAAGACATTGACTACCTTCAAGAGGGTAAAAGAATTAATGGACAATATTGTTCAAAATCGTGGTTGGAGTATTTCCTCTTCGACTACGGCATTTTGGTCCTAGATTAATGAAAACATGCTGCGGTGTTCTTAATTCTATAACAAAAACGTGGTAGTCGAATTCAAAATAGGCCGACCACTATAAGGAGGATTATGTCAACTTAATGGGTTGATTTAATGGGAGTTTAAAACCAAAATGACCGAATTTGGTCAACAAAGAATTTATTTTCCACCAGGACAATATTTTGCACATATGTATGTGCAGTTTCTGCTGCAAAAATTCATGATTTGGAGTACGAATTGCTCCCTTAGCCGCCCTATTCTACGGATTCAGCTTCGAGTCACCAAACCTAAAGAAATGGCTGGGCGTAAAGAGATGAAGTCATCTCACAAACAAATACATACCTACTGTGATGGCCTCGACATATCTTATTTTTGGGAAGGTTTAAAAAAAAATTGGAAAAATGTTGGGCAAAGGATCTAAAGCTCCAACGAGACCGACCACGTTGGAAAATAAAATGATTTTTTATCCAAAAACTTATATTTCGTTCAAAAAGTCACTTATTGACACTCACACTGGAATATATTTTTTGGCCTCCCGAGCCAGGGGTATAATCGTTACTTCCGATAACGGGATGATTCGATCGTGTTTTTCAGTTTGAGATTATGGCATTCGCTATTGAACAAAGTACGATATCGAATGCCATAATCTCAAACTGAAAAAACTGGGGCAAATCACGGCATTCGATACGACTCGTAATTTAAAAATATTTCCATATAAACTCTATTGAAATATTTTTAAATTACGAGTCGTATCGAATGCCGTTATTTGCCCCCTGATCGAATCAGCTCGTTATCCAAAGCGAAGATTAGACCCCAGAATCCGGTTAGAACTTTGTTATTTTCCTTTAGAGTGAAGATTTCTGCATATTCCTGAAGTTTGAAAATTCTGAAAATTTTTTATTTATTTTTTTTACTTAATTTGTTCCATTAAATAAATATAATATTCTTGTGTATAATTTAAAAGTTTTTACAACTTTCAAATATTCAATGTGATAATTCCAATACTTCAGCAGCGCATTAAGAAAAAAAAACAATTTTTATTGATTTTTATAATCAAAACTCCATTCTAAGACATTTTCTGCAAAATACCAAAATAAATAATATTCAATAAGATCTTAAATAAATATGCACTCCATTAAAAAAAAACTTTTTAATTGCATAGAAGAAAAAAAGTAAAGAACACGCCTTTTTGAAGGTTATTCAAAACGTTCTTAATACTTGTAAACTGCCAAACAATATTGAAAAAAAAATCAGAAACAGAAAAAAATTACGCCTATTATTTTAAACATTTAATTTTCAACGGGTTTTATTCACTAAACGACATTTAGTAAGAAAATATATTTTTTTTATTTAAACAACATTCCATTTTTTTATATAAAAAGTTGAAGTATGCCCGGTCGGTCGGTCGGTCGTCAATACTTTTGTATGCAAAAGCCAACAAAAGCATATTTTGTATATTTTTGGGAGCTTTCAAAAAATTTTATGCTGTTTTTTTCGAATACATTTTGCTGTTTTTAAAGCAGTAAAATAATAACCATGCACAACAACAGTAATTGCAACAAGCAAACGTCTGTTTATTGCTGCACCAAAAAGCAATAACAAAAACATTTTTTCTTCAAAAAAAAAAAAAATACCAACTATCAAATTCTAGCCGAGTATCTATTTACCTGCACGTAGACACATACGTACGTACCTCGTATGTAGATATGTATGTGTGTGTGTGTGTGTATACATATGCAGCTTAATAAGAGTTACTAACCAGAGCCTTGAAATAATGTCATCTTTAAGAAATAAATGTGCTGGCGAAAAGAAAATCTTTAAGCAAAAGTTTTGGTAGCAAGCTTTACACTTTTAATTTTAATATTAGAAAGCTCTTTTATTTTATTTTTTGTTTAGGAAAAGCGTAATTCTATGCGAAAGCTATAAAATGAAATACTTTAAGATGTAGAAATTTCGAATATGTTTAAAATGTGATTTTTAATACAAGATATGAATATGTGCTATACATATTTCACATTTCAATTCATAGGCCATATAGGCCACATACAGGCATTTAACCCGGTTTTATTGTTCAAAAGTAATTTTTGAAGCCTCCGTGTTTTAAAAGGAGATTTTTCATAATTGATTGTTACCAACATCTTTTTTTCCAAACCGAGTTTGTGGAACCAGTTTTTTCGGGCCGGTTTTTTCGAACCGGCTTTTACCCGGGGTTTTGATCGTTGCTTTCGATAACGAGCTGATTCGAACACGTTTTTCAGTTTGAGATTATGACATTCGCTATCGATATGGTTAGATATCGAATGGCATAATCTCAAACTGAAACAAAGTGATCGAATCAGCTCGTTATCGAAGGCGACGATCGAAACCCCGGGTAAAAGCCAGTTCGAAAAAACCTGTTCCACAAACTCGGTTTGGAAAAAAAGATGTTGGTATTTGGTTTTGTTATTCAAACCGGTTTTTTTGAACCACAGGTTTTGAATAAAGATTTATTACCAACTCGTTTTTTCCAAACCGAAACAATTTTTTTTCGAACCACCCCTCTTTTACCCGGTTTTCAGAACCACGGTTTTTTAAATGCATATTTTTCCAAACTGGATTTTACCAACTATTTAGTTTTTTTTTTCAAACCGGGGTTTTCCCCATCGGTTTTTTTTTTTGAACCGGTCCTTAACCCGGTTTTGTTTTTCAAACCGGTTTTATGTAAAATGTTTTTTTTAATTGACGCTTTCCCAAACTGATTTTTACCAACTCGTTTTTTCCAAACCGGGGATTTTTCAAACCTGGATTTTTCCTAGCCGGCTTTTAACTCGTTTTGTTTTTATACCGGTTTATTGAACCACAACTTTTTGACAGGAGCTTTTTTTCCCAAATTGGTTTTAAAAAATTATTTTTTTCCAAACCGGATTTTCCCCATCGGGTTTTTGCGAACCGACCTTTAACCCGGTTTTATATTTCAAACCGGTTTCATGAACAATGGTTTTTAAATTGACACTTTCCCAAACTGGTTTTTGTCAACTTGTTTTCTTTCCAAACCCAGTTTTTTCCACACCTGGATTTTTCGAATCGTCCTTTAACGTTTTGTTTTTTACACCAGTTTATTGAACCACGACATTTTAAAATGAGATTTTTCCAAATTGGTTTTACCAAATCGTTTTTTTTTCTAAACCGTGTTTTTCCGAACCGAGTTCTTCTGAACCCGGTTTTGATTTTCAAACGACGGTTTCTTAAAAGGAGATGTCTCCAAATTGGTTTTTACCAACTCGTATTTTTTCAAGGCAACTCTTTTCCGAACCCAATTTTTTCACCATTTTTCGGGCTAATTTTTTTTAATTTCGAGATTTTTTCCAAATCGGGTTTTCCAGAACCTGCGTTTGATTTTCAAACCGCTTTCCCAAACTGGTTTTTACTAACTCGTTTCATTTTAAACCGGGTTTTTTCGAACCGGGTTTGATTTTCAAACCACGGATTTTTAAAAATGATGAGATGTTTCCAAATTGGCTTACCAACTCGTATTTTTCCAAGCCAGATCTTTTCCGAACCGAGGTTTTTCCAAACCGGGTTTTTCTAAAATGTATTTTTTCAGCCGTTTTTTTAGGTCTAATTTATTTACATTCGATCTTTTTTCCAAACCGGGTTTTTTCCAAAGCGAGCTTTTCCGAAACCGGGTTTGATTTTCAAATCACGGCTTTTTAAAAGGATATACTACATATGTATGTATTTCCAAATTGGTTTGCCAAACTCGTATTTTTCTAAGCCAGCTCTTTTCCGAACCGAGTTTTTTTCCCAAGCAGGTTTTTCCAAACCGCAATTTTGCAACTGTTTTTAGGGCGTAGTTTTTTAAATTCGAAATTTTTTCCAAACTGGGTTTTTCCGAAACCGGTTTTGATTTTCAAACCACGGTTTTTTAAAAGGAGATGTTTTGAAATTGGTTTACCAACTCGTTTTTCCGAACCCGGTTTGTGTGTGTGTTTATAAAAGGTGATGTTTCCAAATTGGTTTATAAAAAGAGTATTTTTCCAAACCAGCTCTTTTCCAAACAGGGTTTTTTTCGAAACCGGTTTTGATTTTCAAACCACGGGTTTTTAAAAGGAAATGTTTTCAAATTGGTTTACCAAATCGTAATTTTCCCAGCCAACTGTTTTCCGAACCGAGTTTTTTTTTCAACCCGGTTTTTTCCGAACCCGGGTTTGATTTTCAAACCAAAATTTTTTAAAAGCAGATGTTTCCAAATTGGTTTACCAAACTCGCATTTTTCGAAGCCAGCTCTTTTCCGAACCGAGTTTTTTTCCAAACCGTATATTTTTCAACCGATTTGTCCGACTAATTTTTTATCGGATTTCTTTTGCCGATTTTTAAGTTCGAAATGCTTTTTGGATAAGTTGAATTGAACAATTTATCTTCCACAGAAAAACGCTGAATATTATTTTAAATAGAATGAAACCTTTCCGAAAATAAGTTTCTAAATACTGACGTGTACATTTCTAATATTTTGAAAGTGTACATTTCTAATATTTTGGGATAAACAATTTTTCGTAGACGGATAGGGTTTGAGATTTTCCCGGACTTTTGCACTTCCCGGGAAACGGGAATTAAAAAATCAAGCTCCCGGGAAAAGTTAATGTTCTAAATTAAATACATTTATTAAATGAAAGTTGGTGAAATTTTGATTGTTTTATTAATGTAAGCATTCTTTTGAAATAAAAGTTAATAAAAAAGCAGTTCTAAGACAAATTTTTAAGAATTTTTAATTAAATTTAAGCAAATGGAATGAAGTTATTACACAGCAAAAGATCATATAAAAACCAATTTACGACTGTTACCATAATTAGTAGACAATTTTCTAATAAAACCTACCTTCATTTTAATAAGAATTTGCCTTGCTTGTTTCTCATTCTTTTTGAAAAAGTTCCAGGCGGTTTCTTATCGTTAAGTACAAGCAGGTTACAGTACCATACTGCGCTGCGCCGAATTTTGAATACCCTGAGCCACAGTATGTCTAAGTGTCTTTAATTTTTCATTTTATTTCTCCTAAAATATTTTCTTCAGGGTTTCCATAATAGCGTCTACTTGTAATAAATTTAAGTTTCGTCAACTCAGAGTTCTTACAGCTTAAAATTTTCACTACACTTTTCAAAATTTGTTCACTAATTCGGCGAAAAATCACTTCAAGTTCGCTTAGCATCGAATTATTTACTTTAGGAAATGATTATATCATTGCAATCATTGATACTTATACAATTTCAACTTCAATTCCACTTTTTTTAGGAGATATGGTATGACCTCAATTTAATGGAATTTTTATGAAATTTCAGACTAGATTTGAATAGCTCACATTTTTATTTTATATTAAAAAAAAACATGAAAATTTTACTTCTTGTTTATCGGAGTCGAAAGAATTCTTTCTTTCTTACAGTTACATTTAAAACAAAAACTCAATTTAAATTTTAAGATTAAAAAATTTCCTTCGAACAAGGTATACATATGTAAGTGTTTAAACAGACGATGAAAAACGTGTCAACGTTCGTGTAAATTTAGTCATACAATCATTCAAACGAACTTTTGTAATATATAAAAAAATAATAAGTTTTTATATTAAAGTAAAATTGGATTATAAATTCTATATACTTATGAAATAACATGCACTTTAAATTTCCCGTTTTCCCGGGAAAATCTCAAAAATTTCCCGGGAATATTAGACAGACATTTCCCGGGATTTCCCGCCCGGGAATTCCCGTTTCCCAAACCCTATAGACGGATCTATAGCCTAAAGAACAGTTTTATTGATACCCATTATTTTTGCCGCAGGTATCACCAGCATTTTTACAACTCCTAAAGAATTTGGAAATAAATATAGGACGTACGTTTGTAAATTGGAAATTCCAATCTATTAAAGTTCTGCTTCTCAAAGCTGGTGGTATGGCTATTGTTGTTGTTTGTTGTTGCTGTTGTTTGGTGCATTAAACTGTAAGTGCAACCAAATAAAAAAAAAACAAAAACAAAAAAGAACTGCATACTACGAATACAACAAGCTTACTTACAAGCTTATTTGAGGCAATTTTTTTATTTTTGATTATGATACTACTGCCCCAGCAAACTTACAAAAATCAACTACGACAATACACACATACTCGTATACGCAAATGCACCACATACAAACTGGTAAGATTGGTTTAAAGTTTCAAGGACTTTTGGTGGACATTCACTTTTCAAAATACAAAAATAAACAGCAAACTAAAAGCACACGTTTATTGTAAAGAGAATTAAAAAAAAAACATAGTAAAACAAAAACAAAAACATGCAAGAAACTAGATGCATATTATATTAAATTGTATAAAAATGAACGATTTAGATTAAAATAAAACAACAACAATTACGAGAATAAAACAAAAACTATGTGTAGGCATGTGTGTGTGTATGCAATAATAAATTCAAATATTGCAAACCGTGCCAATGCACTCTGGAACGGAGATACCCATGCAGCGAAAAGAATATAATTACATATATACATACATACATACATACATACTCGTACATATGTATGTATATTACAAGCTGACACAGAAACGAAATCAAACCGATCCAGCAAGTCGCTGTAAGCTAAGGTGGCGTTTTTTTATTTAGAAAGAAAAAAAAAACAATGTAATAAAGCTTTACGAAAAACCAAACAAGAGTGATGATGAGAAATGTATTAAAATGTTAAAATTTTAGTTTTTTTTTTTGTTAAATGTGAAAGTTTCTAAAGAAAGCTTTTAAATTTTTTTAATAAAAAATTGCCCCAAAACTTAATTAAGAGTTACTTGCATGGAAAGTTGAAAGCTTTTAAAAAATCAGCATATTTTTTAAAAGAGCTTTTGAAAATTCTTTGCGAAATCTTTAAACTACTATTAAGTCGCTTAAAAGCTTTAAGCTGAAAAAAATGGGAATAGGTATACATATGAGCATTTCCACAGGAATGTCAACTTTTTGTAGCGTGCGACACCAAGCAAATATGCTTGTTTTTTTTTCAAAGAAAACTAAACTTTTTTTACTTCTTTACATATTTGTGTAGGCCGTCCGTCAGGTAAAATTTTAAGAAAAATCGAATCACGTTGTTCAGGAATAGAAGGTTAATTGCTTGCTGTCGCACGCGACAAAAAAGTGGAATTTCTCGGAGAAATTCCCATATATTATAGTGTTGTTAAAAAATACAGTTAAAATTTTTAGTTTGAGCGAAGGCTCTTACTTTTTATAGCAGATTTTTGGCAAAAGTAAAAATAATTACCAAACTTTATTACGTTAGCCCTTAAGTAAGGAACAGGTGTAGACCCAGGCCGATGCACGTTTTTCTTTGTGGTCTCTGCTGCTAGAACCAGGCTATTATAGCACCTTGTTTTTTTTCTTTTAGCAATATTTCTAAAATCTCCTTTTGCAGGTATTACTTAAAAGCTTTAATTTTTTTTTTTAATTTTTATTTGGCACAAGTAGTTTTTCAAAAGCCAGAAAGCTTTTCATATTTCCAAGAGCTTCTGTTTTAAATAAGCGCTGAAATTAAAAGCATTTGTGTATTTTAACTTTAAAGCAGCTACGTTCAAGCCATATGCACAATGTGTAAACTTTTATAAAGAGCTTTTTGTGCTTTCACGCCGACGAGAGCACAGCAACCAACCAGAGATCGGCGACAACAATGCTTGATCTCTCTTATTTTCAAAAGAAACAAGAAAAAATTTAAAAGCTTTCAAAGCTGTTTACCTCATATGCAAATATCCCACATATTCTGACTCTTAACATCTTTGCCAGCTTTTACAATTTATTCCTGTTTCTTTCCACAATAAGCAGCAAGCATTTATTTTCACCGTGATCTAACTAACCTTTGTGCACAAGGTGTATTGTAAAAGCTTGCACATTGTAAATATGGCTTGGACGTACATATCTGCTTTAAAAGGTCATTAGAGATTATTTTTTATGTATCTTTATTTCAAAAGTTCGCTACAAATTGAGTTTAAAATGTAACAAGCTTGCAGCTTTTTAATTTTAATGAAAAGCTTTCTTGACTCCTTAACTAAAATGTGCAGATTTTTAGCTTTCGGAAACTTTTAATGAAACGTTTGACAAAGCTTTCTGAGACAAATCTACTAATTCCATAAAAAAAATATTTCAAGCACCATCAGGGCTGCCAGTAATGGGGATTTTACCCCAAACGTGGGGATTTTACAATTTCTTTGGGGGCAAAAAAAAAATTAGTTTGGAAACAGAGGATTTTTCCAGGATTATTTAAAACCATCTTTTGGTTTTTCTATATTACTACATCTGAAAGTGATAGTGTAGCGAAAATGATTAATTTTGAAATGAGCAGTTATAAAAACAGTTTGTTTTTAAGTAAGTGACATGAATAGTTTGAATATAAATCTTCAAAGTGAAAATATGGACCCTTGCAGCTTAAACGACACATTTTGATTTCTAGCGTTGTGTTTTAAAATTTTTAAATTGTTGATTTTATGACGCTTTAGATTATTCAGGCAACAATGACACCTGAAAACCCTATTGCACAATTAATATAATACAATAAATTTAGGTAAAAGATGAATTTCAAAATATGTTTATTAAGGGTTATAAAAAAATTGTTATCGTATTTTTTGTGGAGTTTGTGGAGATTTTTTGGAATTTGTCTGGGAATAGCGACAAAAATTACCTGACAGACCTGAGCAGACATAAACACATAGAAATTTTTTAAGAAAATTTTGTTTTGAAAGATGCTTAAAAAAATTAAACAAAATTTCTTTTTAAGTTTTACTTTATATAAATCCGTAGTAGTGATTATATGTTTCACCAAAACCTAGTACTTAAGAAATTTCGGGGCAAATCTTGCAGATTTCAAATACAAAAAAAAAATCTACTACGTCACTAGATTTTGTTGAAATCTAATTAAAAAAGTTAGAACTTAGTGATGAAACTATGGTTTTTTCAAAATTGTAAATACTAAAAAATAAGAATCTACACAGGGGAAAAACTGCCTGATAGAATCAAGAAGATTTTCTCTATGAACCGTTTTTAGGCTAAGGGGTATCCCAGCAGAAAGAAGCGAAAATTTTTTCATATTGTTTTTATGTGGTAAATCTTATTAATTTTATCAAGAAGAAAACCACATAAGGTCAAGAAGAAATCTTATTATTCACAACTTTTTTTACACAATTTCCGTTATTTTTGGCACCAAAAAAAAAAAAACAATCCATAGAGAAAAACTTCTTGATTCTATTAGGTTTTCTTATAAATTGTAAACTATAGGGATTTCTTATTGATTTTATTAGGTTGCCTTCTTGATTTTTTAAAAAGGTTTTCTTCTTGATTTTATTAGATTGCCTTATTGATTTTTTCAATAAGGTTTTCTTCTTGATTTTAGTATGTTCCTATATGATTATGTTTAAAGCATCTTATTGATTTTTTTTAATAAGGAAATCTTCTTGATTTTATGAGGTGTCTTGTTATTTAGTTTTTTTAAATAGACATAGAGAACATTTTTTTTCATACTCTTTTTCATTTTTGTATAAAAATGTATGCACAATAATTTCAATAGTTATTCAGGCTGCTTGTTAGCATATTGGGTAGAGTGCTTGTCTATCAGGTAGAAGTTTGCTGGTTCAATACTTGGTGAGTAAGTTAGTTAAGAAAATAACATAATGTGTATGTATATACATATGTATAAATAAATAACATCTACAATATACTACATATGTACGTATGTCTATGGTATAGAATTTAAATGAAAATACATAAGTACAGAGAATAAAGACGCAATTTTTTTTTATTGAAAAAATCAATAAGATAACCTGATAAAAACTACAAGATTTCTGCTTGATTTTTTCAAAAAGGTTTTCTCTATGAAATGAATAAGATTTCCTTATTGAAAAAAAACCCATAGAGATTTCTTATTAATTTTGTTCTATTTTATGAGGTATTTAGTAAGCACTGTTTTCTCTGTGTATACTTAAAAAGTTGTGAGAATTAGCTAAAGATGTTTGGTTTGTAGTTTAGGAACAATTTCAGTCAATGATTTTTGTTTGGTAGACGAAATCTCTATACATGCAAACAAGAAAACTGAGTGTAAACATCATAGATTTTGTTAAAGATTTCCATTGAAATTTAGTAAATTTCGTGCAGGCGTAAATAGGACATTTGTTTAAGAAAACTATTTTGCTTTAGAGAAAATTAGCTTTAAGTTTTTTTTTTCAGAAACCGAAAATTTGATGTTGCTTTGATTTTTTTCTCCATTGGCTTATGCATTTAAAATCATTAAATTAATTTCAACTGCCCACCGCTTTATAAATATTATTTACAAAATAATTCTACTCTCATATGTGGTATTAAGTATTTTAATTTATTTTTGACCCAGCTTCAGTGTCTTAACCAAGCGATCGCCATATCAAAACACAGCAACACCACACCCAATTCTTTGCCAGCAATTGAAAAATATCAAGAAAATAAAAACTTGCTTAATTATAATTATTTAATTTATATTTTTTTTTTTTTTTGTTTTTTTTTGACTGGTTGATCTACTTTTACAAATAAAAGCACTTTGAAATTGTAGCTGAAAAAAAAAAAATTATCACGTAGCGTATTCTTAGAATGTCTTTTTGAGCAGAACTAGTTAAAAACACTAAATAAATAACTGAACATAAAAAGATTTTAGGTACAGAAATTATGAAATAAGATAAAAGCATTTTATTAGCCGTTAATGATAAATCAAACAGTCAAACACGGATACAAAATATGTACATAATATGTATGTTCATACTTAGAGATACATATCTGTTGCCTTGTCTTGATATAAAAAAAGCAACAAATATTTGAACTGTACTCCTAATAATAATATTAAGTTAATTCATGATTTTTATGGGCTTCCCAGGGTCGATTGTCCAAATATTAATAGCAACCAAGTGGTAAAAGTGGATTTTTGGAGAAAAATTCATATCAGCGCAGCTAATTGGATTTATTCCATTTACATTTTAAACTGTTATGAATAAATTAATTGGACAATTATTTTAACCATTTAAGTATCGAATTTTAACTTTAACTAGACTTAGAAGTGCTTCGTAGAGAGAAGATGTGAGAAAACATGTACCGGTTTTGAAAACCCAAATTTTATTTACAAAACTTTTCAAACATAAACGCAGAGTTCATTTAGTGTGTTTAATTTTCTATTACAAAATGTTTTACATCCATTCGATTTAATTAAATGCAATAAAACCCCATGTCTTAAAAGTAATTATGGTTTAAAAGTGAGTGAAATATGGTTTAACATATTTCTCCATCAAAACATTTTTTTATAAGCTTTAAACTCTTGAAACATGTTATTCAAATGAGAACCCCAACAAGATCCACGATACACTCTTTTTTTTATCAATTATTTATCATTATATTTTTTTATATTCGTATAACAAGCAAATAAGAAAATTCTAATATATCCGCTGCCTCATGCCATGCTCGACTAGACATAAAGCCAAACAGTGTTATCAGTAATAAATTCATATGTCGTGCTTGCTTCCTCTATGAAAGCTAATTTGGCAAAAAAAATTTTTGAAACCCGGTTTTTTATTCGCTTAATAACGATCAAACCCGGGTTTAGTATTAAAAAATTGCAGCAAAAAAATATACTAAAAATTACTTGTTTGTAAAACCGACTTATCAGCAACAAGACCGTGAGGCAGGCAGGTTAATCGAGTTTAAAATCGCTTATAAGGCCGACTAAACATGATTTTGCAATCGATGCTGAAATAATGATTCCGAGCTTAGGGCTGCTGTATTAAAGCTAATTTAATAAAAAAAATTTTTTTTTGAAAACCGGTTATTCGACTAGCCATGACGAAACCCGGGTTTAGTTTTTCAAATATTGCAACTAAACTTAATTAAAAATTACTTTTTTGTAATATTAAAAATATTGCAGCAAAAATATACTAAAAATTATTATTTGTAAAACAGGATTATTGGTAATAAGACCCTGAGGCAGGTTAATCGAGTTTAAAATCTGTTATAAAGCCGACTAAACACGATTTTGCAATCGATCGTAAAAGGAAGCTGTGTAAAAGCTAATTTGATTAAAAAAATTTTTTTTAAAAACGGTTTTTTATTCGATTAACCATGATGAAACCCGGGTTTACTTTTACAAATATTTCAACTAAACTTGTTTAAAAATTACTTTTTTTTAATATTAAAAATATTTCACAAAAAAATTTATTTTTTGTGAAACAGACTTATTAGTAATAAGACCCTGAGGCAGGTTAATCGAGTTAAAAATCGGTTATAAAGCCGACTTAACACGAATATGCAGTCGATTCTGAAATAATGATTCCAAGCATAGAAGGAGCTTTCTAAAAGCAAATTTTATAAAAAAAAAATTTAAAACCCGGTTTTTTATTCGACTAACCATGATGAAACCCGGGTTTAGTTTTTACTCAGAATTCCTGGAAGTTCGAGTTTTCAGGAGATTTTCGAAAAACTTTAAATTTGCCGAACTATATTAACATTTTCCAAGATATGATAAAATTTTTTTTAGGAAGGAGGCGATGCGGGCGGACAAAAAGGGTGACCTATTGTGGACCACATTGTACTCTAAAAACGTGCATACTCAGAATTCCTGGAAGTTCGAGTTTTCAGGAGATTTTCGAAAAATTTTAAATTTGCCGAACTATATTAACATTTTCCAAGATATGATAAAATTTTTTTTAGGAAGGAGGCGATGCGGGCGGACAAAAAGGGTGACCTATTGTGGACCACATTGTACTCTAAAAACGTGCATACTCAGAATTCCTGGAAGTTCGAGTTTTCAGGAGATTTTCGAAAAACTTTAAATTTGCCCAACTATATTAAAATTTTTCGAACAAAATTTTTTTAGGAAGGAGGCGATAAAAAGGGTGACCTATTGTGGACCACATTGAACTCTAAAAACGTGCATACTCAGAATTTCTAGAAGTTCGAGTTTTTACGAGATTTTCGAAAAAATTTTAAATTTGCCCAACTATATTAACATTCTCCAAGATGTGACCAAATTTTTTAGGAAGGAGGCGATGCGGGCGGACAAAAAGGGTGACCTATTGGGGACCACATTGTACTCTAAAAACGTGCATACTCAGAATTCCTGAAAGTTCGAGTTTTCAGGAGATTTTCGAAAAATTTTAAATTTGCCGAACTATATTAACATTTTCCAAGATATGATAAAATTTTTTTTAGGAAGGAGGCGATGCGGGCGGACAAAAAGGGTGACCTATTGTGGACCACATTGTACTCTAAAAACGTGCATACTCAGAATTCCTGGAAGTTCGAGTTTTCAGGAGATTTTCGAAAAACTTTAAATTTGCCCAACTATATTAAAATTTTTCGAACAAAATTTTTTTAGGAAGGAGGCGATGCGGGCGGACAAAAGTGGTGACCTATTATGGACCACATTCTACTCTAAAAAAGTGCATACTTAGAATTTCTGGAACTTCGAATTTTCAAGAAAAAACCTTAAATTTGACCAACTATATTAACATTTTCCAAGATTTGACCAAATTTTTTTTGGGAAGGAGGCGATGCGGGCGGACAAAAAGGGTGACCTATCGTGGACCACATTGTACTCTAAAAACGTGCATACTCAGAATTCCTGGAAGTTCGAGTTTTCAGGAGATTTTCGAAAAACTTTAAATTTGCCCAGCTATATTAACATTTTTCGAACAAAATTTTCTTAGGAAGGAGGCGATTCGGGCGGACAAAAGTGGCCACCTATTATGGATCACATAGTACTGTAAAAACGTGCATACTCAGAATTTCTGGAACTTCGAATTTTCAAGAAAAAACCTTAAATTTGACCAACTATATTAACATTTTCCAAGATTTGACCAAATTTTTTTTGGGAAGGAGGCGATGCGGGCGGACAAAAAGGGTGACCTATTGTGGACCACATTGTACTCTAAAAACGTGCATACTCAGAATTCCTGGAAGTTCGAGTTTTCAGGAGATTTTCGAAAAACTTTAAATTTGCACAGCTATATTAACATTTTTCGAACAAAATTTTCTTAGGAAGAGGCGATTCGGGCGGACAAAAGTGGCCACCTATTATGGATCACATAGTACTGTAAAAACGTGCATACTCAGAATTTCTGGAACTTCGAATTTTCAAGAAAAAACCTTAAATTTGACCAACTATATTAACATTTTCCAAGATTTGACCAAATTTTTTTTGGGAAGGAGGCGATGCGGGCGGACAAAAAGGGTGACCTATTGTGGACCACATTGTACTCTAAAAACGTGCATACTCAGAATTCCTGGAAGTTCGAGTTTTCAGGAGATTTTCGAAAAACTTTAAATTTGCCCAGCTATATTAACATTTTTCGAACAAAATTTTCTTAGGAAGGAGGCGATTCGGGCGGACAAAAGTGGCCACCTATTATGGATCACATAGTACTGTAAAAACGTGCATACTCAGAATTCCTGGAAGTTCGAGTTTTCAGGAGATTTTCGAAAAACTTTAAATTTGCCCAACTATATTAAAATTTTTCGAACAAAATTTTTTTAGGAAGGAGGCGATGCGGGCGGACAAAAGTGGTGACCTATTATGGACCACATTCTACTCTAAAAAAGTGCATATTTAGAATTTCTGGAACTTCGAATTTTCAAGAAAAAACCTTAAATTTGACCAACTATATTAACATTTTCCAAGATGTGACCAAAATTTTTTAGGAAGGAGGCGATGCGGGCGGACAAAAAGGGTGACCTATTGTGGACCACATTGTACTCTAAAAACGTGCATACTCAGAATTTCTAGAAGTTCGAGTTTTTACGAGATTTTCGAAAAAATTTTAAATTTGCCCAACTATATTAACATTTTCCAAGATGTGACCAAATTTTTTTTAGGAAGGAGGAGATGCGGGCGGACAAAAAGGGTGATATATTGTGGACCACATTGTACTCTAAAAACGTGAATACTCAGAATTCCTGGAAGTTCGACTTTTCAGGAGATTTTCGAAAAATTTTAAATTTGCCCAACTATATTTACATTTTCCAAGATGTGACCAAATTTTTTTAGGAAGGAGGAGATGCGGGCGGACAAAAAGGGTGACATATTGTGGACCACATTGTACTCTAAAAACGTGCATACTCAGAATTCCTGGAAGTTCGAGTTTTCAGGAGATTTTCGAAAAATTTTAAATTTGCCGAACTATATTAACATTTTCCAAGATGTGACCAGATTTTTTTAGGAAGGAGGCGATGCGGGCGGACAAAAAGGGTGACCTATTGTGGACCACATTGTACTCTAAAAACGTTCATACTCAGAATTCCTGGAAGTTCGCGTTTTCAGCAGATTTTCGAAAAACTTTAAATTTGCCCAGCTATATTAAAATTTTTCGAACAAAATTTTTTTAGGAAGGAGGCGATGCGGGCGGACAAAAGTGGTGACCTATTATGGACCACATTCTACTCTAAAAAAGTGCATACTTAGAATTTCTGGAAGTTCGAGTTTTCAAGAAAAAACCGTAAATTTGACCAACTATATTAACATTTTCCAAGATTTGACCAAATTTTTTTTCGGGAAGGAGTCGATGCGGGCGAAAAAAAGTGGCCACCTATTATGGACCACATAGTACCTTAAAAACGTGCATACTCAGACTTTCTATAAGTTCGAGTTTTTACGAGATTTTCAAAAAATTTTAAATTTGCCCAACTATATTTACATTTTCCAAGATGTGACCAAATTTTTTTAGGAAGGAGGCGATGCGACCGGACAAAAAGGGTGACCTATTGTGGACCACATTGTACTCTAAAAACGTGCATACTCAGAATTCCTGGAAGTTCGAGTTTTCAGGAGATTTTCGAAAAATTTTAAATTTGCCCAACTATATTTACATTTTCCAAGATGTGACCAAATTTTTTTAGGAAGGAGGCGATGCGGGCGGACAAAAAGGGTGACCTATTGTGGACCACATTGCACTCTAAAAACGTGCATACTCAGAATTTCTAGAAGTTCGAGTTTTTACGAGATTTTCGAAAAAATTTTAAATTTGCCCAACTATAACATTTTCCAAGATGTGACCAAATTTTTTTAGGAAGGAAGCGATGCGGGCGGACAAAAAGGGTGACCTATTGTGGACCACATTGTACTCTAAAAACGTGCATACTCAGAATTCCTGGAAGTTCGAGTTTTCAGGAGATTTTCGAAAAACTTTAAATTTGCCCAACTATATTAAAATTTTTCGAACAAAATTTTTTTAGGAAGGAGGCGATGCGGGCGGACAAAAAGGGTGACCTATTGTGGACCACATTGTACTCTAAAAACGTGCATACTCAGAATTCCTGGAAGTTCGAGTTTTCAGGAGATTTTCGAAAAACTTTAAATTTGCCCAACTATATTAAAATTTTTCGAACAAAATTTTTTTAGGAAGGAGGCGATGCGGGCGGACAAAAAGGGTGACCTATTGTGGACCACATTGTACTCTAAAAACGTGCATACTCAGAATTCCTGGAAGTTCGAGTTTTCAGGAGATTTTCGAAAAATTTTAAATTTGCCCAACTATATTTACATTTTCCAAGATGTGACCAAATTTTTTTAGGAAGGAGGCGATGCGGGCGGACAAAAAGGGTGACCTATTGTGGACCACATTGCACTCTAAAAACGTGCATACTCAGAATTTCTAGAAGTTCGAGTTTTTACGAGATTTTCGAAAAATTTTAAATTTGCCCAACTATATTTACATTTTTCAAGATGTGACCAAATTTTTTTAGGAAGGAGGCGATGCGGGCGGACAAAAAGGGTGACCTATTGTGGACCACATTGTACTCTAAAAACGTGCATACTCAGAATTCCTGGAAGTTCGAGTTTTCAGGAGATTTTCGAAATATTTTAAATTTGCCCAACTATATTTACATTTTCCAAGATGTGACCAAATTTTTTTAGGAAGGAGGCGATGCGGGCGGACAAAAATGGTGACCTATTGTGGACCACATTGTACTCTAAAAACGTGCATACTCAGAATTTCTAGGAGTTCGAGTTTTTACGAGATTTTCGAAAAAATTTTAAATTTGCCTAACTATATTAACATTTTCCAAGATGTGACCAAATTTTTTTAGGAAGGAGGCGATGCGGGCGGACAAAAAGGGTGACCTATTGTGGACCACATTGTACTCTAAAAACGTGCATACTCAGAATTCCTGGAAGTTCGACTTTTCAGGAGATTTTCGAAAAATTTTAAATTTGCCCAACTATATTTACATTTTCCAAGATGTGACCAAATTTTTTTAGGAAGGAGGAGATGCGGGCGGACAAAAATGGTGACCTATTGTGGACCACATTGTACTCTAAAAACGTGCATACTCAGAATTTCTAGAAGTTCGAGTTTTAACGAGATTTTCGAAAAAAATTTTAAATTTGCCTAACTATATTAACATTTTCCAAGATGTGACCAAATTTTTTTAGGAAGAAGGCGATGCGGGCGGACAAAAAGGGTGACATATTGTGGACCACATTGTACTCTAAAAACGTGCATACTCAGAATTCCTGGAAGTTCGAGTTTTCACGAGATTTTCGAAAAATTTTAAATTTGCCGAACTATATTAACATTTTCCAAGATATGACCAAATTTTTTTAGGAAGGAGGCGATGCGGGCGGACAAAAAGGGTGACCTATTGTGGACCACATTGTACTCTAAAAACGTGCATACTCAGAATTCCTGGAAGTTCGAGTTTTCAGGAGATTTTCGAAAAACTTTAAATTTGCCCAGCTATATTAACATTTTTCGAACAAAATTTTCTTAGGAAGGAGGCGATTCGGGCGGACAAAAGTGGCCACCTATTATGGATCACATAGTACTGTAAAAACGTGCATACTCAGAATTCCTGGAAGTTCGAGTTTTCAGGAGATTTTCGAAAAACTTTAAATTTGCCCAACTATATTAAAATTTTTCGAACAAAATTTTTTTAGGAAGGAGGCGATGCGGGCGGACAAAAGTGGTGACCTATTATGGACCACATTCTACTCTAAAAAAGTGCATACTTAGAATTTCTGGAACTTCGAATTTTCAAGAAAAAACCTTAAATTTGACCAACTATATTAACATTTTCCAAGATGTGACCAAATTTTTTTAGGAAGGAGGCGATGCGGGCGGACAAAAAGGGTGACCTATTGTGGACCACATTGTACTCTAAAAACGTGCATACTCAGAATTTCTAGAAGTTCGAGTTTTTACGAGATTTTCGAAAAAATTTTAAATTTGCCCAACTATATTAACATTTTCCAAGATGTGACCAAATTTTTTTAGGAAGGAGGCGATGCGGGCGGACAAAAAGGGTGACATATTGTGGACCACATTGTACTCTAAAAACGTGCATACTCAGAATTCCTGGAAGTTCGAGTTTTCAAGAGATTTTCGAAAAATTTAAATTTGCCGAACTATAGATATTAACATTTTCCAAGATATGACCAAATTTTTTTAGGAAGGAGGCGATGCGGGCGGACAAAAAGGGTGACCTATTGTGGACCACATTGTACTCTAAAAACGTGCATACTCAGAATTTCTAGAAGTTCGAGTTTTTACGAGATTTTCGAAAAAATTTTAAATTTGCCCAACTATATTAACATTCTCCAAGATGTGACCAAATTTTTTAAGAAGGAGGCGATGCGGGCGGACAAAAAGGGTGACCTATTGGGGACCACATTGTACTCTAAAAACGTGCATACTCAGAATTCCTGGAAGTTCGAGTTTTCACGAGATTTTCGAAAAATTTTAAATTTGCCGAACTATATTAACATTTTCCAAGATATGACCAAATTTTTTTAGGAAGGAGGCGATGCGGGCGGACAAAAAGGGTGACCTATTGTGGACCACATTGTACTCTAAAAACGTGCATACTCAGAATTCCTTGAAGTTCGAGTTTTCAGGAGATTTTCGAAAAACTTTAAATTTGCCCAGCTATATTAACATTTTTCGAACAAAATTTTCTTAGGAAGGAGGCGATTCGGGCGGACAAAAGTGGCCACCTATTATGGATCACATAGTACTGTAAAAACGTGCATACTCAGAATTCCTGGAAGTTCGAGTTTTCAGGAGATTTTCGAAAAACTTTAAATTTGCCCAACTATATTAAAATTTTTCGAACAAAATTTTTTTAGGAAGGAGGCGATGCGGGCGGACAAAAGTGGTGACCTATTATGGACCACATTCTACTCTAAAAAAGTGCATACTTAGAATTTCTGGAACTTCGAATTTTTAAGAAAAACCCTTAAATTTGACCAACTATATTAACATTTTCCAAGAAGTGACCAAATTTTTTTAGGAAGGAGGCGATGCGGGCGGACAAAAAGGGTGACCTATTGTGGACCACATTGTACTCTAAAAACGTGCATACTCAGAATTCCTGGAAGTTCGAGTTTTCAGGAGATTTTCGAAAAACTTTAAATTTGCCCAGCTATATTAACATTTTTCGAACAAAATTTTCTTAGGAAGGAGGCGATTCGGGCGGACAAAAGTGGCCACCTATTATGGATCACATAGTACTGTAAAAACGTGCATACTCAGAATTTCTGGAACTTCGAATTTTCAAGAAAAAACCTTAAATTTGACCAACTATATTAACATTTTCCAAGATTTGACCAAATTTTTTTGGGAAGGAGGCGATGCGGGCGGACAAAAAGGGTGACCTATTGTGGACCACATTGTACTCTAAAAACGTGCATACTCAGAATTCCTGGAAGTTCGAGTTTTCAGGAGATTTTCGAAAAACTTTAAATTTGCCCAGCTATATTAACATTTTTCGAACAAAATTTTCTTAGGAAGGAGGCGATTCGGGCGGACAAAAGTGGCCACCTATTATGGATCACATAGTACTGTAAAAACGTGCATACTCAGAATTTCTGGAACTTCGAATTTTCAAGAAAAAACCTTAAATTTGACCAACTATATTAACATTTTCCAAGATTTGACCAAATTTTTTTTGGGAAGGAGGCGATGCGGGCGGACAAAAAGGGTGACCTATTGTGGACCACATTGTACTCTAAAAACGTGCATACTCAGAATTCCTGGAAGTTCGAGTTTTCAGGAGATTTTCGAAAAATTTTAAATTTGCCGAACTATATTAACATTTTATAAGATATGACCAAATTTTTTTAGGAAGGAGGCGATGCGGGCGGACAAAAAGGGTGACCTATTGTGGACCACATTGTACTCTAAAAACGTGCATACTCAGAATTCCTGGAAGTTCGAGTTTTCAGGAGATTTTCGAAAAACTTTAAATTTGCCCAACTATATTAAAATTTTTCGAACAAAATTTTTTTAGGAAGGAGGCGATGCGGGCGGACAAAAAGGGTGACCTATTGTGGACCACACTGTACTCTAAAAACGTGCATACTCAGAATTCCTGGAAGTTCGAGTTTTCAGGAGATTTTCGAAAAACTTTAAATTTGCCCAACTATATTAAAATTTTTCGAACAAAATTTTTTTAGGAAGGAGGCGATGCGGGCGGACAAAAGTGGTGACCTATTATGGACCACATTCTACTCTAAAAAAGTGCATACTTAGAATTTCTGGAACTTCGAATTTTCAAGAAAAAACCTTAAATTTGACCAACTATATTAACATTTTCCAAGATGTGACCAAATTTTTTTAGGAAGGAGGCGATGCGGGCGGACAAAAAGGGTGACCTATTGTGGACCACATTGTACTCTAAAAACGTGCATACTCAGAATTTCTAGAAGTTCGAGTTTTTACGAGATTTTCGAAAAAATTTTAAATTTGGCCAACTATGTATATTAACATTTTCCAAGATGTGACCAAATTTTTTTAGGAAGGAGGCGATGCGGGCGGACAAAAAGGGTGACCTATTGTGGACCACATTGTACTCTAAAAACGTGCATACTCAGAATTCCTGGAAGTTCGAGTTTTCAAGAGATTTTCGAAAAATTTAAATTTGCCGAACTATAGATATTAACATTTTCCAAGATATGACCAAATTTTTTTAGGAAGGAGGCGATGCGGGCGGACAAAAAGGGTGACCTATTGTGGACCACATTGTACTCTAAAAACGTGCATACTACTCAGAATTCCTGGAAGTTCGAGTTTTCAGGAGATTTTCGAAAAACTTTAAATTTGCCCAACTATATTAAAATTTTTCGAACAAAATTTTTTTAGGAAGGAGGCGATAAAAAGGGTGACCTATTGTGGACCACATTGTACTCTAAAAACGTGCATACTCAGAATTTCTAGAAGTTCGAGTTTTTACGAGATTTTCGAAAAAATTTTAAATTTGCCCAACTATATTAACATTCTCCAAGATGTGACCAAATTTTTTAAGGAGGCGATGCGGGCGGACAAAAAGTGTGACCTATTGGGGACCACATTGTACTCTAAAAACGTGCATACTCAGAATTCCTGGAAGTTCGAGTTTTCACGAGATTTTCGAAAAATTTTAAATTTGCCGAACTATATTAACATTTTCCAAGATATGACCAAATTTTTTTAGGAAGGAGGCGATGCGGGCGGACAAAAAGGGTGACCTATTGTGGACCACATTGTACTCTAAAAACGTGCATACTCAGAATTACTGGAAGTTCAAGTTTTCAGGAGATTTTCGAAAAACTTTAAATTTGCCCAGCTATATTAACATTTTTCGAACAAAATTTTCTTAGGAAGGAGGCGATTCGGGCGGACAAAAGTGGCCACCTATTATGGATCACATAGTACTGTAAAAACGTGCATACTCAGAATTCCTGGAAGTTCGAGTTTTCAGGAGATTTTCGAAAAACTTTAAATTTGCCCAACTATATTAAAATTTTTCGAACAAAATTTTTTTAGGAAGGAGGCGATGCGGGCGGACAAAAGTGGTGACCTATTATGGACCACATTCTACTCTAAAAAAGTGCATACTTAGAATTTCTGGAACTTCGAATTTTCAAGAAAAAACCTTAAATTTGACCAACTATATTAACATTTTCCAAGATGTGACCAAATTTTTTTAGGAAGGAGGCGATGCGGGCGGACAAAAAGGGTGACCTATTGTGGACCACATTGTACTCTAAAAACGTGCATACTCAGAATTTCTAGAAGTTCGAGTTTTTACGAGATTTTCGAAAAAATTTTAAATTTGCCCAACTATATTAACATTTTCCAAGATGTGACCAAATTTTTTTAGGAAGGAGGCGATGCGGGCGGACAAAAAGGGTGACATATTGTGGACCACATTGTATTCTAAATACGTGAATACTCAGAATTCCTGGAAGTTCGAGTTTTCACGAGATTTTCGAAAAATTTTAAATTTGCCGAACTATATTAACATTTTCCAAGATATGACCAAATTTTTTTAGGAAGGAGGCGATGCGGACGGACAAAAAGGGTGATCTATTGTGGACCACATTGTACTCTAAAAACGTGCATACTCAGAATTCCTGGAAGTTCGAGTTTTCAGGAGATTTTCGAAAAACTTTAAATTTGCCCAACTATATTAACATTTTTCGAACAAAATTTTCTTAGGAAGGAGGCGATGCGGGCGGACAAAAAGGGTGATCTATTGTGGACCACATTGTACTCTAAAAACGTGCATACTCAGAATTTCTAGAAGTTCGAGTTTTTACGAGATTTTCGAAAAAATTTTAAATTTGCCCAACTATATTAACATTTTTCGAACAAAATTTTCTTAGGAAGGAGGCGATTCGGGCGGACAAAAGTGGCCACCTATTATGGATCACATAGTACTGTAAAAACGTGCATACTCAGAATTTCTGGAAGTACGAGTTTTTACGAGATTTTCGAAAAATTTTAAATTTGCCCAACTATATTAACATTTTCCAAGATGTGACCAGATTTTTTTAGGAAGGAGGCGATGCGGGCGGACAAAAAAGGTGACCTATTGTGGACCACATTGTACTCTAAAAAAGTTCATACTCAGAATTCCTGGAAGTTCGCGTTTTCAGCAGATTTTCGAAAAACTTTAAATTTGCCCAGCTATATTAAAATTTTTCGAACAAAATTTTTTTAGGAAGGAGGCGATGCGGGCGGACAAAAGTGGTGACCTATTATGGACCACATTCTACTCTAAAAAAGTGCATACTTAGAATTTCTGGAAGTTCGAGTTTTCAAGAAAAAACCGTAAATTTGACCAACTATATTAACAATTTCCAAGATTTGACCAAATTTTTTTTCGGGAAGGAGTCGATGCGGGCGAAAAAAAGTGGCCACCTATTATGGACCACATAGTACTGTAAAAACGTGCATACTCAGACTTTCTATAAGTTCGAGTTTTTACGAGATTTTCAAAAAATTTTAAATTTGCCCAACCATATTTACATTTTCCAAGATGTGACCAAATTTTTTTAGGAAGGAGGCGATGCGGGCGGACAAAAAGGGTGACCTATTGTGGACCACATTGTACTCTAAAAACGTGCATACTCAGAATTCCTGGAAGTTCGAGTTTTCAGGAGATTTTCGAAAAATTTTAAATTTGCCCAACTATATTTACATTTTCCAAGATGTGACCAAATTTTTTTAGGAAGGAGGCGATGCGGGCGGACAAAAAGGGTGACCTATTGTGGACCACATTGTACTCTAAAAACGTGCATACTCAGAATTTCTAGAAGTTCGAGTTTTTACGAGATTTTCGAAAAAATTTTAAATTTGCCCAACTATAACATTTTCCAAGATGTGACCAAATTTTTTTAGGAAGGAGGCGATGCGGGCGGACAAAAAGGGTGACCTATTGTGGACCACATTGTACTCTAAAAACGTGCATACTCAGAATTCCTGGAAGTTCGAGTTTTCAGGAGATTTTCGAAAAATTTTAAATTTGCCGAACTATATTAACGTTTTATAAGATATGACCAAATTTTTTTAGGAAGGAGGCGATGCGGGCGGACAAAAAGGGTGACCTATTGTGGACCACATTGTACTCTAAAAACGTGCATACTCAGAATTCCTGGAAGTTCGAGTTTTCAGGAGATTTTCGAAAAACTTTAAATTTGCCCAACTATATTAAAATTTTCGAACAAAATTTTTTTAGGAAGGAGGCGATGCGGGCGGACAAAAAGGGTGACCTATTGTGGACCACACTGTACTCTAAAAACGTGCATACTCAGAATTCCTGGAAGTTCGAGTTTTCAGGAGATTTGCGAAAAATTTTAAATTTGCCGAACTATATTAACATTTTCCAAGATATGACCAAATTTTTTTAGAAAGGAGGCGATGCGGGCGGACAAAAAGGGTGATCTATTGTGGACCACATTGTACTCTAAAAACGTGCATACTCAGAATTCCTGGAAGTTCGAGTTTTCAGGAGATTTACGAAAAACTTTAAATTTGCCCAACTATATTAACATTTTTCGAACAAAATTTTCTTAGGAAGGAGGCGATGCGGGCGGACAAAAAGGGTGATCTATTGTGGACCACATTGTACTCTAAAAACGTGCATACTCAGAATTTCTAGAAGTTCGAGTTTTTACGAGATTTTCGAAAAAATTTTAAATTTGCCCAGCTATAACATTTTCCAAGATGTGACCAAATTTTTTTAGGAAGGAGGCGATGCGTGCGGACAAAAAGGGTGACCTATTGTGGACCACATTGTACTCTAAAAACGTGCATACTCAGAATTCCTGGAAGTTCGAGTTTTCACGAGATTTTCGAAAAACTTTAAATTTGCCCAACTATATTAAAATTTTTCGAACAAAATTTTTTTAGGAAGGAGGCGATGCGGGCGGACAAAAAGGGTGACCTATTGTGGACCACATTGTACTCTAAAAACGTGCATACTCTGAATTCCTGGAAGTTCGAGTTTTCAGGAGATTTTCGAAAAATTTTAAATTTGCCCAACTATATTTACATTTTCCAAGATGTGACCAAATTTTTTTAGGGAGGCGATGCGGGCGGACAAAAAGGGTGACCTATTGTGGACCACATTGTACTCTAAAAACGTGCATACTCAGAATTCCTGGAAGTTCGAGTTTTCAGGAGATTTTCGAAAAATTTTAAATTTGCCGAACTATATTAACATTTTATAAGATATGACCAAATTTTTTTAGGAAGGAGGCGATGCGGGCGGACAAAAAGGGTGACCTATTGTGGACCACATTGTACTCTAAAAACGTGCATACTCAGAATTCCTGGAAGTTCGAGTTTTCAGGAGATTTTCGAAAAACTTTAAGTTTGCCCAACTATATTAAAATTTTTCGAACAAAATTTTTTTAGGAAGGAGGCGATGCGGGCGGACAAAAAGGGTGACCTATTGTGGACCACACTGTACTCTAAAAACGTGCATACTCAGAATTCCTGGAAGTTCGAGTTTTCAGGAGATTTTCGAAAAATTTTAAATTTGCCGAACTATATTAACATTTTATAAGATATGACCAAATTTTTTTAGGAAGGAGGCGATGCGGGCGGACAAAAAGGGTGACCTATTGTGGACCACATTGTACTCTAAAAACGTGCATACTCAGAATTCCTGGAAGTTCGAGTTTTCAGGAGATTTTCGAAAAATTTTAAATTTGCCCAACTATATTTACATTTTCCAAGATGTGACCAAATTTTTTTAGGAAGGAGGCGATGCGGGCGGACAAAAAGGGTGACCTATTGTGGACCACATTGCACTCTAAAAACGTGCATACTCAGAATTTCTAGAAGTTCGAGTTTTTACGAGATTTTCGAAAAAATTTTAAATTTGCCCAACTATAACATTTTCCAAGATGTGACCAAATTTTTTTAGGAAGGAGGCGATGCGGGCGGACAAAAAGGGTGACCTATTGTGGACCACATTGTACTCTAAAAACGTGCATACTCAGAATTCCTGGAAGTTCGAGTTTTCAGGAGATTTTCGAAAAATTTTAAATTTGCCGAACTATATTAACATTTTATAAGATATGACCAAATTTTTTTAGGAAGGAGGCGATGCGGGCGTACAAAAAGGGTGACCTATTGTGGACCACATTGTACTCTAAAAACGTGCATACTCAGAATTCCTGGAAGTTCGAGTTTTCAGGAGATTTTCGAAAAATTTTAAATTTGCCCAACTATATTTACATTTTCCAAGATGTGACCAAATTTATTTAGGAAGGAGGCGATGCGGGCGGACAAAAAGGGTGACCTATTGTGGACCACATAGTACTGTAAAAACGTGCATACTCAGAATTTCTAGAAGTTCGAGTTTTTACGAGATTTTCGAAAAATTTTAAATTTGCCCAACTATATTTACATTTTTCAAGATGTGACCAAATTTTTTTAGGAAGGAGGCGATGCGGGCGGACAAAAAGGGTGACCTATTGTGGACCACATTGTACTCTAAAAACGTGCATACTCAGAATTCCTGGAAGTTCGAGTTTTCAGGAGATTTTCGAAATATTTTAAATTTGCCCAACTATATTTACATTTTCCAAGATGTGACCAAATTTTTTTAGGAAGGAGGCGATGCGGGCGGACAAAAGTGGTGACCTATTGTGGACCACATTGTACTCTAAAAACGTGCATACTCAGAATTTCTAGAAGTTCGAGTTTTTACGAGATTTTCGAAAAAATTTTAAATTTGCCTAACTATATTAACATTTTCCAAGATGTGACCAAATTTTTTTAGGAAGGAGGCGATGCGGGCGGACAAAAAGGGTGACCTATTGTGGACCACATTGTACTCTAAAAACGTGCATACTCAGAATTCCTGGAAGTTCGAGTTTTCAGGAGATTTTCGAAAAATTTTAAATTTGCCGAACTATATTAACATTTTCCAAGATATGACCAAATTTTTTTAGGAAGGAGGCGATGCGGGCGGACAAAAAGGGTGACCTATTGTGGACCACATTGTACTCTAAAAACGTGCATACTCAGAATTCCTGGAAGTTCGAGTTTTCAGGAGATTTTCGAAAAACTTTAAATTTGCCCAACTATATTAAAATTTTTCGAACAAAATTTTTTTAGGAAGGAGGCGATGCGGGCGGACAAAAGTGGTGACCTATTATGGACCACATTCTACTCTAAAAAAGTGCATACTTAGAATTTCTGGAACTTCGAATTTTCAAGAAAAAACCTTAAATTTGACCAACTATATTAACATTTTCCAAGATTTGACCAAATTTTTTTTGGGAAGGAGGCGATGCGGGCGGACAAAAAGGGTGACCTTTTGTGGACCATATTGTACTCTAAAAACGTGCATACTCAGAATTCCTGGAAGTTCGAGTTTTCAGGAGATTTTCGAAAAATTTTAAATTTGCCCAACTATATTTACATTTTCCAAGATGTGACCAAATTTTTTTAGGAAGGAGGAGATGCGGGCGGACAAAAATGGTGACCTATTGTGGACCACATTGTACTCTAAAAACGTGCATACTCAGAATTTCTAGAAGTTCGAGTTTTTACGAGATTTTCGAAAAAATTTTAAATTTGCCCAACTATAACATTTTCCAAGATGTGACCAAATTTTTTTAGGAAGGAGGCGATGCGGGCGAAAAAAAGTGGCCACCTATTATGGACCACATAGTACTGTAAAAACGTGCATACTCAGACTTTCTATAAGTTCGAGTTTTTACGAGATTTTCAACAAATTTTAAATTTGCCCAACCATATTTACATTTTCCAAGATGTGACCAAATTTTTTTAGGAAGGAGGCGATGCGGGCGGACAAAAAGGGTGACCTATTGTGGACCACATTGTACTCTAAAAACGTGCATACTCAGAATTCCTGGAAGTTCGAGTTTTCAGGAGATTTTCGAAAAATTTTAAATTTGCCCAACTATATTTACATTTTCCAAGATGTGACCAAATTTTTTTAGGAAGGAGGCGATGCGGGCGGACAAAAAGGGTGACCTATTGTGGACCACATTGTACTCTAAAAACGTGCATACTCAGAATTTCTAGAAGTTCGAGTTTTTACGAGATTTTCGAAAAAATTTTAAATTTGCCCAACTATAACATTTTCCAAGATGTGACCAAATTTTTTTAGGAAGGAGGCGATGCGGGCGGACAAAAAGGGTGACCTATTGTGGACCACATTGTACTCTAAAAACGTGCATACTCAGAATTCCTGGAAGTTCGAGTTTTCAGGAGATTTTCGAAAAATTTTAAATTTGCCGAACTATATTAACATTTTATAAGATATGACCAAATTTTTTTAGGAAGGAGGCGATGCGGGCGGACAAAAAGGGTGACCTATTGTGGACCACATTGTACTCTAAAAACGTGCATACTCAGAATTCCTGGAAGTTCGAGTTTTCAGGAGATTTTCGAAAAACTTTAAATTTGCCCAACTATATTAAAATTTTTCGAACAAAATTTTTTTAGGAAGGAGGCGATGCGGGCGGACAAAAAGGGTGACCTATTGTGGACCACACTGTACTCTAAAAACGTGCATACTCAGAATTCCTGGAAGTTCGAGTTTTCAGGAGATTTTCGAAAAATTTTAAATTTGCCGAACTATATTAACATTTTATAAGATATGACCAAATTTTTTTAGGAAGGAGGCGATGCGGGCGGACAAAAAGGGTGACCTATTGTGGACCACATTGTACTCTAAAAACGTGCATACTCAGAATTCCTGGAAGTTCGAGTTTTCAGGAGATTTTCGAAAAATTTTAAATTTGCCCAACTATATTTACATTTTCCAAGATGTGACCAAATTTTTTTAGGAAGGAGGCGATGCGGGCGGACAAAAAGGGTGACCTATTGTGGACCACATTGCACTCTAAAAACGTGCATACTCAGAATTTCTAGAAGTTCGAGTTTTTTCGAGATTTTCGAAAAAATTTTAAATTTGCCCAACTATAACATTTTCCAAGATGTGACCAAATTTTTTTAGGAAGGAGGCGATGCGGGCGGACAAAAAGGGTGACCTATTGTGGACCACATTGTACTCTAAAAACGTGCATACTCAGAATTCCTGGAAGTTCGAGTTTTCAGGAGATTTTCGAAAAATTTTAAATTTGCCGAACTATATTAACATTTTATAAGATATGACCAAATTTTTTTAGGAAGGAGGCGATGCGGGCGTACAAAAAGGGTGACCTATTGTGGACCACATTGTACTCTAAAAACGTGCATACTCAGAATTACTGGAAGTTCGAGTTTTCAGGAGATTTTCGAAAAATTTTAAATTTGCCCAACTATATTTACATTTTCCAAGATGTGACCAAATTTTTTTAGGAAGGAGGCGATGCGGGCGGACAAAAAGGGTGACCTATTGTGGACCACATTGTACTCTAAAAACGTGCATACTCAGAATTCCTAGAAGTTCGAGTTTTCAGGAGATTTTCGAAAAACTTTAAATTTGCCCAACTATATTAAAATTTTTCGAACAAAATTTTTTTAGGAAGGAGGCGATGCGGGCGGACAAAAGTGGTGACCTATTATGGACCACATTCTACTCTAAAAAAGTGCATACTTAGAATTTCTGGAACTTCGAATTTTCAAGAAAAAACCTTAAATTTGAGCAACTATATTAACATTTTCCAAGATTTGACCAAATTTTTTTTGGGAAGGAGGCGATGCGGGCGGACAAAAAGGGTGACCTTTTGTGGACCATATTGTACTCTAAAAACGTGCATACTCAGAATTCCTGGAAGTTCGAGTTTTCAGGAGATTTTCGAAATATTTTAAATTTGCCCAACTATATTTACATTTTCCAAGATGTGACCAAATTTTTTTAGGAAGGAGGCGATGCGGGCGGACAAAAATGGTGACCTATTGTGGACCACATTGTACTCTAAAAACGTGCATACTCAGAATTTCTAGAAGTTCGAGTTTTTACGAGATTTTCGAAAAATTTTAAATTTGCCCAACTATATTTACATTTTTCAAGATGTGACCAAATTTTTTTAGGAAGGAGGCGATGCGGGCGGACAAAAAGGGTGACCTATTGTGGACCACATTGTACTCTAAAAACGTGCATACTCAGAATTCCTGGAAGTTCGAGTTTTCAGGAGATTTTCGAAATATTTTAAATTTGCCCAACTATATTTACATTTTCCAAGATGTGACCAAATTTTTTTAGGAAGGAGGCGATGCGGGCGGACAAAAATGGTGACCTATTGTGGACCACATTGTACTCTAAAAACGTGCATACTCAGAATTTCTAGAAGTTCGAGTTTTTACGAGATTTTCGAAAAAATTTTAAATTTGCCTAACTATATTAACATTTTCCAAGATGTGACCAAATTTTTTTAGGAAGGAGGCGATGCGGGCGGACAAAAAGGGTGACCTATTGTGGACCACATTGTACTCTAAAAACGTGCATAATCAGAATTCCTGGAAGTTCGAGTTTTCAGGAGATTTTCGAAAAATTTTAAATTTGCCGAACTATATTAACATTTTCCAAGATATGACCAAATTTTTTTAGGAAGGAGGCGATGCGGGCGGACAAAAAGGGTGACCTATTGTGGACCACATTGTACTCTAAAAACGTGCATACTCAGAATTCCTGGAAGTTCGAGTTTTCAGGAGATTTTCGAAAAACTTTAAATTTGCCCAACTATATTAAAATTTTTCGAACAAAATTTTTTTAGGAAGGAGGCGATGCGGGCGGACAAAAGTGGTGACCTATTATGGACCACATTCTACTCTAAAAAAGTGCATACTTAGAATTTCTGGAACTTCGAATTTTCAAGAAAAAACCTTAAATTTGACCAACTATATTAACATTTTCCAAGATTTGACCAAATTTTTTTTGGGAAGGAGGCGATGCGGGCGGACAAAAAGGGTGACCTTTTGTGGACCATATTGTACTCTAAAAACGTGCATACTCAGAATTCCTGGAAGTTCGAGTTTTCAGGAGATTTTCGAAAAATTTTAAATTTGCCCAACTATATTTACATTTTCCAAGATGTGACCAAATTTTTTTAGGAAGGAGGAGATGCGGGCGGACAAAAATGGTGACCTATTATGGACCACATTGTACTCTAAAAACGTGCATACTCAGAATTCCTGGAAGTTCGAGTTTTCAGGAGATTTTCGAAAAATTTTAAATTTGCCGAACTATATTAACATTTTATAAGATATGACCAAATTTTTTTAGGAAGGAGGCGATGCGGGCGTACAAAAAGGGTGACCTATTGTGGACCACATTGTACTCTAAAAACGTGCATACTCAGAATTACTGGAAGTTCGAGTTTTCAGGAGATTTTCGAAAAATTTTAAATTTGCCCAACTATATTAACATTTTCCAAGATATGACCAAATTTTTTTAGGAAGGAGGCGATGCGGGCGGACAAAAAGGGTGACCTATTGTGGACCACATTGTACTCTAAAAACGTGCATACTCAGAATTCCTAGAAGTTCGAGTTTTCAGGAGATTTTCGAAAAACTTTAAATTTGCCCAACTATATTAAAATTTTTCGAACAAAATTTTTTTAGGAAGGAGGCGATGCGGGCGGACAAAAGTGGTGACCTATTATGGACCACATTCTACTCTAAAAAAGTGCATACTTAGAATTTCTGGAACTTCGAATTTTCAAGAAAAAACCTTAAATTTGACCAACTATATTAACATTTTCCAAGATTTGACCAAATTTTTTTTGGGAAGGAGGCGATGCGGGCGGACAAAAAGGGTGACCTTTTGTGGACCATATTGTACTCTAAAAACGTGCATACTCAGAATTCCTGGAAGTTCGAGTTTTCAGGAGATTTTCGAAAAATTTTAAATTTGCCCAACTATATTTACATTTTCCAAGATGTGACCAAATTTTTTTAGGAAGGAGGAGATGCGGGCGGACAAAAATGGTGACCTATTATGGACCACATTGTACTCTAAAAACGTGCATACTCAGAATTTCTAGAAGTTCGAGTTTTTACGAGATTTTCGAAAAAAATTTAAATTTGCCTAACTATATTAACATTTTCCAAGATGTGACCAAATTTTTTTAGGAAGGAGGCGATGCGGGCGGACAAAAAGGGTGACCTATTGTGGACCACATTGTACTCTAAAAACGTGCATACTCAGAATTCCTGGAAGTTCGAGTTTTCACGAGATTTTCGAAAAATTTTAAATTTGCCCAACTATATTAACATTTTTCAAACAAAATTTTCTTAGGAAGGAGGCGATTTTGGCGGACAAAAGTGGCCACCTATTATGGATCACATAGTACTGTAAAAACGTGCATACTCAGAATTTCTGGAAGTTCGAGTTTTTACGAGATTTTCGAAAAATTTTAAATTTGCCCAACTATATTTTCATTTCCAAGATGTGACCAAATTTTTTTAGGAAGGAGGCGATGCTGGCGGACAAAAAGGGTGACCTATTGTGGACCACATTGTACTCTAAAAACGTGCATACTCAGAATTCCTGGAAGTTCGAGTTTTCAGGAGATTTTCGAAAAATTTTAAATTTGCCCAACTATATTAACATTTTCCAAGATGTGACCAAATTTTTTTAGGAAGGAGGCGATGCGGGCGGACAAAAAGGGTGACCTATTGTGGACCACTTTTTTTTAATATTAAAAATATTGCAGCAAAAATAGACTAAAAATTATTATTTGTGAAACAGGATTATCGGTAATAAGACCCTGAGGCAGGTTAATCGAGTTTAAAATCTGTTATAAAGCCGACTAAACACGATTTTGCAATCGATCGTAAAAGGAAGCTGTGTAAAAGCTAATTTGATTAAAAAAAATTTTTTTTGAAAAACGGTTTTTTATTCGATTAACCATGATGAAACCCGGGTTTAGTTTTACAAATATTTCAACGAAACTTAATTAAAAATTACTTTTTTTTTGTATTAGAAATATTTCAGCAAAAAAAATTTTTTATGAAACAGGCTTATCAGTAATAAAACCCTGAGGCAGACAGGTTAATCGAGTTTAAAATCAGTTATAAGGCCGACTTAACACGAATATGCAGTCGATTCTGAAATAATGATTCCAAGCATAGAAAGAGCTCTCTAAAAGCAAATTTTATAAAAAAAAAAATTTAAAACCCGGTTTTCATTCGATTAACCATGATGAAACCCGGCTTAAAATTTAGGAATATTTCAAGTTAACTTGATTAAAAATTGCTTTTTTTTGTATTAAAAATATTGCAGCAAAAATAGACTAAAAATTTCTTTTTTGTGGAACAGGCTTATCAGTAATAAGATCCTGAGGCAGGATAATTGAGTTTAAAATCGGTTATAAAGCCGACTAAACATGATTGTGCAATCGATTGTGAAAGGAAGCTGTATAAAAGTTAATTTGTTAAAAAAAAAATTTTTTTGTTGAAACCCGGTTTTTTATTCGATTAAGCATGATGAAACCCGGGTGTAGTTTTACATATATTTCAACGAAACTTAATTGAAAATTACTTTTTTTTTGTATTAAAAATATTTCAGCAAAAATAAATTTTTTGTGAAACAGGCTTATCAGTAATAAAACCCTGAGGCAGGCAGGTTAATCGAGTTTAAAATCAGTTATAAGGCCGACTAAACATGATGTTGCAATCGATGCTGAAATAACGATTCCAAACATAGAGGAAGCTGTATAAAAGCTAATTTGATAAAAAAAAACAAATTGTTTTGAAAACCGGTTTTTTATTCGATTAACTATGATGAAACCCGGGTTTAGTTTTGCGAATATTTCAACTAAACGAAACTAAGAATTACTTTATTGCGAATGTAAGGTACAAACTAGTTTTCAGAAACCGGTTTTTAGACTTAAAACAAAATAACCCATGTGTTTACCAGCTCAAAAACAATTAACAACACGAATTGATATTCATAATTTCAAAATACCGAGAACTATAAAACAGAAAATATAAAATCAGGTTTAAGTCATTGTAAGCAAAACCGATTTTTAACTTATATTAATCGAAATCACACCCGTTATTATTTACATAAATGTTAAGGTAAAAAGTGGAACAAAAATGTCTTTATAATGAGCCTAGTTTATTAAATTTTAAGGAGCGATTTTTTTCGATTAATCGTTATTCAAACCGGTTTTAGTTAAATGACTTTAAACAATATATAATTTTAGCCTCTTCATTAAACTTTAAGAAGTGGATTTTTTTTCGATTAATCGTTGTGTTCTTATTTTCTAGAGCCGATTTAGCATGATTCTGATATCGATTATTCGATTAAACTTAGGGTTTTGTAAACAAAGATCGATAACAACTAGATAACAACTAGATAACAATTTTTTTAATGAGATAGTTAAAACAGGGTAATTTATTCGATTACTACCAAAACAAACCGGGTTCAATTGTACTAAATTTTTATCAAAAACCATTCTGCCATCGAATACCTTTAAAGAAAACCAATTTGTCAATTTTGTTGTGATATTTTTTTTGTTTGTTAGTAAATTGCAACATTTAATTTTTCCTGTTTTAATCTTTCATTTAACACAAATCAATCAATTTTCAATAGTAAATTAAATTGCTGTTAGGATTCAAACTACATATAATGAAAAAATAAAAAAAAATTAAACCATCATAGATGCAACAACATCCATCAAACCATCCATCCACACATGCCACAATGATGAAATACATTTCATGTCAAAATCCATTCATATTTTTTTTTGTCTTTGCTCAGCTTCTTAAACAGAAATCGATATCACGTTTGGTGTCTAAGGCATGACAAAAAATATATATACACATATATAACAAAGGCGACATCGTATAAAACCAACCTACACACAAGAAAAGAAAACAAGTTAAAAAGCCGCCTGCCTGGACGGACAAACAACAAACAGAAAGACATTTTGTAATAAAATCTAGCAAGAAATCACAGATCATACAAAACAAAAACTTGGGTAGAAGAAAAAAAGCCATTCCAAACAACCAGCCACCTCAAAAAGACAATTAAAAGCCCCCTAAAAAAGAATTACTTTCAAAATATTGCCGTTGGTAACAATAATAAAGCAATCGTTAGTTAACACACAAAAGAAAAACCAGCCATTTTAAGTTCTTCTTAGAGTCACTTTATGACAAACATATGAAATGTTTGTCACGATCAAAATGCTTTGATTCGATCCACACCACCACCACCACCAGCAGAGCACACTTTTGATTTAATACTCCAGCAGAAAATCAAAGAATTGGACGAATTGCACAAAAACCAACTGACAACCCAGCCAGCATTATCGTTGTGGCTGCTTGGAAAGCTTTTTAGGCTTTCCTTTATGGTTTTTATATTATAAAGCTCTTACAAGGTTACTTGGAAATATTCTACTTTAAATACAATTGATTCATTAAAGCAGCTACGTCCAAGCCATATACACAATGTGCAAGCTTTTACAAAAGAGCTTTTGTGCTTTCACACCGTTGAGAGTACAACAGGCACAACAACAACAACACAAAAGACAACAATGCTTGCTCTTACTTTGCAAAGAAACAAGAACAAATTTAAGAGCTTTCAAAGCTGTTTACTTCAAATGCAAATGTCAGTGTATGTGTGTTTGGACATAGCTGATATAAAGCCCTTACAAAAGGAACTTGGAAATACTGTACTCTAAATATAATTGATTCATTAAAGCAGCTACGTCCAAGCCATATACACAATGTGCAAGCTCTTACAAAAGAGCTTTTGTGCTTTCACACCGACGAAAGCACAACAGCCACATCCACAACAACAACACAACAAACAGACAACAATGCTTGCTCTTACTTTGCAAAGAAACAAGAACACAAATTTAAGAGCTTTCAAAGCTGTTTACCTCAAATTTAAATATCAGGGTATGTGTGTTTGGACGTACCGGCGCATTAAAGCTTCAATATTTTAAAACTAAAATTTTTTGCTGGGACATCTTATGATCCCAAGTACGAGTTTTTTTTTTGCCACCAGAATCTAAAGCTTGCAATTGAAAGTTATAAATACAACAACTGCCAAAACATATTTGGTGTGCGCTTGCCAAACAGAAACAACAACAACAAAAATATCTCTTAACAAACATACAAAATATCCCAATAAAATAATATGATGGATGATGGATGATAGTCTTAAGATTTTGAAAACAATTTAACAAACTACTAATCATTAAATTGCACTCAGTAGAGTGCACACAATTCTTTGAAATTGATGCGCCACAATAATAAATTTACCAAAAAATTATGCAAATCTATCTGCTTGATGCAATTGCAATTTGAGACAATTGTATGCAGATCGTTAAATGTGAAAACTATGCAACTAATGCATCTTATAACATTAAAGCTTAATATAATAAAACACATTTATTTACCAGGAACTCTAGATATAAATTAATATTGGGAAAAAGTATGGCTGCAATCAAAACGGTGATTGGGGAAGGTTGGCTTACGAACCTAAATTGTTTTTCACTTAAATGTCAACTTTTTTTTTTATAAAACAAATAATAAATAATCCTCTGTTCCCACAACGCAGACGTTCGACTTGAGTGGAAGATTTATATGAAGAAAAGCATTAATTTTTTTAACAATAAAAAGAAATTTGAAAATCTTATTCGTTGTTGGTTTAGCACTTCGAGTAGCATTTTGTTGCTGCCAAGCAATACATCAGTAGACTTCAACCATAATTTACAACAAAAAAAGCTTACAAAACGTTAATGCTTATAGACAAACACTCGTTGAGCTTTTGTAAGCTGTATTAAATTGTAGCTAAAGTCTACTAGTATGTTGCTTAGCAGCAACGAAATACATCTATCTAGATCAGCTACGTCCACGCCACATGCATAATGTGCAAACTTTTACTAAAGAGCTTTTGTGCTTTCACACCGACAAGAGTACAACATCCAGCTCTACATCAGCTACGTCCAAACACACATACACTGATATTTGCGTTTGAGGCAAACAGCTTTGGAAGCTCTTAAATTTGTTCTTGTTTCTTTGCAAAGTAAGAGCAAGCATTGCTGTCTGTTGTGCTGTTGTTGTTGTGGATGTGGCTGTTGTGCTTTCGTCGGTGTGAAAGCACAAAAAGCTCTTTATAAAAGTTTGCACATTGTGCGTATGGCTTGAGCTAAAGCAACAACAAATATATATTTTTATATATCATATTAATTTTGACACACGTTAAATAAAAGTAAAATATTGAAACAATAAAAATATTTACACTGAAAGAAAAACTCACATTCGAATTGATAACGCCCTGCCATCAGATGTTTGACATCAATATATCAATATTATACATATATAGCACGTAAAATCAATAAGACTGGAACTGGCATTAGTCATACCAAAAACGACATCATACAGGCCCTTATTATGAGCAACTTTCGATCTTCGACTGTAAGCGAAATTACTAATCGAACGAATTTTCACTTGATATTATGACGACGAGCGTGCCGCAAAGATTTTCATTATTTTGAATAAAATTGACAAAAAAAAAAAGCTTAAAATTTGTATTTATGTACTTAAAAATAAACATTGTGTTTGTTTTTTTTTAATTTTCATATTAAAATACTTCATCGAAAGCTAAATTCTGTTCGACAGAAAATTCGTTGCTAAGCGAAATTTTCGATGCTCATAATATGAATTAAACATTAAATTTTCGATGTTCGATACCCAGCGAAGATCGAAAACAACTCATAAAAAGGACTACAATTTTGTCAACTGCGCAGTAGCAGCAATGAAATCAATAATTATGATGGACTATTTTTAATTTTTCTTTATTATAGCTATGCTATTTATTATGCACGATACAATAGTTAGGACGTGATTTTCGTAACAAAAATAATCGACACTATTACAGTTACAAAATTTATGTTTGTTTTGATTTCTTTGTACCTAAAAGCAGAGTACGAGTACTGAAGTGCTTCCACTTGACGGATGCTTACGAAACTTGGCACACACCTTGAAATTGACGATATCTTGCACATATAAGTTGACAGGATACCAATATATATTTGCAAAAGTAGGCGTCACTACGCCCCTAAAAACTTAAAATTTGCAGTAAAAAGTTTGAAAAGTTTTCACAAGTAAGCCCTAAAAAAAATTCAAAATAATTTAGATTCAGTTAAATAAAACAACTTAAATTCCTTTTCACACTGTATGATTAAAAGTTAACACGAGCTTTAACTTACAGTTCTTCATACAAAACTTGTTCGTCTGACACTCAGCAACAAAAATTTCGCAGTTGCCAGAAGGCAAAATAACGCCACTACTGACAACCAGAATTTCTTGGTTGCCAGAAAGCACTAACTTTCTACTGAAAATGACAGATGCTCTAAAACATTTGCTAGTTGTTGTCGGCAATGCAGTCTTCAGCATTTGGTAACGCAACTTCTATTGCGTTGTGAACAAAAATAAACTCTTTGCAAATTGACAAACGGAACTAATATATATATTTTTTTTATATTTTCTTAACACAATCAAACAAAAAGCAAACTACTTCAAACTGCTATTTTTATGTTTTTATACTTTGTTTCCACCATTTAAATCCGTTTCCATTTTTTTTAATCTATTTTAGCCATAAATAAAAACCACAAAAGTGTTCTTGAAATTCCTTTTAAATTTTGTAATTCTAATATAGTTTAGCCAAATAAACACGCAAATAATCTTTTTTTTTTTTTTCATACACATACATACATACTTATGTACATGACTGTATGCACATACATACATACATACATATGTTTAGACATTGATAATCTAGAGTAATTAATTTGTTGATTTACCATGGTAGAGAATTCGCTATTGTTGCTGATTGTTACACTTAATAATTCTTTAGAACACCAAATTTGCACACACAAAAACAAAATAATACAACGAACGAAATAAAACAAAATAAAATAAAATCAAATAAAATCAAATTAACAAATTTTTGCACGCCATACAAAAAATTATACGTACAACTTGATATTTTTTTGCAGTTCATTCGTGCAATTTAACAAACCGACTTAACAATAATCTACAAGAACATGTACAAAAGGGTGTATGCTGAATCGTTTTTTTTTTTAATTTTTTTTGGTCTAAAATAATTTATATTGTTAACATAATAAAGATCACATTAGATGAAACCAATTAAAAACTTAAAAAATCACAACGAATTTCGTAATGGACAAAAATATTTTAAACAACATCCGTAAAGTGTAGAAAAGTTTCGTTCAAATCTTTAATACTTATATTGAATGGGAAATTTTAACAGAAGAAGTCTCTCACTACACATCTACAATTGCAAAGAATATCTTTGAATATTAAATATCATGATTTTGCACGGACTTCAATAACTTTGACTTGACTTCTAATACATACAGACAACATGGATAACTTTGGTTATGCCTGAATGTCAAGTTAATTAAAGGAATGTATTTTACACCTGGGTCTAGAAAATAGGCAACACTGAAAAGTAACAACCCGAGGTACTCACAAAAAGCAATTAAAAAGGACTAGAAGTTACTGTACATTAAAATAAAAAATTTTTCAAATACAAACGATTTTAACGACTTAAGCTGGCAGAATAGACCAAAAATGTGCTCTAGTATTGGCATTTTGAAAGTTGACTGCTGAAGCGTTTGTAAATGGGAATGTGAACATTCCCTAACCGCTGCTTAGAATACTGTTATCAGCATACGAAGGTATTTAATCCTTAGAATAGAATACAATATAATAAAATACAATACAATAAAATACAATACAATACAATACAATACAATACAATACAATACAATACAAATACAATACAATACAATACAATACAATACAATACAATACAGTACAATACAATACAATATCGAATAGAATAGAATAGAATAGAATAGAATAGAATAGAATAGAATAGAATAGAATAGAATAGAATATAGAATATAGAATATAGAATATAGAATATAGAATATAGAATATATAATATATAATATATAATATATAATATATAATATATAATATAGAATATAGAATATAGAATATAGAATATAGAATATAGAACATAGAATATAGAATATAGAATATAGAATATAGAATATAGAATATAGAATATAGAATATACAATATAGAATATAGAATATAGAATGTAGAATGTAGAATATAATGTAGAATGTAGAATATAGAATATAGAATATAGAATATAGAATATAGAATATAGAATATAGAATATAGAATATATAATATAGAATATAGAATATAGAATATAGAATATAGAATATAGAATATAGAATATAGAATATAGAATATAGAATATAGAATATAGAATATAGAATATAGAATATAGAATATAGAATATAGAATATAGAATATAGAATATAGAATATAGAATATAGAATATAGAATATAGAATATAGAATATAGAATATATAATATATAATATATAATATATAATATATAATATATAATATATATCATACTCGTATAAAATAGAACAAAGAATAAAATAAAAATAAAAGGAATAGGAGAAAGATCCGGTCCAAAGATATGCACTACGACCTAAGTGTCGGAACTTTTGTGCCATAGATCTGTAAACTAAATCAGTCTCTGTGTGACTCTTCTTCAGAAAGTCAGCACAGAGGTTGGAGAATCCCGCCTAATATCATCTGAACACAGAAACTCAAAATGAAAACAGGCCTTCTTAGTTACCGAGTACTTTTCCGCAGAGGGTAGTTCAGTCTAAAGTTACCAGAAAGAAACCCCGCAACAAGTCGTAAATCGGTCCTGTTGAAGTTCAAGAGTCCACTATATGAAGACGGCTGCATCAATGGTTTGGTCTGTTTTAAACCAGAAGCCAGCCACATCTCCTTTGCGCTCGAAGTATCATTTTCTTTGATCCAGAGGGATTAAAGTCGACCAAATTATACCATAAAATGGCTCTGGGCTCATAAACGGAGAGAGCTGCCTGACTAGCGGAAAGCATAGCTATAGGGGCGCCTTTAATGGTCCTACTAAAATTAATGTGAACACATTTGGTGATTGCCTGTACATATTTCTGCCTGAAATGCCCATGGCTGTAGAAATTTTTATATTGGGTTTTAAGACCCCAGCCCAAAGCATCGTTAATGACGATATAACTTTGTCGAATTTTTCAGTTGCCATCACACAGAGGTCATCGGCATGCCCTATAACTTCATGTCCTTGTTCATCAATCGCCATTTAACAAAGGAGTGGTAAAAAACGGCACCTTATATTTTATATAAAGTCTTTTGAGGACTATTTTTCGTGGAAAATTTTAACCTTTTAATTCTTTTCCGTGTGGGTCTTTTTTCCTATTTAAAATTATCAGTTCTTTTTACAGATTACATTCTTTTATTTTCAGCAGTATTAGAATTAGTTTCGTATTTTAATACACTGCTGGTTATTTGGCGTGATATAATATAAAATTTTACTTGTAGTTACTTTTCGGTTTCAAATAAAAAACCCCATATGAAAAAAAAAAAAATAATCGAAAAACGACCTTGCTGAAGGCAGTCTCTCAACCTCATTTTGTGAGTGTTTGTTTTTTTTTTTTTTTTCTTTCATTAAAATCGTTTGTTCGTTTCCATTAAATGTTTCTATAATTTTTTTATATATTTAATTTTTTATAATCGTAGTATTTAACACAAAACTTACTTACAGTTCATGATGACGACGACGATGATGATTATGGGGTTTCTTTAAATTTAATTTCGTGTAATAAAAGAAGACAATACGCATGCCCAACTGACATGTGCTGGTTTAGAGTTTAACTCGTTCAGCCTGGCAAGAAGTTATCAAGACGTGGGGTGGTGGGAACAACCTTAAAGGAATGTCTACGAATGTACGAGTATCGAAATGACTTTTGTGAAGCAGGTTGAATGTGTTTGAATTTTAAGTTTCATAATTCGCTTGCAAGACTATTTCTGTGAGTACGAACAGTTTTTAGATTTCACAGCCATAGTGAAACTTTAATAAGAAGTAATATATTTTTTAAGAATTTTTTATTTATTTATTTATTTTTTTTTTTTTTTTTGCTATTGTAGTTTTATTTAATTAATTATTGCTTTAGTTGCATTTTTAGCAATACTTTAATTAAGTTCAAAATATGTGTGCTTCAAAATTATTATTGCTAATTATTTGAAAATTGTTAGCAATTAAGGTTGAGTTACTTGTAGTTGCAGCAAGAGTAGTTAAGAAATGTTACAAATAAAAACAAAAAAAAAAATATGAAGGTTTTAAATAGTGATTACGGGCGAATAATATGGACATGTGTCTGAATCTTGTTTAAAGTGGGGTCAAGGACGCATCAATGGTAAAGCTGAATGTCCATAAAGTCAAGGTATGGACTTCATATTTGGTGGGACCAGAAGAGTTCCATCTACTATGTCGTAAGATAGTGAGTGAATTGATACGGTTTTGCAGATTTCGAAAATTTTCGAAAATAAAACTTTCGCAAAACTTTTTTTAAACAGTTTTAAAGAGTCTTTTTAAAAAGTTAAATATTTTATTCTTTATTCTTTATTCTTTTTATTTATCATATTTTGAGCATTTTTCAAAACCCATTTAGCTATACTATTTTTTTAGATCTGGTCACACTGTTTAGTTGTTTGTTTATTTTGTTTTGCTGCTCTTCTTATTACGAGTACATAATACAGATGAATACAGTGATGCCAGAATTCTTCCACCAATAATGACGAAATGTAGACAAAACGAATGGCAAAATCAATGTTACCAGATTTCAATAAAAATAATTATCCCTGAAGATGTTGCAAAGTCCCAACGAAACGTCGGATACATTAAAAATGAAATAAAAAACGTCTTTTATTTACATTTTGAAGAAATTTAATGACCTTGAAAGACTGAATAGATACAATATCTATAAAACAACATTAATTGATATTAAAAATAAGGTCGAGAAATTACATACAAATACAAAAGTATTAAAATTAATCGGGAAATTTTTTTTAATAAATCAAATAATTTTTCTTCACGTACTCAAGAAGCAAACAAAAAACTAAACACATAACAAAAATTAAAAATTTAAAAAACCCCCGAATTATCTAGAAGAGATGTGACATCTTCTAAACGGCTGGACCGATTTTCTTCAAACATGGTTAAGAACCATTTCGATCAAGTCACATTTCCAACAGAGAAAACTAAATCAAAATCGGTCCAGACGTTTGGGCTGTACGTGCACACGGACAGACACACAGATACACAGATCCACAGACACACACTACAAACTTATAACACCCCTCTTTTTGGTCGGGGGTTAAAAAATACAGAAATAAATGAATATGTATGTATGTATATATATGTATATGTAAGTACATTTTTAATTAAAAAATCGGGCATATCACGGCATTCGATACGACTCGTCATTTAAAAATATTTCAATAGCGTTTATTTGGAAATATTTTTAAATTACGAGTCGTATCGAATGCCGTAATTTGCCCCCAGATCATCATCATCAGCATCATTGCTGTTTTTGTCATAGCCAGCGTTACCATATATATTTTTAAGAAAACTTGCTAAATCTGAAAAAAAAACTTTTTTCCAAAACAAAAACTTTTTTCCTACAAAAGTACCAAAATTTAAAAAAAAAACAGCTGATCGATATTGTTATGTGAAAAGTAATGAAAATGGTTAGGCTAACTGACCCTTTAGACACTGTTGCAGTAATAAGGGAGTGAGAAAATATAAGATCGTTTTATTGCATACAAACATCACTTAATATTTTCATTCAATATACTGCAAAAGTTCAATTACGGACATATTTATAAAAAACTTGAAAAAACTTTATATTTTCAAAAAACTTGTTGGCACCTCAAAAAACTTCCAAAAAAAGGGAAAACTTGACAAATGGTAACGCTGGTCATAGCTGTCGTTTGTCCCAATAACCTTTAAACAACTTTGACAAATTTCATAGTCGATAAACAATTGCCTAATATTTTAAATCCAAACTTATTTAGTCAATGTTCTATTATTATAGCTATGCTATTTATGCCACGACACAGGAGCTAGGACGTGATTTTCGTGACAAAAATATTCGACACTATTACAGTTACCAGAGTACGAAAATAAACGAAGCAAATTTGATTTGATTTTGTTTTGTTGCGTTCTTTGAAGTGAGTGAAACAAAAACAATAAGAAGGATTGCTCAATTTGTTTTGGTATTGTTTTTGCATATGAGCAAAACCAGAGAACACAGCCGATCGGCTGTATGCCGACTAACAGCCGCCGCTGGCCACAAACAATACATTAATTTAATCGTACGCAGCTAGAAAATTAAATAATGGAAAATAAATGGAAACCTTTTGAAATATTTGCGGCGAATTTTACATCATCATATAAAATGTAATAGTATGGTATGAGATTTAAAGAAATTTTGAGATGCTGTTTGAGATTGGATAGTTAATAATATAATTTTATTGCATTGTTATTTAACACATTAAGTTTGTTTTATATAGCTAAGGAGGATGGCTATAACCGGATGTCCCAAGACATCTCTCTTCTTTTTTTAAACATTTATTTCAACTTTAACTTCTATTTTATAACGACAACTTATAACATTACCACGAATATGAGAAAGGACTAGCAAATCTATTGTTCCCAATTTAGCTATATCTTTCTAAACGGGATGAAAAACGGCTATATATGTATATCCAGAAAATGGCTAAATTGGCATCACTGACAAATATGTATAACAGAACTAGAAATGGCAAACGGAGATTTTTTTTAATTTTAAATACTGGGATTTCCGGAATTTGTTAAATCCCATTTTTCATATATAATAAAAATTTTCATTGGCATAGTATAATATTACTACTTCGTGAGGCGACTTTTTAAAACAAATTAAAAAAAAAAAGTTTGATACATTAGAGCATTTAAGTGAAAAAAGTAAAAAAATAAAAAGATATTCCTCCTTATTGTAAATAGCGTCGTCGTCTTCACATTAAGACGACAGTAAAAATTGTAACGACAACAATTGACTACTATTAACATGTTCCATTAATTTACGAAGCCTTAGAGATTAGTAAGGGATTGTCAATAAGTGCCGATTTTTGCCGATAAAGAGTAAACAAGTGGCAATATTTACCGTAGTCTTGATGTGACGTCGACGACGCCATTCACAATATGGGGGATTATATATTAGCCCTATATGTTTGTACATAAAAATGAACTGTGAGGAGCACCGTGTGCCAAGTGGAAACTATGCCACAAAATTTTAATAAATTCAGTAAAGTGAGACTTTGACTCGCACACGAATTGTTCCTCGTGGATACTACGTATGTAATACGAACTTTAGTCTTTACAATCGCATATCTTACATTATTTAGATTTTTTTTTAAATTTAAAATACATACACAGTAAATTTTTTTTCGGTTTGGGTCGATTTTTTTAGTTTTGGCGCTATTTTTTCGTTTAGGCGATTTTTTCTCTTTAGCGATTTTTTTTTATTTTTTAGTTTTAGCGTTTTTGAAAATTACAAGAGTTTCCACGGAAAAAGAATTGAATTCTCTAAAATTATGACGATGTATGTACATTTCCTTCTTGTAATTTTCGGCACTTGGATTTCCCCAAAAATCACGAACCCCACAATTTTGAAAAATCTGCCTCGATTGTCATCTCTAAAAAGAGCTATACAATAAAAACCACATGCTTGTGAATTACAACAACTCACGGCGAAAAAATAGTTAGGGAATTCACAATGAGTATCTTTAAATTTTAGTGTGGCAACATTGTGCCATCTTAAGATTTTCATTGTGAGCAGGCAACGATATAAAACACAGTAGCTATTGAAATATTAAAAAAAAAACAAAAAAAAAGTATTGGAAATTAATGTTGGATTATTAAAAAAATCACTTTATCAAAAAAATCATCCTCGTCAAAAAGCTTTTGATTTAAAACAAACTGTATAGAATTATAAGTAGGACAACAAACTAAGTTACTCTCATTATAAAATAGTTCTTCCCTCGTATAAAAAAAAAACTCAACAAGCCGGATGTGAATGTATGTATTTAAAAAAAATCACAATAAAAATAAAATACTGTTGAAATTAATTTATTATATTAAATAAATGCCTCTATTCAGCATATTTAAAGCCATCGTGCAATAACCTTTTTCCCATTATACAAAAAAAAGAAAAACACATAAATATTAAAAAAAAATATGTAAGTATGTATGTATATATCGTGTATATCGTTACCTTTATATAGAAAGGCCTCAATTCATTATTTTTTTGAAATCAAGTTTTTTTTGTATATTTCGACAGAAAAACATCTAACGTATCGAAAATGCAAAAATCTCGATTTCCAAAAAATAATGAGTTGGGGCCTTACCATATTGTCTTTAGTTTGTAGTTCTAAAAAATTTACTTGATATTTTTTTTTTTTTGCAAAAGTCCAAAAATATTTACATACATATCTACATGTTTGTGTATGTGTGTCGTTGTGTTTCCATGTTAATGCAAATACAGCAAAAATATTTTAAAACTAAATAAAACTAATCGCAACCATTTTATAGGTTATTAAACGCCCACTCGGCATAAATGTCAATCATATCAGCACCATCATCACAAATCAGCCGCCACAGCCGTCATTTCCAAAAAATTTAAATAAAAAACATCATATTTATTCGAATAGCAACTCAAACGTGCTTGACTTGACGTTCACTTTGTTTTTGTTGTTATTGTTGTTGCTGTTAGTGGTGACGGTGACCGTGTTGCATTCATTGCTGCTGATAATAATCAACGACACAATTATTATTATATATTATTGTTTGCAAAAGTGATCCGCATCACATGACATCAATCGTCTGCCACATCGTCGTATATGTGCACACATTTAATTAGAGTACAGTTCGTTAACATTTACCGTTAATGCTGAGTGTACTTAACAGCTGATTATAATACAGTTAAACTGTTTGATAATGAATTAAGTTAAAAAAAATATATGTATGTATATAATAAAAACATTAACAAACGAATGAAAATAATCTAATGATGAGATTCTATTTAAAACTATTTTTAGAATTTTGCAAAAAAGAAATGTGGAAAATATGTGATCGTCGAGATAAATGATTTTGTGTAGGTCTGTTTCGGTCTATTAATTTAAAAAAACAACACACAAAAACAAACAATTTTTATTTATGTGTGTGGTTTGGCAACTCTATGTGCCAAAATTATAGCAAAATGGTTGGCAACAGGTTGCTTTACATGGAATACATATTGTGATATGGTTTAATTTCCGCCTTAGCTCCGCACAGTGGTATGCATCCGTGAACTATTTTAGGTTAGGTTAGGTAAGTCTGAATGGTCAAGGACCTCGCATAGACCAGGATTGATCCTTAGCGATGACAAGAAACCTGTAAGTATGACGGCCTAGTTCGTGGTGCCAGTATCGAATCATTCCCACATAGATTTAACAAACTTTAGTAGCCTACACATTTCCATTCCCGATGTTCTTCTGGTTAATGATAAAAGGAATTTAGTCGATTTAGGATCATAGGAGCTCTACATGATTTTCGAAGTTTTGCAAGTTTTCGTCGCATGCCAACTTTCCTCCGCTTCTACATTCATCTTAGAGTCTAAGATCCATTTCATGTGTTGAATTGGTTTCAGGTGTTGAATTGGTTTCCGGGAACTACGATAGTTTACACATAACTACATATTCCTATAAAGAGTTTCCCTTCCAGGAAATTCCCTAAAATGTACTTGTATGTCGAAATGGAATGGAACCATCTTGGGGCTAAATGCACGAACAGAACGAAGGATATATTATTTTAACTCTTCAATAGTTAAAGTTAGACTATTATCGTGCAGATAACTATCACAGGATACACAGAAGTGAAGAAAGTGACAGGTAAATAAAAGCTCGAATCAGGTTTTTTTAAATTCGTAGAAAAAAGAGAAAGGTATAGTGTATTTGATACTGTAGTGTATTACTACTTACCAATTAACACAGCTAATAAAAAGCGTTGTAAATTTATTGGACTAGAAAGAAGAATCAAAACAAAAACGCCGACAAATTTTGAGGGAAAACGAGACAATTTTAAAGCGAATTTTCAGCATTAGAAGCTGCTTATTTTCTGCTGGAGATATGGAACGGCAACTTCAACAGCAATTTTATATTAGACCCCTTGCGCAAATTTTACTACTGTAAGTTTTTATAGCTATGCTATTTATGTCACGACACAGGAGCTAGGACGTGATTTTCGTAACAAAAATAATCGTCTCTATAACAGTTAAAAATTTAATTTTGTTTTGATTTCTTTGTACTTAAATTAAAACCAGAGTACGAAAATAAACGAAGCAAATTTGATTTGATTTTGTTTTGTTGCGTTCTTTGAAGTGAGTGAAACAAAAACACAACAAATAAATGAAAAGGATTGCTCAATTTGTTTTTCTATTGTTTTTGCACATGAGCACAAATCAGAGAACTCAGCCGATCGGCTGTATGCCGACTAACAGCCGCCGCTGGCCAACAATATATAATTTAATTTTATATTAATTTAACGGTACGGCGCTAAGAAAGAAAATAATGGGAAAGGAATGCAAACGTTTTGAAATATTTGCGGAGAATTTGACCTCAGCATATCATATAATTTTAATGCACTGCTATTTTACACATTAAGTTTGTATTATATAGCTAAGCAGCATAGCTATAACCAAAGGTGTCCAAAGATACCTCTCTTATTTTGTTTTCTACAGAAAGAGAAGTACACTCAGGCAATGAATGCCCACTACTATAAATAGGTATTACATTATTTAGGAAAGGCATAGTTATAGAGAAGACAGGTTGGTTGGTTGATTGGTTTACGTGGCTGCCATTTTCACGCAGGCATGCAAGTAGAATCTAGATAGAAGTACAATCTAAGTATACGGATACGGTGATAGGTACTAGATACAACTCTTCGCGTTGAGATATCTGATAAAGTCACTCAACCAAATCTGTTACATAAATCTGAAATGTCGTCTAGTACATGACATGACTGCCTAAAAACTTGTGTCTCGAGAGATGCAAAGCTGGACATTCGCCAAAAAAAAAGTGGAAGATTGTCTCTCCTATGATTTCTTCTCGATAACTTCGGCAGAACTCATTATAGGACAGGCCTATCCAACTATCATGTCTGCTGACCGTCCAGTCCCTCGTCATGACTGCAACGAGCCTCAACAAAGTTCCTACGGCTGCTACTTGTTAATTGTATTGAGCGCTTATCATTGTAGGAGGGCCACAATTTCTTAGCAACCTTGCACGTGTTTATAGTGCGTCATCTATATTCACCCTTATAGAGATACTAACCCTTATCGCGAATAAAGGCGAACATATTGTTCACGTGAAATATTTCTCGTGAACAAAATTAGAAAATAGTATACTGATACACTATAACGCAAACATTGGCGATCACAATTTTAGGGAAAAGGGAAAACTGTTCACGTAAACTTGTATTTCCAATAAGGATGAATGTTTGAAGAGGCAGTTTCTATTAGTATCAAACGGCATGGCTACCGATTCGGCGTTGCAGGCATCCATAGCAGAGCCAGCTCATCCACCCGTTCCTTACCTATTACTAGGTATTACAATCTCTAGAAAAGGCATAGTGATAGAGAAGACAGGAAGAGGAAAGCTTGACTTTTTTACAACTCTATTTCTTTGCACGTTTTTATGTTTTATGGCAGTGTTGCAGCGCCTCTGGTGTCAATGGGGCGTATTAAATTTTTCGAAGCTGTGTTTTAGTAGCCATTTTATTGGTTATTTTACTTCGCCGATGATTCTGCTACAAAACATCGACGAAGGAGCGCCCTCCTTCTGATGTTATATTAGAATTAGTATCTGCTGAATGCGGGGTAGTTCAGTGACCACTGACTATGCCTTCATCACTTGAACTTTCGTACAACAATTGACCGCTTTTTTCACATAATTTATTTATATCCAATAAATTAAATTAAACTCAATTAAAAATTGAGCTAACAATAATTATTCAAATCTTAAATCTAAAATTATTTAAGAAATAGTCCGGCCAACAACTACTTGCTTGGTTTTCTTACGTGCCGCGCGTTTGGCTGAGAGCAAGGGTGTCCCTCCTTCTCAGCCGATTGTGGCCTCTAAAGTTAAAGATATTGCGGTCTGGAGTATAAGGGTGGAACTCAAGTTTTTTTATTACATATCTTTTCACATGTTTTGAAAACACAGTCTTAACCATCGGCACCAGCTGTTGTGGATTCGCCTTGATGCACACAAAACATTAATTTGAAATAACAAAAAATAAACACTTCAAAACCCCCGAATATATCTAGAAAAGATGTGATAGCTAAGAACCCTCTCGATCAAGTCACCTTTCAAACAGAAAAAACTAAATCAGAATCGGTCCAGCCATTTGGTCTGTACGTGGGACAGACACACAGATCCACGCATACACAGAGACACACTACAAACTTATAACACCCCTTTTTTTGGTCGGGGGTTAAAAATCATTTCTATAAAAAATTATTCCTTAAGGAATATATAATCTCATAATTTACTTTTAGTTGTGGGATCTATGAATTGCTTGGTTGTTGGAATCAAGTAGAATCGTGAGATTCTGTTGTGATAAAGGCCACTCTACTCGTGCGAGTACCAACCTACGAAAAACGGTCCGGCCCCAATGCTAGATCCAGTGATAGGAAGGCTTTTACACACGCAAAGGTTGCTTTGAAAACTCGAGTCCATAAGAGAGAAGGGAAAAGAGAATGGGAGCTCTTTAAAGACTTTGGAAAGGTAAATTTTGCGCATATAAAAGCCGTCTAAATCGTACTACATCCTATGACGTTACGTTGAGGCACCGCATGAGGTCCCCTATACCAATCCGTGATACCTGTGATAGATCATCTAGCATGTGTTTTCCTAGAAATTTTGTATCTCGTCGTGTGCATTATCTGGCAAGAGCAAAGCACTTGAGAAAGTGTATATTCCTTATTCTATTCTAAGAATATGTATTTCTTCATGTGTATCCACTTGACACTTGTTGGTAGGTAATTATACTGAAACATTTGATCATAAATAAAATTTTTTTTAACAGATTTCCTCTTTAAATGTCAAATTTAACATTAAAAAATACACAACCAAACACCTGCTTATTAACAAACAAAAGAAACGATCTGTTGAATACTTGTAAATACTTCTTGAAATCTATTAATAAACGACATAAAAATAAGCCATAAAAAATATTGGCAAATTTCAAATAACGTGTAATAAACCCGATTTATTAAAGCAGAAGAATATTTGAAAAACGTCTTGAAAAAAAACCAACGAATTCAATAGCGAGCACAAACTATTTGTAGTGTTCTACAATTCGAAAAGCTTAATAAAAAAGAATGAATAAAATACTAAAATGTTAAAAAAAAAACTGAAAAAATAATAAGAAAAATATTAAAATAATTAAAGTAATTCAATACTTTATTTTCAACAAGTATGTACTTCATCGTGCACACATTCCTCAAGTATTTTGGAAGATCTAAAAGGCCGACTGACTTCTTCAGTTACAGGCATCACAGTTTTTTGTTTCACTTATAACTGAAATAATTTAGATTAACAAAAAAAAAAAAAAACTTGAAATAAAAGAAATATTGAAAATGAACTGCTGCTGTTTCCAAGGTTGTGTGAATTGACCCCCAGGCATTGGGTGGGTGATGAAATAAATACTAAGGACTTTAAACACACCATAGGAATGGCGAATCATTCCAGCAGCATCCTAAATTGGGTGAGAGGACATGGAACCATTGCTGGTAATTTAAAGCAGAAAAATTAGCTTAGAAGGGAATTAGACTACGAGACGTGAGCAGCGATAAAGTAGTGATATTCCACTTTCAATCTGCTGGAAACCGTATCCATTTCATAAATTCCATTAACAGCGCCATCTAGGTGTGAATGTGGGCATTACTGTTCCATAGCAAGATCCTTGTGACATCGCATTGATATAAAAAAGCTTTTGTACTCCGTAAATGAGTTGAACACTCTACTTGTGTTTTCTCGGCGACTTGTTAACCTAAGCGCACCATGAAACCTTTGCACAATGGGGCCATTCTAGCTAATTATTTCCCATTGCTGCTACGTAGCCGATCCTTATCAGATCTGGCAACAAATTGGTACAATGTATTTTTATAATAATATTAAATTTCAAGTATTTCAATTTAACTTATTCCTGTGAATTTATAAACTCCTGACATGATATACATAGTTTTACGTATAATTAGAAAATTGGGCGTTACCACGTCCATAACGCAACAGTTTTTTTATATTTTCCCTCAAGCGATTCTTATTAAACTTTGCACAAAATTTGAAAAAAAAAAAAACAATAGCAAACATATCTGCAACTTTATGATATTTATTTAGTACAAATGAATTCCACTAATTTCCCATCAAAATTCTTGGAAAAACAATTTTTTTTTTAATTGAACTGGGAATTATTGTACCTACAACCTTTGACATCCTCCCTCCTGTATGTAACAACTAGTCTACGTGGCAAAAAAAAACAGTTAGGAAATCTTTCATATGAAACTTGTACACTTTCTGTACATCTTCTAAAAGTTCTGAGATTACGGTTTCATAACAAAAAACAAACTTTTAAAATATGTACATATATTTTTTGTTTATATAAATTTGTTTAAAGAAAAAAACTTCAACATTATTTATACATATATTTTGTCTTGTCTAATTAAATCAGTTTTGTGTTCGTTGTGATATTTCAGATAAGACAGAGAAATGTAGAAAAAAAAAACTCAAACACTTGATGATGACGCCAACTCATCTTAAAACTGCTTTAGGGCATATTGTTGATTTTTATAAAACAATAGCAAAAAAAAATATATATATATAAAAAATATAATTTACCATTGTTATTTGACATTTAAGCGGAAAAGAATTTAATCAATTATATTTTTAGATTCAAAGTGAATCTTTGAAGAGGTTCTCTTCGTTTTGCCAAGTGAAGACACAATTTCTTAAGAAGCTTATATAACTCGACTACAATTTCTGACAAAATTTATATAAACAACTTTAGCCTACTACCAACTTAATATAATCATAGTTAATACACACAGCACAGAATAAAAATAGCAAAGTTCTAATGATTGATTCGGGCAGGGAAGACGAAAAAAATATACATACGAGGGCGGTTCGGAAACTTCTTAGCCTATCAATGAAAGAGAATAGTTAGTTTTTCAAAAATATTTTTATTTTTCAATATAATCTCTTGTCCCGATAAACCTTTTTTATGTAAATATTTAATGACACCACGCATTTCTAATTTTTCCATTGTTAAAAAATCGCGGATGCGTCTTTTGTGAACACCTGTTTTTATATGAAGGAATTGCCAGATCGAAACAAAATTTAACATGTGTTCATAGCAGAGATGGAAGTTTCCAAAACACTTAACTTTTTTCTGTTTATACCGCGCTTTTTGTGCTAGGCTAAGAAGTTTCCGAACCGCCCTCGTACATATACTACATGCGTATATACAGAGGAGGACAAAAATGTTCACACATCCGCCCACTTAAAATTTAACTTTCAATATTTTTCAGCCGAAAGAACATAGTCCTATACGATATTCTATACATTTTTAGTTTACTTATGGCTTATTTATTAAATACAGGAAGAAACTAGTCGTTCGTATGTTGGATTATAAAAAATATATTAATTTTTAATTTAAAGTAATATTTTTAGAGGACAAAAGTATTCACACACTTGATAATAATAGTGCTGAATATACAAAAATGCAAAATGTTCATTATTCCATATGAAAACGAAAAATGTCGTTATAAAACATTCGTTGTCAAAAACCGCCCCCTAGACAGGGGAAAAAACAACAGAAGCTGAGAGGAAAATAATTACGTCTTTTAAAGTGTGTCTAGAGTAGATGAATAAATTAATCCGCCCAAAAGTGGTAAGAAAAACCTGGCAACACCCTGCCGCTTACAGCTCTCGAATTACGAGAAGAAATAAAGTTATTAGCATAACCAATAGAGCAGAGCGTTTAGGCTTTGCAAAAGGTTTTAAAATTAACGTGAAGACATCCGGGATAGCGTTCCGATTCCCGTTGAAAGCAAATTTAATATTTTTCCATCGGATGGAGAGATACTCGCACAAAGCCTAATTTAGAATTGGAGAAGAACAATATTATAACTTACGGCAATAAGACTTGTGCCCAACTCGTTTATCAGTTCATTTTAGACACAAAGCGTTCATCAAAACCATGTAAATTAATTAGGTTTGATCATCGGTTTGTGTATTAAATGAACTACTGAACGAGTTTGACATAAGTCTACCGTCAAATACGTTAATGGATAGGTTATGTTAGTCTGGGTGTTCAAGGACCACCTTGATCCTTAGCAATATCAGCAGATGACAAGAAACCGGTAAATATGGCAGCCTAGTTCGTGGTGCCTGTACCGAATGACTCCCATACATCTTTAACAAACCTTAGCAATCTGCACAGTTCTATTCCCGATACAAGTTCAAGACTCCAAAAAGTGTGATCACCAAGACAGTCATATCTAGTGCGACTTAAGGCCGGGCAGTGGCGTAGTAGATGTTCTATCGTCCCGGTTTCCTTACATTTACTGCAGGTACCGTCAAGTATTTTTCCTATTCTGACGACATACGAAGCCGTCCAGCAGTATCCAGTTAATACTCCCCCCAGAAGTCAACAGTTCTGGTTAATGATAAAAGGAATTTAGTTAGTTTAGGATCATAGGAGCTCCACATGATTTTAGAAGTTTTGCCAAGTTTCCGTCGCACTCCAACTTTCGTCCGCTTCAACTTAGAGTCTATGATCCATTTCAGGTGTTGAATTGGTTTCAGGACACATGTATACCATTTCCTTCACCGTTAATTGGATTCCCCTTTTAGCTCAATCTCCATGTATCCTCGGACCAGCACATAACATATTTAGGGCATTCCTACACATAAGCACAACCGAGGAGTAGTTGCAGTCTGCTGAAATTGCCTTAATTGCTCTTTGACTGTCTATATATTTATATATTCACACGCGCATTCATGGTTTGAGGGGTGAAAGCTAATTCTGCAGCCCAAGTACAATAATGGATGTGCTATGTTTTGGGGCGTATGGCTGCATCATGTGTAGGGAATTGGTTGATATTCAAATATCTTAAAAGAAACCGAATTGCAAAGACTTGAGAAACTAAGTCTTGGGAACAATTTCTATTGTCAAGAAGAGAGATCCGAAAATTATAGGCAATAGAATTCGAATGTAGGCTTATTCACCACGTCCAATACATTCCACAATCACTTTTACAGACGTATCAAAAATGGAGGAAAGCACAGGGGCTGGTGTCTATATCTTGGGCACGAACATTCGTAGTTCTTTCAGACTGCCGAATGAATGCAGCCTTTTCCAAGCTGAGAACTTGGCGATCCTCAGGGCCACGGAACTGGTGGCCCGGAACGTAGCTGAGGGTGAGAAGGTAACCTTCTACATGGACAGCCAAGCAGCGCTAAAAGCTTTGAAGGGACACAATGTCAAATCAAAACTGGTTAGTGACTGTAGGAGAGCCCTCAACTTGCTTATGGACAAATATAGCGTCAGACTATGTTGGGTTCCTGGCGACAGCAGTGTTGAGGGAAATGAAATCGCCGATGAGCTGGCAAGAATAGGCTAGGCGTTAGATGAGATAATGTCAGACAGATCGGTGAAATTACTATAAGGAAATCAGAAATTGGGTAGAGAGCAGTACCAACAGTTCATGGCGAAGTGGGGAGGATTGTAGAGTCTCGAGGGTTATGTGGCCAGAACTTGAGTCAGGAAGATTCAAACTGCTACTTGACATAAATAGGAAGCCGATGCGAATTGTGATAGGAGCGTTGACTGGTCACTGCTCGGTCACAGCGAGCGCCAGCATTTGAGAAATTAGCACTCCAGATTTCTGTAGGATGTGCGGGAATGAAGAGGAACCAGAAACCATTGAACATGTTATCTGTCACTACCCGAAGCTGCAACTTCATAGGCTTAGATGGCTGAGTAGACATTTCTATTAGAGCATTACTGACATCGGGAAGTGTAAACTAGAGGACATCAAGTACTTCATCATGGGAATTCAGTGGCTTAATAGGATCACTTCTGGGTACAAAAGGGTGGTGGGGGGGGGGGGGGTAAGTATTACTTTTAATGGGCAATAGAAGTGAATCACAATGGTCTCCGGACATGAACCTGATTGAACATCTTTCGGACAAGTGTAAAAGCTCCATTTTCGCCATTTTGTCAACTCAAAGAAATTCTGAAAAAATCATGGAATTGATGTAACACAAAATTGCGTAATTGACCTATTTTTGGTAAATGTTTTCTCCCCTGTATTAATAGAGGAGTTTCATAACAAAAATTTTTATCATCATATTAATAATGTACATAAGGAATATTTTTGTAAAAAAGTACCAAAAAAGAGGGAATTTTTTTAGAAGGACTACACAATCCCACGTAAATTTAATTTATGTTCTTATTGCTTTCGGGGATAAATGGGATATAAAAAAGTACAAAAACTCTGTTTTCGCCTCGTTTTATCCCCTTATTCCTTTTTAAAGCTTCTATGCATCAGGAAAGGTGCCTTCACACAAAATTTAATGCCATATACATACCTACACATATACATATATAGAAATACTAGCTGACCCCGGTCCGCGTTGCTGGCCCTAAGCAAACATTAGTGTTGTATATGGCATTGGTGGTACAAAATGAAAATTGGATTTTGCCCACGAATAAACTAAATATTGCGCCATCTGCCGGACGAACTTCACACTACACAGAATCACTCCTCACGCCCCATAGAGCATGTATATAAAGTTTGGTCTAAATCGGTGCAGTAGTTCTTGAGTTACGGTGCAAAAACACAAAAAAAAACTAAAAATTGCGCCATCTGTCGGACGAATCACTATTTCTGAAAGGGGCGTAGCATTTACCGGGGTAGAATATAAATAAAAACACGCGCCGGTCTTTTACAAATATTTTGTGGGGTGGAAGGCGAAAATCTGTTGGGGCATTGAAGAGTTCACCCCTAACAAATAAACGTGTTTTTGATTTTTATATATATTAAGATAAAATATCGAAATCAAAGAAGGTTGCTGTGTGAATATTTTTTCCATCTCGAGGGTGATTGAAGTTCCCTTTCCTCGGATATTTTTGTGTTGAATCAGTATCGCAAACCACTAAAAACCCTTGTATTTTTATTTCAGTTTTATATAAAAACTTTTGAAGTAAAGTTTAGCACATTTTAACCCTCTAATTCCTCTCCTTATGGATTTTCATGTTTCCCATGAAACTGTTAAGTTTCTGGAGTAAATCATTTATAACTTGTAAATGAACAACCAATAAAACTTTTTTACATAGAAGATATTCATCAGAAATTAACTTACCAAGTAATAGTCGAAATTATAATTGTATGCCAAGTTGTAACTCACCTGAAATTAAAAATAAAAAAGTTACATTAAACTAATGTCTTGTTTAGATATGTATGTACATATGAGTAGAGATACATTTTCCTATTGGTAAGTTCCTATCAAAAATGTCGACCGTCAAAAGTGTCGAGTTAAAAATTTGGACCAATACCACGTACACCACACTACAATCGGATATAACTACAATGTGCTATGTATTATATTTTGTCATCGCCATGTTACTTCGCAACATTTTTTCCCGTATGAAAAAGTAATCTGAACAGATATCTATAATTCTCGTCTGTATTAGAAAATTAAAAATATTGCCTAAAAATAACATGGCTTCCTGATTAGAAGAAAATAAAATCCATAGCAAATTGTAGCGACCAACTTTAAACCGTTAAAGATCCTAAATGGTTATCGGAAATGAAAAAAACATATGAGAAACACAAAGATGATTTTGAAATACCTGTCGAATGATATTCATTTGGATATAGTTCGTTAACTTTTTAGTTTTTTTCATTTTAACAAAATGGCGTCTCTTGGGTGCCGTATTGAATTTTAACTACTGCCAGATCTTTAAGGCCATTTCAGACTATAATACAAGTATTAATACTTGTTATTGTGTTTTGAAATTTTTTAAACAGAAATCAGATCAGGCAGGCATTTTCGTCAAAAGTATTAATACTTGTACTACGAGGGCGGTTCGGAAACTTCTTAGCCTATCAATGAAAGAGAATAGTTAGTTTTTCAAAAATATTTTTATTTTTCAATATAATCTCCTGAAACTTCAATACACTTAGTCCAACGCTTTTCTAGCAATTCTATCCCTTGATTAAAATAGTTTTCCTCAAGGTCTTCAAAATAGTGGTTTACAACTGTAATTGCATCTTCATTTGAGGTAAAACGCTTGCCAGCCAGGAATTTTTTTAGATTTGGGAACAGGTAAAAGTCACTGGGAGCCAAATCAGGAGAATAAGGTGGGTGGTCAAGCAACTCGTACTTTAATTCGTTGATTTTAGCCATTGTTAAAACACTCTTGTGCGCTGGTGCGTTGTCTTGATGAAAAATTATTTTTTTGTGTTGTAAGCCAGGACGTTTTTCTCGAATTTGTACATTTAATTGATCCAAAAGGTTGCAATAGTACTCTGAATTTATTGTTTTACCCTTTTGCAGATAGTCAATCAATAAAATACCTTTGAAGTCCCAAAAAACCGTTGCCATAACCTTACCAGCCGATTGAATTGTTTTTGATTCTTTGGGGCACTTCCTCCAGCTTTTGTCCATTGTTTGGATTGTTCTTTTGTCTCTGGAGTATAGTGGCGGATCCATGTCTCATCAACAGTTATGAAACGACGCTTAAAATCCATTTTATTTCGCTTAAAACGATCCAAACAAGCTTGAGAAATGTTCATTCTTATTCGTTTTTGGTCGACTGTACTAACAAATGCGGTACCCATCTTGCAGAAAGCTTTTTCATCTGTAGTTCTTCATGCAAAATTAAATGGACTCGATCATTTGAGATGCCCATGATATTAGCTATTTCACGCACTTTTATTCGTCCATCATTTAATACCATATCATGCACTTTGGCTACAATTTCTGTTGTTGTTGCTGTTTTTGAACGTCCAATACGTGGTTCATCTTCAATGCTTGTACGACCACGTTTGAATTCAGCAGCCCAATTTTTTACTGTTGCATATGAAGGAGCACTTTCACCCAACACATTCACCATATCATTATGAATATTTAATGACACCACGCATTTCTAATTTTTCCATTGTTAAAAAATCGCGGATGCGTCTTTTGTGAACACCTGTTTCTATATGAAGGAGTTGCCAGATCGAAACAAAATTTAACATGTGTTCATAGCAGATATGGAAGTTTCCAAAACACTTAACTTTTTTCTGTTTATACCGCGCTTTTTGTGCTAGGCTAAGAAGTTTCCGAACCGCCCTCGTATAGTCTGAGTGGTCCTTTAGTGACACTCCCGGAATTAAGCTTCAAAGCGATTGAAATCGCGCAGTCAGGTAAAAACTAACCCACTTGGAAAAATACACTATTGTGTCATTACATTTCTTCCAGGTATGTACGAAGTTTCGTAAGAACAGTTTGGGTAGAAATAGAGAATATATAACGTAAAACTTTAGTGATCTCGACCACGCCTACTTTTCGTAACGGATTAAAGTTTGCTAAGCCGCAGTAGTTAAACTAGAAGGCTAACATTTTAATAGGCATTGTCACTCCCTTGCATAAGTGCAGTGTGCCTGTAAAGCTTCAACTTTACTAATTATTAGCAATATGAACTTGAGCCTAATCAAATCATAAATATATTTTCATTTATTTCTTTTGACAGCATATTGTTACATTTTCACATTTTAAAAACTTTATATTTGCAAGTTCGTATTTTTTAAATTATGTATAAAAAGTCCCAGTATATAATTCTTATCAAATCAGACACTTTATTTACTCAATACAGATATTAAAAGTTTTTAAAATACACAACACAATCATTTCTCATATTCTATTTTATAGAAAATTTAAGTTAAATAACGGATGTTAATAATAATCTCTACCCAAGTAGATAGACTGGGGTGCTGATGAAGTGCTTGGCTGCATAGAAATATATCGGTATTTCCCCCCGCTAATAAAGTGTAGTTTAATTTTTCTTCTCTTCTTTAAAAGCTCACATTAATTAATAAAAATATTTCATTCGGTAAGAATTGAAATTACTGAACTTAAGCCCGGTTAAGAAATTATTTCTGACTAAAATTCACTATAATTCAATTAAAAAAAATTTAAATGTCTCACACACAATGTTAGAATACCACGATATTAACTACACTGTTTTTTTTAATAGTGGACTCGACTCGACTGACTGTACTCCCACCACAAATCTTCCAGAATAGTGCTAGCGACATCTAGAATAACTTAGCACATTGAGTAGGTTCGCAATACTAGCTTTTTAGCACGTCATAAGTTCTTCTTACAATTGATTTTGTTGGTTTGTGTGTACGAGTATGTGCTTTGACGAAAGATTCTCATTGCAGAAGCATCATCTTTATTTGTTGTTGTTTGTGCCTATCGTCTGCATCGGCTGATGTGCTTGTGTGGTTGTACATATATATCTTAACAAGCAGAATGTAATAATAATAATAATGTCTGGATGATTCTTCTTGTTTACCAAATAGTTTTATGAAAACTAATTTTCGTAGCAATATTTTATTTTTTATCTTCTAAATTGATAATGTTTTGTTCTTTATTTGAAAATAAAATATGTCGAAAAATTAAGACCTTTTGGTGGTCAATTTGATACCAGTCGTTCTTGTGTGGGCCCTTAAAGGTGATACCGAATACATTTCTACAAAACTTTAAATCAATGAATAATCTTATTTCCAGCAGATTTAAAGGCGTTATACACTATCCCACACAATGGTGAAATGTTTGAGAAAATACAATCCTGGTATGATGGAGTCTATGAAAATTTTCAAAAAACAATAATAATTAATCAGATCAGGGTTGTATTTTGTTTTCGTAGGTTGTGCGATTGTGTAGGATAGTGATAACAGCATTGGCTTGAGTATTTTTCCATAAACCATTCCTTTTTACAGAGAAATATAATTTAAAAACAAAATTTAAGAAAAATTTTAAGAGCTTTCGGATTTGATTTTAAAAACACATATACACAGAGAAAAAACTGCCTCATAGAATCAAGAAGATTTTCTCTATGAACCGTTTTTAGGCTAAGTGGTATCCCAGCAGAAAGAAGCGAAGATTTTTTCATAGAGATTCCTTATTGTTTTTATGTGGTAAATCTTATTAATTTTATTAAGAAGAAAACCACGTAAAATCAAGAAGAAATCTTATTATTCACAACTTTTTTTTACTCAATTTCCGTTATTTTTGGCACCAAAAAAAAAAAACAATCCATAGAGAAAAACTTCTTGATTCTATTAAGTTTTCTTATAAATTGTAAACTATAGGGATTTCTTATTGATTTTATTAGGTTGCCTTTTCGATTTTTTTAAAAAGGTTTTCTTCTTGATTTTATTAGGTTGCCTTATTGATTTTTTCAATAAGGTTTTCTTCTTGATTTTAGTAGGTTCCTATATGATTATGTGTAAAGCATCTTATTGATTTTTTTTTTATAAAAAAATCTTCCTGATTTTATGAGGTGTCTTGTTATTTCGTTTCTATAAATAGACATAGAGACAATTTTTTTCATGATCTTTTTCATTTTTGTATAATAATGTTTGCACAATAATTTCAATGGTTATTCAGGCTGCTTGTTAGCATATTGGTTAGAGTGCTGGTCTATCAGTCAGAAGTTTGCTGGTTCAATGCTTGGCGAGTAAGTTAGTTAAGAATAAAACATAATATGTACATATGTATAAATAAATAACATCTACAATATACTACATACATACATACATATGTATATGGTATAGAATTTAAATGAAAATACATAAGTACAGATAATAAAGACGCAATTTTTTTTTATTTTTATTGAAAAAAATCAATAAGATAACCCAATAAAAACTAGGTGATTTCTTATTGATTTTCTCAAAAAGGTTTTCCCTATGAAATTAATAAGATTTCCTTATTGAAAAAAAACCATAGAGATTTCTTATTAATGTTGTTCTATTTTATGAGGTATTTAGTAGGCACTGTTTTCTCTGTGTACAATTTAGAAATATATATGTATGTATGAAATGTTTATTTGAGTCGGTAGAACGATCTATATAATTCAATGTTTAAAGATGATTTCATTAAAATGTTGACGGCCGCTAAGCCTAAAATGGTTCACTATGTTCATAAATTCTTCAATAATGTCTTCCAGTGCGTGAGACCTTGCGGGCTTGCCCCTATATACATGAGCCTTAACATAGTCTAAAGGCGTTAAATCGCATGATCTAGGCGGCTAATTGACCGGTCCCAAATGTGAAATAAACTGTTCACCGAACTCGTATCTCATTGGCTCGGGCCATTGTTTCGCGTGCTGTGTCATGTCAGCTAAGCCCAGTTCTTCTGTTTTAATCGATAATTCGCGTTCATCAATAACACTGGCGGATACAGCTGCCAAAAACAGTGTTGCCAAAAAGAAATTTAAAAAATAAATTACCCTTTATTATGACACAAGTGTCTAACTGCAAACCGGTGTTAGGTTTGGTTACTTAAGACGTTTTGTTTGTATGCGAAAGTATAAAAATATAATAACCTTAATTGATTAAGAAATTCTTGTTTAGCTACGACTAATACCATTAAAATGAGATTTTGGTATGCCAAGATATTTAATTACTGCCAACATTTAGCACTTTATTTATTTGTTGTTTTTTTTTCATCTAAATGCAAATTAAGTTTTTTCTATTAACTATTATGTTTTTTTTCCTTTCAACTAGTAGAACTATTTAATTAACATTATAAAATGTTGCTGCTATTTGATAAGTTTATGTTACAACTTAAAAGGCCATTTGAATAAATTGCTTAAAATTAACACGGCGCGGCTGGCGCAAGTGTGCCTAAACGATTTGCAAGAACTCAAACAGCGGACTCATGGACAAAAAAAAAGAGAACAAGTCAGTGCCGAATTGTGTGCACCTTGCTGCAAACAAGACTTGCAGTATTATCTCTTAGATTAGCTGGTGGGAAACTCTATTTTTTTTTAATTTCTTAGATATGATGTTCGATTTTCGCTGGGCCATCGATGGTTCGCTGTTTGCAGCTTAAGTAAGTGCTTGATAAACACTGCAATCATAGGAGGTTCTAAAGCACCGAATTTCTTTCTTAAGATCCAGCTGAAGCACAGTGCGTCTGGCAAGAAATAACAAGAAAACAATGCCACTATCGAAATATTGTCGGTGAGTTATTGGTTTGCTGCAGACATAATATATTTTGAAGATGCTGTGCCGCAAGCCAATAACCAATCGACGATATAAAGAAGATGACAGAAAGAATCGCCAATACGGAGAAAATAACCAAACGGGCAAATATAAAATGAAATAAAATAGCCAAAAATTTAAAAGACGAGTAATCTATAAAGCGGCGAAAATCATTTTGAAGAGAGAAAACTTCTAAATAATAAAAACGTCAGAAAAACAAACACTCCCTAAGCGAAAAAACTTGCCAAAGCAAAAGAAATATCAATGATATCTCTCGAACGAATCACCCGATTTTAGTTAAATCGGCAGCCTAATAACAAAGTTGCATGCAAGTGGCCTAATTATGACCCGTACGCAGTTTCATTCTGCCAGATCAGAGGCAGCTAGTTGTCGGTTGATTTCTGGTTTGCTGCAGACGTAATGTACTGTACCGCAAACCAATAACCAATTGCCATAACCACAGTTAACACAAACAGAAGACGTTAAATAAAGAAACAAAAAAATAAGTCAGGACGACTATTAATTTTTTTATGAATCTTGGTTTGCTGCAAACGAATTAATAATCATAGTATAAAAGTCATTTTTTGTTAGAGGATTTCAATTCAAAAAATAAAAAATAAAAATAAATGGAAGTAGCTGTTGCCATTAGAGATAAATTACCTGGAACTAATCTATTAGTTACCAATATGTATACCCAATATACTAAAATGTTGTTGTTGTTTCTTTTTCACATATTATCTGCAAGTCTCTCTCTCTCCCTTCTTTTTTTAGTGAAACAACTTTTTGCTTGCACATTTAAAATACATTTCAAAATAAGTGTGTTGTGTAAAGACTGTTATTAAATTAATTATAAATTATGACACAAGCACCCAGTTTGGTTTATTTTTATTTTTATTTATTTTTTATGAGATATGTACATATATAAAACAAGAAAATGCATTAAATAATTTGTTTTTTTTTAATATTAACAACTGCAAACAGCCTTGACTAAAATGTGTGATACTTTTAAGAAGTTGTCTTAGTCTTAAAATGCGCTAAATTTAACTGCCACTGTAATAAATATTTAAACAAGTTAAGTGCTGCAATTAGTGGGACCAAACTCTACATTCCATTTTAAATAAAATGACATTTATAGTGGTTTACTTGTTGTAATATATTTAAATTGTTTATGTAAAGAATTATTAATTAAATTCAAAGTGATATTTATTGAAAGGTCGGAGTAGCTACGCATATTCGTTATCATGGCGATAAATGAAAAAAAAAATTTTCCAAGCATTTGTCACTTATTAGAACACTGTTGTCACCAGTAGGGAACAGAGAAAGAAGTTAATCGGGGCCGCCGCCGGTTATTCCCCCCCCCCCTCCCATATTCCATAGGCACGCAACGACTCAAAACCAGCCGAAACTTTATCTTCTCAAAAAGACAAAATCGTATAATTTAGAACAAAAAGTTATGAAAATCGATTTTTAATTTAAATTTCTAATTTTCTTTTTAAATTTGCATATGCTTAGTTGAGCCGCCCAATATTCTCTCGGAGCGCCTCCGCTCATCACAAAACTACTGCGCCGCCGCCAAAGAATGCTAAAATAAATCTGCAGTTAAAAAAATTTCTTTAAATTTGAAGTTATTGTGTTGTTAATGACAATTATTTGCAATTCATTAAAAATTCCCGAATAGTGATGTCAACGTATGGCTGTAAAGTAAAGTTCAAATTTAAATAGCAGGGACACAAACCATAAATGTTTATCATGGGATATTTTGTAGTTAACAGCGTACTGTTAATAACTTAACAGTAACCAAAAAAAATGGATGAAAAAGGATTGAATATAACATTTAACCCCCTTATGCAAAAACGATTGTTAAACTTAAAGTTGGTTCAACAAACGAAATTTGTATGGCAAAACCGGTTTTAAAGCATGCTTTAACTTTAACAATCCTTTCTGCATAAGGCAGAAGGTAATTTATTATTCGACATATTGTCAGAAGTTTATTTTAATTTGAAATTTAATTGCTGGTGCTTCAGCGTTGTCTATATGCATTTCATTGTTGCTGTAACAAATCATCAGGAGTGGACAAATAGAATAGATTCATATCGAATATAAATTATTTGCAGGATTGAATATAGTTACAAAAATAAACATACGCGAACAAACCTAATACATAAAAACATTTGCATACAAGAAAAATAATCCAGACTAGAGATGGGCGCGTGTCTAGTTTTTTTCCAAGGCACGACCACGCACTACTCAACACGAAGTGTTCGTGACAGCAAATCTGATGTCTGAATCATGAAACGATTTTAGCTGTAAAATACAACTTTATAAGAATTTCCATTTATGAAAAAATTTAAATTTTTTTTTATCGTGTTGTTGATAGTGTATCTTAAGCTCTCTTAAGCTTAAAGTTCTGAAATTAAACAAAAATATGTATTTATTTACATATAAAAAAAAATTCTTTTTTGATTTTCAATTTGATTTCGTGCCTGTTGTGTTTTTAACGTGTGTATTTCTTACGTGCTGGACATTTTGGTATTTATATTTGGGTCGTGTGGTGTTGAACAAATGACACACGCGCTCACCTCTAATCCAGACATTATTGACATTATTAAGCATACAAGACGATGTTAAAGTAAACATTCAAACCAAACAACAACTATTATGTTATACTCGTAAATTCTGCTTGTTAAGAAATATACAACCACACAAACACATAAACCGATGCAGACGAAACACACATACACAACAACAACTATAATGATTCTACAATGACCCAGCGCTAAAACTCAGAAGACCTTCTTGGTGCAGGCCTTATTAAAGGACTCTTTCGAATAAAAGATACGATACACATTCCACACTCCCTTCTATGATAAGGGAGAAGAGAAGGAGTAACATGTTTTGTTTTGTTTTTTACCGAAATAAACAGGGGTGTTCTATAAACCGCGCGTTTTGAGATCGTACGATTTTCAAAATCGAAAACAGTGTTTCGCTGATCGGACGATTTAGTGCATTCAAAGTTAAGTTCGTTTAAAATGTCTTAAGCATCTAAAACATTAAAACCAATTAAAAAGCTGCAATAAGTCACATTTTTAATTGAGCTTTTTTCTGGAAATTAGGCGATTTCAAATCGCGCGATTTACAGAACACCCCTGAAAAGCAAAATCCATTAATTTGTAGGCTTTCCAGAATCTCTGCCGAAAGAAGCAACAACAGAAGGCCTGCTCCGCAATGAAAACGCATGTAAAAAATATATGAGTATGGAATGGAGCGAGCAGGCCTTCTACATCCAAAAGAAGGCATACAGAGGCCTTCTAGAAGGCATCCTTACTCCTTCTAGTTCCCGCTGGGGAAGTTCGATTCAGTAATTTTCTGAAAATCACGTTTTTCAAATCACATGTAATTTTAAAGGTGATAATGAACCTGCAGATATTTTTTCACTCGTTTTTAATTTTTTTATTATATAGAGCAGCTGCGGTCAATCCATATTGGCCGTAGCTGGTATAGAGCAACTACGTCCAAACACACATACACTGATATTTGCATTTGCGGTAAACAGCTTTGAAAGCTCTTAAATTTGTTCTTGTTTCTTTGCAAAGTTGTTGTTGTTGTTGTGGATGTTGTACTCTCGTCGGTGTGAAAGCACAAAAAGCTCTTTATAAAAGTTTGCACATTGTGCATATGACTTGGACGAACACCAGGTACGAGAGCATCAAATATCATTTCTGAAAGAAATCTTTCGCATATGATTTTAAAAGCTTTTGCAGAACTATTATTAATTTAAAAATCACATATGATTTTCAGAACATGCCTGATTGTCAACGCACATACACACACAAACAAACCAACAAAACGAACTGTAATACGACCTTATGACGTGATCAAAAGCTATTATTGAACATCTGCTCAATGAATGTGCTGAGGTTTTCTGGATGTTGCTAAGATTCTTCTGGAAAGTTTGTGTTAAGTATAGAAAGGGCGATGCATCTGCTAAGAGCGGAATTAGTTTAGTCGAGTCGAGCATTATGTACAAAACAGCGGAAGTTAACATCGTGGTATTCTAGTAGTGAGTTAATTTAAGATTGTGTGTTATTAAAAGTGTTCTAATTTGATAGTGATTATACACTTGCTATTATTTAAACCTAGGAAAACGTTTTTCATTTTAAAAAACCTAAAAACATAACAATATATAGAATAACATAGCAAAAATTAAAAATTGTAAAAAACCCCCCGAATATATCTAGAGATGATGTGATATCTTCTATACGGCTGGACCGAGTTTCTTGAAACAAGTCACCTTTCAAACAGAAAAAACCAAATCGAAATCGGACCAGCCATTTGGTTTGTACGTGGACACGGACAGACACACAGACACACTCTACAAAATTAGTACACCCCTTTATTTTAGTCGGGGATTAAAAATAGTAATTAATAACATTAGGTGTGTTCGTAAATGCATCACTGCTCTGTATCATATGTGGCAACTTTTATTTAAAATGCAATACTAGTTCGCTGTTTGTGCAACATATTTGACATTTATTTGTGCATTATCTACTTCAGTGAAACAATTTAGAACATTTAAATTTCTATTTTCAGCGCAGTGATGCATTTACGAAGAGACCCATTGTTATGACGTGTTTCATAGCTATAGAACTTTAAGTTGACATAATTGCTAGAAAGTTTCCTCGATTTGGACGTTTGTTACTCGTTTTTTGTTTCGATTTATTTGCCATTGCATTATGAATAGACTGACACCTGGAAAACACCAGCGTACACATGGGATGAGTTCAAAACAAATTTGCTGCTTATTCCGAATTTCACTAGAAAAAATTTCTTTGAGCGAATACATAAATAATCAAAATTGCCGCAGTTAGAATAGAGTACGAAATTAAATAAGAGTAGCCAACATTTAATTTCCTTTTGTTTTGTGCTTTTCAATTCATATTGAAAAACAAAAACAAGTTTTTCATATTTTATTGTTGTTTTCAAATATAACTTTTCAGTCGAAAGTTTTCTTTCGATATCGTGAAACAGACCCTGAACATATCAACATAACATCAACAAATTGTAGGATAATTTCGAAAACGTATCAATGCAAGGTTTGTATTAGAGTTGTGCCGCTTACGAGTGAACTAGTTCAATTGAACGATTCACTTGATTGAGCGTTGTGAGCCGTTCAATCAGCTGAGCGCTTTCAGCTTTCTAAAGTTGTATCCAACTCTTTCAGTAGTTAGTCTTTTAGACACAAATCTATATACATATGAACATACGAAGGTTTGTGTCTAAAACGACTTCAGTGGTGCGAATCACTAACTTTTTTTAACAATAATCGCATCGTTCAAATAATTATAACGAAAATTTATCGAATTCGCTATTCAGTAAAATTTTTAACGATATTCGCTGTAGGTTCATGTCAGCTGTGTCATTATTTAAGCGATAATAATTTATGTGCTGTTAATTTTAACGAGAAAAACCAAGAGAAAATATAAGCTGTATACTATCGTTAAGAAGAAGTTACAGAATCACACAATCGTTATTGCGAGCGACAAAATGAGTAGACAAAAATTACGATTGTCGGATCGTTAAAAGTTACTGAATCGCACCACAGAAAGAGTTCGATACAAGTCTAGTGCTTTCTTAGCTAACTTTTTTCGTAAAGCCTTAACTGACACAAACACAACAATTTTAGAGCCGTCTAACTTCTTAACCTAGAAATTAAGTTGCCTTCAAGAAATTTTCAAAATGCAATTTATTTTGCTTGTTAACAAGCAGACCATAACTTAAAAAATTAATTGTATTTATTAACAAATTTGAAAATATTTATTTTGCAACATTTTCGATATTTTTATTTATTTATTTTTTAATATTAATCTCTTGGAAATGTATTGTAAGAAAACAATTTATTCATTTATTTCCATTTAAGAGATTTTTAATTAAGCAGACAAATTGTTGATTATCGATAAAAAATATATTTAATATTTGTGTCCAAATGCCATGATTAAATAATAAATACGCCAAAAACAACCCACATAATTAATTTGAAGCAAAGAAATAAATAAAGAATTATCATTTTCCAAAATAAATATATATGGGACCTTCTCCGAGAAAAAGGACATAGAGTGTCAAAAAACGGGTGTGTGTCAAAGTCGATAAAAATTAGAAAAACATTAAAATTTTATTTTTTAAATGGGTTTTTCTCAAAACTTCATTTTCACACACTAGGTCCCTTTTCTCGGAGATGGTCACATATGTATATAAAAAAACGTTTACTTATTTTCTGTTAATTTATAAATTGGATAAAATATTTTTAGGTAATTTTTCTCAACTATCAAAGAGGTACTTATGTATGTACAGTGGGCTTGAAAAAAAATCAAACAAACTCAAACTGTTAATTTTAGTTTAAAAATCGAAATTTCCATTTAAATTCTATTCAACTTAAGGCTGACTTTCAAAACACAGTGGAGAATTTTGAAAAAAAGAAATGGAAATAATACTGCAGTTTATAAACGGGCCGTCCGATTGTTATTGTTCTTGGACTATATATCTTTAAAGGGGGCGGACCCAGTAACACCAAAAGTGGGCCACATCGGGTTAATGAAAAATTCAAAACGATGCCAAGGTGATGTTTCTGATCGTGCAAGACCTAAAAAAAAGTCTGCTACATGTATGGACTTTCGCTTACAGTTTAGGCAATATTCGAAAAAAAAAATAAAAATTTCAACTTTTTTTCCAACTTTGTTCCACTGTTCTGCTGATGGAGAAGTCAAATTTTTTACCGATTTGGAAAAGGAAACTTATTAGAGATTTAAAACAAATTTTTTTTTGTAGTTAAAAAAGCACAATTTAGACAAAAGTGATATGCAATTTAAATTAAAATTTTGGAAAAAGTGGATTTTTTTTTAGAAAAAAGTGTGTTAATTATTTTGCAAATATGTATTGCAAAAATACCAACTCCATATTTTTATTTATACAAAAGGTAATACTATAAGAAATATTACAAGTAAATTTTTTGTTAAAAATTTTCGTTATTGCAGGAACCAGATCGTTTCGAAAAAGACATATTTTTGTTATAAATATCAAATTAAGGGCATTTTTTTCTTAAATTCCAAAGCTGTAAACAAAAAATGTATCATGTCACCTTAAGACATGATATGTTTACAAATATTTCTAAAAATATTAGCTGCGGTGAAAGATAAGACAAATACTGCAAAAATTTTGAAAATCCCATTTTTGGGATTTTACGATTACTTTTTGGGAATAAGCAAATTTTATATTTTTTTATTTTCTGTGTATTTAATTGTATAATTTTCCACCTAAAAGAGTCTTTTCAGCCGAAAATATTGATAAATGAGAATTTTATAGCATTCCTTAGTTTGACCTCGAGTTCGGTAAGCTGAAGTTAATATTTCAGCTGCAGTTTCCGCATTACAAACAGTCAATTGGTTAAAAAAAATTCTTATAGAAATCAGTAAATAAAATGTGAATTTTTAAGGCAATTGTATTGTTTTTAATAAAATTAGACCTTAAACCGCTTTTTGTAGCAGTATAACGGTTGGAAAATCATCTGAAAAGGAAATTAAAATATCTGCAAATAAAACTCGCTTCGATTCTCAAGATTTCAAAACTTTTTGAATATTGAATATTTGGGCAATATTGTAAAAGCGCCTGGTTGTGCCCATATCATCTTCTCACCTTTGTACGCAAATGTCAAAACTTCTCAAAAAACATATTATTTAAGCGATAGAAAATATTCTCGAACCTCACTCCAAGTCAAGAATTTTAAACTTTTGACTTTGGACAATATTATGACACCAAATTGTGCCCTTATCAGTTTCTATTTTGTACCCAAGCGTCAAAATTTCAACAAAAAAATTCCGTTAGCGAAAGAAAATGCTCTCGAAAAAAAAATCTTGTGCTCATGTCATCTTCAGTTTTATATGCAAACTTCAGAATTAAAAAAAATTACCAAAAAAAAATATTCTCGCATTTCAACCCAAGTCAGACTTTTGATTTTTTGAATTTAGGCAATATTATAAGACCACCTTCCGTCACATTTGAACGAAAAACTCAAAATCTCAAAAAAAAAATATGGCGCAAATTCAAATTGTTTTTATTTATTTCTAGTCCGGTAACACTGTACATTTGCCTTAATTATTCTTTTGAAACAACAGATCCATAGTACCATTGACAATCGAGCTCTCTTGAAGCAGAAGGTTTGTGTCTAGGGTTATAAGATCCCCTATGCGAGTTTAGTTTGTCTTACTCTTTTATTTCCCATTCCGTCTTCCATTTTTAAACCGCTTATATGATCATTTTAAGAAAGTATATAATCCCCAACAAACGAAGTACAGAGAGTTCTCCAAGTCTTTGGGGGAAAAAAAGTATAATTTTTTTCGCGCAAAAGTATTTTCGGTTCTACGAGTACTTCTCTCGAAATGCCAAGTGCTATGCTGTTTCTCCTACACCACAGTGCTACTTTGACCAACAAAATATATATTTACGCATACATACATAAATAAAAAGCTTTTCAAATATTTTATAAAGCCTCAACAATAAATTCATAAAGGCCCAGCAACTTATTAAATAAAAATCAAAGAACATTTTTTTTTATAAATAGTATATAAACTAAAACAAGTAGATTTTAAGAGTTTTAATACACGGCAACAGCGACAGCAGGGGCAGCAACAACAACAACATCAACTGTAAAATTAGTGTTTAACTAAAACTAGAAACTCAGTCAAGAAGCAAAGAAACCAACCAACAAACAACCAAATAATACTAAAGATATACTTGAAATAAAAAAATAATAAATAAAAATAAAAAAAATATAAAATAAAATTTTTGAAAGGTGCACTCGAATGCAATTTAAATTTAATTTTAAGTTCCAGTGTAGCACTGAGAGAAATAAATAGTAAGTTAGTTTCTAAGACCAACAACAGTCCTCGACTGCCGATTATCTCTAAATGAGATGGCAGAGCAGTTTGATATTAGGATCATATGGATCCCGGGGCATAGAGGCTTCCAGGGGAACTCTAGGGCTGACGAGCTTGCTAGAATTGGGACAACCTTACAGGCGCAAGACAGAGGAAGAAACGAATAGAAGGTGGGTCACTAGAAATGACTGCGTGATCACAAGGCAATTATGGACTCACCTAAATAGAGAAGGTACGGATTACCTAATTTCGAAGAATAGGAAACAAATTTCGGTTCTAGTATCCGTGTTATCCGGACACTGTCTCATAGGTAGGCATGCACAAAGGCTTAGGGTTGAACACAACGACTTTTGCCGCAGCTGCCAAGACATCGATGAAGAGGAAAGCATAGAACATTTTCTTTGTCAATGCCCTGGACTTGCAGGAAAGAGAATGGCCACAATGGGCGCTCTTGAATTCAGGGAACTTTCTGACGTTGCTAGTGTTGAACTTCAACGTATTAGTAGCTTTATAATGAGCTTTGGATGGTTCGACGGTGGGGACTCCGCATAAGCAGAGTCTCCGTGGCATAACGATGGACCAAAATGGTCTAAGTGAGTCCGGCTTTCTGACTGCCACCTCTACCTAACCTAGTTAGTTAACTAAAACTTAATTAAAATTTTTAAATTATGCAGCTTTCAGTAATTTCAGACTCGATTCAAAAAATTCTACCACAAGTTTTTGAATACAACTTAAGTTCCAGTTTCAAAATATCAAATTAAGCCGATCTCAAACATTCAAGGGTTGCCAGATCAGAGAGTCACAGGTTAGTTTAATCCTTGTCGAATATTAAAATGTATAAAATTACGGTCTTTAAAAATATCATGTTGCCGAATTGGCAACACTGTACATACACTTTTTAGGGTTGTGCACACCAAAGATGAAGAGGAACCCTATTTTTTTCGCTACGATGTCCGTCCGTTCGACTGTCCGTCCCAGGTTGTTTTCTGCAGAACCGTAAGAGCTACATAACTGAAATTTTCACAGAATATGTAAAGCTTTGGCCGCTACAACAACAAAATTTTAGGACAGTTGAAAATTAAAGGGTGTTCTAAAGCGAGCAACGAAAAATGTTAAACTCCTAATACAATATACAGACAATTATATATAGACACTTGAAGTTTTCAAATTTTGTGTATTTTTACACAGACTAAACCAATTAACACTGAAATTTAAACATTTTAAATTAAAGGGTATTCTATCAGTTAATGTAATTTTGACAACCTGCTGTATCTTGGAGGAGAACTCTTGAAATTTTCAATAACGCTAAAACTAAAAAATCCCAAAATAAAAAAATTGCCTAAACAAAAAAATTGTTAAAAAACGATAAAAACGCCGAATATAAAAAAATCGCTTAAGCTAAAATAAAATGCCAAAACTAAAAAAATCGCCAAAAATGTATGTAATTTTGACAAATGTTGGCAAACTCTTAATCCCAAAATAAAAAAATCACCAAAACAAAAAAATCGTTAAAAAAAAGAAAAAATCGCCAAAACAAAAAACTCGTTAAAACGAATTAAGCGCCAAAAATAAAAAAGTCGCTAAAACTAAAATAAAATGCCAAAACTCTTGAAATTTTCAAAATCGCTAAACAAAAAAATCGCCAAAACGAAAAAATCGCCGAAACGAAAAGCGCCGGAAATAAAAAAATCGCTAAAACTTAAATAAAATGTCAGAACTAAACAAAACAGTCGCAAAAAACGAAAAATTTAATGTAATTCTGACAACTTTTGACAAAATCTTGAAATTTTCGAAAGCGCTAAAACTAAAAAATCCCAAAATAAAAAAATCGCCAAAAGGAAAAAATCGCCAAAACGAAAATATCGCCAAAAACAAATAAAGCGCCGAAAATAAAACAAAATCGCTAAAACCAAAATAAAAATCCAAACTAAAAAAATCGCCAAAACGAAAAATTTAATGTAATTTTGACAAATTTTGGCAAGCTCTTGGAAATTTTCAGAAACGCTAAAATTAAAAAAATCCCAAACTAAAAAAATCGCCAAAAAGGAAAAATAAAAAATCGCTTAAACTAAAATAAAATGCCAAAACTAAAAAAATCGCCAAAAATGTAATGTAATTTTGACAAAATTTGGCAAACTCTTGAAATTTTGAAAATCGCTTAACAAAAAAATCGCCAAAACAAAAAAATCGTCAAAAAGAGAAAAAAATCGCTAAAACTTAAATAAAATTTCAAAACTAAACAAAACAGTCGCAAAAAACGAAAAATTTTATGCAATTTTGACAACTTTTGACAAAATCTTGAAATTTTCGAAAGCGCTAAAACTAAAAATGCCCAAAATAAAAAAATCGCCAAAACGAAAAAATCTCCAAAAACAAAAAAAGCCCCGAAAATAAAACAAAATCGCTAAAACCAAAATAAAACTCCAAAACTAAAAAAATCGCCAAAACGAAAAATTTAATGTAATTTTGACAAATTTTGGCAAACTCTTGAAATCTTCAAAAACGCAAAAACCGAAAAATCGCCAAAACAAAAAAAATCACCATTACGAAAAAAAGAGGCGAAAATAAAAAAAATAGCTCAAACTTAAATAAAATAATAATAATAAAATTGCCAAAAATGTAATGAAATTTTGACAAATCTTGAAATTTTAAAAAATTCTAAAACTAAAAATCCCAAAATAAAAAAAATTGTCAAGACGAAAAAAAGTGCCAAAAGTAAAAAATGCCATAACTAAAAAAACGTTAAAGCTTAAAAATTGCCAAAAACAGAAAAATGTTTCCTGGGTGTACTTAAAATTTGTTTAAAAAAATGTCTACTTGGATTCAGTAACTTTTTGCGAACCGAAAATCGTGATATTTATTCGTTTGCGGTAACGATAATATGATTCAGTTATTTCTTTTTTTTGCGATAGTTTACATTTGTGTTTTATTGGACATTTAATTGTATATCCCGGCATACAAAAATATTTTTTGTGAATTCTCAAATCATTTTTCGAAAGTCTGTGAATAAGATAAGAAGTTTGTGGCTGTTCAAAATGTGTGGCTGAAGTCTACTCACGTTTTGTCAAAGCGACAGTGAAATGCATATTGACAATGCTTAACCACCAGCAAAAAATTTCACTTCGTTTTTCTTTATATTTTTTTATTTTTTAGATTGATATTATTATCCTTGTTATTTAACCGAATATATTAAGAATTTTTTAAACAAAAAAACATCTAATTTTATAAATTTCTTTCAAAATGTTTGAAAATAATCAGAATGAATCAAAAGTAATCTTCGAAAGTAGTCGGATTACTTTTTGATTACTTTTGATTCTATTTGATTATTTGGTAGTAATTTCAAGTAATTCAGATTACTTTTCGATTATAAGTAATCGTAATCAATTATTTATCAGAAATTCTTTTGAAGGCAATTATATAATCATTACAATTCTTTTTAAAATGTAATCTAATTGATTACTAATCGTAATCGAAATTTAACAGGGGGCAAATTACGGCATTCGATACGACTCGTAATTTAAAAATATTTCCATATAAACTCTATTGAAATATTTGTAAATTACGAGTCGTATCGGATGCCGTGATTTACCCCCATCTTTTAACGTATCTTAACGATTAAATCTTTTTTTCAAGTGTACCATCGTTATTAGGAGCTCTACACACGCTCACAAAAGTCGGCGGCTTAAATAATACCAATGAAAAAATATATCTATATACATACATATATACAAATATATACAATGCAAAAACTATTACACATGCATACTACATCTAAATACTATGCTAATAAAAATATATACATATATAAAAAAAAAACTAAGAAAAAAACTGCATTCAATTTATCAGTTAACGTTACGTAAATTTGCTTTGAAAAAAGTTCAATGACTTTAAACGAACTAAAATTGCAAAGAAGAAATAAATAAAAATGAAAAAAAAAAAACAGAACAGCACAAAATTTAAATTTTTAAAAAAGTGCACAAGCAACAAAATTTTCTAACATTAATTTTTTTCTTCTAGTATTAACGAGGGTTGCATCATGAGAACGGAATTAAATGTAACAATTGCGAGGTAGCCATTATTTGGAAAGGGTTCCAACAACAACATAATTATAAGACGAAATTAGAACGCGTATATACGAGTAACAAAACAACCGGTCAAGATTTATCATGGATAACCACTTCTCTGAGTGTTCGCTACTGCACTAACCCTTTGATAAAGACATCAGGGCGATCTGATTCCGTCCTATACAAAAGAGCTCAAGGTGGGCGCATCCCAAAAACCGGTAGCCATGAATTTATTGACTGTCCAACCCACCTTGACATTCTTTGGTCCGACTCACTTACTGCTGTTTGGTCTTTGAATTGTTGTTGTGGATCCACGTTTCGTCCACGGTTACTAAGCGGCGCGAAAGCTCGTCTATATAGCTGTTGAACAATGCCACACACACCAGCCAAGGTGTCACACGAAACGCAGCATCCATCTTGCGGAAAGCTTTTTTTCTCACTTTCACTCTGTTTCGATTGTTCCGGGTGTATAGACTAACAGCTTGTTTTTTTTACGATGGAAATCTTGACATTTCTGTAATAGATTAAAGAAAAGTTGTTCAAGTTTCCTTTAATCTATTACAAAAACGTCTTATAGAAACAGTGGGTAAAACTGGGCGTCCAGAACATTCGGCATATTTCGTGCTTCTAAGGCCACAATAAAACCAATTTCTTACCATTGAAATTGATGGTGAAGGGTCCCCAAGGCTTGGCCTTGGTTTGAGTGTTGGTTTTTTTTTGCGCCAAAACTAAAGATTAATGAGCACTCCAAATTCACTTTTTACCATTTCCTTCTTAAATCGCGCGGTAGTCCGCTAAATATGGATGTCAAACACAAAATAAATATCGCAAATTGTTGACAGGAGTCAACAGAATCATCGGCGAAGTAAAATAACCAATAAAATGGCTGCTAAGCCCAGCCTTGAAAATAATGAAGCTTTCCTTTATCTCTGCCTCCACCAGCTGTCTTCTATTTCACTATCCCTTTCTTAAACAAGTTTTAAATAAAACTGCTGAACACATCTAAAAAGAAGTGTGGACAAGTACCCTTAAAAGCATTTCAAGCAATAAAAAATTATTTAACCTTTAATTTCAAGCATTTTGGTATATTCAGGGAATTGTAATAGAATTGTTTAACGAATATGCCCCCTTATTGTGAATGGCGTCGTCGACGTCACATCAAGACGACAGGAAATATTGTCAATTGTCTGCTCTTTATCGGCAACAATTGGATCTTATTGACAATATCTTACCAATCTGTAAGGCTTTCTAAATGAATGGAGCAGTGAATTGTTGTCGACAAAGAGTAAACAAGTGACAATTTTTACTGTCGTCTTGATGTGACGTCGACGACGCCATTCACAATAAGGGAGATATTCTTTTAGAATATTTCAACCCCTGCTATTTGCGTTTACTTGTACTCTGGCATACCATTTTTTGAATGCCTAAGGGTTAAAATGTTCGTTAAAAATAGTATTTACCTAAAATGCAAGGGTTTCGGTTTTTTCTTTTATAAGGAAACTTCAATCACCCTCGTAATTCAAAAGAGTTTCTTACATTATTAGAAATATAAATTATTTATTTTTATAAATGTCAAATAAATTCTATGAATTAGCTTTGGGACAAACATAAAAACTTGCCATCTTAAATGATTCTTCGTTTCTGTTTTATGATTTTATGGACCATCTTAAAAACCCCCTTGTCAATAATAATTGAAAAAAAAAAAAAGAAAATCTTAACTAAGGTGCGTTCTTTTTCTGTGTGTCACTTACACACCGTGATGCCAGCCTTGACAAAATCAAAGACAAAAAGAAATATAAACAAATTATGAAGAAATAAGAGAGACGAACGAAAACAAACGACAGCGTTGCATCTCAATCAAAAATGGTGCTGAATTTTATATGTTGTTGTTGTTTTGGTTGTGGTTGTAGTTTTAGTTGTTGTAATTTTTGTAATTGTTGATGTTTTTGCTAAAGGCCAATATCGTTAAAAATAATGTTTAATTAAATATTTAAATTTAAATGAGTGTAGTTTGTTGATATTTTTTTGTTTATTATTTTTTTTTTTTTTTTGTTGTTTAACAGCAATTACAATTTGATAAAAATGTAATAAGGATTAATTCATTTAATTTACACTTTGTGGCGAATTTTTTTTCCTTCATTTGTAGAAGTGCCTTAATGGAAACTTGACATTTAATGTTTTAAGGCCTTAGAAAAAATGTTCTGTGTTTTCATGAATAATTAATTATTATATATTATATATTATATTATAATATATTATATATTATATAGTATATATTATGCATTGTATATTGTATATTATATATTATATATTATGTATTATATATTGTATATTATATATTATTTATTATATATTATATTTTATATATTATATATTGTGTATTATGTATTATATATTATATATTATATATTATATATTATATATTATATATTATATATTATATATTATATATTATATATTATATATTATATATTATATATTGTATATTGTATATTATATATTATATATTATATATTATATATTATATATCATATATTATATATTATTATATTATATATATATTATATATCATATATTATATATTATTATATTATATATATATTATATGTATATTATATATTATATATTATATGTATATTATATATTATATATTATATGTATATTATATATTATATGTTATAATTATCGCTATATTATATATTATATATTATATGTTATAATTATCCCTATATTATATATTATATATTATATTATGTATTATATATTGTATATTATATATTATATGTTATAATTATCCATATTATATAATATATTGTATATTATAATTATATATTCTATTATATATTATATATTTATACATACTATATATTATATACATATTATCTTATTATATATAATACAAAAGTATGTTTATTTGTTATGGGTGAACTCTTCAATGCCCCAACAGATTTTTGCCTTCCACCCCGCAAAATATTCGTAAAAGACCTGTGCGTGTTTATATGTATATTCTACCCCGGTAAATGCTACGCCCCTTTCAGAAATAGTGATTCGTCCGACAGATGGCGCAATTTTTAGTTTTTTTGTGTTTTTGCACCGTAACTCAAGAACTACTAAACCGATTTTGACCAAACTTTATATAATGCTCTATGGGGCGTGAGGAGTGTTTCTGTGTAGTTTGAAGTTCGTCCGACAGATGGCGCAGTATTTATTATTTTTGTGTTTTTGCACCGTAACTCAAGAACTACCGCACCGTAACTCAAGAACTACTGCACCATTTTTGACCAAACTTTATATACATGCTCTATGGGGCGTGAGGAGTGTTTCTGTGTAGTTTGAAGTTCGTCCGACAGATGGCGCAGTATTTATTATTTTTGTGTTTTTGCACCGTAACTCAAGAACTACCGCACCGTAACTCAAGAACTACTGAACCGATTTTGACCAAACTTCATATACATGCTCTATAGGGCGTGAGTAGTGTTTCTGTGCAGTTTGAAGTCCGTCCGACAGATGGCGCCATATTTAGTTTTTTTTTGTGGTTTTGCACTGTAACTCAAGAACTACTGCACCGATTTAGACCAAACTTTATATACATGCTCTATGGGGCGTGAGGAGCGTTTCTGTGTAGTTTGAAGTTCGTCCGGCAGATGGCGCAATATTTAGTTTATTCGTGGGCAAAATCCAATTTTCATATTGTACCACCAATGCCATATACAACACTAATGTTTGCTTAGGGCCAGCAACGCGGACCGGGGTCAGCTAGTATATTATATATTACATATTATATATTATATACTATATATTTTATAATATATATTATATATTATATATTTATAACTCAAAAAAATTCGCGGTGCTCAGCATTCTCTAGAAGGCTTCTCACAACGAGATTTATCCACATTTGCAATAAGTTATAAATCCAAATCAATACATACATACATACAGATGTATGTACATACATATTAATATTTATGCATGAAATTTATAATATTTTAGGCATGACATTTAGCCAATACATATATACATACATATATGCATTAAGTATTATGTAACTAAAATATTCCCGAGTCTTGCTTGCAAAAGTGAAAATGTAAAAAAAAATTATTTAAAAATCTTAAACATTTCCTTAAATGTGTTAAATGACATTTATATGACGTCTCAAAATTTTGACATTTGTGATTGAATTTTTTTTTTTTTGATATTTTTGACTGATTAAACAGCCGGTTTTATTGTAACTCAGCAAGTTTTTGTAACTTTTCTCATCATACAACACTTTTTTTTTAATGGAAACTATTTTAAATGAAACCTTGATCTTTGATCATTAAACTAGAATTAAATATTAAAGTTTAAAGACTTGGCCAAACAGATACAAAATTATATGCTGGATGGATTATGATTTTATATTATAATTTATTTATTTTTTTTAATTTTGTTTTGGCTTGCATTATTTTTAAAATTTTGTATGCGGATTTACGTTTTGTTTTTTGCACAAAAGATATAAAATATGAACATACATTCTATGTACATATATTAGAACACTAAGTCAACAAGTTTTTTTATAGTTTATTATTTTTTTTTTTTTTTTAATTATTTATTATTTTTTTTAATTCTTGTTAATGTTTTTGTTAAATGCAACCATGACCTTCAATTATAAAAAAAATTAGATAATATTTATATTTCACTTGAAAAGGTGAAATAAATACCTGTTGCTATTTAAAATATTATTTTCTTCGTTTTATATTAATGCCTAATAATAAAAAATATAAATTAAAAAAAATATCATAAAATTTATTGCCGATCAACAGCAGCGAAACAGTATAGAAACAAAGCCAACCTAGTACAATTAAAAATGTATTGAAAAACTAGATATGAGCGCGTGAGTAAAATTAAGTATTTAACACACACGCAGACACGGCAAGGTTTAAAACTTTCGCGATCACGCGGTCTCACGTTAATCAACTTCACGCACAATGGGAATAATTTTTCACGGATGCAAAACTCTTCAGGGCCCTCCTAACTAATGTAAACTTAATAAAGAGAATTTCTTTATATACATATGTATGTACATAGAATGTATGATATATGTTCATGTATGTAAATGAATGTGTACATTTAAGCGAGATGTTTATGTATGAACCTACATGTATCACGCATCTATAGACAAACATATGTATGTATATAAAAGAAGAAAAAGTTTAACATAAAGTACTTTTAGTTAGTTTAATTATTATTGTTCGAACTTTATTTGCTTCAATATTTTATGATTTTATTCACCTAAAGTTCGTATCGCTATGTAAGCCAAATTACATGTGATAATTAATAATGAGCAACAAATAACACCAAAGTTAATTGTAAATATTCTGACAAACACTAGCAGAACGGAACAACTAGCTGTTTTCCAAAGTCGCAACACCTTCATCATCAGCGTTCTTTGTGTTGGGTGCACTGTGCGTGATGCCAGTTGATATAGATTATAGTTTTTATATTAAATAAATTCAGTAAGGTGCGACTTTGACTCGCACACGAAGGGTTCCGTATGGACACTACATATCGCTCATTTACTTCATTAGTGTCATAGCTCAAAAAACGAATTTTTTTAGTTAATAATGCCGCATGCATTTCGTATTTCACCTTGGGCAAAAATTTCACCGCTTGAGAGAAGAATATTGTTCCATGTCTTCTAGAGATCGACCGAAGGCGTTTTTTTTTTGACCGAAGCCGAAGCCGAACTTCGGCTAAAATCCTAAACTTCGGCCAAAACCGAAGCCGAAGCCGAATGTTTTAAATTTTAAAAATGATACTTGTTTTATATGAATTAAGAAAAAAGTTTGCTTTTTTCAGATCACTGAAATAGCTGTAATATCTATTGGATACATAACAAGAAAAATAAAACTATTTTGCAATTTCTAGATTGCTTTTTCATATGATCACTCACAAGAACGTCCAAGTAAAAGAAAATAGGAAGCAACAGGGTTGTATTTCAAAGCAACCCTTTCAAAACGTTAAACACAATAGAAACTGTTGGCGAGCAACGACCAAAAATAATGTTATTTTTCAAGCTTGGAATTAAAAATATTCGGCTTCGGCTAATCGGCCGATTTTTGCCATAGGCCGAATGTTGGCCGATTACCAATTTTTGGCCGAAGGCCGAAGGCCGAAGCCGAAGCCGATTAATCGGTCGAACTCTAATGTCTTCATTGAGTTGTATGCGAATTGAAAACTTAAAACGCCGTTTTCTGCAAAACTGGTTTTTTTTTTTTTTTTTTGAGTGGTGACACTATTGAAGTAAATGAGCGATAAGTAGGTATGTAATACTATACGAACTTTAGGATATATAATCGAATATCTAACCTGATGTAGACGTTTAAAAAAAATTACAAATAATATGGTTTTATAGATATTGTATCTATTTAGGCATTCAAGGTCATTCAATTTCTTCAAAATGTAAATAAAAGACGTTTTTTATTTAATTTTTAATGTATCCGACGTTTCGTTGCGATTTTCCAACATCTTCAGGGATAATTATTTTTATTGAAATCTGGTAACATTGGTAATATTAAAAAAAATTTAAATAGATACAATATCTATAAACCACATTTGATATTACGAGTAAAAATAAGGTCGAGAAATTACACACGAGTACAAATATATAAAAAAAAATCCGTTTGCCGATTTTTTCGGTTTCCAGCGATTTTTTTTTTTTGTTTTTTTTTGTGATTTTTTTGGTTTTTGGCGTTTTTTTTTTTTTGTTTTAGGGGTTTTTTCTTTTTGGTGATGTTTTTTAGTTTTGTTAGCGATTTTTTGTCTTCGAGATTTGTTTCCGGTGTTTGGTGATTTATTTAGTTTTTGGCGAACGTTACAAGTGATTTTTTTTCATTTGAGCGATTTATTTTATTTTTGGTGATATTTTTCATTTAAGCTCTTTTTTATTTTGGCGACTTTTCGTTTTGGTAACTTTAATTTAAGCATTTTTCAGTTTTAGCGCTTTTGAACATTTTAAGAATTTGCATCTAACGGTTTACAAGATACCGCAAGTTGTCAAAATTGCACTAACTGATAGAATACCCTTTACTTTGGATTTTTTTTTTTAAATTTCAGTGTTAATTGCTGTAGTCTGCATAAAAATACAGCAAATTTTAAAATTTCTGTGTATTATCTGGATTCCAAAATTTTTCGTTTCTCGCTTTGGAACACCCTTTAATTTTTAACTATCACACATTTTTATTAAAGCGGCCAAAGTTGTATATATCCTGTAAAATTATAGTTCTGAATAACGCTCACACTAGAGTTCGACCGATTAATCGGCTTCGGCTTCGGCCTTCGGCCAAAAATTGGTAATCGGCCAACATTCGGCCTATTACAAAAATCGGCCGATTAGCCGAAGCCGAATATTTTTCATTCCAAGATTGAAAAATAACATTTTTGGTCGTTGTTCGCCGACAGTTTCTATTGTGTTTAACGTTTTGAAAGGGTTGCTTTGAAATACAAGCCTGTTGCTTTCTATTTTCTTTTACTTGGACGTTCTTGTGAGTGATCATATGAAAAAGCAATCTGGAAATTGCAAAATAGTTTTATTTTTCTTGTTATGTATCCAATAGATATTACAGCTATTTCAGTGATCTCAAAAAAGCAAACTTTTTTCTTAATTCATATAAAACAAGTATCATTTTTAAAATTTAAAACATTCGGCTTCGGCTTCGGTTTTGGCCGAAGTTTAGGATTTTAGCCGAAGTTCGGCTTCGGCTTCGGCCAAAAAAAACGCCTTCGGTCGATCTCTAGCTCACACACGCAAGCAAGATTTTCTTAATTTGTAATCTGCGCGATGCAAACGTGACACGAAATAAATCACAACATTCGCACATCTCTATGATAAAACTGATAAAGCCCCCCGTAGACGACATGTTTTTTGCGTCTGACTTGTCAAATTTCCCAGTGTAAAACATGTACATGTCGTGTGGTACCTTTAAAACTTTGCTTCTGTAAAAGTCAGACGCAAAGTCTTCTGACAAAATTTCAATTAGAGCGTGTTCTATTTTCTTCTGACAAAGCCTCTGACATCAGCTGTTTTTGTGAGGAAACATTTAGCGGCGTTCCGCTATTGACGGAAGGATTAGCCGGCTGAAGTTGATATATTACAACACCTATATATTTATGTTTTTTTAAACTATTAAATAACAATAATGCAACAAAATTGCGTTGCATTTTTATATTCTAACATGATTCTTCGAATTTAAAGAAAAATTCCTTAAAATGACTGAAGTTTTTACGGCGTAAAGAAACATTTTTGTGCCGGCAACACTCCATTTTGAAACAGAGGCCGACATAGGTTTGTGCAAAAGCAAAAAAAAAAAAACAAAAAAAAAACAAACACAGACAATGTCAGACGTATTTGTACATGCACGTTTGTGACCAAATATTATTATAAACCGTCTGTAAAACAACAATTTTGACAGACATGCAAAATTACATCTGAGTTGAAAATTTGAAATGTCAGACGTAAAAAACATGTCGTGTACGACCTGCTTAAGATTTATTTATTTGCAGCTGGATTTAATTTGTCAGAAGAACAAATTTTCAATGTAAAAATAAAACCACAACAACAAAAACTTGAAATAATGAAACACCAACAAAGAACCAGCGCCGCCCAGCCTAACGAACGCAAGGTTTTAAAAACAAGCCGTGTTAAAATGTCGAAAATTTAAAGCATACCACTAGGCTGAAATAATAATAATAATAAAGTTGCCAGGGTGCGTTTCTTTGATAACATACGAAAGCTTGGTTTAAAGCAGCAGTTTATTTTAGGATAGAATATTAAAGCTTTTTGGTGTCGTCACTCTCTTTAAAGTTGTTAACCCTTGCGATTCCACCAACAGTATTTGAAGGACCACAAGAAAACTAGCAGAGGCTGATTCTCCTAAGATGTAAAATTTTTAATAAGCACACACTGTGCAATAGTGGGTTCGCCTGCCATACAAAAAAAAAGGTTGTGCCAGTCACCCCTTAGCATTAATGATAATGTTAAAACAATTCCAAATATATATATTTTATTTTTCTGTCACGCCTACAAATACCGCCCTTTTAGTATTTTGTTCACTGTGTCGCCATTTTTAGTCCGTTCACAACATTTTGCATACCGGTGTTCATGGCTCTGTAAGGGCTACATTCCTGTCTTTAATAATTTTTTACTACCTCGTCATATTCTAGTCATTCACAGTTCATGTGGTTGTAGAGTTTAAGTAAACAAACCAACGGTCAGTTTAATTTAAAATTAAAATTATAAACACAAATTTTCGATAAGAGTATACAAATATTAAATATTATATACATATGTACTTGTTAGTTCATGTAAATAAAATTTGATTAAACTAAAATTTTAATTTTATTTGCATGAAATGCTTACATACATATACATATACATAAACATACATATGTTTTCATATTTTCCCATAAGTTTTTCAAAACAAAAGAGAATTTCTACATTTATTTGATGTTTGTTCATACAGCCATCAAATAGTGTCAAGTGCAAAAGATAGGAACACATACATACATATTTTCCGTACACTCACACTTAAATCAGAATAAAATATTTGTTTTAAATAAATCTTTTAAGCAAATTAAACGACTTGAACCTACAGCAATATTATCCTTGTATGTTTTAAAAATTTACAACACATCATAGCTAAATAAAAATAGTAAACAAGCCGATATGCTTTTATGGGCAGGAGGAAGGAAGTATCCCACTCCCCGAAGGCACCTGTCAAACCAAATTTTTTTTTTGTTAATTAAATTTTGAATCTAATTTTTTTTTTCTAGCTTAATTCGGTCAATTCAACGAACGAAGGAAATCACAATGGACCCAACTGGGTCTCATAATGGAGGTGCGTTTTAGCACCACCCTTCCTAACCTAACCTAATATATATATCACCATCTCCTTGACATTGACATTGTATTTTGAATATACTGTGCCGCAAGCCAGAAACCAACCGACAATTTTGAATTTCGCTCAATTTTTTAATTAAAACTTGCAGTTTCGCTTCAACAAACTTGGGGCTAATAAATCAGTCAAAGTTTAAACGCTGGTTTAGTTAAACTAAACTCAAATTTATATGTAGTTTAAACTCAACAGGAGTAAATCAGTGAACCATACCTTATGTGTAGTTTAAAAAATAATATTGTGGCAGCACTAGAATAGATGTCAAAAGACAGCTGTTTTGCAGCAGGCTATCAATTCTTTGCGCAATCAAAAAAGCTAAAAAGTTTTAATTAAAGGTCGCCAAATTTTACTGAGAAAGGAATTATATTTATGCATGGCGAAGTAGAGTAGTATAAAAGAATAATAGAGTGTAAGAAAACAGGTCGAACAGGATCTGAAGAAAAAGGAGAGGCTTGGAAAAAACTTGAGTGCTCCTTTAATGCAAAACATATGGTCTGTAAGTAAAAAAATTATGTGGTCTGTATTGGTAGTTTAAACGCCCGATTTTATGCGTTTGGTTTAAATACTGTATTGATTTATAGGTTTGCTAGTTTAAACACATTTTAAACCAAAAATAGAGATTAACTTGAACTGATTTATTAGCCCTTAGGGTTACAACACCCTACTATTTGGAATAAATCTAATCTTGTACACACTTTTTCCATTTCACTCTCAAATATATAATTTTTTTAAAGTTTGAAATGAATTATTTCACCATTAATATTGAAGATAACTTTTTTTTAATACTAAAATTAGCTTTTGATCAAATCATTCAGCGAAAAAAAATAACGTAATAAATTTATTCGTTTAGCCACAAAAAATATCATATAAACATGTTAAAACCGAAGAAATCATTAGAAACTCATGTAATTTTCTTCAATTTCCCGATTTAAAGCGGCCCACTCACCTGCAATATAATTGTGCAATTTTTCATGTTGTACAATAATATCGCCAATGTGTGTGTCATAATCGATATTGGTACAATATGTCCCAATTTACACTAATAAGCAAATCTTATTGCTAAGGTGATTACTTTGTTGGAGAGAGAGACGAGGGGTACAGAAACGTTTCTTTTCCCCTCGTCTCTCTCTCCTAAAAAAAACTAATCAGCTTAGCAATAAGACTTGCCTAGTGTAAATTAGGATTATATTGGCAAATGTCAAAAGATTGACATTTGATTTTTATTGTACAATCAAGACAATTGTGTAAAATGGTGGCAACATTGTTCAGTGTTGTTTACTTTTTCACTGTCCGGAAAATTTGAGCAATATTTTCTTTGAAAATATTGTACCATTTATTGCATAGTGAGGGGTCAAAACGACAATAATATATGCAATACATAATATTGTATAATGGATGGACCGCTTTATCAGTATCTCAGAACTACAAATCACAACTTAAAGCCTTCAAAATTTACAATATGATGTAAAATTTTGTGGTGTATCTAGCTGCGTACTTAGTTTCTTAAGATTTGTTTAAATTCATTTTGGCCCTTTTGGCCAGCTTTTTGGCTCAAATACTTCTCTGTGCGAGAGATAGAAATTCATACGCTGCGGCAAATAGCCTAAAGCTGTATGTTTATAAACCCAATTTGAGGCAAGATGAAAAATACATCCCTCGACGATCGATATACGCACCTATATACATATGTACGTTCGTACGATAATTATAATTTGCATTGCAAATAAAACAAATTTTCTCAGTTTATTCTTGTTTTCAATATAAATTTTAAAACGAACGTACATATTCTTTGTTCACCTTTGTACATGTATTTCGAGAATATCTAATTATTTTGTAGGCATATTAAAAACAATTTAGAAAAGAAAATAAAACAGATGTTTTAAATTTAAAAATTAAAATAAAGAAATAACAAGAAATATCTCAAAGCAATACCTACATACATACATACATACATTTCAATAAAAATAAAATTAAACATTTTATACAATGTTTGCATAAAGATACATACGTAAATGCAAAATTAAAAAACATTATTAACATACATACATATACATACATTTATATGTCTGTATGTATGAGGTGTACGAGGGCTACTACTTATATTTCGGCAACTGGCAACACTAATGTCAACAGCTAAAATGTGGCAACACCATAAAAAAGTTTCGACATTTTTTAGCATAAATGTACTCACAATGTTTCGATGTACAAGTGCTATTTGTTTTTTTTTACCAGTTCAGAAAATCAATTTGACATTTGACATTTGACCATTTGTTTGTCGGAAGTCTTCGGAGAAATTCGTAAAACTAATCCACAAAGACGAATCATCATGACAATGCGAACTCTCTCACATCTCGCCAAACAAGGGAAGTTTTGAACAGACAAAATATCGAATTGATGCATCAGCCTCCGTACAGTCCTAATTTGGCACCCAATGACTTCTTCTTGTTCCCGAATATCACAGGTAAACTGCATGGTCGACTATTTGCGAGCGCCGAAAAAGCAGTTGAAGCGTTTAAAAAGCTTGTTTTGGAGCTGACTCAAAAGGAATGGAAAAACTGCTATGACAAATGGTTTGAGCGAATGCAAAAGTTTTTATTTATTGATCATCAAGTGGAATATTTCGAAAAACAATAGAGCAATTTTCACTTAAAAATTTTTCTTATTATTTCCTATTCCCGAAATGTAAATAGTAGCCCTCGTATAAACAATATTCGTCAAAAGTATCCCTACAAGAAATGAGTGACTGAAACTAACACAAACGTAATTTTTTCACTAACTCATTTGCAAAAATTTTATATTGAAATCAACAGTGACATTCAATTACTCTAGTTGCTCTACTCTAACATATATGTAAGAGTGGAACATCTAATATGTATGTATATGCCAAAAATTTAAAAACATGGCATTTTATTGTAAAATATACAATTCGTTCGGTCTGTGTAATTAAAATATATGGAAGTGTTAAAAAAGTTAAGTAAAAACAATAGTGTATAAAATAAATTTACAATGTTTAGTTTAAACCATACTTTTCTTTTTAAAATTTTAGAGATTTATAAAACAAAGTGTGGTGGTGGTTCAAAACAGTATGGAGGGGCAGATACCATCTACGTTATTTTGTGTCTTTTTGGTTATTGTTCTTAATTTTTAAATAGTTTACTTAATTATATATTTTTTTTTATAATAATAAACGTTTTAAACAACATAAAAATTGTGTTTATTAATGTAATTATGCAGGTGCGAATAGTTTACTATGATGGTTATATACATCAAGTGTGATCAGTCAGACGTGACTACTACATGCATCATCAATGCCAAGTAAAAATACGGCAGAGCAAGCAGGTCAGATATATGTATATGTTTTATAGTAGATATTTTCAATTAGTTAGACAAAGATGCAAAATCACACGGATACAAAAGTTTACATCACTTTTTCCACATTGGCCTTAACAAACTGATAGAAACTTGCCATCACCACTCCAAGTCAAATGACGGGTCATTTATTTTCCGATAAAGCCCATTTCTGTTTGAATGAGTACTTAAATAAGCAGAATTGTCGCATTTGGAGTGAGGAGAATTAACAAGCTTTTGGCGAAACACCATTACATTCACAGAAAATTACTGTTTGGTGGGGTTTATGGATTGGCGGAGTCACGGAGTCATTGGCCCATATGTCTTCAAAAACGATGATGGTCAGTTGTATGTTAATGTCAATGGTGAACGGTATAGGAATATGATTCGAAATCGTGGCGATAATCTTGCTGATGTGTGGTTCCAACAGGACGGAGTCACATGCCACATAGCGGGCGCTACAATTGATTTACTCAAAGAAACTTTTGATGAAAAAATAATTTCAGGTAATGGCCCAATTAATTGGCCACCAAGATCGTGATCGTGTGATTTAAACCAATTGTACTATTTTCTTTGGGGCTATGTTAAATCACTTGTCTACGTCGATAAATCAACATTCAAAGAGTTATCGGTGAAATATGGCCGCAAATGCTGCGAAAAGTTGTTGAAAATTGCTGTTCAAGATTGCACCTTCTATGTGCCAGCCGTGGCGCCTTATGCCAGAAATCATATTTACAACATTAACTTCATAAAATTTTCTTTTCAATAAAGCCCGTTTCATTGATATTAAAAATATATTTCGTTTTATTATGATTTTAACTTGTGTCACTCTATAAAAAGCTCTCTTTACATACTACCCATTATATCGTCGGTTGGTTATTGGTTTGCGGCACAGTATATTTAAAATACATTATGTCTGCAGCAAACCAATAACAAACCGACGATATAGCATTAGAAACCACAATAAAAACGTGAAATGGCAATACTTGTGTTTGTTTCTTACAACGTTTTGGATAATTTCCACCACGTGGCTTTTTTGTGTTTGTTTTTTTTAACAAACTCACAAAGAAAGCAAAAACAAACAGTATTCATTTTTAAGAATCTACTCTTTACTCTCATTTACTTTGTTTCATTTGCTTTTTGTGCAGTGCTGCCACTTTAGGTGTAATCCAGTGATGTGCACTAACACATAAACACACTTGCGCTTGTGTGTGGAGCAGAGGAAAACCTCTGCTTACTTTTAACAGAGGTGGAAATGTTTTGTGAATCACATTCTGTTTATTACTTGTTGAGACAACAACACGCGTAAAATGTTTAAAGAAAATTACGAAAGCGAATTATTCTTTAAAGAAAATGTTGATGGTAATGCACAATGCGTTATATTTCATTGTGTTTTACATTTACCAAGCAATTTTTTTTAATAAAAAGACATCAAAATATAGATAAAATTTAAAAATACTTGTTATCCATCCCTGTTCTATGCTAAAGAGAAGCCAAAACCTAAAGAGAGCAAACTTTTTTTTTCGTGTACGTATTTGTTTGCTGCGTAAGCAGAATTTGTTTTTTTCTTGCTTTCCTATAACGCGTTATAGGGAAAGAGATGCTTGAACATCTATGGTGTAATCCATAGATGCCCAAATCTTTTTACAAGCATTTTAAAGAGGCATTTCTAATACATATATGGCATTTTAAATTTTATTTTTAATTTGAAAAATTTTTTTCACTTCACTTTAGAACAGGGCATAACTGTTTAATAAACACCAGACTATAATAGATTGCTATTTTTTTTATATAAGAATATAAATTTGACCGCATGCAAATAGTAATCAAAGAATAATTTGTTACAAGTGAAAATTTGTTTTCGTTACAACTGTTGTTCGCTATAGCCAAACTCCACTGCAATTCGAAAAATAAACAGTCCAAAAGTGAGGGCCTTTTTCACCAACTTAAAGGCCGTGATACAGTATCATACAAAGTCGTGCGATCTACGAAAAAACACAACCCTGGTATGATGGAGATTATGAAAATTTTCAAAAAACAATAACAATTAACCACACCAGGGTTGTATTTTTCGTAGATCGCACGACTCTGTATGATAGTGAGTCATAACGTTTATTTAAATATCAATTTATATTTAAAAGTAAATTTTTCTATAAAAAAAATTTATGAAAATCTACATTTAAATATGAATTGATATTTAAATGGAGTTTGTTAAAATTGGCCCTGAATATATTGAAAAACAACCCATAATGAGAATGTTAAAAATAATATAAACAAATAAAAAAACACTTGCGTACAAAAACAATGAAAATAAGGAGTTCTCTCATTTATACTCGTAATATTGAATAATTATTATTGCATGCAAACATTTAAATATTTTCTATTATTTAATTCATTATTTAATTGTTTTTTATTTACTTACATATCAATCAATCATACAAATAAAAAAATAATTTATAATAAATATACATAAGTTTGAAGTGTTTTTTTGAAAATTATTAAAATATTAAGTTTAATAATAGTTAGTCCAAAATAATTATTTTACTTTTTCAGTAAAATATTTTTTTATTAAAAAAAAAACATGGAAATAAGGGAGTATGCGTAAAGTTCCTTTGCGGATTTCCTTGTGGTTAATGCAGAAAATCAAGGAACCTTCAACTAAATTTCCCTTAGAATTACTGGAGCTATTATGTCAAAAGGTCATTTAAACGAATGTTAAAACACAAACTACCAAATTCATCTATGCTTGCTGATTGTTTGTTTGCCATTTTAGTTTTTTTATTAGTTTTTTATTCCGTAACTCGCTAAAGCTAAATTCGATTCCTAAAATGCTGAATAAATACAAAATTGAACATTTTTGCCGATGACATAAAATAATGAAAATTCGGCGGATTGCAATATCCGTTTGAATTTTGCAGTCGTGGCCGAAAATCCATAAATCGACTTTACAGATTTTTATCGATGGCGAGTTACAGAATAACATTACTTTTATTTTTGGCGTTTTTCGTTTTCGACAATTTTTTCATTTTGGTAAATTTTATTTAATTATTGGCGATTTTGGCAATTTTTTAAATTTTTAAAATTTTTTCAGTTTTTTGCTATTTTTTTAACATTTTGTTTCGTTTAATTGTTAATTTTATTAATAATTATTAATTTTAGCTATTTGTTCCGTCTTGACGATTTGTTTCGTGCTTCTTTCTTTTAATAATTTGTTCCGCTTTAACGCTGTTTAGTGATGCGCCGACGTTTATGGTTTCGTGATTTTTTTTTTCTCTTAATTTTAAATACGAGAATTTATTACGTTTTTACAACTTTTATAGCTATGCTATTTACTGGGCGTACAGGAGTTAGGAGGTGATTTTCGTAACAAAAATAATCGACACTATTACAGTTATAAATTTATTTTTGTTTGATTTATTGTGAGCAGTGTTGTCAGTTTTTTTTTATGCAGCTTATCCCCAATTTTTGATTTCTGATCCCCAAAAATCCCCAAATTGAGTTTTTTTATTCAAATTTTTTCTTTTGTGAAAAAAATTTAATTTTTTTTAATTTTATTTGACAAAAATAAGACATTTATTCAATAAAATGCATTTATATCGATAGGTACGAGTATATTTACATGCATATAAATTTAATTTGTAAAGAAAAAATTAGTTTAATATATAAAATAAAATAAAATAAAAAATGTTAACCAAAGTTTACCATTTCAAAAACTTCAGAATCGAAATCTTCTGATTCATCCGTCTCAGAAACTTTGTTGTACGTAGTACTTGTATTAAAGCGTTTTAGCATTTCAGCAGAAGGATTAAATTTGTCACAACAAATTTAATTATTTTTAAAGTGTGTGTTTATTCTAGGGATGTAACGAATGTTCGCATTCGCAAATTATTCGCTTACTTTTGCTATTTGCATTCGCTTTTGCATTCGCTAAAATGTATGCGAATATTTCAAGCGAGTACTAGCGACAAAAAATCGTATTTCTTTTATGAAAATAGTTTGCGATTAACAAAAGTCAAAAAAACCAGAACTACTTTTGCAAGATTTTTTCAGGAAAAATTCATTCCAAGTTTTTTTAATATGTATTTTGACAGCATTTCACATGAAATGTTGAACAGAGTACCGGGCTTAAGGCCAAAGTAGGAATGGGTTGATTGCCTAACATTTTGTAAACTTATTATTAATTACTATCCATAATTACTCTTATATAAATTTATTTGCATGTAATATTTTAACGAATTGTAATACTTGCATTCGCTTTCGCATTCGCTTTCGCAAAAATTAAAATGTATTATTCGTTTTCGCATTCGCTAAACCGGTATTCGTTACATCCCTAATTTATTCTAAGAAGTGCTTCCAAAAAGTCGTATTGCATTTTGTTGCGTATTTTTGTTTTGGTAGTGTTCATTATTGGTTAATCTGCCTTGATGCTTCTTCTTTATTAGAAACCATACAATATAAATAGTAACACACATTTTTAGACCTGCCAGACGTATATTTCTTAGTTCAAAAATCATTTGGTTATCATCCCCAACAAATCCCCAGATCTCCAATACGAAATTTTCATCCCAATCGCGAAAAAAATACCCAATTTGGGGACAAATCCCCTAAACTGGCAGCACCGATTGTGAAACAAATTGTTTGATTTTGTTTTGTTTGGTTTGGTTCTTTGGAGTGAGTGAAACAAAAACAAAACAAAAACCATGAGCACAATTGCTCAATTTTATTTTTTTCACATGAGCACAAGCCAAAAAACACTGCCGATCGGCTGCAAGACGGCTAACAGCCGCCACCAGCCACAAACAATACATTAATTTAATCGTGCGCCACTAGAAAAGAAAAAAAAAATGGAAACGTTTTGAAATATTTGCGGCGAATTTGACTTCATCATATAATATAATCTTATTGCATTGTTATTTAGCACATTAAGTATGTTTTATATAGCTAAGCAGCATAGCTATAAACGGGTGTCCTAAGACACCTCCCTTCATTTTTTTAGTATTTTGATTTTTCTTTTTTAGTTTTGATAATTTTTGCTATTTTTTCCTTTATTCCATAAAACTTAGAACATAAATTTTTCATATGTGAAATTCATTTGATACTTGTCAAGAAATGAGCATACTGTCATTAATCGTTGGGTTGCTACGGCAGCATGACATTGGCGTCACTACGAACTCTGAACCCGGTAGTTTATGGCCCCCGGATCTATATTTATATATACAAATATGTATTTATTTATTTTATTTATTAATGTATGTATGTTTTCTACTTAGTTTAAATCTGGAAATGGCTTTGGTTTTTCGTATTTATGTAAAAATTGAAGCAGTCAAGGTTGTAGACTTTGTTTGCCAAGAAAATAGTTAACTTTTTATTTATAGCATTTATGTACATACACATTATTATTTTACCTTGTGTTATTTACTTTGCTTCTAATTCTAAAAAAAAAAATGGATAAAATAATATTTGCTAGACATAGAGGACAGAGATATAATGAAACTTGCTGACTTATGTACTCTAACAATTTGGAAATGTTTAAAACAGTGATGGCAAATGTGGGGAAAATGTCAGATCTGGCCACCTTGTTTAATGACAATTGTGAGAATTTAGTTGCGGAAACTAAGTTTGGAAACTAACTCCATTTACAATTTTATAGCAATGTGAATTCAGTAAAATCGCCAAACTTATTTTTAGGCGATTTTCTTAAAATATCGCGCGTTTATTAAAAGGATTTTTTTTAAATATATTTTGAAAAAAGAAATCCAGTTTTTTTTTGTAATTCAAATTTTAAGTTAATAAAGAAAACTGGGTTCTTCAAAAAATAAAACTGTGTCGACAACGTTCGACTTGTCGCACAGTTACATTGGAAACAACAACAAACTCTTAAAATTTGTTTTTATTTTGAATGTAAGTGTGCGACAAGTCGAACGCTGTCCAGATCGTGGGACAGGCCCTTTATATTTTACTTTAAACTAAAAATTATCATTTGTGTATAATTAAAATGTGTTAATATTTATTTATTTTTATACCTTATCAATATTCTTAGAAAAATAACAAAAAGTAATTAATCGTTAAAATGAAAGATTCAATAATAATCATTATAGATATGTACATACACACATACAAATGTATGTATACATATGTACGTACACACATACATACATATGTGCATATCGTCGCTGTTTTAACTAACTGACCTAACTGACATTTTGTAAATTTTACAGGAGAGGAGCTTTTATGATTGTTTTCTACATGTATTCTTATGGAAACGTCTGAAATATTTTTACTGTTATATCATGAATAAAATTCTCCCTTTTCCAATTAGAATTTTTTGTTTTCCCTATTATTTGCTATTAGTTGGAATTTTTTCCTGGGAAAAATTTCACGTGGAATTTTATTCATGATAGTCCTGAATGTTTACAGTCATAAAAATTGTGGACAAGGTCTATTATGACTCATAAAGTCTAATAGTGGAGTTAACTCATTCTTCAAAATCATGTCAGTTAGGTCAGTTAGTTAAAACAGCGACGATATGTACATATGTAAATATATTTAGATGACAGCTGGGATGATAAAAGTGATTTTTCATTAGAAAATTGTACTTGATTTTGCGTATTGTCTAATCTGCACATATGGAATAGTGTCGTTACTGATTTGATTGTCTGGTCTGATTTGGTTTGCCGTACAGTATATAATAAAAAATATTATTACTGCGGCAAAGTAATAACCACCCGACGATATTGAAGTTAGAATTTAGGAATTAGGTATGCAGTCTGTTTAGTTCCACTGAGAAGATATGTTTGGAAATGCAAATTCCAAGTGAATACAAATGCGTAAAATCGGCTATCCAATGTATCCGGAACGATTATTTAGAAAAAAAATTCAAACATAAAGAAAATGTAATTTAAAAATATAAGCAGACGGTTGGCTGGTACTTTTTCGGGGAGGTTAACTACGGAATTTTGATACTTTTTTGAAACCCATATTTATTTATCTTCTAAAATACTAAGTAAAGGTGTTTTTTTATAGAGTGACACAAGTTTAAATCATAATAAACCAAGGAAATATATTTTCAATATATGTATTTCATATGAAATGGGCTTTATTGGAAAGAACATTTTATGAAATTAATGAAATTTCAAAGCAAACTAAACAAAAAAGCAACTATCAGCTGTTAAATGGGTGCTCAAATAAAGCAGTAATGCCAACTCAAAGCTGTGACACTCTAAGAAAAACACCCTTTATAAAAAAAATTCATTTGTACTCTTCGCATCTTCAAAAAAATGTCACATAGATTTTCACACATTTTAGAAATTCGAACAAATTTAAGTTTAAAGTTGAAAAATGTAAACGTAACTCTTTATTTGTTGGCGGCGGCAGCTGACCAAAAATATCTACGGCGGCGGCTAAAAGCCAACTTCCTTTGAAGACACCCCGACGGCGGCTGCCGACAAACAAATTCGTCGGCGGCTAGAAAATCTCTTAGCTACCATTAATGTAAGAAGCTAAGCCGTAGCCGAAATTAGCTGCATTTGTCGGCGGCGGCTTCGGCTCGACAAACACGGCCGGTGGAGCCTGTTACCGGCTAACAGTTTCTATTGTGTTTAACGTTTTGAAAGGGTTGCTTTGAAATACAACCCTGTTGCTTTCTATTTTCTTTTACTTGGACGTTCTTGTGAGTGATCATATGAAAAAGCAATCTAGAAATTGCAAAATAGTTTTATTTTTCTTGTTATGTATCCAATAGATATTACAGCTATTTCAGTGATCTCAAAAAAGCAAACTTTTTTCTTAATTCATATAAAACAAGTATCATTTTTAAAATTTAAAACATTCGGCTTCGGCTTCGGTTTTGGCCGAAGTTTAGGATTTTAGCCGAAGTTCGGCTTCGGCCAAAAAAACGCCTTCGGTCGATCTCTAATGTATATATGAACACTTGAATTTTGTAAGGTTAGTGTATTTTTATACAGACTACAACAATTAACATTAAAATTAAAAAAAAATTTTAATTAAAGGATGTGCCATCAGTTAATGTAATTTTGACAACTTGCTGTATCTTGGAAACTGTAAGAGCAAACTTCTTGAAATTTTCAAAAACGGTAAAACAAAAAAATCCCAAAATTATAAAATCGCAAAACCGAAAAAAAATCGCCAAAACAAAAAAAAATCGTCAAAACGAAAAAAATACCAAATTAAAAAAAAATTCTAAAACCAAAAGAAATCGCAAAAAACCGGAAAAATCGCCAAAATTTAAAAATCGCCAAAATGAAAAAAAAATCGCCAAATGAAAAAAAAATCGCCAAATGAAAAAAATCGTCAAAATGAAAAAAATCGTCAAAATGAAAAAAAAATCGCCCAAATTAAAAAAATCGCCAAAATGAGAAAAAAGCGAAAAATAAACACAAAAAAAAATATTTTAGCTGAAAAAACGTCAAAAACTTAAAAAAAAACGCTGTATTAAAAAAAAGGTCAAAGCCCAACGTACGGAAGCCTTCGTGCGCGAGTCAAAGTCGCACTTTACTGAATTTATTTTCTAATCACATCAAATGTCTTCGTCAAATCGATTTACGATATTCAATGATTTTTATTGACTTAAAAAGTGTATCGAATGATGCAAAATTTTGCCAAAATCTGTAGCCTAGCTTAGGGAAGTTTCAAGGAAGGTCAACAACCGATTCCCACATACATTTTTTTTATAACTGAATGTGGTTTCCACACGGTGTTGGAAAATGCCGCACAGCGTGTACCACCGTTGATTTATTGAAATAAACATTCAGTAAACGAATAATTTAGCGTACGTTTATAACTTTGCGAATATGTGAATTAATTGTTTCAAATCGTGTTCTTCAGGGTCTAATTTTTTTTTTCATATTTTGGGATGTGTTGACCTTTTCGTCAGTTTGTTGTAAATATACTATATAATTATTTTCCAGCCACTTGTTATAATTACTCTGCAATATGCTTGAAATGAATACATAAAATACACATTGTAAACTTAAAAAGTTCATTTGCATTCACACCACAACCGATTAGGCCGATCGCTGTTGACGATAATTTCTTGTTTTTATATTTAATGACACAATTCACATGTTTAAAACTAATTTTGAATGAACAACTGGAATTAATAACTTCAATGTTATTAATCTTTTTTTTTTTTTTTTGTTAACAAATTACTCAGAACTGTTTTTTTTTCTTCTATTTACTTTATATTTATTTATTTCCAGATAAAATGTTTCGTATGTGGACAAATGATGTTTTCCATTAATTATAACTCTACTTATTGATATGTACGTCAATCAATAGTACGAGTACGTCAAATGAATGTCTTGAGTGAGTGAAGAAAAGTCCCCGCATTACGGAAATCTTCAGTATTGAAAAAGAAAAACTAACAATCAAGAAAATCATGTATGTAGATCGAAAACAATTAGAATAAAGTGAAATAGAAAAATGTTATTTAAAAGTACAAACACTTGTAGGAACGTTATGCTAAGATTATAGCATTAAATTAGAAGAAAAGGTTTTATTACACATTTAGTTTTAAATAAGTTCGGGCGAGTGGGGCAATCATGTGCTCCCATACATGCATGTAAAGACTAGTTCAAAGAGGAGTAGGAATACTCCAAATATATGAAATAATGTGGTCGATTTATTAGGTCGAATAATTAGAGACTACTCGCATACAATTTGTAAGTGAATACGAAGAACGGTCATAATCGTTTAAGCACGAACAGTTATCGTGCAGCATTGAATGCTTGTATAAAACGACATGATCCATGACTGCATTATATGGGATCATGATGCAACTAGTCTGTTTCATCTAGATTGGATCAGGTATTCCAATATTATTTGCAGGGATTTATAGCTATGCTATTTATTTTACAACACAGGAGCCAGGACGTGATCAAGGCGAATTTAGTATTAGGTGACCTCTTCCCTTCAACAATATAAATACACAAACAACAACATGTAGTTTTCTGTGCTACAAAACCAATCTGTCAGAAGATTTCTAAGCAAATTCTGACAATTCATAGAAGCCCTTGTGGGTTTAAGAAAGGACTCCAAAAGAGAACGCCAGCGTTTTCGCAGCTACGTTACCCTTCATCTGAACGGGCTCCAAGCAATTCGTACCGTTATTGATTTTTTTCGACAAAATTTTTCAGGGCAATCATGAATGAAATTCCGCGTGAAATGTCTCCCTTTTCCAATTAGAATTTTTTGTTTTCCCTATTACTTGCTATTAGTTGGAATTGTTCCCCGGGAAAAATTTCACGCGGAATTTTTTTATTCATCATTGCCCTGTTTGTTTCTAAAAATGAATCAGGGGGCAAATTACGGCACTCATTATCGATCGAAATTACGAAATATTTCAATAGAGTTTATATGGAAATATTTTTGAATTCCGAATCGTACCGAGTGCCGTCATTTGTCCCCAGCTAAAAATTGACGACATCTCGTCTGGTGGTTACTGGTTTGCCCGACGATTTATTTCCAATAAGACAGCGCAACTTTCCACACAGTACAAAATAAATTTTGCTAAGAATTTTATTTCCAGAAGTGGTCCTCTTCATTGGTCCCGTAGTTTGTGTGATTTAACGTCTCTGGATTTTAACAAGAAACTGGAGGCAGGGTGACCGTTGGCATTTTTCAAAAAGTGGCACCAAATAGGGGATTTATCAAAAACAAAAAGGGGCAAAATTAAAAAAACACGAGAAAACTACACTAAACTTTTTATTTTTAATGTATTTTTATATAATTCACTCTTAAAAAAAAGGGGGGAAAAAGTGGCAAGGCAGTCGATAAAGGGGCAATTTGCCACTTTAGTCGGTCAAGCGGTCACGCTGACTAGAACAACCAGCACTGGAAGTCAATTAATATTCAAGCCACCATTGACGCCATACGCACAGATTTACTGGAAAAAGTAGTCACAAATTGGACTGATTGAATACACCATGGAAAGTGGCCCACACATTTGCAATATAATTGTGCAATATATATAAACCTAGACACAAACCATCGTAAACATATCAAAGCGGCCCACACATTTGCAATATAATTGTGCAATATTTTGTATTGTACAATAATATTGCTAGTGGGGTATGCCATATTTGGAGGTGGCACAATATATTGGCAAAAATCCAAATACTTTTAATTTTTATTGTGCAACCAGAAGAAGTGCAATATGCTGTGAAATGTGTTTGCAACATTGTACAATATTTCTTTCCGCAAAGGTGACGCCAATCATTAAAGAAATTTTTTGTGCAGTGAAAGCTAAATTTATTAAAATGAATTATATAATTATCGTCATACGTACGAGTACATCCTACTAATATTATAAAATTATATGTGATATGTACGTTTAGATTTTTAGATGTATGGTTATAGGTTATGTTTAGTTTTATTGTCAGAAAGTTGTGCCATAATATATTGAAATATATTGTGACACTTATTGCATAGTATAGCGCAAAATTAAAATAATATGATGAATTAAAATAATATTTGCATAATGGATGGGGCTGTTTGACTCGTAGCCGCAGCAGACATATCGTTGGGTGACTACTGGTTTGCTGCACAGTATATTAAGAATACATTATTACTGCGGCAAACCAATAAACACCCGACGATATGCCCTCAGGTCTCTCGGAGTTCGTTATAACCGAACTCCACTGTATGATACTATATGCTGCGTGCATTTACAATTTTTATTTTCTCTAAGAAATTTTTTAAACTTCATTTTAAATTTTCTATCTCGTATTTAAGTATTTATTTAGTTTTTCTACAATTATGTGTTCAACACATACTCGTAGATGAATAAAATGTGAAACTTACCTGCATAATGGGATACGTAGTCCGTCCTTTACCGAAACGTTCCAATATCACCAACTTCTCGGTATCGGCGATAACAGCGTGTATATTTGAAGAGGCCAATATGGGTCTAACCGGTGGCTCGACCGGCACAAAGTCCTTATGACGCTCGGCAAAATTGCGCTCAAACGTACTAAGGCGATCGATTTGAGAACGATGATAACGATGGCGGCCGTTTGTCTTATTGCCGCCATTGGTAGTCGAGAATAAATCAGCGCTGGACAACAGCTGGTGCGAGGAGGCAACATACGATTTCGATTTAATATATTCTTTACCCTTTCGTTTGCTGCTGCTATTGTTGCCATCATAATTGTCGAGGGCTTCCAGTGCTATATATGAAGTTTGAGAGGGATCAGCTGTTTGTTTTGAGCATTTGGCACAGGCTCTTGTCAAAGCAGCTGTTAGTAATTCAGCAGCAGTTACTTTCAAAATTGTGGCATTAGGATTTTGATTTTCGTCCTTGTTGTTATTATTGTTTGTTCCTGCTGATTTTTCATGGGGCAGAGGACTATTGTCTTTGTAACTTAAAGCTAAGAATGTGTCATGTTTTTGTTGTTTAGTGTTGGTGTTGGTGTTGGTGTTGCCATTGCCAACTGTCTGGGCATAACTGCGTGTCGAATTTTGATACCAAGAAGTGTTGTTGTTGTTGTTGGTATTTTGAATATTTTTCGAATTTTTCGTTTGTGTTTTTTGTTGTTGTACTTGTTTGCTGGGCTGCGGCGATATGCTAATGTTTGCAAGGGATTTTGCAGCGGATTTATTGCTTGGATTATTGTTGTTGCTGTTGTTGCTATTATTGCTTTTAACACTATTGCGCCTTTTATTATTGTTGTTTTGTGGTGGCAAATTAGCCTTTTGTTGCTGCTTTGTTTGATTTTTAGTATTATTGTTATTGTTATTGTTGCCGGTATGATTTTGCGTGCCTTGTTTCTTTAATGTCGTAACGTTTTTCTGTTGCTGTTTTGGTGTTGTTGTTAATGTTGCTGGTTGTTGTTGTTCACATGTGGTGTTTTGTGGTTTCATATGTGGTTGCTGTGCCTCTTGTTTTGTTAACTTTGGCTTGCTGCCTCCTTCAGCAGAATTTTTCATTTGCTTCATTTTATTTTGTTGCTTCATTTTAGCATTTTTGACCATTTTAAAAGCAATTCGTTTGTTTTACTATTATGTATGTATTTCTCTTTTAGCAATCTGTAGTTTTATTTTATTTATGTATTTTTAACTTATTTTTGCACCACCTCAATTTGTTTTTGATTTGTTATTCTTTATTTTTAGTGAAATTGTTGTTGTTCAACAATAAGAGAAAATCAAAAAACAATTTGTTTTTGCTTTTAATTACAAGTAAGTTGTTGTTGTTGTTTTGCACCTAAAATAGAAACAAAACAAAAAACTAACATTAATTTATTATCTAATCAGTTCTATTCATTTCAAATGTGTGTATGTATGTATGTATGTATTATTTATTAATGTTTTTAAGAAATTCTTTAGTTTAAAAACTGTTTTCTTAGTCCATTTGTAACCATTTGTTTAAAATTGTGCTAAAAATAAAGCCCACTAAAATTTCATATTTAATTTTATTTAGAATGACACAATCTGGTGTTCTGAAAAGAGAGCGGAACTACGCCCATTAAAATTTAATCTAGCATTTGGCACACAACTACTCAAACAAAGTATGAAACTCGTGTGACAACAGAGTTTGATATTGCAAGAAGTGGGCGGAGCCACGCCCATAAAAATTTAATGTTTTGTTATTATGAACAAACAACCGATTCCTAAAAATTGTACATGCAACTTATGCTCCTTGTGGGAGTTGAAGGTAACAAATATATAGCGTCACTTAAAACCCAAGAGGCCGCAAGTACACTTTTTCACAAAAGAAGCAAAAAACTATTAAATTTAAAACTATTTATTTGTTAGCTGCCAAATTGAATAATGCATAAAATCGTTGTTTTTGAACATATCGGCGCTGTTTTAACTAACTGACATAACTAACATTTTAAAAATTTAACAGGAGAGCAGCTTTAATGGTTGTTTTATACATTCATACTCAAGGCTGCGTCAGACATCTTTTTACTTATATAGGCACGAAAGTAATGCTTAGAGTCATGAAAATTGTAGAAAATGTCGACCCTTATTTTCGATTTTATCGTACACAGAGAAAAAACTGCCTGATAGAATCAAGAAGATTTTCTCTATGAAACGTTTTAAGGCAGAAAGAAGCGAAGATTTTTTCATAGAGATTCCTTATTGTTTTTATGTGGTAAATCTTATTAATTTTATCAAGAAAACCACATAAAATCAAGAAGAAACCTTATTATTAACAACTTTTTTTACTGATTTTCCGTTATTTTTGGCAACAAAAAAACAATCCATAGAGAAAAACTTTTTGATTCTATTAGGTTTTCTTATAAATTGTAAACTATAGGGATTTCTTATTGATTTTATTAGGTTGCCTTATTGATTTTTTAAAAAGGTTTTCTTCTTGATTTTATTAGGTTATCTTATTGATTTTTTCAAAATAAGGGTTTTTTTTTATTTTATGAGGTTCCTATATGATTATGTGTAAAGCATCTTAATGATTTTTTTAATAAGGAAATCTTCTTGATTTTATGAGGTGTTTTGTTATTTCATATCTATAAATAGACATATAGACAATTTTTTTCATGATCTTTTTCATTTTTGTATAAGAATGTTTCAATTGTTATTCAGGTTGCTTGTTAGAATATTGGTAGAGTGCTTGTCTATCAGTCAGAAGTTTGCTGGTTCAATACTTGTCTCCTCTCAAGTAATAATATGTATGTATGGTGAGTTAGTTAATTAAGAATACAATATAATATGTATGTATGTATAAATAAACAACATCTACATATACTACATACATATATAAGTATATGGTATAGAATTTAAATGAAAATACATATAAGCAAAGCACAAAGAATAAGGACATACATTTTTTTATGAGGTCGCCTCATAAAAACAAGAAGAAAACCTTATTGAAAAAATCAATAAGATAACCTCATAAAAATACAAGATTTCTTCTTGATTTTTTCAAAAAGGTTTTCTCTATGAAATTAATTAGATTTCCTTATTGAAAAAAACCATAGAGATTTCTTATTAATTTTATTCCATTTTATGAGGTATTTATATAAGCGACATGTTATCGAAAGTAGACTTATTTATTGAAATTAAAATTTTATGCGCCTATACATAGTTTAGAATTATCAAAATACCAAAATTGTTGATAACTTTTAAGATACAGGCTGTGCAATATTATCGTAAGCAACAATTTACGTACAAAAAAACCTTCTCCTGAAAAATTAAATTTTTGTCGCTTACGATAAAGTCGATGTGTATTATGACTTATAAAGTTAGTAAAAAGGACTTAACTAATTTCTCAAAAAAAAAAAAATGTCAGTTTGGTCGGTTAGTTAAAACAGCGACGATATGTGAGTAAAATTTTAAGGAAAGATGTATTTTGATTAATCACATCATAATCAATCAAAAAGTATATTTTGAATTTATTAGTTCTTGCCTTTCCGATTTTAGGGGTAGATACATATGTACCTATATTTATGTTCTTACGATTACAAGATTTTACATTTACGAATACACGACTTCAAATGTAGCTAGTTGCATTTTTCGTTTTGTAGCTAGCTACTAAATTATTTTGGAGACGGCAGCAGCATCATCAGCATCTGATATTCAAGTATAAATCGCTGGTCTCAAGTAGAAAGGCCCTAACACGTATTTTTTAAGAAATTTAGTTGTTCAGTGCTTCCAATACATTTTACACAAATACACCTCGTCACATAAATTTGGTGCAATAGTGTAAAAAAAAAGAAGAGAGTTGTCTTAGGGCACCCGGTTATAGCTATGCTGCTTGGCTAACTATAAATAACAAAGCAGTAAAATTATATTACATGATGATGTCAAATTCAGCCCAAATATTTCAAAACGCTTCCATTTATTTCCCATTATTTTCTTTTCTAGCGGCGTACGATTAATTTAGTGTATTCTTTGTGGCTGGCGGCGGCTGTTAGGCGGCTTACAGCCCATCGGCTTTGTTCTCTGGTTTGTGCTTATGTGCAAAAAAAGTACCAAAGCAAATTGAGCAATCCTTCTCATTGCTTTTGTTTTCGTTTCACTTCAAAGAACGAAACAAAACAAACTCAAAAAATTTATTTTCTTACTCTGGTTTGAAGAACAAATAAATAAAAACAAAAATAAATCTATAACTGTAAATGATCAAACAGAATTGCGGCATAAACACATTTTCCATACAAAAGAGATAGAATTTATTTTATTTTGACAACGTCTTTTCTTATTCTCTCATATATAATTACTCATTCTCTCCAAAATCCTACCATACTCAGCGTGACCATTTGAATGACTAAAGTGGCAAATTGCCACTTTTTCGACTGCCTTGCCACTTTTTTCTCCCTTTTTTTAGAGTGAATTATATAAAAATAGATTACAAATAAAAAGTTTAATGTAGTTTTCCCGTTTTTTTTTTTAATTTAGCCATACTTTCAATAAATTTCATACATTTTGTGAACAAAACTACATACAAAGAAAAATAAGCACAAAAGAAAATGAACCAAAAATTCGAGAGCATTTCAAGTTACTGCCGTAGATTATATTAAGGGCTTTGATAATTTGACAGCGATTTTTCCTGAAGTTGCGGACTTATTCTGTTTAATCATTAATAGTGTCAATTATTTTTGTTACAAAAATCACGTCCAAGCTCCTGTGTCGTGACATAAAGAGCACAGCTTTAATAACGCTTCTGCAAGAAGTTGTACAAAGCAGTTGTACAATAATTTGTACTGTTTATTAATATGTTTTTACCTTCTCCTGTAAAGTTAGAATTATTTGAGTTAGGGTCCTTCTACTCGAGACCAACGACATACCCTGTAGTAGAATGTGTGGTTGACTACAAAAATAATCAACTTATAGTTAACTTTTCGTAGACTAATCTAAAAGCTAACTACAATGTCATCTAGAACTGACCCAAATTAATTCTAAAGTTGAGTACGTAATCGAGAGAGAGAGAGAGAGAGAGAGAGCGAGAGACAGATAGCCAACAAATTTACTCCCATCTACTTTGAAACTAATTTCAATTTTATATTAACATTTTGCTGTTATTATTTTAGATGGTAGCTTAGCTGGGTAGTAGCACGTTGGCTATACAACGTGTGATGATATAGTCCGAATACCAGCAACATTTTTTGTAAATTTGCTGACTACCAGCTGACTTAAATAAAATACACTTTAAGTTAGTTGAAAAATAATGAAGAGTGAGTGAGACTTTTGACTAGCGCCTAGGACATCGCAAATGTTAAAATAGTTAGTTGTTTCCATTGCAAAGAAATCCAAGTGTCAGTCAGCACTAGTTGCGAAATAGTTAGCTTAAAGTTAGTTTGAAGTAAGTAGTTAGTTTTTTGCAGGGTTCTTACAGCTGATTTCGCTTTGCCACCATTTCTTTTTCATCGCTCTTCTGGCAACGCTTTTTAATCATAAAATATTTTTATGTGATGTAATTTTTTGCATGTACAATCTTAATTTGAATGTGTGTTTATTTGGATTTTTCGCTTTTCGTGAACGTTTTCATTTGCTGCTCATTCATTTCGCGTATTAAATTTGTAATGTGTGTGGTTATTTATTTTTATTTTTTTCAAATTGTATAGTTCAATTATTTAATTTGTTGTTGAATGCATATTTTATTTTTGATTTTACTTATTATTAATGAAATGATTCATCAAATCTTGACGCTTTCATAATATCATTGAGAGCTTTTTTGTTTTAATTATTGTTTTTCGCCACCGCATAAATATGACACAATCAATGTCCAATTGCGTTTGCTTTATTCACTCACTTTTTTAAATTCCAGTGGCAATTAATTTGTTGTCTTTTAAGCTCAAATGTTTGTAAATTTACAAGTGAATCAGAAATAATTTGTTTGCGCTGTTAAGTTTTACTTGAAGTGGACATATTCGTAATTTTATTTTGGATATAAAAATATTTCCGTATTGTAAATGGATCAGACTTAAGCACATATACATATACATATATATATTAAAAATACGTGGCGAGTGGCTTATACAAGCGGCATTTTTTAATGGCATTTCTGAAATCGTATAACTATTTCTAGGCAGCGATGCCAATTTAGCGCCTTTCGCGCTAGTTTTAGCGCATTTCAACTATGCCAAACGCGCTTTTTTTTCGTCTTAGCGCGTTTAATAAAAAAAGCGCTAAATTAGCGCGTTTTAATTCAAGTCAAAAATATCATTTGAGTTCAATATATTTTTACTTTTTTGTATAAATTTAACAAAATTTAACTTTTTGTTTAAATTCGTTAATGATTCAGATGTTGCAAATAAAATTCCCTTGACTGTGGTTAGAATTAAAAACGCATTTTAATATTGTAAATGGCAAATAATCTATAAAACTTATTAAGCATCTATTCCTTTTGTATGTACTTCAAAACGCATTTGAATCGCAACACTATTCGACAATTTATATAAGCTGTTACAAAGTTTGACAAATAAAATTAAAATCAAAACTAAGAATTTCGAATATTTGGAAGGCGACACTGATTCTGTATTAAATGATTTTAGTTATTTAGGATATAATTTCGAAGAAGCAATATTGCATAATCTGAAAAAGAGTTACTAAAAAATTAATTGTACTCGTATTTACTAATACATACATCGACCTTTATTAAAATTTAATTTAGCGCGTAGGAAAATAGCGCGTTTTGACTATAAATTGTTGATAATGCTGTAACTTAGCGCGTTCTAGCGCGTTTTGAGAAGGGGCATAGCGCGTTTGGGTTATAAATAGTTGGCATCGCTGTTTCTAGGGGCGCCGCTCAGAATTGAAACAAATTCTATTTTTGAGCCGAGCCGCTCTGCCTCTCCCTCACGCGCGACATTTTATAAGTTAGTTATGTTCAAACTAACGAATAGAATTTTTTTCTATTTGCAATAATCATAAATTTATGCACTACTTGATTTTACTAATTGATTTTAAAAATCGGTTTATGTAGTTTTTCTTAATATATTATATAATAATTATATTATAAAATAATATATACATATATGTATATACATATATATGTATATATATACATATGTATATATATATGTATATATATATATGTATATATATATGTATATATATATGCATATGTATATACATACATATATGTATATATAGATATATATATATATTTGTTTTTATGTCGCACTTTTTTTGAATAAATTTTTTTAAAATAATCATATAGAAATTTATCCAAATTCAAAACGTATTAATTACTATAGAATATAGTATATAAGAATAAATTCAGTAAAGTGCGACTTTGACTCGCGCACGAAGGGTTCCGTACGTTGGGCTTTGAGCATTTTTTTTAATACAGTGTTTTTTTACGTTTTTTCAGCTGAAATAATTTTTTTTAGCGATTTTTTCTCGTTTTGGCGATTTTTTTCATTTTGGCGATTTTTTCACTCTGGCGATTTTTTTTTTCATTTTGGCGATTTTTTCATTTTGGCGATTTTTCCGGTTTTTCGCGATTTATTTTCGATTTAGAAATTTTTTTAATTTAGTGCTTTTTTTTTTGTTTTGGCGATTTTTTTTTTATTTTGGCGATTTTTTCGGTTTGGCGATTTTATAATTTTGAGATTTTTTTGTTTTACCGTTTTGGAAAATTTCAAGAAGTTTGCTCTTACGGTTTCCAAGATACAGCAAGTTATCAAAATTACATAGTCGAAATTACATTAACTGATGGTACACCCTTTAATTAAAATTTTTTAAATTTTAGTGTTAATTGTTGTAGCCAAGGGTCTACACACTGTGTCCAAATTTCAGGTCCGTAGCTCTTACGATTCTCGAGAAAATACCCTGTGACGGACAGACGGCCAGACGGACAGACAGACAGCGTAGCGAAAACAATAGGGTTTCTTTTCACCTTTGGTGTACGAAACCCTAAAAAGCATCCAAATCAAATTGTTTTAATTTCTTGCAAACGAGTTTTGGTAGGATTTATTTTTTTTTTTTAATTACTGCTACAATAATCTAATTTTCCTAAATTACAAAAATGTTGATGTTCAATTTTGTTTAAAAAAATAGTCATAAAAATCGCTAACAACTCTATTTATCGCCAGAAAAATTGCCATCTCACCAAAAATTTAAACGCCAAACCAGTTGAAAAATCGCCACGTTTGACAGCCCTGCGTGTGAACACGGGCTATAACTTTTGTCCGTCCGTATGGGTCTCTTTCGCTCGTTTTAACGGTAATATTACGAATTAAAATTTTCCACGAAAATTTTTGTAAATCCCTACATATGTACATGTGCCGAAGCTCTAAACGCAACTCCTAACACCACATTTAAGTCAAAACTTACAATACACTTATACCTCGATTTACACCATACTTTTTTTACACGATTATTTTGGTTTTCGTGTAAATTGAGAGATTTATGAAATACCTCGATTTACACGATTTTTTATGTGTTCTATTGAATATTTTTGTCTCTAATAGGACGTTCGAGAATAGCATTTATTTTGTTTAATGAATAAAGGTTTATTTTTAAGTGTTTTGAGTAAACGCTTCTGATATTTTAAAAACTATGTTGAAATACATACATACCTATTTAATTTCTTAATAAAATCAATTTTTACGCGATTCTGCCTTTATTTTCGATTTACACGATTTTTCATACAACAATTTAAAATTTCGATTTACACAACTTTCTCAGGAACGTAGCTGTCGTGTAAGTCGAGGGATAGGTGTATAACGAAGGGTTAAATTTAAATTTAAATGATTTTCATTAAAAGTACTAAGATCCGAATTTTCACGTATGTGCTTTAAAACGTAATTTAATTTTTTTTGTTAGTGTAGTTATGTTAAGTTGAATTTTTTTTTTACAATTTATTTAATTTAAAAAAAAACCGACTATTTTTACTAAACAATAAAATTTTGTTGTCCGGTTTTAAATAAGTTGGTAGAATTTCTAATCGAAACTTGTCTATTCTTAAGCTGCCGGCAAACACCAGACATGAAATGAGTAACATGAGCCCCTAACATCATCATGTTAATGGAGTATGTAGAGCAACGGTTCCCAAACTGTGGTCCTATATCATATTTTTAATTTTAACTTTCATTCTACATAATCAGAGCTATCATGAATAAAAAAATTCCACGTGAAATTTCTCCCTTTTCCAATTAGAATTTTTTGTTTGGGAAAAATTTCACATGGAATTTTATTAAAGGCTACCACATTAATTTTTTTTTGATACCTTCAGATTTTGTGGAGAAAAAATCGTCAAATCGTGTCAAATCGTCTTTTCTGGCAAGTACGCTTAGCTCTTACATTTTTTATTGCTTCTCTGCCTCTTTTAGGACAATTTTAGGAAGGGTTTGATTGCTAATTGTTTGTTCTTGTCGCTATTCTTATTAGTATTTATCAAAATACTAATAAAGGGTGTTTTTTTATAGAGTGCCACAAGTTTAAATCATACTAAAACAAGGAAATATATTTTTAATATCAATGAAACGGGCTTTATTGGAAAGAAAATTTTATGAAATTAATGTTTAAATATGATTTCTGCCATGTGGGCGCCACGGCTGGCGCGTAGAAGGCGCAATCTGGAACACCAATTTTCAACAACTTTTCGCAAACATTTGCGGCCGTATTTCGCCGATAACTCTTCGAATGTTGATTTGCAGGTGTTCAATTGTTTGTGGACTTACGAGTAACAAAACACCAAAGAAAATAATCCAATGGGGTTAAATTAAACGATCTTGGTGACCAATTAATTGGGCCATTACGTCAAATTATATTTTCATCAAAAGTTTCTTTGAGTAAATCAATTATAGCACCGGCTGTGTGGCATGTCGCTCCGTAATGTTGGAACCACATATCAGCAAGATTAATGCCACGTAATTGAGGTACGAAACAATTTCTAATCATGTTCCCATACCGTTCACACCATTCACAGTAACGTTCTGAAGACATATGTACATATGGGCCAATGACTCCGCCAGCCCATAAAGCGCACTAAACTGTAATTTTCTGTGGATGTAATGGTGTTTCGACAAAAGCTTGTGGATTCTCCTCACTCCAAATGCGACAATTCTGCCTATTTACGTACCCATTCAACCAGAAATGGGCTACATCGGAAATTCAAAATCAATATCAATTTGTGCTTCAGCCCATTCGCTCTGGTGTAAGTCAATTCATAATGAAATTTCAAAGCAAGCTAAACAAAAAGCAACTATCAGCTGTTAAATGCGTGCTCAAATAAGGAAGTGATGCCAACTCAAAGTTGTGATACTCTAAAAAAAACACCCTTTACATACGTCGACTTTTATTAAAATTTAATTTAGCGCGTAGGAAATAGAGCGATTTGGCTATAAATCGTTAACAATATAAGTTAGCGCGTTCTAGCGCGTTTTGGCTATAAATCGTTAACGAATCGTTGACAATGTAACCAGGGTGACCGATGACATTTATCAAGAAGTGGCACCAAAAGGAAATTTATCAAAAAAAGGGACAAAACTAAAAAAAAAAAACGAGAAAACTACATTAATTTTTTTATTTTTAATGTATTTTCATATACTTCACTCTAAAAAAAGGGGGAAAAAGGTGGCAGGTCAGTCAAAAAAGTGGCAATTTGCCACTTTAGTCGGTCAAACGGTCGCGCTGAATGTAACTTAGCGCGTTTCGGTTATAAATAGTTGCATGGCTGTTTGGAAGGGTTGATTGCTAATTGTTTGTTCTTGTTCTTATTAGTATTAATCAAAATATTAATACTAATAAATACTTTTAAATCAGACGGGCTGGCATGTGTTAAACCGTGATCACAATAGTCACTGTTTAATTTCACTGCTACTCTTCTTATTAGATTTTCTCAAAATAACTTAATGCTACTAAAATGTGATCATAACATTATTAAAAAATCACGGGATTGCTTATCTCTAGTTGACAGACATGTAGGTTATATTTGCCAATAAACTAACAGGCGATACTCCTGATGGAGTTTAACTCGTTCAGCCACTCGTTTTAAACACAAATCAATGATCAAACCCATTTAAATTACAAGGAGGGGTTGATCACAGGACTCCATTTAATATTAAGGGGACATGGGGGGAAAATATTATGCTACAGGGGTGCGTGAAGTAAATGTTGGTGGGAACCTCTGACGTCGACCACTCACTTTATTGTTCTGTTAGTGTTTTAACAGCGTTAATAAAAAATATATTTCATGATGCGGTCTATTATGGAATTGAAAAGAAAGAGTTAGGAGCAGTGTTGCCATATGTATTTTTCAAAAATCTTCACGTCGGGCAAAAAAAAATCTGTTTTTTTAATTAAAAATATTTTTGTTATTTTATTGAACAAGAATACGTTAAAATTTATTTTGTTCCCAGGGAACTATTAAGCGTAAGGCTAAAGAACCCAAAATATTTACTGTATAGAATATGTGTAATATTAGTATGAAGCAAATCAGTAGTTTAGTCAAAAGACTCCTCAATAATATATTAAAAGTCCCAAAAGTCACATTTGTAAAAATCTTATTTTTATCTAAGAAATCTTTTTGGTCGTTTTTAAATGTCTAATAACTTCAAAAATAAGATAAATCTTCACATATGGCAACACTGGTTAGGAGACAAAAACAAATTTCTTATCTCTATGGCACAACCTGAGAATTCGATTAACAATAACATAAGAGTATGTGTGTGCCAGCCACTGTTGCCAACTTTTTTCCAAAAAATATCGCTAAAGTAGACATGTAAATACTAGCTAGAAAATAGCTAAACTTTAAAAATATTTGAAAACTTAGCGATAAACAGCTAAAAAAAAACAAATTTATTTCTAGGATTTTTAAAAATTTTAAGCGAATCTTCAACATTAATATTTTCGTAGGTAGAATTGTTACCTAGTTTGCGAAGTACTGAATTCAGTACTTCCATAGTAAAAAAAAATTGCTTCAAATAAAGCAGGCTTCTGCTATTATAGAGTAAAAGTAGCACTCACAAGCCTGTTGATTTTTGTATGACCAGTTCATTACTACATTTTTGCTCACAATAGCCCTTTTTTTGAATTTTTGTGGCGCTAATCAATCACCTTTTTCCCATAGCTTGCTTCATATAAGTTCACTATTTGTAGAGAAGCTCACATTTTAAAGCGAATTATGTGGCTAACGCGACGCTTGCCGCTCTTATTTAGGTATGAGGGTTAACAGTAATTCATGTCTAATGTAGAAAGAGTTCCACCTAAAAACAAATATTTGTGGATATACATACGTATGTGTCAGAATAACAACTTTTAGTAGTTGTCAAGATAAAACAACAAACTTTGTCACGTACTCTAAAATAACATCCCAGCAAACCATACCTTTATAACTTGAATATGTACTGAAGTTCGGTATGTATTTATGTATAAAAATTATACTTATTAAAGATAAATTTTCAATAATTGCACATTTGCGCCTTCCAAACAAACCATAAAAATGTTTAAATTAAAAGCATATGCTTGCAAATGCTGTTTATAAAAAATATATACCTAACAGGAATAATTCTCATTTGGTTCATATTAAAATTAATATAAGAGGCTTTTTAGACCTCTGGAGTTAGAAGAATAATGAAAGTAGTGCAAACTTTGAAATTTTTAGAAAATTTGGAAATTTTTAAAAATTCAATCAATCGATTTTTGAGTGATTGTTAGAAATTTCTGAAAAATATTGCTGTCAAACAGTGAATGAAACTCACACTACACTATATAGTAAATATATTCCAAGGAAATTTTGGAAATTGAAATACATAATTGATTAAAAAAAACAAATTTTTTACAAAAACTTCACGCAGAGATTGGTGCCCATTTTAATCAAATAAGAAACTACTCAACTATTATGGCCCCAAGGGTCTGAAACACAACTCGAGTGTTTAAATATCTGAAATAATGGTGGAAATTTAAATAATATATGACCACACGAGCAATTTGTTGTGTCTTCTTTAACACAAGCAATAACGTCGGCAGAATGATGACGTCAAATTGTTTGTGTTCAAACACGTATATTCAAATATATTTGTGTAAAAGTAGCCACCTCTAAACTATGGATAGGCCTATAAAATATTAATTGCAATTAAAAAAGTATATTTTCGATAACATGTCGCTTACGATAAAATCGAAAATAACGCTCGATATATAGTTTCCTTCGCGAGTGAGTCAAAGTCGCACTTTACTGAATTTATTTTATTACTGGCTTGATTTACTAAAACAAATATTTTTTTGTCAGAAAACGAGTTTAAAGTTTCCATTTTAAACAACACAACGTAATGGAAAAGGAAAATGTTATTTTTCTCTCCGGAGTTGAGTATGCAAGATACACATTTGTATGGAATCATTTTACGGAACAGTTCAATAAAGTATTCTTATATGTACTAGATATTCTTTTAATTTTGTTCTCGCACTACAAATAATTTCAATATCATTTTTGCATTGCTTGGTTAATTGGGTTATTGCTTTCTTTTCATTCTAGTTTGGAATTTATTCAATTTGTTTTTATTTTCTTTCACTTGATCTAACTTGTTTATTTACTTTTCTACAATTCTTGGGAATTATAAATGTGTACGTCTGTAGGGAATTTATGGAAATTTAATCAATAAATAACAACTCGCATGGACGCTCATCAACAGTTATAGAAATGATCGTAGGTGGCTTTAAGATAATTAATAATAGCAATATTATATGATATGGTCGTAAAATACTTATTTCCAAATACATAATCGTGGTATTCAGATGGTACTCATAAATTAACACGTTTTAAAGTAATAACACGAAAAAATATAATGCTGTGAGCACCCCTCATAATTTACAATTTAAAATATTGTACTTATTTGTATTTTGGTTTTAGCACCTTTGTACATTGCTTACTCTCTCTCTCTCTCTCTCAATTCCTTTGGTAAACTCTCACGCATTTCTACATGTAGTTATGACAAACAATAAACATAGCTGAGAAAGTCATATTACTTTATGACCTTTTTGTTTGAGCCACAACAACAACTTTTTTTAACTATGTTAAATGTTATGACACTTAGGACACTTAAGACACTGTTGTGAATACCCCAAATGTGTAAAATCAGCTGCTATATATACTCCCTGTTATCTCCACTAGTAGCATTTGTATTTCTGAGCGTTTTGCTTCAAAGTTATTTCACAAAATTAAAAATTTTATCAGCTCAAGCATAAACAAAATTTCCGTGCGAGTTTTTACACTTTTCACTTATTATGAATTTGTTTTTCCCTATTCCTACCAAATGGGAAAAGCAGTTGAACTTGCTTTTTTCTCTAAAAATATTTCCCCTGCAAAACAGAAGAAAGTTTGTATAAAAATATAGTTAACACACCATTAAAAAATTAATAAATAAAAAAGTATTTTATAGTTCATGTATTTCGAATAACACAAATAATGGCAAAATTTTTTGATTTTTTATGTATGTAGTACAATTTTTCAAATTGTTAAATCTTTTAATAATTATGTGTATGTGAAAAATGTGGCTCTCAAGGAAAAAAGTTTGACGACCACTGTTGTGCCAATTTTATACTTTGTGTTGATATACATACGTCTATTGAATTGTACTTTCGTCATCCTGGAAGCTTAAATACACAGAAAGCGCACAAATAGAACGCGAAATACATTATGCACGTATTTTTTTTTAACAAAAAGTCTTCTAATAAAATATTTAATAACTCAGTCAATTTCCGAAAAATTTTTTAACACGAACTTGCAAATTTCTCTTATATAAATCAGGTCATAAAAAGTATGGTTCCACTAGAAAAATACTGCCTAAGAACGAATCCAAAGTAGAAAAGTGTCGAAAAAAACCGAAATACAGGCATATATATATCTAAATCTATATCATATATCGAAAAAGTATATATATATGTTTTGAAAGGTCTTAGTCTCTTCTTTATAAATTCGTTTATAAATTTAAAATCGGCTGATATTTAAGTTAGTTAGAGGTTGGTTGAAAAGTTCATACGGGTACGAAAAATCGGTTTTTTACCCGTAACTCAAGACATTGGAGGTTTTTGGAAAATTTCAAAGACAGATTGTTGTTATACTCGACAATACCTACCAGAAGTACTTTCCTTTTTATAAGGAATACTATTTACTTAGGAGCAAAGCATCTGTGATTTTTCATTTTATAGCTTAATATTTAACATCTATAAATAAGCTCCATTTTAAAACTCCTTATAAGAAACATATATGTTTACTTTTTTTTATATTTAATAAAGGTTAAATATGAATTTCTTTTTTGACATTATTAAAAAAGTGATTTAATTAGCAATAGAATTTATGACACCTTTTATACAATTGCAAGCTAAAGCAAAAGAAGAAGAAAAAATACACGCTCTATTATTAAGTTTCATCTGGTTTTGGAAACTCGTTCAACGGGATTCGAATATGTTGCTCAAATTTATGGCGATAGATAATAGGCGATTTTTACAGGTGTTTTAATTTGTTAAAGGTCAAATATGATACAAATTTTTATATGAATATTAATAAAACATTTAACAAATAAGAGTAGATCTAACAATTTTGAATTTTGTATTTCAAATGCTTTTTGCAAGGGTTTGTCTGCTTAAGGCAAGAAAAAGACCGTAGTCAAAACAGCTTCTGTTGTATAGCAACAGCATCTAGAATAGTGTCTGGCTGACAACGTAACGACAGTGAAGCTGCAAATGTGGTTGCTGACACCCACAGCAAGTTCTCCAAGAGAATTCCTCACCAATTACCGGCAAAAGCTCAACCACTCATATTGAAGCCCGAGTCGGACACGATCCAGTACACACATTACACCAACGGAACTCCTAGAGCAGATTGGCTGTCGGGCCACTGGCACCCATGGTACCAGTTTGAAGCCACTGGTTAGACATCGAAGTTCCACCCGGAAAGGTTTCACCTTTATCGACTTTTGAACTCAGGGAAGTTTCAGGTTACGCCACAACTGCAAGGCAACACATGCCAGAGCTACTTCCTTTTATAAATATGTGCGCATCCGTTCCTCTGTTGCCAGAGTTTGGGTAGTAAGACATAAGTCCTATAGGTAAAAAGCCAAAATTACGCCGAGGGGAAAAAGTCAATTTACCCCGGCTGGGATTGCCATATCCGTAATCTCCTAAAAGATCCCCCTGAGGGGATCCATATTTAACAGCTCTTAAGCACTTAAAGTCCCAGTAAAATTGCTGAATTTTACTGCGGACTCAAAATCTAGGATTAGCGACTAGGACAATACCCGCCAGTTAACAGATAATCTTCTCAAGAAATTTTGCTTAAAATATGACTTCAAATGATTTTTTTTTAAATTTCCAAAAAAAAATCAGTAATATGCTACTAAGTCCTAGTTTACACAATGCAAGTCTTATTGCTAAGCTGATTAGTTTGTAGGAGAGAGAGAGAGTCGAGGGGAAAAGAAGCGAGTACTCAGCTTCATGTACTGTCAATAAGTTTTGCTTTCCCATTCGTAATGTTAGAAAAGCACACATGCATATACAAAACTATGCATAAAAAATATGAGCTGAAAAATAGGACTTGAATTGTGTGGGCGATGATGAAAGTTCAAAAAAGAAAAAGTTATATGCTTAGCAATAAGACTTGACTAGTGTGAACTGGGACTAACTATGTAAAAATGTGTAATTTTATTTAAGAACACTCTCATTTAAATTTTTATCTAACAGCTGACTTATGACAGTAATGATAAATATTGATAGATTGAATTTCCGAATTTATCATTTTAGAATAATTTTTGCAAATTTGTGAATGACGCATATAGAAGACATTTTTTTCATGCAATTTATTCAAATTATATTAAAATTTTGCAGCATATAAGCGAAATGCTTATAGAAGAAATTTCCATGGTTATTTTAAATAGTGACCTGAAATTGCACGAACTTACATGCATAAAAGCGGGAAATGCTTATAACCGACGTGCATATAAGCGGTAAATACTGTACTTGCATTGTAAGGAAGCCGATGAAAGTTCAAAGAAGCACAAGTAATAAGCTTAGCAATAAAGGACGGGGCACAATGAATCCGTCATGCGTTAAACTTCGCCTTTTTCAACTGACAGCTAAGTTGAAATACATGGTTTCTTATGAGGTCGGTTACATTCAGTACGTGTCCGTCAACGCAAAGTAGAAAATTTGTTAAACTTTTAAATTTTTGCGTACGTTGAGTAGTTTGACAGATATTGGTTGGTTTTTTGGTATGTTCTGATTTAGATTTTTGTGTTTTGTGGCAGCAAAAATAAAATTAAACAAAAGAATAAGCGAAATAAATACAAAAAGTTGAATTTAGTTAATGAAATGGAGAATCGACCTAAATAAGATGTTCAAATGCTTCCGTCAATAAAGTACTCATTGTGCCAACCTTCTCCGTCGTTGCGTTAATGTCAGTTGAAAAACACGAACTTTACCGTATAACGGATTCATTGTGCCCCGGCCTTAAGACTTGCGTTGTGTGAGTTGGGACTCAAAAAAAATTATCACCAGTTTCGCGATGTTAATTGTTAAATGTGTAGTGCTTTTAAAAACAAAATTTCGTTTAACAAATAAGTACCTACATACCTATGTATGTATATGAATTATTAATTCGTTCTAACTCAGCAGAACATTGCATGTAGTCATGGTAAAATGATATTAGTATCATGCATGTAGTTTTATGCACTTCATATATACAATCTACATACATACATACATACATATATTTCAGAAACGGCTTTTGTTAATTTAATACACTTCACCCCTATATAATATGCAGTGAAAAGAGAAGCCGTCACCACCAAAACAAGATATGGCGCAGGAGAATATTTTCAGCTGACACAATTCTCTGGCATGAGAGTTCTCTTAAATTCCCGTAAACAAAAACAAACTGCAATTCAGCGTTGCCACTTTCGGTACTATAGTACAAAAACTGTCTATGTACATAAGTCCGGGTCGATTTGTATGGATGAAAAAAAAATTTAAAAATCGTATAGTAAAAACGAAATCTACATATAATTCTTCTACATATAATTCGAAGAAAATCTTAAGAAGAAACCATGGGTTTAAATTAAAACCCTACACCGCTCCTCTCGACATGAACATTTATTTCCTCTTCCGAGCTGCATCTTGTTTGGCTACTGCATGTATTATTTAAAGACATTCTGCCATATCCAAAAAAAAAATTGTTTGAGCGTGAAGTGTACGTTAAGACACGAAGTACATCCGGGCGAAAGATTTTTTCAAACCGCTTCCAATGGTGCATTTAACTTTACAGTTCGTACCATCATCAATGTGTTATTCCATAAAAACTGTGATTTTTTGAAGCATTTTCATAGCCGGTTCTACTTACATTAAAATAAATTCTATTATTTTTTTAACTATATGATTTTAGTCATTGTTAATTTAATTGTGTTGATAGCTCTCGCGTGAACTCTTGCGAAAACTAACAACAGCATTACAGTAAGAATGACTCCAATCAAATAGTCTTTAAAAAATAAGAGAATTTATTTTAATACAATTATAAGTAGCACCTGCTATGAAAATGCTTAAAAAATCTTAGTAAATGTTTATGGAATAAAGCATTGCTGATGGTACGAATGGTAAAGTTAAGTGCACCATTGAAAAAAATTTTCAGGTGATGTACTTTTTTAAATTTGTCTTGGGAGAAAATACGAAAACATGCACACAAAAAATATATATGTATGTACCTTTTTTAGACATGGTACAGCTCACGAATAGTCATCACTAGAACCCTCAAATGTTTTGGGAGTCCTCATTAAAAATACTAATCTTTGATTTGAGGGTGTAAAAAAAATCGCGGTTTTTACCACCATTCAACGTGAGTCACTATAATATACATACATATATACATACATACATACTTCTTAATTTCTTATATGAAAAAAAAATTATTATTAAAAAAAATAAGAGAATTGTTTGACGAAATCATTTTTTGTACTATTTTATTAAAAAAAAATTTTTTTGTAGGCACTATTCTTGCTTAGATTTCTATAAAATTTCTACGCACTATGGTGGTAACGCTGCTGCAATTGGAAATATTTTGACATGCCTATACAAAAAAAAAATATCCATACACATCCATACATATAACAAGGGTAATACAGTAATCCCCATTTAACTACCTGCAGAATTGTCATATCGTACTTTATTTTATGAAGAAAAATTTTAATCAGAAATAATAGGTTTGATCCCGTACTCCACATTGGGCGCCCGCGGGATCCCAATTTTACCGAAAACTGTTCCCGTACTCAAAGTTTGGGCAATTAAGGGATCTTTTGAGAGAGTAATGTTCTTCTTCTTCTTGCACGAAATAGGCCGTAATTTTTCTTTGGGCTAGTTTGGGCAAGCCGAAAAACAATCAGCTGTTTGAAAAATAACCAATAATAAAGGAAAATTAAATTGTCCTAAACACTAAAAACATTGAAAAATTTTATCAAAAAGTGGTGATCTAAGTTTTATCAGTTTTTATGTAAAATTAAGAAATACAACGTTCTAGATATCGTCATGTGAGAACTTAAGTGTCCAATATCCAATAGTTTATAATGGCGTATTGGACACTTAAGTTCTCACATGACGATATGCCACAGCATGTCAGTAAATGCATGCGTGTGTATGTACATAAATGCTGTGATACAGGGTACGTTCGTAAAAGCATTTATAGCGCACGTCTGCGGCATCACTAACATCCAACGTTCAAAAATGCATAACTTGGCAGCAGAGTCAAAAGTTTTTTTATGCATTTAATCGGCACACCTGCCGCAAATCTGTGCAAATGGCGCAGTAAATTATTTAAATATGCAAGTTGCAGTGGAACTATAAGTTGAATATATCTATGTATTTTGATGTTTAAATTAAACATCATCGAAACCTTACTAAAAAAGGAGATTGATAAACTCGAAAATAACTTTGAAACACATAATCTTGGTAGTTTTTTATTATTTCAAAGGAGTTTTTTTTATTTTAGTTGTATTCTTTTTAAGGTCAATGCTGTTCTTCGCTTTCATTTTCTGTTAAATTTTTTGCTTACTATAATTTAAAAGAAAATTTTCACTATTTTCTTAAATAAAATTACTTGCCAATTTTAAAATTTTTTGCAGTTTGTTCAAAAATGTCAAAAGATGTTGAGCAGTTGCAAAGCATGTGCAGCAGATAGTCACGCATACGCAATAAAACCTGGCAGAACTGCCGCATTGATGCATAAATTTGCAGCATTTACGAACGTACCCACACTATCATACACAGTCGTTCGATCTGTCAAAAAAAACGTGTGTGCTCAAAAAGTATGATAGTCAGGGTGACCGATGACATTTTTCAAAAAGTGGCACCAAAAGGGGATTTATCACAAAAAAGGGGCAAAATTAAAAAAAAACGAGAAAACTACATCAAACTTTTTATTTTTAATGTATTTTTATATAATTCACTCTAAAAAAAGGGAGTAAAAAAGTGGCAAGGCACTCAAAAAAGTGGGAAGGCAGTCGAAAAAGTGGCAATTTGCCACTTTAGTCGGTCAAACGGTCACGCTGATGATATGATAGTGTGGATTAAAATTTGATATGTGTGACAGATTTTTTGACAAGTCTGTCCGATTTCCAAAAGTTTATGAAAATTTTCATAAAATGATAATTTCAATTAGATCAGAGATGCAGTTTGTAAGGCAGTTGATAAGAAAACAGCAAAATCTGCTTCATTTATTTAAAGATAGATGGATACATTTTGAAAATTACATTTTGCGTTATTTCTTTAGAAATGCAAAATAATTAAACATAAAAATTATTTTAAATGAAATTTATTTGCTGGTGGTTCAGCGATGTCTATATGCATTTCATTGTTGCTGTAACAAATCGTCAGTAGACTTCAACCACACATTTTGAACAGTCACAAACCTCTTATCTTATGTACAAATTAAAATAAACTTATGAATATAAGTCGAATAATAAATTTCTTAAATTATTTTAAATTTGTTTACATCTTTTTTGTGTAATAGTGTGGCACCTATAAGAAATTTTGTTGCGATTTTTTTGGAGTGTGACAGAATTCAATCCGATTTTCCAGTGAATGAATCGTACGACTGTGTATGATAGTGTATCACGGCCTTAAGTATGTATATACTTGTGTTGGCTTTTGGAAAAATTTTTGGTTTTTCTTGTTCCCGTACTTTTGTAAAATGTTTGTATTATTGCGAGAAATTATAGCTTTTTCTCATTTTACCGAACTTTGCCCAAAAAGTACGGGATCAAACCTAAGAATTCACGAAAAGTATTTGCAAATAACGCACTATTTGCAAATAAGGTGTAAAATGTTACCAATTATTTTTGTTTTGTAAGAAATGTAATACATATTTAACAATGTGTGGCAATATAATTCACAGATAGTAATGTATGCTATCTACGAATAAACGGTGAGTTCAGTATTTACAAATAGTTTTATTTGGACATAAGATTTGCGTATAAACGAGGTAATAGATAAGTTGTTTTTTCGTAACATTTTCTTCAGCAAAAAAATATAACAATTACATTCGGTCCCAGCTATTATATGTATAAAACTGTTTAACTGTATGAATCAAAAGGTTTTTCATTACTATTTAGTGGTTATGTTTATTTGGGCAAATGTTTGTCAAATGTACCTTAAGAAACTTCTTGGTTTCGAATATATATGTATGTGCGATTGTTATGCGTGAGGCAATTACACGGAGTATACTGTAGTATATGTATGCTAGTAAAAACGGTAACAAGATGGAAGAAGGGGAAATAATCATATACGGCAAATTTCCAAAAACAGTTGTTGTTTAAGTTGTGTCATTGCATTTATTAATTCTGATTTCTTTACATTTTGGGGAGTTTTTCGGAATTGCAAAAACAAAATTTATGAAGAAAGGAAATAAAAATATAAAGACAGAAAACAAAAAAAAAATGCAAGAGAATAAAATACATACATAGATATGTACATATGTGTGCATGCATGTAATGAGGAGCAGAAGCTAATGGAAGAAAATAGCATAAGTATGTAGATAAGTTTGTATGTACATATTCATGGATATGTGTGTATGTATATGTATGGATGTGGTTATGGATATGTGAAAATACATTTTTATACCTATGCAGTAATATGGTATGTATGTAGTATAATTATGGTATAAAAATTATACTATAATTGCGCCATGATTATTTAATGTTTAAAAAAACAATTATTTACCTACTAGGAAATTTTCAAACCAAAATACACACATATACATATATGTATATATATATATATATATATATATATGTATGTATACACATATGCGTACTTAAATATATAGTGGATATTCACATGCATACATACCTTATTAGGAAGCTGTCTTTTTATAGCAAAATGCGAACGATTGTGAGATGAAAGATTTGTTGCAAATGTTTTTAAGCCTTCAGACAAAATTACGGTGTTTTAACCAAAAAAAAAAACTATGTACTCTGAATTCAATCACTTATTATTGTTATAAAAATTTATATAAATAAAACTTATGTAAATCTTACTAAAGGTAATCATTAAAGAAGTTTAATGCAATATTTTATGGTAACACTATTCCCTTTATAAACTTCTTTAATTTTGTGATTTTAGGTTTAGACACGTTAATTCTTTTTTTCCACTTCTCTTGATACAAAATGAAAAATTTTATAACACATGCAAACACAATTCTTTCTGTTGTTTAAAAAAAACTATTGTTGTTTTGTTCAAATTGTCTGAAAAAAATATTTCTTTTTACAAGTTTATTATCACTTCTCGACACGATTTTCTTAATATACTGTCATGTTTAACAGCAACGAGGAAAAACTTGATTTCTTTTACTTTTCTTTTACAAATGTATGAAAAATCTTTAAGATGCACTTTACTACTCACTTTACAAAAGGGAACTAAAATTTTTAATTCTCTTTTAGACTACTTTTAAGAGTTTATTGTGTTTCACTTCAACCGTTATAGTTACATACGTTTGTATATATTTATATGTATGTATGTATGTATGGCCGTTCGTTGGTTTGTAACCCGTATAGTTATTTGTTGGTTATTGGTTTGTTTTTACCAATCAAATAACACTTTTTAAATCAATTCTTAAAACAATTTCACACAAATTTTATTCTGGAATAAAGTTTTACTTTGATTTTCAAATATATTTCACAAGAAATTAATATATCAATTTATGTCTATGTATGTATGTATATAAACACGCGATAAATAATTTTACGGCTTTTTTAAGTCTTACGAGTCGAACATGTGACGAACAACTGACTGACTTTTACGGTATGCGACAGTGTGACCAGATTTTAAAATAACATTAAGCTAAATCACGTTTGAAAAAAAGCTAAAATAAGCTAAAATGTTAAATTTTAGGCCAGAAAATAAAGCTAAGCTTTTTTTCTACTTCTTTGATCACTTTTCAATAGTTTCTTATTGCTAAACTAACATTAAATATTACACAAACATATTTTTTTGTTATACACATTGAATATTTGTTTAATGAAATTATTTATCAATTATTATATTTTAGATTTAATGAAGAACAAAACAAAAACTTCCTCAAAATAATCTTAAAAACTTTTCAAAAATGTAAAAACATTTATACTAAAATACGAAAGTTTTTTTTAAGTGCATTAATGCTATTTAAGGTGAAGCATGGGTCACACTATCGGCACAATGTACCGAGTTTCGTCAGATCATTGAAATAAAGTCATAAGCAGGGAAACCGCAAATATGCAATTGCATGTTTTTTCTTGTAGCACGTATTAATGCGGGGACAAGATATTTATCCGTTTCAGAACTTTTAATGAATTTTGGCATCGATTTGTTAGTGCATATTTTTGCATATTTTACCCTTTAAAGCATGTTTATGCATATATCGGTTTTACACGCATATTTTTAGCATATTTTCGAATTTTTAGAGCATAATTTACGCTTTTAGGGCATATTTTCATGCTTTATAGAATTTATTTTATTTCAACCCGCTTGGCACCACCATCCTTTAAAAAAAACTCTCCATTCCGAAAAAAAAATTTATGAAATTTTTTTTTAGCAACGCATTAAAATTTCATTTTCGAAATAAAAATTTAAGTTTTAAAGAAAATTTTTTTCCTGTGCTATCTGGGTTAATATGCTTACAAATTATTTTTAATTTTCGCCATCTAAATCTCTGTTCCAATGTTCCATGTAGTGTATAATTTTTTTTATACATAACGCAGTTTTACGGACGTTAGTTGCAATACAAATTTAGCTGTGTGTGATTTACTCTGCCCCGAAAAGACCTTGAAGGAACATTGTAAATGTATGAAAGTTCATTAAGACGTGACCGAAAAGATTTTTATTTGAAATTCTAGGTCAATATTTTGTTATTTATTTCAATAAAAATTATAAATTAAAATCTTATTGTCTTATTTATCCAAAATACAGTTCCAAAGCCTTAATTCTGATATCGTGATCTTTTGAAATTAAAGTTAAATTCTTATGCATCCAATAAAAATTAATTTGTTTTAGTAAAAAATTTTATAGTATTTTTGTGTTAACCTGCACTTCAAACCCAGTTATTCTTTGTTAATTATGTTTCCGTTTTTTGGTTATTTATTTTTTTCTTATTTTATATGCAAATGTTGTTGAATTTTTGATTAAAAAATATATTTTCATTTACAAATAAACCAATTTATTCTATTTTTAAGAGCATATTTTTTGACTTTTAAGCGCATATTTACAAGTTTTTAGTGCATATTGAATGCGCATAAAACACTTTTTTTAGAGCATATTTGTGGTTTCCCTGGTCATAAGTAAAGAGCTAAATTTGCTCTAATTTATCGACTAATTGAAAGACAAGGACATAATTCCGCCACACTGCATTGGTAATAAGCCCAATTATACCAGAATTAATTGAGTAATAATGCCATTTTGGCTTATTACTTATGACTTTATCGAGGTGGCCCGACGAAAATCGGTACATAGTGTTATCCAGGCTTAAGGCTATTTCAAGGTTTTGTTTTAAGTTAATTGATGCCGCTGAATGAACGTTCAACTCAAGTCAAATAATTTTATACCCAAAAAAACTCAAAAAGTGTTTTGACCACTAAAATGAATTTAACTTTTTCCATTGTAATTCTAACCATTCTGCCATTATCTACTACTTTTCAACTTTCCATTTCTGTTATAAAATTGTTGTACAATTTACATTTTGTATTTTTTGTAAACTATTTTACAATGCTAAAAAACTATAATTTTTATAAGGTGTTTATGTCTTTAATATATTTTTAGAGAACACGCAATTTAGACTAAAAAAAGGCTAAAAAAGCTAAATGAGTTTTTTAAAAAAGCTAAAAAATAAGCTAAGAGCTAAATGAAAATTTTAAAGCTAAATCTGAAATAAATAAGCTAAATTTAGCTCAAAATAAGCTAATATGGTCACGCTGGTATGCGACAAGAAATCGAAAATAAAAAACACACCACTACAAACACACTTTTAGTTCCATTTATTAAACACTATTACAATTATCAGTGAAGCCGTTCTAGCGGTTTAATTGTTTGTTGACTATATAAAATTTGCTTAGTTCACCATGATTTTCCTGGTTAATGAACGATATCCAGTCAGACCGATTCCTCTAACAAAAATATTCCTTAAGTCTATATAAAATGTTCATTAAGTTTGGATTTAATATACAGTAGAATCTCGAAAAAGTTAATCGCTCAGCTTAGCTAACCTCATATGCCGCTTTAAAAGGTTAGCTTTACAGTTTTCCTAAATGTCAGAATTTTTTAAACCAACCTTTTTCTTTGTCACTAAGCGGATTGTAACTAATTGGAAATTTCACATCGCTGAGCTCTAATTTTGAAATTTTGTACATTGCGTTTATCCAAATTTTGTTTCTGTTTTGAGCTGCAAACAGCTATGATCATCAATGTCGTTGTCAAACAACAGATTAATAAGTCAGCCGTTAGGCCTTGAATTAATTAGATTTGCATCGCTTATTTAAAAAATGTCTACAAAGCAGAAAGACGTGGCAAATCAGTTTATATTTACAGCAGAATATGAAGAGTTTTAAAACGATTTATAAATGTATTCACGAAAAACGAATGGTTATGAACTATGATATGTATGTATATCTAAAGTAGCTTTTAAAAAAAAATTTCATGGAATTCCAGCAAATCTATTAAAACAAAAAATTTTTTTCATCATACATCAAAATCTGAAAAATTTATCTTACTTTGCTTTTGCTCTCATGCAAAAGTAAAACAATACAATAACGGTTAAGGATAAATATATAGTTTTTTTTCTTAAATACATACTAATGTAATCTATCTGATCTGATTTCAATACCTACCTCTAACAACTAGACACATAAAAATCATATTATGTTTTAAACTCTGGTTAGATGAAAAAATTAAAAAAAAAAATTAATTAGAAATGCTATTCAACTTTTCCTTATAAGAATCTGGAAAAATCGGCGTTGAAGCTTTTTGCTTTTAGAAGTCCAAAGAAAAGAAAGGAATAAAAAAATCAATCCAAAAATAATAACGACATGTTGTAGAGAATGGTTTAAATAATATTTCATTTTTTATTATTAAAATATTCGTTACACAAAGCTAATTTTAAAATTGAGTCGTAGAAAAACAGCATGATATACGTTACTGCGTAGAAAAACAGCATGATACACGTTACTGATTTCATACTTGTACGATTTATCGTACAATTTGTCATAACGTGTATACTCTCCGGAACAAATACGGCTTAGGTCCTCCTTGCAGATATAAATAAAAACTACCCAATCCCATAGAAACTTTAAAAAAAAAAACATGAGAAGAAAAAATTAAATTAAAAAATTGGTGGCGAGCCTTCGTTTCCGAGCTTGGACATCCGAACTTCCAGTATACTATTGTGCTTATTTGATGTATTCTCCATCCAATGTAGTCAATATTGATCATTTAAAAGCTTTTAAGATTTATTTTTTTTTTATTGAAATTTTTAAAAAAAATCTTCAATTTATGGGTTTTCTCAACACGGTGCTGCGTACTAAGGTTTTTTGTTTAGCCGGCCTTTGTCAGGGCTTAAGAATTTGCTCCACAATGGTTTTTCCCAACACGACGTTGCGTAATAAGGTGTTTTGTATAGCAGGTCCTCGGCCGGGCCTAAGGATTTTCTCCACCATGGTTTTTTCCAACACGGCGGTACTTACTAAATATTCTTTGCATATACTTATGTTAATTCATACCAATATTGTCCCGTTACGTTTAGAAATCCAATGATCAATCACAGTTTTATGTAAAAACTTTATAGGACCATAACTCGGAAACTAAGGCTCATAGCCAATTTTTTTATTTGATTTTCTATCGGATAGGATAGTTTTATTTCTGTGAGAAGGAACTAAACCCTATTTAAGCCTACCATCGATTAGTTAAAGCAACGACGATATGTCGTCGGTTGGTTAATGGTTTGCGGCACAGTATATTCAAAATACATTATCTTTGCAGCAAACCAATAACCAACCGACGATGTACATATGTATATATGATTGACTACGTTGTAATAAAGTTGCGATTTATCAACTGATATTTAATATTTGCTAAACCAGCTGTTTTTCATAAACCAGTAGTTGCTACATCACTGATGCCGACTAATGAGGTAGTTTACACGAGACTAATTTTTATGCGGCACAATTTTTGTTTTTTTAAGAACACACGAGACTAATTCATCCGACATAAAAATGTATACGTATTCACAGCTTTGTGCGTGTTAGTGTTTTTCGTATTCATTTAACATTTGCAGCTTTTTAAGTTGTTTGTGTATTGGTTTTGTGCTGCTAATGCGGGGTTGTAGCTGGTTGAAAAATTATGCCAAACACAAAACCCCTCTCTTTGCCTCTCTCACCCACAAACTGGCATGTTATGCCAGCACAATTAATCCCGTGTAAATCAGCGCAATAAGAATAAGAAATACCATAATAAACACAACAACAAAATAACCCAATCAATTGAAATTAAGAAATCACTAGAAATAATTTAAGTTGGAAACGAACTGGCAGACTGCAAGTATAAATCAAAGCAAAGTGAAAGTGATAATTAAATATTAAAAAGGTATCGAATATTAATAGAACAATCAAAATATTTTTTAGTTTTATAATATAAAATAAATAATTATGTATACAAGTGCTTTAATTTAGAAAAAATACATTGGCAATGAAAAAGTTGGAAAGTATTTATTTATTCTTATGTTTATTACTCTCTTCTTAATACTCTGGTTTTAAACCGGTAAAAATAAACAATAAGAGATAAGTGCTGCCAGATGTGTTGATTTATAAATATGTAAGTTTCGAAGTGCGTTGAAAGTGAATAAGTTTTATATAAAAAAATTTAAAAATCGTTATATGATATTTAATTTTGTGTAAATATTTTATGTAAAACACACACACACCTGAAAGAAAAAAGTTCAAGGTTTTGAATTTACTAAGAGCTGAATTGCAAAATAAGGACGATTCATCCTGTGATTTTAACTAAAATTCCAGAGTAAGGCTCCATTTGCGAATGGTAAGTTCAAATATTGTCATTTTAATTTTTTTTACATACATATATATGTATCAATTACTTCAGCAGCCTATATAGGCCTATTAAATTTGTGATCAGAGATGAAATTGCCTAGCAATTAAAAAAATTCAATTGAATAAAAAATATTTTTATCGTAATGGAGATAGGTACATAAGTGTCGCATTTTGAAAGTTTTCTGCATACTGGAAAGGAAAGATATTCCTAAAATAATTTTATAATTAAGACCAAACAATACTAAAATTTGGCTTTTAGATTTTTTTCATAATTGTGTTGATATTATATTCAGCTCCTAGAATTTTAGATTGAAATTACATGCTGTCAAGCTAAAACCTTTCTATTTGGCTTTAATTTTTTGGATTAACCTGAGCTAAAATAATGAAATTTTAGTTTAGGCCCTACTATGACTTACAACTAAATTGATACTCGAGTCGTAGTTTCCAAATTTTATTATGGCTTACAACTTTTTTCACCATGAGACCACTGCAGACGACAACCAATCCCATTTGTCAGCCAATATTGTTGCCTGTTCATAAAACATAGAATCTTAAAAAAAAATAGTATGGACAAAACTAAAAATATTTAAAATGTTTTGTGATGTCTACTATGGTTTCAAAAAACATAGCATAGATAAGAACCTTTTCTAAAATAAGTTGAAATTCAGAATACCAAAAAAAAAAAAAACAGTTAAGTTGCTTTAAAGTTAAGTTGTTACAATTTCAACTAAACGTAGTTGAGTTGTAAACCGTAATAGGGGCATTAGTTTTTTCGAAGGAAATAATTATATATAAATTTTCTTATAAGCAGTTGCTTAGCAAACATCTTCATGAGAAAAATCTCTTTATTGATAATTGTCTAATGAAAATGACAACGAATCAAATAAATTTTACCACGGTAAAAACCCTTGGTGTTTTTTATATTACTTGATTTAAAATGTTCATAGAATATATAAGAGTATTAAAAATGCATTATGAGCTTTCATTTGCTCATTACTTCAACAGTTTCATAACTCAAAAATGGTAGTATTACAGAGAACAAGCTTAACATTCTCAATTTATATATAACTTTTTCAAGATAATAGTACTCTTGCGAAAAGTGATTGTATAAAATTCTATATACCAAATTAAACGTATTGGTAACATATTTTGACTTATAATGTTGTTATTGTAAATGAATTAAGTAATTTAGAAGACGTTTTAATATAATTTATTTACAAATTTAAGATTTGCTTAAATGATTGATGTAGTACATTTTTAAGTGCAGTTGTCTTGTATCTTGCAATATTTTCTTCGAGCAACAATTATTTAAAATATATACAAACATAGTTTCAAAGCTGAAATAAAAGCTACGAAAAAGCCATGGTAGATTTGTAATTTAATGACAGAACTAAAATCATTACAACCTGGACTCACAAAAGAGATATAAAAGGCATTTTTAGATTAGAATGTGATATAACGTATCATTTATGAACAAGGAAAAGTTCGGATAAGATGGAAATACTTTTTAGTTTAGCCCTTTATTTCTTTGTGAAAAGTAGTTAAAAAAGTTTAATTAAATTAAAAAAGTCTGAATGTCTCGGAAAATTCTTGTGGGATGGGACTGAGACGATTTTTTAATGGATTAAAGTACAAACACATCGTAGTTGAAGTAGAAATGCGCCAATGGCATAAATCGAAAATGTTTGCTCGATTGTTCGAAAACCCCAATTTCTATTATATAGACTAAATATAAGAATCGTTAAGACGATTAATGTAGTTTCATAAAACAATCATCTGGCAACATGGCATAATTGCAGCTGCACAGATGTGTATACGTATGTGTATGTGCAGATGCATCAGTGATGAGAATGATGAAAAATGTAGGAAAATTGGGCCCTTTTGATGTTTTCTGGCCCTTTGGTACCTTATAAGCTATTTTGGCCCTCTCAGCTTAAAATTCAACTAACTACTTCAAACCTTTGAGTATATTCTTAAATGTAGTTTTCTCCCTTTTTCAAAGACTACTTTTACTTACAATATTTTTGATTGTCAAACGTGTCGCGTTTCAAATCAAAATTCCTTGAAAAATGTACAGTGTAGGACTAAAGTTTAGTCCTACATACATATATATGTACATATGTATGTATGTATGTAGATTTTGTGGTTTGAGGAAACTTGAGAAGAAATTTAAAAAATTAATTATGTCGATATTTAGGCTGGTAATAATTACCTTTATTAAAAAAATAAGTAAATAATTGATAATTATAATAACAACAATAGCAACAAAAATGTTAAAATGCTTGAGGTCGTCGACTTGTTTGAAAATTCGATGGTTTGCGATACCACGCCGTCAACAAATGACATCCCGATATGGTCTAATATTTTATTAAATTAGCAACAGTTGACATTAACTCCGAAAGAATCTAGAACATTTACCACAAATTGCGCTATAGAACTTATTTTACATCATATATTATAATGACTTTATTTTACTTCTAGTTGATCACGGTGGTAGTAAAGGTAAAAGCCAATGATGTCATTTGTGGCAAAGGTTCTAAATTCTTTTGAACTTAATGTCATGTAGATACTGTGTCATCTTCGAGTCGAAACATTTAATGAAATCTAACTCTAATATGATACTTTGAAATTATGAAACTTTGAAATTATAAAAACATATTTTTTTATAAAATTATAAAAAAATATGTTTTTAAATTAAAATTTTAGTTTTTTAAGCAACATAACATGTATGTATGTATAAATAAACAGTCTTATTAAAACTTATTAAGGCTTTATAAAGCCTTTTTAAAAAAGTTTTGTATGCAAATTTGTTTTAAAAACACTTTATAAAGCCTTAATAAGTTTTATAAGTAAGGCTGAAAATATGTACATATGTTTTTACTTACATGCCTACCACACGAGCAATAATCTTGGCAATTGGCAACTGTCAAATTCGATTGCCGACACAAGGTATTAGTGTGTGGACCGTATGAATATGTTTTAAAATATACATATGTATGTATATTCAGCAACAAATGTTAAAATACATTGCTGAGCAATATTCTCTTAACACATGCTATCAGAAACAAATTATATTGAATTTTTTTCAACTTAAAAGTAGAAAACAAAAGTTTTAACTACATAAAACCAATAAAAGTGCAATTTAAAAAAAGAAAAGGATCTAATTGTTGATAATTTAAGTATTTATAGGAATAAAAAGAAAAAATATTTTTGAATATACGTGTTCACCAACTCTAGATACATTGTTGAACACAAGCAATTTGACGTCATCATTCTTCCGGCTTTATTGCTTGTGTTAAGACACATCAAATTGCTCGTGTGGTCGTAGTGCTAAACAAGAAATACTTCAAAAAAATTTGAGTTTTTGCAGCTAATTTTTTTTTGTGTTCTAAATAAAACTAAACACATACATACATATATATATACACATATGTATGTATATATTTCCGGAATTCAAATGGTAGTGCCATAGTGTCACAATGTTTTAAATTCTTTTAATATACATACATAATTTTTTTTGCTGTTGTTCTTTTTTTTTCAAACAAAAATTTTAAAACATGACCAAATAAAAAGATTGTAATCAAATATATAGTTATAAATATAATTTTTGGCCCTATCAGAGGTCTTTTGGCCCTTTCTATACGTTAATTTGGCCTTAAAGCTTAGGGCCTAATTCAAAAAAAAACTAATTTTGACCGACTTTTGACTAAGTTTGACCGACTAAAGTGGCAAATTGCCACTTTTTCGACTGCCTTGCCACTTTTTGTCCCCCTTTTTTTAAAGTGAATTATATAAAAATACATTAAAAATACGAAGTTTTTGTAGTTGTCTCGTTCTTTTAATGTTGCCCCTTTTTTTTATAAATCCCCTATTTGGTGCGACTTTTTGAAAAATGACATCGGTCACTCTGCTTGCACCTCATTTTGACTCAAATAATAAGAGATTGATCTTTTCTCTTATTAACAATGCAACTCGTTTTCAGCGTTGCCGCTTCGATTAATTTTAATCAAAATTGGGGTTTGATAACGAATGCAGATAAATCGTCAGTTGGCTTCTGGTTTGCTGCAGACATAATGTATTTTGAACATACTGTGCCGCAGACCAGAAACCAACCGACGAAATGTAAAATTTTAGTTCTAAAAAATAGTATTTATTTGTACCTACTTCATATTTTAGTTTTCGCTTGAATTGAGAAAAATAGGGATAGTGATTTTTTTAGCTGTTTTGAGATTTAAATTACGTGTTTAAATTTTTGGTGTAGTATAATGTGGACACTTATCCAATTTCAAAGCAGAATTTTAAAAAATTGCAGCAACAAAAATTGCAAGTCTAGACGAGGACTTACTTATGTTGAAAACAAAAATAAATTTTCATATTTTTTGTTGTTTTCAATACAAGTTGTCGATCGAAAGGGTCAGTGTGTTAATGTGCTTCTTGTTTCCATAGAGAGAAGAGTTGGCGTCACTGCTAAAAACTATTACTAAGTTTCATTATATGTATTACTTTCCTAAAGTGTAATATACATACATACATATGTATGTATATGTATATAAAAAGATTTTATACCTGTTATCTTCTTTTTTTATGGGCTACTGTTTTGTTTTCCTTTTAGTCAAAACAAATTTCAAGTTAGAAAACTTTGCAGATAAGGTTTTGATAAATTACTCCTATAAAACTTGAAGTTTTTTAAAGTGCGTGAAATTATAATAAAAAAATTTTTCAAGAAATATGAATATAATAATAACAATAAATAAGTGTCTCATGCCTACATAAATTATTATTTTTAACAATGGTGAAGTTCTACCAGATGACTGCAGTAGGAATTGTTGATAATTTCTATGTAAAGAACCAAAGAATGTCAACAACGCAATTATATGTAATTGTACCTTAACCAAAACAAAAATAAGTTTTTGACATTCGTCAGATCAGAAGACTTGTCCATATACACTGTCCCTTTGACGTTTAATCATTCATTCGATATTAGTTTTGTTTCAAACTAAATATAAAATTAATTTTTTTACTAATGCCCTCATACTATTCAAAACTTGATGCGAAATTGCTTTGAAATTCTCTATCACTTTTGTTTCAACATACGGGTTAGTAAACAGCTGATTACCATTTTTATAAACAAGTTATCGTGACGATGCCATTTTGATAAATGAATTTCGCTTTAAAATTGTTTTAACTTGCATGCAAGCTTTAATTATTTTGGAGACCACAGTAGCATCATATGCACCTGATATTCAAGTATAAATACATATTTCATTTGTGCCACCTTCTAATATCTATTGCACATTTGTAAATATAAAATTACTCTTTTAAAATGTAATGATTTCACGTAAAAGTATAGAAATGAATCAATTTATTTATTTAAATCAATTTCGGGATGTTTTTTCTGTAAAATAATAGGTATGAAATAATTTTAAGATATCATTCATTCAACACTTTGCATTATACTGGCAACACTATATTAGCTGGTTATCGCCAATAAAAAAAAATTTAGTTTAACACAGGAAAATTTCAATTTAAAATCTACGTAAACAAGGTTAATTTAACCTTTTTCGGCAATGATTTTTCTTCATATGTGTTTCATATTAATCTAACATTATTTATAGCAATCTTGAAATTTTTCATTTTGAAATAACTGTATTTCATGTTGATTTAACTATTAACGCACTGTTAAAATCAAAATTAAGAATCATGTTGAATTAAAGTTGTTGTTGACGTGTTGTGTGAAGTGGGACTAAAGTTTTATGTCGATTAATGACCAATCAGACTCTTATGCATGTACGAGTATACAGACTTTCCTCACACTTTACGGAAAAGAAATCTAAAGATATTTGTTTCGAATACGATTAAAGTAGTTGGTTTAAATAAGATAAAGAAAAATAAAATACGATAATTTTGTTAATTTTCAGACATGGCTTACGCGAAAAACTATTCAAAATATCGAGCCATAACCGCTAAAATAGCTTAAGCGACACCTTTTTTGGCCTTCTTATTTTTGACGAAAATCGACTATTTAGGATGGCAAATAAGCGATTTTGATCAAAAAATTAAGTTTGAAAATTATGTCGCTTAAGCTTTTTTTGGTGGTAATGGGACGATATAAAGCCAGTTTAAGACGAACACATATACCATAAACGACGGCACGGCATCGGCGTCGAAACAGGCGACTTGTTAGTTTGTTTATTACTTGATTTTGTAATAATTCATCTCTGATCAGATGAAAAGTATTAATTATAGTTTAGAAAAATTTTAAAAAATGGTTAAGTATTATGGGATGTCAAATTTTTATCGTATTACTTACCATTCGTTATGACATTTTACATTCACAATATCGCACTTGCACCTATTATTGAATTATTTATTAATACAAGGTACACTAGTCTGAACTGGCCTTTTAGAAATCACTTTGAATTTGAGTATAATTTTTAATATTTTATGATTTCAAATTCAACTGCTTCCACTTTCATATTTTTAGGCAAAGTATATGAGAAACAGGTATAGAAAAGGTAAAGCTAAAGCTTTTCATTTATTGAATTGTTTTTTATCTTTCAGATCGTTTCTCGAGGTAACGCCTTAATTTATGCAATTGTTTTCTTTTTAAAAATAGTTGCACAGTGTCTTGAAAATAATTGACTGGGAGTGCTATAAATTAGAGATGGGCGCGTATCGTATTTTTTTTCGTGTTGAGCAAAATTGACACGAAAAACACGAAACGATCTTAGATGTAAAATATTTATGAATGAATTTCCAGTAATGAAAATATTTAATAGTTTGTATCATTAAACACACAACACCAGCATATTTGTTGATATTGTATGGCCCTCTGAAGCTTAAAGTTTTGTACGTAAAGCGTTAGCATCAGCTGGCAGTGCCAACTCGGTGCCACATTTTGAAAAGCGACTCTTGAAAAAAAATCAATTAAATTTTCTGATTTTCAAATACCATACCAATAATATTTCGTGCGTGTTTCGTACGTGTTGAGCGTCTTGCTTGGTATTCGTGTTCGGGTCGTGTCGTGTTGGAAAAATTCGACAGGCGCCCATCTCTAGTACAGATAGAAGAATGAAAATATCATTGGTCGCAAGTAGAACGACCCCAACTCAAATAACTGTAAAACAATAATAATAAACCGTACAACTGTGGTGCGATTCACTAACTTTTAACGATCCGACAATCGTAATTTTTGCCTATACATTTTCTTGCTTGCAATAACGATTGTGTGATGCTGTAACTTCTTTTTAACGATAGCACGCAGCTGATATTTTCTGTTGATTTTTGTCGATAAAATTAACAGCACATAAATTATTGTCGCTTAAATAACGACACAGCTGACATTAACCTACAGCGAATATCGTTAAAAATGTTACTGAATAGCAAATTCGATAAATTTTCGTTATAATTATTTTAACGATGCGATTATCGTTAAAAAAAAGTTAGTGAATCGCACTACTGATATTAAGCTACAGCGAATATCGTTAAAAATGTTACTGAATAGTAAATTCGATAAATTTTCATTATAATTATCTTAACGATGCGATTATCGTTAAAACAAAGTTAGTGAATCGCACTACTGATATTAAGCTACAGCGAATATCGTTAAAAATGTTACTGAATAGCAAATTCGATAAATTTTCGTTATAATTATTTTAACGATGCGATTATCGTTAAAAAAAGTTAGTGAATCGCACTACTGATATTAAGCTACAGCGAATATCGTTAAAAATGTTACTGAATAGTAAATTCGATAAATTTTCGTTATAATTATCTTAACGATGCGATTATCGTTAAAAAAAAGTTGGTGAATCGCATTACTGCTTTGTAAAACCGCTTGTAAAAGTGTTATTTTTAAACTATTGCAATAAATTTTTGTGACGAGGTGTATTTGTGTGATATGTATTGGAATCACTGAAAAACTCTCAATTTCGTAAAAAATACAAGTTAGGTCCTTTCTACTGATAACCATCGATATGTATTTTGGAAATAAATCGAATGCTAAACATAATTAAGTACTTTTTTCTGAACATTTAAATCAAAATCATATTTCGTAGCGAATATTTTAACTTTAGTGGGATCCTAAGAAGTATTTATTGTCTTTTATCGTTCAAACAATTTAGAAAATATAATTTATTTCTTTGACAAGAAAAAAAAGAGGAAAAAACTATTTAAACTCTTAACCACATTCTACTTATAATTGCTAAATGGGCCTTCGTGATAAAAACAATGGAGTTTAACCATAATTTGATACTTGAAATTGGCTTTGTTTATACAGTAAAATCCCGATAATTCCAAATGGCAAAGAACCTGAAATTTTTTTGCGAATTACATGGGTTTTCGATTTAAACGCAGCTCGGTTTAATGAGGTTAAAATTAGAATAAAAATACGAATAAAAGGGGTGCCGCCGTTGAGATCAAAAATCTGCAAATATAGAAATACTTTCTTAAGCGGCCCATACACTGCAAAAGCATGCACGCGCAATCAAGCTATTGAGCAATCATGCCCGAACCACATAGCATAACAGCACGCTGGTACAATATTCACTTTTTGAAAAAATTCAAGAAGGTAGGTCCATACACGACCAAAGCGCTGTCCTAATTACTTGATTGCGCATGCATGCTGTTGTAGTGTATGTGCCCCTTTAGAAAAAGTTTAATGGGTTTTTTGCCAGCTTTAACTTTTTGGCATTAGGGTTGATTGTACATTTTGGTAGTTGGTAGTGGGATGCCTTCGCTCAGTAGCTTATTAGTCTCCTCGAGACAAAAACATCGATATATCATACTTTAAGATCCTACTGTAAATGCGGAAACTTCAAAAAGACGACCTCTACGTTTGGCAAAAAAAATAAATTTTTTTAAAATTGTCTTGCAATAATATTTCATATTCGAAGCTATATAGCGCACTATTTTTATTTTTACTGTAAGATGGTACCCTCCAATGCATATATACATATGTACATACTTAAGTACATATCGCTAATTTACTTCAATTGTGTTATAATTCAAAAAATGCGAAATTTGAGGAAAAAAAAAGGATTACAATTCGGCATTACGTATTTTATCTTGTGTAAAAATTTCATATTGTCGGTTGGTTTCTGGTTTGCGGCACAGTATATTCAAAATATATTATGTCTGCAGCAAACCAGTAACCAATCGACGATATACATATCTAAATAGTTTGCACTATCCTCTCCTGAGAGAATAATACTTTTTAATTTCTTCACTGAAAGTAACTAAGCGTATTGAAAAAATACGAATTAACGTGGGATACCGAAATGTTTGGAATTATTGCGATTTAACGCAATTTATTTTTTAAGGGATCAATAGTTTTTACGAATTATTAAGCTTTTCAATTTAATGCGGTACGAATTATCAGGAATCTACTGTACGAAAATTTTGCTTTTTTAATGTAAAAATCAATGTTCATGTCCACTTTATTTTAATGTTTAAAAATGTAAATAATAATTAAGGACTTTTTGTGCATTTATCAATTTCCTAGCCACACACACACACACACACACCTACAAACACTTTCGAGTACATATCGTCACATAAATTCAAAAAGGGCGTAACTTAAAAAAGTTAAAAATCGCATTTTTGATGGATTATGATGCATATAAAGAAAATCCTTATACTCACAATATTTTTATACGAGTATGCTCGTCGAAGTTATTAACGAAATTCAAAAGATTACTGAGAACTAAATACACTGAAACTTCTACTTATGGTAGAATTAAGGCTCAGTTAGCCGACTGTAATGTCAAGTAACTGCAACAGTAGGAAACAGCTGATAGATATTGTTGTGTGAAAAATAGTGCAAATGGTTATAGAGATGTAATGTAATGTAACCTACTTTTCATATAAAAGTATAGATCAGCTGTTTCCTACGCTGCAGTTACTTTACATTGCAGTCGGGTAATTGTTGTGTGAAAAGTAATAAAAATGGTTATAGAGATGTAACCGGAATGCAAGAATCTGTACATTACTTTTCACATAACAATATCGATCAGCTGTTTCCTAGCGTTGCAGTTACATTCCATTAAGGCTCAGTAACCCGACTGTAATGTAAAGTAACTGCAACGTAAGAAACAGCTGATCGATACTTTTATATGAAAAGTAGGTTACGTTACATTACATCCCTATAACCATTTGCATTACTTTTCACATAACAATATCGATCAGCTGTTGCTTAATGTTGCAGTTACTTTACATTACAGTCGGCTAACTGAGCCTTAATTCTATCATTATAATGTGTTTTGCTTCGTCTGTAAAATAATAAATGTAACTTGCGCCTTTTTTGAATTTATATGACGATATGCAAAACCATTCAAGTATATAAAGACAAGCTCTGCACATTTTAGCACTTAGTAGCTAATTTAGCATTAAACACACTGAACATTAGATAGAAATCATGCAAGTCTTGCGTTCACCATATCGAAAGGATATACCGAAATCATTTAAACTGTTTAAGGGCGAGGAATGGGAAATGGTGGGCGCTTATGCCAAACTCCTTAAGTGTTTCGCGGATTATATGAACTATACGTTGGAACTGGTGGAAGTTATAGAAGCTAAAATGTCCGATATACAAAGAAATATAGAAAGTGGAGTGTTTAATATTTCATTGCAGAGTGATACGTATAGTGATTTTGCCGATGTGGATTATTCCTATCCGCTGGAATGGTCGAATACCTGTGTTATGGTGCCAGCTGAAGATGAATTGCCCCGGTATTGGTATATTGCCTGGCCTTTTGGGCGTTATATTTGGTCATTCCTGGGCATATCGGTGATATATGTGGCTTGTGTCATGACTTATATGAAACATCCTTCAAGTAAATTTGGCTCAAATCTTCTGTCCAGCCTGTCAGTGGTCATGTACAATTCCAATGCCAGCATACGTTTAACAAACGTATCCTTGCGCCTGCAATTATTTTACGGTCTGCTTCTTGTAATGGGCTTCATACTGTCCAGCTATTATTGCAGCTATCTGACGATGTATAATATGAGGCCGGTGTTCCAGCCATTTATAAATACGATTGATGACGCCTTACAGGCCAATCTCAAAATTACAGTCGCAAGCGATTTATTGGAAGTGCTGAATAACAATAAGTATGTGAATTTAACAAGCCTAAAAAGGTTGCTCAAGGTCTCAAGTGCTTTGGATGTTTCGGATAGAATAAAAAGAATAGATCGCTCCAGTGCTTATATTGTGCCTCGCACACAATGGCTTTTTATATCGAAACTGCAGAAAAACCTCATACAACCGGTTTTCAAACTGTCGGACATTTGTTTCGGCAATGCCTTCAACACTTATCCCATGCAGATGCATGCAACTTTTGCCGAATCCCTGAAGATTTTCATTATGTTGGTGCAACAGAGCGGCCTTTGGTTTCTGTGGGATGATGAGGGTTTTCTGTACGCCTTGAAATATGAAAATTACACATTGCTGGAAGACTCCTATCCGGTGGATCCATTAAATTTATATTATTACAGAATTGCTTGGATTATATTATTTGGCGGGTTTTTCTTAAGTTCAATTTGTTTTATTATTGAAATATTGACTTTTAGGTATAAATTAAGTTTTAGCAGTTTAAAGTGCAAGTGTAGATATGAAATAAAAGTGTGAAAGTTCTTAAATAAGAATTAGTTAGAAAGAAAAATATGTATTTTTACTTGTGATTTTTGTGATTTTTGTTACTGAAAAGTAATTTTTCATTTTATTATTTCAACTTGCATATGGGTTTGCATGAAGAAAGTTTTCATACAGCGATAGTTTTATATGTATATAAATGTTATAAATAATGAACGAGAGAACGAGAGAACAAATTTCAAATACATGAATATGTGTAGCCATGGCTTTGAACGGAAACGTATTACTGCTCTACATCATACCAGCAAACTTTAACTTAAAATGCAACACAATTCGCTGATATTCTTTTTTAGTAGTAGCCCTGTTTGTAACTCATATTTGCTATTTATTTGTGCATTATCTTCTTCAGCAAATCACTTTGGGTCAATTAAATTTCCATTTGCATCGCAGTGATGCTTTAACGAACACGCCCCATATACTATATTCCTCTTTCCCCTCTCGCCAACAAAATAGGACTTTCTGGTAGAAAAATTTCATTATTGTAGCTGTCATGTAAGGAATATGAACACTGAAAAAAAACATCTCTAGTCTTTTGTATCTAGATTCAATTAAGTTATTGATTGATTAAATCATTTCCTTATTTGAACATTTTTATTTTTAAACTATTTGTGTAATTTTGATTACAGGTAAATCAATAATTGTATTCATAATATGTGACCCGGTCTATGAAAAGGTGGCTTATGACTAACTTTTTGAAAGAAGAGCACAATTCTTCATCGACACACATTATAGGTATTCACGTCAAAATTTCCTAGAGTGGAAAAGGAGAAATTGGAAATAAATGACATTTTAATAACAACAACCGTACACAATTTTTTTTTTAAAACTTCACTAGTTTATAACGGAAAAGACCAACAGAAACAGAACGAAGGAGAACAACTACCGAGAAACTGACGAAATGCATTGTTTATCTTTAACAGCTGATTTCTCGAAATTTTGTTTTTGAGTCATAAGCTTTTCATAGACCGGGTCACATAAATTCATTTCTCATATTCCATTTCATGAAAAATTCGTGTTAAATAACTGGTGTTAATATAATATTTTTAAGAATTTAGGCAGATTTTGTAAAAAGAATTCCTTTCTAAATGTATGTATAACAAAAAAAAAAGACGAAAATTCGTTTCAAAAAATATTTTTTCCATAAAAATTTTATATATTATTAGGTCTGTTCATTTACTTTCCCAGCAGCAACTAGCAACGAGAGCAGTAAGGCAGAAATTTACAAAATTACTCTCCCAAAAATATGAAAAAGTAAATGAACGCTTTACTTGTAAAAACTTGCAAGAAATTTTTTTATTCATATTAGAACCATGGATGGAAATCATGATACAATTGTACTTTTTCTAATGTATTTTGTTTGATATGCAATATTTTAAATTGCAATTTTTTTCAGAAATTGACATTTAATATGAAATTCTTTATACCATTTCATTTATTTTTACTATTTTTATGCATTTTTCATAGTTTTTTAATTTTATTCATTAACAAATACAAAAATGCCACTTTCCATCTCTGATCATATATGGGAAGCAAAGAAAATTATTTGTCATTAAAATTGAATTTATATGTGGCTTAATGAAAGAAAAACAAAGAAATTCATATTTTCAGCTTTCCTTTTTCAGATATATTTTTTAAATAATTAATTTGACAACAAAACAGACAAACAGTAATGCGATTCAGTAACTTTTTTAACGATAATGGCATCGTTAAAATCATTATAACGAAAATTGATCGAATTTGCTATTCAGTAACATTTTTAACGATATTTGCTGTAGGTTAATGTCAGCTGTGCCGTTGCCGGTGATTTACAAATTAATTAGTAAAAAGATTCAAATTGCTATAAAAATTTTGCACAATATATTAACTTTTGTAACAGACATTTTGCAAAAACAAAATGAAGCAGTTGCAAGATTAAAATTGTAGAAGAAAGACGTTTCTTGTACTATTGAATTAATTTACATATATTTGTAGTGGAATTTAAGGAAATGAAAGGATTTCGTTTGATAATAATTTTAATAGTTTTAACAAATATCATGGAAATGTTGGCTGCAAGAGGAGGAGGCGGTGGAGGCAGAGGAGGTGGTGGTTTTGGTGGGGGTGGCCGGAGAGGAGGTTTTGGAGGTGATGGATTTGGTGCTGGCAGAGGTGGAGGGTTTAGTGGGGGCAGAGGATTTGGTTTTGGCGGTGGTCGGGGATTCGCAGGAGGCGGTGGTTTTATACCTTTCCCTTATCGGCGGCGTCCATTATAGTAGACCACTATGTTGGTCATCGATTTTAAGTTTCCTATTCTGGTATTATGAAAATAGAAAAAATCGCTTAAATAAGTGGAAGTCCGAAAACTCCGACACATGGCTTATATATTTAGCATTCATTTAATCAATTTTTGTTGATTGTCGGTTTCAATTATAACTTCCAATCTTTCCATCTGCTTATCGTTTACAATAATAACTTCGATTTTTGCGATATAAACTACATATTTCCATCAAGTTCTGACTGTTTGTAATTAAAAAAAAAATTTCGGAGTATCTTCCATCTTTCAAACAAAAAACTATATCAAAATCTTGGATCGCGTCCTACATAGTTTGAATAGCGTGTGATCCAAATCTTGGGTTGCGTGTGCCCCAAATATTGGATCGCGTGTGATCCAAATCTTAGATCTTGAGATCCATATTTTGGATCGCGTGTGATCCAAATCTTTGATCGTGTGTAATCCAAATCTTGGATCGATTGTGATCCAAATCGCGGATCGTGTGTGCTCCAAATCTTGGATCGCTTGATCCAAATCTTGGATAAAGGGTAATGGCAGAAGATAGTGAAAGCGAGTGGGTTCTGCCGGTGAAGTCAGAACAAAAATAACGTAAATACTGACGCGATAAATATTGAACATGTAGCTTACGCTCCATTAAAATGGATCGCGATGCAAATATCACAATATATATTGAACAGTAGCAGTGCCCCTGGATTGCTGATGATCCAATCGATTGTGATTCAAATCTTGGATTGCGCGTAATTCAAATGTTGGATCGCGTGTGATCCAAATCTTGGATCGCGTGTGCTCCAAATCCTGGATCGTTTGATCCAAATCTTGGATCACCTGATCCATATTTTAGATCGCATGTGATTCAAATCGTGTATCGTGTTCGCTCCAAATCTTGGATCGCGTGTGCAAATCTTGGATCGCGTGTGATCCAAATATTGGAATGCCTGTGATCCAAATCTTGGATCGCGTGATTCATATTTTGCATCCCTTGTGATCCAAATCATAGACCGAGTAGTCCATATTTTGGATCGCAATCCAAATAAAGCCTACAAGTCAAAAAAACAGTAGGGGTATGTATTCTAAAAAATTTCATTTATTCCTTTTCTATGTATTTGTATGTAAAAACATTATTTTATTTAAAAGATTAAAGTTTTTGAGAATATCGCAACGTTAGTACTTCACAAAAAAAAAATGCTAAAACTTCAGATCTTTCTCAATACATTTGTTTTTGCTTTACTTTTAAAATGGAAAGAATAGAAAAACTATGCTGTTTTTTGAAAGTTTATGTGGATGAGCGATATGCAGCTCATTTACTTAAACAACGTCATAACTCAAAAAACAAGTTTGCCAGAAAACGAGTTTAAAGTTTTCAATTTACACACAAAAAAATTGATTTTGCTTTCAGGAGTTGAGTAAGCAAGATATTTGTATGAAATTTTTAGACAATATGAATAACGATATGATGATTAATTCTGCATCATTAACTCAAAAATTTCATTTTTTTTTTGAGTTATGACGTTTTTTGAGTAAATGAGTGATATGTTTATGAGTTGTGTGAATTTTTGTATAAGTTATTTCTTTATTTCGTGTGCATTGTGATAGGAATGCTATCACAATGTTAAGCTGAATTCAGTGTTTTTGAAATTAATGAATGTCATCCATCATGCAGGTTATAAGTGTAAATTGCGTCTAACATGAGTGAATTCTGCTTAAGGCACCCTTTTATCCACAATTTCTTTATAAACAAATAGAAAAACTTTATTCACCAAATTTTATGATAAAAGAGAAATCATGGTGTGAATTTCCAATTACTTAAAATTAATGTTAAAATCAGATATTTTAGCCATATATACAGCCGACGACAGAACAAGCGTCATTGTTGAAACTGCATAAAAGGTTTTGGTAAGAAGCTGCAATTAAAAAAAATAAATAAATAAAATTTAATTGAATCATCAAAAAAAATCGTTTTTAAAGTTATCATCATGACTGGTGGCAAGGCGAATCATACCAGCGAAGATAAACAGCTGATGTCAAAAGAAGCAAAACGTTGGGAAATATTTTGACAGCAGGAAATTGCACACTTACAAATGTACTTGTTTTTTTCTGCAGTGTGCATTTCATTTCATGAATTCGCCTTGGCTGGTGCACTCACTCAACTCTTAAGGGAGAGTAGTATGCAAATTTTAAGCTTTAAATTTATTTTCTATAAATATAAATTCTTGGAATTATGGCCATCTTGGAATAAAGCTTAAATTAGACGTGCCATAACAATAACCATACCAAACAGCTGTTCGAAACAAATTAATGGGTAACACTGTATTTGATTATAGGTGACTCGCCAAACCAAATGAATTTTGCTTTGGTTATGGCTATGGCAGGTCAAATTTGAGCTTGAAGGAGCGATATGTAAGTAAAGGGCGTGACTCAAAAAAAATACAACCCTGATCTGATGAATTGTTATTGTCTTTTGAACATTTTCATAAACTGCATCATACCAGGGCTGTATTTCCTCAAAAATCGCACGACTGTATATGATATACTACGTTTATACGCAGGGCTTATTTGCAAATAAAACTGTAAATTGTTGCCATATTATTCTCTTTATTGGGACTCACTAATACTACGTTTATACGCAGGGCGTATTTGCAAATAAAACAGTAAATTGTTGCCATATTATTGTTTTTATTGCGACTTACTAATTCAGAAAACTATTCACGATTAACGCACTATTTGCAAATAAAATGCTTAAGGTTGCCACGCTTACCAATTTTTGATAACAAAAACAATAAATGAACAAATAATGCAACAAAAAACATTGATAGAAGCAAATATGTAATAACAATTAAAACAAATAATTATTTGTTATTTTGTGCATTTACACTATTTTTCTTGTCAACATAAGTAAGCTTTCTATAATAGTGCGCGTATAAACGTAGTAATAGTGTATCACGGCCTTAAGTATTTATGTATGCATTTAAAAATTTTCAAATAACTTGCCTTATCTTGCCATTTACGATTTGCAATACATTTACTATACGGCATATTGGTAAACGAAACACTATTGTACAGGGGTACCCAAGAGTTGGGGAAAAGTTTGAAGAGCGTTGTGTCCAGCAGTTTACGGCATTTGAAGGAAAAACGTTTGGTTAAGTCGCGCATCTAGACGTGACGAAATGTGGTAAAACAAAGTTAAACTACTTTTTTTCAGAACTTTTCTTACCTCCACATAATTGTACATGGCCAAATCGCATATGGCATGAGCATCTCTCCAACGAGTTTCGGTAAATTGCTGTAAAGCATTTTCCATGGTAATATCTGGTTGCGACAAAATCGTAAAAAATATGTAGCAATCTTCCATGCCAGCATTCATGCCCTGACCGTAATAGGGAACCATAGCATGGGCGGCATCGCCCAAGAGTAAAGCTTTGTCGCCATAATGATAAGGATTGCACTGAAAGAAGAATCGAAAGAAACAAATTTGTTAAATTTTAATGGGATATAAAAATCCATCTAATGCTATAAACACAATTGGGACGAACGACGAATTTCGTTCACGTTGACGAATTCGTCGATAAGAATTTGCTGAGTAAATTCGTTGTATGAAGCACAATAACGTCGAATTTACTCACCGAATTCTGCTGTCATAATTGATAATGTTGGTTATTGTGTATGCAAAGAGAGAGAGAGAGAGAAAATTGTTTTTTCGTCGTTCGTCGCCGTACAAAATAGAAAAAAAACCTATCCCAGAGTTCTTCCAGAAGCGCTTCCGGAAGGCCTTCCAGGAGACCTTCCAGGCTTAGATTTTTTAGCGTTGACTGCTTTTCACATGGCCAACGGTATCACATTTGCGCATATGAAAATGAACACAACACCACCATAGAACGAAATTCGTCATGTGTGACGAACTCTGAGATAGGTTTTTTTCTATATTGTACGGCGACAAACGACGAAAAAACAATTTTTTCTCTCTCTCTCTCTTTGCATACACAATAACCAACTTTATCAATTATGACAGCAGAATTCGGTGAGTAAATTCGACGTTACTGGAAGGCCTTCCGGAAGCGCTTCTGAAGGTCTTCTGGAAGCGCTTCTGGAAGGTCTCTTGGAAGCGCTTCTGAAAGGCCTTCCGGAAGCGCTTCTGGAAGGTCTCCTGGAAGCGCTTCTGAAAGGTCTCCTGGAAGCGCTTCTGGAAAGCCTTCCAAAATCGCTTCTGGAAGGTCTCTTGGAAGCGCTTCCGGAAGGCCTCCTGGAAGCGCTTCTGGAAGGTCTCCTGGAAGCGCTTCTGGAAGATCTCCTGGAAGCGCTTCTGGAAGGTCTCCTGGAAGCACTTCCTGAAGGTCTCCTGGAAGCGCTTCTGGAAGGTCTCCTGGAAGCGCTTCTGGAAGGTCTCCTGGAAGCGCTGCTGGAAGGCCTTCCGGAAGCGCTTCTGGAAGGTCTCCTGGAAGCGCTTCTGAAAGGTCTCCTGGAAGCGCTTCTGGAAGGCCTCCTGGAAGCGCTTCTGAAAGGCATCCTAGAAGCGCTTCTGGAAGGTCTTCCGAAAGCGCTTCTGGAAGGTCTCCTGGGAGCGCATCTGAAAGGTCTCCTGGAAGCGCTTCTGGAAGCGCTTCTGGAAGGCCTCCTGGAAGCGCTTCTGAAAGGCATCCTAGAAGCGCTTCTGGAAGGCCTTCCGGAAGTGCTTCTGGAAGGTCTCCTGGAAGCGCTTCTGGAAGGTCTCCTGGAATCACTTCTGGAAGGCCTTCCGGAAGCGCTTCTGGAAGGTCTCCTGGAAGCGCTTCTGGAAGGCTTTCCGAAAGCGCTTCTGGCACTTGTTTTGCAAAAAAATTACAACAAAGGAATATTTAATATTTTTGCATTTAAAATTTTTTGAACGAAGTAATGATGTGCTTACCATTTTTCAAAAGTTTTAACAGACTAGTCTTAAGTACAAAATATTTTCGCGCAAATCACACACTGCCTTTTATTTTTCAAGAACTGGAAAATATTTCCAATATTTTTGTCTTAAGTATTCGCTTTAAATATTCGCATACATTTTAGCGAATGCAAAAGCGAATGCAAATAGCAAAAGTAAGCGAATTCGTTACATCCCTAGTATAAACTTACAAAAAAATATCAACAAATACAGTTTTTTTTACTAACCCTGTTTTTCACAGGATGATAACAATTCTTTCGATTCGAAAAGTTCTCACATTCCTTACGAGAAACGAGGCACTGGAAGTAGATGTAATAGAGGCTTTCGAGGTGAATCCAACAACTTTTTTTTCGTTTTGTTTTTTAAATATTGTTGAAATGAACGAATAAAGTTGTTTTGTTTTTAGTTTGAATGTTTTCATAATTGAAAAAGTCCGGGAAATTAGAAACCCTAATGTATGTATGTTAACTTTAGCTTTTACCAAACACGATTCGTAAATATTTGTATCACATGCATGAGACGAGTACATGAAATTACTATTGCAATGACATGTTGCCAAGAATTACCTTAATAGACACCAAATGCTGGGGTTTAGATTTAAAGAAATCCTTAATTAGGCTCTCCTCCCCAATCAGAGGCAATGCGTCCGCATAGTATTTCTTGAAGAATTCCAGCAACTGTTCATGTGTTTTAATACCAGCAAAAACTGTAAATGGCATTGACAAGGTCACCGTAAATGATTTGTCCTGATTGGGTAGGGCGATCATCATAAATTCATCTCTAGGCCAAATGTGCAAGTAATTGGGAGGCATTTGAAATTCATAATTTTTAGCGGGAATACACAATTCCAGATAACCATGTTCAATATATTCCTGCGAGAAATTGAAACCCAAAGTTTTGCACATTTGCTGACGTACTGAACTGAAGGCACCATCACAGCCCACAATAAGATCGGCGGAAGCTTCGGTACAGTCTTCTGTGTAAGGGCTGGTTGGAAGAAAACAATATCGTGCAATAAATTATCGTAATAAGTCATGTTTTACATATCGATGGTCACAAGTAGAAAGGCCCTAACTCGTATTTTTGCGAAATTTAGTTTTTCAGTGATTCCAATAAATTTCACCCAAGTACACCTCGTCACAAAAATTTATTGCAATAGGATAAAAAATAAGCTTTTACAAGCAGTTTTACAAAGCAGTTCTGCAAGCACTTGTACTGTTTATTATTAGGTTTTCACTATTCTCCTGTAAATTTACAGTTATTTGAGTTAGGGCCTTTCTACTTGTGACCATCGCTATGTACATCCAAGGCGAATTAACATCAGGTGATCTCAATTCTGCTGCGTTAGGAAATATTCTGACAGCAGGAAATTTTACACTAACAAATATACAAGGCGAATACGCAGAGTTGCAAATCGAGACCACCTGGTATTAATTCGTCTTTGCATACATCAGTTTTTCTTGAAGCAAGTCCCTTCAATTCTCCTTCACAAGCAGTCTGTTTGTTCAATTGTCGTATTATTTTAATGCAGCGAATGAAATAACTAAAGAGAGCTGAACTATTTTTTCCGGTAGAAGTAAGGCGAATCCGCATCAAGCGATCTCAATTCAACAGCTGACGATCAGCTGATAATTTCTCTGCTGTCAAAACGTTCGGAAATATTCTGACAATAGGAAGTTGCACACTAACAAGTATACACTAGCAAGTCTGTAACCCTCTTCTTTCTTCTTTCCTCTCTCTCTCTCTCTCCCCTGAATGCGCACTTGCTTTAGGAAAAATAATAATATTAATAATATTTATTGTTTACGGCTTACTGTTGAAAAACCATGCCCCCTTCTCTCAAATCAGCTGATTTTAGTTTATGATCAAAATGATAATGAACATTGGAAAGTTTTTCTCCAGCTAAGGGATTAAAATTTAATAAATTTCTTGCTTTTCTTCAGTTGCACATTTTCTTTTTTACCATTTAGCAAAACTTCATTTAAATGCTTCCGTCCCACCGAATACAAACATTGGTTCGTACAGGGGTCATACAAAACTACCGATCTATTTCCTTTGATATCGTGCAACATGCGTCCACGCATGGGTATTGCTGTTGCCAGCACTACATCTTCCAATCCTACTGCGGCTAATGCCTTACGACCTCTTTGCGATAGGGCCAAATTGATACTGCGTCCTTGCACTAGCTGCGAGGTGCGAATGTCTTCTCTGTATTCGTAAAGATGAACTTCATGGCCACGCCGAGCGAAATTTAATGCTGCCAAAGATCCCACCTAAAAGAAAAGCGAAATTGTAATACATTGATTGAGCTGATTCATATTCATATTGAGGAAGCTATTTAAAATAAGTGTATACGATAAATCGGGGATTAGTTTTTAAGCAACTTCAAAAACAATTACATACATATATTGTTTCTTATATTTCAAAATCATTCTAAATTTAATGAATATGGAGGTAAGGGTTCCGTACACCAATTTATCGCGAATATCGTTAAAATATATTACTGAATAGCAAAGTCGATAAATTTTCGTTGTATTTGTTATAGCGATACGATTATCGTAATAAAAGTTACTGAATCCAGGTAACCGAAAATCGTAATATTTATCGAACATATTTATTCGTTTGCGGTAACGATAATGTGATTCCGTAATTTCTTTTTTAACGATAGTCTTCATCTTTGCCTTAATAACCATTTAATTTACTATTATGTGGTATCTCTGTATAGAAAATGTGAAAATAAGCAAAAAGTACAAAGAATGATAAAGAAAAACGCAATGAATTTGATTTTGCGATTTAATTTATTTTCCCTAACCGACATCGAATATCGTTAAAATATGTTACTGAATAGCAAAGAGGATAAATTTTCGTTATATTTATTATAGCGATACGATTATCGTAATAAAAATTACTGAATCCAGGTACAGGTAAGGTATTTGAATATATAGGCTAAAGTTCGTATAGTACGAGGGTGGATCAATAACTCCGTGACCTTTTGAATGAAACACAGTTTCTTTTTGCAAAAAAAAAAATTTATTTTTCAACATAATCTCCTGTTATCTCAATACAATTAGTCCACTTAGTTCCAGTTTTTTTATCCCTTCCAAAAAATAGGATTTTTTTAGAGGTCCTTAAAATAGGCATTTGTTTGGTCAATAATTTCATCGTTGGAGCTAAATCTCTTTCCACCGAGCCATTTCTTTAGATTTGGAAATAGGAAGTAGTCACTAGGGGGCTAAATCTGGAGAATAGGGCGGATGAGGGAGCAATTTGAAGCCCAATTCATGGATTTTTACTATGGAAACTGCACATGCGTTTGTGGTCGATTGTGAGCAAACGCGCGGCACCCATCTTGCGGAAAGCTTTATCATACCCAAGTAATCATTCAAAATAGAAACCACTGAGCCATGTGGGATGCCTATGGCATCAACCATCTCACGCACTTTTGCTCTTCGGTCGGCCAACGCCATATCGTGGATTTTTTTCGACATTTTCGGGTGTACTGACCTCAATTGGCCGTCCAGAACGTTCAGCGTCATTTGTACTTGTGCGACCACAACGAAAGTCAGTAAACCACTTTTTTACAATTGAAATCGATGGTGCAGAGTCCCCATAGTATTTATCGAGCTTTTATGTTTAATGAGCACTCGAAATTCACTTTTTTTCCATTTTTAGAAAAATACACGAGGTTGTATGTTTTGAACAGCTGTTAAACGCAAAATAAATGACGAAACTTGCTAAAAATTTTTGCAGTAGTCTGTTAACAGGTGGTACTCGTACTTGATGGTTACAGTGTTGCATTTCATATAACTATGAGGGAAGTTCGAAAAGTCACGGACTTATTGATCCGCTTTATAATTACAAATGAAGTGTCCGTACGGAACCCTTCGTGTGCGAGTCAAAGGCGCACTTTATTGCATTTATTTTTTAACTTTATGGAAAATACAATTTTCAAGAAACGTTATTTTTTTAAAAAAAATTTTAAACTATTAAGCCGATCAATTGCAAAATGTAATCAGTTCTGAACTTCAGAAAAAATCACGTCGGATGCTGACAAATTGACTAAAGTCGAGAAATTCGTTCGAGATATGTCGTTGAAAAAAAGTTCTAAAAAATCGTTTTTATCTAATAACTTAAAAAGTCTTCGCCAAATAGACTTAAAATATTCACTGATTCTTATAGACCTAAAAAGTAAAACGTTTACCGCGAATTTGCACAAAATCTGTTAAATGGTTAGCGAGATATCATTAAAGAAAATTTGAAAAAATGTGTTTGAATTTTATTACTTCGCAATTTCTTGTCATATGAATTTTCGCTACGCATTAATTTCTTTGTGGACTTAAAAACTGGCTGGTAGTTTTGGGGATGTCCGGCAAGGTCAACCGATTTCCATACTTTTCTTTTATTTTAAATTATTCATTACAAAAATTTTTAATTTTAATCGAATGCAACATTTTTAGCCACAAATGGTTTTACAAATGAACTACATATTTTATTATTTCGTTCGTAGAATAAATTACCCGTTTATTCAAAATTACTCGCTTCGGCGAATAAAATTAAAACTATAAATTTCAGAAAAGATTAATCGCGACTACACAATACAATTTACGCCACGCCACTTACCAAACCTGCTCCAATAACGGCCACTTTCATGGGAGGAATTGTTAAATTGATGCCATTGCTGCCGGACATATTTTTCGTTTGGCGATTCAATTCTTTTTATTACAAACGATATCAATGAGTTTCTTTAGACTCGCCAACACACTTCTTGTTTTTAATAAAGGAATCAGTTTATTTTTAACACTTTTACTTTTTTTATTTGATTATTTTGTGTTTACTCGGCTATATGCGAATCCGTAGTTCTTGATTGATGCAAAGTTGCATACAGAATGAAGATAATTACTGAAGAAGGTACCAAATTATAAATTAGCTGGTGTGTTGCTTGGTGTGTTTCTGTTGACGGTTTATAAACATAAAAAAATAACCATCACATTACTGAGATAAGAAAAATTTATTTTTTATGGTTGGATTTTCAAAAATGTATTAAATTAACAATATGAAATAATTCATATTTTTTTAGAATGCTAAGCTGTTAACAAACAATTCTTTTGTTTAAAAAATCACTAATAACCAGAGCGTAATACAGGTACAGTAGTTTTCCGATTTAACGAACATTCGATTTAATGAACATGGCATTTTTATCCGACGTATATTTTTTTTTTTATTAAGCGAAGTAGCACTCAAGCAACGAATGCTTACTACTGTTACTAGTTGTTACCTTCATTTAGGAAAGGGATAGTGATAGAGAAGACAGGTGGTGAAGGAAGAGATAGAGGAAAGCTTCATTCTTTTACAACTCTGCTTTTTGCATGTTTTTATGTTTTATCACAGTGTTGCAGCGCCAATGGTGCCAATGAGGCGTATTAAATTTTTGAAGTTGTGCTTAGTAGCCATTTTATTGGTTATTTTAGGTTAGGTTATGTTAGGAAGGATGGTGCTAAAACGCACCCATTTGGGTCCATTCTGATTCCTTTTTATTGCCCATTAAAAGTAATATTTACCAGCAATTTGTACCCAGAAGTGACCCTATTATTCGTCATTAAGCCACTGAAGCCCCTGATGTCCTTTATGTTACACTTCCCGATATCAGTAATACTTTCATGGAAACGTCTGCTCAGCCATCTAAGCCTATGACGTTGCAGCTTCGGGCAGTGTCAGATAATATGTTCAATGGTTTCTGGTTGCTCTTCATCCCAAATACTGGTTCGCGCCTATCATGATTCGCATCACCTTCCTATCCATGTCCAGTAGCAGTTTAGATCTTCCTGAGGCAAGTTTTGGCCACATAGCCCTCGATACTCTACAATCCTTTCTACTTCGCCATGTAGTGTTGGTCCTGACCTCTCTATCCAATTACTGAGTCCCCTATAGTAATGACTTATCGGTAGTTTCACCGATCTGTCACACATTCCCTCATCTATTTTACTTCGCCGAAGGAGGGCGCTCTGATGTTACATTAGCATTAGTATCCGCTGAAGCCGGTGTAGTTCAGTTAACAGTGTCTATGCCTTCATCGCTTGAACTTTACTACAACAACTAATACAAATTGACACTAATGCGCATCATAAATTCGGGATGCTGTTATTTAGTGACTTTCGGAGACCGGGTTCGCACCCAGGACCTTCGGTTTTGTAGTCAACCTGCTAACCACTTCAGCCAACGCCACCACAAACATTAAAATTTTTTTCTACCGTGTAACTTATATCAAAAAAAAAAAATCTCAAGAAATATAGTTTCACAGGTTGATAAACATATTTTCGACTAGAGAATTTCTCACATTCGTTACAGAAACGAGTTACTGCAAATGCTCAGGGTGTGTTAAGTTTTGTAAAAATCTGTAAAGTAGAACCACGTAAAATAATATATTAAATTTTAGTGGACATGACTCCGCCCATTTTTTTAAATGGGAGATTGTGTCTCTTTTAGAGCTCAAGATGAGTGGCAAGTTTCGTAAAAATCGGTTAAGTAGAACCACGTGAAAAATAATATTAAATTTTAATGGGCGTAGCTCCGCCCATTTTTTCAACTTTTAAATTGTGTAAATACAAGAATCAAAGTTGTTCGCTAGGTTTCGCAGCAATCAAATAAGTAGAATATCATAAAATTAAATACAAAAAATTCGTGAGCGTGTCCCCGCCTACTTTTTTTACAATGTTACCAATTGGAAGCTATACCCTCTCAGACTAAAAAAAAAACAATTTTTACCACCGGTCTAAAATGTACACTCCGTACATTTGAAGTAGCAACGTCGAAAATACAGACGAATTGATAACCTCCTCCTTTTTTTTGAAGTCGGTTAAAAAAACTAAAAAACTTCCAAATAAATTTAAAAAAAAATAAATTTCTTATGTATGTAAAGGGTGTTTTTTATAGGGGTATATAACTTTAAGTTGGCAACACTTTTTTTACCGGCGGCCATTTTGTCAGCTGTCAAGTGACTTATATTTAGTTTGGGTTGGCATTTCAACATGAATAGACTTCCAAATTGTGCAAACTTATTTTGAAAATCATGCTTCAGTTCGAAATACGTATCGTGCGCTGCGTCCATTTTACGGTCAACATAATGGTCCATAATTCGATTAACTATGGAACGTTTTCGAACCACGTTTACTCTAAATGACAGTACGCAGACATCGTTCAGTGCGTACAGAAGAAGTCATTGCTGCTGTTGAGCATAGCGTAGAGGAAGACCCGAATCAGTCTGTAGAGTCCATAATCAGGCTATAGAGCCATGATTACTGGCTTTTTCGTTCATCCATTGAACAACCATGATGTTCAGGAACTGTGGTTTCAGCAAGACGGCGCAACATGTCACATAGCTCGTGCCACAATTGATTTATTGAAGGAAACGTTTAGTAACCGCATAGTTTCACGTTTCGCAACCGTGAATTGGCCTCAAAGATTGTGAGATCTAACGCCGCTAGACTATTTTCTGTGGGGATATGTGAAGTCGCTAGTCTACGACGATAAGACCGAAGCGATTGATAACATTCGCCGCATTATTGCCGATATGCTGCCACAAATGTTGGAAAAGTCATTGACAATTGGACCGCCAGATTAGAGTACATCCGAGCCAGCCGTGGTGTGGCGGTCATATGCCAGAAGCCACATTTAAATTATAATACCAGAAGATTATCTTTTGTACAAAGTAAATTTCATGTCAATTTAAAAAATTCATCTTTGTTTTATTCCATTTCAAAGTTCTATACCGCTATAAAAAACACCCTTTTTGTGTGTAAAATTCAATTAATAGCAATGTTTATGTCATGTCACATTTTATATGGTTATGGTTATGGCATGCTTAATTGCAGCTTAAGCTATTCCATATCTAACGATATACGCGCCATATCTCATGCCATATCTCATATTGTATTCAATGCAAGTACAGACGTAATTGTTTTCTTAATGAGTACCAAATAGATGTCAAAGAATAAACGTTAAACCCGAAATTGTCTTGTGTAGACATCGCCAGCATTATCTTGTAATTTCGATGATTTATTTCGGATGTCTCTTCGTTTTTTATATACGCACATACATTAGAGCTGGCCACCGAGAGAAATGTATTCGCGTATATGTATGTATTCATTTGTATCAGAAGCCGATTGATGTTCGGCACTCTGGCGGTACTTTGGGCAGCTCAGACATACATATCTATGTGCATACATATCGTCACATAAAATCCAAAAGGCCGTAACAACCAAAAAATTTAAAATAGCTTTTTTCATTGATTATGATGTGATTAACCAAAATACATCTTTCCTTAAAATATTACTCACATACGAGGGCGGTTCGGAAACTTCTAAGCCTATCAATGAAAGATAATAGTTAGTTTGTCAAAAATATTTTTATTTTTCAATATAATCTCCTGAAACTTCAATACACTTAGTCCAACGCTTTTCTAGCAATTCTATCCCTTGATTAAAATAGTTTTCCTCAAGGTCTTCAAAATAGTGCTGTACAACTGCATCTTCATTTGAGGTAAAACGCTTGCCAGCAAGGAATTTTTTAGATTTGGGAACAGGTAAAAGTCACTGGGAGCCAAATCAGGAGAATAAGGTGGGTGGTCAAGCAACTTGTACTTTAATTCGTTGATTTTAGCCATTGTTAAAACACTCCTGTGCGCTGGTGCGTTGTCTTGATGAAAAATTATTTTTTTTTGTTGTAAGCCAGGACGTTTTTCTCGAATTTGTACATTTAATTGATCCAAAAGGTTGCAATAGTACTCTGAATTTATTGTTTTACCCTTTTGCAGATAGTCAATCAATAAAATACCTTTGAAGTCCCAAAAAACCGTTGCCATAACCTTACCAGCCGATTGAATTGTTTTTGCCTTCTTTGGGACACTTCCTCCAGCTTCAGTCCATTGTTTGGATTGTTCTTTTGTCTCTGGAGTATAGTGGTGGATCCATGTCTCATCAACAGTTATGAAACGACGCTTAAAATGATCCAAACAAGCTTGAGAAACGTTCATTATTATGCGTTTTTGGTCGACTGTTAACAAATGCGGTACCCATCTTGCAGAAAGCTTTTTCATCTGTAGTTCTTCATGCAAAATTAAATGGACTCGATCATTTGAGATGCCCATGATATTAGCTATTTCACGCACTTTTATTCGTCGAGCACTTTCACCTAACACATTCACCATATCATTATGAATTTCTTGTCCCGATAAACCTTTTTTATGTAAATATTTAATGGCACCACGCATTTCTAATTTTTCCATTGTTAAAAAATCGCGGATGCGTCTTTTGTGAACACCTGTTTCTATATGAAGGAGTTGCCAGATCGAAACAAAATTTAACATGTGTTCATAGCAGAGATGGAAGTTTCCAAAACACTTAACTTTTTTCTGTTTATACCGCGCTTTGTGTGCTAGGCTAAGAAGTTTCCGAACCGCCCTCGTATGTTCAAAAATACAGATTTTATTCATTATTTAATTTGGCTCCTAACATATAAATAGTCTTAAATTTATAAGGTTTTTTGCTTCTCCTGTAAAAAAAGTAAAAAGTTTACTTACGGCCTTTTGGATTTTAGGTGACGATATGTACATATGTACATATGTATGTGTATATGTATGTATGTATTTTTATTTGAATTTTGTGATAAAAAAATGAGAACTTACATAGATATTTTACTATATGTATACCAAAGTATCTGGCACCTAAAAATTTGTGTTAGTTATTATCTAACGAATCAGACTAACTAATAAAATGCTTTACTATTTTCTTAAGGAAAATTTTCCATTATTTATAATGTGACATAAGATTTTCATAATATTATATACTACATACATATTTATGCGACTAATTTTTATTATATTATACATTAATAGGTAGAAATGTATGTATGTATGTATGTGTGTAATATAACACTTTTATAACACTGCACTATAGACTGCATTTAAAACTGTGTCAATAATTTTCTGCCCTTCAACTCATTATATGTGTGTGCGGTTGAATCTATTAAAGAAACCTTAAAAGTATTTAAGTAAGTTACACTTTATTTCAAATGAACTGTATACAGTGAAGTTCTGTTACAACGAACTCTAACGCACCGAATAATTTTGTCCGTTACAGCCGTACACACAGAAAAATTTCATATTAATCATGTTAGTTAATTACAGTAATCTTGAAAGAAAATTTTTCGTTTTGAAATAACTTTATTTCATGTTGCTTAAACATTGCATTACTGTTAGGGTAAAATTAAGAATCATCTTGAATCAAAGTTATTTCAAGTTGAAACAATATGAATTTGGCACTGAAATTACACGAAGAACCATGTTGAGTTACAGTTATTTCAAGTTGAAAAACATGAATGAATTTACTTTAATATAGTCATTTAATTAATCAAATAATTATTTAACTTATGTACGTGACTGTGTGCATTGACACAAGCATCAGGAAAATTGTGTGTTGCTTGGCTTTCCCGATTATTTCTTGTAAATTTAATGATTTGTAACCAATTTGTATCAGCTGTCAAATCAAAGCAAAACCTTCAGAATTTGTCCGACAGCAGGAAATTTTACACTAACAAATATACAAGGCGAATATGCAGAGTTGCACATCGAGACCACCTGGTATCAATTGGCCTTGGGTCGTGTTGTGTAGCTCGTGGCAGCACATAACGTGCAATTCATAAATCTTCAATTGCAGGCCAAAAAAAAAGTCCGTTATCCAGTAGCGGATTTAGGCATGCTGCCGCCCTAGTTACTCTTTGATATACCAAGCTTTTTGATTGTATAGTAGTGATTATAAAAAAGGAACATGCATACAGGGGTGTTCTGTAACTCGCACGTTTTAAATCACCTAATTTCCAGAAAAGATCTCAAATAAAAAGTTGATTTATTGCAGCTTTTTAATTGGTTTTAGTATTTTAGATGCTTAAGATATATTATTCGAATTTAACTTCGAATGCACTAAATCGTCCGATCAGTAGAACTCTGTTTTTGATTTTGGAAATCGCACGATTTCAAAACGCTCTGTTTGCACGTCCCACGATTTTGACAGAAAACGTTCGATCGAGAACTTGCATTGAAAACAATAATAATATCTATAAGAATAATATAATCCTCCCTGTTCTGTAAATCGAGTCGATTTAAAAACGCTCGATTTGGAAAAATTAAATTCACTAATAGCGGCATTTTTTTTAGACTTTTTTGTAGTTTTCTATTTTTTAGAGCTTGAAATATCATATCTGAAATTAATTTAGTATGTATGATTTAAAAAACATCAATGGAAAATGAGAAATTTACTCGGATTCGGTTTACTGAACATGGTCGAATATAATATTGAACGAACGAAAGTAGTATGATGTGACCGACTATGGCCCATAGGCTAGGTATACATAATGAATAAACAAATGAAATGAAAAAATAAGTACCATTAGGAAAAAAGAACTATTATTTCTTCGCTTTTTTTATTGGATCACATTCGCATTGGTCTTTCTAAGTGACGGTCCAGACTTGCAATTTTTGTTGCAGCAATTCTTGAATATTTGTGAGAGTGCTGAAATAGAAATGCATATATACTTTTTGTATTCCTCTCTCGCTCTTTTGCAATAAAAAATAAAAAAATATTTTTTAGTGCTGCAGCAAAAATTGCAAGTCTGGACTGGGACTAACCTTAATTAAAAAATTTTGCACCTGAGAAATAAATACATAGTCTTAAATTTATAAAGTTCTTCTTTTCGCATTTTCGGAACGATATATGTGCTCCTATATATATTTTTTTACTTCGCGTAAAATTGTATGTACTCGAATATATATTTTTTTACTTCACATAAAATTTTCGCAATATTTTGGCCACTACAAATCAGTTAAATGACAATTTTATTTTTAATTAATTTAATAAAAATTTAGTATTCTTTTAAAGCAAACCTCAGCCAGATAAATTTTCGAATTTTAATTCTACTTGCATTCGTTTACCTTTAAATTTCGGCGACCTTTAAATTATGCCGTCCTAGGCCCGCGCCTGATGCAGAGGCCTGGCCACATCTGTTACGCATCCAGTCTCTGCAAATGTTTTTATAATCTTTAAAATTTTTGGCACAATAGGTCGACTATGATGACCATAATCGCCCCCGTAATGCTCGAAAAGTGACCACTTCTGTAGTAAGTTTTAACTACTTTTACGCCTTCTTCAGTTGTTAAACGGTCCATATTTGTGGAATGGATAATCCGTTAACAATTACTTATTCAACATGTGTATTTTCGATCATATTTTTCCGAAAGGTTGCTTAATTCAAAATAGCTTGAATGTTCTTAAGATATACATATGTATCTACATACTATAAATTTTATATGTGGCATATATTTAATGTATACTCCTATCTATGCAGATACTTATGTACTATGTATGTACATAAGATTTGGGTGTTAAACTATAAAAATATTTAATTTACTTGCATACATACATACCTACACCGCATATCTTGACATAAGCAAATGTTTCCTTTTCTAAATAACAATAAGCGCTACAGTAAATAAGAATTTTTATAAAATGTATGTTAATCATTTAAACTAATGATAGATAACCAGCATTTATTTATTGTTGCACATAATTTTCATCAAAAAAAATAAAATAAAATATAACAAAATTCCATAAAAAGTAGAAAGACGCTCATTGTAAAAAAAAAGCAAACAAGGTATTCTAGAGTCTAGACAAACGAAAATATTTACTAGTAATTTTATTAACTGCTCATTTTACTCATAATCATAGCACAAGCAATTCATACGCCCACATATTTGCTTTCAACCAACTATGACTATAGCTGATTCCAACCGAAGGTTAACGAAATATTGAAAAAAATATATACATATTGTATGTATATAAACAAACAGCCTTATTTATAAAAATTATTAAGGCTTTATAAAGGCTTTTTAAGAAAATTTTTTTATGATAATTTCTTTTAAAAACCCTTTATAAAGCCTTAATAAGTTTTATAAATAAGGCTGAAAGACTTTAAGCTTACAAAAATAGTTTAATTGAAAATATAAAAAGAGGTCGAAAAATTAGTTTAAAAAAAATTAGAATAAAAAATTTATATATCTCTACTTTCTTCATGGCAAAATCTTAAATATTCTACAACTATAAATTGAAAGGCCCAAGCGTATATTGTGCGTATTGAGTGTCTTTTATATTTATAGTCGAAGTATGCTTACGAGGGCGGTTCGGAACCTTCTTAGCCTATCAATGAAAGAGAATAGTTAGTTTTTCAAAAATATTTTTATTTTTCAATATAATCTCCTGAAACTTCAATACACTTAGTCCAACGCTTTTCTAGCAATTATATCCCTTGATTAAAATAGTTTTCCTCAAGGTCTTCAAAATAGTGGTTTACAACTGTAATTGCATCTTCATTTGAGGTAAAACGCTTGCCAGCCAGGAATTTTTTTAGATTTGGGAACAGGTAAAAGTCACTGGGAGCCAAATCAGGAGAATAAGGTGGGTGGTCAAGCAACTCGTACTTTAATTCGTTGATTTTAGCCATTGTTAAAACACTCTTGTGCGCTGGTGCGTTGTCTTGATGAAAAATTATTTTTTTGTGTTGTAAGCCAGAACGTTTTTCTCGAATTTGTACATTTAATTGATCCAAAAGGTTGCAATAGTACTCTGAATTTATTGTTTTACCCTTTTGCAGATAGTCAATCAATAAAATACCTTTGAAGTCCCAAAAAACCGTTGCCATAACCTTACCAGCCGATTGAATTGTTTTTGCCTTCTTTGGGACACTTCCTCCAGCTTCAGTCCATTGTTTGGATTGTTCTTTTGTCTCTGGAGTATAGTGGTGGATCCATGTATCATCAACAGTTATGAAACGACGCTTAAAATCCATTTTATTTCGCTTAAAACGATCCAAACAAGCTTGAGAAATGTTCATTCTTATGCGTTTTTGGTCGACAGTTAACAAATGCGGCACCCATCCTGCAGAAAGCTTTTTCATCTGTAGTTCTTCATGCAAAATTAAATGGACTCAATCATTTGAGATGCCCATGATATTAGCTATTTCACGCACTTTTATTCGTCAATCATTTAATACCATATCATGCACTTTGGCTACAATTTCTGTTGTTGTTGCTGTTTTTGAACGTCCACTACGTGGTTCATCTTCAATGCTTGTACGACCACGTTTAAATTCAGCAACCCAATTTTTTACTGTTGCATATGAAGGAGCACTTTCACCCAACACATTCACCATATCATTATGAATTTCTTGTCCCGATAAACCTTTTTTATGTAAATATTTAATGACACCACGCATTTCTAATTTATCCATTGTTAAAAAATCGCGGATGCGTCTTTTGTGAACACCTGTTTCTATATGAAGGAGTTGCCAGATCGAAACAAAATTTAACATGTGTTCATAGCAGGGATGGAAGTTTCCAAAACACTTAACTTTTTTCTGTTTATACCGCGCTTTTTGTGCTAGGCTAAGAAGTTTCCGAACCGCCCTCGTATACTCAGAGCATGAATATTAATTCGAATAAAATAAATATATGCACGATACTTAAGAGAATTTATTCATCATACGACCCCGTATACATTTAATTTTATGAAATAAAATGGAAATTTTGGCTGTTTGAAAATATTAATCACATAATTACAAGGTAAAATTTAGAATAAATCGGACCTGTTCTCTAAACCGATCGATTTGAAATCGCACGATTTTAGAAAACGAACTCTGACAATAGAAATATTTTTTTTAGATTTTTCTTAAATTTTTTTATTATATAGATTTCGCAAATATAATATCTGAAAGAAAATTATCGTGTATGATTTTACAGACGTCTGCAGGACCATTATTAATTTTTTGAAAACGAGAAATTTACTCGGATTCGGTTTACAGAACCGGGCCGAACATATCCTTTAAAACCTAAACTAATCATTTTTTTTTCGTAATATTTGCAATTAATACTCATTAAGGTACTGATACTCGTATTTTGTTATTTGTGTAGTGATAAACGTATTTCTGTGCCACGGAGCGAGCTGGTGACCAGGAATGTAGCTGAAGGTGAGAAAGTAACCTTCTACATCGACAGCCAGGCAGCGTTAAAAGCTTTGAAGGGACACAATGTCAAATCGAAACTTGTTAGTGAGTGCAGGAAAGCCCTCAACTTGCTTATGGATAAATATAGTATCATACTATGTTGGGTTCTTGGCCACAGCAGTGTTGAGTGAAATGAAATTGCCGATGAGCTGACAAGAATAGAGTCGGCATTAGATGAGGGAATGTCAGACAGATCGGTGAAACTACCGATAGGTCATTACTATAGGGAACTCAGTAATTGGGTAGAAAGCAGGACCAACAGTTCATGACGAAGTAGGGAGGATTGTAGAGCCTCGAGGAGTATGTGGCCAAAACTTGACTCAGGAAGATCTAAACTGCTACTGGACATGAATAGGAAGGCGATGCGAATCGTGCTAGGCGCGTTTGCAGGTCACTACTCGGTCAGAGCAAGAACCAGCATTTGAGAAACTGGCACTCCAGATTTTTATAGGATGTGCGGGGATGAAGGGGAACCAGAAACCCTTGAACATATTATCTGTCACTGCCCAAAGCTGCAACGTCATAGGCTTAGATGGCTGAGCAGACGTTTCCTTGAAAGCATTGTTGATATCGGGAAGTGTAAACTAGAGGACATCAGGGGCTTCATCATGGAAAGTCGGTGGCTCAATGACGCATAATAGGGTCACTTCTGGCTACAATTTTTTTTGGGGGAGTGGGGGGGGGGTTTAAATATTACAGAACAGAATCCCAATGGACCCAATTGGGTCTTCGAGTGGAGGTGCGGTATGGCACCATCATTCCTAAGATAACCTAAACTAACGTATTTCTAGAAAATATTTAGTTAGAAACGTTTTTAGTACAATCGAGAATCATGAATCCCACATGTGAAAGTTTCCGAATAAAATTTTTCGTTCACATGAATTTTAATGCCGTATCATCAATTCGATGAAAATTAAAAACTTACAGCCTTATGCCTTATTTGTTTTATAAACCCTTTATAAAGGCTTAATAATTTTCGTAAATAATGCTGTGTTACATATTTTCACATTTTCCGAGAGACAAAATCTTTGTGAATAATGTTCTTCATAAATTTTTTGAAAGCAAACAAATTCACATTCGGAAATTTCCATGTGAAATACCCCTTTTAGACACGCAAAGTTTACTTTGCAAAGTCTTAATTCAGCTGTGTGAAAGCGAGGAATACTATTACTTTCTGTCTCTCTACCAGCTGAATTAAGACTTTGCAAAGTAAACTTTGCGTGTGTAAAAGGGGTAAAATTTTATTAATGATAATATCCCTTTTACACATGGAAAGTTTACTGCGCAAAGTCTTAATTCAGCTGGGTGAAAGACAGAAAGAGATAGTATTGCTCCCTCTGTCTTTCACACAGCTGAATTAAGAGTTTGCAAAGTAAACTTTCCTTGTCTAAAAGGGGTATAAGCCTGATTAAATCGCACCTTTCTTACCAATTCACTTTTCTGGCAGCACTGATGCTTGAAGTGTGTGCGTAACTAAATACGCCATCGTATAATCATATACTGCTAAAAGAACTAATAACCCTTTTAGACACGCAAAGTTTACTTTGCAAAGTTTTAATTCAGCTGTGTGAAAGACAGAGCGAGGAATACTATCTCTTTCTGTCTCTCTCCCAGCTGAATTAAGACTTTCCAAAGTAAACTTTCCGTGTCTAAAAGGGGTATAAGTAACACTTAAATATAAAAGATTTATGGTCATTTAAAAATTATTTTTATTATTCAGTTTTTTTCCTTCTCCTGTTAAATATCGAAAATTTTAGTTACGCCTTTCTTATATTAAGCCATCGATATGTTGAAAAGCAACTGTTTCTGGAACTCGCTAAAGCTAAATCTCTATCGCTAAAAATCTATAAAGTCGGTTAAACGATTTTCTGCTACGAATGCAATTTTCAAACGCGTAATGCAAATTCAAAAGGCAATGACTTAAAAATTTAATCCGGCGAAATTTTAGTGTTTTATGTCATCGCCAAAATTTTTTAACTTTGTATTTCTTCAGCATTTTAACGATCGCATTTAGTTTTAGCTTAATAAGGCAGATTTTTGCAAATGAAAACTAAAAAAAATATTTGTTTTTTATATGAATGTGCTGTGTTTATTTGACAAAAACATTTTATATGAAAACAGTTCTGTTGTTCTATAAAAAAAATCATTAGCATTAATTTCAGATATTTAACTTCAATATGTATGGATGTATGTACGTATTTGAGTTTAAATTATTATTTTAATATAATAGCAATATCATTATGGAAACTTTGAAGTTAAACAAACAAAATTTTAGATGCAGAACATATACCACTTTCAGACACGGAAAGTTTACTTTGCAAAGTCTTAATTCAGCTGCGTGAAAGACAGAGGGAGGAATACTATCTCTTTCTGTCATTCTCCCAGCTGAATTAAAGTAAACTTTGCGTGTCTAAAAGGGGTATTACATAGATGATAGGCAGTATCTTAAACATTATACAGCATGCAAAACTGACTACAAACAATCAATCTGTTTGTTTTTCTTTTTTCAATTTAAATTACAATAAAGAGGTTACACGTGATTTTTGTTTTGTATTTTTACAAAAAAAAAAAAAGATTTCAATTTAAAAAATTAAAATTTTATTATTTTTTCCCTCTGCAAAATTACAAATATTATTAGTCTTCAAAAGAAAAATTTTGTATGAAAATTTGTTTTAAAAACTCTTTATAAAGCCTTAATAATTTTTTATAAATAAAGCTGTATATGTATAACGAAAAATTAATATAATTTTAGTTGCAAAATCTTTATAAAATTCTTCAGCTGGGTGGGGGGAATTTGTTTTTATTGTGATAATTATTAGCATGCTTGTAGGTAAAAAAAAAATAAGATACTCGTATCCTTGTTGTGAGGCAACATCTGAATTAAATTATTCGATTTTTTTATTAAAAAGTTTCGAATGCTGCTGCAAGTCATCCAGTTATTTAACGCTAATATTTTAGCAATTAAAAACTTTCATAAATATATGTTTGTATGTACGTATGTATGTATAATCGTACAAATGTTTTTATGAACTACAATTTTCTTTTGTTGTTGTTGTTGTTGTGGTAGTAGAAAAGAATTTCATGCTGGTGGTGGTGGGTAAGGTAAAAAGTTTAATAGATCTGTTTCATTTTCATATTTTTCATCATAAAATACATATGTATGTATAATTGTGTGTGGGGAATTTACATGTCCATTTCGAACATCATGGAATTTTTATGATTGTCCACATCCGATGAAGATTCCGATTCCAATCTGGCCCGCAGCATTTTACTAGATTTCTTATCGGCTGTTTTATGTTTGTGGGAGCTAACATTTTTACAATTGTTACTTGCACACTGTTGATCATTTTTCGATTTTAAATAATGACTTGCGGCTGTAGGAGTTGGTAATGATGCCATGGGCTGAAAAGAAATAAAAATAAAAAATTTCTTGTAAATTACCAGCTTTATAAAAATACAAAAAGATCGTTGCTTTGTTTTGCATAATCTTTAGAAAATTTCAAACTACATAGTTCTTAAAAATAGATGTAGCCTGTGTGTCCTTTTAGATACGGATGTATATTCTGTAACTCATTTACGCTTATTGCAGTTGTCGACATCGACGTCAAATTGGGGCTTGTGTATCCCTTGTCGAAAAGAACTGACTCCTGTTGGCAAGTTTATGCTATTTTCTAGACCTTAGAGAACGGAAATAGATTGTCAGTAGCACAAAATTGTTCTCGAGAGCGAGTAAATGAGCCCCAATTTTTTGGTATTGTGTTAAGGTGACGTCGCTGTCGACAACTGGAATAAGGGTGATTATTTGTTTTGAAGTATGCAAAACAAAAACTCAATTTAAAAAAATAATCCGGGCAATCGTGAATAAAATTCCGCGTGAAACTCCCTTTTCCAGTTAGAATTTTTGTTTTCCCTATTACTTGCTATTAGTTGGAATTATTCCCCGGGAAAAATTTCACACGGAATTTTATTCATGATTGCCCTGAATAAGTTAGGGCATTTCTACAAGACAACGATGTAAAGAAATATGTAATAAAAAGATAGATTAGAATGAGGCGTATCTGTATCTTCTGCGCCACCAAACACTTCATCCAGCGCTGATGCGCAGTTCGGTGATTAGTTGTGAACATAAGAAAAAATACAATTAGGTTATGGACCAAATTAAGACATGTGTAGTGCCACGCCCATACAAAATTAGTATCGATTTTAAAATATGCCCAACTGATTCTTATGAGACATTATATGGCCCATTGCCTCAAAAATTTTATTGTTTTCTCGGCTCTTTTATTCAACCACCTCCTATGAAACTTTGCCAAGACATTGGGGTTTTTATGACAATAAAATTTCATTTTTAGAATAGTGGACAGTGCCACACCCATACAAAGGTAATACATACATACTGTTTAACAAGTAATTAAGCTCAAACGATTTTTATGAAACTTCGTTTCTGTTACGGTATTGATTAGCAAGTACAAATCGGTCATTTACTCAAGAAACGTCATAACTCAGAAAAACCAGTTTGCCAGAAAACAAGTTTGAAGTTTTCAATTTACACACAAATTAATGGAAAAGAGATATTTGTATGAAATTTTTACACAACATGAAGAGCGACATGAGGTTTAATTCTGCAACAGTAACTCAAAAATTTATTTTTTTTTTGAGTTTGCTGTTCTTTGAGTAAATGAGCGATATGTGTTTTTTGCTACACAATCTATTCTTATAAAACTGTGCATACGCAAAGAAAAAAATAAAAATTTTCCTTTCCCATTGAGCTGGTCTGCCAATTGAAAACTTTAAACTCGTTTTTTGTGAAAAAATTTTTTTTTAGTTATGATGTTTTTTTCGATATCACGTTAATACAATCAGTACCTGTAGCTGGATTCAGTAACTTTTTGCGAACCGAAAACCGTAATATTTAACGATATATTTATTCGTTTGCCGTAACAATAGTGTAATTCAGTAATTTCTTTTTAACGATAGCGTACATCGGTGTTTTACTCGCCATTAAATTGTATATCATGTGGTATCCCTGCATACAAAAAAAAATTCAAAATAAGCGAAAAGCACAAAGAAGAATTAAAGAAAAACTAAATTAATTTTATCTTATGTTACTTTTTTACTTCAACTGACAGCGAATATCGTTAAAATATATGTATTTTACTGTATAGCAAAATTATTATAGCCATACAATTATCGTAATAAAACTTACTGAATCCAGTAGTGCGATTCACTAACTTTTTTTAACGATAATCGCATCGTTAAAATAATTATAACGAAAATTTGTCGAATTTGCTATTCAGAAACATTTTTACCGATATTCGCTGTAGGTTAATGTCAGTTGTGTCGTTATTTAATCCACACTAATTTATGTCCTGTTAATTTTATCGACAAAAATCAATCGTTAAAAGTTACTGAATCGCACTACAGGTACGTATGTATATTTTGACTATTTCCCAACATCGCTAATGTTAGTAGATATTACTTTATGGCAATGTCTTGAAAACAATTAAAAATATACGTCAAAAATTTATATAAATTATTATTAAATCTATTTTTAACATTTGTTAACGCACTAATTAATAATCCCAAATCGTTATTTTACTTATTCACTAAAATACTCGTAGTATTTTTTATTAAAAAATATATTGAAATTCATTATTGAGGGATTTAGCTGGATCCTTATGAAACAAATGAGAAGTTCAACTAATATCAAAGTTGAGTTCTTGTGTTTCAACTTTGAAATTCTCCATTTGCATGATTACTTGGGAATGTCTTTTTTACTGAGATTATTTGAAAATGAATTATTCAGATTGCTTCAATGCAAATATTAAAGAAAAAAATTATTAAAAAAGCATCTAGCAGATAATATCTATGAATAGTATGTATGTATAAGTCTAAACTTGTTAATAAACCATCATTATTAATATTATCTAAGTACATATGCATGTACATACTACATACATACATATGTATGTATAAACGTGTGCATGTATACCTACATTTTTCTAAAAATTATAAATTATACGTGTTTATAATTCTGAAGCTATTTTTACTTGTTTTGTTTGAATAAATACTGTTGAACAGTTTTTATTGTACAATAAAAAAGTTTTTTTTTTTAAATAAAGAATTAAATTTGGCTCTGATATGTAACGTTTGTATCGAGCCTTATTTTCGATTTTATCGTAAGCGACAAAAATTAAAGTTTTCAGGACAAGATTTTTTTTTAATATTCAAATATGTTTTTGTATATTGACGCTTACGATAAAATTGTACAGCCTGTATCTTAAAAGTTATCAACAATAATTCTTAACTATGGATAGGCCCATAAAATTTTAATTTCAATGAAAAAAGGTAGATATATTTTCGATAACATGTCGCTTACGATAAAACCTCGATATGTATGTATATTTGACGATTTTTTTAAAGGTTTTGTTGAAAGTTCGTGGCGCTTTTGACCAATTTTTTTTTTTCAAAAATGTTGACGATTTTTAGAGAAAAAAGCTTAGCAGCCGCTATCCACTATTAAGCTTATCTTTATATTCCCTAAGACCTAGAAAATGTCAAGAGGCTGCCAATGCCCATCAGATGTTATCAGCAACGAGTAGACAGTTGCGTTAATACATAAGATGTCGATAAAAATGGGGAATGCCGAAGTAGAATAAAACGCTAAAAGGAAAGAAAATAACCAAAACGTAAAAAGTCGCTAATACGAAAATATGATTTAAAAAAAACAACAACAAAAATATAACCAAACAGAAAAATTCCCATTTAGTCAAAGAATGTCATAACTCAAAAACAAAGTTTGCCAGAGAACTATTTTAAAGGAAAAAAAATTTATTTTGCTTTCAAGAGTTGAGATATTTTATGAAATTTTGACACAATATGAACAACGATGCGAGATTAATTAAATCAAATCATTAACTCAAAATTTCCATTTTTTGAGTTAGGACGTTCTTTGAGTAAATGAGCAATATTTACTTTTAATAAAAAAAATATTTAACTGTATAAGAAAATAATAGAAAAATTAAATTCAATGAAAATCGCTGAAACGAAAAAACGTTGACACGGAAATAATCGACAAAATTGCAAATTTGCACATAGAAAAAAACGTTAAAACCAAAAATGTCGAAAAAAAAATAATCAATTTCAATGTACTTTTAATAATATTTCTTTTATTAACTGAATAAGCAAAATAATAAATCAAAAACTATAAAAATCGTCAAAACGAAAAAAGCGTGAACACGGAAAATAGTCACCAAAACGATTTAAGATCGCAAATTTCGGAATAGCAAAAACCGTTAAAACAAAAAATTTACGCAAAAAAAAGATATACAAAGTTTTTGTAATAAACAAATATTATCACTGAATATGCAAAACATAGGCGTGGAAAGGATTGATTTTGCCCCCCACCCCCAAGAATTATTAAAATTTTCCTGTAATTAGCTATTTTATATTACTCATGAAAGTCCCCCAGGAAATTTTTTCGGCCCCGCCAATGACGCAAAATAATAACAACTAAAAAAATAACAAAAAAAAAATCGCCAAACCGGAAAAACATTCGGGGCTATCATGAATAAAATTCCACGTGAAATTTTTCCCTTTTCCAATTAGAATTTTTTGTTTTCCCTATTACTTGCTATAAGTTGGAATTGTTCCCCTGGAATAATTTCACGTGGAATTTTATTCTGATTAATACGCAAAATAATCGCCAAAACGATTTCCGATCGCAAAGTTCCGTTAAAACAGAAAATGTCCCCAAACAAAATAATAACCACTTTCAATTTACTATTTTTAATAAAAAAGTATTTTATTATAAAATGTCTTATACAAAAAAACAATTAAAATCGACAAAACCGGACAAAATTTTCACACGGCAAATAATCGCCAACACAATTTCCGATCGCTAATTTCCGAATAGCTTGTTAAAACAAAAAATGTCTTTCAAACAAAATAATAATCAATTTCAAAAAAAATATTTTACTGAATAAGCAAAATAATAATAACAAAAATTAAAAATTTTAAGAACCCCCATTAAATCTAGAAAAGATGTGATATCTTCTAATTGACTGGACCGATTTTCTTCAAAGATAGTTAAGAACCTTCTCGATTAAGTCACCTTTCACACAGAAAAAAATCAAATCAAAATCGGTCCACCCGTTTGGGCTGTACGTGGACACGGACAGACACACCGATACACAGATACATAGACACACACTACAAACTTATAACACCCCTTTTTTTGGTCGGGGGTTAAAAATTAAATAAAAATAAAAATTGCCAAACCGGAATAAAACGTTAACACGGAAAATAACCGCCAAAACGATTTCCTATCACGAAGTAAATATGTTGTATAGTAAACAGGGACCGCAACGGTTATAACTTTTATTTTAAAAATTACTTTTTAATCATTATTTCTTGATTTTTATTTATTCCTCAAAAAATAAGAGTTATTTTCTGACTTTTATTTATTCCTCACAAAACAGTTACTATTTGATTTTTAGGGTTCCGTACACCAAAGGTGAAATGGAACCCTATTGTTTTCGCTACGCTGTCCGTCTGTCCGTCCGTCTGTCCGTCACAGGGTATTTTCTCGAGAACCGTAAGAGCTACGGACCTGAAATTTGGACACAGTGTGTAGACCCTTGGCCGCTACAACAACAAATACATTAGAGTTGGAAATTAAAGGGTGTGCCAAAACGAGCAACGAAAAATGTTCAAATCTCATGTAATATACATACAATTGTATGTATATGCACTTGAAATTTGTAAAGTTAGTGTATTTTTATACACACTACAACAATTAACACTAAAATTTAAAAAATTTTAATTAAAGGGTGTACCATCAGTTAATGTAATTTCGACTATGTAATTTTGATAACTTGCTGTATCTTGGAAACCGTAAGAGCAAACTTCTTGAACTTTTCAATACCGGTAAAACAAAAAAATCTCAAAATTATAAAATCGCCAAGCCGAAAAAAATCGCCAAAATCCAAAAAAAAAATCGCCAAAACGAAAAAAAGCACCAAATTGAAAAAAAATTTCTAAATCGAAAATAAATCGCAAAAAACCGGAAAAATCGCCAAAATGAAAAAATCGCCAAAATTAAAAAAATCGCCAAAATGAAAAAAATTGCCATAATAAAAAAAAAATCGCCAATATGAAAAAAATCGCCAATATGAAAAAAATCGCCAGAATGAAAAAAAATTGCCAAAATTAAAAAAAACGCCAAAAAAAATTATTTCAGCTGAAAAAACGTAAAAACAATACTATTAAAAAAATGCTCTAAGCCAACGTACGGAACCCTTCGTGCGCGAGTCAAAGTCGCACTTTACTGAATTTATTAATTTGTTTGCTTAATTTTTAAAATGTAGGAAGCGTATTTTTTGCGTTAAAATTAATACTAACCGATTTAAAATTTAATTTATCCCCAGAGTCTGTAAAAAAAATCTCTTATATGTTAAATTAAACTTACTTTTTTTTTATAGTTTATTCAATTTAAAAATTAAAATTTTTTTGAGCAAAACAAAAAAAATCCAAAAAAAAAAAAAAAAATAAAAATCAGGGATGTAACCGATACCGATATATCGGCGATACTTCTGATTTGCCGATATATCGATATTGATCTGTCGATACGACGATACTTCTTAAATTTTTTTATAGCTGTTTTGAACAAACAATTAAATTTTCAACGCTTTTTTTTCATAACAACTAAGAGAAATGACATATTAAAAACAGATCATAAAGTTAAAACAGAAAAATAAAATTGTATCTTTTGTTAATAATCTCTTATAGTGTAATTTTGTATAATAAAAGAATTATGCCCTAATTCAGTAAGAAGATTTAGGCTTCTGAGCTCTTGTCTTTGAATTCTCTAAATCATTTTCTTCAAAAATGGTTGTTGTCTTTGATAATGAAAAATAAAAATATTATTGCCATATTTTTAAAACATAAAAATTAAATTAATAGGGCATTTACATCAGCACAAAATCTAGCATATTTTGATTAAATTCTTTATGAAAATCTATACCGTTTACACCAACTTTTTTTGACATTTATCCAGATTTTTTTAACCAAAACAAAACCCATCAACTGATTTGTTTCCAAGACTACAACCAAACAACTGCATTGTAGCCAATTCACACACTTTTTTAAGTAGACCGTAGCTAATTCACTCACCTTTTGTTGTACAGGCTAGTAAAGAATAAATAAAAACATCGGATTTTTATTAGATTTCCTACAAATATACTGAAAAATTAGATTTCGTTTTGTATGGGAAATCTGAAAAAAAGCACTTGCTTTAGTTTGAAATCTCGGAAGTACTAGATTTCGAGACAGTGTAAATGCACTACAAAGAACATATTATACAATAGTTTCATAAATATATGAAAAAATATGTATTGGATATAAGGTTGGGAACAAAATCATAAAGCAAATACACGAACCTTCTAGCATAGACAATAAAGAAACAATAATTGTTTTAAAGAATCAAAACTGCTGCTTTTTTTCGTTCATAGACAAAACGATATCTACAATCGTCGAACAGAATTAGGGCATTACTCTACTTGAGTTTTGTTAATTTTAACTTGAGTGCAAATTCAATATGCGTATCGGTATCGGTATCGATATCGGAGATATTTCTTTTTGAGTATCGATCGGAATCGGATCGGCAAAACGGCGTATTGTTACATCCCTAATTAAAATACATCAATTAATGTACGAGTATTATATTCAGTCGTAAAGCAGCTCTGGACGAGTCAACATCACGTGTCGTTGGCAATTATTTCTTAAGTGCAACCAGGCCACTGTTGTTTATTGGCCTTCCGAGAGTTTTGCGTCTCACTCGCACTTGTTACTGGCTACCGCAACTAACTGTATCGCTTACAGTTGGTTCTTTGTGGAATTTTCCATTATCAAGTGCAAACTTTTTAATAAGATTTAACTGGTGGAGACCATAAAAAACTCTAGGAGTGGATCTTGGAAACTCCTACTTCCTATAAGAAGGTATAGGTCGTTCGCAGCAACCGAAGGAAGCTTCTACACGTGGCATACTCTAGCTTTTTGGCTACGTGCTTTTGCCATTTTTGTTCCATTTGGTACCGAATACACAGAATACAACAATACGAGTATTATTGTAATGTGTCTAAAATTAATTATACAATGATCTTTATAATGAATTGCACATCAATTCTATAAATATTAAAAACTTACATATATCAACTTTTTCCGAATGACAAATTTTCGGAGTTTAAAAATTTAAACACATTTTATTCATAATATCAATTGTTCACACGTTCGGAAATTTCTATGTGAAATTTTATTTGTGATAAACCTGAATATTTTGAAAAGGTACACTTTCTTACAAAAATGTTCTCTTTGGAAAAGCGCTAATTTGTGTTTTTTCAAATGTTCAGAACGACATGCAAAATTTGCATATGCTTCAAACTCAATACGGACAGTGTTGCCGACATGGGTTACAGCTTGTAAGTTTTGATTTTATTACGAGTGTCGTACATATTTTCACCTGGAAATTTTGCATCTTAGGTAAAAATTATAAACTTGGAATGCTAGTACAAATATAATATTAAAGTGAAACACAAATGCTCGATGGCTTCATATAAAAAGGGCGTATCTCAATTTTTGTTTGCTTCTCCTATAAAATATCGAAAAATCAGTACCGCCTTTCTTATATTAAGCCATCGATATGTATTTACGACACATACCCACATATGTATGTATGTATGTAATATTATTTAGACACTGAACGAATTAATAAAGTAGACAGAACAAACAATTTCTGAATGGGTCAATGTCATCCATTTCGACGACTGCCGACACGAAATATTTACAGAACTTATGATTTATGCATTCCTAACCTACAGCAATAAAATGCTGCAATCGATTAAATAATAAAATAAAACAAAAGATATCTAACAAAACACAAATGAAGAAACCCCATAATTACAAAGAAAATACAAAAAATATGTAATAAAAATATAATAATACACAACCATCGCCAATGGCAGATGGTTAGTTGACCGGCAGTTTTCTTGAATAAATGCAGCAGATAGCAAGCATATCTGGCATTTTGCCATTGTTTCCTTATTTTATTTATTTCTTTATTTTTCTTAACCAAATAATTTGCTAATAAAAATATATACTAATGAACACAACTAATTTTAAATCTCACGATTTACAAAAACAAGTGGCCTTATGGCCAATAATAATATAGTACGTATCTCACTAAAATAAAAAATCCCCAAGAAATCATGAAAACGAAGAATTTTCTGTTCGGAAGTAGTGCAAATTTGGATCATCTCTAATGATTTTTGCATATAGGCTTGTCATTCATCGCATTTGATCGGTACAAAACCAACCTGAATTTTGAAAGAATAAATTTATTCTTCTTATACATATGTCATTCTGATATTTTGGCAGTGTCCTGCAGAAATAGAAAGTCTATAAGAAACGCACTTTTATCAGCAAGAGCGGGGGCAGTAAGAGAGTAAGCGCTCAACCAGTTCTTCCAGCTCCACGTCGCGCCAACTTCTATAGAAATCCTTGTACGGGAGATTTTATCTCCTATAATCTCCTATACCAGGCAGATGTGCTTAGATTTCCGTGAGCACCTGCCTCTACGGCCTTATCTCACGGGTGCCAAGCACCGGGTGTGGGTTAGACGCTAGACCAACGCCCCCATGCACCCTTTTGGAATGAACCCTGCGCCCATTCCATAAGGCGCTTAGGTTGAAATCTTTGTATATAGTTATCCCTGAACTATATTCAAGTACCTTGCTGAGGTACTTTGAGGTATCTGAACTCTTCGCCGTAATGACTTTGTCAAAACAGTACTATCTGTTGTTTGGCAACAGCACCTAGAATAGTATCCAGCTGACCGCGTCAGACCAACCACTAGCTCTGATTTAACACTAGAAAGCCAAGACTATTCTCCCAGCGTTTTTGGTAGCAACTACAGCCACCACGTTTATTCTCCCGGTTCTCACGCCACAGGTGTAGTGTATACACCCACAGTCGGCACAGCTCCACCACTCATCCGAGATGAACGCATGCCTGTGTCGCCAAAAATCCAGTGCCTACTCCACACACATCAAAATCATCCCCTTAACACCGTGGGGTAGGACGAATTCGACGTTTTAGCAAAGGATCCTGACGACCGCTACATACACTCAAAACTTCAGAGCAGCTCGACTGTCGGCCAGCCGGCACCAGAAATAGCCTCTGGTTAGACTGATTGACATCAACAGGACCCGTCGTCCTTTTATAAATATGTGCACATCCTTTCCTCTGTTGCCAGAGATCGGGTAGTAACACATAAGTTCTATGGGTAATGCACCAAAGGTACGTCAACCGAAAAAGCCACATCACCCCAGCTGGGGCCCCGTGACTGCCATCCGTAGTCAAAAATGGACTCCCCTGGGGGGCCTATACCAGGCAGTATCCTATTAGTATCTCTACTAGGGTACAACGCTGACCTTTCCAGATTCGTTCAGAATGACGGACCACCTGGGACTGTATCATGGCCAAGCTAATTTTGAGGTAAAGCGGGTAACCTCGTTTGACCATCTAGTCGGCGCAATTGTAAAGCGCTTCTGTTCTATTTTTGGATTTGTAAAATTTTAATGGAATTTCGACCAGTTTGACACACGAGCCTCATCTTTGACTAGCCCTTTTGTTTTATTATCTCCGAGTACACATCCGCGCCCCCGCTACCCAGATTAACTCTAGGTTAGATTATCTTGACATTTCACCAATAGGCATCCGGTATTCCTAAAGCAAGACATATGTTGAGTCTGCAACTGATAAGAAATTTTATTGCGGTCATACTTTCGGTACACATTCGAATATCCTCATTGTACTCGTATATTCTATAGTACCTTAAGCAATTAACAGGCATTTTTATTGCTGAGATTTCAGCCTGTATAACATTATATTGATTGTCTAACTTGAAACTCATATTTTGCCCGAAATGGGGAATACCACCCACACACTTCTCCTATTTCGATCCGTCTGTGAAGACATCAAGCATGCCTAAATTATTTTATATTATCGATGCGTGCCATGCGTGTCAGATTTGTTAACATAAAATCTTCTATCAATTGTTTGGTTGAGCTGTAGTCCTTATTCTGTAAAATCTGACTGCCTTTTTCAACGCATTGATTGCGTTGATTGAATGTTATCGCTGAATTCATTGCCATTTGTTGCTGACAGCGAGTGTATCATTGTGAAAAGAGCTGTGAAAGATATGGCGTTTGAGGCACCAGTTATCAACAAGGTAGATGTACGAAGGATTCTTTCCATTATCCCTCGATAGCTGATTTTAATAACGCAGGACACCATACAATTGCACCTTACATCAATATAGGCTTGAAGACTCTGGTAAAAAGGCATTTGGAATGTTTTGGGTATATACCCCATGTATCCCTATAGCCTTCCTTATCCACTTATGTATATAAAGCAAGAGCTGACTTGTTTGATCTATCTTGAAACTAGACAATTCTGAAAATGTTTAATTTTAGTTTGCTAACGCTTTGACCACCACTCTAGGTAAAATTTTCATTAAATATGTATGTATGTAGACATACATATAATAACTTTCTACCGCGACTTTAAATAAAAGAAATTATTATTTATTTGTATAATTTACCTTATTGTCTTCATAGTCTGCCGAATCTCCTTCACTGAGACGACGCTGCAGAGCTCGTTGTTTGCGATCACGACGTTTTTGATTCTTTTTACGTTGTCCCAAGATACTGGAATCCATTCTGCAAAATGTTTATATTATTTCTTATTGTTTAAATCATTTTAAAGTGAAGTGATCAATTTAAACAAATTAATTTTAATAATAGTTTGAAAATAAAATATTTATGTGTGTGTGCTCGAGTTCTTATTTATCGTCTTGTTAAGTACTTAAAGATAACAACAAAAAAAGAACACTTCAATTTGGTTTTTTTTTCTTGAGTATTAGATAATTTTTCATGCTACACTTTGTAATGCATTTTAAATCCAAGGATAGAAGCAAGTAAGGCGAAGACTTGGGTTTTTACTTCAATAATAAGCTATCATGGAAAATTAACAACAACCAGGGAGACTTAAGGAAGACCTCAATGTATAATACACATGCAGGAACTATAGAGGAAAGAACAGAATACTCAACCATGATTGGTGAACTGTACAAACACAGGAATTAAAGCAACTCCCTTGATAAATATGGAATTATCTAGGTATCACAGGTGCCGAAATGAGCGTTACTCTGTTGCTCTCGAACTTCATTCTTCATTTAAGTTAGGTTAGATTGTAAGAGGGGCATTCTTCACTTTTATAGCATGTTGTGCGCTCGCCCAATACGGAACAAATATTCCATATCTGGTATATTCGCATTTTCCAGGTGGAAGACTTGTCTTCTAACTTGACTGAATGCTGGACAGTGACACAAGTAGCGTTCGAGAGTTCCATAATTTTCCTAGCAAGATGTACATACTGTATGTCAACAACATCCATGCAAGCCAGATGATTTTTTAACCCTATGTCCTCTTTTCTTTTTAAATTTATCATCTTTCACTTATCGCCATTTACAACCAAGCGATAATTTTGTAATTTGAACGAACATAATTTTTAAGATCACTGAAATTGAGTTTTGTAGGATACTGCCCATCTTTGGTACCTGATAGAACCTTTTGAGTTCGCTCGAATAGAGTCTACGAGGGTAGAAGTTGGCTGGGAAGAAGATTTCATGAAAAATTAAGGAATGTAGCGCATGTTGCAAGCTAGAAGCAATCAAGTGTTTTCCATTAGGGGAAGCATTTGGTAATATCTGCCCGAATGTTAAGGTTAGGTTATTGTAGGAAGAGTAGAGTTGTAACACCCATTCACTGGGAAATCCAATTGGATCCGTTGTATTTCTATTTCTAGCCGTTAGTAAAATTACCTGCCATTAAACCATTCAATTGCCATTATGAAGCCCCTGATATCTTCAGGTTTACACTTTTCTCTCATAAAAACGTTTGCCTCAGTCACCTGGCGTTGCAATCTATGGCAATGGCAGATAACATGCTTTATGGTTCCACGTTATTCTCGCACATCCTACCAAAATCTGGAGTGCCAGTTTACCAAATGCTCATCCTTGCCCTGACCATTCAACGAGCCTATCAATACTCTTAGTATCTTCCTATTCAGCACCAGTAGCAGTTTCGATCTTTCCAAGTTTTGCCCACAGATCCCTTTGAGAGCCTCTACAATATTCCCTGATTCCCATGAACGGTTGGTCCTGTTCAACACCCAATTACTAAGTAATGACTTATGACACATTCCTACATCTAAGGATGACCCTATTTTTGCCAGCTCATCGTCTATTTAATTTCCCCAACATTGCAGTGAACGTGAACTCAACATGTCTGTCCATAAGCAAGTTGGGGGCTCTCCTAAGGTTATAAGTCAAGTTGGGTGGCGTTGGCTGAAGTAATAAGTACGTTGACTACAAAACCGTAGGTCCTGGGTTCGAGACCCGTCATTTTTCTCATGTGCCTTAGTTTCCCTTTGTATCAGTTGTTGTAGGAAAGTTCAAGTGATGAGGTATAGACACTGGTCACTGAACTATACCAGCTTCAGCAGATAGTAATCCTAATGTAATATCAGAGCTCCCTCCCTCATCGGTATTGTGTAGCAGAATCATCGGCGAAGTAAAATAACCAATGAAATGGCTTCTAAGCACAGCTTCGAAAAATTTAACTGGCCTCATTGACACCAAAGGCGCTGCAACACTGCCTTAAAAATAAAAAAACATGCAAAAAAGCAGAGTTGTAAAAGAATGAAGGCTTCCTTTATCTCTTCCTTCAGCAGCTGTCTTCTCTATCACTATCCCTTTCCTAAAGAAGTTAACACCTAGTAATAATAGTAGGCATTAATTGCTTGAGTGCTACTAATTGCCTGAGTGACGTAGCAGGTTACTTCCTCGCCTTCAGCCACATTATTTGGCCACCAGCTCCGTGGTTACGTTACATTCATCCGGTAGTCTGAAAGAACTACGAATGACCGTCATAGCACCTGTGCCTATCACAATTTTTGCTTACAGCTTATCAGATTTGACCAGAATCCCTATCCAGAATTTCCAGTGAGGGTGTTCTACTAAATTTCAACGACCTTGCGAACTCAGGAGTTACGGAGACCCGCCAGCTAAAACTGATCTCATTCAAGATTGTTGTGCGACCTGTTAATATTGTCCTAACCAAACATGCCTCTAATAATCTAAAGAGACTTCTCGCCGCCATTCCTACCACAGTCTTTTGTGGGAAGCAGGTGAAGAATGACGCCCAATACATTTTCTAGGAGAATTCAGGACTCATACTTGTTATACGAAGTTAAATGTTGGCGTGTAGCTTCTGGAGGATGCTTCTATTTGAATGGTTTATTGTGGCATTAAATTTTGTAAAGAAAAAATATCAAAGAAAGGGAAAAAGAAAAAACTCCCAATTTGCGAAAAGGTTTGCTTTCTTATCAGCAAGTTTAAATAAGAACGTAAAGCAATCATTCATTTATTGGATCAATCATTTCTGATCAAACTAACACAAACAATTGTGTTTGTTCCTGACCTACGATGGACATCCATTTCATTCTCAACTTGCTTAAGCCCTTTTGAGTAATTTTTTTTATGAGCCGGAGGTGCAAACATTTTATTCTCAATTATACTAAAGCTATGTACAGACGATTGTCAGATATTACAATAGTGTCAGATCTGGCAGTGTGCTGATAATGCCAGCACAAGGTAGATTGCCAGTTCATAAGCTTGTATCAAATTTGTCAGAAAATCTTACAATTTATTGTCAGACTGTTGTATGACATAAATTCATCTGACAAAATCGCTAGTCGAAAAATTTTCGGTTCACATGGTTGTCACATGCAAAAATTGTCATTGAAAAAAATTAAAATATGTATAAATTATTATGGACGATAATGAAGCAATTGCAATGATTTTGTTTGCATATATTTTATTATACATATATTTTTTCTGTTGCCAATAGAAAGAATTCTCTTGCAATGACGCCATTGTCAGATACATAAAATTCGCACATCTGACAATATTAAAATGTCTGACAAATATCTGGCAATAAATTTACAATGTGCTCACACGATTGTAAGATGTCTGACAATTTGTTGCCAGCTGCTAGTCTTGCAATGGACTGACAAACGTCGGCTGACAAAAGTTACCAGTTCACACGGTTGTAAGAAATTTTAAGCACATTTTACTGACAATATTGTAAGATCTGACAACCGTCTGTACATAGCTTAATGCATGCCATAAAAGATTCCAGGAGAGAATATTGGAATCTCCTAGAGACTATACAAAGCTTTCCCAAAGCAAGCTCCTAATCGTGGAATACCCTGGATGAGTGGGTTATTGCCTCCACAACCATTCTGTGAACATAGACAAGAAAATGGTAGAATAGCTGCATTCGAGTACATAAAAGTTTTTAAAAATTGTTATGAAACTTCACTGCATGTTAGCAAATTGCTTTTGTCAACACAAAATACAGAAAATAAGCCCTGGTTCACACACAGTAACTTTAGTTGAGCAACTTTTTAAGTGCATGCGCGAGAGACGAAAACATGAAGGCTCCCCTCTTCATTATCTTCTCCACTCTCTCCCATTAAGATCATAAGTTGCTCAACTAAAATTGCTATGTGTGAACACATAAGAGTAAGAGAAAGAGAGAGAGAGAGAGAGAGAGAGAGAGAGAAATTAAAGTAACAGTTCTGGACTGAGCACATATTTTAAATTTTTTACTGTAGAAATTTTTTGCAGTAAAATTTCCTAAGAAACATGATTCAAAAGGTAAAAAAATAAAAGTGAGCAAAAAAGTGAAGAAAAGAGAAAAAAAAAGAGACAATGATCGTGTAGAATAAATTTAAGCAAAGCACAAATTAGAGAAATCATACAAAATAAAAGAAAATCAAATTTGAAAGATTGCATAAAATAAATTATTTTTTAATCAAGGAATAGTTTTTTAATCAGGCTCAATCAAGTTCAGAATTTTTCAATTCTTATTTTCGTTCCACATATAAAATAAATTTCAAAATTTCCATCACATTCGGATTCATATTACAACACACATTGAATATTTACTACTGAAACCCAATTACTCCACACAAATTTTTTATTTTCTATAAAACACTTGCACTCCATAAATAAAAATATTTAAAATGAACACTAGTAATTACCTAAAGACCTGCTTTTTGATGACCTCACTGAAACGTACTGTCTTCTTGCAGCTTTCCGATAGACCGATAACCGTCTCTTCCGGTATATCACTGAACGAATGTGAAAAGGGCAACGAATTTAAAGCACCATCTACTGATATCGAATAAGCCGATGAAGAAAAGTCATCGATGGAATCACAAGAATCAGATATTGAAGGTCTAGGATCGTAACGACTGTAATGCTTGAGAATACCCTTGTAGGAAGAGCTGCCAGCACTAAAGCTAATAACACTATCACGAGATTCGGAGAGGCTGCGTTGTTTGCGCTGCTGAGAAATCATGCCAGCATTGTTAATACCCGCATTGTTGTTGAGACCGTTTTTAATCGATGGAACATTCACGAACGAAGAAATGGCATGTAAGGATTTAAGTGATTTCTCTGTGCGATCCGGAGACGAGTCCTCGTCATCGTTATCTGCATCATCGGCATTTTCGTCGTGTTCATGTTTGTTTGCTTCAGCTGCTGGGGTGGGTGGCAGAGTTTGCTGTAGCTGCTGTTGTTGTTGTTGTTGTTGTTTTTGTTGTTCTTGATATGCTTTAATATCATCGCAAGCGGACTCGGAAAGCGAACGACGTTTTTTATTTTTGCGCTTTTGCTTCTTATTTACTTTCTTTTGTTCCTGTTGACTGGCTAGACTACCAGTCATACTACTGTTTGTATCTTCATCCTCTGTGGTATTGACTGATCGTGATCGCGATTTAATTTCAATTTCCACTGCCTTTTCATCCTCCGAACGTTGTATGGAAATGTCTAACGATGGCTGTTGCTGATCCTTTTGCCTTTGCCTGGATTTGCGGGCCACCTTAAACTTTTCCTGTATCACATACTCTTGCAAATTATCACTATCTATACCCGCCAAATAGCTAGAGATGCCCTCAGCATTTGCATTCAATTGTAAATTTAAAATTACATTATTTTCCCAGGCCTCAGCATCGGCCTCTAGGATTTTAGCCTCATTTTGCTCGGGGGAGAGTTGCATGTAAAATGAATAATGTGTTGGATAGTAACCGCTACCCACCGAGATAAATTTTAAATGCAATGCATTATCATAACGTTTTATTAGCAACGTATCCTCTTGTACGTTCCGCACATGCAGTACATAAGACATGGTGTTGTCTAGGACATTACAGTCGAATTTTGCAGGTAATTGATAATCAATGTTTGGGTGTAGAAAATGATTTTCGTTGGCAACATCATCATTGGAAACTGTAAGTAGTTCATTGTCTGAGGATTGAAATAATTAATTGTTTATTTCCTAACTTACCCTCTTCTTTGAAGAACAATTCTTCACTAGCCTTGTTAAGAGTTTGTTGCATATTTAGTATAGATGTTTCTTCCTCCACAAACGATTCATTATTACTAGATAATAATTCATCACGCATATCACTTTCGACACCACTATCTTCACGACTCAAATGTAACAGGCTCTCATGCATTTGCCTTTGCTTTTCTATACTCGGCCGCAACACCGGCAGCGTTATCACCAAACGTCTCGTGTCTACATCAAATTTAGCCGTACCCTCCTTATCTTTCACCTTAAAGGGTAAATCTATATTTAAGCGATATTTAGCTCCAGCGCGCTCACTTAACAAAAACAATGTCTTCTCAGTAACATCCAATTGACATTCGCTGCTAGAATTTAATAGGGGCAATTCAATGTCTACAACTAATTCACGAGGTGTGGATAGATGTAATTTAGCATCTAATTCATTTGTGTATTCTGTGAGATCAACATCATGGCGATATTTTATTGTGTACTTTGGGGTGCAAAAATCCGACGATTTCTTTGCAGCTTTACTGCAGTCGACTGTTTTCAATGGCAAAACTTTCGGCATGCCAGCATTGGCCGTTGGTTTGGCTGGATAAATATTTTCTAAGGGATGCGGCTCATTACATTCAGCTGGTGGATCTTTAGCCAATTTCCGTATCACAGTTGATCGGGCAACACCCTTAAATTGCATTTTCGGAAATTTAAGATTGATGCGGTCTAATTTGACCTGTTAGGCGAAAAATAGAAAAAAACAAATTTTATTATTTTCTCTCATTATGCGTGTCATATCATCACGGCTTAATCTCAAGGTAGCCTTATAGTCCAAGTATGATTCTTAAGCTTAAAAACTTAAAATGGTTGCAAATGTTAAAATTAGTGAGTGACCGATATTTACAATAACGACATTCTTTCTCGAATGCTTGTCATAATAACCAACGAAAATTCGTCCGATTAGCGCTTTCGACTAAAGTCGAAGGTCGAAAGTTGCCCATAATAAGGACCAATATATGTATTTAGCGCATTTTTTCAAATATTTTTTTTTAATTTCTTTTAAAAATTTTGCAATATGTTTGTATTTTTGCTTCTAGTTCACTTTTTTGGAAATCAGTGCTGTTGGCTGGAGTACCTAGTGCGTTCACGACTAAAGCAAATTAAGACTGAGGTTTGAGCCCCATTTAAAGCGAGATATCAACATCAAAAATTTCTCAAGATTTGAACTATTGCTCCATTTTGTTAATTGTTGTTGACTTATTTAAGTGAGGAAGCCATAGTACGTACTGGTCACCGAACAGCACACGGCAGCAATTAATACTGATGTTCGGTATTATAGCAGAATATTGCTACCCCGCTTAAAAAATAGTGCGCCTACTTTACACCGGAGGCGCTATAACACCGCTCTAAGTCAAGGTTCGCACACAGCAATTTTAGTTGAACAAATTTTTAGTTGCGAGAGGAAAATATGATGGCTCTCATCTCTCTTCCATAAGCTCAAAATCTGGTCAACTAAAACAGCCCTCTGTGAACCCAATATACACAAAGGGCGTAAGCTTAGAGTTGTAACCTCATTACGCTTTCTCACTTCGGCATCTGGGGGCTTTAGTCTGTAATTCGAAATGAAAGCAAATACTTTTTAATTGTAATTTTAATAATATACAAATTCGAAATAATTTTCTTTCGTTTCGAAATACAGAGTAGACCCCCCCCCATCTTCCCTCTACACGGTTCCTTTTCCAAAATAAGGTAACACGTTAGTTCAATTGCTTGCCTCAATTTGAAATCGTACTTTAACTTTCCAAGCAAATCGGCTTCAAATCATTCGATTTCCATAAAATACCTATATTTTGATTTCTTAATAATTAATAGCAACACTCAATCAATCACTCACCTTAAATTCTCTCTCAACAGCGTCTAGCGCTGTTTCGACAAGGCACTTATGAAATGAAGCATTACGTTCGGCCAAATACAATGCATCTGGGTGGAAAACGACATCATATACCCGACAACGTTTACTCTTATTGTCCAAATCATCTCGGGGCGGTGCCTGGGCCATTGGTATAGACCAGCTGAGGCCACGAGTACCCGTCTTCGGATCTAAACATATTTGATTTGTAGGCTTTGCTACATGTTCACTCTTGGCACAATTGATAAAACATTTCTGGCTGCCGTCTTGTGAGGTTTTTATAACAAAACCCGGCAGCGGATGTATGAAACACACATCGACGCCACGTTCGGCTTCAATTTGTTTTATTTCCTCTTCATAGAGTTTACGATTTTCTGGATCTTGTATTTCCTCTATATAGTCTAGAAAGAGTTTTCGAAATTCTTCCTTTTTGAGAGCCTCCGATATGCGTTCGAATTCTTCCTTCGTTATGTCGGGATTTTCTTGTTGATTGTAGTTTGGTAATTCTGTTTGTGGTATTTTGGGATTTGTCGGCGTTTTCTGGGAATGGTGATGATTATGTGGTATAGTACTAGTTGAAGTTGAGGACATGACGCAATTTGCGTATGCAGTTTGATATATTTGCTTAGTTTTTCACTTAATTTTATTCTCCACCACCGAAAATTAATTGACACAATTTTTTAACTTAATGTGTTGTCAAATATAGTTTTTTCTTTTGCTAGTTTTAATTCCTTGTAGTTGAATCAATTTAAAAATATCTGAAAAAAAATGTATAACAAGGCAAAATATATCAATCATAATTTAGTTTGTTGACAGTTTAATTGGAAATAAAACCAATTTTGCACACACGCAAATTATACTTTGCAAACTTTTAAGTTTGTAGGGGAGAAGGGAAAATCAATGGAGACGTGAGAGTACACACTTTGATGTGGTCAAAAGATGTTGAATTTTGCTTAAAAAAAACTTTAAACGTATGTTTAAAAACAGAATTATTTTTTACTTTCTGTTCTGTTACGAATCAGCTGACTTGTTCAACCTGTGAAAATAAAAAAATTGTAAGTGACAGCATAAATTAAATAAAAACATTTTGAAATAAATTGTAATTGTTTAAAAATATTAAATTTTTACCAGAAAAACATAAAATATATAATTTTAAAACAATGGACGACGCAAAACTCATCACATTACTGGAAAACTATGACCCTACTGGTCACAAACAGCTTATAAGCAGGGAAACCGCAAATATGCAATTGCATGTTTTTTCTTGTATCACGTATTAATGCGGGGACAAGATATTTATCCGTTTCAGAACTTTTAATGAATTTTGGCATCGATTTGTTAGTGCATATTTTTGCATATTTTACCCTTTAAAGCATGTTTATGCATATTTCAGTTTTACACGCATAATTTTAGCATATTTTCGAATTTTTAGATCATAATTTACGCTTTTAGGGCATATTTTGATACTTTATAGAATTTATTTTATTTCAACCCGCTTGGCACCACCATCCTTAAAAAAACACTTCATTCCGAAAAAAAATTTTATGAAATTTTGTTTTCTAGCAACTCGTTAAAATTTCGTTTTCGAAATAAAAATTTAAGTTTTAAAGAAATTTTTTCCTGCGCTATCTGGGTTAATATGCTTACAAAATATTTTTAATTTTCGCCATCTAAATCTCTGTTCCAATGTTCTATGTAGTGTATAATTTTTTTATATATAAAGCAGTTTTACGGACGTTAGTTGCAATACAAATTTAGTTTAGCTATGTGTGATTTACTCTGCCCCGAAAAGACCTTGAAGGAACATTGTAAATGTATGAAAGTTCATTAAGATGGTACAGAAAAGATTTTTATTTGAAATTCTAGGTCAATATTTTCTTATTTATTGCAATAAAAACTATAAATTAAAATCTTGTCTTATTTATCCAAAATACAGTTCCAAAGCCTTAATTCTGATATCGTGATCTTTTGAAATTAAAGTTAAATTCTTATGCATCCAATAAAAATTAATTTGCATTATTTGTTTTAGTAGAAATTTTTATAGTAATTTTGTTTTAACCTGCACTTCAAACCCAGTTATTCTTTGTTAATTATGTTTCCGTTTTTTGGTTATTTATTTTTTTCTTATTTTATATGCAAATGTTGTTGAATTTTTGATTAAAAAATATATTTTCATTTACAAATAAACCAATTTATTATATTTTTAAGAGCATATTTTTTTACTTTTAAGCGCATATTTACAAGTTTTTAGTGCATATTGAATGCACATAAAAAAACATTTTTTTTAGAGCATATTTGTGGTTTCCCTGCTTATAAGTTATTACAGAAAAAGTAAGTACTCGAATTTAGAAGCAGAACGGTACCGCACAGAACAGCAACAGAAAGTAAAAACTAATGAAGCCTTAAAGGTAACTCTTAATACATTCTTGAGAATAACAATATACAAACATTTTTGCCTTTCAATTCCATTCAATTTTCAATACACTCAATGATCAAACAGAATTGCGGCATAAACACATTTTCCATACAAATTGACACAAAAAATCATTAATAATTAATAATTGCCATTTAAATGGATAGGTGAATTTGAAAGCAATCTAGTTTTCAATTTAAAAAGTTTGAGTGTGTAAGTAAAAAAAGTGTGAATGTATTGAAAATAATTGAAAGGCAAAAATTGAACGTGTGGTCCCCAAGCAGAGATGGGCATAATGCACTATATTTTTAGTGCACTATCAATTTCAAACATTGTGTTTAGACCAATGATAAGCAAACACATACATATGTAACGTAAAAGAGAGCAAATTGCATGCTTGTACGAGTGTACGTGTAAAAAAGAGCATAACAAAGTGCCCACGGGCGGCCTTTTGATGATCAATGGTTTAGACTCTCTCTTAAAAAAAAACATTATAAAATTGACATAACACTAATTTGAAGTCTGCACGTAACATAATTCTCTCTGCGATTGAATTTGACGCTCTTATCTTACATATTATGTTAGGTGGATACCCTATGTTAATGAAATATATCAGCCAAAAAAAAATATGCTTTACACTGAAAAAATAAATATATACATCAAGTTTTTATTAAAGTAATTTTTAGAGATACAAAAATTTCTTAAAAGCACTGCTTAGTGCTTTTTCTTATTTTGGCGCTAACGCTCAACATTTGGCGTTTTGAATCTTCAAAAAGGACAAAAAATAGTGCCAAAAGCACCAAGTTGGCATCGCTGTAACTGATACGAGTATGCATGCATTCGCCTTAATTTATATTTTAAAACTTCCACTTGATATTTATTATAATTAATAATTTTAGTGTGCTTTTGCAAAGCACTAAGTGGGCATTTCAAAAATGATGCACATTGAACTTTTGTTTATTTTTCCCATTTTTTTAATTAACACAAAGTTGTATTAGTTTACAAATTAACGCTTTTGTATACATACATCTATAATTAAAAAAAACGTTATTTCTTCGATGACATTAAACATTTTATAAGCGTTGTTTTTGAGATTTTTCTGTTATTATAATAACATAAATAACTCACTTATCATTTATATTTCTATAAACAAAATTTAGTAATCGTAGGGGCATTATTATAACTTGTCGTTAGTTAAAGGTAGGATTTAAGTAGCGTATAAAAAGTTGTTAATTTTTGCAACTTTACTTTAAGCTAAAGTAAACGATAAGTTAAAGCCAAGTTCATCATACCTGTTACGTTAAAGTATAGTTGCAATAAGTCCTAGTTTACACTATGCAAGTCTTATTGCTAAGCCGATTAGTTTGAGGGAGAGAGAGAGAGAGACGAGGGGAACAGAAACGTTTTATTTCCCTTCGTTTCACTCTCTTAACAAACTAATCAGCTTAGCAATAAGACTTGCATAGTGTAAACTAGGACTAACGAAAAACTATTTTTACATACATATCGATGGCTTAATATAAAAAAGGCCTAACTCGAATTTTCAATATTTTACAGGAGAAGCAAAAAACTGAAGAAAAATCAAAGCATTTGCATGCAGAATTAGTTTTTTAAGTTGCCATAACTCCTTAATTTTGAACTGTAACGTACTAAGATCTTCAAGGAGGATGCAATTATTCGTTGTCGCCCAGAAAACATTAAAAATGCGATTTCGAAAAAAATTGAATTAGGCCCTTTTTATATTAAGCCTAAGTACATATCGCTCCTTTATTGCAACATAGTCATATCTCGAAAAGTTTCATATAAAAGGTTTTTGAGAAAAGATAATAAGTATGTATGTATGTATGTATGTATTTTTATATCTTCATTGAGTTGTTGTATGTAAATTGAAAACTTGAAATTTATTTTCTGCAAAACTAGCTTTTTTAAGTTATACCACTGTTGCAGTAAAAGAGCGATATGTAAATAAAGTTAACGCTAAATTGAAAGTAACAAATTGAAAATAATTTATGTGCACATATGTATATGTACATACTTGCTCACATTATGTATTTATCATACTAAAAACTATTGAAGATAAGCATTTAAATACTTCATGATTTATGCAATTTTTATATAAACAACCGAAGAAATTTGAATTATTTAAAACCATCTATTTGTATTTTAAAATATTTAAATAAAATATCTTATGCAATTCGTACCTACTACACGCTATTTTATTCAAGTTGCTTTTTTTAAGTTCAATTTTTCACTATGTGTACGGTTGTTTACTGTTTAACAAATGTTTTTGTAATGAAAACTTTTTGATTATATGAAATTTACATAGCATTTACCGGCTTATACTACATACATATGTACATACATACATACTTATAGAGTGGCACGAACGAGTGACGCCAACGACCACTTACCGTAGCTTATACACCGAGTACAAATTAAGAAAATACCTACATATAACAAATGTAAAAAATCAAGAAAACAAAAATGAAAATACAAATATAAAACAATAATAGAGAATAATCATCAACATTTGTCCCCATTTTGTTTTGAGTTTTATATTCTTTCTGCTAGCTCGGAAATTGTATAGAAATGTTTGAAATTATAGAAGTAAGTTTTTATATAATTACAATGGACCCAATTGGGTCTCCGAGTGGAGGTGCATCTTTGGCACCACCCTTCCTAACATAGAAGTAAATGGCTTAAGAAACATTTTTTTAGCTTATTTTGAATGGTTTTAGTTAAAATTTCACTGATGGTTTTTATAATAAAAATCAAAAGATAATTGAGGAATTCAAACGGTAGTTATAAAGGTCATATTCGGTCCTGTTCTGAAAATCACGATTTTTTAAAACCAAGTAATTTCAAATAAATTCAGTAAAGTGCGGCTTTGACATGCCCACGAAGGTTCCGTACAGACACTATATACATATACTAATGTAATACTATACGAACTTTAGCCATATAACCTGAAGAAGAAGTTTTTTAACAAATTTTAAATAGACTGTAAACTTATTTTCGGTTTTTATAATTTTTTTTTAGTTTTGGCGCTTTTTCTTAGTTTTGACGCTTTTTCCATTTTTAGCGATTTTTTTTTTAGTTTTGGTGCTTTTTTTCGTTTTGGCGTTTTTTTTTTATTTTGAGATTTTTAGTTTTAGCGTTTGGAAAATTTCGAGCAATTTGTCAAAATTACATAGAATACCCTTTAATTTAAATTTTTTTAAATTTCAGTGTTAATTGGTGTAGACTGCATTAAAAATACACTAACTTTGCAAAATTTCAATGCTGTGGCATAACCACCAAAAATGCTTAAGTGACATAATTTTCGAACTTGATTTTTTGACCAAAATTTATTATTTGCGATTGTAAATAATCGATTTTCGTAAAAAAAACAAGGTACACAAAAGTGTCGGTCGGTTAAGCTTTTTTGGCGGTTATGGCGCGATATAATTCTATATACATATCGTTACCTTAAAATATAGAAAGGCCCTAACTCATTCGATACATTCGGCCATGTCACAGAGTTCAGTTCCAACAGTCTGGACACACCTGACAAATTCCCGTATTTTAGTTTTCTTTTTTATACACCATATCCTACAAAAATGGGGTGGATTGAATTCCCTTTCCGAACGGAATTGAACTCTGTGACATAGCCGATTAGATATTTTTCCATCGAAATATACAAAAAAAAAACTCGATTTAAAAAAATAATGATTTAAGGCCTTTTGCTTTACAACACCCTTTAATTTTTAATTGTCATCTATTTGTTGTTATAGCGGCCATAGTTTTACGTATTGTGTGAAAATTTCAGGTCCGTAGCTCTTACGGTTTCATCTTTGGTGTACGAATTCTAAAAAAAACTTTTAATGGGCCTAATTACGAGTGTCGTATTTCGACTCCTACGAGTACTACAACGATTTTGTACTAGATTACAGAAAAAAGTTTTGTAATGTTCTTTAGTATACTACGAAATCGTCGTATTCAAAGTCGAAATACGACACTTATAATTACCCCCAATAGCTGACTTGAAATCACCGTGATTTCACATGTCGTGATAGGCAGAAAATGACCGATTGTTATATTTTAAAAATTTCGTTTGAAAGCAAAAACAATTACAGTTGACAAAAAACTTTTCGATATACATACATATTTATACTAAATTTTTTTGTTTGCATCAATAAGGCCCTTATTATGAGCAACTTTCGAACTTCGAAAGTATTGTATTATGACGAGCATTCGACAAAGAATGTCCTTATTGTGGATATCACTCACAGTGATTTTTAAAATTTTGCAGGAAATTTACCTAAAAATAAAAACTAATAGTTTTTAATAAGTTTTCATATTAAGTCCTCGTCCATATAGTGAAACATTTGCTGCGAAACATTTTTGATTTCTCTTTTGGAACTGCATTCGTGGCCATACTGTGAAGTTTTTGTTTTGCAACTTGATACATTTTCTCATATATTTCTCATGAGAATCAGGCAAGAATGACGTACTAAACAAGAACTTCGTGTACATGAAACAAAGTACCCTTTGACATTCCTCTTTCCCCTCTCGTCTACAAACTCGTTCACTGTATGGACGAGGACTAAAATACTTCATCGAAAATTAAATTTTGTTCGATAGAAAATTCGTTGCTCAACGAAATTTTCGATGCTCATAATATGAATTGAACATTAGATTTTCGATGTTCGAATAACGATTTACAAATAGGAACCTATAAAGCATTTTATTGAGGAACTTTATATTGTATTTAGTGAAAAAAATTGAGATCATTAAAGCAACTAATATAAAAATTTCATTACATAAAAAAATAATTAAGAAATGCAAACAAAAAAAGTATTGGCGACTTATGAGTTCTTTTAAATAATCTGATATATTCTGTATAGGTTTTTCGCCACTCCTCTAATAGGAAATACACATTTTCTTATTCTTTATTCCAAATGACCCCAAAGGTGTTCAATGTTAATATCCGAGCACTGTGGGCTTGTTTTTATTATTTTTGGCCAGTTATATGTATTTAAGGCTTATTCGCAAATTGTTCCTCAGTAAGTCAATTTAACGTCGATGGATCCATTATTCCATTCATAGTTTTTGTCTTTTTTAAACATTCAAGTATAATTATTATTTTCATTCCCTGATCAATTGGTTTATATTAGGCGTGTTCCACAAGATTTCGTGTAAGTTCGGACTAATGAGAGTAAAACTAAAACTATGTACTCTCTGAATGTGACAAAGCTATCCGAAATTGCTGGAAGCCAAAAAAAACACAATTGCATATCTTGAAATACTACTTAAATTAAATTTAATTTAAGTGATTTTATTTGCTTGAAACGCATAACATCACAAAAACAAAAATTTGCCTCATTGGCAACAGCTTTAACTGATTTGTAAAATAACTTTAAATTTTTAAAGGAAATGGAGAAATATTCACAAATGTACTTACAAACTCAAGTTTTTTAATATAAAACTTTCCATTTGGCTTTTTAATAATTTTTTAAATAAAAAATTGTTTTCTTTATTTGCAAATATTCCGATTAATTTTTTAGTTTCATATGTAAACAAAACAAAACAGCTGATTATTTTATTCTTGTCCGAATTCACCTAAAGAAAAAGTTCGCCCAATTTTGTATTGGAAATGAAAAAATTAATCTCTCATTTGCTCTCAAAATTGCATCTGTAACAGACCTATTATTATTAAATAAATGTAAAGCCTGATTACGAAAATACTCCTAACCGGTATACTGTGCAACTTTTTGAAGAGTGTGGAGCAAAGCGATAACAGCAAGAAAGTACTCAATAATATTGCCTACTTTATAAGTATGTATGTACCTTAACTGCCAGTTTCTTCTTTTAAATGTTTTTATTAAAAAAATGTATACTTTGTATTTGCTTACTATTGTTTATATTATTGAATCATATGTTTTTCTCATCTACTGGATTTTACTGGCAAAAATTTGTCCACTAAAAATTTGCCGAGTCTCAGTCAACAACTGTCAATTTACTCTCTCAATTGGCACTCTCTTTTGCAAATTTATGTGTAAACGAACGCATTTCAGTAAAATCCAGTACAAATTTGCACAAATTTTGGGGTAAACAAACGGACCTATAAATAGACAGACGAGAATTTTGACTTGTCTTCTATAAACTGGCAGTAAGAGTTAAAAATAGTAATATTGATTGACTGACTGACTGAACACAGTTTGGAGTTTCTTTAATTTATGCAGTATATAAATTTCCATTAAATTTTGATCTAAAAAAAAGAAAAGAATACTTTCATTATCCAAAGTTATAAATGAAGGTTAGCCGCGAATAACGTTTTAAGTGACAAAATAATAATTTAATAACAAAAAAACGTGTTTTAAGGCAAGATTGTTTTTTTCGTTTAAATTTTTTTAGCGTATCGAGAATAATGATAACTAGCATTAACTTTTCTTTTTGTATCTCTGCTACATTTATCAATTATTTTCGACAATTTTGTTTGCATAATTTTATTAGATACTTACAAAGTTTTCCACTGACTGACTGATTGTAATTGTATTTTGACGGGGATCAGATGCATAATTTTAGATGATTTGATGTTTGAACAACTCAAGAGAGTTATGTAAATGGTAATATGTGAAAAAAAATGGTTTTTAAAAATTGTCTTTTACAACGTTATTCGCGGCTGTGCTTCAAATGTTTCAGGGATTTTTTTGTAATCAATAATTGCTTTTTAGTGAAACTTATTAAATTCCTCCAATTATGTTAACATTTTAAGCATTGATGTACATATTTATATGAATTTAGAAGAGAATAAAATAAATATAAGTTATTTCATGCAAATATGTACATATGTAAATACATACATAGATACATAAGAATTAAAGCTTATAAAAAATATTTTAATAAATAGAAGTAATTGTAATAATGCGTTTTTATTGAAAAAGAAAACGAAACAAAAAATATACTGATTAGTACGTGATTGATTATGAAAGTGTAAAAATAATGATAAAATTAAGGGGCCATAAATAGCCGACTATTAATAATTTACTTGACATACATATAATGTAATATATAGTTAATACATACATATGTATGTATATACCTACATATGTATATGCTTAATTAAAAAACAAAAGGGAATTCAAATAATTCTCGAGATTATACATATATTATTTATTGGCTTCTATTAGTTTTTATCATCAGTTTTCTTCATTTTATTTGTAAATGTTATCTTTTCTTTCGCTATATTATCATTATTATTATAGAGAAATACAAAGTGTATTTACATACATGCTTACATACATATGTATGTACATATACATACATATGTATGTATATGTACTATGTACATATGTATGTATGTATATAGAATTTTAGTATGCAATGAAACATTTTACATGAAGCAAATAAACAATTGTTTTATCAATAAAAACAATTAAATTGTTACATATTAAATACCTAAATATATATTATATACATACATACATACATACATATGTACATACATATGTGCCCTTAATTATGAAAGTGGTCTAAGTCATGTGCATTTTTGCTTCAAAATATCAAACAAATCTTAGAAAATCTTCAATAAATATTTAATAATTGTAATCTACTAAATATCTCGACGAAAGAAATATATGACTTAGACCACTTTCATACTTAAGGGCACATATGTATGTACATATGTACATATATACATATGTACGTTTAAAGAATGCATTTCATAAGAAAGCGAATAAAGTGTATTTTGAAGAACCCATTACAATCTTTTATAGAAATTGAAATAACGATAACTGCCATATAACTTTTTCGACCGAGACCTATTTTAATTTAATCGTAAGCGACATGTGGTAAACAATTAACTTTTTTTATGGTCCTATCCATATAGAATTATCAAAATGCCAAACATTTTATAACTTTTAAAATACAGGCTGTAAAATTTGATCATAAGTGACAATTTACGTATATGTAAAACATATTTGAATATTATAAACAAAAACTTCCTCAGAAAATTGTATGGCCATTAATTTTTGTCGCTTACGATTAAAGCGAAAATATTGCTCGGTATTTATTTATGTATATATGTATGTACATAGTATGATGTAAATTAGAGCACCTCATAGAAAAAAAGTTTTGTTTACCCCTCTCAAATTAAAGTTCGGCCTTTTTATTGTGGATTCCCAAAATTTTTGGGGGGAAAGCAATGAACTTTCGTGAGTTGTACCGTGTTAAAGAAATGTATAATTTTATAGTTTTTTTTGTATAGTTTCTTCTCCCACGACAACATATTAAAATATGTAAATTCAATAAAGAGCGACTGTGACTCGCACACGAAGGGTTCCATACGGACACTACATATATAATACTATACGAACTTTAGCCTACATATGTACTATGTATGTATATAATGGAATATTTTACCTTATGTAGACATTTTTTTTTTAATTTAAGTACCCGGTTAATTTTTTTTCGGTTTTTGAAAATTTTTCTAGTTTTGGCGGTTTTTCTTATTTTTTTACTATTTTTCGTTTTTGGATTTTGTTTCGGATTTTGGCTTTTTTTTGTGGTAGTTACGGCGATTTTTCGCTTTTTGGCGATTTATTTCAGTTTTAGGAAATTTTTTTAGTTTGGCGCTTTTTTTTATTTTGGCGATTTTTTCGGGTTGAAGATTTTTAAATTTTGAGATTTTTTAGTGTTATGTTTTTTTTAAATTTAAAGAGTTTTCCTCTTACGGTTTCCAAGTTACAGCAATTTGTTAAAATTACATCGGCAAAGCTACATTAATTGCTAGAATACCCTTTAATTTTGATTTTTAAAATTTTAGTGTTAATTGTTGTATTCTGTATAAAAATACCAGCGTTTAAAAAACTTAAGTCGAAGTAGCAAAAGTCGTAAGATTTTTTCTTTTCGCTGCTTTTGCTTTTTCCAACTGTTTAAATTGAGCCAATGCTTTTGCTTGTGATTGTGAAAATAATAAACAGTCGCAGTCGAACCAGAAGCAGAAAACGAATCATGAACAATTGCGCAGTACTTTCGCCAGTCGACGATTTCAAAAGTTTGAATTTGATTTGCTGTTGCTTTTGGTTAGTCCCATGTTTACACGTTTCAACTTTTGTTGCTCAACTCGTAATTCAGCTGCAAAAAAAAAATATATTTGTATTTCCTACTCCGTCTTTCTAACAGCTGAATTACGAGTTGATCAAACCGGGTGTGTGAACCGGGTCTGTATGCTTTTGAATGTACCAAACAGTAACAGTCGAAGAAGAAAAATTTCTTGCTTTTAAGGGCTTTGGACACGATCAAAATGCTTGCTGTCAAGTTCGTGTACGTGTGCTTGCTGGCTTGATATTAACAGGCTTGATGACCCACCAAGCATTCATTTATATTTTGATTTTGTACTGTTCGTTGTTTAAAAAAATATATAAAAATTTCTAGATAAAGAAATTTAATAGCAATAATGGCAGCACTATTTACAAAAAAAAAAAAAAAAAGAAATGCGAAATAAAATAGTTCTCAACACTTCTTTTTTCTTCACAAGTCAAATTTATGTTTTTCTTCTTTTAATTCCGATTTGTTAGCAACTGTTCACAATGGAAATAAAATTATAATGAAAATTTGTTCGTGCTTGACGGGTTAACACATACACGTATATAAAAAGTGGCAGCAAGCGTCGTTGGTGTCACACATACTAACAAATTTTCACTCATACTATAACCAATCTCATCAAGCATTTTGACCGTGTCTAGACCCCTTTAGAGTTTTGCCTAGCAGAATTGATGGTTGTGGAATAGAGACGGAATATATCCTTTTGTGTGCTATCTCCTCTTTATCATCTCTTATTTTAACTGAGTTGCTTAAGCCCTTATGACACTTCATCTTTTCTTCATTGATTTGATATTGAATTGATAGAAAGAAACAATAAGCGTAAGAAAGAACAAACTATATAAAACAAGATGTTTAAATGTCGTCAAATTTTCGTAATTAAAAAATAGCTATGTTTGACCATAAACCGCTAAGTAGTGAACACTTTTATGTTTCAAGCTTGAAATGTAAATTTTAAGTTGAAAAATTATACATTTTTTTTGACAGACCTTCATTTGTTATCAATAAATTTAGTCAAGTTGTTCGACATTATTTCATTTTTCTTTATATAGCTGAACCCTTTGCACCTGTTGAATTTTCTTATTACAATATGTTCGCACTTTTCTCTAAAACTTATTAAATGAAAGAAAAATAAAGTGTCATATGGGCTATAAACGGATTCCTTAACAGCCGTGTTAGGTTAGGTTAGGTTAGGTTGAAAAGAGGGAAGATTATTGCAAAGATACCCCAATATAAACCTTAACCAAACATTAACATTTTAAGTCTTCACTTAACATTAACTATGTTAAAGTTAGTCATTTTAAGTTACGTGTAGACCTCAAGTAAAATAATTCGATACTATCGATAGTATCGATAGTTTTCCAACAAACTATTGAAAATATCGATGGCATGACTATCGATAGTTTGCCAGCTCTAGGGTAAGTCCATAAAATTTAAATTTCAATAAAAATGTATATTTTCATAACACGTCGCTTACGATAAAATCGAAAAAGAGGCTCGATATATAATTTAATGTATGTATGTATATTACATGGGATTTTAACATTTTTCGTTGCTCGTTTTGGAATACCCTTTAATTTTTAACTGCGATACATTCATTTAAGGTCCGTTGCTCTTACGATTGTCGAGAAACAGCCTGTGACAGACAGACGGACAGCATAGCGAAAACAATAGGGGTCCTTTTGGAACCATAAAAAATAGTTATCATTCTATTCTATTTCGTTTTCATCGATTAGTATTTTAATGTAAAAACGATGGCAACAATTCATTAAAATAGTGCAAGACAACATACAAAATTACATTTTACTTAGAATATTTATTATTTTTTATTCGTAAAAGTGGTTTTGGAGGTCAAAAAGTCAATAAACTTTTCTGCCGTTGCTGTTTGCTGCATTAACAGGGGCACCTACACGCACACACACACGCACACACGCTCATATGCATTGCATTTCTTCTTTCTGCATTTATGCTGCTTTTCAAGCTGATGGAAACAAAAAAAAAACAATTTATGTACTTGATTCCACATGGAAATTTTTCAGTTGAAAAATACTTGAGGCGCTATAGGTGTTTGTGGAAAAGTTTATGGATGTGCATTAAAATAAATCTACACATTCATTTCTACATACTGCATACACACACACATACATACGTACATATGCAAGCTCTCTAGTATGTAGTATGTATCTATAAAACTTGCTACTTGCCACATAAATACATACATATTAGCTGAGTGGAAAGCAGATAAACCGCTAAAAAAACAGAAAAAACAAGTTGTTAGTCCTAGTTTACACTATGGAAGTCTTATTGCTAAGCTGATTAGTTTGAGGGAGAGAGAGGCGAGGGGAACAGAAACGTTTATGTTCCCCTCGTCTCGCTCAAACTAATCAGGTTAGCAATAAGACTTGCATAGTGTAAACTAGGATTTAGCGATGATGAGTCGTGCATTAAACAAATAGTACAACAAAATTGATTTTATTAAAAAAAATTATTTTCTCCAAAATTTTATTGGGATGAAATAAGTAAATAGATATGTATGTATGTGATGGAAATATAATTTCTTTAAAAGGATTCGTTTTGAAACGATGTAATGAATACCGAAAGATTTCGCCATTTTTTTCAAAATTGCTTTTTTTTTGGTTTTTATTCAACTTAACAAGTCTTTAACAATGCCTTTTATATTTAATGTTGGAAATATTAAATTCTTACCCACCAATATTTTTATTTTTGAGAAAAAAAATCTCGAAAGTTTCAGCCAATCGGAGCATTTCTGGTGCGGCGCCTGGCTCTTCTCAAAGTCAGTAACTTTGGTAAAATCTACACTTTTTGCCGAGTAACTCAAAAGCTATTTATATAACCTATACAGCACAATTGTTCCTCGAGAACCCATTATTTTAATAAATGTTTACACATCTCGAATTCCTTATATTTGATAAAGTTGGTTGTTTTGGTTGTTGTGTGTACAAAGACAGAGAGAGAGAGAGAGAGAGGAAATCGTTTTTCGTCCTTCGTCGGCGAAGAAAATAGAAATAAATCTATCTCAGAGTCAGCGTGACCGTTTGACCGTCGTCACGCACGACGAATTTCGTTCGACAACGGTGTTGTGTTCATTTTCATATGCACGAACGTGTTTTATTTTTTATGACGAAAGTTCGCACCGAAAAATTTGGCGTGTTCAATGTTGTTTACTTTTTCTCTGTCGGGAAAATTGGGCATTTATTGCATAGTATAGGTCAAAACGACAATAATAATATATACAACAACATATGCAATAATATTGTGCAATGTGTGGGCCGCTTAAAACTTATATTCTGCAAAACTACTTACATAGTTTTTTAATTTAACATCCCTTATTTTTTTTGGCTTATGTCACATTTTGTTTTGAGATTATTCATCACACGTTTTAAATTTCCAGATGTGTCAAAAATGGCAATCCAATATAAACCTAGAAAAAATACTTAGTCCTAATTTACACTAAGCTCATTTGCTAGTAGGAGAGAGAGAGACGAGTAATAAGCAATAAGACTTGCAGAGTGTAAATTAGGACTTAGACTACATATATGTTTACAATCAAAGTTATAATAATGTACACACAGCACAAATTTTTAAAACAACCCGCTTATTATAACAAAATAACCGGGTTGAAACTAAAAAAAAAAACGGTAGAATAACAACCGTTCGATCTCCCTAGTATGTACTACATATACATACATACATATGTATGTATGTATGTATGTATGTATAAATGTTTTGTCAATACTCCACAATTTGTCTGCAATAACTCCCCAGTTGTGTGCTAAAAATATAGTTTTTAAGTATCATAAAAAAACTACCTATGTACATATCGTCGGTTGGTTTCTGGTTTAATGTATGGAACATTTTTTAAAAAATTGAGTTTAATTATATATAAACAATGTGTGCTCTTTCCAAATTCGTTATTAGTTTTCCAATATTTTGAATATATCAGGAGATATAGAGCTGCAATATTGCGTCATTTCCACAATTGTTGAATATTTTAAAATTTGTTACGGCAATCGAAAACTTTTGGGATATGTGGCACATTTCCCACTGAAAAGTATTATTATTGTTATTCGCATCTGCTATGATGCATATTCTACTCAACGAACGTAATTTAAAGCAAAATACAAAAACTATAAGAACTGTTTTGAAGTATATGTATGATGACGCTAATAAACACAATAAACATGCGCTTCTGCGTTTTATAGTGCCGTATTTAGATGAATATGTAGACATAGGAGTAGAATACATTCCCTGTCGGACATTTGGCTAACTTTAAACTAACTTTAAGCTAACTATTTCGCAACGAGTACTCACTGACACTTGGATTACTTTGCAATGTAATCAACTGACTATTTTGACATTGTGATGTCCTAGGCGGTAGTCAATTGGCTCACTCTGCATTACTTTTCGACTAACTTAAAGTTGACTTTTTTAAATCACTTGGAAGTCAGTAAATTAAAAAAATTTTTCTGGGGATCGAACATGTAACATCACACATTGTATACTCAACGCTCTACCACTCGGCTAAGCTGCCATCTAAAATAACAACAGCAAAATGTTAATATAAAACTGAAAATAACTTTTTATGTTGGATGTAAAAATTTAATCAACTTTACGTTTGAATAAAAAACATATGTATGTACATATGTATCTATTACTTTTATTATTAAACAAGAAATTCTATCGTGTATTTATATAAAACTAATGAACTAAACATATTCTTCCTCGATTTTCTCGAAAACACATTTTTGTACCATACACCAAACCAGAAACCAACCGACGATATGCATATACACTTAGTCCTCGATTTACACGATACTTTTTTACACTATTTCACTTTTACACGATTTTTCACTTTTTGCTTCAATTTACACGATTTTCTAATGTGTTTTATTGAATATTTTATGAATTACATCAATTTTGTTTTTGTTTTTATGAATAGCATTTATTTTGTTTAATGAAGGGCCTAATTGTTTGTTTAACATAATAATAATAAAAATTATTCACATAAATTTGAAAACATTTCTCCACGGCAGCTACCACTAAATAAATTTGCAACGTTTAGCACTTTTCACAATTTTTTTATAGTTTTTTCATATTTTTAGATTTGTTTCCACAGAATTTTTAACATAAAATATTTTTCATATTGAATTTTTTTAAATTTTCTTTTAATTTCTTTTAAGTAAAAATATTTTGAAGTTTCGGATGAACTTTAATTTGAAGAAAAAATAGCTCAGCTGTATTTCCGCTACTACCTTGTGAATGTGCCTTGGCAGTAAAGGTTTATTTTTAAGTGTTAAGTTGAAATACATATATACTGCCTTATTCATAAAAAATATTTCAGGTTTATAAAGCGCTTATTTGACATATTTCTATGGGAAATTTGTCAAATAAACCTGAAATATATTTTATGAATTAGACCGATAATTTTTTAATAAAATAAATTTTTTACCCGATTCAGCCTTTATTTTCGATTTACACGATTTTTCATAAAAAAATTAAAATTTCGATTTACACGACATTCTCAGGAACGTATCTATCCTGTACATATGTACATAGTTACATACATATTGCTCCTCTATTGCAACATAGACATATCTCAAAACATACGGATCAGGCAGTGTTGTCAGATATGGCGATATCTCGCCAAACGTGGCGACAAAAATTTGGTTTTGGCGATGAAAATTTTGAAATGGCGATTGGCGATTTACTTGGCGATATTTTTGGCTATATTTTTACGATTTCAATAAGATAGAATAATGCTAAAAAAATATGCTTATATAAAGCAATTTTTTCACCAACATAAAATATTTCATGCAAAAAATTGTAAATGTTCTTAATTCTCAAACAAAATTTTCTGAAACTCAAGAAGTTAAAAAAAAATTATGGACCAAAAAATATCATTTGATGATAAACAACACAGTTAAGAAAACTTCCTTTTATAAATTGGAACCAACATTTTGATGATGAAGCAGGAAAAGGCTGAAAGAGTTCTCGCCTAAATTGTATTATTACTACGATGCTGCTGGCACTTACTACTTCAAGGATATGATATGTGTACTTTAACACACATTTAAGTGAACGTTAATTCCGATTTATCACAAGATTTAAATAATAATTTTGATCTTGGTGTTCAAGTTGAATTTATCCTATTAAGATTGATTTTTGCAATAAGTTATTTTTAAGTCTTTTATACGCCAGTACATTTTATATGTTAATTTAAATACTTTGCAATATTATTGCAAAGCAAATATTGCCCAATATTCCTGACATTGAAAAAGTAAACAACCTTGAACAATGTTGCCACCACATTACGCAATTCTCTTGATTGTACAATAAAAATCAGAAGTGTTTTGATATTTACGAATATGACATACACATTGGCGATATAAGTGTACAATAGGAAAAATTGCACAATTACATATCTGTGGCAATAAGGAAAAAGTGCTTAAGTCATATTTTACTGTTTTACAGGAGAGCACTTTTAAGGTTTCAAGTCGATTTTCAGGAATTTATTTCTTTTACAGATAAATTATTGATATAAATTGGCGATATAAGTGTACAATAGGAAAAATTGCACAATTACATATCTGTGGCAATAAGGAAAAAGTGCTTAAGTCATATTTTACTGTTTTACAGGAGAGCACTTTTAAGGTTTCAAGTCGATTTTCAGGAATTTATTTCTTTTACAGATAAATTAGGAAATGTTCATTTAACCTTTATTTTTTTAACCAATCATCGTTTTACACACTATAAGTAAGACATTTGAGTTGAAATATACCATATTATGACCTTAATTAAGCTATTATTCCAAATGAGATTAGAAGTCTAAAAAAAATAAGTCGGAAGTCATAGTGCTACTTTCAAATATGCAGATTACGGACGTACCATTAACTCAAAATTTGCTTATCTCGACTTAAGCACTTTTTCTTTTTTGCCACAGATATATTGCAAGTGGGTGCGCCGCTTTAAAAAACATATTTTTTATGTTTTACGATAGACGTTACCTACTGAATTTAAAATTTAACGATATTTGCAATGCAATTACATAATAAAAATATTTTTGTAGCTAAAATTTAATGTTTTATTATATTGGCGATATTTGGCGATATTCGACAAGTCATTTGGCGAGGAGGCTGAAAATAAATCTGACAACACTGGTATCAGGAGTTAATAATGCAGAAAAAAATATTTATATCATGTTTAATCTTAAGAAAAGAAGATATTTCTATATCTTGATTGAATTGTAAGCAAATTGAAAACTTTTAACTCGTTTTCTGTAAAACTAGTTTTTTTTGAGTTAATACTTTGTTGAAGTGAACGAGATTTCTTGTTTCTTATTTGATATTTACATACTAACAGTGTGACCAGATTTTAAAATAACATTAAGCTAAATCACGTTTGAAAAAAAGCTAAAATAAGCTAAAAAGTTAAATTTTAGGCCAGAAAATAAAGCTAAACTTTTTTCTACTTCTTTGATCACTTTTCAATAGTTTCTTATTGCTAAACTAACATTAAATATTACACAAACCTATTTTTTTATTATACACATTGAATATTTGTTTAATGAAATTATTTATTAATTATTATATTTTAGATTTAATGAAGAACAAAACAAAAACTTCCCCAAAATAATCTTAAAAACTTTTCAAAAATGTAAAACCATTTATACTAAAATACGAAAGTTTTTTTAAGTGCATTAATGCTATTTAAGGTAAAGCATGGATCACACTATCGGCACAATGTACGAGTTTCATCAGATCATTGAAATAAAGTCATAAGTAAAGAGCTAAATTTGCTCTAATTTATCGACTAATTGAAAGACAAGGACATAATTGCGCCACACTGCATTGGTAATAAGCCCATATAGACTTATTCCAGAATTAATTGAGTAATAATGCCATTTTGGCTTATTACTTATGACTTTATTGAGGTGGCCCGACGAAAATCGGTACATAGTGTTATCCAGGCTTAAGGCTATTTCAAGTTTTTGTTTTAAGTTAATTGATGCCGCTGAATGAACGTTCAACTCGAGTCAAATAATTTTATACCCAAAAAACTCAAAAAGTGTTTTGACCACTAATATGAATTAAACTTTTTCCATTGGAATTCTAACCATTCTGCGATTATCTACTATTTTTCAACTTTCCATTTCTGTTATAAAATTGCTGTACAATTTACATTTTGTATTTTTTGTAAACTATTTTACAATGTTAAAAGACTATAATTTTTATAAGGTGCTTATGTCTTTAATATATTTTTAGAAAACACGCAATTTAGACTAAAAAAAGGCTAAAAAAGCTAAATGAGTTTTTTAAAAAAGCTAAAAAATAAGCTAAGAGCTAAATGAAAATTTTAAAGCTAAATCTGAAATAAATAAGCTAAATTTAGCTCAAAATAAGCTAATATGGTCACGCTGCATACTAATAAAAGTCATCATCACCAGCCGGCAAAACAGCTGTTAGTGTAAAATAAATAGAAGGGCGTGGGGATGAAAAAGTGTGTGCGTAAGAAAAAGGTAGAGAATTATGGAAGAAAAAAAAACAACGTGGTGGGCTACGTGCCTTACCAGAAAAACCAGGCACCAAATTAATACACATTAATACACATTTGTATACTAGGAGAAATATTTAATATATCTCTTCCATGTTATGAAATGTCTGGAAACTTTTTGGCATTAAAATTTTATATAACACAATTAATAGAGAAGCATTCAACTGGAGAATGGTTAAAATAAAATGTTTTATTAATGGAATTTCTATAAAAAGATAAAAAAAAGTTTTCCAAGTCTGCGATTTTATCTATAAAAAGTTGTTTGGTTTTCTTTGCAACATACACACATCCATATCAACATTGTAATATGTACCCAAACACAAATTACATATACACATACATATGTATATACATATTACATATGTATGTATGTATGTACATGCGTACTTAAGTAGATACGTGTACGAGTTAAAATAAACTTATCATTTATATAGAAAATAGAAATAAATAAATATATAATAGGTTCTATGTATTATTTATTTACATTTGATTATATACGAACCGGCTTTTCCAATATATGTATCTTTCTATCCAAATTTGTATTTATGTACATATGTATCCGCGAGTTTGCAAGAATATTCTTATTGTGCGAATAGTACAAGTTTTTTTCGTTTTGTTCAATGTCAATTTACTTTTTATTTTTATGAAAAATTAAAGAAAATCTATTGAATTTTGTATTTTTATCATTTATCGCAAACTTTTATTTGCCAATATATTAACTTATTGCGTTTTTATTCACTGAATAAAAATTGTAACTTGAGCCCGTTGCACAACCGTTCACTGGGAATTGATTTTATCTACTGTTTTCTTTGAGGGCAAACATCAAGGTGATTTCGTATGTTCGCAACAAGAAATTGTATCGGTATCAAAACATCAAAGCCTGTGTATAATAAAGTATAGTTTATTTTCTTATATGGTATTTGACTAATTGGATTTGCGTATATTGATGTGTAAACTTTAGCATATTACATTATTCCTAAAATTATAGAATGTTGGTAACAGATTTCATTTAATAAAAGTAGTCGCACAAGTTCAGTGTATGTCTAGTTAGCTGTTTAGAAAAGTTCAGGTTTATGTCAAAATTAACTTGAAGTCTTTGACAATCATACAATATAATATGTATTTGAACTTTATATAAGTATGTAGATTACTTTACATACTATTTTTCAAAAATTTTTACATTTGCCTAAGTAGGTCAGTAAAGAAACTATTTGAAAAATAAACATGTGTACATATCGTCGGTTAGTTATTGGTTTGCTGCAGACATAATGTATTTTGAATATACTGTGCCGCAAACCAATGACCAACCGACGACATGTAGTTACATAAATGCATATGCAGGATACTTACCTAACACGTACTGTAACAGAACTATGAAATCATGTACTGTGCGTACGTACTGGCAGTGTTGAAATATACACATATCGTCGGTTGGTTTCTGGTTTGCTGCAGACATAATGTATTTTGAATATACTGTGCCGCAAACCAGAAACCAACCGACGATATACATACATACATTTTGTATTTCTATCTCGCTCTTGTACACAAATAAAGAATAAAAAGTTGCTGCAACAAAAATTGCAAGTCCGGACCGGAACTTAGCTTGCGACTACTTACTATAAATATACTTTGCGTTTGCGCAAGACAGATTTAGTGCCTTGTGAACATAATCAAGGATGAATTATCCAAACAGCTGATAAAAATAGTTGTTTTTGATTATGAGAGCATGTTATCCAAGGCCTATTTATCAGGTCAACGCAACTCTACAAAAACACAGCTATACAAAAAACAACTTTATGTTTAAGTTGTCAGAAACACACACAAACATGAACTAAAGTATATGGTGCAAATAACTTTTGACAGCTCAAACAAGAAAATAAACCATAAAAACAAAAATCATCGTGAGAGTTGCGTTGACCTGATAAATAGGCCTTGATGTTATCCAGCATTTTTGCATGTGCAATTAGCTTAGCAACTCTGTTGTTTGATGAAAACACACAATGTTTTCAACTGTCAAAAGCCATACACACATACAAATTAATCCTTTTTTATATATTTGTATATTATTGAATTGTTTCAAATCAAAAGATGTCATAATCAGCTGTGCTAAGAAAGTTGTTTTGTAATGGAGTCCAATAATAACATGTAAGCAGTTTAAACTGAATACATTAATAATTTAATATGAATCTTTTTATTCCTTATATACCTAAGTAAATAATTTGCATAATAATATTTATATCTGATATACCATCCTGACGAGACAAATTGTTTTTCTTTTATTTATATAATTACTGCCTTATTCATAAAAAATATTTATGTTTAATAAGAAGTTTATTAAACAAATTTTGTACGAAAATTTGATTAATAAACCTTTTATAAATACGAAACATTTTTTAATGTACATAATTATTATATGAAAATAATTCAACAATTTTGCTATATAAAATATGTATATCAGTAGTAAAATTATTTAAAGTTTGCATAATTTATTTTAAATATGTTAACGTTATAAAAAACTTTCAAATAAACCGTATCGTTGTCAGCACTGTTGCTTAAAACAAGCGCTAAGAAAACAGCTGATAAAAAGCTCTCAACTTAAATATGTATGACAGTTTCAGTTAATCTATTACAAAAATTTTATAGATCATCCAACAGTATTAAAAACTAATTTGTCGTGAAAACTTATTCTACAGACTAAAAATGTTATTTTGTTGTTACAAAAGAAAGCTTTTGTGCGTAAACTGAAATTATAGTTAATAATAAAACATAAATAAGCGGGTGCAATAACTAAAAATGCCAGCTTAGCTGAATTTAGCTAAAACGTAAATTTTTGTATGTTGCAAGACGGCACTTAGTTGAAGTGATTGTTTGTCTTCTGTGTCATCTGCCGAGTAATTTGAATTGTATAAACAAAATGAAAATATCTTAGAATTGTGTAATAAGTGCGGGTTATATGCAAAAATATCTTTTAAAAGTTAACAAATGCATCAGATAAAATCTTATTAACAATTGGCGGAAATACGTGGTTGTATGTGTGTGTGTTTCCTTTTTGTATTTTTTCCATTTCTACAATGTTGCCAACGCTGGAGCACAATTTCCATGTTGCCATAGGCGAATAATATTAAAAAACAAAATGTCAAATAAAGTAAATAAATAAATACAAATAATAATATTTAGTAAAAATAACAAAGCATTAAGCAAAATAAAATATAACAAAATGAAAAAATAAATAAAAGTGTAATAAAATAAAGTGCTAAGAAAACAGCTGATAAAAAGCTCTCAACTTAAATTTGTATGACAGTTTCAGTTAATCTATTACAAAAATTTTATAGATCTTCCAACAGTATTAAAAACTAATTTGTCGTGAAAACTTATTCTACAGACTAAAAATGTTATTTTGTTGTTACAAAAGAAAGTTTTTGTGCGTGAACTGAAATTATAGTTAATAATAAAACATAAATAAGCGGGTGCAATAACTAAAAATGCCAGCTTAGCTGAATTTAGCTAAAACGTAAATTTTTGTATGTTGCAAGACGGCACTTAGTTGAAGTGATTGTTTGTCTTCTGTGTCATCTGCCGAGTAATTTGAATTGTATAAACAAAATGAAAATATCTTAGAATTGTGTAATAAGTGCGGGTTATATGCAAAAATATCTTTTAAAAGTTAACAAATGCATCAGATAAAATCTTATTAACAATTGGCAGAAATACGTGGTTGTATGTGTGTGTTTCCTTTTTGTATTTTTTCCATTTCTACAATGTTGCCAACGCTGGAGCACAATTTCCACGTTGCCATAGGCGAATAATATTATAAAACAAAATGTCAAATAAAGTAAATAAATAAATACAAATAATAATATTTAGTAAAAATAACACAGCATTAAGCAAAATAAAATATAACAAAATAAAAAAATTAATAAAATTGTAATAAAATAAAGTGAATTAAAATATAATAAAATGAAAAAGAGTGAAGTAAAACAAAAATAAAACAACATAAGTGAAATAAATATAATTTGCTAAATAAAGTAAAAATATATAAATAATCAAGCCTTTTTACCAATTCTATAGTGAGTGAAATATTTTATTACGGAAATTTCAATCTAATTAATGACGAAAAAGAAAATCAAATCAAATAAAATAAAATTAGAATGAAGGCAAATTAAATTAAAAAAAAAAAATTTAGTAAAAATATATAGTAATCAAATACATAATATATTGTATTGTGCATCCGCGGCGTCGGCTTGCATAACTTTGCATCTTCTCAAGAAAATGATTTCACTAAAATAAATATATGGTGAGTAAAACTAATTTCTTATTAAATTTATGTTTTGTTTATTGTAAATAGTCAGCTTGATTAAAGAACACGGCCATATTTCTCTTCCATCTAGTATTAGGCGTATTCGAATTATGTAAACCATTGTTACTCAACTTTTTATTTTGTTAATGCAAACCTAAATTGATTGACATTAAGTGTATTTTGCTAATAGTTTAAAAAGATTTTTAAATATAAAAATTTTAAGATAACTACAACTTATAAATATATATGGCAAAATAACGTACTTTTGTAAAACTACTTGAACAGTGTTATCTTCATTACAATATATAGAAACTGCATTATCCAGTACGTATAATGCCGATAAAGTTTTCATAGCGAAAAGCTTTTATATAGGAACAATGTATATGTATGTATCAAGGCACATTCACAAGGTAGTAGCGGAAATTCAGCTGAGCTATTTTTCTTCGAATTAAAGTTCATCGGAAACTTGAAAACTTTTTTACGAAAGAGAAATTAAAAGAAAATGTTAAAAAAATTCAATATGAAAAATATTTTATTAAAAAAAATTCTGTGAAAACAAATTTATAAATATGAAAAAACTATTAAAAAATTGTGAGAAGTGCTAAACGTTGCAAATGTTGTTAGTGGTAGCTGCCGCGGAGAAATATTTTCAAAGTTATGTGAATAATTTTTATTATTGTTATGTTAAACAAATTCTATTTTTGAAGTTTTTGATGAACTACAACCCATGTTGTTTTTTTCATTGTTGTATTTTTTCATTGTTTTTGTAATCCTGATACTATGTACCTGGAAATGAATCTGCCTTGGTATGTATATTATTCACACATGCATACCTACTGCCTGTCGCACGATGTCACCAGAAATCGTTCGTTCGACAAATTGTATTGCAAACAACAATAAAATTAGAAAATTTGTTTTTGTTTTCAATATAAGTATTCGATTGAACGAATTCTGGTGACATCGTGGGACAGGCCGTTAATTTATTAAAGTTGTAAGTAAATTTTCAAGGAGAATTTACTTATGTACGCGTATTTTTTATTTTGGCCTTAATTATTACCACAGATTACCGAAATCGTAACGATTTTATATGACATAGATGATACGATTTCACAGCGATATGTAGTTATGAATTGACTTGTTTCGTTTTATACACAAACCTTGTATACTATGTATGTAATCAAACCCATATAAACATGGGTTTCATTAAAGCTACTGAAAGAGTTCGACACAAGTCTAGTTATAAAATTGTAACGACAAGTCAGTAAAGGCTCAGTAAGGGTTGTCTGATTTTATTCGACCTATTTCGCCAAATTGATTTTAAAAATCGCCAAAATCTGTTTTATGTAGTTTTTCTTAATATACATATATGTATTTGATGATAAATTTGTTTATATACCTATACCTACATAACACTTTTTTTAATATAAAACTGAAACGATTTGGGGAGAGAATATAAGAAATAAAAAAAAATATTAACGGCCACTCTAATGTACATTAGGGAAGTAACGAATACCAGTTTAGCGAATGCGAAAACGAATAATACATTTTAATTTTTCCGAAAGCGAATGCGAATGCAAATATTACAATGCGTTAAAAAAATCACATGAAAATAAATTTATCTAAGAACATGAAGTTGTGTTGTATACATAGATCTACTTGAGTCTTGAATTCAGCAAATCTATATAATTAATAGGCGAACACGTTTTTTGTAATCCCTTTTACGCCGGAACTACTGCACCGATTTGGGAACGATTTACATATATCATTTTAAAGGAATTTTTGCACAGATGTGCAGAATCTATATTTTATTGAAATCGGTTTAGTAAGTTGCTACTATTACATGCAAACATAGTACACACGCATTTGTTAGCTTACACTGTGTGTGCGTGTGTATGTATATTTGTGTAGTATTTTTCTTGCTATTCCAATTTTTTTTCTTATTTGTTATTGTATGAAAGCCATAAAGCTTATAGGAAGAGAGTTCAATAAATTGAATTAGGTTTAATAAAGAGATTTTGTTTCTGTTTAGAATACAGACGATTGTGTCGTCCGTTTGGTACCTAGATCTAGTATTTATTAATTTATTAGGAATAAAAATTGTTAAACTGAAAGATATATGAAATCATATTAAAATAATACAAAATGTTAGGCAATCAACCCATTCGTATTTTGACCCTAAGACCTTGAACTAAGTTCAACATTTCCTGTAAAATGCTACCAAAATACATATTAAGAAAAATTGGAATGAATTGTTCATTAATTAAAAATTTTTCCAGAAGTAGTACTCTGTTCATCTTGGGAAAAACATATGAAATATATCTTCAACATTTTAAGTTTTCATGCGGAATAATATGAGTGGCACTTGTTTCGCAAAAAAATTACAACAAAAAGAAGGATTAGTTAATATTTTTGCATTTCAAATTTTTTGGACGAAGTAATGATGTGCTTAACATTTTTCAAAAGTTTTAACAGTAGAAAATATTTTCGCGCAATTCAAACACTGGCTTTTTCACAAACTGGAAAATATTTCCAATATTTTTCTCTTAATATTCGCTTTAAGTATTCGCATACATTTTAGCGAGTGCAAAAGCGAATGCAAATAGCAAAAGTAAGCGAATTATTTGCGAATGCGAACATTCGTTACTTCCCTAATGTACATACATACGTATATGTATATGTACATATTCTGATTTAAATTGACAGCTTTTAGTCTTCAGTAATTTTTTTCGGAGAATTTTGCTATCGGTATTTTGTGGTAGTAAAATTTGTTTAGATAATCATATGTTTTCCTCTATTTTTCGAAGTTTGGCTGTATTTGTTGATGCACGAATCTGCAAAAATGTGGAAAACCTAGTTATTTGTTATATTCTTTTATTGGAGGCTCCGACGTACCTTTAAGAACCTTAATAAACTTAAAACTCTTCACGGCAATGTTTTTGTTGGTACCTGTCTATGCAAATTTAGATTATTATTTGAAATTTGTTCAGACAACATACCGAAATGTCTTAACGAATTCGTTACGATAAGTGTGACTTCAGAAAAAGACGAAATCTTGGGTTTGGTGGGTCATTTTAATTAATTTCCAAATAATATTTAACCAAGTTAAAATATAAGTAATCATTGAAGCCTATTGTAAAGCAGGATTTTTCAGGATTCTTTAAGAAGGTTTTCAGCTATTTCTTGTCGTTTTTCAACTTTTTGCAACGTTTTATGACTTTTACGTTTTATGGTGTTTAATGACTTTCTATGCATCATCTTACGGAAAATAATCTAAAATGTAAATGTAAAAGAAATAATAATCATTTTCAAGTACATATGTACATATTTTATCAAAGTAAAATTTTTCACATATTCAAAGTCTGGAACGAAACATTCTAAAACCAATTACTATCTTATTATTGAATCTTTTTATTTAATTCAAAATTTAACGCATATCTGCATACTTATGAATTCTTTTTTATATTAGATCAATTAATTTTACAATCTATATTTATCCAGTTTTAATATTTTTATTGTATATTTTAATTTAAATATCTCCATTTTACCAGTTTAATTAAAAATTAAACAACAATATAAAACATGATATACATTCAAAAATATTTTTGTCACTGTAAAAAATCCCTAAATCTTGTCAGCTTTTCAAACGCAATTTAAATTTGAACTTTCCGTCAGCACCGAATTATAATTTTTTATAAAATGGTAATTAAGAATTACATACATGCATATGTATGTACCCTGAAGGAAATGTCGATGGTGAAAATGTGCTGAGTCGCTTTTGACTTTGTCACCAGTACTACTCTCTAATTAATCCCCACACAATACTTTGTGCTATAGACATTTAGCATGTGCTTGTCATTGAAAATCTACTAGTAACACTAAAACAATTGACTAGGTTGTGACTACATAGTTCTTATGGGAACATGGAGACATATCAACCAGACATTTAGTGGTAAATTTCTATACCTTACGTACATACAATTGTATGAATATTGACAAGTTGTTGCAAAAGCCACCAGAAATACACCACATCTGTTTTCTCTCTTTCTTTTATACTGACGAATAGAAGAGAAATTGTAGACAATGTACCTACTACTACAATTTTAGTGTTGACATAGAGACATTTGGCCCCAGTCTGACTGCAGGGTATGTACATACTATGTATGTATAGGTATCTACGTAAGTATGTATAATTTATTTTTTGTTTTTATCAACCCAGTCAGCATTTTATGAAATTAATGATCATATTCGAGTCACTTTCGACTCCTCCGCGCGATTAAAATAAGCATTTATGCGCTCGTTTTCGAGTCGAAAATGACTGTTCATTCGGGAGAAAATGGTACCCTAGCCGGGAGTCTTCTAAAAGAGTCTTTTATGACTCGCGTTTCTGATCAATTTCGACTCACTTTCGAGACAGTTTGTGGTATTACTTACAAATACTTTTTTTTTTTAAATTTATATATATATTTATGTACACAAATTCACACACACTTTTTATTTTTTTGATTTTACTGCACGAGCTTGCTGTTTGTTTTTATTTTTTAAACAAATCACTTTCTAAGTATTTCTGGGAATCATTTTCGAGCCTTATTTTAAACGCAGAGCTGATAAATCAGTTTTTGATCATGTAAGGTAGTCGAAAAAGACTCAGTTCGGTGAAACAATCTTCCACATGCTGACTGGGAAAAGACTCATAATAAAACTTTTTTCAAATATTTTAATAGAGTTTAAAATCGATTATATCCCCGTTTAAGGTTAATTATTTAAATCATTTTAACGAAAGGGCTAGAAACTCCCAAGTGGAGAGGAGTTACAAGCTTAAAGTAATCAAAAAAATTATTCCTCATTCCTCCCTCCTCACTCCTTTAAGTTGAAATTCGAGACGGTTGTCAGATCTTGCAATATTGTCAGTAAAATGTGTTAAAATTTCTTACAACCGTGTGAACTGGCAATTTTTGTCGTCAGTCCATTGCAAGACTAGCAGCTGATAACAAATCGTAATATATCTTAAGGCTGCATATATTTTATATTTTTGCACTTTCTTTTTTTTCTTTAAAATCAAGCGTGTGCAGTACTGCCCATAAAAAGAATTCTCTTACAATGTAATGGAATGTAACTGCAACGGTAGGAAACAGCTGATTGATATATACGATGCAGTTATTGAGATAAACACTTTTTAAAATACGTCCTAAAAATGGGACAATGGCGGGTATTGGGTTAATAGCACTCCTGTAATCTTGATATTCAAAAGTATCTCTGAGAAAAATCTCAGTTATTTTGAGCTATTTTTCAGGAAGTTATAGCGCAATAAATTCATGCTGATGCTTGCAATCTTATATTTAATAATATCTTAATTTAGCGTATACTTTGGTATATTTCAAATTTAATGTATTAGTTAACGTAAAATGATGGTCCAGCTCACGAACTGTTATCTAGAGTTGTGCTGTTAATGTTAATGAACGAACTAGTTCAATTGAACTATTCTGCTAAGTGGATAATGTGGACTTGTTCAGTCTAGTTGTCCTCTTTGTTCTATTGTTCATTTTTGTCCTTTTTGTTCATTATATTCTTTGTTCCTGACCAATATGAATACAAAACATTTCAATTAAATGATTTTAACTTCGATACTTATTTAATTTTTATATTGATTATGTCTTTAATAAACTGATTTTACCGTGCTTCATTTTATTACACATTATCTAAATATTTATGTATATAAATATATCGAAAAATAATAAAAATGAACAGAATTTATTAAACAAATCACATTATTCCTGATTAAGGGCCAATTTATGAATTGATATTTAAATAAGTTGGTGAAATTGGCTCTAAATCGCATATACATACATACATACATACATATGTATTTATGTTAAATTTTTATTTTATAATGGGTTTCAGCTTTGTTTTTCTTTATAAAAAAACCTTTAAAGGAACATTATAATTGACTTTCCTTTGCATACAAATGCATTATTTTGTGATTCAGATGATGCTCTGTTGTTCACTGAACAACTGAACAAGTAAACGAAAAGAACGAACTTGTTCATTTAGTTGTTCGGAACAAAAAAGAACAATCCGGAAAAAGAGCAACTATGCCCAACTCTACTGTCATCGCTAGAACCCTCAAATAGTTTGAGAGTCCTCATTAAAAATTACGGTCTTTCTTAATTTGAGAGGGTTAACAAAAACTTGTTTTCAGTGAGTCGCTTTAATAAAAATATGTACATATCGATGACTTAATATAAGAAAGGCGGAACTCGAATTTTCAATATTTTATAGGAGAAGCAATAAACTGAAGAAAAACTAAAGCATTTAGATGCAGAAATACTTTTTTAAGTGGCCATAAGTCCTTGATTTTTAACTGTAACGTACTAAGATCTTCAAGGAGGATGCAATTATACGTTGTCTCCCAGAAAACATTAAGAACATGATTTCGAAAAAAATATCGAGATACGCCCTTTTTATATTAAGCCATCGATATGTACAAATCGCTCATTTCTCAAACAACCCCATAACTCAAAAAATGGAATTTTTCAGTTAATGATTTTTTTTTTATATTAGGAGCAGCACTCAGGGTATAACCCCTTCTCATGCAATGCATTGTGCTAGAACAAGGAAAATAGGTTATGGAGAGGAGGATAGAGAGAGTAGTGTCTGTGGATATTCGATTCAAACTTTCCCAAGTTGAAAGTGTTTAGTTTATTCCACATACGAACAGTACGGCTAAAAAAGGAATTGTGACTGTAATGCGTAGTGCGATTTATTGGCCAATCGACTACAAAAGGATGTGCCAGACTGCAGCACGTATTGTGCGTAAAAATTTTCGGGTTTCAGGAACAAGATCCATAATTTCATTAGAACACATTCCATTGCAGTAACGATAGAACAATAAAATGCACCCCACATTGCGTCGATGCTCCAATGAATCAATAGAGTTGGATACTCTACTGTCACCGATGAGCTTCTTCGCCCAGTCCATCGAACATCACACTGAATTTTCGTGTTCAGAACATCAAGAGCTTCCCATTCCTTAATATTTATAACCCCCCTAGTTACAGAGCCAGCAGCATTTTCAGTCATTTGTCTATGAGTAATCATACAACAGTGAGTCTAACGGGCGTGAAAATCGACCCTATTCGCTTGACCCCATTCAGAAATTTTTGCTAAATCATATTTCAAAGCCTCAACCTCCGGCAGGTTTGGTCTGCTGCTGAATGAGAAAGAATGGCAGATGCTGCTGTCGTCGGCGAGAGAATAGATAGGGCTTAAAGTTTGTATGTCATTTAGAAAAATAAGGAATAAAGTTGGTGAAAGAACGGAACCTTGCGGTACCCCTGAATTTATCTTGAACTCGTTTCATGAGATCCCATCTATAACAACTCTTATAGTGCGATCGCTGAGAAAACTCTATAAAAATTGAGACAAGTTATCAGATGCAGAATTAATCCCCATACTATTTTTCATATTGTGTAAAAATTTCAACGAAATATCTTGTTTACTCATTCAACTCTTGAAAGCAAAATAAAATCTTCTGTTTCCATTAAGTTGTGTGTAAATTGAAAACTTTAAACTAGTTTTCTGACAAATAAGATTTTTTGGAGTTATGACATTCTTTGATATGTGTATGTTCAGAACAAAGTTACTTACTTCATCTATTTATGAAATCCAAACTTAGAAAAAGATATATTTTTCAAGTGATTTATTTCATTCGTAAAAAATCTTAATTACGTTCAAATTAAAGTTTAAATAATATTTATTAAATTCTAAACGTTAAGCACACAATAAATAATAATTAATTAAATACGTTTTTTTTCTAATTATATACGTCATTAGCTTTGTATACATATATGAAAAAATATAATAATTCCATGAGTGGTATTAAAAACGAAAATATAAAAATTATATGAAAGACTAAAATTGGAAATTATTTTTATGTTAATTAACTCATTCACACATGCATATAAAACACACACGCATACAGCCATACAATTAATAGCATTCATATACACTCTTAAAAATATACATATATTATATAGAAACTAGTCAAACACACACATGAAGTAAGAATTAAAATTTACAAAAAAAAAAAAATGCAATAAAGCTAAAATTCATAAATTCCATTATCAAACTCATTCACACATTTCGAGAATTTAAGTCAGTTCCTTGTTAGAAACTTAAAGACCGACATTAAATATTTTCTTTCAGTGTAATAATAATTAATTACGCATGAATGCTGCCATAATGAAGGACAAGTGGTTGTGCACGGCGGGGACGACGTCTGGCATCCTCATAAGGTGGCAACAGTTCCTGTTGTTGTCTGGCTAAGTTGGCCAAATATTGCTGCTTCAAGGCATTTATGGTGGCAATTTTGCGATGTTTTTGTTGGTTGACTTTTATGTCATCACCGCCATTAAACGTTTCCGTTTCATATCCTTCCAAATCATCGTCTTTAACCAGCGGTCTGTCTTGATCCTCTTCGACAGGGGAGCCATCAGGCTTAACACGTACCACTGAGGGTCCCGTTAAATATGTTTTGTGAGCGCTGGCATCAAAAACATCTATTTGAGGATTGTGTGCCATACTGGGCTGGCCATATGCTATATCCATGTCCATGGCATATAGATTTTTATGTTCACTGCTTTCAAACATGGGATTTTTGGGATATTGACTGGCAGTTGTTGTAGTCTCGATAGATTTGGTTTTTGTCATATCGGGCTTTTGGTGGGCTATGATGACAATCGATGTGGCTGGTGGTGTAGGCAAGGGATTGCGTGTTGTAACCAGTGTCGAACTGGGATGATCCTTCATAATTGAGGTCCAAACTGGAAGATAGACAAAAGTTTAGGGAATAAATATTTTTGCGAATTGCTGTAAATTTTTATAAGCTTTAGCGCTCAAAATGCACATGTACAAGTATATCGTTACCTTAATATAGAAAGGCCCTAACTCATTATTTTTTTGATGCCGTGATTTTTGCATTTTTCAATACATTTGATTGTTTGTTTTCGACATTTACAAAAAATAGATTTGAAAAAAATAATGAATTAGGGCGTTTTCATATTAAGGTATGTATGTAGGGCAAAAAACAATTCAAAAATTCGGCCAAATAAAATGGTCCAAAGTGTGCTAAACGTTACATTTTAATTTGGCAAAAGAGACTGCATAAATAATAGCCAATTTGACAGATATAATTCAGCAATATGGCCGCTATTAACTGTCAAAGTGCGAAAGTTTCTATTGGAAGACGCTTTATAAAAAGGGAAGTTGAAATTCTCTCCTTAAGAATCTATGAAATTCTTGAATTCAATGCAGAGAATGTGTTTAGTCAGCACTTTCTGTGTAACTCTTCATTAGAACCGTCAGTTCTAACTTCAGAGCATTAGAACGGGCCCCTACTGCAAATCACGACATGTCAAATTACGGTGATTTCAAGAAAATGGATCAAATCTAGATCACAGCTTTTGCAAATTTCACGATTTATAGCGATGGAAGTTGGAATAAAATATTCTATTATACATGACAAAAACATAAAATACAATAAAAATCCACTAACAAGTGAGTTATTAATAATTTGTTTTTGAAATCACCGTGCTTTTCAGAACAGGCCCGATAGTTTTTATTTGGCTTCCACTCTCTTTAAAATGTGCTGAGTTTCAATGAAATGATATGTTTTGGGTTCGTTTTATATCAATAAAATTAAAGAAAAAAAAGAAGAGAGGTGTGTTAGGACACCCGTTTAGAGCTATGCTGCTTAGCTATATAAAAAACAAATTTCATGTGTTAAATAATAATGCAATAAAATTATACAGATTATATGATGATGTCAAATTCGCCGCACATATTTCAAAACGTTTCCATTTAGTTTAAATTAATGTATTGTTTGTGCTTAAATATGTGCAATAACAATACAAAAAGACATTGAGCAATCCTTCTAATTTTTTTTTTGTTTTGATTTTATTGCACTCACTTCAAATAACGAAACAAACCAAAATCAAATATTTTGTTTCGTTTATTTTCGTACTCTGGTTTTAAATACACAGAATTCAAAATAAAAATAAACTTATAACTGTAATAGTGTAGACTGTTTTTGTCACGCCCTAGCTCCTGTGTCTGGCATAAAGAGCATAGCTCTAAAATCTATGCAGAAGTGATGTTTGTTTATTTTCTAAACGCAGATGAACTTTTTCATGTTGGTTTTTATTAAAAAAAAACCTTTCTCGAAAATTATAACTAACCCAGGCACAAAGTGTTTCTAATTTACAAGCGTCTACTGTATTAATATTAATATCATTGAAAGTTGAAAGCAAATTGTTCATAACTTACTTAATTGACTTGCACCCCTTTGGTAGGGATCGAAAACATCTAATTGGGCATCAGAAATAGTTTGTAATTTTTCATTACCGTAGCTCAATAGATCACGTTTGCATTGATTAACTGGCACGTCAGATGTCGCTGCAGTAGCCTTACAGTGCACACTGACTAACTGGGCAAATGTGGAGTATAAATAAGACATCTAAAAAGAAAAAAATAGAAAGTAAGTACATAATAATAAATTTTAATTATTTTAAATTGAAAGACGCACTTAATTTAATATGATTTAGTAATATTTCCAGTAATTAGAATAACAAATTAGAAACGTTTTATTTTCCATTTCAATTTGTATTTTTAATTCATCTCCAAACAATGTAAATGATTTTATATGTGAGTGTTTTTTTTATGATAATTTATGGCGGCATTATTATTTCATTGCAAATATGTACTTAATTAATTTTTTAGGTTATTGAGTTGAAATTAATGACGTTCACTTGTTAATTAAAAAAAATTTATATGCGAAAAATGAACGAGATTTGTCCGATTAAACTGGCAAAATTAAAAAAAAAATATTTGTTTTCAGCATCCAAGTTTATATTTCAAATCAAATCATGAAAAACATTTTTTTTTGTTAAATCGTAATTAAATTACTGGGAAGCTTTACATTTTTAAAGTGGTATTAGAAATGGAAATAACTTGACTTGTTTTCAACATTAAATACATTTAATTACAATTGCAAATTATTACATTTGGAAAGTATTTTATCACAAGGTTGTTAGTTGAGAATCTTACAAACATTATTTTATTTTACAAACCGATTTTGTTTGTTAAACGTTTTGTAAAACAAAATAATTTTTGTTTTATAAATAAGGCCTTATACATATCGCACACTAAATCATAAAGAGTCACAACTCAAAATGATCAAAGTGTTCTTGCTTTTTTATAAATCAGTTAATTGAAGAAATTTATTGCGACCGCAACAATCAGGGCAATTATGAATACAATTCCGCGAGAAATTGTTCCCGGGTAATAATTCCAACTAGTGGCAAGTAATAGGAAAAACCAAAAATTTTAATTGGAAAAGGGAAAAATTTCTCGCGGAATTTTATTCATAATTCTTCTTGAATAATATGTGACCTGCTCCAAGAAAAGGGACCTCTGCGCCGAATTTTTTTTTTTACTTTTTGAGTGATTATTATAGGAAAAAATAGCTCTTTCAAATGCCGCAAACCGCAAGTTTCTATGTCTTTTAGTTTTTTTACAAATCACCTGTAAAGATGAACATAATTAATGAAAAAATTTAAAAATGTGATATAAACAGATAATATATATAATATTTGAAATTTAAAAAAAGTTCAATATCAAAGGTACAAAATTACAAAAATAATTTTCATAGAGGCAACACTGCATAGTGAACATCGTACAAAGTACCAGAGAGTCGAAATACATCGCCAGATGATCAGGTTGAAGGAAGAGTTGCATAACCATGCGTAAAACACGGAAAAACGAAGCGCTTTTTCTAAACGCGTTTTTCTCAATAACTTCTTTTCGCCGCAGAGGTCCCTTTTCGTGGAGCAGGTCACATATAAAATACCGTTATGCTTGTTTTTATGTCACATACTTGCGTCATTTGTACAGTATGAACAGTTGTTTGCCACTACTCAGTATCTGAAATTTTTTGAGTTGTGACTCTTTATGATTTAGTGTGCGATATGTTTATCACAAGTTTAACCTTTCTTATTTTCTGTTTAAGATAAATACATGTATATTTTCTAATATGAACGAAAAATTTTCATACAGGGCAATTATGAATAAAATTTCCTCGAGAAATTTCTCCCTTTTACAATTAGATTTTTTTGTTTTCCCTTGTACTTGCTATTAGTTGGAATTGTTCCCCGGGAACAAATTTCTGCAGGAATTTTATTCATAATTGCCCTCATAGTATTGAGAATTTTTTTCAAAACTTGGCATCACTAATTCGCTTTGAGATTTTCTACGGAAATAAATGGCAGTGTTACCAAAACATTTTGGGGGCAATTATGAATAAAATTTCCTCGAGAAATTTCTCCCTTTTCCAATTAGATTTTTTGTTTTGTTTTGTTAGTTGGAATTGTTCCCCGGCAAAAAAGTTCTCGAGGAATTTTATTCATAATTACCCTCATAGTATTGAGAAATTTTTCCAAAACTTGGCATCACTAATTTGCTTTGAGATTTTCAACGAAAACAACTGACAGTGTTACCAAAACTGATGCAACAAAATCTCCTACGAGTATTATTAAATATTTTTAAGCGGGAATTTCACCGCCTTAATTAATGTTAACAATTGAAATTCATTTTATAAACAAATTATATTTTGTAATAAAAAACTGTTTTTACTTTCCACATTACGATTAGCAAAATTTGTTAATGTTAATTTTTTTCTATTGACCGAATTTTTGTAAATGATGAACAACAGTCAAGTACATATTTATCTCTATTAATTGATCACGCAGCAGCAATAAAATTTTTATAAATGCCTTCGGCTTTTCCATCATAGAGTAGACGACATCTGGTTGATTGAGTAACGTGATTTTGAAAATATTATAAAGCTTTTCAGCTTGCTAATTTAATTTGTATAATTATGCTAATTTGATTTTTTTGTAAGATAGATTTCGAAGAAAGTTCATTAAAAATTCGCTTTTTAGGAAATACCATACAAAATGACCAACAAAACGTCAAAATAAATAACTACGTTTATTCCAAAATATTTGTCAACGTTTTGTCTATACTTTGAAAAAAATGTGATAATTTCATAATTAGTCATGTTTGCTGCTGGTATCAAATATTCTTATTACTTTTTTCAGAAATTTTGTTTGAGTTCACTCACCATAGATAAAACAAGAACTACTCGTATTTTTACAATTTGTGCAATATCAAAAAAAAATCTTTATATTGGTAGGCAAAACATTTATCATTCATGTTGCATATTTTGACGCACACAGTACAACTAACAATAAAAAACCATAAAAATGCAACATAAGTTCTGTATTTTATGAACGCTACAAGTCCGGTAAATTTTTTTAAAACTAATATAATTTACCCAACGCTTGATTTTTTTAATAGCCATTTTATTTTTTCTGCGATTGACAAAAATACATATAAATACAGTAGAATCCCGATTATCCGGCTCAAATAAAACCAGGGGTATTCCGTATAATCGATTTCAAAGCAAATCAAATCAAAAAAAATCAATTTACATACATTTAAATTTGTCATGTTTGTCATTTATCAATTTTTATTTAAATTTTAGTCGTTTAGATAATACGATATACAAAAAAACGAGCTATAACGATAGATAATGAATTACATAATACCTATGTAATTTAATTTTTGCTTGGAATGATGAGTCCGTATAATCGGATATCCGTATAATAGGTGTTCGGATAATCGGCATTCTACTGTATCTAGAAAATATGTGATATCTTCTAAACGGCCTTAGATTTTCTACAAACATAGCTAAGAGCACTCTCGATCAAGTAACCTTTGAAACAAAAAAAAAAACTAAATCAAAATCTGTCTAGCCGTTTGGTCTGTACGTTGACTCGTACGGACTTACAGATACACAGACACACACTACAAACTTATAAAAACCCTTTTTTTGCTCGGGAACTGCTTTTCCAAACAAAAAACGATCAAAAATTGTTGCCTCGACAGGGTTGCATTTTTTCACAAGAAGCGCGATTGCGTAGGATAGTGAGTCCTAACCTTTAATGAGCGCACGAAATTCATTTTTTTTCATTTTCTTCAATCAATGTTGGTGAAGCACTAACTAAATGCCGCAGCTTGTTTAAATTTCGACAGGAGTTCACTGTTGACAGACGCAGTGCTGCCCTTTCTGTTAAGAGGCGGGAATTTCAAGAACCGCCCTCTTACAAAAAGAAAACAAAAAAAATCAAATTCACAGTAAACATTTCTATTTGGTTTTCAATCCTAGGACGAATTACCGTATACATTATCGAGTAAAATTAACAGACATTTTTCAATTTGGCATAATTGTGTTAGATATCGAATTTATGATCATAGCATTCGGCATCGACTAAGCAAAGATCTACACCTATCAAGTTTTCATTCGATAGGTAAGAGCGTATCGTATACACAATGCCATACAGTGATATGTACACAAAAATTTGACGTTTATAAATTTATTTAAAGCTTAAAATAGTAAAATAAAATAAAATATGTTGAAAACAATAAAACGGCAATAAAACAAATAAGACGTGAAAAGTATGATTCCCTTCTGTTGTGTTTGTTGTGCAAAAAGATATCATGGAAACCTTGGGGCAAATTACCGCAATCGATATCGAACGAAATTTTAAAGTATTTCAATTTAACATACTTCAAATGTTGAAAATATTAAACGGCAATAAAACAAATAAGACGCGAAAAGTATGATTCTCTTTTATTGTGTCTGTTCTGCAAAAAGATATCATGAAAACCTTGGGGAAAATTAGGGCATTCGATATCGAATGAATTTTTAAAGCGTTTCCATTTAAACTCTAAACTGAAATATTTTTTAAATTTCGATTGATATCGAATGCCGTAATGCCCCCCCCACCCACTTCTTTTTACTGTGCTCGAATCGACTTCGGTTGTTATACTAGCTGAAATCACAATGGACCCAATTGGGTCTCCGAGTGGAGAAACACAAAATGTTTCTCTAATTTAATGAATTGTTGTGGAATCCACAACCGAAGTAAAAGAAAGAAACTTGGTACAATTAATAAATTTTGATACGATAGCTATCGAGTGCAATAATCCATCCATTCGATAAGTTTCGAAATTTTATTCGATACAATAGCTTACAACCCTTTTCCACACGCAAAGTTAACTTTGCAAAGTCTTAATTCAGCTGTGAGAGAAACAGAAAGAGTCTTTACTTGTACCTCTGTCTTTCACACAGCTGAATTAAGACTTTGTAAAGTAAACCTTGCGTGTGGAAAAGGGGTATTACTCGATCTCGAATGGGGTAATTTGGTCCCGGTTCTTATTTTTCTTACATACAGAATTTTGCATAAGTTTCTTTATTAAAAGGAACAATTACAATAGTATGTGCATATGTATGTATGGATATTCTCATTTAATCACCAAATCACATACACTTGTGTCTATTCTAAAGGAAAACAAACAATTCAGTTTTCAATTTCCTCTTTTCTTTTGTTTAATTTCGTGACATAATTTAACAATGTTGCCTTAATATTCTTAAAAAGCTGTTTTTATTACCTTTAAATATTTAAATTTTGCCTGTTTAATAGAATATTTTTCTATGTATGTATGTACATCCGCATATTAATGTCTATGTCGGTATTAAACCTCAATCCCCATATGTACAGGGTGGCCCAGAATGGCCGAAGTGGTTTGAATTCCTTATAACTTTTTTATTATAATTTTTTTATTATTTTTCTTTTCAGTATTTTGTAGGGAAGACTTGGGAAATTTAAAATGGAACAGTACACAATTCAACAACGATATCTAACACCAGTAATGGAAATGACAGCATCGTGTCCATTTTCAAAAAAATATGAGCTAATTGTCTTTTTCGACGAAACACCGCACCAAACGGTTTACTTAAGTGGGTGTAATTCTCGCTGTTTAACTACTCTATGATTTTCCGTAGCCCATATCCTGCAGTTTTGCCTATTAACCAACCTATTTAATTGGAAATGGAATCCGTTGCTCATAATTAAGTTATGAATAAGATCACTATTTTCTTCTGCTTTTTGACGAAAATAAATTGCATAATCAAGTCGTTGCTGGTAATCTGTCGGTTTCAGTTGTTGGACAAATTTCCCAAATCTTCTTTACAAAATACTGAAAAGAAAAATAATAAAAAAGTTATAATAAAAAAGTTATAAGGAATTGAAACCACTTCGGCCATTCTGGGCCAACCTGTACTTACATATGTACGAGTATGTTCGTCTCTTAACTAAATTTATTATTGAATAAATAATAAATAATGTTGCCTCAGACACGTACATATGCAGTCGTTTGTACAAACACTCGAATAATTTTCATTCCATTACAATTTGTGCGAATGCGGTTGATAAATGTATTCTTAAATTCTACTTCAAGCCAAGTCTAAGTACAAATGCAAAAATATGTACATCTGGTAGTAGATATCGCAATAAATGTTTCAACAAACGCTTAAAACAAATTATTGGAAAAACACACAAACGTGAAAAAAAAAATTAAAAATTGTAGTAGCACCTAAATATGTACTATTTATGGTTCAGTAGCTTTCCAAGCCCATTTGATGATTTGACTGACGCAGTTAAAAGCAATAATGAATGCATTTCGTGTGGTAAGAGTATTTAGTATGCCAGGGCATTACTACACCAATATGTATGTATGTATGTATGTATGCCTGCCCTCACCGTACTCGGTATCATGAATTTCAATTCATATTTGTATGCTGTATAAGTATTGAAGCGTGATTTGTATGTCTTTACACCATTTCCGAAGATGACTCATTAGAAAAATATTTTTTTTTTATATATATTTTATATTAAAGAATATTGACGACACTTTTGTGAAAAAAGTTATTTTTAAAAAATTAATTAAAAAAGTACTTTAAAAAACTTTCTTCAGAAATAATTGAGATTTATTTGCTGGTGGTTTAGCATGTATATACATATACGCATTTCATTGGCGCTTCGACCAAATCATCAGTAGACTTCAACCATAAATCTTTAACAGTCACAAACCTGTTTCGTTTTTGAAAGAGAACTTTTGCAAAAAAGGTACTTTTTTTTGGAAAAGAACGTTTTTTAAAAAGTACTTTTGCAGGAAAGTACTTAAAAAATCTACTATTTAAAAAAAGCCCGTTTTCACAAAGGCCATTTACACACAAATCTATAACAGTCACAAACCTCGTACTTTTTGAAAGAGAACTTTTGCAAAAAAGGTACTTTTTTTTGGATAAGAACGTTTTTTAAAAAGTACTTTTGCAGGAAAGTACTTAAAAAATCTACTATTTTAAAAAAGTCTGTTTTCACAAAGGCCATTTACACACAAATCTTTAACAGTCACAAACCTCTTACTTTTTGAAAGAGAACTTTTGCAAAAAAGGTACTTTTTTCTGGAAAAGAACGTTTTTTAAAAAGTACTTTTGCAGGAAAGTACTTAAAAAATCTACTATTTTAAAAAAGCTCGTTTTCACAAAGGCCATTTACACACAAATCTTTAAAAGTCACAAACCTCTTACTTTTTGAAAGAGAACTTTTGCAAAAAATGTACTTTTTGGATAAAGGACGTTTTTTAAAAACTACTTTTTCAAAAAAGTACTTTTTAAAGAAACTACTCTCTAAAAAAGTACGTTTCACAAAAGTCATTATCAAAAAAGGGTTTTAGTAAGTATTTAGTAAAATATTTTACTTTTTTTAAGGCACTTATTGAAAATGTTTCTTAAATAACGCTTTTATTATTTTACTTTTTCAAACGGACGCGTCCATCGGTCGTTTTTTTCAAAGGTTACTTTTTTAGTTCCTTAAAAAAATTTACTTATTAAAAAAAGTACTTTTTAAGTATTGTGCCATAACCGCCAAAAAAAGCTTAAGCTACATTATTTTCAAGCTCATGTTTTTTACGAAAATCTATTATATACACGACCGCCTTGTTTTTGGGCATAATGTACTATTTGGCAACAAAGAAATTTATTGAATTTTTTTCCAATTAAAATACGAGTATTACCAATTACTAAATGCGTAAAAATAATTCCAATTTTGCTTTCGAAACGATTTATAATAAATAAAATAGAAAAGGTGAATGTTTGTAGTACGTGACAATTTATTTAAAATGATAAATAAACAACATATGTACATACATACATACGAATATATTTTGTAATCCAAAAGCCACAAAATAAATAATTAATGAATAATATACACATAATGTTATGTACATATGTATATATATATATATATATATATATATATATATATGTATGTGTAGTTAAACAGGTGGCAACCACCCAAAAAAATTTCATATTTTTATTTTACCAAACAAAAAGAAAAATCCATATTTAAAATTTGATCAGGCTAAAGTTCGTATCGCTTTGTAAGCCAAATTGCATGTGATAATTATTAATGAACAAATAACATCAAAGTTAATTGTAAATATACTGACAAACACGTAGTAGAACGGAACAAATAGCTGTTTTCGAAGGCCACTACACCTTCATCATCAGCTTTCTTTGTGTTTGGTCCACTGTGTGTGGTATCAGCTGATGTAGATTTCTGGTTTATATACTCAGCCATTATTGCAAATGGAATATGTGAATTGTTTTGATTCATCGTATTCAATTTTGCTGAAAGTTTTTTTTTTTGTAATGAAAGCTCAATTTTACCATCCCTAAATTTACAACAGAGTTGTCATTGTCGTTTGTTGTTTAGAAAAATCATTTCCAAAAATAGAATTGACCAAAATACTCGTAAGATGAAGATTAAGAAATTATTTTTTGAGTAAAAATGTATTGCAGTACAAATAAAAGTAAAGCATAATATATTTATGCTGTAATTTTTTAAAGCCTTATACTTACGAGATTTTGAGATAAATCTTGCTGCTTTTTACTAGATTTCTCATACAAAACAAAATATATTTTGTCAGTAGATTTGTAGGAAATCTAATCAAAATCTAATTATGTATTTTTACTACCCTGTATAACCTATTTATACAAAAGATGACTGAATTAGCTACGGTGTGCTTAAAAAGGTGTGTGAATTGGCTTTATTGCAGTTGTTTGGTTGTAGTTTTGGTAATTTATCAGTTAATGGGTTTTGTTTTGGATAAACAAATCTTGATAAATTTATAAAAAATAGTTGGTGCAAACGGTATAGATTTTCAAAAAGATTTTGATTAAAATCTGCTAGGTTTTGTGCAAGTGTAAATGCCCTATTATAAGAATTATTTTTTATGAATAAGGGCTGTTTAAATTTTACCTATAAAATAGTTTTGTCTTTTTTTCGCTGCTTTTTTTATTTTAAATACGAATTTTATCTTAGATGTTTGCTTAGCATGAAAGTTTTTTTAAACACATTAAGTTGGCCACATTCTTTTTGGTATTAAGCATTACCCTACGTCTACATCTGATATATTTTTATCATGACAAATGTCAAATTGCATATTAAAAAAAGAGCTAACATGAAAAAAATTATTTTTCTATATTAAGTTTGACTTTTGTTATGATAAAAATATTTCAGGTGTAGACGTAGGGTTAGGGAACGAACATAAATAAAATTCATTGACATTTTTAATTTTAAGCAACTACATACATAAGTATGTAAATTAAAAGCAAAGGAAATATTGCTTAATATTTACACAAAAGTATTAGAAAACTATTTATTAAAACTAAATTAAATTAAGCCTTTAAAACAGATTTTATTGCTCAGTTTATTGGGTGATCTATTTTAGTAATAAAAGAAGATATAAAAGCTTAAAAATTCAATACTACATAATTCTATTTGTGTAGGCAAACAAAAATATCTAGAAACTTCTGAAAGTTGAACGTTTAATGACTAAAAAAAAAATCCTAAACAAATTATAAAATTTATTGGAATAGTTTTCCGGGTAGTAATGAAAAAGAACCTGTTATAAATTTTTCTAATCCTGCTTATATGATCTACTACATCTACTTCAAATCCAGCACTTTCAATATTGTTATTCAAATAAACATACATATATACATATGTACATACATATATGTACATATGTAATAAAAATCTTGTCACTTTTTGTTAAATAACAAAAGTTAATTGATAAACTATGTATGTATGTCTTTTTTTACAGATGCCATTGTGCAGTTAATTTAATTTTTATTTCAAAATAACACACCTTAAAACTACTAAATCAGAGAAACCCTTTACAATCCTTGACATTATTTCACACAAAAAAGTCAAGCACTCAAATTTTTTTTTATATTCTTATTAAATAATACAAACAGAACGCCGATTTAAAATTAAATTAAATTGAATTTAGCAAAAAAAAAAAAAATAGCAAACAACTTTACGATTTAATTATGATTTAACAAATTTGTAAACAGCAAAAAAATACATAATGGGTGTTTTTTATTGAGGTATAGAACTTTAAGTTGGCATCACTTTTTTAACTGGCGGCCATTTTGTCAGCTGTCAAGTGATTAATATTTAGTTTGGTTTGCCATTTCATCATGAACAGGTTGACAAAAGAACAACGCTTGCAAATCGTGCAAATTTATTTCGAAAATAATGGTTCAGTTCGCGAAGTTTACCGCAAGCTCCGTCCATTTTATGGTCGACATAATCGTCCATCAGAGCAATTAATTCGGTTAACCATGGATCGTTTTCGCACTACGTTTACTCTATGTGATAATACGCATCCGCAGAGACGTCGAACAGTGCGCACCGAAGAAACAATTGCCGCTGTAGAGCAAAGTGTTGAAGAGGACCCGAATGAATCGATTCGCCACCGTGCACAGCAATTGGAGCTGATAACCGACTATTTTGTTCCCGAATTGGATGGCATGAATGTGGATGAGTTGTGGTTCCAACAAGACGGCGCTACATGCCACACAGCGCACGTCACAATCGATTTATTGAAGGAAACATTCGATGAGCGCATAATTTCGCGGAATGGACCTGTCAATTGGCCACCAAGATCGTGTGATTTGACACCATTGGATTATTTTCTTTGGGAATATGTGAAGTCGCTCGTCTACGCCAACAAACCAGAAACGTTAGGGGACTTGGAAGCCAACATTCGTGGCGTTATTGCCAACATACGGCCCCATATGCTCGAAAAAGTGGTTGAAAATTGGACCTGTAGAATTGGCTTTATTCGAGCCAGCCGCGGCGGCCACATGCCCGAAATCATATTTAAACATTAATGGCATAAAATTATCCTTCCAATAAAGCCAAATTGATGGACATTAAAACGATTTTCTTGTGTTTTATTTCAATTCGAAGTTCTATACCTCTAAAAAAACACCCTGTATAAGCCCCCTTATGCAAAAAAAAATTATAATAATTTGTACTTCAAATGTGCTTTAGTCATAAGTTGTATGGAAATTTTGTTTTAAAGTACACTTCAAATTCAAATTATTATTTTTTGCATAAGGGGGAAAATCATTTTGTCGAAACAAACAGTCTTATGAACGTATAGAAACTATTACGAATTTTTTTGAAGTATTTAAATGTAAAAATCACACGAGTTATACTTCAACTGTGTGTGCAATTTACTTTTTATTAAATTACTATGATGCCCTTATAATTCAAGAAGTTAGAAAATAATTTTGTAATTCTTTAAAAGATTCATTCTCATTCCTTAATAGAAAAGATCCTAGTAAACGTTTCTATGTTATTAGAAAATTTACAAAGAGTGTAGGCAATTTAAAAACTTTAATCTGGCTAATGAAGTCACCCACACAAAATTTTAAAGCCTCCTTATTTCTTACAACTTTTGCCACGACAATTATTAAAATTAATAACAAAATAATCTCTATAAAATTTTAACTGCCGTATTCATAAAAAATATTTTAGGTTTATTTAACAAATTTCCTATAGAAATACATATGTATGTCAAACAAGCCCTTAATAAACCTTAATTATTTTTTATGAATACGGCAGTAAAACTCTAGTTCTCATATGTCACGCACCACACCCATCAACGAAATTATACAAGGGAGAAAGAAGTCAAGTTCTCTAGGCAATTATAAATTTAAATTTGAACTCCCTTGTACACTATTTGGAGTTTACCGATCGATTCACCTCAAATTTTCACCAAATATATTTTAGATCATAATATAAAAATTCAAAGACACTTTCTCCCAAATATTTTAATACATACACGTACAGATACTTTACTTTTCTATTAATAATATCAAAAACAAAAATTTTATATTTTTTTCACAAGGCTTTTTTATCGCTTTGTGGAATTCTTGTAGCCTATTAGTTTTGACATAAAAATTACATAAATTTTGTTTAATTAATAAACCAAAAAAAAAAACAAGAAAAAAAGAAGCAAAAATTCACATTTGAATGCCAATAATTGTAGTATACCAAGGATTAATTTCTTGTATTTATTTCGAATTTGTGTATGCAAAACCATGTTTGCTTAAATTTTAAAGGTTGGCAAAGTAAAGAGAAACCTTGATTCTATTAATTATTTATTCTTAAAGTACAAAAAAGCTAATAACAATTTGTGTAAAACTAAAAAAGCAATAAATAAAAAATAACCAAAAAAAAAAGTTGACACCATTTACCGTTAAAACACTCGCATAGATAGATAACAGCGTTACCATATGGAACTAATAATGTGGGTTTTCAATAATGGCAATACCTATTAGAAACCCGTTATAGAGTACAATTTGGGAAATTATCGTTTGAAATAAAAATAAAACACTTTTATGCGTGGGCCTTGTGCAATAGGCAAACGGAAAAAAACTATGGATGGGGCAATCGATACTATCAGTAGTAATTATTTTTTTTGTGACTATCGATGTTTTTATTCTGCAATCGATAAATATGTACTTGAAAACAATCAATATGATTTAGTCACTATCGATAGTAAATGATGATACACCACTAAAAGCAAAAAAAAAATGTAAATATGTTGCTTTTCATAAACAAAAATAACTGGATGACTTAATCTCCCACTGATCTCACTTATTTTTCATACAATTATTTTAGTTTTGTTATTTGTTGAACTGAGAAATATAGCTGGTTTGTTTTGTTTAAAAAATATTTTGCTTTGGATTTTTAGTGTAAATAAATACATTACACGAGAACCATACAACTTTGATATTATCACGATAGTGTCGTCGGTATATGGATAGTTTTTGTAACTTTTGATAGTCTTGAATCTGTAATTCGATAAAGTTTTTTAAACTATCGAAAACACAAGCGATAGTTTTCCACCTCTGCGCACTTTACATTTCAAGTTGCATGTCATGCATGGTGTCAAAATCAGCTGACTTGTTCACACGCATGTTATGTACTTTCAGCTTTATTACTGGCTTAACAGCATGTTTACAGAATACCTCACAATCAGGAGATCCACTAGCGTGCCCGAATACGTGACAATGTGGATCCACAGACCCCTTCTCCACACACAAAATTTAATTTGAAAATTTTTAATTCAGCTGACAAGGGGAGATATACATACTTTCTCTTTCTGTCTTTCTCCCAGCTGAATTAAGACTTTGCAAAGTAAACTTTGCGTATGGAAAATGGGTCTAACTTTTCGTTTGACTTAAGGCTCAGTTACCCGACTGTAATATAATGTAACTGCAACGTAGGAAACAGCTGATCGATATTTTTATATGAAAAGTAGATTACATTACATTACATCTCTATAAAGGCTCAGTTACCCGACGGTAATATAATGTAAAAGTAACGTAGGAAACAGCTGATCGATAATTTTATATGAAAAGTAGGTTACGTTACATTACATCTTTATAACCATTTGCATTACTTTTCACATAACAATATCGATCAGCTGTTTCCTACTGTTGCAGTTACTTTACATTACAGTCGGCTAACTGAGCCTTAACCATTTGCATTACTTTTCACATAACAATATCGATCAGCTGTTTCAGGCTAACTGAGCCTTTATGCTGTGTGGACTATCACAGTGTTGCCTACGTAACAATAATTATTTTGCGTTTACATTTTTTGGTATGAATAAGTTAGTTTTAATTTGAAAATTTTTGAATATAAATAATAATATAAGCAAAGCAAAATTGCAAACGAATAAAAATTTTGTCGTGCATTCGTGAATTTTTCAATTTCATTTAATAAATATTTTACAAAGTAAATGGGCGGAGTGACTTGACCATATCCCCATGATGTTATTAACATCATATTTTTAACCCCCGACCAAAAAAAGGGGTGTTATAAGTTTGTAGTGTGTGTCTGTGTGTCTGTACGTGTCCACGTACATCCCAAACGGCTGGACCGCTTCTGATTTAGTTTTCTCTTTTGGAAAGGTGACTTGATCGAGATGGTTCTTAACCATGTTTGAAGAAAGTCGGTCCAGCCGTTTAGAAAATGTCACATCTTTTCTAGATAATTCGGGGGTTTTTTAAATTTTTAATTTTTGTTATTATAAATATTTTTTCGAATGAGTATGAATGACCTATGCCAACGAAATTCCTAAAATGAACCGGAAAACTACACAGTTAGTTGAGGCAAATCAGTCAGTCTCGAGCACAAGCTTGAGCGCACTTAAAGGTGCAATTAGACGTGACATGGCCATAATGCCATAGCCATTACCAAACCAAAATTCAATTGGTTTCTATGGTAATGGTTGTGGCGTTATGGCGAGTCACGTATAATCAAATACAGTGTTGCCCATTAGTTTGGTTCGAACAGCTTTTTTCTATGGCTATGTTTATGTCACGTCTGATTGCACCTTAAGAAATAATTACTACAACGCGAGGGAGATCTGTGCTCAGAGCTGCTTTAAGATTGTAAATGATTTATAAAATTAAAAGTTGTAAATAAAAAATGTGGAAATTCTTCCATGCAGTAAGTAGACCAATTTCTTAAGCTGGATCTCATTCCGATGCTGGAAAGTTTAGCAATAAATAAAAAATTTTATGATTTACTTACATAATTATGTATGTTTTTTAATATAAATTTTTTTTTTTTGGTGAAATTTCTATATTAGTAAAAAATTTTTCTAAACAGATTTGCTTTTGAGCAGCGATTGCAATTTGGGACTGAGGTTTCTGACGTGTCAAATTGCTTTATATACTGTCAATTCTTAAAAGATGACATTCGTGATCTATAAAACCAAATAGTAAAATCGTCGACAATTTGAGACGTCATTGCATTCTGAAAACATGCCGTTAGTGCCGATTTACACTCAGCAAGTTTTATTGCTAAGCTGATTAGTTTTTTTTAGGAGAGAGAGAGAGAGAGAGAGACGAGGGGAATAATAAGAGCTTAGCAATAAGACTTGCTTAGTGTAAATTAGGACTTAGTGACAGTAATTTGAAAATATAATAATATGTGTATCAGTTAATTAAAAGTCATAATTTTTCTTTTCTTTTTTTTTTGTTCAAATCGAAAAAGAGTATTATCGTATCTTAGCATGTGGTTGCCTTTGTTGAAATTATAATATTATTTCTTGTATTTAGGTTTGCATATACGAGTAGTATGCAAAAAATGTTATCTAAAAATGAAGAGCTGCTCCTAGTTTTTTTATTTGCAAAATTTACATGACACTTTTATAGTCAATATTCGAGCGTTGAAAAAAAAGTTAAACAACTGGGCGTCATATCAAGTTTAAAAAGTAACCGTTAATAGCCACTATTATGTTAAACAATATTTATGCCTTTATGTGTATGGATATGCACTTATGTATATTTTTTACGTAAGACAGTTTACACGCGTTTTTCTTACTTGTTTTTGGCTTTACCTTTGCTGTTTTTAAGAAAGCATACTCGACATTGGGTCAATAGCGCTTTTATACAGGTGTCAACACATCTTTATAATTATTTAATTAATATGGGTATAGGTACATATGTATGTGCATATCGCTCATTTACAAAAACAATGTCATAACTAATAAAATAGAATTTTCAAGTTAATAATGCAGAATTATTCCTCATTTCGTTATTCATATTGTGTAAAAATTTCATACAAATATCTTGTTTACTCAGCTCTTGAGAAAAAATAAAATTTTCTTTTCCCATTAATTTGTGTGCAAGTTGAATACTTTAAATTCGTTTTCTGGCAAACTACTTTATTTTGAGTTATGACGTTGTTTGTGTAAATAAGCGATATGTATGTACATACCCAGTCAGCATTTTATGAAATTAATAATCATATTCGAGTCTTTTTCGACTCCTCCGCACGATTAAATTAATCATTTATGCGCTTGTTTACTGGAGAAAATGGGACCCTAGCCGCGACTCTTCTAAAAGTGTTTTTTACGACTCGCGCTTCTGAGCAATTTCGACTCATTTTCAAGACAGTTTGTGGTAGCAATCAGGTACAATCGTTTGCGGAACAATACTTCAAACAGTCACATTTCCAGCATATACGTGATCAATTTATGATTGCGCACTTTCCGTACATTTTGTTTCTTAAACAAATAACTTTCTAACCATTTCTGGGAATCATTTTCGAGTCTTATTTTAAGCGCAGAACTAATTAATCAGGGGCAAATCACTGCATTCCATACGACTCGTAATTTAAAAATATTTCCATATGAACTCTATTGAAATATTTTTAAATTACGAGTCGTATCGAATGGTGTGATTTGCCCCCTGATTAATCAGTTTTCGATCATCTAAGGTAGTCGAAGAAGACTCAGTTTGGTGAAACAATCTTCCATATGCTGACTGAGTAAATCCCAGCTAGCATTTTGGTGATCATTTTTTGCAGAAATAATTTATATAATTCTCGTCAGATCACTTTTGATGATTAAAAACTGATTTATCACTTGGGTGATTGAAAAAGGATTCACTTATGATTTATCTATATGATCAAATAATGATTTCTTGAAAATAGGGGAACAAAATGCTAAGAAACCGCAAAAAGGTGATTTAATGATGAATACTACCACAAAATTGCTCAAAAACTAATCAGGAAATCGTATCATAAATGATTCTTTGCTGTGATTCATATGTAGGGTATCATTTTCTCACAACGGGAGTATCATTTATGATCGAAAATGTGCACATATGTATGTTCTTATTTTTCCAGTCAAGCTAATTCGGAAAAGATTAAATTTTGATACAAAATGGTAACTGGGTAAATGTGTATATCCAAATATGTATGTGTGTAATTTTGATATGTATATATTTATTAGTTATTTAATATTAATTTTTATTTTATTAAATAAGCTTTTAAGATCTTGTTTTATCCCGTAACACACTGGGCACTTCTTTTAACTATAATGCTAAGTGTCGGGAGTTACCAAGTCAATTTTATGAGCTACTTGCGATAACCTGATTGAAGGCCAGAAAATACTATGCAACTTGCGGCGTTAAGAGCGTAAAACTTAAAATATATGGAATACAATTGATCTTGCATTGATCTATATTCAAATGACCACCAAACGTGGAGACCTGGGGGTCTACTCTGTATTTCGAAACGAAGGAAAATGCTTTCGAATTTGTATGCTATTAACATTGCATTTCGAAAGCATTTGCTTTCGTTTCGAAATACAGAGTAGACCCCCTGATTAAAACTCGATTTTCGAAAATAAGGCGAAATCAGTAACTTTATATTTTTGAAAGAATCTATAACATATTTCGACATAATTTTGACATTTGATGTCATCCCAAATATTCACCCTTGTTCCAGTTGTCAACATCGACGTCACTTTAACACAATACCAAAAAATTGGGCACTTGTGTACCCGTTGTCGAAAACAGCTGACTCCTGTTGGCAGGTTTATGCTATTCTCTAGACCTTAGGGAACGGAAATAGATTGTCAGTAGCGCAAAATTATTCTGGAGAGCGAGTAAACAAGCCCCAATTTTTTTGGTATTATGTTAAAGTGACATCGATGTCGACAACTGTTATTCCAGTAATTATTTTTAACTTTGTATTCTAAAATAAATTTAGGTTTTAACTGGAAAAAATTGCAGAGCAAGTTTGCCGATTCGATACGTGTGTATGTATGTATGTCAGGATTGTTCATCATTAAATATTCTCAAATAGCTTTCAGACTTTACTTTTACATAGTATGCATTTCTTAATTTTTGCTAGTTTGCTTACATCCTCTGTAGCAATACTATCTTGAAATGAATTTCGCTCTAGGCAGTGCCAGATATTTGCTTGTTTGCTAAAATGTACTAATCAATTGTTCTGCTCTGGTGGGTTTAATGAAGTTTCTTCTTTTTCATTCATTTGTTTAGTTGGTTATTTTAAATCTGCAAATTAAGTGCAGATTTATTTGCTACAGTTTGTTAAATACAAATTATCATAGTTTTGTATTTTTGTTGCTGCATTTTTATCAGACTTTTTACAATTTCCTTTTAATAGTTGCTACGGTAAGTAGTTGCACAAAGTATATACAATCTGTGACAAAAAAATATAAATATGTATGTAAGTAACAAATAGATGAAAATTTCTGCATAAGGTAACAAAATTAAAAAAAAGTTAGGTTCGTAAATTCAGCGAAATCAGAGTTAAAATATTCCACAAAAATGTTGCTTAAAGGATTTTACACAAAATTGCCCCGAACACATTTTTTACCTAAAATGGAAGCGTGAATATGTAGAAAATTAATAATTCAACGCAATGTATATTTTTTTATAATTTTTTGGTGTTTAAGTTTAATTTCGAGCTTTAGTGTATTCAGAGACTTATGTTAGAATTTCATGGGAAGTTTAAAACTATTTCTTTCCCAAGGATTCAAAAATGACTCATACGGAGAAGAGTTAGAGGGTTAATATGTCTCATAGAAATATTTCAGCTACACTCACAAAATTATTATAGTAATGGAAGTAATATAAGAAGTAGTCCGTACATTAATTTTTAGATGAATAAATATTTATCTCGCATTCATAAAAAACTAAAATACATTTCAAATGTATTGCAAGCACAATTTTTATGAAAATTTTCTACTAAAATACATTTTAAACCTACTTTATTTTTTACGAATACGGGGCTTAAAATTCCAAGCAATTTTAAATTTAACTGATTCTAACATTTATTTAAAAAACTAATTATAAATTTTTATTCAATCCGTTTTTTATAAGAACAAACATTTTTTCTTAATTTTGCAATACATTTTTGTGGTTTATTTTGCAGTTAAATTATGAAATGGTATAAAAATGAGAAATATTGATATTCTTAGGTACTTTTAACCAAATTTTCATTCTTAATTATTTTTTAAACAATATCTAACCTAAAAAATGGTTAGCACCACTGGATTCAGCATACTCGAACTAGGTTTTTCCTACCGGGTCCCCCAATTGTTACATTTTTGAACTAGCTCAGTGTTATTGACAACAACAAAAATAAATACATACATAATAATAACCAATGGAAACATCTTTAATTTTTACGGAACTCGTGATTAGATCTTGTGATAGCTAAATTAATCCGATTACAGAAACAGTCATTAATTTTTATTCGTTTAGTTACTTGCTTTTTTGTTGTAAAAAATAAAAAAGTTTTTACGATTTTAAGTCAATTTATTTTTTAGCATTAAAACATATGTATGTATATATGAAATTTAAATGAAAAATGAATAGGTGGGGCTTTAAGCGAGCTTTCATTTATTTTCAATTACAATTTCCGTTAATTTTACGTAATGAATTTACCGCAACAATCTTCATAAGTGAGGGGTACTTCAAACCTCTTTAAATAAAATCCAGAAGTTAACATTCAAAACTCCTCTACCAGAAAAATCTTTAGAACCTTAAAATTTGTCCATGATATACCGTGTTATTTGCATTAAAAAACATTTAATGTGAAACAATGCTGCCAAGTTCTGCATTTGCTCTATTGCTATATACTACGTTTATACGCACGACTCCTTCGCAAATAACTCTATTGCAAATGGAAAATTTTACCGCATAAACTGCCAATTACTTTTTTTATTTGCAAATAGCTAAGGCTGAGTTTACATCTGGCATTTCAGGTGTTCCATGTGCCTAAAAAACCGTATCCACTAATTACTAATGAAAAACTGTTTGATTCAGACACCTATTTATTAAGTTAAAGGTGTCTTTACATGGTAATACAAAGTATTACGACTTTGTAAAAAAAGAGAACAAGAGTCTATTGTAGGTATTTTTCACGATCACACTGATACTATAAGTAAAATGCAAGCAAAAATGTCAAACTGCTGAGTTAATAACAAAGAATGGGAAATTGCAAAAGAAAAACAAAAGATGTGTGCTAATAAAACTGAATATTGGTGAAAACATTTTATTATTTCAATGTAATTTTACTACAAAATATAATTTTTTGTATAGGTTTGTTTCAAGGCACATCAATCAGGTACCCGCGTTAGTACAACAAATATTACAACAGCAATAACCACATGCACTTTGTTGGTATAAATGACCAACTTTCAAAACAGGGTAGCATCGTCAGGGTCCATGTTTCTTATAGGAAATGTCAAACACTATAAGATACTAAATATTTGTTAGGTGTTGGAGTATAACACAAATATGAGCATGTTTTTAGGCTTATACATATACTATTAAAATTTGACATTTGGCTTGGTATAATGACGTTAGTCACATGGTGTAGTGCTTGCTGCCACCTAATAAATGCGCCTTGGGTTTGTTTATTGTTTGTTTGGTTTTGCTGTACCATCAGCTACTTGGTTGCAGTTGTACAATATTTACAAAAACAATATGAACATTTCCCGAGTTTATTTTGGTTGCTTCTCCAAAAGTGTTAACACCTTCAATAGATACCATTAGTGCTGCCAATGTGTACTTTGAAATACACCTCTGGTCTGATGAGAATACTTAAGTTTCTAAAATGGCTAGAAAATAAAACATTTACCGACCGCTTGTCAAATTTTCTATCCGTATTCTTCCCTACTCGATACATTTTGCGTTTACACGATAAGATTTTGTACATTCTACAGCATATTTTGGCATGTCGTAATACATTGTATTACCATGTAAAGACAGATTAAACAGTTCCATACATAACTAATAGACAATTTTATATAATCCAACATTATTGGAAACGGTTTAAATCAATAAATACATATCTGAATCAAACAGTTTTTCATTAGTAATTAGTGGTTACACTTTTTTGGGCACATGACACACAGACGTAAACCTGGCCTAAAGGTCGGGCACAATGAATCTGTTATGCGCTAAACTTCGCCCTTTTTTAACTGACAGCCAAGTTGAAATACATGGTTTCTTATGAGGTCGGTTACATTCAGTACGTGTACGTCAACGCAAAGTACAAAATTTTGTCAACTTTTAACTTTTTGGGTACGTTGAGTAGTTTGACATATATTGGTTGGTTTTTTTGGTATGTTCTGTTTAGGGTTTTGTGTTTTGTGGTAGCAAAAATAAAATTAAATAAAAGAAATAAACGAAATAAATAAAAAAAGTTTAATTTGATAAATAAAATGGGGAATCAACCTATTGAAGCGGTTCAAATGTTTCCGTCAATAAAGTACTCATTGTGCCAACCTTCTCCGTCGTTGCGTTAATGTCAGTTGAAAAGGCGAAGTTTAACGTATGACGGATTCATTTTGTCCCGGCCTTAACTCATGAAAACAATTCCTGATTAATATATTGTTTGCAAATATGTAAAATGCTTGAGGTTGCCACGCTTACAAATGTTTGCTAATAAAAAACAATAAATAAATAAATATTGAACAAAACCATTGATAGAAGAAAATAATGACAATTATGTAGATTAATAGGTAGATTTTGTAAAAAATTTCGTTTGCAAACGTTTCAAATTTGTATGAAAAATACCGAAAAATATTTTTTCCATACAAAATTTCAAAACGAAAAAATCGTTTGAATATACAAAATTTACCCTTAAATAATTATTTGTTATTTTATACATTTATAAAATTTTTTTTGTAAGCATAAGTAAGTTTTTGCACTTTTGCTATGCCGTATAAACAGTGGCGGTAATCGGTGTTAAATGCAAATGGTCTTGCCTCATTGTAAATGCAAAATATCGTATCTTTTCTTTAAAATCCAACAACAAAATACATACAGAATACAAAGAAAAGCTACGATATTTTGCATTTGCACTTACGCAAGACCCTTTGCATCAAACATCGAATAACGCCAGTGATTTAAGTTACTTGCAAATATTTTTATTTATATATTTTTATTTTATATTTTTGTTTGCAAATAGTAAGCGTATAAACGCAGTAATACTTACATATTTATGAACATACTGCCAATTTTAGAAAACTTTTTTTAGGCATTACTAGAGTCTTTCATTTTGAAATTTCATTTGGCCGTTTCTTTGACGCCAGCTGTATTAAATATTTGATCATCTTTGCACAATTAGTGCAGAATTTAATTATTCATTATTTCCGTTATATTCAAAACAAACAAACAAACACAAACTAACAAGTGCAACAACTTTTTAAAATTACACAGATAAGTTTTTAGCATGAAACAAATCATAAAACTTTGTTTTTATTTTTAAATCTTTCATAAACACTCACCCGACCGAGTAAAGTCTCAAAGAAAAAAAAACTTGTGTGCAAATGTTTACTTTTTTGAATTGAAAAAAAAAACAACTCTGCGCCCATTAACATTTTAAAATATTTGTTTTTCTTTATGTAAATGCACTTTTATTGATAATTTTGATTGTTTGTATCCGCATAGTGAATTTACTAAAATATTTCAGTATTAAAAAAAAAAATATTATTACTTCATTAAGGAATAACGTGACTTTTAAAACATTAGCATTTGTTAATAAATTTTTTATTATTTCAATGTCATAAATTTGCGCGGAATAAATTTATTTAGCACATATACTAAATCGTATAGAATTAAATAATAAAAACTAACAGTCTTTTTTTTTAATAATGTTATAATAATTTTTAATGTAATACGAGGGATACTATTTATATTTCGGAAACTGGCAACATTAATGTCAATAGCTAAAATCTGGCAACACCATAAGCAATTTTGACATTTTTAGCATAAACGTAGTACTCACAACGTTTTTATGTAGAAGTGCTATTTGTTTTGTTTTAGAGTGAGTTCAGAAAATCAATTTGACAAAAAAAAAAAAAATTAAAATTTTAAGAGAAGATTTTCGTTGAATTATTTTTCACAACTTTCGACGTGGATTATCTCAGCAAGGATGTGTCAATGAACTCAGTTCTTTGTATGGCGATAAAGCACCATCAAAAACCACAGTATATCGCTGGTGGTTAGGTTCATCCTTAGCGCTGCCAGCAGATGAGAAGAGAACCTGTAAGTATGGCAGCTTAGTTCGTGGTGCCTGTATCGAATGACTCCCACACAGATTTAACAAATTTTAGCAATCTCCACATTTCTACTCTCGATACAAGTTCAAGACTACGAAAAGTGTGAGCACCAAGATAGTTATATCTAGTGCGGCTTAGAGCCAGACAGTGACACAGTAGATGTTCCATTGTTTCAATTTCCCCGTGTTCCTTACATTTCCTGCAAGTACCGTCAAGTACTCGTCCTATTTTGACAGCATACGAAGCCGTCCAGCAGTGTCCAGTTAATACCCCCACTGCAAGTTTGCAGTGGCTTTTAGTTAGTGACAAAATGAATTTAGTCAATTTGGGATCATAGGACCTCCACATGATTTTAGAAGTTTTGCAAGTTTCCGTCGCACGCCAACATTTCTCCGCTTCTTCCCTCATATTAGAGTCTATGATATCTTTAAGGTGTTGAAATGGTTTTCGGACATATACCGTTTTCTCGGTCGGTAATTGAATTCCTCTTTTTACCAGTGTACCGGCCATTTCAGTTCCCTCAATTCCCATGTGTCCTCGGACCCGGAATATATGTACTTGTCTACCAGCACATAACATATTTAGGGCCTTCCAACACATGAGCACAACCGAGGAGTAATTGCAGTCAGGTGAAATTGCTTGTATAGCTGCTTGACTGTCTATATACAAATTTACACGCGCATTCATAGTTAGAGGGGTGAAGGCTAACTCAGCTGCCATTTTGACTGCACAGATTTCCACCTGGAGGCTGTTACAGTGATCAGGAAGTCTATAAGATTCCTCAATACCGAGTTCCTGACAGTAAACCGCAGCTCCCACCCCTCTATCCATCTTTGAACCATCAGTGAAAAAGTTGAAACCAGAACCACTATGATTAAGACTTTCCAGATAGCCTTCTTCACTTATAGTGATCTGTGGTTTGGCAAAAAAGTTCATCACTGGAATGATTTAGTCCAAGCTATTCTCCATGTCTTCTAGTAATTTACTGTGACCAAATGATCTGTACGACATCTGTCCTGTTGTCCTCAGTCGGATAACGTATTTGCATGCCGCGTTCACTGCAGTTAGTTTTATTGGTTTGAGGTCCAATATAACGTCTAAAGCTGCAGTAGGTGTGCTCTTTAAGGCTCCAGTGATGCAGAGCTCTGCTAGTCTCTGGATACTTTCTAACTTTTTCAGGTATGCTTTTGTCTCAGTCGCTCTCCACCGTAGAGTAGAATTGGGTCTAGATACCGCTGTGTAGGTCCAATACGTAAGAGTAGCCGAAAGGCCCCATGTATCATGACATCAAGTGATGCCAGGAAATGATTAAAAAAGTTCCACCGTGGTGCTTCAAAAGACGTGTATAAGATCGTGACAGGTGACGAATCATGGATATATGCTTACGAGCCGGAAACAAAACAGCAATTGAACGTGTGGGTATTCCAAGACGAGCTAAATCCAACAAAAGTTTTTCGTGGAATAAGCTCAGCGAAGCAAATGGTCGCCTCTTCGGACAAATGGGTCATGCGGCCATTGTTCCGCTTGAGCAACGTAGAAATACTAAAAATATTATGCATATGTATGTACATTAGACTGGTCACAGCTTGTATGGGATTTTATTTATTTCTTTAATTCTTAAAAGGTATATGCGCTATATAAAATATGAGGTTTGCTGTCATAAATGCGGTCTTAAGTTTTTAGCTCGATTAGATGGTGACTTCTGGTGCTTAGTGGGCCCTAAAGTATCCGATACACAAAATTTAAATAATTCTGGAACAAAAGCTGGAACAAAAAAATTTATTACGCCACCCTTAGACAAGATATGTTTTTAAATATTTCCAAAAATGAGACATTTTTAGATCTAATTGAACTGTAGTGAATTTTAATCAGAAATAATTTCTTAATCAGGCTTGAGTTCAGTAATTTCAATTCTTATTCAATGAAATATTTTTATTAATTAATGTGAGTATCTAAAGAAGAGAAGAAAAATTAAACTAGACTTTATTAGCTGGGGGAAATACCGATATTTTTCTGTGCAGCCACGCACTTCATCAGCACCCATGTCTATCTACTGGGGTAGAGACTATTATTAACATCAGCTATTTAACTTAAATTTCTATGAAATGGAATATGAGAATTGATTGTGTAAAAAAAAATATTTCATTCAATAAGAATTGAAATTACTGAACTCAAGCATGATTAAGAAATTATTTCTGATTTATTTCCAAAAATATTATCTGCGCCCGGCGAAAAATATGAAGAATGCAGCAAAAATACTGAAAAAATCAAATTTTTGGGATTTTATGAATTTTGTTTCGAAATTTGCGTATTCTATTTGTTGTTACTTTTTGTGTATTAATTGCATCATTTTCCACCTAAACCAGCATTTTCAGGCAAAAATATTTAACCAGGACTTAGTTTGGCTCAATAATTCACTGAATGTTTGGCACTGCTATCCTATACGCTTAGACAAGGAGACCGGGTGCCTTATTAGAAGAAAATTAGTGGCACCAGGCATTAGGACTATTTAGATCACCTAGTGTATTCAAGTTTTCAATAGCTTGTGTATTATAGTGAATGTCGGCAACCATTGCGCAGTTACCAAGTGCTTTCAATTAATATGTGGTTCGAAGGACCATATTTTGCAATCTTTAATGGAAATTATAGACTTTGTCATTATTTTTTTTATGTCTCGATAAGTAATTGAAACCTAAAAATTATGAATTTTTCTTGTGTGTCATACACACAAAAACAATAGATAAATATGTTTTCATAAATACCAAATTCATATTGGCGGTAGTCGGTGTTTGATGCAAATTTTCTTGCGTCATTGTAAATGCAAAATATCGTAGCTTTTCTTTAAAATCCAACAACAAAATACACACACAATCCAAAGAAGAGCTAAAATATTTGGTATTTGCACTTTCGCAAGACCATTTGCATCAATCAAACATCGAATAACGCCATTATGAAATTTTTCATAAAATTTGTTGCCCAAAACTTTTTCTATTTGCTAAAGGCCGTGAGACACTATCCTGCACAATTGCATGACTTACTAAAAAATTCAACCCTGGTATGATAAAATCTATGAAATTTTTCAAAAGACAAATAACAATTCATCAGATCAGGGTTGTATTTTTTAGTAAATCGTGCGCTTGTGTAGAATATGTTTCCACCGACTTTAAATCAAGGAGGTTTAAGTAAATCACTTCAAAGTGTTACCAACGAGCTTGTGAGTGATTTGTTGTTCGAATTTTCGTATTCAATTTATGCACGCCTTTATAAGGTGGGCGCAGCAGCTGTAATGTGAACTTTATACACATGTACTTGACGTTTAAAATTTATTAAATATTCTTTAATGTAATTTTTTCGAAATTATCAATCACTATTGATGGATGATCCAGGGGTGGAGATTGTAATTTCAAAAGCAATGCAGTGTTGTATACATAAATCGAGTTCGAAAAATAGTATTTTCGACATTATTTAAAATAAATCAACCACTTTGAGGTGATTTATCCATATGCAAAATGTATGGTAAATCATGTATAAATTAACATGATTTGCACAAATCATCATGATTTGTGTAAATCATGCCGGTGGAAACATACTATTAGTAGCAGCGTCAGAGAAGGTAACACTATCTTAAGGATTTTGGCAACTTTTTATCGGATTTGCTGCTCCAGGCCTCCAATTGACAAATGAAATTTTCATCAAATTACATTGATTTATTGACCTTTAGTAATCGTCTTTATTTTCAATAATTTTATTACTATTTATCTATAGATAGAACAAAGACACAATGTTAAATAAAAAAAATAATAATAAATAAATGCAATATAATGCCGAATAATCGTACAATGTTAAACTTTAAAATAATATATGTATTCTGAAATGCAATTTAATGAAAGAAATACTTGAAAAGCCGGTAAATTTTATGATATTGGAAATATGAAACAAAACCTAAATTACTTGTGACGGTTTAACAAGTTTTTTTTATTAACGGTTCAGTTTTTTTTTTTGGTATTTCAATTTGAACACATTTTGATAATTTGTGTTTATTTTTATTTTTTTCTAATTTATTCCTAGAAGTATTCGAATTTCAAATAAAACAAAAAATAATAAAAATAAATAAATAAAGCTAAAACAAAAGTTCACCTTCAGCTAAAAATAATATTTATTATTTAAATATGCTGGCTGTTTGTGAGACAACTTTAAGTAATTTGCTTAAACCAATTAAGACTTTTGAAATATTGAAGAATATTGGAAAAACAAAACATATTTTGTGGTTTTGATTTAAATATTTAAATGTTTTTTATTTTTTTTTTTTCAACAAATACGTACTTGTTATAAGATAAGAATAATAACGTGTTCTTTTAAAACTAGCATTAAATTATTAAATTGTTGTTACAAATTTACGAGTATTTGTTTAAAATTCAATTAAAACAGTTTTAAAAACAAAAATATATGTAAAGATCTGGTTTATAATGCGTAAATAGCCAAAATTAACATTTACAATTAGACAACGTATGTATATTTTTATTTATTTTTAACTTTATCAAGAATGTACATTTGTTAAGAAAAAAAATATGTACACGCGCTCAAATTTAAATAGCACGGAAGTTTTCTTCCACTTTGTCCTCAGCAAAAAGAACGGCCAGAGCTGACAATCTTGTGAGTTAAAATCCCTCAGTATGCACTTAAGGTCTCCTCCATCCTTTGGGAGCTTCAGAGTAATTTTTTTTTTGTAGTCAACCTTCTCTATATTCTTCCATCAAAGTCTGAGTGATTACTGATAAGCTCACACTTAGCATTCAGTTAATTCTACTGAAAACTGTTAAATTTTCATTTAATGTGTTCGGGAATTACGCTTTAAAATTATAACTTATAGTGCGGACCATACTCGACATTTGGGCTAAAAATCTGGTTTTGCTTAGATCCTGTGTTTTGCTATTAGTTTTCCCACAGATTTCTCATGTCAGCAAAACCACCTCAAAAACAAGTTTTTCACCAAAACTACTTAATAATATGTATCCAGCTTCATGATTTAGACAAATCATGATGATTTGTGCAAATCATGATGATTTATACATGGTTTACCATACATTTTACATATAGATAAATCAAAGTGGTTGATTTATTTTAAATAATATCGAAAATACTATTTTTCGAACTCGATTTATATATGCAACCCTGCGTTGATCTTAAAATTACCAACTCCATCCCTGGGTCATCCATCAATAGTGATTGACAATTTCGAAAAAATTACATTAATGAATATTTAATAAATTTTAAATGTCAACCATATGTGAATAAAATTCAAATTAATAAATTGAATACGAAAATTCGAACAGCAAATCACTCACAAGCTCGGTATAAACACCTTGAAGTGATTTACTTAAACCTACTTGATTTAAAGTCGGTGGAAACATACCATAATAAAATTTATATAACATTAGGTCATCCATTAAAAGTGATTGAGAAATTCAAAAAAAGTGACTTCCGCTTGTCAATGTCAACCGATCTTAATAATTGTTATGCGCAAAACAACTGTTTTGCTAAGATTTCTCTCATAGATTTGTAATATTTATGATGAATAAATTACTAAAAAAAAATTATATAAATTAATAATGAATAAATATGTTAACATAAACATCAAATTAATTTCGAAAGTTCATACAACTAAAACACTTGCAATATAATGGAAATACTTCGAAATGTTTTGTTCAAAACGACTGGTTTTAGTTACAATACAAAATTATAAAATTTCGGCATGTTTGAAATTATTTCGAAAATTTTGCCGAAAATGTAAAATATGGGTTTTTATCTTATAAAATTGCAAACTACTTTCTTTTGGTTTCGAATATGCCTGCTATTAACATACAAATTCGATATTATTTTCTTTAGTTTCGAATTAGAAAACTAGGATTTTAGATTAATGTTAAATGACGTTCAATGACTTTAAAAACCACAAGCTTCTCAATTCACTTGATTTTTTTAAGCTTGTATCTTCTGTACGAATATTCGAACATAAATTCGAAGTTGGGTAAAAAATTTCATTATTAATATTATTTTAAAATTTATAAAATCATACCAAATAATTATAAAGATTTCGGCAAGTCATGAACTGGTTTCGAAATTTTTTAGTTATATATCGTGACCTTAAATGTAAATGGACGTAACTACACTTTAATATTTTTTTACAGCAGAAACAAAAAACTTTACAAAATTAATAATAATAAAGTATTCTTGAAAATTTTCTTAGTATGGATAGTTATATGATTTTAACCATTTATTTCCTTTTTTTATTTTTTTTACACTCGCGAATTCGAAGATAAATTCGAAATTGTAAGTAAAAATTATATGGATATAATTTCAATATTATATGAAATTGCAAACTACTTTAGGATCTTTGCTTATTTTTAAATGATTTAAAAAAAACGAGGAGCTTCTCAATTCGCTAGTATTTTTTAAGTGCGTTTTTTATGTTTGAATATTCGAAATTGGGCGAAAAGTTCAGTGTTTATATAATTTAAAAATCTTTGCTTATTTTTAAATGATTTAAAAAAACGAGGAGCTTCTCAATTCGCTTGTATTTTTTAATTATATTTTTTATATTCGAAATTGGGAAAAAATTTCACTGTTTATATACATAATTTTTTTCATGTTTGACTTTAGATAAATTTGATTTAAAAAGCAACATTCGTAGATAAGCTAAAACCTCCTCTTTTTGCAATAACAAACTTCCTATTCACCATCTATTTTCAATTATTTTATATTCGAGAGCAAATCGGTGTTTCAAACTATTCCCAATTTGAACCACGTGTTTGCTGGGTAAGCAGTTTTTGAAAGCTTGTTTTTAATGTTTGTTAAATTTTATTGCTAAAATCTTAATCATTTGAGCCAGTTTTTATTTTCAATAAAACAATTTATTTTTGTTTTATATTTATGTTGTACATATTAGTTTAATTTTTATAAAAAATAAACACGAAATTTTTTTTGTATGTTTAAAGCAGTGAACAAGGTTATTGAAATGTAAACAGTTTTTAGTCTGATTGAAATGCTTAAAAAATTTCAAGAATTTTGTTGCAAGCTTCAAATACGAATTGGGAAGTTATAAAAAATTCAAACATTTTTGGAAAAGTTTTAGAATTTTGCAAAATCGTTTGTATCTTCTATAACGTCGGCTTAGAGTGTAAAGCTGCTAAATCCACTTTTTATAAAATATGACTTTTTATAAAAGATTCTACATGTCAAAAAATTCTTACCAATCCCTGTAAACATTTGGCTGCTACAAACAACTTCAACGAAGCATTGATTTCTAATGGCAAGATCTCGCGTTTAGCAAAGAGGGCGTAGTTACGCCCATTAAAACTTATCATTATATTTCAGATAATTCTATTTAACTGGTTCCTGGGAAATTTTGCACATGTGTATAATAGGCTCTAATTTATAAAAATTTGGGCTAAGAAAACGTGCTGCATACGATCTTATAAATATCATCAGTGTTGCCAGATTTCATTTTCAGCTATTTGAACCAGTTGCGTAAAAATAAAAACTTTGCGAAATAAATCAGCCGACTTAAAAAAAATAACTTATCTAAGAGAATAATAACCAACTTTAAAAATAGATACCAAGGAGAGTTAAACATAATTTAGTTTTAGTTAAATAACAATGTGTGTAATTTTTTTATTCATGGAAATATAACCATATACGGACACCCTACGTGATAAAACAAAAAAACCAAGAAAAAAGAACCGTGTCTCCCAGTTTTGCCCCAAGTAATGCATTTTTTTCTGGGCCCCCAAATATTTGGAGCCTCGGTGTTATTTTTGCATTTTCTCAGGCTCATATCTTGCAAACCGTTCGGAATTTCGATTTACTCTCTGAAGAAAAAAATTGTGAACATATAAAATAAAAAAAAAAACTTCATATAAAAATCGCAAAAATTTTTAAAAAATTCGATTTTTTGTTTACCTTTTTCCCCCTGTTCAGGTCCATAGGTAGCAAACCATTCAAAATTCAAGTAAACAAAAATATACCTAAGATCTCAATAAACAACTTTCTAGAACATATGAACTTCCTAGGAATGATTCTTAACGCTTAGGTAGCGCTTAGATAGCCCCAAAAGTGAAGTGAAAAATGTCCAAACAAATGAAATTAAAAAATGTTAATTTTCTATTTTTCCGTTCAATAAGAATTAGGGTTTGGGAAACGGAAATTCCCGGGCGGAAAATCCCGAGAAATGTCTAATTTACATGCCCGGGAAATTTTTGAGATTTTCCCGGGAATACGGGAAATTAAAAGTACACTTTATTTCATAAATATATAGGCGCATAGTCATAGTCAAAACAAAGTATACTTTAAGAAATTAAAACCAGTATTTTGTATGGTAGTACTGGTTTTAACTTCTTAAAGTGTACTTTGTTTTGACTATGACCACGGGCCATAGACTTTTGTGGAAATTCATTTTCATTCACATAAGAAAATTGTATTATAATTCTGTTTTACTTTAATATCAATATTTTCTGTTTTTTTTTGTATATAGATATTATCGTTTGAATGATTGTATGACTAAATTTACACGATGAATTGTTTAAGTTTTTCACCGTCTGTTTCAACCCTAATGCAGGGAAGGAAGGAAATTTTTCATTCTAACAATTTTATTTAAAATAAAAACAAATTATAAGATTTTGTTTTTGTTTCAAATGTAACTGTAAGAAAGAAAAATTCCTTCGGCACCGATAAGCAAGCATAATTTTTTTATACAAAATAAAAATGTGAGCTGTTAAAATTTATATAAATTTTAAATAATAAAATTTCATAAAAATTCCATAAAATCGAAGTCATACTCGTACCATTGCTCCTAAAATGTCTACTAGAAAAATTATTGCTTTACTCGAAAACTACATGCAAGATGTATTTCGTAAAGGCAATTTCAGACTATAATACAAGTATTAACACTTTTACAGAAAATGAAACTCTGACATGATGAGTTGTTATTGCTTTTTGAAATTTTTGAAACTGAAATTAGATCAGCGAGGCATTCAATTAAGTCAAGTCTAACTATCAAGCTCCGTATTTTCTACAAGTAGATATCTATTGGTGCCTAGATATCTATCGTGTAAGCTGAATTTTATAAGGCAAAAACGTGGATAAAAACCTTAGGGAAATTACCTGTGCGTAGAAATTAGGGGCATAATAGTTGTATTATAGTCTGAAACAGCAATAATGACTTATCTGTCACTATAATAATGGGTGTTTTTTATTGAGGTATAGAACTTTAAGTTGGCATCACTTTTTTAACTGGCGGCCATTTTGTCAGCTGTCAAGTGATTAATATTTAGTTTGGTTTGCCATTTCATCATGAACAGGTTGACAAAAGAACAACGCTTGCAAATCGTGCAAATTTATTTCGAAAAATAATGGTTCAGTTCGCGAAGTTTACCGCAAGCTCCGTCCATTTTATGGTCGACATAATCGTCCATCAGAGCAATTAATTCGGTTAACCATGGATCGTTTTCGCACTACGTTTACTCTATGTGATAATACGCATCCGCAGAGACGTCGAACAGTGCGCACCGAAGAAACAATTGCCGCTGTAGAGCAAAGTGTTGAAGAGGACCCGAATGAATCGATTCGCCACCGTGCACAGCAATTGGAGCTTTGTCCATCAACTTTATGGAAGATTTTGAAGATTTTGAATGTGGATGAGTTGTGGTTCCAACAAGACGGCGCTACATTCGATGAGCGCATAATTTCGCGGAATGGACCTGTCAATTGGCCACCAAGATCGTGTGATTTGACACCATTGGATTATTTTCTTTGGGGATATGTGAAGTCGCTCGTCTACGCCAACAAACCAGAAACGTTAGGGGACTTGGAAGCCAACATTCGTGGCGTTATTGCCAACATACGGCCCCATATGCTCGAAAAAGTGGTTGAAAATTGGACCTGTAGAATTGGCTTTATTCGAGCCAGCCGCGGCGGCCACATGCCCGAAATCATATTTAAACATTAATGGCATAAAATTATCCTTCCAATAAAGCCAAATTGATGGACATTAAAACGATTTTCTTGTGTTTTATTTCAATTCGAAGTTCTATACCTCTAAAAAAACACCCTGTATAAGAAAGTTGAATACTTTGTATAAGTATCAATGATTGCGATAATCAAATCGTTTCCGGGAAATCCCAAACCCTAACTAGAATTGAAAATAGTGAACTTAAGCTTGATTAATATAATATTAATAATATTAAAATATCAAAATTGTTCAAAATGATTACTTCTTACTTAAGCTTCAATGGAACGACCCATATGCAAAATAAACGGCACGTCTTCAGATACTTTTGCTAAAAAATTTTGGGCAACACAATTTTTCCTTAAAACTTACATTAAGAAAATCAACAAGTGTGTTGATGCGTTTAACCAAAGGTTTAATAATAAAAACGGTGACTAAATTATAACTGGAATTTGTTTTCTTACTTGGTTTTTGTTTATGTAAAAAACAAGTTTCAATGAAGAAAAAAAAAACAGAAAAAATACATTTTCGAGATGCTAATAACAAAAGTTAAAATAATGTATGGCTAAAATATAGCAACAACAACAACAACAACAACAACAAAAACGTTCGAAAGGGGCAACAAAAAAGACTAACACATACTTTAACTTTTACAAGTGATTAAAATGAAATTTTGTGAAAATAAAACGAAATAAAGTTTAACTCACCTTTTCATTACGTGTTAAAAATTCCCAAATTGGAATGGAAGAGGCATGAGATGAGTGCATGTTGTTGTTGTGCGCAGATAGAAATATACAACATGCTAATAAAACTTTCGCTGCGTTAAACTGTAAAAGGGGAGCCATGTTGGTTGGTGGTGGTGGTGGTGGTGATGATGATGAACTTATTTGTTGGTTTTCAATTAAAATTTTTTAGAGTTCGTTGTGTTAAACTTTCTTTTTATACACTCGTAGGTAATTCGGTGATAGAAATTGGATTTTGAAATTTCTAAATCTTGTAGGTACATATAAAATAATAATTTAGCGTTCAAGGAATGGAATTAAAAATTCGGTAGATTTTTTTAATGCTGTTTATAGTAATTAAATTATTTATTAGTTGTTAATCTTTCAATCTAATGTTAGTTAGTTGACTTTAGTTCCGCAGAATGAAAAAAGCCTGATAATCGCTGAAAATGTTAATGCGTGTTTATTTATTTATGTATTATATTATTTTATTTGTTAATTTTTCACTTGGCTAATTTTGCTGAAAACCGCATTCATCTCTTAAATCATGCTCTTTTGTTCGCTGCACTAATATAATTAATATTCACTTTATAATAATCGTAATTAAAATTATTAATTTTATTACATATATGTATTTTCCGTCAAAGTTTACTTTATTTTTATATGTTAAAATTTTAAAATAAAAACTTTTTATTTTATCAACTTTCAGTGAAGAAGACTCAATTCATTATGAATCTTCGCTTTATTTAAAACTTTTATTTATAGTCTCCACTTTTGCTCGCATACAAAAAAAAAATAATTCAATCTTTTGTTTCTCCCACTGAGCGCGTAGTGAGTGAGTGCACTTGTTTTTTTCACTTTGAATTTAATAACAGGCCTGTTTTAAGCTCGCCACCATGAAGATGGCTCAGTAGTTCCTCTCTGTTATTTGTGCTATTGTTATTGCTTTTGCTTTGTAATTGAAAGAACAAGCATTTCTAAATACATAGCAAGCGGCTGGCGTTTTATTATCCATCGAATTAAATTTTTCACAAAAGTGAGGAAAAAATACAAGGAGTCGTCCAATTGTTATGAAATTTTGCATGATTATAATATCTGGATCACTGATTTCAAAAATCAAATTGAATTTTACGTAACTCAATTATTTGCGCTTTAAAATAAGAGTCAAAATTAAAAATAAATGAATATATCTCGTTTTAAGCTTAATTTTAAAGTATTAAAACCAGTAAAAAAAACAAAAGAAAAATTGGCTTTGCAAGAAGGAAGGTTTAAATGTTTAATATTGAAAACCGTTTGTCAATATATTTTTATTTTAAAGATATACATATAATTTTCTATGCACATTTTCTATCAAAATGTAGCATTTTATGTAAAAATGTGTTTAAAAAAAATATATTTGTATTGTTGAAGTTTTCTTTTTAACTAAGTTAACAAAATTAAATAAAAGAAAACTAAAAAAAAAATAAATTTAGCTTATTTTATAACAATATGCGTGTTTTTAATCATTTTAGAACATTTTTCAAAACGCGATATCTCGAAGAATCGAAAAAAGTCGGATGGAGTGAAATAAGATTCTAAAAGATAACAAATCATACAAAAATAAAATGTTTAAATAAAACTGGACATATTTGGACATTGTTTTCTTCTTGACGTTCAAACCAAAACATTTTTCATGGTTTTGATAATTTCTTGATCATATTAACATATTTTTTTTTATAAATAATTTCCATTTATTTGTCAACAATTTTAATAAACAATTTTCCTTCATTATGTTTTTAAAAGTTAAAAAAAGAAATTACTTGAATAGTGCAAATAATGTGCTAAAAGCAGTAATTTCTGTGGATGATGCGCAAAATCGAAAAGTTCACAAAAAGAAATCCATAAAAAGTTTGAACTTTAAAAGGCTGTAGCTTATTCAAAACTTCTTATATTGCAGTGAAAATTTGGATTCTTCTTAATGAAAGTCTTATCTATCATTTGATATATAATTTGTTAGCTTTTGTAATTTAAAATTTTTTGATTTATTCCCACTGATCACCGCACTGTGCGTCAATGTGTAAATTAAATTAGTTTGAAACAACTTTTGATTCGAACGGGAATGAACGAGTTCAAAAAGAGCTGTTGGACACAACTCTAAAAGAAAGTAGACTTGGGTCGATGGGTTTGATCAAACCCATTTAATTTAAATGAGTATGATTAAAGGTTTATGTATGCTCATACGATGGTCGTTCGGCCTTAATTCCTGCATAAGTTGAATCTGGAAAGCTTTTAAGCCAATATTCTTTCGTAAAATCTTCCATAAAGTGGAAAGACACAACCCCAGCTGCTGAGAACGGCGACGAATTGATTGATTAGCATCATCTTCAACGCTCTCCCGTACAGCGGCTACAGCTTCTTCGGTGTGCACTGTTCGACGTCTCACGGGGCGCACATTATCAGTAACAGTATATGTGGTCTGAAAACGATCTATCGTTCTTCGAATTAGCTGTTCTGAAGGACGATTATGTACGATGAGTTTGACGAATAGAACAATTATTTTGATTAACTATTTCAACAATTTGCACACGTTGCTCTGGTGTAAGTCGATCATAATGAAATTTGAAAGCAAACTAAACAAAAAGCAGCTATCAGCTATTAAATGGGTGCTCAAACAAAGCAGTGATACAAACTCAAAATTGTGACACTCTAAAAAACACGCTTTATATATACAGAAACCTTGTTACCTATTGATAGGATTTCTTAGGTATCAAAGATATCTACGACCTTAGAAAGAAGACTATTATGAGCTTCCAGTCTGTAACATGGTACAATAATATACTACGTATCCCCAGCTGCTAATTCTTAGAGATCATCATTGACAAGGCCTTCTGTAAGACCTTCCTGGACATTTTTTTAGATCCAATACTCATACTCTCTTGCCTTCTCAGGAAGGCCTTACGGAAGGCCTAACTACTTAATTCTACATAAATATGAAGGCAGTTTTTTATTACGTGTACATATACACGTTTTGTGCACATACTTTGATTATAGCAACGAAACTGACAAAATTAAGACAAATCGGTTGATGTAAGAATTATCAAAATCGGTCCACGCGTTCGGTTTATGCATACATACATACATACATAAATACCGCATACATACATACATATGTATACTGATAAGCACAATAACCTTCTTTGCGTTGCGCAGCCGGGTAAAATGTCGTTCCTAAAGTACCCCAGTATTTACTCCAACACGTGCGAGCTTCTATGACCCCTTATTAAAATAGATTAGGAACGATGACAGTACTTTAACACTTGAACTCAGAAAAACAGCAAACACTTTGGCTTGACTTGCTATTAACTTATTATTATTATATTATTGATAAAAAAAATTGTAAGCATTATAAATTTCTCTACCGACCGTCTATTGCAGGCACCGCCAAAACAATTTACAATCTCACAACTTCTGAATTTTCGTAGAAATGATACGTAAAATTGAGAATTACTAAAAGAAAGAGTAATTCACATGTCCATGTTTTGCGGATGCCTGGTCTATAGTCATCAGTGTGGCCATTTTAGAATTTTTGTAGTTAAATTTGCCATTATAACTTTTGCACATACTTCTTCTTATAAAGAAAAATATATGCAGCCCAAATCATTGCAAATGGTTCTCTAGGCTCCATAATAATTTATATTTTCACTTTTTACATTTAACACAAGCAAAAACGATTGATAATTGACCATTTCTGTAAAATACTTTGAGTCTGGCAATCCTTGCGTATGACAACTGTAATAATATATACATATACATATATGTATTGAGGCCGGCCCTATACTCCTCATAAGGATCCAAATATATATACATATATATATATATATATATATATGTATATATATATTGGTTCGTTTGGCTCCTTATGAGGAGTATAGAACCGGCCTCAACTGTATGACCCAGTGTTTAAAAAACTGAAATGCTTTTCATTTCACTTCATTTTGCTTCTGCTTTCGCTTTTGAAAAATACAACAGTTTCAGTCAAAAGAAAATCACAAAACGATTTATGACCAATTGCGCAGTACTTTCAGCTGTCGACAATTTGAAAAGTTTGAACTTGATTTGCTTTTGGTTAGTATCGCAAGTAAAAGCAGAAGCAGTTTATATGCTTGTGGAAGTCGCAAACAGTCACAGTCGAAGAAGCAAAAACTTTTGCTTTTAGAAGTTTTAAGCAATCGCAGTAAAGTGGTTTCTGTTTTTGCTTCTTGTCTGATGTGCAAAAACAGCAAAAAAAAAACATGACACAAAATAGTTGACTGAACCTGAAAGCTTCTAAAAGAAAGAGCTTTTGTTTCTTCGACAGTAACTGTTTGGTACCTACAAAAGCACACAGGCTGTTTATGCTTTTACTAGCGAAACTAACCAAAAGCAACAGCACGTCAAATTCACAATTTTGAAATCGTCGACTGCCGAAAGTGCTGCGCAATTGTTAATTATTCGTTTTCTGCTTCTGGTTCGACTGCGACTGTTGATTATTTTCACAAGCACAAGCAAAAGCATTGGCTCAATTTAAACAGTTGGAAAAAGCAAAAGCAGCGATAAGTAAAAATTTTACGAGTTTTGCTACTTCGACTTAAGTTTTTTAAACAATGGTGTGAACTGACACTTTTTGACCTACGATATTCCCAGATAAAGTTATTGAAATACAATCGTCTGACAATAAATAGTAGGATTTTCTGACAAATTTGAACTGACAATTAGCTGACCACGAAAACTACATACTTGTGTCATTAATTGTATATCCATGGAATAATGCATCAATATCAATACAAGAGCACATTAGAAGATATTTTGCGGACTTGGGTGAACAGGTTGGCGCTTGGACCTCATTGGATCTTTCAGCGCGATAACGATCCGAAGAATACGTGCACTTTCGGTGAAACAGTGACTGATATATGATGATCCACCACAACTGGTCACTCTGAATGCCAACACCGCCAGTCGCTGCTGTTGCAAACTTTGTTTCGCCAAACGAATATGCATGCGTTTGACCAGTTTAATCTACGATTTAATTGAGTTTGTTCGTATAATGGAAACACCGAGAAATTTACTAAAGAGAGATTTAAGAGAGCGAAAGTTATTGTAGAAAAATCTATTTGTCAGATAAATGATTTTTTTTTTAATTTTATAGACAGCATTTTTTATACTCAAAACTAGTCATACTTGTTGTAAATGAAAATTTGCAAAAAATAAAAAATAAAAAAAAAACAATATCTTCGAAACAAATTTGTAGATTTTTTGTGAAATGTATTTGTTTATTTTTGTACATTACAGTTCAAAGTCAAGTTTTCTAGACATTTTTTCTAGTCATGCGTGTTAATTGTTTTTGTGTTGTCAATATTGTTTATTGTTGTTTATTTTTTGTTGTTGTCATCCTGGCAGAGATACTCTGAAGAAGTGAAATGTACATATGTATGTAAATTAAATGACAAGTTAAAAATCATTTAAAATTGCTGACGGCTGATTGATTGAATGAATTAGCTACATATATAGACATTATCGGCCCTATGTATAAACAAAAATTGGCATGAAGTTAGCATAAGTGACGTAAATGAATTAGGTGTTAACCAGTTCCTCCATACAATTTGACATTAAAAATTGTCGCATTACCTATTTTTAACCCACCTCTAAGTCCTAGCATGATTTTTAATGTGAAGTAGCATGGAAAAACTCTCTAAGATCATGTTCAATTTTGTCACTTATGCTAACTTTATGCCAATTTTTGCTTATACATAGGGCCGTATATTTCTGTCGGTGTTAAACTCATATTAGTTGCATGAAACTTTTTTCATTTGTCAATAGGAAGCATAAAAGAGCAAATCCGAGCAAAAAATTCCCAAAAACACTTCATGTACATATTCATCTCAAGCCATTTTTTCTATATTACAATTTTCTCCTCCTATATCTATTAAAAAATACAAAAAGGTCCTTGCAAAAAATTTTTTATGGTATGAATACAATATTTGTGTAAAATTATCGTTAGTCATTGGCGTTGCAGGCAGGCCCATTTATGGCACCTTTTCTGGAGATAAATATTTCAGGAAATTCTAGCCTTTGATTGGCATGCATTGTCCTTAATTCTTGCATTAGTTGAAGTTTTCTAGGGATGTGTAAAATGATGTATTATGACGATGTGTTTTCCCTTTTGTGATTCCCGTTATCTTCATGATAAGGGGAATTTTATTTTTAGCACAAGATCAGTAAATTAAATTCACCGCTCTTAACATTAGTTCCTTTTTGCATTAAGTATGAAAATATATTAAATTTGCTATAGTTATAGCGGAGGAGGAAACAGAGGAACCTTTTTTTCTTTCTTTCACCACTTGCCTTGGAAACTCTAACTTAACTCTGCAAGGTACTGCAAAATTTTGGCCAAGACTTAAGTTACGCATCTATCTTAAATGTTCTTACTAATTATTGGAATTTTAAGATAATAAATTATACCAATAAATTGGATAAATTTCCAAACACTCATCAAACTATTATAATCGTATTTATGTATGTAGTTTTATTATATGTATAGTTATGCATGAACATTTACAATTTTATAGCTTTGATATTATGCAAAATTAACCATTTCAATTAATTTTAACAAAAACAATGACGCATTTAAACGCCATTCAACTGGTATTCAAATATGTATCTCAGAATGTTTCTTCTTTAAATTCTTTTTGAAGAAAGCCAGCCACATCATTCATTCGGAGAGAATAAACAAAAACTTTGATATTTTCAAATTAACTGGTTTCGATTCCAACGATTGATTTCTGATAAATTTTGTTGGAAAAAAATAGAATTAATTATAGCAAATCGTTTGTTTTTTTTTTCGATTTAAAATCTACATATACATATGTATATATAAATATATACATATGCATACATACATATGTAGTATGTTGTCAGCGACTAAAATGTCAAATCGCGCTTTTTTATAATGGGTGTTTTTTATTGAAGTATAGAACTTTAAGTTGGCATCACTTTTTTAACTGGCGGCCATTTTGTCAGCTGTCAAGTGATTAATATTTAGTTTGGTTTGCCATTTCATCATGAACAGGTTGACAAAAGAACAACGCTTGCAAATCGTGCAAATTTATTTCGAAAATAATGGTTCAGTTCGCTAAGTTTACCGCAAGCTCCGTCCATTTTATGGTCGACATAATCGTCCATCAGAGCAATTAATTCGGTTAACCATGGATCGTTTTCGCACTACGTTTACTCTATGTGATAATACGCATCCGCAGAGACGTCGAACAGTGCGCACCGAAGAAACAATTGCCGCTGTAGAGCAAAGTGTTGAAGAGGACCCGAATGAATCGATTCGCCACCGTGCACAGCAATTGGAGCTTTGTCCATCAACTTTATGGAAGATTTTGAAGATTTTGAATGTGGATGAGTTGTGGTTCCAACAAGACGGCGCTACATGCCACACAGCGCACATCACAATCGATTTATTGAAGGAAACATTCGATGAGTGCATAATTTCGCGGAATGGACCTGTCAATTGGCCACCAAGATCGTGTGATTTGACACCATTGGATTATTTTCTTTGGGGATATGTGAAGTCGCTCGTCTACGCCAAAAAACCAGAAACGTTAGGGGACTTGGAAGCCAACATTCGTGGCGTTATTGCCAACATACGGCCCCATATGCTCGAAAAAGTGGTTGAAAATTGGACCTGTAGAATTGGCTTTATTCGAGCCAGCCGCGGCGGCCACATGCCCGAAATCATATTTAAATATTAATGGCATAAAATTATCCTTCCAATAAAGCCAAATTGATGGACATTAAAACGATTTTCTTGTGTTTTATTTCAATTCGAAGTTCTATACCTCTAAAAAACACCCTGTAATAAGTTTCCACCGGCATGATTTCGACAAATTATGGTGATTTCAGCAAAGTAGTTGATTAAATCAGCTTGATTTATTTTAAATTATTTCGAAAATACTATTGTTCGAACTGTATTCATCTATGCAATTCTGCGCTGCTTTTAAAATTACAAGCTCAATTCCTGGGTCCACCATCAATAGTGATTGACAATTTCGAAAAAATTACACTAAGTCAGCAAAGAAGTTAGAAGACTATTTAATTACGCAAAGCGTTCAGGTATTTGGGAAGTGTACACAAGGTACCTAACCAATTACAATAAAGAAATAAGGAAATCCAAAAGGGAGTCCTGGAGAAAATTCTGCGAGGTTACCGAGAATACCCCAACAGCAGCGAGATTGCGTAAGGCTCTCTCCCGCTCTTAAGTCAGCCAAATCAGCCTTCTAAGGAAAGCTGATCATAATTACACCAAGAACCAAAGGGAAACGCTGGAACATTTACTCAGTGTTCATTTTCCTGAGTCTATTCCCACGGTTCAAAATGGTGATGACCTGACGCTTTGCTCTCCTGTTTCATGCAGAACAGCTCTCAAATTGTCTAAAGTTATCTTTAATCCACATAGGATAAAATGGGCTATTGCCTCTTTTCAGCCTTTTAAGGTTCCTGGCGGGGATGGTATATTTCCAGCGTTTTTGCAAAGGTGCGTTGATACACTGCTTTGTGCACTCGCCGCCCTATTTAGAGCTAGTTTTATCTTCGAATACATTCCCCTGCTGTGGAGGAAAGTTGTATTTATTCTTAAAATGGGCAATAGGCCAGGAGATTTGGCCAAATCATACAGACCAATTAGCCTAACATCGGTTTTGTTGAAAACTATGGAGAGACTAATTGATCTGCACATTATATCGACGGTTTTGAATACCGCCCCCTTGCATGCAAATCAATATGCATACGCTAAGGGTAAATCGACCGAGCATGCTCTGAATCATCTTGTTACAAAGATCGATCGAGAGGGCTTATGGGTTCGGGTGAAATTCCGTTGTGTGATTTTTTAGACATTAATGGCGGATTTGATAATACAGAATATGGCTCAATAGAGTGCTCTCTTAGACAAAAAGGTCTTGATCACGTGTCTGTGAAATGGATTAGGTCTATGCTGGAGAGCAGGGACATAAGTGCTTCTATGAGTAATGATATGGTTACTATTAAGACAGTCAAAGGGTGTCCCCAAGTTGGTGTCTTATCACCCCTCTTTTGATGAACTTCTCTTCATTCTTAGTGAACAAGGACACGAAGTTATATTGTATGCTGATGGACTGTTTGTGATGGTAACTGGAAAATTCGGCAACATTCTCTTAGACCTCATGAACAATGCTTTGTGCACTGTAACGACATGGTGTTGGAGACATGACCTGGCGTTCAACTCTGATAAGACTATTCTGGTACCTATATCTCTTAGAAGAAAACTTGGTCTAGGTACAGTATCGTTGAATGGATGCAATATTCCTTATTCGACCGACGTCAAATACTTAGGGATTACCCTTGATAGCAAGCTAACTTGGAACCGACATGTTGAATGCGTAACACAGAAAGCCACTAGGGCGATCTGGGCGGTGAAGAGTTGTGCTGGGTGCACCTGGGGCATGAGCTAGAAAATGGTTATGTGGATCTACACAATGATTGTTAGGCAGTGTTACCAAAAGATATATTCAAAATTACACCTCGAAGGAGCCAAAAATTACCCGATTTGAATGGAATTACACCCAATATTAAAATAAATATTTGCAACATTTGAAAAATCTTGCTAAAGGTCTAATTCAATATTTGTTATTCTATACAGTAATTAAAGGGAAATATACAAAAAAAATTACATAATAAAAAGCAACATAAAAATCTTAAACTAATAAGGTGATTGAAACTTAAATTTTTATTACTATTGCTTAGTCCTCGTCCAGACTTGCAATTTTTATTGCTACAATTTTTTAAAATTCTGCTTTGAAATTGTATAGTGTCCGTATTAGGAAATTCTAGTTTTGCAATAAAGTATTAAAAAATTCTTTTTCACAACAAATTTGCCTGAAAAATTAACAATTAATTTTACATTTTGTGTTTTTCGTGCAACTAAACTAGGGTTTCTAATTTCCCAGACTTTTCCAATTCACGGGAATCGAGGAAAAATATGTTTTATTCCTGGGAATTCCAGGGAATTTCAAACACACATATGAATTTAATTAAATGGGCTCAATAAAAAAATATACAGGGCAATTATGCATTAAATTCCGCTAGAAATTTCTCCCTTTTCCAATTAGAATTTTTGTTTTTCCTATTATGTACTTGCTTTTAGTTAGAATTGTTCCCCGGGAAAAATTTATCGCGAAATTTTATTTGCCCTCATAATTTTATGAAAAAAAACATACAAAATTTAAATTAAAAACAACATAACTTCATTCGTTCGTTTCAAGAACAACAATATTTCAAAAACAAATACATAAATTCATACTGCCGTATTCATAAAAATTATTTTAGGTCTATGAAAGTCTTATTTGGCATACTACTTCTCTGGGAAATTTGTCAAATAATCCTGTAATAAACATGAAATATTTTTTTATGAATACGGCAGATATGCTTTGAATTATGCGATTTGCATGGATGGAAATTCCATCTGCATTTGCCAATCTAGATATTATTTCCTATAAAGAGTAGGCTGAAAATATTTCGTAAAGCTTGAAGTTGTTGGAGTCTTATATTATGCCCCTATGGCTGAGTGGTAGCGATGCTAGCCTCTCAGTTCAGAGGTCGTGGGTTCGATTCCCGCCATAGACCCTGGGAGTTTTCCGCATACAAGCTAATTGCTTGGCGGATTGTGTTGTGTTAAAAAAAAAATAATAATAAATAAAACAATGAACAGCAATTTAAAAAAGAAAATTCCAAAAATGCAAATGTTAAATTCCCGAAAACTCCCGTTGAAAATTTCCCGAGATTTGTAAAAAAATTATTCCCGGGAATTCCCGGGATTTTTTTCCCGCGTAGAAACTCTAAACTGAACAAATAAAATAAAATAAAACGTCAAATACTCCTACAAACTTTAAAATAACAACTGCGAATTTCAAAACAAAAGAGAATTGCCGAACACATGAAACTGTGTACCCTTCCCCAATTTTCTCAAACATCTCACAAACAAACTCAAGAATTGCTGCAACAAAAATTGGAAGTTTGGACGAGTACTTAGGAGAGGTTTAAAATTATTATTGCTGTTTTTTTGTATATGTACTAGGTACCTTCTTTATTTAATAAAATTGCAGCAACGTTATCAGACGATAATTTATTATATTTTGTTTTATTTATTTATATATTTACTATATAAAACAAAAAACTTCAAATTACCCGTAAACTACACATGAGAGCAATTACCCACGCGCTACACATGCAAATAAAAATTACACCTGATTCGGGTAATTACCCGCGATTCGGCAACACTGTTGTTAGGCCAATTATAACGTACGGTGCGACAGTTAGGTGGCAAAAGACTGGCCAGGTTGTGGCGACAACTAAACTTTGTAAAGTTCAGAGATTGGCGTGTCTTCTTGCAACAGGCGCAATGAGGTCATGTCTAACCTTAGCCATTGAGGCCTTGATTGGACTACCACCCATACAAGTTTTTACTAAATCATCTGCGGCAATGACCGCTTACAGAATGTGTCTCGGGGCATCTGCTCGTTGTGTTGGCAACGGGCACCCGTCGGTCCTGGGTACAATGCCCAGCTTAGGACTGCTAAGAATGCCTAGTGACAGGATAAACTGTGAACAGAGGTTCGACAGGAGATTCAATGTCACAATTCCACCCAGGAGAGTGTGGGTCCCGACGTGGATTCCAGAAAAGGGCAAATAGCCTATGGTATTTCAGGCAGAAATACAGGCAGTCATTAAATGTGTTGACATTAATTTAAATAGGGGCATTAGAGGTGCGCATATAGTAGCTATCTTTTCCGATAGTCAGGCAGCTCTTAAGTCTCTCCTTTCATGGGAATTCCGTTCCAGGCTAGCTTTAGACTGCTTTGACTCATTACAAAAGCTATCCATACGGAACAAGGTTTCCATTTATTGGATACCTGGCCACAGCGATCATCCAGGGAATGAGGAAGCGGATGAACTGGCCAAGAAGGCCTCTGCCCAGAGCCGTATTGTCAGTCGGTCGACTGTAACATCTCTGATCAAAGAAGATGACACTTCGACCGCTAAGGAAATGTGACTGTTTTCTTCTGGTTTAAGGCAGGCCAAAGCTTTGATGCAGCTATTTACATATAATGGCATCCTGAACCTCAATAAGAATAATTTAAAGCTTGTTACTGGTTTTCTTTATAGTATTTTTGGACTATCCTCTGTGGAAAAGCAACCAAGTTCGTTCACCTTTGTGTCGTTTATGCTTGGAAGTTGACGAGATGAGGACACACATTCTTTGTGAGTGTATCGTATTATGTGACAGTAGAAGACGTGTTTTTCATTCTGAGTTTGTGTGTTCAGATGATATTACGCGGGCTCCTCCAATATCTGTACTGAACTTTCATAAGGAGAGACATACAGAGATTGATTTAATCTAATTCACAGATCTATGATACAAAAGATCCATCAGATGTTGCAGTGCCGATCTTTGGACCCTATTCTATTCTTCTTAGTCAATTTGAATTGTCAACTACATATATGCGGGTAAAATTCACATTACAGCTGCTGTACCCAGCTTATAAAGTACGTGGATAATTTGAATACGAAAATTCGAACAACAAATCACTCACAAACTCGGTGGAAAGACTTCGAAATGATTTACTTTAACCTACTTGATTTAAGGTCGGTGAAAACATACTATTGCACTTATTTTTCTTTTGTGATTTTCAAAAATATTCACCCCCTATCGTGAATAAAATGGGAAATTTTTGTTAAAAATGGCAAAAAGATTTGTAAAGCTTAAAATTGTATTGAAAATCAGACAAATTTATGTTTGATAGTAAGAAATACACAAATTTTTTGTTTTAAATTCAATGTTTTTTTTTAATTGTAAAGTAGAGTTTGTAAATATTTTAGGTGCCGTGGAAAAAGTTCTTAAGTTCACCTGCAAAAATAAAGTGAACGAAACCAAGGAAAAAGTGAAAAAATACATGTGAAAAGTATTATTCATGATAAGGGGAAAGAAAGAGGGAACAGATTTGTGGGGAAAGATTATTAACGATTGCAATTTAGGGAAAATGGTAAATATTTTGAGGGAAAAACTGTTCACGATAGGGGTGATTATTATTTGTGAATTCTCGTAACTTTCAAATGGCTTTTTTGTTTAAAATAAATAGCACAACATTTTTCCTTAACATAGCGTCTATAACTGCGATTAACTCTGACATAATATCTCAGAGACCGTCGGCAGAATAACAAAAATTAAGTGCCGATATTTCTCTTCATGTCATACAAATTCATGTCAAATTCTCACCGAGTTAGCATATAAAGGGTGTTTTTTTTAGATGTATAGAACTTCGAATTGAAATAAAACACAAGAAAATCGTTTTAATGTCCATCAATTTGGCTTTATTGGAAGGATAATTTTATGCCATTAATGTTTAAATATGATTTCGGGCATGTGGCCGCCGCGGCTGGCTCGAATAAAGCCAATTCTACAGGTCCAATTTTCAACCACTTTTTCGAGCATATGGGGCCGTATGTTGGCAATAACGCCACGAATGTTGGCTTCCAAGTCCCCTAACGTTTCTGGTTTGTTGGCGTAGACGAGCGACTTCACATATCCCCAAAGAAAATAATCCAATGGTGTCAAATCACACGATCTTGGTGGCCAATTGACAGGTCCATTCCGCGAAATTATGCGCTCATCGAATGTTTCCTTCAATAAATCGATTGTGACGTGCGCTGTGTGGCATGTAGCGCCGTCTTGTTGGAACCACAACTTATCCACATTCATGCCATCAAAATCTTCCATAAAGTTGATGGACAAAGCTCCAATTGCTGTGCACGGTGGCGAATCGATTCATTCGGGTCCTCTTCAACACTTTGCTCTACAGCGGCAATTGTTTCTTCGGTGCGCACTGTTCGACGTCTCTGCGGATGCGTATTATCACATAGAGTAAACGTAGTGCGAAAACGATCCATGGTTAACCGAATTAATTGCTCTGATGGACGATTATGTCGACCATAAAATGGACGGAGCTTGCGGTAAACTTCGCGAACTGAACCATTATTTTCGAAATAAATTTGCACGATTTGCAAGCGTTGATCTTTTGTCAACCTGTTCATGATGAAATGGCAAACCAAACTAAATATTAATCACTTGACAGCTGACAAAATGGCCGCCAGTTAAAAAAGTGATGACAACTTAAAGTTCTATACCTCAATAAAAAAACACCCATTATTACATTTGTATAATTATGTAGTTATATTATTTTCACTTTTAAATTGTTAAGATTGTTGTTATAGGATTTCTTATAACATCGATCTCATAAAAAATATTATAGGATTTGTGATAACATTAGTTTGAAGTCTACACGTAACGTAATTCTCTCTGCGATTGCATTTCACGCTCTCATCTTACATATTATGTTAGGTATAGACTCTATGTAACATAAGTTTGCCCTAACTATGTCCTATCATGGTCCGTTAATGGCATAAAACTAAGTTTTTTGGGAAGGTTTTTTAACGGCTCTCGTTAAAAATTGAAAACCGATAATTGTAATCCGTTTTCATTATATAATGAGGTAAGATCTTTGGACATATTTGGTCCAAATGTAATGGGGCTAATATTTGGACCAAATACATATGCATTATTTAATTATATCAGGATCAAAACGCCACATATCCGAACAAAATTTGACACCTCCTCAAATGTTGTATGAAATTTCATAACAATCGGATAGCTTGCTTAGAAACTGCAGAATTATTTCCATTTTTTTAACGAAATCTCCCACTGTGCATTGGAGAAGGGTATATAAGATTCGGCACAGCCGAATATAGCACTTTTATTTGTTTTATTTGGATTCAATAAACCATCCATGTGCAAAGATAGGAAATAATAAAATTGATGAGTTAAAAAAGCGTATCGTCATTTCTAAGAAAATACCCTAATAGGTATTTATTTCTTTTTTTTTCAAAAATCCCCTCTGGCTCATCAATATTATCGTTATTTATCTATTGTGACAAATATGCAGCTTTCTTAAAAAAAAAATACATAAAACAAACATCATTAAAAATTCATTGTAATAAAAAAAATATAGAAGGCGCCAGCCAGAAAAAAAAGAATGTGATTTTACACAAAAGAAAACAAATTTAAAACCCATATGACGAAAAAAATATTTAAATTTATATACATACATACATATTCATCAGAACGCATTTTTTTGTAAAATTGGGATTTACCATTGTTTTCTTCCTTTCCGTCACTGTAGAATTGTTTTTTTTTTTTTTGGTAAACAAAAATTTTTTTAAAAATTTACACTGTTGTATTGTTTTTTCTTTTGGGTTTTGACGTAAATATGTAAATGTAAACAAAAATTTTATAAAGTTTTGGCAATTTCAATTAAACAATAAACGATAAAGGAAATCATTTCTGACTGACCGGCTTTTAAATTCATAAATATTTACATATATACATATGTATGTATGTATACGTACATACTTAGATTACTCTTGAAAAGTCACTTAGTTACCCTATAGGAACTCAAACTCATTTGTAAGTAACTTCAAACTGGTTTCTTAATAACCACATCTAGTTGATTAAGTGACTTTTTTCCTTGTCGCTGGCTCACTATTTTAACATAGGCATGTGATAGGCGGTAGTCAATTGTCCATCCCTGCATGGATTTTAAATTGACTACTAACTACTTATTTTTCAACCACTTTGAAGTCAATTAATATTATAGTTAAATAAATATACATATACATATGTATGTATATACATATACATATGTACCTAGATACTATATACTATATATCATATATATACGTATATACTATATATATAATGTATATATATTTATATATAGAAATAATTAGATAAAAAATAGATACATACATTCATACGAAAGTTTGTCCTCCTCATAGAAAATATACATATTACTATTGAAATTATTTACTTTATTTTTCAAAATATACATTTGACGTCTGACTTCATGACATGCTTCCTTTGTTTTTTTTTATTTTCTTTTAATTTACTTAGTTTGCTTTTATTTATTTCTTACGTGTGCTTCTATGCAATATGTTTGGTTGATATCTGCATGAGATTTAAACCAATTTGTAGTCACTTGCAAAATAATTAATTTATAGCTAGTGTGTTTTGTCAACCGACTATTTTGTTTACTATAGGGTATCTAAGCAAGTAATATGCATACTTACTATGTATTTATTGTCAAAACATTACCTAATTTTATACGTATAGCTATAATCTACATGCTTAGATCATTTAAAGATCTTGTAGATTATGTTACTGGCCGATATTTGGAATGGCAAAACTTATCGCCTCGCGCCGATTTCTTATTTCAACCAGCTTTCACAATATGATACAATATGAATAATTACATTATAAAACACGATTGGAGTGTCTTAATACAGTAAGAGTTCTAATTGCGCAAACAAAAGGAAATCGAAGTGGTTGGCTTTACTTAAACGTTATAACCGACCCACAGTCAGGCAAAATCAACCATTTTTTAATTGAACAGTTCTATCAAAATATAAATTTATCCTCAAATAAACCAATGAATCGGCAGTATGGCAGCCAGTGCAGGATTTTGGACTAGGACCGTTAGATCCGTGCTAGGGCGGCATAATTTAATTAACAAATTAAAAGATAAAAGAATGTAACCTCAATTAAAATGCGAAAATTGATTTGGAGAAGTTTTGCTTTAAACGAATAAAATTTTTTTTTATTAAATTAATGACCGAATTGACATATGAATTAAGAAAATGAGCACATGGGCATTTCCACAGGAATGCCAACTTTTTGTAGCGTGCGACAGCAAACAAATTTGATTGTTTTTTTTAAAGAAAACTAAACTTTTTTTTTTACTTCTTTATGTATTTGTGTAGGCCGTCAGCAGCACTACGTTAGGCAATATTTTAAGAAAAATCGAGTCACGTTGTTCAGAAATACAAGGTTAATTATTTGGTGTCGCACGCGACAAAAAAGTGGAATTTCTCGGAGAAATACCCATATGTATACATATACATATGTATGTATGTATGTATGTATGTATAAATGAATTAATATTAATACACAATCATTTAAATATTTTAAAATTAATCAGGGCAAGTTTTTTATGGCATATGGCCATTTCCACAGGAATGTAAACTTTTTGTAGCGTGCGACAGCAAGCAAAAGTGCTTGTTTTTTTAAAGAAAACTAAACTTTTTTTTTTACTTCTTTATGTATTTGTGTAGGCCGTCAGCAAGCTCTACGTTAGGCACAATTTTAAGAAAAATCGAGTCACGTTGTTCAGAAATACAGGGTTAATTGGTTGCTGTCGTACGTGACAAAAAAGTGGAGTTTCTCGGAGAAATGCCCATGTGTCATTTTTGTCATAATAATTCATGAAACTTTTAATCAATTATTATTTTTTCCCGTACACGATTTATATTTCATAATTTTTTCGAATATTTCAGTTTTCATTATAAAACTAACTACACCCGGTGAACTTCGCTACACGCATTGTCTTTAAAATTTTCCCCCTTCGTCTTTCAAACAGCGATGCCAACTATTTTTAACCCAAACGCGCTATACCCCTTCTCAAAACGCGCTAGAACGCGCTAAGTTACAGCATTATCAACAATTTATAGTCAAAACGCGCTATTTTCCTACGCGCTAAATTAAATTTTAATAAAGAGCGATGTATGTATTAGTAAATACGAGTACAATTAATGTTTTAGTAACTCTTTTTCAGATTATGCAATAGTGCTTCTTCGAAATTATATCCTAAATAACTAAAATCATTTAATACAGAATCTGACTCGCCTTCCAAATATTCGAAATTCTACAACTAACAACTTATATAAACTGTCGAATAGTGTTGCGATTCAAATGCTTTTTGAAGTACAAAAATAATAGATGCTTAATAAGGTATATACATTTTTTGGGTCACGAGTACGAGTACATATTTTTAGCTATTACAATATCAAAATGCGTTTTTAGTTTTAACCACAGTCAAGGGAATTCTATTTGCAACATCTGAATCATTAACGAATTTAAGCAAAAAGTTAAATTTTGGATATTAGACAAATGTTAAATTTATACAAAAAAGTAAAAAGATATTGAACTGAAATGATCTTTTTGACTTTAATCAAAACGCGCTAACTTAGCGCTTTTTTTATTAAACGCGCTAAGACGAAAAAAAGCGCGTTTGGAATAGTTAAAACGCGCTAAAACTAGCGCGAAAGGCGCTAAATTGGCATCGCTGCTTTCAAATTTCATTTATATCGATTTGAAAGTGTGAGAGGGCCAGAAATTAGGTACATTAGGTACATATATAGCCTATGCCTTCTTCTAGGGCCCAATAATTGAGTTCTCAATTATATGTCATTTATCTTTAAGTGCCATTTAAGTACCGAATTAATATTTTCAGTACAAAGTTGAGAGACATTTAAATGAAACTTAAATGCCTAACATTATATATTTAAATACTTCTTAAGTCTTACGAGCATACCATATGTTATTGTGCTTGTGTGTGTTTATTGAAAACATGTACATGAACATCATGTGGTCGTATTAAAAAGAATTTCGTTTAATTTTCATAAATATATAACATATACAATAAATAGTTTCATATTATGGAAAAATAAATAGAAAATGCGTTCTGATGCTCTTTTTGTTTCATAAAATGTATTTTTATGCAATTTTTGTTTTCTACAGTTTGATAACCTAACTTTCTTATTTATGATAAACAGCTGTTGTTTGAAAAGCCTTCCATAATAATGGGAAATTTTGTAGTGCTGCCGTACTTTCAATGTAATTTAAAAAAAAAACTTTAATTAACCACTGAAAAGTGAAACTACATTTAAATGCAACTTAAATTTAATTTAGCTAAATGATATATAATTGGGAAGTCAATTAGTTATTGGGCCTAAATGAAGGGATACCTATGCTTCAAATTTCCTTAAAATCGATTTTAAATTTCACCAAAATAGAGTTGAGACTCAGAAATTGTCCCCCTTTCTTCCTACTGGTTCTAGTTTAGAAAATGTATATGGCAATTTTGTGACTTTTTAGACGCAGATCTAACTAGATTCTAAATTTCATTGAAATCGGTTTGAACGTTTAAGAGGGGCAGAAATTTCCTCCTTATTGCCCTCCTGGTCCTAGTTTTAAAAATGACAGGGTTGAATTTGATCAGAATTGAATTTGTAGAACTTATGTGTTACTACTCAATTTCTGGCAATAGAGCAACGGATGTGCACATATTTATAAAAGGAAACAGTTCTGTTATGTCAATCAGGTGCAGCGGCACCTGGAGCTTCCCTGTGTTTAAAAGACGATAGAGGTAAAACCTTTCGGGGTGGAACTTCGAGGTATCACCAGATGCTTGTCTCTGGTAGCACGGGTGCGGGTTGTGAGACAGCAATGCTGCTCTAGGAGTTTGGGTGTATGCAGCGGTCGTCAGTATGCTTTGCTAAAAGGTCAATTTCGTCCTACCCCATGGGGTTAAAGGGATGATGCTGAGCAGTGTGGAGTAGGCACTGGATTGTTGGCGGCACAGGCATGCGTCCGGCTCTGATGAGCGGTTGAGCGGCGCCTGCATTGGTGAGGTATTCTCTTAGATAGCTCGCTGTGGGTGTAAGCAACTACACTCGCGGCGTGGAACTTGGAGAATCGTACGTGGTGGCTGTTGGTTGCCACCAAAATCGCTGGGAGAATCGTCTTGGCTTTCTACTGTTAGACCAATGCTAGTGGTTGATGTGACGGGGTCAGCCAGACACTATTCTAGATGCTTTTGCCATACAACAGATAGTCATTATGGCAAAGATTTTAGATACCTCTGAGTACCTCAGCAAGGTACCTGACGTAGTACATGGATAACGACTATGATCGAAGATTGCAACCTATGTGTTCTTGGTAAGTCACATGGTGCTTTCTAAGGGTGCATGGGGGCGATGGTAAGCGTCTAACCTTCACCCGGTGTTTAGACCACCGTGAGATAAGGCCGTAAAGGCAGGTGCTCACGTTAATCTGAAACACATCTGTCTGAAAACCGATGTGTGAATCCAGCTTACTACCTTCGGTTGTTTAATTATAGTGGAACTCAAACAATTGACTGATCAATATGGAAAAGAAAATAAAACAATTCTGCATAAACCTATTCTATTTTTGTCATATTATACTTTTTCATGCCATTTTGCCAAACATTATGAGAATGTGACATAATAATAATACACTTTGTGAATTGGCCATATATGTATATTTTTTTTAATACTCACTTTTACACATTCAAAAAGGGTGATATACATATCAAGAATAGGGATGTAACGAATACCAGTTTAGCGAATGCGAATGCGAAAACGAATAATACATTTTAATTTTTGCGAAAGCGAATGCGAATGCGAAAGCGAATGCAAATATTACAATACGTTAAAAAAATCACATGAAAATAAATTTATCTAAGAACATGAAATTGTGTTGTATACAAAGATCTACTTGAGTCTTGAATTCAGCAAATATTTATTAATTTATTAGAATTAAAAATTTTTAAACTGAAAGAAATGAAATCATATTAAAATAATACAAAATGTTAGGCAATCAACCCATTCGTACTTTGGCCCTAAGTTCAATATTTCCTGTAAAATGCTACCAAAATACATATTAAGAAAAATTGGAACGAATTGTTCATGAACATTTTTTCCAGAAGTAGTACTCTGTTCATCTTGGGAAAAACATATGAAATATATCTTCAACATTTTAAGTTTTCATGCGAAATAATATGACTGGCGCTTGTTTCGCAAAAAAAGAAGAAGGATTAATTAATATTTTTGCATTTCAAATTTTTTGAACGAAGTAATGATGTGCTTACCATTTTTCAAAAGTTTTAACAATGTTTTCCTTTTCAAAAATTGGAAAATATTTCCAATATTTTTGTCTTTAGTATTCGCTTTAAATATTCGCATACATTTTAGCGAATGCAAATAGCAAAAGTAAGCGAATTATTTGCGAATGCGAAAGCGAATGCGAACATTCGTTACATCCCTAATCAAGAATGCCTAGGGCGGGAGCAGCCCTAAAAAGTAATGATGTTTTGGTACGTTTCAGATATTTTTTGGTGCTTTTTGCCTCTTCATAAATGCGCAATTTCGCTACTTACAGTGCTTTTTAAAAATTTCTCACAGTGGTTTTTTTTACCCTACAAAAATATTTTTAAGCTAGAAAATTTAATAATTTTAAGTACTTTTTAAACAACCATATAACTATCGAACTATCGAATATAAATAAATATTGTTAATTTGTTTATAAAGATACCTCAAGCTAAATAAAATAGTTGTGTCATACTAATAATAAGAGGTCAAAGAAAAGTTTGAAAAAATCATTCATTTTTATTAATAACAATTTAATGCTTCTTGTTGATTTCATTTTACTAATGGGTGTTTTTTATTGAGGTATAGAACTTTAAGTTGGCATCACTTTTTTAACTGGCGGCCATTTTGTCAGCTGTCAAGTGATTAATATTTAGTTTGGTTTGCTATTTCATCATGAACAGGTTGACAAAAGAACAACGCTTGCAAATCGTGCAAATTTATTTCGAAAATAATGGTTCAGTTCGCGAAGTTTACCGCAAGCTCCGTCCATTTTATGGTCGACATAATCGTCCATCAGAGCAATTAATTCGGTTAACCATGGATCGTTTTCGCACTACGTTTACTCTATGTGATAATACGCATCCGCAGAGACGTCGAACAGTGCGCACCGAAGAAACAATTGCCGCTGTAGAGCAAAGTGTTGAAGAGGACCCGAATGAATCGATTCGCCACCGTGCACAGCAATTGGAGCTGATAACCGACTATTTTGTTCCCGAATAGGATGGCATGAATGTGGATGAGTTGTGGTTCCAACAAGACGACGCTACATGCCACACAGCGCACGTCACAATCGATTTATTGAAGGAAACATTCGATGAGCGCATAATTTCGCGGAATGGACCTGTCAATTGGCCACCAAGATCGTGTGATTTGACACCATTGGATTATTTTCTTTGGGAATATGTGAAGTCGCTCGTCTACGCCAACAAACCAGAAACGTTAGGGGACTTGGAAGCCAACATTCGTGGCGTTATTGCCAACATACGGCCCCATATGCTCGAAAAAGTGGTTGAAAATTGGACCTGTAGAATTGGCTTTATTCGAGCCAGCCGCGGCGGCCACATGCCCGAAATCATATTTAAACATTAATGGCATAAAATTATCCTTCCAATAAAGCCAAATTGATGGACATTAAAACGATTTTCTTGTGTTTTATTTCAATTCGAAGTTCTATACCTCTAAAAAAACACCCTGTAAAAGATCAGGCCATATCGTAACTACTCGTTTTTACGAAAACTACAAGTGATCTCTTATTTTCCAGAAGTGAAATAACTTCTTAATTACTCATCTGCATGTTGTTAACAACCGATTCCTGAAAAGTCAAAAATATACACTTAAGGCTGGTATTCACTATCCTACACAATCGTGCGACTTTTAAGAAAATACAACCCTGATATTTTCAAAGGACAATAACAATTCATATTAGATCAGGGTTGTATTTTTTCATAAGTCGTGCGATTATGTAGGATATTGAGTATCAGCCTTTATTGATTATTTTAAAAAGAGAATAAAGTAGAGAAAATTAGTTCTTGAATAATTATGTACTTCCAATTTTTTCACTGGGAACATACAAAAATAAATCTCTTTTATTTGAAATAAGCAATATTAAATTACCTTGGGAATGCAAAGCTTTTCACAGCTCGCAATTTCTACAAATATTGAATGATACCAATGAAACTTGCAAAAAAAATTGTGAAATTTAATATTCTTATCAACAACAGGTACAGCGATACAAATTTCAGCCCGAATTTTTCTGTGTAAAACTATTTAGTTTTAAACAATTAATAACGATTTATTTAAGCTTGAGGTCAAATAAATCGTTATTAATTGTTTTAAAGTTTAAAATTTAAACAATAAAGGTCGAACAACCAAATACTTAAATTCTATTTAGTTTTATTTAGCTGACTACCTAATATGTATTTAGTATATATAATATAATATAATATGAAGGAAATTGTGTGAAAAGAAAAAAACTTTAAGTTTTAGCAATATCAAGTTGAAATACCAGAGCACTTGCATAGATAAAACTTCCCAGCTAGGCAAGAGCTGTTTAATAGGCGATGGTGTTTCATATAAAACTCCTAAACGAATCTTCTGCTGATTATTTGGAGAGTGATGTTGTAGCATTTCTATTTAGCTCTCTCTTATAAATCTTGCAATGTATAATCGACGATACATTAATCCAAAATATGTTTTTCCCTTTTTATTTTCATATTTACTGTTATGGATTGTTATTTTTTTCTTTATTTCTTCGCTGATGCTTTTATGTATTTGAGTTTTGAATAAGAATCTCGTCGGTTGTGTCAAGTGTAAAGTTATATTGAGGCGAAATACATATTAATTTAATATGTTTGGTATTATAGGTACATCAAATATTTATTAAATTATTGGAGGTAGGTAAAAAGCTTTTAAAAAAAATCGAACTCTTTTAAATAATTGAATTTTTCATAGATCTTTGCCATCCAAAGTTCTTGCAGCACCATTTTGTGCACGCTAAAGATAGAAGCGATAGACGATTAAAAAAGCTAAATTCGACATGTCGAATTTCATAATCATAAATTTTCTATGTATAGAGAGAGACTGGTTGCATCTACATGCATATGTACATTGTACATAAAATAGTATTTAATCAATTAATTAAGAAAAGTTTTTTATTAATAAGTACTAAAAAATATATATACATATATATTTTTTTCATATTTAACTTGCAAAATAAAAAGCAAACTGAGTATTGTACGATTCCCCAAATCATTATCACATGATGATTTTACAACTCTCCCAATGCTTATTTAAGATTAATATTGAATAGCCTCATACGATTCTCAATGTTCTTCAAAAAAGAGTTGTAACATAATCTCTAGATAAATCTCAAATGATTGCATCTACGACTAATAAAAGCGCCTTCTGCGGCTCTTGTACACGAATCGTCTTCGGTAACAGTTTCTCCCGTGCACAGCATCTTCCAACGCAGCGATGCCAACTATTTATAACCCAAACGCGCTATTCCCCGTCTCAAAACGCGCTAGAACGTGCTAAGGTGCAGCTATTTTCCTACGCGCTAAATTAAATTTTAATAAAATTCGATGTACGTATTAGTATATACAATTGTTTGTTTTAGTAACTCTTTTTTAGGGTTCCGTACACCAAAGGTGTCACAGTGTATTTTCTCGAGAACCGTAAGAGCTACGGACCTGAAATTTGGACACAGACCTTTATCCTCTACAATAACAAATACATGAGAGTTAAAAATTCAAGGGTGTTCCAAAACGAGCAACGAAAAATTTTAAAATCCAATGTAATATACATATATATACACTTGAAATTTGTAAGCTTAGTGTATTTTTATACAGACTGCAACAATTAACACTAAAATTTCTAAAAATTTAAATTAAAGGGTGTTCCATCAGTTAATGCGATTTTGACTATGTAATTTTGACAACTTGCTGTATCTTGGAAACCGTAAGAGCAAAACTCTTGAAATTTTCATAAACGGTAAAATCAAAAAATTATACAATCGTCAAACCGAAAAAATCGCCAAAAACAGAAAAAATCGCCAAAAGGAAAAAACCCATAAACAGAAAAAAACCGCCAAAAAGAGAAAAAAGCGACAAAACTGAAAAAAATCGTTTAAACTGAAAAAATTTCGAAAAAGCCACATTAAAAACGCTCCAAATGAAAAAAATCGCCAAAATGAAAAAACCCCAGAAACATAAAAAATCGCCAAAATGAAGAAAAACCCCAAAAACAGAAAAAAAATCACCAAAATGAAAAAAATTGCCAAAATGAAAAAAATCGCAAAAATTAAAAAAAAAACCCAAAAACAGAAAATAATCACCAAAATTAAAAAATATCGCCGAAATGAAAAAAAAACCACAAAAAAAGAAAAAAATTGCCAAAACGAGAAAAAAAGCGACAAAACTGAAAAAAATCCTTTAAACTGAATAAAAAATAAAAAAAACACATTAAAAAATGCTCAAAACCGAATGTACGGAACGCTTCGTGCGCGAGTCAAAGTCGCACTTTACTGATATTATTTTATATGCTTACGGTCTAATTCATAAAATATATTTCAGGTTTATTACAGGTTTATTTGACAAATTTCCCATAGAAATATGTAAATTAAGCGCTTTATAAACCTGAAATATTTTTTATGAATAAGGCAGTTAGGATATAAATTATATCCTAAGGGCCTTATGTACGTATAAGAAAAAACTGGCATGAAATTAGCATAAGTGGCAAAATTGAACACGATCTTAAAGAGTTCTGCAATAAAACTTCACATTAAAAATAACGCTAGGACTTAGTAGTGAGTTAAAATCACATAATGCAGCCATTTTTAATATCAAATTGTATGGAGTTACTCGTTAACACTTAATTTAAATTCGTCACTCATGCTAACTTCATGGCAATTTTTTCTTATACATGAGGCCGCAAGTAAATACTTGTATCTTAAATCATTTAATACAAAATCAGAATCGCCTTCCAATAATAAGAACATTAACCAATTTAAAAAAGTTTTATGACTTTTGGATACTAGAAAATTGTTAAATTTATACAAAGAAACTAAAAAAATATTGAACTGAAATGATGTTATTTTGACTTTATTCAAAATGCACTAATTTAGCGCGTTTATTAAAAAACGAAAAAAAGCGCGTTAGGCATAGTTAAAACGCCCTAAATCTAGCGCGAAACGCGCTAAATTGGCATCGTTGCTTCCACGATTAAAATATGAGCTCGTCTGCGATTGGAAACGCTCTGCACACGATTCACAATAGACTCTTCTGCGATTGAAAAGGCTATCTGGGTTATTAATGGATGATGGACTTAATTCATATGATGATAGTAAAAAAAATTGCAAAATATTACCAATAAAGCACAATCTATTTCGTCTCTACGCTCCAGTATTTTTTTTATTTGGTTCACGTAACTTAAAACGTACAAAAAATTATTTGTTTAACATTTTCTTTTATTTATATTTAACTTAAATGTTGTTTACTTTGTTTTAGTGTATTATACAAATATAATGACATAAATAAATGACTGGCTGCACCTTTTAAGTGGACATTTTTATTTTTGGCAAAAGCATCTTCTTTTAATAAAAACAAACAATAATAAAAAGTTAAGTTTTGTTAACGTTTTTTGTTCCACTGAAATCAGCAACGACTTTTTTTTGTACGTGTGTTTTGCATATAAATATTATTGTAAAAAAAAACTGTGCCAACTTTGTGGAAAAAGAGTTCAATGACTTTAATTGAATAAGATAAAAATCACATTATTTGAAAAGAGCAGAAAAAAGTAAATAATTTGGAGATGCCGGGGATTGAACCCGGGGCCTCTCACATGCAAAGCGAGCGCTCTACCACTGAGCTACATCCCCTGTTGGAAGTTTTTGTCTCATGCTTAATACAAGCCCGCTCTTATACATATTAACTTATTTAATTTTTGTTTTTATTTTTGCCCCAAGTAGTGTGTTTCGCCAGCAGTGTTGCCGCTTTCATTATTTTTGGCCAAAGTTGCAAATATTTCTCCCATGTGTTAATAATTTTATTATTTATGTGGCAATTTAATTAAATTATACTTGGTACAATCAGGGGAAAATGTTTGAAAAAAAAATCAAATGAATCTTAGTACAATCAGGAAAAAATATTGAAAAATCACTGAAGCTTAAATAAATACGTAGATAGATAACTCCTATAAAAATACATTTAGATATTTACAACCATTATACGCAACAACAACATTTAAAGTGCACATTTGCTTCGAAATACAAATTTGGTAAGTCAATACAAAATAAAAATGTATTGAAGACGATTTTTGTGTGAATGATTTATTTAATTTTTACAAAACCTTTATTCAACTGAAAAAATGACTCCAATATATGCCGCAATGTATCAGTTGCTTGCGAGATCAACTCAAATTTAATTCAATACCAGCATAAGTACTTAAGATTTCGTTCGTGGAATTGCTTCATTTAGCGTCAAACTGATAAGGAGATATATATGTGCCAGCTTAAGGGGAACCCCACCACTATAGAGAGACCACTCGATGGTAATTTGACCTATTGTGATCCTAAAAAAATTAAGAAATACTTTTTTCAAAAATTCAAGAAAAAGAGCTCTATAAAGTTAAACCTATAAAATATTAGAAAATAAAAAAATTCAAAATCGAACAAATTCCCTTATAGCAAAAATTTTATCACATTTAAAAATAAATATTGTTGAATAGGAAAAAATTTAAATCGAACATTTTCGAAGCAACATTGGAAAAGACATCAAAATCGAGAACGAAAATGAAATATTTGTGTAAAAAATTAATAAAAACAATTGGAAGGGTTTTTAAATTGGAGAAATGTTGCAGCTTAAGGCAAACCCCACTCTATGTCAATTTGACCTATTGCATTCCGAAAAGAAGTACGAAATCAACCTAGCTGGGACTTTTAGTGAATTTTTAGTAAATTTTCTCAATTTTTTCTATTTTATTTGAAATAATGAAATATGTATGTACATATGTATATGTAACTTGAGACTTTTGTAATGTACTTGGCCTTTAACAAATTTCTGATTTGTCTAATTTTTTAAATATTATTATGAAATTATTTAATTCGGTTTGAAATGATCTACAATCAATTAGTAACAATTAGCACAGTGAAAAAAAACTAAAATAATTACGTAAAGATTTAAAAAATCTTGTTTAAGTTGTGTATTCGTTTTTACATATTACATCTTCATTTATAGTCTTTCAGTACGTACAGTACTTTTTTAATTTTCACTAAAGCTGAAACAAAATTTATTCATCCGTAATGTGATTTTTTACCGCATAAATAAAATCTCTGGAGATGCCGGGGATTGAACCCGGGGCCTCTCACATGCAAAGCGAGCGCTCTACCACTGAGCTACATCCCCTACGCTTATGCTACCTGTTAATATGAAATTTGCAAAGAGATATGAAAGCTTCCATAATCGAACACTTCTATCCAATTGTAAGAGACGTCCGCTTATGACAGAACTGCCAATTTGTTATTTTAAATATATGTATAAAAATGATAAAAGCCCGAGTATCGCCATGCAAAAAAAAACTTTTTTTAGCTATGAAATAAAGTTTACCTGTAAAATGGTATGACACTTCGGCCCGCGATTCCGGGACTACTGACTGGGTTTCTTTATATATCTTAAAAGTTAAGCTACATTATAATTTCATTTAAAATAATTCTGGAGATGCCGGGGATTGAACCCGGGGCCTCTCACATGCAAAGCGAGCGCTCTACCACTGAGCTACATCCCCATAAAATTAGTTCAGCTGATGCCGAATACATAAGCAAGTATATGTAAATACGTATGTACATAATTAATTTTTGTAATTTAATTCTTTTTGGAACTTCACTGCTAATGCATTCTACTAGACGTGCGTCATTCACGAACGAGTTGTTAAATCATACAATATTTCAGCGTTTTTTCATATACAGTAGGGTCTCGATAATTCGAGAATCGCTAAAAGCCAACCATTTTCTGCGAATTTCAGAGCTTTTCGATTTAACCGAATTTTCGGTTAACGAGATTAAAATAAGAAAAACACATAATATATATTTCAAAACATAAAAAAACAAACTGAGCACCAACAAAATTTTAAACAAAAATCAATACAAAAAGTTTTTTGTCAATAACAGTTTGATGCGAATTAGTTATTGAGATTTTCGATTTAGACGGGTATCAATTATGGGGATTCTACTGTACTACTTTCACCATTATGTTTATGTTCTTATCTTTATTTTTGCTTGCTATTTTTGATATAACATAGGAAAACTTCTTATGTATATTCTATTTTTTTAACTGCAGTGATATAGATTTCAAAAGTCAAATGAACAAGAACACTGTCACTGATTTGGCCAGTCATATGACCGGCATTGATGATGGATGTGTCCATCATTATGTAGAATAAAGTTTCTATCCAAAATAAGGGTTTTCTTGAGCACATAGCTCATTTTGTAATAAAACAAACTTTTCATGCCTTAGTTTGTTTACGTTTGTGAAGTGATTTGATTCCGGTTTTTCATATTAATATAGACTCATCCTTAAATAAAAATTATAACACCATAGACTCGGTGGGTAAACCTAGTTCAAGAACGCTGAATCCAATGGTACTTACCATTTTTTTATGTTAGCTCTTGTTAAAAAAAAATAATCAAGATTGAAAACTTGATTAAAAACAACCTTTATATCGATATATTTCCATTAAAAAAACATGTATTGATGAACATGCGTCCTATTCAAAACTGTTTGGAAAAAATTAAAATTTTCTTTAATTGGTCGCATATTCATCCATAATATACATTTAACCAAGTTTTCAATCTTAATTATTTTTTAACTAACCAAAAGGAAACGGTTAACACCACTGAATTCAGCGTACTCGAATTAGGCTCACCCAAACGGTCTCCCTCCTGTTGCATTTTTGAACTAGCACGTGTAATTATTTTCATTAACCAAATTATATAAAAAGAAAATCTGGTTTGAACAGTTTTAATTTTTGAATTTACATTTATGGAGAAATAAAGTCGCGATCCAGACTAGCCATTTTTGTTGCAACAACTGTTTATATTTTAGTCCAAAAGAACGAGCAAGAATACAAAATGTATATATTTCTATTTCAACACTCTCCCATATGTTTAAGAATTGCTGCAAAAAAATATTAAGTCTGGACCGGTTTCAATTCGTCATTGCATATGTATGTCTCCATTTATATTTAGTTTCATAATATGAAAAACATGCACATGTTAAGTAAATTTTATTTTGAACTCATTAGTCAATTCATTCTTTTAAGAAATGTCGACTTAGAGCAGTGCTGGCAACTCCGTCTTATACCAACTGTTATCGCTTAGACTGCCACCACTATATTTGGCGCCGCTATTCAATAACACAGCTGTTCGCTAAATAATTAATGGTGCAAACACAACAACAGCATTCTCTTATTTATCCAGCAATTTAATGTTTTCAATTAAAATTTTTACAAATAATGCCTGATCATTCCGACGAATTGTTAAAAACACGTAAATTTCTCAAAGAGCGATTGCAAAGAGATTTTACAACATTTCGTGGCCATGACAAAGAACGTGAAAATGTTCGACAATTGTTGCAGCGAACAGCCGAAATGGGAGAATCCAATTCAATGCTATTGATAGGACCGCGAGGATCAGGAAAGACTACAGTAAGAAATGAATATTAAATGTTATCGGGTATGTTCTGTATTCCACGTGAAATTAAAAGGTGTGGAATTTCCATAGAATTGTTGGTAATATGTATTTATAACAATTCTATGGCAATTCCACACCTTTTAATTTCACGTGGAATACAGAACCTACCCGTATATTTAAAGTGGAAGTATACTACAACAGCCATCTTTTGTAATTTTAGCTCATAAATGCCGTTTTAACTGATTTAATGAAAAATAAAGATTTTGTTTCAAATACTCTAATTGTGCACTTAAATGGTAATATACATACAGACGACAGATTGGCTTTAAAATCAGCCACCGTTCAAATGCAATTGGAAAATGCCACTGATGGCAAAGTTTTTGGTTCTTTTGCTGAAAACTTGGCATTTCTATTGGCCTGCCTGAAGTCGGGTAACAAGAAGTCAAAAAGTGTGATTTTTATACTCGAAGAATTTGATTTATTTTGCGTCCACCACAATCAAACATTGCTTTATAATCTTTTCGATGTTTCACAAAGTGCCCAAGCTCCTATATGCGTAATAGGTGTTACTTGCCGCTTGGATGTCATTGAGCTGCTGGAAAAGCGAGTTAAATCCCGTTTCTCCCATCGTCAAGTATTCATATTTCCAAATCAGGAAAGCTTTGCAGAATATATGAAATTGTTTGCTAATTTAATTACAATACCCAGTGAAAAGGAACTCAAGGAGCATGCTGAAAGAGTAGCGACTCTCAAATATTTAAATTCTCGGGAACTAACATTCCATCGCAATCATTATAACCCAGCCAAATACAAGTTTAACAAAAAATTTAGTGAATCATGGAATAAACATGTGCAAAACTTGATCAAAAATACTGCAGTAATTAAATCGTTACAATCCATGTTTGACTTTGATGTTAGTGAAGCTCTACTCAAAACATTTATATTTCGCCTGGTGGCGCAAATGCAGCCAGATGCGCATATAGGTGCTCAAATAACTCCAGAACAAATAGTGCAACTTACAGCCTCATACGAGTCTGATGATAAAGTTGAATTGTTATGTGGCCTATCTGTTTTAGAATTGTGCCTAATTATAGCCATGAAACATCATTCTGAAATTTATGACAGAGATCCCTTCAATTTCGAAATCATATTTACACGATTTAATAAATTTGCGAAAGCATCTTCAACGATGCAGGGCATAGAAAGAGCTGTTGTCTTAAAAGCTTTTGAACATTTACGCAATGTAGAGCTACTTTTACCACTCACCTCTACAACATGCAAGGTACAAAAGGAATTTGAAATGCATAAATTGGCTCTGACCTATACTCAAATCAATCAGGCCGTACAACGTTATCAGGCATTACCTACGGAAGTGCACCAATGGTCTCAAAGTTCTTTAATTTAAATTTTAATTCATGAACAATTTCCTTATCATCCTTATTATATTAAATTAATAACTTTAAGAAGAACAATTTTATAATGATTATGCAATAAGTTTTATTATAACAAAAATTTTACGAACAAAAAAAATCTACATGCGTGGAGTTTTAATCCCACAGCACCGTCTGGTAGGAAGGAGTGTCTATTACGCAGATGTATAAAAATATCAGAAATACGCTCAGGTTTCTGCTCAAATACAATGTTGTGATGAATAATCAGGTATGTGATCGTTTTCAAAACGATTTTAAAACGATCGTTTTGAAAAGGTGTTATACATTTCTATCGATTGTATCTAAATCAGTTTTCATCACATACCTGGGGGTATACTGTGTAATTGGAAACGAAAGAAAATACCTACAATCGAATTTGTATGCTTATAACATGTAAATTCGAAAGCATTTTCTTTCGTTTGAATAACGTAATCCCTTTCGTGGAAAGTTTGGTACTTAATATGTACATACATGCTTAAAATATATGTAAATAAAATAATTGTGAACCAAAGTCTAGAATCTATGTAGATGCACATCGTTTCCACTTATGTATTTCTCAAGTAGAAACGAAATGCATATAGAAGTGTTGTAACAAACAAAAATTATTTAAAAGTATTTACTTCAACGTTTTTATTAAAAATCTGTAAGCAAATTATGGCATTCGTTATTGAACGAAATTACGAAATATTTCAATAGAGTTTATATGGAAATGTTTTAAAATTTCGAATCGTATCAAATGCCGTAATTTGCCCCCTGTTTTAAAACATCGACGAAGTTTAGTTTGTGTAATGCATGGTCGCAAAATACATAAATATCGTTTGCTCAAATGCAAAACCACGTAACTTCACTTTTTAAAATTTTACAGGAGATAGAAAAAACTAAACTAACTGCCTGGCTCACGATGTCGACAAGAAATTTACGTTTAGAAAATTTGTTTTTGTTTTCAATATAAATAAGCGAACGAACATTTCTTGTCGACATCGTGAGCCAGGCAGTAAATCATTAAAGTGACTGAAGTGAAGTTTCGTTATTTGCATTTTCAATTCATGCCTTTGATAGTAGTGTTTCGAAATAATTCTTAATAATTAATTAAAAATGATATTTTGAATTTATTGGGTAGTATGAATAAAAAACAAAAAACATATAATACATATTTGGGGTTTTAAAACATATATTTGAGTAAAAAGCAAATACATTTTTTCTTCATACTACCCATTGTTAGTGACGAGTTTTTGAATTTCAGCTAACGATATAAATTCGCTGGCGCGAAATAATTTTGTAGACATTCTGCCTGGAAGATTTCATCCAGTTTGGTTAATTGTACACAAGTTAGCAGCATTGATCCAAGTACACACCACACCATGGTGCGAGTTGCCAGATATAATTCTTTAAAAAATCGCCAAAATGATTCTACAATGTAAAATTTTTCACATTCAACTCGATGGTATTTAAAATACATATCGTCGGTTGGTTTCTGGTTTGCGGCACAGTATATTCAAAATACATTATGTCTGCAGCAACTCAGAAACCCCCATATTCATAAAATTTCAAATGAATTTGAAATGTATTTTATTTCAAATTTTTCATACAAAATTTTCCTAAAATGAATTTCAAATTCATTTTATTATACCCTTTACCAACAAAAATGGTAAAAGGGTATATATAGGTTTGTCATTCCGTTTGTAATTTCTATAATATCAATAAGCGACCCATATAATATATATATTCTGGATCCTTATGCATAGGGAAGACGAATAAGCGATGTCCGTCTGTCTGTACGTGAAATCGGTTTTCCGAAGCTCCCAGAAGAGCTAGAGACTTCGTTCTTGGACTGGTGTGTCAGAAATTTTCCAAAATAGATTGGTATTGAAATTCAGCAAAATCGGGCAGACGATTGCAGAGCTGGAAAACTTAAACTTCATTTTGCCATATAAAAGTAACTCCCGAAAACAAATTTTTATTTTTTTTTAATAAATGTACATATTTTACACTTCAGTACGACTAAAATTGGAATTTTAAATAAAAAAAATACAAAAAAATTAAAAAGACGTTTCCAGGGTTGGAAAACTTTAACTTTTTGTGTTATGTAAAATGAACTATGTCTAGAACTATATTAGTATTTTCTCGAGAACCGTAAGAGCTACAGACCTGAAATTTGGACACAGTACGTAGACCTTTGGCCGCTACAACAACAAATACATGATAATTGGAAATTAAAGGGTGTTCCAAAACGAGCAACGAAAAGTTTTAAAATCCTATGTAGTATATATACAATTGTATGTATGTATATACACTTGAAATTTGTAAGGTTAGTGTATTTTTATACAGACTACAAAAATTAACACAAAAATTTTAAAAATTTAAATTAAAGGGTGTTCCATCATTTAATGCAATTTTGAGTATGTAATTTTGACAACTTGCTGTATCTTGGAAACCGTAAGAGCAAAACTCTTGAAATTTTCAAAAACGGTAAAACTGAAAAAATAAAAAATTATAAAATCGCCAAACCGAAAAAAATCGCCAAAAACAAGAAAAAATCGCCAAAACGAAAAAAGCACCAAATTAAAAAAAAATTATAAAACTAAAATAAATCGCAAAAAAAACGGAAAAATGCTAAAATGAAAAAAAAATCGCCAAAACGAAAAAAAAACAGAAAAAAATCGCAAAAATGAAAAAAAAATCGCCAAAATGAAAAAAAATAATCAAAACAAAAAAAAAACCATAAAAAACAGAAAAAAATCGTCAAAATGAAAAAAATCGCCAAAACGAAAAAAATCACCAAAACGAAAAAAAAACCCTAAAAAACAGAAAAAAATCGTCAAAATGAAAAAAATCGCCAAAACGAAAAATACCCTAAAAAACAGAAAAAAATCGCCAAAATGAAAAAAATCGCCAAAAAAAGAAAAAAACCTAAATAACAGACAAAAAATCGCCAAAACGAAAAAAAGCACCAAATTAAAAAAAAAAATTTCTAAGACTAAAATAAATCGCAAAAAAATTGAAAAATTGCTAAAATGAAATCAAAAATCGCCAAAATGAAAGAAAATCGCCAAAATGAAAAAAAAATCGCCAAAATGAAAAAAATCACCAAAACGAAAAAAAACCTAAAAACAGAAAAAAATCGCCAAAATGATAAAAAAAATCGCCAAAATGAAAAAAAAATCACCAAAACGAAAAAAACCCAAAAAAAAACAGAAAAAAATCGCCAAAATGAAAAAAGCACTAAATTAAAAGAAAATTTCTAAGACTAAAATAAATCGCAAAAAAACGAAAAAATTGCTAAAATGAAAAAAAAATCGCCAAAATGAAAAATATCGCTAAAACGAAAAAAAACCTAAAAAACAGAAAAAAATCGCCAAAATGAAAAAAAATCGCCAAAAAAAGAAAAAAAAATCGCCAAAACGAAAAAAAACTAAAAAACAGAAAAAAATCGCCAAAACGAGAAAAAAGCGACAAAACTGAAAAAATCGTTTTAACTGAAAAAACTTCAAAAAAAGCAAAAAACCTTCCTTTCGTGCGCGATTCAAAGTCGCACTTAACTGATTTTTTTAGTATTAAAGGAATTAAATGAAACTAAGTTTTTGCTTATTTCGTTCTTGCTTTTTTCACTTAACATATTTTATGTATTTTTTTAAAGAACTAGATTGGTAACAATAATCAGAAAAATCCAAAATTATGACTCCAGGGTTGGAAAACTTACACTTTTTGTTTTTTTTTTCTTTTTCTTTATAAATTGAATATATTTTATGCTTCTGAAAGAAAAGTTTGGTGTATGAAATTTGAAAAATGAAAATTATAGCTCCAAAGATGGAAACTTTAAAAAAATTATAAATTTTTTCACAAAACAAATATGTATGTACGTGTCTGTATACTATATATATGTACGTACGTTGGTAAAGGGTATATAAGATTCGGCACAGCCGAATATAGCACTCTTACTTGTTTTTTTATGAATATGGTTGTTAGCATTTCGTTTCATAATGAAATATGATGGGCCTTATTACTAGTTTCGTATTACGACTTCGACGATTTTGTAGAAGGCTAAATAACACGGCAACATTATTTTATTTAATCTAGTACGAAATCGTAGTTGTAGTCGAAATACGACACTCGTAATAACCCTACGTCTTCGCGAGACATAGACTTGAGCTAGGCATGGACATTACGCCGGTAGAGCAACTGTGAAAAATTAATAAACTTCTTTGTTGTGGTGAATACGTGTCATGTCCATGTTCAAGCATATCAAAGTATTTTGCGGTAGCGCAATAGAGATGGAATATTTACCAATTTTGTTCTGTCTCTTTTCTTTCTATTGCAAATGGTTGCGGACGGCGAATCTCATGGCAAACATTATTGATCAGACATATGCTCGGGCATCCATGTCAGAACATTGACGAAACATGGACATGAGCGGTCTCCATTAGCCATTTGCGACGTCCGACATAATGCCCATACCAAGTTCATGGCTAAGGTAGACCGCTAGTTAGTAATGAAATAAAGTTAGTTCCAAAATAAAAACTTAGCTAGATCTCTCTCATTCCTATACTAAATTTGCTATTGGAAATTGAATATATCAATAATATTGAAAAATTATATGAATATAGTTCCAAATAACGATTTCGTCCTTTAGCTCTATATAGATAAAGAAACTACATAGTTGTTATAAATTAAAACATAATTTTCCAATTTCATAGAACATCAATCGGTCTTCCTTAAAAATATTTCTTCCAGACAAATAGTTCAACAGGTTAGCAATACAATGGCTTACAGAAAAAAGTTTTTGTATTATTTCAACTTATTTTTATTACTTAAAATGTTTTGAAATAAATAAAGCAGTGAAGAAGTGTAGAACTAAAAAAATTTTTGGAGAAATTAAACTACATAATAGTGGAAGTTGCTGGGTAGCAACGTTTCTTGGCTTGTTTTTATACCAATGAAACCGTACATGAATTACTTTCTAATTTAAATATGAGAGTTTGTCGGAAGATCATTCTTAAAACTGTTGTACATATGTATATGCATAAAAGCCCTACAAGATCGGAAGTCAGGCATTATATATTCATCATTGCGTAGAACAAAGTTTCTATCACATTATTAAGGGCAAAATGAAAAATGTGATGGAAACTTCTGTGTACGTGTGATGTAGCATCTCTCTCTAACTAATGAATATAACATATAGTTGAACTGCTCACTCTAGTTCTTTTTAGTAATCAATGATAGCATAAATATTACTCAAGTTTGATCATAATTGAATAATATATCCCCCACAATTGAGCAATCATACATGATTGATATACTGACAATAAATATAATTTTTATTATTTTAATTATTTTTCTTTTATTATAAAAAGTCAATTAAAAGTATAAAAACACATAAAATATATGAAACGAAAGATATATGTAGTTCAGCAAAAACAAAATTACCTAGGCGGTATCTAGCCCTCTTCACACCTTTTAATCACCAACGCATCTTGCTTTTAACAAATATCTAAAATTTTGAAAACAAATGCATTAAATTAAATTTTTTAAATTTCTTTTATTCACTTTTTACTTATCTTTTTTAACACTTATAAATTTTAATTTTCACAGACAATGAATTGTATTTTTTTAAATAAAACTCGATGTTTTAAAACTTTTGGCATATGTACATTATATGTCCCACTCTAATATATATGCTAGAGTGGGGCAACTATAATTAATAAATAAATCCATCAAAACTTCCGATCAAATGACTAGTCAATTGACTGCCAGTATTGAATTCAATGTAAAATGAGTGCAAGTGGGTTAGTGAACAAATCTTGTTTGTGTTAGCTTCAGTCATTCATTTTTTGTAGTTAGCCCAATTCACAATCTTGTACAAATGGTCTTACCACTAAGAATTGTTAAGTGGTGAGTATCAATTTACTATACCATTTGCACAAGTTTGTGAATTGGGCTAATAATTAATAAATTATTTATATAATTATGAAGCAAGAAACACTTAAACTAATTAAAATAAATTGTAAACAAGAAAATATGTAACTCTCTCGCAAAAAAAAATTTAATTTCGACTAAAATCTTCAAATAGAATAGAGATTATTTATGCATTCAAAATATTTCTTCAAATTACGTACATATGGTACGTATGGCAACTCTTAAATAACGGGAAATTATTACAACACAGCGTGGTGTAATACAAAGCCAAACAATTCTTAACGATTATTTTTTATTGCAAAAGCATAGAACCATATGAAAAGTTTGTGTATTCTTAAATATTTTATTTAAAATTTTGTGGAAAACCATAAAAACCAAATGAACAACCAGAAGAAAAAGGAAAGTAAAAAGCGAGGACGACCGACTGGTAAAACTAATAAAGTGTTGAAAAAAGAAGATCCAGAAGCTTTAATGATCAAAAAAGAAGGAGAAAGTGACGCTTGCGACTGTTTTGTTGCACAGTGTCCCGGTTGTTGGTATGAATGTGAAATTTGCGGCAGCAATAAATGTTCACCGTTTTGCCGCACAGCTAGACAAGATGAAAAATTAGAGTGGAAAGACTTTTCCTGAAAAAAGTTTTGTGTTAATGTGCTGTTTATTGCTTAAAAATTACATATGCAAACAATGCATATAAACATACTTATGTATTACATACATACATACATATGTAAATATGGACATTTAAAAATTAAACCTCATTTAAAAATGTACACATTTCCTTTTATTGCATCCTTGGATTAGTAATAATGAGGTAAGTGAATTTCTACAAATGTAAAGTATTAGTAAATTTGCACATAATTTGGATAATAATGATATTTGCGTCTTCCTATTTGGCAATTTTATTTTGATCCTTGATTGCAACTGTTGCAATGCAACATGCTAATAGTTGGGATTTTACGGATAAGCACTTTCATTACAACAACTTCAGTTTCACCTAAAAGTGAGCGTTAAGTTAAAGTGATATTTTTCGTGAAGTTTACTCGGAAGTAGCCACAGTTTGTTAAAGTGTGTTGTGCGTTCCTCTTATACCTACCATGTTAATTATACATATCGCTCATTTACTTCAATAGTGTCATAACTAAAAAAACGTGTTTTTTGTGTTAATAATGCTGTATTTCGTATTTTATCTTGTATAAAAATTTCATATCAACTTGATGGTACAAGCTGCTGAGAGAAGAATATTTTTTCAGGTCTTCATTGAATGAAACTTAAAACGCGTTTTCAGCAAAACTGTTTTTTTTTTGAGTTGAAACAGTATTGAAGTAAATGAGCGATATGTGTATATGTATATACATATATTAGCCGTCATCATATAAGAAACTGCCGGAAAATTTCCTTATCTTTTAAAACGCTATTGTTTTAAATTTGTAATGACAGTTATATGATCTTGTGTCGACGTTTGCATCCTTTTCAATAAAACCAATTGTCGAAATCGGAGTAGAAATTCGACACTCATAATTATGTCCAAGATCTATTAATATATTAATAGCACAAGTAATTAATTGCTTTTCAAATTAGAAATAACTCTTTAAATTTATTTACTTTAATATAAACTTTGTTATGATATTTAAACAATTTAGCTTCCTACCACAATTAACTTAAGCATACATAGTCTTTGGCCCAGGTATTCTAATAGGTGCATCGTAAATAAATGGACGTTCACGTCTTGGTGGAGGAGGGTTCATCCTTGGTTGCACTGGCCGAGCATCACGAGAAGCTGTGGTTGTTGTAAAACATCCAATGAACGCAAACAAAATAGCAATAACTCCAAAAATACCGATGAATTTCATGATTAAAATTTTTGCTTATAGTTCTCTACACAATTTGATATGTATCGCTGAATGTTGAAACGAAACTGTGTATGCATTGATGCCAGATACTAGCTTTTATATTCAGAAAATTAATCCAAAACAAACAACAGAATCTGTTTTATGGCTTGTCTTTGGTAAAAACCCGCAATATATGAAAAAATCAACGAAAACATGATAAGAAATTTTTTCTTACATTAAAAATTCACACTACTCTTAAATAAAACAAATAGAAAAGTGTAAAAAGTACTATTTTGTTAAAAATAAAACAAAATTGTTTTAGGAGGGGACTCACAACAAACCTAAAGTACAAAAGAAATATTTTAATATATTTTACATACCTACTAATAGCCGTAAATAACTGCGTTGTGTTTTTTTTAATTTTTTAAACAATTAAAGTAATATGTACAATATAAATTTATTGTTTTTACTTCAAGAAATAGTTGTTCTTGCTCAGACTTTCTATTTATCAATTCCATTATTTAGATATCGTTTGTTTGTTTGTTAGGTTAGGTTAGGTTAGCAGGCTGCTAGTGTTTGTTCGTTAGTAATGCATGATCTGCGGAACTACAAAATCTCCTGAGCTGAAACTTTCAACACAGCTTCGGGTCACTCCAAGTTAGGTTGATTAATTTTGAGAAACAATCATCCTTATCGTGACTGTTCGACCCATACTACGACGTTTTTGTAATAGACTAAAGAACGCCGCGCCATTTGTTCTTTAATCTAGGACGAAACTGCCGTAGTCGAAAGACGCCAACCACGATAAGGCCCAATATTTGTAGTTTAAAAAGTATAATGGGCCTTATTACGAGTCTAGTATTACGACTTCGACTTCGACGATTTTGTACTAGACTTTTGCAGCAGTTTCTCTCTAATCTAGTAGAAAATCATGGTAGCCGAAGTCGAAATACGACACTCGTAACAGTGTTGCCATAAGATTAGGGTTTGGTAAACGGGAATTCCCGGGAAATGTCTAACTTATATTCCCGGGAAATTTTTGAGATTTTCCCGGGAAAACGGGAAAATAAAAGTACACTTTATTTCATAAATATATAGATTTTTTGGCACACATATTTATAAAATGGCGTAAGTGACAGTGAAATTCATTTTCATTCACGTAAGAAATTTGTATTATAATTCTGTTTTATTTTAATATCAATATTTTCAGTTTTTTTTGGTATATATTACAAAAGGTCGTTTGAATAATTGTATGACTAACCTGACCAGACATCCCGCTTTAGGCGGGATTATCCCGCTTTTCTGAGGTTGATCCCGCCTTGAATTTTTATCCCGCTTTATCCCGCTTTTTAGAGTTTTGAAATTTCTTATCTCTTAATATATATTTTTATTAATATGTAACTGATAAAAATTTATTCCAAATATTTTTTAGTGTAGTTATTGTTTATTTTTTTGGATCTGGCAGCTCCTCAAATGAAAAAAATAAAAATACAAACGTACACACTCAAAGATCCTTTTGTTACAGTGCTTTATATGTGCAGACATTCTGCTGCTTTAGGAATTTATTACCAAGAGGGCTTATTAGGAGAATAACAACTGACATTCACCAAACTGTCAATAATAAAATAAAAAGTTCTTGCTTATTTTTTTATAAAGAGTTTGACACATTGGTGTAGTCAGTTGATGATAATATGGACTAACAAGGCCACTTGCTATCATTCGCCTTAAGTTTTTGTACATTGTTTTGTATAAAAATCGTATTTTGTTTTGTAAATAAAGTCAAAAAATCTTTAATTTTATTTATTTTACGTTACTAAATAAAAATTTTTGTTAATTTAAAATCGATGAGTTAAAAACTGTGTTTCCTAAGTACATACGAAACTTTTTATGTGCGTATTACACATCCCGCTTTCAAATAGTTGTTTATTTAAAAATCCCGCTTTTTGGCCGTATTTTCGTCAAAATCCCGCTTTTTGAACGATCGTGTCCCGCTTTTTGTAACAAGCTTCTGGTCACGTTATGTATGACTAAACTTACACGATGTATTGTTTAAGTTTTTCATCGTCTGTTTCAACCCTAATACAGGGAAGGAAGGAAGTTTTTTATTCTAACAATTTGGTTTAAAACAAAAAATTATAAAGCTAAATTTACACGATTGAAATTTTCTTCAAAATTTCTTTTCAAAATGCTTCAAACTCGTGTAAACAGCAAAATTTTAAAGAAATTTTGCTGTTTACACGAGTTTAAACCATTTTGAAGAGCAATTTTGAAGAAAATTTCAATCGTATAAATCTAGCTTAAAATTTTGTTTTTGTTTCAATTGTAACTGCAAGTCCTCGTCCATACAGTGAAACATTTTTGATTTCTCTTTTGAAACTGCATTCGTGTCCACACTGTGAAGTTTTTGTTTTGCAGCTTAATATATTTTTTCATGAGTCGTTAAGCAGCTCTGGGTCGAAGAACATCATTTCGCGTCATCGTAATTATTTCTTAAGTGCGGTCAAGCTTAGTTCTGTTGTTAGCCCTTCGAGAGTTTTTCGTCTCGCTCGCACTGGTTGACTGATCTGCCACGGATAACCGTATAATCTTGCGGTTTTTTGTAAAATTTCTTTAACAACTACGTTGCTACTTCCTGTGTGAAGGCATAGGTCGTACAGTAAGTCACGGAACTTTTTTGAAAATACTGTTAATAACATCTTGGGCATATGGTCTAGTTACTCCGCCCATATTCGTGCAACACCATACTATGCAAATTTACTTTGTATAGTATGTGTAATAAATAAATAAATAAAATAAATATTTTTTCATATATTTGTCATGAGAATGAGGCGAGAATGACGTACTCAACAAGAACTTCGTGTACATGAAACAAAGTAGCCTTTTCTTTCCCCTCTCGTAGGGCTAAGTCCTCGTCCATACAGTGAAACATTTGCTGCAAAACATTTGAGTTTGTAGACGAGAGGGGAAAGAGGAATGGCAAAGGGTACTTTGTTTCATGTACACGAAGTTCTTGTTGAGTACGTCATTCTCGCCTCAGTTTCAAAAGAGAAATCAAAAATGTTTCACAGCAAATGTTTCACTGTATGGACGAGGACTTTATACGATGATTTTTTCCATGTTTCTAGTTTTGATTTTTTTTCTTCCAAAAATTGTATCAGTGTTTGCCATTAGATTTTAAAAAAATTAGTTTTTTCCCTACATGTTAAAAAATTTATTTTGTAAACTTTTTGTAAACCTAAATTATTTCTTCTAAATATTTGGAGCTACAGTAGGTAACTTAAAACTTGAAATATGTATCTATATATGTAATTCTTTTGTATTAAATTATTCAAAGTGACTACTTCTGCCTTCGAAATTAATGCATACTTTTCTACAGTTTTTCAGAAATTATCTAATAATACAAATATAACACATATCTATATTTGGGTTTTCTCCAATCATGGCGTTTATTAAGATTTAAGTTAAATAGTTGTAAGTAATATCCTTAATTATTAAATCATTGTTTAATAGATGCTCATTTCGTATTTCCTGGGGTGCTTGCCATTAGAAGAATAGAGGGAAGATTCTATCCAAATACAGGCACTGCGACACCAAAATAATTAGATAAAAGTCTATGGCGCGTAGTCATAGTCAAAACAAAGTACACTATAAGAAATTAAAACCAGTATTTTGTATGGTAATAATGGTTTTAACTTTTTAAAGTGTACTTTGTTTTGACTATGACTACGCGCCTATGTAATTACGAGCAAAAACAAATTTTTAAACGAAGCAAAAATATATTTTGCGTATAGTTATTTTTACATTTATGCACAAAAAATGCAATATGAGAATACAAAATACCTATATTTTGGCCAAAATAAAATATTTGTCCGATATTCCCTATACTCCTATATTGGCGACAAAAATACCTACAGTTAACACTGTTTTCTATTAAAAAAAACTGTTGTCACATTCAATGAAAAAATAAAATAAAGCAACATACCAAAAATTAAAATATGTATAAAGAAAATTTGAAAAAAAAAACTCGGAGAACGCAAAATGTGATTTTTTTTTCTACTCCCTTTGCTTTTCTATACAGTTCGCCTACAAACTACAAAAATCATCGGGCCTGTTCTGTAAAACGAATCCGAGCAAATTTTTCGTTCTTAAAACGAGAAAAAAGTTTTGGTGTTCTCTAAACCGAATTCACATGGTTTTACTCGTTTTTAAATCGAGTAAATATACCTGGTCGAAATTAAATCGAATGTGGTATTATTCCAATAAATCATTGATGAAACATCAAAAAAACAATTAGCATTAACACTTTGAGGTCTTTAATACCATATTATAACCAAATGACATGCAGTTCGATACATTTAATTGTACAAAATCGATTTTAAAAACACTCCAACGTTTGTTTCCAGTTTTACTGCAAGAATGAAGAAAAATTATTTGTATGAAGAAAAACACTTTTTCTGTCAAATATTTAGAGCCGGGCCTTTTAAATGCTTATTTTTGATTTAAAATGTGATTTATTTTATTAACAACTGACTTTAACGTTCAAATATTTTATTCAACTTAATTTCGAATGTCACCAAATCGAGTAATTTGTAGAACACCAAATAAACATTTACTCGTTTTTGAAAATTTTTCGTTTTGAAAAACGATTCGGTTTACAGAACAGACCCGCATGTTTCAAAAAATCATTGAAAAATCAACGTGTGAATTTGGGCTATGTACCCAGATTTTTTATACGTTTATCATCTATATTTGTGTGTAGTTTTGTTGAGATATATTCAACAATATGTGATTTTCGACTATTATATTATTAGATGGTTTGGTCCAAATGTAATGAGGCTATATAATATGCAGATCTTACATTATAAAATAATGAAAACTAATTATAATTATCGCTATCCATTTTTTAGCGAGACCCGTTTCTAAAAAAACTTAGTTTCATCCCATTAAATGACCATGATAGGCCATATTTAGGCGAACAATATGTAGAAGAAAGATGTTGTGGTATTTATTCTAAACAAAAATGGTTATAAAAAATTTCCGAAAAGCACCGCATTTAAAAGTTATGGTGTCAAAAGTGTTTATAGCCAATATAGCCTTTTTTTACGTGAAAAGTGCAATGCGCTTGGCCGGTAGGTGTGCACGCTATCAGTGCAATTTTTACACACATGTGATTTTTTATGGCCAGTCTATCAGAAACTGCCTGCCGTTGGAGCGAATAAAATAAATACTTTTGGCATTTTGGGTGGTCTAATGTGTATTCAAGCCTTTTAGATGTGGCCGAATAAATTACTATCAGAAAGGGTCAACTTTTTGCGTACTTTGAGTAGTTTGACAGATATTGGTTGGTTTTTGGTATGGTCTGATTTAGATTTTTGTATTTTGTGGCAGCAAAAATAAAATCAAACCAAAGAAATAAACGAAATAAATACAAAAAGTTGAATTTAATAAATAAAATTGAGAATCGACCTATAGAAGCTGTTCAAATGTTTCCGTCAATAAAGTACTCATAGTGCCAACCTTATCCGTCGTTGCGTTAATGTCAGTTGAAAAAGGCGAAGTTTAACGTATGACGGATTCATTGTGCCCCGGCCTTTACAATTGTTATTGCAGTAGCAAAATTTTCTGATTTGGCTCTTTTCGTTTAGGTGCGGTTTTGCCTTTGGCGATTTTCTCTTGATTGGATATATTTATTTTATGAAATGGGATTTGTATTGGAAAAGCACTAAAAAGTGGTAATATTTTCACCACTTGTTTTGTGTGAATTTATATGGAACGCAAAAACATTTTCGAGACTTTTTCAAAATGAGAGCAAATATTATTTCTATAAATATTTTTTAAAATTACTCAGTATTTATTCAGTTACTGGATTTTGCTGGAAAATTACTCAAACGCATCCATTATATGGTGAAATTGGAATATATCAAGTTCAGGGGCACATCTCAAAAAAAAAAAATTAAATCCTATCCCATAGAAAATTAAAAAACAAGACGAAATTAAATAAAACAAGTAAGTGACCTCTCCGAATTTTTCGATTAAATATTTTTTTCGATATTAGCAATGAGTTGAATATTTTATTCTACGCTCTGTATTTGTTGTAAAAAACGATGTCACGTCATACAATATCAAAAAGAATTATTCCTAAAGAAATTTTTCAAATTTGTTCGCCACAAAGGAACGGTTTCAGGGAAATGAAATGGAACATGTCCTTTAATTAATTTTATAGTTAGGACTGTTCTTTTCATTTTTCTTGAGCATTTTTTTAATATGGCGTTTATTAATCTTAGCGTTTTCAGTTTAAACGATTTTTGTAGTTTTGCAGTTTTTTCTCGTTTTGGCCATTTTTTTTTTGGTTTTTGGCGTTTGTTTTCATTTTGGCGAAATTTTTCATTTTAGTGATTTTTTCTCGTTTTTGGCGATTTTTTTTTCGGTTCGGCGATTTATTTAGTTTTACAAATTTTTTTTAATTAAGCACTTATTTTTCGTTTTGCTGATTTTTTTGGTTTTTGGGCGACTTTTTTGGTTTGGCGATTTTGTAATTTTAGGATTTTTTAGTTTTTCCGTTTTATAAAATTACATAGTCAAAATTACATTAACTGATAGAACACCCTTTAATATAATTTTTTTTAAATTTTAGTGTTAATTGTTATAGTCTGTATAAAAATACACTAACTGTACAAATTTAAAGTGCACATACATACATACATACATACAATTGTATGTATATCACGTGGGATTTTAAAATTTTTCGTTGCTCGTTTTGGAACACCCTTTAATTTTTAACTTTCATGTATTTGTTGTTGTAGTGGCCAAAGTTCTACATACTCTGTCCAAATTGGACTATAAAAAACTTCGATTCTTAAAGTCCTAGCTAAATGAAATAAATAAAAATAAATAAATAAATAAAGTATGTTAACTGAACAAACAAAAATTTAAAAAAATCTTTTTAATTAGTTACTTTAATATCCAGAAAAAAAGTTAAAAGTTTCCAGCTTTGAAGCTGTGGTTTTTATTTTTATAATTTTCTACACCAAATTTTTCTTTCCAAACGTAAAATACATACATATGTATATATAATTTATAAAGAAAAAGAAAAAAATTAATTAGACCTTCTTACTTTTATATATCACAAAAAGTGTAAGTTTCCCAACCCTGGGAAACTTACACTTTATTATTTTTCTGATCTCTTAAGATACCTTAAATTTATAAAAAAGGAAAAATTAGTTTAATAAGTTGCTTTTAATTAACAAAAAATAAATAAAAAATTAAAGTTTTCCATCCCTATTTAATTTTTTTATTTTTTTTTAATTTGACATACCAATTTTGTTCGTACTGAACAAATAAAATAAGTTTATTTATTAAAAGAAAATAAAAACTAGTCTTACCCAATAAGCAATTTTGCTTGAAATCAAGTGTAAAACAACTGTTATTTAAGTCACATATTCAATTGTCAAGGGTCGAATTATGCTTGATTTACACTTTATTTCAATAGCAATCTCCAGTGAAATGGAACTTGAATTTAATTCGAACAATTCAATTGTATTACAGTTTAATTCCAGCCTTGAATTATACTGTAATTCCACCTTTTATTACAATTGAATTCAAGTATATTTCAAGCTTCAAAAACAATGTATTTAATATAGAAAGGAAATGCAATCGACAAGTTTTCTTATGATAATTTTCTGCATATCTACCTTCACTATTGTTTTCACGTTTTTAGTCACTTTTTCTTTTGTTAAAATTCACTTTTTTATTTATATTTGATATTTTTCAGAACAATCTAATTTTTTTTTAAATAAATTACGATTTGACAAGGTTTGAACAAATATGTATGTTGTTTGATTTTTTATTTCAAAATATTTTCAAACTTGAAAATTACTTGAAAAAATGCTTGAATTCAACTTTATTTCCAGTTAAATTTCAAGTGCTTGAATTTTAATGTTTTGAGTGCTTATTGGGTAGTAAGTTACTTTTATATAACAAAAAAAGTTAAAGTTTTCCAACCCTGGAAACGTGTTTTTAATTTTTTTATTTTTTTTAATTTGAAATACCAATTTTATTAGTACTGAAATATAAAATAAGTTTATTTAACAAAAAAATCAAAAAATTTGTGTTATCTAGTTACTTTCTATATGGCAAAATCAAGTTTAGGTTTTCCACCTCTGGAACCGTCCAGTCGATTTCGCTGATTTTCAATACCAATCTATTTTGGATATTCGGATATTCCTTTTAATTTATCTTTAGGGATAAATTTTATTTGTATCTCCATTTACTAAAAATTAATAGTTACTGTGCTGAAAGCACAATAAGCACAAACCTTCGTTTTCACTTCAATTAGATATCCATAAAAAATTAAAAATGTATAAAAATCTTGAGGAATGATTTTCCTAAAACATGAAAAATGTTTAAATGGAAAAAAAATATTTTTGGTTATTTCTTTTTTCCAAAACTGTTTTCAATCTCCAACCCTGGTGCCATATTCCTGAGTTTTCTGTTTCTTAACACTAATTTATTTATTTCTAAAATATAGAATATATTTAATTGTCAAAGAAATAATTAGTTTTATATATCAGAAAAGGTTTAAGTTTTCCAGCTATGGAGCTACATATGTCTTTTATTTTTCAAATTTCTATGCCATACTATTTCATTCTAAGTCATAAAGTCAGTGTTTAAAAACCCGCAGTCGAAATAGTAAAAGTCGTAAAATTGTGCTATTTTATCGACCATTCTTTTGTTTGACTACACAATCACAACGTGTGTATGAACACCTCTGGGTATACGCAACGAAGAGCTTTAGCAGCTGACATGTTCGAAGAGATGTCGGTTTGTCCGACTGCTGCTTTAGTTGACTTCGCAGGTTAAGAAAGTGTCGATGTTGTGTGTTTTTTCATACTTCTAAATCATCATCCTCTGGATACCAGGTCATGCCGGAATCGAAGGTAATAAAACTGCAGACGCAGCTGCCAAAGACGCTCTAAATGTTAATTGAACAAACTGTTCAATTAAACGGGATTCTTGTAATTGAACGAATTGTTCAATTAAGCGGGTATCGGCTAATTGGTTCCCCGGTTAATTGAACAAAAAATTGTGCAAATTTTGAAAAATGCTGTAATATGTTTTCTATTGTTTCCTCACTCAAACGGTTCCTATACTCCGTTAGTACTATCTTTAACACATAAAATGCTCTTTCAGTAGGTACCTGTTAATTAAAATTAAAAAGTTAGTATTAATAGCTTGAAAATGTTTATTCTATTCAAAATAATAAAAAATATATTAATACCAAAGCCTATACATATGTATATAGTACAAGGCATCTAAAAATCGACAAGTGCATGTGGCTTTGACGTAATTTTGTCGTCATCACTAAGCTACATTTGCTACATATCGTGAGCTAGCAGCATATTTAGATGTATACATTCATACATACATACACTAGGCATAAAAAGTCTGCATACATATGCTTAGAAATATTTTTATTTTCCAAATTATTGTTAAATACTAAAACACCTAATCTAAATTAGGGTTTTTTTAACAGACTAACTCCTTACTAATTTATTTATGGCAACTCTGTTTCACAATGCTCGGTAACATTCATTTTATCGATCTTAAATTGGGAAAAGTTCCATCTCTAGCTAAGAAAAAGTCTGCGTACATTAATAATCTAACGGGATTATTTAAGTTGTAATTATTCGTTGCATATAGTTTTTGTTTAAATTCGTGTTCTTACGTGTATTTGGTGTATTTAACAAACATTTTAATTGCATAGTTGTTATGGATCGCAAAGAAAAAGAGATAAGTCCCGCAGAGCGCGAAATTATCGTCAACTTATGGAAAAAAGGAGAAAGTTTTAGAAAGATCGGTGAGACTGTGGAAAGATGTGATTCTTCTATTCAAAGGGTGATAAATAATTACAAAGAAACTAAACTATTCATATCTAAGCCGCGATCTGGTCGTCCATCCAAACTTACTGAACGAGAAAAGAGGTTTATGATTCAATCTGTTAAAAAGAATCCTAAGGTAACAGCCTCAAAAGTAGCAAACGATGTTGAAATTAATTTTGGAAAAGTTATTAGTAGTGATAGTGTTCGAAAATTGCTTAAAAAAATGATTACCATGGCCGTATAGCACCAAGAAAGCCATATATTTCACATTTCAGCCGACTAAAGAGAATAGCATTTGCTAAAGAGCATATAAACAAGCCTCTAGACTTCTGGGAAAAGGTAAATTTTTCAGATGAGAGCAAATTTTGCCTTTTTGGTATAAAGGGAAGGCAAATAGTGTGGAGAAAAGATGGCACTGCTCTTAATAAAGAACACTTATCTAGTACAGTGAAGCATGGTGGTGGTGGTGTCATGGTTTGGGGGTGCATGGCAGCAAAAGGTGTTGGCCAGCTGCAATTCATTGAAACAACTATGGATAAAAGGGGCTATTTGGACATCTTAAGAAGCAATTTACAGCAAAGTGCAATAAAATTGGGCCTTCAGGGTCAATTTATCTTTCAGCAAGATAATGACCCTAAGCATACCGCTGATATAGTGAAACTATGCCTTCTGTACAATGTTCCTAAGCAATTGCGAACGCCTCCTCAATCACTAGATCTCAATCCTACTGAGCATCTTTGGGGTTTACTGGAGAAAAAGATCCGACAACATCAAATAACTTCAAAAGCAATGCTTAAAGATGTTATGCAGCGGGAATGGAACAATATAACACACGAAGAAACTACAAAACTAGTTCAATCTATACCAAAAAGATTAATGGAGATTCTGAGACGTAAATGCTATCCAACCAGCTATTAAAACCTTTTAAAAAATTCGATTTATAAATATATAAAAACGTATTTTGAAAGGCGTACGCAGACTTTTTCGTACGTTTTTCAATGAATTTTTTTGTTTTTATTATCCTGTTGTTAACTGTGAATTACTTTTGCTTAAGTTTTACATTATTTTCTAAAGACTGATATGTATTTAATAAATAAAATTCGTTTTTGAGATAATATATATATATTTTTATAATTATTTTGTTTCTTTTTAATATGCAAAGTTTATGTACGCAGACTTTTTATACCAAGTGTATATTCATAGATGTTCTGCCTCAGGAAATGTGTACGCTTCGGTTTAATGTGTTACTTTTGCATTTTGAGACGAAAATACTTTCGGCATGTAGCACTATTATTTTAAAACTGCAACCAACATGCGACACAATTCTCGTGAAGTCATGGCCACATATTGTTATCATTATGAGCATCAAAATTCACAGTAAAATAGGCATTTCTGCCGTTAGAACTCACTTCACTATTTTTTTCCTTTGGGGTACTCATATAGAGTATTCCTCAAGGGTACTTTGTATGTTTTTTTGTTTACGGTTTTTTTTTGTTTTTGTTATTTCTATATGTAAAAATATTAGCAAAGCAAAAAAAAAGCTTAATTTATCAAAGTTAATATGTACTACGAATATTTTTTGTATGTTTTTTTTTTTGTTTAGTTTGTATGTAAGAAAAATTCCGCTATTACGTCTGTTCGCTATGAAGGTACAACTGAGTCAGCTTAAACACGAAAACACAGAACATCATCAGAACGATTGCATTGACCTGATAAATAGACCTTGTTATAATACACTATTTACATATATGCAAATCTTTTAAATATCTATTATTCATTAAAACTATCCGCTAAAAATTTTAATCACACAATATTTCCTCTTTTTTTTAGCTCCTATGGCATTATATAAATGGTCAATTTTCAGATTCCTCCCCGTAATCTTCTGCATTATATTGTTCTTCCAACTTCTGCAGTCGATTACGATTACGAAATAAAGTTTTATAGTGTCGATCCTTCACAGTTTTCAAGGCAAGTCGAACCTCGTTTAGAAACGTTTTTTTACTGTAGCCGTCATAATAAGCAGCCCCTGGGGAAGAAAGAAAATATTCGCACATAAATAGGGAAGTTAAATTCTTAGCAGAAAGAACAACTAACGAAAAAGTAAATCCATAAATTTTTTGTAATTTAGCAAACGTTTCTTGTTGTGAATTTCATCAAGATTAAACTCTATGACACACTCTGTAGACAAAACCGCCATCATATTATTCACGATACCGCTAGGTGTTATTAGTTTCTGGACAATAGTCACCTAGAAAAACAGGAATCTATGTATTTTAGGATATGTTACAAAAATTCGAAAGACTATCCCACCAACTCGTTCAGATTATCATCACTGATAAATGCTTTCAATTTGTCTAATTCATCTATAGATTTAACTGGAAACATTTTGATATGTTTTGTAGCCTTCTTGCTAAACACAAAATGGGGTGCCAGTTTATCCGCTTCTGTGGTCCCCGCTAATTTTTTGTTCTGTGTTGCTATCAAGGACAGAATGGTTTCTTTTTGTTGCATTAAAACATCTTGTGTGTCAACAAACAAAACCAAATTAGTTTAAGATTTAAGTTTTTGAGAAAAGGTGCTTACCTTTTAAATCAAGAATATCATTTTTAAGTGCTTCTGTTTCCCGCTCCATATCATCCAGTTTTGCATTCAGGTGGTTGCTTTTTATTCCGTTAACTTCATTTTTAAGAGCCATTGTTATGTGAAGCATGTAACGATTCTATATTTTTAGGTGAACTATTTTGGGGAACAAGGCTACCTAGTAATCCGGCTGTGCTCGTCGATGGGTGTGGTTAATACAGGGTCCCTATTATTTTATTGAAATTAATCGTCACAAAAGACTTAAAATTTTAGGTAGCGTAACAAAAAAAAAAAATATGATGATGCATATAGAAAAAGAAGAAAAAAAAATTAATTAAATGGATCGATGATTTGAACATGAGCTAAGATGGAATTTGCCACATATATGCTAAGCCCTCCCTCCATGCTGATAAAGAGAAAGTAATTTATTTTTTGTATGTTTTTTCTCTCTTTAGTTTGTATGTAAGAAAAATTCCGCTATTACGTCTGTTCACTATGAAGGTACAACTGAGTCAGCTTAAACACGACAACACAGAACATCATCAGAACGATTGCATTGACCTGATAAATAGACCTTGTTATAATACACTATTTATATGCAAATCTTTTAAATATCTATTATTCATTAAAACTATCCGCTAAAAATTTTAATCACACAATATTTCCTCTTTTTTTTTGAGCTCGTATGGCATTATCTAAATGGTCAATTTTCAGATTCCTCCCCGTAATCTTCTGCATTATATTGTTTTTCCAACTTCTGCAATCGATTACGATTACGAAATAAAGTTTTATATTGTCGATCCTTCACAGTTTTCAAGGCAAGACGAACCTCGTTTAGAAACGTTTTTTTACTGTAGCCGTCATAATAAGCAGCCCCTGGGGAAGAAAGAAAATATTCGCACATAAATAGGGAAGTTAAATTCTTAGCAGAAAGAACAACTAACGAAAAAGTAAATCCATAAATTTCTTGTAATTTAGCAAACGTTTCTTGTTGTGAGTTCCATCAAGATTAAACTCTATGACACACTCTGTAGACAAAACCGCCATCATATTCTTCACGATACCGCTAGGTGTTATTACTTTCTGGACAATAGTCACCTAGAAAAACAGGAATCTATGTATTTTAGGATATGTTACAAAAATTCGAAAGACTATCCCACCAACTCGTTCAGATTATCATCACTGATAAATGCTTCCAATTTGTCTAATTCATCCATAGATTTAACTGGAAACATTTTGATATGTTTTGTAGCCTTCTTGCTAAACACAAAATGGGGTGCCAGTTTATCCGCTTCTGTGGTCCCCGCTAATATTTTGTTCTGTGTCGCTATCAAGGACAGAATGGTTTCTTTTTGTTGCATTAAAACATCTTGTGTGTCAATAAAACAAAACCAAATTAGTTTAAGATTTAAGTTTTTGAAAAAAGGTACTTACCTTTTAAATCAAGAATATCATTTTTAAGTGCTTCTGTTTCCCGCTCCATATCATCCAGTTTTGCATTCAGGTGGCTGCTTTTTATTCCGTTAACTTCATTTTTAAGAGCCATTGTTATGTTCAACTTTTTTGTTAATATCCATTTTAAATGTATTTGATTTATTATTTATTTAGTTAAAGTAATACTTTTGTTTCTTCTATTCTTTTTTTTTTCATTGATTATACTGAGCTTTATTTCAGCGATGTCAACTATTTTTAACCCAAACGCGCTATTACCCTTTTCAAAACGCGTTAAGTTACAGCATTGTCAACTAATTATAGCAGCTACGTCAAATGCAATAAACGCATTCACCACAGCAGGCTACACGAACACACGACTTCAAATGCCGCTAGCAGCATTTGTCGCCTCGTAGCCAGCTACTTAATTATTTTGGAGACGGCAGCAGTACCATCTGCAACTGATATTCATGTACAAATACATAGTTCAGTATTGCCATTTTCATATATTTTCCATTTATAAGAATTAATTACTCTTTTAAAATGTACTTATTTCAAAATGAATTAATTTATTCATTACATCAATTTTTGGATATTGTTTCTGGTAAATAATCCCCTTATTGTGAATGGCGTCGTCGACGTCACATCAAGACGACAGTAAAAATTGTCATTTGTCTGCTCTTTGTCGACATGAGTTGACTGCTATTAACATGCTCCATTAATTTACAATGCCTTAGAAATTAGTAGGATATTGTCAATAAGATCCAATTGTTGCCGATAAAGAGTATACAAGTGACAAAATTTACTGTCGTCTTGATGTGACACCGACGACGCCATTCACAATAAGGGGGACTATGAAACAATTGTATGATATCACTCATTCAACATTTTGTATTATACTGGCAACACTGCATTTGTTCATTGTAGCCAAAGAAATATAAATTAGTTTAATTGGATTCAATGGCAAAATCAGCACAGACAACAACCGGTCGACGTGTTGCCTTGCTGTCTTCAAAATAATTATTCTCATATAAACATGTGTATTCTATCCTTGACCAGCGTTGTCAACTCGGTGCTTTTCGCACCGTTTTTAGTGCTTTTTGAAACTTTCGACGCGAAAAATTTTGGAAGTTAGTGCTCAGTGCTTTTTTAAATTCATTTTCGGTGCTTTTTGTTTTGAGCGGTGGCACTAAACCAAAAATTCCAAGATAAATTTCCTTATCTATTTCTTTTTCGAGGAAGTCTATCATTGAAAAAACATAAGCTCTGAAGTTAAATAGAGCATTTAAAAAAATTCTAATAAGATTTTACAAGACTTGGTTGAAGAAATAAGCGCCATATTACCCTTAAACTTTAAAATTTGAAGTATAATTAATGTAAGCAGTGTTTTGCCACACAACAAGGAAGACATAATACCAGTATTCAGTCCACTATCGAGTTTTGGGCAGAAGTAAAATCTAATAGGGTTTGAGGCATTATCAAAAATTGCATTAGCATCAAACTTCTGTCACTTCCATATTTAAACGAAGAAGCTGAAAGCGCTTTTACCTCTATGACTGTAGTTTAGTCTAAACTACGTAACGGAATGTCCTTACACTTGGTTAACACTTTGCTTTTTATAAAAATCGTCCTGAAACGAGACAATTTTGATGTGAATAGAGCTGCCGTTTTTGGTTAATTATAAAACCAAAATTTGTAATTTTTTTTTCCAATGTCCAATATTTTTTTCATTTCGGTTACATTTTTGCTATGAATATTTTTGTATATAACTTGATAAACTATCAAATCACTTTTTTAGATTTAACGTTGTTATTTATATTGCGTTTGCTGCAAAATACTTTTGACACCTTTTTTATTTCGTTCAAAATTTATTGCCTTTGTCACCGAAAGAATGTTTCTACAGCATAGTTTAATAACAACCAAATTTGGTAAGCCCATCGAGTTCAAAATGTAATCAGCTCTTAACTTCATAAATACTTGTCGATTACTGCCAACTTGACTAAGCTCAAGTAATTTGTTTGTTCCTTGGCAAAAAAAATTAGAATTTTTTTTTTATAATAACTTCAAAAGTCTTTGTCAAATTGATTTTAGAATACACTTATTAATATGGAATTAAAATGTGTGCCTTTAATTTAACGTTTTAGGAACGGAATGCATATTTATGTATTTATGAATAAAAATTTTGTATAAAATGGAAAAATAAAAAGTGAAGTGAAGTGCGTGGCTGCACAGAAAAATATCGATATTTCCCCCAGCTAATAAAGTCTAGTTTAATTTTTCTTCTCTTTAGATACTCACATTAATTAATAAAAATATTTCATTCAATAAGAATTGAAATTACTGAACTTAAGCCTGATTAAGAAATTATTTCTGATTAAAAATTCACTACAGTTCAATTAAATCTAAAAATGTCTCAAAATGGAAAAATTTTAAATTTAGTGCTTTTTTACTTAAATTACGCGCTTTTTTCCTGATTTCAGTGCTTTTTAAAATTTGAAAGTTGACAACGCTGTCCTTGACATTCGGTAGTCGGTAGCTTGCTGTGGTGAATACTTTACAAAGTAAATTTGTAAAGTATTCTTGCACAAATATGGGCGGAGTAACTAGACCATATGCCCAAGATGTTATTAACAGTGTTTTCAAAAAGTTTTTGTGACTGACTATACACGACCTAGGAAGTAGCAACGTGGTTGTTAAAGAAATTCCACAAAAAACCGCAAGATTATACGGTTATCCGTGGCAGATCGGTCAACCAGTGCGAGCGAGACGAAAAACTCTCGAAGGCCTAACAACAGAACTAAGCTTGACCGCACTTAAGAAATAATTACGACGACGCGAAATTATGTTCTTCGACCCAGAGCTGCTTAACGACTCATGAAAAAATATATTAAGCTGCAAAACAAAAACTTCGCATTGTGGACACGAATGCAGTTTCAAAAGAGAAATCAAAAATGTTTCACTGTATGGACGAGGACTTACAGTTACATTTGAAACAAAAAAAAATCAAATTGTTAGAATGAAAAACTTCCTTCCTTCCCTGTATTAGTGTTGAAACAGACGATGAAAAACTTAAACAATACATCGTGTAAGTTTAGTCATACAATCATTCAAACGACCTTTTGTAATATATACCAAAAAAAAAAAAAAACTGAAAATATTGCTATTAACCTACCATTTACACATGAAACTAATTGCAAGAAAGTAGCAATACAATCACATTTTTGCACTACCACACTCACATAGTTTTTAATTTCCACTCAGCTTTCAACGATTTTTTCAAGAAAGTAAATTTTTGATGTTTTCATTTACTTTACGAAGAGATACTTGTTCCCCCATTCGGATTAACAATCAAGTTGTTTCTCAACATTCACATGTGAAATATCTTGGTATACACCTTGATCGACGACTTACATGGAAACACCACATTGATTCTAAGTTAACTCAAATGAAACTTAAACTAACTCAGGTACATTGGCTGATTGGTCGAAATTCAACACTTAGCCTAGACTGTAAACTTTTAATATACAAATCGCTTTTAAAGCCAATATGGTGCTACGGAATTCAACTATGGGGCACTGCTTCAGCTTCAAATGTAGAGAAAATTCAACGCAGGCAAAATAAAATTTTACGCATGATAACATCGGCTCCATGGTACATCAAAAATTCAAATATACATCGTGATTTGAATATGCCACTAGTGACTGAAGAAATTGCAAAATACGCTGGCAAATATTTAACAAAACTCGAGTCACATCCTAATCCGCTTGCCCGTAATATTTTGAACTTTACTGGACACATCCGCCTAAAAAAGAGGGACACAATGGCTCTTATTCACAGCACTCCAGATGGGACTTCTTGAAAATACTTTTATTTTTTTTTCCTTTTGATTATCACTACTTACATATGTATTATATATAACTACTACTAAGCTTATGTCCGACATTGGTCGGGCCTAATTATATTTTTTAGATTTAAGATTTGAATACTTATTGTTAGTTCATATATGAAGATACAATAAATAATAAATTTAAAAAAAAAAAAAAAAAAAAAAAAAAAAAAAATTATTCTTATTTTGTATAAATATTTAAATAATTGTAATTTCGTATCTTCAAATATACATGAAGAAGACAAATCGTGTCTATTTAAAACAATAATATTATTAAAATATTAACAATAATAATTATTCCCAACTTATTGCCGTATAAATGTGTTTATGCGATAATCTGGGTAACTCTAATTAAGTAATAAACAAAGCAAAGTTTTGCAACTTTTCGTTTCGATTCGTAAAGCAGCTCTGGGCGAGTCAACATCACGCGTCGTTGGCAATTATTTCTTAAATGCAACCAGGCCACTGTTGTTTATTGGCCTTCGAGAGTTTTGCGTCTCACCGCATGTGATTAATGGTTGGCGTCGGTTAACGGTATCACCGCGATATCCCGTTGGTTTCCATTAACCACATGCAAAAACAACAATAATAAAAACAACCACCACAAGGGAGTGGATCTTGGAAACGCCTACTTCCTATATGAAGGTATGGTCGTTCGCAGCAACCGAAGGAAGCTCCTACACAACAAAACAAAATTATCACCACAAAGGTGGCACCATGGATTAAGTGTCCGAAGCCACCTTTTTTGACATACATAGTATGTCAGCACAGGAAGAAGAAGAAGAACGTTTCGTTTCGACGACATTTTTAAAATGAACTTTCACTTTCCTATGAAAACGAACAAGAAATTTTCATGAAAGTAATTTGTTTCATTAGAATTTTTATTCATAATACGTATACAAAAATTTCAAGAAAGTACTTTCATGTGTAAATGTAGCGTAAAATAAAACAGAATTTCCCGTTTTCCCGGGAAAATCTCAAAAATTTCCCGGGAATATAAGTTAGATATTTCCCGGGATTTCCCGCACGGGAATTCCCGTTTCCCAAACCCTAATCTTATGGCAACACTGTTGCGAGTGTCGTATTTCGACTTCGGCTACCATGATTTTCTACTAGATTAGATAGAAACTGCTGCAAAAGTCTAGTACAAAATCGTCGAAGTCGAAGTCGTAATACTAGACTCGTAATAAGGCCCATTATACTTCTTTAAACTACAAATATTGGGCCTTATCGTGGTTGGCGTCTTTCGACTTCGTCTACGGCAGTTTCGTCCTAGATTAAAGAACAAATGATGCGGCGTTCTTTAGTCTATTACAAAAACGTCGTAGTATGGGTCGAACAGTCACGATAAGGATGATTGTTTCTCAAAATTACTCAACCTAACTTGGAGTGACCCGAAGCTGTGTTGAAAGATTCAGCTCAGGAGATCTTGTAGTTCCGCAGATCATGCATTACTAACAAATAAACACTAGCAGCCTGCTAACCAAACCTAACCTAACAAAGAAACAAACAAACGATATCTAAATAATGGAATTGATAAATAGAAAGTCTGAGCAAGAACAACTATTTCTTGAAGTAAAATCAATAAATTTATATTGTATGTATTACTTTAATTGTTTAAAAAATTAAAAAAAAACACTAAACGCAGTTATTTACGGCTATTCGTAGGTATGTAAAATATATTAAAATATTTCTTTTGAACTTTACGTTTGTTGTGAGTCCCCTCCTAAAACAATTTTGTTTTATTTTTAACAAAATGGTACTTTTTACACTTAGTACAGACTCAAAAATCAAAGTTTTATTATTTTATTTATTTATTTAAAAGTATTTTGTAAAAAAATTTAAAAAAAATACACTGACAAATGGTGTGGGCTACTGGGCCATGACACCATATATGATTGGTTCAAATTTCTTTTAATACATTTGCCGTTTTAAGAATGTTAATACTGAGGGTTTCTGAGCAAGTTAAGCATTCCCTGGGCGATGTTTCTTCGTAGTAATGTTGTGTACTGAATTTCGTTGTGCCAACTCAAGTTCTGGCTAATATGATGCAGTCTTCTCTTGATAGTTGTTTATGGTAGGGAGGGCGCGACGTACTGATGTTATGAGATCTTAAAAAGCAAGTTGATTTGCTCCATTGCTCTTCGTTTTCCGTCCGCTGGATATTTTGATGGAAGTTAGTTATTATTAGTTATTAGTGGTGGTACCTCTGTTATAAACGGGTACTTTAGAGCGTCTTTGGCAGCTTCGTCTGCAGTTTTATTACCTTCGATTCCGGCATGACCTGGTATCCAGAGGATGATGATTTCGTGCAATACAACGGATTTTCCCAGAACTAAACTTCTGTTTCTTCTGTCAGTGCAGACCAGGGGTTTTCCCGGTTTTTTAGAAGCATATGAAACGGCATATCTTATGGCTGCTAATTCGGATAAGAAGATACCAGCGGTGTTGGGGAGCATGGATTGCTTAATGATTTCAAAGTTGTTGCTTTCTTGTTCTACAACAGCGTATGCGGTGTTTCCATTTGAAAAGGATCCGTCAGTAAATTTTGTAAAGCTTGCATTGAGCTTGTTTTTCTCTTAAGGAAATGGTAAATTGATTTTCTTTGAGTAATTTATGATGTCTTTTATACAATAAAAGGGTGAGGTAATTCATCTTGATACAAAAGTGTCCAAAACCTGTCATGTAGGCAATGGTTACCATTTATTAATCCTTTCTCTAGAAGCTTGATAGATTGACTTTTTAGGATACTGTCAAAGTCATTTGTTTTTGCCTCCATTCTCAAAGCATCGACGGGAGTAGCTTGTAGAATAATCAAAGTCTTAATGTTTAAAAAAAAATGGTTGTTGAAACTACCGAAATTTCTTAACGAATTCGCTACGAGAAGTCTGAGTTCAGACATACTACCGAAATGTCTTAACGAATTCGGTACGAAAAGTCTGACTTCAGAAAAAGTCGAAACGTTTGGTTTGGGGGAGTTGCATAAATGAAGCGAAGTAGTATATCAAGTGTATAAAGTAAGGTAGTATGCTCGTAAGGCAGATTAATCTGCCTTGATTAATACTTAACAAAATTGCCAAAATTTTGATGATAATAAAAAAATCGATTTTTATAGCCCAATAATCGATTTCAGTATAAAATCGCAGACGTAAGATCGATTACAAAAAATCGGATTTTTTTAAACATAAAATCGGTTTTCGATTGGAATCGAAATTGATTTACCAATTCCTAGTTCGATCATACCTTAAAAAATAACGAAAAATTACTTTTCCTTACTAGTCTCTATGTAGGTCATTGATGTCAGTTTCATAGCACAATTGTGGTAGCTAACAGCGTGACCGTAAGGCTCAGTTACCCGACTGTAATGTAAAGTAACTGCAACAGTAGGAAACAGCTGATCGATATTGTTATGTGAAAAGTATTGAAAATGATTATAGAGATGTAATGTAACGTAACCTATTTTTCATATAATATTATCGATCAGCTGTTTCATAGGTTACTTTTACATTACATTATCGTCGGGTAACTGAGACTTTATTCTCTTTCATTTAGTCGTCAATGAGACAGCCAGAGACAGCGACGAAAACACATGCGCAGCGGGTGTATTAAATTCTTTATGGATACAGTGAAAGAAAAGAAGTGGTATGCGAAAAATATTCTATGATAATCTTTTCATGTTTATGTTTGGCTGTACTTGTGTTGAAAATATTATTTTTCTTTTATTTTCGAACTGTTTATTCAGTGGAAAGAATTTTCAGCAAGTTAAAATTAAGTAAAGATATGAAGAATAAATTTCATAAAATTAGTTGCATGAAAATTTGTTCATTTGTTAACAGGAGGCCTGAAAAAGTAAGTCAGATCGAAATAATTTGATAAAAATGCTTCAGAGATTCATGTTACGCCATTTTTTATAAATCACTCTCTTCTACTAGGGAATAGAAAAAGTTTCGTGCAACAAATTTCATTTCAAAATGCATAATGTAAAATAGTCATAAATATACTAAGTTGTATAAACAGGGTGGCGCAAAATTAGTCATCGTGTCGGAAGATGCAAAAGGTGCAAAATATCGAATATAAGGCATAATTTGCTGTACTCCTCAAGAGCGCGGAATATTTTTTTTAGATTTTTTGCACAACTTTTCATCGAAAATTATCATGAGCAATGAATTGCCATTATTATCATGAATGCGAATCAGCATATCGCTATCTTTATTGACACTGGCCTATATAACACCAATATTCTCCTAATTGCGCACTCTTTGCATACAGGTTGGTGGATTAATAACCAAAAAAAGTGAAAGAAAGCTTGAAAAGTCTGGCCGATGGGTCAATTATGACGACCATAAACATTTCTCACACAGCACAAATTTTGATAATTCAATGATTTAAAAGTGTTGTTCGTTTGTTAGTGTATTCATGGTCAAATGGAATTGCCACAAGTTACAAATAGTAAAAAAATCATTAGATATATAAAGAAATGAAAAATAAAAATGTCTCATTAGATATATACTCTTAAAAAAAAGCATTGAAGGTTCGTCTGTGTAAAATTGAATTTCGATTCCGGCAACACTGATATGTATTTAAAAGACATTTTGACTTTTTTTGGAGCATCTTCACTAAACTGCACTTTCTATTTAAACTTTAAAGAGCAATAACTCGGGAAATATGGGCAGCAGCCAATTTTTTTATTAGGTTTTTTTTCTTATATTTCACATTACTATCAGATAAGCTATTTAAAAATTTCTTTTTGGAGATTTTTCAGTTTCCTATGAAAAGTTCAGATCCCCATAACTCGGTAAATATGGGTCGCCACCAACTTTTTTATTTAGTTTGTTCTTATTTATTCATTTTCTATCACATTGGCTCCTTTTTATTATTTATTTTTAGCTGCTTACCTAAAATGCATTTGTTCCAAATATTAATTTTTTTCTTTGTACTTCAGAGAAGAATGAGACAACTTTTCTCACACATACAACTATAGTTTTATTTTTGACATCACTGATGTAGGTACTCGTAGTTCAGTAGTTTGCTTCTCCAGTAAAAAACAGTTAACGGGACTGGTCTGGTTTTGGTCGCCATCTCCTTAATTTAATTTAACCCTTAACTAGATTCGTGGGGTAATTTTTTACCCCACGACGCACTCCATATTTTATAACTTACTTTGTACGCTCGAAAAAAAACTGCAATTTTTTAATACCTATGACAAAAATGTTATTTACCCCCTTATTCTGAACTTTGTGAGAAATAACAAAATTATAACAAATGACAATTTTTGTATATTAAGCAATGTAAAAATTGGTAGAAAATAACCACACCAATGTGGTAAACGTAAGTTAAAAAAGCGAATGTAGTTAAGGGTTAAAAAAAATTCTATATTTCTATGGGAATTAGCTATTAAACTAATCGTTTTCATTTGAATTGTTAGTTTAATTTAAAAAAAAACCTGTATATACCCTTTTACAGTCGTTAAGCAGCTCTGGGTCGAAGAACATCATTTCGCGTCGCACAGTGTCGTGAGTTCATATAACGAGCGGCCAAAAATAGAAGGACTTATTGTAAAGAAATGAAATTGGGCACACATGTTTTAATTGGTAAAATATAATAACACATAAAATTTGGTCATTTAATTTCCAAGGATTCGTGTCCTTCCCATATATCCTGAAATAAAATATTACCATAACAGAGAGAAAAATAATTTTAACTTAATGATATTGTATAAAGACACTAATATTTAATGCTTCGTAAAATTTTTGGACAATTCAGATTTTTTGGACATACCTCAAAAATGTCCTTGTTAAAAAAAGTTAAAAGGAGCAAAACACATTGGGCCATAACCATAGTAACAGAATAAAGTCGGTTCGTTTTAGAAACAACTTAAAATTAAATACCTGTTTTTCAATATTTTTCTACTATAGTCAAAAACAAAGTGTGTGTTAAGTTGAACCGACTTTAACCGGGTGTCACAACAAGTATGGGAAATTTTTCATACGATCGAAAACAAAATATAAGAAAGTGGCATCTCTCTCTCTCATCTCTCTCTCATCTGATACTGTGTTATGAAAAAGGGTTAAATGTAATAAAAAGATAAAATAAAACAACCGAACATAAAAACAACTTAACAAATAAATAATTTAGAGAAAATTTAAAAGGTATTGGTATTTTGTATTATTTTAATACAATAAACTATTCAATAATTGGATTATAAATTATTTATAGGAACAAAAGAAGCCAAGAGATAGAAATTCATACATACATACAAATGTGTACATACATACATACATACATATTTTCTCTTTTTTGAACTAAAGAGCTGGAGTCGATGCAAATCTAGTTAAAAACAGCAGCTTCAGCATGTTTTAACTTTAGAACCGACTTTTTCCTTTAAGATGCAGTTTTTCTCGTCTATGGTAGGTCGAAAGTTCATTTTTTAAAAAAGTGCATTCTAAAACTAAAAAAGTATACTTTTTTGTTGACTATGGTTATGGCCCATTGTTTTCACTTATAGTGAGTTAAATGTTTAACTAGATACCTATAATATGTAATACAAATCACATCTAAAATTTCGCCATTTAAATTTCAAGGACTAGTATGCTTCCCAAATGTCCTGGAACTAAATAATATACTGAAAATATTCAAATTATAACTTAAGAAATATTGTAAAATTAAATTGTAAGGGGGACAAAGGTGGACGAGAATACTTGTAGAAATATAATGTAAAAGTATGAAAAATATATTTTTTTATATTTTTTTTCTATAGACCATTTAACTCGTACTTTTTTCATTTACAGATGTTTTTCTTTCCATTCACATTATAAGCAACGGCGCATCGCATATTAGTCACAAAATATTGAAAAAATGTACTGTAGCCATATTATAAGAAGATTTCCCTTATGTTTTTTAATTAACCTGCTAAAGTTAGAATGTGTCCGTACTATATTTTTAAATAGTTGCATACTGCCCTGAAACTGGCTGTTGACTTTCAATTATCAAAACTCTTTAAAAATTAAATCTTTTTTAAAAAATTCTTTTTTATTTTACTTAATTAGAATATTGCACATGAAACAATAACATCTTGGGCATATGGTCTAGTTACTCCGCCCATATTCGTGCAACATCATAATATGCAAATTTATTTTGTATAGTATGTTGAATAAATAAATAATAAATATATCTTTATCATTTTTGGTAAAGGGTATAAAAAATTCTATATTTCTATGGGAATTAGCTGTTATTAAATTTGTTTATAATTTATCGATAATTTATCGTTTTCCATATGTTTTCTCCTTACATGACTATGGTTAATATAAGTTGTCAAATAATGAATTCTGTATTGTAAGACATTTCATGCTGGCTGAAGCATAATCAAATACAAGTCTGATGCACAAAGAAGCAGTGACAAAGCAAAAGTAAATACCTAAATATAAAATAAAAAGAAAGATATTTTTTTTTTATAATGTGCAGTGTTAATGAAAGAATTGAAAAAATAAAACGAGAAACTAGAGATTTACGTAAAGAAGTTCAAAACTTGAAAGGTAATTGTAAATTGTTCTTACATAAAAAAATTAACTGCTTATAGTATGTATGTATATTTACATATTTATGTACATATATGTATGTACATATGTACATAGTACATACATAATGCATTCCTACGTATTTTGTTTATTCCAGACACCTTATTACAACAAAATGAAGTCATTATTAATTTACTATCACAACAAACGGGTATTTTGGATGAAACTATAGAAGCGGACACAACATCACCGTATGTGGTGTTCGGCAAGAAAATTTCCGAGTTCTCGAGGCGATTTCCCTTGGAAAACGTTAAAGATTTGGAAAAGTTTGAGACCGAGATTAATCCGAAAAATGAAAACCATATCGTAAGTACAAACTTTTATAACAAGCAAACGGAGCCAGCAATAAGTTTTCAGCGCCTTCTATTTGTATAAAACGGCGACGTCTCAAACATATGGTTTTATTTTGTATTTATTTTTTGTGATGACATATCGTCATTTACTTTAATAGTGTCGCAACTCAAAAAATTTTGCAGAATACGAGATCAAATTTTTGAATTTACATACAAAAAAATGCAGACATGTAAAATATTCCTCTCTCAAGAGGTGGTAAAAGCTATTTAGTATATGAAATTTTTACGCAAGATGAAATACGAAATTCCCAATTATTCTGCATTATTCGGGCCTGTTCTGGAAATCACGACATGCCAAATCACGGTGATTTCAAAAAATTAATAAAAGCTAAATCATTGCTTTTGAAAATTTCACGATTTATATGTATCTTTGGAAGTTGGAAGAAAATATTCTATTATAAATGAAAAAAACTTAAAAAGCAATAAAAACACACTATCAAGTCCGCTATAAATAGTTTACTTTTGAAATCACGTGATATGAAATCACCGTGATTTTCAGAACAGGGCCGATTAATTCAAAAAACGAATTTTTTGAGTTAAGTAAATTATCCATTGGTTATTTCTAGAAGATTTTTGTGAAGTTATCTTTAGTAACACTTACCAGAAATTTTTATATGTAGGTACATCTGGAAGATTTTCCTTTATTGTTTTTGTTAGACTGCATCTAATGCAAAATCTTATTAAACCGGGATAGAGTTAAAAAATTAAACAAATCTGAAAAAGCTATTTTTTGTATATGTAAAAGCTCATAAATTTCTTACAGGTCAATATTGTCAGAGCGCTGCTTGCACCTAAAGGCCTTTCGAAAAGCATTGCAAATGTACTCTCCGAAAACGTGATCATGGATGTGAACGTGGATGGTTATCATAATAAAATGAGGTTATTAAATTTTCCTAAAACAATAGATATACTATTTCGTAAGTATTACAACAATAAATACTTTTATGCACTTGTAATAATGTAAAGTATGTCTTTATAGAGGCCAGTCGCAATGATAATGATGAATATACAGCCCAAGCTTTTCAAAATGATCTAAGAAAATCGTTACGTATGGTTAAAAATCGAATTCATAAAAATAATTGCCAGGCTAGACAGAAATTGCGAGAACAACAAGAACACGAACAATTAACAGACGCTGTCGACCAATATATAATAAAAACCGAAGAAGCTGACTTCGATTAAATTTACTAACGAAATATTTTGTAATTTCTATGTAAATACATACTTATTTGTACAAATAGTAAGTAAGTTTCATAATTAGTATAAAATGAGTGGATTCCAGTAATAAAATCTACAAATGCAGTATTTTAAAACATCGACTGATTTTGGTTTTTTTTTTTAATTTAATGCAAATTTTATTAAGATTTGTTTTAATCACATTCAAACTTCAAAAGCATATAAAATATGGAAATTTAAACTAGTTTGCTCAAATTACTGCATTCCTTAATTAGCTAATCGTCATAATCAATCGTTTTAAAAACGAGCTTCGAACGATTTGGCAGCAATCTGGAGGTATATTCTGTAATTCTAAACGAAAATAAATGCTTTTGAATTGCAAAGGGAGTATACTCCTTATATTGATTGATAACCAAATAATAAATAAAATAATCAGGAAGGTAAGGTAGAGAGACAGATAAAATAAGTTCAAAACAATAAAAGGGTATGATGTGTTTATTTGAATCGTTTAATGTAAATTTTATATTTAATTATATAGTTTTTAATACATTTTAGAATACTTTTGTAAGCTATTCATATTCTTTGCATTATTTAACATATTTTGGATGTGAATAACATCAGAGACAATGGACAAAAAAATATTATTGGGACAGTTGGAAAAGTATGTGGTAAAAGGCAGAGTTAAAATGGTTTCCTACTTATGTATCTAGAAAACGATTAAATCGAAAATAATTCTCGATATATTGTATGAAACTTGATTATGAAATGCTTCTTGCTCTATGAGTTTACATGTACATAAATGGAAAAACTTTAAACTTAAAAAATTTAAAAAAAAAATTTAATTTTAAGAAAAATTTTACTATAATGAAATTTAATCAAAGTATATTTTTTCAGTTTCCTCTAGTTTTACATCTTCTATGTCCGACTCCTGCATGTTAGTTTGTTCCTCTTTTTCACGCTGTTTTTGTCGATGTAGACATAAATTTTTATTATAGCTGTTCTTTACCATTTTAAAGCCACGTCGAAATTCATCCAAAAAGATTTTTTTGCTGTAACCAACGCCGCATGCTGCACCTAAAAATTAAAATAATTAATAAATAAGGTTTAGTTTTATGAAAGTTAAAAATTACGAAAAATTAAATCCATAAATTTAGGACTGCTCAATAGGCGTCTCTTATTGTGTTGGCCATCAACATTACACTCCATTATACATGGTACGGAAATAATCATCGAAATATTTTTAACGATACCTTTCGGCTGTAGCAATTGGTGAACAATTGCTATCTAAAATATTTGTAAAGAAAAGGACTATAAATAAAATCGGAATTAAATATAAATGTGTATAAATGAATACATGCCAATTCTTCAACATTTTCATCGTTGATTAATTCCTCCAATTCATCTAATTTCTCAAGAGACTTAACGGGAAATAATTTTGCGTATTCCGAAATTTTTCTACGAGACACTAACTCAGGTGCTAGTTTATTCGCCTGAATGATCTCAAACAATTTATTATTTTGTTGCTTTATTAACGACAATATCTTTTCATTTTGTTGCGTTAAGTTACCTGTTTAAGTACAAATTTGAAAAATAATCAATAACTTCTTTAACTATTAAATTAATTTTGTTTACTTTTTAAATCTTCAATGTCATCCTTTAGAGCCTCCTTTTCTTCTTCCAATTCATCGAGTATAGTACTTATGTCTTTTCCTTTCAGTTCGTGTATATCGTTCTTTAAAGTTGTAGTTATTTTTACCAATTCGTCAACTTTCTTATTTAAATCCATTCTGTATATATATTTTATTAACTTTATTAGATTTTTAGCAGGAAATGTTTATGAAAGCATCGGTCCTGCCAAGGCAAAATCACTTCCAAGTAATTACAATAGTACAGTTTAACAACTTTTTTTTTTCAATTTAAACTTGAAAATTTTTTACGAAAAAGAAATTTAAAAATATGAGGTAAATTTCACTATGAAAAACAAAATAAAAATCGGAAACCCTTTTTGTGAAAAATTCTCAAACGCTGCCAATTTTGTTAGTGAGAAGTACCGTGGAGAAATTTGTTGTTTGTTTAGTTTAAATGGCAGAAGCAAGTACACAAAATGGCAGGTTATCCCACATTAGGTGGTTTCTTCGGGAGATGCAGACGACCTATACCTTCGCATAGGAAATAAGAGATTCCAAGATCCACACCCAAAAGCGTTGCACTCTATAATGGAAAATACCACTAAATAACTGTACACATGCGGTACACATTAACAAGTGCATAGAGAAATGCGGTGGTACCCAGTAACAAGTGTGTTTAGTGAAATTTTGTTGAATTGTTGTTGTTCCAACTTTTTGTGTGTTCTTTCTTGAATTGATGAATTTGAATTGTATCTTACAGACAAAAAATTTCTTGCCTTACGGTATATATTTATGTACAATTTTTTATTCTTTGTGTATTTATTTTATATTTTAATATATACAGTAAGGCCTCGTTTATCCGTGATTCGATTAACCGGTAACGTCGATTATCCGGGAAATAACAATTTTAATTTTTTTGTTTTAGTCCATCGATTTAATTTTTTTTGCATCGATCAACCGTGGTTATCATTATTATCCGGGATTTCAAGCACGCAACTGTTTTCAGCCAAAATATTTTTTCCTTATAGTACATATGTACATAAATACATATGTATTTATGTATGTTTTGATTAACCACTAACATAAAATCTATTAATCTTTCTCTTATTGTATATGTGGTATATAAAAAAATGTGTAATTAAATACAAAAATATGAAATAAACTAAAAAACCCTATTGACCGGAAAAATCGATTACCCAGTATGCTCCCGGTTCCGACCATTGCAGATAATCGAGGCCAAACTGTACTTGTTTATTTAAATAAATATGTTTGATGTGAACAACTTTTATTTTGTTTATGCGATTTTGTTATACAAATTCTATTTTTGACATTTTGGTATTCAACTTGTAATCCTGCTATTAGCTGGAAGATATGCTTGTGCTGTGCCTAGAAGCGGTTTAGATTGAGGGTGATGTTGCTGCGACTGAGAGCCCTGATATGAAATTTTGCTAACAGCTTTCGGCCGTGCTTACACTGGGTCTTCACGTAGCAATATCGATTGAGGCAATTGTCAAATTTGATTGCGTCCATGAAATTTCCTACGTGTAGACAGTGATTGCCATTAGTGTCAATCCATTGAGCAATGATTGCTGTGCTGATTGCTCGAGCAATTATTGCCAAGCAATATGCTGTCACTTTTGTTGAATTTTTCATTAATTTTTGCAAAACAGTGAAATGGAGGAAAATATAAAAGTACATCATCCAAAAACATAATATAAGAAAAACTAAACAAAAATTTTTCGTATTTTTGCATTGGAAGTATATATTTAAGGCAATACCTGCCCTAAGAATGTATAAGAATTGTGGAAAAAATTGCGGTATGTGTTCGCCGCTTCAAGCAAGAAGCAAAAAAAAAAATAGATTATTCTTCCGACGTTATTGCTTGTTCTCAGCAATGAAATTGCTACGTGAAGACGTGAAGTGTTAAGGATTTTCTCCACCATAGTATTTCCTAAACGGCAAAGAGAATTCTTTTTAAAGCCAAATAACTCGAGAAATAAAGGTCTGAGCCAATTTTTCTATATAGATTTTTTCATATTGCAATTTCCTATCAGATAAGCTATTTAAAAAAGTTTTTGATTTGAGATTTTTCGCAGTTTCCTATGGAAAAATCAGAATCCCATAACTCGGAAAATTTGCGCAACCGCCAACTTTTTTATCTAATATTAGGTTTGATCCCGTACTCCACATTGGGCGCCCGCGGGATCCCAATTTTACCGAAAACTGTTCCCGTACTCAAAGTTTGGGCAAGTAAGGGAGCTTTTGAGAGAGTAATGTTCTTCTTCTTCTTGACCGAAACAGCCCGTAATTTTTCTTTGGGCTAGTTTGGGCAAGCCGATAAACGATCAGCTGTTTCAAAAATAACCAATTACAAAGTAAAATTAAATTGTCCTAAACACTAAAAAACATTGAAAATTTTTATCAAAAAGGTTTATAAACAAGTGGTGAACTAAGTTTTATCAGTTTTTATGTAAAATTAAGAAACAAAACGTTCTAGATATGCCACAACATGTAAGTAAACGCATGCATGTGTATGTGTGTAAGTATGTATGTATGTATTTACTTGTGCTTTGGCTTTTGGTAAACATTTTTGGTTTTTCTTGTTCCCGTACTTTTGTAAATTTTTTGTATTATTGAGAGAAATTATAGCTTGTTCTCATTTTACCGAACTTTGCCCAAAAAGTACGGGATCAAACCTAATATATTTTCAATTTTCTATCACATAGACTACTTTTTTATTCTGTTTTTTTAGATGCCTAACTAAACTGCATTTAAGCCCCCAAGTCTCTGGCGACGTGTCGCAGCTATGTCACCTCTCATCTAAACAGGCTCTTAGTGATGACAATTTGTATTGTTTACATATCGTCGCTTGGTTATTGGTTTGCTGCAAACATAATGTATTTTGAATATACTGTGCCGCAAATCAATAACCAACCGACGATATGCCTATGTATGTATGTAAAAATATGTGCATGCGAAATGTCATACAAAATAAGAATACAGTATACCCCGTTTAATTACCCATCGGTCAAATACCTTTATATAACCCAAATCGATGTTACCTTTCTTGAATTAGTTCAAAACAGATGGCGCATTGAGGCCACCTGTGCAATAGCGAGGCCAGAGAACCCTCTGGCTTCGCCTAAACTCCCATAAAACGAAAAATCTCATGAACTTGAATAGGAAGCAGGTCGACCAGTCACTGTGCCTTCGGAACCCATGCTAAACGTATGGGTCTCCCGTATAATGACTACTGCTACAGTTGTAATGACCAGGAAGAGTAGGAAATTATCCTGCATCTCGTGTGTCCTTGTCAGCTTATCTGAATTATCGGAAATCGAGCTAAAAAAAACGAGTTTATATTAGGAATAGTGGCTGGTATAGCCGCTTACTCCCCCTAGCCAACTTTTTTGCCCCACTCTCACCTACCTAAATAAATATTATCTCTTTTCTATTTCTACCCTACTCACCCGCCTCCCATTCGCTCTCTCTCTCTCTGTCTTCTTTTCAACTTACAGGTAGCACAAAGGGATCATTTAATGGGCTAAAGTTAGCTGGACTCTAATTTTCGACTCTTCTTTGCCAAGCCTGCTAACCTAACCTAACCCAAATATTGAATCCCTGTTGTTTTACACTCTTTTTCCACACAAAACTTTACGCTTAATTAACTTTCGTTGAATTACACATTTCGGGTAATTACCCAGTAATATTTTACCCCAAAATTTAATTTCGCCTAAAATATCTTCGTTTATTTGTCCAAAACTACCGAAGTATATATTTATGCAATTCTGCAATCGAATATATGCACCTTATCTATTTATTTTTTGTAATACATATTAATTGTTTTTGGTACATAATAATATATTTTACTTAAAGAAATACAATTGTATGTGCATTTTATTTCAAATAATTATGTACTACATAACACAGTGAGTTCGGATAATTGTATTTGTCAAGGTATTTAAGCGTATTCTCATAACTACCTCTATGAGGTAATTAAACGTCTACGCCTTATTATCTTTCCTCGCATAATTGTCCCAAAAATCGTGACATTTTTGATAAGGTAATTAACCGAGGTTTACTGTAGTATGTTAAATAAATAAATAAATTAATATCGTTACAATATACTATAGTATAGTATACGATTAAATATGTGTACTATAAATGAAAAAATTGCAAAGTTAAGAAGAAAAACCTACGATTTGAGAAGGGAAGTAAAAGATTTAAAAGGTATTCCAAATATTTAGCTATATATAAACCGATTTCTTCACATAAATTTCTTTTACATATGTACATATATGTATGTATGTATGTAGATGCATTAGCGCAACGAAATAACCTGATCATAAGATTGTTATCAAAAGGGACTAGGAATCAGAAGGAACCAATTGTAGCTGAAAGTCCTTTACCCGATGATGCCTGTGAGAAAAAAACACCGGATTTCTCTATACGTTTTCCTTTACAAAATCTTGAAGATTTGAACAAACTTGAATTGGAAATTAATGATGATAATAAAGAGTATATAGTAAGTACATACGATATGCAGGCTAATGGTAAGCTTATGATTACTAAAATATCAACCAATATATTTGGTAATTAATTGTATGTATAATAAAACGACTAAGTGAGAGTTGGTATTGGGCTTTACTCCTAATACAATTTCAAGTGTTCACTTAGAACAGTTTGGAAAGTAGTTTTAGCAGATTGCGCATATATGGGGTACCATAATCGGGCACTGGGCCCGCTGGAAACCTCTCCGCATTTTCCTACTCCTTGGATGCTTTGTTGCATGTTTCATTTGTCGACTTAACTCCTTAACGCTTTGGCATTTGAGTTTCTCGGGCAATGACACTCACCAACTATGGCTTTCTCAGTGGCGTGAAACTAAAAAATGGTGTATATATGTATATATATATATATAAATTCCATTAACTCCCATTGGAGCATAGCGCTCCAAAAAATGGTGTAGGGTATTACATTTTTTATAAAAGTATTAAAAAAAAGTTGACTGGTTGTTGGTTGTTTTTGATAATCCTAGAAATAAATGTCCTTTGATTTATATAAGTCAATGTTATCGTCATATCACATTCTCAACTACAGTTTTTCCTTATTTGAGGTGATTCTCCCAACCCTAGAAAATAGATACACAATATTTCCTCTCTTTTTATGCGCTCCTCTGGCATTATCTCTAAATTGTCAAATATTTCCATTTTAGATTCCTCCTCGTAATTTTCACCATTATATTTTTCTTCCAGCTTCTCCAATTGACGATTACGAAATATATTTTTATTTTGTCGGTTCTTCATAGTTTTAATAAGCAGCCCTTGGGGAAGAAAGAAAACTTTCGCACATAAATAGGAAAATTAAATTCTTAGCAGAAAGAACAACTAACGAAAAAGTAAATCCATAAATTTTGTGTACTTTAACAAACGTTTATTGTTGTGAATTCCATCAACATTACAATCAACGACACACTCTGTAGACAAAACCGCAATCATATTCTTCACGATTCCGCTAGGTGTTATTAATTGCTGGACAACAGTCACCTAAAAAACACGAATGTATGCATTTTGGGATATGTTATAAAAATTTGTAAGACTGTCCTACCAACTCGTTCAGATTATCATCACTGATAATATTTGAGGTGATTCTCCCAACCCTAGAAAATAGATAGGTTAGGTTATTGCCCATTACCAGTAATATTTATCCCTCCCATTTATAGCCAGAAGTGACCCTTTTATCCGTCATTAAGCCACCGAATCCCCATGATGAAGCTCTTGATGTCCTCTAGTTTAAACTTCCCGATATCAGTAATGCTTTCATGGAAACTCTGCTCATCCATCTAAGCCTATGACGTTGCAGCTTCGGGCAGAAACAGATAATATGTTCGATGGTTTCTGGTTCTAATTCATGTCTTTTATTAGTAAACCGCATTTCGTTCCAGCTTAACAAAGGCATCAGCAGAGTTCAACCAAAAAAAAAAAAATGTTTGAATTGAGAGCTTCAACTCTCCTTACAAACTGTTTGGTTAATGAGAAAAACCCTTTCCAATAAAATCTCTTACAAATTCGTAACAATTTTTAGTGAATGAACTCACCTAATGTTCGGAACTATTCGAATAAATTCTATTGTTTTCGACGTTTTTCAAGGTGAACGTAATGAGAAAGCTCTTGTTACCACAAGGCATTCTGAGAAACATTGGGAATGTTCTATCCGATGGTCTTATAATGGAAACGAACGTGGATGGACATCACTATAAAACAAGACTATTAAATTTTTCCAAAATTATAGATGTATTATTCTGTAAGTAAAAGATCACAATCAATTGGAAAAGTACTCGCACTAATTTTATTTAATTTTGCAGTGGCCACTCGCAAAGATGACAATTATACTTTAAAAGATTTTTTATGTGATTTAAGACGCTCTCTAAGAATAGGAAAAAATCGTTGCCACAAGCAAAATGGCAGAGCTAGACAGAAGATACGCGAGGAGCATGAAGAACAGCTAAAGACAAATGAAATTGTTAAACAAATTATTATTGTAAAAACTGAAGAGACATATTTTCCCCCGTGTTTATGATTAGTTGTTTCAACTTCCGAGTGTAAAATTTGTACAAATAGTTCATAAGTAGATTAAAAAAAATATGTTTAATTAAATAGTTGATAATGATGTTAAATAATTATTTTCAATAAAATTAGAAATATTTGTGGTATAGTTTAAATGTTATAAATATTTACTTATTAAATTTTTTTATAAGATAACAGGCCTGGGGTAGGGGTCTACTCCATTTCGAAGCGAAAACAAACGTTTTCGAATTGTAATATTATTTACATAGAAATTCGAAAGTATCACATGATTTGAAATCATACATCTAGGGGGTTATTATGTAATTCGATTCGAAACGAAAACTATTCGAATTTGTATGTTATTATTGACATTGCAAATCGAACACATTTCCGTTCGATTCGAATTACATAATAACCGCCCAAATTTTATGCTGTTCTGTAAATCATTGTTTTTGTGTTTTTAATCCCCGACAAAAAAATAGGAATGTTAGAAGTTTGTAGTGTGTCTACGACTCCACATACAGACCAAAGGGCTGGACCGATTTTGAAAAATCCAGCCGTTTCGAAGATATCATATTTTCTAGATATATTCGGGGGGTTTTTTAAATTTTGTTATTATATTTATGTGTGATTTTCACTTATCGAAAACACAATGAAATTAATTTTTAAGTGTTTTTTTTAAATAAAACAACGAATTTTTCAGGAAAATTAGTAAAGAACATATTTAAGGAATTTATTACAACGTTTGCTATGTTGTTGTCGCAAAATATCACCAACTAATTTGAAATCGTTAGTTGAACGTATGGGTGCCCCTGTGGCTGAGTGGTAGCGATGCTAGCCTCTCAGTCCAGAGGTCGCGGGTTCGATTCCCGCCATAGACCCTGGGTGTATTCCGCAGACAAGCTAATCGCTTCGCGGGTTGTGTTGTTATTTAAAAAAAAAAAAAAAAAAAAAAAAAAAAAAAAACCACAAAATTATATGAACACTTTTGTGTTTGTTCGTGGTTTCAAATTATGAAATGTAATTTAAAATTTATACCGGAAAAAATCCCTTTTCCATTCAAAAATGTAATGCGACATTAATTTTGTAAAACAAGAGCTGCTAGAAAATGTGAGTTATAATTTTTTAATTTTAATTTTTTTTTCAAACACGGCTCAATTCGCTTTGAGAAATTTATACTTTTAATGCCAAAAAATGTACTGAATGTACATGCAAATTATAAGCGGAGAAAGTAGCAACCAGATCGGTTGTGACCACCTAGTAGGGATTCGCCTTGAAATGTTCTGAAAAATGAGTGTGGAGATCAAATATATACATATTCAAATTACAAGCGGCGAAAATAGTCACCTAATCGGTTGCGACCAACTATGTGTTCGCCTTCCTACTTATCTTCACAAAACTTTTTGCAGACATTCGAAATTTTGGAATTTCACGCTTATTTTCCACACATGCCTGAAGCATTTCTGTGTAACTATTAATAAAAAAAAATACTTTTATGTAAAAATATCATATTTCAAAAATATTATTCGTGCAATTTTGAAAAAATACGATTTATAATTTCTTGTAGAGGTTGGTTCAATTCTTAATTCTGCCGCGCATATATGTATGTATGTATGATTTCTTGAATTTTTACATCTGCATGTATGTATGATTTCTTGAATTTTTACATCTGCTATAAAGTTTATTCTAATACAAAATTTAATATGCAAATCTTTTAAATATCTATTACTCATTAAAACTATCCGCTAAAAATTTTAATCACACAATATTTCTTCTTTTTTTATGAACTCCTCTGGCATTATCTCTAAATTATCAAATATTTCCATTTTAGATTCCTCCTCGTAATCTTCAGCATTATATTTTTCTTCCAGCTTCTGCAATTGACGATTACGAAATAAATTTTTATTATGTCGATTCTTCACAGTTTTTAAGCCACGACGAACTTCCTCCAGAAAAGTTTTTTGACTGTAGCCGTCATAATAAGCAGCCCCTGGGGAAAAAAGAAAACTTTCGCACATAAATAGGGAAGTTAAATTCTTAGCAGAAAGAACAACTAACGAAAAAGTAAATCCATAAATTTTGTGTAATTTAACAAACGTTTCTTGTTGTGAATTCCATCAACATTACAATCAACGACACACTCTGTAGACAAAACCGCAATCATATTTTTCACGATACCGCTAGGTGTTATTAATTGCTGAACAACGGTCACCTAAATAATATGAATGTATGTATGTATTTTAGGATATGTATGTAAAAATTCGTAAGACTATCCTCTCACCAACTCGTTCAGATTATCATCACTGATAAATGCTTCCAATTTGTCTAATTCATCCATAGATTTAACTGGAAACATTTTGCTATGTTTTGTAACCTTTTTGCTAAAGAGCAAATGGGGTGCCAGTTTGTCCGCTTCTATGGTCTCCACTAATTTTTCGTTTTGTGCCGTTATCAGGGATAAAATTATTGCGTTTTGTTGCATTAAAACATCTTGTGTGTTAACAAACAAAATCAAATTAGTTTAAGATTTCAGTTTTTGAAAATGGTACGTACTTACTTTTTAAATCAAGAATATCATTTTTCAGGGCTTCTTTTTCCCACTCCAAATCATCCAGTTTCGCATTCAGGTCACTGCTTTTTATTTCGTTCACTTCATTTTTAAGAGCCATTGTTATTTGAAGCAGTTGTTCAACTTTTTCATTAATATCCATTTTAAATGTATTTAATTTATTATTTAGTTACAGTAATACTTTTGTCACCTTTTGTTTCTTCTATTCCTTTATTTCTATTGATGGTCAGAGAACGAAGCCGACGTATTTTCAGCCGCCGCCGATTTATTTTGAGGTATCTCAGCCGCAGACTGTCGTCGATTAACTGTCATACCTAAATAAGAGCGGCAAGCGTCGCGTTAGCAGCAGGGTACGCATTTTCAGTACACTTAAATGTGAAAATATTACTTGATTGTACTAAAAGTACGTACCCTGCTGCTAACGCGACACTTGCCGCTCTAATTTACATGCCGACCACACGAGCAATAATCTTGGCAATTATTGCCGTGGCAACTGTCAAATTCGGTTGCCGACACAAGATATTAGCGTGTGGACCATATGAATATGTGTTCAAATATATATTCAGCAACAAATGTCAAAATACATTGCTGAGCAATAATCTCTTAACACATGCTGTCAAAATGAAATAATATTAATTTTTATTCAACAAAAAAGTAAAAAAAAAACGTTTTAACTACATAAAACAAATAAAATTTCAATTTACAATTAGAAAATTATCTATTTATTGATCATTTAAGTGTTTATATGCATAAAAACAAAATATATTTGAATATACGTGTTCACCACCTCTAAATACATTGTTGAACACAAGCAATTTGACGTCATCGCTCTGCCGGCGTTATTGCTTGTGTTAAGATACATCAAATGGCTCGTGTGGTCGTAGTGTTAGGTATGATGGTAAAAGAATTAAATTCGATCCTGTAGCTCGTTTCTGTATTTCTCGCACCGTAAAATTTCTCACAAGAAATGTGAAACACAAAATTCCATCGTTTCTCGATATGTGAGAAAAAAGTGTTTCTGTATTTTAATGCGAGAACAGACAATACTGATTCTGTTTTCACTGGAATATTTCCAGTAATCGAGTGTCAAATGAAAACAAAATGTCACAAAAATATTATTTAATAACAAAAAAAGAAATAATTTACAAGAAAATTAAAATAAAATAATGAAAATGAATATAAAGTGAACGTAAAATGTTTGACATATAGTTCTCGCAAAGTAAATATATAGAAACACTTATGTGAGAAAAGCCATGTTTTGTTTCAATTTACACTGTTTTTGTTACGATTCCCTTGTTTCATGCGGGAAATTGTACGATGCGAGAAATACAGAAACGAGCTACTGAGTTGTATCAAAAAACGCATTTTTATTTTTTCACAGATTTGAGCATAAATTCATGCTATGAATTACAATTTTAAATAAGTGTAAATATATAAATACTTCAGTCGTTAAGCAGCTCTGGGTTGGAGAATATTTCTCGCGCCATCGTAATTATTTCTTAAGTGCAGTCAGGCTTTTGTGTGTTGTTTGGCCTTCGGGAGTTTTTCGTCTCGCTCACACTGGTTGACTGATCTGCCACGGATAACCGTGTATTTTTGCGGTTCTTTTGTGGAATTTCGTTGACAACCACGCTGCTACTTCCTAAGTGGAAGGCATAGTTCGGATATAGTCAGTCACAAAAACATTTTTAAGATAGATATGGTCTTAGTCACCCGTCCATTTTTGTGCAACCATATTATAGAAATTTACTTTGTAGAGTATGTAACAATAAATAATAAATATACATACTTGTTGTTAGACGACCTCACTAAATGACAACAAACCATACATTGTGAAAAGCATGCAGAGACGTACATATACAAGTACAATTACTCTGAGTTATCCAAGGCAAATTCATAACAGGTAATGTTAATGCTACAACAAATTACAAACAATAAAAACAATATGGCATTTTGTTGTTGCTTTGGAGGCTCACGTGTCAAAACCAGCTGATTAAAGATACTAAAGCAGAAACCTAAGCCATCATGGCTAACAACCGGCTGAGCCGAGCCGCTGATATTTATAGTGAGCTCCGCCGTCGCCGTAAAAAGTTTGGCTTATGTCGTCTGAAAAACAGCCCCGATTCTCTCCACACAATCACCCTTATTCTGCATTTCGATTACGTTCCGCATTCAATTACGCACGAATCGAAAAATGTATTCTGGAAAAAAAAACTTAATCGAAAGAAAAAGAAGAAGAGAAGAGTATGTTTAAGCCAGTTGCTTGGCTATGAAACGTGGGAAATATGAACAGAAAAAATAAGCAATTTTGAAAAAAAATTTTATCAAAAGTTAAATTTAGTAAAAGAAACAGTGATTTAACAATTAAAACAAATGTATTAAATGTTGTGAAAGTTTATATTAAATAAATTATTTCAATTTTAAGTAGAGAGAGATTCAAAAAACGAGATATCGTCGGGTGGTTACTGGTTTTGAACAAGTTCATCATTTGGAATCCAGTCTTTAAAATCCCTTTGCCATAAATTTAAAGTAGATAACATGGAATGACAAGTTTAAACTTTCAGTCTGTTAGATAATTTATTTTCTAATGATGCCAATTAAGAAAAAAAAGCTTCGCGGAAGCACTAGTTTGCAATAAACTAAATATATATGAAGCAAATGTATAAAATTTTGATTATAAATTTTCATCCAAGCAATTTGATAAATTGCTTTTTTCGTATCAACACTTCAGATTAAGAGATTTTGAAAATTGCATCACAGTTTTCTTAATTCACTAAGCTTTCTTGCACGCGTAAATTTTACTCTTTTACAAAATCCTCAAGTTCACGTATTATATTACTAAAAAATAGAAACAATTTGAAAGTTCAAGTTCACTTATTATATTACTAAAAACGGAAACAATTTGAAAATAGTTAGTATCCTCAATTGATTTAATAAATACTGAATCTAAATAAATACTTTAATAAAAATCAGTCTTGTATCGCTTCTATTAGTTCTTGGCAATAATTCACTACATATGCTTTAGTGAATCATATGAATGAATAGAGATTGCAAGCAGTGACATGCATTTATTAACAATAGTATCATTGATATGAATCATGCAATAGCATCATTCATTATTTTAATGATAAGTGCTAGCTCAATATTCATTTTAGAAATTGCAAAATTATGCCGTTTGATTTGTTATCATGCAGATCACTGATGTATAGTGAAGAACTAAACTCTCCATGCAGCCATAATTTTTGGGGTTTGACAAAATCTGGGAAAATTCAAAAAAATTAATTATGCCAATATTTAGGGTGCTGATAAATAAGTATATATATACAAAAAATAAAAATGTAGTTTATAATTATAATAACTGCAACATTAAAAAAAATATTAAAATTTCATTGGACAAAAGTCTCCATGCAGGCATAAAATATATTAAAAATACTTTCAAAATGCCTGTGATTGTCATCTTGTTTAAAAATTCAGTGATTTCCGGTACCAAGCCGTCAACGAATGGCATGCAAATATGGTCTTATATGTTCTTAAAACAACAACACTTAACATTAACTTTGAAAGTGTCTAAAATATTTACTACAAATGACGCTATTGAATTTATTTTACCTCATGCATAATAACGAATTAAATTTAAATCCAGATAATAATTGTGGTAGCAGTGTTAATGTTTAAAGGGCAATTGCGTCATTCGTGGCAACTGTTTTAGATACTTTCGGAATTAATGTCAACTGTTGCTAGTTTAAAAATATATAAGACCATATTCTGATGCCATTTGTTGACGGCTAGGTACCGCAATTCACTGAATTTCCAAACAAGATGACAACCACAGGCATTTTGAACGTATTTTTCATATATTTTATGCCTGTATGGAGACTTTTGTCCAATGAATTTTTAATATTTTTGTCAATATTGCAGTTATTATAGTTATGAATTACGTTTTTATTTTTTGTATAAACATATTTATCTCCACCCTAAATATTGGCATAATTAATTTGTTAAAATTTTTCCAGATTTTGTCAAACCCCAAAATTTATGGCTGCATAGAGGAGTTTTGTTCTTCACTGTATACCTATATTAGTAAAAAATGCGAAAAAGTTACAAAAATCTTAAATGCTGGCATCCTTGCGATTTTGATGTAAAATCTAAGAGAAGGCTTTTATTTCTCTTAAACTTTAATAATTCCAGTATCCACAATTGAGTCGCTTTTAGTGGAATTACTGGAGAAATGGACAAAATTTACGATGAAACATGTAAACAAAGAAGACAAAACCAGCAAAAAATAACAACAAAACAGAACCCCCAAATAGAATATTAAACAAAATTTATGGAAAATTAGATGAGTGCTTGCGAACTACTTGAGTCGAACGGGTCGTTAGTTAATGTTTAACGGGTGAACGTCGAACGTCGTCGGTGTGAATTAAAAAAAAATATTACCAAAAAAAGATATAAGAGTGTAGCACATACATACATATGTACATAAAAAAATACCCACACAACAGCATACAAAGAAATGACGGCTTAAATTAAATGGTCGTCTTTTTTATTTTAATGTAAATTCAAATTGATTAGCAAAAATATAATACAAAATTAAAATTACTACTTGTATTTTTATGTAAATACAATAAAAGTGTAAGAATTAAATTAAATAAGAAGTGCGTTTTTGAACAAAGAGTTCCAATAGAAAGTGCGTTAAATGTTGGAGTATTAAATTAAAAAAAAGTGTGTACATACTTATTTGTATGTGAAGAAAAATAAAAAGAGGAGAACAAAATACTCAACGCATAAACTTCGTGGTGTGTGTGTGTGTATGTCTTACTCGGCTGTACCCTTTTGTCAAAATCGATGTAAACACGAGACAAAAGTAAAAATTACTAAAAAATTTATGGTGTATTTGTTGTTTTGTAAAATTTAGAAATCGTTGAAAATACCGGTTAGTTGTTATAATAAAAAATACATACCTACAAAATTCAAATAGTTTCGACTACAAAAACAGAAAAAGAAATCTAGATCTATTTTACGACTTTCGTTTTACGTTCGAAAATAAATGTTGACGCGTTGTGTGCCGATAAAATAATTAAATTTATTCATACACTCTTGCCGCAACTAGATTGTTCAATAAAAAATATTAATAAATACATACAATAAATTAAAAGAAGATAGTAATTACATGTTCAAAAAAAAAAAAGGTTGAGTAAAACCAGTTGTGTATAAATAAAAGCAGCCAGCAGCACTTGTATTTAATGAAAGGTAAAAACAAATACGCAAAGCATTATAGGTACATACATAAGTTTTATTTCTTAATTCATTAATTAATTAAATATATAAGTTTTGTCTTCCGATTTCACCGACATTGAATATTTTATTTTCTTTACTTTATTTTGTCTTTAATTTTCATGTATGCATTTTACTATGTTTATTTTCTATGCTATTTGTTGTTTTATTTTAACTGGTTTTCCTACACACCAACACAATCATGGTTGCCATATCAAAATAATATAACTTCAAACATTTTGCGGAAAAGTCGTCGGATGATTGTTTTTCAAATTGTTCAATATAAAATTTTACTCTCTTTGAAAATTAGATCAGAAATAAATCATAAAAAATATTTCTGTTTTATAAGAGGTTATTAATCGGGCTTAGTTCATTATTTTCAATTCTTATAAAATGAAATATTTTATTAATTAGTGTGATTTTCTAAAGAAGATAATCATTTTTATTCTAGTTCAATTAATATACATTATAAAGGGTTTTTAAATTTCTATTGCATTTTTTTCTTATTAAGCCCTTATAAAGCATTAATAAGTTTTATACATAAGGTTATAAATATGCCTGCATCACTTAAATGTATTTTGTAATAACTCTTGTATAAGTATATTTCTCGCATATGAACGTGTGTATATAAATCATGCATTAGAAATTTATTCAAAATATTATTCACTTGTTTTAAGAAATGGCCTAGGCCTAATTTTTTAAAACGCAACGGTTAGCGTTGACAAATTTTCTATGTATTTTGCATTTGTAATTTAAATTTTTTTTCCATCTAAAATTTTTCAACGCCCACATTATGAAATTCTAGTTTGTTTTTGCATTACAAAAATTAACAATTCTATTTAATTATTCTGGTATGTGATGGAAATCGATCGATTTCAAAAAAAAAAAATCTTCTGAAAGCTGGCTTATTGATGTTTTTATTGTTTTAGGAGCTTAGAATGGTTTATTTGATCTTAAATTCGATTTCACTGTAGCGTGCAATTAACATAACACATATTTGGCTGTTATCATTTATACGAAATCGACCGATTTGAAATCGATCGATTTGAATCACATACCAGATTGTTAAATTTTGTTTTTCATACAATTAAAAAAATAAAATGAAATTAAACGTTAAATGCACCTGCCGATTAACAAAAAACAAAAAAGAATTGCAGAACACTCGAAACCATAAAATCAAACATTTCTGCAACAAAAACTACTAGTCTGGTTGGCGACTATGGAATTTGTAAGGCACCCAATTAAAAAGACAAACTCTATATTTTCCTTTCTTATAAGAAAATCAAAAGTTGAACAGTAAAAACTAATTTATAATCGAAATTCTATTAAATCCAGATTAACGCATCATAAATTTATATTCAGGGCTATCATGAATAAAATTCCACGCGAAATTTTTCCCAAGGAAAAATTCCAACTAATAGCAAATAATAGGGAAAACAAAAAAATCCAATTGGAAAAGGGAGACATTTCACGCGGAATTTTATTCATGACAGTCCTGATTATAACTTTAATAAGCAACTTTGCTAATTTTAAAAAATAAAACAATTTATTCGTTTCTATTCTTATACTCTCTACGTTATGAGTTTTCGTCTTATTTTACTACCTAAAAGTGAAATAAATAGCGTGTCTAATAAGAAAATTTTTTGTTCTGCAACTGAGCACTGTTGAAAATAGAACTTATTATATTTCCTTCTGACATACAATATGAATTTTAACTCTCAGAATCTTAGTTAGCTATTGAAATCAGACTGGAATTTAGCAAAGTGTACTAAATACAACTTTAGTTGGGACTCTTTTGAAAACATAGATATTCCTCCCCAATAATTGCACAGTTTTAAATTAAAATTAATATTATTTTCAAATGGAATTCGCTTACAATTATGTATTCGGACTTGGAAATTCTCTTAAAATGTAACCACAAACAGTTCTTCGTCTCTACTCAAGGTCCATTTACTAGGTCTATGCAACTCTACAAGAACACAGCAACACAAAAAGCAACTTTATGTTTAAGTTGTCAGAACCACACACAAACATGAACTAAAGAATATGGTGCAAACAACTTTGGACAGCTTAAACACTAAAACACAGAATATCATCAGGACGATTGCATTGAACTGATAAATAGGCCTTGTCTCTACTGAACATTTTAAAATGTTGAGTAAATACCCTCTTGTTGACTAAATGCGATATGTGCTTTCTTCCAAGAAAAATAAAAATTAATTATTGGTATAGCTATTCGAACTATTCTCGATAACTAGAATATGTATATTAAAAATCATACAATCTGGCAACTATACATTAATAACCTAACAGAATTAAGAGATTCTTTTACTCATCCATTTTGTATTGTTCTCTTCTATATATATTTTTTAGCACTGTTGCCAGTTTAGAGATTTTCAAACTAAATCTTGAGTTTTTTAAGTGTCAATTTAGGGGGAAAAATCTTTTTAGAGTTAGCGGGAAATCTAGCGAATTTTAAACAACTTGCAGCGTTAAGATTTTTTAACAAGTGTTTTCTTTGTGCATATGCGCAACATTGATTAAGAAGTTGTTTTTTCAGTATGCAGTATTGGTTGTAAAATGAACTAATAATAAAACCAAATGCATATGTATGTACTTCTGTATATTTATTGTATACAGGGACCGTAACTGTTATAACTCTTATCGTAAAAGTCAGAAAATAAAAGTTATTTTTTGACTTTTATTTTTTCGAGCAGAAATAAAAGTTATTTTTTGACTTTTATTTTTTTGAGCAAAAATAACAGTTATTTTTGACTTTTATTTTTTCGAGCAGAAATAAAAGTTATTTTTTGACTTTTATTTTTTTGAGCAAAAATAACAGTTATTTTTGACTTTTATTTTTTCGAGCAGAAATAAAAGTTATTTTTTGACTTTTATTTTTTTGAGCAGAAATAAAAGTTATTTTGTGATAAATTCATTATATTTATTATAAATTTTGGCGCTTTTGCAATAGTGAATCGTTAAATTTACTTATTTAGAAAAGAATATTTGGAATATTAAATAATAATTTCTTTGTCAAAGGGGTTGAAAACACAAAAATAACTTTTATTTCTGCTCAAAAAAATAAAAGTCAAAAAATAACTTTTATTTCTACTCGAAAAAATAAAAGTCAAAAAATAACTTTTATTTCTGCTCGAAAAAATAAAAGTCAAAAATAACTGTTATTTTTGCTAGAAAAAATAAAAGTCAAAAAATAACTTTTATTTCTGCTCGAAAAAATAAAAGTCAAAAATAACTGTTATTTTTGCTCAAAAAAATAAAAGTCAAAAAATAACTTTTATTTTTGCTTGAAAAAATAAAAGTCAGATTTTTAAAAAGCATCGTATTTTCTGAAAATTTGGTCCAATACTTGCAAAATGGTATACTTGGTTTCATTCTCCGACATTTCCTTGAGGTTGCTTTTTTTAATCAAAAATTCAAAAATAACAGTTATTTTCGGTCCCTGATTGTATATGTATGCATGAAGGGTGCTTTTTCTAGAGTGTCACAATTTTGCGTTGGCATCACTGATTTATTTGAGCACCCATTTAAAGGATGGTAGTTGCTTTTTGTTTAGTCCTAGTTTGTAATATGCAAGTCTTATTGCTAAAGCAGGTCGTACACGACATGTTTTTTACGTCTGACATTTCAACTTTTCAACTCAGATGTAATTCTGCATGTCTGTCAAAATTGTTGTTTTACAGACGGTTTATAATACTTGGTCACAAACGTGCATGTACAAATACGTCTGACATTGTCAGACGTATTTGTTTTTTTTTTTTGTTTTTTTTTTTTGCTTTTGCACAAACCTATGTCCTCTCGGCCTCTGTTTCAAAATGGAGTGTTGCCGGCACAAAAATGTTTCTTTACGCCGTAAAAACTTCAGTCATTTTAAGGAATTTTTCTTTAAATTCGAAGAGTCATGTTAGAATATAAAAATGCAACGCAATTTTATTGCATTATTGTTATTTAATAGCTTAAAAAAACATAAATATATAGGTGTTGTAATATATCAACTTCAGCCGGCTAATACTTCCGTCAATAGCGGAACGCCGCTAAATGTTTCCTCACGGCATAGATTTTTGCCGACATATTTTGCATAACAAAAACAGCTGATGTCAGAGGCTTTGTCAGAAGAAAATAGAACACGCTCTAATTGAAATTTTGTCAGAAGACTTTGCGTCTGACTTTTACAGAAGCAAAGTTTTAAAGGTACCACACGACATGTACATGTTTTACACTGGGAAATTTGACAAGTCAGACGCAAAAAACATGTCGTCTACGGGGGGCTTAAGCTTATTAGTTTGTTAGGAGAGAGAGAGAGAGAGACGAGGGGAAAGGAAACTTATCTGTTTCCCTCGTCTATCTCTCTCTCTCCATGAAACTAATCAGCTTAGCAATAATACTTGCATAGTGTAAATTAGGACTTAGTTTGCTTTGAAATTTCGTTATTAATCGTCTTACACCAGAGCAACGCGTGCAAATTGTTGAAATTTTGAAAATTTTAAATAATTGGAAAATTTTTGTTTCCGATGAAACCGATTGCTGATTGAAAGGGTATGTAAATAAGCAGATTTGTCGCGTTTGGAGTGAGGAGAATGCACAAGCTTTTGTCGAACAACTATTACATCCTCCGAAAATTACTGTTTGGTGCCCTTTATAGGCTTCAAAACGATGATGGTCAGAATGTTACTGTCAATGGTGAACGGTATAGGAATATGCTCCGAAATTTTTTCGTACCTCATTTGAGTGGCAATAATCTTGCTGATATGTGGTTCCAACTGGACGGAGCCACATGCCTGCCACATAGTGGGCGCTACAATTGATTTATTCAAAGAAACTTTTGATGAAAAAATAATTTCACGTAACAACAACATTCGGAGAGTGAAGAGAGAAGAGCGAAATACGGCCGCAAATGCTGCGAAAAGCTGTTAGAAAATTGGTGTTCCATATTTCGCCTTCTACGCGCCAGTCGTGGCGGCCACATGACAGAAATCATATTTAAACATTGATTTCATAAAATTTTCTTTCAAATATATCCCGTTTCATTGATATTAAAAATATATTTCCTTGTTTTGTTATGAGTTAAACTTGTGTCGCTCTATAAAAAAACACCCTTTACATAAATAAAAGTTCGGCTTAACTTTATTTTGTATTCAGTGATTTAACAAAATGTTATACTCTATCATACAAAGTCGTGCTATCTACGAAAAAGTGCAACCCTGGTATGATGGAGTTTATGAAAATTTACAAAAGACAATAACAGTTCATCACACCAAGGTTGAATTTTTTCGTAAATCGCACGACCTTGTATGATAGTGTATCACGGCCTTAAGAAAGTATTCTAGCTGAGCTTTTGATGTTTTTTAAGTTCTTATTGACGAAATGTTTGTTAAGAAAACAATGATGATGATTTTTTTTAAGTTTTTAATGTTATTAAATGTTAAATATAGTTTTTGAGAATATTTTTGTGCTAGTACATCATTCTTGTATTAATAATTACTATCACTAAATTTTGTGTTGATAAATTCATATTTTATTAGTTTTAATCAGAGCTGTTAAATTTCGATTACGATTAGTAATCAATTAGATTACATTTTAAAAAAAATTGTGATGATGTGATGTAATGCATTCAAAAGAATTGCTGATAAGTAATTGATTACGATTACTAATAATCGAAAAGTAATCTCAATAACTTAAAATTACTAAAAATAATCTAAAAAAATCAAAAGTATTCAAAAAGTAATCCGACTACTATCAAAGATTACTTTGATTCTTAATAAATAATCGAAAAGAATCAAAAGTAATCCTTAGAAGTAATCGGATTATTTTTTGATTACTTTTGATTCTTTTTAGTAATTTTAAGTAATTCACATTACTTTCCCATTATTAGTAATCGTAATCAATTAGTAATCGTGCGAAACTGAATATAATCGTAATATAATCATTACTTCACCTTTAAAAAAAAGTAATCAAATTAGTAATCATTACAATTACTAATCATTACTCAACAGCTATGGTTTTAAACATAGTTGTTTATTAAGTAATCTTTGAAAGTAGTCGGATTACTTTTGATTCTTTTTGACTATTTTTAGTAATTTTAAGTAATTCAGATTACTTTTCGATTATCAGTAATCGTAATCAATTATTTACCAGCAATTCTTTTGAATGCAATTATATAATCATTACAATTCTTTTTAAAATGTAATCTAATTGATTACTAATCGTAATCGAAATTTAACAACTCTGGTTTTAAATATGTAGGTACATATATTTTTTTACTGCATATTTTATGTAGATATGTTCATAAAGTATGATTTTAAATGCATGAGAATCCTATGCCTGCTTATAAGATACAAATTAAAAAAAATAATTACTAAATTTCAATTACATATCAACCTGAACTTCAAATGCTCTTAAGAAATTTCATTGAAACAATATGCATTAAAAATATTTGTACAAAATATCTTGCCGTTTTATATGCTCTTTAATATTTCTAATCTAAATATTTTATTTACTCTTTTAATTTCAGCTAAAATTACTTCAGCTTGCTTTACTATTTCGGCTAGAAAATAAATATAGAAAAAGTTAATAATAGGAAAGTGTCAATAATATAAATTAAAATCGTTTAAATATCGTTTAGCGAAAAGTGTTTTTGTTTTTTGAAAAAGTGTTATTTAAATATAAAAGAGCATCACGGTATGTGGGTATAACATTGGCAATTTATTTCAAATACAGTGTTTGCAGTATCATAAAAAGATAAATATATAAAAAAGATAAATATATACATAGTTGTGTATATGGAAATACATGTATAAAAAATAGGATTTTATACAGAAGTAACTATTATTATTATTATTATCAACAACAAACAAGCAACCAAACTAAAGAAATAACCATGTTGTCAAACACAACTGCTGCTACTACATCTTCGTCATCATCATCAGCACTTACTAAAATGATGACCAAGTGTCATCGTCCACAATATTGTCAAATGCAACATCATAACGGTGCATCATCATCATCATCATTGTCGTCGTCATCGTTACCGGCATCATTGCCAACAAAATCATCCGTTTATGGCCTTAATAAATGGCTATGGACTGCTGTACTATTTGGATTATTAATAGTAACTGCTAGTGCTGTAGAACAGGTAAGCTTGCTACTCTTATTATTTGCATAAATATTAATTTTTGTATATGTATACATACGGCTACTTGTTACATATCCTGTTGATTCTTCTAATACTTAATTATATCTATTATGATTATGCTTTTATTACGTTTATTTATTAAACAAAATATGCACTATGCGTTTGCTGTTTATAATTGGCTCTATTTTTAAAACCAATTTGCAAGGTGCTATAATTATTTTTAACCAAATTAATTAGCGAAGATTTAATGCTTATAAATTTATATGTAACTGTTAGAAAATATTAGGAAAAATTAATAACACAAGCAATTTAAAGCTACAAGGGTCGCATTTTGATTTCACCGTGTGTGGTTTACTTATAAGCCATCTTATAAGTAAACACCCAAATTGTGATAAATAACAATGTTTTTTTCCGGCGCTTGGACCCAAAAACACTCACATCTGGTATGCATAGATCGATGATAAGAATCCTGAGTGCTTGACGGATCTAAATCGGACAAGTGTGTGGGTGGGTTAGTTCTTATTTCCCGTTTCGGGCAATATATGTCGGTTTCCAGCTCGACAATCAATTTGGTTTAACACTATCTCATTCGAATATACAGACAGTAAAGCCAGTTGACAGTTTGGTGAATGTCAGTTGTTATTCTCCTAATAAGCCCTCTTGGTAATAAATTCCTAAAGCAGCAGAATGTCTGCACATATAAAGCACTGTAACAAAAGGATCTTTGAGTGTGTACGTTTGTATTTTTATTTTTTTCATTTGAGGAGCTGCCAGATCCAAAAAAATAAACAATAACTACACTAAAAAATATTTGGAATAAATTTTTATCAGTTACATATTAATAAAAATATATTAAGAGATAAGAAATTTCAAAACTCTAAAAAGCGGGATAAAGCGGGATAAAAATTCAAGGCGGGATCAACCTCAGAAAAGCGGGATAATCCCGCCTAAAGCGGGATGTCTGGTCAGGTTAATTATTACAAAATCCAAACTAACAAGCCGTCTGTTTCGACGCCGATGCCGTGCCGTCGTTTATGTTATATGTCTTTGTATTAAAACGGATATAAATATTGAATGTGCTTATCGTATTGAATAATTTTTCGTGTAAGACATGTCTGAAAGTTAACGAAACTATCGTATTTTCTTTTTATTTATCTTATTTAAATCAACTACTTTAACCGCCGTCTATTTTCAGAGGCCGGCACGACCACAGCGTACATGAAACTGCTTTACCGCCGGAAGTCAAAGATTAATGTAGGCATGTTAATCCTCAACAGCTGTTTGCTTTATACTTGTGTTTTTAATGTAATATGAGGTGTGATGGTGTGAACATAAAATGTCAATTTACGTTAGATTTTTTGATAGTCGAAACAAATGTGCTTAGATTTCTTTTTCGTAAAGTGTGACGAAAGTCTTTATACATGTATAATAGTCTGAGTGGCCCTTAAGAAGCAGCCTGAATAACCATTTAAATTATTGTGCAAACATTCTTATATAAAAATGAAAAAGATCATGAAAAAATTGTGTCTATGTCTATTTATAGAAACGAAATAACAAGACACCTCATAAAATCAAGAAGATTTCCTTATTAAAAAAATCAATAAGATGCTTTACACATACTCATATAGGAACCTGCTTAAATCAAGAAGAAAACCTTATTGAAAAAATCAATAAGGCAACCTAATAAAATCAAGAAGAAAACCTTTTCAAAAAAATCAAGAAGGCAACCTATAAAATCAATAAGAAATCCCTATAGTTTACAATTTATAAGAAAACCTAATAGAATCAAGAAGTTTTTCTCTATGGATTGTTTTTCTGGTGCCAAAAATAACGGAAATTGAATAAAAAGAGTTTTGAATAATAAGATTTCTTCTTGATTTTATGTGGTTTTCTTCTTCTTCTAAAAACAATAAAGAATCTCTATGAAAAAATCTTCGCTTCTTTCTGCTGGGTTACCCATTAGCCTAAAAACGGTTAATAGAGAAAATCTTATTGATTCTATGAGGCATTTATTTCTCTGTGTACTTTGGTGTATGAGGAAATAACGGCCAACTAAAAAAAATTAAATACGTAAGGTTAGCAGGCTGCTGGTAAGGAAATTTAACAGTCCAGCTCACTTGGGTCCAATACAATGATGCTTTTGTGGTACCTGTGGGGTGAAGAGAAGATAGTGAGAGAGGGTGATAGGGAAGGGTTTAGTGATACAGAAGATAGTTGGTGAAGGAAGACATAGAGGAAAGCTTCATTCTTTTACAACTCTGCTTTTTTTGCACGCTTATTTACAGTGTTGTAGCGCCTCTGGTGGTGAATCAGGCGTATTCAATTTTTGAAGCTGTGCTTGGTACTCATTTTATTGGTTATTTTACTTCGCCGATGATTCTGCTACACAATACCGACGCAGGAGGACGCTTTGATGTTATATTCGATTTAGCATCCGCTGAAGCCGGCGTAGTTTTAGTGACCAGTGCCTTGTGCCTGCATCACTAGAACTTTTCCTACAACTAATACAAAGGACACTAATGTACATCAGAAAAATGCGTGGTGTTGTTATTTTAATGACTGACGGAGTCAGGATTTGAACCCATACCTTCGGTTTTGTAGTCAACGTGCCAACTACTTCAGCCAACGCCACCCCTAGAAAATGAAATAAGGCACAATAAAATTTAAATTTTTTTAATTACGTCTTATGTTATTTATTTTTGGCTCTATTTCATCTTGAGTTCGGCTTCATTGGGCTTTATTTCATTTATATTGATTGTTTTTTCATAAATTTTCTCTTGGGCCTTATTTAATTTTTTTGGGTTTTATTTTATTGGAGCTTATTTTATTTCTTATTTGGGGGCTTTATTTCATAGCGCCGATATTTTAGGTTAAGCTGTAATCAGAATCCCGGACTCGCTTAGACAATTCTGTGCTATTGTAATATCACCGGACTATGCTTAAGCAGATTCGCACCGTCGAACCAGTAACAGCTCAATATAAAGCTGCTAATACGTTCAAATACAACCTGAACTCAAAAGTGCTCACAGTGGCCATTCTCTTCCTTGCTCGTCTAGCATAGATAGCACATAAAGTGTTCTTAATTTTCTTGCAACAAAAGTCATTGTATTGGACCATTATTCTTTTAGCATGCTTTCCTATGAAACAGCGTCCGTTCAACACAGACACTAGAATCGAAAATTGTTTCCTATCTTTTGAAATCAAGGAAACCGTATATTTCTTCTTTAGGTGCGTCCATAACTGTCCGCTTATTATGCAGTCGTGTCTTGTGGCCCACCTTCTATTGGTTAATTCCTCTGACTTACGTCCTTATCTAGTAGTTTGATCCAGCTTTTGCAAGCTTATCAGCCCTATAGTTTCCCTCATAGCCTCTATTCGCCGAGTTCCAGATGATTCTAATATCAAACTGCTCTGCCGTCTCGCTCAGAGGTGAACGGTAGTCGAAGGTTGTTGTTGTTCTTATAAGAAGAGATTCTAGGGCAAATATAGCAGCTCGTCTATCACTGTATTAATTATATTTGTTGAGTGCCATTCACTCTCAACCAGTCCGCAACTTACTTTATTACAAGAATATCTGCTTGGTAGACACTGCAGTGATCCGGAAGAAGAACGTTGACCTAATGTCGTTGAATAAACTCCGTAACCCACATCTGCTTGGGTATGGAGCCATCGGTATTAAATTCTACACATTTCCTTATAGCTGGAATACCATTCCATCACGATTCTCTGGAGGGTATCCAGGTGTTGCAAAGACGTCCATGAAATAGAGCAGGGGAGGTTTGATCAATCCTCCATACCCATATTCAGGGTACTGGTGCCGTTTCCATTCTACAGAGAAACACAACGAATACAGAGTGTGCAGATTAGATTTCATACTAAGTCCAATGGCAGCAAGTGGAGAATCATACGCAGTGCATCCTTAGGAGTGGTGCGAAGTATATATAAAGTGAAGCAAGTCTTTGAATCTCAAAATGTTCTAACCTAGAGTTAAACTAGGTATCAGACCACGGAGGTGTACTCGCAAACGATTTGATGGATGGGATGGGGTAGCCAGAGATGAGGCCGACTGTCAAACTGGGATATCGATCAACTGGTCGCAGTTCTATTCTAATACTGCAAATCACAAATACAGCAGAAATTCTTTGCAACTGTGCGGATTAGAGGGTCAAACGGGTTCGCCCGCTCTCCCTCAAAATAAAGTTGGCCAAGATAAAATCCTAGATTTCCCTTATACTGGATTGAATACATAGGGATCAGATTTGTACACTACTGGAGGCACTAATATGCTACCGATATATTTTTGTTTTTTTTAACTCCCATTGGAGCATAGGGAGCCAACAATTATAGCGATTCTTTAGCAAATTTTCAGTTTCGGCATACCTCCAGCTAGCTTTAAAGCAGTTCCTTAAAGCCATTGCCTGGGGAATACTTGGTCTAAGACCGCAAGTAGTTATCTGCTTGGACAGCTCAACAAAGGAATCCTTCTAGCTACTCCAAAGTGAGTGGCAATCAATAACTTCCCAACTCTGAAAAGAGTCCTATACCCTAGGAAATAGGAAGCTCTATCGCTATTCTCAACTCAAGTGAGTTTGATTCTCTGTGAGCTTACTTACACATTGGTATTGCCATTTAAAACTTAAGTAATGATTCAGCTTAAAGTTGTCTTGTGCCATAACATTTTTAAAGTTAGCTTGACTCGCAGACAACCAAACTGAGTTGCGTTGAGAACAGCAATAGGGGCGTAAATCTCTCTTATAATGATTTCATTAGGAGTTGGAGGAAGAGGAAGAGGAAACGGATGTAGAGTGGTGTTCTCTGTCCCTGTCCCTATCCCGCCCTTTGTTGATACGCTTTTCCATTTATGTAGGATCTTGCAAAAATAGCAGAATGCGGTATAAAAAGAACGAATTTATTTGTACAAAACTCAGATTGGTATAGTACCGAGCAGTCCGAGTGGATGTCCGTTGCAACACCAAACCCCCTAACCTAACCCAGTACCGAGCAAATGGGATGATAAAGGGAATACTTTTTCTCATACCCTCACCTTCCCTGGTAGCACAACGGTACCTATCAGGACCCAAGTAAGCCGGTTCTCATTTAGCATGGCCGCCTTTAAAACTCAACCTAACCTAACATTGGACCAAAATGAGAGAAATTGTGTTTTTTTTAGTTAATTATATACAAAAATAAAAAATAATTGGAACTTTAGGATAAATCGATTGCAAATAAAAATCATAATACAATTTGTCAATCGTTACAAAATTCTACAAAAATAGGTAAATATAGTTTATAATATTCAGTTGGAAAGTAGTTCTAGGCTGAGCAGCAGGGGTCTAATCATCGCTTTCGATAACTAGCTGATTCCATCACGTTTTTTCAGTTTGTGATTATGGCACTTGTTATCGAATAATGTAATAATATTGTTCGATATGGCATGCTATAATCTTAAACTTAAGAAAACGTGATCGAATCACCTAGTTATCGGAAGCGAAGATTACATCCCGATACCTGGATTCAGTCACATTTTGTGAACCGAACTTATTCGTTTGCGGTAGGTTAGCTTAGGGAGGGTGGTGCTAAAACGCTCTTCCATTGGAGACCCAGTTGAGTCCATTGTGATTCCTTTCTATTGCCCATTAAAAGTATCCACCTTTGTAACCATAAGTGACCCTATTATCCGTCATTAAGCCACTGCATTTCTATAATGAAACCCCTGATGTCCTCTAGTTTACACTTCCCGATATCAGTAATGCTCTCATGGAGCATCTGCTCAGCCTATGACTTTGCAGCTGCGTGCAGTGACAGATAATATGTTCAATGGTTTCTGGTTCCTCTTTATCCCAGAGTGCTTTCCTATCCATGTCCAACAGCATTTTGGATCTTCCTGAGTCAAGTCACATAGCATTCGATGCTCTACAATCTTCCCTACTTCCCCATAAACTGTTGGTCCTGCTTGCTACCCAATTATTGAGTTCCCTGTAGTAATGACCTATCGGTAGTTTCACTGATCTGTCACACATTCCCTCATCTAACGCCGACTCTATTCTTGCCAGATCATCGACAATTTCATTTCCCTGAACACTGCTGTGGCCAGGAACCCAACATAGCAAGTTGAGGGCTACAGTCACTAACAAGTTTCGATGTGACATTGTGTCCCTTCAAGGCTTTGAGCGCTGCTTGGCTGTCGTCGTAGAATGTTACCCTCCCACCTTCAGCTATATTCCTGTAGTGCGTTTCACTAACTTTTTTTTAATGACAATCGCATTGTTAAAATAATTATAAGGAATATTTAACGAATTTGCTATTCAGTAACATTTTTAACGATATTCGCTGTAGGTTAATTTCAGCTGTGTCGTTAATTTAGCGACATTAATTTATGTGCTGTTAATTTTATCGACAAAAATCAACAGAAAATATCTGCTGTATAAGAAATTACAGAATCACACAATCGTTACTTCAAGTGATAAAATGTGTAGACAAAAATTACGATTGTTGGATCGTTAAAAGCTGCTGAATCGCACCACTAGCAACCAGTTCCGTGGCCCTGAGGATCGCCAATATCTAAGCTTGGAAAACGCTGCATTCATTCGGCAGTCTGAAAGAAATACGAATGCTCGCTCCCAAAATATAGACACCAGCCCCTGTGCCTTTCCCCATTTTTTACCCGCACTACCCTCATATAGCTTAACGAATTTGACCTAATAGCTCAGATCCGGAATTACCACTGAGGGTGTTTTACTAAAAGCAATTTCAGCGACATTATAGTCCGTCAACCCGGGTGTTACGCATCACTGATCACTAAAACTGATCTCATTTAAGATTCATGTGTGACCTGTTATAACTGTCCTCACAAGTCTAAGGAGACTTCTAGGCGCCGTTCTCACCGTTCTCACCTCTTCGTTTGCGATAACAATAACGTGATTCACTAATTTCTTTTTTGTAATAGTGTACTCTCTGTTTTACTCACCATTTAATTCTATATCATGTGGCATCTTCGCGTACAAAATATCAAAATAAGCGAAGAGCACAAAGACGAATTACAGAAAACTAAATGAATTTGAGCTTTTGATTTTCCTTTTTCTAATTCAATCGACTGAGGTTTTTAACGATATGTTTTCGTACATTTATTATAGCGATACGAATATCGGAACAAAAGTTACTGAATCCATGTTTGATATTTGGCTTTTTTTGGTTTATGTTCATTGTATTATCAAAGGCTAATCAGGTGGCTACTAATCGGTTAAACTATACAGTTTGTTAAACTTTTGCTGTTGGCGTAGGAAAAAATATTCGGCGGCGGCTCAAAAGCCGGCTTTAAGCTTAAATTAGACGTGACATAGCCATAACCAAACCAAAATTCAATTGGTTTCTATGGTGAGAGTTATGTCGTTATGGCGAGTCGCGTATAATCAAATACAGTGTTGCCCATTAGTTTGGTTCGAACAGCTGTTTTTTTTACGGCTATGGCTATGTCACGTCTGATTCAGCCCTTAGCCGGCTGACATTGACAGCCGCTGGTTTTGATTTTGATAAGTCTTTTAAACATATACATATCTATAAAAAAATTTCAAACACCTGATGACTTCCATATAATTTGTAAGATGTGTTAAACATTTTTGCCACTACAAAAAACTATAAGCCGGCTCACATTTTTATCCGTGGCTAGCCGCATGCATCCGGAATGGCTTGAAGTTACGACGTTGAAAGTCGGCAGCGGCTCTTGAACAGGCTGTGCATGATACAATTATACAGGTAACCGCGAAGCGCCAGCTGTTTTGCTTGTTTCGTGGTGCACTCTGCCAAATGTTGTTTATGTTTTACAAACACACACACACGCTGTGTATCTTTCATTGCTCTATGACAGTTGGCACCAGAAACTAGCAACAAAAAGCCCTGTTGTTTTATTTGCTGTAAATTTGTTGTCGTTTTGCGGTTACCTGTATAATTGTATCATGAGGCTGTGAGCCGATCGGTTTATTTCTCAATATTGGATATTTATAAAAAAATCAACTTTTAACTACCGGAATTAAAGTTCATATTTAACTAAAACCAAAGAATATAAATTATATAGAACGCGCATCTGAGCTAAAAAACTAAACATTTTTTGATTTCGTTACAGATGCGGGGGGAAAGTATAAAGCGCAAGCAAACACGCAGAAAGAGAGCATTTGCTTCCAGGGTGACCGATGACATTTTTCAAAAAGTTGCACCAAATAGGGGAGGATTTATCAAAAAAAAAGGGGCAACATTAAAAAATCGACACAACTACATTAAAGTTCTTATTTTTAATGTATTATTATATAATTTACTCTAGAAAAAGGGGGACAAAAAGAGGGAAGGCAATCGAAAAAGTGGCAATTTGCCACTGTAGTCGATCAAACGGTCACACTGTACGATACAGCGACAGAGCTTCGAGTTCTGCTACAGCTTATCGTCACTGTTGCCAGTTTTGCAGATTTCTCTGAATTTTGCTGATTTTTCATTGAAAAAATTATTAAATCAAATTTGCAGATTTTCTGAAATGCTTGTGTAACATCAATATTTCGTGTTTTTCTCTACTCCGTAACAGAAATAACCATGGTGCCACTGTCAGAAACATACACATAAGAAACACTAACAAATAAGTAGTGTTTGACGTTTAATTTTGCAGTAACCATACCACCAACATAACAATGGTAAAAAGAAACTACCTAATCTGTGCAAAGATGAATGTATATACATACATATATACATATCGCACACTAAATCATAAACAGTCACAACTCAAAACTATGAAAATTGTCGAATCGATTTGCAGTGAATGTAAAAAATTAAATCAAAAATAAGGTTCGATATGTGTTATAATTATTTATCAAATAATACACTATAACAAAAGAAATAAGTTCTTTGTAATAAAAATAAAATGTAATTTTATAAATATTAAAATATACATACATATGCAATATCGAGGTGGTACTAAAATCCAGCTTCCTACATTTAGTTTTGATAGCTACGAAAATATCCTTTCAGATGTTTATGTTTATGTTTGGATACTTTGTATCAAAATATTTAAATTTTATTTAAATTGGGAAAATCTGAGAAATTGCTAGTGGGATACAATTTCTTCTTCTTTATCGTGTAATAAATTTAAAAACCACATCCACATTTGTTTTTAAATTACAAAATTCATTTAAAAATATGGTAGTGCATCACGATATACAAATTTAAATACCATATAAAAATTGTTAATTTTGTGTTAAAAAAAGTAACCAAAATGGAAAAAAGTACACAAGTACACATTGGAAAAAAAATAACCAAATTTGGTTACAAGTAACCAAAACGGCAACGCTGATCATAGCATACGCCGTCTACGAGACTGTAAAAAAGCAAAATAATAAAAATCAAACATAAATACACACATGCTTTCGCTCTCAACAATGCGAGCGCAGCATACACTGCAGAAAGAAATGAGAGCACGTATGCTGACGGGTTCTACTGGAAATACCCGCATAGAAAATTTTAGCTTGTATGAGATGCGCATTCTATATGATTTATATTCTTTGCTAAAACTGAACAGACAATATTTAAAATATATGTATGTATGTTTATATCAAGGCTTGATGCGTATACTAATTAATTATTTACTCTAAGCACTTAAACTTTATTTCTTTGCACAAAACTGTGTGTGCATGCATTCTTATCTGTAATTCTCATCAATTATTGCTTAATGAAATTTTAATTAAAGTTGGAAAAAACTAAAAGCACAGTTAAGCCCATCACTGGTAACAACAATAAAACTTTATTATAGAGAACGCCGACAACATTAAAAGAAAAAATAATATATGTAAAGGGTGTTTTTTTTTAGAGTGTCACGAATTTGAGTTGGCATAGCTGCTGTATTTGAGCACCCATAACAGCTGATTATTGCTTTTTGCTTAGTTTGTTTTGAAATTGCTTTATGAATCGACTTGCATCAGAGCAACGCGCGCAAATTGTTGAAATTTTTAAACAAAATAATTGTTCTATTCGTCACAGTCATCGTACACTTCTTCCATTTTCCGATGAAAACCATTTCTGGTTGAATGGGTACGTAAATAAGTTGAATTGTCGCATTTGGAGAGAGGAGAATCCACAAGGTTTTGTCGAAACACGATTGCATGCACAGAAACTTATGTTTGGTGCGCTTTATGGGCTGGCCGAGTCATGGGCCCATATGTCTTCAAAAACCATGATGGTCAGAATGTTACTGTCAATTGTAAACGGTATACGAGTAAGAACCTCAATTACGTGGCACTAATCTTGCTCATATGTGGTTCCAATTGATTTATTCAAATAAACTTTTGATGAAAAAATAATTTCACGTAATAGCCCAATTAATTGGCCACCAAGATCGTGTGATTTAACACCATTGGATTATTTTCTTTGGGGTTATGTTAAGTCACTTGTCTACTTCGATAAACCACAAATAATTGAACACCTGGAAATCAACATTCGAATAGTTATCGGAAAATTGTTAATGTTGGAAAATTGCTGTTCCAAATTGCACTTACTACGCGCCAGCCGTGGCGGCCACATGGCAAAAATCATATTTAAACATTAATTTCATAAAATTTTCTTTCCAATAAAGCCCGTTGCATTGATATTAAAAATTATACATATTTCCTTGTTTTATTGTGATATAAACTTGAGTCACTCTATAAAAAGCACCCTTTATGTAAGAGAAATATATAAAATAAAAACAAAAAGGCTTAAATACAATTCAATAGTGGTATCAGTTCAATACAGAGAAATAAATTACAAATCGAGTTGTATCTACTCGACCACTACTAACTATTCTTGCACTTAGTTACGAGGGTATCTCAGAGAGTTTTTTTTTGAGACATTCAATGTTTTGTTATTGCAAAAAAAAATGTTTTTTCACAGGGTAGTGACAACTCCGACTCGGCGATTTTAAATGTCAAACTCAATCTATATAATCCAATATTAAACATCATATTATCACACGAATCGTATTGCATAAACGCTCGGTAGTGAATGAATTATCAAGAGCCACGCTACTGCACGAAGTAAAAATATAAATTTACATGTGAGACAACTTAAACTCCAAGATAAATTTAGAACCAATTTAATGGTGCAAACAAAGCAAGAAGTTTTTAAACTGACATGAATTCAGTTTGGCTAACTTCCAAAACAACAATTCCTTTGTAGTGTTTCGTAACGCCGCAGTACAAAACGTTGGCAATGCTTCCCCCCCCCCCCCCCCCCCCCTTCAAGACGTCGACGACAAACAAGCAATTAGCGCATCAGTTTCAAAGCATATACTCATGGTTTCACAACTTTGTATCTGTACCCGGTATAAATACTGCTTCCGAAAAGTATACAAACTTTCTATTTATAATTTTTGGAAGTCACCCTTTATGTAATTCAGACAGATTCAATGTCATAGCCATTACCAAAACCAAAATTCAATTGGTTTCTATGTTTAGTCCTAGTTTACACTATGCAAGTTTTATTGCTAAGCTGGTTAAGTTGTAAGGAGAGTGAGACGAGGGGAAAAGAAATGTTTCTGCTCCCCTCGTCGCTACCTCAAACTAATCAGCTTAGCAATAAGACTTGCATAGTGTAAACTAGGACTTATCGGGCTATGGCGTTGTGGGTAGTCAGCTGTAATCAAATACGGTGTTGCCCACTAGTTTGGTTTGAACAGCTGTTTTGTATGGTTATGGTTATAACACGTTTAATTTAAGCTTTACCCATACCGTAAAATGGAAAGGGAGATTACAAGTCCAACATTGACTCGAAGATGGCATGTGTATAAATTATTCGCTTCATTACGTAAGTTATGCCGATAAATATTTCCAATAATTCTTTATTAATCCTCCTACGTTGCTACGTGCGAATATTTACTATTGTTTATGCCAACAGAATTATAAAAGAAACAAAGAGAAGAAGGAAACAATTGACAATGACAAAACCAAAATGTTGGTGACACTATTGTAAGTGCAAACATATACATATACATACGTTCATACGTATGTATGTATATTCCGTGGATAATATATTAAGGTAGAAGTACCTTCACACACAAAGCACCTATTGAAAGTAAGAGATAGCAAGTGAGAGAGGGAGGCAGAGCGAGAAATTTAACTTCAGCCATACGACACGAGCGCAATAACAATATTGATAACATCTTGGCACGAACATAAAAGAACGAGAATAGAAAGATAAATAAAAACAATACGGGTACATGACGTAGCAAAGTAAACTCGGTTAGATGGACATGAAACATACGGACGGATGCAACTGACATTTTAAACCGTATGGGATAAAATGCACTGTCTGCGGACTCAGAAAATTCATGCAAAAGTCCACAAAACAAGACAAAAACAGCGGACATTAAATGTGCAACATTGTTAGTGCCAATGCCACTGCTTTATTAAAAAAAAAAAAAAAAAACTAGTGATTTGAACAATAGTGCTCGTAAATGGAATTATTAATACGATTTAGTAATATTTTCTGATTTCTAACCGAACTGGTGAAATATATCATCTAAACAATATGTAACCGACTTTGTGACTTGATAATTTTATAAAGATAAATAAGCCAGTGAAACTTCAAATAATCATCAAAAGTAAGATTTAAAAACATGAGCCCTTAATCTAAGACCATAAACAAATCTAATGATTTTGTTTGCAATGAATTTGATTTTATTTCTGTTCCCCATGCTGCAGGCCGGGTAAACTTCAATGCAATAGTTAACTCGTGACATTATAGCAGTGCATACGCCACAGATTTTCTAACATGCAACGGCAAATATAGGTTCAATCTGAACAAAGTCAGGCAGACCTTGGAACAAATTATCAATATATGGCTTGAAACTCAATCTGTCATCAATAATCACTCCCAGACACTTCAAACCAGTGTTTAAAAAACTGAAATGCTTTTCATTTCATTTCATTTTGCTTCTGCTTTCGCTACAGATTTTACTCCCATTGTTGGAAACAAATTGTTTTCCTTCCCTCAAGTAAGATCAGATTACACAACAAGCGGACAATGAAAATCCATACTCGGGATTAAGTTTGTTAACAAGGATTAACTTGATCGAATGCTTTAGTTAAATCAATGGACACTAATACGCCTTCTCTACCCATGTTATGGTTTTTCATAATAGATTCCGTGATTTTCGTCAAAAGAAGGCCCGTATTACGGCCTCGACGAAATCCAAATTGACACTCATTAATTAAACCTCTATCATTGATCCATTTTGAAATTTGGTCCTTCATCACGTTTTCAACTACTTTTGATAGAAAGTACTATTGATAGAAAGTAGACTGCCACTTTTTGGAATTGATATAATTGGTGAAGTCTTCCAATTACTAGGAAATTTTTAAATAAAATTTATTTGAGGCTATTTACTATTTTTTACGCAATATATAAAACTATGTAATCGTTTTGACCTTGTAGGCTTTTTGATTATTACTGAATAACAAACACCCTTATTTATAAAAGTTATTAAGCCTTTATAAAGGGTTTTGAAAAAAAATATTGTATGAAAATTTGAAAAATTTTGTATAAGAATTTGTTTTAAAAAGCCCTTATAACGCCTTAATACTCGTAATTTTTATAAATAAAGCTGTAAATAAATAAATAAATAATAAATAAAAATTTACTTCCACTGAATTTTCTTTGCATTTGCTTTAAATATACTTATCCATGAACATTTTGTGTAAAAAATTTCACGGAAAAAGGATAAACTTAATATACACAGAGAAAACAGTGCCTACTTAATACCTCATAAAATAGAACAAAATTAATAAGAAATCTCTATGGTTTTTTTTCAACAAGCAAATCTTATTAATTTCATAGAGAAAACCTTTTTGAAAAAATCAAGAAGAAATCTTGTAGTTTTTATGAGGTGGTTATCTTATTGATTTTTTCAATAAAAAATAAGAAAAAATGCGTCTTTATTCTCTGTACTTATGTATTTTCATTTAAATTCTATACCGTATACATATGTATGTATGTATGTATGTAGTATATTGTAGATGTTATTTATTTATACATACATACATACATACACATTATGTTATATTCTTAACTAACTTACTCACCAAGTATTGAACCAGCAAACTTCTACATGATAGACAAGCACTCTACCCAATATGCTAACAAGCAGCCTAATAATAGAATAAGAATAACCATTAAAATTATTGTGCAAACATTCTTATACAAAAATGAAAAAGATGATGAAAAAACTGTTTCTATGTCTTTTTATAGATATGAAATAATACGACACCTCATAAAATCAAGAAGATTTCCTTATTAAAAAAATCAATAAGATGCTTTACACATACTCATATAAAGGGTGTTTTTTATTGAGGTATAGAACTTTAAGTTGGCATCACTTTTTTAACTGGCGGCCATTTTGTCAGCTGTCAAGTGATTAATATTTAGTTTGGTTTGCCATTTCATCATGAACAGGTTGACAAAAGAACAACGCTTGCAAATCGTGCAAATTTATTTCGAAAGTAATGGTTCAGTTCGCGAAGTTTACCGCAAGCTTCGTCCATTTTATGGTCGACATAATCGTCCATCAGAGCAATTAATTCGGTTAACCATGGATCGTTTTCGCACTACGTTTACTCTATGTGATAATACGCATCCGCAGAGACGTCGAACAGTGCGCACCGAAGAAACAATTGCCGCTGTAGAGCAAAGTGTTGAAGAGGACCCGAATGAATCGATTCGCCACCGTGCACAGCAATTGGAGCTTTGTCCATCAACTTTATGGAAGATTTTGAATGTGGATGAGTTGTGGTTCCAACAAGACGGCGCTACATGCCACACAGCGCACGTCACAATCGATTTATTGAAGGAAACATTCGATGAGCGCATAATTTCGAGGAATGGACCTGTCAATTGGCCACCAAGATCGTGTGATTTGACACCATTGGATTATTTTCTTTGGGGATATGTGAAGTCGCTCGTCTACGCCAACAAACCAGAAACGTTAGGGGACTTGGAAGCCAACATTCGTGGCGTTATTGCCAACATACGGCCCCATATGCTCGAAAAAGTGGTTGAAAATTGGACCTGTAGAATTGGCTTTATTCGAGCCAGCCGCGGCGGTAACATGCCCGAAATCATATTTAAACATTAATGGCATAAAATTATCCTTCCAATAAAGCCAAATTGATGGACATTAAAACGATTTTCTTGTGTTTTATTTCAATTCGAAGTTCTATACCTCTAAAAAAAAACACACTTTACGAACCTACTTAAATCAAGAAGAAAAGCTTATTGAAAAAATCAATAAGGCAACCTAATAAAATCAAGAAGAACCCCTTTTTAAAAAAATCAAGAAGGCAACCTAATAAAATCAATAAGAAATCCCTATAGTTTACAATTTATAAGAAAACCTAATAGAATCAACAAGTTTTTCTCTATGGATTGTTTTTTGGTGCCAAAAATAACGGAAATTGAGTAAAAAAAGTTGTGAATAATAAGATTTCTTCTTGATTTTATGTGGTTTTTCTTGATAAAATTAATAAGATTTACCACATAAAAACAATAAGGAATCTCTATGAAAAAATCTTCGCTTCTTTCTGCTGGGATATCCCTTAGCCTAAAAACGTTTCATAGAGAAAATCTTATTGATTCTATGAGGCAGTTTTTTCTCTGTGTATACTATGACCCCTTTTACATACGCAAAATTTACTTTGCAAAGTCTTAACTCAGCTGGGCAGACGGCAGAGACGGGAATACTTTCTCCTTCTGTATTTCTTACAGCTAAAATAATACTGTGCCAAGTAAATTTTGCGTGTCTAAATGGAGTGTATGATATAGTAAAAACGGACCGAATAGAGAATTATGAGATTATATGAAATTCGTCAGATGTGATCTTCTTACGTCCAATATGTTCTATATTTTTCAAAGTGATGAAAAATAAGGTATTTGGAGTCCAAGAACATACTTACCGACAGTCAGGAACTTAATAAGGGATTTAAAATATAACGATGATAGCTCTAGAGATCTCCAAGGCGTTTATCAGAGTATAGAATTGGGTTTACCCACCAGGTCTCACGCTTGTTACATTTTTCAACTAGCACAGTGTAATAATTAAAACTAAGAAAAAATAAAATTTTTTTCTTGCCAAAAACTATTTGAATAGTATATTTGAAATGTATGTACATATGTATATGTAACTTTCAAACCAATTCGAGCTTTTGCTCTACAAAAAACATTTTGATAACATAGAGAAAAAAATTTTTTTTTAAATGTTACGAAAATAAATATTTCAAAAATTAAAAGTTTACTATTTCCATCATCCTTATGGCATTTTAAGGTTGACTTCCCACCTCTTTTTTTTACTTCAGTCTCTGTATCAAATGGAAAATACATTTTAATTTTATTTTTCATTTAAACTTGTAAAAGTGCCTACAAAAGTAAAGAAGATGAAGAAAAATAAATTAAATTGATTGGTTTTGAAGTTGGTGTGAAGATTCAGTTAGAACGCCTACTCAATGTATTTAGTTTGTATTTATTACCTGTGGAATTTGGCTGCCCACATTTTGCTTTTTTGTGTATGTTTCTTTCTTGTTTCTTCTCCTCAATAACTTATTTTAGACTCATTTCATTTTATGTCTTTTTTTTAACTTGCTTACAATGATGCCAACTCATTTTGGGCAGCTGACAGAACATGTTACATATGTATATCTAAAATAATATATATTTTCTTTTTAAAATTTAACAAACGGATCTGACATTAAATACATCGTTGGCTAAGCGCGGAAACAGCTGTTATATACTGAAATTAAAAAAAAAACTTCAAATTTGCAAAGTTAGTTTATTCAGCATTTAAATAGTACATATTAAGTATTAAAATGTATTATATCAGTTAATGCAATTCTAAGTAGGAAATTTAATGCTAAAACTTGAAAATTCCAAAATTAAAAAATCGTCTAAACGAAAAAAATAACCAAAACCGAAAAAATCGCTAAAAGTTAACAAAATCGCCAAACAAAACGCCAAACCTAAAAAATCGCCAAAAACCGAAAAAAGCTAAAAAAAATCGCCAAAACCAAGAAAACGCCAAAACTAAAAAAGCTCCAAAACTAAAAAATACCCCCGCAAACCGAAAAAAGTAGACTTAAAGTTTTTTTTAACGGCCAGTCCCATGATGTCACCAGAAATCGTTTGATCGACAACATTAGAAAATTTGTTGTTCTTTTCAATATAAGTATACGATCGAACGATTTCTGGTGACATTGTGGGACAGCCCATAAATGTCTACATCAGATAAGATTTTCGATTATATAATCCAAAGTTCGTATAATATTCCATATTAATTTGAAAAAAAAAAATGATTTTTGAAGCATAAAAAAAATTATTTTTCCAAACTCCCAAAATGATTTCAGAAATGCAACTTCATTTCCTCTTTAAGGAACCATCAGGAGCAACACTTCTATATAGTGGGATATATGTAGAATTCTTCTCCAGAAATTTTGCTTCAAAATTAAATTTTTTCAAATCAATTTTTCAAAATTCCCAAAATGATTTCAGAAATGCAACTTCATTTGCTCTTTAAAGAACCATCAGGAGCACAATTTCTATATAGTGGGATATATGTATGTATGTATGTAGAATTCTTCTGTTTCCCACAATAACCACTTTTCCTTCCAAAACAACAGGACCTTTTTTAAAATTAAGTTCTCTGTATTATTGATATATCTGTTGTATATCCAATTAGTATAATTTCGCTATTCAGATCTTGGACAATATTTTCCATTAATTGTTGGGTATAGTGTCAGTCCCCGTGGTTGGATTTCATAACCGAAATAATATTGCTTTATTTTACTGAGTCTGTTAAGTGCTTAACAGTCCGCTGTTAACTGCAAAATGGTTTTTGTCTCTGCTAGTTAAATTTAAATTTATCTTCACACACATACATATAATTTAATTTTTATAGCTTTGCTATTTATTTCACGATACAGGAGTTAGGGATGGGATTTTCGTAACAAAAATAATCGACACTATTGCAGTTATAAATTTATTTTTGTTTTGATTTCTTTGTACTTAAAAACAGAGAACGAAAATAAACGAAACAAATTGTTTGATTTTGTTTTGTTTCGTTCTTTGCAGTGAGTGAAACAAAAACAATAAGAACGATTGGTCCATTATATATAGCTTGGTCCATTTGTTATAGCTTTGCTATTTATTGCTATCAAACAAATTGTTTGATTTTGTTTTGTTTCGTTATGTGAAGTGAGTTAAACAAAAACAAAACAAAAACAATGAGAACGATTGCTCAATTTGTTTTTAAATGAGCACAAACCAGAGCGTTTGTTTTAGAATATTTCGCTGTAGTAAAGCGTTTGAAAAATGTCGCATGTCTTGAAAGGTCTTATAAATGGTCTGGTGCAGGACTTCAATGGATGCCTGCGACATTTTAGATTTGATCAAGTAGTTGTCTATATAAATTATGTTGCATTGTTTTGTGAACAACCGCAAACACTGCAACAAAATGCCAATTTGCAAACAAAATACTAACAAAAAGTTGATAATAACAATATGTGTTACAATTTCTGTTTCATGTGCATTTCCCTTCCAATCAAAAAATAACAAAAATAACGAGAAGCCAAATAAGCAAACAACAGAGCAAGAGAAAAAATACCAAATTTTTTTTTGTTGCTTTGTCTTTAGACTTTTGTTTTTAAGTGTTGGATACTTAATGACCCCCAAGATGTTGTTGTAGCACAAAAGTTGGCCATCATGTGTTTGACAGTCATTTGGGTGATACTGCAGTTTGTTAAAGTCGCAAAATAGTAATACTCGTAGTATTTGTTGTTAGTTAGTCTTATGTCTAATTTGGCAATATCATAAACCGGCATCAACTGCTTTATTTTGCTTGGGTGTGCTTTGATTTTGCTTTTACTGTCTAGTCTGGCTTATCATGGACATACATATGTGGATGTTTGAAATCGTGTTCGGTTAGGAGGAGGGATGGAGAAGAGAGAGAGAGAGATAGAGAGAATTATAGAGATTTGCTATATGCTGAAATAAACTAAATACGAGGGTCAGATAGAGGGACCACCGACAATATTCCAATATTTGTTTATGCTCTGCATGTTATACAGGACAAGTTTTAGCTTAGGAAGCAAATAGGCTGTTAAATGATGAAATGTCATAGACATATGTACACAGAAAAAATATTCCTGCAATAAACAACTTTAATTGAAAACGAAACAAAAAATCAATTCAAAATGTACTTAAGTCATTTAAACTTTTGTTTAAAAATAAAATATTCCTGCAATGAATAACTTTAATTGAAAATGAAACAAAAAAATCAATTAAAAATGTTATTGAATCAATTAAACCTTGTAGTTGATTAAAATTTTAAGCAAAAATCTAATTGATTTAAATACATTTTTAATTGTATTTTAGTTTTATTTTCAATTAAAGTTGTTTATTGCAGGAATATTTTTTTTTCTGTGTAGAGGAGAGCCTCTGATGTCAGATGATGAGGCGCATTAAATTTTCAAAATTTGTGCTTTATCAAAGCTCTGTTAGCTTTTGTGTGCATGTTAATATTCGATTAATGCATTTCGAAAGGATTTTTCCAGTAAATGAGGCCATCCATGGAAACTTATAGACAAGGTGTTCCTTTATTATTGCCCATGAATCTAGTTCTAAATAGCATACATTTGGGCCAGATATTGCCAAGTTTTCAACTTGGCATTTTCTCAGGGTTGCGCACTTTTCTTTGGGAAGGAGTCAGTGAGGGCAGACAGTAGTGGTCACTATATTATCCGACCAGATTGTAGTCGAAAAAACGCGCATATTCAGAATTTCCGTAAGTTCGTTTTTTCAGGAGTTTTTCAAAAAACTTTAAATTTGCCCTGCTATATAAATACTTTCTAAGATGTGACCAAATTGTCCCATAAACGAGTTGATGCGGCTAGACAATAGTGGCCACTAGTTATGTACCAGATTGTGCTCTATAAACGTGCATACTCAGAATTTCTGGAAGTTTGAGTTTTCAGGAGTTTTTCGAAAAACTTTAAATCTGCCCTGCTATATTAACTTTTTTTTATTTTTAATATGATCAAATTTGCCAGAGAACGAGTTGATGCGGTGGCTGACAAAAGTGATCACCTCGACTTAATTTTTTTTTGTCAACAAGAGTGGGAATTTTGGTGGTCACTAATTGAGGACCTGATTGTACTCGCAAAAACTGCATACTCAGAGTTTCTCAAAGTGCCAGTTCGCACAAGTTTTTCGAAAAACTTACTAGAGATGGGCAAAAAATATCGATATATGGAAATTTGAGGAAATAAATATCGATATACATCGCCGTTATTTCAAAAACCGATATATCGATACAGTGATTCTTATTTACGAGTATCGGGTTTCAATATTTTTAAGATCTCTATAAATTTTAGCCGTTTTTTAACTCTAGGGTATTGACATCACTGCTAGTGATGCGAAGGAAAAAAAGAGAAATTTCATAATAACAGAAAAGGCGCATACATATATATATATATATATATATATTTGGCGGATATTGGTGGTCACTAATTAAGTAGCAGATTGTGCTGCAAACATGAGCATAGTCAGAATTTTTAAAAGTTCGACTTCACGGGACGAGTAGGTTTGGAATAACTAATATACATTTTGCCACAGCAAACCAATTTCCTTTAACTGGAATCCAAACATAGGCAATATCTCTTTCCAGTAGAACGTTCCCACGCGCGTAATTGTCCTGAATGGGCTTTTAATATGCGATTTCAAATGTTAGACTGACTCTCTGCTTAGTTGAGATTCAGAGGTCTCTACTAATTTCCTGATGCCTTTCATGCAACCATGGTTAGTTTAGGTTAGGAAGGGTGGTGCTACACCGCACCACCACTCGGAGACCCAATTGGGTCCATTGTGATTCCCTTTTGTTGACCAAGTAATGTTTACAACCCGATTTGTTGCCAGAAGTGACCCTATTATCCTTCACTTAGCCACCGAATTCCCATGATGAAGCCCCTGATGTCCTATAGTTTACACTTCCCGATATCAGTAATGCTTTCATGGAAACGTCTGCTCAGCCATCTAAGCCTATGACGTTGCAGCTTTGGGCAGTGACAGATAATATGTTCAATGGTTTCTGGTTCCTTTTCATAACCGCACATCCTACAAAAATCTGGAGTGCCAGTTTCCCAAATGCTGGTTCTTGCCCTGACCGAGCAGCGACCTGTCAACGCGCCTATCAAGATTCTCATCACCTTCTTATTCATTTCCAGTAGCAGTTTGGATCTTCCTGAGTCAAGTTTTGGCCACATGCCCATCGAGACTCTACAATCCTCCCTACTCCGCCATGAACTGTTGGTCCTGCTTTCTACCCAATTACTGAGTTCCCTATAGTAATGACCTATTTTAATTTCACCGATCTGTCCGTCATTCCCTCATTTAATGCCGACCCTATTTTAACCAGCTCATCGGCAATTTCATATCTCTCAGCACTACTGTGGCCAGGAACACAACATAGTCTGACACTGTATTTATCCATAAGAAAGTTGAGGGCTTTCCTACCTTCTCACTTTCAGCTACATTATTGGCCACCAGTTCCGTGACCCTGAGGATCGCACCGCAACCATACTATCGCTTAAGGCTGAGCTTACATCTGGCATTTCTTGTGTGTCATTTGCCCAAAAAAGCGTAACCAACTAATTACTAATGAAAAACTGTTTGATTCAGACATGTATTTATTGATTTAAACAGTTTCCAATCATGTTGGATTCTATGAAATTGTCTATTAGTTATGTATGGAACTATTTAACTTAATAAATACATGTCTGAATCAAACAGTTTTTCATTAGTAATTAGTGGTTACGCTTTTTTACGCTTGTGTGGCACTTTGCACACCGATGTAAACCTGGCCTAAGTTTAAATGGAACTAAGCCTCAAAGATAATCACCCTTATTCCAGTTGTCGACATCGACGTCACTTTAACACAATCCATTTCCGTTCCCTAATTCCAACAAGACTCAGTTGTTTTCGACGACGAGTACACAAGCCCAAATTTTTTGAAATTGTGTTAAAGTGACGTCGATGCCGACAACTGGAATAAGGGTAATTGAAAATTGGAATATAGAATTTATGTGTTAGAATCTTTGAATCGGTCTGCAAAAGGTTCAATTCTCATTCAAAACTGAGAAATAATCCCACTTATTTTGAATGGCGTCGTCGACGTCACATTAAGACGACAGTAAATATTATCACTTGTCTAATTTTTATCGGCAACAATTGGATCTTATTGACAATCTCTTAGTCTTGTTTTAGACTCGGCAGTTTTTCTTGAAGCAGTTATCTTCAATTCTCTTTTAAAACTGCTCGTTTTTTTACACACAGACGGTTTCTGGTTCCAATAAACTCAGACTTGCTTCAAGAAAAACTCCCGAGCCTAAAACATTAGTTAGTAATCTCTAAGGCTTTGTAAATGAATGGAGCATATCAATAGTAGTCAATTGTTGTCGACAAAGAGTAGACAAGTGCCAATTTTTACTGTTGTCTTGATGTGACGTCGACGACGCCATTCGCAATAAGAGGGAATATATGTATACTAGTAGACATTTTTATTATTTTATTATTCCAACCCTCGTAATGTATTATATGTATGTGTATCATATGTTGTGTATTTATTTTGTCTGCCTTGTTTCCCCTCGGCATGCCTGGAGATAAAACTATGGTTGGAAACATTGCCAAAGCGGAGGAAGTGCTCTATATGCGAGTGGAGTATGACTGCATGTTTGCGTTACACAATTTATATGCTGCAGACAAACAAAAGTTATGGTCGGTCATTCATACATGCATACATGCATACATACATACATACATACATACATTTAGATATGTATATATACATATGTATATGTATGCACGAATGTCTGTTAGTCTGTATGTGTGTTCTATGTGGTGTTTGGCCAGTCAGTCTGTTGTTAAATAGATATTTCTTTATTTTTCTTTATCTTTAAGTTTGTTTTTTTTTTCTGTTGTCAATACTAAAGTCCTCTGCTATTGCTTTTATGCTGCTTACTGCTCCAGTTACTGTTGCAATTCCTATTTGTAGAAAGTTAAAATCAAATATAATTTGTTTGCTTTATTGATGTTTTTCAAATGGTATTATTTAGTTGCTCAGACGTTCTTGCATTTTGCTCTCATTTATGTTTTAGATTTTAACTTAAAGGCATGTCATAAGATTGTGACGTCTAGAATGACATTAAATGATATTGTAGGGAATGTCGAAATGTTGTTTTAAGCTTCTTACACACGTATGATTGGCACATCTGATTTCTACATAATCGACGTCTTGTTAAATGTTAGTGCAATGGTTCCCAAATGGGGACCCATACCAATCATTCGAAAGCTCCGCGTGAAAAGCCGAAAAAACAGTGTTTTATTTTCCTTCTGCATGTTTTTTTTCTGTTTTATTTTATATTTTTAATATATACATATATATATATATATACATACAAATGTGACGCGTAAAATAGAAAGGGACCTAAGGGTAAAACCAGGTTTTGTTCAGGAGAACCATTTTAAAGATTTAAATACGTGTATCTTTGGTGTACCATCACTGATCGTGTTGGTATTGGTCTCATTTAAAAGCGACACATCTCATGACGTCAGGAACGTGTTGGTCAACCTTGAAAACGCGCGTAAATCGTCCCTACCTCTTGTTTTGTGTAGTTGGTTTTTACTGTTTTCTACCTAGCGCGCTGTTTCCATGAGTTTGATATTAATTTTGCTCGCGTTTTTTCGAATCCAGGTTTATTTTCTGAAATTATTAATTGTGAATTTTAATAAATACTCATTTATAATTCTTTTAAATCGTGAATATCACTCTGTTAGTACGAAAATTTTTTCACATAACCTTAGAATCGTCGACTTCAATTTCATAAAATGCGCATATCTCTGGGAGGGAACACTTTTGGGGCATGGGATCGGTCTCATTCGATGCTGAGATGTTGTCCACATCAAAAAAAAAAGTGAAAACTGATTTTTTTACCCTTAGGTACCTTTCTCTATGCGCTGTCACATATATACATATGCATATGTATGTATATATAATACTAGTTGCGCAATTTTCAAACACTAACAACTCCTCACTGCTTAATATAAAGTAGACCAGACCCTGCACTGACTGTTATTGCCATCACTATCAAAAACAGCTGATCTTGTTTTTATTGCCATTTAATTTAGTTTGATACAATATGAAGTGAAGAGACAATATTTGTAAAAGAAGACACAATCCCCTTATCGTGATTGGCGTATTTCGACTTCGACTACGACGATTTTGTAATAGATTAAAGAAGAGTTCTAAAGTTTTCTTTAATCTAGTACCAAACCGTCGTAGTCCTATTTGAAATACGCCAACCACGATAAGGCAGAATATCTTGAAGATTATTAAAGATTTGGCTTTACATACTTGAATAGAAATGGTGAACTTTTATAACACATTTTTTCTCAAAATAGAAAATTTCGGCCTGTCCCACGATGTCGACGGAAAACGTTCGTTCGACAACTTGCATTGAAAACAACAATGAAATAAAGAAAATTGTTTTTGTTTTCAATATAAGTAACAGATCGAACATTTTCTGTCGACATCGTGGGACAGGCCGTTTGTTTTTTTCTTCAATTTTTTTTTGCATTTTTAGTTCAATCTAAAAACCAAAATGCAACCTGTTATTTTTTTTAAAGATAAGTAACAGTCACGTAATTAATGCCTAGGTGTTTTACCTTCTTTAGGAAAGTGATAGTGATATAGAAGACAGGTGGTGAAGGAAGACATATAGTAAACTTCATTCTTTTACAAATCTAGTTTTTTTGCACGTTTTTTTTTAATAATGCACTGTTGCAGCGCCTCTGGTGTCAATGAGGCGTATTAAACTTTCAAAGCTGTGCTTAGTAGCTATTTTATTGCTTATTTTACTTCGCAGGAGGGCGCTCTGCTGTTACATTAGGATTAGTATTCGCTGAAGCAGATGTAGTTTAGTGACCGGTGTCTATGACTTCATCACTTGAACTTTCTTACAACAACTGACAGAAAGGGACGTGCTAACTACTTCAGCCAACGGCATCTAAATTTCAAAGGGGGTCCGCGGCAAAAAAAAAAAAGCTTACAAGGGGTGCGTGAACAGGTCGGAACCCAACGTACATTTAATTTCAGTTTGTTGCAGTTAGTGAAAAAATAGAGCCAGAACGGTTGTGTGAACAGCTTTAGAGACTGGGATTGAGAAATAATGGGCCTGTCCCACGATGTCGAAAATGTGCGCCTTGTCGCACAATTACAATGGAAACAACAACAAAATTTTAATATTTGATTTTGTTTTGAATGTAAGTGTGCGACAAGTCGAACACTGTCGACATCGTGGGACAGCCCCTATAAATAAGTTTTAAAATGAATGAATGAAATTAAAAAAATACCTTCTTACGAGAAATTTATACATATGTATGTATTACCTTTTTAACAGTGATTTGTATTGAAATAATTTTGTTGTTCTTTTACTGAACTCAACTAAAATACTTTTTATATTCTCTTTCCATAATGCTAATCATTTATAATACCTATAATATCTCCTCTTTATCTCATTAAGTGCTTATTAATTTTTTATTTACCGTAGAGTTCAGTTAAAACGAACTCACATTTACCGGAAAAGTTTGTTCGTTATAGGCGCGCAGTTATGAATGAATTTTAGTTAAAGCTTAAATTAGAAGTGCCATAACCATGACCATACGAAACAGCTGATCGAACCAAACTAATGGGCAACACTGGTGATTCGCCATAACGCCATAACCATAGAAACCAATTGAATTTAGGTTTTAGTTATGGCTATGGCATTATGGTATGGCACGACTGATTTAACCTTAACAGGCACTTCTGTGGCTTAAAAATGTATAGTTGAGCTAAGAAGAAGTCGGACATCAGCTAATGCTATATTTGCATTATACATGTACATGCAGCTTAAAATATACATAATTGCTTTATTAGCAATTTATTAGCTTTATTACAAGCCAAAGTTCGCTGTAAGCAGAATCTAATTTATATAAAATATTAACGCAAGACTGTTAGATCCGGAGAAATTATGCGTTATACGCGATAATTCTTTAAAAAAGTTCGTTATAACCGCTCTCCACTGTCCATATGTATATGTTATCTTCGTTATCTAGCTATTTATTGTGTTTACTGTGGATTTAAAAATTTGAAGTCATTACAAAAAGGCTATTGACCCATATCTAGAATAGAACTATGTATTTGAAGAACTTCTTAAATTTTATCTTATCTTGTGCCAACATTGAAAGTAATGTGTACTTAATTTTGGTTCTTTAAAATTGGATGTATGTAGTTACCTTTTATTGCACTCTTCAATGAAAAATTTATTATTTATTTTCTCAAGCCAGCACAAGCAAACGTAAACTAAATTTGACAGCCAAAATCCATTACACAAGTCCCAGTTCGCACTATGCAAGTCTTATTGCTAAGCTGAATAGTTTGTGATAGAGAGAGAGAGAGACGAAGGGAAATAAACGAGTACGAGCTAAAAAAAATTCCGAAAAATTACGCTTACTAAAAATTGTCTTTATATATTTTTCAAAATAGGCTGAATAAAATCAACACTGGAATTCATTTATAAATATGAACTTTTCTGCTATCACATTCACTTCTCACTTCACGCAGAAAAATTTCAAATTAAAATATACGTAAACAATGTTAATTTAACCTTTTTCGGCAATCATTTTGCTTAATACGTTTTTCATGTTAATCTAACATGATTTTTGCAGTAATCTTCAAAGAAAATTTTTCCTTTTGAAATAACTTTATTTCATGTTGATCTAATATTCTCATGCTGTTAAATCAAAATGAACAATAATGTTGAATTAAAGTTATTTCAAGTTGGTACAACGTAAATTCGATGCTGAAATAATATAACTAAAGAAGCATGTTGAATCAAAGTTATTTCAAGTTAAAACAACATGAATTTAATTTAAATGTAGTCATTGTATTTTGTTAATTGTTTAATTTACATGTGTAAATTGGAACAGGCATCAGAAAAATGTTTGTGTGTATATAATTGACTTCATCACTTGGCAGTCAACGCGGTTATCGCTGCAGCCACCACAACCTTAAATATTCTTTAGATACACATCAAATATATACCGTCATCATATAAACTTTAATTCAACATGATGTAATATTATTTCAAATAAAAATGTTTGCATCGTGATTTTACATTGATATTTTTGTGTGTGTGTGAGATGATAAAGTACGATTTTCCGACAGCAAAACATCATTTCCTCGTTATTTAGGTCTGATTCATTTAAAATATAATGCCTTTAAAGATGCCTGGAAACGATCAAATCAAATCAAATTAATCAATTGTTTGCGTGATTCAATCAATTAGTTGCACGCAGTCGTGTTTTTTCCACGACATGTACTATACAAAAGAAATTTGTGTATTTCTTAAAACTACTTTAATAAAAACTTGGTATATTTATTTTTTCAGTGTAAAGCATACCTGTTTCGTCTGATATATTTCATTAAATAGAGAATAGCTTGGAAAATATTAAAAAATATTAAACATTATTAAACTTTACTCGTTTGGATATTCACTCGTTTTTCACGTTAGTGCTTTTTACGCTTTTTAGATGTCAAAGTTATGTTTTTTAGTGTTTTTTTTTAATTTTGATTTGCTCTTAGAGCCAAAAGAGTTGGCATCACTGGTAACAAACCATAATCTTTGTTGTAATGTTTGACTTTGCAAGCTGGCAACACAAACTTGGAAAATTTGTTCTCTTAATTTTATCCCCACATACAAACATGCATACATACTTATAACAAAACTGACTCCACTTTTGTGTGTATGTCAGGCGATGTGGATTTTATTTACGAGTTCTTTTGCTGTGTGATATTATTTCGAAATTCATGTAGTGAGTGGGTATGGATTTTGTGTGTGCGTGCATGGATGTGTGTTCTGTTGGGGTGGCAGCATTAAAGTAATGTCAATAATCAACATTGCATGCCATGTTGCCATATTTCATATTGTTTCTTTTATTTATTTTTCACTCTCGAATGTTTTTTTGTATGTACTCCATTCTTTGTATGTATGTTTGTTTATATGGTTGGCGAAAACACAATTGTTTTTTTTTTGCTTCACGTGCTGCTGCATTTAAAGATGAATGTTTGTTTATTCTTATGCATGAATGTGCGTTTGCAACCATTTGCAACACGAACGATAGGAAAGGGAGTGCATGTGCAGATTTTTATTAAATGACGATGTTTGGTGTTATTTTTGTTTGGATTTTCTTTGACAAAAATGCAACTCCTTTAATTTTATGCTTTTCTTTTCGTTTTTATTATTTTGTTTATAGTTTCCCTTTGTCCTTTTCGTAAATATATTTGTATCTATCTAAATGCATATGTATGTATTAGGGAAGCCAATCGCGATTGATTTTTGGAAATCCCGATCCCGGGATCCCTGGATGCAAATTACGGCACTCGTTATCGAACGAAATTACGAAATATTTCAATAGAGTTTATATGGAAATATTTTAAAATTTCGAATCGTATCGAATGTCTAAATTGGCCCCCTGGATTTCGGAATTTTCAGGATCTACAATTTTTTACGTGTGTGAAGATAAATTTCGAAATTAATGTAAAACCCTAGACACAAACCAATTGCATTAACATGTAAATAATTAGATTTTATTAATTTAAAAATTCCCTAATTTCTACCTGCCCGAGGGTGCCGGCGCTAATAAACGCCACTGGCTCAAAATAGTTGAAGGCAGATGAATGCCTGAATGAAGTAAACTAATTCTTTTATTATTAGAGCTCAGCAAGGAGCTCACAAGAAAGTTGTTTATTCATTAATTTAAAAATAAAAATACATTGTCTTATATACTAGTTATGAGAATAAAGCTTAACCTATCTTAACATAAGAGGGAAAAGAAAAGGTATATGCTTAATAAGCAAATTGTTCCTTTTAGTTTCCCATGGTAGGCGTGCGGCGTGTGTCTCATAAGAAATTTGGAAAACATGGATTTTGTATGGTTTATATTTATTATATAAACACATGTGGTTATTAATTTTGATTCATTCAAGTGCATTTTGCTGCGGCCTTCGATCAGACTGGTAAGTGTCAAATATCATTTGTACAAAATACATATTTACGTTGCAGTCTGCCGAATGCATTTGCATGAGTGTCAAATGTCGAGTGCAAAAATAATTTCAATGCCATTGGATGTTATGTATATTGCGGTCAAGTTGACTTTAAATGTTTACTATACAATCTTGATAGTTAGAACACGCTACAAACAGAGCTATGTTAACCTGATAACAGAGCCCTGTTAGACATGAAAATCTTGGAATTATATACTCCAAATGGACTTCTGACCATATTTTTCAACAAAATGAGCTGAAAAATCGAAACATGCAGACTATATAAAAAAAAAAAAAAAAAAAAATCAAATATGTAAAAAAATTACGAGTATAATTTTTTAACTATCAAGTATGTAAATTAATTTTTTTTTTTCGAAATTTTTTAATTTTTGGAGAACGAACTGGGCATCAAATTTTTTTTTTGAATTTATGTCTTCGTGCCTTTTTATAATAAACCGATGTCAAAACCCTTAACATTTGCGTTTTTCATAAAAATTTTTCATATTTCCTATCAGCCCTGTTCTGTAAACCGATAGATTTGAAATCGCACAATTTTAGAAAACTAACACCGGCAATAGCAATATTTTTGTAGATGTTTTTAAATTTGTTTATTATTTAGATTCTTGTGCATGATTTAAAACACGTCTGCAGGAGCATTATTAATTATTGGAAACCGAGAAATTTACTCTGATTCGGTTTACAGAATAGGGCCGTATATTTTAAAATTTCGATTTTCACTAAAGAACGAATTTCAGGAGAACGAACATAAAAATCCGCACTTCTGGAAGCACTTGCTGAAGCGCTTCTGCAAGCACTTACCGAAGCACTTTTAGAAGCACTTCCATAATGACTCCTGGAAACACTTATTGAAGCACTTATTGAATCACTTCTGGAAGCACTTACCGAAGCGCTTCTGGAAGCACTTTCCTTTTTTCTAAGCTACTCAGGAGCCTTCTTACTAGATTTCTTTTATCACTACTGATCACTTTCCGATACATGAGCATATCATTTATTTTATTTTATTACAGCAACGCTTTAGGGCATATTGTAATAAAAGATACGCGTTTAGATTTTAATATTCGTCCTTGCTGTACATTACAATATAAAAAAAGACCCGTGTCTCCCAGTTTTGCCTTAAGTCATGCACTTTTTTATGGGCACCCGGTGTAATTTTTGCAAAAAACTGATCATTTTCTCAGGCTCATAGTATGCAAACCATTCGGAATTTTGCTCTCTGAGCTAAAAAATTCGATACATATGAACTCCCTAGGAATGATTCTAAACACCATTTAGGTAGCGCTCCGGTAGCCGCAAAAGTGAAAAATTTCCCGAAAAGTTTTTAATTATATTTGTTTTCTATTTACTTCAACATTGTGATACTATACTATCTATTACCAAAATAATAAAAAAAAGTATTCGTATTATGTTTATAATGTTGATGGCCCTGGAAATTGCACGCTACGAAAGTTTTGTTCAATTTGACCCAAGAGAAGCTACCAGCTGATCATCATCTGCTGAAATGAGATCACCTGATATGAAATCGCCTTGATTCCTTCTATATTTGCAACTGTCATAAGAGTAAGTGGGACATAAACAGATCAGCTGATTTTAATACCCAATGATGACAAAGTCAGTTGTATTTATCGCTGTTGCGTATAAAAAACATGACATTGGAACTTGGGCGGGTTTACATCTGTGAGTCATGTGCCACACAAGCGTAAAAAAAGAGTAACCACCAATTACTAATGAAAAACTGTTTGATTCAGACATGCATTTATTAAAGTTGTTGCCCCAACCATTATAACATTGTAGACGAGGGTCACTAAAATGTACTAGTGAATCTTTATTTCAAATGTCCTAAAGTTTACTAGTAGATTTTCAATGACAACCCTATGTTATATGTCAATTGGCGATTACATTGGCTGCGGTACACCTATTCAGTTGTACTATTGACAATGTCACTAGTAAATCACTACAATTTTACTATTGACATCAAGCCACTGAAAAGTACTAGTGAATCTTTGGAGGCAATGTCTCCATGTGGATCCAAAAGAACTACTTAGTATTGATACAGTCTAGTGGTGGATTTTCAATGACAAGCTAATGTTAAATGTCAATAGATAATTACATTGGCTGGGGTACACCTGGTCAGTAGTACTACTGACAATGTCACTAGTAAATCACTACAATTTCACTATTCGCATTTTTTCAGGATAATTTTGAGGCGCCGATATGTACATACATACATACATACATACATATGTATGTATGTATGAATGTATGAACGATAGTTACGTTTTAATTTACTTTCATATGTATATATGTATGTATGTACATATGTAAGTCTTGTTAAGTTCTCTTCTGGTCCAACTAGATTTTCCTGTTCGCTATTGCTTGTTATTGTAAGTCGGCTTTTCTTTTGTTAATTTCTTTCAAAAAGGGTCTCTGTCTTGTTTGTATTTTCATTTTGTTTTCTTTTTTTTTAATTTCTCCCCTATTTACTCATTTTTATTTAATCTTTTCCACTTCCATTTTGCTGTTTTATAGAGTTCAAATTTCATTCAAGTTTATTAATTCATTGTAATTAACTTGTCGTTATTGTCTCTTTGTTGCTATTGTTGAATGTAATATTGTTTGTGTTGTTTTGCTGAAGTCTTGTGTAGATGTAGATGTAGTGGTCGTTGTTGTTGTCTTTTTGTTAACATTTTCAAGGTTATCATAATTCACAAACACGTTGTTATTATAAAGTGTATGAAGATAAGTTCGAATTTAAATAGCAAAGACACAAACCGTAAAGTCCAACATGGCTAGTTTTGCACGTAACAGACAACTGTTAATCACTTTACAGTAGTCGCTAAATGCATTAAGCCTGCAGTTCATGGCATGTTCAAATTGACACGTGCATCTGACACTGACTTAATTTTGACGTCATCATAAAGATGCATTTGCTACAAGCCGTGTTACATGTCATTTATTATAGGCTTTCAAATGTCAAATCTTTTCACTAGGACACGATACTTAAAAAATTTATATTGGAATTGCTCCAAGTGTTATTTAATGATATTATTTATAATCGAACAGTGAATACAATTCATAATAATTTAAATTGGCCTTAATTTTTCCAAATGACGTCAAATAGGTTTGTGCCTGTTATCAATTAATTTTCTAAAGGGTGTTTAAATTTTAAGGACCGATATTGATTTTGAATAAAACAAAAATTATTTAGGAAATTATTGTCATTTCTTTTTAAACCTTGGTCGGGGTTTAAAGGGGTGTTATACGTTTGTAGTGTGTGTCTGTGTATCTGCGTATCTGTGTGTCTGTCCGTGTCCACGTTCATCCCAAACGGCTGGACAGATTTTGATTTAGTTTTCTCTGTTTGAAAGGTGATTTGATCGAGATGGTTCTTAGCCATGTTTGAAGAAAATCGGTCCAGCCGTTTAGAAGATGTCACATCTTTTCTAGATATACATATCGGGGGTTTTTAAAATTTGTAATTTTTGTTATTATTATGATAATATGGTATGGTTCAATTATGTATGGAACAAAATATCGGCGACACACCTTTATCCGATGGTCCAAATTATTGATGACGCTGAGGCATAATTGAGGTTCTATGCCGTTAATGTGCCAAATTATTTCATCCTTTAGCTCTTGAATTGTTGCTGGCTTATTGATGTCCACCCTTTTCTTTCAAATGACCCCAAAGAAAGAAGTCCAACGGTGTCAAATCACATGATCTTGGCGGCCAATTGACATCGCCAATCATCGACAATCACTCTTGGATTATTATTAGCCCAAATGCGGCAATTCTGCTTATTGACAATTCCACTGAGGTGAAAATTTCCTTTATCACTGAAGATGATTTTCTTCGAAAATTGAAAATCCACTATTGCCATTTCTTGCCACCATTCTGACCATTGACGACGCTTGGAATGGTCAGGAGGCTTTAGTTCTTGAGTCAATTGCACCTTGTAAGCGTGTAAATGCAATTCTTTATGCATAATGTTCATAAACGACGAGCGTGAGAGGTGCAATTGTTGGGCACGACGACGAGTTGAGGTGGACGGCTCTTCAGCCACACTATCGGGAACAGAAGCAATATTTTCTGCAACACGAGCTGTACGAGCATGCACTGGTGTTTTCACATCTGCTGCAGACCCGGTTTGCTCAAATTTTTGCACGATTTTTCCAATTGTACGCACATTTGGTCGATTGTGCTGACCGAAAAAATCACGAAGTGCACGATATGCATTTTGAATTGAATGCCCATTTTCATAATAAGCCTGAATAACTTTAACGCGTTGCACGATTGTGTATCTTTCCATGGTTCGAATTGAGTTAGTCTGAAATTGAGAAATGTCAAATGAAATGCAGAAAACATCTTGACGTTTAGGTGTGGTTCACATTCAACATCGGCCCTTAAAATTTAACCACCCTTTATTTGTCCACAATACGAATACCTATATGGGCCGTTCATTTTGAAAGTGAAAATTGTTTGCAAATAAAAAATCACTGCTTTATTGAAATTGTCTGTGTCTACAATATTTTTTTAATGGTAATACAAAAATTGCTCCATTCAACTTTAAATTCCCAAAAAAAATTTCGTTAAAAGCTCAAAAAATTCCAACTCTTTAAAAACAAAAATTGAATTTATTTTATATAAAACTGCATGATTATCATTAGTTAAACGTGTATTAAACCATAATCTTTATTTCTTTTTCATTTCAAATTTGCTGTAGGCGTTCGAAATAAAAAAATATTTTGAAACTCATTTGTATTTTAATTAGAAATGTTTATTTAACTTTGTTTCCCCTGAATTGCTTTACAAAAAATAACACGACGACATACATAAATACAAAAACCTCCAGAGAGTTGAAAAGAAAGAAAAATAAAAAAGAAAAAAATCACTTCCAAAGCAATGAAATGCAAACAATAAAAATAAAGAATTAACACAAAATTTTAAACAAAAAAACATAAAACATAAAGAAAATATGTGTAGCAATTTATCACTTATGGACAGATATAGAACAAGATGGACTCCATCATGTGATAAAAGTGAAGCAAGCACAAAATCTCGGTTTCCGAAAAAATAAAAGCTCTGAAACTGAAATTTGCAACTCCCAAATGTAATTTAATTTTATGCAATTGGCTTGCTTGCCTGACATTCATCAATAATCTGTGTTAGTATGCCCATATGTAAGGATGAATTTATATGCGGGTAGTTCTTGAGAATGAGCTTTTCTCACACTAACATAAGCGGGTGGGAAAATTATTTGAAAATCGTTTATGATAAAATTGTTCTTTTGTGTTTATTACAAGTTGAAGAGCCATTAGCAGGGAAACCAGAAATATGTTATAAAAAAAGCGTTTTATGCCCATTCAATATGCACTAATAACTTGAAAATATGCACTAAAAACTAAAAAAATATGCTATTAAAAAATAAAAGAAGACCGGCGTCTTAGGACAACCAGCTATAGCTATGCTACTTAGTTATATAAAACAAATTTCATGTCTGAAATAACAATGCAATAAAATTATATTATATGATGATGTTAGGTTCTCTGCAAATATTTCAAAACGTTTCCATTTATTTCCCATTAATTTCTTTTCTAGCGGGGTACGATTAAATTAATGTATTGTTTGTGGCCGGTGGCGACTGTTAGCCCGCTCACATCCAATCGGCTGTGTTCTCTGGTTTGTGCTCATGTGCAAAAACAAAACAAAAAAAAAAATTGAGCAATCGTTCTCATTGTTTTTGTTATGTAATTGTTTCACTCACTTCAAAGAACGAAACAAAGCAAAATCAAACAGTTTGTTTCGTTTATTTTCGTACTCTGGAGGCAAATTACGACACTCGTTATCGAACGAAATTACGAAATATTTCAATAGAGTTTATATGGAAATATTTTAAAATTTCGAATCGTATCGAAGGCCGTAATTTTCCCCTGCTTTTAAGTACAATGAAATCAAAACAAAAATAAATTTATAACTGTAATAGTGTCAATTATTTTTGTTGCGAAAATCACGTCCTAACTGCTGTATTGCGCAATAAATAGCATAGCTATAATAAAATAAATTGTTTTATTTGTAAATGAAAATGTATTTTTAATTAAAAATTTCAACATCACTTGCATATGAAATAAGACAAAAATAAAACAAACAAAAATGCAAACAATACAAAAATTAACAAAGTTTATTAAAAAATATAATTGGGGTTTGAAGTGTACGTTAATAAAAAATTGGCATACAAATTTTGACAGTAGAAAATAATACAAATTATTATTTTTTTTTGCTACTCCCATTAAAATTTAGCTTCAATTTCAAAAGAGTTCACGATATCAAAATTAAAACTTTGGAACTGTATTTTGGATAAATAAGACAAGCTTCTTATTTATAATATACATATATTGCAATAAATAACAAAATATTGATCTAGATTTTTAAATATAAATCGTTTCTTGTCACATCTTAATAAACTTTTAAACTTACATTCGCAATGGCCCTTCAACGTCTACTAATGCAATCGGGGCAGAGTCCGTCACAAATAGCAAAATTAAAGTTTTATTGAAATAATAACTGCGTAATATATAAGAATATATATACTATATGGCACATTGGAAATGAGATTTAGATGAAGAAAAACAAAACTAACAATTTTGGCCAACTACATATTTTTTTTATGCCCTAAAATCGTAAGTTATTCTCTAAAAACAAAAATTAAAAATTTTAAAAACCCCCGATATATATAGAAAAGATGTGACATCTTCTAAACGGCTGGACCGATTTTATTCAAACATGGTTAAGAACCATCTCGATCAAATCACCTTTCAAACAGAGAAAACTAAATCAATATCGGTCCAGCCGTTTGGGATGTACGTGGACACGGACAGACAAAGATACACAGACACACACTACAAACTTATAACACTCCTTTTTTTGGTCGGAGGTTAAAAATGAGAAGATATGCTAAAAATATGCTTGTAAGACTAATATATGCAAAAACATGATTTAAAGGGTAAAATATGCAAAAATATGCACTAGCAAATCCAGAAAAAACATGCAATTACATATTTGCTGCTTCCCTGGTCATAAGGCTTCCATTACTACTTGAAAGCTGCTGTAAATTTGAATCGGAAATTTTAATGGGAATTTTTTTTTTGGTAATTAACGTTTTGGCTTTTAATTCGTAAACTACTTCTTTTTTTTTTTTGGATACAACACACCTGATCACTAAGCAACCAACAAACTGTCATTTAGTTCAGTGACAATATAATTACATATGTACATAAAAAGGCCCTAACTCATATTTATATTTTAAAATCGAGTTTTTTGTATGTTTCGATAGAAGAACCTCTATTGTTTCGAAAAATACAAAAGTTTCGATTTAAAAAAATAATGAGTTAGAGCCTTTTTAGATTAAGGTAACGACATGTAGGTATGTATGTATGTATTTACAGCTGTGCTTATGCAAAGTGGAATTAAGGAAAATTTAAATTCAAATCCATTTGTTTAAGAAATGATAAAACAAATTTGTCATTGAAGCTAAGCCGCAAATAATGTTGTAAGTAACAAAATAATATATTTTCAGGAACAACGTATTTTAAAGGAAAGATTATTTTTATAGCTAGCTTATTTATGTCGCGACACAGGAGTTAGGACTTGATTTTCGTAACAAAAATAATCGACACTGTTGCAGTTATAAATATATTATTGTTTTTATTTCTTTATACTTAAACCAGTGTACGAAAATAAACGAAACGAATTGTTTTGTGTTGTGTCCTTCTTTGAAGTGTCTGAAACAAAAGCAAAACAAAAACAATGAGGAGGAAGGCTAAATTTGTTTTTGTATTGCTTTGGCACATGAGCACAAAACAGAGAACACAGCCGATCGGCTGTAAGTCGGCTAACAGCCGCCACCGGTTACAGACAATACATTAATTTAATCCTGCGCCGCTAATAAAGAAAATAATGGCAAATAAATGGAAACATTTTGAAATATGTTCTGCGAATTTGACATCTTCATATAATATAATTTTATTGCGTTGTTATTTAACACATTAAGTTTGTTATATATAGCTAAGCAGCATAGCTATAACCGGGTGTCCTAACACAGAGATTTTTTTTAAATTCTTAAAAATAATTATAATTAGCACTAAATTTTGTCTTTGTACCTCTGGTTACATATATTAATTACTTTCGACAATTCCGTTTTTATAATTTTGTTATTAAGTTCTTCCACTGACACTGACTCTTTGTAATTGTATTTTGACGGCGCTAAGATGCATAATTTTGGATGGTTTGACGTTTAAACAATATAAAAGAGTAATGTTAACGGTAATCTGGGAAAAAACCTATTGTGCAAAATTTGTTTTTTATAACGTTATGGGCGGCTTTGCTTCAATTATCTAGTAACTAGAAAACATAAAATTGTAAAAAAAATTTAATAACAAAAATTTAAAACAAAAAATTTTTCTTTTATCATTGCAGGTATGTAACATTTCCATTTTTCAACATGCACTTGGCCTAGGCCCCAAATCAGGTAAAGTTATAATATAAAAAAAATACCAAAGTGTTATATTTATTTTTCATTCAGTCTTCACTGTATTAGGAATTTTATCTTCACAGAAAAAAAAATGTTCCTGCAATAAAGACGTTTAATGAAAAAAAACCTCCAAAATCAATCAAAATTTTTACTGAGTCAATTAAACTTTTAATTAAATTAAATTTTTAAATTGATTCAATTACATTTTACTTATTACTTATTGCTAGTTCTTTTTTGAAGATACAATAAATAAAAAACATGTTAAAAAAATTTTTAAATTTTAATTGATATTTTTTTTGCAATTAAACGTGTTTATTGCAGGAAAAAAATTTTTCTGTGTTGTTTTAATAGTTAATCGCCCTCTATATGCATTTTTTCCTGCTTAAAGAACTCATCTCAACTCAACTCAAAGTTTTTGAAATAAATTCAAAAATTTCATGTGTTTATAGTAAAACTCTTAATACGTTATTCACTATCACAATATACAAGCATATCGAGCCGTAACCGCCTAAAAAGCTTAAGCGACATATTTGTAGAATTTAATTTTTTTTTGTGTGTAAAATCAATTATTTACGAACGCAGATAATCGATTTTCATCAAAAAATTTAGTACGAAAATTATGTCGCTTAAGAGGTTTTGGCGGTTATTGCAGGATATGCTTAACCATCATACAAAAAATATGTACGCTAGACCATTTCGACTACCATACAGTGGAGACAGTGGTGCCAGTATTTATCTCCTAGGATAGAAAATATTTCAATGATTCCAAAACTGCAAAAAAAAAAAGTTATTCTGCCACGCCATAAAATTCAGTCTACTTAAAAATAAGTAAGTCTATACTCCGCCATTATTTTAAGCCCGTTCGAAAAGTTTTAAATGCAGTTGTTAATATGTAGTTGGGATGCAGCTTAAATTTTGCACTTAAAGGTTTTTGTAATCAGACGTCAAATTCTAGATGGCGATTATGATATTTAAATTACTCCCCAAAAATGTGGCATCAAAAATGTCGCACCTTTTGCGCTTTATGGATTGTGTCTCCATTTTAATTCCGATAACAACATATTGCATTTGGTTTGACTGCGGCTTAATTTTTCCTCAGAACATATTTTAAAAGCGGGCTTTGAAATTAATATTTATATAGATATTTTATAAAACACATAAATTAATATTATATACAGTGAAATCTCCCTTAACGGACACTTCCTATAGGCGGACACCCCCTTTGGACGGACACTTTTGACAGGTCCCGGCAGCGCTCCATTTAAATGTTTAGTTTCCTCTTGACCGGACACTCCCCTTGTACAGACACATTTCAATGGTCCCTGCAGTGTACGCTCAAGAGAAATTCCACTATAAATAGGATTAATACGAGTAATATGTATTATTATTCCAAATTTGGTTTTAATTGTTATTTAATTTATTTTTTTCCCCCAAAAATAATTAATCTGGCTTTTCTTCCATTAAACCCACTGTGCCTGGCAATATTTGAATTATGTTTGAAATCGTAATTTATGCACGAATAAATATTTCTAATATCCGCTTTACCTTTAAACTTAAATTCATACATAAATAGAAATGCACACAACTTAAATATGTGTGTGTCGTCTTGTTATTTTCTAATTCTTCTTTTCTCATTGTTTTCGTTAATTTCTTTATTTATGGTTATTTCCGTAATTATGATGTAAATATTAAATGAAATTAGCTACAATAAAAAAAAACAAACTCAATTCAACATTGTTTGAGTTGCAGGAATGTTGTTGCGTATGAACGTGTATATTTGTGCGTCGAAACCAACAAACACAAAGCCAAGCGTTTGAAATTGGGGAATGATTATTTTAGAGTTGAATTTTAAACAATTAATTAAATCAAAAGAATTTTGAATTCCCTACAATATTTTTACTCACCCCTACACCTATAATTAAAAAAAAAAAAAATACCAAAGGCAAATCAAATATCTAAAAATTTGTAAAAAGCACTCTGCTGCTGCTCTCGACCTTGGACATTATTCTAGATTCTAGAAACATCCAGAAAGTCTCCTTCAATCTTCTTTTTTTCTCCATCATGTACAATTTTTTTTAAAAAAATTTCCAAAATTCACATTTTATGACAGTGATTTTTGGACTCAGAATCTTTAAGGTAGTTCATCCAATATTTATATGTACAAAAGAGACATAAGGAAAAAACTTAACTTTATTATATAATTTTTATATATTAGATAAACAATTTTCAATGCATTATTTATAATCGTTTCATATTGTGTTCACTGGGTATTACTTTATTCGCACAAGGCTTTGCTTTACGCTTTCATTCACATACTTGACTTGTACTCCGGCATGTTTAAAAACGTTTTTGTTTTGTTGTTTTTACTGTTTGCTGTACGAAATGAATGTCAATTAAATAATTTTGCCACAAATTTATTCTTTAACGGTTGTTTTTCTTTTCTTTATTTTTCCACAACACCCAATCCTGATTTGATTCGCTAAGTTGTTGTGGTTTCCCTTCGTCTGCCAAATCATACTATGGTAACCCTTCTGGACAATATGGTAACTCCTTAATAATCGTTGTTGCCAGAGTGGAATGGAAAAAATTTTGCTGAAAGCAGGGTTGTCAGTTTTTTTTTAATATTTCTTAATAAATATTTTTGTAAATCATAAAAATATTGTTAAAAATTCTAAAAATTAAAAAAAAAATTCAGATAACTTCTGATTTTTAAAAACCTAAAATTTGAATTTCTGTTCGACAATTTACATTGAAAACTATAATAAAATACAAAAATCTGGGTTTGCTTTCAGTTTAAATTGTCGGACGGAAATTATTTTGCGTAATAACAAATCAGGCAACAAAGTTATAATAGGAGTAGTAACTTGATATAAACATTAAATTCAAGAACTTTTATATTGAATTCTATTTTTCCGATGAGTTTCAGTAGAATTAGATTTTTTTTTGCCTAAAGTATAATTTTTTAATCGTTCAACTTGAAATCAATATATCAACATCTGTGTCGGTTTTCAAGCAGACAAGCAAGACACGCTTTTCCAGCCTCTGTAATTAATATTTTAGTTTCATATTTCGTCGGTTGGTTTCTGGTTTGCTGCAGATATAATGTATTTTGAATATACTGTGCCGCAAACCAGAAACCAACCGACGATTTGTCTTATGATTTATGCAAACAAATGTATGTATTTTATTATAGTTTTCATCTATATAGCTTTTATTAAACAATGACTTTTGATAAAGACATGAACGAAGATAGACTTACGAGTAATGCTGAGTACACATTTGGCAATTTTTGTTTTGTCATTTTGTGGTGTCATTTTTAAAATGTGTACATTGCTGTACACACTATGTTTTTTTTTTGTTTGAAATGCAATGCCACGCAATGAAAAATATCGCAAAATGCAAACCTAGTGGCAACGTTTGTCATTTGCGATATCGCAAAATGCCATAATGGGTACTCAGCATGATATTTCAACATGAAAGACAGTTCTACTTGTGACCTTTTAAATGTACTATTGTAAATAAAAGTGGCTCAAATCGTCTAAATTATTTTTTTAATATTATTTATTATATTATTAAATACAAATTTCTTGTGAAGCATACATGAACTTGACATCCACTTATTTTGCAATTAAATGATAAACACTAAAATTTTAAATGCCCTGCAAATACAGATTAATTTCATTTGGTCACTTACATGTAACAATAAAACAATATTGTTTATAATTGATCTTATATATTTCGTTTCTTTTTCCACTACAAATACTTAAAATAAATATGTTTGTTTGAATAAAAATATGCTTATATGTATATCAGTTACTCGTATTTGATGTTATTTAATATTTATGTGTTCACTAGTGTTTTTCATACGGGATTTCCCGGGATTCCGCACATTTTCCGGGAAAGAAATCCCGGGAATTTATGCGGGAATTCCCGGGATTTTTTGATTTTGTTATGGCAACTTAATTTGTATGTACACATTCCTTGATGAGTGTCGTTATTCACTTTATGAATGCGATGGTACAATAATAAGGTGATGGCAATACCATAATAGCTAAAGCTTTACAACAACTAAGGCCGAGTTTACATCTGGCACAAATGCGTTCTGAGACTTAGATGTCTTTATTTGGCAAAAGCAGAACGCGACGTTCAAAATTTAATTCTACAACAATTCATAAAAGTAAAAAACAGAAATGAGGAAAGGAAATAAAAGAAACTTACAAATAATTAAAGATTCTCTTTGGTAAATAGTACGGTTACCGGCATTAACAGCGTATTCTGTACTAAAGTCCTATTTCCAAAGAAATATGCCTTTATGCAAAAACGATTGCTAAAGTTAAAGCATGCGTTAAAACTGGTTTTGCCATACAAAATTCGTTTGTTAAACCAACTTTAAGTTTAACAATGATTTTTTCATAAGGGGGATATTTTGTATCCGTTATTATTTAATCGATCTCATGAATTACAAGTTGTTTTTATACTGAGCGGGAATTCCCGGGATTTCCCGGGAAACCAATAAATCTTTCTCGCTTTCCCGGGAAATGAAAAAGTCCGGGAAAAGAAAAACTCTAGTGATCACATTAATTTCAATTCAATTTCGTTACATTATACATATTCATTTGCACATAAAAACTTCTATATTAAAATTTGTGTATGTGATCTTTTAGAAAATGTCACTAGTGACACAGTACTGATTCACTATTGACTTTGTCACCAGTACTACTGACAAATTATACCCCAGACAATGCTTTTTGCTATAGATATTTAACATGTGCGTGTCATTGAAAATCAACTACTGACGTTGGTACTACTGACTAGGTAGTTCTTTTGGGACCATATGTAGACATTTTAAAATTGATTTCGTAAATTAATTTTTACAAAAACTTAAATTGAGCTTTCAACAAACCTATAAAAGATAATATATATAATACACGCTGAAAATGTCACAAAAAAAAAAAACACCAAAATAGTCGATAAAAGTGGTGACCTGGGGATACTTCACCCACGCTTCCTTCAGGCTGAGTATATTTGACCCACTGGAAAAACATTACAATCTATCGATTTTTTCAGCTTGGTGATTTTCCCTTTCTGGGGATCATTGTCGTTTGGTGTTTTTTCCCCTAGAAAATTTTTTTCTTTTTAGCGTTTCTCTGTGTTAGCTTCTTATTTCGTTCGTTGTTGAGTTCGGTAATGTTTGATGTTCGCATTTTATACAGTTTTAAGTTTTTTCATTTCAACAATTTTTCCTCTTCAATGATTTTTACGCATTTGTTTATGCGTTTTTTTCGCTGTTAGGGAAATTCTGTTCGTTTTGAATGTTTTTTTTTTTTTGATTTTTAATTCCGTTTGACGTTTTCTTATGTTCGGCAATTTCTTGAGTTAGTTTTATGGACCGCTATTTTATTCTTCATTTGCGGTTTTTTTTCATCTTGGGTTATTTTTAGGGTTCCGTACAGCAAAGGTGAAAAGGAACCCTATTGTTTTCGCTGCGCTGTTCCTCTGTCCGTCTGTCTGTCTGTCCGTACGGTTCTCTAGAACCGTAAGAACTACGGACCTGAAATTCGGATTGAGTATGTAGAACTTTGGCCGCTATAGCAACAATAAATGAGAGTTAAAATTAAAGGGTGTTTCAAAACGAGCAACGAAAAATTAAAATCGCATGTAATATACATACAATTATATGTATATAGACACTTCAAAAAAGTTAATGTATTTTTCTACAGACTAAAACAATTATCAATAAAAGTTAAAAAAAAATCTAAATTAAAGGGTGTTCTATCAGTTAATGTAATTTTGACAACTTGCTGTATCTTGGAAACCGTAAGGAGCCGAACTCTTGAAATTTTCAAAAACGTTAAAACTAAAAAATCCCAAAATTATAAAATCGGCAAACCGAAAAATATGGCCAAAAAGCAAAAAAAAATCTTCAAAACGAAAAAAGTGCCAAATTAAAAAAAAATTTAAAACTAAAATGAGTTGCCAAAAACCCGAAAAATCGCCAAAATGAAAAAATTCGCCAAAATTAAAAAAATCGCCAAAATTAAAAAAATTGTCAAAATTAAAAAAAAATCACCGAAATGAAAAAAACACCAAAAACCGAAAAAAATCACTAAAACGAGAAAAAAGCACCAAAACTAAAAAAAAAAAACGTTTCAACTGAAAAACGCCAAAAGTAAAAAAACGTTTAAAACCGGAAAAAATGCTTAAACTATGTATTATACAGGTTCGTATAGTATTAATTATATATCTAGTATCCGTACGGGACCCTGCGTGCGCGAGTCAAAGTCGCACTTTGCTGAATTTATTTTTTAGGTGTGACATGTTTTCTGTTTTGTTTATTTTTCCGCGTTACTGGTTAAGGAACGTCTATATGCATTTCGTTCCTGCTTATGAAATGCATCAGTAGACTTCAACCCAAAAGTTTTGAACTAAGCTCAAAAAACTTGACTTCCATAAGCAAGAACGGAATGCATATAGACGTTGCACAGTGGCGTGAAATAAAAAGAAAGTGGTAAAAAGTCCGCAGCTTTTGAGCTAGTGAACCGATTTTGATGAAACTAACTGCTTTGGAAAGAAGAAGTGTTCAACTTTTGAGAAAGTATATTTAGAGGCACCTTGTTATAAAACAGGGTAGCTCCAAAGAGCCTCAAGGTGCAAAACTGCGGGTGTTGAAATTATTTCGGAGCTTGTAAATTTTGTAAATATCGACCGATCTTATGAATTTTTTCAGTGTGACAATTTACAAAAATAAAACATGCTTAGAGCACCATTTTATCTCTTACAGTTTCCGAGTTATTTTTTTTTTAATTTTTGGCCCTCACTTTTTTTAATTGTTAGTACATAACTTCTTTATTATTTGGCAAAAATCAGTTGATTTTGTTGTTTTTGAAAGAAAACTTTATTACAATTCTTATGAAAAATTTTTTTTTTTGATATCTCAAAAATTGTAGCAAGGAATAATTTTGCAATTTGGATTTTTGAAAATTATGAGAAAATTTTGTATATTTTGTGAAAAATTTTTAATTTTTTGGAATAAATTTAGAAAATTATTAAGTACTCGGTGAAAGCTTTGATTGTTTCTGAGAGAGGAGGCATTCTTAAAGACTGTGAATTAAATTTTAGAGATTTTTGATGGTGCACCCTACATCCAGCATTGGATGTGGCAAAAAAATTGCACGCTCGTTTTTGTAAATTTTTTGATTTTTATTATAAATAAACTTGTTGTAAGTAACCTGTAAGAAACTCTTGACATCCTACACATAAATGTAGTCAAGAGAGGAGATTTTCTAAAAATGTTAAAATTTTTCTAACACAATTTTTCCCAATAAAAAAAAGTTTTATAAAATAATATATTGGGAAACATTTTAATTTAATTCCATAGTATACATTTAGCTTTGGAAACCGAAAAAAAATTATTCTCATACCTTCAATACTTTTCGAAATATTCAAAATCCAATTTTGATTACAAAATTAAATTTTCTACATTTTTTTATTTTTGCCTAAGTTATTGATCTCATTTTCTTTACTTCAAATGTTTCTTAATTTTTTCTATGTTATCACAATAGAAGACATAATTGTCTATTCAACGGTATATAATTTGTATACCTTTCCAATAAAAAAATTTCTAAATGTCAGAATATTCAAAACTTTCTTCTTGTGAGTTTATACATCCAAAAAGCAAGCGTCTTACCGAATTTAAAGTCTATGTACGATATTCTTAAACAATTGCTGAAGTTAAAGTAATCATTAAATAAGTTTTCTCATATAAAATCCATTAAACCAGCATTAACTTTAATAATCGTTTATGAATACCGAAGTATAGCTTTTACTATTTTGGCGGGTTAGTCACTAAATCAGTCAGTCTTACAGTCAGTCACTCAATCAATAAATTTATTTTGTTCTATAATTATAGATTTGGGCACTTGCCAATAATAAACACTAAACAGATTTCTCAAATATCATGTTGTTATGTAAATATTAAACCATATTTTTTTAAGCTTTTGTTTGCCGGGTAACGACTTCAAACAAACCAATTGAATAATTTTCATTTTATTGTATTGTAATTATTGATGTGTTTGCTTAAAAAAAAATAAAAATCTGCAAAAATTGCAATAAAATTAGCAACAAAAACTAATAAAAGAAAAATAAATGCACATGATAAGCATGAGTAAAAAGAATACGAGCGTTGGTTAAATAGATGTATGAGTGTGTGTGTGTGTGTGTGTGTGTATGTGTGTGTGTGTATTTGGCTAAAGTTTCATACTTACAGCAAAATTGAAGCTTTATTTGTTTAAGCTTATTTCTATGTAAATATGCACATGTCAGAGCTGTAAATGAATCATTATGTTTTGATTTTAATTCGCTACGAATTTGAATTGAATGAAATTTGAATCATTTCAAACGAATTAGGCAGAAATGAATTTCAATTCGTTTCCAATTCAAATGAATTTTGTAACATGAATTGTAATTCGTTTCCAATTCAAATGAATTTGCAAAATGAATTTCAATTCGTTTCCAATTCAAATGAATTTGTTAAAGTGAATTGCAATTCATTTAAAATTATTGATTTTGAAATCATTCAAATGGATTAGAACAATGGATCAATGCTATTCAAATGAGTTGGTAAAGAATTGCTAATTATATTTTTCGAATTCATTTGAATGATTTCAAAGTCGATTCAGTTCAAATGAATTTCAATGCACTTTGACAAATTCATTTGAATTAGAAACGGTTTGCAATTCATTATACAAATTCTTTTGAATTAGTAATGACATGCAATTCATTTGACAAAGTCATTTGATTTGGAAATGAATTGCAATTCCTTTTTACCAAATTCATTTGATTTGACTCAAATTTTATACAATTCATTTTATAGTGTGAAAAATAATTAATTTTAAATTTTGCTAATTCAGTGCATGAATGAGATACGCGAATTGATTAAAAAATAAACTGATTCATTTACAGCTCTGGTGCATGTGCATGCATGTGCATAAGTATTTAAGTACGTAGAAACATATTTACATTTATAAATACATCTGTAGGTATATACATATATACATATACATACATACATATATATTTATGTACATATGTAATTGCTGGTGTTTATATTTCTCTATTTTTATGGTTAAAAGTCTAGGAAAAGTGTAAAAGTGTTGTTTGCAGTTGCAGGAAAAAGTATGTACTGAAAAAAACTTTTTTTTTTTATTATTAATTTTGTTGTTGTTTTCATTCTTTATCGTAGAAAAATTTTATTTATTCTTTTATTTTCTGCTTCTCAAAATTAAAATCAATAAACGTATGTACTTACGTGCAACAAAACGAATAAAAAGTTTTGTTAATTGTTGAGCCAAAAAGAATGAATTTTTTTTTTCATTTATCTTTCAATGACAGCATCGTTGAAAAAAGGTTTAATGAACTTTAATGAATGCGTCCGATATTTGTGTTTAAAAGGCATGGAATTTGAAATACAGGCACACATATTCATATGTACCCTCTAGTCAGCCTAGAACCATATGTCTCTATGTCAACACTCTTTTCTCTAGCGACAATTGCACTAGTTGAAATGTCGACAACTTTCCTTTTTTGCGCACCCGCGTAGAGATACCATAGAGACAACAGTTCTAGTGTATTTCTGGTGACATTGTCAATTAACGCGTCAATAGTTTGTTAAATAAGGTTAAAAATTTACGTACATTTGTATGTATGTATGTATGTATGTATGTATGTATTTAAAAGAATAGTGCTAAAGTCTAGTGGTAGATTTTCAATGACAACCCCATGTTATACATATGTCAATAGGCGATTACATTGGCTGGGGTACACCTCGTCAGCAGTACTATTGACACTGTCACTAGTAAATAACTACAATTTTACTATTGACATCGAGCGAGGAAATATCAATATTGTAGACTAGAGCCCTTAAAATTTACTAGTGAATCTTTGGTGCCAATGTCTCCATGTGGCCCCAAAAGAACTACTTAGTCAGTAGTGCTACAGTCTAGTGGTGGATTTTCAATGTAAAGCTAATGTTAAATGTCAATAGATGATTAAATTGGCTGGGGTACAGCTGGTCAGTAGTGCTACTGACAATATCACTAGTAAATCACTACAATTTCACTATTCACATTTCCTGCAGGGTATGTATGAATATACATATTTACATACATATGTACATACATACATACATGCATATCTACATATTTATATTAATGAATAGCTGACTTAATTGCAAGAATATGATAGAATATTTGGAAGTTATTTAAAGAAGAAACAAAAAATAAATCATTTGAAAAATATTAATTATTTATGGTCAATATAAAAACCACAAAAAAATGACTCAATTGGAAAAATATCATAAACTTGGAAGTTATTTAAAGGAAAAAAATAAATCATTTGAAAAATACTCGTATTAATTATTTATGGTCAATAGAAAAACCATATAAAGTGACTCAATTGGAAAAATATCATATACTTGGAAGTTTTTTAAAAAAATTAAATGATTTGAAAGATATAAATTATTATAGAGGTGGAAAGCTATCGAAAGTTTTCAATAGTTTAAAAAAATACTTTATCGATATATCTAATTAAAAATATCAAATGTTAAAAAAACTCTTGATATAACGCCGATACTATCGTGATAGTATCAAAGTGGTATGGTTCTCGTATAATGTATTTATCTACTAGAAGTGAGCGCAAGCCATATATTTTTTTCAAGAGCGAATATTGCGTGTGTGTAGCAAAGGCAAAAATAGAGAATAGAGATATATCGCCGATACTATTGTGATAGTATCAAAGTGGTATGGTTCTCGTATAATGTATTTATCTACTAGAAGTGAGCGCAAGCCATGAAAAAGTGCTCAGTATTGTATTTTTTTCAAGAGCGAATATTGTGTGTGTGTAGCAAAAGCAAAAATAGAGAACAAGGAAACAAAAAGCACACAAAACTATTGTACAACAGTTGAATAGACAGTTGTGATTGTACACTTCATAGTGCACCATACTTCATTTAACATACTCAAAATTTCATAAACTATTAAGTGATAATAAAACTTTTTACAATTATATGCATTGTGAAAGATATTATTTCTATTTTATTATTTATTTATTTTATTTTTTAGTCTTAAATTAATAAATTATAAAACTTAGTTCACTAACGCATGCGAATTAATACGCTCAAATAATCTACATACGTTGTTTTTTTTACACATACAAAGTATTGTTATATATGACGATTTCACGTCATTTTGACGATTTTTTATAACAAATTTTCCAAAATGGCGACTGACGATTTTGTTTCAAAAATTCCTTATATTTTGACGACTTGTTGAAATAGTAGTAACCAGTGGTCGGCAATGAATGGTTTTTCGCTATTCATGCTTGCTCATGAAATTTTTAATATAAGTGAGTAGACATCATATAAACTCAACTACTCTGGTATACGCATACTTACGATGACATTGAATTATAAGTATAGCAGAGCTGGCCATCCAGAGAAACACGACAGAAATGTAATTGTTTAAAAAGTCGATTGATGTTCGGCACTTTGGTGCCTGTTTCAATAGTTTAGAAGTGTAGGTTGAAATAAATACCCTGCAAACAATATTGGACTACGTGGTCCAATCTACATGAAACAGACTAGTTACAACATGGTCCCATGTAATGCAGCTAAGGACCATGTCGTTTACGCACAAGCATTCAATGCTGTACGATATGTGTTCGTGTTTAAACGATTATGATCGTTCTTCTTAGGCATTTACAAATTGTATGCTAGTATAACTATAACTATTCCATATGGGGTAGTTTTGGGGGTGATCCCATGTAGTGCAAATTTGGACCATGTGGTCCATCCCTAGGACATCGTAATGTTAAATCGACCATGTGTTATCCATACATTTGGAGTAGTTTTGTAATAGTCGTGGTCTTTTATGGAGTAGTCCTTGCATGCATGTATGGACTAGTCCCGTTATTTGCAGGGTATGAATGCGACGTCGAAATCATAGTCATACTACACTCACTAAGCTGGTCAAAGTAGCACAGTAGTGCCGAACATCAATCGAATTCTTATACAAATTAATACACATACGCGAATACATTAACGCTCGTGCTTCTCTCTGTGGCCAGCTCTATCTGAGTTTGATTTCTAATTTCAGGAAAATACTTATACTACTAACATTGATTCAGCTCACTGAACTCTTGCATGTATGTTGATTTAAAAGTTTAGTCATTAAACAGTTTTGCAAGTAGTATACAATTAGACTTGTGTCCAACAGTTCTTTTTGAACTAGTTTGAGAGCGTTTGAATCAAAAGTTGTTTCAAACCCATTTAATTTACATTGATGTTTTTGACTTGACTTGTGTCCAACTGAACGAACTAGTTCAAAATGAACTGTTGGACACAAGTCTATATACAATAGTAGTAAATATCAATGTTTTTCAATTCCTGCAAAGCAAAAACAAAAATAAAAGCAACAGAGAAACACATAACATCATAATGAGAACTTTAATGTTCGTATGCAAAGTTCGCACTGTGCATCATACTTATTTTGCATCGTCCATAGGCATTGAGTTAAGAAGAGTCGAAATCAATAACGTCATAAATGTTGCTAAGTATGAGTTCGATGCGCACTTCAAACTTTTGAGTGAATATGATTCATAGACAACATTGCAATAAGTTTGAGTGCGCATAAGTACAAGAAATTATAAGTCATGATTCAACTCTACTCACTATTTCACTACTCATTGCTGTTCTCTGGTAGTAACACTAATGTGCCAACAAGGCTTTCCAGAAAAGAGATCTGATTTGGATAATTTCGTTAACACAATTGTCTGTTATTTTAAACATGGACTCTGAAATTCCTCATCTACAAAAAAAGCTTTCCAAATCTTGTCACTAAAGAAAATTTTTGAGACATTGAAAATGAAATGAGAGAACTTAGATTTGTTTAACTTTATGTAAATATCGAGCTTTATTTTCGATTTTATCGTGAGCGACCTGTTACCTGGGCAAGGAAAGAGTTTGTGCCCAGCTCTCATATTTACACTAAAAATTCAAAACAAAATATTTTTTAATAAAAAAAAAAAAAATAAACATAACTTTATCCCTACGTCTTGGTTTTGTTTTCATAAAATTTAATCCCCGAAATTTCGGCTTTTTTAGGGTTCCATACACCAAAGCTACAACAACAAATACATGAGAGATAAAAATTAAAGTTTATTCCAAAACCAGTAACGAAAAATGTAAATATCCCATGTAATATACATACAATTGTATGCATATACACTTGAAATTTGAAAGGGTAGTCTATTTTTATACAGACTACAACAATTAACACTAACATTTAAAAAAATTTTAATTAAAGGGTGTTCCATCAGTTAATGCAATTTTGACAACTTGATATATCTTGGAACTTCCGGTTTCTTGAAATTTTCAAAAACGGTAAAACAAAAAAATCCCAAAATTATAAAATCGCCAAACCAAAAAAAAAAGAAACGTAAAAAAAATCGCCAAAACGAAAAAAATCGGCAAATTGAAAAAAAATTTCTAAAACGAAAATAAATCGCAAAAAAAAACGGAAAATCACCAAAATTAAAAAAATCACCAAAATGGAAAAAATCGCCAAAATAAAAAATATCGGCAAAAAAAAAAATAGTCAAAATGAAAAAAAATCGCCAAATGGAAAAAACGCCAAAATTGAAAAATGCAAAAATCTCAAAAAAAAAATCGCCAAACGAAAAAAAAAGTCATTTCAGCTGAAAAAACGTCAAAAACGCAAAATAATGTACTTGTAAAATTATCAACCGGTATTTGCAAAAGTGGCATAACTACTCGCATCTGGGTGATGATAATTATCTCCTAATTTGTTAGTTTCTTTTTTCCATAAATACTTCGTTTCTATTTCGCTTTCAAATTAACAGCCATTAAACAGGTTTTAACGGAAATTGGGGGCGTTATACATATTTTTTTTTTTAAATTTTGTTTTGTAAGGCGTATATATTTTTCTCTTGTCAGTCACTCAAACTTTTTTTTATAGAAGAAATTGAAATTCAATATTTTTATTTATTTAATGCACAAATAAAAAAACTGTAATAACAAATTGCAAGTCCGCCAATTATAATTCTCCTTCAATCAAATGTTATACAACACAGTTTCTGTGTTTTAGCCCAGACAAAATGTGTGATAAACTTTGACATTCGTGCGCGCTGTTGTTTCAAGTGTTTTAATATATTTATTTTGAAACTCAAAACAACTTAAATGCTCACAAACTCATTTAAAATGCATTTAACGATAATTTGTCGCCTGTTTTTTGTTGTTTTTTTTTTGGTTTAGCGAAAAGCAAATAAAATTTGCTTGAAATGAAATGATTTAATTGAAGCTCATTTTATTGCGATTAATTCTATTGACCTTTTTTGTTAAAATGATTTAAAATCAGGGTACATTAAACTTTTATATGCTCGTAATTTTGATAAGACTTGCAGAGATTTGGGGTTTTATTTAATACAGAGAAAACCTCTGAATTCTTAGAATTATGTTAGTACAATGAAACCTCTCATAACGGAACACTCACCGTCGTCGTATTTTTGTCCGGTTATTAGAGGTGTCCGCTTATGAGACTGGTACATATTCTTCTATTTTAATATTGGTTCTGCAAAACTTGTCCGGTTATTAGAGGTGTCCGGTTATGGGAGGTGTCCGTTAGAAGAGGTTTCACTGTATTGGTAGATTTTGCTTAGTTGGAAAAATCTAAAGGAAAACTTTTAACACTCACTGTATATAATATATTCTTTATATTTCGTAGAATTTGTAACTTTATTAGGTGCCTGATATTTTTAGGCCAAAGTTTTCAATTACTCAGGTGCAAAATTATTTCTAGAAAAATAAAAATAAAATTATGCGGGTACTTAATCGAATACTTATGACAATTTTTCTAAAAAAATAAGTAAAACATTTGTTTGCCCTCTCAAAAGAATCTAAATAAATTTGATGTTTATTGAAAAGATAATAATTATGAAAAGTCAGTACTCAAGAATGAAAGACGCAGATAATTTGAAAAAAAAGTTTATTAAATACAGTGACACACCGATTATTCGAATAAGGAATAAAATTGTTCGAATATCGAATCTCAGTGCAATACTTAAAATTTATTCAGTGTGTAATTATTGAAATAAATCAGCGTTATGCAACGTTTCTTTGAGTATTTGTTAAAAATATGTACTAAAGTTGTAAATAAATCGAGATAAAAATTATTTGAATTATAATAGTTGGATAACAGCAATCATTCGAATAATGCAAAAGATTCTAAAACTTAATTGATTATATGAATGAATTTCTTTTTCATCAATGAGAACACTATATTTAGTTAAAAATATTTTATTCGAACAATCGAATGAATTTCCAGTGATATTCAATTAATAAATGGGCAAAAAAAAAAATGTTTCTGCAAATAAAACTTAATTCTTTGGTTTATTCAATTATTCTCAAAAATGGGTGAAATGTTTTTTGTTTGTTTTTTTTTTCGAATAAAATTTGAAACAATTTTCTTCGAATAATCGAATGATCTTTTTTAGTTTCACGCAACTACACATTTTTTATGGCTTTCTTCATAAATAGCAACGTCATGTCATTTGGAATAAAAATTTTCGAATGATTTTTTGAAAAAAAAGGTATATGCGAATAAAAAACTTTATTCGAATAACAAACTGAAAAAAAAATATTTTGTCAAATAATAAGCTTAGTTTTAATTTTATTCGCTTAATCCATAGATTTAATTTTATATATGCCTCTAATCGAAGTTTTGTTCGATTTTTTAGATACAAAACTTTATTCAAATAACAAACGTGAAAAATTCAGGTAAAAATACAAATTTAATTTGTCTATTGGATAGTTTTGAAACAAATTTGTAATCGAATGAATTGTTGGTTTTAACCGATTATTCGATAAAAAAAATTTATTCGAATAACAAACTGATACAAATTCTTTGTGCAAGCAATAAACTTAGTTTTTATTTTATTCGATTATTCGATAGGCTTAACATAATTTTAATTAGTTAATCGATTGAAGCGTGAGTTTTATTCGACTCTTTGACAAAATGGCGTAATGCAAAGATTTTTTAAATCATTTTCTTAAATGGTTTTATTTACCAATCGAATAAAAATAAAAACGAATTAATCGAATAAATTAAAGATTTTGTTCGATTATTCAAATGAGCGCTTGCAATAATCCTCCGATTATACTCTGCTCCAACTTAAGATTGTTCAAATTAATCTAAATAAAATATAAGCGAATAATCGAATAAATATTAAAATTTAATATTAATATAAAACTTAATTCGATTATTGTAATAATTTTTTATTTTTTTCTAATCTAATAAATCTATAGTTTTATTCGAGACTTCGTATGCATAAAAATAATTATTCGAGTAATGATAATCGAATGAATAGTAAGTTTTATGAAATTATTTGGTAAATGGGAGTTAGGGAGCAATTTTTGAATTCTTTTTATAAAATGATATTTACAAAGAAAGATAAAGTTTACTCGAATAATCGACTATTCAAATAAGTGAGTGTAATGCAACTATTTTTAGTTCGTTCTCAAATCTAAATATGTGCTCTGATTATACTCTGCACTAACTCAACATTATTCGAATGAATGTAAAAAACTATTCGAATAATCGAGTAAATTTTATATTTTATTCGATTATTATAATGAATTATTATTTTTTTGGAGAAATTTTCGAATTCATTTTCTAAAATGGTTCGAATAAAGTTGAAAATTTTACTCGAATAATCGATTATTCAAATATCTCTGTAATGAAACTATTACAACTTTTAATGTACTGGTAAATAGGTGCTCTGATTGATTGATTCAAATGAATGTGAAAAAATAATTATTCGAATAATCGAATATATTGTAATTTTTATTCGATTATTGCAATTAACTTTTATATTTTTGGAGTTTCACTAAATAAGTTGTTTTTTTATTTTGAAAATTTTTTAATTTACAAAAAAAATAATAATTTTTTATAGCTATGCTATTTATTGCGCTATACAGTTAGGACGTGATTTTCGTATCAAAAATAGTCGACACTATTACAGTTATAAAATTATTTCTGTTTTGATTTCTGTGTACTTGAAAGCAGAGTACAAAAATAAACGAAAAAAATTTTTGATTTTGTTTTTTTCCGTTCTTTGAAGTGAGTGAAACAAAAACAAAACAACAACAATGGGAAGTATTGCTCAATTCGCTTATGTATTGTTTTTGCACATGAGCACAAATCAGAGAACACAGCCGATTGGCTGTAAGCCGTCTAACAGCCGCCACCGACTACAAACAATACATTAATTTAATCGTATGCCGCTAGAAAAGAAAACAATGGGAAATAAATGGAAACGCTTTGAAATATTTGGAGAGAATTTGACATCAGCATATAATAAAATTTTGTTTGCATTGTTATTTCACACATGAAATTTGTTTTATATAACTAAGCAGCATAGCTATAACCGGGTGTCCTAAGACACCTCTCATCTTTTATTTTCATATTAAATTTAATTGAAATAAATTGAATTTTAATCAGGAAAAATTTCTTAAGTTCAGTATTTTTCGATTCCTATTTTCGATTATTCAAAAGCAGAGAATAAAAATTAAACTAGACTTTTAAGCTGAGAAATTAGCATTTTTCTGTTTTTTTTTAATTTTTATAAAAAATTATTCGATTATATATATGACACACAATCAAAGCTATCATGAATAAAATTCCGCGTGAAATTTCTCCCTTTTCCAAGTCGAATTTTTTGTTTTCCCTATTATTTGCTATTAGTTGGAATTTTTCCATGGGAAAAATTTCACGTGGAATTTTATTCATGATAGCTCTGAATATTGTTCGAATATTTTTTCTTACTAAATCGAAACATTTTCTATGTCTGAAAAAGTTTGAAAAGGCCTACAATAAATTTTGTTCAAATGCCTGCCGTAGATGGGTACTTTCCAGTGTTGCCGATGAAGAATTTGGAAATTACACATCACTGTTTCCAATATTACACATCTGAAGAAAAATTACACATGATTTTTTTTATATATGTACCATATTCAACCAAAAAATAAAACAAACAAAAATATTAGTAATTCAAACTTGAACATTACATTTAGAGACATAAGTATATATGGAATTATAAAAATAATACTTTATGTATACATATGTAAGTATTTGGGATATACAACACTTTTATATCAATTAATTATATTTTTTCTATAAAATATATGTAAGTCATAATTTTGTAAAACGCAACGCAGCACTCAGAATTTTTATGACAGAAAATAACAAATTTGAAAATATTTTAAATAGTTGTTGGTTTGTACATACACACATATGGAGGTAAATTTAAAATTTAAACTTCATATAAAATGCTCCATTGTTTTTGGGATTGAAAAGTTTAAAATTTTTAACAAAGAAATTTATTCAAATGATTTAAAATTTGTTATTGTTTTTCGTTGCGTTGTGCAAAATCATGCCCATAATGTTTTAAAATGTTTAATTTTTACTAAAATCAATTTTTCCAATTTGGCTTATTATACATACATAGTTTGCGTAGGTTCGAAGTTTTAATTTTCACTTCTCCGAATTCCTTCTTTGGTAAAAAAAAATTGCCGCAATTGTTTCTGAAGATAACTTATTTCTTAAATCTGTTTTACAATTTTTTAAATTACTAAATATTCTTTCTGCGAATGCATTTGAAAATGATAATATTAATAGAAATTTAATTACTTTTGGTAAATTTGGAAACAAACTTTCACCTAAAGAATTTTTTAATCTAAAAACTTTTGGCCAGTATACTTTTGGTTCTAAACTTACACTAAGTTCAAATTTTTCATGATCTAAAAATGCATGCTGTCGCCATTCATTATCAAGTAATTGCAGATCAACATCAAAAGTAGGAAATCTTTTTGAGAACAAAGATAATGTCTTTAACTGAAAGTTTTGAGCAAATTTTGGACGAACGATGTCGACAATTGTATATATTTCATCTGAAAAATCAAATTTTAATTTTATTTGATGAATAGCTTCTATATAAAACTCTCTAAAGTTTTGAAGTATAACTTTTTTTCGGTACTAGTGCAGTTAGACAAAGATTCATATGCAGCTATTCCAATATAGATTTCTTCTAAATTTAGAAACAAATGCTCTTCACGCTCATCAATTTCCCATAGACTTTAATTTTAATTCAGATATTTTAATGTAATTTGAATAATAAGTCTGCAATATATTTATAACTTTCATTTTATACAAAATAGGTTTTTCAGATTGAAAAAGTGCGTTAAAAGAAACCAAAATACCTAAGGCATATGATAAAAATTCTAAATAGATTTTAGTTGCTGGATTATCTAATGCGTCTAGCATTGAACTAGTAATTTTTGAAGGATCTTCAAAAACCTCAAGCCGGAAAAAACTTCTTAAAGGTTCATATTGTTCTAAAACACGAGTAACACATGAATGAATTGACAGCCATCTGGTAATCGCTGGGGACATTATGCACATCAGTTTTGAAGTACTCTTGATACTCTTGAAACTTTTTTTTTGGCCAGTATAGCTTCTGTTAAAATAAGACCCGAAGTTAATGGGCAATTTTAAACAAGATTTTGATGCTACCAAATGAATTAAATGGCAAGAGCATTTGATCAAGACAATATCTGATTTTTCATTTTTTAATAATTTGGCTACGGAATTGTATTGTCCAAACATTACACTAGGAGTATCGGATGCAAATCCGACCAAATTTGTAAAAGGTATATCCTTTTCTTCAATAGAGTTTTTCAAAATATTAAAAAGTCGGTTGCAGTAGATGATATACATTCCTTAAAATCGAAAAAGGAATACTGAGCACTGGATGTATTTTCATTGTAAAAAATAGTTGTTATGACAATTTGTTTTATGGAGCTAATATCTGTTGGTTCATCTACTATAATAGAAAACATCGTGTTCTTTAGATTGTCATACACATCTTGAGCAAAACTTGAACCTAGAATATTTTTCATTAATGCAGTTGCCTTTGTCCTATGAAGACTTAAAGCTTTCAATATATTTGAATCTGGAATTGATGATTTTAACACAGGTACAAGGTCATCTATTAGTATAAATGGCAAGTTGTTAGTAGCTCATAGTCCAGCGAGTTTTAATTCAGCTCTTTTAATAGTCACTTTAGTTGCAATAGTATTTTGTAAAGCAGTGCAAACATTAGAAGTAGATCTTGCGGCAGAAGCAGCGGCCTTGTGAGAAGTTGCTTCCATGTGTCTCGAAAGGACTGGCTTGTGGCAAATAAGTTTTCTATTGCATAATTTGCAAAATGATACATCCTTTCCTCTATCTGAAATTTTGATCAGCCATCCTTTGAACTCTATTTTCTGAAGCCATTCAGTTTGGAATCTAAAGTGTTCGGAAAAATAATTGTCTTAGTGCTGCAAACTGAAAGCAGGTAATGATAATATCAGGGTTTGGAAAAATTTTAATTTTGGAAGCTTTTCAAAAATATAATATAAAGCGAAACTACACATAAATTACACATAAAATCAATTACACATGCGCTACACATGCAAGTGGAAATTGCACATGATATGTGTAATTACACACAAATCGGCAACACTGGTACTTTCTTAATTATTCATGTTATCGGGAGTGCAATAAATCACAACAGTTGCAATAACACTTGTAGGTATGAGCCAGTCATCTTACCTGCGGGTTGCAGCCAGCAACTTGTTTACGGTTATGTCAGTTTGAAATGGAATTGGTAGGAAGACGAAGTTATTGAGTGTGTGCGTCTGTGCCTGTCTGCATGGGCAAAAGTTAAATTAAAAAGCCCTTTAGCAAACACCGACCAACCAACCAACCAACCAACCAACCAATCAACAGTTGAGGGGTTCAGCCAACAACGACAATCAAAAACTGAAATGACAAACTGATAATAAAATTGTTTAATTTTGCTGTTGCTTGGTTTTTTTTATGTTGCTTTTACTTCTGTCTAAATGGTCATGGTTAATGGCAAAAGGAAGTTGTAATAATTTATTTTATTTTTACAATCAACGCCCAAATTGATCGTACATTCATGCTAAAAGACTCACCTGGCCCCAACCGGTTTTATTTTAAAATTATTTATAAGCAACAACAAGTAAAATTAATATGAAAAAAAAAAACAGAAATAAAAAAACATTTAAGCAAGAACGCAATATTTGCATTTTATAACTAAAAATTAAAATCCATTGACGCTTAAGTAATTTGAAATTTATATGAGTTTTGTGTAGTTATTTTTTATTTTTCTTTTCGCTTTTACAATTTGCGTACAAAAGAGAAAATGAAATGTCGAAATAAAACCTGTGAATATTTCACTTCCACTTTTTTGTTTCTCTCCTTGCAACCATTTTTTTTCGTATTCATTCATTTTGTTTGTTTTTATTTTCGAAAATTCCCGGTAAATCGTTTTTCATAGTTGTTTGCGCCAGTTGTAAAGGTAACTTGCGTTTGTTTGGCTGTGTGTGGAAATATTTGGGTATGCAGGTATGTGACTACTACAAACACACAATCAAGTGCTAAGCATGTACTCATATGTACTCTTGTACTATCGAAAAATAACTCATACAACAATAATAATCTTCAACATCATCCATCCATAGAGAATACTTCAAATCCCCCAAGTATTTCGTAACAAAAAATAAAATAAAAATTAAACCAAACGAATAAATTTGTATATGCTGCGAGCGAGCAGGAGCGGAGAATGTAAGAAAATCGTGCGAGTACTAGCAACAAATTAATCCCACTTCACACTAGTCAAGTCTTATTGCTAAGCTTATCACTTTTTCTTCTTTGAACTTTCATCGGCGTTCACACAATGCAAGTCTTAATTGTTAACATTACGAATGAGAAAGCAAAACGTATTGGCAGTCAGTGTTGCCACTTTAGGGTGTTTGCCCCCCAAAATGGGGATTTTTTTCTCGCGATTGGGGATGCAAATTTCGTATTGGGAATCTTTTTGTTGGGGATGATAACCAAATTTAAGGGGGTTTTTGGGGAATTTTTTTATAATTGAAGGTAACAAGAATGTTTTTTTGAACTAAGAAATATGCGTCTGGCAAGTCTAAAAATGTGTGTTAGTATTCATAGTGAACGGTTTCTAATAAAGAAGAAGTATCAAGGCAGATTAACCAATACTGAACACTACCAAAACAAAAATACGCAACAAAATGCAATCAGGGCAATTATGAATAAAGTTCCGAGGGAAATTTTTCCCTTTTCCAATTAGAATTTTTTATTTTCCCTATCATTTGCCATTAGTTGGAATTAGGGATGGGCAAAAAATATCGATATATCGAAATATCGATATTTGAGGAAATAAATATCGATATTTATCGCCGATATTTCAAAAAACGATATATCGATACATCGATTCTTATTTACGAGTATCGGGTTTCGATATTTTGAGGAGCTCTATAAATTTTAGCCGTTTTGAACTGTACGATATTGGCACCACAACTACTGATGCAAAGAAAAAAAGAGAAATTTCCTAATAATAATAACAGCTAATGCGCAACTATAAACTGATCCCACTAAGTCAGGTGACTTTTATTTGTAACGTAAGATAAATGTGAAATTTGGCTTGTGTGTGTTAAGAATTTAAAAAATTTAATTTTTACTAGAAAAACATAAACTATATTGAAATATAACAATGGACGATGCAAAACGTATCACTTTAGTTACCGTTCTGGTCAGAAACAGCTGATAATTTATTTGCAGAAAAAGTAACTATTAAAATTTAGAAATAGAACGGCAACAGAAAGTAAAGACTAACGAAGCCTTAAGGAGCTACAGTAGGTTACGTCTTTGATATGTGCTATGAAAAACAGGTCAAAATATTTATGCCACATACTGAACTCTTCTATTTTTAGTTTCAATCAAATGTCAAAATATATATGCCGACTGGTGTAAAAGTTTCTAGTTTCTGTTTCTTTAAATTAAAATGATTAATTGCATAGGTATTTTCGTAGGGAAAAGTTTTTACGTACATACATATGTAGGTATTTTTCTAAAAATCTACTGACAGCACTGACTGACTTAATTTTTAAAGCAAAATAATAAAACGCCACAATTATTGTCTGTACAAATTAGTTTTTTAAGCGGTTTTGACCAAAAATATATATATATTTTGATATTTATACGCAATAAATGCAATCTGAGTATAAAATCATTTACATATGTATGTATGAATGGGTGTGTTCGTAAGTGCATCACAGCGCTGCAAATGGAATTTTAAATGTCCCAAACTGGTTCACTGAAATAGATAACGCACAAATAAATGTCAAATATGGTGTACAGGCATGATTACATCTAAAACAGATTATCAGCGAACTTGTACTGCACTTTAAAAAGAAGTTTGCACGTATGATGCAGAGCAGTGCTGCATTTGCGAACACAGCCTATGTATGCATTTATATGATGCTTTTTTTGTTAAATTTTTTATTTCAATTTGTATGCAAAAAATATCGATACATCGAAATATAGATGTTTTCAAAACATATATATCGATACTACTCAAAAATATCGATACGATATATATCGATACATTTTTTTAATTTGCCCATCCCTAGTTGGAATTGTTCCCCGGGAAAAATTTCTCACGGAATTTCATTCATAATTGCCCTCAATACGACTTGTTGGAAGTATGCTCTTCATAAAATAAATACACACTTTAAAAATAGTTCAATTGTTACAAAATTTAGTCCTGCTGAAATGCTAAAGCTTTTTATTACAAATACTATGTAATACAAAGTTTCTGAGGCTGATGAATCAGAAGATTTCGATTCTGTAGTTTTTGAAATCGTAAACTTTGGTTAAAAATTTATTTATACTTGTGTAGGTATATATTAAACTATGTGTAATTTTTTCTTTACAAGTTTTATAAGTACAAATTAAATTTATATGAATGTAAATATACTCGTAGCTATCGATATAAATGAATTTTATTGAATAAATATGTTATTTTTGTCATTATTTTTCAAATAAAATTAAAAAAAATTAATTTTTTTTACAAAAGAAAAAATTTGAATAAAAAAAATTTAATTTGGGGATTTTTGGCGATAAGCTGTAGAAAAAAAAACTGGCAGCACTGTTCACAGCTGAGTACCAGTGATGACAACTTTTTTGGTTCTAAAAGCACATCAAAAAGAGCACAAAAAAGCGTAATTTTGAGATCTAAAAAGCATAAAAAGCACTAACGTAAAAAACGATTGAAGACTCAAACGGTTGAAGTTTAATAAGGTTTAATATTTTCTAAGCTATTCTCTATTTCGGCAATATTATCATCTTAAATGAAATATATCAGACGAAAAAGGTATGCTCTACACTGAAAATTTAAATATACATATGTACCAAGTTTTCATTAAAATAATTTTAAGAAATACACAAATTTCTTAAAAGCACTACTTAGTGCTTTTTCTTAGTTTGGCACTAACGCTCAAAATTTGGCGTTTTGAGTGCTCAAAAACCACTAAAAATAGTGCCAAAAGCACCAAGTTGGCATCGCTGCTGAGTACTCGTATATTTTCCCCTCGTCTCTCTCTCTCTCTCCTACAAACTAATCAGCTTAGCAATAAGACTTGCATTGTGTAAACTAGGACTTGCAATTAATTTTTCAAAAATATGCAAAAATCCATTTCAGTATACTGTTTGTAATAAATATTTAACTGAATAAGGGATAATAAATCAGTCAAAGTTTAAACGCTGGTTTAGTTAAACTAAACTCAAATTTGTATGTAGTTTAAACTCAACAGGAGTAAATCAGTGAACCGTACCTTATGTGTAGTTTAAAAAATAATATTGTGGCAGCACTAGAATAAATGTCAAAAGACAGCTGTTTTGCAGCAGGCTATCAATTCTTTCTACAATCAAAAGGGCAAAAAAGTTAAGAAATTTTAATTAAAGGTCGCCAAATTTTACTGAGAAAGGAATTATATTTATACCTGGCGAAGTGAAATAGTATAAAACAATAATAGAGTGTAAGAAAAAGTAGAGGCTTGGAAAAAATTTGAGTGCTCCTTTAATGCAAAACATATGGTCTGTAAGTAAAAAAAACCATATGGCCTGCATTGGTAGTTTAAACGCCCAATTTTATGCGTTTACAGATGGTTTAAATACTGTATTGATTTTTAGATTTGCTAGTTTAAAGACATTTTAAACCAAAAATAGAGATTAACTTGAACTGATTTATTAGCCCTAAGTAAAATAATAATTTGAGATTAATAGTGCATTAAGAAATCGTCGCGGTGGTTACTGGTTTGCCGCAGTAATAATGTATTCTTAATATACTGTGCGACAAAACAGTGACCACCCGACGAAATGTTAAACTTGTGCAGTTTTTGTTGAAGTTAACCAGGAATTTTTTTTTTTTTTAAGTTATGAATAGTTTTTTGGTAAATTTTCTTTAAAAGTAAATAAAAATATATCACTGCTAATTTAATAAGTTTGAATTTGTGAGTTGACGAAGTTAAGCTCGTTTTAAACGACTTCGAAAAATAAGAAGGATCTCAATTTGGTTGTACTTTGATATATTTTTCTGAAGATAAATATAATGAGACTCGACCAGCCGATACCACAGATCATACCAGATTTTAAGAAAATTACTTATGCCGGCCATACACTACACAAGTTCAGTGCTCAAGTCTGGCATTGCTTAAACTAAGCTCGTGACACACACTATACAAGTAAACTGTGCAGTTTTTATTTTAATGCCCCATAATGCAGGTGATTGATTCTTTGTATAATTCTAGGAACTCTGTCCTGAATATTTTTTCTGCGCTCATTTATTGTTTTGAACTCTTAAAAAATCACGAAACAACTGAGCGTTTGCAACATACACTACACAAGTTCACTGTACAGTTTTGCAAACTTGAGCAAATATCAAAATCGTTTTGATATTTACTCAGTTCATTGCGTAAATAGCACAACCATCCCCCTACACTACACAAACGCACTGTACAGTATCAGACTTGTGCAGTGAACTTGTGTAGTGTTTGGCTGACATTACGAAATAAATTCAGTAAAGTGTGACTTTGACTCGCACACAAAGTGTTCCGTACGGACACTACATATGTAACACTATACGCTCGCGAGCTTTAGCCTATATAATCGAATATCTTACCTTATTTTATCTTTATCCTATTTTATGCCCCTCTTAGTTGAAAAGTTAAGCAAGAGCGTGCGCTTCTGTGAAGTTTATATTGACGGAATAAATGTGAATAAAATTTGCCAACAACAACACGGGCTACTACAATTACAACAACAATTGTGGCAATAAGAGCTAAACTAAAACGTTCCTTTTTTTATTGTTTTGTTGCTGTTGAAAATAAACAAATTTCATTGCATTTTTTCTTTCATTATATTTTTTTTTGCGTTTAGTGCAGGAAATCCAAATGTAAACAACAATTTGGGGAAAGAATACACTAAAACTTATGAAATGGTGAAGAAAGGCGGAGTGTAGTAAAATAAGAAGATGGAGTGGTAAACCTTTATGCAGCGGCAGGGCCAATTTTGGGATCTGGAAAGCCAGTAAATTGTGTGTTATAATGACCGCCAAACGATCGTCTAAAAGTAGAGAATTTATTTTTGTTACAAATTATTAAAATTGTCTAGTCTTACTTAGCAGACCAAATTCCTTCTCATTCAGTAGTGTGGTGGTGGGGCCCCCAAGTCTTTAGTTAAACATCTGCAGTTTGTTTTTTCACTGCTTATTGTAAAAATTTGTTCAAGCATTTTCTTCAAAAACTTTTTAAAGTTTTTTCCTTAAAACGTTTGTAAAGCTTTATAATAAAAAAAAGCAAAACTTTTTAACGGTTTTTCCTTATTTTTATGATTTTTTTTAATTAATTCCCCTATTTTTCAAAAATTCAGACATATTTTTTGTAAAATTTTTCTCAAATAAATTTGTAAAAATTAAAAAATTTTCTTTTATTTTAAATATTATTTAATTATTTTTAATTTCTTTTAAATTTTTTCGTTTAGTCTTTTTTTAAAGAATATTCATAAAAAAATAAAATGAATTTGAAATCAATTTTAGGAAAATTTTGTATGAAAAATTTGAAATAAAATAAATTTCAAATTAATTAAAAATTTTATGAATATGTGGGCTTAAATTAAATATTTAATTTAGAATATTTCTTAGCAGCTTCTCAAAAGTTTTTGATGAAAAAAGCAAATTAACCTTACTAGTCTTGTTTTTTTTTTCGTGACACGAACACGCACTACCCAACACGACGTGTTCGTGACAAAAAATCTGATATCGTGAGTGTTCGGATTGTTTCGTGTTGAGCAAAATTAATTTTAGATCTTAGATTTAAAATATGTATGAGTGTATTTCAAGTAGAGAAAAAATTTAATATTTTGTATCGTCAAACACAACACCCGCATATTTGTGCATATTGTATGGGCCTCTGAAGCTTAAAGCTCTCTCTGTACATAAACTGATGGTATTAGCTGTGGTGGCAGATAGTATCAGCTGGCAGTGCCAACTTGCTGCCATATTTTAAAAAGCGACTCTTGAAAAAAATTAATTACATTTTGTGATTTTCAAATATCATACCAATAATGTTTCGTGCGTGTTGTGCAGTATCGTGTTGACAAAATTTTTCGCGCCCAAAATTCGACACGCGCCCATCTCTAATCCTTACTAATATTTTAAATATGAAAGTGAGTTTTTTGATACGCTTTCACGCCCAAACCGCTAAATCGATTTTGAAAATTCTTTCACCAATGGAAAGCCACATTATCAGAGTCAAACATACCCTATTTTTTATCCGGTTCGGAACCGGTTTTTCTTATTTGGTACGGATTTTCAAACCTCTAAACCGATTTTGAAAATTCTTTCACCAATGGAAAGCCACATTATCAGCGTCAAACAGGATTTTTTTATATTTGGCTCGGATGTTGTCTGAAAAACAGATTTTTGGTCTGGTTAGGGTAATTTTCGTTCTGGGTTTGATTGATTAATGAGTTTTAAATCCTGGTTTTTATTCTTTTTTTTAAATTTTTTAATGCTATTTAGTTTTAATCGTTTTGTTAACAATATCAATGAGTAACACATAACATAACATTCATTAATTTTTAGTATATTTTCCAAAATATCAGATCAACGCGAGCGGAGCCGCGGGTAAAAACTAGTTAAAATAAATATAATTGAATTTTATTTTGAAATTTTAAGAATTTTTTTGAAGACATATGCCCTAATTCTGTTATTTATTGTCTATGCTATTGTATATTACTTTAATTTAACTTTGATGTTTTAAAAACATGGCAATAGTATTTTTATTTTTCATTATCAAAGACAACAACCATTTTTGAAGAAAATAATTTAGAGAATTCAAAGACAAGAACTCAGAAGCATTTTCAAACAAAAACGTCCTAAATCTTACTAAATTAAGGCATTAATTAAAAGATATTTGTTTAAATTAAATTTTGTTTTTAAATAAAGAAAAAAAATATTTTAAATAAAAATTACAAAAAAAAATCATGAATTTAAAAACAAAATTACAGAAAATTCCAAAGATTCAAAAAGCAGTAAATAAACTTAAAATGTAGTGAAAAAATATCTTTAAAAAAATTGAAAATCTTAAAAATCCAAAGAAAAATAAAAACAATTAAGGAAAAAAATTAAAAAATTTAAGAAAAAAATGTAAAAAAAATTTAAAAATTTTATTAAAAGCGTGCCAAAATATGTGCTTAACCACAACAAATAAATTTTTTAAATTAAAAAATATTTAATGAAAAAATATAAAAAAGCAATATATCGCACCCTAAATACAAAAGGGGCACAACTCAAAATTATAAAAGTGCTTTTGCTTTTTTATAAAACGTAATTGAAGAAATTTATAACGACCCCAACAATTTCTTTTGCAATACAGTCTTCTTGAAGAATATAAAATACCATTATGGTTGTTTTTATGTGACATACTTGCGTCATTTGTACAGTATCAACAGTTGTTTGCAACTACTCAGCATCTGAAATTTTTTGAGTTGTGCCCCTTTTGTATTTAGGGTGCGATATGTATACTTGAAAATTAAAAAAAAATATTTATAATAAAAAAACTTTACTTGGAAAATTTTAAATAAACTAAGGAAAAAATAAATAAATCTTAAACATTTTATGAAAAGTTAAGCAAAATAATTCTGCCAAAAAAACCGACTTCAGTCCAAAGATCTGATAGAACATATTCGAAAAAAATGTATGGGACCAAACTGGAAGTGAACTCTTTCAAACAAACAAAAATCAATAGATGGTTAAAAAGAAGTGCGTGAAATATAAAATAAAATTTAAATATAACAATAAATTTTAATGGACGTAGCCCCCCTCCATTTTTTCAACTTTAAAATTGTGTAATTACAAGAACAAGCAAAGGTTCGCAGCAATGAATATCATCAAATCAATTTAAAAAATTTGTGGGCGTGCCTCCACCACTTTTTTACAATGCGATCCATTGAATTTTTGTCTCAGACAAAAATGAATTTTTACAATCGGTCTAAAATGTAACGACTTATGAAGAAACAATGTCAGCAAAAAAAAAAAAAAAGAAAAATATAACAGACGAATTGATAGCCCCCTCCTTCCTTTTAAGTCGCTTGAAAATAAACTTAATTGTCTTGACAAAAATTTAAGAAACTGTTAACAAAAAACTAAAATTATTTTCTAATTAAAATTTGTGAAGGGCCTTAGGTACGCTCCACCAGTACTTTTCATGCCACGGAAATTCTATAAGCACTTTAACATTGTTGTACATGCAAAAGTTCAAAAAAATTTACATTTTGCATACTCGGTGCACGAGCATTACGAACACTAAATGTGAGTTGATGGAGTTTGGGGTTTCTTTATGCATGAAACGAAAACCACGTACGGAATATACTCGTACGAGTTCCAGGGAACCATGAAAAAAACAATTTGCACTACAATGATTCGCAAAATGTTTGAACGCACGACGTTCACCCATCAACAAACAGTCAAACCAGCCAACTGTTTGTTCTTACACAAACACACACAAACACACACATACACGCACATATACACACATACACACACCTTTCAACTGTAAGTACACACATGAGTCACAACCAATGCGACCACGTCTTTTTTTTAAGTTTTGCAATGCATTTCAATTCAATCGGTACACAAAAATGTGCAAGAGTGGGTTAAAGTTAAAATGTTCACGTGCCTGTAGGGAGGGTCGGTGGAAAACTACGAAAAATAAAACTGATTTTAGTTTTAACTTGCCATTTTGTAGTCGGAGTAGTGCAAACATTTTGTAGCAATTTGTTTGAGATTTTTTTTTTGCAATTTTTTGTATGCATTACAGCTTGAAAGTTGAGTTTATGTCTTATTTTTGGTATCTCTTCTGTGACAGTGTGTCATGTTTTACACCTTCTCTTAAATAATGAATTGATAAATAATGAATATGTTTATAATATTAAAATATTTCCCAGCCTTTTTTTCCTTAACGTTTTATGCCTAAAATTTTGGCTGCCACTCCGTGCAAGAATAAGCAATTATTGTTTAATTTATGTTAATTTATGCCAAATTTTACTGAGTCTGGCAGCTTTGGCAGTGATAGAATTATTTTGCTTGGTTGTGTTTTCATTAGCATTAGAATTTTAAAAGAACTAAATTTTACTTCAAACCGTAAATGTTTTCATATATAACATTTGGCAAAAGTTTTTTCAAAAGTTGTATAATATTTTATGCTAAATACGAGTACATATATTAAAGTCTGGCAGCTCTTCGGGGAAATGTGCCTGATGATAAGCTTCTTTTGTTTAGTTTTTCATTAGCATAAGCGTTTCTGCTGAAAATGCATTTGCTTAAATCCATGACTAAGCAAATATTATTGCAATGTTTGCATAAAATCTTTTGCAAAAGTTTTTTAACGCATTTTATTTTCTGAATAATGTATGCAAAACGTTGTTAAAGTTGGCAGCTCTTAGGGTTAATGCATTAAAGCTGGTTATTTGATTTTTTTTGTCTATCATCAGCAGCTTTTGAAAGTTTGTGTAATATTTTTATAGCTATGCTATTTATGTCACGACACAGGAGCTAAAACATGATTTTCGTAACAAAAATAATCGACACTATTACAGTTATAAAATTATTCTTTTTGTTTGGATTTCTTTGTACTTAAAACCAGAGTACGAAAATAAACGAAAGAAATTGTTTGATTTTGTTTTGGTTCGTTCTTTGAAGTGAGTGAAACAAAAACAAAGCAAAAACAATGAGAACGATTGCTCAGCTTGTTTTTAATTTGTTTTTGCACATGAGCACAAACCAGAGAACACAGCCGATGGGCTGTGAGCCGGCTAACAGCCGCCGCCGGCCACAAAAAATACATTAATTTAATCGTGCACCACTGGAAAATAAATTAATGGCAGATAAATGGAAACGTTTTGAAATATTTGCAGCGAATTTGACATCATCATATAATATAATTTTATTGCATTGTTATTTAACACATTACGTTTGTTTTTATAGCTAAGTAGCATAGCTATAACCGGGTGTCTTTAGACACCTCCCTTCTTTTTTTTAATTTTACTCAAGGAAAGATTTACAATTTAAGGTAAGTTTTTACATTTATTTAAGGACAATGCAAATTTTTAGATGTATTGAAAAAATCCTGTTTGATTGATCGACTCCCAGATTCCTTTCGAGTTATATTCCCAAATGGAACATTTTCATCCCCAAAAATCCACAAATGAAATGATGAAATTTAATTGTCATGTCACTTCTTATAAAGGGTGTTTTTTTTTGTAGAGTGACACAAGTTTAAATCATAATAAAACAAGGCTGGCGCGTAGAGGGAGCAATCTGGAACACCAGTTTCCAACAAACTTTTAGCAGCATTTGCGGCCGTATTTCGCCGATAACTCTTCGAATATTGATTTCCAGGTGTTTAATTGTTTGTGGTTTATCTACGTAGACAAGTGAGTTAACATAATACCAAAGAAAATAAGCCAATGGGGTTAAATCACACGATCTTGGTGGCCAATTAATTGGGTCGTTACGTGAAATTATTTTTTCATCAAAAGTTTCTTTGAGTAAATCAATTGTAGCGCCCGCTGTGTGGCATGTGGCTCCGTCCTGTTGGATTAATGCCACTTAATTGAGGTACGAAAAAATTACAAATCATGGTTCCCATACCGTTCACCATTGACAGTAATATTCTGATAATCATCGTTTTTGAAGACATATGGGTCAATTAGTCCGCCAGCCCATAAAGCGCACCAAACAGTAATTTTCTGTGAATGTGATGGTGTTTCGACAAAAGCTTGTGGAGTCTCTTCACTCCCAATGCGACAATTCTGCTTGTTTACGTACCCATTCAACCAGAAATGGGCTTCATCGGAAAATGGAAGAAGTGCACGATGACTTTGACGAATAGAAGAATTATTTTGATTACAAATTTCGATTCATAATGAAATTTCAAAGCAAACTAAACAAAAAGCAATTATCAGCTGTTAAATGGGTGCTCAAATAAAGCAGTGATGCCAACTCAAACTTGTGACACGCTAAAAAAACACCCTTTATATAATTTCATGTATGTATTTCATAAATTTCTATATCAAGTTGAGTAACAAAATAAAAAATTTTGTATTACAGTTCTTTTGGCCTATTCCGACTTCGACTACGATGTTTTTATAGTATATTAAAGCACATCGAACAATTTTTTCTTTAATCTAGGATTAAAATGGCATATTCGCAAAACGTATGGGTGGGCTTTGTCATTTCTTTTTTTTTTTTGTGTTGAAAAGTTAGCGGCATATTTTTTTAACTTATCTTCTTATAATTAAAAAAAAAAAACAATATGTAATATAATGTATGTGTGTATAAAAAATCTCCTAGGTTAATTTAACCAATTTCAATTGTCAAGCTTACAGTTTATGACAATTCTTGTTGCAGCTTTCAATAACTAAATTTTGTTTGACTAATTTAGCCAATTGAAATTTGTTTCTTTTTTTTAAATAAATTATTTTATGATTGAAACAACTAACCTGAAGTTGTTGTAGTTGGAAACGAACAAATTTTGTAGTTAAAGCAACCAAGATAAATTGCAACTGCTTGAGATGGTATGAGAACAAGGCATTTCAATATGTTGGTTCGTTTTTAAATCAAATTCTACAACCTGAAACTATATTTATTTTTTGCAATTACTTGTTTATATATTTCAATGGCAAATTCAATAAAATTTACTGTTTTTCTTGGTTAATCTAATAGATACACACAGTTGAAAATTTAGACCGAAAAAGTTGGTCTGAAACGCCAACGATAGAAAATTCGTTGCACAACGAAATTTTCGATGCGCATGAGGGAATTTTGCATTCCATACTGATGCGAAGACCGAAAACCGAACGCAATTCATAATAAAGGCCTTTGGCTTCCAAGGATTTACTAATACAACTGATTACCATCAGTAATTGCACTACATTTTCTTGATTCAATTTTGAATCAACTCTTTAAGTAGAAATAAAAGCAGTCATACTCGTTTTATTTATTTTTTCTTCATAAAACTGAGTATCATCATGACAGTAAATTAAAATGAAAAGCACTCAAAGAAATTCTAAGGCACGTGGCAGTGACAGGATTTAAATACGAGTAGTAAACACAGTCATGCTTTAATAATCTTGCTTAATGTATTTATGTAAGTATCATCTATTGGTATTAGATTTCATTACATAAACTTACTAGACCACATACAATGTATATACATACATAACTACTGTGACATCTATAAATTTTATTTAAAGTAAAAAAGAAAAAAAAAATAATAAAAATTTATTTTTAAACTCACCATTCAAAAGTCATTTATCGCCTTAAACTAAAGTAAATTATTCCCAGCAAAAAGAGAAAATAATAATAATAATTATTATTATTTATTATATATTTACTCACAGAAAACAAATCACGAACTTTGAAAAGGAGCAGGAGGTGCAGGACGAGAAATATGCTTGTGTGTACATAAACCAAATACATACAAACACATATTGAGGTTAAAAGGATAAAAACTAAGACCTCATTTACTTGTTTACTGGAAAAAGCAAAAAAAAAAAAAAAAGAAAAAAGAAGGAGAAACTAGAGAATGAAATTTATAATAAAAAGCAAAAATAATGCAGTTGCATATTTTACAGTTGACAGTTAATCAGGTCAAATGGGTTGCATAAAAGTTTAAAAGAATTCAAAGTCAATTTTTCCCCAGCCAGTTTAAAGGAAGAGGGCTACTGAACAGTAGTAAAATATTATTGTGATATCTCTTTTAACTTGATAGAAAGGAGGAAATTACACAGAACAAAATTGCATAGGTTAATCTAACCAATAATCGAAGTAAATTTTTCGCCAGCCAGTTTAAAGTAAGAGGAGGGCTACGGAAGCAATATATTACTGTGATATCTTTAGTAACTTGATAGAAACGGAGAAATTACACAGAAAAAAATTTCATTGGTTAAACTAACCAATAAGATTTCATGTGAATTGTTAATGTAATTTGAATTAAATACATTTTATCTAGATACTCTAAACAACCTTAATTTTTTAGCTGTTTTTATTAGTCTAAATTTCTGTTGCAACAAACTATTTTTCGAAGTGCCTTAAGCAATTTTAAATAGTTGCTAAATTGATACAATAAATCTTGGTTGAAATAACCAAGTTAAATTGTTATGGTTTATTAAACTTATTTTTATTTTTTGCTAAAATAGGTCACTCTTTTACTGCAAATAAATATATCTTTTGCAGTTAATTTATTTGCTTATTTTTCAATACGATATTTAATAACAGTAGAATCTCGATAATTCGTTATCGTTGGCATCGACTGCTTTTAATGAGTTAGAGGAGTTTTCGCATAAAGAGATTTCGATTAAACGAGGTTAAAATACCAGAAGCGATTTATAGAAGTTTGAATTTAATGAGGTGAGTTTTTCACTGAAATTTTTATATCACACACTTTACAAAAACTTGAAAGATATGTGCCCTTAATTATGAAAGTGTTTAAAGTCATGTATTTCTTTTGTCGAGATATTTAGCAGATTAAATGTGAATAAATCAAAAAATATTTTTGTAGTATTCAACATTTTAAATCAGAGTTGTACTAGTCTCGATAAATAGAAATTTATTTAATATTTATTGAAAATTTATTGAAATTCTTTTTACATTAAAGGCCAATTCCACGATGTCGACAACGTTCAACTTGTCTCACACTTAAATTCAAAACAAAAATAAATTTTAAGTAAATTTTGTTGTTGTTTCAAATGTGAGTGCGCGTCAAGTCGAACGTTGTCGACATCGCGAGACAGGACCTTATTTAATCTCCAGTTATTCCAGTTGTCAACATCGATATCACTTCAATACAATATAAAAAAATTGGCGCTTGTCTACACGCTCTTGAGAATAATTTTGTGAATATTTCGAAGCCAAAATGCACATGACTTACACCACATTCATAATTGAGGGCACATATACAATCTTGAAAAGCACTTCCAGAAAGATAGTTAAAGGCAAGAGAAGAAGAAGAAGAAGAAGAGAGTGTTTAGGATTTAGAGGGGTCTAGTCAGACTTTGAAGTACAAAAAAATAAATACAAATTAACGAGGGACCAAAATGTAAGGAATCTTTGCTAACTAAAGAGTTTTCTTCAGTGGACCAGCCGTTTCTTTCGAGTTTTTGAGGCTTTTGAATTAACGGGGTATGAATTGTCGAGGTTTGACTGTAAAACTTAACTTATTTTTTTTTTGGTTAACTTAACAAATATACAGTTGAAAAAAAGTGAACCCAAAATTACAACGAAGGTTAATTTAACCAATTTCAGTTGTTGATTTTACTGTAAACTAAAGTAGGTTTTTGTGCTTTAAATGAACAAATCGTGCCATAACAGCTAAAAAAGCTTAAGCGACATAATTTTCTAACTTAATGTTTTGACCAAAATCGATTATTTGCGATCGTAAATAGTCGATTTTCATCAAAATAACGAAGTCCGAAAAATGTGTCGCTTAAGCTATTTTAGCGGTTATGGCTCGAAATAATGCATTTGTTTAATATATAAAATGTTGGTTTTTAAGTTACTGCCAAACAAATTGTCATATTTTCTTTTTTAAAATAAAGATAAATTTTTGTTTGTTTTGTTTCTTAGAGCTTTTAAAAAAAAATTTGGACTGAAGTCTACTAAAAGATTCCTTAAGCAGGAACGAAATGCATATGGATGGTGCTTTAACCAAATAAACAAACAAACAAAACTTCCGTATTCATAAAAAATAAATTCGGCGGTTTACAAAAGGTTTGAAAAACAAATTTTTTATAAAATTTTTTTTTCAGCGGTTTGTAAGCCAATATTATTTTTCATAAATAAAACATTAACTGCCTGGCTCACAAATTTTCTTATTTTGTTTTTGATTTCAATATAAATAAGCGAACGAATATTTTTTGTCGACATCGTGAGCCAGGCAGTTAATGTCAAATAAATATACTTACGTATTTCTTACATAAATATGTTTTTCTCTTAAGTAATATTTCATAAAAAAGTTAACATCGTGGTATTTTAGCAATGAATTAACTTAACAATGTGCTTTCAAAAGCTCCTAATTTTTGTGTTCAGTAAATAAAGTGTCTGAGTTGATAAAAATTGTACACCGGGGACTTTTTAATTAATTGCAAAATGTATTCGAATGCACAAAAAACTAAAATGTTAAAAGCTAAAAACCTAACATTCGGGTATGTTCTGTATTCTACGTAAAATTAAAAAGGTGTGGAATACAAAACATACCCGATTATGATTTCATTCTTTTAACTTTATTTATAGTTTCGGCTACTTACATATTTATATATGCCAATTACTTGTTCCACAGTAGCAAGTGTTTTGTGCCAAATAGGGGCTGTGTAAGTTTAAAAATGAAGAAAAAAAAAATTATATTTAAAATTTACTAACTTGTTAGTTATTGTTTTAAATCTAATTTTCATTTTGTTTTTCAAATTACTTCATGTGTGAGTTTTTAGCCCACATTTTCCCACTTTAGTGAACAACATTTTCCTATTTTTTTTTTCCATACCACAGTATTACGTATGCAGTAAATATGTATTTTTATACATTTGTTGTTCACACTGACCTACAAAACCAATTATGACATTATTAGCTGGCAGCCCGAGGAGAGGGGTTGGAGCTTACAAGCAGCACTGTAAAACAAAATTCTAGCAGGATTTGTGTTTGCATTAAAATAGCAGTGTTTGAAAATTAAGAAAATATATCGCAAACGTTTTCTGCAAAAACAAAAAAATATATATTTTTTTCAAGTGGTGTACAATCCTTATCAAATCAGACACTTTATTTACTAAACACTGGTATTAATAGCTTTGAAACACGCACAATGTTAAATAATTCACAGCTGAATACCACGATGTTAATCTCGCTACTCTTCACTCAATACTGACTCCACTGACTCTTGACTGACTCGTTAACACAATAATGATATTTTGGCCCAGCAGAATTTTAGCAATGGTCCAGAAATTCACAGCATATTCTACAGCTTCTTAAACATCAGCTTTCGATCACGCCAGTAGTTTGTGTTACAATTGATTGTGTTGGTTTCTGTATATGTACGTTGACAACAGAACATAATTCTAGAAGGATTATCAGTGTTGTTATTTGTATCTGGCGCACAGTGGGGCCTTTTGACTTTTTTCGTTGCAAAAATCATAAATTTTGAACTGATAAAGATATTTAAAAATTTTAAAAAGCATTTGAAAGGAATCTCCTTCAGCTTTAATATACATGATTTGCACGGTCATAGGTTAGACGCGGCACTGTGCACAGTGTCTGCTGTCGACTGTTTTTATTACAAACATCATAACTTTTAAGGTAAGAAAAATATTTAAATAAAAATTAGTATCATTATTGGCCATAGCTTTGTGGAGGCACTATGCACAGTGGTTTTTTTGTTGAAAACATCATAATTTTTGAAGTTACCAAGAAATTTGTAATGGGGAAAAAACACTTGATTTTTAAATCTTTTAGGATCAAAATAAGTGCTCCCTTATTGTGATAGGCATTGGACACGATGACACCTTTGACCTTTCTTGTCGCAAAAATTATACTATATTTTGAAGTAATGATATTTTTAAAATTTCTCAAACATTTAAAATACAACTTTTTGTGCTTTAAATGACATTCTCATAGGGAAGTCTAGAAAAAAATGATACTCTTATATAACATGTTATATTAATATTACTCTTTTTATTTATATTACAGATAAAAATTATTGAAATATTTTTAATACTAATGTTAATTTTCAACTTCTGCTGATACTTCAGTAACTTTTACATTAGATGGTACTGCTTCTTTTTGGCAGAGGTAACCTTTTTATATCCAGGAAGAACATTCACATTATGATTCTTTAAAGAGGTTCGTAATATATTATATTGACAATCCCAAGTCCATAAATAACGCTAAGACTTCTTCTATGCTATACTTTGTGGGTAATGCATTCGGAGGAGTTGGAATACTTTCTTTAATCCTTCGTAGTCGATCTGGGCTGGCAAGCTCCACAGCTTTTGTAATATCAGACCTTGATTTATCTTTATCTTTTACGTACTTAAGACATAATGCTTCTGACAGATTCGATGTAGATATATCTTTTGTAGCATTTTGAAGTTTACGTTTTTTTGTGTACTCCGAACACTCGTTTATAGTTTTAGCAGGCCTTCCTTTTCTGCTGTCCAAGGATGTATGCGGTTCTTCGATGTTTTCAAAAGTTGTTACTCCATTTAGCCAGTCTGAGTACTTTTCCATAAAGGTTTTTGTCGTACGGTTTGAGGCAAGCCATTTTCTACGAATATCCAAGAAAACGAAGTGAATTTTGTTTTTAACATCCTTTTCGTGGTATCCTGGTAAACCATGCAATTTTTCCACAATAGCCAAATTAAATACATTTTCATTATGTGATTTTCTAAATAACTCGAACAATTCCGAATTTTGAAATGACATTATGAGTTCTGGTACTGATCACTACTTTTGCAAAGTAAAACCTTAAATTACCTGATTTGCGAAACTTAAATCTAGGCCACAATTAACTGGATTATATAACATAAGAATTTCCGTATTGGAAATTCTAAAAAAAATTTTTATTTTCTGCGGGCAGCACGACCGCACTTTATTGAAAATAAACTCTTAACTAAAACTTACAATCATTTTTAATTTATACTAAATTGAATAACCTAATTCTTAATGTGGCGTGATACTGTTAATAAGAAATAATTACATTATTGCATTCTTGCACTTTTACATTTTACCAATTTATTGGGAAATACTTATTTGTTTAAACTGACATTATTAACTATAGACGCTGATTAAGCTTTTGTGCATTGCAACATACTCTACTTGCATTTATAAAAAATATGATTACTAATAATTTAATAAAAAAAGAGTTCGTTAACTTTGTTGGAGTTAACTTATACAACTGCAGTTTTTATTTTACTTAGTATAAAAACCAAGTTTTAAGACTACCTGCATATTTTCATAATATGTTTTAAATTTAAATAAATAAACAAATTGTAATAGTTATGCCTACCTGATTGGCACAGCAAAATATTGTTTATCATTTATATGGGATTCATACTATGACTTTTTATGGTGACTTTTGAAGACTTTATTGACGAATGGTGTACAAAGGCTATCAACTTAAAAGAGAATTAAAGAAAAATGTAGGGAAAAAGTCACTGCGAAAATTTCGTATTAACGAGAAGCAATAAATATTAGTAACAAGTGATGCAGTGAAAACAATTTTATGGAGAGAATAATTTCTTTTCATATTTGGAACGCATCTTTGTTACATATGTATATAAAATAATTTTTTATCTTTTAGTAATAAAATACATTTTATAACATAAAGTACAAGTTATTTTTCTCTTATTTTTGTAAAAAAAAAAGAAAACTAAGATTTGATCTTTTTATACGATTATATATATTTCAATGAAATAAGGCTACATACATATTTCTAAGTAGGCACATATGCATACATTAACAAAAATATGTCAATCAGTTCCACTTATATTTACATTTTTGTGCTGTAAGATAACATAAAATATAAAAAATATTAAAATTTTGGTAGCTTTTTTCCTTATTTGGTAATTTTTTTTTTTAATTTTGGTTGCAAAAATATCTTGGCTGTGGCAGCGCTGGCTATAAGATTGTAACATCTTTCATCAAATTTCAAGAAAACCTGTAATTTTTTGTGGCCGAATTCAGCTTAATTATTTAAAGTACTGTGTAGTAAATATGCTAAGAAAATATGGGCGTGACCATTTTTGCCCATTTTTAGATATTCTCTATTTTATTTGTAAAAAGTACCTAAATATAGGGTGTCTGAAAAACGGAAACTGCCGAAAATGTAGGGTATCTGGTGGACATTTTCTTCCTTTTTTTAATAAACATTAAATATACCTTTAAAACAATACCAAAAAGTAGTGATCACATGGCAATATTTCTGACAATTCAATTCTAATATGTTTTTTTTTTCTCAAAATCACATTTTTTTGGACTTTCTAAAAAACTGTCGACTTTAAGCAGCTCCACCACCTATAATTCTTATCCAATTAAGAAAAACGTTTTTGAATTCTGATCAGTGAAATGGTGTTAATACGATGTGTTCATTCATTTTACAAAATTTTGTCATCAAATTTTGTATTTTTGCCACGGTTTTTGGGAAAAGGCGCCACAGTGTGGCGTCTGCATTGGATTAAGTCCTTGTGTGCTTGTATATTCATTAATAAGTAGAACATTATGGTTGTTATTGTTTGTGTCTTTCGTCTGCATTAGCCTGAGCCTATTAAACACATTCCTTGCAGCAGGCTACCGACTGCAACCTGTCAAAAATTGAATGCTTGTGAGTACTTAAAAAAAAATACGTCAAAACTAATTGTTAGAATCTTTTTATTTTGGTTAACCTTTGATATTATTCTACAAAATTTTTCATTTTAAATTCAATTTCGTAAATTAGCACCTTGTAATACTCAACTAAAATTTCCAACCCAAGTGTTAGGCAAACCGTATTTGTTCATGTGTTTTGTTTGCACGTAATCATTGGCCACCAGATGCGGTAATGGGAAGAGCAAAAAGGTTTCACTACATGTGAATCTGTGATATATTCAGACAGTCAGTGCTGCTTTTATACAACATCTCTAAGTACGTTTTATGTCATTTCTCTTTTATGTTTGTCAACCTTTGTCATAAATAAGATTCTTTTTCAATTTCATTTTTTTTTTCGTATTATGAAAAAGTAGATTTGCTAACATACGTGTCATTTCCAAGACTTGAAAAAAATAGTAGACAAGCAAAAATATATTATAAAGAAATATGCTTTCAAAAAATTTTAAAATATGTTATATCTACATACATACGTATGTACATACTCGTAAATCCTTTTATGTGTGAGAAAGTAAAAGTGTTGTTTATGGGTCTGTCATTTATTAATTTCATTTTGCGAAAAGGAAATAGAAAATTTTTAAGCAGTAAAAATTTAAAGCATTAAAATTTTTTTAAGTAATTGGGCCTTATCACGAGTGTCGTAATACGACTTCGACGACGTCGATTTTGTAGTAGACTAAAGAACATTGCAACATTTTTTCTTTAATCTAGCACAAATGATTTGATTAACTAAAATATGAATACTTTATTTACTCAACACTGATATTAAGAGCTTTTAAACACACAATGTTCAATTATTCATTGAAATTATACCACAATGTTACAATCGCTGTTATTTACACAATACTATTCGTTTAGCAGATTCATCATCGCGCTTTTATACTTTTTTTTACTTAACATAAAGCTTCCAGGAAAATGTAACCAATATACTACAATATACAGTAAATTCAACACCTCTTTCAAGAGCTTTCGATCACGTCATTATTTGGTTTTACAATTAGTTTTTTTTTTGCTTGTGTGTATGTATGTGCGTTGTGAACATCATTGTGGAAGCATTTTAGCTGTTGTCTTTCATCTGCAATGACTTAAGTGTTTGTGTGGTTGTATATTTCTTAGTCAAGTTCCGCATACGCAGCAATTTCTGTTCAGCAACTTTTTAGTTCATGGTTAAGAGAAGAAACTATGATGGCTCTTCATTACATTTTTATTTCTTTGACCGTAATAAACTTAAAAAGGATGCTTTAAGTTTTTAACAATTATGATGTTTTACCGTTAATTTTAGAGTTTGATTTAAATTTTAGAACTTTCTTGAGATTTTGATGTCATTTCCGCTATAGAAGTATTTGCAGAAGTTTGCTAAATTTTAACGACTTTGGAGCGTTCTTGACCTTAAGTTTACTAACTTTTTAAATAATTTTTGGCATCAGATATTCATAATTTTTAACTGATCTGAAAAATTTTAAATGTGGGCAAAATCACGCCCATTAATATCATATACTTACAGTACTTTAATATCTTACTTCCTGTATTTCTATACAATCGACTGCTATGAAACTTTGCACACTTTTTTTTATCTTAAATTTGTACAAGTGAATAAGGACACGCCCATTAAAATTTAACATTATATTTAATGTACACACATCCACGCAGCCAATTCCAATGAAACTTTCCTTGAATTGTAGATTCTTGCAATGATTCTGTATTATATTTAAAAACATGGGCGGAGCCATGCTCATTAAACAAAATATATTGCATGTATGACTAGACTAAAGCCAAATTACATGTGCTGCATTTCAAGGAACAAATAACACCAAAATTAGTTGTAAACGTTCTGACAAACACTAGCATAACGGAACAACATGCTGTTTTCGAAGTCTGGCACACCTTCATTGTCAGTGTTCTTGTGTTTGGTCCACTGCGTGTGGTGCCCCTTGATGCAAATTTCAGCTTTATATACTCATCTTTCAAAGCAAATAAACAACTGAAATATGTGAATTGTTTTGATTCATCGTATTACAAGCTGCTGAAAGCTTTTTTTTTTGTAATGAAAGCTCAATATTGTAATTCTGTTCAAGCGATTGCTCCAAAGGTTTGCATGCATACTCGAAGATTCCTGTTATGATAACAATTTCGAATAAGAAAAAGAAGCAAATTGTGAGGTTATAAATATTATCAGTGTTGCCAGATTTTGTTTTCAGCTGGCTTACAAAAGCAACGAAAATAAAAGTTTTCAATAAACCGTCTCAAATATGCGAACTAGAATTAAAAAAATATATATATATTCCACCAACTTCAAAAATAGACGCTTAAAAGTTAAAAAAAGAATTAGTTTCAGTTACTTTAATAAAAAAAATATAAATTACAAATCAGTGTCTGCAGAAGAAGTTATAAGAGCACCTAAAGTGGGCTACACACTATCGAACTTTAGTGACAGTAAAAAAATTCAACAGTTTTGAATGATCATGTTTGACACTAAAACTGTCATTCAAGATAAAATTTGTACACACTAAAATTAAAAAATACGAGAATTTTATAAGCAAAAAATTGTTTGATAATGATTTTTTTTTATTTTTTATAATCATTTAACAACGGAAACACATTTAAGGAGATTATATCTTAAGAATTTTTAGCTAAACTCAAAGCATTTTGATAAAAACCGGATAATTTTTAAAAAAATTACAAGCCTCAGATTATTTTTGAGTCTCAGGTGCTAAACTGTGGCCCACTGTAACTCCTTTCCAGCTTAAGCCAGAAGGCTGTTGAAGCATAAGTTCTCCTTTAAAGAAGTTCTCAGTTTCAGATTAGAAATTCCAAAATTTATTACCATTGATTTTTCAAAGGTGCCCACTGTGCACTGTCAGTCAAAAACCAATATGGCTGCTGACTGTCACGCAACCTCAAACATTTTTATGGTTGAGTGTTGACGAACGAAATTTGTGTTAACACTATCCATCAAGGCAAAATTTGAGCAAAACTGTCACTCATGTTCGATAAGTACCAGAGAACTGTATGAGTTGATTCACTTTCGCTCTCCACTGACTTACAATGCTTTTGTTTTGTTCCTTGATATTGCTTGCAGAGTTATCTCTCTAAGAACTGACTGTCATTAACTCACTCTCTGTTTTTTAAGTGCCGTTAGTAAAAATAATTAAAAAATCATACTGTTGTTTGATTGTTTTATATAGTAATCAAATAACTCCCAAAAGCACGTTGGCTAAATGAAGTATTAATTTAATAAAACATTGCGTTTTAATTAATAGTTTTTCTCGTATTAAAATAATTCATAAAATAAAGTGAGCCCAAAAAATTAAATAAAACTTTAATTGTCAGAAGGGGTTTTAAGAAGTTTTCAAAACAATCATATTGATTCATTGGTTTAGTGAATCATAAAAATGAATAGAATTGCAAGCTGTGGCATGCACTTATTAACAACACTCTTATTGATATGAATCATGCATGAATCTTTAATTTTTTAATGCTAAGTGCTAGCTTAATATGCATTTTAGAAAATGCCAAATTATGCCGTTTGATGCGTAATCATGCAGATCTCTGATAAGTACACAATATCGAACTACTTAAGTTTTGAGATTTTAGACAACAGCTCTTTCTAAACTAGTTTGAGAGCGTGCGAATCAATAGTCGTTTCAAACCCATTTAATTTACATTGACGCTTTTAACCGAACTTGTGTCCAACAGCTCATTTTAGTTCAAAAGAGCTGTTGGACACAACTCTAGTAGATTTCTTTTTAGTTTTTTTTTTTTCGTTGTAAGTACATAATATGTATGTTTCTCCCACTGTGCGCTGTTGCTAATAATCACTGGATCGCTTATGTAAACACCAGATTCCTACGGACTATGAAAGGCACAACAATTTGCAAATACGAGTGATAAAGTAAATTTATTTTTTTACAATTAAACTTTAAGTATTTACTTGCCAAATTGACAGCTGTCAAATTGTCTGTATGTACGTACATACACATACATATATTAAGTTTTGGACTGGCGTCAGTCAGTTACGAGAAAATAGCGACAAATTGAAATTTTCGTGTGGGGTGCCCACAAGTTGCTTGTTGTTGTACGTTTTTTTTTATATTTTTGCTAAAATATTTTTACCCTTATCAAATGGATAAATCTCTAGAGTCTAGAGTGAATTTTAAACGCATAACACAATGATCTTCATTCATTAATTTACTATACTGTTTCCTTTTTTATATTTAAAAAAAATGTTTTTTTTAAATATTTTATTCTTTTATATAAACTCTCGTAACAAATATTTAAACAGTTGAGTTATTGTTGTACATACATATTGTTTTTATTTTGCCTCTTTTTTTTATTCAAAATTCATTCATCCATTTAGTCAGTCATTTAGTAATTTGTTACAAAAAAAAAAAAAAAAAAATTTAACAAAAATCTCTGTGCATAAATTCGTAAATCTAAAAAATATTTAATATGCATTACAATAACAACAAACAACTCATTCAATTTTAAATTATTTAACTATTTTATTTTCTGCTATTATTTATTTTTTTTTAATAATGAAATTTATGCAAATTACTTGTGAATCTGCTGCTGCTTTTTTTTGTTTTTTTTGTTGTTAAGAGAAAAGGTTGCAAATAAATGAAGCAAAATGATGGAATAGAATTTAAATGTTAAATTAAATTATCATTTGAAAAAAAAATTTATTTAATAAAATTTAATAGGCACTTTGTGTGTAATGCTGTAGCACAAAGATGAGAATGAATGAGAAGAATGTCCCAGCGAACAAGTGGGTTTTGTTTTTAACACGACAATGATTCGAAGTCGAATTATTAGGCAGATTTTAAACTTTAGCGAAAGTTTAGACAAAATTTAGGAATATGGAAAAATCACTTAAGCCGTCTTAAGAAAACTTAGCTTTATTATGCAGTAATATATCGAAGTTGAAGTGATTCCAGTGCTTCATAAGCAAAGAAAGGATCATATGAAAGTATAATCATGAGTCTTTAGAATATTTTAAGCTCTTGCTTTTCTTAAGTCTACTCAAGCGTTTCGAACATATTGCCACAGATATACATGTATACTTGAATGTATAGGTGCCAGTGATCTGCATGATTACGAATCAAACGGCATAATTGTGCATTTTCTAAAATGAATAGTGAACTAGCACTTAACACTAAAATAATGAATGATGCTATTGCATGATTCATATCAATGAGATTGCTGTTAATAAATGCATGCCACTGCTTGCAATCTCTATTCATTCATATGATTCACTAAAGCAATGAATCAGACACTATTACAGTTATAAATTTATTATTATTTTATTTCTTTGTACTTAAAATAATAATAAAGAGTACGAATATGAATGAAAAAATTTTTTGGATTTTCTTTTGTTTCGTTGTTTGAAGTTAAAAAAAAACAAAATTAATGAAAACGATTGCTCAATTTTGCACATGAGCACAAACTAGAGAACACAGCCGATTGGCTGTGAGCCGGATAACAGCCGCCACCGGCTACAAACAATACATTAATTTAATCATACCCCGCTAGCAAAGAAAATAATGAGAAATAAATGGAAACGTTTTGAAATATTTGCAGAGAATTTGACATCATCATAGGTATAACATGATTTTATTGCATTGTTATTTAATACATTCAGGGCAATCATGAATAAAATTCCGCGTGGAATATATCACGGGGAACAATTCCAACTAATAGCAAGTAATAAGGAAAACAAAAAATTCTAATTGGAAAAGGAAGAAATTTCACGTGGAATTTTATTCATGTTTTATATACATAGCTAAGCAGCATAGCTATAACCGGCTGCCCTAAAGCTTCAATTAGACGTGACATAGCCATAATGCCATAGCCATGACCAAAACAAAATTCAATTGGTTTCTATGGTGAGAGTTATGGCGTTATGGCAAGTCTCTCTCACTCTCACCATAGAAACCAATTGAATTTTGGTTTGGATATGGCTATGCCATTATGGCTATGTCACGTCTAATTGAACTTTAAGATACTTCTCTTCTTTTTTGTTTTATTTTATATGTAAATAATGTTGAATTTTTGACTTAAAAATACATTTTAATTTACAAATAAACCAATTTATTTTATTTTAAGAGCATATTTTCTTGATTTTTAAGTGCATATGTATTTTCAATTGTACCTTTTTTGGTACTATTTAAACTCCGAAAGTACAATAGTACACCAATGACTAATTTAGTACATTTAGGGAATCTCTCTAGTATCACTCCGCATTTCTTTTCAAACGATTGCATATGTCAATTTTCACTTTGAACCATGAAACTCATATTCTTCTCACTTGAAAACAGTCTTGTGAAAGCAAAACGCAGTGAAAAAATCGAAAAATGTGAACTCGTCCTTTCCAAAACAATTTTTTTTTATAAATTCGGATGCTAGAGCACATGCTATTAATTTGTATAATTTAAACAGCTGTAACCATATGCTTTAACATTCCAACTTACAAGCAAATTTGTGAAAACGGTTCGGTAGCCAGAACAAAGTCGATTGTTTTAATAAAATCAAATAAAAATATGTAATATGAGCTAAAAACAATCTTTTAGTACAATTAAGGTCAAAAAAGTACAATTGTTGAAAGTTTTTGGTACATTTTTAAAATTCTCAATGCCTTCCCTGTTATGACTACGATTACATACATGCATTCGTACCTAGAGTAGCAATACAAATAAGCAGAGTAGGGAAAAATTCTGCTCGCGAGAACAATTTTTATTAACTAGCTCGTTTTAAAATTTGTGCTCGCGACTTCTAATTTTGAACTAAGACCCGTACTCCTTTTGTGCTCGATTCGTAAGCATTAAATGACTCGCCGTAAAATTTTGTACTCGCGAGCTTTATTTTAAAACTCGTAAGCATAAATTTTAAAAGAGTGCAAAACGAGCATAAACGAATTCAACACGAGTAGTTATTACAAAAAATTTTTTTTTTGTTTATTCGAAAAAGTGTATGTATTTATATTCGAATTTGAAAAGTATAGTACTTACAAATAAATAAATAAAGATATATGTTCTTACTTTCATGTCATGAGGTATTTTTCAAATGTTTTAAGGCTTCTGTTTCATGATAAGTAATGCAAATGCTTACCTGTCAGTAATAAAATATAATTTCAACATTGCGACCTATAGAAAACAGAATTTGAGCAAACAAAATTAATAAAACTCGCGAATAATTTTTTTTAACTCGACTCGCGAGTGGAGTTTTATTTTTTTTTGCTCTTGAAATTTGAATTCTTCTCGCGAGTCCTATTTTCGATTCTCAAAAATTAAATGCGCTCGCCAGTTTTATTTTTTTTAACTCGCGAGCAGACAAGAGTAGCTCTTTTCAATACAAAAAATAAAACTCGCTCGAATTGAATTCGTTTGTAAGCGAGTTTATTTCTAGCACTCTCCGCACCCTGCAAAAAAAGTGCGCATATCTTTGCCACTGCAAGTCAGCGACTAATGCGGGCGTATTAATTCTGAACAGATGTTTGCTTTTAACTTGTGTTTTTGATTTTATATGGGGTGTCATGTGTGATCACAAATGTCAAATGTCGTTAGATTTATTTGTTGTAGAATATTATAAAGGTCTGTACACTTGTCTTCAGATTCTTAAAATTCTTTTTAGTTTAATAGTAAATTGTTATCATAACCTTTTTTTCTTCAAAATTTTGGTAAGACTTGGTTTGTATATTGCAACATAGTCATAACTAAAATAAATCTATTTTTCGAGTTGATATCGTTATTTATAATGTGTAAAAATTTCATGCAAATATCTTGTTTACTCAGCTCTTGAGAGAAAAAGAGTTTTATTTTTCCATTAAGTTGTGTGTAAATTGAGAACTTTAAACTCGTTTTCAGGCAAACTATTTTTTTTGAGTTATGACTATGTTACAATAAAGGAACGATATGTTTCTTAGTCACAATTATTACAAGTAGAAACTTTCAAATAAATCTAGTCTATGGTGAAACGTTTTTCTTTCATTTTCACTTAATTCCCCTTGATTGCTATATCTAATTTCATTAAAAAAAAAAGGAAGTAGCCATACATTTAAAAAATGTTCATTTTTATAATTAATTGCTTGCAATTTTTCTTAATAATATTTCATAAATTTTCATTTTGCCAGATAGTCGTATTCTTTAAAATTTCTTCTCCCTTTTATGTTTATAAAAATAAGCTTAAACTGTCTTTCAAGTGCCGAAAGCAAAATGTAACATTCATTTATAATAAATTTTTTATCAGTTTGAGTTCATCACAATCACAATCATCATCATCATCATCATCATCATCATCATCAGCAACATAATTATTTAGTTTTGTTCACTTTTGCTATCGTGTTTTATAACTTTTTTTTGGAGAGTTTCACTTAAAAAAGTTTACTTTGTTTTATAAATATTTTCAATGTGTATTTGGCACCTTCAAGAAGGAATGTGTAGTTTTTGTTTATTTTTTAGTTTATTTTTTTATTATTTTTTTGTGTAAAATTGCAAAAGAGCAATCAAATATTTGTAAGATTGTATGCATGCTTGAATATGTTGCCATATGGCAACACAACACAAAACACATGCATTCATACACATACACATGTATACGTATGGACGTCAAATTTGTGACAGGAATTAAGATGTGAAGTCCTGACGTTTTTAGCTTTGTTAATCTTTATTTTTAGAGAAAATTTCTATTATCAAGAATAAAATAAATTGTATTTTTTTTACAAGCGCACTTAGATAAAATTAAACTTCATTATACTGAACACGAATCGCTCGACATTGCAGGCCATCCCTGAAACTTTCCGCTAAGTTACAGATTTTGGTCAAATTTGCGGCATCCGGTATAAACTTTTAAAGTCAATAAAAAATGATTGAATATCTAAACTCGATTTGACGAAAACTTTTGAACTTGGAAAAAAAGACGATTTCCTCGAAATCGTTCCTAAACGAATCACATAATTTTAGATAATTTGAGCAAATTTTCTTGTAAATTGTTGTAAAAATTTAATTTTCGAAAATATTCGAAATGTACCGAACCGAATCGCTTCACTATTTTACGACATCTAAGTGAACTCAACATACATACATCAGAATTGACTCCTAGGACCAATTAATTTACCGTATCAATGAAAAATATTCTTGGCCCACTATGGTTGTAGTTTTGTAATTCTCATTAATTTATTGGAAGTTTTTGTAACCTTTTTTTAATTTTGCTTGAAGTCTACTGATAAGTTGCCTCAAAAGCGACGAAATACATAAAGACGCGTGAATTTTTATGCGCGTTAAGCAAAAATCAGATATAACGATTCTGCTTGGTATTTTTGGAGAAATACAAAATAAAATCTATTTAAATATATATATGTATATATATATATATATATATATTATTTTTTTTATTTTGTTTTATTTTATTTTACTTTATTTTATTTTACTTTATTTTATTTTTTTATTTTATCTTGCTTTTTTAATTTATTTTATTTTATATTATTTTATTAATTTTTTTATTTTATTTTATTTCATTTTTATTTTGAATTTGTTTTATTTTATCTTTATTTTATTTTATTTTGATTTTATTTATATTTTTTATTTTGATTTTACTCTATTTTATTTGATTTTATTTTATTTTTAAGTTATTTTATTTTATTTTATTTTATTTTTTTTATTTTATTTTATTTTCTTTTATTTTATTTTCTTTTATTTTATTTTATTGTCTACTATTTTATTTTATTTTATTTTATTTCTAATTTAGTTTATTTTATTTAATTTTTTTTTATTTTATTTTATTTTATTGTATCTTGTTTTAATTTAATTTATTTTATCTTTATTATATTTTATTTTAATTTTATTTAATTGTTTATGTTGATTTTATTTTATTTTACTTTATTTGATTTTATTTGATTTTATTTTATTTTTAATTTATTTTATTTTGATTTTATTTTATTTCAGTACATTTAATTTAATTTAATTTAATTTAATTTAATTTAATTTAATTTAATTTAATTTAATTTAATTTAATTTAATTTAATTTAATTTAATTTAATTTAATTTAATTTAATTTAATTTTATTTTATTTTATGTTTAAAAAATTAATTTTTTTATTTTATTTAATTTTATTTTTATTTATTTTACCTTACTTTAATTTAATTTATTTCTTCTTTATTTTATTTTGATTTTATTTAATCTTTATATTTTGATTTTATTTTATTTTACTTTATTTGATTTTATTTTATTTTTAATTTATTTTATTTTATTTTTAATTTATTTTATTTTGATTTTATTTTATTTCAGTATATTTTATTTTATTTAATTTAATTTTATTTTATTTTATTTTTTTTACTTTTATTTATTTTAATTTAATATTATTTTTTTTTATTTTATCTTACTTTAATTTAATTTATTTTATATATATTTTATTTTATTTTATATTATTTTGATTTTATTTAATTTTTTTATTTTGATGTTATTTTATTTCACTTTATTCTGTTTTATTTGATTTGATTTTTAATATATTTTATTTTATTTTGATTTATTTTATTTTATTTTGATTTTATTTTATTTCAGTATATTTTGTTTTATTTACTTTAATTTATTTTATTTTATTTTATTTTATTTTATTGTCTATTATTTTATTTTATATTTTATTTATTTAATTTAGTTTATTTTATTTAATATTTTTTTATTTAATTTAATGTAATTTATTTAAATATATTTACATATATTTAATTTAATTTAATTTATTTCTTATTTTATTTTACTTTGATTTATTTATTTCACTAGATTTTTTATATTATATTTTATTTATTTAATTTAAATTAATTGCATTGAATTTAATTTACTTTTATTTTATTTTATTTCATTTTGCCCTTATTTTATTTTATTATATTTTATTTTGATTTTATTTTATTTTACCTCATTTTATTTAATTTATTTTATTTAATTAAATTTTTTCTTATTTTATTTTGATTTTAATTTACTTTATTTAATTTCATTTATTTTATTTAATATAATAAAATTTTTAGTTAATTTTAATTATTATTGTTCGAACTTTATTTGTTTCTATATTTATAATTAAATCAGGCTAAAGTTCGTATTGCTTTGTAAGCCAAATTACATGTGATAATTATTAATGAACAAATAACACTAAAGTAAATTGTAAATATTCTGACAACCACGTAGTAGAACGAAACAACTAGCCTGTTTTCGAAGGCCACTAAACCTTCATCATTCAGCGTTCTTTTGTGTTTGGTCCACTGCGTGTGGTGTCAGTTGATGTAGATTTATGGTTTATATACGCAACTTTTATTGCAAATGGAATATGTGAATTGTTTTGATTCATCGTATTTCAATTTCCTGAAAGCTTTTTTTAATGAAAGCTCAATTTTACCATCTCTGATTTAATTTAAATTCATTTTATTTTTCTTATTCTATTAATATGTAGTAAATAAAAATATATCACATAACTTGAAGCGTTGTCTAATAAAAAAAAATGATTTTTCATTGCAGGTATGTGCCATTTTATTTTGTGCTTTTGACAAGAATTCTCAATCAGGTAAAGAAATTTATACACTTTCACATGAATTTGATTAAAGTTTCCTTCTTAAGGTAAAAGAACTGAAACTAGTATAAAAAATTACACACCGCGATTTTGATAATAAACAAAACTTAATTTATCAAAATCAATGTTTAGTAGAAATTTGGCAATTAGCAATTTGGAATATAATAATATGGTGTCATAACTCAAAAAATTACTTTTTTGAGTAATAATGCAAAATAATGCTGAATATTCTTATCTTTATCTTGTGTAAAAATTTCATATACATAAAAAGCTTGTTCCATGACCTTCTAAGAGAAAAATATTTTTTTCACGTCTTCATTGAGTTGTATGCAAATGGAAAACTTAAAACGCGTTTTCTGCAAAACTGTTTTTTTTTTTGAGTTGTGACACTATTGAAGTAAATGAGCGGTATGTATATATGCGTATGTATGTAATATATAGATATGTATATAAAAAAATATATCTAGTAAACATCTGGTGGAATTAAATGTAATAGAATAGAATAATAGAACGATAAAATTAAGATAAGAAAATATAATTCTTAAAAATTTTAAATTTTTTTTAAAGCATGTTTGCCTAAGTATCTACATATTTATGTACTCGTATGTTTTATTATCATAATACCCATAGAAAACAATCTACTCGTAACATAGTTTTAGGCGCAGCAGGGTATTTGTATTGCAGCACCACTGTGCTGTTGTTTTTCATTTTGTTTTTGTCTATTGTTGTGATCGTTTATTGTTACCAATTTCTATATTGCAAGGATTCGTTTATGTATGTTTGTGTGTGTGTGTGTGCGAATATGCAGCCTATTATAACTTTGTAAACTCTATAAGCAAATATATATACACACACACACAAAGGCACTGTGTTTTTGTGTGCGTGTGTGGTATTTTCAAATGCAGCGTTGCCACATAGTGAGATGTAGAAAATGAAGCAAAATTTCGTTTAGTTTAGAATTTAGTATTAACCTTAAAAAATATTAAAATTAATTTTCAAAAAATTCTGATATTCTATGGAAATGTGTGCCTGGGTAAAACTCGGCAAATTAAAGCAGGAGATGGATTATTGGCGGATAAAAAATTTTTCCCCAATACCGAAGCCGAACTCGTTTAATAAATCGATTACTAAATGAATACGAATACTAATGAACATGGAATGAAATAGAATGCGAGAAATTATATTCGATAACCAAAAGTGCCATTCTATTTTTAACCGACTTCAAAAAAAGAAGGAGGTTAACAATTCGTCTCTATTTTTTTTTTTTTTTTAGGTGGGTAGGTTCATAACTCGGTGCATTTTAGACCGATTGTAAAATTTTTTTGTTGTCTGAGAGGGTATAGCTTTCCATTGGTCCCATTTGAAAAAAGTGGGCGGGATTACGCCCACAATTTTTTAAATTTGATTTTGTGATCTTCTACTCATTTGATTGCTGCGAAACCTAGCAAACATATTTGGTTCTTGTAATTACAAAATTTTTAAGTTGAAAAAATGGGCGGGTCTGCGCCCATTAAAATGTATTATAACATTTCAAAAAAATGGGCGGGGCTACGCCCATTAAAATTTTATATTATATTTCACAGGGTTCTATTTCACCGATTTTTACGAAACTTGGCACACACCCTAAGCTTTAATAAAGGCACAAAATTGCGTTCAAAAAAGTGGGCGGGGCACGCCTATTAAATTTTAGTCTAATATTTCATGTGCTTGTACTTAACCAATATTTACGAAACTTGGCACACAACTTGAACGCTTAAAAATACACAATCTTGTTTTAAAAAAAGGGGCGTAGCCACGCCCCATAAAATTTAATACTTAATTTCACGTGCTTTTACTTTTTCGGTCTGTACGAAACTTGGTACACACCTTGAACTCTTAAAAATACACAATCTTGTTTTAAAAAAGTAGGCGCAGCCACGCCCCATAAAATTTAATACTATATTTCACGTGTTTTTACTTAATCGATTTTTACGAAACTGGATCATAATTCTAAATAAAAAAAGATACTTACAAATAAAACTTTTTTGAATTGACCAGAGCTCAAAAGTATGCACTAAAAAGGTAAAAATAAAACTTAAAAAAAAAAAAATTAAACCGACTTCAAAGATAAGCACTAAAAAGCTACAAATAATATAGATCTAGTTAAATAAAAGGTTTTTATATATGTTACCTATAGTGCCGTTTGAAGTTGGTGCCAGTAACATTGGTAACAGTAACATACATATGTACATAAAAATTACTTGCAGTTTTTTTTACCGGGCATGTTCCTATGTGTTTAGTACCAGTATTACTGGCACCAACTTCAAACGGCACTGTAGGTAACATATATAAAAACCTTTTATTTAACTAGATCTATATTATTTGTAGCTTTTTAGTGCTTATTTTTGAAGTCGGTTTAATTTTTTCTTAAATGTTTTATTTTCTGTAAATTTCACTAACTGGCAACGCCGCATACCTTCCAAAGCAAGTGAAAACAATACTTTGCCTCTCTTTTTCTCTTTCAGTTAACAGCAGATATTTCAATACACATACAAACACTTTTCAGAATAAAACCACTACAAATCAAAAATATTTTGCAATGAGTGGAATCAAAATATGTACATGAAGGCGTTGTTAATGGAGGCATATGTATGTATGTGTAGAATATAGAAAATAAGTCATTGTACTTTAGGTTTTGCTTAGAAAAAAAAATCAACACTTTAATTCTAAAACGATTGTTGCAAATGAAGAAAATTAATAACAGAATTATAGGAAGATTTTTTAAGCGTTGGTTTTTAAATGGCAGAAGTAAAAATATATCTGATAAGGCTGCTTCTTACTGTCCTTTATAGTCCTAATGAATTTTGAGAAAATGCAACCTTGGTCTAATAGAGTTTGGGAAATTTTCCAAAAAGCCTGCATTTTCTTATAAGTGGAATGCTTATGTTGGATAATGTGCCTTAAGCTGTATATTTATGGCAGAAGCAGCATACGAAACCACTTAAGCTTGTAAAATTCCTTATTTTAATGCATGTCCAGCTGCAACCTAAAGGAGGTTCTATCGTATTTATATAAAAACATACGTAGAGTGAACGTTTAAAAACGTTTTGATTACTTTTGATTATTTTCAGTAGTTTTAAGTAATTCAGATTACTTTTCCATTATTAGTAATCGTAATCAATTAGTAATAGTGAGAAAGTGAATATAATCGTAATGTAATCATTACTTCACCTTTAAAAAAAAGTAATCAAATTAGTAATCATTACGATTGCTAATCATTACTTAACAGCTATGGTTTTACGTGATATTTCTAGTAAATATTTAGTTAGAAACTTTTTAAGCACAGCCGAGAAGTATTATATCGCGCTTTCCATTCATGCAATCAGATGACCAACGTTGCCACTTTAGCGTTGTATAAAATAAATTTTCTGGCAGCACTGATGCTTGAAATGTATGCAAATAAAATACTCCTGTATATACTCATGTGTACTTAAATAATTTTTATACTCATGTGTATGGTTGTAGCTGATATAGCGCTTTAATTTTGCTTATAGTCGTTTGTGCTGCGTACTTTTAAAAATGTGTAGGAATATAGTTGTTGGTTCTCGCTTGGAGTATGGATATTTATTCGAACAAATGAAATATATGCATAATACTGAAAGTATTTATTCAACATACGCCCCATATGCATTTGTGTGTTTGAAATGTGATTGAAAATAGATTCTGACAGTAGTCAGATAGTTAAGAGGTAAAATTTCGAATAAATTAAACCTTAAAAGAAATTGTATTGAACTTGCAACAAGAAAGATTTTTATCGCAGGCGGTAATTATTGAATCGCAAATAAAATATATCTTGCAATCAGTTAAATGAACACCGTTTTTGGGTTTTACCAATTAACTTTTCTGCCAGCCTGTCCCACGATGGCACCAGAAAACGTTCGAATGACAACTTGTATTGCAAACAACAACAAATTTTCTAATGTTATTATTGTTTGCAATACAAGTTGTCGATCGAACGATTTCTGGTGACATCGTGGGACAGGCCTTAAATACTCCTAAATATACTCATGAGTATTCCAATAAATACTCAGAATATTTTTATGCTTTTGTGTATAGTTGTAGTTGATGCAGTGCATTAATTTTACTTATAGTCGTTTGTGCTGTGTAATATAATGAATATGTATGCTGATACGTATTCAGTTTAAATATTGTGCGCATGTGCAATTTAAGCTTAAAGCTTCAAAAAACCTCGTTAGTAAAATATTTTTTCCAACCGTAAAAATTCATTGAAAATTTGTGTGCAAAAGAAAAGTAACCTTTCCAGCTATCTGTATAAAAAATATTGCACTTGTATTGGACTCACTGCCAAACAGTACGTTCATTTCCAGTACATTTCATTGTTAACATGTTGCAAATGTTGAAATAATGCAACAAGAAGAAACTTCGAAAAAAAAGAACAACAAGTAAGAAATATGGGTTACAGTGACAACATAATATGGCAAATACTTTGTTTCCTTTTCTTTTCTTTTTTTTTACTTGTCATTGTCATTTTCTATAATAAAAACTATAAATTTATTTCACTTGTTTGTAATATATATATATTTTTATTTTGTTCCAAATAAATGATGCAAAAAAAATTAAAAAAATAAAAGTTGAACATAAAAATACCCATTTAAAACAATACAAAATAAATTGCAATAGTGGATGATGTAAAACAAAACTAAATTTGTTTTTTTTTCACTAGTTTTGGAAACAATAAAAACTAATGAAATGATTTAGTTTTTTTCTCAAATTAAGATAGAATTGTGCAAAAATGATGTACAAGTGACAATATTTATTGTCGTCTTGGTGTGACGTCCACGACGCCATTTACAATAAGGCGGATTATTTACTTTAGAAAACCTTTCGGTTTTCACGATTTTTCGGCGATTATTCATGTTTCACTGAATTTTAACGTTTTTTTTTTCATTTAGGTCATTTATTTTCCATTTTTTCACAACAGGCCTATACTGGCCTCTGTCTATGCTCATGGATATGGACGTAATGGTTCCACTTTTCAACCTAACTTTGCCTAAAATACTATATGAATATCATAAACCGTTAAGAAGATAACACCACATTTATAAGCTTCAAAAATTTAACCATTTTTGATTTTCAATGCAAAAAACGTTTTGCAGTTCCACTTTCGCCTCAAGCGGTTCTTTCCATAAACTGGAAGGGGTAGGAATGGAAGAAAACTATAAATTTCTTGGTAAAAGTCACGAAGCTTTTCATAGAATTTTTGCAAAAAAAAAACTATTGCATACTTTTAGGTTAGTAGGTTTATATTGAATACTTTATGGATTTTAGAGGGGTGGGCGTGGCACATTTTGATGAAACTCGGCATGCGCTAGAAAACCGTTAACCCAAATTTGAAAATTTCTGCTTGGGAAAGAAAAATTTAATGGGAGGTGGGCATGGCCGATTTTGATGAAATTAAGTTTTTTTTTAACGAATTTTCTCAATGTAATGCTCTTTGTACAAAATTTATGAATCACAAAAATTTATGTATCCTACTGTGCCGGCGAAATTCGGCCGGCGAACTCTGCCATAGATTTTATGATAGATTATAAATCCATCCCTGCACTAATACAGCACCAAAAAAAGCAACAGGAATTTGGTTTGTGTACAAAGCGGATTCCAACACCTATAGTGCGATTCACTAACTTTTTTTTAACGATAATCGCATCGTTAAAATAATTATAACGAAAATTGATCGAATTTACTATTCAGTAAAATTTTTAACGATATTCGCTGTATGTTAATGTCAGCTGTGTCGTTATTTAAGCGACAATAATTTATGTGCTGTTAATTTTATACACAAAAATCAACAGAAAATATCACCTGCGTACTAAACATTAAAAATAGCTTACAGAATCATACAATCGATTAAATGTATAGAGAAAAATTTCACATATTCCATTTGCAATAAAGTTTCGTATATAAGGCAGAAATCTACATCAACTGACACCACACACAGTGGACTAAAACACAGAAGAACGCTGATGAGGAAGGTTTAGTGGCCTTCGAAAACGGCTGGCTGTTCCGTTCAACTATGTGTTGTTGTCGGAAAATTTACAACTAACTTGATGATGATTTGTTCATTAATAATTATCACATGTAATTTGGCTTAAAAAGCGATACGAACATTAGCCTGTTCAATTCATAAGAATATAGAAAATTACTATTGTCGAATCATTAAAAGTTACTGAACCCCACCACTGATATGTTAAAAAAACAACTTGTAATTGTAGTTTTTTTATCGTGCTTGCGTTTTGTGGCTAACATTTCATATGCATTTTGAGGTGTTGGGCCAATTGATAACTAATTCTTACGAATTCGCCTATGCATCCACGTGGTAATAAATTCGCCTTGAATAGATTTAATTCTATCCCTTACGCCAAATGACGAACTAACGAAGAATAAACAACTTTATCAATTACAACAGCTGTTATTTTTTCGTCTCTATTGTGCTTCATTCATACCACGAATTTACACAACAAATATCTATCGGCGAATTCGTCGTATTGGGCGAAATTCGTCACATGTTCAGGAACAACATGTTCTTAACATAAAATTGAGAACTTTTATTCCTGAAGCAAACAATTATTTTTGCTGATAATTTAATTTTAATAATTTTGCTACTTGTTAAAAAAATATATCTGTGGCATAAAGGAAAAAGTGCTCAAGTCGAGATAAGCTGATTTTGAGTTAATGGTACCTCTGTAATCTGCATATTCGAAAGTACCCCTTGTCAAAATCTTTATTAATTTGTCTGATTTTTCAGGAAGTTGTAGCAAAATTACTTGCGACTTACCTTTTTTAGACTAACTAATCTCATTTGGAATAATAGCTTAATTAAGGTTATACTTTGGTATATTTCAACTTAAATGTATTATTTACAGTGTGTAGAACGATGTTTGCTTAAAAAAAATAAAGGTTAACAGAGAATTTCCCAATTTAACTGTAAAAGAAATAAATATCTGAAAATCGACTTGAACGCTTAAAAGTGCTCTCCTGCAAAACAGTAAAATATGACTTAAGCACTTTTTCCTTATTGCCACAGACATTTTCATTAAATCTCTCTAGTTGTGCAACTATTTATAACATCGCATTTTAATAAATAAAAATTAAAAATTAACCCGGCCTTAAATCAAAATTTCTTGCAAAAATAAACATTTAATTGTTGACTTTTAAAAATAAACCAAAATATGAAGATGAAATAAATATAAATAATAAAATCAATTAATATTTTATTGATGTTTAAACTGGATAATTTATCATAAATGACATTGACAATAACTAAGCAAACAACTTTGTATGTATGTACAGGTAACCCTGCTATAACGCGGTAAATATGTTACAAAAAAAGCGCGTGTTGTGTAAGCGTTATGTGCGGAAATTTTCTGTATTCCACGTGAAATTAAATCGTCCGGTATTTGCCATAGAATTGTTTTTTATGAATATATATTTCCAACAACAATTCTATGACAATTCCACACATTTTAATTTCACGAGGAATACAGAATATGCCTGAAATAAAAAATTGAACCAGACTTAATTCAGTAAACCATTTTGATTATCTTAGGCTTAAGGTCCCAAAATTATATTCAGACATCAATACTCCAAGGTACAACTAAATTTTCAATGTACACGACGCAATCGAAAGAGGTTGTTATATGTATTTTTATTTTGCATATTGATAAGCAGGGAAACCGCAAATATGCAATGGTATGTTTTTTCTTGTGTGACGTATTAAAGCGAAGACAAGATATTTATCCGTTTCAGAACTTTTTATGTATTTTGGCATAAAATTTTTAGTGCATATTTTTGCATATTTTACAAAGGGTAAAATAAAAAAGCATATTTTTGCATATTTCAGACTAACACTCATGTTTTTAGCATTTTTTCTTTCGATTTTTAGAGCCTACTTGTCGCTTTTGGGGCATTTTTTGGTACTTTATAGAATTTTTATTTTAATATGCTGAAAAGTCATATGTTGGTAAAAACTTTTTTTATTTTTATTTTTTTTTCGTCGAAATCTCTTTTGCTTTGTTCTAAGCATTTGGCTTATTTATAACGATTTGTAGTACAGTAGAATCCCGATTATGCGGATCAAATAAAACCACGGGTATTCCGTATAATCGAAAATCCGGATAATCGATTTCAAAGCAAATCAAATAAAAAAATCAGTTTACATACATTTAAATTTGTCATGTTTGTCATTTGTCAATTTTTATTTAAATTTTAGTCGTTTAGACAATATGGTATACAAAAAAAAAAACGAGCTTAACGATAGACAATTAATTACATAATACCTATTTAAGGCAATTTAGACAATTAGAGCTGAGACGAATGATGACTCCGGATAATCGGTGTTCGCATAATCGGGATTCTACTGTATATGAAACAGTATTATGTACAAGCAATATTTTTCTGCCATTATGAACTTAGATTTTCAAAAATAAAACCAACATGTTAAAATAGAGAAATAAGCCCGAAAAATATTTTCTTTTGCTGCTCCTGAAAAGTAATAGGTCTGCCGATACTTGTATAAATTTCAGCCGGATGAATTTGTTCAATTAATTTATATAAAAAAAATTAAATAAATTCAGTAAACTGCGAATTTGGCTCGCACACGAAGAGTTTCGTGCTGACACTTCATATGTATAGGGCGTTTTTTTTAGAGGTATAGAACTTCGAATTGAAGTAAAACACAAGAAAATCGTTTTAATGTCCATCAATTTGGCTTTATTGGAAGGATAATTTTATGCCATTAATGTTTAAATATGATTTCGGGCATGTGGCCGCCGCGGCTGGCTCGAATAAAGCCAATTCTACAGGTCCAATTTTCAACCACTTTTTCGAGCATATGGGGCCGTATGTTGGCAATAACGCCACGAATGTTGGCTTCCAAGTCCCCTAACGTTTCTGGTTTGTTGACGTAGACAAGCGACTTCACATATCCCCAAAGAAAATAATCCAATGGTGTCAAATCACACGATCTTGGTGGCCAATTGACAGGTCCATTCCGCGAAATTATGCGCTCATCGAATGTTTCCTTCAATAAATCGATTGTGACGTGCGCTGTGTGGCATGTAGCGCCGTCTTGTTGGAACCACAACTCATCCACATTCAAAATCTTCAAAATCTTCCATAAAGTTGATGGACAAAGCTCCAATTGCTGTGCACGGTGGCGAATCGATTCATTCGGGTCCTCTTCAACACTTTGCTCTACAGCGGCAATTGTTTCTTCTGTGCGCACTGTTCGACGTCTGCGGATGCGTATTATCACATAGAGTAAACGTAGTGCGAAAACGATCCATGGTTAACCGAATTAATTGCTCTGATGGACGATTATGTCGACCATAAAATGGACGGAGCTTGCGGTAAACTTCGCGAACTGAACCATTATTTTCGAAATAAATTTGCACGATTTGCAAGCGTTGTTCTTTTGTCAACCTGTTCATGATGAAATAGCAAACCAAACTAAATATTAATCACTTGACAGCTGACAAAATGGCCGCCAGTTAAAAAAGTGATGCCAACTTAAAGTTCTATACCTCAATAAAAAACACCCTTTAATACTGTACGAATTTTTGAAATTTTTTTTTTGGAATTTTTACGGTTTTTGGCGTTTTTTTATTTTTGGCGTTGTTTTAGTTTTAGCAATTTTTTTAGTTTTGGCGCATTTTTCGGTTTTTGGCGTTTTTTATTTTGGCGATTTTTTTCATTTTGTTAATTTTTGTTGATTTATTTTAGTTTTAGAATTTTTTTTTATTTAGGCGCTTTTTTTTCGTTTTGGCGATTTTTTCGGTTTTTGGCGATTTTTTTCAGTTTGGCGACTTTGTAATGTTGGAATTTTTTAGCTTTAGCGTTATTGAAAATTTTAAGAGCTTGCTTCTATGTACATATTTTGTCAAAATTTCAGGTCCGTAGCCCTTACGGTTCTCGAGAAAACACCCTGTGACAGATAGATGGACATACGGACAGCGTAGCGAAATCAGTAGGGTTTCTTTCCACATTTGATGTACGGAACACTAGAAAAGAACTGGAAAGTGTCGTTCTGATCAGTTTAAGCTTTAAAGTTCATTAAAAATATATTTTAGCTTCCTAAACAATGAGTTTATATTATTTAATTAAATCATATTTTTGAGTTTTAAGTGCATATTTTCAAGTTTTTAATGCATATTGAATGCTCATAAAATATTTAGTTTAGAACATGTTTTTGGTTTTCCTGCTTCTTCGTTCAGACGAAAGTTCTGCAGTAAGAATAATTATGCTAAATTTTTGTTAAACTAAGTCCCTGTAAAGAGTAATATTTTATATTCACATTCCGGTTTATCGGGTTGTTATCGAATTAAATTACATTCATGCCTACAAACACGGCTGCTTTATTTGAGAATTTATGCTAATTTTGGAGATTTTTTTTAAATTAAAGTGGTGCTGTTTTTCTTGTTAATTCCATTTCATAGCCCAGCCCTGCTTTTAACATAAAATATTATAAACAATTTCATTTTCGCTTCAGTTGTCAATTCGTGTTAATAGTGAAATAGCGTTGAGCGAAACCGTGTTATAATAGGGTTACCTGTGTGTGATATTTGTGTGCATCAATATATTTATTGATGTATATTTTTCTCTGTAAGTGTGTGTTTGTGTGTGTGCATGTGTATGTATAGTGTTCGCTTAACTACTACAATTACATTTTTATTATTAATAGCCCAAGGATAAAAGAATGTAATGAAAATCAATCGTTTGTTATGTGTTGTTGTACGAATGACTGAGTTTGACCGTAAATAAATATGTCGGATTGTGTATGTACATTATTTTTTCTTTATGACAAGTTATTGCATTTTCTGTTTAATTTGTCTTCGTCTACTATCTTAATTTGTTTGCTTGGTGATTTTTTAATGGATTCTTTATTTGTGCTTCTTACACGCTAATATAAAGTGTCCTCAAAGATGGTGTGTGTGTGTGTATGAAAGGGATAGCACTTGCCTTATGATTTGGAAAGCTACTGCAGGCGAAATGTTAAATTTAGTGTAGTTTATGAGCTCAGCTCCGGAATAAGTTTATACATACATATGTGTACAATCCAGTGCTGGCCACCTCACATCGGTGCCAAAGGTGGTCATTTCACGCATTAATGTGAAAAAAAGTTCAAGTAATGTGATAACTGAAAATGTTGGCTTAAAGTGCAGAAAATTCTACATCGCTAAGCAACAAATAAATGTCAAATAGTTCGCGGTGCTTTTTAAATGAAGCGTTACGATACCCATAGACTATGCAATATTATTGAGTACTTTATCGTTTGACTACACACAATATTAAAAAAAACTTATGTAAACACACAACACGCATGCACGTTTAAGAAATTTTAAACTTGTTTTTTTCGTGATACCTACAAAATACTGAAGAAATTTTTGATTAATTAATATAAAAAATTTAAAAAATAATGTACCCAGAAATAATTATTGTACAATATTGTCAACACATTACAAAATATTTCTTGTTGCGCAAGATAAATCTAAAGACTTTTGATGTTATCCAATATATTGTGCCATATAACAATATAATATGCATACATGCAAACAATTTTATTGTGCAATATCAATTATTGCACAATAATATTGCATATCTGTTTTTTTATATATTTTTTTATTTAAAGAGAAGTAACTAACACTCAGGCAATTAATTCCTACTATTATTACTAGGTGTTACCTTCTTTAGGAAAGGGATAGTGATAGAGAAGGTGGTGAAGGGAGTTATCGTGCCATAACCGCTGCACGTTTTTAATAATGCAGTGTTGCAGCGCCTCTCTGATGTTAAATGAGGCGTATTAATTTTTTGAAGCTATGTTTTGTAGCCATTTTATTGGTTATTTTACTTCGCCGATGATTCTGCTTCACAACGAAGGAGGGCGCTCTGATGTTACATTAGGATTATGTAGTATCTGCTGAAGTCGATATAGTTCAGTGACCAGTGACGAATGCCTCCATCACTTGAACTTTCCTACAACAACTGATACAAAGGGACACTAATGCACATTAGAAAAATGCGTGGTGTTGTTATTTAATGACTGTTGGATACAGGGATTGAACCCAGGACCTTAGGTTTTGTAGTCAACGTGCTAACTACTGCAGCCAACGCCACCCTCTGTTGCTAATTTTATCGATAAAAATTAACAAAAATATTAACTGCCTACTATCGTTAAAAAGAAGCTACAGAATCTCGCAATCAATTATAGCAAGCAACAAAATATATAGGCAAAAATTACAATTGTCGGATCGTTAAAAGTTACTGAATCGCACTGCAGGTCACTGGTAGGCAGGGTGCTTGTCACCAAGAACTTTTAGACTTGACCAAAGTATGCTAGTAAATAACAGTATTAAAGCGTCAAAATTATTATTTTGCAACATTTCATAAGCAAAGTTTTAATATATTCACACGAAGTTTAGTTATTTTTTTTAAGTTTAAAATTTTCTTTTAAAATCTATTTTCATTTCAGCTTAAACTTTCCTTTCTGTACTTTAATGCCAGCAAAATTAAAGTCTTAAGCCATATAGTAGTCATTTTGTTTCAAATGAGAGTTATTAAAGTTGTTAAGCTTAATTATTAAACTGGCATTAAATGTATTTTATAACTTTCTTTGGAATCCTTTCTCCTTCCATCTTCTACCTGCGATGGCTTGGTCCCCTTTAGGCCCATTTTTCTTATCCTTGTTTATCATTTATATATATGTTTACTAATTATAAACTGTCTCTCTCTCTGTTACTTCTTTAATGCTATACTGTCACACTACTTAAATGTGCATTAAATCACCAACAACAGGCAGCAATAGTGGAGCTGCAACATGAACAGCAACATCAACAATAAGAGCAACATCAGCTACGACAAGTTAAAAAAAAATATTAAAAAAAAATTGTAACAGACATGTCATCCAATATAGGAAAAGAAACAGCCACCACCAACCCAAACAAGACATTGACAAATGACTGCTACGATTACAACTACGGCAACGACTACGACCAAAACCAAAAATAGCAACGATAGAATATAAACATGCATCAACCAGCCAGAACAGCAACACAGGCAGGCAGGCAAAATTGCAACAACAGGATAGATGAAATTGTAGTTAAGGTTAAATGTGTAAATTGTGAGACATGACAATATTTTTAAAATTGCTATTAAAATACTAGAAAGATGTTAGAGCGTGTAGCGAGAGAGGGCAATAGAGAGAGAGAGAGAAGAGACCATGCTAAAGGCAAACGCACCATACAAAACCATACAAAGGTAACAGGTTATGTGCGAGTCAAAGTACGAGTATTTTTGGTTAAATGCTAGAAGTGATATCCACTGCATATGCATTTAAATTTTTCCAACTTGTTATATATGGTCAGTGGTCATTGTTTAGTTATTTATGCGACTGCACTGATACTCGTGTATGCCAGCTCCAAGGACATACAATTTTCAAACACACTCTCATACGGATGTAAAGAATACACGATTTGACACATTCCAAAAAAAAAAGAAGCAAGAAATACATGAATCAAGTGACAAGATAACAATGCAATAATGATACACCCCATCCATCCCTTTAATGCTATTAGGTTAGAGGAAAAATTAACTAAACTTTTTATAGCTATGCCATTTATGTCATTACACAGGAGCTGGGACGTGATTTTCGTAACAAAAATAATCTCGACACTATTACAGTTATAAATTTATTTTTCTTTTGATATCTTTGTACTTAAAACCAGAGTACGAAAATAAACGAAACAAATTATTTGATTTTGTTTTGTTTCATTCTTTGAAGTGAGTGAAACAAAAACGAACCCCAAAAAATGAGAGAGATTGCTAAATTTGTTTCTGTATTGCTTTTGCACATCAGCACAAATCAGAGAACACAGCCGATGGGCTGTAATTGAATTGTTATTTAACACATAAAATTTTTTTGTATAGCTAAGCAGCATAGCTATAACCGGGTGGCCTAGGACTCTCTTCTTTTTTTTTATTTAAGTTAAAACAGATATTTATATGAACACACAATCTTATTGTACAATACATTAATTTAATCGTACGCCGCTAGAAAAGAAATTAATGGAATCGTTTTGAAATATTAGCGGCGACTCTGACATCATCCTATAATATAATTTTACTGCATTTTTATTTCACACATGAAATTTGTTTTATGTAGCTAAGCAGCATAACTCTAACCGGGTGTGCTAAGACACTTCTCTTCTTTTCTTTACAAAATCCTACCTTTAACTAAAGGCAAGTTGTGAAAATTACCCTATGTTTGTTATATATAGCTAAGCAGCATAGCTATAATCGTGTGTCCTAAGACACCTACCTGCCTTCTCTTTTTGGTGTATTTGGATTTCTTAAAAAAAAATATTTGTGGTGAAAATTTTTTTTATAATTATAATACGAGTATGTTTAGTTCTTGCAGCTTAAACCCAGTCAGTTCCCACATTAATAATATTTTCTATACAAAACTTAATTGGCAAAGTTTAAAATAGGTTTAACTATTTCTATAAATGTGCTTCTGATACTAAATAAAGAAATACAAATATTTCTGAAAATTAAAAATTAAATTAAGTTTAACTGGTCATAACCGAAGTTTGATTAATTTAATAATACGGAGTCGGAGTGTAACTTAAACTGAGTTAGTTTTAATACAAGTTTTAATGAAACTTTTTTAAATTCTAATGGCAAGAATTTTTAAAGGATAGTGATTTTTTATATTCCATTATTGACGTCTCTCATCAGATTAAAAATATTTATGTTTGTGAATATAAATTCGAATTTAATTAGCAGAGACTGAAACCAAAGCTTCTAACATAACATGTTAAGCATATAACAGAGCACTGTTAGTTATTTAACAGTCGTTGCTAAATGTATCGCAATTCCTTGGAACTGGAACTAGATAGATAAAAGTGTCTTTTGTTTTTGGAAAAATTACTCAAAAAGTATTTAATGAAATTATAAAATCAGAATATTTGAAATAGTTCTGTAGTGACCAATAAATTTGATTTAAGAAAAGATACACATAGAAAAAATTTCCTCATAGAATCAAGAAGATTTTCTCTATGAACCGTTTTTAGGCTAAGGGGTATCCCAGCAGAAAGAAGCGAAGATTTTTTCCATAGAGATTCCTTATTGTTTTTATGTGGTAAATCTTATTAATTTTATGAAGAAAAAAAAAACCACATAAAATCAAGAAGAAATCTTATTATTCACAACTTTTTTTTGCTCATTTCCCGTTATTTTTGGCACCAAAAAAACAATCCATAGAGAAAAACTTCTTGATTCGATTAGGTTTTCTTATAAATTGTAAACTATATTTCTTATTGATTTTATTGGGTTGCCTTTTTGATTTTTTTAAAAAGGGTTGCTTCTTGATTTTATTAGGTTCCCTTATTGATTTTTTCAATAAGGTTTTCTTGTGTAAAGCATCATATTGATTTTTTCAATAAGGAAATCTTCTTGATTTTATGAGGAGTCTTGTTATTTTATATCTATAAATAGATAGGCTGCTTGTTAGCATATTGGTTAGAGTGCTTATCTATCAGCTAGAAGTTTGCTGGTTCAATGCTTGGTGAGTAAGTTAATTAAGAATATAACATAATGTATATATGGTATAGAATTTAAATGAAAATACATAAGTACAGACGCAAGTTTTTTTAATTTATTATTGAAAAAATCAATAAGATAACCTCATAAGAACTACAAGATTTCTTCTTGATTTTTTCAAAAAGGTTTTCTCAATGAAATTAATAAGATTTCCTTCTTGAAAAAAAACCATAGAGATTTCTTTTTAATTTTGTTCTATTTTATGAGGTATTTAGTAGGCACTGTTTTCTCTGTGTATAATTCAAAAACATAGAACTCATCATTTAAAAAAGGGTGCTGTTCTTAATGACGTTATTCTTAATAATGTCTAAACACTCAAAAAACATAGATTTGCTTTGAATGGCTATCAGAAGGCTGTGTCGTGTGTGACCTTACAAATCGCAATTTTTACAGCGTTATTATTTTTAGGATATATTTTTTAAAATCTTAGGTAGAATGCACATAATATTAAATACTTATTACCTGGGAAGAATAAAATTTTCTTGATTTTTTCGAACATGTGACGGGTGTGACCTATTTTAAGTTACGGTGTGGCTTAGTGCGAAAACTCGAAAACAATTGATATTCTTAATATCATCGGCCATAACTTTTATTCTTGTGTTTATTGGAGGAAGCACTTGCTTTTAAAGGAACTTCTTTGAATAATTGCTTAAAAACAGTATTATTTTTTAAGTTACGTTTTACTTTGGTGACCGTCTTTTTTTTAATGCTTGTTGTAATTTAAAAATGCCAATTTTAGATGTATTTAAAAGACTTAGCCCCTTATGCAAAAACGATTATTAAGTTTAAAGTTGGTTTAACAAACGAATTTGTTATGGCAAAACCGGTTTTATAGCATGCTTTAAATTTTGCAATCGTTTTTGCATAAGGGCATTAAAGTTTGACTTTCACCGTTTCTCTGTTTTCTACTCTTTTGTTTTCTTTCTCGATACTTTTTTTTATTTATACGTCATAATTTTCTTAGTATACTCGTATCTTCTGATCCAGTCCCTTTCTCTGACTAAAGTTAAAGGCAGTTCATATTTTTTTTTATTTTCTTTAAGTTGCTGCCTTTCTGTGGCCGTTTTCCATATTTTACAACCACTGAAAAAATAGCACTTCAGCGTTGGTGTGACAGGTGTGACCAAATATTTCCTTTAACTAATTTCTCGGTTTGGAGGTCCAAAAATTTTATTATATTATTAACTATGCTTACTTTTCCTATATTAGAAAATATCAAGTATTTACTATTTATAGTATTAATTTTATTAATATATTTTTTAACTTTTTCTTATGACGGGTGTGACCAAAAATTGTAATATTTTAATTCATCCGTAACAAAAATAAAGAACGAGCCTACAAAGAGGAAGAAATTTATCCAAGCCTAAGGGACAATTTCACCAACTTGTTTGAATATCAATTCTTATATTAAAGTAATTTTTCCATAAAAAAATCAATGAAAATCAACATTTAAATATGAATTGATATTAAAATAGAGTTGGTGAAATTGGCCCTAAACCAGAGCTGGCCACCGAGAGAAACACCAAGGAAATGTATTAGCGTATGTGTGTGTGTATTCATTTGTATAAGCAGCCGATTGATGTTTGGCACTCTGGTGCTACTTTCGGCAGCTCAGCCCTAAACTATGCTTAATTGTTTTTCCAAGTCCTTTAAGCTGCTAGTGTGCTTAAGAATGTCGAATATTACTTTCTGGTAATGCAGAAATAAAAATATTGCCAAGCGGCTGGCTTAAACTAAGCTTAACCGCTCGCAATCAAAGTTTAAGCCTATACAGAGTTGCTTTAATACAAGTCTTAGTGAGACTTTTAATACTTTCGTGGATGTCTTTTGTAAATTCAAAAATGTTTTTAATTAAGGTTTTGCAAGAATATGAGACATCTGTAATTCTTATAGATGAAACGTTTTAAATTTTTCCTTAAATTTTACATTTCCAAGTTTAAACTAAGTTTAATTAAAGCTTAACTATTTTTGCTGGCTGTTTAAATATAATTTTTTATAACTACTCGTATTTGCATGCCTCTTCAATACATTTTCTTCGATTAGTGTCAGGCGATTTTGGGATATCTTTATTACGAAATTTAATATTTCTCCTACCCAATAATGCCATCACATCCCATAGACAAAATAATACAATATCTCGAATCCATTAATTTAAAGCTACAATTTTGTATGCGAATACGCTCTTGCACAGTTTTTGTACGCAGTTCTACGAACACTTTATTTGTCTCTAATGCTTGGAAAAGGATTCATGTGGTGGGTGTGCAGTGCAGTACAGCACAATTTGAAGCAAAAGAAATTACAGTTCAAAATATGACACCATCAAATTGCAACACTTTTAGAATGTGTCCACGAAAATGGATGCGTTCATACAAGATGTACTCGTGCAAAAACATGATTCAATCGTGAACTTAAAAATTTAAAGTCAATTTTTACAGGGGGCTCTTATTGTTTTTTGTGTGTGTATTAATGGGTTCGATGTTGTTTCTTTGCTTTGCTTCAGTTTCGGAAAGGATTATGTGTATATACATGTATTTATTTTTATAATTCGGTCCATTTTTTTTTATTGTTTATATTTGTCTTTTTGCTGTCATCGCAAACATATTAAAATAACAAATTAGTCTATTAATGTCTTTGGGTTGACATTTGACAAATGATGGTACGTTTTAAGAATCTATTTTATTGTTTTAAGGAGATTGATTGATTTTTTTCTTTTTAATCCTTAGAAGAGCGAGAGAGAGATAGCACTTTTTGTGTTTAAAAGGGGGAAATGTATTCATGTGATAATTAATTATATTTTTTTTTACATTTTGCTAAAAACGAATACTCTTATGCTTTTGTTAAAATTATATAAAATCTTTTTCTAGAGTATACCCAAAATAAAACAAAAATTCTTAAAGAATAAAGGAGCAGATGCGTAATAGATGGACTCTACAATATTAATATTCGGCGTTTTGAAAATTTTATACTTCTTAATCATTAAACACATTCAACACGGCAAGCTACCAACTTCAAAATGTCAACGATAGAATACTCATGTTCACTCTTCGGCGGGTTGTTGTCCTTGCTAATTTTGCCGTTATGTTCCAATTAAACTAATTTCTATTTTTTTTTTTTTGGCGCCAGTGAACCAATACAGTGTTGCCAATATAATGCAAAATGTGGACTGAATGATATATTACAGGGTACGTTCGTAAATGCTGCAAATGTATGCATCAATGCGGCAGTTCTGCCAGGTTTTACTGCGTATGCGTGATTATCTGCTGCACATGCTTTGCAACTGCTCAACATCTGTGCTCAGTTGACATTTTTGAACAAACTGCAAAAAATTTTAAAATTGGCAAGTAATTTTATTTAAGAAAATATTGACAATTTTCTTTTAAATTATAGTAAGCAAAAAATTTAAAAGAAAATCAAAGCGACAATTTCTTATGAGAACAGCATTGGCCTTAAAAAGAATACAACTAAAATAAAAAAACTCCTTTGAAATAATAAAAAACTACCAAGATTATGTGTTTCAAAGTTATTTTCGAGTTTATCAATCTCATTTTTTGGTAAGATTCGAAATATGTAATTTAAACATCAAAATACATAGATATATTCAACTTATTGTTCCACTGCAACTTCTTGCATCTTAAAATAATTTACTGCGCCATTTGCACAGATTTGCGGCAGGTATGCCGATTAAATGCATTAAAAAACGTTTGACTCTGAATAGTGCTGCCAAGTTATGCATTTTTGAACGCAAGATGTTCGTGATGCTGCAGACGTGCACTAGAAATGCTTTTACGAACGTAGCCAAAATTCGAAATTTATTTGCTGGTGGTTCAGCGATGTCTATATGCATTTCATTGTTGCTGTAACAAATCGTCAGTAGACTTCAACTACACATTCCGAACAGTCACAAACCCCTTATCTTATGTACAGACTTTCAAAAACTATTTGAGAATTCACAAATAATAATATTTTTGAAAATCACAAAAGAAAAATAAGCATAGTAGGCTTAGAAACTTATACAAAACCCAGCAAATAATTTATATTGGATATGAATCTATTATATTACAATTATTTCATATTATTTAATAGAAAAAAACATTCCGAACATTGATTATGAGTTGCATTCGATTTTCGATCTTCGCTGGTTGTCGAACATCGAAAATTGAATGTTCGATTAATTTTATGAGCATCGAAAATTTCGTTGAGCAACGAATTTCCTATCGATCATAATTTAGCTTTCGATGAAGTATTTTAGTATAAAAAATTATTATAAAACGATTGTTTTTTATTTTTAGTTTTAAAGTTGTTGCAAATTTTAAAAATCACTTGTGAGTGATATTCATAATAAGAACATTCTTTGTCGAATGCTCCTCATAACAGCAAATGGAAAATTCGTTCGATCAGTACCTTCGACTACAGTCGAAGATCGAAACTTGCTCATAATAAAGGCCTATAAAAATTAGGCCCTTATTTTTCATTATATAAGCTCATTTTAAAAGAGTCCTTTTATTTTGATAAATGCGAACTATTTTAAGGGGGCACGTTTAAAGTATTATTAACACTTGAATATCAATCAGCTGCTTATGATGCTGCTGCCGTATCCAAAAAAAGAATTAAGTAGCTGGCTACAAGACGACAAATGCTGCTGGCGGTATTTGAAGTCATGTGTTCGTGGTGTAGTCTGCTGTGGTGACTGTGTTTAATGCATTCAACTTTTTATTAAAATGCTTTGAAGTTGCTTCTTGCACTTTATGTATGGAATGCATTCACAAAAGCCAACAAAGACCCAAGCGGAGAAAAGTTAGAAGGTTAAAATGTTCCACCAAAAATGTAATTGTGACTAGTTATATTATTCCTTAATTATTACTTCAAAGCAGTTAAAGCTTTAGCTGATTTGTGCAGAGGATTTAATAGCGTTTTATTTTCTAAAAAAAGTGCAAACTTTTTTAAATTTTTATTGAGAAAAATAAAAACCAACGCTAAGGTTTAAAGTAAAAATTTACATTCGCAAAGGCTGATACAGTAACTTTTAATAAAATTTCTAAATCGAAAACCCATTTTATTGCGAATTTTCATTGGAAAGTGCAATAAATGTACATTTTTTACTTAGAAAAGAAAACTCCTTTAAAGTAAAATTTTTTAGCAAATATTTTTGTAGATAATTTCAACTTGTTTTATTCCCTTAAGGGAAACTTTGCCTCCCCCGCCCCCCCAATTTTTCTTTCTTATGTCATGGGAGGGTGGCATTGGCTAAAGTAGTTAGCATGTTGAATGCAAAACCTAAGGTCCTGTGTTCGTCCCGATCACCGACAAAGTCATTAAGTAGCAACACCACTAATTTTTCTGAATTATGAATTCTTCGATAAGAATTCGATGCGTAAATTCGCCGTGTGAAGCACAATGACGACGAATTTACTCAGCGAATTCAGCTCTCAATGATTAAACAGAATTGCGGCATAACACATTTTCCATACAAATTGACACAAAAAAGCAGCCCCAGACAGTGTGACCGTTTGACCGACTAAAGTGTCAAATTGCCACTTTTTCGACTGCCTTGCCACTTTTTGTCCCTCTTTCTTTTAAAGTGAATTATATAATAATACATTAAAAATAAGAAGTTTAGTGTATTTGTCTCGTTTTTTTTAATGTTGCCCCTTTTTGGTGAAAAATAATCCCCTATTTTGTGCCACTTTTTGAAAAATGTCATCGGTCCCCCTGGCCCCAGAGAGTAGTCGAGAGATAGAACCTATTTTATTTTGACAGAGTTTTTCTTACGCTCTCATATTTAAATACTCATTCTCTCAACAATGTTGCCATACTTTCAATAAATTTCATACATTGTGTATTCAAAACTGCAAAGAAAAAAAAAAATAAAACAAAAATTCGAGAGCATTTGAAGTTACTGCCGTAGATTTTATTATGGGATTTGTTAATTTGACAGCGATCTTTCCTGAAGTTGTGGAGTTATTCTGTTTAATCATTTATAATTGAAAAATATTGTTATTGTGTGTTCAAAGAGAAAGAGAGAGAGAGCGAGAGAGAGAGAGAGAGAATTGTTTTTTCGTCGTTCGCTGGCGTCAGCGTTACCATTTGTCAAGTTTTCCCTTTTTTTGGAAGTTTTTTGAGATGCCAAACATTTTTTTGAAAATATAAAGTTTTTTCAAGTTTTTTTTTTATAAATATGTCCATAATTGAACTTTTGCAGTATATTGAATGAAAATATTAAGTAATGTTTGTATGCAATAAAACGATCTTATATTCTCTCACTCCCTTATTATTGCAACAGTGTCTAAAGGCTCAGTTAGCCTAATTATTTTCATTATTTTTCACAATAACAATATCGATCAGCTGTTTTCTTTTAAAATTTTGGTACTTTTCTAGAAAAAAAGTTTTTGTTTTGGAAAAAAAGTTTTTTTTTTCAGATTTAGGAAGTTTTTAAAAAAATATATATGGTAACGCTGGCTGGCGTACAGAATAGAAATAAATCTATCTCAGAGTTCGTCAGGCACAACGAATTTCGTTCTACGGCGGTGTTGTGTTCATTTTCATATCCACAAATGTGTTCTATTTTTTATGACGAAAGTTCGCACCGAAAAATTCGTCGTTCGGTCCAGTTGTGTTCCTAGCATTAGGTGGCAAATACTAATTGTAAAGTAATTCAGAGGTATTGTGTAGCAGGATCATCGGCGCAGTGAAATAACCAACAAAATGGCTACAGCTTCGAAAATTTCATTCGCCTCAATGACATCAGAGGCGTTGTAGTACTGCGATAAATCGTTAAAAAAAATCGAGAGTTGTAAAATAATGAAGCTTTCCTCTATCTCTTGCTTCACTAGTAATAGTAGTACGTTTTTTTTGCCAGAGTGTTTTACAAAAAAAAAAAAAAAATTAAAGGAAATAGAATATGAGAAGTGAAAATCTGTGTTTCAATATCTGGTTTTTTAGATTGTCTTGGTATTTTTTCAGGCTTTAGATCAACAGACTTCAAATAAAACATTTTTTTTGTGTTTTACTAGAGTAAAAAATATTTTGTTTCGCTATTTTATTCATTCGTTTTTAAATACTTTCTGGTACATTTCAGCCCAATAGTAAATTCAACTTTACCTGACAACAATTTTTTATTTCTAATTTCTAGAATCTTCCTAATAAATAAGAATCTCAATGTGGCTCCACTATAAGACTTCATTGTGTACTTACAATATTCATTATCTATGTATGTCTGTATCATATTAACAAATTAGAATGTCATATGCTTTATAACAAATCATGTATTTCCTGTATTTTCCGTTCGATTTGGCTAAACGAAGCTCCCTCTACCGCTCTCCTTGTTGTTCATAGCATATGCAAAATTATTTGGAAATATTCTGCTTCTTTATTCGGTCGCATTGTTTTAGTTCATTTAAGCTGAAATCGTTACTAAATGTAATCCCCAAAAACATGTTACAATTCAAAATCCTTCAAATGCACATGCATGGTTTATTTATTGGAAACAGAAATGGAAAAGGAAGCAGGGAAATAAATACACATATGCATACATATAAATGCCCCACACACACACACACACATACACATACATAGCACATATACACATATAGCACATACACTAAATTAGGGGAAGAAAGAAAACTAAGAGGATTATAGTAAAGTTGTTTCTGCTGCTTTGTGTGGTCTTAGCAGGCATTCTTGTGCTTTTAGTTATTTATATACAAATATGGGTGTATTATATATGTATGTATGTGTGGATATGTATATGTATGTCTGTGTGTTGGTAAATGTGTTTATACGTATATTTTCTTAAAGTGCGTATCCCCTAAACATAAAGTTTGACATTTGAAATTTGATAGTTTTCTTCCTTAATTTAAAATTTATTATCCGTTTTTGGCTTTAAAGCTAGTTTAGCTCGTTTAACAATTCGGCTCTAAGATGAATATGAAACGAGTGCAACAACAACATAGTTGCTAGAAAATTATTTTGTTATTAAAGTAATTTTAAGCAAAATTATAAAGAAATTCCACCAAGTCTGCTCGTGAAAGAACCACCAAAACATCATTGCTATATATAGTAAGTAGTTACCTTTAGAATTTTCCAGTTTTCCGTTTTAATTAATCCTTCCAATAGACAAAACTAGAAATCAGAAACCAGAAATCGAATGCTTTTATTGAAAACAACAACAAATTTTCAAATTTTATTGTTGTTGTTTGCAACTAAAGTTGTCGATCGAACAATTTCTGTTGCCATCATGGGACAGGCCGTACGTTTCTGTATTACTTATATATTTGTGATATCGTCCCTACCATGTCAAACTATCCAATATGCAAATTTGTAATTTTCAGAAGAGCACGAAGGACCATCAGCTGTAAATTTCAACTCAGCGTATTCCTCAAAGTGTCACGCTTAAAACATTTCTTATTGGGTTATCTATCGTCCATGAGAATTTCAGCATTTTGAAACGAGTCATATCGTGTAAATTAGGGCACCAAGATAACGAATCTAAAAAACCAATTTTGCATATTGGATAGTTTGACGTGGTAGGGACGATATATCCCATAGGTATAATTTCTTTCATTAATCATATTTTCCATTAATTAGTGTGTATTGTCGTATTTCCCAATCCCAGATTTCGCATTCGAAATAATCAGCCCAATCATAAACAAAACTTCCTCGCGAGTTATTTTACTTTTCCATTTTCCCCTATTGTGAATTTGGTTTTTAAAAATAGTAAAATGAAAAAAATATCCATATAGGCATTTCCACAATGATGTCAACTTTTTGTAGCGTGCGACACCAAGTAAATATGCTGGTTTTTTTTCAAAGAAAACGAAACTTTGTTTTTAATTCTTTATATATTTGTGGAGACCGTCAGCAGCTCTACGTTAAGTAAAATTTTAAGAAAACTTGGGTCACGTTGTTCAGAAGTACATATAAAGTTAATTGCTTGCTGTCGCACGCGACAAAAAAGTTGAATTTCTCGGAGAAATGCCCATATATAAAAATTGAGGCTGCTTACTTATTACGTAACGCTCCATTGGTTTGGGGTGGGGGGGGGGGTGGGGTGATGGTTGGGTTAGGGATTAAGGATTTAGAAAATTTATACTGAAGATTTTTGTAAAAAGCGTTACAAATTGTTGGGGGGGGGGGAGGATATACAAGCTCAGAAAAAAGTACTACGCAATGAGTGCATGGCCCCATTATGCATTGACTTTTGCTATCTGAAATCTTTTCTATATTCTTTGGATTGGTAATATCGCATATTTCGATGTCACGTGCGACGACCTGGAAAAACAACAATTTGTTATCTGTGCGTCGAGAGTGCATTCAGCAAGCTCTTGAAATCTGTACGTGAAGAAATATTTTCATCAAGCCATGTTATTTAAAACAAGTTAATTTTTTTTTTTGATTCTCTATTCGTTAAAGCCTAGCTATCCTGTAAATTATAGATCCTGTAAATTTAAAAGATTTTTGTTATTTAGACAACAATTAAAAACAAACAATTAAGTTGCTTAGTTACATAAAAAAAAATGCGAATATAAAGTTTGCAATACCTGAATTTCACTGTTTTTTTATTTACATAAAAAATTTTTAAATTGTTTTCCACATTAAAAAATCACTAAAACATTAAAAGCTAAAGCGAATTTGTTTATATTATATAAAAAAATTTATGCTACCGAAGTTCGCAATAGCGAAACTCTACAGTATATCCTTAAAAAAATTGAGCTAGAATTTTTAAACTATTTTCTTCGAATTCAGCAGAACCAAAACTACATCGACTGAGCATCAACTAATTTTGCCCAGCTTAATTCGCGGTTCGTCCCACTGTGCAGAGTGTTGACTAGTACATTGTTTCGTCCTTTAGTATTTTTTTTTTCAATTAATTAAATGCAAAAACGTTTGCGTTAACTTAAAGCTTAACACTCTCGAACAAAATGTAATATATGTACATATAATAAAAATGTAATATATTTTCTTCGTGAGTGTTGTGCTTTAAGTTAATGCAAGAAGTTTTTGAATTGAATTAATTAATGGCTAAACAGGAGTTCCATACAAATGAAAAGTGAGTGAACATTAATTTTTCTTATTTCGTGTTAATTTTAACTACAAAGTAAACTATATAAAATAACTTTGCTAAATCTCATGCTTTACATTTAAGCAAAATCTAGTAGATATTTAAACATATAAAAAAATCAACTTCGTCACTAGTTTTTGTCCAAAATCTATTTAATATCTACTAGAATTTAAAGCCTATTTCAGCAACTTATTTAAATATCAATTAATATTTAAAAGCAAATTTTCAATAAAAAAATTAATGAAAATCGACATTTAAATATCAATTGATATTTAAATAGAGTTGGTAAAAAAAATATAGTTTTTTTTCTTCAAAATTTGTACTACGATAAAAGGTAGGAATCTGTACTTAAATAGGTGCGTGAATTAGCTACTTTTGAATTGTATGATTGTAGTTTAGGTAAAATTTCAGTTAATGATTTTTGTTTTGAGTAAAAAATCTTGCTAAATGTAAAAAAAAACAAAAAAATTTAAGTATACGGTATAGATTTTGATAAAGATTTCAAGTGAATTTGACTAGATTTTGTGTAGGTCCTATAAGGGTCCTATAAGATTTAAACTTACTTCAAATGGCCTTAAACAAAAGCCCAATAATTGACTTCTCAATTAAATGTCATTTAGCTAATTTGCACTTAAATTTAAGCTGCACTTAAATTTAGTGGTTAATTAAAGTCCTTCTTAAATTACTTTGAAAATAAGGCAACACTAAAAAATTTCAAATTTCAAGACTTAATTATTTACACGGAAATTCATTTTATAAGGGTGACTACTTTTTCATTTTTAGATTGCATTCGAATCTCGTTTTTTTTCATTTAAGATTACGAGAACTCTGAAAACTTTAATGTGGCAAATTTTGAGGTTTTAAACCAAGTTTAACTTTTGCAAGAGTAATTATTTATGCATAAAGCTTAGGGCTAATAAATCAGTGCAAGTTAATCTCTATTTTTGGTTTGAAATGTGTTTAAACTAGCAAAACAGTATTTGAACCATCTGTAAACGCATAAAATTGGGCGTTTAAACTACCAATGCAGGCCATATGGTTGTGTTACTTACATACCATATGTTTTGCATTAAAAGAGCACTCAACTTTTTTCTAAGCCTCTACTTTTTCTCCAGATCTTGTTCGACCTGTTTTCTTACACTCTATTATTCTTTTATACTATTCCACTTCGCCAAGCATAAATATAATTTCTTTCGCAGTAAAATTTGGCGCCCTCTAATTAAAACTTTTTAACTTTTTTTGCCTTTTTGATTGTGCAAAGAATTGATAGCCTGCTGCAAAACAGCTGCTTTTTGACATTTAGTCTAGTGCTGCCACAATATTAATTTTTAAACTACACATAAGGTATGGTTTACTGATTTACTTCTGTTGAGTTTAAACTGCATATAAATTTGAGTTTAGTTTAACTAAATCAGCGTTTAAACTTTGACTGATTTCTTAGCTCTTAGTGTATTATTAATTGTGAGGGAAAGTTTCCTTCATTGAATTTATGTTAAACTTAGTGTTTTTATTAGTTAAGCTTAGTTTAACTAGTCTTGAACAATGATTAATTTTTCATATTGCATACAAAGCCGTTTAACTGAGATTTAAATTCAGATTATAAACTACACCAGTTAAACATTATTTTGCTCTCTTCTTTATGTTAACAATTTCTGGTTTTTAAAACGAATCTTTGCTTTTAAATTATCTACTCATTAAGTCTCTTTTAATCAACTAGATTTTAACATATATAATTTTTGCTTGTGTTTCTATATAAGTCTGTACAAGTACTACAAAGAGCTAAATTCCATCAAATGTATAATTTATTGTTGCCAATTTGCTGTTGCTTTAACTGAAGAATGACACGCAAATTGCTTTTATCGATCGCCACAGCTACGAGTATAAAACGAAACAAAAAACCCATTAAAACAAAAAATGTAGAACTTTCAATATAAAATAAAAACCATTTGGAAGAACTGCTAAAATGAGTGGTTGGAGGTACTTGAATATTTGGAAATTTTTATTACTTTGATTTTTTTTGCCCCTCTTTTCATATGTGGAATGAAAGAAAATCAAAAAATTTATTGCAACTAAATCTACATATCGATTTTATGTGTTTCTTTTACGATTTTTCTGCTATACTGACATATTCGTGACACATCGAAGGCGTAAAAAATTAAAAGAAGTAAAAATCCAAATAGGCAAACGGAAATTCCTTTAAAAAAGAGAAACAAATTGTCAATATAATTTTTAGTGCTAGAAAAAGTTAGCAGGTGAAAATGTGCCTCGTAAGTTCGTTAACATGTTAATGGAATTTTTGCAACAGTTTGGCACATCCATTCCTAATAAAATCAAAAATAAGCATCGTATGGGCAAAGTTAACTTTAAATCAGTTAGTAAAGGCTTGATTAAGCTTAAAGCTTTCATCAATGGCAAGATTAAAACTTTATTTTGGCAAACTTGTTCAATCATATAGAAAATATGGTTGACTGTATGGTGTCACAGCACACTTTTCTTAAAGAAAAGTTGACTGTGTCACAGTACACTTTTTTTATAGAAAAGTTGACTGTGTCACAGCACACTTTTAGTTGACTTTTTCTTATAGAAAAGTTGACTGTGTCACAGTACACTGTACACTTTCTCTTATAGAAAAGTTGACTGTGTCACACAGTGCACTTTCTCTTATAGAAAAGTTGAATGTGTCACACAGTACACTTTCTCTTATAGAAAAGTTGACTGTGTCACACAGTACACTTTCTCTTATAGAAAAGTTGACTGTGTCACACAGTACACTTTCTCTTATAGAAAAGTTGACTGTGTCACACAGTACACTTTCTCTTATAGAAAAGTTGACTGTGTCACACAGTACACTTTCTCTTATAGAAAAGTTGACTGTGTCACACAGTACACTTTCTCTTATAGAAAAGTTGACTGTGTCACACAGTACACTTTCTCTTATAGAAAAGTTGACTGTGTCACACAGTACACTTTCTCTTATAGAAAAGTTGACTGTGTCACACAGTACACTTTCTCTTATAGAAAAGTTGACTGTGTCACACAGTACACTTTCTCTTATATAAAAGTTGACTGTGTCACACAGTACACTTTCTCTTATAGAAAAGTTGACTGTGTCACACAGTACACTTTCTCTTATAGAAAAGTTGACTGTGTCACACAGTACACTTTCTCTTATAGAAAAGTTGACTGTGTCACACAGTACACTTTCTCTTATAGAAAAGTTGACTGTGTCACACAGTACACTTTCTCTAATATAAAAGTTGACTGTGTCACACAGTACACTTTCTCTTATAGAAAAGTTGACTGTGTCACACAGTACACTTTCTCTTATAGAAAAGTTGACTGTGTCACACAGTACATTTTCTCTTATAGAATAGTTGACTGTGTCACACAGTACATTTTCTCTTATAGAAAAGTTGACTGTGTCACACAGTACACTTTCTCTTATAGAATAGTTGACTGTGTCACACAGTACACTTTCTCTTATTTAAAAGTTGACTGTGTCACACAGTACACTTTCTCTTATAGAAAAGTTGACTGTGTCACACAGTACACTTTCTCTTATAGAAAAGTTGACTGTGTCACACAGTACACTTTCTCTAATAGAAAAGTTGACTGTGTCACACAGTACACTTTGTCTTATAGAAAAGTTGACTGTGTTACAGTACATTTTTTCTTATAGAAAAGTTGACAGTACACTTTCTCTTATGGAAAAGTTGACTGTGTCACACAGTACACTTTCTCTTATAGAAAAGTTGACTGTGTCACACAGTACACTTTCTCTTATAGAAAAGTTGACTGTGTCACACAGTACACTTTCTCTTATAGAAAAGTTGACTGTGTCACACAGTACACTTTCTCTTATAGAAAAGTTGACTGTGTCACTTATATAAATGATGGTTGATTATATAACATCCCACTTTTCTTACAGAATATATAGTTGACCGTATAACAGTACACATTTTCTTGTAAAAAATATGGTTGGCTAACAGCACACTATTTGTGAATATTAATTTTTTTCTCTTTCGTAGAATTTTGTTTCCCAAGTTCATGTTTCTTTACAAAAATTAATTTTTTCTTGCTTATGCCACAAAATATAATTGATTTCAGCTTCGAATCTAAAATAAATTTTTTATCAGCACTTCTGCATGAATATTTCGAATAAAATAAAGCGTTATGCAAGTGCAGCATTTTACTCACTCATTAAATATTTATGCTATGCAATTTACCTTCAATATATCTGTAATTGAATTCAATGTCATTTCTTTTATTATTGCAATTCAAATGCAGCGTTTGCACGAAGAAAAAAAAACAAAAAAAAATCTTCAACAAAATATAAATTGCATACATATGCTCAGATATCTGAGCATTTATTGTTTGTTTAACATTTTTGCTACTGACTAAAAATTAAAATCTATTAAAAGAATTTTTTTTTGTGATTTAAAACCGCAAAAAATTCAGCAAAAATTTAAACAAAATAAATAATTGAGAAATGCTGACATTTAGCAAATAAAATTTGCGAAGTGAAAAATAGTTAAAACGTATGTACGAGTAATTACAATTGTGTTAAACATCATAAAATTTTAATTGGTTAAAATTAAAATATTGAGTGAAAGACGAGTTTTATAGTAACAAAAAAGAAAATCTGATGATTCAATCAATATTGGGTGACCTTCTAGTCAATATGACAAAAGAATGTATTTGAAAACATTATTGTTTTTGTTTTTGCAAAACACAGATGATATTTTTATTTTCTGTTGCACTTAAAAACATGTTGTTTAAATTTGATCGTGCACTATAATGTCCATATATTGCCATTTAAAAACTTCAGTCGATTTTCCATCAGTAGATAATAAGTTTACCTTGAGAGGTCCCTTGCATAAGATAATATTCGATATTTCGATAGAACCTTCTGTGAGTCATTGGAAACCATAACCCGTTAGAAGAGCATTTTTAAAGTATAAAGATCATTTTCAAATATGTATTTCTTTTACGTTTAAATCGGAAAATTTGTTGTTCAAATATATTTTTCTCAGAAAAACGCCGTTCTATACAATATAATAAATTTTAAATGTAACAAAAAGTATAAGGTAAAACTAAGCTATTATTCCATATAAAACTATAAGTCGAACAAATATCAGCAACAAATCATAGCAAAAATTGACATTTGCTTAGGGGTTGGTTGGTTGGTTTACGTGGCTGCCTGGTACACGCATGATCAGGGGTGCCCAAAACTTCTTTATTGAAGAGTAAACACCAATACATTTAAATAAAAACTGATTTTTATTTAATATTTCTTGTTGTTAAAACCAATACATACAAAGAAAAGAGAAAAAGTGTTGTTGCTTTGCACTTGCGTGTATACAGTGAAGAACGAAAAAAAACTAATAAGACAAAGTTGTTTGTGTATTTCGTATTGCTAGTATGTATGAGTGTATGCTGTGAGTATTGAAACACACAGCCTATAGTTAAGAGCATTTACAAAAACTAATAAGCACTAAGAGCATATGGCTTGGGCACCTTTGATCTAGATGATTCCTTTTTGAAAGGACCACTACACTCATCGGTGTCAACCTATGTAGAACCGTATTTAAGTATTGTGATACGGTGATCATTGCTAGATCCAACCAATGTGAGATAAATCTGAAAGATCGTCTAGTACATGACTGCCTAAAAATTTGTGTCTCGAGAGATGCAAAGCTAGACATTCGCAAAGAAAGTGGAAAATTGTTTCTTCTTTGCTTTCTTCTCGACAACTTCGGCAGAACTCATTATAGGACATAGGACTACAGTTCCTATTTGTTATTTGTATTGAGCGCCTATCATTGTACAAAGGCCACGTTTTCTTAGGGGTACTTTTGAATATGAAGATTACAAGGGTGCCCTTAATTCAAAATCAGCTTATCTTGGTTTAAGCAATTTTTCCTTTTGCCACAGATTCAATAACACCTAATATAAAACGCTGCCGAAAATAAAAACAAATAGAATTAAAATATAAAACATAGTCAATAAAAAATGCCACAATTTAATAAATAAAAAATGTAAAACATTTTTAAAAATAACACAAATCGCTAAAATGCTAAATGGTCGAGAATATAATATCAAAAATAAATAAACTCAGTAAAGTGCGACTTTGGCTCGCATACGAAGGGTTCCGTACGGACACTAGATGTATAATAGTAAACGAATTTTGGCATTTTCTTGTGTTTGGGATTTATTCGGTTTTGGCGTTTTTTTAATTTTGGCTTTTTTTTCGGGTTTTGGTGATTTATTTTAGTTTTAGCGATTTTTTTAGTTATGTAAATTTTTTTTTTTCATTTTGGCGCTTTTTTTCGTTTGGGTGATTTTTTTGGGTCTTATGCGTTTTTTCATTTTGGCGATTTATGTTAGTTTTAAAGATTTTTTTTTTAGTTTGGCGATTTTTTTAATTTTTGCGATTTTTTTTTATTTTGGCGATTTTTTTGGTTTATAGTGATTTATTTTAGTTTTTTTTAAGATTTTTTAGTATGTTGTTTATTTTAGGTTTGGCGATTTATTTTAGTCTTAGCGATTTTTTTAATTTTGGCATTTTTTTTCTTTCATTTTGGTGATTTTTTCGTTTTTAAACGTTTTTTTCATTTTGGCGATTTTTTCGGTTTTTGGTGAATTTTTTTAGTTTAAGCGATTTTTTTAGTTTTGGCGCTTTTTTCGTTTTGGAGATTTTTCGGTTTATGGCGTTTTGTTTTTAATTTTTGCGATTTGTTTGGTTTTTAGTCACTTATTTTAGTTTTAAAGATTTTTTAGCTTGGTTTTTTTCGTGCTGGCGATTTTTTCGGTTTAAAGCGTTTTTTTTTTAATTTTTACGACCTTTTTCATTTTGGCAATTTTTTCGGTTTTTAGTGATTTATTTTAGTTTTAATTATTTATTTAAAAATGACGTGTTTTGGCGACTTATTTTAGTTTTAGCGTTTTTATTTGTTTTGACATTTTTTTTGCCATTTTTGTTTTTCAGAAATTTTTTAGTATTAGCAATTTTTTTAGTTTAAGTGTTTTTTTAGTTTTGGCCATTTTTTCGTTTTGGCGCTTCTTTTCGTTTTGGCGTTTTTTCGGTCCTAGGCGTTTTTTAAATTTTGGCGTTTTTTTCGGTTTTGGTTATTTATTTTAGGCGCTTTAAGCGTTTTTTTTTCATTGTGGCGATTTTTTCGGTTTTGGCGAAATCTTTTATTTTTAGATTTTTTTTATTTTTTTTTAGCGATTTTTTTAGTTTTGGTCATTTTTTTCGTTTTGGCGCTTTTTATCTTTATGGCGTTTTTCCAGCTTTAGGCGTTTTTTTAATTTTAGCGTTTTTTTCGGTTTTTGGCTATTTATTTTAGTTTTAGCGACTTTTTAGTTATGCTTTTTTTTTTTTTTTTTGATTTAAGCGATTTTTTTCGTTTTGGTGTTTTTTTTTCGTTATGGTAATTTTTTCGGTTTTAGGCGTTTTTTCGGTTGTGGCGACTTATTTGAATTTTAGCGATTTTTTTAGTTCTGGCAAATTTTTTCGGTTTATGGCACTTTTTTAATTTTTGCGATTTTTTTTTCATTTTGGCGATTTTTTCGGTCCTTAGTGATTTATTTTATTTTTAAAGATTTTATTTTAGTTTGGTGTTTTTTTCGTTTTGGCCATTTTGTTTCGATTTTTGGTGACTTTTTTCGGTTTGGCGATTTTATAATTTTGAGGTAGCGTGTTTGAAAATTTCAAGATTTTGCCTCTTACGGTTTCCAAGACACAGTAACTTGTCAAAATTAATTAGCAAAATTACATTAACTGATAGCATACCCTTTAATTTTTATTTTTTAAATTTTAGTGTTAATTATTGTAGTCTGTTTAAAAATACACTAACTTTGCAAATTTCAAGTGCATATATATTGTATGGGATTTTAAAATTTTTCCTTGCTCGTTTTGGAACACTCTTTAATTTTTAATTCTCATGTGTTGTATTGTTATAGCGGCTAAAAAAGTTATACATGTTCTATCAAAATTTCAGGTCCGTAGCTGCGTACCTTTTTCTGCGATTTCTTGAATTTTAAGTTATAGAGAGTTGACTGCGTCTCGAATCGATGATTGTAAGTGAGTTGATTATATGCCCAGCGGGAAAAAGAAGGAGTAAGGATGCCTTCTAGAATGCCTTCCATAGTCAGATCTTTTTTACACGCGTTGTCTTTTTGGAGGGAAGGCCTTCTGTTCTTGCCTCTTTCGCCAGAGATTCTGGAAGGCCTTCAAATTAATGGATTTTGATTTTGCTTTGGTAAAAAAAACGAAACAAAACAAGACATGTTACTCCTTGTCTTCTCCCTTCTCATAAAAGAAGTGTGTTATATGTATCCCATATTTTATGCGAAGGAGTCAAGGCATTTTATGAGGCATTCTTTAGCAGTTGGATAAGAAAAGTAATTGAATCAAAGAAAAATTCTTAAGCAGGCCTTTAATAAGGCCTGCACCAAGAAGGTCTTCTGAGTTATACCTCTGAATGCTATTTATGTTCGTACATGCACATGTGTGTATGTGTGTGTGCGTTTGTGTGTATATCCTTTTACCCACTTTTGACCATAATTTCGGTTTTACATGATTCCTACTTTGTATGTATGTGTGTGTGTGTGTGTCTGTGTAAGGATGTGCATACTTTTAACAGTGTTTGTTAGTTGGATTGTGGTTTTTCCTGCAGCAGGTTTTTGCTCCAGCCCTTTTATTTGGCAAGTTGTTGTTTCGTTTGTATATTAATTTTAACAAGCCAAATTCATTGGATTTTTGTTTAGCCAAGCAAAACTAATACTTTGTGTGCTTGGCGCGATTTCGGGTATTTGTTTTTTTTATTATATTTTTAACTTACAATTTGTTAAATAATTTTATGATTGTTGTGTGTTTGTGTGTGTGGGATGAAAAAAGCTCAGGTTATGCTTTTGTTGGTCTTTGAAAGTTTTATTACACAATAAAATGCATTAAATGGCTGCTGGTAACGTTGGTGGAAATATGGAGGGAGAGTTTTGTAAAGAAATGAATTAAATTTGTTCATTAGCTAATTAAAAATATGTATTGGAAAATATTAAAAATATGTCAAGTACTTATCGCTCATTTACTTCAACAATGTCATAACTCAAATAACTAGTTTGCTAGAAAAGTAGTTTAAAATTGTTAAATTTACACACAACTCAATGGAAAAAGAAAATTATATTTTACTCTCAAGAGCTGGGTAAACAAGATATGTGTGGGAATAAAAGGCGAACATTTTGTCCACGTGAAATATTTCCCGTGCAGAGAGAAAACAGTGCTATAAAAATCTATTCTATAAGTGCTGAATATTTTCGAATGCATGAAAATACTCTGCCGCCGCAAGTCAATAGCGGTATTCCGTGTTTGATGCAAATTGTCTTGCGTAAGTGTAAATGCAAAATAACGTAGATTTTCTTTAGATTGTGTGTGTATATTTTGTTGTTGGACGCTACGATACTTTGCATTTACACTTACGCAAGACAATTTGCACCAAACACCGAATACCGCCAATGATTAATGCACTCATGTTAATTCTGAACAGCTGTTTGCTTTCTACTTGTGTTTTTAATGTTATTTGAGGTGTGATAACAAAATGCATTTTTACATTAGATTTATTGGCAGTCGAAACAAACGTCGTTAGATTTCTTTCTCGTAAAATGTAATGAAATTCTTTCTGCTTGTATAATAGTCTCATCCTTTAATATGTAATAAAATATTTACAATTTACATTCATATGAAACTACCCATATCATTTGCCCTGAGAAAATATTTGTATGAATTCGTTCATCCATACACATACAATCGTATGCGATTGTTTATTCATTCAACTAAACATTCACACATACATACATACATACATACATACATACATACATACATAGGTACGTTTCGTCTACAAATAAGAGCTTGAAACCAAGTACTTAAACTGTTGAAATATTTTTCAAACAAATATAATTTAAGCAATTATTTACACATATTACGAGGATTTTATTTTTGCTCAGAACCCCGCAGTGCTGGAATATGCAATAAAGTAGTTGTGCAAAATGTTTGCTTAAAAAATAAATATAAATTGTACTTTAGAAAAGAAAAATGTAAAAAGATAATATTGAAAATATTATGACCCGCCGTTCATTATTTACTTGAATTAAGTAAATTAATTAATTGATTGTATTACAGTGGAGTTTGGTAATATCCGAACTCCGACGGCCTTAGCTACAGTTCGTAATAGCTCGAGTGCATAGTTCCTGCAATTCAAATAAAGGAACAAATTATCTTTTTCTTTACAAAAAAATGCAAATCTTTTAAAAATATAATTATATTAAATTTTGAAAGAAACTCAAAATCAACAGATACTTGTTTATTTTTGAGCTACCGCAATAGTTTGTTTTTTCTTTTGCAACAATTTGAAATATAATTGTGCAATATTTCGTATTGTACAATAAAATCGCCAATGTGTATGTCATATTCGGAGGTGACACAATATATTGGCAACTATCAAAATACTTTTGATTTTTATTGTACAATCAAAACAATTGTGCAATATGGTGGCAAAATTGTTAACTTTTTCACTGCGTGGAAAATTTGGCAATATTTTCTTTGATAATATTGTGCCATTTATTGCATAGTATAGAACAAAATGACAATAATATGTACAACAGCATATGCAATAATCGGCCTTGTTCTGAATTTCTCGTTTTCAAAATGGTAATAATGGTCGTGCAGACATGTTCAAAATCACACACGATAATTTTCTTTCATATTTGATATTTGAGAATCTATATAATAAAAAAATGTAAAAGAAAATCTAAAAAAACATTTCTATTGTCGTCATTAGTAATCTAAAATCGTGTGATTTGAAATCGATTCGGTTTACAGAACAAAGACGCATATTGTGTAGTGAATGGTCCGCTTTATAAGTGAAAATTCGTTATAACCGAAGTTAACCGAAATGAACTCTAATAACACTGTACAACAAAATCAAACCTTTGCTCAAACTAACCAGGGCTCTATCGTCCCTTTCGATAACAAGCTAATTCGATCACGTTTTTCAGTTTGATATTATGGCATTCGGTATTGTATAATGTTATTACATTGTTCGAAAGCGAATGCCATAATCTCAAACAGAAAAACGTGATCGAATCAGCTCGTTTTCGACAGCGACGATTACACCCCTGGTTAGTTTGAGCAAAAGCTTGATTTTGTTGTACAGTGTTATTAGAGTTCATTAGGAAGAAGCTTATTAACCAACATGTGGCTGTCTAGTCATATTTTTTTGAGTATTAGAACAACAAAATATGTATTAATTTTGAAGAGAAAAGTGTTATTCATATGCCTCCTGCACGAACCATTTTTTTTGTTATAGAAACTAGCAGGCTGTTGCACCTTCCAATTATGAATTTAATACATCATGTTCCTCAGCAATATTCAAGGCATTGTTATATAATTTTCTGCTCAAACTCAACCATAATTATTCATATTAAATCACTGAATATTTAAATAATGATTTCTCGTACCTGTGCGACGAGCATGAAACTACTTTTGACTGTGGCGTTAAAGTTGTTTCTCGCAGCTTGTGCAAATGCAATTTGCATTTAGGAAAACATGATTTTCATATTATTAATGTTGTTTTTAATTTCTTAAATAACACAAAAACTTACTTAAAAAAAAATGTAACGTGTTTGGGGAAAAACATCATTATTTAAGGTACATTAGCGTTAAACTCATTTGCCACTCATTAACCCTTCTGTGCTTCGTTTTTGTTTAAGTCTTGTTTTCTACTTCTTGTGTTTCTCGTGTTCTTTTGGAAACGTTTAACGTAGAAAATTGAAAGACCAACCAACGGCTGTGTGGCGGAAAGTTAAGAATGAAACATAAAAAAATACTTAGTTTTTTTTTTTGTAAATTTTCTTGTTTGTAAAAATTTTCACTCTCATTTCCTTCAGCAGCAAAGCAGAAAATTAGTGCACGCCTGGGAAAGGTGTTTTGTGCGATATTTTTTTTTGGGGGGGGGGGAGCTTCAGTTCCTAAGCGTAGTTCGTAGTTGCTTGCCATGTGAACTCGTCATGTAAATTCTAAGACAGTTTTAGTATCAATAACGAAAAAAAAGAAGAAGGTTACGATATTGGAGACTGGCATATGTATGTAAAATAACCTGTGATTTTTTTATACCCTGTGCGACCTGTCGTGTCACTGACTACAACACTCAAGGTAACAAATATGTTGGTCCTTCAGCTTAAATTTAAATTTGAATTTAACCGATTCTGTAAGCGCAGACATAAAACAGCTGCTTTAACATAGACCTGTTATTAACATTAGCAACAAGTTACTGCCCGATTTTTTATTAAAAAAAAACGATTAGCGTTTAGTATTTTTTTCTCATGAAAAAAATTTAATTTACTAACATTACTAAACTAAACATGTAGTTAAGAGCTTTAGATTTTACTTAAAAGTACCTTTAACAAAAGCTAGTCCCGTTCAAAAGCACTTTTATTGAAAATTACTCTCATTACCAGATATATTTTGTTAAAAGAAGCCGCACTGTACTTCGCTTAAATGCCATCGACCGGCTCCTCTTAAAATTGCATTAAAATTGCGAAAGCAAAACATATATCAGCCACTTTAATTACAACCAGACGAAAAAAAAATATATTATTAGTCTTTATCATAAATAACTACTCATTGTTTGATTATATTAACTGCCCTGGTAACATTCTGCTTGGTTTCATTTTACTTGCACTTGTTTAATTTTACAATTTAATATTTTTATTGTTTTTCATCGTACTTACAAGCTAAATGTCTAAGTTTTCATGGTCAATGAATACGAACGAATAAAATGCTTGCCACAGCACAAGCATTAACATTACGAGTATGATAGTTGTACACTAAGAAAAAAATATTGCAAAATTATACATAAGTTTTAAGTTTTTCATAGCAAAATTTATATTGGAAAAATTGTGTTTAATCTGGCGTTTGGTCTAGTATATTCCAATGCAGTATGGAATCTAGTCTAGTCTAAGCTTAAGTGTAAGTGTAAGTGTAAGTGTAAGTGTAAGTGTAAGTGTAAGTGTAAGTGTAAGTGTAAGTGTAAGTGTAAGTGTAAGTGTAAGTGTAAGTGTAAGTGTAAGTGTAAGTGTAAGTGTAAGTGTAAGTGTAAGTGTAAGTGTAAGTGTAAGTGTAAGTGTAAGTGTAAGTGTAAGTGTAAGTGTAAGTGTAAGTGTAAGTGTAAGTGTAAGTGTAAGTGTAAGTGTAAGTGTAAGTGTAAGTGTAAGTGTAAGTGTAAGTGTAAGTGTAAGTGTAAGTGTAAGTGTAAGTGTAAGTGTAAGTGTAAGTGTAAGTGTAAGTGTAAGTGTAGGTGTAAGTGTAAGTGTAAGTGTAAGTGTAAGTGTAAGTGTAAGTGTAAGTGTAAGTGTAAGTGTAAGTGTAAGTGTAAGTGTAAGTGTAAGTGTAAGTGTAAGTGTAAGTGTAAGTGTAAGTGTAAGTGTAAGTGTAAGTGTAAGTGTAAGTGTAAGTGAAAAGTGTAAGTGTAAGTGAAAAGTGTAAGTGTAAGGGTAAGGGTAAGTGTAAGTGCAAGTGCAAGTGCAAGTGCAAGTCTAAGTCTAAGTCCTAAGCCTAAGTCTAAGCCTAGGTCTAGTTTTAGGTCTAAGTCTAAGACTAAGTCTATGTCTAAGTCTAAGTCTATGTCTAAGCCTAAGCCTAAGTCTAGGTCTAGTTTTAGTTCTAAGTCTAAGTCTAAGCATAAGTCTAAGTCTGAGTCTAGGTCTAGTTTTAGGTTTAAGTCTAAGACTAAGACTAAGTCTATGTCTAAGTCTAAGTCTAAGTCTATGTCTAAGTCGAATCCTAAGTCTAAGTCTATGTCTAAGCCTAAGTCTAAGTCTAGGTCTAGTTTTAGTTCTAAGTCTAGGTCTAGTTTTAGGTCTCAGTCTAAGTCTAGGTCTAGTTTTAGGTCTCAGTCTAAGTCTAGGTCTAGTTTTAGGTCTAAGTCTAAGACTAAGTCTAAGTCTAAGTCTAAGTCTAAGTCTATGTCTAAGTCGAATCCTAAGTCTAAGTCTATGTCTAAGCCTAAGTCTAAGTCTAGTTTTAGTTCTAAGTCTAGGTCTAGTTTAAGGTCTAAGTCTAAGACTAAGTCTATGTCTAAGTCTAAGTCTAAGTCTAAGACTAAGTCTATGTCTAAGTCTAAGTCTAAGTCTAAGTCTAAGTCTAAGTCTAAGTCTAAGTCTAAGTCTAAGTCTAAGTCTAAGTCTAAGTCTAAGTCTAAGTCTAAGTCCAAGTCCAAGTCCAAGTCCAAGTCCAAGTCCAAGTCCAAGTCCAAGTCTAAGTCTAAGTCTAAGTCTAAGTCTAAGTCTAAGTCTAAGTCTAAGTCTAAGTCTAAGTCTAAGTCTAAGTCTAAGTCTAAGTCTAAGTCTAAGTCTAAGTCTAAGTCTAAGTCTAAGTCTAAGTCTAAGTCTAAGTCTAAGTCTAAGTCTAAGTCTAAGTCTAAGTCTAAGTCTAAGTCTAAGCCTAAGTTTAAGTCTAAGTCTAAGTCTAAGTCTAGGTCTAAGTCTAAGTTTAAGTCTAGTCTAAGTCTAGTCTAGTTTAAGCTATTCTAGTTTAGGCTAGTATAATCTAGCCTAGTCTAATCTGGTCTAGTCTTGTTTAGTATGGTGTAATCTACTCTAGGCTAGTGTAGTCTACTGTAGTCTAGTCTTGCCTGGTTAGTCTAGTCTAGTTTAGCTAAGTCTAGTCTAATCTAATTTATTCTAGTATAGATTGGCCAAGTCTATACTGCTCCAGTCTAATCTGTAATCTCTCAAGAAGTACATGAAATATAAGATTACATTTTAATGGGCGTGCCTCCGCCCATTTTTTAAATGCAATATTGTGTGTGTTTTCACAACTCAGGGTGCGTGTTAAATCTGGTAAAAATCGCTAAAGTAGAACCACTTAAAATAAAATATTAAGTTTTAATGGGCGTGACTCCGCCCATATTTTTAAATGCAGGATTGTGTGTATTTTAGAGCTGAAGGTGTCTGGTAAGTTTCGTAATAGTCGGTTATGTAGAAACGCGTGAAATATTCAGGGCTATCATGAATAAAATTCCATGTGAAAATTTTCCCAGGGAAAAATTCCAACTAATACCAAACAATAGGGAGTACAAAAAATTCTAATTGGAAAAGGGAGAAGTTTCACACGGAATTTTATTCATGATAGCCCTGATTATAAATTTTAATAGGCGTAACCCCGCCCATTTTTTAAACTTTCAAATTGAGTAATTACAAGAACCAAACGTGTTTGATAGCTTTCACAGAAATAACTAGAATATCATAAAATTAAATAAAAAAATTTTTGGGCGTGTCCGCGCCCACTTTTTTTTTACTATGGGACCAATGGGAAGCTATACCCTCTCAGAGAAATAAATAATTTTTGCAATCGATCTAAACTGCACCGAGTTATGAAGTAACAACGCCACCAACAAAAAATTAGATGAATTGATAACCTCCTCTCGGTTAAATAGAAAAATTTCTTTTTTCGTTTAAAGTCATTTGTATTTTCTAAGAACTTCCATTAACAAAACTTTTCTTTCGATGTACATAAGTATATAATTTTCTTATGCTGCTCTGGTGGCTGTTTCTTATAATGTTTCCTGGTTTTCCATAAAGGCTGCTTCGGTCTGTCTGTGTATTTGTGGCATTTTCTTGTTAATGATGGTGTTGTACAGCAAAAAAATAAAAAATAAAAAAAATTACAAAATAATGAAAATAACTTATAATAGTCTTACTTGAAGGTAAAGTTTAGAATATGAGCTATAATAATAAGATGCTACATCACTTGAGAGTAATTTCTTGTGTTGTTGTTTTCTTTATTTTACGATGCGAACGAAGTAGAAAGTGACAGGGAAATTAACGACAAGAAACAAAATTGAACCTCAAGGAACGGAGGCAAAACAGTCGCTAAGAAAGAAATATGACAAAACTCATAAACATGAACAATGAATATGACTAAATGACAGTGTCATGTCTGTTGAGTTTAGTTTAGGGAAATAGAAAGAGTTCTGTAAAAAAAACACTATTATGTCACTTTTCTGACGAACTTGTCACACATTGGGCTTGAAAGCCACATACAGTCCCTCACTCACTCACTCACTCACTCACCCATTCAATCACGCACTGAGTGGCCACTTTGCAGATGAAAATGAAAATTTCTTTTTGCTTTTATTCTTTATACTTCTCTCCAACTTTCTATGTTGTTAAGAAGAAAAAACAGACACAAAAGAGGTCGTTCGGATTATTTGTTGTTGCTGAATAATAAGCAGACTGCCCTTAAGGAATTTGGTCTGTCCTTTTCATGTCCTTTCTTTTTCTGTTTAGACTGACAATGGGGCCCCGCTTAAGTGATGGCAAAAGGAAAATATATTTTTAACATTATTTTGAGTAGCTTTTCTGGTGTTTTTTTTTTGTTCTAGTGTTGTTCCCCCGCAAATATGTCAATTCAAATGACAGGGCGCATTAAAATTTAGAAAATTTTCATATTTAATAGAGTTCAAGTGATAATTATTATATCAAAGCATTGATTGGCAGTTGAGTGCTGTGAAATTTTAAGATTATAACACATACGTAGTAAAAGTTTGGAAATATTTGACACGCACTTGAAAAAACTTTGACGAAACTCTAAATTTATTTGAACGCATTATACACTTGCAACTTTCAGATTGTGTGCGACAGTGCAAAATAATAAATGAGATTTTTAATTAAATTTTAGAAATAAAAAAAAACATTAAGGGACTGTTTGTCTAAATGCGAACAAACATTTATATTAAAAACAAATACAAAAATCTTAAATTTGTTTTTTTTTTCCAATACTATTATTCGAAAGAAACGTTCGTTCGCATTTAGAAAAAGAAAAAAAAACACTGAAAAACTACTTCTTAATATTTTTCGCTTCCGATAACGTTTCGATCACATTTTTTCAGTTTGAAATTATGGCATTCGATATCGGACCATATTACTATATTTTTCGATAGCGAATGCCATAATCTCAAATTGAAAAACCTGGGGTCTAATTGTCGCTTTCGATAACGAGCTGATTCGATCACTTTTTTCATTTTGAGATTATGGCATTCGCTATCGAACAATGTAATAATATGGTTCGATATCGAATGCCATAATCTCAAACTGAAAAGCGGCGATTGAACTCCTGATCGCATCAGCGCGTTATCGAAAGCGACGATTATACCCCAGGATTTTCGAGACAATAGCAAACTAAATGAGGAATTATAAATTGCTGAAGTATCAAAAAAAAAAAAAAAAAGAAATAAAAAAATGCGAAGGCAGATCAATAAGTTAGGGTAGGTTAGGAAGGGTGGTGCCTCCACCTCCGCACCTCCACTCGGAGGCCCAATTTAATCCATTGCGATTCTCTTCTATTTCCCATTAAAAAAGTGATATTTTATCCCCCATTTGTAGGCAGAAGTGACCCTATTATCCGTCATTCAGCCATCGAATTCCCATGATAAAGGCCCTGATGTCCTATAGTTTACACTTCCCGATATGAGTAATGCTTTCATGAAAACGTCTGCTCAGCCATCTAAGCCTATGACGTTGCAGCTTCGGGCAGTGATAGATAATATGTTCAATGGTTTCTGGATACTCATCATCCCCGCACATTCTACAGAAAACTGGAGGCCCGGTATCCCAAATGCTAGTTCTTGCTCTGACCGAGCAGTGACCTGTCAACGCACCTATCACGCATCACTCGCATCACCTTGCTATTGATGTCCAAAAGCAGTTTGGATCTTCCTGATTCAAGTTTTGGCCACATCGACCTCGAGACTCTAAAGTCCTCCCTACTTCGCCATGAAGTGTTGGTCCTGTTTTCTATCTAATTACTCGTACTGAGTTCCCTATAGTAATGACCTATCAGTAATTTCATTCCCTCATCTAATGCCGACCCTATTATTGGCAGCTTATCGGCAATTTCATTTCCCTCAACACTGTTGTGGCCAAGAACCCAACATAGTCGCACACTAAATTTATCCATATTGAGATTGAGGGCTCTCCTATCGTCACTAACAAGTTTCGATTTGACATTGTGTCCCTTCAATAAGTTTTCAACTTTTTTATTAAAACACGGGCTTTTGCATAATAAAGCACTTTAGTTTTTTAACGTTGTCTCCTCTTAAATCTATAGACTTTATCCAACGTTTCTCAAATCTGTTAGTCCTTCCATAAAATAAGATTTGTCAAAGTCATCAAAAACGGCATTTGCTTGTGATATAATTGCCTATTTGGGGTCAAATCTCTATCCGCCCAATTCATGGATTTTTGCCTAGGAAACAGCACATGTGTGCATGAATGCACGAATTGTCCTGGTGGAAACGAAATTTGTTCTCGGTTTTTTTTTCAAAACGAATTAATAATTTTTCAAAATATTTGCATTGATTGTTACACCCTCTTGAAGGCAGTCAATGTGGATTATTCCACGTCCATCTCGAAAAATCGGTCGTCATGACTTGAACAAGCCCACGTTGGCCTTCTTTGGCATTGATTTGGACTGCTGTTTGGTCCGTGGTGTATTATGGTGGATCCGTGGTTACAAAACGGTGTGAAACCCCCTCCATATTGCGTTTGAATAGCGTCAAACACTCCAGCGAAGTTGTCACCTGATTTCGTTTCTGGTCGTTTGGGAACAAATGCGCTACCCATTTAGCGTAAAGCTTTCTCATATCCGTGTTATCATTAAAAATTAGAGATTCATGTGAGATTCATGTGGCATCCGCAATCTTTCTCCCTTTCAATCTCTGATCGGCCAACAACACATCGTGAACCTTTGCAATTATTTCGGGTGTAGAGACCTCAACTGGGCGAGCTGAACTTTCGGCTGCAGACGATTCGATGTTACCTTTCTTGAATTAGCTCAAGACAGATGGCGCAATGAGCCCACTTGCCTAAACTCCCATAAAACGAAAAATCTTCAATAGGAAGAAGCACTTGAGGCACCTCGTGGCCACGTTGACCGGCCAATGTGCCTTCGGAACCTATGCTTAACGTACGGGTCTCCCGTTTAATGACTACTGCTGCAGTTGCAATGACGAGGAGGAGGAGGAAAGTATGCTGCATCTCCTGTGTCTTTTTCCCGCTCGGGAGGATATCCGTCTGCATCTCCTTGGCAGAATATCATTCGGCAGCCTACTCGAGTTATCGGAAATCGACTTGAAATACTTAAGCCCTTATATCAGGAACAGTGGCTAATATAATCGCTGACTCCATCTAGCCAATTTTTAACCTACTCTCTCCTCTAAATTAACTGTTGTCTCTCTTCTACTTATGCCCTTCTCACCCTCTTCCATCCTCCCTCTACCTCTCTCTCTATATATATACATATCTTCTTTGCAACTTACAGGTAGCACAAAGGGATCATTGTAATGGACTCAATTTTCCTTGCCAGCAGCCTGCTAACATAAAATAACCTAAGGTCTTTAATAATTAAAAAAAACTTAATATGGAAAAATTTAAAAAATTTTTAGAAATTGGAAAATACTTTTAAAACTCGTTTAAAGTCGATAAAATTGTCAGATAGAATTAATTTTAAATATATTTTTTTTGGTAGCGACAGTCTTAAAATTATTTTATATTTTCTTTGTATATTTATACAATAACTGATATGTTCATACAAATAAATTTTAATTTACAAAAGTTTACACCAGAAATATTGTATGGAAATTTGTTTGTTAAACCAAAATTATGTTTTATGAACAAGACCTTCAATAGGTAATTTTGAAGCTGTATTTGGAATTAAGACTGAAATTTATCACTTCCTTTCATTTTAAGTTTAACTTGTTATCACAACAACTATACTGTTCGTGTTTTAATTCACATACAATCTACAAGAATTTCCGAATATAATTAAATTGAAAAATCATTTCTTATATATATTCCTTTTCATTTTCATTTCAGGTACGTTAAACATTTTGATAATTATATTTTTGTAATCCTCAAAAAAGGTATGCTAAAACTTAAATTTAATTACTTATGCATTTCCTTCGAAATACATTTATAAATTTAACAACCAACACAACAGCTGTTGTGTCTGTTAAATTCGTTTAAAAAAATTTTTGTCCCCCAATTGTCTTGTGTTTTTACGCAAGTTTATTTTGTTTTTAATCAGCCACCCTCCCCCTTCCATCCTCAAACATAAAATAACAACTAAGTAAACTGCTTAAAGTATACAATGGTTTATTTAAACTTTTGCTCGCCTTAAAGTATGCCCTGCATATTCTTTGTATATTTTTTTCTGCTTTTCTTTTTCTGCTCTGCCACTGCTGCTTGAAAACTTGTCATTTTTGTTTCCTATTTTTCGTTGTTTAACATTCTTAAGATTAACTTTTATGCAAAAGTTTATTTTTATTTTTTGTAACATTCAACTTCCCCTCGCTGCCATTTTGTTTTCCTTCCTCGTTGGTGGCTCTTAGAATTTTTTTTGGTAGAGTGTGTGTGTGTGTTAGTGCGCTTGTGTGTTTTTGAGAGTGATTGTATGCATTTTGTTGCTCTTGTTGTATGTATGTGTTAAAAACATTTACGATTGTTGACCTTATTTCAGTATAATTTTTTATTTATTCCAATTTTGCGTTTTTTTTCCATTCGCTGCTGCTGTTACAGGCTTTTTTCTTTTCTTTTCAATTTGTTTTTTTTTTTTTTGATACTTGAAATTTTATGCATTTTATTGCAGTTTATATAGTTTTTTATTTATATACTAACTTGGTTTTATTTTTGTTTTGTTTGCTATTTGATATGCATGTTTTCTCATAAAAATTTATAATAATGGTAGTGGTAAAAAAATCAGGGAGCAAAAGAATAAAAAAAACCAGCCACTACAACTGACAAGTATTTACATTCATATTGATGCGGTGGTGGCCCAAAACTTGCTAAAAAAATATCATTAAAAGAATTTATTATATAGAATATTTTTTTCCTTTTCTTGCCTTAAAGCAGATGCAACAAACACTTTATTGTCTCTGTTTTATGGCTTATCAACGTACGTATATCTGGAACGCAACTAAGTATGTGTGTATACTTAAAGGATATTAAGGCAACAATATCAGCGACGAGGTAAAGTTTGTTTGCCAACGCGAAAAGAACGCTGAGCCAGTGCCTGATATGTATATATAATGGGTGTTTTTTATTGAGGTATAGAACTTTAAGTTGGCATCACTTTTTTAACTGGCGGCCATTTTGTCAGCTGTCAAGTGATTAATATTTAGTTTGGTTTGCCATTTCATCATGAACAGGTTGACAAAAGAACAACGCTTGCAAATCGTGCAAATTTATTTCGAAAATAATGGTTCAGTTCGCGAAGTTTACCGCAAGCTCCGTCCATTTTATGGTCGACATAATCGTCCATCAGAGCAATTAATTCGGTTAACCATGGATCGTTTTCGCACTACGTTTACTCTATGTGATAATACGCATCCGCAGAGACGTCGAACAGTGCGCACCGAAGAAACAATTGCCGCTGTAGAGCAAAGTGTTGAAGAGGACCCGAATGAATCGATTCGCCACCGTGCACAGCAATTGGAGCTTTGTCCATCAACTTTATGGAAGATTTTGAAGATTTTGAATGTGGATGAGTTGTGGTTCCAACAAGACGGCGCTACATGCCACACAGCACACGTTACAATCGATTTATTGAAGGAAACATTCGATGAGCGCATAATTTCGCGGAATGGACCTGTCAATTGGCCACCAAGATCGTGTGATTTGACACCATTGGATTATTTTCTTTGGGGATATGTGAAGTCACTCGTCTACGCCAACAAACCAGAAACGTTAGGGGACTTGGAAGCCAACATTCGTGGCGTTATTGCCAACATACGGCCCCATATGCTCGAAAAAGTGGTTGAAAATTGGACCTGTAGAATTGGCTTTATTCGAGCCAGCCGCGGCGGCCACATGCCCGAAATCATATTTAAACATTAATGGCATAAAATTATCCTTCCAATAAAGCCAAATTGATGGACATTAAAACGATTTTCTTGTGTTTTATTTCAATTCGAAGTTCTATACCTCTAAAAAAACACCCTGTATATAGAGAGTGAGGTGACAATTGAGGGTTATAAAAAAACGAGCGCTGCAGTTTAATTACAATTCTACTTAATTGCTGCATAATAATGTTGCCAAATAATGAATATCAGTGATTCACAGCGAAATCTTTTAATATTAATGCAAAAGCTCAAAAAGAGCTTTCAAAGAAATTAATAACACCAAGATCCTGTGATTCTGGTAATAGATTAGATGTGCATTATATCCAATATATCTAACTTAACTTCCTATTGCACACAGTTCTCTTTTTAACCGACTTCAATTCATATGCAGTTTTTTTATACGTCCAAACCAGCTACTTCCAAACACACACATACACTGATATTTGCATTTGAGTTAAACAGCTTTGAAAGCTCTTAAATTTGTTCTTTTTTTTTACAAAGTTAAATCAAGCATTGGCGTCTGCTGTATTGTTGTTGTAAATGTTCTACTCTCGTCGGTGTAAAAGCACTAAAAGCCCTTAATATATGCCTTGGACGTAGCTGGTCCAAACATACATACACTTATATTTGCATTTGAGGTAAAGAGCTTTGAAAGTTTTTCAATTTATTCTTGTTTCTTTGCAAAGTAAGAGCAAGCATTGTTGTCTGTATTATTGTTTTTGCGGATGTAGTACTCTCGTCGGTGTGAAAGCACAAAAGCTCTTTTGTAAAAGTTTGCACATTGTGCATATGGCTTGGACATAGCTGTTTAATACCGATTTTTTTAAATTATCTTTTTTTTCTAAACAGGTATAGCTTCCATTTGGTACAATTGTTATAAAAGTGGCCGGGAATACGCCCTTTACATTTTTCTTGTGATTTAATGTACATATTTTTACTTATCGCACCGCTAAGAAACTTAGCATGCATTTTGCTTTTTAGTAATGACACCATCTTGAATTTAAAAAATTAGGTCCCTCCCAGGCCCATTCCCACAAAACTTGGACAATTTTGCATTTCAAAAAGAAGGCGGGGAAACGCCCATTAAAGTTTAGTACTAAATCATATGTATTTTACCTTATTATATTCCCAGGAAACTTGGCAATCAAAAGCCAATGCGTTAAAAGATTTCGAAAAATATCACAGAATTTAATATTGGAAAGTACTGTTGCACTTTTTAAGGACATTTTCAAACTGTCTTCGTACATAGAACGAGTAGCATGGCTTTGTTGCCCCATTATTTGTAATATTATTTTTATTTCAAGTATTCGATAAAGTCAATGTGCTTGTTAATATAACCATTTATATAGAAATGTGTCATAAAGATTGCACAAAGAATCAATGGGCCAGTGGGGAAAGTGCTGGCTGGTAAAACAAATTTGCGATAGTTAAGAGGTGTATTATAAAGGAGTTTCTGTTTTGTGAGTAGTTAAAAAAAAATTTTTTTTTTGTAAGTTACTTTATTTATAAATATTTTTTTTTGTAAACCAAATGCTTTAAAATGCTTTAAATTACGAAAAATTGTTTAATTTTTCTCTTAAATAAAATAATAGACTTGATACAAGTTTCATATTAGGCCACGACATAAATATTATCTCACGTACTTACAATGTAGGTTGGAATGCTTCATGTGTTAACAAAATTTTATTCCTAAAGGGACTTCAAATGCAATTCAATACACTAGATAATAAGCGTTTGTGTGTGTTTGTTTATACACTACAACTATAAAAGGAAGCGCATATCCCTGGTGGCCAGTTTCACGTATTCAGGCACATTTAATATGTTTGTAAAAATAAAATTAAAAAAAAAAATTTAAATGTACTATATTTATTTCTATACGAAAGTGCCTCGAATATCAGCTCTATAACACACACACACAAACACATTACTTTTGAAACACTTTTATTTACACTTACATACATTTATATACATACATAACTGTTTTATAGCCCGACGGACCATGTAAATAAATATGTGAATGTATGCACTTGCAGTAACTATAACATGAGTTTATTGCAACAATTACCCGCATTGTGTGTGAATGTGTTGTGTGTGTGGTAGTCACAAAATTGAAGTGTCATTCGTTTATGTTGTTGTTGTTGTCGTTTCATAACAGTATCAGTAAGATAATAGACCTGAGTTGTGTAGTTAAAATAAAAACAATAACAACAGTTATGACTGTAGGCCGTCACTAATTGTTATGTTCGCACATGTATAGTGCATACACACATACATATACACATACATACACACAAGTGTAGCCAAGTGTAACTCACTAGCTCTGATAATGACAGAACCTATTTCTATGTTTGATATTTTAATGCAAGGCTGTTTTTACTAGAGTTCGACCGATTAATCGGCTTCGGCTTCGGCCTTCGGCCAAAAATTGGTAATCGGCCAACATTCGGCCTACGGCAAAAATCGGCCGATTAGCCGAAGCCGAATATTTTTCATTCCAAGCTTGAAAAATAACATTATGTTTGGTCGTTGCTCGCCGACAGTTTCTATTGTGTTTAACGTTTTGAAAGGGTTGCTTTGAAATACAACCCAGTTGCTTTCTATTTTCTTTTACTTGGACATTCTTGTGAGTGATCATATGAAAAAGCAATCTAGAAATTGCAAAATAGTTTTATTTTTCTTGTTATGTATCCAATAGATATTACAGCTATTTCAGTGATCTCAAAAAAGGAAACTTTTTTTTAATTCATATAAAACAAGTATCATTTTTAAAATTTAAAACATTCGGCTTCGGCTTCGGTTTTGGCCGAAGTTTAGGATTTTAGCCGAAGTTCGGCTTCGGCTTCGGCTTCGGCCAAAAAAAACGCCTTCGGTCGATCTCTAGTTTTTACCCGACTGTGCGACGCAAAGAAGGGTATTGGTTTACCAATATTTGTATGTGTGTATGTTTGTATGTGTGTTCCTTTGCGGCACTATCCGATTATAAACCGAACGCGTAGCCCTATTTTGATGATTCCTACATCAATCGAGTGTCACTAAAGATACATACATATGTCAGTTGTCAAAATTCAATATTGCGGCCAACAGACGCCATTTTGTAAATGGGAAAAAAATCGGCGAACTATATCAATATATGTATGGGTATCATTCTATAGGTATTTTAAAACCATCTTTAGAGGTTTCTCTTATGATTTTTAATTTCGAATGACTATTTAGTAGGGTATTCAATTAATCGGGGTTTTGCTTTAATCGGTTAATCGCTGGATTAATTAACCAAGGTTTTGGCTTAATCGGTTAATAATCGGTTAATCTCTGTACTAACCGTTTAACCGATTAATAAAGTTTTTCCATAAATAAAGTGTTTTCAACAAATAAAAGTGCTTATATTATTTATTAATTTGAGTTTGTTAGTAAAAAAACAAACAGTTCCTATTAAACACCTCATAAAATAGAACAAAATTAATAAGAAATCTCTATGGTTATTTTTTCAATAAGGAAATCTTATTAATTTCATAGGAAAAACCTTTTTGAAAACATCAAGAAGAAATCTTGTAGTTTTTATGAGGTTATCTTATTGATTTTTTCAATAAGGGGTTCTTCTTGTTTTTATTACGCGACCTCATAAAAAATAAAAAAAAAATTGGGGTTTATTCTCTGTACTTATGTATTTTCATTTCAATTCTATACCATATACATACATATGGGCATTTCTGAGGGAAATTCCACTTTTTTGTCGCGTGCGACAGCAAGCAATTAACCTTGTATTTCTGAACAACGTGACTCGATTTTTCTTAACATTTTACCTAACGTAGAGCTGCTGACGGTCTACACAAATATATATAAAGACGTGAAAAAAGTTTCGTTTTCTTTGCAAAAACAAACATATTTGCTTGGTGTCGCACGCTACAAAAAGTTGACATTCCTGTGGAAAGGTCCATATGTATGTATTTAGTATATTGTCGATGTTATTTATTTATACATACATACATACACATTATGTTATTTCTTAACTAACTTACTCACCAAGTATTGAACCAGCAAAATTCTACCTGATAGACAAGCACTCTAACCAATATGCTAACAAGCAGCCTGAATAACCATTGAAATTATTGTGCAAACATTCTTATACAAAAATGAAAAAGATCATGAAAAATTGTCTCTATTTCTATTTATAGATATGAAATAACAAGACACCTCATAAAACCAAGAAGATTTCCTTATTAAAAAAAATCAATAAGATGCTTTACACATACTCATATAGGCACCTATTAAAAGCAAGAAGAAAACCTTATTGAAAAAATCAATAAGAAAGCCTAATAAAATCATGAAGAAAACCTTTTTTGAAAAATCAATAAGGGAACCTAATAAAACCAATATGAAATCCCTATAGTTTACAATTTATAAGAAAACCTAATAGAATCAAAAATTTTTCCCTACGGAAATTGTATAAAAAAAGTTGTGAATAATAAGATTTCTTCTTGATTTTATGTGGTTTTCTTCTTGATAAAATTAATAAGATTTACCACATAAAAACAATAAGGAATCTCTATGAAAAAATCTTCGCTTCTTTCTGCTCGGATACCCCTTAGCCTTGAAACGTTTCATAGAGAAAATCTTCTTGATTCTATGAGGCAGTTTTTTCTCTGTGCAATAATTCTTAAACTAAATCAAGCAAACAAAAATATGTATGCATTAAAAATTAACAAGTTTGTGAGGTCATTATATAGTTTAAAGAGATCTTCTAACACAATCTTTCAGAAAAATAATTTGGTTTAAATGTTTAGGACTTGATTGTCCTCTTCAGTTTTGGTAAAACCTGCCTTGGAAAAATCCAAGGAAATAGAAAGCAATCCATAATACAGAATATCTAGTTTCTCAGTCTTCTTCCTGGATTTCTCAAGACATATGTTTACAGGGGTGTTCTGTAAACCGCGCGTTTTGAAATCGTAGTATTTCCAAAATCGAAAACAGTGTTTCGCTGATCGGACGATTTAGTGCATTCAAAGTTAAGTTCGTATAAAATGTCTTAAGCATCTAAAACATTAAAACCAATTAAAAATATGCAATAAGCCACCTTTTTAATTGAGCCCAAATCGCACGATTTACAGAACACCTCTAATAAAATCATTCATTATGCTACCAGGGTCCTGTTTTATTGATTTTTGCAACTTTTCTTTGACCTTTTATTATTATAAATCAACATTTAAGAAATTTATTATTCGACATATTGTCATAAGTTTATTTTAATTTGAAATTTATTTCCTGGTGGTTCAGCGATGTCTATATGCATTTCATTGTTGCTGTAACAAATCCGCAGTAGACTTCACAGAGAAACAAGTCGATCAGCTGCAAGTCGGCTAAAAGTCGACTTTGAGCCGCCGCCGAAAATGTTTTTGCAACCAAGCCGCCGCCGAAGCGACCGGCTTGCTCCGGCTCACAAATGTTAGCCGATAAAATTTTAATCGAAATATGATATAATAAAAATGAATATTAAATAGTATATTCAAATGCCAAATTAATTGAAAAAATACCAAGAACGTCGTGACTGCACTTCATAAAACTGCGATAAATCTGCATACTTGGGAGCTCTGGCTATGAAGACATTCACACACTGTTTACATACATAGATTAAGTACGGACAACTTACAAATTTTCGTTCGCACATGAATGTGTCTAATGTGAACCGCTGATGTTCATGTTTTGTTCTTATTCGAACATGTTGATGAACGGGAAAGAGGAATGGAAAAAAGTACAATTAAGCTGCAAAACATAAACTTCACAGTGTGGACACGAATGCAGTTTCAAAAGAGAAATCAAAAATGTGTCGCAGCAAATGTTTCACTGTATGGACGAGGACTTATTCTGCCGGATCTATGTTCACGTACGAACTGTTGTCCTACGTACTATTTTTTAAATCGTGACGTATTCGACTATGCTAGGGCCATTTTGATATTTGCAAAAAATTTTAAAAAGTTATTCCCTAATGTACATATAAACACAAATATTTTGTTTTTATTTTCGTCTTTTAAATTCTTTTATTGTTACCCTATGCGGCAACTAATTGGAAAAAGGTTGAGAAAAAATAAAAATTTACACAAAATCGAATGAAGACGTTTGTTTTGCAAAATATTTTTGATAGAACATTTAATATGAACGAGCAATAAAAAATAATGTAAAAAAGAACTAAAACTACTGTACATACTTTTCATACAAAATTTTCATAGAACGGCTGAAAGTCTCCCAACGGCTCTAGCCGACTTTTAGCCGCCGCCGACATTAATTGACCTAAGCCGCCGCCGCCGACATTATTTATCGACTTGTTTCTCTGAGACTTCAACCACACATTTTGAACAGTTACAAATAGGGATGGGCAAATGAAAAAAATTTATCGATATATATCGTATCGATATTTTTGAACAGTATCGATATATATTTTTTGAAAACATCGATATTTCGATATATCGATATTTTTTTGCTGCATTAATTTCGAATGCACAATTATTCACTTTAAGAAATTTAATACAAAAGAACTATTTATGTTAAGTTATACGTAACCTATTGTAACTCCTTCAGACTTCATTAGCCTTTACTTTCTGTTGCTGCTTCGAACCACAACGGTCACAGTATTCCACTACAATGATGAGGTTTGCATCGTCCATTCTTATTAGAGTTTTTCTTTTCCTGGACTTTTTCATTTCCCGGGAAATAACATTTTATAAACAGATTAGTCAAAAAAAAAAAAATAATACAATTTCAGTTCCCGGCCGTAATTGTTGTAAAGTTTTAGCTATAGTTCTACTGACAGCACCTTATTATTGCACCAACGCATTCATAAAGTGAATAACGACACTCATCGAGGAATGTGTACATTTGTACCAACTATAGTTGCCTGCACAAATTTTCCGGGATTTCTTTCTAGGAAAATGTGCGGGATCCCGGGAAAATTTTTCCTGGGAAATCCCGTATGAAAAACAGTAATTGTTATGTTTCAATATAATTCTATGTTTTTCTGGTAAAAATTAAATTTTTTTAAATTCTTAAAGCACAATCACAGTTTAATTCGAAATGTTTTTATTTTATTTAGGCTGCCACTTACAATTAGTTAAGTTTTGTTATTTTCACAGGTTGAACCGAAACAGAACAGAATGAAAAAGAAAAACTAAAGTATATGATTTCTATAAACCAAAAAGAGTCAGCTGATTCGCAGCAGAACAGAAAGTAAAAACAAATTCTGCCTTTAGGTTTATACCCACACAATCCAAAAAGTCACCTGCCTTAGTTGGGATGTTATTATGAAATTTCTCTTTTTTTCTTCGCATCACTAGTAGTGATGTTAATATCGTACATTTAAAAAATGACTATAGCTCTTAAAAGTATCGAAACCCGATACTCGTAAATAAGAATCGATGTATCGATATATCGGTTTTTGAAATATCGGCGATATATATCGATATATATTTTCTCAAATATCGATATTTCGATATATCGATCTTTTTTGCCCATCCCTAGTTACAAACCTCTTATCTTATGTACAGACTTCAAAAACTATTTGAGAATTCACAAATAATAATATTTTTGAAAATCACAAAAGAAAAATAAGCATAATAGGCTTAGAAACATGTGCGTGAAGATAAATTTTAAAATTTATAACCCTAGACACAAACCATCACGTTTAACAGAGCTCTGTTAACAAAAAAACAGACCTCTGTTAAATAATAATAATTAGTTTTTACCCACAAAATGGACTTGATACCCAATTTTTTCAGCAAATTGAACCAGAAAAGTTAAACCGAGATCCGTCTCTATGCTTTCTTTATATCTATATATCATTTAATACATCCAACAACAAGAAAATACATATCTTTACCCACAGTCATAAAATATTTTTAAGTAATTTTTTTCAAAAACGGTAAGAGATGGGGAAAAAAAGAATATTGGAGGAGACTCCTGGACGCCTCTGGATCAATGCCCAATAGTCAAAAGTCTTAACAGCCTGTTTTTGTAAAAATTACAGCACAATTTCAAAAAAAAAATTTCAAATTTGAAAAATAATTTTTGTCATATTTTTCAAAAACGGTAAGAGATGGGGAAGAAAAAAATATTGAAGAAGACTCCTGGACGCCTCTGGATCAATGTCCAATAGTCAAAAGTCTTAACAGCCTGTTTTTGTAAAAATTACAGCACAATTTAAAAAAAAAATTTTCAAATTTGAAAAATACTTTTTGTCATTTTTTTCAAAAACGGTAGGAGATGGGGAAAAAAAGAATATTGGAGAAGACTCCTGGACGCCTCTGGATCAATGTCCAATAGTCAAAAGTCTTAACAGCCTGTTTTTGTAAAAATTACAGCACAATTTCAAAAAAAAATTTTTCAAATTTGAAAAATAATTTTTGTCATTTTTTTCAAAAACGGTAGGAGATGGGGAAAAAAAGAATATTGGAGGAGACTCCTGGACGCCTCTGGATCAATGTCCAATAGTCAAAAGTCTTAACAGCCTGTTTTTGTAAAAATTACAGCACAATTTCAAAAAAAAAATTTCAAATTTGAAAAATACTTTTTGTCATTTTTTTCAAAAACGGTAGGAGATGGGGAAAAAAAGAATATTGGAGGAGACTCCTGGACGCCTCTGGATCAATGTCCAATAGTCAAAAGTCTTAACAGCCTGTTTTTGTAAAAATTACAGCACAATTTCAAAAAAAAATTTCAAATTTGAAAAATAATTTTTGTAATTTTTTTCAAAAACGGTAGGAGATGGGGAAAAAAAGAATATTGGAGGAGACTCCTGGACGCCTCTGGATCAATGTCCAATAGTCAAAAGTCTTAACAGCCTGTTTATGTAAAAATTACAGCACAATTTCAAAAAAAAAAATTTCAAATTTGAAAAATAATTTTTGTAATTTTTTTCAAAAACGGTAGGAGATGGGGAAAAAAAGAATATTGGAGGAGACTCCTGAACGCCTCTGGATCAATGTCCAATAGTCAAAAGTCTTAACAGCCTGTTTTTGTAAAAATTACAGCACAATTTCAAAAAAAAAAATTTCAAATTTGAAAAATAATTTTTGTAATTTTTTTCAAAAACGGTAGGAGATGGGGAAAAAAAGAATATTGGAGGAGACTCCTGAACGCCTCTGGATCAATGTCCAATAGTCAAAAGTCTTAACAGCCTGTTTTTGTAAAAATTACAGCACAATTTCAAAAAAAAAATTTCAAATTTGAAAAATAATTTTTGTCATTTTTTTCAAAAACGGTAGGAGATGGGGAAAAAAAGAATATTGGAGGAGACTCCTGGACGCTTCTTGATCAATGTCCAATGGTCAAAAGTCTTAACAGCCTGTTTTTGTAAAAATTACAGCACAATTTCAAAAAAAAAATTTCAAATTTGAAAAATAATTTTTGTAATTTTTTTCAAAAACGGTAGGAGATGGGGAAAAAAAGAATATTGGAGGAGACTCCTGGACGCCTCTGGATCAATGTCCAATGGTCAAAAGTCTTAACAGCCTGTTTTTGTAAAAATTACAGCACAATTTCAAAAAAAATTTTTCAAATTTGAAAAATACTTTTTGTCATTTTTTTCAAAAACCGTAGGAGATGGGGATAAAAAGAATATTGGAGGAGACTCCTGGACGCCTCTTGATCAATGTCCAATGGTCAAAAGTCTTAACAGCCTGTTTTTGTAAAAATTACAGCACAATTTCAAAAAAAAAAATTTCAAATTTGAAAAATAATTTTTGTAATTTTTTTCAAAAACGGTAGGAGATGGGGAAAAAAGAATATTGGAGGAGACTCCTGGACGCCTCTGGATCAATGTCCAATGGTCAAAAGTCTTAACAGCCTGTTTTTGTAAAAATTACAGCACAATTTCAAAAAAAAAAATTCAAATTTGAAAAATAATTTTTGTCATTTTTTCAAAAACGGTAGGAGATGGGGAAAAAAGAATATTGGAGGAGACTCCTGGACGCCTCTGGATCAATGTCCAATAGTCAAAAGTCTTAACAGTCTGTTTTTGTAAAAATTACAGCACAATTTAAAAAAAAAAAATTTCAAATTTGAAAAATAATTTTTGTAATTTTTTTCAAAAACGGTAGGAGATGGGGAAAAAAGAATATTGGAGGAGACTCCTGGACGCCTCTGGATCAATGTCCAATGGTCAAAAGTCTTAACAGCCTGTTTTTGTAAAAATTACAGCACAATTTCAAAAAAAAAAATTCAAATTTGAAAAATAATTTTTGTCATTTTTTCAAAAACGGTAGGAGATATGGAAAAAAGAATATTGGAGGAGACTCCTGGACGCCTCTGGATCAATGTCCAATAGTCAAAAGTCTTAACAGCCTGTTTTTGTAAAAATTACAGCACAATTTCAAAAAAAAAAATTTCAAATTTGAAAAATAATTTTTGTAATTTTTTTCAAAAACGGTAGGAGATGGGGAAAAAAAGAATATTGGAGGAGACTCTTGGACGCCTCTGGATCAATGTCCAATAGTCAAAAGTCTTAACAGCCTGTTTATGTAAAAATTACAGCACAATTTCAAAAAAAAAAATTTCAAATTTGAAAAATAATTTTTGTAATTTTTTTCAAAAACCGTAGGAGATGGGGATAAAAAGAATATTGGAGGAGACTCCTGGATGCCTCTGGATCAATGTCCAATAGTCAAAAGTCTTAACAGCCTGTTTTTGTAAAAATTACAGCACAATTTCAAAAAAAAAAATTTCAAATTTGAAAAATAATTTTTGTAATTTTTTTCAAAAACGGTAGGAGATGGGGAAAAAAAGAATATTGGAGGAGACTCCTGGACGCCTCTGGATCAATGTCCAATAGTCAAAAGTCTTAACAGCCTGTTTTTGTAAAAATTACAGCACAATTTCAAAAAAAAAATTTCAAATTTGAAAAATAATTTTTGTCATTTTTTTCAAAAACGGTAGGAGATGGGGAAAAAAAGAATATTGGAGGAGACTCCTGGACGCCTCTTGATCAATGTCCAATGGTCAAAAGTCTTAACAGCCTGTTTTTGTAAAAATTACAGCACAATTTCAAAAAAAAAAATTTCAAATTTGAAAAATAATTTTTGTAATTTTTTTCAAAAACGGTAGGAGATGGGGAAAAAAAGAATATTGGAGGAGACTCCTGGACGCCTCTGGATCAATGTCCAATAGTCAAAAGTCTTAACAGCCTGTTTTTGTAAAAATTACAGCACAATTTCAAAAAAAAAAATTTCAAATTTGAAAAATAATTTTTGTCATTTTTTTCAAAAACGGTAGGAGATGGGGAAAAAAAGAATATTGGAGGAGACTCCTGGACGCCTCTGGATCAATGTCCAATAGTCAAAAGTCTTAACAGCCTGTTTTTGTAAAAATTACAGCACAATTTAAAAAAAAAAATTTCAAATTTGAAAAATAATTTTTGTAATTTTTTTCAAAAACCGTAGGAGATGGGGATAAAAAGAATATTGGAGGAGACTCCTGGATGCCTCTGGATCAATGTCCAATAGTCAAAAGTCTTAACAGCCTGTTTTTGTAAAAATTACAGCACAATTTCAAAAAAAAAAATTTCAAATTTGAAAAATAATTTTTGTCATTTTTTTCAAAAACGGTAGGAGATGGGGAAAAAAAGAATATTGGAGGAGACTCCTGGACGCCTCTGGATCAACGTCCAATAGTCAAAAGTCTTAACAGCCTGTTTTTGTAAAAATTACAGCACAATTTCAAAAAAAAAAAATTCAAATTTGAAAAATAATTTTTGTAATTTTTTTCAAGAACGGTAGGAGATGGGGAAAAAAAGAATATTGGAGGAGACTCCTGGACGCCTCTGGATCAATGTCCAATAGTCAAAAGTCTTAACAGCCTGTTTTTGTAAAAATTACAGCACAATTTCAAAAAAAAAAATTTCAAATTTGAAAAATAATTTTTGTCATTTTTTTCAAAAACGGTAGGAGATGGGGAAAAAAAGAATATTGGAGGAGACTCCTGGACGCCTCTGGATCAATGTCCAATGGTCAAAAGTCTTAACAGCCTGTTTTTGTAAAAATTACAGCACAATTTAAAAAAAAAAATTTCAAATTTGAAAAATAATTTTTGTCATTTTTTTCAAAAACGGTAGGAGATGGGGAAAAAAAGAATATTGGAGGAGACTCCTGGACGCCTCTGGATCAATGTCCAATAGTCAAAAGTCTTAACAGCCTGTTTTTGTAAAAATTACAGCACAATTTCAAAAAAAAAATTTCAAATTTGAAAAATAATTTTTGTCATTTTTTTCAAAAACGGTAGGAGATGGGGATAAAAAGAATATTGGAGGAGACTCCTGGACGCCTCTGGATCAATGTCCAATAGTCAAAAGTCTTAACAGCCTGTTTTTGTAAAAATTACAGCACAATTTCAAAAAAAAAATTCAAATTTGAAAAATAATTTTTGTCATTTTTTTCAAAAACGGTAGGAGATGGGGAAAAAAAGAATATTGGAGGAGACTCCTGGACGCCTCTGGATCAATGTCCAATAGTCAAAAGTCTTAACAGCCTGTTTTTGTAAAAATTACAGCACAATTTCAAAAAAAAAATTTCAAATTTGAAAAATAATTTTTGTAATTTTTTTCAAAAACCGTAGGAGATGGGGATAAAAAGAATATTGGAGGAGACTCCTGGACGCCTCTGGATCAATGTCCAATAGTCAAAAGTCTTAACAGCCTGTTTTTGTAAAAATTACAGCACAATTTCAAAAAAAAAATTTCAAATTTGAAAAATAATTTTTGTCATTTTTTTCAAAAACGGTAGGAGATGGGGAAAAAAGAATATTGGAGGAGACTCCTGGACGCCTCTGGATCAATGTCCAATAGTCAAAAGTCTTAACAGCCTGTTTTTGTAAAAATTACAGCACAATTTCAAAAAAAAAAATTTCAAATTTGAAAAATAATTTTTGTCATTTTTTTCAAAAACGGTAGGAGATGGGGAAAAAAAGAATATTGGAGGAGACTCCTGGACGCCTCTGGATCAATGTCCAATAGTCAAAAGTCTTAACAGCCTGTTTTTGTAAAAATTACAGCACAATTTCAAAAAAAAAATTTCAAATTTGAAAAATACTTTTTGTCATTTTTTTCAAAAACGGTAGGAGATGGGGAAAAAAAGAATATTGGAGGAGACTCCTGGACGCCTCTGGATCAATGTCCAATAGTCAAAAGTCTTAACAGCCTGTTTTTGTAAAAATTACAGCACAATTTCAAAAAAAAATTTTTCAAATTGAAAAATAATTTTTGTCATTTTTTTCAAAAACGGTAGGAGATGGGGAAAAAAAGAATATTGGAGGAGACTCCTGGACGCCTCTGGATCAATGTCCAATAGTCAAAAGTCTTAACAGCCTGTTTTTGTAAAAATTACAGCACAATTTCAAAAAAAAATTTCAAATTTGAAAAATAATTTTTGTAATTTTTTTCAAAAACGGTAGGAGATGGGGAAAAAAAGAATATTGGAGGAGACTCCTGGACGCCTCTGGATCAATGTCCAATAGTCAAAAGTCTTAACAGCCTGTTTATGTAAAAATTACAGCACAATTTCAAAAAAAAAAATTTCAAATTTGAAAAATAATTTTTGTAATTTTTTTCAAAAACGGTAGGAGATGGGGAAAAAAAGAATATTGGAGGAGACTCCTGAACGCCTCTGGATCAATGTCCAATAGTCAAAAGTCTTAACAGCCTGTTTTTGTAAAAATTACAGCACAATTTCAAAAAAAAAAATTTCAAATTTGAAAAATAATTTTTGTAATTTTTTTCAAAAACGGTAGGAGATGGGGAAAAAAAGAATATTGGAGGAGACTCCTGAACGCCTCTGGATCAATGTCCAATAGTCAAAAGTCTTAACAGCCTGTTTTTGTAAAAATTACAGCACAATTTCAAAAAAAAAATTTCAAATTTGAAAAATAATTTTTGTCATTTTTTTCAAAAACGGTAGGAGATGGGGAAAAAAAGAATATTGGAGGAGACTCCTGGACGCTTCTTGATCAATGTCCAATGGTCAAAAGTCTTAACAGCCTGTTTTTGTAAAAATTACAGCACAATTTCAAAAAAAAAATTTCAAATTTGAAAAATAATTTTTGTAATTTTTTTCAAAAACGGTAGGAGATGGGGAAAAAAAGAATATTGGAGGAGACTCCTGGACGCCTCTGGATCAATGTCCAATGGTCAAAAGTCTTAACAGCCTGTTTTTGTAAAAATTACAGCACAATTTCAAAAAAAATTTTTCAAATTTGAAAAATACTTTTTGTCATTTTTTTCAAAAACCGTAGGAGATGGGGATAAAAAGAATATTGGAGGAGACTCCTGGACGCCTCTTGATCAATGTCCAATGGTCAAAAGTCTTAACAGCCTGTTTTTGTAAAAATTACAGCACAATTTCAAAAAAAAAAATTTCAAATTTGAAAAATAATTTTTGTAATTTTTTTCAAAAACGGTAGGAGATGGGGAAAAAAGAATATTGGAGGAGACTCCTGGACGCCTCTGGATCAATGTCCAATGGTCAAAAGTCTTAACAGCCTGTTTTTGTAAAAATTACAGCACAATTTCAAAAAAAAAAATTCAAATTTGAAAAATAATTTTTGTCATTTTTTCAAAAACGGTAGGAGATGGGGAAAAAAGAATATTGGAGGAGACTCCTGGACGCCTCTGGATCAATGTCCAATAGTCAAAAGTCTTAACAGTCTGTTTTTGTAAAAATTACAGCACAATTTAAAAAAAAAAAATTTCAAATTTGAAAAATAATTTTTGTAATTTTTTTCAAAAACGGTAGGAGATGGGGAAAAAAGAATATTGGAGGAGACTCCTGGACGCCTCTGGATCAATGTCCAATGGTCAAAAGTCTTAACAGCCTGTTTTTGTAAAAATTACAGCACAATTTCAAAAAAAAAAATTCAAATTTGAAAAATAATTTTTGTCATTTTTTCAAAAACGGTAGGAGATATGGAAAAAAGAATATTGGAGGAGACTCCTGGACGCCTCTGGATCAATGTCCAATAGTCAAAAGTCTTAACAGCCTGTTTTTGTAAAAATTACAGCACAATTTCAAAAAAAAAAATTTCAAATTTGAAAAATAATTTTTGTAATTTTTTTCAAAAACGGTAGGAGATGGGGAAAAAAAGAATATTGGAGGAGACTCTTGGACGCCTCTGGATCAATGTCCAATAGTCAAAAGTCTTAACAGCCTGTTTATGTAAAAATTACAGCACAATTTCAAAAAAAAAAATTTCAAATTTGAAAAATAATTTTTGTAATTTTTTTCAAAAACCGTAGGAGATGGGGATAAAAAGAATATTGGAGGAGACTCCTGGATGCCTCTGGATCAATGTCCAATAGTCAAAAGTCTTAACAGCCTGTTTTTGTAAAAATTACAGCACAATTTCAAAAAAAAAAATTTCAAATTTGAAAAATAATTTTTGTAATTTTTTTCAAAAACGGTAGGAGATGGGGAAAAAAAGAATATTGGAGGAGACTCCTGGACGCCTCTGGATCAATGTCCAATAGTCAAAAGTCTTAACAGCCTGTTTTTGTAAAAATTACAGCACAATTTCAAAAAAAAAATTTCAAATTTGAAAAATAATTTTTGTCATTTTTTTCAAAAACGGTAGGAGATGGGGAAAAAAAGAATATTGGAGGAGACTCCTGGACGCCTCTTGATCAATGTCCAATGGTCAAAAGTCTTAACAGCCTGTTTTTGTAAAAATTACAGCACAATTTCAAAAAAAAAAATTTCAAATTTGAAAAATAATTTTTGTAATTTTTTTCAAAAACGGTAGGAGATGGGGAAAAAAAGAATATTGGAGGAGACTCCTGGACGCCTCTGGATCAATGTCCAATAGTCAAAAGTCTTAACAGCCTGTTTTTGTAAAAATTACAGCACAATTTCAAAAAAAAAAATTTCAAATTTGAAAAATAATTTTTGTCATTTTTTTCAAAAACGGTAGGAGATGGGGAAAAAAAGAATATTGGAGGAGACTCCTGGACGCCTCTGGATCAATGTCCAATAGTCAAAAGTCTTAACAGCCTGTTTTTGTAAAAATTACAGCACAATTTAAAAAAAAAAATTTCAAATTTGAAAAATAATTTTTGTAATTTTTTTCAAAAACCGTAGGAGATGGGGATAAAAAGAATATTGGAGGAGACTCCTGGATGCCTCTGGATCAATGTCCAATAGTCAAAAGTCTTAACAGCCTGTTTTTGTAAAAATTACAGCACAATTTCAAAAAAAAAAATTTCAAATTTGAAAAATAATTTTTGTCATTTTTTTCAAAAACGGTAGGAGATGGGGAAAAAAAGAATATTGGAGGAGACTCCTGGACGCCTCTGGATCAACGTCCAATAGTCAAAAGTCTTAACAGCCTGTTTTTGTAAAAATTACAGCACAATTTCAAAAAAAAAAAATTCAAATTTGAAAAATAATTTTTGTAATTTTTTTCAAGAACGGTAGGAGATGGGGAAAAAAAGAATATTGGAGGAGACTCCTGGACGCCTCTGGATCAATGTCCAATAGTCAAAAGTCTTAACAGCCTGTTTTTGTAAAAATTACAGCACAATTTCAAAAAAAAAAATTTCAAATTTGAAAAATAATTTTTGTCATTTTTTTCAAAAACGGTAGGAGATGGGGAAAAAAAGAATATTGGAGGAGACTCCTGGACGCCTCTGGATCAATGTCCAATGGTCAAAAGTCTTAACAGCCTGTTTTTGTAAAAATTACAGCACAATTTCAAAAAAAAAAATTCAAATTTGAAAAATAATTTTTGTCATTTTTTCAAAAACGGTAGGAGATATGGAAAAAAGAATATTGGAGGAGACTCCTGGACGCCTCTGGATCAATGTCCAATAGTCAAAAGTCTTAACAGCCTGTTTTTGTAAAAATTACAGCACAATTTCAAAAAAAAAAATTTCAAATTTGAAAAATAATTTTTGTAATTTTTTTCAAAAACGGTAGGAGATGGGGAAAAAAAGAATATTGGAGGAGACTCTTGGACGCCTCTGGATCAATGTCCAATAGTCAAAAGTCTTAACAGCCTGTTTATGTAAAAATTACAGCACAATTTCAAAAAAAAAAATTTCAAATTTGAAAAATAATTTTTGTAATTTTTTTCAAAAACCGTAGGAGATGGGGATAAAAAGAATATTGGAGGAGACTCCTGGATGCCTCTGGATCAATGTCCAATAGTCAAAAGTCTTAACAGCCTGTTTTTGTAAAAATTACAGCACAATTTCAAAAAAAAAAATTTCAAATTTGAAAAATAATTTTTGTAATTTTTTTCAAAAACGGTAGGAGATGGGGAAAAAAAGAATATTGGAGGAGACTCCTGGACGCCTCTGGATCAATGTCCAATAGTCAAAAGTCTTAACAGCCTGTTTTTGTAAAAATTACAGCACAATTTCAAAAAAAAAATTTCAAATTTGAAAAATAATTTTTGTCATTTTTTTCAAAAACGGTAGGAGATGGGGAAAAAAAGAATATTGGAGGAGACTCCTGGACGCCTCTTGATCAATGTCCAATGGTCAAAAGTCTTAACAGCCTGTTTTTGTAAAAATTACAGCACAATTTCAAAAAAAAAAATTTCAAATTTGAAAAATAATTTTTGTAATTTTTGAAAAAAATGACAAAAATTATTTTTCAAATTTGAAAATTTTTTTTTGAAATTGTGCTGTAATTTTTACAAAAACAGGCTGTTAAGATTTTTGACTATTGGACATTGATCCAGAGGCGTCCAGGAGTCTCCTCCAATATTCTTTTTTTCCCCATCTCCTACCGTTTTTGAAAAAAATGACAAAAATTATTTTTCAAATTTGAAATTTTTTTTTTTGAAATTGTGCTGTAATTTTTACAAAAACAGGCTGTTAAGACTTTTGACTATTGGACATTGATCCAGAGGCGTCCAGGAGTCTCCTCCAATATTCTTTTTTTCCCCATCTCCTACCGTTCTTGAAAAAAATTACAAAAATTATTTTTCAAATTTGAATTTTTTTTTTTTGAAATTGTGCTGTAATTTTTACAAAAACAGGCTGTTAAGACTTTTGACTATTGGACATTGATCCAGAGGCGTCCAGGAGTCTCCTCCAATATTCTTTTTTTCCCCATCTCCTACCGTTCTTGAAAAAAATTACAAAAATTATTTTTCAAATTTGAATTTTTTTTTTTTGAAATTGTGCTGTAATTTTTACAAAAACAGGCTGTTAAGACTTTTGACTATTGGACGTTGATCCAGAGGCGTCCAGGAGTCTCCTCCAATATTCTTTTTTTCCCCATCTCCTACCGTTTTTGAAAAAAATGACAAAAATTATTTTTCAAATTTGAAATTTTTTTTTTTGAAATTGTGCTGTAATTTTTACAAAAACAGGCTGTTAAGACTTTTGACTATTGGACATTGATCCAGAGGCGTCCAGGAGTCTCCTCCAATATTCTTTTTTTCCCCATCTCCTACCGTTTTTGAAAAAAATGACAAAAATTATTTTTCAATTTGAAAAATTTTTTTTTGAAATTGTGCTGTAATTTTTACAAAAACAGGCTGTTAAGACTTTTGACTATTGGACATTGATCCAGAGGCGTCCAGGAGTCTCCTCCAATATTCTTTTTTTCCCCATCTCCTACCGTTTTTGAAAAAAATGACAAAAATTATTTTTCAATTTGAAAAATTTTTTTTTGAAATTGTGCTGTAATTTTTACAAAAACAGGCTGTTAAGACTTTTGACTATTGGACATTGATCCAGAGGCGTCCAGGAGTCTCCTCCAATATTCTTTTTTTCCCCATCTCCTACCGTTTTTGAAAAAAATGACAAAAAGTATTTTTCAAATTTGAAATTTTTTTTTTGAAATTGTGCTGTAATTTTTACAAAAACAGGCTGTTAAGACTTTTGACTATTGGACATTGATCCAGAGGCGTCCAGGAGTCTCCTCCAATATTCTTTTTTTCCCCATCTCCTACCGTTTTTGAAAAAAATGACAAAAATTATTTTTCAAATTTGAAAAATTTTTTTTTGAAATTGTGCTGTAATTTTTACAAAAACAGGCTGTTAAGACTTTTGACTATTGGACATTGATCCAGAGGCGTCCAGGAGTCTTCTCCAATATTCTTTTTTTCCCCATCTCCTACCGTTTTTGAAAAAAATGACAAAAAGTATTTTTCAAATTTGAAAATTTTTTTTTTAAATTGTGCTGTAATTTTTACAAAAACAGGCTGTTAAGACTTTTGACTATTGGACATTGATCCAGAGGCGTCCAGGAGTCTTCTTCAATATTTTTTTCTTCCCCATCTCTTACCGTTTTTGAAAAATATGACAAAAATTATTTTTCAAATTTGAAATTTTTTTTTTGAAATTGTGCTGTAATTTTTACAAAAACAGGCTGTTAAGACTTTTGACTATTGGGCATTGATCCAGAGGCGTCCAGGAGTCTCCTCCAATATTCTTTTTTTCCCCATCTCTTACCGTTTTTGAAAAAAATTACTTAAAAATATTTTATGACTGTGGGTAAAGATATGTATTTTCTTGTTGTTGGATGTATTAAATGATATATAGATATAAAGAAAGCATAGAGACGGATCTCGGTTTAAATTTTCTGGTTCATTTTGCTTAAAAAATTGGGTATCAAGTCCATTTTGTGGGTAAAAACTAATTATTATTATTTAACAGAGGTCTGTTTTTTTGTTAACAGAGCTCTGTTAAACAAGACGGTTTGTGTCTAGGGTTATAAATTTTAAAATTTATCTTCACGCACATCTTAGAAACTTATACAAAACCCAGCAAATAATTTATATTCGATATGAAAAATAGAATAGATTCATATCGAATATAAATTATTTGCTGGGTTTTGTATAAGTTTCTAAGCCTATTATGCTTATTTTTCTTTTGTGATTTTCAAAAATATTATTATTTGTGAATTCTCAAATAGTTTTTGAAGTCTGTACATAAGATAAGAGGTTTGTAACTGTTCAAAATGTGTGGTTGAAGTCTACTGACGATTTGTTACAGCAACAATGAAATGCATATAGACATCGCTGAACCACCAGCAAATAAATTTCAAATTATAAATCAACTATTTTATTTTTTTTAATTCTTAGCACTTCTAATTGTTTCAGTTAATTTTGTTAGAATATTTCTTGTATTCCTATCGATAGTTTCTTCTATTGCCAGGTCATCATTTGGCTCATACTGGCAGAGCTCAGCGACAAATGTTCTGCAAACAAATTAATTTCTGAATTTCTTAGCTTCGGGTTTTGTACTGCATTTTTTTTTTAAAGAAAATATTTCAGAGTTTAGTTATCAAATGGTTGAATTCGTCTCTGATTAAACCTAATCCTTAATTAAATCGTTGTCAACTACTATTGGCTTTTATTAAATTATTAAATAAAACTTATAAATCCCCCCATAGTTACAGTACCAGAGTGTTTACTAGACTCTTTTATAGCCATGTCAAAGATTTTGAAGTTTTACTTTAGCTAGGATCACAGAACATATTTGTTTGTTTGTATGAAAAATAATTTCTAAACACTTACCTTTTGTAAATGAGACGAAACAAAAAAAAAAAATTGCTCCTGATAGAAAATAATAAAAAAATTTATATAATATTTAAATTAAAAATTAAATACAAATAAAATAAAAATAATAATATAAAAATAAAAAAAATAAAAAAGGAAATTAAAATAAAAATAAAAATTAAATCAAAACAAAAATAATTTACGGTATTTTCCTTAAAGTATGCCTTAAAAAATAATCATAAGTATAACTATGACTCTTTATTATTCACTCAACCATAAAAAAATATACATACATACATATATACAATGAAAAGAAATAAAGGACAGAAATTGCCAGATTTTGTTAGTTGCAGCCCTAAAGTATGCAACATAACCTAAGGTCATGCAAAAATCTACACACACAAACACACACACACATTCTACATGCATACGTACTAGAGTTCGACCGATTAATCGGCTTCGGCTTCGGCCTTCGGCCAAAAATTGGTAATCGGCCAACATTCGGCCTACGGCAAAAATCGGCCGATTAGCCGAAGCCGAATATTTTTCATTCCAAGCTTTAAAAATAACATTATTTTTGGTCGTTGCTCGCCGACAGTTTCTACTGTGTTTAACGTTTTGAAAGGGTTACTTTGAAATACAACCCTGTTGCTTTCTATTTTCTTTTACTTGGACGTTCTTGTGAGTGATCATATGAAAAAGCAATCTAGAAATTGCAAAATAGTTTTATTTTTCTTGTTATGTATCCAATAGATATTACAGCTATTTCAGTGATCTCCAAAAAGCAAACTTTTTTCTTAATTCATATAAAACAAGTATCATTTTTAAAATTTAAAACATTCGGCTTCGGCTTCGGTTTTGGCCGAAGTTTAGGATTTTAGCCGAAGTTCGGCTTCGGCTTCGGCTTCGGCCAAAAAAAACGCCTTCGGTCGATCTCTAATACGTACATATTTGCATAGAAAAAGAGTGTGTGGAAGTGCTCTCACTTTGTGCAGGTGTGTGTGTGTGTGTGTGTGTGTGTGTGTATGTGTGTGTGTGTGTGTGTGTGTGTGTGTGCAATTGTATATCTATTCCAAAACACTTTATTTCATTGTTTGTACAAGTTTTCCTGCACATTCTTTAACACAAAAATATTTAATTCACAAGTATGTGTTGTACCGAAATATAGACAGACAGACAGAGGCAAACACTTTATGCAAATGTGTACGAGCATATTTGTAAGTTTGCATATGCATTTATGATTTTGGTATGCACTGGTATAAATGTACTCGCATATGTTTTTGTGTAAATGGCTAGAAGTATATTTTTCTGTTGTTGTTGGTTTTTTTTTCTTTCTAAATTTTGTTTGTTGTTGCAGTTGTTTGTTTTATATCATTTTCAAAATTGTGCTTAATTTTTTGACATCTTTGTTTATGTTGTTGTTTATTTGTGCTATGAAGCTAAATGTTGTTTGTGCAGCCAAAGTATGTATGTATGTACATATGTGTACATATGTATGTATGTCAAATGCCCTTTTGGCAATTGCTACAGACAGTTGTTGCAACTCAAAGTGCCATAGAAACGGATTTATTTGTCTCTATTGTTGCGTACAGTTTTAATAAATATTTTTAACTACATACATATTTTATTCTTTATGTGTTTGTGTTTTGGACTCAAAATAAATATTAACTCTAGCAATTTGGCACTGAGAGAAACGGGGGTTGGTTGGTGTAATTATTAAATTAGACACTCCCTTATGTTTCTTAAAATTTTAAATGACTGCAGCCGGTGTAAGACGTTTGGCCCAAAAGAAAAATCTAAGAATATTTTGTTTTTAAATTTTTAAACTAAAAACTGAGTGAATGATGATTTTCTCTTTTTTTCTTTTTTATTCCGATTACGACGGTTTTGTAGTAGATAAAAAAATGTTGCAATGCTCGTTAGTCTTGGCCATAGCTAGCCCCAATTTTCTTAAAGGCAAAGCTTTGTGCACGGTGTTGCCACATCGTGTGGCAGAAATGCAACCCTTAATAACTCTTGGACGCTACTTGCAAAATAATTTAAAAAAGAAACAAAAACTTTGTTAATAAATTACAGCTATTGTTTCCTTTGCAAAGTCACATGCAATTAACTGGTATGTATTTCCGCAAATTTTGCTTGTCAACACGACTAAAATATTAATTTAAAGAAAAAAATTGAAAATATTTTTTGCGTTTAATTTTTTCACGCCATTTAATGAAAAATATCACAACTTTTATTGAATGGCCTCGGAAAAACTTTATTTTCTCTACCCATTATTCATAGTTTAATTTTCAATTTATTAAAAACAAAAACAATAAAATGTTTACTCAATGCGTACATTTTGTAATTTTTTTTTATTATTATTTTTATTACCTAAAGCATCAATTTTTAAAACAAATGGAAGACATGCACCAATTAATGGAATGCATGCATGTGTATTTGCAATAATTTATTGTTTGTTGATTTCTAATTATTTTTTCTCGCAATATAAATTCCATTGTGCGGCGCGGATTTTCTTTTTAAATTAAAAATTATTAATAATGGCGAAAAGGCCCCATTAAGGCAACATTTTTATTTTGTACATCTCGTAGTCTTTACCTGGTGCGGCTAATTTATTAGAAGTTGTCATAGTAATGCTTTTAATTATTTCAAAAAAAAAAAAAAAAAAAAAATCATTAGGAAATTTTTTCATATCATGAAGTTGAAGTCAATTAATCAAGACATCCCGTACCAAATAGTTCCGAAAGCATAAGTGTCAAATTAATTAACCCTTAAACGAACTTTAAGTTTTGTTTAATAATATTTTTTTACATGTAAATTACTTACACAAAAAGCTTTTTTTCTTTCACATCACTGTGCAAGCATTCATTGAGTTCAATCAAAATTACCGGTAACATCGAAGTATGCAACTGAAATATCCCACCTTGCTCATCGCTTGTTGTTCATATCCTTGCTGTAGCCTTGATAGCAATTTGCAAAATAGAATAAATAAATTTTCGGGAATAAAAAAAATTAAATAATTGTAAATTGGAAGAAGTGCATTGAAGCGGTCTGCTCTCTGTGATGTTCGTCAGCAAAAAAAAAAACCATAAATATTTGTGAAATACATTTATTCATATACGAGTATCCTACATTCAATATTAATTCATTGTTGTATAATGGAATTGAAAGTTTGGTTTTTTTTTTGCTTTTCAATGATTGAATTTATGACTTTTTCTCATTTTGCGTCTATGGTCAAGTTTTTTTTTTTTTAAATTAATGTATGAATGAATAAATATATGTATGAATGACCATGGACGGCACAATTGGCCGTGCCAGTCAGGCAGTCGGTTTATATTGTTTCTACAAATCAATTAAAAATTGTTTTTTGTTTCCTTCATCAGCTATTTGAATAAAAATATTCTAAAGCTGCCTTTTACATGATGATGATGATGATGATGCTGATGCTGATGCGGATGATGATAGAGATGATGATAATGATTGGTTGCTAAAAATAAAATTGATTAAATGTACAATAAACATGCGTTTATAATTTTAATGTTCAATTCTTTTTTGTGTTGTTGCATATTTCGTTTACGTTTTAAACTGAAATTTGGGTCATAGTAGGAAAGGAATTTAAATGCAAAAATTATGCCTTGCAACAGAATTGATCTAAAAAAATAAAATGGAGTCTAGTATATGTTGTGATTATGATTCACTCTCCTTGCCATCATTTACCTCAATAATTCTCTAGCAAAAAGGAAAAATAGCTTAAGTAAAGAGGCTCCCTGTAATCTTCATATTAAAACGTAAATTCATAATTTTACGTACATTTCTCATATTCTATTTCATTAAAAATTCATGTTAAAAAGCTGACATTAGCAAATACTCTTTGCTCAAGTATAGAGACAAGGGAGTTGATGAAGTGCGTGGTGGCACAGACAAATTTCGACATTTACCCCAGCCAGTGGTGCGATTTAGTAACTTTTATCGATTCAACAATAGTAATTTTTGTCTATACCTTTTGTGGCTTGCAATAACGATTGTGTGATTCTGTAACTTCTTTTTAACGTTTGTACGCAGCTGATATTTTCTGTTGATTTTAGACGATAAAATTAACAGCACATAAATTATTGTCGCTTAAATAACGACACAGCTTGACATTAACATACAGCGAATATCGTTAAAAATGTTACTGAATAACAAATTCGATAAATTTTCGTTATAATTATTTTAACGATGCGATTATCGTTACAAAAAGTTAGTGAATCTCGCTACAGATTTAATTTAACTTGTAGTGTATTCTTTAAATAATGACATTAATTAATAAAAAATATTTCATTGAAAAATGCTGAACTTGAGCCTGATTAAGAAGTTATTCTTTGATTAAAAATATATTTATTTTAATTTTTCGCTTGCCTTTTGCGCATATTATTGCTATCATTTGAGTTCCAACCTTTTCTAGTTTTAAATCAGTTTCAATTTAATCTAAGAATACTTTGCCAATTAATTTTGCTGCGCCGCACCTTGGGCTGTTGTAGTATTCAACTTTTTTTTATTTGAGTTCAATTGAAGTGATTTTAATTAAAAATCATGGAATAACTTTAATCAATTTCAAGTTTTTACATTAGGTTTTTCTAGAAATATGAATATATTTGACATTGCAGTTTTATTTTTCATTAAAACATTTTTTTTATAAATATTATAAAACACTGTGCAAACTTTTGGAAAAATGCACGGACTGGAGACTATAAGTCCGGTAGTACAATCTAGGGGTAATAAAATCCTATACTCACTTTGGCGATTTAAGTAACCAATTTCTGTTATCATCCGATTTTGGCCAGCAACTAATTCAGACTTGGTGATAGGCCTTAAATATATATGGCAATAATGTGGCTAAAAGTCCACCAAACAAATCTTTTTAACATCTTATGCCAAAAAAATAAAATCTTCGTGTACTTTTTTGTTTGAAAAAAAAAAAAAAATTGGGACATTTCATTTTAAATTTTTTCAGAATAACTTACAGATACTCCTAAGTTTTTTCCTAACAATATTTGTCAAAGTTGTATTTGTATTTGTCAAAGGTAAAACTGGACAAATTTTTCTTAACATATCAATATAATCTGAACGTGTCTAGGCACAATAAATACCTCATTAAGACCACTGTGCACCTTAAACCAAAATTTAAATTAACCCTAGTGAAAATTTCAAGTTGAATTTCATTTACTGAAAACTGTATTTAGACCCGGAAGTCGTTATGACAATAAAAGGGCATGCTAATTAAGTTAGAGTAGAAACTTTGAATTTTAATAAATTTATTTAAAAAATATTTTTGAAAACTAAAAAAAAATTATTCGAATAAAATTGATAAAATTTTTTTTGCCATTAAATTGATTCTCATGAAAATGATTTCAATAAATTTATTCTAATAAAATGCATTCGAATAAAATAGTTCGAATAAAACGATTTTTATTATAAATTTAACAGCACCTTTTTCATATTATTAAATTATTTTAAAATTTATATGCTTCAAAACTAAAAAAAATTATTCGAATAAAATTGTTACATTAAACTTTTAATGACGTCTATAAAAATTATTAAAAAAATATTTTTTTGAATAAAATTAATCGAATAAAAAATTTTTTATTATAAAATAATAATAACTTTTTAACTGAAAAATAAGAAATTTATTTCAAATATACATACATACATACATATGTATGTATGTTTCAGAACTAAAAAAATATTCGAATAAAATTAAAAAAAAAAGTTTGTTGCTTAAAAATATTTCTAAAAAAATATAAAAAAAAAATTTTTTTTAAATAAATTATTCGCATAACTTTAGTCGAATAAATTTAATCGATTAAAACCTATTTAAGCAAATTACACAACCAATTAAAACAAATAAAAAAATTAAAGTTTATTTGAGTCTATTTTTTCCAATAAAATTAATCGATTAAAAATTTATAGTCTTATGTATAATATGCATTAATTGTAAAATATGTTTTTGAAAACAAAACTATTGGTCGAACGAAATTGTTAAATTAAAAATGTTTACTACTAAAATGATTCCAATGAGAATTATTTAAATAAAGCTGTTTTAACATATTCATTCGAATAAAGTAATTCTTAAGTAGCAAATTTATGAGTTTTATTGAATTAGATTTAAAATAAAACTAAAAAATGTTTGTAATAAAATAAAAAATTAAATGACACCTATTAAATCTATAAAAAAGAAATTTTTATAAATAAATTCATTCGAATCAAATATTTCTTGTTATAAAATAGTAGCAACTCTTAAATTTTAACAAATACCTTGCATATTAAACATATTGCAAAACGAACAAAAATATTCGACTAAAATTTTAAATTAACAATTTTTAAGCTTTAAAGTTATCTATTCAAATAAAAATTATTAAGAAACATATTTTTTAAATAAAAATATTCATATAAATTTAATCGATTAAAAGCTATTCAAGCAAATTAACTCAAGTAAGTAAAAAAATCGAAAAATAAAAGCTTATTTAAAACTTATTAGAACTAAAATTATTTAAATAAAATTATTTTTAAAACTAATCTTTCAAGAAAAATTAATCGAATAAAATAATTCCTATTATTAAAGTATAGTAACTTTTGATTTTTAAGAAATGCATAAATATATATGTATGTGTGTATGTATGTACATATTTATGGCTTAAAATATTAAAAAAAAAAGAAAAAAAAAACAAATTTTTTTAATAAAATTATTCGAATAATAGACATACATATGTATGTATGTTTAAAAACTAAAAAATTTAATCGACTAAAATTTGGAAAATAAAAATTCGTGTCATTATAATGTTTCTAAAAAAATTACAAAGAAAACAAATTTTTTAAAAAAATTATTCGAATAAAATTATGCGAATAAATTTAATCGATTTAAAACTATTCAGGCATATAACATAATTAAGTAAAAAAAGCAAAAAATAATTATTTTTTTTTAATAAAACAGTTCTAATTCATTTATTCCAATAAAATTATTCAATTAAAAATTCTCAGTCTTATTTATACGAGTAATATTTACAAATTTTAAAATAGGTTTTTGCAAACAAAACGATTATTCGAATAAAATTTTTAAATTAAAAATTTTTACTACTAAAATGTTTCCAATAATAATAATTTAAATAAAGCTGCTCTAACATATTCACTCGAATAAAATAATTCGAATAAATCTATTTTTGTTATAAAACCAGCCTACATCAAACTTTTGAATTTTATTATATGATAATTAAAATAAAACTACAAAATGTTTGGAATAAAATAAAAAATTAAAGGACACAAATAAAATCTACAAATTTTTTTTTAATAAAATTATTCGAATAAAATAATTTTTGTTATAAAATAAAAGGAATTTTTTTTAAAAAATATATTAGACTACAATTTTTAAATTAAAAATTTTTAGCATTAAAATTATTCAAACAAAACTGATTAAAAAACAAATTTTTTTCAAATAAAATTATTCGAATAAAATTATTTGAATAAATTTAATCGATTAATAGTTAATCAGGGAAATTTACTCAAGTAAGCAACAAAATTTCAATGAAATAGTTGGAACTGTTTTATTCTAATAAAATTATTCGATTAAAAATTCATAGTCTTAGATTACTATGTGATTTCATTGCAATATATTTTATTCAATAAAAGATATATTTCTCTTGATTAAAGCAAAACTCTCTAATAGACGAGTTTCCATGTTGCCTTTAGCATCCCCAAGTTTTGTTTAGTGCGTGTCTTCATACATATTTGTATGCAAATGCATAGAAATTGTATCGCATTTCCTTATGTAACGCATAAATACCAGCTTTAAACTTCAAATGTATACATACATAAGTATGTATGTATGTATGTGTTTAGTAGCATGTTTCCTGATATACTCGCATTACCACACATTTACCAACATACATACATACATACCTGCGTTCCGATTTGAGTTTGTTAAATATTTCTTGTATAATAGAAACCTTTGAAATATCCGAGTCATTACATTTCCTTTTTAAACAAGTGACATGAACACCTGCTTGCTGTTAAAAAAAAATTATAAAACAAGTGACATGAACACACCAAAAAAAAAATTAATTTCAAGTCAATAAACCCAAAAAATAAAGAAATAAAATTTTGACAAAGACTTAACAATTTAGAAATAAAATTTAGGCTTTTTAAAACCAAACAATCAAATGGAAAAACTTTCTGTTTAAATTTTAACCAATTTTATTTCTGCATCAAATTGTGTAACATTTTGCACTGAAGTGTGTAATACACTTTATCATTTAAAGATTAAATATTCCTTTTTTCTTAGAGATTGTAAAGCATCTAACATCTTTAGTAAGATTAAGTCAACTAAAATATTTTGCAAAAAATAATTTTAGTTAAATTTTAATATTTTTTTAACACAACACAATCCGCGAAGCGATTAGCTTGTCTGCGGAAAAAACCCAGGGTCTATGGCGGGAATCGAATCCACGACCTCTGGACTGAGAGGCTAGCACCGCTACCACTCAGACACAGGGGCACACATCTTGGCTTGGATCTTCAAAAAAGGAGGAGGCTATCGATTCGTCTGTATTTTTAATAATTATTGTAATTTATTTGAATGAAACGGTTTGAACTAATTTATTCCATTAAAATTATTCGATTAAAAGTTAACAGTTTGGTAATATGTGTTAAAATAATTTCATGCCAACAATTTTCATTGGTGGAATTACTATCGAATAATGTTCTTTAAATATTTCTTAATTATTGGCGAATAATTTTTAAAATTTATTTATGTAAACAGCAGCTTTCAAGTAATTTTTTTGACATAATTTTGGTAAAAATTAAACTACATACATATACATATATTTAAAATTTAAAAAAATTATTCGAATAAAGTTGTTAAATAAATTAAATTAAAAAAAGTTTTTGTTAATCAAATTTTTCGAATAAAACAATTTTTATTGTGAAACTAGTAAGAAGCTTTTGAATTGTAACTAATTCATTTTAAACAAAATTAAAAAAAAATATTGGACTAGAATTGTCTAAATTATTTTAATAAACTTTCTTATAAAAATTAAAGTTTTTTTAAATAAAATAATTCGAATAAATTTATTCGATTAAAATTAATCGAATAAAATTGTTCGACTAAAAACTTTTATGTCTGTTCAAATAATTTAATCTCAATAGATTTCGAGGAATAGCCATCGTGTAAATATATATCAATTCTTGGCGAATAATCTTTGAAATTTATGTAAACAAAAGCTTTCGAATAATTTTTTATGGCAGAATTTTGGGTAGAAATGAAACTACATACATATACATGTGTTTCAAATTTAAAAAAATTATTTGAATAAAGTTGTTAAATTAATTTTTTAGAATTAAAATAATAAAAATTTTTTGTTAATAAAATTATTCGAATAAAATAATTTTTATTGTGAAACTAGTAAAATTATTCTAATAAAATTTTTATAAAAATTAAAGTTTTTTAAATAAAATAGTTCGAATAAATTTATTCGATTAAAATTATTCGAATAAAATTATTCGACTAACAGTTTTTATGCCTGTTCAAATAATTTAATTTCCATAGATTTCATTCGAGGAATAGCCATCGTGTAAATATTTATCAATTCTTGGCGACTAATCTTTGCAATTTACAAAAGCTTTCGAATCATTTTTTAGAACGGGTTTTTGGTAGATATAAAAATATGTACATATATATTTCAGATAAAAAAAATGTTCGACTAAAGCTGTTAAATTTAATTTTTTAGAATTAAAATAACAAAAATTTTTTGTTGATAAAATTATTCGAATAAAACAATTATTATTATAAAAGCAGTATAAACTTTTAAATTTAAGCAAATTAATTTTAAACGAAAATAAAAAAAATATTAGACTAAAATTGTCTAAATTATTCTAATGAAAATTTTTATAAAAATACAATTTTATTTTAATAAAATCATTCGAATAAATTAATTCGATTAATACTATTCGACTAAAAATTCACAATTTTATAATAATTGTTCCAACAATCTCATTTCAATAGTTTTTATTCGAGCAATAGGCATCGAATAATGAATTTTGTTTAAATATTTGTCAATTCTTGGCGAATAATTTTTGAAATTGTGTAAACAAAAGCTTTCGAATAATTTTTTAGGACATAATTTTGATAGAAATAAAATCACATAATATGTACATACATATACATATGTATATTTCAAATTGAAATTATTCGAATAAAGTTGTTAAATAAAATTTCTAAGAATTAAAGTATGCAATTCCAATAAAAAGCATTAAAAAGAAAGAAATTTTTTTCATAAAATTTTTCGATTAAAATAATTATTACTGTGAAAGAAGTAGAAAAAAACTTTTGCATATTAATAAATTAATTTTAAACAGAACTAAAAAAAAAATATTGAACTAAAATTGTTAAATGAAAATATTTTAACGCCAATGAAAATTTTATAAAAAAAGTTGCAATATATTGAATAAAATTATTCGAATACATTTTTAACGAATTTAATTATTGGAATAAAATAAAGTTATTCGAATAAAGTTATTAGATAAAAAATATTCACTTAATGTTATTCGATTTAACTTATACGATTAAGAATATTCGATTAAAATTGCTCGAGTAAAATTAATAAAATAAAATTATTAGATTAAAAGTATTCGCTTAGTAATATTCGAATAAAGCTATACGATTAAAATTATTAGATAAAAAATATTCGCTTGTTATTCGATTTAACGATTAATATTATTCGATCAAAATTGTTCGAGTAAAATTTTTAGAATGAAGTTATATTAAAAGTATTCGAATAAAGTTATACGATTAAAATTATTCGATTAAAATTTTTCGATTAAAAATTATTCGGTTAAAAATTCGTCGTTTTATAATATCTGTTCCAATGATTTCATTCCAATAGGTTTCGTTGGCGGAACAATGTTATGTATTGGCGCGATTATGTATGGCAACCGAGAACCTTATGCCGAGTACACATTATGGCATTTTGTGGCATCGCAATAGTGTAAACTGGTGGCAACATTTGTAATTTTCGATATTTTTCGTTGTGTGACACTGTTTTTCATATAAAAAACATTATGGGAACGGCGTTGCACACACATTTTGAAAATGACACCACAAAATGACAATACAAGAAATGCCAGATGTGTACTTGACATCTGTCGTAGTTTCGATAACTTTTTGGCAACCACAGAAAGTTGCCATACATAATACTCATTTTGTTTTCAGTTGAAAATGGCAATTAAAGTTCGATTGGCATGCATAATCGAGTAACTGCCAATTTTATGCGAAAAAAATTATCCCGCAGTTTTAAAATGCATGCCATCAAAAACCTGCGAATAACTTTTTCTATTAAAAAATTCCAGTAGAAATATTGTTCGGATAATCGAATAATTTTGCTATAATGATGCTGCTTATTAAAAAACTTGTTCGAATAAACGTAGTGGGTGGGCTTGATCTTCTAGACTAAACCCGACAAAGAAGACAAAAAAAAAAAATAAACCTTAGGATTAAGAAGTCCTATAAATATTTATTTAATAAATAAAATAGAGTAACATTATGACCTGGGGGTCTACTCTGTTATTCGAAACGAAAGAAAATGTTTTCGAATTTGTATACTTATAACATGTAAATTCGAAAGCATTTTCTTGCATTTCGAATTACAGAGTAAACCCCCAGGATTTTGGGGAAAAGGTGCTTAAATCAGATTGAAACATATTCAATTTGTATATGTTGCCTTAGAGATTGTTACTTTCTTGCCCTTCCTTGTTAAGCTAGAAGAACCCTTAAGTATTAATTTTCAATACATGACTCGAGAGCTGAAAGTCATTGTGCTTTAAACTTCCTGGAAAATTAAATGGCATTTGGCATATTAGATGAGAACATCAGCATGTGTTTTTTTTAAATTTGAATTTCATAATGATTTTATTATTTAAATTTAAGCTTAATTCAACTTAAGCACTCAATTCTTATTATTACAGACACAAACAGTGGGAGTTGATGATGTTATGCGTTCTGTAAATTTAAGCTGTTTGATTTCCTGTAATATATTATTCAATAGCAATGAAATGTTCTCTAACAAGAAGATTTCAATTATGGAATTTATTATTATTAAAAGAAAAAAGAAATAAATATATGTGCATATTAATTAAAATCTTCCATAATATTTTATTTTAGTTTTCAATTTATTAAAGATTTTCATGGAATTTTAAAGCACACAAAAAAAAATTTATATTAAACAATAAACAGCAGGAACAACAAAAAATTCAACGATGCTTTAAAGCAGCTACGTCCAAGCCATATGCACAATGTAGAAACTTTTATAAAGAGCTTTTTGTGCTTCCACACCAACAACAACACAGCAGACACCAGTGCTTGCTCTTACTTTGCAAAGAAACAAGAACAAATTTAAGAGCTTTAAAAGCTGTTTGCCTCAAATATAAATATCAGTGTATGTGTGTTTGGACGTAGCTGCTTTAAAGTAATGCGCGGCGTATGAGTATTTTGATTGTATAAATATATTTATGGCACTCATACGCCACCGTTTACATAAAATGCTTGCATTATTACATCTATGGCAAAGAGGAAAAAGTGCTTAAGTCTATATTTACGATTTGATTAGACTAAAGTTCGTATGGTATCTGTAAAGAAAATTACAAGTGATAATTTTTAAGTAACAAATAACACCAAAATAAATTTTGCTGCTTAAGTCTTCTTTAGCAGTTTTTGCAAGAGAGGACTTTTAAACTTTTAAATTTTTTTTTTAACTATGTCTATTTATGTATTATAAATTTAGAATATATTAAATAGAAAGTTAAGTTCTTCTTCCATAAAAAAATTGCATATTGAAATAATATAAGAAGAAATTAATTTTGCTATAATTTTTCTTAAAAATCCTACAAAAATATACTGCAATTTCGCACAGTGGCAATTCTAAGTTGGAAAATAATGATTATATCTCCTGTAGGAAAGGGATAGTGATAGAGAAGACAGGTGGTGAAGGAAGATATAGAGGAAAGCTTCATTCTATTACAACTCGTGTTTTTTGCATCTTTTTTTATAATGAAGTGCTGCAGCGCCTCTGGTGTCAATGAGGCGTATTAAATTTTCGAAGAAGTGTTAAATAGCCATTTAATGGGTTATTTTAGTTTAGCAATGATTCTGCTACCCAATACCGACGAAGGAGGGCGCTCTGATGTTACATTAGGATTAATATTCGCTGAAGCCGGTGTAGTTCAGTGAACAGTGTCTATGTCTTCATCACTTGAACTTTCCTACAACAACAGATACAAAGTTACGGCTCGAACCCAGGACGTTCGGTTTTGTAGTCAATGTGCTAATTACTTTACCCAACGCCACGTTCACTTCAGTCAACACCACTCTTATGTTACGTCGTCTTAATCACCTTTTCCTTTTTCCCACGGATTTATTTAAAATCTCTTTATAAGATTAAATGAAACAACAATGAATAGTTTGTTTGAAAATTTATTTTTCTTTTACTTTTTCACTATACACTACAAGCATTTCTCATATTCCACATTTCATTAAGAATTCACGTTAAATAGCTGATGTTAATCCCCCTTATCGGGAATAAAAGGTGAACATTTTGTTCACGTGAAATATTTCCCTTGAACAGAAAAATGACGAACAAAGTTAGAAAATAGTATACTGACCAAAGAAGCGCAATGAGTCATGTTTTCGCTATTCATACTGACTCATGAAATTTTAAATGTAAATGATGTAGACATCATTTAAAGTCAATTACTCTGATTTAATCATACTCACCATGACATTGATTTATAAGTATAGGTTGAAATAGATATGAATGCGACGTGAACATCAAAGTCATCCACACTCACACTCATAAACCACCTCAGTTTGATTTATAATTTCAGGAAAATACTTATACTACTCAGATTGATTCAGCTCACTCAAATCATGCCTGTATGTTGATTTAAAAGTTCAGTCATTAAAGAGTTTGCAAGTAGTATACAATAGTAGTAAATAGGGTTGTTTTTCAATTCATGGAAAAAAAAATCAAAAAAGCAAGAGAGAAATACATACTAATAATGAGAACTTTAACTTTCACATGTGAAGTTAGCATTGTGAATCATACTTATTGTGGATCGTCCATATACATTGAGTTAAGGAGAGTCGAAATGAACAACATCATAAATGTTGCTAAGTATGTGTTCGATGCTCACTTCAAACTTTCGAGTGAGTATGATTCATAGACAATATTGCAATAAGTATGAGTGCGCATAAGTACAAGAAATTATAAGTCGTGATTCAAATCTACTCACTTTTTTACTGCTCATTGCTGTTCTCTGATACTGACACAACAACAACGCAAACATTGGCGATCGCAATTTTGGGGAAAGGGAACACTTTTCACTTGAACTTTTATTCACGATAAGGGTGAATAACAATCTCTGCCCAAGTGTATTGACATGGGTGCTGGTGACGTGTGTGGTTGCACAGCTAAAAAAAATCTAGTTTAATTTTTCTTCTCTTCATTAGAAAATCACATTAATTAATAAAAATGATTTGATTCAATAAGAACTGAAAATACTGAACTTTAAATTATTTCTGATTAAATTAATAATTAATATAAAAAATGTATTTGTTGTTGATTTAGATTCAATTCGTTGCTGCTTAGCAGCACATTAGTAAATTTCAACCACAATTCGAAAAATACTAAAAAAATCTCAATGCTTATAGAAAAACTCTAAATAGATCATTGAGTATTATAAAACTACAATCATAAACTAACAACAAATAAATTTTTTTAATTCGTAATTTTGGAAACGAGTTAAATAAAAATAAAATATTTAAATAAATGATTAGTTTTACTCGTACAATTGAAGTGTTGTTAAGTCCTAGTTTACACTATATAAGTCTTATTGCTAAGAGAGTGACGAGGGGAGAGGAAACGTATATATTCCCCACGTCACTCTCTCCCTCAAACTAATCAGCTTAGCAATAAGACTTGCATAGTGTAAATTAGGACTAACTTATTCAGAAGAAAAATTTTGTTTTAGAACAAATGTTGCAGCTCGATTTGATTTACAAAAATTTTATAAATATATAAATTTACAATTAAATAAACTTATAAAGAAGTTCTCAAAATCATATTTTTTTCCTCTTAATTTTAATGTTTATTTAATAATTAATTTGTTTATTTTAACTAATAATTTTATTTTTTCTATTTTCTTACAGGTATGTACAAAAACTTAATAAAATATTGGGGTAAGATATTTATAGGTTTGTCGTTAATATTTTACTTTTATTTATACCATAAGGAATGATATCCTGCCTGCTGTTGCTATTGATTAAAAAAAGTATCTACACAAAAAAAAAAAATTTAAATAAGTTTGTCTTCATTAAAAACAAAAATAAGATTATGAATAAAAAAGCAAATAGCAATGGCAAGACTGTTCTAAATCAGTAATGTTAAATTTGGGTTTTTATTACAAAATATTTTTCAACAAATTGTGATGCTGTGAAGTAAACCAATTCACGTATTCCATTTGTAGTGATAATTTTTTATGTAAGGCGGAATGAAGTTTGCATTAAGTCCTAATTTACACTATGCAAGTGTTATTGCTAAGCTGATTAGTTTGTAGGAGAGAGAGGGACGAGGGAAACAGAAACATTTATTTTCCCCTCGTCTCTCTCTGTCTCTCACCTAAAAAACTAATGTTATTGCTAAGACTTGTATAGTGTAAACTGGGACTAACTGATACCATACCAAGTAAGTGAACGCTGATCATGAAGCTGCAGCGTGCTTCGAAAACACCATATTGTTCCGTTTTGCTAGTGTTTATCTCTAGCGTAATTTGTTGCTTAAAAAAATATCACAAGCAGTTGGGCTTCCCCAAACTACGCAACAAATTTTCTTATTTTATTGTTTCAAATAAAAGTTGTCGATAGAATGTTTTCAGTAACTCAATTATATATGTTTCCGGGAGTTTTTTTTAATATTGTCTGGCATTTTTCCCCGGGAAAAAAAATTCTCTCATTCTAAATAACCGGGGAATAAGCAAATGTTTAAATTTTATTCTACATTAACGCAAGAGTTCAGTAATAGAAATTTAATAAAAATTTCATCTTATCAATGCCAATAAGATTGTGTGTTCATATAAATATCTATTTTTACTGAAATAAAAAAAGGGAGTGGTGTCTTAGGACACTCGGTTATAGCTATGCTGCTTAGCTAAATATAAAAAAAAATACATAATGTGTTAAATAAAAATTCAATTACAGCCGATCGGCTGTGTTCTCTGGTTTGTGCTGATGTGCAAAAACAATACAAAATCAAATTGAGCAGTCGTTTTCATTGTTTTTGTTTTGTTTTTATTTCACTCACTTCAAAGAATCAAACAAAACAAAATCTAACAATTTGTTTCGTTTATTTTCGTGCTCGGCTTTTAAGTACAAAGAAATTAAAACAAAAATAAATTTATAACTGTAACACTGTGGATTATTTTTGTTACGAAAATCACGTCCTAAGTCCTGTATCGCACAATAAATAGCATAGCTATACAAACAGTGTAGCCATTCACAAGCTTATGTACTATTTTTATGCAGAGGAAGTGAAGCGAAAACTGAACCAGGTGCAGATACGAATGGATTGAATTCCCAATGATTGTATGTTGAAAGAAAATTGTAAATTTTATAAACTTTTTGCCGTTATCGGTGTTAAAAATATTACAGGGAAACCCGTGCAAAATTTAGTGGGTTTAAGTATATTTTCAGAAATAATTCAAGTTTTTGAAGTGCATTTTTGCTCAGGTGGGATACAAATTCCTAGAAAAAGAAGGAAATATAAAATTTCGGTGCTTATTTAAACTGTTTGTTGTAAATAAATGTTTGTGCTTAAAGATTTTTTAAATTTATTTTTAAGTTTAAACATTAGTTCCCTTCAAAATGTTTCGAGAGAAAACTTGCAAAATTTCCTCTATTCGCCCAGGGAAATTCTAATTCATAATAGAAGAAATGGGAAAAGGGAAACATTCCCGGGGGGAATTTTTATTCATAATAGGCGAAATTGGAAAAGGGGAACAAATTCCTTGGGAATTGTTATGCATAATTAAACTGAATGTTTGCTGGGGTCTAAGCGTCGCTTTCGATAACGGGCTGATTCGATTACGTTTGTTTAGTTTGAGATTATGATATTCGATAACGAACCATATTATTACATTGTTCGATATCGAATGCCATAACCTCAAACTGAAAAAAATGTGATCGAATCAGCTCGTTATCGACGACTAGAACCCTGTTATATTTTAATGTAGAGTGTCATTATATGTTTCGAAATTGGGGACACCTTTTCTTTTTAAATTTTTTTTTTGTAAGCTTATCGACACCTGCCAACAACAGCGTGTTAAATGTCAAGTAATATAAAATTTACAAGAAGCCTCGTTTTAATAGAGAAGTGCTTATATTAATAAATATTTTATCTCCGCATAAAGATGTCATTAATTATATTACCTTGTCATTTTTATGTATTTCAAAAAAAAAAATCTATTTATTAAATTCTAATCTATCTTTTGGAAGTTTTATGTTTTTTTTTACCATTGGCACAAGCACCAAAAATAATTTAAAATTTTCTGCATACTTTTGCAGCAGTTTGTCGAAAATTGTTAACATTTTTTTATTATTAGAAATTTCTCTGTTTTCTTTTTTTTCCACATTCACTTTGAATAAAAAGGAAAGTGTGAACATTTACTGTGTTATCTTGATGGAACAAGATATATTTGGGTTGCTAATGCTACCAGGTTTTCTTTTCTATTTTCCTTTTGCTACAACTGATGATGTTGTATACAACATTTTCACATTTTTAAATTATACTCCCATACGTGTTGGTATTTTGTATATATGTATATATATTTTTTTTTGCTTTGACTGGAATATTCTAATCGAAATTCAATATTCTGTCATTTAGTTTGCTTTTTTGCATCCTTGTTTTGTTGTTTAATAACAGAAGGAGAAAAAAAAAAAAAAAAGGAAGGACTGCTTTCATCTTCTCTCTGTGTGTGTTGATTTCTTTCGCTCCCTGCATCGATGGCTCGTTTTAGATTTTTTTTCTTACATTTTTCATTTTGTTTGTAGTTGAAATTTAAGCTCTTTGCCACTGGTTAATTCAAGTTTAATGGTTTATTTAATATAAAAAGTAAGAATTTTTGTATCATTGAATACTTGGTGGGTACACGCTAATGAGTCTAAAGCAAATTAAAGCACTTCTGCAGGGCAAATTCGAAAGGAAGCAGTCGAAATTTTATGCTCCTGTAAACATTTACCCTTCCTCCTATGTAACTTTCAGCTAAAGCCTCACCAGAATGTTTAGTAATAATTGCTTTGAAAATAAAAAAAAATATTGTTGCATAAAAAAATCCAATTTTAATTATTCGCATTTTGTAAAAATGTAAATAATTTTGCTTTTATGACACGTAAAATAAACTCAATGGCAATTTCCTAGAAAAAAAAAAAACAAATTATTGCTGATTTTTTTAAATCAAGTGATTGCTTATGCAGGCCATACACTGCACAAGTTCACGACACAAGTCTGACACTGTACAGTGCGCTTGTGTAGTGTATGGGAGTGGTTGTGCTATTTACGCAGTGAACTAAGTAAATATCAAAACGATTTTGATATTTGCTCAAGTTTGCAAACTGTACAGTGAACTGTTGCAAAGTTGCTCAGTTGTCTCGTCATTTTTTAAGAGTTCAAAACAAGAAATGAGCGCAGAAAAAATATTCTGGCCAGAGTTCCTAGAGTTATACAAAGAATCAACAGAATTATGGCGCATTACAATAAAAACTACATAATTTACTTTACTAGAGTGTGTCACAAGCTTAGTTTACGCAGTGCCAGACTTGAGCACTGAACTTGTGTAGCGTATGGCCGGCATTAGAAGATATAATATTTTTTATTAATATTTTAATTGAAGCTACATTGCCCCAATACACCTGGCGACCTACCCTGTAATTCAAAACGAAAGAAAATGCTTTCGAATTTGTATGCTTATAACATGTAAATTTGAAAGCATTTTCTTTCGTTTCGAATTACAGAGTAGATACCTTGAACTCATTGAATGCTGCATTCCCAAACCCTACTTCAATAGGAAATTTAGTATTTCATTGACAGAAGGATTCTCCCCTATCGACAGAACCGTGCTGGTTTTCACGGACGGCTCAAGGCAGTGGAAGGGGAGGGGGGGCGGAGTGAGAGTTGGAGGGGGTCCTTCAAACTCCCAGACGAATGTAGCATATTAAGGCATAGATATCCGCCATTAAGAGAGCAACACTCTGGCTAAGTATTTATCGGATACATAATAGAAATATCAAAATAAGAAAAAATACAGCAAAAATACTGAAAATCCCATTTTTGGGATTTTTAAAAATTTCTTTGGGAATCGCCCGAAACTCAGAAGCAAATGTGGCGGCATATTAAGGCTGTAGATATCGATCGAAATTTCCTTACAAACGCAAAATAAAAGTATATAAAGATTTTTTCCAATATCGAATGTCATAATTTTTTCCCTGATTGTTAAATAAAATTTTTAAAGCAACTTTTTGTCTAAGATCTCTAATGAGTGTTCTCTTATGAGATATTAATTCATCTTAAGAGGAAACTTTTCTACTGTAAGAGTAATTCAAAAATATGAATATTTATTTGTTTGTAATAAGTCAAAATTAACTACAATTGTTTTATTTTCGAACTTCAAACGCAATACGATACATTAATTGCTTTTGTTGGTACACTAGACAAATGTTTCTTTTATTTTATTTTTTTTTTTTTTGACATTTTATATGATTGGACTATCCATCATTGATTTAGCTTATAACTGACTCAACTTTGCCTATATATCGGTATCGGTTACATCCCTACTAAATACACTTAAATTTATAATTGCTAAATTCACAACCCATTGTGGGAGTCGTAGTTCGTACATGACACATTTTCTAAACCAGGACCAGGGGGAAGTAAGGGAGACAATTTCAGAATCTCAACTTGATTTTGGTGAAATTTAATAGTCGTATATAGATACCCCTTCATTTAATAGAAGACATACTCTATGTACCTTTTCAAAAGTAAGACGAGCAAGGGGGCAGGGCATGAGTCCTGCTCCTTCGAAACCTTGAAACCGATTTTAATGAAATTTAAAGCATAGGTATGTATCCCTTCATTTACAAGAATATCTATATAGTCTATTTATGTACCTACACAGAGAAAACACTGCCTCATAGAATCAATAAGACTTTCTCTATGAAGTGTTTTTAGGCTAAGGGGTATCCCAGCAGAAAGAAGCAAAGATTTTTTCATAGAGATTCCTTATTGTTTTTATGTGGTAAATCTTATGAACTTTATCAAGAAGAAAACCACATAAAATCAATAAGAAATCTTATTATTCACAACTTTTTTTACTCAATTTCCGCTATTTTTGGCACCAAAAAAAAAAACAATTCATAGAGAAAAACTTCTTGATTCTATTAGGTTTTCTTATAAATTGTAAACTATAGGGATTTCTTATTGATTTTATTAGCTTGCCTTATTAATTTTTTCAAAAAGGTTTTCTTCTTGATTTTATTAGGCTATCTTATTGATTTTTGCAATAAGGTTTCATTCTTGATTTTAGTAGCTTCCTATATGATTATGTGTAAAACATCTTATTGATGTTTTTAATAAGGAAATCTTCTTGATTTTATGAGGTGTCTTGTTATTTCATATCTATAAATAGACATAGATAAAATTTTTTTCATGATATTTTTCATTTTTGTATAAGAATGTTGGCACAATAATAAAGACGCAATTTTTTTTTATTTTTTTATTGAAAAAATCAATAAGATAACCTCATAAAAACTACAAGATTTCTTCTTGATTTTTTCAAAAAGGTTTTCTCTATGAAATTAATAAGATTTCCTTATTGAAAAAAAAACCATAGAGATTTCCTATTTATTTTGTACTATTTTATGATGTATTTAGTAGGCACTGTTTTTTTTTGTGTAATTTGAAAGACGATGTTGGTAAATTTTGAAGACGAAGCAGCATTCTTGTCTAGTATAAAGCTATAAATTTATGACAATAAAATGCTTTATTTAATTATAAAAATAATAAAATTTATTTGATATATTTTTTTTTAATTTAAATTGTTAAAATCATTCAAAAGAACTCTAACTATTTGCATGGCTTACTACAACTTTTTGAAATAAGTATTTTATTCTCTCTTTCTTTTTAATGTTGCATATTTTTGGTCCTTTGTATTTAAGTTTAAAGAAAGTTTTAAGAAAACAAATTTCAACTTTAAGTACACAGAAGATATACGCACACTCAATGAAACAAATTAAGAGAAAAATACTTGTGAGAAGTCATTGAATATAATATAAAACTTAAACTAATGCAGAAATTGAAAATTTTTCTTTCCCAAGAATTGTAATCTAAAAGTTTTTTAAACTACAACGTTTGTTGTTAGTGCCACAGGCAGAGGCCAGCACAAGAACAAAAATCATGGTGGCACATAATAAAGTATTTAACATGAAATCAAACATCACAGTAAAACATTAAATAAAAAAATAAAAAAGTTCAATTTCGTCATGTAAAATTGAAATTTGTTTTAAATTTACATACCCAACATATTTACAAGCGTACATACGTACATACATATTTTATGTAATTTCTGTTATTGTCATCGTTAAAAACTTTTTATTATAACAGGATATGTTTCACATTTTGTTTTCATTTTCAAATGTTAAATATTGTAAAATTGTCAAAACTATTTTATGTTTGTTTTTTATTTTAATACAGTCGAACTTCGCTGTAATGAATGTGCATGGGAACAGAAAATTTCTACATTATATAGAAAATTATATGTTTTCACTTTATTTACAATAATCATGGCCATTTTATCCCTTATTTAAAATAACCAATCTTCCATTTTTCTTACTCAAAGAGCCATGTACTCTTAAGGATTGGAATAAATTTGGTCGGCACGTTACTCTTCATCTTCACAAAGTATCGAAGTATAGTTAAATGAGGAAGATAGGACTTTCTTCTTTTCTTTTAATTCTTATTTGCTTCTTTTGGAAAACCACTGGTTATATTTTACTTCCCATCTATAAACAATGTTGTTAGTATGGGTAACAGAAATTTGTTTATAAAAATTCATTATATTGACACAAAAAGGCATGTGAGGGTCTAAATTACACTTGCAAAATTTACTCATTGTAAAGAAAACTTCACTAAATGTAAATTCATTATAAAGAGATTAAAACACGCTGCAATTGTAACGAAAAAACTGAAATTTTTTTAAATAACTTCATAATAAGAGAGATCGTCAATCTATAGAAGTTCACTATAGAGAAGTTTTACTTTAATAGAATTTTACATTTGAAAAATTTATTATCACTAGTTTCTCTTTATTATATTTTATTCAACATGTTAAAATTACATGAAATATATTTTTTGTTACTACAACTTTTCCCCAACTCTAGGGGTTTCCGTGAAATATTGATTTTCTGTTCTTGTTGTTATTTGGTGACCTGTTGTGCTTTACATGACATATTTGCGTTGGCATACATATGTATGTATATGTCATGGTAATTCCTAAAATTTAAAATTAACTTTGCGTGTTTTCAACCATATTTAAAACGAAAAGGAACATATTATTTTATCCCAGAATTTAAAATAAATGGAAATTTTTAACTAGAAATTATTTATACATATTTATATTTTTTTTAACAAAAACGAAATGTTTACTGACATTATTTAGAATAGCTCACATATACATAATTCTTAAATTTTAAACTCACTGCAAACAATGGTGGAAATCACTCTTCGTTGCAAACTGCTGGTGCAAATATTGCACATATAGCAAATTTATAATAAATCATATGAAATTGAAATACTAACCACTAATTCATATACAGTAAAATCGTGATAATGCGTACCCCGTTCTAATATCATCATTAGCACTAATTAGCATTAATTAGCATTAATAAAAATCATCCTAAAAATGCTTTAGTATGCTAATGGGCTTTCTAGGTAAAAAAAAATTGTAAAACATTTCGAATAAAGTATACAAAACTCTGTAAAATATCATAGAAAATTAGTGAAAAAGCTATAGCAGAATTTTTATGAAAGAAATCCGCTCATAGAAAATTTGCTAAAAAGTATAGTGTGCTGAATGATCTAGTTATTTGGAAAAAAATATATGTATACAATATGCCATAAATTTTATATGAAAATGTTTCAGCTGTAGCAATTACCACAAGCTTTTGTGTACAATTTTCTATTAGAAAATGCCAAAAACAAATTAGTTCATGACGATATTATCATTAGCATTAATTAGCATTAATGCTAATCCATAAAAAAATGCTTCATTATGCTTACTAAAAAAAATCCTTAAAACATTTCAAATAAAATATAAGAAATGCTGTAAAATATTATAGAAAATGAGTGAAAATGTTTTAGCAAAATTTTATAAGAGAAATACGCTCATAGCAAATTTGCTAAAACGTATAGTGTGCTAAATGATGTTATCTAGAAAAAATTTTAGTGTATATGAAAAAATTTTATAGCTGTAGCCAATCCAACAGCATTTTGTAGAAAACTTTAATGTAAAAAAGTTATTTCATTATATTATTATCATTAGCATTAATTAGCATTAATTCTATAGCAAAATTTTGCTACAAATTTGCTAAAAGCTATAGTTTGCTAAATGGCTTACCTTGGAAAATTTTGTTTTTATACAACATGCTGTAGCTTGTAGTGTGCATGAATAGGTTTTAACTGATCTAAGAAAAGTTATTTCTAGGATGATGATTAATTAGCATCAATGCTCATCCTAGAAAAATGCTGGGTATGCTAATGTGCTTTATAAGTGAAAAAAAAAATCTCTTCAAAATTTCGAATAAAGTATAAAAAAGTATGCTATAAATTATGATAGAAATCCGCTTATATGAAATTTGCTAAAAGCTATAGTATGCTAATGAATTTATTTTTTAAAAAACTTATGTATAGCATATGCTAAAATTTTTAGTGTATATAAATATGTTTCAACTGATTCAATACACTTTTATAAGAAATTTTGCATTAAAAATGCAAAAAAAAATAACAATTAATGACAATATTATCATTAGCATTAATTAGCATTAATACTGTAGTAATCTAATGTGCTTTATAAGTGAAATAAATCTTTACAATATATCGAATAAAGAGTAAAAATTTGGTGTGAAATATGAGAGAAAATGAGTGAAAATGCTATAGCAAAATTTTGCTACAAATTTGCTAAAAACTATAGAGTGGTAAATAATTTTTCGTGTATAAAAATTTTATGTATACAACATGCTATAGGTTGTAGTGTATATGAATATATTTTAGCGGATCTAAGAAATTTATATAGAAAATTGTCTGTTAGAACGAACATTAAAAAAAATATTTCATGATAATATTATCATTAGCATTAATTAGCATTAATGTTCATGGTAAGAAAATGCTGTAATAGTAATAATTGTTTTTTATAGAAAATGCGCTTTCAAATTCATTGCAAATATCTTATAAAGAAAACATTTGTATTAACGTTTGACTTATCCCTTTCAAACACAAAATAAAAAAAAAATAATAGAATATAAATAGCATTTTCTTAGCAATATTATTTTTTATAAAAAAAAAATGCATTTTGCAATTATTCTTTTAGAGAATTTATTCTATTTATTTTTTAAATGTTTTTTTTTATTATTTTTAAATAATGCATTCTATTAAAGTAATATTTCTAGGCTACAAAAATGCTATTGTTTGCTAATAAATTTTCAAAATGAAAAACAACCTTCAACATATTGCAAATTGTTTACAAAAAAATTATATATTTTGAAAAAAATATCGTAGCAAAACTCCTTTAGCATTTAATCGACGTATGTGAGAAATCTTCAGCTCCGTAGCAAATGCTAAAACATGCTTCAGAATAATTTATATTTTAAGCACTTTTTTTTAAATTTTATAATATGAAAGCTTTAGAGAAAAAAGTGTAGTAGCAATATTTGTTTATATAAGAAAATGATGTGGCGATTTTTGGAAAAATGCTGAAGCGTTCTATAGCAAATCTTGTATGTACATTAAAGTGGCTCAATCTGGTCGGTATCAAATAAGCTTGACGAAGAGTATGACAGAAACCAATAAATTTTAATGAGCAGTACCTCATTAGTAGCATCTCTATAGAAAAACTTAGTCGCATATCTATAGCATGCTATAGCATAATTTAGCAGCAAAATAATTACTATAGCAGCATTCGGTGAAGAATGCAAATGGTCTTGCTTAAGCGTGAATGCAAAATACCCTAGCTTTTCCTTAAAATGTAACAACAAAATACACACAAAGTCCAGAGATAAGCTACGATATTTTACATTTAAGCTTACGCAAGACCATTTGCATTAAACACGGAATGTCACTATAGTAATTTTTTCAGGCAATTAATGCCTACTACTATTACTAGGTGTTACCATCTTTAGGAAAGGGATAGTGATAGAGAAGACAGGTAGTGAAGGGAGAGATAGAGGAAAGCTTCATTCTTTTACAACTCTGCTTTTTTGCACGTTTTTAATACTGCAGTGTTGCAGCGCCTCTCTGAAACTAAATGAGGCGTATTAATTTTTTGAAGCTGTGTTTTGTAGCCATTTTATTGATTATTTTACTTCGCCGATGATTCTGCTACACAACGAAGGAGGGCGCTCTGATGTTACATTAGGATTAGTATCTGCTGAAGTCGGTATAGTTCCGTGACCAGTGACTATGCCTTCAGCACTTGAACTTTCCTGCAACAACTTATACAAAGGGACACTAATGCACATCAGAAAAATTCGTGGTGTTGTTATATAATGACTGTTGGATACAGGGATTGAACCCAGGACCTTCGGTTTTGTAGTCAAAGTGCTAACTACTTCAGCCAACGCCACCCTCATGCTAGATTATGCTATAGCATGCTATTGATATGCTACTAACTTTTGCTATTGTGTACTAAAATTATGCTACACTTGTTATTGAATTTGAGATATAATTTGCAGTTACGAGTAGTTTTTTTTTCATTTCTATTTTTCAAATTCTGAACTAAGTCGGATCTAACAATGACTGGTGGTTCAAAAAAGCTGTTTGTCCCAACTCAACACCATAAAGAAATCATTTCATTGTAAAATAATTTCTTTTTGGTACCCTGCTTGTTGTACAATAATTGTTGTGTTTAAAAGCTGCTTAAAGTATATTATAAGTTTTGAAACTTTTTCTTGCTTTTAATTCCATAAAAAGCTTGCAAGTTTGAAAATTAAAAACTTAATTTAAAACAATGGAAAAAAATTTAATAAATTTTTCTCTTAGTAATCTACTTTCATCCATTTTCATCCTTTGATAGTTTCTTCCACATTAAACAATAAATTTATTACAGTTTAGTTCTTTCTTCAAAAAAAAAATTTTTACCACAAAGACGTACTTGGCAACAATAAATCGCTCAATAAAATGACTACAAGGCAAATGGTGGTCATAAAGCAAACATTATTTTTAGCATAAAATCTCTTTAAATAGAATATTTATGTAAGTGGTTTCAGTTTTATCACACCAAAAGCGTTTGTAACCAACAAGGGCAATAAAGCTTTCCAAGTAAAAAAAAAAAAAAAAACAAAAAAGAGCAAACAAACAACCCCTTAAATAAATAAAACTCCAACGCACACATTTTATCATGCAATTATCGTTATCATTATTTTGAATTGAGTAAGCTTATCTCGTCTACCATTTCAAACCAATTTATTTAGCACTCTCCCTATTCTTTGAGAAAAGGAAGTGTTTTCTTAACATTTTAGTTAGTTAGTGTTTCAGAGTTTGCGCCATTTTGCTGCTAAGAAATCTTAAATCTGGTCAAATGATTTGTAATAATAAACATTAACAATATTAAACGAATAATGTTTTTGTTACATCATCAGAAAAACTAACACAATATTCGGTGGCAAGAAATTTATAAAGCTTAATTACTTTCTTTTAATTCAAGAAATAATTTTTCCTACTCAGGCTTTCCAGTTAAGTACATTGAAAAAATTATTTGTTGAATTGTTTTCAATCAAGTGATTGCTTAGAAAAAATAACATTGTTGATTAATATTTTAATTGAATATATGTTTGCTTGCATTAATTGAATTTACTGCTCTATCAAAAAAAGTGTTATCAACAGATCTTAACTCAGAATATTTTGCCGTGCTTTGAAAACCAATACAATATTAAATAAAAAAAACAGAAATTGGTTTGGTTTCCTTATTTCTCAATAAGCCAATAGTAATAAGAAATGAATGCTTATTGACCAAACACGTATAGTAAAGTTAGTACATTGGCGGTATTCGGGGCTCGATGCAAATGTTCTTGCATAAGAATACATGCAAAATATCGTAGCCTTTCTTTAAAATCCAATCACAAAATACACACAATTCAAATGATATTCTGTATTTGCACTTACCCAAGATTATCAAACACTTCAAAAGCAATACGTATGTATGTACCAGAGAACAGCAATGAGTAGTAAAAAAGTGAGTAGATTTGAATCACGCCTTATAATTTCTTGAACTTATGCTCACTCATACTTATTGCAATGTTGTCTATGAATCATATTCACTCGAAGGTTTGAAGTGCGCATCGAACTCATACTTAGCTACATTTATGACGTTGTTGATTTCGACTCTCCTTAACTCAATGCCTATGGACGATGCAAAATAAGTATGATTCACAATGCGAACTTCGCATATGAACATTAAAGTTCTCATTATGAGGTTATGTGTTTCTCTGTTGCTTTTTTTGTTGCACGAATTGAAAAACAACGCTATTTACTACTATTGTATACTACTTGCAAACTGTTTAATGACTAAACTTTTAAATCAACATACAGGCATGATTTGAGTGAGCTGAATCAATGTGAGTAGTATAAGTATTTTCCTGAAATTAGATATCAAACTCAGGTAATTTATGAGTGTGAGTGTGGTATGACTATGATGTCGTCATCGCATTCATATTTATTTCAACCTATGCGTATAAATCAATGTCATCGTGAGTATGCGTAAATCAAAGTAGTTGAGTTTAAATAATGTCTACTAAAGTCCTGCACAAGACTATTTATAAGACCTTTCAAGACATGCGACATTTTTCAAACGCTCTACTACAGCAAAATATTCTAAAACAAACGCTAAAAAACACTGTTGGCAAGACAAAGAACTAAAAAAAATATTGCCAATAGTGTTGTTTAGGGTTTATTTTAGAATATTTCGCTGTAGTAAAGCGTTTTAAAAATGTCGCATGTCTTGAAAGGTCTTATAAATGGTTTTGTGCAGATCAATAATGTCTACTCACTTATATTTAAAATTTCATGAGTCAGTATGAATAGCGATAACACGATTCATTGCCGATCACTGGTATGTACTTAACATATACTTTTGATTATTATATATTTTTTATATTTCAATTAATATATTAATTGAATCGTTAAAACTGTCTGATTAGGTTTTTAATTGAATCCTTTAAAATGTTTCAATTATTTTTTTATTTGCATTTTTAAAAATATTTCAATTAAATTTTAATGGACTCGTTTAAGAAACACCAATTAAATTTTTTGTTAATTTAATAATTTTTTAATCGAAAAAATCTAAAACATTTTCAATTAATATGGTTGAGTTAATACTACAATTTCTGTGATTGGTTGAGAGCTAATTAAATTTTTGGTTGAATCTGGTTTTTACTTTTTTCTGTTTATTTTAAAAATTTTTTATTTAAAATAAATTTTTTTTTATGTTGTTGTGGCAAACGTTGCTTTGCCACATACATTATTTCTAGAGAAGTTCTAGGGAATTTTAAGTTAAAAAAATAATAACTAACTCATTGTAGTGAGGATGTGGTATATGAGTGATAGAGGCAGGGAGTTCTGTGAACGATGATGGAATATAAAAATAACAAAATATCAAACATTTAGGGCCTGATTCATAAAAAATATTTTGATTTTATAAAAAGTTTACGAGTATTAATAAAATTTCTATAGAAAATTTTTTTAAAAAATGTCGTATAAAACAGAATTTTTTTTATGAATTGTTATTGTTGTTGCTTTAAATTTATTATAATTTATATTTACATATGTATATTAATTGTTTTTAATGATTATTATTATTACTATAGATTATTATTAATTAATTTGTATGAGAGCTGCCCCTTCTCCTGGTCCTATTCTATCAATATCTTAAATAACTTAGCACCTCGCTCTCAAAAGAGTCCATACTAAATTTGAAGACTCTTGCTATTATAGCTTTAAAGATTCAGGATTATTATTCAGGGCTATCATGAATAAAATTCCACGTAAAATTTTTCCCAGGGAAAAATTCCAACTAATAGCAAACAATAGGGAAAATAAAAAATTCTAATTGGAAAAGGGATTAATTTCACGCGGAATTTTATTCATGATAGCCCTGATTAATTACTTTATATGGGGTAGGGGTGCCCCCCTACCTCGCACCTTGTTCTCAATAGCGTCCATACAAACTGTAAATAGTCTGACTGCTATAGCTTTCAAGATATAATATATTTCGTTAGTATGGGCGTGGCACAGCCCACTTATGGGTATGACAAATAGATTAGGACCTTTTCGCAGACCTACTGAATGCACATAAAAATTTACTAAAAATCGCTCAATTTGATTCCAAGGAGTTTAAATACAAAAAAGAGAATTTTATATATATAGACATATGGTTTATAAGAAGACAAATTTCTTCAAATATTACAGAACGACTTAGACTGTATTTAATAATAATAAAATTTTTGAGATATAGGACTTTAAAAAATGTATAATAAAATATATTCATGTGTATATGGGAATTGTTTTGGGGGTCAAAATATCGGCCAAAATCAAAATGGTGCTGTCATGCCGCCATTTGGGCTCGAAAGCTCGTTCCGAAATATTTGAAGCCTTTAGGCTCTTATTGTCAGCAACTTTCGATCTTCGACTGTAGTCGAAAGCAGCGATCGAACGAATTTTCATTTGGTATTATGATGAGCATTCGACTAAGAATGTCCTTGTTGTGAATATCACTCAAAGTGTTTTTTAAAATTTTACCTTAAAACAAAAAATAATCGTTTATAATAATTTTTTATACTAAACTACTAAAGGGTGTTTTTTATTGAGGTATAGAACTTTAAGTTGGCATCACTTTTTTAACTGGCGGCCATTTTGTCAGCTGTCAAGTGATTAATATTTAGTTTGGTTTGCCATTTCATCATGAACAGGTTGACAAAAGAACAACGCTTGCAAATCGTGCAAATTTATTTCGAAAATAATGGTTCAGTTCGCGAAGTTTACCGCAAGCTCCGTCCATTTTATGGTCGACATAATCGTCCATCAGAGCAATTAATTCGGTTAACCATGGATCGTTTTCGCACTACGTTTACTCTATGTGATAATACGCATCCGCAGAGACGTCGAACAGGGCGCACCGAAGAAACAATTGCCGCTGTAGAGCAAAGTGTTGAAGAGTACCCGAATGAATCGATTCGCCACCGTGCACAGCAATTGGAGCTTTGTCCATCAACTTTATGGAAGATTTTGAAGATTTTGAATGTGGATGAGTTGTGGTTCCAACAAGACGACGCTACATGCCACACAGCACACGTCACAATCGATTTATTGAAGGAAACATTCGATGAGCGCATAATTTCGCGGAATGGACCTGTCAATTGGCCACCAAGATCGTGTGATTTGACACCATTGGATTATTTTCTTTGGGGATATGTGAAGTCGCTCGTCTACGCCAACAAACCAGAAACGTTAGGGGACTTGGAAGCCAACATTCGTGGCGTTATTGCCAACATACGGCCCCATATGCTCGAAAAAGTGGTTGAAAATTGGACCTGTAGAATTGGCTTTATTCGAACCAGCCGCGGCGGCCACATGCCCGAAATCATATTTAAACATTAATGGCATAAAATTATCCTTCCAATAAAGCCAAATTGATGGACATTAAAACGATTTTCTTGTGTTTTATTTCAATTCGAAGTTCTATACCTCTAAAAAAACACCCTTTACATCGAAATCTAAATTCTGTTCGAAATTTTCGATGCTCATAATATGAATTGAACATTCGATGTTCGATAGTCAGCGAAGATCGAAAATCGAATGCAACTCAGTTGCTTAGTTCTCGGCCACCATTGCTGGCATCAATTAAATTAAATTTTTCATATGAACTGAATGAGAATTATGTGATGAAACTTTTGCTACACAGAAAATACATCGTACCAATTTTAACAGTCAAGTTTAAAGTTAATCAAATTTGAATGTTTGTTTTTGAAAAGTGCTTTACAGGAGAAAAGAGTTATACTTGATGACGATGTAGCAGCACACTGAAGTACCAAATTATAGAGTAGATTGGGCTAAACAGACTTTTCCACACTTAAAGTTTACTCTGGAAACTCTGGAGCTTGTAGAGAAGGAAAAAGCATTTTATTTCATTCTATCTGTTCTCTCTTTAGCAAAGTAAACTTTCTAGTTGAAAAAGTCTTTTGTGGCGAGCTATCTATTTAACCTAATCTAATGTATAATTTGGTACTTCAGTGTGCTGATACATCTTCATCAAGCACAACTCTTTTCTGCTTTAAAACAACGTGAGTGTATGAAAAAGAAAAAGTTCGTTAACATTTGTGTCTAATGACAGCACAATAGTTTAGTTTATTTTTAACCACATGTACTTTTACGAAGAAAAGTATGCAAAATAAATTAAAAGGAGCTGTGCGGTATGTGCAAACTTCGAATGTTATTAATGCCAGTAGTTGTCATTAATGCTCCGCTCTTCCCCCCCCCCCCCCCCCACCTAATATTTGTTAGTATCATTTGTATTTCTTGTAATTGTTAGTTGTTGTTAAATGGGGGGGGGGGGGAGGGGAGTTGTGCTGCCATCATCACACATCAATTGTAACAAAATTTACTAAATGAAATTTCAAGAAAATTTACGTTCTCATATCTCTGCTGTTTATTTATGAATGAGTTAATGGCATGAATATGTGAACAATTGTTTGTTTGCAAACGTTACAAGAATGAAAAAAGAAATAAAAAAAAGGAGTCCATTCTATCGGTAGTTTTGGGGGTGGAGATGTGCTGGAGTGTTTTCAAGCAAATATGTACATATGTATGTGTAGGTTTCATTGTTGCATAACAAGTGTTTATTTGCTGTTGTATTTATTGATTATACACAGCAAACTATTCTGCTATACAACATACATACCCAGCGGTAAAACTCAGTAGACCTTCTTGGTGCAGGCCTTATTAAAGGACTCTGTCGCATAAAATATACAATACACATTCCACACTCCCTTCTATGAGAAGAAGAGGGGAAGAGACGGAGTAACATGTTTTGTTTTGTTTTTTTGCCAAAGCAAAAGCAAAATCCATTAATTTGAAGGCCTTCCAAAATCTCTGGCGGAAGAAGCAAGAACAGAAGGCCTGCTCCTCAATGACAACGCGTTCAAAAAAGATAAGAGTATGGAATGGAGCGAGCAGGCCTTCTCCATCCAAATGAAGGCGTACAGAGGCCTTCTAGAAGGCATCCTTACTGCTTCTAGTTCCCGCTGGGTGCATACATCCATACATTCATACATACATATTCACATAACTATTAAGGATACAGATAACAAGCACAAGTTGCAAGTGTAAGTATGTGTGTTTGCCTAAGAGTCTTTTGTGTTTACAGGAGTGCTTTGCAAAGTGTTGCTGCCAATGTGTCTAATACACACACTTGGGGAGACGAGATTGAAGCCAAAAGATAGTAAAATTGTATCACTCTTAAGTGATGGATTGTTTATAATAAAAGTTGATTATTTTTTATTTATTTGCTATGCCATTGTATTTGTTTTTACAATAGTCCTTTCTTTCAGCATGGTTGAAGAGGACAATAAAAAAATATTTGGTAGGAAATTAAAGATGACAGCGATAAATGTGAAAGCAACAAAATATTTCAATGAAAATAAGAATAAACTGGTTAAAGAAAAATTAAAGAAAATACATAAAAACTATAGTTACAACAAACTTCATTTAAGATGAAAATTTTGTGTTTGATAACATTTGGTGGAGGTGAGTGAAAATTTGCAAAACTATGATAATTTTTTTTTAACTTCGCGCTAAAGGAAGTTGCTGATTTACCCTCATAATTGGCAACACGAGTTTTCATCGCATTTCGACGTTTTGTGTGAATGATTGTGGTTATTTTCGCAATGATTTGCGTATGGATGTATGTATGTATGTGTGAGTGAGTGTGGGTGTGTTTCGGTAGACATGTAAGCGATTCATAAGTTAAGAACGGGTGGGTCAACGAAAGACTATTTGCTGCATTCGAAAGATGTTGAGCTCACTTAGATGTCGTAAGTTGGTGATTCGATTCGGTTTGGTAAATTTCAAAAAACATTTTTTTTTCACAAATTTTAAACTTACGCATGAATCAAAAAAAAACAAGATTGTGCATTGTGCAGGTCAGTTATTTAATTTTATTTTGCTTGAGACCTGTGATGCCAATAGGATACGAAAGATAAATTTTTCGTATCTTTTGATGACTTCAGGTACCATGTATAATTCTGACATTTTTCGTATCTTTTGAATTTGTACGCAAATTGTACGCAATTGAATTTGAATGAATTTATTTTGATAGCATCCAAAGATAGTTATATATAATTAATATAAAGTTTGCTTACTGTATTTTTAAAAATTACATATTATACAGAGAAAACAGTGCCTACTAAATACCTCATAAAATAGAAAAAAATTACTAAGAAATCTCTATGGTTTTTTTTTCAATAAGAAAATCTTATTAATTTCATAGAGAAACCTTTTTGAAAAAATCAAGAAGAAATCTTCTAGTTTTTATGAGGTTATCTTATTGATTTTTTCAATAAAAAAAATTGCATCTTTATTCTCTGTGCTTATGTATTTTCATTTAAATTCTATACCATATACATATGTATGTATGTATGTATGTATGTATGTAGTATGTTGTAGATGTTATTTATTTATACATACATACATACACATTAGGTTATATTCTTAACTAACTTACTCACCGAGTATTGAACCAGCAAACTTCTGACTGATAGACAAGCACTCTACCCAATATGCTAACAAGCAGCCTGAATAACTATTGAAATTATTGTGCAAGCATTCTTATACAAAAATGAAAAAGATCATGAAAAAAATTGTCTGTATGTCTATTTATAGATATGAAATAACAAGACACCTCATAAAATCAAGAAGATTTTCCTTATTAAAAAAATCAATAAGATGCTTTACACATAATCATATAGGAACCTAATAAAATCAAGAAGAAACTCTTTTTAAAAAAATCAATAAGGCAACCTAATAAAATTAATAAGAAATATAGTTTACAATTTATAAGAAAACCTAATCGAATCAAGAAGTTTTTCTCTATGGATTGTTTTTTTGGTGCCAAAAATAACGGAAATTGAGTAAAAAAAGATGTGAATAATAAGATTTCTTCTTGATTTTATGTGGTTTTCTTCTTGATAAAATTAATAAGATTTAACACATAAAAACAATAAGGAATCTGTATGAAAAAATCTTCGCTTCTTTCTGCTGGGATACCCCTTAGCCGAAAAACGGTTCCTAGAGAAAATCTTCCTGATTCTATGAGGCAGTTTTTTCTCTGTGTAGTATTTATGATTTAAATAAATAGAAAAATTAACTTATGCCAGCCATACACTACACAAGTTTAGTGCTCAAACTTTTTCAAAACGTATCGTTATGTAAAAAAAATTATGTATTTAGAAACTAAAATGTAACTTTCTCGAACAACACTGCTTGAGACGTGGACATAGAATATTTGTTGTTAACAAGGTACATACATATATTTGTGTGTGGAATGTATTCTCTCTCTCTCTCACTTTTTTTACAACAAACACTCGATTGTATTCTATGACAGTGATCCGCAAAATAAAATATGTTTGTTAATTTAATTATTATTTTTCGAACTGTATTTGTTTCTATATTCTTATGAATTGAATAGGCTAAAGTTCGTAACGCTTTTTAAGCCAAATTACATGTGATAATTATTAATGAACAAATAACATCAAAGTTAGTTGTAAATATTCTGACAACAACACATAGTTGAACGGAACAGCCAGCCGTTTTCGAAGGCCACTAAACCTTCCTCATCAGCGTTCTTCTGTGTTTTGGTCCACTGTGTGTGGTGTCAGTTGATGTAGATGTCTGCCTTATATACGTAACTTTATTGCAAATGGAATATGTGAATTGGTTTGATTCATTGCATTTCAATTTGCTAATGTGTTTCGTAATGTATACGCAAGTTACCATCTATATATATATACCATCTTCTATATATATTACCATCTTCTATATATATTACAACAGTCTTACCATTGTCGTTTTGTTCCTTACTAACTATACACATGTTTGTTAATTTGCTTATTTTTGTTCTACTTAAGACAAACTTTTTTGGTTTGTTACTATTAAGTATATTTTTATTTTTAATTTTTGCCACAAGCCAATGACTATTAATTAAATTAAAAATAAAAATATACTTAATAGTAACAAACCAAAAAAGTTTGTCTTAAGTAGAACAAAAATAAGCAAATTAACAAACATGTGTATAGTTAGTAAGGAACAAAACGACAATGGTAAGACTGTTGTAATATATATAGAAGATGGTAATATATATAGAAGATGGTATATATATATAGATGGTAACTTGCGTATACATTACGAAACACATTAGCAAATTGAAATGCAATGAATCAAACCAATTCACATATTCCATTTGCAATAAAGTTACGTATATAAGGCAGACATCTACATCAACTGACACCACACACAGTGGACCAAAACACAGAAGAACGCTGATGAGGAAGGTTTAGTGGCCTTCGAAAACGGCTGGCTGTTCCGTTCAACTATGTGTTGTTGTCAGAATATTTACAACTAACTTTGATGTTATTTGTTCATTAATAATTATCACATGTAATTTGGCTTAAAAAGCGTTACGAACTTTAGCCTATTCAATTCATAAAAATATGTTTGTATTGGTGAGAAAACTGAGAGTAAAATAAAGTTACACTTAAATAAATTTTTTTTTTGTAATTTAAGATACATTCATTGTTTCAAAACTTAAGTAAAAAGTAAGAATCTAATAATCCATTCAAGATATAGATTCCAAATTAAGTTTATTCACAAAGCTGTGAAAACTATTAAAATGGCTTTTTAACTACTACTACTCTACTACTATTTTTAAATGTAAGAGCATAAGCATGTGTGTGATTTTCTTGTCCACAATTGTGGTATAGCGTGCGGTTCACTGTTCTATGATGACGTAGATGCACAGTAAAAATATTTTTTGTACGGCTGAGTGCTCAATCTTGGTTTTTTTTATTCATGCCGATCAAGTTTATATCAGCTCTTAACCTTAAAAATACCACGTCTATTGCTGGCGATTTGACTAAAGGCCAGTGATTCATTCCAGAGTTGTCATTGATGAAACATTTCGAAAAAAATCGTTATTTTCTAATAATTTAAAAATGTTCTTTAAATCGATTTTAGATATTAAAATTTGACAAAAACCTGTAGCTTAGCAGAAAATTTTAGAGATGGGCTGGAAGATCATATTTTTTAATAATTATGAGCGATATAATTTAATTTCATCCACAGAGTAATATTTTAGAACTACAAAACTTGAAATAAAATAAGTTTTCAAACTTTAATAAAAATATTTTCTCTTATAATAAGATTTCAATGTAATACTTTATTATAAATTTACAGTTTCGTTAAGGTGTTTTATTTTAAATATTTGTATTGCAATAATTTTTCATATATGTATTCCGCTTGTTATTTCCGCCACAAAAATCTCTCTCTCTTTGTCAGTAAGAATGAAACTAAATCGATTATTTATTGTCTGTTTATTTATTTTATTTTAAATGTATCATCATGGTAGTGATTTCAATTTATTTTAATTTCAAATGCAAATAAAATCTATTATAATATGCAACATCATACATAGTGTTTGCAATGTTTTACTGGCTCGAAAAGCGAAAAGAAATAAAATACAACAAAAAAAAATTTTAAAACTCTCAACTTAAGTTATAAATAAATACTTGCCAACAAAGTTAAACCAGCAAACATAATTTTAAGCAAGTCTCGAATTTTAATTCAACAAAAAAACTTGAAAAACTTAAAAATTTATTATATGCACGTAAATAAGCAAAATATGCATACAAGAAAAAACACACACACAGTTGAAATATAATACGTTTATATGAGGTAAATCGTTGTCTATTTAAATTCGATTAAAACCCATAAAAAGTTGTAATCAAATATTTATTACGATTTCATTTTGGTGTTGCCTTAAATCAAAATCGATTTTATTTCTCATCTTGTTCTATGACAATAAGAGAAAAAAGATTTTATACAAAACGGAATTTGTATATTTTATTTTAGTTTTTAAATCGCATTTGAAAAAAGAAAATATGAGAATTGGTTAACCTTGCAGTTTTTAAGTCCAAATGAACTAATCACTTATTCCAGTTGTCAACATCGACCTCACATGAATACAATAACAAAAATTTTTTTAATATCTACTCGCTCTCGAAATCAATTTTGTACTATCGAAAGTCTATTTATGTTCCGAAAGGTTTAGAAAATATCACGAACCTGTCAATAGCAGCCAGTCGTTTTCCACAACGGTTAGACAAGCCCCACTGTTTTGGTATTATATTGACGTGACGTTGATATTGACAACTGGAATAAGGATGACTATGTTTTGAAAATCCATTTAACAAGAAATTACGGAATAATAAAATACAAGCACTTTTTCAACAAGGATATCTCTCGAACCATTTTACAGATTTTGGTGAAATTTGCGTCATTCGATACCCTTTAAGGTCTAGTTTCTTACTAACTAATTAAACTTAGTTTAACGTTCGTTTGAGTTAACCAAGAAACAATTTTAAACGGGGTTTAACCGTCCCTGCGGGTTTTCAGTGATGGATTAAAATGCCATACTTTGTTTTCAATCTAAATGTGGCATTTTTCAAAATATTTCATGCAAATAGGGCAACAGTTAAAAAGTACTGTGACAATTCTTTAAATTAAGTGGGACATTATTTAGATTTAATTGAACTGTAGTGAATTTTAATCAGAAATAATTTCTTAATCAGGCTTAAGTTCAGTAATTTCAATTCTTATTATTTTTATTAATTAGTAAAGTCTAGTTTAATTTTTCTTCTCTTCTTTAGATACTCACATTAATTAATAAAAATATTTCATTCGGTAAGAATTGAAATTACTGAACTTAAGCCTGATTAAGAAATTATTTCTGATTAAAATTCTTTAAATTTATTAAAAACAACTTCAATAACTATATCTGAATTTATGGAAAATTAAAAAAAATTAGATTTTAAAAATAATGACCTTGCATTGAAATAAACTTTTTTTCCAATTATTTATAAAATCATCATACAAAGTCCTCTTTGTTAAACGAAATCTTCGAGAATTTCAATGCATTATATAGGGCGATTTTTTAAGAACTTTCGGATTTGATTAAAAAAAAAAAAACACACATAAAATTGAGAGTAATGTATGAAATATTTATTGGAGTTATTCATTAAAACGATCTATATAATTCAATGTTTAAAGATGATTTCAGTACCGCGGAGACGTCTGAAATGGTTCATAAGCTGGGTTAAATTTTGGCATATCCTCTCCCATATATCGCCCGGTATCTCACGAATAAATTCTTCAATATTGTCTTTCAGTACGTCAATCGTTGCGGGCTTGTCCCTGTAGACATGAGCCCCAAAACAAAATAGTCTAAAGACGTTAAATCGCACGATCTGGGCGGCCCATTGACCGGCCCCAAACGTGAAATAATCAGGGGGCAAATCACGACATTCGATACGACTCGTAATTTAAGAATATTTCAATAGAGTTTATATGGAAATATTTTTAAATTACGAGTCGTATCGAATGCCGTGATATGCCCCCAGTTCACCGAACTCGCCTCTCAATTGAAACATTGTTTCGCGTGGTGTGTGACATATGGCACCGTCTTCCTAAAATCACATGTTAGCCAAGTACAGCTCTTCCATTTTGGGTAAAAAAAGTAACAGAGGCCCAATTGCTTCGAATGGCACCAAATCGTTAATTCACGGTCATCAACAAAACTGACGGATACAGGTGCGATATTTTCCTCTCTCTGAATTCTATGTATGCCTATTGGAGCTTTAATGTTCAATAATCCGCCTTAGCGTGGTTGGCGTATTTCAAATACGACTACGACTGTTTGGTAATAGATTAAAGAAGACTTCAACAGTTTTTCTTTAATCTATTACCAAACAGTCGTAGTCGTATTTCAAATACGCCAACCACGATAAGGCAGAATGTAAATTTGGTACGAAATTTAACCACAAGATTCCGAATAGCCGTCTCAGATTAGAATCCTTGTTTCATAATCACTAAAATCTTCGTTGACATAACAAACATTCTCGTTATTTTATTTATGAATGAATATGTATTTATTTATTAAACTTTTTAGTAAAATTATTTATTTTTTCAATTGCGTAATATTTATTTTACATGCTTATCATTTGAAAGTTTTAACTTGAGTTTAACTGAGGAATAGTGCTCGGTTAAACCTAGTACATAAACTATATAAGCTTTATTTGAAAAACCTACACGTGAACTTTAAACTGTAGTTAACTGACAAGTAGAGTTTATCTTTATGTTAAAAACTAGCTCTAAGGTTACTTTTACTTGCTTTTTAGGAAACAACAAAACAGATCCTTAAAGTTGTCTCTTTTAAAACTTAGACTACTTAACATTTAAACTGCATTTTAAAAGTCTAATATTAGATTATGTTTTTTATGAAATGCTTAAAATGTTTACCAAATTAAATTCATTGTGGATGCCACTAATTTTAGGCCATCCCCACTTTTTTTACTGTTGAAGTTCCCTAGAATGGAAAATGTCAGCAATTTCAGTCGAGTTGTTTTAAAATTAGTCCTGTTTTTTTTTTAAGAATAATTATATGTGACCTTAGCTTGCCAGAGTAAATACTTTTGCTGGGTTATGTTTATATATGTATATGTATACAGTTTTTTTTTTTTGTTGAAATAAACACCAGAGTTGTAAGCATTTGCAAAATATCTATTGAAAAGAAAGAAAAAAGAAATAAATAATATAAAAAACTTCACATGGATATTTTATTTAAGCTGTTCAGTTTTGTTAAAAACTATTTGATACAAGAAAGTGTGTGGAAAATATCCAACTTGCACTCGCACTTCTTACATTCATACAGATATAAGACCTATTGCACTATGGGTCGAAGTAGTTTATTTAATTTAAAGCTAATAAAGATCTAAATAACTCTGTTGTCTTCGTATTATAGAACAATATAAAGAATTTGAAATTTAAAATTTCCATAGAAGACTTCATATTATTTTAACTATCGCTCATATTAGAGACATTTTTTTTAAAGTAAAGCAAGCCAAATTTAAAAAAAACAAGATAACAAAATGTATAGAATTGGGCAATTATTACAGCTGTAGAAAGCTTTAGGTTAAGCGCATTTATCATTATTTTCGGCTAAAAATTCTCGTTTAGGAAAATGATGAATTTGTTATTGAGTTCCCGGCAATTCCCCAAAAAATTCGGAAAATCTCGAAAATGGGATTTTTCAGTATTTTTGCGGTATTCTTCTTATCTTTCGCCGGGAGCAGATATTATTTGAAAACATATCATGTCTTAAGGTGAAATGACAAAATTTTCGGGTTAGAGCTTTGGAATTTTAGAAAAAAGGCCTTACCTTTGATATTTATAGCAAAAATAGGTCTATTTCGAAACGATCTGGCGCCTTTAATAACGAAAATTTTGAACAAAAAATATCTTTTTAATATATCTTTAAGTGCTAGCTTTGGAATAAAGAAAAATATGGGGTTGGTATTTAAAAAAAAAAATATTTTTATATATAACAGCGCAATAATTATCCCATTGTTTTATGCAAACAACTGCGAAAATCTACTTTTTTAACCGATAGCCTTAGTAGCTAGTGTTTCTACCCCTCTTATATTGCTATTCTATTTATCTATAATATCAATATTATTAAATAAATAAATAAATAATACCTTTTTAGAATTTTTAATATAAATTGCTTATAACTTTTGACTTAATTCGGCTTAGTTCATAATAAGTTTCCTTTTCTAAATGGAACAATATTTGCCTTCTCCATTAGCAGAACAGTGGAGCAAGGTTGGTAAAACAGCCAAAATTTTAATTTTTTTTCTTGAACATTTCCTAAACTGGAAGCAAAAACCCATAAATGTAGCAGCTCTTGGAAAGAAAAAAAAATCCACTTGCAAAAACTCTTTGAAACAAATGTTTGTGACCAATCCACGACACCACTTATTTAGACTTATTTGTTGACTTTTTGACGACATTGTCTACGAGACTTATTAATATTTTGCAAGTAGTAGGGGTAACAAAGTCAGAAGTGAATTAGTACTGTTTTTTTACTAATATATACACTTTCTACTGGGGAATAATTTTATTTGTTGTTGATTAAGCATATATACTATATAATCAATTAATAAAGACCAAACGACAATGGCAAGACTTTTGTAAATTTAGATATGGTAAAATTGAGCTTTCATTACAAAAAAAAGCTTTCAGCAAATTGAATACGATGAACCAAAACAATTCACATATTCCATTTGCATTAATGGCTAGTATATAAAGCTGAAATCTACATTAACTGACACCACTCACAGTGCACCAAACACAAAGAATGCTAATGATGAAAGAGTAGTGGCCTTCGAAAACAGCTAGTTGTTCCGTTCTACGACGTATTTGTCAGAATATTTACAATTAACATTGGTGTTATTTATTCATTAAAATTATCAAATGTAATTTGGCTTACAAAGCGAGACGAAATTTAGCCTGATCAAATTATAAATATAGAAACAAATGAAGTTCGAACAATAAAAATTCTTCATATCAATACATAACAGACTTAACGTCAAATAAGTATACTTCAGTATTTTTTACTAACTTCTCCAAAAATATGTATCTGTTCGATAATATCATAGATACTTAGAAATTATAATAATGAGCTTGAGGCCCATATTTTACGATATTTTATTTGGAAAAAATTTGCGAAAATTAATTTGCCCCCACTTGCTCAAAGTGAAAGACTTTTGTGTCAGTGTGCAAGGAAATAAAAATCTAAAATTGTTTCTAAAAACAAAATAAAAAGCATGTTATCTGTTCCGCTTAGTTGTTTTATATTTTGTATATATTTTTTTCTTCCCTTTCTTATAAATAATGCCACTGATTGCATGTAATTACAGAGAGTATTGAATGAAGCATAAAAAAGGGTTCTAGCGAATTTTCTTTCCCTTATAATAGTCAAGAGTATTTGGTTTACAAAATGGATTTAATTTCGTATATCAAAATGATAGTGTAAAATGAAAAAAAAAAAAAAAATATATATATATATATATATATATATATATATATATATATATATATATATATATATATATATATATATATATATATATATATATATTCAGATGATTGCGCTCTTTTCTTGCAAATATTGTAATCTAGATATTTTGTATTGCGAATGGCATTTTTTTTCTAGAATATCAATAATGTTTTCTTTTTTATATTAAAAAACAATCTAAAATTATATTTTGATTAAATAAATAAATACATGTACTATGATGTTACGTTTTTACCTTTGAAAAGAGCTTTTTATGTAGTTTCGAACATTTTCAATTAAATATTTTTGTATTATACAACTCTTATCAAATCAAAACTCCTATCAAATATTAACACTGATATTATGAGATTTTAAAACACACAATGTTAAGTTATTTATTGCTATAATACCACGATGTTAACTTCGCTGTTATTCGCTTGACTTCTTAGTTGACGCATACTTAACCAGCAGAATGTCAGCAAAATCCAGAAAGTGTCAGCACATTAAAAAGTCTGCCATTACAAGTTGGTGTTACAATTCGTTCTGGGGTCAAATCGTCACTTTCGATAACGACCTGATCTGATCACGGTTTTTCAGTTTCTGATTATGTCATACGATATCGAACAATATTATTACATTCTTCGATATCGTATACCATAATCTCAAACTGAAAAAACGTGATAAAATCAGTTCGTTATCGGAAGCGACGATTATACCTCGGTTGGTTTCTCTGCAGGTACGTTGACAATAGAGCATCATTGTAGAAGCAAGACGGCAAAGTAATCTTTGCGCTTGCAAAAAAAAGACGATTCTTTACTTTCAGAAATTGCTTTCAATATTACATTTGATTGGCTTACAGGGATGGGATGTCATACTCCACCTAAAATTGTGTATTTCCAAAGACAATTTCTAAAGATTCGAAAACTTTTTTGGGTGCATTTTAATACTGCTGGACTTGCCAAACCCACAACAAATAAACTTTTTGAATCTGTAGATGTAAATTAGAGTATAACAAAATTTAGTTATGTGAGTTAAGTCCCTTAAATTTATTTGTCTACCTATTATTGCGCAACTGCAATATTACTAAAAATTTAGCGACAAAATATCCTCTACACACTCGCCTTTTCGGTGCCGTAATAATATCTTACCTTATGCCCTACCTTTATAAATTAGTTTTGCTCAAATCTATCACTTACCCTGCAAAAAATTAAGAAAAAAAAATTTAATTTTTTAAATCTATATAAACATAATCGTTACCGGTCTGCTTAACATTAGTAGAAGTATTTTATCTACTCGTATCCTTTACAAACAACAAAATTATAATACAAATTTATATTTTGTTATCGACTTTTCCCTTTTAAAACGATTTTTTTTTAGTTGGTTATTTTAAGGCTTAAAACGAAACTCAAATACTTGTATAATGACATTTTGTTATCTATATCTGTTTATTTTTACATATTAATGCAACCCGGTAGTTCTGATAGTAACTGATGAAGTGCAGAATATGCATATATTTATATATAGTATATTTATGTAAAGAGGCATTTAAAGTGAATATATTTGTCTAGAAACGAAAACAGCAGCAACGTTATGGTGGGGAATAGCGAAAACTTGTTTTTATAACATGTCGCACGGCCGGTACGAAATTTAAATTGTGCAGAGGCTTATATAGTTATTAAGTAAAAAAATCAGCAAACTCCCAGCACTTTGGCCTCAACTGGTTACTGCTGACTACCTTGCGGGGTCTTCGTGTCTACCAGCTGTTTCCATGAGCAAGAGTTGCCACTTGTTTTATGGTTGCATGCATGGATGGTCACCCGTTTGCACATTGTTGGCATAGAAAACTGTGCAACCTTTGAAATTTAAATGCAAGTGGTGCTCAGCACTCTTATGCACTTTTATGGGACATATGGCCTATTTCCCACCTGCGGAAGGAAACGTTCGACTTAAAATTTATATTGAAAACAAAAATAAAATATGAAAATTTGTTTTTGTTTTCAATATAAACTTTAAATCGAAGGTTTTCTTTCGCAGGTGGGAAATAGGCCATAAATCCTCTAACTATTCCGCGTATAAATTTGGGAGCAAACACGTATTGTCAAACGGATTAATATGTTTTACAATAATACTTGCGATGAAATTCCATTATATTTAAAGCAAAAGCCGATATGAACAATTTTGATTTTGTTGTTGATTAAGCATGTCAATATGTATTTCGTTACTGCTTCAACTAAACTATATACTTGAAGAGCTAAAAAAGTTCATATGCTTATAGGAAAACCGGCAAAATGTTACACTAGTATAACAATTTTAAAAGCAACGAACAAAAACTTTAAAATTCCTTCATTTCGCCTTTTTAAATTGTGTTATTGTTTGCAAGTGAGCAAAGGTTTTGGGAACAAAAAAAAAAAAAAAAACGAAGTGCTATTTTTAAAGGCGTTTTTCTCAATAACCTATTTTCGGCGCAGAGGTCCCTTTTCGTGGAGCAGGTCACTTATATGTTTTATTTCATAGAAAGAAATATTTTTGATGAGGAAAAAATAGCACAATAAACACTGCTTATACTACTTACATCCTCCAGGCCACCATTTATAGGACGTCAATGCTGGAGTATTTAAAACAAACTCATCTGCCTCACGATCAAAATCTGCTCGTGTCTGTAAGCCTCGCAAAAATGTAGCGAGACCCAGTTCCGTTTGAGCATAAGTAGCGCAAATTTCAAAATTTCTCAAACTGGTCGTCAGTTCCCTGTTGCTGTGTGGCATTAATTAACATGGTGAACTGTACATTAAATGGATTACCTACCGGTATGTCAGCCCAACATTCTGGAGCGCCATATTTACCACTAGAAAATTGGTCCAGGTCTTTTCTAGATATATTGGGGGTTTTTAAAGTGTTTAATTTTTGTTATATATGTTATGTTTGTCTGCGCAATTCTCAATAAGATTGTGAGAGTTTTTCTATATAAAAATGAAGTTTTTTTTTCATGAAAATTTTTGAGCTTTCATTACAAAAAAACAACTCTCAACTAATTGTAAAATGATGCATCAAAACAATTCACATATTCCATTTGCAATAAAAGCTGAGCATATAAAGCAGAAATCTAAATCAACTGACACTGTCACACACAGTGGGCCAAACACAAAAGAACGCTGTGTAGCAGCAGTGTAGCAGTGACCTTCGAAATTAGCTAGTTGTTCCGTTCTACTGCGTGTTTGTCAAAATATTTACAATTAACTTTGGTGTTATTTGTTTATTAATAATTATCACATGTAATTTGGCAAACAAACTTTAGCCTGATCAAATTATAAAATAAAATTTTTTTTTTGTTTGGAAGTGCGGTGTAGAAATTCCTGGACCTATTGCAATTTTCTTTTGGAGCCTTTATAAGTACTGGGTGACAAAAGGGGAGGTAGTGCAAACCCTCTTACAACTAAACACACGAAACTCGAAATATGTAAGTTTTTTAATTTTTTTTTGTTTGTTTTTAACTCTCCCAGAATTAGTTGCTTAACTTTCTTGTAATTGAAAAAGTTTAAAAGATTTTGTTGTAGAGCTTTACTGCAGCTTGTTGCATACACCAGAACTGCAGGAGTCATTCTCACTGTCTACACATTCAAATATATGTACGAGTATGCACACATACTCATTTATATTTGCAATATATGCCTCTTAATATCTAAGTGGGTAAAACTATCTATAGATAATAAAATAGTTGGCTTTGCGCCATATTTGTAAAAAGGATTTTACAACACAAACACACCATCTCAAACATACATTTATTTGTTCTATTTTGTGTTCGTTGTTTGCGTTTTAGCACAGTTTATATTTTTTTTTTGCAGCAACACCAGCAATAATCATGTTCATTCATGCCCAGACCTTTACATTTTTTTTCTCTCTATTTTACATTTTTTTCTATTATACACTCGTAGTAATTTTTTGTGTTGGCTTTGTAACAATTCCAGCGGCCTTAAAGTAGGCAATAGTTTTTAAGGTTTTTGCCTTTAAGGACATGCTTCTGTGTTCTTTTTTCTTTCTTATTTTTTTTAGTTGTATTTAAGTTGTTTAATTTAATTTGTAAGTGCTGGTGGCAGCATAAAAAAGCTCGCATACATAATATGTACATATGTATATTTGTCTATTTTGCTGATAAAAAGAGTTTTTTGCTCTCTTACATACGCTTACATAAATACTTACATATATTCTAAAGCGTGTAGCTTTGTGTGGCTTACAGGGCAGGCCGTTGCTGCAGCCCTTCTTGCTGCTATCGACCATAAAACTTTATTTTGATCTCCTGCTTGTACTTTATTTTTATTTTTGGTTTCTTTTTAGGTAAATGTTTTGTTATCGTTGGTTTCGCTATCATTATTATTAAATTTTGCAATTCCTGGCTTGAGTTTCCTTCACCCACCTGTGCTATACATACATACATATATGCTTGTATCTATGTTTGTTTGTGTGTATATATATTCGAGAATAATAAACTTTAAATAAAGGATAAGCATACATAAACGAAAAGAAATGTAAAACTACAAAAGATTGCGCAGGGGGTGGAAAAAAGAAAGCTGAATGAAACATTCTGAAATGTTTTTTTTTTTCATTTTGTAGTGTATTTTATTATTATTTTTTATTTTTTAGCATTGGCTCCCTGTGTTTTTCATTTAAATAGAACAAAATATAAGTAGTTTGAATACTAGGGATCAGATGAAAAGTATAACAACTCTTAAACAGATTAAAAGTGAAAAGATAAATGGAATAAAAAAAAGAGATAATAAAGTTTTTAACTCAAAAGAAAAGCTTTAATGAGACAAAATAATGCTGGTGCAGATCTGTAGAGAAATTATAAAGAAAATTTATTTTCGTAGGCAAAATTTTTGCATGTAAACTAAGCATTTTAAATTCTGCAATCTAATGAACAACAAAAAAAAATAGAAAAAGAAAACAGGAAAACATTTCAGCTGCAGTTTCTTTCAAACTGGAAAATAAACTAAAATTTAACTAAAGCTGAGAATACGAAAAATGTATAGACAGAAAATAATAATGATTTTTTTATTTTGTAGCTTTTATTAAAAGATGCATATGATATGATAACAATAAAAATTTTGAGCAAAATTTTTCGTAAATTAAAAAATAATGGATTACTTTTTAAACATCATGAACAAAAATAGTACATACTACCCTCAGTAGAAAGCTGCAGCTTAAAAATAACAAAGCATCATAGTTAGTTTTTTATTATTATTGTTCGAACTTCATTTGTTTTTATATTTATGATTTAATTTTAGCCTAATCAAATCCTATCGCTTTGTAAGCCAAATTACATGTGAAAATTATTAATGAATAAATAACAACAAAGTTAATTGTAAATATTCTGACATTCACGTAGTAGAACGGAACAACTTTCTGTTTTCGAAAGCCACTGCAAATCAAAACAATTCACATATTCCATTTGCAATAAAGGCTGAGTACATAAAGTATAAATCTACATCAACTGACACCACACACAGACACAAAGAACGCTGATGATGAAGATGTAGTGGCCTTCGAAAACAGCTAGTTGTTCCGTACTACTTGGTGTTTTGTTCATTAGTAATTTTAACATGTAGTTTGGCTTAAAAACGTTAGACTGATCAAATTATAATTATAGAAATATAGTTCGAACAATAATAATTAAAATTAACTAATAAATAATTATTTTGGTTGTCATACGAGTACACAAACTTCTAAGAAAATTACCCTAAGAAACTAGCTCCCGCCGAGAGGCAACAAAATTCAAACTTTTCGTTTGGTAAATGCATTTACAACCAAGTAAAAAAAGTAACATTTGCAATATTATCGCTTCCGATTTTGTTTGCTTCTTTCTACTGATAACTTTTAAATTTTGACCATTTTTAGAGGAACAAGTGCAATATGTGTACTACTCGTATTAACATATCTCTCTTTTACTTTCTCTGTATTAACTCAAAAATGGAGCAAGAAGACTTTATAATAACAAAAGTATAGTTTTAAGTAACCTTTGAGTATTGGCCGTCAAACAACTATGAATATGTACAACTTAAAATAAAAAACACGCTCATATGCAAACTTCCGCATTAATTTTAAATCGAATACGTGTAACTATAAACATCCAAGATACGACAGTAGCTAAACAATTATTGCATGAGCTACAATCATACGCATGAGTATAAAAATACTCTGGCTACAATTGCTTATATACAGGGCTGTTTTATTTGCACCCACACACACACACACACGCTTTCTATTCCATTTTATGCCATGAGAACATTTGTTTTTGATTTCTATAAAAACAATTAACCGAACGCTTTCTGTCGACATCGTGGATCAGTGTCTGAATATTTTTTTGGTATCTATGATAGATTTTTTAATTAAAAAATATTTGTAGTTCACTTAAGCACCTGCCTAGTCCTGTAGCATAAAATTATGTACATCTTCATTCAATAACATTTAAGTTAAGAATCTCTTCTGCTTTATGCAGATACTAACAACAGTCATATCAATAAAAATATAAAAAAATATATACATAAGACATCCCAATGATTCACTAAAAAAATATAAAGCAAAACACATTTACTGTAAGTTAGAATTCATATTTTAATTCGTTTATTTTATCGAGCCTTATTTTCGATTGTATCGTAAGCGACAAAAATTTAATTTTTCAGGAGAAGGTTTTTTTAAAATATTCAAATATGTTTTTGTACGTAAATTGTCGCTTACGATAAAATTGTACAGCCTGTATCTTAAAAGTTATCAACAATTTTGCCATTTTGATAACTCTAAACTATGTGTAGGCCCATAAAATTGTAATTTCAATAAAAAAGTATATTTCCGATAACATGTCGCTTACGATAAAATCGAAAAAAGGGCTCGATATGTAGAATATTTTCGTTGGTTTTGTGTAGGTGTCAAGGTGTTCATGCAACAGAATATATCTCGTAAATATCAATGTGTGACTGCTAATATTGTTTAAGTGTTTGCATGTTCCACCTACACGCGTTATCATCTCTAAAAATTTCGTTATCTGAATCCCTATTCAACGAAGAGTCAAACATTTGCGTACAAAACTGACTCCACCGCACAGACATCGTATTAGTATGCATACGTGTCCATGCGTGTGCAAAGTATCGTGTCATTCCAAATTGATGTTGACGCATTTCAAGTTGGATTATTTTTATGAATTGATTTCAAATGAAATTCATTGCTTATTAGTTTTTTTGCCTTTACGAATTAATATTTCGCTTTGTTTTTCAAACTTTATTCTTGGTGATCAAATATTTTTCAGTCATGCTGCAGGCTAATGCATGCAAAAATTGTTTCGATGGAAGGATACGCATAATCATTCATTTGAAGTTTTTATTTGTGAGCAATAGTTGCGACCACATCAAAATCGTTGCACATGAAATCTGTTGACTTAACTACAGCTTTTCACGAGAAAAGGTTTTAATTTACAAAATAAATAAAATTTATATACAAAAATACAATTTAAATGAAATTCGATCCAAAAATAAAGTATATTAGAAGCCTGTACTGTGTCTTTTTAGAAAGACCTCTTCCACATACAAAAGAGTTGAAGATACTTTATCTATATAGGAAAGAAAAGGCATTTTCTTAATAGAAAATAGTATTTTTGAAAACACTTTTTCTATATATCAGTATATTTGCACACTTTTTCTATATAGAAATATGAGTCTTTTTGAAGACACTTTTTCTATATAGAAATATGAGTCTTTTTGAAGACACTTTTTCTATATAGAAATATGAGTCTTTTTGAAGACACTTTTTCTATATAGAAATATGAGTCTTTTTGAAGACACTTTTTCTATATAGAAATATGAGTCTTTTTGAAGACACTTTTTCTATATAGAAATATGAGTCTTTTTGAAGACACTTTTTCTATATAGAAATATGAGTCTTTTTGAAGACACTTTTTCCATATAGAAATATGAGTCTTTTTGAAGACACTTTTTCTATATAGAAATATGAGTCTTTTTGAAGACACTTTTTCTATATAGAAATATGAGTCTTTTTGAAGACACTTTTTCTATATAGAAATATGAGTCTTTTTGAAGACACTTTTTCTATATAGATATATGAGTCTTTTTGAAGACACTTTTTCCATATAGAAATTGAGTCTTTTTGAAGACACTTTTTCCATATAGAAATTGAGTCTTTTTGAAGACACTTTTTCCATATAGAAATTGAGTCTTTTTGAAGACACTTTTTCCATATAGAAATTGAGTCTTTTTGAAGACACTTTTTCCATATAGAAAAATAGTCTTTTTGAAGACACTTTTTCCATAGAAATATGAGTCTTTTTGAAGACATTTTTCGATATAGAAATATGAGTCTTTTTTGTATACACTTTAAATAGTCTTTTAGAAGACACTTTTTCGATATAGAAATTAGTCTTTTTGGAGACACTTTTTTATATAGAATATATTCTATTTGGAGACACTTTTTTTAAATAGAAAATAGTCTTTTTGAAGACACTTTTTCTATATAAAAATTAGTCTCTTTGAAAAGACTTTTTCTATATAAAAAGTAGTCTTCAAAAAGAGTCTTTTCTATATAGAAAAAATGTCTTCAAAAAGACTTTCTTTTCTATATAGAAAAAATGTCTTCAAAAAGACTTTCTTTTCTATATAGAAAAAATGTCTTCAAAAAGACTTTCTTTTCTATATAGAAAATGAGTCTTTTTGAATATATATTTTTTTTCTATAAAGAAAAAGAGTCTTTTTGAAGACATATTTTTTCTATACAGGAAATAGTCTTTTTGAAAAGAATTTTTTTATAAAAAAGTGTCCTTAAAAAAGTTTCCTTTACACTTTTTGAAAGAGACTTTTTCTTTAGAAACGAAGTATCTTTTTTGAGGAGTGTTTTTCTACACAAAGGGGGTTTCTTCTAGAAACTTTTTCTAAATAAAGTTTTTTAAAGAAACTATTTTCATATAGCGAAAGTGCCTTTCTTAAAGATACTAGTGTAAATGTTTATAAAAATTTACATTTGCACATGGTTGCAATTTGCCACAGACATTAAAAAGCACAACGCGGTAATTATCAAAACGGAAAACGGATATGGAAATAATATTTTAAGTTTTCTGTTGCTCCTTTCATTTAGTACTTTCAGTTTTATTTTCCGTTGTTTTTTTTTTGGCACAAAGTTTTGAAATTATCAAACGGAGGCAATTATGACATGTCTGCCACAATTAGATGGCATTTGCTTCTTTTTCGCCACTCATGGCATGGCAATAGAGAAATGGCAACAAAAATTGGAGCATCATAATTAAATTTGGCAAGTGAAATAAAAACAAGAAGTTAAAGATCAATTAAGACAGTTTTGCCTGGTGCAAAATAAAATGTATTTCCTGCGAAAAAATACGTTTTAAGCTGTTTAAAGAAGGATTTTAAAGCCAAATTAATATATTTTTCTTGATGGCAACTTTAGTATTCAACTTTAAATACTCGTATGTAAGTTATGTGTGTTGCTGCTGCAACTGTGGGTGCAGTATTTTTTGTCTGCTCGAATGAATTGATTTCAATTGTTTTCTTTTCTGGTATTCATTCGCGTGGTTCTTTGTCTTAATTTAATTTATTTTTCTTATCACTGCGCTTGCAGATATGCTTAAAATAATTTTTTTTTGGTGGCAGGATAGTTGCTGTATTTATTATAGTAAACAATTTTTTAGAATGAAATTTCTATAGAATATGTGTCTGTGTTTTTGGAAGAAAAAATATACTATAGAAAATAAGTCTCGTTTAATAGAGCGAAATATATACAAAATGCGAATTTTACTCACTTTAGGAATGAGTTTGCTTTTATAAATATGTTGCCTTGCAGAGAGAAAATGTTCTATAGAAAAACAGTACTGCACTTCTTAGGAAATGTGTTTAGTTTTGATTGAGTGGTAAAGTTTCCTTCAATAACATTTTTATGTGTGAATAAATTTTGAATTCTCTATTCTAGGATTTTCTTTGATTGAAAAAACATGGGTTTGAAAACTAGTTAACTTTGTGTAAAATATAAAATAAAATATAAAATATATAATATAGAATATAGAATATAGAATATAGAATATAGAATATAGAATATGGAATATGGAATATAGAATATAGAATATAGAATATAGAGTATAGAATATAAAATATAGAAAATAGAATATAGAATATATAATATAGAATATAGAATATAGAATATATAATATAGAATATAAATTATAGAATATAGATTATAGAATATAGAATATAGAATATATAATATAGAATATAGAATATAGAATATAGAATATAGAATATAGAATATAGAATATAGAATATAGAATATAGAATATAGAATATAGAATATAGAATATAGATTATAGATTATAGAATATAGAATATAGAATATATAATATAGAATATAGAATGTAGAATATAGATTATAGAATATAGAATATAGAATATAGAATATAGAATATAGAATATAGAATATAGAATATAGAATATAGAATATAGAATATAGAATATAGAATATAGAATATAGAATATAGAATATAGAATATAGAATATAGAATATAGAATATAGAATATAGAATATAGAATATAGAATATAGAATATAGAATATAGAATATAGAATATAGAATATAGAATATAGAATATAGAATATAGAATATAGAATATAGAACATAGAATATAGAATATAGAATATAGAATATAGAATATAGAATATAGAATATAGAATATAGAATATAGAATGAAGAATATAGAATATAGAATATAGAAAATAGAATATAGAACATAGAACATAGAACATAGAATATAGAATATAGAGCATAGAACATAGAACATATTTACATAGAGCATAGGACACAGAACATAGAACATAGAAAATAGAACATAGAACATATTACATAGAACATAGAACATAGGACATATAACATAGAACCTAGAACATAGAACATAGAACATAGAATATGGAATATATAATGACGAATGTAGGAAGAGAAAAGTCTTCTAGGAGAAAGAGAGACCAAAACATTCGTTCGGGAGAAAAAAATCGCTATATAAATTTCTTTTTCCTCGTTAACAAAGTTTTTTTAAAAAATTTTTTCAAATTGTTAATGACAGTGCGATTTTCTTTTAAAAAATTTCCTCCAATTAATTTTTACTTTGCGCGTGGATGCCCATTAAGGTGACGCTTAAATAAATTCGAAAGCAAGTCGGATTGCTGTTTTCTTAAATTTTATTTAAACTTAGCTTCCACTAAGTCAATGAAGACTAACTATTGTTTCGAAAGACGATTCTCTATTTTTTTTTAAAGTTGGCCTTTCGTCAATTGTGTTGTTGTTGTTCCTGACAATTTTTTGTACACTGCTGCCTTTCAACTCAAAAGTTTTTCCTTTGGCTTATTTTAAATAAAATTTTTATAAAATAACCTTAATTTTTTTTGTCAACTGTTCTGTGAGAAGGTAAAGGGCTTAAGTAAATTGTTCAAATTTGTTAAAATAACCAAACTATTTTTGATATTTAAATTTTTTTTGTAGAAAATTACATAATCCTTTTCCAGTTTATTTGAGTAACGTACTTTTAGGCTTAAAGTATTACTTTGCTATGTTCTGTTGTTGTTGACAAAAAAAATAAAAAAATAAAAAAATAAAAAAAAGAAACACCTGCCCAAACAACAGATTTTCTCTCCATCCTTTTCAATCCTTGAAAATCTATCAATTTTAATTATTTACTTTGTACAAAATATTCAAAGGAAAATGTTTTCCTTTTTTTTATATGTATTTATTTTCCATATTGTGTTCTATTTTTAAATGAATAAAAATTTATGCAAATATTTGTTTATTGAGATAAAAATCTAAATCTAATCACACAAACTAAAAGCATGTACATATATTTGAGTTTTCCGATAAGAAAGGGTGGCTGTGAAGAGTCGAGTGACATGAAATAAATGACAGTATTGCAAAAAAAAATATTTTGTTGCTTTAAAAAAAATATTCACCCTTATCGGGAATAAAATCTCAGGTGAAAAGTGTTCCCTTTTCCCTAAAATTGTAATCGCCAATTTTTGCGTTGTTGTTGTGTCAGTATACTATTTTCTAATTTTGTTCACAATTTTTTTGTTCACGGGAAATATTTCACGTGAACAAACTGTTCGCCTTTTATAGGGTGATTTATTAAGAGCTTTCGGATTTGATTTGATCGTTAGAACGATCTATGCAATTCTAAAGATTATTTGAGGTAAATCTTGACCGGGGTTATGTCTGAAATGGTTCATACGCTAGGTCCTATTTTGGAATACTTTCTCCAACATATCGCCCGGTATCTCACGAAGAAATTCTTCAATATTGTCTTCCAGTGCGTCAACCGTTGCGGGCTTGTCCCTGTAGACATGAGTCTTAACATAGCCCCACAAAAAATAGGCGGCCAATTCACCGGCCTCCAAATATGAAATAAACTAACTGTTCACCGAACTCGTCTCTCAATTGGGCCATTGTTTCGTGTCATGTCTGACATGAGGCACTTGTTGCTGAAACCAAGTCCAGCTCTTCCATTTTGGACAAAAAAAAAATAAAAAAATCAAGAGACAGAGGTCCAATTGCTGCTAATGGCGTGTTGGTGGTTTAATGTTCAATAATGTAATTTTGGTGCGAAACTTAGTCACAAGATTCCGAATAGCCATCTCAGAAGGTCCCCCAAAATAGCCATAAAATGGAAGAAGTGCACAAATGCACTTTCGCAACCGAGCATGACTTTTGATAATAAAATTAATAATCTGCAAGCGTTGTTCATTTGTAAACCGATTCATAGTTAAATCATAGACCAAACTGAACATGTTTAACAGTGACAAGATACACGAAAACAGCTGAGTTGTTGTTGCAACAGTGTTGCCAAAAAGAAAGTTGCTAAAATAATCACCATTTTTATAACAACCATCACAAGTTGCTATTGAAAATGTGTGGTCTCAAAAAAAAACTACATATTTGATTATTGGGGACAATGTTTCAAAAGAAAAATAATTATTCTTTGGAATAATTTTTCTATATTAGGCATTTACATTATCTCAAAATCTAGTACTTACGAGATTTGGAGCTAAATCTAGTTGCTTTCTAATAGATTTCCCATACAAAACAAAATCTAGTTTGTAGATTTGTAGGAAATCTACATAAAATCTAATATTTTTATGTTATTTCCACTACCCTGTACAACATATTCATAGAAAAAGATGAGTGAATTAGCTACGGTCTGCTTAAAAAGGTGTGTGAACTGGCTACATTGCAATTGTTTGGTTGTAGTTTTGGAAAATTTTTAGTTAATGGTTTTTGTTTTAGATAAAATTTTTTTTATAAATGTCAAGAAAAACTTTGTGTAAATGGTACAGATTTTCATAAAGAATTTAATTAAAATCTTCTAAATTTTGTGCTGGTGCAAATGCTCTATAAAAAAATTCCTGTTAATATCAACTCTTTTGTAGAAAAAATTTTATTGATAAGAACAAATTTTTCAACAGAAACAAATTTTCTTGTTACGAACGATAACTTTTGTATAAAAAATATATTCTTTAGCAAAAATGTTCTTGGTAAGAACAACAATTTTTCTATATAAACAATTTTTTGTTGCGTTAAATTTTAATGTTTGCTTTACAAAATTGAACTTTCTTTTTCTGATTTAAATAATAAAAAAAATATTTTCAAATATATTTTTTTCAAGAATTTTGGCCCGGACTAGAAAACTGTATTAAATATAGTTTGAGTAAAATGTAAATATATATAATTTTTTTGCGTTATCCATATCATGCAACATATTGGGTAAACAGAAAATTTTTAATTGATTTTTTTGTTTTAATGCTATTCCAATGACTGTAGAAGATTTATTTTATATTTTTAAAGTAATTTTAGTTTTATGAATAATAGATAAAAAAATAACATGCTACATATTTATTATTTTTTAATTGAACTAGAATTATTATTGATAAAAGAAAATAACTATTAAATTTAAGCATAAATATGATAAGAAGCTTGAGAGGATTTAAGCTGATTTTATATAAAATATTTTTTATTTGTTTTTCTTTTGAAAACGTATTGATTTGTGATAAAATCTTGTTTTGTTAAACCAATATTATTGATTGTTTGATTACTTGAGAATTATGTTGCAGATTATTTGATTTGATTTGGGATTTCGGCCTAAGCGATTTGTTTCCATTTACATTCTCATGTTTAAATTGTTATGCCAGCAAATATGGGGGTTAAATTTCAGTTTCAGATTTATTTAAATATCATTTAAATAATAATAAAAAAAAAGAAATTGCAATTTCAAATAAAAGAAAAGCAAACTTAAGACTTACATCCTTTAATCCACAATTTTACGTGAGCAATAGTTTTTGCATATAAAAAAAAAGGTTGTTAAATAAAAGAACTAAAGGAGGAATTTGCAATAAAAAAAAAATATTTTTATATTAGCAAAACTGTATTTATCAAGCGAGCTTTGGATGTGACTTTAGACTTTTTCCAAAATTTCAATGTTCTGAGGACTAATTCTGGCAGAGTCTGCTGCAAATGTATATCTACATGTAGCGGAGTTTTCATGGTTTAAGCCGGCGTCTATTATAAATTAGAACAATGAACCGCACGCCATTCCATAATTGTGGACAAGAAAATCACACACATACTTATGCTCTTTCATTTAGTCGTTAGTTAAGCATCCCAGCAAAAAATTATATAATATAATCACTAACTTTTCTGATTGCCAAATTTCATTACACATTAAAAAAATTATGTACAAGTTGCTAAATGATTCTTTTAGATTTAATAGATTACGTGAACACGTTGTCAAATCGATTATTTTAGTCTCATGTTTTGTTCAAATCATTAAGTTGGTACTCCAGTAGGGAAGAGCTTCCACCAAAAGTGCTTAATTCCAAAACCGATTACCATTTTTGAAATTTTTTGCTGGGATGCCCAAACGCTAGTCTTCAGATGTGAGTAAAATTGTTTAAGCAAACTTTTTGTTTGACAAAGTTACACTCTCAAAATAAATTTAAGACAAATGGCTGGTAAATTCAAAACTATTTATTATGGGGCAAAGCTAAAAAGTATGCAATGTAAGTATGCAAGCAAAAGTATGCAATAGTATTTGTTTCATAAAATTCACTGCATACTTTTGTTCCGTTTATAGAATATACTCATATGCGTGCATATGTATGTGCACACAGTGAGATCACGCTTTAACGACTTTGCGTTTCTGCCTTAAGAATAAATTTTTTTTTCTCATTGTTTACTTTATATAACGAACAAACCAAAACGTGTTAATGAACGATAAAACGTATTTGCTAATAATTGGCCAAATAAAAGGTTGGCAAATTTAAATTTAGAAAGTAAATTGGCTTAAAGTGGAATATGATGTCGGGCAAATGACCACCTCTAGCAAATCGACAGAGTTCCGATTTTTTTTTTAAATTTTAAACCACATTTTGCAACAAAGCTTCGCTTTTCTCGTAAATGCAGATGGTCAGTTGTTTGTGGTTTGTTCACGTAACGCCGGTCTTTCAAATAAAACCACAGAAAATAATCCAGCGGCGTTAAATCACAAGAACGAGGCGGCCAATTGACATTACCAAATCAGGAAATTACGCGACCAGAAAATAACTGAATTGCTTGGCCGGGTGTGTGGCTTGTGGCGCCGTGTTGCTGAAACCCAAGGACACTGTTGTCACCATTAGCTAATTGAGGCCACAAAAAATCGGTTGTCATGGTTTGGTAGCGCAGGGAATTGAAGGTAAGGACGTTTCCTCATTTTCCAAAAAATACGAGACGATGATGCCGTCTGACCACAAACCGCACCATACGGTCACTTTCTTTGGATGCAGAGGACTGTTTATGGATTTTGTTAGTTCCGAGAATTTTGTTTGTTTATACAACCGCCTAATTGAAAATAGGTCTCTAAAGATGATTTTGTTGAAAAATGTGTTGCAAAAATTTTCATAATTTTGATACTAAATTTTCACAATTAAAATTCTGCGTACAAGAGTGTAGCGCTCCATGGTAAAAATTCCCAACTTTTTACTAAATAAATTTCAAAGGATGACAGCTCAATTCTTGACATTTCATCATCAATTTACTACCTAACCTCAAATTTGCCCACCCTAAATATGGCCTGTTCTGTTAGTTGATTTTTATTTAAGTTTAAGTTTGTTTCATTTGTAATAGCATATTCTATACCAATTTCTAACGCTATAAATTTTGGAATTTACAAAAGCAATGATTTAGCTCTAATCATTTTTTTTTAAATCGCCGTAATTTTACATGTCGGGGTTTGCAGGACATTCCCGATAGTTCTTTTTTTATCACGATCCCTTGAATGATAACAAAATCAAAATTTTTCTTTGCAAGCAGTTTTTTTTTATTTCTATCACAAAATATATATATCTCATTTACTCAAAGAACGTCATAACTCAAAAAACAACCAGTTTGCCAGAAAACGAGTTAGAAGTTTGCAATTTACACACAACTTAGTGGAAAAAGAAGTTGTTGAGAAGGAGTTGACTAAACAAGATATTTATATGAAATTTTTACATAATATGAAGAACGATATGAGAATTAATTCTGCATTATTAACTCAAAAACTTAATTTATTGAGTTATGACGTTCTTTAAGTAAATGAGCGATATGTATTTCGTTAATATATTCGTAACATTAATATTCGATTAATTTGTAAAGAGTTTTTATACATAAAACATATATTTACTTTTATATCTAACAAGTTGCTTTTATGTTAAATGAATTCTTCGAATCGGTGTGACATTAAATATATCGTTCGTTAAACCGGTATAGCACTGTTTAATTATTTACAACTAAATAACAAATATGCATGTAAATTATTGGAGAAACCTCAAACCACATATTGTTTGTTGTAGTTTTATTATTACTTTTTTTTCTCGTTTTTTTCTTCTATTATTCATTTTTCTATTTTGTGCACATTTTGTTAACAATTTAATACAAAATAACCACAAATAAAAATAAATTACACACACTTTCCCTAAAAGCAAACATTAAAGAGTGCAATAAAATAAAAATAAAAAAAGATACAAACATATATGTATAAGCGTTATTAAAATACAAATTTATATATAAACTATTTTTAGCTTACAAACCACAATTACAAAACACAAAAGCGACACAGACTGCAAGAAAAAAAAAGTGTTTGCCCAAATTTTTATCACTGTCCCTTTCCCTCCCTCACAATATGTAGCGAGGGGTGCGAGGGAAGTTGCGAATTCATTGGAAAGCAGCAGTAGTTTGAAAGTTTGTCATAAAAATTCAATGTAGAATTTCAGCGTTAATTGTTTGAAGGGGGAAGTAGTTGTGTGCCTTTAGACGTTTCTATATTCGGCCCTGTTCTGTGAACCGAATCCGAGTAAATTTCTCGTTTTCAAAAAATTAATAATATTCCTTCTGATGTGTTTAAAATCATACATGATAATTTTTTTTCAGATATGATATTTGAGAATATATGTACATAATAAAAAAATTTAAAAAAAATCTAAAAAAATAACTTATATTGTCAGAGTTAGTTTTCTAAAATTGTGCAGATTCAAATCGATCGGTTTACAGAACAGGGCCGATTGTTTGTGAACCATTGCAATTATGTCCCTCGACTGCCCACTATCTCTTAACGAGATGCCGATGAAGTTCAATATGAAAATCATATGTGCTTGAGTGATTCGAAAGCTTACCTCAGGACTTAGTTAAAAAAAGAGGAGCTGAATTTTGCCCCTTTTTAAGCTTTGTTATACTCAAGCGGCTAGACTTGGGTCTAACTCATTAACTAGTTTATTTCTGACAAAAAACCGGAGATAAAACGCATTTAAATTACATTGGTTTTACTTAGACTTGGGTCGAACTCGCTCGCAAGTTTATTTTTGATGCAAACCCATTTAATATTGAAATGGGTTTGATGATCGATTTGTGTCAAAAATTAACGTTAAAATTTTCCACAGAAATGTTCCTCGTAAGATTTAACATGAAATTGCTGAACTGTTTGTTTACCTAAAATGCTATAGATTTATGGCTTTGCTGGCCCATTCTCGATAACAAGTCGAAAACAGGCGGAAACCGCCCTTTATTAACAGGTCAGACGTACATTTTAAACACGTCGATTCCGCCTGAATGAATCGCTGAAAAAATATTCGAATTCATTGTAATAAATTCTATAATTAAGTCTGTTGTGTGTGACCAGAATTATCTCCAGAATTATCTCCGAACTTAAATAATAAATCCCTCATATTACAAACTTTGAACATTGCCGTTGTTTGCCACAAAAAACTTTCTGATAAATCCAAATTATATAAATAGTTTGTCTTTTACGTTAGAAGTGCAAATTTTTGTGCGGGAAATTTTTTTTTTAATTTTGTTGCAGAATAAACCTGCCAAAGCTAAAAATTTATTATTACACAAATGCAACCGTTTAAATATTTGCTACGTTAGCAGTTAGAAAGTATGTATGTATATATGTATGTATATATGTATGTATATATGTATGTATATATGTATGTATGTATGTAAGTATTTTCTCGCGCTACTACTAATAATAATTGCGAGAATTGTTGCATGCAGAAATTAAAATTTATATAGAAAGTTTGTTTTATTTGTGCCTGTCTGCAGGCGTATTTTTTGCGCTCCAGTAAAATGAATTAAATATATGTACGAGTATGTACAGTGTACACGCATACGAGGTGAATTTGAAAAGCCTTTGCAAAAATGTAGGTCTACATATGTCAATACATCAATTGCCAAGTCATCTTTTGAATATCCCTTAGCCCACTAGATAAGCTTCTGTTACAGTTCTAGCCTACCCATTCCACTCCATTCCACTCTATTCCTGTTCTACCCAGCCAATGCTTTAAAGTTAGAAACGAGAAACGTATAGTTGCAAGTAGCCAAGCTGAAATAAAATAAATTCAGTAAAGTGCGAATTTGACTCGCGCACGAAGGGTTCCGTACATTCGGTTCTTCAGAATTTTTTTAATGTGGCATTTTTTGCGTTTTTGTCGTTTTTTTTTTTGTTTAAACGATTTTTTTTAGTTTTGTCGCTTTTTGCTCGTTTTTGCCATTTTTTCAGTTTTTGGGGTTTTTTCCATTTTGGCGATTTTTCTCTGTTTTTGGGGTTTTCTTTTTAATTTTGGCGATTTTTTTCATTTTGGTGATTTTTTTTTGATTTTGGCGATTTTTTCGGTTTTTCGCGACTTTTTTTAGTTTTAGATTTTTTTTTTAATATGGCGCTTTTTTTCGTTTTGGCGATTTTTTTCGTTTTGGCGATTTTTTTGGTTTTCGACGATTTTTTTTTGGTTGGCGATTTTATAATTTTTTGATTTTTTAGTTTTACTGTTTTTGAAAATTTCAAGAGTTTTGCTCCTACGGTTTCCAAGATACAGAAAGTTGTCAAAATTGCATAGTCAGAATTGCATTAACTGAAGGAACACCCTTTAATTTAAATTTTTTTAAATTATAGTTTTAATTGTAGTCTGTATAAAAATACACTAATCTTACAAATTTCAATATACATTCTAACTTATTTTTCGAATTTTAAAATGTTTCGTTGCTCATGTATTTGTTGTTGTAGCGGCCAAAGGTCTACACACTCTGTCCAAATCTCAGATCCGTAGCTCTTATGGTTCTCGAGAAAATAGCCTGTGACGGACAACGTAGCGAAAACAACAGGGTTCCTTTTCACGTTTGGTGTACGAAACCCTAAAAATGGAGGGAAAACAATTCGAACCTCAACTCCAGCACTTTTAGCATGGAATAATAATGAATAATATTTTCCACTAATTGCTTTTTACAAAAAGTACATGTTACGAAAAGTACCTTTTACAAAAAGTTTATTTTACAAAAAGTACCTTTGGCAAAAACTATCTTTTACACAAAGCACATGCCACAGAAAGTACCTTTTACCAAAAATACCCTTTGTAAAAAGTACCTTTTACAAAAATAATATTTTGTAAAAAGTAACTTTTACAAAAAGTACCTTTTGTAAAAGTCACTTTTACAAAAAGTACCTTTTGTAAAAACTAACTTTTACAAAAAGTATCTTTTGTAAAAAGTAACTTTTACAAAAAGTATCTTTTGTAAAAAGTAACTTTTACAAAAAGTACGTTTTGTAAAAAGTAGCTTTTACAAAAAAGTATCTTATGTAAAAAGTAACTTTTACAAAAAGTACCTTTTACAAAAAGTACCTTTTACAAAAAGTAACTTTTACAAAAAGTACCTTTTACAAAAAGTACCTTATGTAAAAAGTACCTTTTACAAAAAGTATCTTTTGTAAAAACTACCTTTTGTAAAAAGTACCTCTTATCAAAATTACCCTTTACAAAAAGTACCTTTTACAAAAAGTACCTTTTACAAAAAGTACCTTTTACAAAAAGTACCTTTTACAAAAATTACCTTTTACAAGAAGTACATTTTACAAAAATTACATTTTTACAAAAATTACCTTTTGCAAAGGGATCATTGTATTGGACCCAAGTGAGCTGGACTCTAAATTTCACCCTTCCTTACCAGCAGCCTGCTAACCTAACCTAACCTAACCTACCTTTTGCAAAAATTACCTTTTACAAAAATTACCTTTTACAAAAACTACCTTTAACAAAAAGTACCTTTTGTAAAAATTACCTTTTACAAAAAGTACCTTTTACATAAAGTACCTCTTGTAAAAATACCTTTTACAAAAGTACCTTTTGTAAAATGTACCTTTTACAAAAAGTGCCTTTAACAAAAAGTACCTTTTACAAAGATTACCTTTTACAAGAAGTACCTTTTACAAAAATTACGTTTTTACAAAAATTACCTTTTACAAAAATTACGTTTTTACAAAAATTACCTTTTGCAAAAATTACCTTTTACAAAAACTAACTTTACGGGAAAGTACCTATTAAAGTATTGCAGCTCAGGCAAAGGCTTCTTGTTCAAAACTGATTAATAATTTCGTCATTATTTACGAGTATTATTCAAAATGTAAGTGAATTTTAGAAAGCCACATTTCAGAAGAAGCAGCTGTTAAACAAAATGTGTATCATATTTTTAAACTAACTTATTTTTAACTAACAGCTGAACAAAAACTTTTTACACAAATAAATTTATATTCCAACCAGTCATCATAAAAAAAACTTTCTTCATATTTCTAATGGCCACTGCAAAATTCAAAAATATTTTTCGGCTTTTCTAATTTATTTATCTTTTTAATGTAGTACATACATACATATTTACTTGGTAGCAGTGCAAAGTAACAATTTGCCATATTTAACACACATACACATGCATAACTCACACACACATACACACAACTACATGAAAACATAAAATAAATCACATAGAAACACACTCTACTCTGGTGCAGTATATGAAATAATCCTCCTGCTTACATGATTAAAATTTTACAAATTAAGTATATCTGTGTGTGTGTGTGTGTGTGTGTAGCACACTTACACATTCTCATTTAAATAAATTATGTATTATTTTAGTATTATATTCATTTTTTTATGTTTAATGTACACAAGCATTAAGGCTACAAGGATGCTCGTACTTCCATTCGAGTGTGTGTATTATTTTTCCTTTATTTTGTTAGCAGAAATGAATAAATGTATGAGGATCTGTGTGCTGTGTGCTGTGCGCATATGACCGTAGTTGGCTTTTGGAAGCAGCTTTAATATGCAAATGTAACTAAAGTCAATTCATTTGCCTTGTTGTTTATGTTATATTTGTGTGTTTTGTTGTTTTGCTCCTTCGCTGGTATCTACGAGTATGTATGCTCTTTGGGTGTGTATGTACATATGTGTGTATGTATGTATCTATGTGTCTGCTTTTTATGCTGTTCTCTATAAATTAATGTTTAATTTAGTTGAGAGTACTACAATTTTTGTTGTGATTATTTGTTTTAATCGCCTTTCATGTGTTTTATTCCATAAAGCTTAGAAGTTACATATTTTTGTATGAAAGGTTAATACATACATAAATGAGACTTACAAGCAAATTAAATTATGAAGATTAGCTTTAAATAATATGTTAAATGGGATTATTTAATTAATTTTTTTTTTTAAATTTAAATATTATTTGCTATTGTGGGAGTATATAGTTTATATTATATAACATACTTGTAATTTGAAAGATATCATTATGTAAGACGAGTATAATGTGTGTAAAAGCAGTGAATTTACGCCATGGCCTTCCTGAAAGTTCCCGGATTACCAGGATAAGGGATAATGGATAAAAACAAGCTTAGACAACTCAACAGTACTAATCAATTATTACCAAAGATCCATTGAAGTAATTCTGTTATTGCACGAAGTTTCAGTGTTCATTCAGAGATCTTTTTAATATATTACTTCTATTTTGTCTAGAGCTCTGTGTGCTGCAAAAAATACGTTCCGTACTCTAAGATATGGCTCCTCTTCTCGCGGACATGAGAGAAAAAAAAAATTAATTTTATAGAAGAACTCATACTGATTCTCTGCCGAAGGCTTTTTGACCTTAGCTGCAGATTTCTACGGAAATATTGCCTTCATACCACGTATTGTCCAAAAGCCAATTTAAATTTATTACGACAAATATAGTTTTAATGTTTTCAAAAAAAAAAAAAAAAAAGATGTCATTGAAAAGAAGCAACTGCAGAAATTGTACTCTTATAAAATATGACGCATGCAAAAACATCTGCTTAAAATAAAAATTCATATTGAACCAGTGATGATAAACCTCATACATGTGGAACAATAAATATTCTCTATTACACGCTTGAATATTTATAGATACATACATACATGCATATATGTATGTATGTATATGTGTGCATATCCTCTTATACACTAAAAGCTTTTTTGCTTTTTCTTCAAAATGCATTTGGAAGACATCTCAATATGTCGTTTGAATTTTTGTTTTTTGTTTCAGTTTATGAAATTCACTGATTGGCTAATCGATTGTGTGAATGTGTGTAAAAAAATAATGAATATGTATTATTATTAATATTTTTTTTTTATATTTAAATCAAAGCTAGCAACACTTCGTTATGACATATTTTGACAATATTTCTTAAAAAAAAGTTTATATCTGTTACGACCTTTTTTGCGAAAATAAATTTATTTTTCAAAATTAGAAGATGTAATGGTGGGCATTAAAGTAACGTTCTCTTTTAGAAGCTTTTTTTTTTTGCAAAGTACCTACTTAAAACAGTACTTTTTAGAAAAGTACGTTCTAAGAAAATACTTTTAAAAATGCTACATATAAAAAACCGGCCTAAGAATAAGTTTTCAAGAAAGTACCTTTTGCAAAAAAGTTCCTTTCACAAAAAGGCACATTTTGCAAATAAGTACCTTTGCAGAAAAGTGCCTTATGCAAAAAAGTACCTTTGCAAAAAACGGACTTATGCAAAATAGTACCTTTGCAGAAAAGTGCTTTATGCAAAGATGTACCTTTTACAAGAAAGTACCTTTTACATTAACGTAGTCTATGCAAAAAAGTACTTTTTAAAAAGAAGTAACATGTGCAAAAAAGTACCTTTTGCAAAAAGATGCCTTGTGTAAAGAAGTACCTATTGAAAAAACTACCTTTTTTAAAAAGTTCTTTAAGTCCAAAATAATGCTTTGGAAAAAGTACCAAAAAGTAGTATAAAAAAGTTCAAAAAGTATCTTTTTAAAAAATCTTTTTAAAAAAGTTCTTATTTTTTAAAAGTACATTTTTTTATTAAGTTCCTTTTTAAAAAGTACCTTTATAAAAAGTACATTTTTTAACCGATAACTTTCTTAAAAAGTAGCTTTTACAAAAAATATCTTTTACAAATAAGTACTCTAGTTTAGTTATGCAAACTAGTACATTTTGCAAAAAAGTAAATGTGCAAAAAAGTACCTTTTTGGGAAAAAATGCCGTATGCAAAGAAGTAGCTTTTGCAAGAAAGTATCTTTTATAAAAAGTTCTGTAAGTGCAAAATTATGCTTTGGAAAAAGTACCAAAGCACCTTTCTTCGACGTTTCTTTTTTCAAAAAGTATATTTTTAAAAATTTTCTTTTTTAAAAAGTATCTTTTTAAAAAACTACCTTTTACAAATAAATACCTTTTATATAAGAGTAGTCTTTGCAAAAAAGTACTTTTTAAAGAAGTAACTTAAGCAAAGAATTACCTTTTGCAAAAAAGTGCATATGGGCATTTCCACAGGAATGTCCTTTTTGTAACGTGCGACACAAAGCAAATATGCTTGTTTTTTCAGAGAAAACGAAATTTTTTTTACTTCTGTATATATTTGTGTAGGCCGTGAGCCTACACATAAAATTTTATATAAATATAAAATATAATATAAAATATAAAATATAATATAAAATATAAAATTTTAAGAAAAATTAATTGCTTGCTGTCGCACGCGACAAAAAAGTGGAATTTTTCGGTGAAATGCCCGTATGCAAAAAAAATGCCGAATGCAAAGAAGTACCTTTTGCAAAAAGGTATCCTTTATAAAAAGTTCCTTAAGTTCTTTTTCGAAAGTTATCTTTTTAAAAAAGTACTTTTTAAATTTTTTTCTCAAAAGTACCTTTATAAAACTTTTTTTCAAAAAGTACCTTATTCGAAAAGTACTTTCTCAAGAACTATTTTCTAAAAAATCACTTTATAAACGGTGTGTTTTTAAAAAAGTACAGTAGTTTTCCGTTATAACGAATACTATTTTTATAACCTGCTTTAACACATATAAATCACTTATCTTAAAGCTTCATAAAAAAATCTTTGAAGTTAATGGAAAATTCTTAAAGAATTTTCTCAAATAACTCGTTACAATTCTTTAAACGTTCTCCCCATATCAAATTTTCTTATTTCATCTTTAGTTTTCTTTAACTTAAAAAAAAATAAAAAATAAAATTATTTTTTCACATGTGTTGCTCTAAAAATTCCATCCATAAATTTAAATTTATAAAGGGTCTTCTTTCACACATGCTTCAGCTGCAGTTTGCAAAATACAGGGTGACATAAAAAGTTTTACTAAAACAAGTTTAAAAATTCTCTGCAAGTCAGTGTTATACATACTTTCTTGGTTAGAGAGCGAATTCTTTATACTTGATGTATTGCATTTCTGATTGCATCACCCTTTAGTGTAGTACTTCGTAGAAACTTCAAACAATAAAGACACATGTGCAAATGACACAATGATTTCCTATGCATCTATTTGAAATTTTAATACAAAAAAAATATAAATTCGTTTACTATATATCCTTCGGTGAAGCAAATGATGATGGATTTGATTGGTAAAATTGTTGAAAGGAAGCTTTCAGAGATGTAGTTGTTGTTGCTGTTGTTGTTGTTTTATAATGTTTGTGAGAAGGAAATTTTTATTTCCATATAGTGAAAAAGGATTGAATTATTTGTGGAAATATAAAGCTTTATAAAGCAATTTTCTTTAATCGAAATATAAAGGAGATGACTAACTATATAGTTTATATTAAAATTACATATTTATGAAAGCTTTTCTTTATGTATTTATAAGTGATATACAATACTTATCTAATATGACTAAATGAGTTAATTGATTTCTTTTCTTTCTTTGTTCTTCTATTTTCAGGTATGTGTTCTAAATATTAAAATAATACTTTACCATAACTACTCAACATATTTAGTAAGTTTGTAAAATGAATTAAATATTCCTAAATAAAATACTTTTAATCAGGTTTGTCATGTAAATCGATAGATTTAGAATCGCTCTATTTCACAAAAGTAATAATAGCCAAATAGATGTTGTGTAAATCGGACGATACAGTGAAATCAAAATTAAGTTGGAATAAAATATTCCAAGACTCGAAAAAAATATTCCTTCATCTTTCTCTTTTGAAATCAATTGATTTCCATCAAATACCAGAATAATAGATGAAAAGTATAGAAGTTTATTACTTAAGTTTGAATATATCTATACTATTCAGCACTGTTTTTGGTAATTCAGCTGAGGAAAATTCAATTCAGCACGGAATTTTTCCATTTGTTAATATTTTAGAGCATTTTTTGTAAAATGTTCTGTATTTTGTAATTCAGCAAACTTTTTACTTATTCAGCTCTTTAGATTTTTTAATTAAAGGAAGAATTTAAACGAAATTTAAAGAATTTGATAAGTTTTTCTTAATTCAGCTACAGAAAATTTTTATTCAGCTAAGGGTTTCTTAATTTAGAAAATGTAACTATTCAATCATGGAAAATGTAAAGATAAAACCTATCAGCTAAGCTTATTCAGCTAATGAATTTTAGTGAAATTATATTATTTATTCTCATTAGCTTAAATGTGCTTTAAATAATATAAATTTAATTATAACTTAATAAGTTATAGTTCAGCCAATATTTTTGGTAGTTCAGCTAAGCTAAAGTAAAGGAATTTAAAAGAAGAATTAAACTTTGCAATCCAGTTACATATAAAGTGTTAGGAAAAATTATTGGTGTAGCGATTAATTATTTAAAGGAAATTCAATAATTTTATAGTCCGGAAACATCAAGCATTTGAAAAAAAATTCAATAATTATTAATAAGTTTTTGAGGGGGTTATAAGACTTGCAAAATTTTTCGCATTTCAGTTTAACAAAATGGTTATTCAGCTAAAGAGTTTTTTTTGTTATTATCAATTAAAAAAAAGAATAACAATAGAATTCACTAATATTAAATGAGTTTTCGAAAATATTAAATCTAATTGTATAAAACTTGCTGCATTTTTCGCAATTCAGCCAAGGAAAATTTTTATTCAGCTAAAGTTTTTATTAATTAAATCAAACTTTGACTGTGCACTTTAATAAGAAAAACTTCTAAGTTTACTATTCAGCTAGGGAAGACTAGTTTTTATGTTCATTTAAAAGATTTGCTATATTTTTCGTAATTCAGCTTAACAAAATGGCTATTCAGCTAAAGGTTTCTTCATCAATATTAATTAAAAAAAGGAATAACACAACAAATCATTAATCTTAAATTAGTTATTGAAAATATTAAATCTAATTGTATTAGGCTTGCTGCATTTTTCGCAATTCAGCCAAGGAAATTTGTTATTCAGCCAACATTTTATTGATTTACAAAATTGTTTACTGTACACTTTGATAAGAAAAACTACAAACCTGGCTATTCAGCTAGTAAATACTAATTATTACGGTGATTTAAAATATTTGCTAAATTTTTCGCAATTCAGCTTAACTAAACGGCTATTCAGCTAAAGATTTCTTTCTTATAAATACAAAAAAAAGAATAACAAAAGAATTCATTAATATTAAATAAGTTTTCGAAAATATTAAATTGAATTGATTGTATAAGACTTTTTGCATTTTGCGCAATTTAGCCAAGGAAAATTGTTATTCGGCTTAAAACTTTTGCTGAATAACAATTTAATAAAAAAAATGTAATATGTACTTTAATGATAAAAACTTTAAGCCTTACTATTCAGCTAGTAAATACTAGTTATTATGTTAATTGAAAAGATTTGCTTAACTTTTCGCAATTCAGTCTAACAAAACGGTAATTCAGCTAAAGGTCTCCTTGTTATTGTTAATTAAAAAAAAAAGAATAAAACAAGAATTCATTAATATTAAATAAGTTATTGCAAACAATAAATCTAATTGTATAAGACTTGCTGCATTTTTTGCAATTCAGCTAAGGAAAATTCTTATTCAGCTAAAGTTTTTTTGATTAAAAAATTTTTTACGGTACACTTTAATATGAAAAACTACAAACTTTACTATTCAGCTAGTAATGACTAGTTATAATGTTCATTTAAAAGATTTGCTAAATTTTTCGTAATTCAGCCTAACAAAATGGTTATTCAGCTAAAGGTTTCTTTGTTATTATTTATGAAAAAAAAAATAAAAAACATTCTTTCGAAAATATTAAATTGAATTGTATAAGACTTGCTGCATTTTTCGTAATTCAGCCAAAGAAAATTGTTATTCAGCGTAAATTTTATTAATTTAAAATTTTTTTATTAAACAATTTAATAAGAAAAACTACAAACTTTACTATTCAGCTGGTAAATATTAGGTTTTAAAAATTCAGCTACCATATAACTAAAATACGTTTTTTTCCAAATTTTTTAAAAATAATTTGAAAATAAAATAAATAGGTCCTAATTTACACTAAGCAAGTCTTATTGCTAAGCTGATTAGTTTGTAGGAGTAAAAAACTAATCAGCTTAGCAATAAGACTTGTGGGAGAGTGTTGAAGTGGAAATATTTATATATGTTTATTCCTCTCTTTCTCTCTCTCTCTCTCTCTCTATCTTACTTATACAAATACATATACATAGTATGTATTTAAACTTTGTTTATTTTAAATTTAATTATTTTAAAAAATTTTTAATTTAAAAATCGCTAAGCAACAGAAAATTGTAATAACGAAAATATACCATGAAATGGACAGACGGATACCAATAGTCTCATGGATACAATATGTTGAAAATGTATGTTTGCGGCAACAGTTGCACATTCATAGGTTTTTGCACATTGTGCAACAAACCGCCAATTCACACTCATGTACTCACACACATTTATCGGTCTTTCACGGCAAATGCAGGTGTGTGTCTGTTGTTTACACACATATTTACTCCTTTGCGAAATAGCAAACATTGTTAAATAACTGTTTTATATTTCAGTTTATATTTTATTTAATTTTTTTTTTGCAAACAAACATAAAATAACATTTTGTCACGTACTAAAATGTCATTGTTTGCAGAAATAATCGGGAGAAAAAATTAAAACAAAGAATTGAAAAAATTGTAATTATTAAAACAAAGAATTTTCTAGGTTTTGTGTTTTATTTTTACCAATTTAATAGAATTTTAATTAGACTAGATTTACAGGATTACGTTTGCCTTGCATCTGTGTTAGATAAAGTGTGTGTGTGTGTGTGTGTGTGTGTGTATGATGTGGACGCATTTTTTTGTTTTAATTCATATCGAGACTCGCTTCACTTGCTTGCCGAAAATGCAGTGAATCATGAATTTCGAAATTTAACTTGAATTAAAAAATATTGTATGTATATATTTTTCTTATCAAGTGAAAGTTTGTGAAATAGTAAAAAATTTACTATGCGAAAAGCACTGCTTGAGAAAATGACATTAATAAATGTTTTTACAAAAAGTACTTTTAGAAACATGACCTTTTAGAAAATGTACGTTGGAGAAAAAGTGCCTTTTCAAAAAAATACTTCTTAGAAAAAGTAATACCTGGAAAATGTACTTTAAGAAAAAGTACATTTTTAACCAACACAACACAACCGGCGAAGCGATTACCTTATCTGCAGAAAACTCCTAAAGTCTATGGCGGGAATCGAACCCACGACCTCTGGACTTAAAGGCTAGGCATCGCTACCGCTACCACTCCGCCACAAGGGCACCCCTTTCAGTAAAAGTACATTTTAAAAAACATATTTTTAGGCAAAATACGTTAGCAAAAAAACCACTGCAAAAAATACTTTTCGAAAAAGTATAAAAAAATATTTATTAAAGTACTTTTTTGAAAAAAACCTTTTGGAATGAGTATAATGTAGAAAAACTATTTTTTTCGGAAACTCACTATTTAGAAACAAATCCTGTGAGGAAAGGTACGAAAAAGCGCGAAAAAGTACTATTATGAAATAGTACCTTTAAAAAAAGTTCCTTTAAAAAAATAACTTGTAGGACCTTTTGGAAAAAAAATTTATTAAAAGCTCTATTTAAAAAAGTACTTTTTGAAAAAAGTGCCTCTTAGAAATATGTGTATAGCAGATTTTCGAAACAGTACCCTCTAGAAAAACTATCTCTTCGAAAGCTCTCTTTTATGAACAAAATATCTGTGAGGAAAAAGAAGTACCTTTTGGAAATAGTACATTTAAAAAAGTTTCTTTTAGAAAAAGAAAAATTATCTTTTGAATAAAAGAACTTTTTAGTAAAAGTACAGTTTTGAAAAGGTACATTTTGGAAAAGTGTCTTTTAGTGAAAGTACTTTCTAGAAAAAGCATCGTTACGAAAAAGTAACCTTGTAGGAAAAGTACCTTAAAGAAAAAGTAAATTTTCAAAAAAGTATGTACTTAAAAAAAGTACTTTTTAGAAAAAGTACACTTGCAAAAAGGTAGCTTTTTAATAAAAGTACCTTTTAGAAAAGTTATCTATTCGAAATGTACTTTTTAGAAAAGGTACCTTTTAAGCAAAGTACAAAAAGTACCTTTTAGAAATAGTTCTTTTTACAAAAAGTACCTTTTAGAAATAGTTCTTTTTGCAAAAAGTACCTTTTACAAAAAGTATCTACCTATTAGAAAAAGTACCTTTTACAAAAAGTACTTTTTACAAAAAGTACCTTTAAGAATTTTTTTTTTTTAGATAAGCTACCTTATAGAAGAACAATCTCTTAAAAAACTACTTTTGGAAAAAGTACATTTTAGAAAAATAACGTTTTAGAAAAGGTGTAACCTATAGAAAAGTTACATTTTCGAAAGGTAGATAAAAAAAAAGTATCTTTAAAGGAGTTTCACACTATAATACAAGTATTAATACTTTTGTGGAAAATGCAACTCTGACATGTTGAGTTGTTATTGTCTTTTGAAATTTTTGAAACAGAAATTGGATTAGGGATGCATTTTTGTCAAAAGTATTAATACTTGTATTATAGTGTGAAACGGCCTTAAGCAATAGTACCTTATACAAAAAGTTAATTAAAGAAAGTATGCCTTTTGGAAAATGTAGATTAAAAAAGTACTTTTTAGAAAACTTACCTTTTAAAATTGGGGAAATATTTTAATTGAAAATATCGCTCAAACTGCCACTACTTGTTGGGGTTCCTAGTGGTCTTGCATGAGCGCAAGTGTCGAATGTTTTTCTATTATTAAAAATAAACAACAAATTTTAATTAGCCCCTAAATATATAGTATAAGTGAAGTTATGCTGCTTTAGTAAAATATATTTGTGTATGGGAGAATGTGTGATCTCATATATTAGGGTGTTCACATTTCGTATGCAGCGAATAAGGTTTTGTAAATTTCCCTTAAAGGAAGTGAAAAGTAAGTTTGTTTTTTAATTTTAATCCTGCATTCTGTAACCAAAATTTTATTATTTTTGCAAATGATTTGCTAGTTTTCCAAAGATTTTGATTTTGGATCCCTGCTTATATGTGTGTTGCACAGTATGTTTTTTTTTTTTGCTACACTTTGTAGTCTGTTTGCATGTGTCTTTATTATTTGTTTGCTGTTGTGCTTATATTGAATATTTATGTAAGCACGTCCGTTTGATTCTTTCCACGTCATTGCTGCTTGTATATGTGAGAATTTTTTTTTATAAAAAGTTATACCTCATATAAATTAAACATATCCTGCAGTCCTGGTATTCATAATAATAAACATACTAATGATATTTATTCCCGCAAAATAGTGTATGTACTGGCTATAAGTGCTTACAATTCGACTAAATAACCCATTATTTTTGTTTGAGTATTTCAAAAAATATTGGGTACCCATGAAAATCGACCTTAAAAAAGCAATACAGTGTATAGCAGCTATGAACAAAGCTAATAAACACCAACACACTTAAACAACATATTATTTCTTGTAAATTGAAATCAAAATTTTTGCATGGTGATTTTACATTGGTATTTTTTTCTGTATGTTTGCATTAATTTTTCAACATATCCGAATTAGTTAGACTAGAAGTGTTGTGCTTGTTCTGTTCCCTTACAACTGCTGGGTATAACTTCATGTCAATTTTTATTTATTGCTATCGCTAACAGCACAGCTTTGATTTGGTTTCATGGTTACCGTGGTATGAAAGCAAAACATCGATTTTTATTTTTTTTTATTTAAAATTTTTTGTTTTTAATTGCACTTTTTTGCCGTTGTTGTGCTAGTGTTAAAAATACTTATGTACTGTAAAAGTTGTATGACAATAGAGTAAATATATGTATATATAGTCTGCATTTAACTGTGCAGCCAATGTATTTAAATTAAAGGTATTCACTTCAAGTCTTGCAACTGTGCAAAACAATATGTGTTTCTTGATTGTTAAAAGTTTTTCGTAATAAAACTTAAATAAAATTAAACCGACTTCAAAAATAACTAACGAAAAGTTTTTTAAAAAATCTCGATTCAGTTAAATAAAACATTTTTAAAAATATGTGTTACCTACACAGAGAAAAATATTTCCAAAAAATTTTTAAATTAAAGTTTGTTTGAAATAAATCTAATTTTCACTAAATATTTTTCACTTTTCAGTAAATGGTTTGTTCCACAAAAAACTATATAGAGCAGAAACAGGTCGCCAAGGCGCACAGTGGTTTAAAAGCGTAATTAATTCGTTTTTTCAGGTCTTCTGATCTACCTGATTTTTCCACAGTTTGTAATAAACTATCTAATTGTCATGTACCAAAAATATTAGGCTTATAACTTTATTACTTCTTTGTACAGAGACATTCCAAGTTGACCTAAATTATAAAAAAAATTTATTTTCTTTAACTTTTATGGCTTGTATCTATTGATCTACACCGACCTCTAGCCCGAGACTTATTTCAAATTAAAGCTTGGAGCCTCTGCTAACGATTTATTAGTTAGCTGTTGGCATTGACATCATGGGTGGCCAAAGTGGCACTAGAGTGCCGAACTTCAATTGGCTTCTTATTCAAGTGAATACACATACACGAATACAACACGATCAATCAAAAAACACACTTAAATAGCCGAAATTTATATTCTTACAAAATTGTTATCAGAAAATACAAATTTATTTGTAGATCCGGACTCATATAAAATACTAACTGATTCAGGGAATTTAGTTATTGAAAATTAAATATTTTTTTTGTGTATAACTCTATTCGAAGTCGGTGCCAATCAGGTTAGCTATTTACTTAGTTATGCTTTTAGTTATCATGGTATGTTTCTAAATTCTAGATTATTTATAACTTTTAAGTGCTTAGCGACGGTTTAATTTATTTTTTTTAGGTTTTATTTTAAAACCAATTCCAATTGCATAGTTTTAGGGGCGTGATTGCGCCCAATTTGGCAAATATTTCTGTCCACTCCCCCTTTCTAAATTCAACATTGCTTCACTTTGAGAGTTCAAGGTGTGTGCCAAGTTTCGTAAAAATCGCTCAGTTAGAATCACTTGATAATATAATATTAATCTTTAAAGGAAATTGCCCCGCCCACTTTTTTAAGCATAAAGTTATGTCATTCTAAGAGCCGCAACTCTTTACCAAGTTTCTGGCAATCGGATAAGATGCACATATAAATTAATGCTAATCTTTCATGGGTGTGGTCCCGCCCTTTTTTAAACGCAAGTATTTTTCAGAGCTGGATGTGGGTTCCAAGTATCGTTAAAATCGCTTAGGTAGCGATTTAGGTATATAATGTTAATCTTTAGTGGGCGTGGCTCCGCTCACTTGGTTGAATGCATGACTATTTTTGTCTAAGCTCAAAGGTGTGGAAATTTTCGGAAAAAGTATATTATTAAATTTCAATGGGAGTACCCTCGCCTACTTTTTTAAATGTGCCTTTTTTTGAGCTCAGGGTATGTGACAATTTCCGTAAAAATGGATCAATTAGATGTATACACTTCAAATGCAATATTAAATTTTAATGGGCGTGGCTCCACCTATATTTTCAACTTGGAAATTGTGTTGTTAAGAGAGACCAATATTCTTACAATAGGGCCAAATGGAAGGAAATTGCTCTCTTTCAGAAAATAAAATAATTTTTAAAAGTAATAAACACAAAAAAATACAGACGACTTGGTAAATAACTGCTTCTTTTTTGAAGTTGGTTAAAAGTACGAAACACACACAGTGTCAAAACTTCAAATTTTATACAAAACTTCCAATTTTAGCAAATTGTAATACCAGGAATCAAAACACAAAACAATTCACATATTCTATTTGCACTGAAAATCTGAGTGTATAAAGCAGAAATCAACATTAACTGACTTTATACACAGTGGGCCAAACACAAAAAAACCCTGATAATGAAGGTGCAGCAACCTTCGAAAACAGCTAGTTGTTCCGTTCTGCTAATGTTTGTCAGAATATTTACAAATAACTTTGGTGTTATTCGTTCATCAATAATTATCACATTAGTTTGGCTTCCAGAGCCATACATTTCACATAACATAACAATATTCGATTCATCTGGAAGGGCGTGCATTCATATTTTATTTTCTCTTCTATGCCAGAACGAGCAATTTTTTGTATGGTGTAAATCAAAAAATCATTGATTTAAGAGAAATGACGAGTATTCCTTTATGAAAAATTAAATGTGCCTTTGATTCCTAAATCAATTATAAAAAAACAATCGACAGTAAAGGAGTCTGTTTCAAAACAAAAAGCTGTAGAATGGCAAAATTTACTTAAAGGAATTTGCTGTAAAAGTGTTCCAGAAATGTGTAGAAAACGAATGTATCTTCCAAGACAAGTTTCTCAAACATATCCAAGCCTTGACATTTACATAGCATATTCGCCATAAATGTTCAATTAGATGTTCCATGACAATAAGCATACAAAACAGCTGTTCACACTAAGTTTATGAGCAACAGTATATTTGCTTATAGGTGACTCGCCATAACGATTTAGCCATGACCATAACCATAGAAATCAAATGAATTTTTGTATTTCGCTGTAACTATAGGATAAATTCAAATTTATTACTATTTAAATTATTTTCGATGTTTTATCACTATCGAAATATTCCTTTGAAACAATTGATACCCGTTAGTTTGTTGCACTATCAGTATCGCTATGGAAACCAAACAAAACAGAAGAAAAAAACATAATTAATATTTAATAATTTTTTTTTTGCTGCTTAGCATTTCATTCATATTCTTTGCTGTTGGCCAGCGATAGTCAAAAGAGAAGGAAAAGCAAACTTACTCTGTTAATAAATTTCTATTGATACAACAGCTGCTGGTTAAACAAGCGCACTCCGGAACTGTGACAAAAACTCACAGCGAAATTAGAAATGCTGAAAGCAAAAAGGAAAGCATGCAATCAGTACGAGTACCATAAAGTCGACAATAGCTATGCAAGTGTAATATATAATTTACTCAGTAAATTGTAAATCATACAAACTAATATTGAATATGCAAACTCCAGGGGTTTTGGACATTTTCAAGCTTACACCAGCACAAAAACATGCATAAAATTATGTAAAAGTTTAGAGCTTAATAAATTAAAAAAAAACTGAGTGGTTCCTTTGAGAAGTAGGCAAAATCTTGTGTCAGTGAAGTGGCTATTGTCTAGTTGATTTGCTTGAAATATAATTCTACCGATGCTTAGTTCAAGCGTTAAACACATTCACAACAGCAAGCCACCGACTTCAATATATTAAATATAGAATACACATGTTTATATGAGAATGATTATTTTGACGACGGCAAGGCAACACAGCGACAGGTTTTTGTCTATGCTAAACTTTATATTTGTAATTGAATACCAGCTGCTTATAATGCTGCTGCCATCTCAAGTCGACAAATGCTGCTAGCGACATTTGAAGTCGTGTGCAGCCTGCTGTGATAAATGTGTTTAGTGCATAAGATGGAATATCTAACACAAAGACAGATGTTTAAAATGATTTCTATTAGAATTTAACAGTATTTTCATTTTGTTTTTTTTCTTCTTAGTAAGGACTGAAGCTTCCTTAATATATTTTCACTAGCAATCTTACGTACATCTATCTAAGGAAACAGATTTTGCACAAAATCTTAACCCGTGTTATATCCTTGTTTTTCGTTCCTCTTGCTATGGGTACACAATTATCCATATTGGCAAAAACTAAAAGATAAAAGACTACGTGAAAGATAAGGTCTATGCTGATGGCCCACAATCCATTCAAGACGAAATGGATTGGTTGATGTAATAGGTGAAACTATCGATTATAGTTCATGAAAAGAATATGTGTGGTCCATATTGTTTTCTAGTATTATTGTTATTGCAATTAAATAATCTTCTAATTTATGTATATTTTACATATCCAAATTAACCCTTCTATTGGAAGACCAAAAGATCAAAAGCATCTTCAATGTCGGTGCAGTTTTTTTTTGCAATTTTAATAATTTTTTATATATAATTCGTTAAGAAGAAACATATTTATTAAAGTGTAATTTTTACCTTCGAAACTACAGTGCGACCGACCCGGAGCCATTGCTACTGCATATAAAATTCATATAAATGCGAACGATAGATTCGATCGAAAATTTACATTAGAAACAAAAACAAAAAACAGAAATTTGTTTTTGTTTTCAATATAAATATTCGATCGAACCTATCGTTCGCATTTAGATGAACAGACCCTAAATGAATATATAAGAAATTTATTATTCGACATATTGTCATAACTTTATTTTAATTTGAAATAGAGTAATATCGAATATAAATTATTTGCTGGGTTTTGTATAAGTTTCTAAGCCTACTATGCTTATTTTTCTTTTGCGATTTTCAAAAATATTATTATTTGTGAATTCTCAAAAAGTTTTTGAAAGTCTGTACATAAGATAAGAGGTTTGGTTCAAAATGTGTGGTTGAAGTCTACTGACGATTTGTTACAGCAACAATGAAATGCATATACACAGAGAAAAAACTGCCTCATAGAATCAAGAAGATTTTCTCAATGAATCATTTTAGGCTAAGGGGTATCCCAGCAGAAAGAAGCGAAGATTTTTTCATAGAGATTCCTTATTGTTTTTATGTCGTAAATCTTATTAATTTTATCAACAAGAAAACCACTTAAAATCAAGAAGAAATCTTATTATTCACAACTTTTTTTTACTCAATTTCCGTTATTTTTGCACCAAAAAAACAATCCATAGAGAAAAACTTCTTCATTCTATTAGGTTTTCTTATAAATTGTAAGCTATAGGGATTTCTTATTGATTTTATTAGGTTGCTTTCTTGATTTTTTTAAAAAGGGTTTCTTCTTGATTTTATTAGGCTTTCTTATTGATTTTTTCAATAAGGTTTTCTTCTTGCTTTTAATAGGTGCCTATATGATTATGTGTAAAGCATCTTATTGATTTTTTTTAATAAGGAAATCTTCTTGGTTTTATGAGGTGTCTTGTTATTTCATATCTATAAATAGACATAGAGACAATTTTTTATGATCTTTTTCATTTTTGTATAAGAATGTTTGCACAATTATTGCAATGGTTATTCAGGCTGCTTGTTAGCATATTGGTTAGAGTGCCTGTCTATCAGGTAGAAGTTTGCTGGTTCAATACTTGGTGAGTAAGTTAGTTAAAAATATAACATAATGTGTATGTATGTATGTATAAATAAATTACATCTATAACATACTGCATACATACATACATACATATGTATATGGTATAGAATTTAAATGAAAATACATAAGTACAGAGAATAAAGACGCAATTTTTTTATTTTTTTATTAGGTCGCTAATAAAAACAAGAAGAAAACCTTATTGAAAAAAATCAATAAGATAACCTCATAAAAACTACAAGATTTCTGCTTGATTTTTTCAAAAAGGTTTTCGCTATGAAATTAATAAGATTTCCTTATTGAAAAAAAAAAACCATAGAAATTTGTTATTAATTTTGTTCTATTTTATGTGGTTTAGTAGGCACTGTGTCTCTGTGTAGACATCCCTGCACTACCAGCAAATAAATTTCAAATTAAATGAATATATGTAAGTCTTGATATTAGGATGTTCTCTAGTTCTTATATCTGTGGCAAAAAGGAAAAAGTGCTTAAGTAAAGATAAACTGATTTTGTGTAAATGGTACCTCCGTAATCTGCATATTCGAAGCTACCCTTGGTCAAAATCTCAATTAATTTGTGTGATTTTTCAGGTAGTTATAGCACTGTGGCTTGCGACGTATCTGTTTTATAGACTTCTAATCTCATTTGGAATAATGGCTTAATTCAGGTTATACTTTAGTATATTTCATTTTAAGTGTATTACTTGTAGTGTTTAGAATGTTGCTTGCTTAAAAAAATTAAGGTTAACAGAGAATTTCCTAATTTAACTGTAAAATAAATAAATTTCTGAAAATCGACTTAAACGCTTTTAAAAGTGCTCTCCTGCAAAACAGTACAATATGACTTAAGCACTTTTTACTTACTGCCGCAGATACATATATTGTTGTTTATCTTGCTCACTTGCCTGGAATTTTTTGACTGACTCAATTTAAATGTCTAAATTGTATATTATTTAAAAATCAATAAAAAGTTGGTAGAAAAAAAAACAACAACAACAAAGCTATAATTTAATTTTTTGAATTAAGAAAGTAAAAGAATCAATCAATGACTTAATTAAATTTAGATGCTGTATCGAACAATGGCTGTGATTGAGAAAAAAACTGCTGATTATTTTTTCTGTGTATGCGGACAAAATAATCACTTGCTTTGTTTCAGCGCTTTACTTTTTCTAATATTTTCCTTGTTTTTTTTTTTTTTTGCTTCGTAAAACGATATGTAAAACTGTAAATCTCATACTCCACAACCCCATGTAATCCCACCCACCAGTCCACCTACAACAAACCATTATCCTCATTACCATTATCATCATCATGAACATTGTCCTCATCACCATTACGAATCCAACTTCAACTGACAATTGTATAAAATTTGCCATTATCAAATAATACAGTGTCAAAAAAGTGGCTGAGAGAGAGAGAGAGATAGAGAGAGACAGACAGAGACGGAGACAAAGATGGTATAAAATTAAAATGATTTGAAAAGAGTGAGTTAGCGGTGGGGGTTGGCCATAAGCCACAATACAATGATTTTAAACAAACCGTGCACGAGTCCTTGTAGCAGCTGTTGCCAACAATGAACGTTAGTTTGAAAAAAGCTACTTTCAGTGCTGTAAGTGTGTATGTGTGTGCGTGTCTGTGTGTGTATATAATTTTTGTTCCCATTTACTGCATCCCCTTTTTTTATAGTCAAAACAGGTTACAAAGAGGCAGATAGTGTAGAGTAGATTTTCTGCGAATGTATTTGACTTTACGTACCTTTTTATCTCTCTGTAGTATTTGTTTAGATAATACAATTTTTTTTTTTTTTTGTTGTCTCCTCTAAAACCATAACAATTCAGCAGTCAGTTGTAAGTTGGTTGGACTGGGACAATCAAGCCTGTTTTATACCTGGGTCATGTTTAGAATTGTTTTTCGATTTTTTTTCTTCTCTTCTTTGCCTTCAAAAATTTTTATTTGTGGTGAATCGTATGTTGTTCCGCAGTAGTTGTACTTCATTTCTTCGAAATGGATACAACTATTTCCGTGTGTGTTTAAGTGTGCGTGTGTGTGTGTGTGTTTATGTGAGCCAGTGTCGTTTATTTTGTAAAACCTGCTTGTGGTATTTTGACTTTAAGCTTTAGTACAAATGTTCTACCAAAAAAAAAAAAAAAAAAAATTCACACATACGAGTATCTACACTTTCTAGTGCAAATGGGATTCTAAAGTTGGCTGAGAAAAAAGCAAATAAATGCTGCTGCAATCTGTTAGGTTGTGGAGGGTCAACTACAATCATATTCTATGCTCTATTAAACTTAATGCACACAAATTAAGGGAGGTGCAGATTTTTAAGATGTTAAGATTCCAATGAAATTTTCATTTGAATTATGAGAGTTATTACAGAAAAAAAAATATTCTAAAGCGTGCCGAAAAGGCTTTGCAGAAATTATTTTAATCCACTTTCCTGCCTGCTAAAGCAAATTCGCAAGAAGGAATTGAACGTCTTTTATGTTTTCGAAATAATCGAAAACCTCAAAGAAAACTGTATGAAATTTCAATTTTAAAAATAGTTCAAACATATTTTTTTTTTGGTTTTCTACAGGGTGGGTCAAAAGTTGCCATGGGGTTTAAAAGTTTTAATAACTTTTTCGTTTATTAATTTTTTTTTTATTTTTTCTCAGATTATATAATACATATACAAAATTGAGATTTTTTTACACTATAAGTATGAAAAATAATGTCTCTTAAATGACCACCGTTTTCAGCTTCGCACTGATGGGCTCGTTTTAGAGCATTTTCCATAACATCTTTCAAAATTTGTGGCTGTAGCGTTCGAATTTCTGCAACAATGTTTGCCTTGAGTTCAAGGATTGTCTCTGGCTTCTTCGCATACACTGGCTCCTTCAAATAACCCCAAATAAAATAGTCGTGTGCTGTCAAATCTGGCGATCGAGCTGGCCAATTCATTTCCGAATTTCTGAAAATTATTCGCTCTCCAAAAATTTGACTTAAAAGTGCCTCGGGCAGTGCGGGCAGTGGCTCCGTCCTGCTGAAACCACATATCATTTCTGTTTTCAAGAGCAGGACGTAAAAAATTTTGTATCATAAACCGATATCGCTCTCCCTTTACGGTTATAGCACTCCATCTTCATTCTCGAAGAAGTAAGGCCCAATGATATTTTCAGATGTAATCCCACACCACATTGTACACCTAATAAGGTGCGATTGGCGTTGATGAATGGCTCTTGGATTTTCAGAATCCCAGAACCTACAGTTCCGCTAATTAACAAAGTCATTCAAATGAAAATGAGCCCCATCACTCATAATGAAATTTTAATTTAAAATTTAAATAATAAAATTCTATTATTCTGGTTCTGTGTTCAGTTGTGAATCTCTCCATTATTTATTCTCCAAGTGTTATTTATATAATCTGAAAAAAAAATAAAATAAAAAAATATGTAAACGAAAAAGTTATTAAATTTTTAAACCCCATGGTAACTTTTGACCCAGCCTGTATATCTAAAGCTTTTAAAGTTGTGTGTTATGATACGCAAATTTTTAAGCAAAAAGCTCTTTGCAAGTATATTGTTACGTTATTACCTATTAAAAATTTTATTTTTTTAGTACAGAATATTTGCAATTAAACAAAGCCCCCAGTATACAACTATTATTATTAATGAAAAGATTTTATATATCCTCAACATTGATATTGAGAGTTTTTAAACACACACTGTTAAAGAATTCCCACCTAGAATACCACGATGTTAATTAACTATGCTGTTCCTTACACAATAATATTTTAAGCGTATTCTTCCTCTTTTTTTGTACAGAACAGCTACGTCCAAACACACATGCACTGAAATTTTTTCATTTGAGGTAAACAGCTTTTTAAGCTGTTAAATTTGTTGTTTTTTCTTTGCCAAGTAAGAGCAAGCATTGCTGTCTGTTGTGTTGTTGTTGTGAATGTTGTACTCTCGTCGGTGTGAAAGCTCAAAAGCTCTTTTTTAAAAGTTTGCACATTGTGCATATGTCTTGAAACTTAGACGTAGCTGTTCCAGAAGAATGTTATCAACATCCAGAAATTCTCAGCACATTCAACAGACTCTCAATTTAAAATTTCGATCGCTTCATTACTTCGTGTTACAATTTGTACTGTTGGCTTGTGTCATATACACACATTGACACTAGAAGATAAATATAGAACATGACCGCTCAAAATGGCACCAGTGTGTCGGAACTTCAATCGGCGCTTCTTATACAAATTAATACAAACACACGAATACATTTCTGTTCGTGGCCAGCAGTGATACAGAAGAATTGTAGTGTTGTTGTTGTTTGTGCCTTTCGTCTGCATTGGCTTGCGTGTTTGTGTGGTTGTATATTTCTTAATAAGCAGGATGTACGTGCATTACATAATAATTCTTGTTATTATTTGAATGTTTACTACAACAATGTCTTGTGTGTTTGTGTGCTTGTATATTGTGCTCTTTAGCTAGTAATATCTGGATTAACGGCCTGTCCCACGATGTCACCAGAAATCGTTCGATCGACCAATTGTATTGCAAACAACAACAAATTTTCTAATGTTACAATGCAAATGCTTAATAAGCATTTGTATTAGGTTTGTTCACGTATATTTAAAATCTGAAAAAGCAAAGCGTTTCTAATTGAGAAATTTATGTTTCCTTAATATCGTATAAAACTACGGTTTTAATAAGATATCGATCTAAGACGAAAAAAGTGCATTAAAATTTGGTGAATAGGCAACAGTGGGAACCCCTTATCCAGTCAAGAAATGGGGATAAAAAAATTTTCCATTAAATAAAGCCATGTGCTTTTTTGGGAATTTAATTTTACAACTACGTTTATACGCGCACTATTTGCAAATATTTTCAAATGTACTAACCCACTGTTTATACGGCGTAGCAAATGTGCAAAAACTTGGTAGAAAAGTTACTTATGTTTACAAAAAAAAAAAATTATGTAAATGTATACATTTGCAAATAATTATTTCTTTTTATTGTCATTATTTTCTTCTTTCAATGTTTTTTTTTTTGTGCAATCTTTGTCCATTTATTGTTTTTTTTATTAGCAAACATTTTGAAGCATTTTATTTGCAAATAGTGTGTTAATCGTGATTAGATTTCTGAGTTGAGTTTTATTTGCAAATAAGTGATGCGTATAAACGTAGTGCATATTAAGTTTTTAATATTGTTATCGCATTTTTTCCAAAAGTTAATAGTTAACTTGTTGGGTAGAATATTAACCCTCATATTCATAAAAATATAAAATGAATTTGAAATCCACTTTTAGTAAAATTCTGTATGAAACATTTGAAATGAAATACATTTCAAATTCATTTTAAATTTTATGAATATGGGGGTAATTGTTGTTTTTAATACATGAAATTAATTATTGATTATTTTTATATTTTCTCTGTACCGTAATGTTGTTCATTTTGATAAATTTCCGCAAAAAAAAAGAAACAATCATCAATGAATTGTCTGTACCACCCTAATGAAAATGAAAAGTAAATCTCGCATAGGAATTATGTTATTTGTCGTAGAGTGGGTTTTTATTCAATTGAACGTGCACAAGGCAGGCAGACATTGAAAATAAAAACATAGTAGATGGGTCAGTTGAATGGCATGTTTTGCAGTGACATATCAAAAGGCAGTAAATATGGCCAAAAACACATGCACACACACACACACACACAGAGTCACGAGCTCCAACACATGTGTATACCAGCATAAAACATACATACATACATACATATAAATTTTTAAGTGACTGCAAGAGAAATTTCTTCACACAATGTTCTCAGATGGTTTTTTTGTCTTTTTTTCCACCAAAATAAAGCAGAAACATTTTCTTCATGTTCATTAGAATTTTTCATTTAATGACGCTTTTTGTTTTCTTATCTCATAACATATATTATTGTATATGTAATGAGAACACATCTGGGACGAACGTCGAATTTCGTCCACGGCGACGAATCCGTCGATATGAATTCGCTGAGTAAATTCGTCGTGTGAAGCACAACAATGACGAATAAATAACAGCTGTTATAATTGATAAAATTGGTTCTAGTTTATGCAAAGAGAGAGAGAGAAAATTGTTTTTTCGTGGTTCGTTGGCATAAGAAATAGAAATAAATCTATCTCTTCGTTCGATGCACAGAGGAGTATTTGACCCAAAACTGTTTTTTAAGTTTAGTTTGCTTGTGAAAAGTTATTGAGTGCTCCTAGATCAATGAAACATGGCAGAAATATATCTTACAGTTGTAGGCTATTAAACCTTGAAAACAAGAAAAACCGGACAAAGGGGAAAAAAGTTCCCCTCAGAGGAACTAATCCTACCTCTGAAAAATTTTATTTTTTTCTTAACTTTTCCCACAATTTTGTTTAGCAAATGCATCTTTTAACGTTGGCAAAAATTTAAAACTCTAAACATGGACTCCTGAGACCTTCCGATGCCATCTATGTCCCCGGTTTCTTTTGTGGGCGCTGACAGAAATATTATTTTGCAAAAATAATGTAAATACTAAAAAAATGTACTGATTATGTCTTAATATCATAAAAATTAAACTTTTGAGCTTTTATGGGCAGGGGAGAATATCTCCGCTCAAAGCAAAACATTTCATGACTCACAAAAAGACTTCTTACACTCATATTTCATTTTCTCTGTGAGAAAAAGAGAAAAAAGGTAAAATTTTCAAAAAATCACAAAAAAAGTGGCACAAACTTGCGCAAACTTTTTTTCTTGCGTCTAAAATTATAAATTTTAAACTTTATTAAGGTATAAAACATAATTCTAAATGTAACTACCGTCACTTTTAAAAACCTGCTTCTTGTTTTTAGTTTGCAAAAAAAAAAGTGTATAATCTTTTTCTATTTAATTTTTAAACGAATTGTTTCAACATTAATGTTCAAGATAATTTTTTTGTTTTAATGGTAAAAATAGCTTTTGATCAAATCATTCAGCAAACAAAAAAATAATTAATGCCATACCATACAGCGAAACAAATGTTAAAAACTTCTGTAATTTTCTTCACTTTCCTGACTTTAGCAGTGCCTCAGAGCTACAAATTACAACTTAAAGTCTTTGAAATTTACAATATGTGAACTTCTCCGAGAAAAGGGACTTAGTGTGTCAGAAAATGGGTGTGTGTCAAAATCGATAAAAATGAGAAAAATATAAAAATTTAATTTTTTAAATGCGATTTTCTCAAAACTTCATTTTCACACACTAGGTCCCTTTTCTCGGAGAAGGGCACATATGATGCAATATTTAGTTGTGTATCAAACTGCGTACTAAGTTCTTCCAATTTCTTTAAATTCATTTTTGCCTTTTATGGCCAGCTTTTTGGCTCAAATACTCCACTGTGCGATCGGCTGTATTTTGGTAATTTTCATATGCACAAATGTGTTTTATTTCTGATGACGAAAGTTCTCAACAAAAAATTCGTTGTTCGTCGCAATTGTGTTGCCAGCATATGGCTGGTGAATTCATGTGCATCCCTTAAAGTATGTTACACATTTTAAGAAATTAATAACTAACGGACAGTCTCTCTATGTCGAGAGAAAACAGAAACAAAAATTTGTTTTCGTTTTCAATGTAAGTAATCGATCGAACGTTTTCAGTCGACATCTTGGGACAGGCTATAAATATTTACATGATTACATGATTTGATTATGTGAATAGTTGATCAAATAAGCATAATCACGAATGTATAGTCCTAATTTACACTATGTAAGTCTTATTGCTAAGCTGATTGCTTTGTTAGGAGAGAGAGAGAGAAACGTTTCAGTTCCCCTCGTCTCTCTTTCCCAAAAACTAATCAGCTTAGCAATAAGAATTACTTAGTGTAAAATAGGACTTACTCTCGTTTGTGAAGTGTTTAGTGATTTATCTGTGGCGAAAAGGTAAAAGTGCCTAAGTCGAGATTAGCTTATTTTGAGTTAATAGCAGCCCTGTAATCTTCATATTCAAAAGAAACCTCTAGACATAATCTCAATTATTTTGGGAAGTTTTTTGCCACAGATATAGTCATATATTTTCCCAATTTCACTGCACATTAATCTGGTATTATTATTATTATTTTGTTTCACTTACTGCAAATTAAATCTCAAAAGAAACTTATTAACAAACTTAAATTATATTTGTTATATAATGAACTTATAATATGAATATTAACAAATTGACTTCATCATTATAAACATTTGACTTTTAAAATGTAAATGTCAACATTTGGGCTTCATTTTCATCATGTAATGAGGTCAGATAGTGTTAAGTGTTGCAATAAATAAATCTTGCTTTTATGAATTGCTAAGGACAAAGTAAAAACTATATACAAACGTCTTATCAAATAATGAAGTAGAGGTGGGCAAGAATAATAAATAAGCCTACGAAAATTGCAATATGATGGGAAAAAAAGCTGCTCCAGCCTACAAAACTTTAATTTTAGGAAAGTGCACTTTTCTTTGCAAATAATGGTTACTTGCAGTTTATTTCCTTCCTTTGCATTGACGCTTTTGCTTTTTCGAATTTACGAATATGTTGTTCAAAATCTTGAGGGAAATCAATGAATTGTATTCTATTTGTGTAAGTTTGTATAAATTTGTTTAAATTTGTTATAATTATTGTTGTCTGAAATGATCATAGTTCCAATAACTATTTTTCTTTTATTAGCATGTGTTTGCTGTTGTGTCTGCTGGTGTTGCAAATAGCAAACTTTTGAAATACAAACATACGAGTACATATATGTACGTACAAAAGTATCTTTGTGAAATGCAATGAAATTATGATTGTTATTTTATGAATTTAAATTAATCAATATATTAATTAATTCGTTTATGAATTGCTGGGAAGCCGATATTATTAAAATTTGCTTGTATGTACATGTGCCTAGTAAAAGTCTTGATTATATGTATTTGCTAATTATTGCACACATTATTACCCTTAAAATATGCAATGTAATTTGAGTGAATATTAAAAGTATGTCTTATTAAATTAATTTCATAAAAGAGCAAAACTAATTTGTAGAGATGTGTTTTGCACATATATAAGATTAAAGGAGATTATTTTCCAGTTCTATAAAAAGATTACATGTCATATTGAAATACCAATCTGCACTAAAGTTGCCTTCTTTTATTTATTTTGAATGATCAAAAAGCAAATTTAGGGCTTACTACATATTCGCGGATTTTCAGATGCAATTATATTTTTATAGGCTTCGAAGTGATGCTGTTGCCATGTTTCAGGGGCGTTCTGGAAACCGCGTTGTTTGAAAATACCTGATTTGTGGTTACAACTAGCACTTGTAAAAAGCATAGCTATTGTTTAATTTTTAAGATATTTGTTTTTATATATAGAATGTTTCTGGAAACGTGGCTTTCAATGCACAAAATTCAGTAGCTACTAGGACAGTTCTTCCCCTTTTAAAATCCACAGAGAAAACAGTGCCTACTAAATACCTCATGAAATAGAACAAAATTAACAATAAATTTCTATAGTTTTTTTTTTCAATAAGGAAATCTTATCAAATTCTTAGAGAAAACCTTTTTAAAAAATCAAGAAGAATTCTTGTACTTTTTTTTATGAGGTTATCTTATTGATTTTTTTTAATAAAAAAATAAAAAAAATTGCGTCTTTATATTCTCTGTACTTATGTATTTTCATTTAAATTCTATACCATATACATATGTATGTATGTATGTAGTATGTTGTAGATGTTATTTATTTATGCATACAGACATACATACACATTAGGTTATATTCTTAACTAAATTACTCACCAAGTATTGAACCAGCAAACTTCTACCTGATAGACAAGCACTCTACCCAATATGCTAACAAGCAGCCTGAATAACCATTGAAATTATTGTGCAAACATTCTTATACAAAAATTTCTATTTATAGATATGAAATAACAAGACACCTCATAAAATCAAAAAGATTTCCTTATTAAAAAAATCAATAAGATGCTTTACACATAATCATATAAGAACCTACTAAAATCAAGAAGAAAACCTTATTGAAAAAATCAATAAGGCAAGCTAATAAAATCAAGAAGAAACCCTTTTTAAAAAAAATCAAGAAGGCAACCTAATAAAATCAATAAGAAATCCCTATAGTTTACAATTTATAAGAAAACCTAATCGAATCAAGAAGTTTTTTTGATGCCAAAAATAACGGAAATTGAGTAAAAAAAAGTTGTGAATAATAAGATTTCTTCTTGATTTTATGTGGTTTTCTTCTTGATAAAATTAATAAGATTTACCACTTAAAAACAATAAGGAATCTCTATGAAAAAATCATCGCTTCTTTCTGCTGGGATACCCCTCAGCCTAAAAACGTTTCATAGAGAAAATCTTCTTAATTCTATTAGACAGTTTTTTCTCTGTGTGTGTGTATCAGATTTTTTTTTTAGCTATATCGCCAAATTGATATTAAAAATCGCCAAAAGTCCCCAAAATCTATGTTATGTAATTTATCTTAATATATATTTTATAATAAATTTATTTTTATATAATACTTGTTTTAATATAAATTTTTATAAAATATTTGTAAACAAATTAAGCCCGGTACGGAGTTCTTACGGAATTTCAGGTTTGTAAATTCTACACGGAAAAATAATCGTGTAGCCTTTTGTGTAGAATTATATTTCCATAAGCCCAAATTCGTTTATTTTTGAACTTAGAATGCACAAAAACACTAAAAATTAATTACTATTTGATGAAAATTAGAAATGTCAAAAATTCCGTCACCAAACAATTGTTTGAACATTAATTTTTGTTTCAGTTGACTGAAAAAAGTCTCCACTTATATTTAAAAATCCCTAAGATAGGCAACAAATTTAAAAATTCCGTGTACTTTTCTTTTGAAAGTCGGTACTAGCAAATGGAAATTCCTTTATGAAATTTACCAACCCGAATTTTCGTAATTTTTTTTACATAGAGTTTGTATGAGAACCTGAAATTCCGTATGAACTCCGTACCAGGCTTTAGGGAGAAAATCGCCAAAAGTACAAATAAAATCGCCAAAAATTATTTATTGTAAATATTTCTCATCCAAGTTCAAAATGTATTAATTATTATAATTAATATAAGAAAAATCATCATAGTCAAATTGTTTCAATTTATTGCCGACTGGTTTTTGTAGAATTAATTTTTGCAACTACTCCTGCAACAAACTAATTTTCCTTTACAAAAATTTTAAAGTTCTATTTTGTTAAAAAAATAGCTCGTATAAAAATCGCCAACAAATTTATTCATCGCCAGAAAAATCGCCATGTCGCCAAAAATTTAGACGCAAAACAAGTGGAAAAACCACCATATCTGACAACCCTGATAGCACGTGCAAAATGGTGTAGTACTCGTATATTGATACTCACCACTTAATAAGTCCTAGTGATGACTATACCATTTTGCACATGCTACAATTTAAGACCATTTGCATAAGATTAGGAATTGAGCTGATATATCGAGCCATAACCGCTATAATAGCTTAAGCGAAACATTTTTTGGACTTAGTTTTTTTTTGCGAAAATCGGCTACTTACGATCGCAAATAATCGATTTTGGTCAAAAAATGAGGTTCGAAAATTATGTCGTTTAAACTATTTTGGCGGTTATGGCACGATATTTCTTTCTCACTCACATCTTATCCCCTGTTTGTGTAAGACGTTTGAGTTAAAAATCTTAGCGTTTCTGTAATAGATTAAAGAAAAGTTGTACAAGTTTCCTTTAATCTATTATAAAAACGCCAAGATTTCTAACTCAAACGTCTTACACAAACAGGGGGTTAAAGTTAAGTTTAAAAATCAAAATTGTATATGCTTAAGATTAACGCCAAGCAATTTGCTCACAGTGCACATACGTGTTTCTTGTGTGTACACACAAATTTACTTAAGGCATTTAATTGTTTATTATGGATGGTTTCAAACAATGGCATATATACATATATATGGCGAACCACCTCTAACACACACACACACACACACAAGTTTATACAAATGCCGAAATACCCAAGCAAACACACTCATTGATGATCATTGCTTAATTACAACAATATGACGACGTCAACGAAATATGACAATATTTTCTCATTCAAGCCAAATATTGTTTAAAAAGTAAATTATTTTCATTTATTTCTAGTCTATTGTTCTTAAAGATAATATAATAGTAAATATAATAGTTGCCAGAAATGCCAGAGAAATACTTTGGGTTTGAAATAATTTGGATTTAAAACACTTACTGTCATAAATACTTCTTACGAAATCAAAGTGATCATATTGAGTTCAGTTCCACTTTGAGATACATAAAAAAGAAAAACTCTATTTTGCTAGAATTTAAAATTCAGAAGAAACATTCAGTTTAACATTTGTAGCATACTTTTAGGAGCTAGGTTCCTGTTAATAATACTTAAAAACATAATCAAGCTCCAAAGAAATTATGACATCAGGAGCATTAGTTTAAGCTGCTAAATGCCTGTTATATCCCTTAAACTCTTCAGCTTTAAGCACAGTACGGAGTTCTTATGGAATTTTACGAAAAATAAGCGTGTAGAATTATGTTTGCATACACACAAATTCGTTTGTTTTTGAGTTGACAACACACTAAAACGCTAAAATGGTCGGAGAACATTTCTCGCGTCATCGTAATTATTTCTTAAGTGCAGTCAGGCTTGTGTGTGTTGTTTGGCCTTCGAGAGTTTTTCGTCTCGCTCACACTGGTTGACTGATCTGCCACGGATAACCGTATAATCTTGCGGTTTTTTGTGGAATTTTTTTTAACAACCACGTTGCCACTTTCTATGTGAAGGCGTAGGTCGTGTACAGTCAGTCACAAAACTTTTTCAAAATACTGTTAATAACATCCTGGGCATATGGTCTTAGTTGCTTACTTAGTTACAAAAGCAATTGTTTGATCATTAACAGCCTGTCCCCACGATGTCACCAGAAATCGTTCGATCGAATAATTATGTATATTGAAAACAACAAAAAATTTTCTAATGTTGTTGTTGCTTGCAGTTGCAAGTTGTCGATCGAACATGACATCGTGGGACAGGCCGTAATTTTTGTTTCAGTTGTCTAAAAAAAGTCTCCACAAATTTAAAAATTTGAGTGTACTTTTCTTTTGAAAGTCCCGTACTAGCAAATGGAAATTTTTTTATGAAATTTACCAACCTGTCCCTGTATTCCGTAATCCTCTAAAGCTAAAGCTAAATTTGATCGCTAAAATGCTGAACAAATAGAAAATTAAAATTTTTTTCATAAAACACTAAAACACTAAAATTTCGGCGAATTACATTTTTCGTAGCCGAAAAATGAGAAATCGACTTTATAGATTTTTAGCGATAGAGATTTAGCTTTAGTGACTTACAGAATACGAGGGCTGAATTTCTGTAAGTTTTTTTTCTTTCATACAGTTCATACAGATGGGAACTTGAATTTCCGTAAGAACTCCGCACCATCCGCTTTATAGTAAAATTTAAAGTTTAAGGGCCGTATCCAAAAAAAATCAATTTGAACTTCAAGTGTTCTTTTGTCAAAATTTGTATGGATATTTTGTTTTAACGTACTTTTCAAGCTCAAATAATTTTTTTTTGGATACGGCCGTAAGAGTTATAAGAAACATTATTTAGCAGCTTAAGCCAAGTTGACTACCCGTGACCGTAGATCGCACTAAGAAGTCGATTTTTTTAAAATTAATGTGCAACATTTTTTTTCCTTTGCTTATATTAAATATAATAAATATAATGGCAATTAAATTTGACACGGTTCACATACACAGCAGCTCTCAGTGAACCTCATGTAAACGTGTTATTAAAAATTTTCAACTATGCTTTTCGCACGCAAATTTCATTTCGCAGGAAATCATATTCCGCTGTGTGTACTTTGCACGGGTTGTTGTTGTTGTTGCTGTTTAATTTGTTATTGCTGTTTATTTAACATTTTGATAATGTCAGTCAGTATAATTATGTAATTTTGTGTGGTCTTGTTTAAACAACAATTACAACAATCATCAATCATTAGAATGAGGGTCATGTGTGATTAGTGACCAACGACAACAAGAACAGCAGCGAATGACCAAAATAACTAAATTGGCGCCATCAAAATTAACAACTCAAATCAAATATGGACGGAACAGAAAAAAACAACAACAATATAATCACAAATACATGCATACATACCCAGTAGTAAATAAAATAATCAGTTGAGAAAAAGCACTAACTTATAAACTAATTATTTTGCAAGTGACTACAAATTGGTTTAAATATCATGCAGATATCAACCAAACATATTGAATAGAAGCACACGTAAGAAATAAAAAAAAGCAAAATAAGTAAATGAAAAGAAAATAAAAAAAAAAATAAAAAGAAGCATGCAATGAAAACAAATGCCAAATGTTTGTGTTGAAAAAAAAAACTAAATAATTTCAATAATATTTTCTATGAGCGGTTCGTATCTATAGATATATTTATGTACATATATATGCATGTACGAATTTTTTATTTTTAGTGAATATAATAATAATAAATATTTATATAGACATATATGTATTTATATATTTACATAGATATATATGAATATATACATATATGTATGTATATATATAATATATATAATATAAATATACATAATATCTTTTTTTTTGCTATAATATTAATTAACTACAAATTGGTTGAAAAATAAGTAGTTAGTAGTCAATTCAAAAGTCATGCAGAGATGCCCAATTGACTACCGCCTCTGACGTGACTATGTTAAAATAGTGAGTCGGCGACAAGGAAAAAAGGCTTTTAATCAACCAGTTGTGGTTATTAAAAAACCAGTTTGAAGTTACTTACAAATGGGTTTGAGTTCCTATAGGGTACTTACATAAATGTATATCTTTACCTTAATATAGAAAGGCCCTAACTGATAATTTTTTTTTTGTATATTTCGATAGAAGAACAACATTTAATATATCGAAAATGTAAAAAATTTCGATTTCAAAAAATAATGAGTTAGGGCCTTGCTATATTAAGGTAAAGATATATATGTATATGTGGATATGTCCTTATTTTAAATTAAGCTTATAATTTATTTTTTTTATACATGTGTATGTATGTATATAATTTTGGCATCATGTAGAGCTTCATGGAATTGTGACATACATACATATATTTTTCATGTGCTGTCAGAAAAACTATTTTATATAAAAGAAAACAGAAAAAACTGACACACACCCACTGTGAATTGTTCTTTAACTTGACATATACACATGCAAACATATTTGTATACACCTAAAGTTTTGCTAAAACAAACAAAACTCTGACGACTTTAGTCTATTCTATCTAGTTATTGATACAGTAGGGTGGTCCCTTTGATTGACAGATAAATCTACCTTGATTGGGAATTAGAGGTTAAACAATTTTGTTCACGAGAACTAGTTCCCATGAACAAAATATGGTGAACAAAATTACAAAATAATACACTGACACAACAACAACGCAAAAATTGATGATTGCAATTTTAGGGAAAGGGATACATTTCATTTCACGTGAACATTTATTCCCGATAAGGGTGAATTTTAAAGAGGTTTCTTAAGCAAATGTTTTAATTCGCTTAAGGGTAATTTATTTTGGGAGGACGAAAGAATCTTATTAAATTTTCATGTGTGAAATCTTTTAGCAGCACGAAGATATTTTGAAGACTTTTCTAACAATTCCCTATATAATTTTCTAAACAATTTTAGCAAAAAGGCCATAATTAATTTTAATGGATGTTTTTCTTGCTAAAATACAACTTAAAAAATGAGAAAACAAACTTAAATCTACACATCAAGTTTTCCAATAGTGTAGAAGGGCTTTCATTTCCTAATGTACCAGAAATCTTTTATAAATAAATTCAGTAAAGTGCGACTTTGATTCGCACACGAAGCGTTCCGTATGAACACTACATATGAACTTTGTCCTATATAATAATATCTTAGCTGTACCTGGATTCAGTAACATTTATTACGATAATTGTATCGCTATAATAAATATAACCAACATTTATCGACTTTGCTATTCAGTAACATATTTTAACGATATTCGCTTCGGTTGGAGGAAAATAACATCTTTTTCTTTATCTTTCTTTGTGCTTTTCGCTTATTTTCACATTTTCTATACAGAGATAAAACATAATATTGAATTGAGATAATGCTGGAGGCTATCGTAAAAAAAAAATACGGAATAACATTATCGTGACAATTGTGGCAAGCTAATAAATATGTCGATAAATATTACGATTTTCTGTTCGCAAAAAGTTACTGAACCCATGTAGTTATTAAATTAAATTTTAAGTAACCGTTAAACTTTTTTCGATTTTTGTTTAATTTTCGCACTTTTTTTTTAGTTTTTAGCGTTTTTTTTTCTTGTTTTCGCGCTTTTTTCAGTATTTGGCGTTTTTTCGATTTGATGATTCTTTCGGTTTTTGACGATTTATTTTAGTTCTAGCGACTATTTTTTCGTTTTCGTGTTTTTTTTTTGCTTTGTCGTTTTTTTTATTTTTGGCGCTATTTTTAATTGTTTTTTAGTTTTGGCGATTTTTTGTTTAATTATGGGAATTTTTAGTTTAAGCGTTTGTGGTGACAGACAGAGAGACCTACGAATATCTAAGCCGAAACAATAGGGTCCCTTTTCACCTTTGATGTACCGAACCCCAAACAATGGCACTACCTTTATTTATTTTTCACACAAACAATGAAAACCATACTAATATATCTAACTAAACTTTTCACGTGAGTATTTATTTAAACTCTAAGAACTGAAAAACTTTCTGCATCGTTTTTTTTTTTTGGTTTTTCAAAATATTTTAGAAAACTATGTTACCTTACCACCATCATCAATTTCATGTGTTGCAAATAATGTGCGATAAAATAGTTTTAAGGCGCCGAAAGAAATGATACATTTAGTTGGCCAATAAAATAATTGTATATAATTTTCATCTGACGCCTTTCGATATGCAACAAACTATGATAGAATATTGTTAGAACATTAAGCATTAAACACAAAGGCCGCAGCAGGCTACCGGCTACAAGCTGTTAATAACAAATAAATCTAAAAATCAAAGAACCCGACTACCTAAAAAGAACTGAAAAGAAAAAAAGTCCAGTATATATATTAACAGTGACTTTTTTTTAAGTTTTGTGACTTTTAAGTTTCTATTTGAAAGGTGACTTAATCGAGAGGGTTCTTAGATATGTTTTAAGAAAATCGGTCCAGCCGTTTAGAAGATATCACATCTTCTCTAGATATATGTGGGGGTTTTTAAATTTTTTTAATTATTGTTATTCGATTATAAAACAAGTACTCTTCCAATCTTAATCGCTGTAAACTTATCTTTTTTAATTTTTACGCGACTCGCAGTCGATGGATTTTTTATGAGCTTTACATATTTTTTATTCTGGCGTGTAACCACTTTAATAATTTTTTTAAATCTTACTGCGACGGGTGTGACCGAAAATAGTAGTATGTATATCAATTAATTCTTATTCTTAAAAATAATCCCATAACTGTCAAAATCTGTTCTGCCGCTCACTTCACTGCATATCCCCAAATATATGCTACATATTTAAAAGTTTTTCCAATATTAAATTTGAAACTAAAAAATCCTTTGTATGAGTATGTGCGATTAAAACTTATTTAACTTTTCTTAATGAAAAAAAATCTCTACCAAAGAATAAAGATTGTGTACGTGTTGTTTTCTAATATATTCAAACTGAAGTAAATGTTATTGTCTTTGTGTGCAGTCTTGCTACCACAGAAAATGCCAAAGGACATTTTTTCGCTATCAAATGTTACGAGTAATACACGAGAAAAACCTAAAATAAGAAAAAAAGTTGTGGAAATGGAACCAAAAAACAAGGATAAAGACGAAGCAACATTGAGAATCAAACAAAAAAAAAATAAATAAATGAAACGAAGAGAAAAAATGCAACATAATGCACTGCTTTTGTTCAGAAATCTCAAAAAAAAAAGAAAAGGAACAAATGAATGGTTTCACATACAAAGGACACACACATATACATACATACACATATACATACATATGAATGTATCTACACATACTAGCAATACAGTTTCTGTTCAGGAATAAGTGCGCATCATTTGGGAAACATTTTTGTAGACACCTTAAAGAATTTCTAGAAAAGCAAATACAGAGCAACTAAATTGTATAAAAATCAGCTACAACTTGCATTTTTCTGGGTCAATAAACTCCCAAGCATGTGTGCTGAGTGTATGAATAGAAATGGGGGGGGGGGGGAGATATTAAGAAATAGGAAAACAAAGCATAAAGGAAATAATAAACATCCAGAAGAACAAATAATGATTCCAGTGGGAATCATGATGATCAACTTTGTTTTTGTTTGAGACTTAAATTTCCTATGCCATTCATTTGTTTATGCATTGCAATTCTACATAAACTCCACTTGCCATTGTGCAAATAAACAAGAGTTTTAATGATTTTCAATTTGCATTTCATATATTATTTTTTATTCTGGTGAATATTTTTTAAATTAACTGAAAATAAGACTCAGACAGAAGCTGTTTTGCTTTGTCTACTCTTATTGTTATAGTGTGGTTAAGTTCAGAAGCGACCTATAAGTCTGGTAAGGACTAAGAAAAAGTTGTTAACCTACATTATAGTTCCACACTGCGTTATGAGTGTTTATGACAATTAAATATTTTTATATAGTCTAAAATTATTTAACACCTCAACAGTAATGATTAATCGATAAGTTTTAAATGATTAAATGATTAGCAAATTACTCAAAATTTTTATAATTTACTTAACTAAACGAGTCACAGTGGGATGAATGGCGACTCTAATTGGACAAAATTATTTTGTGGTCAGTTTATATGCAGGGCAATTATGAATAAAATTCCGCGAGAAATTTCTCCCTTTTACAATTATAATTTTTTGTTTTCCCTATTACTTGCTATAAGTATTCTAGTATAAAAAATTATTGACGATTGTTTTTTATTTTAAGGTTGCAAATTTTAAAAATCACTTTGGGTGATATTTACAATAAGGACATTCTTTGTCGAATGCTCGTCGTAATACCAAATGAAAATTCGTTCGATCAGTACTTTCGACTATATAAAGACAACAAATTGTGCTATTAAACTACATTTACACTTTATCTTAATTTTATTTGTGAAATATTTTAGAAACTCTGGAAAAAATATGACTTAGTGAAAAAATCTTATTTCGAGTTCTATGAGGGAAATGACCACTATGGCCAAACCCTTCTTTGTCAGCGAATCAAAGCTAGTGGAAAATAAAGGGAATGCATCATACTATTAAACTGCATTTACAGTATATCTGAATAGTATTTGTAAAACGTTTTAGAAAGTATGGAAAAAATATGACTTAGTGACAAAATCTTATTTCGAGTTCAATGAGGGAAATGATCACTGTGGCCAAACCCTTCTTCCTCAGCGAATCAAGCCCAGTGGAAAATGTAGACAACAAATCGGGCTATTAATAAAAAAATACAGTGGAATCGGTTATAGTTAGTTATAATTTGTAAATAAAAAATTTTCTGTTAAACTGTCTAACACATTGTTATAGAACTCTCATAGCGTTCGATAGCCTTTTCTTTTGGCAGATATTGAAAAATTGTAAATTGTAGAAACACTTACAATTTTGAACCAAATTTCAAAGCAAAAAAAAAAGTAATTAATCTTATAAAATTAAAAGAAATATATCCGTGGCAATAAGGAAAAAGTGCTTAAGTCATATTTGACTGTTTTGCAGGAGAGCACTTATAAGCGTTCAAGTCGATTTTCAGAAATTTATTTCTTTTACATGTAAATTGGAATCTTTTTAATTTTTTTATACAAACATCGTTCAACACACTGTAAATAATACATTTAAATTGAAATATACCAAAGTATAAGCTAAATTAAGCTATTATTCCAAATGAGATTAGAAGCCTTAAAAAGATAAGCCGCAATTCATTTTGCTATAACTTCTTGAAAAATCGCACAAATTAATTCAGATTTTGACCAGAGATACTTTCAAATATGCAGATTTCGCATCTACCATTAACTCAAAATTAGCTTATCTTGACTTAAGCAGTTTTTCCTTTTCGCCACAAATATGTATATCGCTAAAATATTTTAGCATTTGTACCTAAATAACTTATAATCCTAGATATTTAATGGCAACTGTAACTTAATATTTATAAACAATTCAAATATGTTTAAGTTTCTTGCTTTACTATACCTAAATAGATGTTTGCCGAATATAAGCTGAGATCGAAAAAAAAAATAAAAATATTAGTATTATTAGTAGGCTCTGAACTATTCAGAAATTCATATTTTTAAACGCTAATATTTATGACTTTTGTCAAGCTAGATTCGGGGTTGGCATTACTGTGCGGCCTGGATTACACTGATGCCTACTGCGACCAGCTTTGAATCTTTAAATATGTTAAATGATCATTCAAAATGAAAAAAACATACGAGTAACCTAAAGATAATTTTCAAATACCTGTCGAATGATATCCATTGTGATATCGTCCGCCGACTTTTTATTTTTTTCATATATACCAAATAGCGTCTGTTGGCCGCCAGGACAGCTGTCACTACTGTTATAGTGATAGCATTGACACTGCCAGTATTAAAACAAATCGATTAATGTAAGAATCATCAAAATCGGACCACGCGTTCGGTTTATATAGTGTCGCAAAGGAACACACATACATACATAAATACGTACATACATACATACACAACATCCTTCTTTGCGTCTCAGTCGTACCAGCAACTTGTATAACTTTTATTTTTCTGTTTACTAAAAGTTAAAGAAGCAAACATTATAAGGGTCAAAATATTAAAAATGACAAATTCAAAGCATAGAAACAGGATTATTGCCCAATTACTTGTATTATATTGTATCAAGTGATGGAACTTAAAAAAAAAACATAATTGTTTATAATAAATAAACCCCTATTATATGAACACATTTATTGATATCTATTTGGCTACCAGCAAACACACACACACCCAAACACACACACACACAATCACATGTAATTGCATATACACATTACATATATACCTAGAAGTGTTCACTTACTAATCGATACATTTGCCACAAACTAAATAATACGCAATTTGCAAATCTCTGTTTTACAAACTACAATCTCTCTTTAATTATGAAACTGACTGCATTACTGCACAGTTTAGAGTTTGTGGTATTTAAAACTAAATCAAATAAACGTAAACATTTACACAGTCGCACACACACAGACGCACTCGAAAAATTTTAAATTACTTTTGCATAAATATACATTTCAGATTTTATTTGGAGAAGCAAAAAAATAGCCAAAAAAAATACACACTCTAACATCAAGCCACACTCTTTCACATGCATTTCAACCAGTGGTGGGCACTGTGGTTGTATTAATTGTTGTTAGTATTAGTGAGGTGTCATAGTTACCCAGCAAACACAAAGCCAAACGTTTGAAAGTAATATGATGCTTAGGTAATATATTATACATTTGAAATTAAACAAAACATTTTTTTTAGTTTAAATTGCAGAGATTAATTGTACACAGAAAAAAGTAGAAAAACAGAAAAAAAGGAGAACGAGGATTCAATTAACAAATTAATTAGTTTTCCAAAAATCATGAAAATTTTTGTTTTAACTCACCAGAATTAATTAAAATGATTTTTTTTAGTTTTTCCAATTAAATAAAAAAAAATTATTTTCCTAAAACCATGCATACACTCAGAAAAATTATAAAATTTTCACGCATAATTAAAAAGACATTAAGCTCTTTTTAATGATATGTATATTCCCACTTTTTTCTTTAAGCTTTCATAACATAAAATGTATTATATGTTATAACATTTTTTTCGCATATCCTCATCAATCTGAAATGAAATACGTGTGTTTGCTGGATAAATATTCTTAAAAAAATATGTAAGCATTCGCTTCATGTGCATTTGTCGACTTTCAAATGAAAGAGGTTAAGACGACGTGGTAATGCTCACAACTAGAGATGGGCGCATGTCGTGTTTTTTTTTCGTAACACGAACACGCACGCCTCAATACCAAGTCTTCGTGACAAGAAATCTGATTTCGTGCGTGTTCGGTTCGTTTCGTGTTGAACAAAATTGAGACGAAAAACACGAAAAGATTTTAGATTTAAAATATGTATGAATGAATTTCCATTGGAGAAAAAATTTAATATTTTGTATCGTCAAACACACATCACCAGCATATACATATGTGACAGCGCATAGAGAAAGGGGCTAGGTCCATGAAAAAAATCAATTTTCACTTTTTTTTGATGTGGACAACATCTGAGCATCGAATGAGACCGATCCCATGCCCCAAAAATGTTCCCTCCCAGAGATATGCGCGTTTTATAAAATTGAAGTCGACGATTCTAAGGTTATGTGAAAAAATTTTCGTACTAACAGAGTGATATTCACGATTTAAAAGAATTATAAATGAGTATTTATTCCCCCTTATTGCGAATGGCGTCGTCGACGTCACATCAAGACGACAGTAAAAATTTACACTTGTCTACTCTTTGTCGACAACAATTGACTATTATTAATATGCTCCATTCATTTACAAAGCCTTAGAGATTAGTAAGAGATTGTCAATAAGATCCAATCGTTGCCGATAAAAAGTAGGCAAGTGACAAAATTTACTGTCGTCTTGATGTGACGTCGACGACGCCATTCGCAATAAGGGTTATTATTATAATTCACAATTAATAATTTCAGAAAATAAACCTGGATTCGAAAAAACGCGATCAAAATTGATATCAAACTCAGGGAAACAGCGCGATAGGTAGAAAACAGTAAAAACCAACTACACAAAAGAAGAGGTAGGGACGACCTACGCGCGTTTTCAAGGTTGACCAACACGTTCCTGATGTCATGAGTTGTGTCGCTTTCAAATGAGACCAATACCAACACGCTCAGTGATGGTACACCAAAGATACACGTATTTAAATCTTTAAAATGGCTCTCCTGAACAAAACCGGTTTTTACCCTTAGGTCCCTTTCTATTTTGCGCGTCACATATGTTGATATTGTATGGGTCTCTGAAGCTTAAAGCTCTGTACGTAAACGGATGGTATTATTTTGAAAAGCGACTCTTGAAAAAAAAAATTATTTAAATTTTCTAATCTTCAATACTATACCAATATTATCTCGTTTGTGTTGTGCAATATCGTGTTGACGACATTTTTCGCGTGCGTGTTTTGTACGCCTTGGTATTCGTAGTCGTGTCGTGTCTCGTTGGAAAAATTCGTCACGCGCCCCTCTCTACTCACAACACAATTGTGCCACGAAACGCCCACCAATGATGTAAACTCTTACCAAAACCACAACACCAGCACTTAGCAGAGCTGCATTACACACAGGCAGACACACAAACGCATACACATCACACACACACATATTCTCAAATATTGACATAACCATGGCTGGCCATTGATATGGTGGTTATGATACGTACGGTATGGTAAATTGAAACCACACTTACACACGCACACACACTCACACACACACACACACACACGCCAGCAGCTTAATAGTTTTGATGAAAATAGCAATAAAAAAAAGAAGATTGTAAATGTAATAACTATAATAAACAAATGAACTCTCCAAATAATCGATTATGGTTATTTATGTTTACGTAAATAATTTTCGTTTGAAATATTGGCGACTGCACACTGTGCATTATGGACCATTTATTACACCAGTGCATAGTTTATAAATCAGACTAATATATTTAATTACACTATTGTGCCAAGTGATTGCTATCAGCATCCAGCGGCGCCGTGCACAGTGGGGTTTTGATGTCAGAAACCCTCTTTTGCAACCACCCAATTTCAAAAATCGAATTATGCAGTTTTATAGAGAAGTATTTAAATATGAAATGTGCGTTTATGGCTTTTTTTTAAATTTGCATGTTATTTTTGAAGTAATTGAGGTAAAGTCCATGCAAGGGTGCTAAACAAAATAAATCTGTTGCACATTTCATAGAGAAGTTCGTTCATTTTACGGTCAACATAATCGAACTTGTAAGCAAGCAATTCGTGCAGTTATTGATCGTTTTCGTACTAATTTTACTCTTCTCGATTCAAAAACAACAACAAGACAAGAAAATATGCGTATCGAAGAAAATATTGCTGCTCTGAAGTATTAAAGAAGACGCCGAAATGCCGATTCGGGGCGGTAACCAGTCACTCCAACTGAATTTTTGTTTCCAAAAATTAATTGGCTAAATATCAACAACATTTGGTTCCAACAACACAATCGATTTATTGCCAACTCAGTTTGGTGACAACTTTATTTCTACAAGTGGTCCTCTTCACTGGCCCCCTTCCTTGGAGCGGTTTAATGCCTCTGGATTACTTTATATGGGACTATGTTAAGACATTGGTTTATGGCGTCAAACCAGCAGCTCTTGAAGCATTGGAAGCCAATATTCAAGCCACCATTGATGTCATACAGCCAGATTTATGGGAAAAAGTAATACAACATTTGACTGATCATATGGACCATATATTTCTTAGGCGCTGTGGACATATGTATGCCGGAAATCATATTTGAATAACAGAAATTAAAAATTTTAAAAACCCCCAAATATATCTAGAGAAGATGTGATATCTTCTAAACGGCTGGACCGGTTTTCTTGAAACATAGCCACACACTACAAACTTATAACACCCCTTTTTTTTGATCGGGTGTTAATAAGAATACATATTTTATATCACAAAATAGAATATGTATGTTTTGATTTATTTATAAGATTCTTACAGATATGACACCATTGTATATCGTTTACTTGCAAAAAGTGACAATTGCAAAATTTTGGGTTGACCCCTTTTAGAGGAACAAGTGCGATATGTGTAAGATTTGTAAGTTTTTTTTGTAAGTTTTTGTGATCTATTAAGCAATTTTTATAAAACTCTTCAAAATTTCAAAGATGTTAATGTCATTTTTAATTACGAATTTTAATTAAATAAACAAAAATTTTTTTAAATAACACCAGCCACAACTCCTTTCAAAATGAGATTTTGTCTGGCACCTTTTTTTTTAGAAACGCCACTTAAATCATACTTATGTATTTATTTGTAGCATATGTTTAGTTCTAATGTAAATATACAATTTACTGTCTACCTTAGGGCGTTGCTGAATAGAAAATTTAATTTCCTTTTAATTTCCTTTATGTACTTAAATATTTATTTACTTCTTAAATTTGTTTGTGTTAAAAAAACAAAAACAACTGCTAGAGTTCGTTTAATTGTAAGTTAGAAAAAAAAAACTAAATTTACGATATCTCAAACCTAATAAATGTGTTGATTACATTAGAAAGCTTTCTAAAACCAACTCACTATAAAGTGTTTGTGGAAAGTATATAACAAAAAAATCAGAATGTTTATGTTCTATTGAGAAATTTTATGGGTGCTTTAGTATCTTTTGGCTAATTTGCATTCGAGCACTTTAGCAGTTTGTCCTTGAAAAGAAACATAAAAATTAAACCTCCAAAATTTATTAACTAAGTTTTTATTTGGAACATTTTCGTTTTATTGTTTATAGGAGTATATATATTTTTTATTTACTTACAGCCATCAACAAAATATATATTTATTTTTAATGGGGGGCATTTATTGAGGCTTTTTATTAAATGAATTTTTCTTTAAACACTATTACTATAAATTTTTGTTAATACCTTGGAAGCCGTCAGTTTAGTAATATGAGTTACTTAAAGTTTTAATTTTACTCCTACATACTCGTATCTTTCATTTTGCGCACAAGTAGTTCTCTACCCATTTTTTTTTAAATATTTAAAAAAATTTTTCGCACCATTGTATTCAGCGTACTCGAATTAGGTATACCCACCAGGTCAACCTCTTGGATTGAAAATTTTTATGCAAATCATTGAAAGAAAATATATTCACATAATCGAACAATTGTTATTCATTCAAAAAATCAAATGAAAATTAACACTGTTGTTAGGATAGTTAGAAAGAATGGTTTATGAGAGTAATCGAACAGAAATTTATTTCTATGATCGAATAATAGTTACGCATTCGAATTTTCAATATGAATCCTCATAATTCTACCTGATTCGTTTGCAGGTAACAAGCAGCCAACTAAACCAACCATTTATTCGAATTATCAAATAAAAGACATATAATACAGTCGAATAAAATTTATTCGTTGCATCGAATTATTATTTTTTTGTATGATAAATGAATAATTAAAAAACAATTTGTACAGAAAAAAAAAATAAATAATAAATAATCGAGAAACTATTTACTCACATAAGCGAATAAAAATTTATGGGAAACTTCTTTCAAAATATTCGAAAAATAAAGTAAAAATTAATTCGATAATGTAGTCGCCAAAAAAATTTCTTCGAAAAATCTATTATTTAGAACTTAATTCGAATAATAGAACAAAAACTCATATAATCGAATTAAATCTTATTTATACAGGCAAATAAAAATTTATACTAACAATCGAATAACTATTTACCACATGGGAGAATAAAAATGTATCCGATGTATTAATTTAAAATATAAGCAGACAATAGATAAAAAAAATTAATACAATAATCTAGTACAAATCGATTCGTTTATAAAGTCGAACAAATTTTGTTTGGACAGTCGTGAGACACTTATATATTCGAGTAATCGAATAAAAATTACTTGGAACAATCCAATAGTGATATATCTAATACAAACGAATAAAACCTAAGTATTATTTGACAAAACTAATTTCTATTTGTACAGCCGAATCCAAATTTATTCAAACATTAAATTTTAAATATGTATATTCGTAAAGCAGATAAAAATAATCATTCGAACACTCGAATTCGAGTTTCTTCACATTTACACATACAAAAAATATAATTCGGAAAATAATCGAATTGCTATACATATATTTGATGGAATAATAGATGAATAACTTTTTTAATACAGCCGAATACAATTTATTTCACTTATAGAGTTAATGTCTTTTGTACAGTTAAATAAAAATTTATTCAACTAATCGAAAAACTATTTACACATAGGCGATTAAAAATTTATTCGAATGACCAATTTAATTAATTTGTGCACCAGATAAAAAATAAATATTCGAATAATGGAGCACAAATTTAGTCGATAATGTAATTAAAACAAAAATTTTTAGTCAGACAAAAATCGAATAACTTTTTATTCGAATAATAAATGTAAAATGAATTGGATTAATAGCATAAATACTTTTTTAATACAGCCGAATACAATTTAATTATTTAATCGAATTCATTTTTATATTATAGTGTAACAAAAATTTGCTCTAAAAATCGAATAAATATTTGTTCACATTGACGTATAAAAATTTATTCGAATAATTCAACAGATAAATTTTTTTCGAATAATCGAGTATAAATTTTGATAATATTTTAACAAATATTTTATTCGGATAATAATTGATTACCTGTTAATTCTAGTAATCGAATAAAAAGGAATTACAAAACTAGAATAAATACATTCATTTAATCGTGTTTTTTTTTTGTATAGTGGAATAAAAAATTTATTCAAATAATCGCATAATTTCAAATTTAAAATAGATTCGGTGCAAGTTATAAAAAAAATTATTCGAATAATCGATTATAAATTTAATCGAATATATAGTCGAAAATAAATTTATTTGAATAATCCAAACTTTTTTCTATAATAATAAAAGGGTAATATTAAATGTATTTGATCGAGTAAGCGATTAAAAGTTTATTCGAATAATTGATTTAAATTATTTTTAAATATTGAATTAAAAATTTCTTTGAATAATATTTTTTGAATAGTCAAATAAATATTTATTCGACTACGCTGTTATTATTCGAATAATTTACGGCTCTAGATTTAAATGTTATTTGTTATTTTAATGGGTTTCTATAACAATCTCTGAAAAATGGACTCTGTATGCGCTGTTTCATAATTATTAACCCAGCAAACAATTTTAAAGCAAAGTAATGAGTCAAATTATTAATAAATATATGAATAAAATACTTTTTACTACTTTTCCGTTGGCATTTTAACCCATTATTTTAGCAAGGCGATGTTATTACTTAAAATCTTGGATTTCAAGTAACAACTTCAAAATCTCAATACCTGGAAGTCATAGAATGCACAAAACATAATAAAAATTCCAACGCCAACTGACAATTTTGAACTCGTGCTTGTTGTGATTTAAGTCACGCATTTCACTCACTAGTATATCGCAGGTTTACTTTTTTAAGTCCTAGTTTACACTATCCAAATTTTATTGCTAAGCTGTTTAGTTTTTTTGGGGAGAGAGACACGAGGGGAAAATAAATGTTTATGTTCCCCTCGTCTCTCTCTCTCTCCTTCAAGCTGATTAGCTTAGCAATAAGACTTGCATATTGTAAACTAGGACTAAGCGCTAAAACACATACAAATAAAAATTAAAAACAATAGAAGAGAGGTGTCTTAGGACACCCGGTTAGAGCTATGCTGCTTAGCTATATAAAACAAATTTCAAATGTTAGATAACAATACAATAAAACTATATAATAATGATGGTGTCAAATTCGCCGCAAATACTTCAAAAGCATTTCCACTTATTTCGCATTATTTTATTTTCCAGCTGCGTACGATTAAATTAATGTATTGTTTGTGCTCATGTGCAAAATCAATACAAAAACAAATTGAGCAGTCGATGTCATTGTTTTTGCTTCACTCACTTCAAAGAATAAAACAAAACATTTTCTTTCGTTTATTTTCGTACTCTGCTTTTAAATACAAAGAAATCAAAACAAACATGAATTTTTAACTGTACTATTACAGTTAAAACTTCATGTTTATTTTTGTTACGAAAATCACGCCCTAGCTCCTGTGTCCTGGCATAAAGAGCATAGCTCTAAGAAAAGCTCATGCTTTCGGCAGGGTTTGAACATCTGCGTGATAAGCATACGCTCTACTACTACAACAAGCAGAAATGGATTTTTTTTTATTTTGCAGTTCTTACATAAGTGCTGTAAAGTAATGCAGACGGTATGTAGTTTATGAGAAAAAGTAAATTGTGCTTCATATAAGTCATTTATTTTGGGAAATGGGAAATATTATTTGTCGCTGTAAAGTGTGTGGTATTCACACTTACAATATCGGTACTTATAACCAAAGAGAGCAATGTGTAGTTGCTGATTTCCGACACCTTAAAGTTAACGCTTTCGGATTTCGAGATAGGACACGAATTCGCGGCTCCGCTCTTGTAAATATTCATAGAATATTTCACTTACAGCTGACAATTTCTGCTCTCTGCCTTTAGCTAAACGAGTCTTAACTCTCAAGCTTTACTTCTTTTAATTTTCCTGGGAGAGCTTATATAAAACGTGGCAAGTAATGCCTGGCGCATTTTGTTGCAACCATTGAATATGACTAATAAGAAGGCATTTTCTGCAGCTTATGAAGGGATAATATTCCTATTATTATTGTAATTTATTTATTTATTTATTTTATATATTTCATATTTATTTTTTCGTGCATAAATCTTTTGTTTTCTACTTTAAATTCATATGCCATGAAATTACTTTTTGTTGTATTTTGCCGCCTGTTTTACCTTTTATAGTCCTGATTTTTTTTTGTTACGATATTTTTCGTCCTTTGTTACTCATGCAGAAGCAGTAGCAAGCACATTTCTATGTATGAAGTATGTGCATGTGTGTGTAAATTTACCACCACATATACATACATGACAAAATCACACTTTAACGCAACAGCGTATAGTAGATTTTCTTTTCGTAAATTGAAATATAAGTCATACAAAGGAGTTTTCTGTATGTATGAGTATGTATGTATGTATGCGCTTATGGAAGTGTGTATGCAAGTGTAAATGCGTTTGTGTGCTATTTGTTTATGGTTGATTATGTAAATGTATGTGTATAATATATTTTGTATCCTATTTAATACTTGTATCATCTCTCTAGTGTTTACTTCTGGTTCTCTAATACAGGAGAAAAATATAAACCTTGTGAAAAATACTTTTTTTTCATCTGTTTCGCTCGTTTTATGCTTATTTATTTAATATTTTGTGATATTTTTTTCTTTACTTTACTTTCCATATCGATAAACATTGTCATAATGTTGATTTATGAAATTTTATATGTATTCATATCAAAGAAGGAAAAAAAGAAACGAAGATGAAAAAAATTGAGCCAGAGAAAAGCTGTGTATTGATGATTTTGTTCATGCTCCAAATGTCCTGTCGTATTTTTCTTCATCAAACATCTTAAGGTTGAATAATGATTGTTATTACTACGTTTATGATTTCATATTTATTCTGGGTTTCTGTCCTTAAACCAATAAAGTAATGATTAGAAGTCCCAACATGAATATCTATCTAACTGTAGCGACTGTAGGAAATGCTGGCAAGGAGAAAGTGTAAAGAAAATTTTAGTTAAAAATTTAGCGTTTGCTTTTTAATATTTTTATTTATTTACTTACTAAAATCAAGAAGAAAACCTTATTGAAAAAATCAATAAGATAGCTTAATAAAATCAAGAAGAAAACCTTTTTAAAAAAATTATTAAGCAGCCTAATAAAATCAACAAGAAATCCCTATAGTTTAGAATTTATAAGAAAACCTAATCGAATTAAGAAGTTTTTCTCTATGGATTGTTTTTTTGGTGCCAAAAATAACGGAAAGTGAGTAAAAAAAGTTGTGAATAATAAGATTTCTTCTTGATTTTATGTGGTTTTCTTCTTGATAAAACTAATAAGACTTACCACATAAAAACAATAAGGAATCTCTTTGAAAAAATCTTTGCTTCTTTCTGCTGGGATACCCCTTAGCCTAAAAACGGTTCATAGAGAAAATCTTCTTGATTCTATGAGGAAGTTTTTTCTCTGTGTATTGTTTGTGGCCAGTGGCGGGCGTTAGCCGGCTTGCAGCCGGTCGGCCGTGTTCTCTGGTTTGTGCTCATGTGCAAAAACAATACAATAACAAATTAAGCAATCGTTTTAATTGCTTCTATTTTGTTTTTGTTTCATTCACTTCAAAGAACGAAACAACACAAAATGAAGCAATTTCGATTATTTTCGTACTCTGCTTTTAAGTACAAAGAAATCTAAATAAAAATAATTGTATAGCTGTAATAGCGTCGATTATTTTTGTTACGAAAATCACGTCGTCCTAACTGTTGTATCGCGCGCAATAAATAGCGTAGCTATAAAAAAAAAAACTTTACTTTAGCCAATATTTGAATATGTTTGTTTAGTTTTTTTCTTCCCCTAAAAAAATTAAAAAATTTGCATTTCAGCTAACGATATATGAATTAGTATATGGAATTTCAATTTATTATGATTTTTAATATCCGCTGGTATGCCAAAAATACAGAAAAATTTAAAAATTTTAAATTCTTTTGAATTGCATTTCCTTTTCCCAATTTTTTTTCCTTAAGTTGATTGATTAATTTTTTTATATGTTGTTAAGCAGGCTTGCTTCTCTTATATTTCACAACTATTAAAAGTTCCAAATCAGAGTAAAAGATTTTGAAAATAAATTTCTGGGACCAAGACTTAGAAGAGTTGTAATACAACTAAAATAGTCATAAAGGTGATATTGTCATATTGTTTTAAATTGTTTTAATATAATTGCTTTTGGTTTTGCTTAAAACATTATGAATATATGACTTTTATGACTACTGTTTGAGTCCCTCAATTATTTTATTTTATTGTGTGAAACAGGCTCCTGTACCTGGATTCTGTAACTTTTTGCGATTACGATTTACGGCGTAATATTTATTGACATATTTATTCGTTTGCGATAACGATAATGTGATTCCATAATTTCTTTTTTGCGAAAGTCTCCAGCTTTGCCCAACTCACCATTTAATTAAAATTATGTGGTATCTCTGTATAGTAAATGTGAAAATAAGCGAAATGCACAAAGAATGATAAAGAAATTTGATCTTGTGAATTTATTTATTTTTTCCTCCAATCCACGGCGAATATCTTTAAAATATGTTGCTGAATAGCAAAGTCGATAAATTTTGGTTATATTTATTGTAGGTACACGATTATCGTAATAAAAGTTACTGAATCCAGTGGTGCGATTCAGTAACTTTTAACGATCCCACAATCGTGATTTTTGTCTTATACATTTTGTCGCTTGCAATAATAATTGTGCGATTCTGTAACGATTTTAACGATAGTAGGCAGCTGATATTTTCTGTTGATTTTTGTCGATAAAATTAACAGCACATAAATTATTGTCGCTTAAATAACGACACAGCTGACACTAACCTACAGCGAATATCGTTAAAAATTTTACTGCATAGCAAATTCGTTAAAGATTCGTTATAATTATTTTAACGATGCGATTATTGTTAAAAAAAGTTAGTGAATCGCACTACAGGTACATGTTACGATTATTGAAAATGAAAATTTATTACGCTGACCCCATTTACAAATACAAAGATAAGGACAAGAATGAACAACCTCTTGCAAAAATGTCATATCCACCGCAAAAAGAAATATCTCACACTATTTGAATTATATGTATACATATATATATATTTAGAAATGCCATAAAACTTGCTTAACACCACATTCATTGAATTTGCAAAACAATGCCTGAACAATGAAAATATAAATTTAAAAAAAAAAAAATATATTGCTGCATTCTAAATGTAAAATGAAACAATAGAAAGAAATTCAGTCAACTGAATTGTCAAATCTGCTGGGGAAAAAACTTTCAACTATTGAAACGTGAAATAAAAAAAACTAAAATGAAAAATGTAACGTTATAGAATTTGTAAAAAAAAACCCGTTCCATTTGTTTAAATTTGATTTGTATAATAAAGTTTTCCATTATGCAATATAAGCTATGTGATGAAAATTACACACTGAAAGAAGAACGTTTGAAGTTTAGGTTTCATTCACAAAGATACGCGCAGAAAGCTAAATATGCATTATATTATTTTATGTTGCTAATATTGAACCTAACATAATGAAATTGGCTATGGTCCTTCGAACCAGATTAACGATTCATAAATTCATATTGCAGCTAAATATTCTTTATTAAATGCCCGTTAAAGTTAAATATTTTCATAGGACATTTCAAAATGGTTTATGTTTGCTTAAGGATATTTATTTGAACCCTTTCCGTGAAAAGTTCAAAAAAGAAAAAGGTAAGGGGGCGAGGAGTTCAAATCCGCTTTTATTATGCCATCTTCAGGAATAAACTTTCAAAACGCCGCTATAGATAAAGAAGAAATATTTTATCTTTTTAAGTCTCTTCTGCCAGAATCAGTCATTAGAATCGTTATACTTTACGAAGTTTGATGATGTAGTACAGATTTATTAAAGTTTATTTTATTTGTTTTTGACATTCAAATCGTCCTAGTCGAAGTCCTAATAAGGCCCAATATGTAATTTATAAATATTTTGAAAATATAATTCAATACAAATTTTTTAACATATTTCATTTATTTTATTTTAATTTCAGGTAAGCGGAACATACAAATTTAACTTGTATTTTATAAATATTGGCGAAGACTAGAAGGAGATGTTAAAAAAGTCGTATGTATGTATTGAATATTAAATTTAAAACTCACAATACTGAAACATAACTAATGAATTTTCATACTACTGTTTATCGCAGTCAGTTTTCTGCTCAAATTTTGTAAATATGAAAATGTAACCAAGTAAAATTTTTCACAATAAGATTAATCTGTCAAAAAAATTATATTTTGCTACAAAAAAAAAAAATTAATAGCGATATTTTTGTAAAGACAAGCACATCATTGTAACTTAAGAAAATATACTTAAACTTTATGAAATATTTTTTTTAATAAATTAAATAAATATAATTTATTTTTCACTGTAGTCTCGTTTTGAGCTCTGTACACTTTGTCGAATGTTTCCCCAATTTTTTTCCCTTTCCAAAGAATAATGTGGGAGCATTTCGTAGCTTGATTCAAGGATTTTTGCCTTGGAAACTGTAAATGTGTGCAACCTTGCATCGTGTTTTTCAAATCATCATTAAATCCATCCAATGAGTTGGCATAATAAAAAATGCCGCCATGACGCGCCCATTTTGGCCTTCTTTGGTGCTGATTCACCCTAAAAAATCAACTGCTTTGTTGACTGCTTTTTAGTCTCTGATGTGTTGTGCCGACGAATCCACGTGAAGAAAGAAGAGAAATTTATTTAATTTGAATTTTATTTTTATTTTTATTTTTAAAGAGAAGTAACACTCAGGCAATGAATGCCTACTACTATTACTAGGTGTTACCTTATTTTAGGAAAGGGATAGTAATGGAGAAGACAGGTGGTGAAGGAAGAGGTAGAGGAAAGCTTCATTCTTTTGCAACTCTTCTCTTTGCACGCTTTTTGATAATGCAGTGTTGTAGCGCCATCTGGTGTCAAATGAGGCGTATTAAATTTTGAAGATGTGTCTAGTAGTAATTTTATTGCTTATTTTACTTCGCCTATGATTCTGCTACGAAGGAGGGCGCTCTAACGTTACATTAGGATTAGTATCGCTGAAGTCGGTACATATATAGTTCAGTGACCAGTGACTATGCCTTCATCACTTTTCTTTCCTACAACAACTGATACAAAGGGACGCTAATGCACTTTAGAAAAATGCGTGGTGTTGTTATTTAATGACTGATGGATACCGGGGTCGAACCCAGGATCTGCGCTTTTGTAGTCAACGTGCTAACTACTTCTCTCATTAATATAAATGGCATGGGTTTTGTTAGTTTTGAGAGACGCTGTGCTTAGTGTCTTATTTCCATAGACGTGAGACTTAAGGAAGTCAAGAAGAGAAAGGCTAATGTGACCAAATCACATGATATCGGTAGCCAGTTCACATCAACTCCACGTGAGATTGCCAGGCTGTCGAATTGCTCGCACAGAATGACTTGAGCTGTGTGACACCAAACAGCTGTTTTTTGGGTATGCATTGGACGCTTTTGGACCTATCTTGCAACGTGCCTGTGGACACCTTAAGTTCTGAATCAGAGTCAGATTCGGACGATTCGGATGACGATTTGGATCCACAACTTAAGAGAGTGCGATTTGCAAGTCCAGGGCCATCAACATTATAAACATATACGTATATTTTTTTTAAATTGAAATTTATTTGCTGGTGGTTCAGCGATGTCTATATGCATTTCATTGTTGCTGTAACAAATCGTCAGTAGACTTTAACCACACATCCCATCTTATTATTTTTGGAACAGATAGCATAGTATCTCAATGTTGAAGTAAAGAAAAAAAAAAAATGAAATTGAAAAATTTTCGGGAAATTTTTTACTTTTGCGGCTACTTAAGCGCTACCTTAACAGAGTTAATGCTCAGTTAGCCCACTGTAATGTAATGTAACTGCAACAGCAAGAAACAGCTGATCGATATTGTTATGTGAAAAGTAATGCAAATGGTTATAGAGATGTAATGTAACGTAACCTACTTTTCGTATAAAAATATCGATGAGCTGTTTCCTACGTTGCAGTTACATTACATTACAGTCGGGTAATTGAGCCTTTAAGTATCATTGCTAGAAAGTTCATATGTGCTAAAAAGTGGTTTACTGAGATCTTAGGTACATGTTTGTAGTTGATTGTTTCCTTGAATTTTGAACGATTTGCTGCCCATAGACCTAAACAGGGGAAAAAAGGTACCAAAAAAAAATCGAATTTCTTAAAATTTTTTTTGGCGAATTTGATCTTGAAGATGAAGTTGTTTTGATTTTATATGTTCAAAATATTTGTTCTCTATGACAAGAGCTACAACTTTGCCTGAGAGAATAAATCAAAATTCCGAACGGTTTGCAAGATATGAGCCTTAGAAAATATTCAGTTTTTTTAAAAAAATGACACCAAGGCCCCGAATCTTGGGGGGCCCATATAAAAAAGCGCATGATTTGAGGCACAACTGGTAGGGAGACACACGTCTTTTTTTTTTTTTTTTATCACGTAGTAATAAAATTTTGAGTTCGTACAAGACGAGATAACGCAAATTGGTGCTAACTTTAAAGCAGATTTACTAGAAAGAATCAAACTGCAGTGAAGTGGACGATTTTGATACGCACATTCATATGTATATGCAGATTATTTTTTACATGTTTTCCATAACTCTGCAGCTGTCAATATCGAACTTGTTTTGAATACGTTGCATTCCAAAATTAGCGATATGCAATGACGATTTGAGGAAGATCCCTGCAAAAAACTTGGTGACAATTGAACCAAGCGTACTCGTCGTAGGACTTGAGAAAATGGGAGTGTTAAAAAAAGTAGGGCGTAGTGTATGATGAAAAGAAGATGTATCATGTAAATGGTTACATATTCACCATTTTCGCGATGTATCTAATATATTGAAAAATTACAAAATCTCGATTTCAAAAAAAAAAAAAATGATTTAGGTGGTTTCTATATATGAAGGTAACTATGTTGTTTAATATTTTCTATACGCTGCATTACGTTAATGCTAATGCAAATTTATCAGAAAATTTCCAACCAAATTCTTGAAAAAAAAAATTGGAATTATATAAAATCTACCATAAAGTAATTGAGAATTACTAAACATCTTAAAAGCTAAACAGCTTCAAAAGCCTCGTCCTAGTTGTTGGGACTCGTTCCAGTATTGTAGCTGAGTCCAGGACCTATCAAACAATATAAATATATGTTTTTTTTTCTTTGGATTTTCTCTAAATTGGAAGCTGACATCAGCGGGACATGATCCATCAAAAACTGGGACTTAAAAATAAATATCTTTTAAAAAGCGGGATGTGTAATATGGTACATATACAGTTTCGTATGTACTTAAGATACACAGTTTTCACTGTTTCTAACATTAGAAAATGTTAATACAGATAGGGCAAATTTAAAGTTTTTTGAAGAACTCCTGAAAACTCGAACTTCAAGAAATTCTGAGTATGCACGTTTTTAAGAGGACCACTTGGTTATTAATCTATGACCAATATTATCCGACAGCATTGACTTCCAAAAGTGCGTATCCTTCAGAAAATGCCAAGTTGAAAACTTGGCAATTCGAGTATCTAGTTCAAATTCATGCTTTTCAGAAATACATAGATTCATGGGCAATAATAAAGGAGGAGCATTACTTTTTTCCGTCTGGGTTGTCTCATTTACTGGAAAAGTCCTTTAGAAATGCATTATAGCTTAACAGAGCTCTGTTAAGACACTAAGAAAGGTCTGTTAAAGCACAAGGTTTGTGTCAAGGCTTATTAAACTATACAAGCACAAACTTGAAATTACGCCGATTCCGATAATTTTAAAAGTCTTCATAACATGTTAATAATGAGGATTGTATTCCACAAATTAGCTGAACTACGAAGCACACAGGGATCTTGGATAGTTAAGCAATAACTGCACTTCAAAAATATTTGTTTTGAATTTAAATCAATTTGTATCATTTTAATGAAAATCTAATAAGAGGTTGAAAATTTCAAGAGCGGGATGTGTGGTCAGGCTACCCGTAACTGAATTCCGTAGCACCATAAAGGTTTCAAAAGTATATTAAAAGCTTACAATCTAGACAGAGGTTTGAATTTCTACTAGCTAATCACCCAATGTGGCTGAGTTAAGTTAAGCTTCATTTGTGTTCGCTAGAGTCAATGTGGTGTTTCCATGTAAGCCATCGATCAAGGTGTATGTTGAGGAACAAGTTGGGAACAATTATCTCTTTATTCATAGGGTAAATGTTACCTGAACACATTTTTGTTCGTTTACTTTTATTCTCCATTAGTTCATCCATAGTTCAATAGGGCATTATTACGAATATTATATATTATATGTACTACGAATATTTTTTTTTAGTATGTCTATATAAGAAAGACTCCATGTAGGGCATGTATTATGTATTACGAATACTTTTTTTTTGGTTTAGTATATACATATATAAGAAAGACTTGGCTGGGAAAGACAATGAATCGATATAAATGGACCGTCAAGTCACTCTGGAACTAGTTCCGTAACTATACTTAGATATTAACCTAAGCTTAACAGATGTTTATACTTTTGAAATATGAGTGCCTCCTAGGTCGAGTGGTGGGTAGTGTGCAAGCCTGTCATGCACGAGTTTGTCAATTCGAATGCCAAAAAATATTGAATTTGTAAGTCCCAGTCCAGACTTGCAATTTTTGTTGCAGCAATTCTTGAATATGTGTGAGAGTGTTGAAATTGAAATATATTTATACTTTTTGTTTTTTGCAAATCTGGACTGGGACTAACAATAAAAACAAAAAATATAAGTTTTCATTGTTACAACAGTTAAGTGTCGGAATGACATTTTTAAATAATTTATATTATTCTACACCGAATAGGTCCCTGCGCGGATAGTTCAGTGACAAGTCAAAAGGCGTATACAAAGTATCAATTAACCCCATCCTAGGCCATCCCCATCTAAAAGTGACTGGTCCGCTTCATAGGAAGTGTTAGAACTCGGACTGGTCCCTATCATTTAAAGATCGATCACATGACTAGTCTTGTGTCAGTTCCATTTCCTGCAGGGATGTATCAAATTCTAACCGCCCTGAAGCTCATTTAGTTTCATATTCCTTAAAAACTATCATTGGCTAATATTTGAGAAATTTAACTGCACTGTAAGATAAACAAAAAACATTGTTGAACACAATGCCCGTCCATAATGATCTTCAAAACATATATACGCTGTCAGCTGTCAAAGTTCAGAAATCCCTATTGGAATACACCTTATTTCTAACTTTAATTTTTTTGTTGCAATTTTAATAATATCTGCTTTAGTAATAAAGATTGCAATACTAACTTCTGACTTTAAGAAGTTGTTTAGTAATGTCCTAATTTAAACACAAAAATATATATATTTATACATAATATGTACATATTGCAAATGTTTTAGCTTTTCTTATTGCGCCGCCCAATCTACTGCATGACATAAATCATGACAAATAATTTATAAAAACAGAAGTTGCTTTTTATATGAAACCGCATCACATAAAAACTCATTTCTCAAGAAAGAAAAAAAAAAAGAATCAAGGACAAATCGTTTGCTGCATGTATGAAAATCTAAATCTAAAAACACAGTGCCTTTCAGCTCGCCAGCACACTTAAGCTCTTCTGAGACAAAAGTATTTTTGTAAATTTTTTTATTGATATATTGAAGTTTATAAAGAAACTAATCAGACTTGTAAGAAACAGACTACTTCTTGATAAAAATTTTTTGCAAAACCAATAACCTGAACTATAAAAAATTTGTCAATTTTCCACTCAATTGATAACGAGTTTTATTTAAATAAAGAAAAGAACGAAAGCAAAACTAACCGTTGAAATTTATGAAAAGTCAAAGATTTATGCCCTAATTCTGTTTGACTTGTCTATGGACGAAAAAAGCCGCAGTTGTGATTCTTTAAAACAATTATTATTTATTGTCTGTGCTAGAAGGTTCGTGTATTTGCTTTATGATTTTGTTCTAAACATTATATCCAACACATGTTTTTTCATATATTTTTCAAACTAGTGTATAATAATTTAATTGAATTTTTATGTTTTAAAAACATGGCGATAATATTTTTATTTTGCATTGTCAAAGACAACAACCATTTTTGAAGAAAATAATTTAGAGACTTCAAAGACAAGAACTCAGAAGCATTTTCAAACAAAAACGTCCTAAATCTTCTTACTGAATTAGGGCATTAATTGATTTTGCTTTTTTTGTTTATTGAATAGATGAAAATACATATTTGATAATTTGTTTATCATTTGCTTTTTATTGCTGATATTTTTGAAATTGCCAATACTCTTCAATATTTATAAAAATTTGCTCAATTCACAACCTATTGTGGGAGTCGTAGTTCGTACATGAGTTCTTGGTAATTTCAATAAAAATATTATTTATAAACAAATGTTTACATAGAAATTATCAACAACGTATGTACAAACTACGACTCCTACAATAGGTTGTGAATTGAGCAATTGTATCAAGACAGGAAGCTATTATTTGTGTGCTTCCTGTCTGGTAGTGCTGGCTTACAAACTGTCTGTTAACAAGAAATACTTGTACTAATTTCAATATGAACTAATTGAGAATTCCTGCATACATTATTATGCAAAGTGAGTGCAGTACACGATATTTAAAAGCTGTTAATATGACTTCTTAAGAAGTCGCAAGCAAATACGGATACTTTCAAAATCATAAAATATAATTCCTCAGAAATAACTTAATTTTTTTCTTGCTAATCGCTAAGTATGATGCTACCATATGATTTATTTACTGGGTGAAAATTCTTAATTACTTGTAATTAATACTTCTGGAAATAAGCCCATTTCAATCGTCATATGACTGGATACTCACACAGAAAATGTAGGACATATTATGCAGTGAACACATTCAGCACAGCAGACTACACGAACACACGACTACAAATGCCTCTAGCTGAATGTGTCACCTTGCAGCCAGCAATTTAATTATTTTCTAGGCAGCAGCAGCATCATCAAGATCTGATGCTCTACATGGTGAATCAAAAATCGCAGGAGATTCCTTTCTGTTGAAATGCCTGACTTCTTCAATTCTTGGTGTACGCGTAAAACATGCTTAATTCCTCCTTCTGCTACTTTGACTATTGCTGTGCTCAATCGGCATCGGAAATCATGTACCCACCCCCATCCACTACAATTATATATAATGTTGTATTTTCGCCGGACTTTTGTAGTACGAGTGTACAATCCTAGCAGGTCATTCCTAGTTGGAAATTAATTGCTGAGCGTACTTCAAGTTGTGCCTCCTTAATAAGTGGCATTAAGAGAAATTATCTGAGGGTGCTGTGGGCTGAAGTAGTTAGTGGGTCAACTACAAAAGCAAACGACGGTGTTGGTGTCTATGCTATTGCCCATCACAGTACCCTAGTTCATGGCTATTAGCCGCAATTAATCATCGGCCAAGTAAAATAAGTAATAAAATTGCTACATAGCTTAAAGTAATACGCCTATTTAACACCAGAGGCGCTGCAACGATGCTATAAAAATTAACAAAACGCACAACTCAACTCAACTACACTCAAATTGAAAATTCGTTTTCGTAACGTTTTTGAGTTTGTGCTTTTGCCATAACATTTCCTATTGGCTGGGCCATGGAAACAACTTGTTATAAACTTTTGTCACAATTATTTAGTTTTGCGAATTATCATTAATAAAGTTGGTGATAATTAAAAAGTTTTAAGTAGCATTAACTCACGTACAACGGCTATCGATTGAAAATAAATTATAATTAATACAAAGTATCAAGTGCAGTGTACACATGAAAAAGTGAAAACAGATTAAACAACTTATTAAAAAAAATATTGTAAATTTATTGAAACAAACATTGTACTTTTTCTTTTGCATAATTTTTTTTGCTCTTCGCTATATGAATAATAATTAAATGACAAGGCTAAATGCATAAAATATAATTAATAATTAATTAGGAAGCTCCTTTAGATAAATGGTGGAGGAATCACGATGTTTTATAACTCCTAAATAGTCGAAAATAATTTCAGTTTAGTAACCACTGCAATGTGTCTATTAAATTATGGCTTTCAAAATATTTCTTTGTTTTGTAGATCAATAAAAATGGTGGCCAAGTGCTTGAACAGGTTACGTTCACTTGATAGCAACGGAAAACGAATATTAAAAGAAATCATTAAAGGCATGGTCTCACTTGAAAAATATTTGCCCAAATAAGCGTAACCTCTAAAAAAGCTAATAAAAGGCCTTACTGATTTAGACAAGAGTTTATCAAATAAATAAACAACCAATAGACAGTGTCAAAAGCGTTTTAATCAAAAGGTTTTCTTATCATTGTTTAGCTCTTATTTAAAACATATTTGGCCCAGTGTGACAACCATTTAAAAATCTTTATTTTTGTAGGTACGCATATTGCGTACGCATATTAAATTTAAAGTCTCAAGTATATGAAATCAAAACAATTTATTACCCAAAACTAATATTAAGAGATTTTAAGTACACAATGTTAAATTATTCACTGCTGCAATACCACGATGTTAACTTCGCTGTTCTTTAGACAAAACACAACTCACCTCGACTGACTATTTAGCGGATGCAACGCCATTTTTAAACTTACCGCATAATGTTAAGAACACCTAGAAAGTCTCAGCACATTCAACAGCTTTTCAGTACTTACTTTCTATCACGTCCCTTATTCATGTTACAAATCGTACTGTGAGTGTGTGTATGTGCTTTGACAATAGTCTGTATTTCGAAACGAAAGAAAATGCTTTCGAATTTGTATGTTATTAACATTGTACTTCGAAAGCATTTGCTTTCGTTTCGAATTACATAGCAAACCCCCTACAAAAATAATTAACTTACAGTTAACTTTTCTTAGACTAACTACAACCTAACTACAATGTCATCCAAAACTGACCCAAAATTAATTCTTAAGTTGAGTACGTAATCGAATTTGGTGAGAGCCAACAAGTTTACTCTCAGCTACTTTGAAACTCATTTCAATTTTATATTAACATTTTGCTATTATTATTTAAGATGGCCCCATGCTCCTTATAGGATCGGAGAGAATATATATATATATATATATATATATATATATTCGATGGTACCTTAGCTGGCTAGCAACGCGTTGACTATACAACGTGTGATGAGACATAGTTCGCACCCCAGTTTTTTTTAATTTACTGACTACCAGCTGACTTAAATAAAATCAACTTTAAGTTACTTAAAAAGTAATGCAGAGTGAAACAATTGACTACCGCCTATGACAGACATCGCAAAGTTAAAACAGTTCGTTGTTTCCATTGCAAAGTAATCCAAGTGTCAGTCAGCATTAGTTGCGAAATAGTTAGCTTAAAGTTAGTTTTAAGTTAACTTAGTTTCCGACAAGGTTTCTTAACGAGCAGCATGGTAATAATTATTGTTATGCTTTGAATTTGTACCTCAAAATAGTGTTGCATGCTTGCTTATTTATCTTCTAACAATTTCTTAATTATTCTTCTTGTTAACCCCTACCAAAAAAATGGGTGTTATAAGTTTGTAAATCAGATTTAAAGAGTGCACTAAACGACTCCAAGAGTTACTTGCAATTGAAAAAACTGCATCTCTTAAAAATTATCTGGAAGGTCTTGATGTCACTCCAGCATCTAATTACTCTTTGTGGCGCGCTGCTAGAAAGCTGAAAACCCCCGTTGAGTTTAAACCACCTCTGCGCACATCTACCGGAGGTTGGGCAAGAAGCGATACTGAAAAAGCTAACATATTTGCAAATCATTTAAAATACGTATTTACCCCAAACACATGTACTGGTGTTGCTGATTTGCCGAGTGTAGTTGCTCTACCCCCGCGACCCATAAAGTTTAAGATGCGCGATGTACAAAAAGTAATTGCTGAACTTAATCCGAAGAAAGCTCCAGGTATTGATGGAATTAGCAACAAGGTGCTGATGAACTTGCCTCATATTGCAATAAGAATCCTGCTATTTATTTTTAATGCCATTTTACGAAATGCAGTATTTTCCACACAACTGGAAACTTGCCAAGCAAAATAAAATTTTACGGTTAATAACATCGGCTCCATGGCACATCAAAAATTCACTGCCACTAGTGACTGAAGAAATCGCAAAATACGCAGGTAAATATTTAACAAAACTCGAGTCACATCCTAATCCGCTTGCTCGTAATATTTTGAACTTTACTGGACACATCCGCCTAAAAAAGAGGGACACAAGGGCCCTAATAGTCAGCACCCCAAATGATACTTCTTGAAAATAATTATTGTGCTTAATACGAAATTTATGTATTATTAATTACTATCACTAAGTTTATGTCCGATACTGGTCGGGCCTAATAATTATATATAGATTTAAGATTTGAATACTTATTGTTAGTTCATATTTTGAAGATACAATAAATAAATATATGTGTGTAAAAAAAAAAAAAATAAAAATAAGTTTGTAGTGTGTGTCTGTGTATCTGTGTGTCTGTACGAGTCCAGGTACAGGGCAAACGGCTGCACCGGTTTTGATGTAGTTTTTTCTGTTTGAAAGGTGACTTGTTAGAGAAGGTTCTTAGCTATGTTTTAAGGAAAACGGCGCAGACGTTTAGAAGATATCACATCTTTTCTAGATATATTTAGAGGTTTTTAAAATGTTTATTTAAAAACATTTTTATAATCTTCTTAGTTCACGTATATTTTCGAAAAAAGTTTCAGATGTCTTTCTTTTTGTTATGCTACCGCTAAATACAGTCAAATCTCTGATAAGTCTCGAAGCATTTATCTCAGAGGCCACTTCTGTCAAAGTTTGACATCTCAAAGATTTTTAATTCAAAGGATTGGCGCTTGGTGTCGGATTTTATCTGAGCAGCAAACATTCAGAATAGTTAGAGCTCTACAGGACCACCATATAGAGTTTGGTGTTAATATTAATAATAATGGTGCTTGGAAACTTGTTGAACACACATGGTGGAAAGAGTAGCTCATTTCTATAGTAGTGGATACTGCAAACGAGCTCAATACAAACAGTCACATGAACACTTTCGTTGTGACCGGATAAATGTTTTTATCTTATATGGTTATATATTTTGTAGATCTTGGTCAACATTCAGCATGTCTCTTCTATATCTTGAAATTTTTTGGGTCCAAGTGTTTCGAATTTGTGCTCTGAGTGTGTTTTGCATGTTAAATTCAATATAATTTTATAATATATTACAAACAAAATGGGCCACCCTAATGTGTGCCAGTAAAAAAGTTTGTGTGCTTTAGCTTAAACAAGTATGTGTGCACTTTATCAGGTTAACAAGGCATTATTATGCTCGTTATAATTATAATAAATAATTGAAATACTTAAAGTGTAAAACACACCAAACATGCAGCCATTAAATTTATTGAAAATTTATGTATTTGTAACCGAAACAGAGGAAAATTAAACCAGGGAAAAAATGTGTTAAAATTTGTATATACATATATAGAAAAATGGAAAACTGAGCTTCTAGGAAATAAAATAATTTGCCTTACTACAAGTACATATTATTTGTTTAAATTAAACAAATTTTATTTTAAGCAAGGACATGATGTATTTTGTCTAGATATTTGGCCGAAAGTATTTATAAATATGTGTTAAAGTAAGCACATTTTTTAGAAAAGCTTATTTGTCTTCTGTAGAAAACAACAACCTAAATTTTATTCTTAAATTGCATTTTAAAGCCTGGTACGGAGTTCTTACGGAATTTCAGGTTCTCATAAGAACTGTGTGCAAAAAGAAAGAAATTTCCAAAGAAAGATGAACGGAATTTTTAAAAATTTATTGCATGCCTTAGGGATGTTATAACTATAAATGGAGTTTTTCTTCAGTCAATTGAAACATAAATTCGTAACATTTCTTATTTTTAGCAAATTGTAATTAATTTTAAGTATTTAAGAAATCGGTTATTTGACATATTGTCATAAGTTAATTTACCTGAAATTTATTTGCTGGTGGTTAAGTATTGTCTATATGCATTTCATTGGTATTTTGCCAAATCTTTAGTAGTTAGACTTCAACTACATATTTTGCACATTCACAAAACTTTTATCTTATGCACAGACTTTACAAAAACCATTTGAGAATTCACAAACAATAATATTTTTGGAAATCACAAAATAAAAAATTTTATAATATTTATATTTAAAGCATTTTGGGCAGCTCTTTAATGTCATTTGCCCCTCCACTCCTCATGCAACTAAATTGCATTGCAAATATATTGCGAAGTCAGGGTTTTATAAAGAATTTGCATGTTTGTAAAAAATGCGTAACGTTTATGTGATTTTCTGCTGCTTTAAGACCCTGCTTCGGTCTCGGTTCTAGTTTTAAAAATATATGTAGCCTATGTACCAGCTGAAGAACAGATCTCGCCTTATCGTTATCATTACTTAAGTGAGGTCAGGCTGGTTTTTCGTCTAGCTCGCACTGGTTGACTAACTTAACACAAATAACTTTATAGTCTGTAGAGATCGACCGAAGGCGTTTTTTTTTTGGCCGAAGCCGAAGCCGAACTTCGGCTAAAATCCTAAACTTCGGCCAAAACCGAAGCCGAAGCCGAATGTTTTAAATTTTAAAAATGATACTTGCTTTATATGAATTAAGAAAAAAGTTTGCTTCTTTGAGATCACTGAAATAGCTGTAATATCTATTGGATACATAACAAGAAAAATAAAACTATTTTGCAATTTCTAGATTGCTTTTTCATATGATCACTCACAAGAACGTCCAAGTAAAAGAAAATAGAAAACAACAGGGTTGTATTTCAAAGCAACCCTTTCAAAACGTTAAACACAATAAAAACTGTCGGCGAGCAACGACCAAAAATAATGTTATTTTTCAAGCTTGGAATGAAAAATATTCGGCTTCGGCTAATCGGCCGATTTTTGCCATAGGCCGAATGTTGGCCGATTACCAATTTTTGGCCGAAGGCCAAAGCCGAAGCCGATTAATCGGTCGAACTCTAATAGTCTGGCGGTTCTTTTGTGGAATTTCGTTGACAATCTTGCTGCTATTTCCTATGTGAAGGTATAGATAGGCCATTCATAACCAGTTACAAAAATATTTTTAAGAATATTGCTAATAACACCATGGGCATATGGTCTAATTACCCCACCTATTTTTAAGCAACCATATTATGCAGGTTGACTTTGTAAAATATGACTATGACTTGTAAAAATTTATGAAAATAAATAAAATAAATATTGCTTTAGTGTCGTTTTATATCTATATTTTGAAATTAATAAAAATCGGTCGGATAGTTTCCGAAAGGCAGAAATTGCCCTCTTTGTCCTAGTTAGCGTATGTGTTATTAATTTTATAAAATCGCTTAGATAATTTCGGGAAGGCATAAATTGCCCCTAATTGGTTATAATTTTAAAATTTTATATAGTCCACGTGTGGTCTTAGATCTATTTATGTTTTGAATTTCATAAGAATCGGTTGAATAGTTTTTGGATCGTGTAGCCGGTAAAGCGTAACAAACAAACAAAATTACTTTTTCATACGGGCAGATGCAGACGTGCGGATAAATGGACTGGAGGATGAGCAGAGTACTAACGTTAATATGATCCTGGTTTTCTTTTGAGTGCCCCAAAAACCTCTTGCTTAAAGCTCTCTTCTAAGTCGATAATAAATACTTTCTGGGTATGAGTGGTTTATAACCCCGCAATCCTAACTTAAGCATTTATGCCCGTAATTTCTACAAATAGATATCCACTGGTGTCTAGATATCTATCGTGTAAGTTGAATTTTATAAGTAAAACTCGTAGGTAAAAACGTTAGGTAAATTATCTGTGTGTAGAAATTACGGGCATTAATGGGATATTGAATATCTTTTATGCTGTAGGAGACTCCATTCTATATTTACCTAAAATAGCTTTTTTTACAAATCGGAGTAATAGTTCCGGAAAGTACTTCTTACAAAGTGTAGTGTGTGTTTGTCGTAACGCATGATCTCTGGAACTATAAGAGCTGTGAAGCTAAAATTTTCAACATAGGGTCGGGGTTAATACCCTATAAATTTTTGTTTTGTTTTTGATCCAAGAAGTGACCACTTTGTGGAGTAATTTGTAGTTCAAAATATAAAATTATTGAGCATAAGACAATGTTTGGTAGGCTCAACTAGTATAGGTTAGGTTAGGAAGGGTGAAGGTGATATACCGCACCAATACTCAGAGACCCAATTTGGTCCATTGTGATTCCCTGCTATTGCCCATTAAAAAAGTAATATTTACATCCCCCCTTCCCCTTTTGTACCCAGAATTGATCCTATTATCCGTCACTAAGCCACTGAATTCCCATGATGAAGCCCCTGATGTCCTCCATTTTACACTTCCCGATATCAGTAATACTCTCATAGCAACGTCTGCTCAGCCATCTATGCCTATGACATTGCAGCTTCGGGCAGTGACAGATAATATGTTCCATGGTTTCTGGTTCCTCTTCATCACCGCACATCCTACAAAAATCTGACGTAGCAGTTTCCCAAATTCTGGTTCTTGCTCTGACCGAGCAGTGACCAGTCAACGCGCCTATCACGATCAGCATCGCCTTCCTATTCATGTCCAGTAGCAGCTTGGACCTTTCTGAGTCAATCCCTCGATACACTACAATCCACCCTACTTCGCATTGAATTGTTGGTCCTGCCTTCTAGCCAATTATTGGATTCCCTATAGTATTGAACTATCGGTAATTTCAGCTATCTGTCACACGTTCCCTCATCTAACGCCGACCCTATTCTTGCCAGCTCATTGGCAATTTCACTTCCCTCAACACTGCTGTAGCCAGGAACCCAACACAGTCTGACACTATATTTATCCATAAGCAAGCTGGGGGCTCTCCTGTGGTCAGTAACAATTTTCGATTTGACATTGTGTCTCTTCGAGGCTGTAAACGCTGCCTGGCTGTCGACGTAAAAGGTTGCCTTCTCACTTTCAGCTACATTCCTGGCCACTAGTTCCGTAGCCCTGAGGATCGCCAAGCTCTCAGCCTGGAGAACGCTACATTCATTCGGCAGTCTGAATGAACTACGAATGTTCGTTCTCAATATATATACACCAGCTCCTGTGCCTTCCCCCATTCAACTAGTATATGTGTTTATAAGTTTATACATTCATTTTTAATATTTTTATTGCACATTTTCCCAAAATTAATATTTTACTGAACACGATAAAAATGCTAAACTAATGTTCTGTTTCCACAAACCAGATGGTAGACTTGAGTAAAAAAATTCACTCACAGAAATGAGTGCTTTTCATATAAATTTTCTAGACTGTGAGTTAATTCTAGGAATTTCCAAAAAAAAGTACAAATTTAAAATTTATGATATGGAAAGTTTTCATCTTTACCTGAAGTTTGGTAAAAGAAATAAGAAATTTTTGGCATACGAGTATCTATAAAATTAATAGGCAAACACGTTTTTTGAAATCCCTTTTAAGCCGGTATTACTGAACCGATTTTGAAAATATTTATATGGTTTTAAAGGTTTTTCTGTACAGTTGTGCGCAATATATATTTTATTGAAATCGGTTTAGTATTTTGGGAGCTATAAGCGTTTAAAGTTGCTACTAATACATGCACACATAGTGCACAACACATGTGTGTGTGTGTGCGTTTGTAGTACTTTTTGTTGCTATTATAAATTATCTTTCTATTATTCTTATGGCTGTGATTTAATGAATTATTTATGAAGTTTAAATAATTTTTCTATGAATCTTAATAATATAATATTTACATCTAGAATACGTACGATTATATCGTCCGTTTGGTATAGATATACTAGTTTTTATTAATATTTCAATTATTTTGAAATGAGAAATTATTTGTTTAATGAAATTTTAACAACTCAAACAACAACAACACCCGAATCTAGTTAAGATATTACATTTATAATACGAGGGCGGTTCGGAAACTTCTTAGCCTAGCACAAAAAGCGCAGTATAAACAGAAAAAAGTTAAGTGTTTTGGAAACTTCCATCTCTGCTATGAACACATGTTAAATTTTGTTTCGATCTGGCAACTCCTTCATATAGAAACAGGTGTTCACAAAAGACGCATCCGCGATTTTTTAACAGTGGAAAAATTAGAAATGTGTGGTGTCATTAAATATTTACATAAAAAAGGTTTATCGGGACAAGAAATTCATAATGATATGGTGAATGTGTTAGGTGAAAGTGCTCCTTCATATGCAACAGTAAAAAATTGGGTTGCTGAATTTAAACGTGGTCGTACAAACATTGAAGATGAACCACGTAGTGGACGTCCAAAAACAGCAACAACAACAGAAATTGTAGCCAAAGGGCATGATATGGTATTAAATGATCGACGAATAAAAGTGCGTGAAATAGCTAATATCATGGGCATCTCAAATGATCGAGTCCATTTAATTTTGCATGAAGAACTACAGATGAAAAAGCTTTCTGCAAGATGGGTGCCGCATTTGTTAACAGTCGACCAAAAACGCATAAGAATGAAAATTTCTCAAGCTTGTTTGGATCGTTTTAAGCGAAATAAAATGGATTTTAAGCGTCGTTTCATAACTGTTGATGAGACATGGATCCACCACTATACTCCAGAGACAAAAGAACAATCCAAACAATGGACTGAAGCTGGAGGAAGTGCCCCAAAAAAGGCAAAAACAATTCAATCGGCTGGTAAGGTTATGGCAACGGTTTTTTGGGACTTCAAAGGTATTTTATTGATTAACTATCTGCAAAAGGGTAAAACAATACATTCAGAGTACAATTGCAACCTTTTGGATCAATTAAATGTACAAATTCGAGAAAAACGTCCTTACAACACAAAAAAATAATTTTTCATCAAGACAACGCACCAGCGCACAAGAGTGTGTTAACAATGGCTAAAATCAACTAATTTTGAAGTACGAGTTGCTTGACCACCCCCTTGTTCTCCTGATTTGGCTCCCAGTGACTTTTACCTGTTCCCAAATCTAAAAAATTCCTTGCTGGCAAACGGTTTACCTCAAATGAAGATGCAATTACAGTTGTAAACCACTATTTTGAAGACCTTGAGGAAAACTATTTTAATCAACGGATAGAATTGCTAGAAAAGCGTTGGACTAAGTGTATTGAAGTTTCAGGAGATTATATTGAAAAATAAAAATATTTTTGAAAAACTAACTATTCTCTTTCATTGATATGCTAAGAAGTTTCCGAACCGCCCTCGTACTTGGCAAACAAATCTATGAAAAGGTCCTACTGTTGCATAAACTTATTCAAGCACTGCAATGGCGAAAAAATAAATAATAGTCGAAAATGGAGATTTATAAAAATAAATCATGAGTCGTTACATACGAGTACTTTTAAAATTTAATTAAGGTTAAAATTTGAACCAGCAACACAACATATGGAGTAGGAAAGCATATGTATGGCTGTGTATTATTTTATCGCTGCTTTTAATCTGTTTTTGGTGTTTTTTTATTCGTGGTTTCTTTTTATCTAGTACATTTTCCAGATATTTTTTAAAGTTGTTATTTAGTTCAAACAATACTTTGTAACACTTTTTTTTCCTTGTATATACACTCGTACATATACATACATGTTTTTTTATAGCACCCCTGCAGGAGAACGAACTAGTGTCCAACTGGTATTTTACTAGTACAGAAGCCACCACCACTAGTTTCCAACCGTAAACTTTCCTATAACATGTTAATGCTCAAATTAGCATTGAGTGTGTTTAGAAAATTACTAGTGCCATTGGTACTAGTTTAGGACTAGTTAATTACCAGTTCTTTTGCAAAAAAAAAATCTATAAAATTGGTGGTTTTATTCCTTTGTTAGCCAGTGACAACTGCTAGTTAAAATTCGCAATTATTTATCAAAATTCAAAAATACAAAAGGTTAATTGTAATTATTTGATTATAATTATTGATAGGTGAACCTAAAACTTTAATAATTGTATAATAAAAATTTTCGTACAGTGCAAGTGCTCTGTTAGACATTCAAAATTTATTTTGCAATGTGGTGCCTTGGAACTACTTCATATAGTAGTACTCATCAGTAATAGTAATTTTATACAACAACTTTAACCCTTTTCGCACTAGTTCTTGCTGTTCTAGTAATTATACTAGTAGCTTTTAGACAATTGACACCTATTCTCCTGCAGGGACCATATAGGCACACATACATATGTATGCACATATGTATGTGTTATTGCTGTTTATGCTGTAGCCAACAAACCCAAAAGTATGCCACAGTAATTTTATTTTATTTTCGTTGCGTTACAATTACCAACAAATAAACAAATAAATTGTCATATTGTTGGCTTTTCTTGTATTTTGTTTGCTGATTTTTGTTGTTGTTGTTGTCGTGCCTTTTAATGAGCTTACAAAGTTGATGTTTTTTTAAATGGGTTTTAAAGGTTTTTTTTTTTTTGGTTGGTGTTTTAAGCGCCCTGCATTTAGTGTGTAAAGGCGGGTAGTATGGAAGTGTAATTGGCAATTTCTTTTATTTTTCAAGTGATTACTTTTGCAAACTGGTACTTAGAAACAGTCTTACGGATAACGAAAAATTGCCATGAAGTTGGCATAAACTTTAATGTAATAGAACAAAGTAAATGTGTATATATACATATGTATGTACATATATATATATACTGTTGTAATTTTTCTGTTATACGTTACGCTTTAAATATAATTTTAGGAGAATTCAAACGGTAGTCATAAGTGTCATAATGTTTTAAAATTTTTGCTAGAAAGAAAAAGCAAAAACAATTATATTAAACTAATTTAGAACATTCTCTGCCTGGCTCACGATGTCGACAAGAAATTTTCGTTCGCTTATTTATATTGAAAACAAAAACAAAATAAGAAAATTTGTTTTTGTTTTCAATTTCTTATTTTGTTTTTGTTTTCAATATAAATAAGCGAACGAAAATTTCTTGTCGACATCGTGAGCCAGGCAGTCTGACAATATGACACTTGTAAGTAACGTTTGAATCCCCCAAATTAAAAGACTAGGTTAGGTTGGGATAGTTAAAGAAGAGATGCAACTACGTTGACCCAATCCCATGCGGGATTACACTTATGGTCAATATGGAATGTTGGGCGCTCTATTCGAAGATGCTGAGTACCCCCCAACATAGTGGTTTCAAAATCTTCGATCTGGCAAGTCTGCCAGCTGTTAAATATCTGCCACCTGAAGTGTCATTTATTTAATGAAAGGTTTTCTATATACAAATATGGATCGTTTAGCAACAGAAGAACACCCCGATCATTACGAGGTGATTATGGTCGTCATAATCGATCCACTGTGCAAGGAATTGGCAAGATTATAAAGAATTTTGAAGATACTGGATGCGTTACACATGTGGTCAGGCCTCCGCATCATGTTAATGCTCGCACTCCCGAAAATATCGCTTGTGTTTGGGCCAATTGGGCCCATCTTATGGCTAATTATGGCTTGCAATTGAATATTATAAGCCGGACAAAATAGCACGTTACATAACACGACCGCTTTTGGCTTTATTACATGAGAAGTTTCCGTAACGCTTAATTTTACGTTTTGGCGACATGAATTGGCTGCCAAGAACATGCGATTTGACGCCGTTAGACCTTTTTTTATCGGGCAACGTCAAAAATCATATCCAGGCAGGAAATAACATTCGTCAACTTATCGCCAAGATATTGCTAGAAGTATGCGAAAACTTGGTCGAAAACTACCTCAAAAGGGTCGACTGCTGCAACCAATCTAGAAGCGGTCATTTAAATGACATTGTATTTCGTACGTAATGGCAAGGTCCAAGCATTATAAATTGTAATGAAATAAATGTTTCATAGCTTTATTTGTGTTTTATTTAATCTTCCTTTTGAAACCGAAAAATGGATAACCCGTTTCCTATCAGCCCAGTAAAACCTGGTGTCTAATCGTCGCTTTCGATAACGTGCTGATACGATCAGTTTGAGATTATAGCATTCGATATCGTACCATAGTATTATATTGTTCGATAGCGAATGTCATAATCTCAATCGGAAAAAACTTGATGAAATCAGCTCGTTAACGAAAGCGACGATAATCCCGTCACGCCAAGAAATCATTCTGTTTCTTAGACCTCTCCAATCAGAGTCCCTAAAGGTCTTTCAAGTCCATTTTCGTTGTCGCTAACGTAAACAAGAGGCAGTGACAAAGGTAGTGTTCTGATGTTTCGTCCTTTATCTCTCGTGCTCCGCAACTGGGTGCAGCTGGGCCGAAATAAAACAACTACTCGTAGCATATGATAGAACTGCTTGGAATAACTTTTTAATGGCCTATGTTTCCTATAGGAATCTCAGGAGTAAATATATACATATACATATGTATGTATACGAGTACATACATATATTTATGTACATATATCTAACTATGCTCTCCTAAAAATTGGTCTTAAAAAGAGCCTGTTTATAGTCTTTGATACACAAATTGCTTTTCTGAAAAATCCCCACATCCTCTGGGCATTTCGTGCGACATTATCTCGATGGCCTTTCTAAAAACCCGAAATAATATGTCGTAACATTCACAAAAACCAGAAATCACTTTTCTATAAAACAAAAAATTAAAAGGAGTGTCTTAGAACACCCGGTTAAAGCTATGCTGCTTAGCTATATAAAACAAACAAACAAAATGTGTTAAATAACAATGCAATAAAATTATATTATATGATGATGTCAAATTCGCCGCAAATATTTCAAAACGTTTCCATTTATCTCCCATTATTGTCTTTTCTAGCGGCTTACGATTAAATTAATGTGTTGTTTGTATTCGGTGGCGGCTGTTAGCCGGCTTACAGCCGATCGGCCGTGTTCTCTGGTTTATGCTCATGTGCAAAAACCATAAAAAAACAAATTGAGCAATCCTTTTCATTGTTATGGTTTAGTTTTTGTTGTTTCACTCACTTCAAAGAACGAAACAAAACAAAATCTAACAATTTGTTTCGTTTATTTTCGTACGCTGGTTTTAAGTACAAAGAAATCAAAACAAAAATAAACTTACAACTGTAATAGTGTCGATTATTTATGTTACGAAAATTACATCCTAGCTCTTATTATTATTTCAAACAGACCTTAAAGCAAGCAAGCTTTTTGGCTATCACTGTATATAATAAACGTACATATGCACATTTATTTCAGACATTTGTTTTTATTATTATTCCTTTTTTAATGTTTTTTATTATTAGAAATATAAAGAAATAAAAATCCCTAAAATATGCTTTATCATAAGATCTCATAAGGTATGCTTTAAAAATACTTTTATTTTATTATTCGTGATATAAGCACCAAATAGATTTTATTCCTTTTACGAGATAAGTATTAAACGAAATATTTCTATATTATTTTATCTAAGTATTTCATTTCTTTGAAATGCTGTTAAAATCACGTGTCAAATAATGGCACAAAAAATGTTCGTTTATTATTTCTACACTTAATATTAAAAAGTATTTGATTTTAGTTTGCTCGAGGCAAAGGTTCAGAATATTTTATCGCAAAAAAAAGAAAGAAAAAAAGTAGTGAATTTTCTATAGAATATTTTAAGGTGTCATTGTGAGTGGAAGAAGCAATAAGTGTGCAAATTGAATTTCTTAAATCTAGATTGGTATTTAAATTGCAAAACGGGTGTGACTTGTTTGTTATATTGGATGAAGAACCTGGGGCTAACAATAATGTATTAAAAAAAAAGTTGCTCAAATAGTTAGAAATTGGCATATAAAAATTAGTCTATATACATGGTTTGGTATATACATATGTATGTATGTATGTATGTAGATATTAAAAAATTATTATGTTGTTGTTTTAACTTTGGAACGATTTCAATTCGGTTCTATATTTTATACTTTTTATTTAAGAATTTCCTCATTTGTTAATCGATTTAAAAAAATTTCTCCTTTTCTGAGAGAGTTCGGCTGGCGTGTGGTGACATAAAAAAAAAGTGAGAATGCTACTCCCATTTAAACTTAAACTAACGTTTTATATACTTCTACACCACAGATCGCGACGACACTTTGCACACATCTTGTGCTTTTATAATAATGACACGACCTCAACTTCGGAAAAGCAGGCGTGGCAATGTTCATTAAAATTTCTTTGTAATACTCATTCCCCTTATTCCAGTTGTCAACATTGACGTCACGTCAATGCAATACCAAATATTTGGAGCTTGTCTAGTTGCTCTGAGAGCAATTTTGAGCTCTTGTCTATGGCTATTTCTGTTCCCTAAGGTCTAGAAAATATTATGAGCCTGTCAATAGCAGTCAGTTGTTTTCGACAAAGGATAGACAAGGCTAAATTTTTTGGTATTGTATTGACGTGACGTCGACGTTGACAACTGGAATAAGGTTGATTATTTTTCACGTAATTCTAACCAACTAATTTGAACGAAACCTTGCACTTTGTTTATATAAGTAATTTGTATTCTTTATTATATTTAACTGAATAAGTAATTCTTATTCCTTATTTTATCTAACCATATTGCTGAATATAAACGTGCGATAAAAATAAATAAATAAAAAAATTCTAATATGGATATTCTGCCTAACTGTGGCTGGCGAATTTTTCGCTGTGACTTCAACTTTTTGCAGATAAACAACATAAGCAAAATTTTTTTAATCTAGTACAAACTGTGGAAGTCGAATCGATTAATTCATCAAAGACAACAGGGCAGATTATATGAATTTCATAACATGAGCAACTGCATTAACATTGCATGGCTAACGATTTAAGTTTTTAGCTTACATCTGAATTGATAAAATAGCAGCTGAATATAGAAAATGTGGAGCTGAATTGCAATTTCATGGCCATGACCCCTTGTTCTGATTCGATTGCTAAAATACTGAACAAATAAAAAATTAAAAATTCTTGGCGACGAAATAAAACACTAAAAATGTTTGCGGATTAATTTTTTTAGACATAGATTTTTAGCGATTGAGACTTAGCTTTAGCCAGCTACATGGTAAGAGGGGCTGATAGCTGAATATGCTAAACTACTCTTTTATACTTACATATGTTGCTAATTGCATACTTCTAGGCTAACATCAGAATTGATACAAATGCAACTGAATATGTGAAATGTGCAGATTAATTACAATTTCACAATTGCAACATTAATTGGTCAAAACTGCTTAATATAACAAATGATTGCTGAATACAGGAACTGTGCTGCTGAATATAGAAACTGTGCAGCTGAATATAGGAACTGTGCAGCTGAATTGCAAATACAACTTTTTTGTATATCGGCATTTCCGCAGGAATGTCAACTTTTTGCAGCGTGCGACACCAAGTAAATATGTTTGTTTTTTCAAAGAAAATGAAACTTTATTTTACTTCTTTATATATTTGTGTAGGCCGTCAGCAGCTTTAAGTTTGGTAAAATTTTAAGAACACTCGAGATGTTCAGAAATACAAGGTTAATTGCTTGCTGTCGCACGCGACAAAAAAGTGGAATTTCTCGGAGAAATGCCCATATGCTATGTAATAATTCCATTTTTTTTTTGTTGAATTCAGACAAAATTTTTATCAGGACAAATTTATTTTTGTATGGCGTTTGACATTTTTTTTTATGTGAAAAAATTTCGTTATTCATACAAAAAAAATTTTTTTTTTGGCAAAAGAATAATGGGGGAACTCAGCTTAACATAATCAAAAAAACAATTTTACCGCCAATTTCAAATAATTTTAAAGTTCATTTAAAGAGATTGTTCACCTCTGTCTTATTTTTAAAGCAATAGAACACTTCCATGATATTCAATTTGCTTGCAAGTTTTGTTTGGCACATACACACAAACAATATAAAAGAAAAATGCACCAATTTTTTTTAGGTAGTTGCAACTAAACCAAACCCTGCAGTTCTGATTTGTTCTAAAGAGTTATTATTAAAATTCCACTTCTTAAGCGATACGAACCTTAGCCCGTTCAAATTATAAATATAGAAACAAATGGAGTTCGAATAATAATTAAAATTAACTAAAATTAAAATTTTTATTATATGTTTTTGTTTTTTGAATTAATTTAATTAATTAATGTCTACATAATTGTTTAATTTTTATCGATTTGAAAAATTCAGTCAACAGAAGCACTGATTAGCAGGTTTCGCATCTGCAGGGATATTCGCTGTATGTGTTCTTTACGAAAAATAATTTGTTTATTAAAAAATGTGTGAAATATTATACACTTCAAACGCACATAATAGTTAAATGGAAAACGTGAATTTTTCATACTCTCAAATATCTACACATTTGCAGAAAACTTTTATAAGGATGTTATATGAAAGAAATTTTGATATTAAAAATATTTGACATTTAAGGAAAGTGTACATTGATTAGCACTGAAATTAAAATTGGTTTTAATGCAAATAGTGAATACTAAATTAAGTAAAGGAAAGTGTGTAAGATATTCACAAAAATAGTTTTTTATATAAAAGGCCCATGTATAATTTTAAGCCCCATAGAACTTCCTGCAGGGTCAACTGTCAAACGAACTGTTATGCTGCGCCCACCTTTTGACAGTTATAATCAGTATACTTTGAAAAATCATCATGATTAGATTAGGAAAGGGTAGAAATCTGGTTTAAAACCCGGCACTTGGATATTTTTTTTTATCTAGATCTCTAAATTAAATCAAGCTCTGTATGCCTCTCCTTATGAGAGTTACTGTTACAATAAGACAATACACTCGTAGAACATATCTGCCGTTGTCTGATTGTTCTCCAACCATAAATGAACTTGGTTACTTTCCCATAGAGTACAGCCTGCAGGAAATCGAACTGACACAAGAGTAGTCACGTGACCGGTTCCCAAGTGATAGGGACTAGGCCGAGTTCTAACACTTCCTATGCAGCGGACCAGTCACTTTTACATGGGGATGGCTTAAGCCTAGATCCCACTATCGGCACAGTGTATCAATTTTCGTCGGCTCACTGAAATAAAGTCATAAGTAATAAGCTAAATTGGCCTTATTTATCAACTGATTGAAATATAAGTACATTATTGCGCAACCCTGCATTGGTAATAGAGCTATATAGACTTATCCTGGAATTAATTGAGAAATAAGGCTATTTTAGCTTATTGCTTATGACTTTATTGCGGTGAGCCGACGAAAATCGGTACATTGTGCCGATAGTGGGATACCGGCATTAGAAAGGGGTTAATTGATACTTTGTATGCAGCTTGTGACTTGTCACTGAACTATCCCATGGGGACCTATTTGATGTAGAATAATATAAGTTATATAAACATAAATGTCATTCCGACATTTAACTATAACAATTAAATCCTATACATTTTTATTTTTACAAATGCAATGCCATTTTATTTTGAATCTGAATTTTTTTTTGGAGATTCGAACCGACAATCTCGTGCATGACAGGCTTGCACACTACCCACTCGACCACAGGGCCACTCATATTTCAAAACTATAAATACCAGTTAAGCTTCGGTTAATATTTGAGTATAGTTACGGGACTGGTTCCAGAGTCACATTGGTGGGAGCCATTAATTATATATACACTATGTGATAGGTCCTGAATTCAACCATATCGAACATATTCAGTGCTTTTTACTGCAATACTAGAGCTAGTCCGAATTAAATTGACTAAAGATCAAGTCGGTAAATCACGAAAATGGCGAATAAGTAACCATTTACACGATAGGCTTTTTTCACCATACACTACTACCTACTTTTGGTAACATACGCATTTTCTCAAGTAATAGGACGAGTACGTTTGGACCCATTGTCACCAAATTTTCTTCAGGGATAGTTCAGCCCAATCCATCAACAAATAAATTTTTTAAATTATCGATTAGTTTCAGTTAAATAAAAATCGTTAATTATAAGTATATCAACAAAAATCTAAGTACTTAAGTTTTCTTTTTCCTTCTTTTTTTTACTGTTTGCGGGGGTATCTGTATACATTAGGGCGGGTCGATTTGTATGGAGGCAAACAAACAAATCGCTGAAATTATAAGGAAAATCGTATTCTAGGGATCAAAATAAATCTAAAATGTATTTTGATGTCCCGACTTTTGATCCGAAAGGTAAAATTTTCTTGAAGGGTCAAATTTTGAAAAATCTCACTTTGAGCCATTTAGAGTTCCTCAATCGAGTCGAAATGTATGACCGACCCCTACTAATTTTGGGGTGCTGACCCACCTATGCCAGTCGCACACCCCCTAGAACCATCCCTGGGGGGACTTCCCATACAAACATTTATGATTTTTTGAAATATTTGTATGGCGAACCCCCCAGGGGTGGTTTCAAGATGTCTGCCAATGGCATAGGTGGGTCGGCCCTCCAAAATTAGTGGAGGTCGGTCATACATTTTGACTTGATTGAGGAACTCTAAATGGGTCAAAGTGAGATTTTTCGAAATTTGACCCTTGAAGAAAATGTGACACTTCGGATCAAAAGTCGGGACATCAAAATACATTTTAGAGGCATGGCTCCTTCGGCAAAGTTTCTTATTTTGATCCCTAGAATACGATTTTCCTTGTAATTTGTGCGATTTTTAAATCGACCCGCCCTAATATACATACTAAGTATTTGACTTTTTTATAGTCCTTCTGTGCGGTGGGCATTAAGCCAAATGCATTTTGCTTGTTTCAATGCAAAACAAAATAAATAAAATAAAAATTAAAATAAATAAATGCAAGTTTGTTCTTTTGTTGACAATTTTCCAAATTGTTGAGCTAAAATGTCGAAAGAAAATGCTGGTTTAGAAAACCACAACTGGCGGTAGCAGTGAAAACAATTAAAGCACTGGATTTTGCAAGGGGTTGGTCCTTCTTTTAAATTCTGCATTTGACTATGCTTTAAAAAGAAAAGCCAATTCAATTATTTTGCTTTAAGTCGCAATCTTAAATAAAATTTGAGGTGGTGTGGTTTCCTTTTCCTTTATTTATAATATTAAAAAAAAGTTTATTTTAATTCAATTTTGTTATCTTTTCCCAAGTTTTAGCAAGACTAAAACATTAAAACCAAATAATAACGAAAATAACAACTTTTAACAGCTGAAAACACAATTAAAAGTTTTTGGGGTAATGGATTTGAAAGTGCAAATTCTCTTAATAGAAATTCTTGGTTTAAATTATTGGTTTATTTATTTGCGCTTGAATACAATGCACTTTGACTACGAGTATTGACACTACATACTGTTAAGTGTGTTAGCATTTTCTTATTAATGCCCTGTATTGTATAACCAGTTGTTTCTTTGCAATCATAGGGAAGAATTCCAAAATTATGTAAAGAAATTTAATGAGTTTTTAATATCAACTTATTCAAAATAATAGTGAAATTCTATGTTTTTTTTTATGGAATTGGTTACCTTGCACGCACAGTGGTGTAATTGCATGCAAAATTACAAGGGCTGAATAGCTGAATTGAATAAAGAAACGCTGAGTGAGGGTGCATGTTTAAAATATTTTCAACTACTGAATGAACATTGTTTACCCGTATTAACTTTCAATGTTAGCTGAATAAAGAAATAAGTAATTTTGGCAAAAAAGCTAACTATACAGAATAAGTATTTTTAATTCCTGCATTCTCTCAAAAATATTGCTGAATATCAGTTTTAGCGGCGGTGCACGCTCGCTTAAAATACAAAAATTTGTGCTTTAAATAGGCGGATAGCTTTAAACTAAAGCCGATTAGCTGAATTATACCGCAAGAGGCTATAAATTACTTCATACATATCGTTACCTCAATACAGAAATGCCCTAACTCATTATTTTTTGGAAATCGAGTTTTTTTTTATATTTTGATAGCAGAACATCTACTGCATCGAAAAATGCAAAAATCTCGATTTAAAAAAAAAATAATGAGTTAAGGCGTTTCTATATTCAGGTAACGATATGCGTGTGTATGTATACGCATACATACAGGTGTATATGTATTTTAAAACTCCCCCTAAATATAAATAAAATTATTTTGATGAAAAACTTAAACTAAAAATTTTTTTATGTTAAAATTGATGTTAAACATTCTGCTGAATATAATTTCTGCTGGCTGAATATGCCTAAAGTGTAAAAAATTTTTATTTAAACTGTAGCTAAACGCTATTTGTTTTAATAAAAATATTTTATTTATGCTGCTGAATATCGTTTTTGTATTGCTGAATTTGACCACAATTGTCTATATAATTTAAATATGTATATGAAAAAATCTCAATTACCATGATGAATATGAATTTTATGTTGCTAATTGTAACCACATACAAAAATATACAATTTAAAAAATGTTTATAGCGCACAGTGGGGCAATGGAAATAATTCTGCAGTTTCTAACCGAGCCGTCTGATTGTTATTAAATTTCAGACAGCATTTGAAAAGGTGTCACAGAGCTTAAATCTGGAATTTGGGCTATATACCATGCAGGAAATGGAACTGACACAAGACTAGTCACGTGACCGGTCCCCAAGCGATAGGGACCAGTCCGAGTTCTAACACTTCCTATGAAGCGGACCAGTCACTTTTACATGACGATGGCCTAGGATGGGGTTAATTGATACTTTGTATGCACCTTGTGACTTGTCACTGAACTATCCCATAGGGACCTATTCGATGTATAATAATATAAATTGTTTATAAATAAAATTTCGGCATTTAACTGTAACAATTCACGCTTATAATTTTTTACAAATGCAATGACATTTTTTTTAATTTTATTTTTAATCTGAAAATTTTTTGAGATTCGAACCGACAACCTGTGCATGACAGGCTTGCCCACTACCCACTCGACCACAGGGCCACTCATATTTCAAAAGCATAAATGCTAGTTAAGCTTAGGTTATTATTTCAGTATAGTTACGGGACTGGTTCCAGAGTCACATTGAAGGGAGCAATTAACATTATATTTAACTATTTGATAGGTCCTGTGTTCGAACACATCGAACATGTTCAGTGCTGTTTGCTACAATACTAGACCTAGCCCGAATTAAATTGGCTCAAGATCAAGACGATGCATCACGAAAATGGTCAATATGTCAGCATTTTAGCGATATGTCTTATTTCACTCCGTACTTTTGATAACACCCACATTTTCTCCAGCTATAGGACGAGTACGTTTGGATCAATTGTCACCAAATTTTCTGCAAGGTATCTCTAAGAGTGGCGAAGCCGCAAAGACCCAAAGTGGGCAACCTGGGGTTAATGAAAAATTCAAACCGATGCCAAGTTGATATTTTTTTAGAAACTGTAGAATTGTTTCCATTTTTAACGAAATCCCCACTGTGTGGCGGGCATAAATTTACTAACTGCTTGCCCCAGAATGTTGACAGAAATCGTTTTATCGACTACTTATATTGAAAACAAAAACAATTTTTTTATATTGTTGTTTTCAACATAAGTTGTCGATCGAACGTTTTCTGTCGACATCGTGAGCCAGGCCGTAAGTTTTTTGGAGTCGGGTGTGGTGAGGCAAAAACTGAACTAAACTAAGCAAGAATCCTGAATTAAGTTGGTCGCATCCAGACCACTGGCCTGGTCGTCCGGCAACCCTGTGTTCACGGATTCGAAGGGCGCTGTGATAATTGACTTTCATAAGACACCCTTCAGTGGGCATACCCCATAGGCATTTTTGGGTCAAATCGTCCATTCTATAGGAGTGTTGTGCTGTTCTTACACATCGGTCCAAGATTCACAGTCTACCTAAGGGGTACGAATATTCGCAAATCCTTCAAACTTCCGAACAGGTGTACGATTTTCCATACTGAGATTCTAGCGATCATTAAGGCCACGGAACTAGTGGTTGAAAATGTGACTAAAGGCGAGGAGTTTACCAACTACGAGTATGTCGGCAGTCAAGCAGCACTAAAACCTTCGACGGGCCCTATTGTCAAGTCGAAACGAGTTAAAGACTGTAACAGGGCACATAACCTACTGATGAACACTTACAGTGTTAGGCTATCGAGGATTCCAGGTCATTGAAATGTTACGGGTAATTAGACTGCCAATGAATTGGCAAGATTGGCATCAGAGATCTGCATGATTACGAATCACACGGTACTATTTTCCATTTTCTAAAATGAATATTGAGCTAGCACTTAACACTAAAAAATTAAAGATGCTATTGCATGATTCATATCAATGAGACTGTTGTTAATAAATGCTTGCCACTGCTTGCAATTTCTATTCATTCATATGATTCACTAAATAAATGAATCAGTATGATTGTTTTGAAAACTTCTTAAAACACCCCTTCTCACAAATATAGTTTTATGTAATATTATAAAATCAAATAGCTGGGCTCATTTTATTTTATAAATTATTTTAATACGAGAAAAACTATTAATTAATACGCAATGTTTTATTAACTTAAGACTTCATCTAGTCAATGTGCTTTTGTGAGGAGTTATTTGATTACTATACAAAACAATCAAACAACAGTAAGAATTTTTTATTTATTTTTACTAAAGGCACCTTTAATCAACTTTAGTGTGTATGTCGAGTCGAATATTCGTCTACAAGAATTTTGTGCTATATTAAAGGAAATGTGTACAAGTTGTCTTTAGTCTAGGACAAAACTGTCGTAAACGATTTTTTGAATCGACATACACAATACGGGTGATTGAAAGTGAGTTGTTAGATAGGTAACTCTGCAAGCAACGTCATTAATACATATTGATGTTAAAGAACAAAACAAAAGCATTGTAAAAGTGAATGCAGAGCGAAATTGAATCAAGTCATGCAGTTCTCTGATTGGGATCAGAATTAGATGAGGCAGAGGTAGAAGCTGCGGTGAAACCACACATTATACACTGCTTTAGGGAAGTAAAAAAATTTGGTTTTAAAAAGAACAAGTAGTTCCTGGAAGATTGCAGGGTCTCGCGATCCTTCTGGCGGAGCCTTAACCGGCCAAAATCCAAACTATTATTGAGTATGAACAAAAGGGTCCTTAGGTTTCTTAAATAAGTCCTGAAAGCTTATTGCCCGGTTAGAGCAAACATCATCAGGTGGTTAGCTGTGAATCTGGATTTTAATAAGTTTTGCGAAGATGATTCAGTGGCTGAATAGCGGTTTTCATAATATCAGTGCATTCATAATACATATCAAGTGATTCAATCACAGGTAATGTGTACATTGATTCTTATCGAGTTAGGGAAGGTGGTCGGGGGAACTATGAAGGAAGTCAGGACAGATTTGTAGGTCTCCGACAGATCTGCAGGTCTCCTCCTAACCTAACCTAACCTAAATATGTTGCTGATCGGTTTAGTGTAGCTGAACTGTATTGCGAACGGCTGAATTTGAGTAAAAATGTCTACTCAATTTAAAAGTGTTCAAATATTTAACAGAAATTATATAAAAATTTTATCAAAAATGTTTTAATATTTATGTTGCTGAATATAATTTTTTAGTGATAAATCTAATTCAGCTGAATTTTAATTCAAATATTCCTAATATGTTTAAATATACATATAAAATATGAATATTTAAATATTAAACAGAGATACGTACATATGTCTATGAAGTCAACGAAGAAGGATAAATGTTTAAACATTTTTTCAGTTGAGTCACTAAATGCTGAATGAAGCTAAACATTTTGCATTCGTTTTAGAAGTGCTGTTAAATTTTTGCTTCTTTTCTGCTGAATGCAATTATGTATCTTTAAGCTGAAAGCAGCACACTTCTTATATTCTATTAAAAACTTTTTCTTCAGTACTTATTTAAAAGCATTTTTACTCCAAATGAAATATTTTTCACAATCGACTTTTTCTGGGTATTTATTAAGAATTTTGTTTTTCCAAATTTTTCGTTTCGTTTTTCTCATTTGCAACTCATTTGAAAATAAGTATGCATATTTTTACTCTATTTTGACCTTACCTTCGTAACTGAAGGTAAAAGTTATTGCTGGGGAAGAGTTTTTTTTTTGTCTGCTAAGGAGTGGGTGGGCAAAATATTTTGAATATATTGCTTAACTTACACTTGTACTAGTTTTACTTAAAGAAATTGGCAAGCAACTAGAAAACAAGTAAATAGAGCAATTTTATTTATATATTTTCTTTAAGGAAACACAAAAACTGAAATTACATATTTCTAAATGTTGCATACCGGATTATGTAACCAAGTAAAGCAAAAACTAAATAAAGAACTTTGAATGGGTAAGAAGACATACTATTAAGTTAAAACTGGAGATAGTGGGGTGATCATGGCAGCTCACGAGGTTTCAGGCGTGAACAGTGGCTCTACTTTGTAACTATACCGTTTACAACAACTTTTTTTTGACATTTATCAAGATTTTTTTTATCCAAAACAAAACCCATCAACTGAGTTGTTTCCAAGACAACTGAAATGTAGCCAATTCTCACACTTTTTTAAGCAGACCGTAGCTAATTCAATCACCTTTTGTTGTACAGGGTAGTAAAGAATAAATAAAAACATTAGATTTTTATTAGATTTACTACAAATCTACTGAAAAATTTGATTTTGTTTTGTATGGGAAAGCTTGAAAAAAGCAGCTTGATTTAACTCGAAATCCTGAAAGGACTAGATTTCGAGACAGTGTAAATGAACTATTAGAGCTTTTTGTTCTTTTTCGAGAATGCCGCCGTTGAAAGTCTTGCTTAATCCCTTGAATGTTGACTCAATTGGGATTGTGATTTGATATAAGTATTCTAAATCGCTGAGCTTTATTTTCTATTGTATTTTTTTTATCAACTGTGTTTGGGAAAAGCTTGATGAACATTTTAAATCTTAATCTAATTTAAAACCTTTTTTAAAAATTCTGCTAGCTTATACAAATTTAGCACAACGTAGATTCTCTATTAACAAGGTTGTATTAAATTTATTTAAAAAAATCGTAATTTTTATTGCCAGATGATTTAAGGACAATGTTCGATATTGTTATGTGAAAAGTAATGTACAGATTCTTAAGGCTCAGTTAGCCGACTGTAATGAAATGTAACTGTACCGGTAGGAAACAGCTGATCCATATTGTTATGTTAAAAGTAATGAAAATTGTTACAGAGTTGTAACTGGAATGTAAAGGCGCAAGGCTCAGTTACCCGACTGTGTGAAAAGTAAGTTACGTTACATTACATCTATATAGCCATTTTCATTACTTTTAACATAACAATATCGATCAGCTGTATCCTACTGTTGCAGTTACTTTACATTACAGTCGGGTAACTGAGCGTTCAGTTAGCCAACTGTAATGGAATATAACTGCAACGGCAGAAAACAGCTGATCGATATATGTAACCGGAATGTAAGACTCTGTACATAACTTTTCACATAACAATATCGATCAGCTGTTTCCTACAGTTGCAGTTACAGTCGGCTAACTGAGACTCTAGGCAACTTTTTAGTAAGTTCCCAATAAAAAAAAAATACTCACGTTGATTAGCGTGAATAAACGCTGCCCACGTCTTGGGAAAAAGTAAAAAAAAAAAAAAAAATAACAGCAATAACAACTTATGCGCAACAACATCATAATGATCGTCATGATGATGGAAAATAACACTGCAAATCATGTAGTTGAAGTGCTTGTACACATACTGCGAAATGGAAAGAAAGATTGTATGCAGATTAGTTTAGTTGCTGGTAAAATTTTATACATTTATCCAACTTGTTGTAGTTGAAAGGCCAATTCGAAAACAACAACAACAACAACAACAATGCCTGCAAATTCATATAACTTTGTACTTTGTGTTATTCAAATATATTTATGCAATATATTCTAACACACACAAAAAAAAGGAGGAAAGGCCGCAACAACAATTTTTACAATTACCACTTGTATATATTTTAAATTGATGCTCGTACAACAATGATGTTGCTTCTTAGTTTTATATTTTGTAAGTAATTTTTTTTGTCTTGACTCGAAACCTTCAACTTATCTTTATTATTATACGTATTATATATATTATATTATATTATATTATATTATATTATATTATATTATATATCTTTTTGGAATGTTTATGTTCTGTTTCAAGAAAAATAAAAAGGAAACATGTTCTCGAAGCAAATTTCTAAGTTTTGTGCATATTTTCTTCACAAAAATTATTAAAGTTTGTAATTATACCCAATAAATAGTTGCAATTATTTTTCGAAGTTATGTTAGCAACATACTCTGTGCAACATGTCAACATAAATTTTATTGCTAGCAGTATTTAGATGGGTGTCAACATTCGGGAACTATTGCCTTTTTAGAACTACCATTGGCGTGATGTACCTTAAATCAGCAAAATTTTAACTAAAGCCATTTCAATGTTGAAAATACTATCTTTTATATGTCTTACATATGGCTGCAAAGCACTATTTATAAATTATAACAGTTATTCAATGCATTGGTTGCTATATAAATGCATATATTTCATTTAAATGAGCTTACGAGAATTACCACAGCATTCAATTAAATTAGCAAGGCATACGAATCTAACTATATTTAAAAAATACAATTTTAAAAAAGCAGAATTTAAAAAATAACTTTTTAAAAAGTAATTTTGAGACAGCACATCTTTAAACTAATGTTTCACAAATACCTTATTAGAAAAGAACATTTTCTTAAAGTACTTTTCAGAATGTCCCTTTTAAAAAAGTACATTATTAACAGAAGTACCTCTTAAAAAAGTACATTCAAATGGAGTTGTCTTTAATAAAATTGCCTTTAAACATGTACTTTTTTGAAAGCGTACCTTTGAATGAGCACCTTTTAAAACATCTTTCAAGAAAACGTCTTTAAAAACAAATTTAAATTTGAAATTTGAAAATATAATATCTTTCCAACAAGTACTTTTTTAATATCCTTAATCCATTTTGTTAAAACTATCTTTAAAAAAGTAGCTTTTAAAAATGCAACTTTCACATTTGAAAGCAAATCCTTTTTCAAAAAAGAGCCTTAAAAATTATTTTAAGAACGTACCTTTGAAAAGTACCTTCGAAAAAAACCACTTAAAAGGTAGATTGGAAAAGTTTTCATTAAAAAAAATTTGTTTTTAAAAGAAGTGTGTATCCCTCAAAAATAACATTTTACAAAAATTTCTTTTTAAAAAATTATTTAATTTTTTATTATTATTTATTTATCTTTTACAAAATATAATATCTTAAAAATATATCTTGTAAAAAATTATGTTCCAAAAAAAGTACCTCTTAAAAACATCCCTTTTAAAAAAAGTAACTTTTTAAATAAATACCCTTTAAAAAAGTATCTTTTAAACAAATTACCTTTTAAAAAGGATCTTTTTAAAATAACCTTTTTAAAAATTTACCTTTCTAAATAAGTATCTTTTAAAAAAGTACCTTTTAAAAAAAGTGCCTTTTAAAAAAGTACCTTTTTAATAAAGTACCTTTTAAAATAAGTACTTTTTAAAAAAAGTACCTTTTAAAAAAAGTACATTTTAAAAAAAGTACTTTTTAAAAAAAGTACATTTTAAGAAAAATTATTTTTTGAGAAAAAGTACCTTTTAAGGAAAATACCTCTAAATATAAAATACCTTTTAAGAAAAAGTACCTTTTAAGAAAAAGTACCTTTTAAGAAAAAGTACCTTTTAAGAAAAAGTACCTTTTAAGAAAAAGTACCTTTTAAGAAAAAGTATCTTTTAAGAAAAAGTACCTTTTAAGAAAAAGTACCTTATAAGGAAAAGTACCTTTTAATAAAAAGTTCCTTCTAAGAAACAGTACCTTTTAAGAAAAACTACCTCTTAATATAAACTACCTTTAAAAAAAATTCTTGTTTTAGTGAAGTACCTCTTAAGAAAAAGTAATTTTGAAGAAAAAGTACCTTTTAAAAAAATTTCCCTTTTAAAAGTACCTTTTAAAAAGAGTACCTATAAAAAAGTATTATTTGTAAAATCAACTTTTATCAAAGTACATTTTATTTATAAAAATATTAAAACTGTACCTCTTAAGAAAAAGTACTTTTGAAGAAAAAGTACCTTTTAAAAAAATTTCCCTTTAAAAAGTAACTTTTAAAAGGAGTACCTATAAAAAAGTATCTTTTGTAAAATCAACTTTTATCAAAGTACATTTTATTTAAAGTTTTATTTTTAAAAAAGTTGCTTTCCTTTCACAAAAGTGTCTTAAAAAATCACCTTTCAAAAATTGAATTTAAAAATATCCTTTATAAAAAATCATTAAAAAAAGTACTTTTAAGAGAAAAATAATGTGCCATAAAAAGTATACTTTAGAAAAACGCTTAAAAAAAATTATCTTTTGGAGAACTAAATAAAAACATTTATTTAGATTTATTAAATTATGGCATTCGATATCTTCGAACTTTTTATACAAACACAATTATAATTGTATAAAAATATCGAACAAAAACTATAAAAGTGCTTTTACGAAAAATTACTTGAATAAAATTATTACATAACCAATAATATAAAATATTTTCATTTTCGATGGCTTAAAATGCTTTTAACAAAAACTGCTGCTGCACAAAAGTACTTCTATTACATCAAAAATTCTCTTTAGCATTCCTTTTTTTTTCTAAAATATGCCGAAAAGAAAACGTTAATAAAATTTCATATTGTTTGCAAACATTTCACCATCCTTCTCAATCAATTTCACATAAAATCTCATGTAAATGTATTGAAGTTTTATTGTCTTATACATAAACTGCATTTCATTTACCAAAAATTTTTGATCTATTAAATTTGCAATTCAACAGCAAAACGTCAACATCTGTTGCCTGCTTGTTTCCTTTTTGCAAAATACAAATTTATTTCTCTATTTACGAGTACTCGTATGTATTGTTTTCAAAAGCCAGAAAAACAATACTCTAAGATTACTTGTTCCTGTTTTTTATCTTTTGGGTTTTATAATTTTGACTTCTTCCAAGAGCCTGGCATATACTCGTACTATGCAAATTTCCTTAAGAACGCACAGCAGACATGAGCATTTAATATGACGTTTTAATATTTGGGTTATAGTTAGAAAAAAGAGAGGGAAAAATGCTGTGCAAATGTACTCGTATTTGTAACTGTGTACTAGAGCTGTGCACAAGATGTTTGTTTGCCTAGTCGTCATGATGTACAGTACGAGTATTGCTCTTGATTTTATGAGAACACTAAAACTGGTATTCAATTTTATCAAAAGCATGCAACAGCATTTGTTTATCTGTCAAGCGAGGCCATTAGTTGTTGTAGTGTCGAAGCATATTTCACTAGTGCACACTGAATGACAATTGTAAAATAAGCAGACAAGTGTAAAAATATGTGTATGTGTAAAAGAAAAAAAAAAACAAACAACGTAGATTATTTGAGCGTATTAGTTCGCATGTGAAACCGTTCTAATACCCCTTTCATACACGGTCTTAATTCAGCTGGGCAAGACAAAAAAAGACAATGTAGTTTTCACACAGCTAAATTGAGACTTTGCAAAGTAAACTCTCCATGTCTAAAATGGGTATAAGATTTATAATTTATTAATATAAGACTAAAAAATAAAATAAATAAATGGTAAAATAAAAATAATCACCCTTATTCTAATTGTCGACATCGATGTCACTTTAACACAATATCAAAAAATTGGGGCTTGTGTACCCGTTGTCGAAAACAACTGACTCCTTTCGGCAGGTTTATGCTATTTTCTAGACCTTAAGGAATGGAAATAGACTGTCAGTAGCACAAAATTGTTCTCGAGAAAGAGTAAACAAGCCATAATTTTTTAATATTGTTCTAAAGTGACGTCGACGTCGACAACTGGAATAAGGGTGAATATCTTTCACAAGGGATATATGTATTTGTAAAAAGTTTTATACTATCACTTAAAATTTAATGAAATTTTTTGTTTGTGAAATGAAGTATGGTGCACTATGAAGTGTACAATAAAAATATTGCACACTTGACACTACTGTCTATTCAACTGTACTGTATAATGGTTTTGTGTGGTTTTTGTTTCCTTGTTCTCTATTTTTGCTTCACACTCAATTACGATCACCACTACAAACAGTATTCGCTTCTGAAAAAAAAATACAATACTCTTGTGCACTTTTTCATGGCTTGTGCTCAGTTCTACGGTGTACATATTTTAGATTCCTTGTAAATGGAATTCTTCTCTGGTCGGTCTATTTCGTTTTACATTTTACATAAAGTTAATTTAAAATTTTACTTTTAACTTTCTTTACCCTCTCGCTACTACTTTTCTCTTTGCCCCTTCAAATGTCAATTTAAGTGTGTGTGTGTGTGTGTGTGTTTGTGTGTGTGTGTGTGTTTGTGTGTGTGTGTGTGTGTGTGTGGTTGCGTAGTCTTGTGTATATGTGTGGGCCCTGTACTTGTTTATATTTTTAGTCAATGTCTCAACAAACTAACAACATTTTTGCATATGAATGAACATAAACTAATAGAGCAAATGGCAAAAGTCTATTTATTTTAAATGTGTATGTAAATATTTAAAAATTGTACTTTTTTTTGTTTGTAGTATATTTTTGGAAGGTCTTAAGTTTAATATTGCACTGGAACATTAAGTTAATTTTGAAGATATACAAAGCGATATATCGATTCAAGACTATCGAAAGTTAGAAAAACTATCGACGATACAGTCGTGATAGTATCGAAGTTGTATGGTTCTCGCATAATGTACATATTTATTTAAAGTAAAAATTAAAAACAAAATATTTTTAAACAAAACAAAATAAAATAGATTTTTATTTGTCAGTTCAATAAATAACTAAACTAATATAATTGTGTGATAAAGAAGTGAGATCAGCGGAAAAAATTTTCCCGGCATTATTTTTGTTTATGAAAAGCAACATATTTACATTTTTTAGTTTTAGTGGTGTATCATTTACTATCGATAGTGACTAAAAAATATCGATTGTTTTCAAATATTAATCGATTGCAAAATTAAAACATTGATAGTCAAAAAAAAAAAAATTAACTATCGATAGTATCGATGTGCCATCGACAATTTCCACCCCTAGTTCACATCTCTTCATCGAAATTGTAACACACACTTTTTTCTATCAACCACGTCAGCTGACTCCTGTCAAAATTTCTGTAAGCTGCTTCATTAAGTTTGCGATTGACAGTAGTTTGCGGAATTCACCACTTAAACCAAGGCTTAGTTTGATAAATAAAGCGTGTTTTTTTTTAGAGTGGCACAACTTTGAGTTGGCATTACTGCTTTATTTGAGCACCCATTTAACAGCTGATAGTTGCTTTTTAATTAATTTGCTTTGAAATTTCATTATGAATCGAGTTACAAAAAAACCAACGCGTGCAAATTGTTGAAATTTTTAATAAAAATAATTGTTCTATTCGTCAAACTCATCGTGCACTTCTTCCATTTTCCAATGAAGCCCATTTCTGGTTGAATGGGTACGTAAATAAGCAGAATTGTCGCATTTGGAGTGAGGATAACAATTTGACTACAATTGATTTACTCAGATAAACTTTTGATGAAAACATAATTTCACGTAATGGCCCAATTAATTGGCCACCAAGATCGTGTGATTTAACCCCAGTGGATTATTTTCTTTGGGGTTATGTCAAGTCACTTGTCTACGTCGATAAACCACAAAAAATTGAACACCTTTTAAATCAACATTCGGAGGGTTATCGGCGAAATACGGCCGCAAATGCTGCGAAAATTTGTTGAAAATTGTTGTTGTTGCGCAGATCGCGCCTTCTACTCGCCAGCCGTGGTGGCCACATGGCAGCAGTCATATTTAAACATTTATTTCATTTAAACCTTTTTCCAATAAAGCCCGTTTCATTGATATTAAAAATATATTTCCTTTTTTTATTAACATTTAAACTAGTGTCACTCTGTAAAAAACACCCTTTACATACTTGTGAATTTTTTACTTCAAGAAAGTTTTTTTCTGATTCATACTTTCTAGTTCTCAGTATTTTCAATTATTTCGATATCGTTTTTGTGTTTGTTAGTAATGCATGATCTGCGGAACTACAACACCTGTGAGCTGAAATTTTCAGCATAGCGTTCCAGATAATAATTTTTGTGCAATCTTGAGAGCGAATGAAATTAAATAAAAAACCCACATACATATATCGGTGTGGTAATATAACTATTGACTAATGCTTCCGTCAATAGTGGAACGCCACTGCTTGTTTCCTCACAGCATAGATTTCTGACGACATATTTTTCATTAATAAACTTTGAATTATCATGTCTGGCCCGATAGTAGGCCCCAAGATGTTGCTGATGCAGCAGTATATAATATCCCAAGGAGTCTGTTTTATAACCAAAACTAACGATAGTCAGTGTTGGAAGGCATTACTTTTTTTTATTTTCAATTGAATTAAATTCAAGAGTTTTCTGACTCACAAGCCGTAATGCTTAAATTAGACGTGACATAGCCATAACGCCATTGCTATAACCAAACCAGAATTCAATTGGTTTCTATGGTGAGAGTTATGGCGTTATGGCGAGTCTCTCTCACTCGCACCATAGAAACCAATTGAATTTTGGTTTGGTTATGGCTATGGCGTTATGGCTATGTCACGTCTAATTTAAGCTTAAAGCCATATTAAGCTCTCTGTTTAATGTATTGATGTCGGAAGAGAAACAGAACTAATGATTTGAAGCAGTGTTCCCAGTTTAGAGGATTTCTCCCAAAATTGGGGATTTTTCCACGATTGGGGATGAACATTTCGTATTGGGGATATGGGAATTTTGTTGGGGATGATAACCAAATTTGAGGGCATTTTTGGGGAATTTTTGTTATAACTGATGGTCAAAAATGTGTGTTACTATTCCTAGTGAACGGTTTCTAATAAAGAAGAAGTATCAAGACAGATTAACCAATAATGAACAATATCAAAACAAAAATACGCAAAAAAAAAATATAATACGACTTGTTGGAAGCACTTCTTAGAATAAACACACACTTTAAAAATAATTCAATTTGTTGTGACAAATTTAATCCTTCTGCTGAAATGCTAAAACTTTTTAATACAAGTATTATGTACAACAAATTTTCTAAAGCTGATGAATCAGAAGATTTAGATTCTGAAGTTTTCGAAATGGTAAACTTTGGTTAAAAAATTTTTTATATATGTGTATATTAAACTATGTGTAATTTATAAGTACAAATTAAATTTATATGAATGTAAATATACTCGTAGCTATCGATATACATGAATTTTATTGAATAAATATGTTATTTTTGTCATTATTTTTCAAATAAAATTAAATTCTTTTTATTTTTTTTCACAAAAGAAAACATTTTAATCAAAAATACTCAATTTGGGCATTTTATGGGATGATAAATCCAAAATTGGGGATAAGCTCTAGAAAAAAACTGGCAACACTGATTTGAAGTTTTACATTAGGTTTTGCTACGTTATACTCTTCCATTTCATATGGAATTTTAAGCTAGAAAGTTTCTATAGAGATTTTTCATTTTGTCACCTGCACACACACACACACACACACACACACACACACACACACACAAACACTTACACTTATATTTAGAGTTAGAATAACTTAACATAACTTTATGTGGGTACGTACATACATATGTATGTATACATATGTGGTATATCGACAAGCATAAACATGTTTGTACCCGGTAGTTTTGAAGCGATATTTTTTAAAATATTAATTTTGGACAAATAACTATACTCTATCATAATTGAAATTTATTTGCTGGTGGTTAAGCATTGTCTATATATATTTCATTGGTGCTTTGCCAAATCATCAGTAGACTTAGGCAATGCTTAAGTACAAGCAAATAAATTTCATTTAAAATAAACTTATGACAAAATATCAAAAATTAAATTTCTGAAATACTCTTTATCATATACATATGTATAACTATGTTATTCCTTAAACTAGTCTATCGATTTCTTTGGGCGAATCTTTTGACAGCTCTTCTATAATCTATAGAGTGTAACCGGCCGAAGTGTAAGACAAATGTGATTATGCATGCAGCAGATTGTAGCCTGCTGTCACTGTTTCCCATAAAACTATTTAAATTTTATTAGCAACTTTATAGTTTTCTTTTTTGTTTTATTTTATTTTTTCAATTTTGTTATTTTTATATTTTTTTATACGCTTTTAAGTAGATTTAGTTGTTGCTGTTGTTTTATGTTTGTGTTGGTATGTATGTATGTATGTATGTAAAGATTATGCAAAATTTATACTTTTGCTCTTAGAGAATTTTAATATTTTTATTCTATTTTATCATTTTGAAAGTTTTCCAAACAATATTCTGGGTTTGTGTTTCTTGTTTTAAAATGCTACAAATCATGTACTTTTTCTGTCTTGAGTTTGCAACAATTTTTACAGCTTTTGTGGGAGTATTTGTGAGTAGAAAGAACCGTGCAGGAAATGCGAATAGTGAAATTGTAGTGATTTACTAGTGACATTGTCAGTAGTACTACTGACCAGGTGTACCCCAGCCAGTGTAATCACTTACTTACATTTAACATTAGCTTGTCATTGAAAATCCACCACTAGACAGTGGCACTACCGACTAAGTGATTCTTTTGGGACAACATGGAGACATTGCCACCAAAGATTCGGTAGTAAATTTTAGGGGCTCTAGTCTACAATATCGATATTTCCTCGCTCATTGTCAATAGTAAAATTGTAGTGATTTACTAGTGACATAGTCAATAGTACTACTGACCAGGTGTACCCCACCCAATATAATCATCTATTGACATTTAACATTAGCTTGTCATTGAAAATCCACCACTAGACTGTACCACTACTGACTGACTAGTTCTTTTGGGACAACATGGAGACATTGCCACCAAAGATTCGGTAGTAAATTTTAGGGGCTCTAGTCTACAGTATCGATATTTCCTCGCTCGATGTCAATAGTAAAATTGTAGTGATTCAATTGTCAATAGTACCACTGACTACGTGTACCCCAGCCAATGTAATCGCCTATTGACATATAACATTTTTGTGATTGAAAATCTACCAGTACACTTTAGCACTATTCTTTTACGACCATATGGAGACATTTGAACTAAAGATTCACTAGCAAATTTTAGTGACCCTAGTCTACAATTTTATAAGGGTTGGGGCAACAAACTTAAAAACATACATACATACATACATATGTACGTAAGTTTTTAACATTATTGCATAGCATAATAAAAAAGAAAAACAAACTATTGACGCGTTCATTGACAATGTCACCGAAAATACACTAGAACTGTTGTCTCTAACGTATCTCTAGTCGCGCATAAAAGGAAAGTTGTCGACATTTCAACTAGTGCAATTCTAGCTAGAGAAAAGAGTGTTGACATAGAGACATATGGTTCCAGGCTGACTAGAGGGAAGGGCGCTCGTTTATGTTAGGAAGTGAGTGGGCATGTGTGTGTGTGTTGTGTGTGTGTGTGTGTGGAATGCTTATGTGTGTGATTTTATGATTTTTGTTGCATACAAAGTTTGTAACATTTTTGTTGGTTGAGTTTAAAGTCGAATATTTGCTGCTGTCATCAACTTTGTTGACAAAATAAGTGGGCTGATGTTTGTAGTTTTGCATCTCTAGTGATTTTTTTCTTTTGCTTTTCTTAGCAAATTTAATGGAGTTTGTTATTTGACATTTTTTCTGTGTAGCTCTTTTGTTGCCTATTCGATTTGTCAGTGTTTTTCTTTTGGTAATAGAAAGATTAAATTTGTTATCTTGAGATTATTTGCAGAACTATATCAATTTCCATTTGTAGTTATATATTAAAAAAATATATATCAAGGACTTCTTTTTAAATAAAAACAAGTATAACAAAAATTTAAAACAAATATGAAAACATTTTATTGTTCAGGTCATTTCTGGAACTTGTTGCTAAGCTCAAAGTCAAAGTGATCGAAAAAATAAAACAAATGAATAAAAAAATTATATCTGACAAGAAGTTCTAAAGTATTTTTTTAATTTATTTATTTATTAAATCTTACACAAGGCAAATTTATATAAAGTATGCTCGGCTCAATTTGCTTTGCAAAATTTATACTATTATACTATTACTATACTCATCAGAAATAATAAAGTATATAAAGCGTGGTTTTGCGTGTTTTTTTCAGAATGTCACAACTTTGAGTTAGCATCACTGCTTTATTTGAGCACCCATTTAACAGCTGTTAGTTGCTTTTTGCTTAGTTTGCTTTAAAATTTCATTATGAATGGACTTACAAAAGAGCAACGCGTTCAAATTGTTGAAATTTTCAATCAAAATAATTGTTCTATTCGTCAAACTCATCGTGCACTTCTTCTATTTTCCAATGAAGCCCATTTGAATGGGTGCGTAGATAAGCTGAATTGTCGCATTTGGAGTGAGGAAAATCCACAAGCTTTTGTTGAAACACCATTACATCCACATAAAATTACTGTTTGGGCTGGCGGAGTCATTGACCCATATGTCTTCAAAAACGATGATGGTCAGAATGATACTGCCAATGGTGAACGGTATAGGAACATGATTCGACATTTTTTCGTGCCTCAATTACGTGACATTGTTAGGTCAGTTATAACTTACGGCGCGATAGTTTGGTGGCAAAAGACTCGCCAGGTTGTGCCGACAACTAAACTCTGTAAAGTTCAGAGATTGGCGTGTCTTCTTGCAACAGACGCAACGAGGTCATGTCCAACCTTAGCCATTGAGGCTTTGGTTGGACTACCACCCATACAAATCTTTATAAGATCATCTGCGGCAATGACCGATTATAGGATGGGTTGTTCCAGGCTAGTTTTAGATTGCTTTGACTCATTAAAAAAGCTATCCATACGGAACAAGGTTTTCATTTATTGGATACCTGGCCACAGCGGTCATCCAGGGAATGAGGAAGCGGATGAACTGGCCAAGAGGGCCTCTTCTGCTCCTTTTGTGAGCCCAGAGCCGTTTTGTGGCGTAAGTCGGTAGACTATAATGTCTGTGATCTGAGAAGATGTCACTTCGACCGCTAAGGAGATGTGGCTGTATTCTTCTGGTTTAAGACAGGCCAAGGCTTTGATGCAGCCATTTACATATAAGGGCATCCTGAACTTCAACAGGAATACTTTACGGCTTGTTACTGGTTTTCTGTCTGTTCACGTTGGACTGAACTATTCTCTGTGGAAAATTAATCAAGTTCGTTCACCTTTGTGTCGCTTGTGCTTGCAAGATGAGGAGACGACGACACACATTCCTTGTGAGTGTATCGTATTATGTCACAGTAGAAGGCGTGTTTTTCATTCTGAGTTTCTGTGTTCAGATGATATTAAGCGGGCTTCTCCAATATCTGTACTGAACTTTCATTAGGAAAGTCATACAGAGATTGAATTAATCTAATTCATAGATCTATGGTACAAAAGATCCATCAGGTGTCGCAGTGCCGGTCTTTGGACCAGATCTTCCCCCTATCCTATTCTACGTGACAGTAATATTGCTGATATGTTGTTCCAACAGGACGGAGACAAATGCCACACAGCGGGCGCTACAATTGATTTACTCAAAGAAATGATGATGATGATGAAAAAATTTCACGTAATGGCCCAATTAGTTGCCCACCAAGATCGTGGGTACGTCGATATAATAATAATACCTGTAAATCAATATTCGTAGAGTTATCGTTGCAGCCGATAATGTTGCGAAAAGTTGTTGAAAATTGGTGTTCCAGTTTGTGCCTTCTATGCGCCAACCGTGGCGGCCACAGGGCAGATATCATATTTTAAACATTAATTTCATACAATTTTCTTTCCAATAAAGCCCATTTCATTGATATTAAAAATATATTCACTTGTTTTATTATGATTTAAACTTGTGTCGCTTTATAAAAAACACGGTTGCATGCATATTGCATCATACTGAGTGAGAATTACATAACAACCCTATATTTTTAAATATAAAGAAACTTCTTCATATAATCACCCTTATTCTAGTTGTCGACATCGACATCACTTTAACTCTTATTCCATGTCGACTACTGGAATAAGAGTAAATATTTTGTTTATAACAAATCACTCTGCCTACTTTTAAGCAGTGCACCTTAAAAAAATACTCCAACTTAAAGTATACGCCATTATGTCCTGTGTCCTGTTGTTGTCCTTATATTTGTTTTTCCCTCATGTATTTTAGTTTTGCATTTTCTTTTGCATATTTTCTGTCAACGAGCTGCCTACAGATTGTACATGTTTCACTGACGCTTGATAATTAACTCTTTAGTAAATTAACTTTATTTTCGTCTATCTGATGGGGCAAGTTTGTATTCCCATGCAAACTTAAAGTAACCATTACATTTTGGAGAAAACTTTTCCGTCGCTATTTATAAAGAAATGAATCTTTCTTTAAATGCATATAAATATAAACAAACAAAAAAACTTTAAAAAGTTTTGTTATTTCCTTTCCGATTTTCATGTAAACTTTATTTTTTTTTCTCTGGCTAAATAAAAGTAAAACTACAAGAAAACATAATTAATTAACTTAATTTTTAATAGTGTTTAAAGTGAGTCCATGGGAATCCGGAGTTGTTGAAAATATTTAATTTATTATTTTCTGTGAATGGAAGTCGTAAAAATTCAATATTAATGCTTGATTCATAATTTCAAATCAGATTGAAACAATGATACATTAATAATAATCGCGTGTGTCTTGGAATTATTTATTTTTTTCAAGAGATTCAAAGGAACTTTTGTTTGAAAATATGAACTCGGCATAGAAGGTCTTAAACTTTTTTTTGTCAGGATCATAAAAATTTTTGTATGAAAAATGAAAAGTCCTTCAAGTGTAAAATATTTGCAATGTCTATTAAAAATTCCCCCAGGGGGATCTGTAGTAGACCACGGGTGTTGGCAATCCCGGGGCCCCAGCTGGGGTAATGTAGATTTTTTCCGTTGACGCACCTTTGATGCATTACCCATAAAACGTATATCTTGCTACACAATCTCTGGCAACAGAGCAACGGATGTCCACATATTTATAAAAGGATACAAGTCTGTGATGTCAACTGGGTGCAGCGTCACTTGGAACTGCACTGAGTTCAAAAGACGATAAAGGTGAAGCCTTTCCAGATGGAACTTTGAAGTTTAATCACAGGCTTATTTCAGTTACACGATAGCAAGGCAGATCTAGGAGTTTGGTTGTATGTAGCGGTCGTAGGGATCCTTTGCTATAAGGTCGATGTTGTCCTACCCCACGGGGTTAAAGGGATGATGTTGAGCGATGTGGAGTAGGCACTGGATTGTTGGCGGCACATGCATACATCTGTCTCTGATGAGTGCTTGAGCTGTGCCGGTAATGGTGAGCAATTCTCTTGGAAAACTTGCAGAATCGTACGTGGTAACTGTTGGTTGCTACCAAAAACCCTCGGAAAATGGTCTTGGCTGTCCAGTGTTAGATCAATCCTAGTGGTTGGTGTGACGCGGTCAGCCAGACACTATTCTAGATGCTGTTGCCATACAACTGATAGTACTGTTTTGGCAAAGTCATTACGGCAAAGAGTTTAGATAGCTCTAAGTACATCAGCAAGGTACTTGACGTAGTACAGGGATAACTAACTACTCGTACTATCCCTGTACTACATGCTGCATTCTAAGGGTGCATGGGGCGATGGTGAGCATCCAACCTACACACGGTGTTTATATCACCGTGAGATAAGGCCGTAATGGCAGGTGCTCACGATAATCTGAAACACATCTGTCCATAAAAAATATATAAAAATATGCATTGGCGTAGCTATAAATTTTTTATAAATTTTTCTTAGGGGGCAAGATGACTGGTGATTTTCATGAGTAATATTAAAACAAATAATTACTTGCAATTTTTAATTATTCTTTTTGGTAGGAAACAGCAATTCCGGGGGGAGGCTAATGAACCCCCCAGAATGGGGTTTCTACGCCTATGAAAATGTGTATAGCTGAAATCGGTTGAGTGCATATTTTATTGTTTTAGTGCATTTTTCGCTTTTTTAATGTGATATTTTAGGCGCCTAAATTACCTATTTTAAATGCATGAACTTCTTGTCCCTGGTCATTAGCAAATATCTGATTTCATTAATAACAGCCCATGTCCAAAAATGTAATTTTTTCAATCGCGCCAAAAAAGTCCATTTTGAAGCTACTTTGTGTTGTTGTTTCAGAAAAAAATTATGTTCATATTTTTCATAAAATATGAAAATTTGATAAATATATAACATATCGTGCCACAGCCGCCAAAAAAGCTTAAGCGATATAATTTTCGAACTTGATTTTTTTGATCAAAATCGATCAATTGCTTTCGTAAATAATCGTTTTTCGTCAAAAAAAAACCAGGTCTAAAATTTTGTCGGTTAAGTTATTTTTGCGGTTACGGCTCGATATGTAGCTTCCCTGCAGGAAATGGAACTGACGCAAGATTAGTCACGTGATCGGTCTTTAAGTGATAGGGACCAGTCCGAGTTCTAACACTTCCTATGAAGCGGACCAGTCACTTTAACATGGAGGTGGCCTAGGATGGGGTCAATTGATACTTTGTATACGCCTTTTGACTTGTCACTGAACTATCACACAGTAACCCATTTGATGTAGAATAATATAAATTATTTAAAAATGTCAATCCGACCAGCGTGGCCGTTTGACCGACTAAAGTGGCCTTGCCACTTTTTTTCTCCTTTTTTTTAGTGTTTTATATACTAATAGTGTTTTATAATACTAATAATAATAAAAAAAATAATGTAGTTTTCTCGTTTTTTTTTTAATTTTGCACATTTTTTTTGATAAATCCCCTTTTGGTGCCACTTTTTGAAAAACGTCATCGGTCACCCGGACACTCAACGCTTACAATGAAAATCTATAGTTTTTGTTTTTATTGTTACAAATTCAATTATAATTTATTTTTGGGACTCGAACTGACAACCTCTTGCATGACAGGCTCGCACACTACCCACTCGACCACAGAGGCAATCATATTTCAAAAGTATAAACACCTGCTAAACTTAGGTTAATATTTAAGTCTAGCTACGGGACTTGTTCCAGAGTGACTTGACGTTCCATTTATATCGATTCACTGTCTTTCCCAGCGAAGCCTTTCTTATATATATACTAAACCAAAAATAAAAATAAAATATATTCGTAATACATAATACATGCCTTAGCGGAGTCTTTTTTATATAGACATACTAAACAAACAAAAAAAATATTCGTAGTACATATAATATATAATATTCGTAATAGTGCCATGTTGAACTATGGATGAACTAATGGAGAATAAAAGTAAACGAACAAAAATGTGTTCAGGTAACATTTACCCGGCTTACGTGGAAACACCACATTAATTCTAGCGAACACAAATGAAGCTTAAATTTACTCAGATACATTGGCTGATTAACTAGTACAAATTCAATCCTCAGTCTAGATTGTAAGCTTTTAATATACTTTTGAAATCTGAAATTTGAATCTATTTCTGAAAGGCATGAATTTGAAGTCGTATTGCCAAATTTTCAACTTGGCATTTTCTGAAGGATACCAACTTTTTTTGGGAGCTAATGCTGGCGGATAATAGATTATTATATTATTTGATAGATCCTGGACTCAGCTACAATACTAGAACGAGTCCCAATAACTAGAACGAGCATGCAGTGATGTCTGTTGAAGCTTTTTAGCTGTTAAGATGTTTGGTAATTCTCAATTACTTTATGGTAGATTTTATATAATTCCAATTTTTTTTTCCAAGAATTTGGTTGGACATTTTCTGATAAATTGGCATTAGCATTAACGTAATTCAGCGTATAGAAAATATTAAACAATATAGTTACCTTAATATAAAAACCGCCTAACTCATTTTTTTTAAATCGAGATTTTGGCATTTTTCAATATATTAGATACATCACGAAAATGGTGAATATGTAACCACTTACACGATATATCTTCTTTTCACCATAGACTACGCCCTACTTTTTTTAACACTCCCATTTTCTCAAGTCCTACGACGAGTACGCTTGGTTCAATTGTCACCAAATTTTCTGCAGGATTGTTATCCATGAAAACCACAAATATTATTTGTGTATTTTTTGCCTTCCGTTCCACTGTGCAACATTAGCAAACTAGTTACTTGTAAGACTTTGAAGCATCATTATAACTGCCTTATTTTTCTGCAAAAACTTATTCTAACAAAAAAAAATCACTAAATATTTAATTTAAAATTTTGTTTGGTTTCATATTTCTCATTTCCTCTTGTTGCTTGTGATCCAAATATGAAAATATTCTTTTTATTTACCCATTCACGTTTGCTTTGCAGCAAACATTATTGCTGCCATACTGAAATGTTCAATTAAGTTGTGTTGCTTGTGCGTTTAAAGTTAACATTCATCTATTTATGCAACTCATTGACTGTAATTGCAATTTTTGTTGGTGGTCCTAAGAGCTCAGCACCTTTACTTACTTACTCACTTACTTACTTAATTACTTTGCAGCGAGAGTTTTAAACTAAAAAGCTAAAGTTTTACATTTGCAATATGCAGGCATGAATAGACAAGAATCGTATTCCTTTTTATTTTCTTGTGAGTTTGATGATGCAACAACTAACTAAACCAGCAACTAAAACATCTAAGCGTTCATTCAAGTTGAAGTGTTGTTAATTTGAATTGGTTGCAGCATATCCCTGAAAGAGTTATTTAATTTCGTTGTTTTTATTCTCCTAAGATGATTTTTAGTTTCTTAAAATTTCTTATTTAGTTGTGCAACAAGAACAAAATTTTAATAATTAATTTTTCGCAAACTGTTTGCCAATTTTAAACTTTTTATGGTTGTTGTTAAAACAAAAACTATTTGTATAGCTGGACTTGAAATACAGTTTGCAGGAATACTAGTGTTTGCAGAAAAGTTGCAAAAAGTAAGAATTTATTTTATAAGTTGTTGTTGTTGTTGTTTTTGGCAAAAAGTGTTTCGAATGTGAAATTTATAAATAATTATAATCAGAATCACTATAGTTCAACTAAATCTAATAATGTCTCATTTATAAATAATGTTTTGTACTATTGCCTTGCAATATTTTATGTATTCCGCCATATAAAAAGCAGTAAAGTTATTTACTTTCGGTCAATTTAAATTTATTTGAGAGAAACCAATTATAAGTTTTTTAGTGTTACTAATTTAATTCGAGCTGAAAATTATTACAATAAAAATTAAAATAAAAAAATTTTAATAAAAAAAAAATTAACGACAAACCAATAAATTTTAACTTTTAAACGACGTTTTAAATAACGAACAATTTTTTGTTTTCGAAAAATGGAATAATGGGCCTTATCACGAGTGTCGTATCACGACTTCGACTACGACGATTTTGTATTAGATTAAAGAACATTGAAATATTTTTTCTTTAATCTAGTACAAAATCGTCGTAGTCGTAGTCGAAATACGAAATCTTACATTTTATATTGTCAAAACTGTTTACTTTTCTTGTTTTAAAAAAACTGAATACGTTTTCATATATATGATTTGACTATTAATTATTACATGGTAATAATTATTAATGAGCAAATAACACCAACGTTCATTGTAAATATTCTGCCAAAGACTAGTAGAACGGAACAACTAGCTTTCTTCGAATTTCGCAACAACTTCAGCAGCATCAAAATCCATGTATAAATCTGTCATTTGAGAACCGATTTTCAAAAAAAAAAAATTGTTAAGGGTTCGTCTGGAGTTTGGTTGCATATATTTTTTTCGAAAATCGAAGGAAAGGGGGGGGGGGAAATTTGCTCCCCTCATACATAACTCTTTTTTTGTTTGAAAGAATTTGTACGCAGATTGATCCCATAATCTGTTTACGGAAATCGTAGGGGAAATTGGTCTCCCCCAATTGTGTCATGTGTCACAATAGTTAAAATAGCTTGCAGTTTAGTAGGTTCTACATTTTTTTTTCCAAAATCGAAGGGACATTTTCTCATTCAAATTCATAGTTTAAATTTTTTTATTTCACTTTTTCTAAAATGAATATTTTATTTTTTAAGCGAAATAGTAATTGTTTCTTAAAAACAAAAATTTTAATGAGGTATTTAGGATGCCAAGACACGTTCAGATTATATTGATATGTTCACAAAAGTTTTTCATCTTTACCGTTTGTACTACTTTGCCAAATATTGTTAGCAAAAATTTAGGAGAACCTCTAATTTATTCTAAAAAATTAAAAAAAAAAATGTTTTTCCAAAACACAAAAAAAGTGCACGAAGAAATAATTTTTTTGGCATAAGATGTTGAAAAGATTTGGTCAGTAAACTCTTAGCTACATTATGGCTATACAAAGAAAAATCTGCCTCATAGAATCAAGAAGATTTTCTCTTTTAGGTTTTCTTATAAATTGTAAGCTATAGGGATTTCTTATTGATTTTATTAGGTTGCCTTATTGATTTTTTTTAAAAAAGGGTTTCTTCTTGATTTTATTATGCTATCTTATTGATTTTTTTTAACAAGGTTTTCTTCTTGATTTTATTAGGTTCCCATATGATTATGTGTAAAGCATCTTATTGATTCTTTTTTAATAGGGAAATCTTCTTGATTTTACGAGGTGTCTTGTTATGGCAATTAATGCCTACTGCTAATACTAGGTGTTACCTTCTTTAGGAAAGGGATAGTAAGAGAGAAGATAGGTGGTGAAAGAAGAGATAGGTTCATTCTTTTACACGTTTTTAATAATGCAGTGTTGCAGCGCCTCTGATGTTAAAATGAGGCATATTAATTTTTTGAAGCTTTGTCTTGTAGCCATTTTATTGATTAATTTACTTCGCCGATGATTTTGCTACACAACGAAGGAGGGCGCTCTGATGTTACATTAGGATTAGTATCTGCTGAAGTCGGTATAGTTCAGTGACCAGTGGACTATGCCTTCATCACTTGAACTTCCCTACAACAACTGACACAAAGGGACACTAATGCACATCAGAAAAATCGTGGTGTTGTTATTTAATGACTGTCGGATACAGGGATTGAACCCAGGACCTTCGGTTTTGTAGTCAACGTGCTAACTACTTCAGCCAATGTATAAGAATGTTTGCACAATAATTTCAATGGTTATTCAGGCTGCTTGTTAGCATATTGGTTAGAGTGCTTGTCTATCAGTCAGAAGATTGCTGGTTCAATACTTGGTGAGTTAGTTAGTTAAGAATATAACATAATGTGTATGTATGTATGTATAAATAAATAAAATCTATAATATACTACATACATACATATGTATTATGTATAAGGTATAGAATTTAAATGAAAATACATAAGTACAGAGAATAAAGACGCAATTTTTATTTTTTATTTTTTATGAGGTCGCCTAATAAAACCAAGAAGAAAAAATCAATAAGATAACCTCATAAAAACTAGAAGATTTCTCTTGATTTTTTCAAAAAGGTTTTCCCTATGAAATTAATAAGATTTCCTTATTAAAAAAATACCATAGAGATTCCTTATCAATTTTGTTCTATTTTATGAAGTATTTAGTAGGCACTGTTTTCTCTGTGTATATACATATGTATATCTAAGCACTATCACTAAGTCTGAACTAAGTGTTAGCAAAAGCCTGATGACACCATTTTTTGAGGGTGCACTGATTTTCCAAATCTTTGAAGGCCCATAAAAAATAATTGGTCACCAAAACCGCCAAACTGGGTATATGGTTTTGCTAGCCTTTAGAAGTACTAGCGAACCTTTACTGTCAAGACCACCTGTTTTTCTGTAAGTCTCAATCTGTTGCATAGTGAAATTATTGTTGAAGGGTATAGCTTGTTTCTAGCTATACGAACTAGCTACACAAATATTATATTTTTGATTATTATTTAGGCCACAATAAAAAGAAAATTAATTATTTATTAATGAAAGCAGGCATGTGAATTAAAACTACATATTTGTTGTACGAGTGGCTTTGATCATAAACAAAACGATTTTGTCTTTGCAGGGAACTGTTGTGATGAATTGTTTTGCTTAAAAATAATCTCAAAATAACCTCAGTAATAAAAAAAAATTTTGCACATGTATTTTTATCCTTTTTTTAATCACATACATACATATATATTTTTATCTTTGTGTATTAAGTTTCCCTTTTTCTTTATCTTTCTTTTCAGGTATGTGCTCTGATGTTTCTTGTGAAAGATTTTTTTATCAAAAGTTTTAGCCTTAAACCATGGTAATTATTAATGTATGTATGTAAGCCAAAAATTAAACAGAACTTAACCCATTTCTTTTGAGTAATTTAGTTGAGAAAGAGAGAAAGCAAAAAAAAAACCCTGAAAAGGGGTAAAGAATGAAAATGTAGGAAAATTAAATACAACTCAAGGTCATAATTGCAAAATACACATAAACCTCGCGTAATACTGGTACATACAAGTGTGGAAGCTTTCTTGAGTTTAAGCTTAAGTACTCTTAAGTATCTTTAAATCTTGGTAAAATTTTTTCGTAATATATTTGGAAGTCATGATAAATTTTTAATAAATCAGTTATACGGCCACTAAGTCCTAGTTTACACTAAGCGAGTCTTATTGCTAAGCTGATTAGTTTGTTAGGATAGAGAGAGACGGGGGTAAAAGAAACGTTTCTGTTCCCTCATCTCTCTCTCTCTCCCTCAAACTAATCAGCTTAGCGATAAGACTTGCATAGTGTAAACTAGGACTAATTTAAGTTTGATTGACCATTTTAGCATTGAGATGCCAATGTGTGGTGTAAAAAGTATTTTTTTTATCTGAGAGGGCATAGCTTCCAATTGGTTCCATTGTAAAAACAATAGGAGTGGATACGCCCACAAATTGTTTTTATTTTATTATATGATATTCTAGTTATTTGATTGCTGCAAAACCTAGCAAACACCTTTGCTCCTTGCAATTACACAATTTTAAAGTTTAAAAAAATGGGCGGAGCTACGCCCATTAAAATTTATTATTACACTTCACGTGGTTCTATTTAACCGATTTATATGAAACTTGCCACACAACTTTAGTTCTAAAATAGGGCGGAGTCACGCCCATTACAATTTAATATTCTATTTAAAGTTATTTTAGTTTGCGATTTTTACAAAACTTAACAAACGCCCTGAGCTCTTCAAACACACAATCTTGCATTTAAAAAAATGTGTGGAACCACTCCCATGAGCTTATTTCCAGTTAGGTCCCAGACATTTTATTTTGAAAATGATCTATCAGATCTTCGCATTTAAGTCGGTTTTTTTGATAGAATTATTATGCTGAAATTGAGTAAAAAAAAAGTTGTGTATAATAAGATTTCTTCTTGATTTTATGTGGTTTTCTTATTGATAAAATTAGTAAGATTTACCACATAAAAACAATAAGGAATCTCTATGAAAAAATCTTCGCTTCTTTCTGCTGGGATACCCTTTTAGCCTAAAAACGGTTCATAGAAAAAATCTGCTTGATTCTATGAGGCAGTTTTTTCTCTGTGTATGGAACGCCATAATATCAAACTGAAAATACGTGATCGGATCAACTCGTTATCGAAAGCGACGATTTGAGCCCAGATCTGTCAATATTGTTTTGCATACCCATCAGCAGCGCTTCTATACAATTTTCATTAATGAAATTCTCTCACCTGGACGAACCACACAATCTTATTTCCTCCGAATGACGTGGAATGAAAAAGAAATATGTCACAATAATTCTACCATTAAGATAAATGTAACCTTAAAATTATATGATTATTTTTTTTACTTTATACCTAATTTTATCTCGTAAAATCAACATGTTATATATTTTACCTTGGCATTATGTTCCTGTTCAAATTTACCAAACGAAACAACATTCGTTTTCCTTTTCCACTCTCAAAACTTTTCTACAAATTTTCTAGTTTAAGTAGAAAAGTTATAAGTTACACTTTCGCACTCACAACACATCCGTAGTTTTACTTTTAGTTAAATCTTCCTGATTTTCATTTATTTTCTTTTTCTCTTTAAAATTTTTTTCCATGCTGACTGTATATTTTGTGTTTCTTTTTCTTCTTTTTTTTATTAAAAAGGAAGTAAAAGATTATAAGTAACATCTTGTGAAAATTCCTTAAGTTATTAACATTTATGATCTTATTTCATAACTTGACCAAACGGGTGGTGGCTTGGCACCCACTTTGACACCTTTTTGTGCTCCTCCCCTTACACATCAGTCCACAACTAATGGTGTTTGTGTTAAAGGCAAAACAAAATACATTTTCATTTTTGTTAGTTTCTATGGAAAATTTCCCGAAATCATTAATAACTTTTATTAATAAATGACAAGAATACTAATGTTAAATGTTATTTTCTTTTCATACTTTTAATGCCTCGAAATGAATGCATGCACATAAAGGGCTGGTGAAGAGGAAATGGCATCAAACGAGAAGTTTTAATGCAAAAGATTACTCTATATGTACGAGCTAAATAATAAATGGTTTTTTGGAAGGGGTATTAATTAAGGTTGCAAACGATGGTAATTTCTTAAGCATATGCCTTAAACGGAAATTATACGTATTTTTTCTTTTAAAAAATGTTGAATAAATTTCGTCAAGTTCGGTTGGAAATGTAAAATATTACTTTTAATATACGAACAACTAACTAAATGTAAAAACAGAAATATTAAATGTCCATATCGTTTAAGACACTTTTACATAATTATAAAAGATATTCTTTAGTCCCAAGTCATGCTACACGTTTAGTATGGAAAATGTGTAACTTTTGCATTTGAGCAGCAATTTTTGCTTGGATAATTCTTATTGTTAAGCTTATCACTTTTTCTTCTTTGAACTTTCGTTGGCTTCCTCACAGTGCATGTCTTATTTTTGCCGAAATGTTTTTTATGCATTCATATTGACAGTACATGAAGCTGAGTACTCGTTTCTTTTCCCCTCGTCTCTCTCTCTCTCACTCACACACAAAATTAGCTTAGCAATAAGACTTGCATAGTGCGAACTGGGACTTGTGAATGAGTGAATTAAGTCAAACGGGAAGTACAGAACACTGCGACCAAAGTAGATCTATTGCGACCAAAGTAGATCTATCTGGACCTACTCTCCTGATGAATCTCAGGATTGCCAGTGGGTCCAGAGTTGGCAGTTCCCAATCCTCCAATAGAAGCTTGCCCAATTGGCTATATCTTCTGTGGCATAACCCTTCACAATCATTCAGAATATGCTCTGGAGTTTCATCTTCGTAAACACAGAATCTGCGCAGGCTGTTACTCTCAATGACAAGTTTGTTAAGGTGTTTCTCAGTCTACAATGGCCTGTGAGGAATCCTGTGAGCATTCTTAGATTGTTTTTACTCAGGGACATGAAAGCTATGAAATGATTTTGGTTATACTTTCCAATCATTAGCTTTGCATGTCTCAATCCTGTGAGATTGAGCCAGAGGTGTTCCCTATTACTATTGATCTCCGTCGATATATCTTACCGGATTTTGTCTAATCCGCGTCCAAAAAACGGTTCTGGTCCGATCATGGGTGTACTATCCCCCCATCGGGCCATTTTGTTTGCATTTTGATTTCCTTACACCCCGGCGTGTCCAGGAACCCAGCAGAGTGTGACCTTATTCATGCTGCTTAGCTGATTTAGCCTAATGCGACATTCCGACGCTAACTTAGAGATAAACTCATATGAGCAGAGCGCCTTGATAGCAGCCTGACTATCCGAGCAAATGGCTATTTGTTTTCCTCGGTAGCCCCCTATCAAGATTGAATTGTGCTCATCTCTCAATGGCATAAACTTTGAATTGAAAAATGGTAGGAGATTTTCCCAACGACTCGTGGTAGTTAGTCCTTGGTCCTACAACTCCCACACCAGAACCTGTCGGCCTTCTGGAACCATCAGTGTACCATCTGATGGTGCCAGTTTCAAATGAATACCGGGGTTCTATTTGCCCCCATGCCCTTCTATTGGCCAGAACAGTTTCAAACCTCTTGTCGAAGTCATATACTTTATTAGTCACGTCAGAGGATTGCGCAAGTAGGGGAAATCGTCTTGTCAGGAATGATTGCTCCCATTGGCTAATTAGACAGTGCCTATCTGTACTTTTCCCCGAACTGGGACTTAAGAGCTTCCTTTCTTTAAATATAAATAAAATTGAAAGCAAAATTGAAAGTGTGAGTGCTATGTAATCGATATTTTATACGTTTGAATGGCCTACACATCCATGCCTTTATACATGGTGTTTTTTTACTTTAAGTTGGCAACACGTTTTTAAATGGCGGCCATTCTGTCAGCTGTCAAATTGATTTATGTTTAGTTTGGTTTGGCATTTCAACATGAATAGACTGATGCCTGAACAACAGTTCCAAATTGTGCAAATTCATTTTGAAAATCGTGCACAAAAACTGGATATGTATCCATCCACATTGTGGATATGCCATGATGTACAGGAGCTGTGTTTTCTACAAGACGGTGCAACATGTCACACAGCTCGTGCCACAATTGATTTATTGAAGGAAACGTTTAGTAACCGCATAGTTTCGCGTTTCGGACACGTGAATTGGCCTCCAAGATCGTGCGATCTAACGCCGCTGTACTTTTTTCTGTAAGGATATGTGAAGTCGCTAGTCTACGCCGATAAGCCCGAAACGATTGACCAGTTAGAGAATAACATTCGCCGCTTTATTGACAATATACGGCCACAAATGTTGGAAAAAGTAATCGAAAATTAAACCTCCAGATCAGACTACGCCTGATCCAGCCGTGGCGGTCATATGCCAGAAGTCATATTTAAATTATAATGCCAGAATATTATTTTTCGAATAAATTAAATTTCGTGTCAATTTAAAAAATTCATCTCTGTTTTATTCCATTTGAAATTTCTATACGTCTATAAAAAAAACACCCTATATACATATAAAGTTTAACACTTGCAAGCGTTAGCCGCGTATACGCTGGTTAGCGCGTATCCTAAATGTCTAGTTTTATATGATTACGGCGTATTGCGGGTGAATTTTCCATGGAACATCCATATTCCATCTTTTGATTTCTCTTGCATCGATTATGGGCCTTTTGCAGAGACCCTATCTTTCACGTAGCCCCAAAGAAAAAGGACTAAAGGTGTTAAATCACAAGATCTAGAAATCACACAGCCATAAAAATTTTTAACCCATAACAACTGCTATATTATAATGGGCTTATGGAAACAGCCTGTTTATCTAAAAATTTTGGGATTTATATCCTTAAGTTTTGGATTTCCTTTAAATTGCTTTTTGGTGATAAGAAACTAATACTGAAGCATGTGTATCGAATTTGATTAGTTCTTTTTATATATATTTAATGCTTTTTTGCTAGAAACATTAGTTTATATGTACTTATTGGCAGTTGTGTATTTTAAAAAATAAATATCTCTGCATATGTGTAAAATGTGTGTATAAAAAAAGAAAATGTTATGACACTTTGATGTATTCCATTTCAATATTACATGTGTCGATTTGTAAAGATGACAATAAATTTTCATTCATTTGGAAAGCTCACAGGTGTTGGTGATTATGCTTGTTCGTTCATTTTTTGTAAAACTTTTATTGGTTTGGTTTTTGCTCACACCTGCTGCTCATCAGTGATAATGTGTACGTGATGCGCTTTACACGCGACTGTAATAATTTTTAGGTATCATTAAGATTTGTGTTACAAATAATTTATTGATTTAAGTGTCAAATAATCAATTATCAAATAATGCTTAAGTTCAGCTCCATGACATTATAAAGGAAAAATTGAGTGCCTTTTATTATGCTATATATATATGTTTGCAATGTTGGAAACTAAGGCTGAGCTCACATCTGGCATTTCATGTGTGGTATGTGCCCAAAAAAGCATAACCACTAATTACTAATGAAAAAATTTTTGACTCAGACACTTTTTTATTAAGTTAATAATAGAAAATTTTATAGAATCCAGCCCAGCAAAAAAATAATCGAGACTTAGAAGCCATTGCTTATTAATAAAAGTCTCTGTTGCATTTTTATAGCTTCTTTTTCTGTTTTTGTAGTGTAGTTTAATATAACACAAAAATAAGCGCTTCGGAAGCGTGGAAAAGCACAGTGCATCCCCTCTGCCTTACGAGGATTTTATAACGTAAGCGAATGACGAAATTTAACACAAATACTACTTTAACACAAACTATACTCAAACTCTCAAAGTTTTTTATAGGTCATCCTCTCTCGCTTTCCTGTATACAAATTTGGATGCGAATGAAATTTTTACTTCGAGTTTTGATTTTTGTTTGTTTTTTAATTGAATTGTGTACAAAAATAAATATGTGTTTCGGTAGTTCAGTGGGTAGTGTTCTAGCCTAACATACGGAATTCCTGGGATCGATTCCTGATTCAACGCGCGAACAAAAAGTATTTGATTTGATATTGTATTTAATACATAATAAATATAAAAAGAAAATAAAGTATTGGAAGTTAATCTCTCCAGGTCACTACGGCAGGCATTATTAGTAATTAGTGGTTGCGTTTTTTTGGGCATATGGCACACAGATGTAAACCTAGCCTATTGTTATACCCTGCACAACACACCAAGTTTTGCTAATATCCGACTTCTTCTAAAGATTAATACATTCGCAATGTTATTGTGCAATAATTGATCTTGTGCAATAAAATTGCTTTATATAAGCAGGTGGTACAATATATTGCATAACATCAAATGTTATTGCATAACATAAAATTTTTCAAATCTCCAATCCATTTTCGGCTATCTCGTCTCGCTGCTGAGGTAAATACTGGCCATTTGGGGTATAGAGCTAAATTTCAGTACAAAATCTTAAAATTGATTGCTGATATGTAGACATTTTGATACGTGGTGTTAATATTGTCGAATGCAAATATCTGTGACAATGAGGAAAACGTTTCTTTGTCCAATTCAGCAGCAGAGCACTTTTATTCCCTAATTCTGTTCGACGATTGTATTGTCTTGTCTATGGACGAAAAAAGCCGCTGTTATTATTATTTATTGTCTATGCTAGAAAGTTCGTGTATTTGCTTTAAGATTTTGTTCCAAACATTATATCCAACACATATTTTTTCATATATTTTTCAAACTATTATATAATACTTTAATTTTTTTTATTTTTCATTATCAAAGACAACAACCAATTTTGAAGAAAATTTACATCAGCACAAAATGTAGCATATTTTGATTAAAATCTTTATGAAAATCTATACCGTTTACACCAACGTTTTTTGAAATTTATCAAGATTTTTTTTATCCAAAATAAAACCCCACAACTGAATTGTTTCCAAAACTACAACCAAACAACTGAAATGTGGCCAATTCGCATACTTTTTTAAGCAGACCGTAGCTAATTCACTCACCTTTTGTTGTACAGGGTAGTAAAGAATATATAAAAACATAAGATTTTTATTAGATTTCCTATAAATCTACTGAAAAATTAAATTTCGTTTTGTATGGGAAATCTGGAAAAAAGTAGCTTGATTTAGCTCGAAATCTCAAAAGTACTAGATTTTGCGACAGTGTAAATGCACTGTAAGAGAATTCAAAAACAAGAACTCAAAAGTATTTTCAAATAAAAACGTCCTAAATCATCGTACTGAATTAGGGCATTAATTTTTTTGTTATATCAATTAAATAATTAATTGATTTTTAAGCTACAATGTTTGTTAGTAAATACAATTAATAAAATTGTAAGTTAAAGGAAAATCTGAAAAATATTTTCAATTAAATGTGTCAACAAATAGTTTTTGTAATTTATTAATTTTTTCAACATTTATTTTTGTTAAATTACAAAGTTATTTCAACTAAAGTTATTGTTATATTAACAATGCGAATTGCTGAATTTCCGTACACATTTTGACTATCATAATTGTTATATTATAACAATGTATTTATTTTTTTTTTCACACTAACACAATCCTCAAAACGATTTTTTGCTTGCCTGCGAAAAGAAAAATATTAAATGTCCTTGGCCGGAGTTGAAGCGACAAACTCAGGACTAAGAAACTAACTTGCATACCTCTCAGCTAAAGAGTGACACTTTATAAGATAAGCATATAATGAATACACACAAAACATGATTTCTTATGTTTCTTCTATATAAAGGGTGTTTTTTTAGAGGTATAGAACTTCGAATTGAAATAAAACACAAGAAAATCGTTTTAATGTCCATCAATTTGGCTTTATTGGAAGGATAATTTTATGCCATTAATGTTTAAATATGATTTCGGGCATGTGGCCGCCGCGGCTGGTTCGAATAAAGCTAATTCTACAGGTCCAATTTTCAACCACTTTTTCGAGCATATGGGGCCGTATGTTGGCAATAACGCCACGAATGTTGGCTTCCAAGTCCCCTAACGTTTCTGGTTTGTTGGCGTAGACGAGCGACTTCACATATCCCCAAAGAAAATAATCCAATGGTGTCAAATCACACGATCTTGGTGGCCAATTGACAGGTCCATTCCGCGAAATTATGCGCTCATCGAATGTTTCCTTCAATAAATCGATTGTGACGTGCGCTGTGTGGCATGTAGCGCCGTCTTGTTGGAACCACAACTCATCCACATTCATGCCATCCAATTCGGGAACAAAATAGTCCGTTATCAGCTCCAATTGCTGTGCACGGTGGCGAATCGATTCATTCGGGTCCTCTTCAACACTTTGCTCTACAGCGGCAATTGTTTCTTCGGTGCGCACTGTTCGACGTCTCTGCGGATGCGTATTATCACATAGAGTAAACGTAGTGCGAAAACGATCCATGGTTAACCGAATTAATTGCTCTGATGGACGATTATGTCGACCATAAAATGGACGGAGCTTGCGGTAAACTTCGCGAACTGAACCATTATTTTCGAAATAAATTTGCACGATTTGCAAGCGTTGTTCTTTTGTCAACCTGTTCATGATGAAATGGCAAACCAAACTAAATATTAATCACTTGACAGCTGACAAAATGGCCGCCAGTTAAAAAAGTGATGCCAACTTAAAGTTCTATACCTCAATAAAAAACACCCATTATTATGATATATGTAACAGAGAAACAAGCCGATCGGCTCACAGCCGGCTCAAGAGCCGCTGTCGACTTTCAACGTAACTTCAAGCCGCCGCCGATGCTTGCGGCTAGCCTCGGCTCAATATTGCAGTCGGCTAATTGTTTTTGTAGTGGCAAATTTTTCCAAATCTTACAAATTATGATTTTTTTTTATAAAAATATGTTTAAACATCTTATCAATATCAAAACCAGCGGCTGTCAATGACAGCCGGCTTATGAGCCGCCGCCGACTATTTTTTACTAAGCCGCCGCCACCGACTTTTTAAGGCGGCTTGTTTCTCTGATATGTAATTTAATAAATAATTTTATTGATTAATTTAATTGACTAAAAAAATTTAAATTTGTTATATCAACAATGATGATTGTTAATTTTGAAATTAGATATTGGTCACATATCGATGGTTGGTCACATTTCGATGCTATTTTTTTTTTCTGTGAAGGACAAAGAATTCGGTATTCGGTATTAAATAAATAATATTTAAAAGCTCAATTTTGTAGCATCATTTTCCAGCAGCGCATACAATAAAAAAAAAGATTGCCCTTAAATATTCTTGAAACAGCGTAAAATATCGTTAAGAGATTTAGGAGAATATTATGAATTTTTATGACTTTGAATCGGTTTTAAAACATTAATTGCCTGATAGTACTCAGGCAATAAATAGTGTACCTGCGCAGTAAGTCCACGAAAGAAAAATATCACTGCATTTTACAAAAGGATAATTTACTAAATTCTACAACAAATGCTTGCGGATCACTTCCCCGAGATATAACTCCAATTTCTTTTAAATATTGGAATTTTCGATCTCAATAATATTGTGTAGTAGGGGTGGAAAACTATCGATGGCACTATCGATAGTATCGATAGTTAATTTATTGTGTGACTATCGATGTTTCATTTCTGCAATCGATTAATACTTGAAAACTATCGATATTTTTTAGTCACTATCGATAGTAAATGGTACACCACTAAAGGCAAAAAAATAGATAATGATAATGCTGCTTTTCATAAACAAAAATACCTGGATGACGGTAAATTTCTTTAACTGATCACACTTATTTATCATACAAGTATTTTAGTTTTGTTATTTATTGAACAGACAAATAAAATTCTATTTTATTTTGTTTTGTTTTATTCAAAAATACTTTGTTTTGAACTTTTAGTGTAAATAAATACGTAGATTATACGAGAACCATACAACTTCGATACTATCACGATATTATCGTCGATATATCGATGGTTTTTCTAGCTTTCGATAGTCCTGAAACGATATATCGATAAAGTTTTTCAAACTATCGAAAACTTTCGATAGTGACACTATCGATAGTTTTCCACCTCTATTGTGTAGTCTAGAGGGACATTTAGTAATTCAATTATTTAAATCTCTTTTATTTTGCTGCATCTACGTATACTTGATATTTATTTAATATTAAGCATACGCTTTAGAATAATTTTCCAAACTAGACATGCACTTACATGACGTTTCTAATGTTACTTTCTTTGTTAAATCGTATTATAAAACATTTCGTTTATTATCTGCATAGTCCAACGTCATAAATATTGTTTTTGAAAAGGAGGAGAAAGAAAATAGTGGTAAAGAAATTAAATGGTTGGCGCCGCCACTCCTTTCAGCATAATTGATGAATTTTATAAATTCAAGGAAGTATTTTTCTCCCAAAAAAATATAAAAAGAATTCGTGCCGCCTTAGTTATAATTTTTTTTTATAAATTTAATGGGAAGTATATCATTTTGGAATACTTGTTAAATCAAAAACTTCTACACTGAATCTTATTGGATTTTTTTAAAAAATATTTTCTGATAATTGAGTCTATTTGAATTTATATTATTTTTTTATTACTTACTTAATGCCATTATTTAAACAGCAATTCCTAAAGAAAATGAAAATAATATTACAAAAACGTATAAATATGAATGTTGGCCAGGCAAAAGGAAATCACGAGAAAAATGAAATAAATAATAGTGAAACATACACTGGGGAATGAAACACATAATAATAAAGCGCGTTTTTTGTCATTTATAATGGAAATTGTAAATCATTTAGTATTAACTTTTATGTACCATCACGCTTTCATCTCCCACTAGTGTAGTTCCTGCAGCGGCAACATTTGCTGTGGCAATTTGACCATTCAACAGACAAAATTAAGAACAAAAAATAAATCAGCTAGAAATAACTTTAGAGAGGGACAAAAATAAAAAAGTAGTGATAAGAAGCAAAGTGGAGAGAAAGGAAAATTAAGACATTTTACATTCGAAATAGCGGAATATTAGAAAAGTATTTTTTGTTATTTTTTTCACTAATACAAAATAAATCACTGCAAACGCAATGCTAAAGTTGTGTGACTTTATTAAAAAATAAAAAGGAAAATTCATTTGGAAACTGGCAACGAAAATGTGCTGTTAACGAGGAATAATTTGAAAGAAATTGCAAACTGTTTTAGAGCTTAAGGGGAAATAACATTTTGAAGTCATTTTGAATATTTAAAAACTAACTAAATTAAAAAAGCACAAGAAAAGGATTTGTGACAAAATTTATTAACCTGCGTGTTATACGTATAATTTATGTGTAAAATTTAGAATGTTGCGGATGATGTTGGAAAACACGCTGCACAAACAAAACTAACTCTGTAATTCCATTTGAAAATAAAGCTGTTCGAATTTTACATATCGCTCATTTACTCCAACAAGGTCATAACTCGAAAGGATCTAAATTGGCTGCAAGCGAGTTTAAAGTCTTGAATATACACACAACTGAATGGAAAACAGAAACTTTTATTTTTTTTTACACAATCGGCCCTATTCTGTAAACCGATCGATTTGAAATTACACGATTTTATAAAACTTACTCCGACAATAGAAATGTTTTTTAGATTTTTTTATTATATAGATTCTCAAATATCATATCCGTAAGAAAATTATCGCGTATGATTTGCAACACGTCTGCAGGACCATTATTAATTTTTTTTAAAACGAGAAATTTACTCGGATTCGTATTACAGAACAGGGCCGACTATGAAGAATGATATGATCATTAATTCTGCATCATTAACTCAAAATTTCCATTTGTTTAAGTTATGACATTCTTTTGAGTAAAATAACAATATGTTAATTAGTTGCATATGAAGCAGGGGTAACGCCTGTTTCTACAACCCAGACGGTCGACTTGAGTATAAAATGTATATAGAAAGCACTAATGCCCTAATTTTGTTTGACGATTGTATCGTCTTATATATGGACGAAAAGAAGCCGCAGTTGTGATTCTTTAAAACAAATATTATTTATTGTATATGCTAGAAGGTTTGTGTATTTGCTTTATTATTTAATTCCAAACATTATATCCAACACATATTTTTTCATATATTTTTCAAACTATTGTATACGGCCACGTCACAGAGTTCAATTCCGTTCGGAAACGGAATGCAATCCACCCCATTTTTGTAGGAAATGGTGTCAAAAAAAGAAATCTAAAATGTGAATATTTGTCAGGTGTGTCCAGACTGTTGGATGCGCTGGCATTGTGGGCTAGGGGTCGAGATATTGAGGCGGATTCGATTCCGTTTCCGAACGGAATTGAACTCTGTGACATGGCCGATAATACTTTAATTTAATTTTAGTGTTTTAAAAACATGGCAACAATATTTTTATTTTTCATTATCAACTATTTTTGATGAAAATAATTTAGAGAATTCAAAAACAATAACTCAAAAGTATTTTCAAACAAAATTGTCCTAAATCTTCTTACTGAATTAGGGCATCAGCTTCGTTCTTATCGTGAGTGTAGATTTTTCAAAACAAAATAATTACTAATTTTAATTCACTGTCTTTTGGTGGCTTATGAGATTCGTTTTTACGCCTCAATAAATATAATAGAAAGTAAAATTTATTTTTATTTAAAATTTGCGTGAATTTTTTCGCGTCCTTTTGTATTTCATCATTTATGATTAAATATTGTCATTACTTTAGTGCCTCAAAGCACAACAAAATTTATCCCCTTGACATAAATAATTAATAATAACTAAAATGTTCATTATAAAGTGTAATATTTAATATTATGATTTTATTTTAATTAAAATTGATTTTATTCACTCAACGATCAAGAGAATTGATGTCCTCATGCAGTTAATTCCAAAAAGTTGTGAAATATTTTATACATTTATTAATACACTAAAAAAAATTGTAGTATGCATACATAAATACAATGAATACTAGAAATACTGAAGTATATATCGTCAGCTTAAATGCAAAAAGGCGTAACTAACAAAAAATTCAAAATCCAGTTTTTGAGTGTTTATTATGAATGCCTTTAAACTACATGTTTTGACAAAATTTTATACTTCTGTGACCAAAATTACGCTTTTATTTACAAAACACAAGGTCACTTAACTACAAGTTTGTTAAGTTTTTTATTTGTTTTTTGCTTCTGCTGTAAAATTATATTTTTGTTAGTTACGCCTTTTTGCATTTTAGCTAACGATATACATATTTGACTAATGTCTTTATTCTATTCAAACATTTTGCTTGTTGGTTTTTGGTTAAGCAACATCTATTAGCATTTCGATCCTGCACGTGGAACTCATCAGTACACTTCAACCCTACTGATCAGTTCCATAAGCGGGAAGGAGTCGCATATAGACGTTACTTAACCAAAAAAAAAAAAGCAAGTTCAGAAAAATGAAACACATACATACATATCGCTATTATATTGAAATGCAGACAAATCTCAAAAAAAAAATTTTAAATATATATACATATGTATATAATAACATATATGTGACAGCGCATAGAGAAAGGGACCTAAGGGTAAAAAAATCAATTTTCACTTTTTTTTTTTATGTGGACAACATCTGAGCACCGAATGAGACTGATCCCATGCCCCAAAAGTTTTCCCTGCCAGAGATATGCGTGTTTTATGAAATTAAAGTCGACGATTCTAAGGTTATGTGAAAAAATTTTCGTACTAACAGTGATATTCACGATTTAAAAGAATTCACAATTAATAATTTCAGAAAATAAACCTGGATTCGAAAAAACGCGAGCAAAATTGATATCAAACTCATGGAAACAGCGCGCTGGGTAGAAAACAGTAAAAACCAACTACACAAAACAAAGAGGTAGGGACGACCTACGCGCGTTTTCAAGGTTGACCAACACGTTCTTGACGTTTTCATGAGATGTGTCGCTTTCAAATGAGACCAATACCAACACGCTCAGTGATGGTACACCAAAGATACACGTATTGAAATCTTTAAAATGGCTCTCCTGAACAAAACCGGTTTTTACCCTTAGATCCCTTTCTATTTTGCGCGTCACATATACTGCCTTATGCACTAATTCTGTTCGACGATTGTATCGTCTTGTCTATGGACGAAAAAAGCCGCAGTTGTGATTCTTTAAAACAAATATTATTTATTGTATATGCTAGAAGGTTTGTGTATTTGCTTTATGATTTTGTTCCCAACATTATATCCAACACATATTTTTTTATATATTTTTCAAACTATTGTATAATACACTTTAATTTAATTTTTATGTTTTAAAAACATGGTAATAATATTTATATTTTTCATTAACAAAGACAACAACAATTTTTGAAGAAAATAATTTAGAGAATTCAAAAACAAGAACTCAAAAGCAGTTTCAAACAAAAACGTCCTAAATCTTCTTAGTATTTTTTTCAAAATCGATTCTTGCAATTCCCAAAATTATTTGACAAACGTGAACACCAGAGTACCACCCCTATATGGTGTAGTACGTGTGCTCTTCCATATTTTACCCAAATGACTACTCATCTTCTCAAGAAAATTAAGTTTTCTTAAATCTAATTTATTGGCACAATCAGACATATTTCCATCTACATTCTTTTATAATTTCATAAAATTCATTTTAGAGCAATTTTTCCAAAAAAAAAAAAAAAAAAAATATCTATCTTAATCCAGTTCCAAATATTTGGAATCCTAATCCATTTATCGACTACTGTTAAATAGCTAACAGTGCTCTGTTATGTGCTTAACATGCTGTGTTAGAAATGTTGGTTCCTGTCTCTGATATTTAAATTCGAATTTATCTTCACACACATGATTTTCTTTACCTAAAAAATCAAGGAATAACTTCTTAATTAATTTTCTGGAGTTTGTTAATAATCACTTTCTGAAAAGAGAAAAAGAATACACACTTCTTGATAATTTGTAAGCACAAAAAGGCAGTTCCTCTGGGTTGCTATACAGAAAGGTCAGTAAAAACCATTTACAACGTGTTTATTATGCCTTGATTTGGTTAATAAAAACTTTAATTCTCTAAAAACAAATATATTTTCATATTCACAGCCATAATACAATTTAATTTATTTACGCCAAAAGGGTACAAATAATAAATATATTTTCTTTTAGACTGCTAACAACATTATCTTTCTTTTTAACGGTACTTTTTTATACTTTAAGCTCCCACAATGAAAATTATTTATCTCATGCCAAAAGCTTTTTAGTAACAAATCACGAAAATGCTGCTTCTCTCTCAGTGTAATTTACTTTTATGTTTAAATTATTTTCTTTATAATTGAAAATTGTTTTTCATTAACAATAACACGGCTGAAGTGTTTTTAAACCACGTATTTATATATTGCGTTAAGTAGGATAACGCTTATTAAATTTGTTAACCTTTTCAGAGCTTTTGGAAGGTATTAAAAATGATTTCTGAAATATTTCCTTAAAGTGTTCTGGCCGCATGCACAATTGCTTATTGCAAAAAAAAAAAAATTACTAAAAGTAAAATTTTAACTGAAATTGCACCTACAACCAGGACATTTGCAATTTAAGACAATAATAAGAAAAATTAAAAAAAAATTTTGAGTTATTTCCACACTTATTTTCGAAGCTATTGCCGGCCATACACTACACAAGTTCAGTGCTCAAGTCTGGCACTGCGTAAACTAAGCTCGTGACACACAATATACAAGTAAATTGTGCAGTTTTTATTTTAATGCACCATAATACAGGTGATTCTTTGTATAATTCTAGGAACTCTGTCGAGAATATTTTTTCTACGCTCATTAATTGCTTTGAACTCTTAAAAAATCACGAGACAACTGAGCGTTTGCTAAATACTCTACAAAAGTTCACTGTAGAGTTTTCAAACTTGAGCAAATATCAAAATCGTTTTGATATTTACTCATACACTACACAAACGCACTGTACAGTGCCAGACTTGCGCAGTGAACTTGTGTCGTCATATCCGACGGACTGCAATGTGTAAACAAGTGTTCAAACACACAGCGGTAATTTTTTCGAGAATTTTATAAAAAAAATTATATTTATTGACATTATTAATAAAAATAAAATATTAAAAATTCATTCGCAAATGGGTTAAATTTATTATATTTAATACATTATTATTAATATTCCGTCAGCGGAATTAATGCTGATAATTATCTTTTAATAACAAATATTAATTGTTTACATTCAATATGTTTAAATGTGTAGTGTTCTATTAATTTAAAATAATAAACTTATAAAGGGATTAATAAATGGATTAAATTCATGGTTAGATTGAAAGCGTTACTTTTTTGTGGTAATTTTCATAAATAAACATTCTTTAAATGAATTTATTGGAAGCAGAAATTTTTTTATATATTAGTTATGACAACCAAACAAGCTTAGAATTTTAAACTTTTAGCAGGTCGAAATCATCACGTTATAATATTTTAACATAGTCACCTTTGATCTCCATACGCTTTGTCCAACGTTTCTTAAATTTTTATTCTTTTAAAAAAAGATTTTTAGAGGTCGGCAAAATAGATATGCATTCGCTCTACCCCTCCCATCCTGGGCAGTACAAAACTTTCCATTTTGTATTGCGTAGTAAAGAGGACTAGCTCGGTTTTCCCTGGGGAAGAAGTGGGAAGAAACTTTCCCTTTACCAGTAAAACCACATCATCCACATATTCAACTATCTTCCGTCCGCTCCTGTCAAAACCCATAAGAATTGCGTTAATAGGACACAACCACAATAGATCCCTGGGGATCTACTCTGTATTTCGAAACGAAAGAAAATGCTTTCGAATTTTTATGTTATTGGTATTGCAATTCGAAGCCTATGCTTTCGTTTCGAATTACAAAGTAAGCCCCCCGGGAGGAGTTTTATCACCTCTATTGTAGTTGTATGAACATAGACCTGCCTTTTCGATAGGCATGCTGAGCGCCACTAATGACGCAAGTATCAATTGTATTCCTTAGAGGTGCGCATATAGCTATCTTTTCCGATAGTCAAGCATCTCTTAAGTCTCTCCTTTTATGGGAATTCCATTCCAGGCTAATTTTAGATTGCTTTGATTCATTACAAAAGCTATCCATACGGAACAAGGTTTCCATTTATTGGATACCTGGCCACAGCGGTCATCCAGGGAATGAGGAAGCGGATGAACGTAAGTCGGTCGACTATAATGTCTGTGATCAAAGAAGATGTCACTTCGACCGCTAAGGAGATGTGGCTGTCTTCTTCTGGTTTAAGACAGGCCAAAGCTTTGATGCAGCCATTTACATATAAGTGCATCCTGAACTTCAACAGGAATAATTTACGGCTTGTTACTGGTTTTCTGTCTGGTCACTTTTAACTGAACTATCCTCTGTGGAAAACTAACCAAGTTCGCTCAGCTTTGTGTCGCTTGTGCTTGGAAGAAGAGGAGACGACGACACACATTCTTTGTGAGTGTAACGTATTGTGTGAGAGAAGAAGGCGTGTTTTTCATTCTGATTTTCTGTGTTCAGATGATATTAGGCGGGCTTCTCCAATATCTGAACTGACTTTCATAAGGAGCGTCATACGCAGATTGAATTAATCTAATTCATAGATCTATGGTACAAAAGATCCATCAGGTGTCGCAGTACCGGTCTTTGGACCAGATCTTCCCCCCTTTTCTAATCTTTTCTAACCATGTAGGGCAGATCAATCAGTCGTTCTAATGTTTTCAGAAGAAACGACGAAAGACTGATCGGCCTGAAATCCTTCGGCTTTGAGTGGCTTGTTTGACCCGCTTTGGGTATAAAGATGTCCCTAACCTCTCTTTAACCTTTCGGTATAAACCTCTTAATCAAGCATATCTGAAGGATACTCACCAGAGACAGTAGTACGCGCTCTGGGACATTCTGCAATATGGCCGGAAAATTAACATCTGGGGCCCGCTGAGTTATACGATTCAAAGGTATTTATTGCCCATGCTGCTTTTTTCAATGTTACTATATCGTCCAGTGTTCCCTTTATTTCTGGTTCCGACAAGTAAGTAGTTAAAATTAATCTCCGTTGCTGCCTCTTCTCTTACTTTCCTACAGCCAGGAAAATGAATGTCCTTCAGAACAGAAAGAGTCTCAGAGCTGGATTCCATCCATGAGCCATTCATTCTTTGAATATTTCCAGGAGTCCTAGAGTTTTATATATAAGTAACAGACAGTTTTGTGTAGAATTCAACATGATTGGTAGCTGTTTAAAACAATAAATTTATGTGTGAATCAAACAGTTTTTCGTTAGTAATTAGTGGTTACGATTTCTGGGGCACATGTGACACAATAAAGAATAAATTAGTTATGGTATCGTAGGAATCACAAATATAATAGTTAAAAAAATTTATACACAAAAATTATTTCCATTTTCCAGCCCTGGCTTATAATAAAACCATGTCAATGTCGGGAAACGCTTTTCTGATTTAACTGATTTTCAATACCAATCTAACTGCCACATCAGTCTAATACCGAAGTCTCTAGGTTTTCTGTGGACTTCGGGAAATGGATTTCACGCAGAGACAGATGGACAGACGGAAATCGCTTATTTGACTATTCTATTCGTAAGAACCAACTGCGCAGTTTCTGAAAAGCATGTGAGAACTTTGCGAGCCGAATTGTTATCATCCTGTGAAACACAGAGTGAGCAAGAAAAAAAAAACTATATTTGTTAATATAGTCCGCCTCATCGTGGTTGGAGTTTTTGACTTCAAATTCGACTATTAAACAAACTTCAAAATAATAACAATAATAATTTTTCTCACAAGTTGCAGAAACAAGGCTCAGAATACATGTTTTGCATAGGATCTCATATGAATATTGTGGAACTAAACGGAATCACAAACTTTTATAAACACTAACTATTGGTGAAAGGTATAAAAACGTTTTAGATACGAGGGTGGAAAAATTTTATTTTTCCTTTTAACTGAATACACTTGGTCCACTTAGTGCCAGTTTTGTATCCCTTTAAAAAAATGGGATTTTTCGAGGTGGTAAATGGGAAAAAAGCCATTTGTTTGGTCAATAATTTTATCGTTGGAGCTAAATCTCTTCCCACCGAGCCATTTCTTTAGGTTTGGAAATATGTAGGAAGTAGTCAGTAGGAACTAAATCTTGTGAACAGGGCGGATGAGGAGCAATTTGAAGCTCAATTCATGGATTTTTGCCAGGGAAACTGCACATGTGTTTGTGGTCGATTGTGAGCAAACGCGGCACTGATTTTGCGGAAAGCTTTATCATACCCAAGTAATCATTCAAAATAGAAACCACTGATCCATGTGGGATGCCTATGGCATCAGCAATCTCATGCACTTTTACTCTTCGATCGGCCAACACCATATCGTGGTTTTTTTTCAACATTTTCGAGTGTACTGATATCAATTGGCCGTCCAGAACGTTCAACGTCATTTGTACTTGTACGATCGCAATGAAAGTCAGTAAACCACTTTTCCCCATGGTAATTATCAAGCTTTCCCTCGGTTTGATTGACTGGTTTTTTTTTCGCAAATGACGACACTGGCTCAAAATTTGACAGTAGTCTACTAACAGGTGGTACTTGATGGGAACAGTGTTGCATTTCATATAACTACGAGGGAATTTCGAAAAATCACGGACTTATTGATCTGCCCTCGTATATTTATCAACGAAATCTTTCCTCTTTGCAAAATTAATTGTGGGGAAAAATATTATTCAGGAGAAATACAGGCTATATCTGGGAGTTTTTTTTTCTAGCAAAATAAATAAAGCAACCTTTATAGTGTCATGACTTAATGATGAGAAAGAACTTATTTCAGTTTATAAATGGCCATGAAATTTTGCAAGCTTCCCATTTTCGTCTTCGAAAACGTTCTTGTTTATTTTTATTCTAGTTTTACCTGCCTCTCCTTCCGCATTTGGCTTTATTTGAAAAATTTCTTTAACCTTTTTTTTCTAAATAAAATCATTTTGTTGCAATTTTCTGTGCAGATTTTATGCCAGTTTCCTGCTTTGCGTAACAAGGAAGTGTTTTACAAAGATGTTTTATTTTTCTTTTTCTTCTTCATAGTCTATGTTGTTGTTTTGTGCTTAAAGAAATAAAGGGAATATATTTAAAGGATGTTGTTGATTTGTTTTATATGAAATGTCAAGACGTATAGCATAAAATTGTAAAGTAAGCAGGGTCAAAGACAAGATAAAAATAAATAAATTCAAAGGCAACTTTGTTATGAGTTTCCGGACATGAATCAAGGCTAATGGAATCTATTGTAGCCAGAGGACGAACAAATATATTTCCACCAATAAGCGAAAACATTTCTGCCATCGGTATGAAATTAAATCAAATTCTAAATGCCTTTCCTGCTCCCGTTAACGTTAAGTATTTCGTGAGCAAACCTTTTTCGTATAAATGTTAATTTTCTTGCATCCGCCTTAAATATTCAAGCCAGAAAAATGTCCAGCTAATTTTAAGTGTTTACTAAATGCTTCACAAATACTAATTTACATACAAATGGTACGTACAAAATAAAGATTTCCCTGTCATAAATGTTGCCCCAAGCACTTCCCCGTACCCCACCTCACCCAGCCAACCTTAATTATATTTTCACAGACCTTCTATTAGAATAACAATTTCAACTGTTAAAATAATAATTAAGAAAGAAGCATTTAGACATAGCAACAGGGGCGTAGCTGGCAATATTTTGACACACCTTTTTTCTATTGTTTAATAAGATAATTGCAAATTTGTTCTAATGTTAAATACAAGAGTTTCAGTATGAAAATGGTGCATGTACTCATATGCCTTCCCTGCAAATTGGAAGATTGGTTCATTTTGCTAAAGAAGAAATAATATTTTAAACTCCTTTTTATTGGCATAACCATTAGTTTTCTTTTTTTATATACTGAAATATCTTGACTAGCTTACACTTTGTGCAAATACGTACATAAATATGCACACACAGACGCAATAACACACATACAGACGCACTAACACACGTACAGACACACACACACATTCACTCTAAAACACTTTCGACTGTATAAATATAATATTGTCTTAATAATGTTTGTGTGCATGTTTATTTTTATGTGCATAATTTTTAACGTTTTATAGACTTTAATATGTAAATGTTTTCTCAAGATGATAAAGATGATGATGATAAAATAAATACACAAAAAGAATGACAAACACAGTAAATATTTTGTTTTACGAGGAAGGAATCCTCGATACTCTTATAATTTTACAGTGGCTAAGTTTTATGAAAGTAAAACCTTCTATATTATGTATATATATATATGTTCCTTTAACTCCCACTGGAGCATAGGGCGCCATATCTTAGGCGGTATAACCTTCAGAACTGTGCAGAGGAAATTCCATCGCAAAACCCTGAGTCCGTAAAGGAGGAGGGATGGAGTGTCGGTGAACCCTGAATGGCCTAAGAGCGTCTCAGGAACTAGGAGCAATGAGAACACTGAATTCTCTGAAACTCTGGCTCCAAAATTACAGCACGTTTGGGTGCTCAGATAGCAGCCCTATCAGCAAACTTGGGAATGAAGGTTAGCAACCTACGTTACCTGAAATAAAATTGCTACCGAATCGCTAAAATCTTATGGATAAATTTTATGAGGAAATATTGGGCACTAATTTTTTGAATTACATTTTTAATTCAAATAACTTATTGTACTTGATATAAAAATAAAATTCCTTTATAGGGCATTCATTTACATCAGCACAAAATCTAGCATATTTTGGTTAAAGTCTTTATGAAAATCTGTACCGTTTACACCACCTTTTTTGACATTTATCAAGATTTTTTTTATCCAAAACTACAACCAAATAATTGCAATGTAGCCAATTCCCACACTTTTTTGAGTATACCGTAGCTAATTCACTCACCTTTTGTTGTACAGGGTAGTAAAGAATAAATAAAGCCATTAGATTTTTATTAGATTTCCTACAAATCTAGTGAAAAATTAGATTTCGTTTTGTATGGGGAGTCTGGAAAAAAGCAGTTTGATTCAGCTCGAAATCTCGAAACTATTAGATTTCGAGATAGTGTAAATGCCCCATTAAGAAGACTTAAAAAACAACATTTGTAAAAAGTATCAGACGAGTATAAAAAAAAAACTTTTTAAAAACTTCCTCTTCTAAAAGAATTTTTTGACAAAGCATCTTTTAAAAAAGTACCTTCTAAAAAATTTTAATTTTGAAAAAGTTGCTGTTATTGAAATTAAATTTTTTAAACAAATTGCTTTAAAAAAATTTTCTTAAAAAGAGTTGCTTTTAAGCGAAGTTCCTTTAGTTCAAACGAACAGTTGGAAAAATTACATTTTGGATAAAGTGTGTTTGAAAAAAAAAATTCCTGCTGTTAAAAGTATTTTATATAAAAAATCTATTTAAAATTTAAAAAGTATTTTTAAAATCAGTTTCTGAAAATTTATTCAATAATTGCTTTTGGAACACAATTTCTTTACGACAAGTGAAAGTTTAAAAGAAAATTATCTCTGATTTGGAACGATTTTGTTGGGAAATAGATTTTTGTTGGGTAAGAAAAAGTACCTTTTTAATACTGAAGAACGAAACCTTAAAACCTTATCTTTCTTAATTCTTCTAGGAAATTTTTTTCCCTAAAAAACGACGTTACAGGAAGTAACTTTTAAGAAAAAGTATTTTCGAAGAAAATGTAAGACTACGTTTTGAGAAAAAGTACATTGAAAGAAGTCAAAAAAATCTGAAGTCAAAAATATCTTGACGTATCGGCATAGATTAGGATGTTATAAAATTGTACTGAGGACGGCAAATCGTTGATGTAAAGTTAGAAAAAAATAGGTCCAAGATGACTGCCCTGCGGAACACCGGATTTAACATGAATTTTTTTTAGAGAAAATTAATAAAGCGTTTACGTTGATGTCGACTTTCTAGATACGATTCTATCCAAGTCAGAGTTCTATTTGAGAAATCCATTGTATGTAATTTCTTCAATTAAAGACCATGATTAACTCTATCAAATGCCTTCCTAAAATCAGTGTAAATAACATCTGTATATTTTCCATTAGTGTAGGTAGCCATTATTAATTATCGTAGTTAAATGCAGCAGGTTAGTTGAAGTAGAACGTCCTTTATGAAACCCATGTTGAGATGGTGTCAGTAAAGTTGAAATTTGGTGACAAAGATGCTTACAAATACATACATTGTTTGAAAAGCTTAGAGATATAACTTAGCTTGGCAATAACTCAATAATTGTTTACCTTCGACTTCAGCCTGATTTAAACAATGATATTATAAATGACAATTTGCATAGTTTTGGAAAATATCCACACTTAATTGACATGTTGAAAAGAATTGTGAGAGGGTACGACAAAGAAAGAAAGAGTAAATTTTAAGAAAAAGTACTTTTTAAGAAAAAAAAATAGCTTTTGAAAAGGAGTAGCTTTTGGAGGAAAGTGCCTTGGAGCAAAAAGTACCTTTTAAGAAAAAGTATACTTTTGAGAAAAAGTACATCTGAAGAAAGAGTACTTTTTAAGAAAATGTACATCTTAAAAAAAGCACGTTCTAAGAAAATTACCTTTATGAACAAGGACCTTTTCAGGAAAAGAGCATACATAAATATGTATGCATATTTTAAAAGTTACATGCAAAGAAAAATTACTGTTCAAGAAAATGTACCGTCTAAGAAAATGTACCAATTAGGAAGAAGTAGCTTTTAAGAAAAAGTACCTTTTGCGAAAAAGTACCTTTAAAAAAAATACCAATTAGGAAGAAGAAGCTATTAAGAAAAAGTACCTTTTAAGAAAAAGTACTATTTAAGAAAAACTCTCTTTAAGAAAAAGTACATTATAAAAAAAAGATCTTTTACGAAAAAGTACCTTTTAAGTGAAAGTATATCTTAAAAAAAAGTATTTTTTAAGAAAAAGTATACTTTGGACAAAAAGTACGTTTGAAGTAAGAGTATGTTTTAAGAAAAAGTACATTTTAAAAAAAGAACGTTCTAAGAAAATTGCCTTTATGAACAAGGACCTTTTCAGGAAAAGAGCATACATATGTATGCATATTTTAAAAGTTACATTCAAAGAAAAATTATTGTTCAAGAAAATGTACCTTCTAAGAAAATGTACCAATTAGGAAGAAGTTGCTTTTAAGTAAACTAACTTTTAAGAAAAAGTACCTTTTACGAAAAAGTACCTTTTAAGAAAAAATACCAATTAGGAAGAAGTACCTTTTAAGAAAAAGTATCTTTTAAGAAAAATTATATTTTAAGAAAAAGTATCTTTTAAGAAAAAGTACCTTAAGAAAAAATACCTTTTAAGAAAAAGTATCTCTTAAAAAATAGTAATTTTTAAGAAAAAGTAAATTTTTTAGAAGGAAGTACATTTTTAAGAAAAGGAAGAAAGAGAAAAAGCATCTTTTAAGAAAAAGTACCTTTGAAAAAAAGTAAATCTTACGAAAAAGGAATCTTTTGAGAAAATTTACATTTGCATAAAGAGTATCTTTTAAGAAAAAAGTACCTTTCAAGTAAAAGTAGCTTTGAAATAAAAGTACCTTTTAAAGAAAATTTAGTTATTTTTAGTGGAAGGTACGTCTAAAGAAAAAGTACGTTAAAGTAAAAAGTACGTTTTAAGATAAAGTACCTTTCGAGGAAAAGTACTTTTCAAGGAAATGGTACGTTGAGCGAAAGTGCTTTTGAAGAAAAGGATATACATTTATATCTTTTGCGAAAAAAGAAAAGAGAGTATCTTTTAAGAAAAAAAAGAGAGAATATCTTTTAAGAAAAAGTACCTCAAGGGTACCTTTGCCTTTTAAGAAAAAAATACATATTTTAAAAAACGTTCTAAGAATAAGCAACTTTGAGAATAAGCTTTTGAGAGAAAGTTCTTTTCAGTAATTTAAAAACATATCTTTATCAATTAATTTATTTTATTTTATTTGTTTACTTTACAAAATAACAAAATGAATTAATTTAATTTGTTTTTTTTTCGTTTCAGGTAAATTTATAAATTTAAATGTGTATACAAAAATGAGTAAGTGAAAAAAACTTGTGGTTTTCTTCCCTAAATAAGGAAAAAAAATTTTTGATCTATCAGAGAGAAAGAATGAGTTGAAAGTTATAAGCAGGGATTACTTAGGAGATTGAGGCCATCTTAATTCTTTTGAATGTGACCACTAAATAGGAATTTTGATTCAAATTATAATTTGATTTGATTTCATTAGAAAAGAAAACGATACAAATCCGCTGGAAAGCACTGAATAATATATTTTTAGCATTCTTAATAAAAATATTTTTATTTTCTGAAAAAGCTACACTACGTTGCACAGTGTCGTGAGTTCATATAATGAGCGGCCAAAAATAGAAGGGGTTATCGTAAAGAAATGAAATTTGCAACACACGCTTTAATTGGTAAAATATAATCACACATAAAATTTGGCCATTCAATTTTCAAGGATTCGTGCCCTTCCCATATATCCTGAAATAACAAATTACCATAACAGAGAGAAAAATAATTGTAACTCAATGAAATTGTGTATAGACACTAATTTTAACATATTTAATGCTTCGTAAAAATTTCGGTCAATTCAGAGAAAGGATACGCATACCTCAAAGGTGTCCTTTTTCAAAAATGTGAAACAAAAAAATTTTCTTCACTTATAGTGAGCTAAATGTTTAACTAGACGCAATATAGACAATAGACACCTACAATTTGGCTATTTCAATTTAAAGGACACACATTAGTCCTGGAAGTAAAGAACATACTGAAAATATACAAATTATAACTTGAAAAATATTGTAAAAACAAATTGTAAGGGGGGAAAAAAGGTGGACAAGAACACAAAAAATTTGCAATCTAGTTACTTGTAGATATATAATGTGAAAGTATGAAAAATTTATTTTTGTATATTTTTTTAACTCCTACTTTTTTCATCCACAGATGTCTTTCTTTCCATTTACATTATAAGCAAGGGCTATGCTATGTGCATATGAGTTACAAAATATAGAAAAAATATATTGCAACCATATTATAACAATATTCCCCTTATGTTTTATTAAAAGTTGTAGTGAAATTTTTAAAAAAATTTTAATTAACTAAAGTACCATATTTTCAAATAGTTGAATACTGGCTCAAAACCGTTGCATTTGAATCGTCAAAACTTTTAAAAAAATAAAACTTTTTTAAAAAATTCCTTTTTTATTTTACTTAATTAGAATATTGCACATGCAACAAAGTAATTTGTTCGTTTTAATTTAAAACCAATTTTTTCATTTTTGGCCACCTTCGCGACAGTGTGCGTTGTAGCGAAATATCGCAAAAATAAAAAATTATCATTTGGGACCTAAAGCTTAAATAAATTCTAAATAAATAATAAAAGGTCGAATAATAGTATTTTTATATTCTTAATAAAAAATTATTCGAATAACTATATAAACGAAATCGATATAGTGTTTTACTATTTAAAAAAAAAAAATTAAAAACGTTGTAAAAACTGTTGAATTTTGAACCCAAATGAGTGGAAAACTTCTTCATTTCTTTTTCAAACTTATTCTTTAATTTGCCTGTAGACTTGACTTGACTATAATTAAGATCCATGGTTAAATTAGGGTTACTTTTAATTAAAAATTTTTAATATATAATTTATTCAAGTTAATTTTAAGGATACCTTCCTCGTAACATTTTAAGGCAACATTCTTTAGATGCCTCTCAAGAGCCTGATTAATTTGGTTTTTTTTGTTGCTTTGCTGCTGAATTACATTTTCTTTCCATTTATTTTTCCATTATTACTTTTTCGTTCTTTATTTTCCTCACAATTTTTCTATTTATTTATTTTCTCATTTTGTACTTTAGCGCCATTTATTTGCCTCGGGGCGTCAAAATATAGATGAGGGTCATATGAAATACATTCTGTTGTGTGTTGTAATGAACTTGAGTGTGAGATGCAGAAGAAAATAATAAATAAATTAACAAAAATAATAACTAAATAAGAAAGCTAGAGTTAAAGTAAATTAATTACTTGAGAAGAAATCTTAATGAATTTTTAAGCAATTTTTTTAGTAGTTGTTAAATATTCTTTTAATGTTAATTGAAAGGAAAATGTAGCAAAAGAAAATACAGGTAGGAAACTAACCAAAAGAGAAAAGATATTAATCTCAAAATATCGTTTATCATTTTAGAAATTCAATTGCAAAGAAGACTGAGTTTTTGTTTCGTTTTATTTTGTTTGGAGTTTTATGTGTTCTTTGAGTGAAAAAAAGAGAAAAGTGCTTGTTGCAATAGCCCAACTCACAGTCTTGTGCAAACGGTCTTGCATCGTTGCATGTGCAAAATGGTATAGTAAATTAATACTCACCACTAAGAAATGTTAAGTGGTGAGTATCAATATACTAGACAATTTTGCATATGCTACGATGCAAGACCATTTGCACAAGATTGTGAATTGGGCTAATATGTATAAATTTTTCATTTTTTTTTTTTTTTTTTAACTTTATCGTCAGGTATTCGTATCCATGTATGTGGGTATCTGAGGGTCTCTTCTTTTCATTGCATACACATACTTATATGAATTTTGTATTTTACAAATGTTATAGTTCACATTGTTTGATAAATCATTTGTCAAAATAACATCAACTCATAAGTACAAAATGACAGAATGATGATGACTGGCAGACAGATGAATGGTATATTTAGTTAGCTGTTCTCGTATGGTAGACAAAAAGGGACAAACGTTTTTTTTTCTTCCTTTTACTACGATACTTCATAAGCAAAGTTTTGTTGAGCAGTTAATGAAAAAAAAAATAAAGTTCTATCTCTTGACTATGCCAGTCTTAAATGTTATTGGGAAGGCACTTTATTCTTTCAGATAATCCTTAAATTTAAAAGTTGCTTTTGAATGTCTTTATACTACATAATCTAGAACAATAAATCTTTTAAATGGCACATTAAGACTTGAGCCTTTACATCTCTTAGGCTATGTATAAAGGGGCTGGTGGGGGGAAAATAACAAAGAAAATTGGTTAGTTCAAAAGAAGCACACTGATTTATTTGCTCAATATCGATAAAGTATCCGATTTTTTAAGAATTTATACCAGCTAAGATTTTGTGCTAACTTTTTTTCAATAGAAAGTGCAGCAGCGCATACTTTGTACAACAGAATTCTCATTTGATTAGTTTAAAAAAATAATTTAAGCAATTTAAGTATATCTATATCGATCCCTGATCACCTGATACAGAATTCGCTTTGTGCTCATACTTCTGCTTCTGAAAATTCAAGAGTCGCAGTCGAAGTTAACACAATAAACAACCAACAAATACACAACGAAGAGCTTCAGCTGTGGACATGCTCTACAAGTTTTCTGTTTGTCTGAATGCTGCTTTAAGTAAATTCAGAAGTTAAAGTAGTTCACCCAGAGAAAAAACAGCTTAAAATCAATGAAAACCATATTGAATCAATAAAAAACATTAACGAAAGTCTAGTCATGTTGAAATTTCTTATTTAAAAATGGGAAAATATTAATTTACAATATTAATTTATTAATTTTATTTATTTTTAAGTATCTCAATATTCATTTTCTGTTACGCGTTCTTATTTTTAAGTTGTAGCTTTTCCCTGAGTGTATAGATATTGTGCGTTTTTTTTTTTGATTTTGCAGTTTCAATTGCTCGATGGAAGAAATGTTGTTGTTATTTCAGATGCAGAAATTGTTAGATAGTTAGATAGTTTCAAAGAGGCAGAAACTTCTCGCTATCCCTTTATGTGCTAATATATTTGAAAAAGTGTTCTTTCCTAAACTCAGATCTATTTATGTTTCGAATTCCAATGGGGGCAAGCGATTTCCTCTACTAGCGCAACCCTCTGACGTGATGAATAAAGTGTATAACTTCGACAAGAGGTTTGAAACAGTTCTGGCCAATAGAAAATGAAGGGCGGATTGGGGAAATAGCACCCCGGTATTCGTTTGCAAATGGCACCATTAAGTGGCACACTGATGATTCCAGAAAGCCGGCAGGTTCTGATATGGAAGTCGTAGGACTAGATCTATCTGTGTTTTGAATTTTATGAAAGTCGGATATATAGTTTCAAAGGGGAAGAATTTTCCCCCACCTCCGCTCGTGGTCCTACTGTTGAAAAAAATGTATAGCCTATGTCTTCTATTAGGGTCTGGTCTATCTATGTTTTGAAATTCTTCAAAATTGGTTAGATAGTTTCTGAGGGACAGAAATTTCCTCCTACCACCCCTCGTGACCTAAGTTTTAAAAAACATGGAACCTATGTGTCCTTCTAGACCTAGATCTGTCTATGTTCTAGATCTACGATTTCATCAAAATCGGTTCCGGGGCTTAACCGTTAAAGCGCAAGAAACAAACAATAATAAACTTATTTTCTGGCGTAAAAGAGGCATTCTAGGGGGGTTACTGACCCCCACCCCCCAAAGAATTGCTGTTGCCCCCCTAGAATTATAAAAAATTGCATGTAATTGTCTATTTTAATATTACTCATGAAAATCACTAGTCATAATGCTCCCCCAGAGAAAAATTTTTAGCTACGCCAATGGTTAGCAGAGACACCTTAGGCTATCACTGCCACGAACTACTTATCCAAGGCATGCACCTTTTAGTAAAGACACAAACAGTATTGGATATTCGATAAAAACTAGCCAAAAAATTTCCAAATTCTCTGGAGTTCCCTGGCACTTCCCCGGATAATTACGGCAACACTGAAAATCTAAAACATCCGCAGTCGGAGAACCATTATGCAGCAGCCTGTTGCCTTGTAGTCGTAATACATCCAGACTTGCTTAATGAATAACAAACTAATTTATTTTTTTATTCGTATGCTTGGTAATTTTAATATATATGTATATGCAGAACGCCTTATACATACACACTACACTTACAACATTTGTAATATCTGCACTAGCAGTTAACAATGACAAGTGAATATATTTTACCTTATAGAATCATTGAGTACCTTGTAAGGAAGTTTGCGGACCGCTGACTTTTTGTTGCCATTTTATTTATTTATGTTTTTTGTCTTGTATCCTTTCATCAAATGAAGTCTTATGATTCTCGTTTGTTTATTTGGTAAATCGTTTTTCTTTTCCTTGTTGCTTTTTTACTTTCAATTCTTTTGATTTTACATTTTGTGCAATGAACCAGCAAAGTAAAGCAGAATAAACTAGATAGATTGTATTTGTTTTGTGTAAAAACCGGATACAGGTACTAAAATACTGCAAGCATACTTTTATTATTTTATTTGTTAAGAAAAATACATACATACATACATACACACATAGATATTTTTCTATGCATGACCAAATAGATGCAACAAACAATTGCACATATGTCACTGGTAAATAAATTTTAGTAAATAGACACAATTTTGTTTAATTGAAATGCAATATAGTAACATATTATACAGATAATTTGTAGTTATTCAGTTTATGTAAATCTATGTTTGCCTAGTGACATCAATAAAAGGAATGTCATTGCAAGACCTTTTGTATAAGGGTCTAATTTGGGGTAACTATTAGAAGGGGTTAGAAGATTCGAGGATAGCAAATACAAAGTTAAAGGTTTTTGCACTTATAACATACGACGGCGGTTCGGAAACTTAGCCTAGAAAGCGCGGTATAAACAGAAAAAAGTTAAGTGTTTTGGAAACTTCCATCTCTGCTATGAACACATGTTAAGTTTTGTTTCGATCTGGCAACTCCTTCAGACAGAAACAGGTGTTCACAAAAGACGCATCCGCGATTTTTTAACAATGGAAAAATTAGAAATGCGTGGTGTCATTAAATATTTACATAAAAAAGGTTTATCGGGACAAGAAATTCATAATGATATGGTGAATGTGTTAGGTGAAGATAAAGTGCTCCTTCATATGCAACAGTAAAAAATTGGGTTGCTGAATTTAAACGTGGTCGTACAAGCATTGAAGATGAACCACGTAGTGGACGTCCAAAAACAGCAACAACAACAGAAATTGTAGCCAAAGTGCATGATATGGTATTAAATGATCGACGAATAAAAGTGCGTAAAATAGCTAATATCATGGGCATCTCAAATGATCGAGTCCATTTAATATTGCATGAAGAACTACAGATGAAAAAGCTTTCTGCAAGATGAGTGCCGCATTTGTTAACAGTCGACCAAAAACGCATAAGAATGAATATTTCTCAAGCTTGTTTGGATCGTTTTAAGCGAAATAAAATGGATTTTAAGCGTCGTTTCATAACTGTTGATGAGACATGGATCCACCACTATACTCCAGAGACAAAAGAACAATCCAAACAATGGACTGAAGCTGGAGGAAGTGCCCCAAAGAAGGCAAAAACAATTCAATCGGCTGGTAAAGGTTATGGCAACGGTTTTTTGGGACTTCAAAGGTATTTTATTGATTGACTATCTGCAAAAGGGTAAAACAATAAATTCAGAGTACAATTGCAACCTTTTGGATCAATTAAATGTACAAATTCGAGAAAAATGTCCTGGCTTACAACACAAAAAAATAATTTTTCATCAAGACAACGCACCAGCGCACAAGAGTGTTTTAACAATGGCTAAAATCAACGAATTTTTTTTTTTTTTTTTTTTTTTAAGAACAAACACAACCCGCAAAGCTATTAGCTTGTCTGCGGAAAACACCCAAGGTCTATGGTTGGAATCGAACCCACGACCTCTGGACTGAGAGGCTAGCATCGCTACCACTCAGCCACAGGGGTACCCTGTGGTACCCCTGTTTTTGGCAAGCGTTTTACCTCAAATGAAGATGCAATTACAGTTGTAAACCACTATTTTGAAGACCTTGAGGAAAACTATTTTAATCAAGGGATAGAATTGCTAGAAAAGCGTTGGACTAAGTGTATTGAAGTTTCAGGAGATTATATTGAAAAAAAAATATTTTTGAAAAACTAACTATTCTCTTTCATTGATAGGCTAAGAAGTTTCCGATCCGCCCTCGTATGCCTGAAAATTGGTAGTTGAAAAAGTTTTATAGTAACTAAACTTTGAATGGCACCAAAACAGAGTAAAATCTTTTGGAAGGCTGTATCAAATAAATATTGAGTCACAAAGCTTCCACTTAACTTGCACATACATATCGTTACCGTAATACATAAAGGCATTAATTCATAATAATTTTTTTTTGAAATCGAGATTTTTTGGCTTTTTTCGATACATGAGATCACTGCTGGCCACCGAGGGAAATGTATTCGTGTATTCTTCAAGCTCTTCAGGTACACTTTCATTTATCCAGATATCTTGTATTAAGGAAAAAAAGAGTTGGACACTGGCCTCAGGATATATTTTCAGAAGTTCCGACGATATGTTATCATTACCTGGACTTGTGTTGTTCTTGAGGGTCTTAATAATATCAGTTACTGTTGAGGTAGAAGTGTATATGTTTTGTATATTTTCATGGGTGGTACAGTTACATATACTCGTTGACTCGTCATAGTTTTGCCTCGGGATAGCATTGAGGAATAATACTCGGCCCATAGATCGCGCTGTTCGTGTTTAGGCGTTATGAGTAGGCCATCATCATTTCTAAGAGGGTTCCCAGATATGTTGGGCTTTTTTTGGTAAGCCAACATGTGCCTTAGCAGCCTCAGTAATTATACGTTTAGTGGTTCGGCAACTTTTCCGTTGTCAATATGGTGTTGATGCAAGGGATTGTTGGAATGCAGTAATATAGTTTGAAGCTACTTTGGGGGTTCTAAGTCTGCTTAAGTCGAATTTCTTCTGGGTTTTTTGGAAATTCTTGTTGACTGCAGTCAATTTTATGCGAGCACTTGCTATAATTAGATAGTGACCACTTGCGATGTCAGCACCTCTTTTCCATCTTACATCAAGAAGAGCCCTGCGCCATTTCCGGCTGATTGTGATGGGATCATGTTCTCAATTACGTGGTCTGGAGATACCCATGTTACTTTAGGGGCAGGTTTGTGGGGAAATAGGGAACCACCAATCACGAGGTTGTTTGCTATAGACATGTTTACAAAAAATTCGCCGTTTTCTGTTCTTCTCCCCAGTGCATGCGTATTCATTATGTTCTCCAAGTTTCTGTTGTCAGGTCCAATTAAAGCATTAAAATCGCCCAATAGAACTAGTATATCGCCTTTGTTTGAGGACGATATTGCGTGGTCAAGAAGGCTGTAGAATTCTTCTTTGACAGTATAGTCTGAGACGTTCACAGGTTCCAAGTGTTACTGCGATTATTCTATCGGAATATGGTTTCCAACTTATCATAGCTTTGTGGGATTCTTTGGGCAGCAGGAGGCCAACTCCAGATCTTGTTTCATTTGATGGTTTACCGGAGTAGAGAAGATAAAGTCCCTCGATTGTCATTGTTTCACCAAAATCTGGCAAGCGAATTTCATTTAGCCCCAGGAGTAGTAGGCTGGAGTTCCTAAATTCTTTGCAGTCGTAAGCTAATCGCGATGGTGCTAAAAGAGTTCTTACGTTCTAGGTTCCAAATCAAGTTCGTTTTTTCATGCTGAAGGTCGTCATCATTAATTTAGATCGTTTTAGTATTTCTTTTTTTCAGTTTCTGTAATCGTTTTTATTTGGTATGTAGTAGCGATTAGACCACCGGATGCTGGTACTGGGGCTGCCAGTATGCCTCCAGGCCGACGTTCGACAAAGCGGTCACCAAGTCCCTTCTGGACAGTGAGTGAGGTTGCTAATTGGAAAGGAGTGGCCCTGTATATAAATACACGTTTTATTTGTATTCGCTTCACTTTCCCATTAGACCCCCATTCATTTGTGTAAGAAGCCGGTTAAAGTTCAGTACTCTGGTGCCACTTTGACCGAGAGTGCATTAAATGTTCTTCTATCGATATATACAAAAAAAAAATCGATTAAAAAAGGAAAAACTATTTAGGGCCTTTCTATATTAAGGTAACGATATGTATACTCAAAATTTACATAACTCAAGTCCCTTTTCACAATGTATGATTAAGAGATAACATTAAATTTACCTGGCAGTTCTTCTCACAAAACTTGCCGTTAAAGTCCCTGTTAGCTTTTAATTGTACAATGTACAAGCGCCCTCCAATGCATTCTTTTCATAACTACTTTTCGTGGCAAATAAACTTTATTCGAATGCATGAACCATATTAATTTTTCGCACAAACTTCTGAAAGCTTTAAACTTTTAGCAATAAATAGTGTGTGATGGGTTTCATAGGTTACTCCGAAAGCTTTCGTTCGCATCCTAGAAAAATGTTTTTGGCGACATCTTAAAAGAAATTTTAAATTTAACCATGTGGTTTGTGGCTTAAAAACACTTTTTATCTTTTCGTTATTAATAGATTTAAGAAAAATTTTTCCGAGTTTAACAGCAGCCTTTTTCTTTTCCCACTTTGTCTAGTTTATAAACAATGACGCTTAAAATTTCATTTTTATACAATGCTCTAAAGCTTTTATCGTCTATTCCATTTTGACGAAAAAGAGCTTTTTTCGTATTATCAAAAATACATAGAAAGACTGAAAGCTCTTATTTTTTGTCACTCACATGAAAGTGATTCAATTCCTGCAGAAAATTAGGCGTTAATTGTGTCAAAGCTACAAAGAGTGTTTTTTTTATAGAGAGACACAAGTTCAAATCATAATAAAACAAGGAAATATATTTTTAAACGGGCTATATTGGAGAGAAAATTTGATGAAATTAATCTTTAAATATGATTTCTACCATGTGCCCACCGTGGCTGGTGCGTAGAAGACGCAATCTGGAACACCAATTTTAAACAGCTTTCGCAGCATAAATTTCGCCGATAAGTCTTCGAATGTTGATTTTCAGGTGTTTAATTGTTTGTGGCTTATCGACGTAGACAAGTGACTAAACATAACCCCAAAGAAAATAATATAATGGGGTTAAATCACACGATCTTCGTGGCCAATTAATTGGGCCATTACGTGAAATTATTTTTTCATCAACAGTTTCTTTGATTGTAGCGTCCCCTGTGTGGCACGTGGCTCCGTCCTGTTGGAACCACATATCAGCAAGATTAATGCCACGTTCTTTAGCAGTGTTGCCGTTTGAAAAAAAATTTTCCGACCAAAATTTTCCCAAAATCCGACCAAAATCGCCTGCTTCCGACCAAATTTGAAAATTTAATTAATATTTGTGTTTTTTGATGTACATTTTATTTAATATTTAAGTAAAATAAAAATTTCAGATATAACATATTTGCATTAAAGAATTCAGGCATGTAAATTAATATTTATGTAATGTAATTAATAATTAAATACATTAAAATTGTAAATTATACGAAAAAATTTTTATTCAGTCTTTTTAACATATGTTGTTTTCATTTACTTATGTTATAATTCAAGCATGTATTAAATATATCACATTAAAAATAAAAAGTTAAAGTTCTTGATTTTACATTCATAAGGGCGAAAAAGCATAACAAATCGCTGTCACTAAAGCGGCCCTTACACTACAATATCATGCACGCACAATCAAGCTATTGAGCAATCATGTTCGAACCACATACCAGCAAGCTGGTACAATATTCACTTTTTAAAAAAATTAAAGAAGGGTTGTTATAAATAGTGACACAGTTTTTGCTGCAATTTTTATTGATATTTTGTTAATATTAGCAGCTATGCATAACTAAAGTGCTCAAATTCCATTTTCCATTGAAACAAATTATTTTTTAACAAATTACGATTTTTAGATGCATATTTACTTCTTGAGAACTTTACTCAACTGAGCTAATTTCACCATACACAATACCAGCAAGCTGGTATCATCAGCAAAATATCAAACTCTGTTTGACATCACTACAGCAAAACGTACAATCACACAAAATGCCCATACACGACCCAACCGCTGGCACAAACACTTGATTGCGCATGCATGCTGTTGTAGTGTACTTAAATTAAGCTAAACGTCGTTTATAATTTAATGGCCAACAGCGGAATTCGGTTAACGTATCGCAGAGTTCACTGTCACTGATCTAATATAAACGTCGTAAATCGTTATGCATCGAATTGCATAATTTGGTAATTGGTAAATGGTAAACAGTGTGTAAAAAATATTTTTAAGATAATATACATATATGAGATTTTAAATAAATTATGCGAAGAGAAAAATAGTTTGTGATTAGAAACAAAAACCGACCAAAATTTAATTGGTCCGACCATCCGACCAAATTAAATATTTTAAATTTTTTCCGACCAAATTTGGTCGGATCCGACCAAAACGGCAACACTGTTCTTTAGGTACGAAAAAATTTCGAATCATGTTCCTATACTGATTCACGATTTTATTTGAACGTCACCGAAAAGCGTCAATTAAACGACACTTCACCGATTGATGGTTCTAGTTGATCGTCTCCCAGGCACTTAAATGAGCGGTATGTATATATGTATCTATTTTTATATACTATGTGTATATTTATATACTATTTTTAATTATTTTTGTTTTAATTTTTACCTACACGAAAGATGTGCAGTATAATTTTCTTCAATGTGTAATTGGAGACACAGCCATGTGTAAATACCCTGGCTGTAACACTGTAATCATTTTATTCACAATACTTGCAATAACATTTCTGTAGCTTGTAAACAAAGTTTGGCAAAGTTTTTGTGTTGTGAACATTAACAGGCTGGGCTTGTGCATGTACCTGGTATAATTGTACCATGATTGCAATCATATTATTGAATCACAGTAGCCCAATTCACAGTCTTGTGCAAATAGTCTTGCATCGTAGCATATGCAAAATGGTATGTTATATTGATACTCACCACTTAACAATTCTTAGTGGTGAGTATCAATATACTACAAGCTTTTGCACATGCTACGATGTAAGACCATTAGCACAATATTGTGAATTGGGCTATTATGTTGCTGTTTGATTTTGGTTGCCTCCTCCATATTTTTTTTTAAAATGTATGCCAGATAACTTGACGTTTGTGAATTAGGTCTAATTAACTAAAAGTCCTAGAGGTCTAATTTATAGTTCGATTAGAAAAGCAAAAGGTTAAAATTTTTAATATCATTGACATGGCAATTTTAAAATATTTTCTTTCGTATTACGGATTAGCCATTTTATTCCAATTTTTTTTTTATTCAGTTTAAGATTGAGTTCCTTTAAATGGGTACGTAGATTCGTGCTGAAATTGAAAGCTTCTAAATATTAAGCTTTAGTGCTGGTTAAACTTTTACTGGCTTTCATATTGTCCTACCTCAAAGTTTTTGATTTGCAACTTTATGCTTTAATTGCAGAGATGTTTGCTCACGCACTCTCAGTTGCACTCTCATTTCATTTTTTTATTTTTTATTTTTTTTATTAGTGCTTCTTCAAACAAACGTGAAAAGCTCAATTACAAAAGCTGCTATGCGCACATTTGTATAAGCGATACAATGAAATTAAATTATTGCGACATTTTCTTTCCTGCTGTGTTTGTTGGTGTTTTACACTTCGCAAGCTTGGTAAGGACTTGGTTGATTTTTGCAATTTTATAATACTGCAGCATCTTGTGACGTGTAATGAAAACTTTTTGTTTTGCTACCTTAAATGCTCTCTTTTCTGTATTTGTTTAGGTGTGCAAGTGTGTATGTGTGTGTGTATATGGGTGCACAAACTCTCCCTCGAAATTTGAGATAAGAGTGTGTGTAACGGAATGTGTTTGCATGTGCTTAAAGTATACTATAAACAAACTTTATATATACCTATATATACATATATATACATACTTATTCATATGTATGAGTTGTCTTTATGTGTTTCCGTGTCAGTTTGAATCTTATCAGTGAACTAAAAGGTCGTCGTGAGTGCAAAAAGTTAAAAAAAAATTATATAGAAAATAAAGGATATAAATCAAAATCATTGTTATGAAAAGACAAAAAAAACATACATTTTCATATGATAGACGAATAGAAATATAAAGTATTTCATTTATATTTAGGTAAATTTAAGGATAAATTTTTAGTGCCCAAAAAGGTACATACAGAAATAAATATATTTAAACTCTATTTACTCGCATTATTTGTACAAGCGATTAAGTGTTAAAATGTTGAGGGTGTACTCGCATTATTGTAAATGTGTTTGTTTTTGTTGCAGAGAAAAAAAAACATTTGAAATGGTTATGTGTCAAAAGCCAAACTATGTGTGTGTGTTTGTGTGTGCGTGCGTGTGTATGCATGTTGAATTATAAATTGTTTATCTCTTTCATTGCTTTTTATGGATTACTGTAAACGTTTTATTGTTAACAGCGGTATTCATGAATGATTTTTAATGTTTGGAGTGTGAGTTTTGTGTTTAGTTTATAATTTGCCCCTAAGAGTAGGCTATGAAATATCCATTATTTAGCATACTGTAAGTATGTTAAAGTATTTCTTTGTTACGTTAAATTTCACACTCGATTGCTTGCTCCTTAAATGTTCTACTTTCTTATTATCTTTTTTTTTGTCTTTTATATACATATATATTTTTCTTTTTGTTATTTGCTTTTTTATGTTCCGTCCAAATATAAAAAGGACATGATGTAAATAAAAGAAATAGAAAGTAAGATGAGAAAAAAAAACACTAAAAGTTATATGTGTTAAAAGCATCTTGACGTTACATTTAGCTTGTATAAGTTTCAATTGAGCACGTTGTGCTCGTTCTATATTATTGCATTTGTCTTAAAATGCCCTTTAGCCAAATAATGGCACACAAATGTGATTCACATCCACTGGCAGGCTAGAAACTGTCGACTTTGTGAGTATTTGTTAATTGAAAAAATAAAATGGAACAAGTGTTTTCAAAAAGTACAAATAAAAATGTCTTTGAAATTGAAAATGGCCTGTTCGTAAATGCATCATAGTGTGCTGCATAAAATAACTAGTCTGCAATGCTTGTGTGCATCAGATATTTATTATTTTTTATTTACATATACTTTCATGGATTATGTAGGGAATACAATTGGTGAATTATTTCATAATTACAATAAAAAATCTCTTACTAAGCACAATGTTAAGTTATTGGCATATGAAACTTTGAGCCAATTTTTAACTACGTATTCAAATATTTTTTTAGTTAATTTCCATTATTTTAAAAGCACAACTCTTGATTACAACTTATATACAAATCTCTTGAAAATTTTAGCGATTTTCATATATGGTTTTGAGAGAAGTTGCCTATTTATTACATTTTATTATAATATATATAAAAAAATATAATGTGAACGCTATTTATTTAATTTAAAATGTATTTAAATACAGTTTAATTTGCTAAAACAGTCAAGAACTGTCAAATAAGTTTAATAAAAATATATGTGGCAGCTCTTTGAAACTTTCAGTAAATATAAAAAGTTTTCCAAACAACAGCTGTTTAATGTAAGTAAGGAATTTAATATTTTTTTAAGGGGAAGCACAATTTTCTAATTATAAAAGGACATCTGAACTTAACTTCATTTGTTTTTGAATTTTGAATTTAAAAATATGCAAGACAACATTAAAAAGACCCTTTCGGGAAAGTAAAATCAATTGAAATAGGTTCATCAATGTAGAAATAATTTTAGCTGTGGAGAATTTTGCAGGGTGGTGGTAGTCAATATTCGATACTCTGTTGTTTACATGATGTCCCAAAAAACTGGTTGGCAGTTATTTTTTCCCAAATGTGTTCTTTTGCGACACAACAATTCAAAAGCTACATAATGTTTACTAATAATAAAAATCAATATTGATATCAGTGTATGCTGAACATTATCTACTTAGAAATTCTTTCCTCTAAATTTTAATAAACCTTCTTAAAAACATCTCAGCCGCCTTTTGTCACTTAATATTTCGTAATGAAAAATTACATGTTGCTTAATGCCGGTCCAGACTTGCAATTTTTGATGCAGCAATTCTTGAATATGTGTGAGAGTTTTGAAATAGAAGTATAAACTTTTTGTATTCCTCTCTCGCTCTTTTGCACTAAAAAATAAAAAGTTGCTGCAACAAAAATTGCAAGTCTGGACTGGGACTTACTAGCAAAAATTATTATACAAGACTGGTACGGAGTTCCAAGAAATTCAGGTTCACATATAAACTTTAAGCCTGGTACGGAGTTCATACGGAATTTCAGGTTCTCATACAAACTGTATGTAAAAAAAATTACGGAAATTTAGGTTGGTAAATTTCATTGGCGCATATTCATAAATCGTAACTAAAGTCGAAATTTATTAAACAGATACTAAAAAATAGTTAACATATAGTTACAGGTTCTATTCACAAATCTGAACAAACGAAGTAACGACTCCCAGCTGATAAAAGAAATAAGAAAATAAAATGTCGATAATAATATGATCGATATAAATTGCAATTGAATAAAAAACTATTCAAACTATCAAAAAACAAATTTTTTACATGTAAAGTATAAGTATAACATGTATAAGTTATTTAACATTTAGTTACAGCTTCACTCATAATTAAGTCTAAACTTTCGTAGCCGTCTGTGAATAACTTAAATAGGTATTTAAAAAAGTTAGCACTTAGTAATGATTTCTGAATATGCGCCATTAAGAAATTTCCATTTGCTGGTACGGACTTTCAAAAGAAAATTACACTGAATTTTTGAAATCCATTGCCTAGCTTAGGGATGATATAAATACATGTGGAGACTTATTTCAGTCAACTGAAACAAAAATTACGGTCTGTCCCACGATGTCACCAGATATGGTTCGATCGAATACTTATATTGAAAACAACAACAAATTTTCTAACGTTATTGTTGTTTTTGCAATACAAGTTGTCGATCGAACGATTTGTGGTGACATCGTGGGACAGGCCGTTAATGTTCAAACAATTGTTTGGTGACGCAATTTTTGACATTTCTAATTGTCATCAAATTGTAATTAATTTCTAATGTTTTTGTGCATTGTAAATTCAAAAATAAACAAATTTGTGTTTATGCAAACATAATTCTACACAAAACGCTACACTATTATTTTTCCGTGTAGAAATAAATATAAATTTACAAACGTGAAATTCCGTAAGAACTCAATACCGGGCCTTACAAGAATAATGCAAGTGAATTGACTGACAGGTCATTTGATCGGAAGTCATTGCATAGAACAAAATTTCTGTCACATTATTAGGGCAAACTGAAAAATGTGATGGAAAATTTTGTGTAAGTGTGATGTTGCATCTCAATCTAACGACTATAAAACATGTAGTCGTACTGCTCACTCTACTGCATTTTACTAATCAATGATGGTATAAATATTAGTCAAGTTTGACTGATTATAATTGACTAATATACCCCCACAATTGAGCAATCATGCATGATTGATCTACTGACAATAAATATAATTTGTATTATTTTATTTGTTTTTTTATTATACAAAGTCACTTAAAAATATAAAATATAAGTAAATAAAATATTTAAAATGAAAGATATAATTCAGAAAAAACAGATTAACTTAGGCGGTATATCTAGCTCTCTTCACACCTTTTCACCACCCAACGTATCTTGCTTTTAACAAATATCTAAAATTTTGAAAAGAAATATATATTAAATTAAATTTTGTAAATTTCTTTTATTCAGTATTGTTTTTACTTATCTTTTTTAACACTTATACATTTAAATTGTCACAGACAGAATGAATTGTATTTTTTTAATAAAACTCGATGTTTTTAAAAGTTTTGGCATATGTACATTATATGTTTCACTCTAACATATATGCTAGAGCGGAGCAACTATAATTAACAAATAAATCCATCATCACTTCCGATCAAATGACTAGTCAATTGACTGCCACTATTGAATTCAAGGTAAAATTGTTGCAAATGTACTAGTTTCAGTCATTCATTTGTTGTTTGTGTTAGTTTCAGTCATTCATTTCTTGTAGGGATTTTATTAAAACCAAATAAGTTGAAGTTAATAATTAAAAAAAAAATAAATAAATAATTAAGTTCATTTATTAAAATTTTCCAAAAGTCAGTCTTTCAACTACATTCTTGATGAGGAGAAACACACAATTTATTTTTGCTTTAATGGAAAATAAACATTTAAATGAACTCTTTTATTTATCTATAATCAATAGCAAGAATTTTGATTTTCTACTTTGATTTTACGAGTGAAATATTCCATCGGTAAACTATTTATTTAACTACATTTTTCACATATAATTAATTGTTGTCCATGAAAACCACAAAACATCATTAAAATTAAAAAAAGAAAAAGAAAACATGACTGGGAAAATTCCAGCAGCACGTTTACAACCAAAAGTATGCAATGAAATGTATTTTTCATTATGTATTTTCGCATAATTTAAATGTTTTAAATTAAACATTTGGGTTGGTAGAAAAGAAAAACGGTTTGAATTACATTTGATAGAAATAATGCTCACACATTACTTTACTACAAAAAAAAAAAAAAAGAAATAAAGGGAGAAAATAAAATATAGTAAGATAAAAACGAGGACAGGAATTTAAATTACATATTTACAAATGTATATTGAAATCAGTTTTTTTTTAATTTGGAAATACATATAAACACACTTTCAAACAGTTTGTAACACTTGTGGTGTATATGTGTATGTGTGTGTGTAAGTGTGTTCGTTTAGTCTTGGCAAATTGTAGTATGAATCGTAGCCAAAATAATTTAAAATAAAATATTTTTGGAATGGAAGTTTTTTAAGCGAGATTATATTTCCTTTAAATATTTACCTAAACTCTGCGCTTTTATATACGACTATTTTACGAGATAACTTGTAATATATGTATTTTTTTTTTCTTTAGTAGTTGTATTTTATTAAATTTTTCCTGATGTTTGTTGTTGGCTTTTCACTGCTGCATTATTTTAATATCAAGCCACCAAGCTGCGTCTTATTTTGTAAAACTTTTTTTTGTATTTTTGAAGTAAAACTTGAAAAGGATTATCGACATGCAAGTGTGTATGTATCTATGTCAGCAGTAAATTGTTTATTACTTTTGGGGCTTTAAAATTTCTTAATTATTAAAACAAAAGATAATGATAGTTTGTAGTTTTTTTTAAATTTAAATGAAAAGTTATCTCTCCATGAAAACTGAACTTTAGCTTTACAAACGCATAAAAAAAATCTTTAATAGCTTTCAAGCAAAAGTACGAGCAGCCACTTGTCATAAAAATGAAAGTATGCTTTTCTTTTATTATTAACTAGCGGATAACCAGCGTCTGCTACTACGACAAAAAAAAATTAAAACATTAACAACATTAAATAAAGGACATTTAGTTTATTAGCCAATAACCAAAAAGTATCGCACTATGCTTAATTTATCCGTTTTAGCACTTTTTTGCACCTCTATAGAAAAAAATATATCTCTTCAATTATTTTCGATAATGCAGATGTTTTATAATAAATTTATTTTAGAAGGACTACAACAATTCCATTTAAATTTAATTTTTGTGCGTATTGCTTTAGTGGATAAATGGGATACAAGAAAGTGACCATTTTTGTTTTTGTATGGAAAAATTCCAAAACGGCTTCACGAACGAACCGAGTGAATGGCTTTCTAATGAAACGAGATTAGAGTACATCGATTGGTTGGTTTCAGAGTCTGTGACTCACATATTTTACATTTACTCGGGTGGATCTTTAATTCAGTGTGTTTTTGAATTACCCGCCTCTTAACTGAAATGGCAACACTGCTCCTGTCAACAGGCAACTGACAGTTTACTGCTGTCTAAATTTAAACAAGCTGCATCGTTTAGTTTGTGTTTGACAGCCGTTGATAGCAGACTACCGCTGGTTTTGAGCTGAAAATGGAAAAAAGTGAATTTCTTGTGCTCATTAAGCATTAGTTTTTGTGAAAAAAAAAACAAATCACACTCAAACCAAGAGTAAGCTTGATAAACATTTTAGAGACTCTTCACGATCGATTTCAATGATAAAATCTAGTTTACTGAAGTTCGTTTTGGCCCTACATGTCAAACGTTCTGGACGCCCAGTTGAGGTCTCTACATGCGAAACAATTAAAAAAAAAATTCACGATATCGTTTGAGCTGATCGAAGATTGCAAGTGAGAGAGATTGTGGCAGCCATAGGCATCTCACATGTCTTAGTGGTTTAAATTTTGAGTGATCACTTGGGTATGAGAAAGCTTTCCGCAAGTTGAGTGGCGCGTTTGCTCACAATCGACCTCAAACGCATGTACAGTTTCCATAGCAAAAATCCGTGAATTGGGCTAGGACCTGATACAGCTTGTTCTCCAGACTTACCCCTAAGTGAATATTTCTTTTTCTCAAACTTAAAGCAATGACTCGACGCAAAGAGATTTGATTTCAACGACCAATCATCTCACAAACAAATGCCTATTTTGATGACCTGCACCCTTATTCCGTAACTCGCTTAAGTTAAATCTCTATCGCCAAAAATCTTTAAGGTCGATTTATCGCTTTTCTGCTACAAATGCAATTTTCAAACGTGTATTACCAGGCAATGACTTGAAGAATTTAATTTGCCAAAGTTTTAGTGTTTTATATCATCGCCAAAAATTTTTAATTTTCTATTTGTTCAGCATTTTAAAGATCAAATTTAGCGTTAGTTTAGCAAGTTACAAAATACAGGGGCTGAACAAGTCATATTTTTCGGAAGGGATAGAAATATTTGTCTAAGTGTATTGAACTCAAAGGGAACATATAAGGTGTTTTATTACTCTAACTTCATGAAAAGCAAATGTTGACTTTTTCTAAAAAAAATATCTCAGCAAATTTATGCTTTTAATAAGTACATGCATATATGCAGGAAACCATATTCAATACTTGTAAAACGTAGGTTTCTTTTTTTTATTTTATTTGTTTATAAAACCCAAGCCACATAATAAATTGCTTGATTATGATTCCAAGTTATATTTCACCTCAACATTCTAACCAAACAACTGACTTGTCGTTTCACTGAGTTTCCGTTTCATTTTGCAGTTCTTTTTTATATTTTGCTGTCTCAAAACATTTAAACACAAATCGGAAATGGCATAAAATTATGTAAATGATCTCAATGGTTATCGAGTCTCTATACTCTCTCTCTCTCTTTCTCTCTCTCTCTCTCTCATTTTCTATTTTAACTGTATTTAATTTTTTATCATACTTGTTGTTGTTTTTGTATATTATTAGATTATTTTTTGTTCTCCACACTCATTAAATAACGGAAATATTGTATTTACATATTTAGTGCAGCATACTTTATGGCGTTCGTTTGGTATGCAATTTATTTTCTTTTTGTCTTGCTTCTCGTGGAGTTTTTTTTAAGGGCAATAACATAAATCAATTTGAACTAAGGCATATTGTGAGTGAAGTTTTTGCTTTTAGGTAAAAATAATAGCAAACATAGGCAAAATGGTGTAAAAGCAAGATGGGGTGTATGGAGCCGGAGTAAACTTGTGCAAACCCCTAAAATGTTCATAGGAGTAGTAGCGCGAGAACTTCAAGAACAATGAGGGGCAAATACTCCACCAGAGTTGTGCGTAAACAACTCTGCTGTCTGGCTATCGCAGTATTTTGTACTGACAAAGTCGGCAAACACGTTATTTATTAGCAGAATTAGTTTTTACTTTCTGTTCTGTTACGAATCAGCTGACTCTTTTTTTGCTCATAGAAATGTTATACAAGTCATTAGTTTTCGTTCTGTTCTGTTTCGGTTCAAGCTGTGAAAATCAAAAAATTGTTAGGAAATTGTAAGTGACAGCATAAATTAAATAAAAACATTTTGAAAAAAATGTTGGTTGTTTGTTTAGAATTTAAAATATTTAATTTTTAAACGAAAATCATAAAATTATATTCAAACATAACACTGGACGATGCAAAACTCATCACTTTAGTGGAAAATTGTGGCGCTTCTGGTTAGAAACAGCTGATAAGACACTACTATGTGTAAAATGTAGAAGCCGAGCGTCACAATACAGAACACCAACAGAAAGTAAAGACTAATGAAGCCTTTGAATATTTTATAATTATAGCTTAGTCAAAAAGAGTTTCTTTTAAAGCTGAAAAATTTGTAAAAAAAATTCTTTACGCATTTTTTTTTGTGTCATTCCGAGCTTGGTAAGTTGTAGTTAGCTCTTATGGCAGCATATCTACCATAATATGTCGTTAAACCATTTCTTTTATATATTATTTAAACTTTTTTCTGAAGTTGTGTGTGCGGGGTGTGGGAGGAGGCAATATTGACTTACATATGTATATGTATATAAAAAAAAAATTACATAAGATTTTCGCAAACTACTAGAGTCAGTTTTGACCTCGAAATTAAGAACTTAAATTAGCTTCATAATTAAAACAAACATTATACGAGTGAATACCCTTATTACAATATACGCTTACTAACTAACACATACATATACACTTACACATACTTGACGTTTATATTTGTATTACATATTTGCATTGTATGTGTTTTGTTTGCTTCACTCAAAAGAATTTAATTTAAATGTTGCCTAGTCTAAGGGATATGTTTCATATGAAAATTATTTGGCTAAAGAAATGCAAATTTAAACTAAAAATATAATTATGTACATATTTTTAGAGGTTACTTTTGATAAGTAAGTAAAATAAAAATTGTAATAAAATTATAAAAAAAGGAAATTGCATACATACGAGTACATACATACATATAAATAAAACATGAACATTTTTAAATATTTTATTTATTTGAATAGCTTTTTTGACCTTAAGCACAATTACTTTTATGTTGTAATATATCATTTATATAAGATTTTCTTTTAAAGAAATTTATTTTAGCTTTGATAATGTATGTTTGCTGGAATTCTTTCTTCATTCTTTTTTAAATAGATCGAGGGTTGGGGACCAGTTAGCTTAAGATCTCGGTTAAGTAATTTGTAAAAAGACTTATATATACATTTGTTTATGCATAGAAACTTCAACTCCACCATAAATTTCATTTATTTATTACATTTCTTATGAAATAAATTTACATTAAATTATACTTAAAAAGAATTTGCTTTACATTTTGCTGCAGGTATTTCACTAAACCGTTTTAAAGCCGCTTTGTTTTGTGTTGGGGCTGCTTTAACAGTTTCTGCTCTTCCTACGTGGTAAAGCAATAAACATATGTTAACGATTCTATGGGTACAGGACGCAGCTTTCATTATCAAAGTTTTTTTATTATTGTTTTTTTTGTGTTATAAAATTGTTGCTGCATGGTGCTTGAGAAGGACTTCGAACAAATACTCCCCTTATCGTGGTTGGCGTATCTTGACTTCGACTACGCCATTTTTATAATGGATTAAAGAACACCGCAACATTGTTCGTTAATCCAGAACCAAAATGTCGTAGTTGAAGTCAAAATATACCAACCACTATAATGTGATAAACCGGATCTAAATTATTTTTTTTAATGAATTATGTACTCTGTAATTCGAAACTAACGAAAATGCTATATATATAATTTTACACCTTCTGCTTAATAAAGCAGGGGGGCAAATCATGGCATTCGATGCGACTCGTAATTTAAAAATATTTCAATAGAGTTTATATGGAAATTTGTTTAAATTACCCCCAGGTTGTACACGAAATGTTTTTTACGTCTGACATTTCAATTTTTCAACTCAGATGTAATTCTGCATGTCTGTCAAAATTTTTATTTTACATACGGTTTAGAATAATCGGTCACAAACTTACATGTTAATTGCTTCTGACATAGTCTCTGTTTTTTATTATCTCTCTGTGCAAATATTTCGCACAGCTTTTATATAAATCAAGGCCGGCATCCGTTTCAAAATGGTGTTGTCGCCACAAAATTTTTTCTTTGCGCCTCAACCATTTTAAGAGGTTTTCTTCAAATTCGAAGATACCAAGTTAGCATATAATAATGCAACGCTATTTAAAAAAAAGTTCTCCGTACACCAGCGAATATAAAGTATTGTTCTAAGGACATTTAAAAAAAAAATTATTTTTTGCCGAACGTAGGGGTCGTTTTTTTTTTAGTTGTTTCGTTATATCAAGTTTTTATACATTTACAATGCCGCATAAACAGTGAGTTAATTTATTTCCAAATATTTTTATTTGTAAATAATGCGCGTATAAACGTAGTAATAGAGTTGTTGTTAAATGTGCTAGCATTCTTCTGTAAGCTTTATGTTTGGTATAAAAAGCGCTATGCGTCACATCAGGAGACAGTGTTGTGAAAGGAACAGAAAAGTGAACATCGTTGTATTTCAGCTTTGAATAATTTAACATTATGTGTTTAAAAGCATAAATCACATTATATAAAAATAAAGTTTTTAAAAGATGAATACGTAATAGAACTATAGTTGAAGATAGTTCAATAGTTTTAAAAAAAATAATTATTTAATTACACTTTAAAGCTCAGTACGGAGTTCTTACGGAATTTCACTTTTGTAAATTTACATTTGTTTCTACACAGAAAAATAATGGTGTAGCCTTTTGTGTAGAATTATGTTTGCATACACATAAATTGATTTATTGTTGTGTTTACAAAGCACAGAAACTAAAAATTATTTACAATGTGATGAAGATTAGAAATGTCAAAAATTGCGTCACCAAACAGTTGTATGAACATTAACGGACTGTCCCACGATGTCACCAGACTTGTATTGCAAACAACAACAACATTAGAAAATTTGTTGTTGTTTTCAATATAAGTATTCGATCGAACGATTTCTGGTGACATCGTGTGACAGGCCGTAATTTTTGTTTCAATTGACTGAAATAAGTCTCCACTTGTATTTATATCAGCCCTAAGCTAGGCAATGAATTTCAAAAATTCAGTGTAATTTTCTTTTGAAAGTCCGTACCAGCAAATGGAAATTTCTTTATGAAATCTACCAACCAGAATTTCCGTAATTTTTTTTTACATACAGTTTGTATGAGAACCTGAAATTCCATATGAACTCCGTACCAGGCTTTAAGGCAGAATAAGGGAAAGTAATCATTAAAAGTTTAAAGCAAATAAATATTAAAACCACACTTTTATATACAATATATATATATGTATGTGTCCCAGAACTATCAAGTGTAAATTGTATGTAAAATTTTTGTACAAAAAAAACTGTTGAAGCAAAAAATTCTTCAAAAAAGTCTAGAGTTCAAGCAGAATTACATAGAAACAAGAAAAATTAAAATATTTTTGCATGAATTTTTTTCAAAAACTTTTATTATAAATTAGTATGAAACACTTAAATTAAATTCTCTATTCCCTTGACCTTTCTCACACACACACACACACACTCTCTAACACACATCAACAATTATATATTTACGCACTTTCTGCCTAAAGTGTAATAGAAATTATTTATGCGCTGCCGTAAACATCAGGTTCAGTTGTTTTTGTTTATTTTATATTTTTTTTATATTTCTTAAAAAAACAACAACAAATTCTAGACACGTTTCTAATAAACTGTAAATAAATAATGTCTTTTATAGAATAAAATGTTAGACATTCGGTAACAAAAGAAAAAGGCCCAAGTTGTTTGCTATTTTCAAGGCTACCGTTTCCTCTTTGGTTTTCTGGACGACGTTCATATTTTATTTGGTTTTTTTTTTTTGTTAATTTTTCTTTTTAAATTTCTTGAAAATAAATTTATTTAATATACAACTTTCAAGTACATATTTGTTAAGTTGATTTTTGATGAAGGTTTAGTTAGAGACTGTAGATGAATCTGTTTGTTTTGTAGTGTCATACTTTTTCACCTTGCCAACCATAGGCTCTTTCGTTCAACGCTTCCTAATTTTAAATTTAAATAAAACAATGTGCGTATCATATGAATTTTTTATACGTTTGAAAGGTCATTCATTCTGTATTAAAATAATATCGTGCAAAGGCCCTATGATCCTTATAGGAGTTAAAAGGAACAAGTGTATATGGATGGTCTCAGGTAGAAAGGCCCTAACTCAAATAATTGTAACTTTACAGGAGAAGGTAAAACATAATAGAAACTGAAATATTCACAATGTAAATTTTCTTGTAAAACTGCTTGTAAAAGCGTTATTTTTTACACTATTGCAATATATTTTTGTGAGAAGGTGTATTTGTGTGAAATGTATTGGAATCACTGAAAAACTCAATTTCGTAAAAAACACGAGTTAGGGCTTTTCTACCTGAGACCATCTATATGTATATAAATTTCCGCTGCGGCTTCGCTGAGATAACCCGCCCTTTAAAACGCTCGTACATGAGCTTTATGGTACATAGCGCCATCCTGCTGAAACAACATGTCGTTCGTACTTATATCATCAAATTCTGCTCAAAAGAAGTTGATAATCATCGACCTGTTGACGGCAAGAAATATAGCCCAATGCCGCCGTCACCTCAAAATCTGCACCAAACAGCTACTTTTTCGGGATGTATTGGACGCTGCTGGATCTCGTGTATATTGAAAATGAATATGGTTCTGCAAATGTAGCTAACATTGATTTCCATTATTAATGGCATACCCACCTCTTTATAATAATAATAAGCATCCAATGAGATTGAGCTTAAAAATTCTCGTTTGCTTACACATCAAAATTTAACCTTATATTAAGACTCTTTATTATAAATGAAAGCTTTTTACAGCTTAAGTCTACACATGTCAAAACTCTCAAATATTTTTTTAATCATGATTTTTCTGTGTGCTTAATATCTTCGAAATAATTTTAAAAGCAAACAAATATTTTCTTCTGTCTCAACTAACTTTTGTTTTTTGCTTATTTTAATTTTTGACACTTTGGCATTTTTTGTTATGCTTTTAATTTTAGATACAAGAATAAACTTTTGTATGAAACCATTTACCTTAAAAAAGAATACGGCCTCTTTTGGTTATAAAAATAAAAACTTCAACAAACTTGAAACTTTTTGTTGTCATTTGCAGGGATGTAAATTATTAATGTTATTAAATTAGCTTAGCCTTAACTGACATTGGAGAAACATTTTTGTTTGTACGTACGCTTTAAAGCCCAGTACGGAGTTCTTAGACGCAATTTACACTGTGCCTTTTCTGCTTGCATGTGTAGGCAGGCTTTTTCAGTTCGTTGGTGAGAGGTGTTGAGAAGCAGGCGGAGTAAAACAAAAGGCACGAAATGAAAATTTGAGGGGATTTTTGACATTTCTCTTTGTTTTTTCGTACTCTCAGCACTAAGAGTGTATACAAACGTCAAAAAGTCATGAAGAAAAGTCTTAATGTAAATGTGCTTGACTTTTCGTAGGGGGTTTAAAAGAAAATTGTCGAAAGAAGGCAGGCTAAAAAGGCATAATGTGAATAGGCTCTTACGGAATTTCACGTTTGTAAATTTACATTTATTTCTGTGTAGAATTATGTTTGCATACACACAAAATCATTTATTTTTCAATTTAAAACACAAAAAAGCACTAAAAATTTATCACAAATTGATGAAAATTAGAAATGTCAAAAATTCCGTAACCAAACAATTGTTTGAACATTTGTTTCAGTTGCCTGAAAAAACTCTCAACTAATATTTATAACATCCCTAAGATAGGCAATAAATTTCAAAAATTCAGTGCATTTTTCTTTTGAGAGTCCGTACTAGCAAATGGAATTTTCTTTATGTAATTTACCAACCTGAATTTCTGTAATTTTTTTTTACATACAGTTTGTTTGAGAACCTGAAACTCCATATGAACGCCGTACCAGGCTTTAAGGAAAGAAAGAAATAAAAGAAATAAATCAAGCAGCAATTACATTTAAATTATTAAGATTGATACCTTTTCGAAAATTTATTAAGAATTTATTTAGAAGTTGTTAAAATTATTGAGGATACAATTGCTGAAAGTAAATCTGTGAATGCTATCAATTCGCTCCGAAATAGTAATTAAAAATATGCAAATACGAATATGTACAATGTGTATGTATGTATCAGAGAACTGCAATGAGTAGAGAAAAAGTGAGTAGAGTTGAATCATGGCTTATAATTTCTTGTACTTATGTGCACTCATACTTATTGCAATGTTGTTTATGAATCATATTCACTCGAAAGTTTAAAGTGAGCATCGACCTCATACGTAGCAACATTTACGACGTTGTTGATTTGAGCTCTCCTTAACTCAGTGTATGAGTATGATTCACAATGCTAACTTTCCATGTGAACATTAAAGTTCTCATTATTTGTATGTGTTTTTCTCTTACTTTTTTTTTGCATGAATTTAAAAACAACCCTATTTACTACTATTGTATACTACTTGCAAACTATTTAATGGCTACAACTTTAAATAAACATACATGCACGAGTTGAATGAGCAGAATCAATGTGAGTAGTATAAGTATTTACCTGAAGTTAGAAATCAAACTGAGTGTGAGTATGGTATGACTATGATGTCGACATCGCATTCATATTTATTTCAACTTATACTTATAAATCAATGTCATCGTGAGTATGGGTAAATCACAGTCGTTGAGTTTAAACGATATCTACTCACTTATATTAAAAATTGTATAAGTCTGTATGAATAGCTAAAACACGACTCATTGCCGATCACTGGTATGCATATAAAATATACTGATATTAGTTTTTAAATACACTTTGTATATCGTATCATGCAATAAGTTTCTCTTGGTAATATTTATTTAAATCCAAGTTAAAAACAAACTTTTTGCTTGTCATGCTTCTGGTGCTAAATATTTGAACAATTTGTTGTGTAAAACTTACCCACATTACGCTACAAGTATAAACTTTATATGTAACTTATTTTTCTAATATCCATCAGAAGTTAAATTCAAAAAAAATAATTCTCCACTTTTATTATGACCCTTTTCGTTTTACTATTGCTTATGCTTACTTTTATGGTAGAATATCCACACTAAATGCAAATAAACTTAAAGTAAAAGCATATTGGTTTGTTTCCTCTTATATATTATTTTTTTTTATTTTCCATTTATCTTTGCCTTTGAGCTTGCACATTGGGAATACGTGTCTTATAGTAAATTATCTTAAACTTAAACAACATTGTACAATAATACTTACTTACTTGTTTAAATACAGAGTCTTGCAAACAACTAAACATTAGGATGCTACTAAATATTTTATTGTTTCAGTGTATGAAACAGCCAACGAATAAAAACATTAATAAAAGTGGTTGGAAAAGTTGCAGTTTAAAGTGCTTGGAGATGGTCAAATTAACTCATTTATGTTGTAGTTGCGTGCGGTTTTCCAGGTACGCGAACGCATTGTTGGCAATGGTTGAAGCTAATCAAAAAGTTTTGAGCTTTTTTGATGCTCTCCCACTCTGATTGACAAAAAGTATCAGCATCATCGTGATGCTTGTTAATGATGGAAAGTGTGCGATCAAAACGTGAACGAACGAAAGTTTATACATATTACGTTTTATTAAACATTACATTGTACATTGACAAACAACAAATGGTATTTGATGCGTTTATTTAAACGTCTGCTTTTAAACATCGTGTCGTGTGCTTGACACTCACACATTTGAACTAATTGTTGGGTTTAGTTGATCGTCTCCACTGCATTTAAAACTATTTATTGTTAATTTTATATAATCTTTTGTGTCAAGGAACTTGCACGCAAACGAAAATATGCACAAACTCCACTTTGTAATAAAAGTTTGGTTTTCCTTGTTCAGTTTTCATATCGATCCCTTATTGCAACATAGTCATATCTGATAAAATGCGTTTTTGGAGCTAATAATGCATAATAATTCATTACGTTAGATTAGTTAGTTTAGGTTGACCCAATCCCTTGCGAATTACACTTAGTCTTTTATAGCATATTGTGCGCTCTTAGTAGAGATATTTGGGGAGAGTATCCAATAAAGAAGCATAAAACCTTTCAAACTTAGGCAGTCTAAATGGCAAGTCTTGCGATTCAGAAAAACGTTTTCCCTATCGGCAAACCTGAATGCAACACTAATGAACTATTTGTGCAGTTCACAATAAGGTATAGATATCGTATTTATTTATACCATATGCATTAATTTTACTCATGTAACCACGAACATGTAAAGACAAACAAAAATTCACAAACATTATGTATATTTATACAAAATAAAGCGAGTTTTTTTAGAGTGTCACAACTTTGAGTTGGCATCACTTAACAGCTGATTGATGCTTTTTGTTTAGTTTGCTTTGAAATTTTGTTATGAATTGACAAATTATTGAAATTTTTAATCAAAATAAAACTATCCAACAAGGCTTTGGACTTGAACAACCAAACATATTTTCTAGAGTAATTTGGTGGGCTGAATTCGAATCTGTAATTGGTTTTTCCCTGTCAAGTCAGGTTTTCGAGATACAAAAAAAAAAAAATTCTTTATTCGTTTCTTACATAAAATATCAATAGTTTATTATATTATATTTAGTAAATGGCGTTATGTAAACGTCGTTTGTATTTTGTTGGTTTGATTTAACGTATTAGAGTCAAGCAATAGTCTCCCAGCATACTTTTGCCCCAAAATCCTTAAAAATTTCTTAAAATTTTCATTAAATTTTGGTGGGCACGCCTCCCTTATTCGTCGCTCCGGGAATGACTGGTAATGGATGATTTGGTGGACGTTGAACTGGTTTGGAAGTCGATGGGACATTCGCGTAAGTAGTATTTTTTCGATTTTTCATAACTATTCAATCCAGCAACTTTTGTTTAACAGAAATAACAATCGGTTTGGTGGTTACTTGACTCTATTCAAAGCACTGGAATTGAAAAATCGAAATAGATCTTAAAGCCATTGGCTACTAGAAAAAACCAGTTCTGCAACTATTGCAAAATATTGTCGGTTGCCACGGTTTGTTCAAGTTTCTGGCAGCAAAACCAAAATAATGTAAATATGCTTAATATTTTAATGATTCTGATATTGCATATCCTTTTTTCCTACCAAATATTCACCACACACAAAGCAAAAATAGCTTGAATCAGTAACACACGCACAAAAATATGTGATAGATGGTTTTATTTGATAGTCTCCTGGACACTTTTAATAATTTTTTTTTATATTAAAGAAAATGTGAAATATGCACAAACTTTTAAGTTTTTAAAACAATATCTTCCATTTGGCTTTTTAATAAATTTTTAAACAAAAACTTTTTCCTTCGTTTGCAAATTTTCTGAGTATTTAATTCTTGCCCGAAGTTACTCAAAGAAACAGTTCGTACAACTTTGTACAGGAAATATTAAAAAAATATAATCTCTAATCTCTCAAATTTGTGAAAAAATTCTTATCTGGAATGCTTTTATGTATGTAATTACTAAAGTCCTGCACAAGACAAACAATTGAAACAAATGCCTAGCCAACCGTGTTGTTTAGCGTTTGTTTTAGAATATTTCGCTGTAGTAAAGCAATTGAAAAATCGCTCATGTCCTGAAAGGTCTTATAAATGGTATTGTGCAGGACATTAGTATGTACCTTCGGACTGTTTCTTTATCAATCTGTTACAGAGCTTTTGTGTGATATTTCCTTGTAAATAAAATGAAAGCTCAACAACACTTTCAAATTTTTTGCCATAAACATGGCTGAGTTCAAGGCACTGAACGGGTAATTCATCCATGAGAGCGATTTATACTAGCAAGGATCTAGAGTATAACACGTATCCTCAAAAGCGTTGCGATGTGTAGTTTATAACATAGAAGTTGTTGCTGTTGTAGTGTGGAGTACCAAGGAAAACCCATGCTTGCTCAACAATTTTAACTATGATCGCAGACCCTACCTGCCTCAATTGTACATAAGCTGTGGCCTCAACAAGGTGGAAAATATAATACATAGCGAACGCATAAAAGAAATGTGCGGTGAACAAGTAATTTCGCTCAATGTAGCCGCGAATTGGTCTCGTTCGTTATATTTTGTGAGACGTATGCCTTGATAGCAATCGTCACACTATCACTGACATACAGCCTTCATTGTTGCAAAAAGTGATCGAAAATCATAATTTTCGATTAACCTCCTTTCGAGGTGTTTATATGTCAGAATTAATATTGAAATTAAAGTGTGAAGCCAAAATACAAATAAATTGTTTAAATTGTCATGAAACTGAAACTTTTTGCTATATTTTAATCTTATATACCTTTGAAAAAGCACGCTTTACATTGTAAATGAACAAGTGCTCCCTATCAGCATTCTACTAGGGAACGTTTGTGCATAAGCTTCAAGGATAACAATAAAAAGAAACGCTGCTTATGTATACATGCTTCCTTATAATCTTCTTAATACATAAAACAGCACACTTTTTTATCTATTAGATAATCCTTCTGAGACGTGTGTACATATCCCAAACACACAAATCAGTATTAATATATCAAAATGGATTACTTTGAGTTGCTTTCTTACTTTTCATTTATTTAATGATTAATTCCAATTTATTTACTTATAGTCTTTGGTCATCACTAAGTCCTTTGATATTGGCAATATGCCTAGACTTTATGTCTTTTCTTTTATATACTTTGACATGTGTGTACTTATCTCAGGCAAAATGTCAGTTAACATTTGTAAAGAATTTCAGATTAAATTTTTTGCTGACGCAAACTTTTTTTACTAACTTCTTCTAACGAGCGAGGTACTTTAAAAATGAGAGAATTTTTTTTAGCTAAAAAAAAGTAGAGAAATTAATGCACAGTGAATAAATTTGTAGTAGGCCAGTGTAAAAGAAGAAATAATCCGTTTTTATACTAGCACTAGTTTTTAATATTATTGTCTGAATTATTCGTTTGATTACTTGAGTTATAAAATCGAACAATATATGTATGTGTGTATTGGTTTTGTCATATTTACTCTTTTGCATATAAGTACGTATGAGTAATGTATTATTATTCATCAATATTACTCATACGTACTTTTTATACAAAAGAGTAATTAGAGCAGTGGTGGGCGCTGAGAATGGATTGGTAAATTGTGTATGTGTTGATGTTGCGAGCTACCCACCAAACACAAAGCCAAGCGTTTGAAAGATGACGGTGCATTACGTATTTATACATACATAAGTAGAAATATTTTTTATCTTGAAAAAAAAAACGTCGATTAAGTTAAGATATTAATTGAAAATAAAAATTTTTCTAAGTAAACAGTCAATTGAAAAAATTTTCAAAGATAGAACAATAATTTGTTGTTTTCCATTCAAGAAAAAAAAATAAAAGAATGGTTGCTTGGTGGAGCATAACGCCAAAAAAAAAAATAAGCGGTGGGAAACATATTAAAAATAGTTTTGATAAGATTTTGCACAGACTTATTTTATAAAACTAAGCGTATTAGTAATAAGAACAATTAGTAGAAAATTTAATAATTTGCAAAATCCGTTTCTTTTCTTAAGCATACATATTTTTAATAATAAATATCCCATCAGAAAATCATCTTGCCTGCCTAAAAATATCAAATATTTATTTATTATTTTGTAACTTCTATTTAATTTAGAAATACTGCTTTTTAATTATTTGCCGAGGTACGATTATAATGTAAGATATAAATGAAAAATTAAACTAAGACAAGTTCAAAAATGAAAATGTTTAAACTGAAATATTTTTAAAATCACATTAGTTACTACACGCAGGCATTCAAGTAGAATCTAGATGAATCCTTTTTGAAAACTGATATATCAGTTAGTTAGACAATTTTTTTAAACTTTTTCGATTTTTAAAAAACTAAAAATCTTAACAATAGGTTCAGATCTGTAAGATCTATGAAGTTGAAATAGTTTTCATAACCCTAGGTAGTCAACTTTGACACCCTGCATTTCAGATTATATAACACAGGGTGTCCAGTCCTCTTCTATTTGCTATACTTGCTTTTGTATTCGGACCAATACTTTAGAAAATATATATTTTTTGCAATTTTTAGCTCGGTGATGTGCAGTAAAATGGGTGATTTGAAAACACTGCATAGATTTCTGGCAATAAAAGTTTTAAAATAGATTCTTAATTTGAATTAAACTTTTGTAGTTTTTAATTTCTTGGAAGCCCAAAATGATTTCTGTAAACTAGACTTCCATTACACAAACAATATTGTCCAATCAACAGGACACTACTGCCAAATGGAGAAATCGCACGTTTTCCAGCACATCCTCGAATAGCTTGGGAAAAAAAGAACTTTCAAAGAAGGCCATAAAACACAGATATTGTGATCTAGAAGTATTGCAGTCTTGACCTTGCGGGGAGAGGAGTTCTCTTTCTTATGCCTATTCATTTTTATTTTTATCAGATTAATCAATTTTTTTATATTTTCATTCTAAAGAGAAAGAGAGAGAGCATTTGCTTTAATGGGTAACATATTGTCTCTAAACTTGAACTATTTATAGAATACTGTTGTCAATCTGAACCAAATGAGAGTTTCATTCACCCTTATTCCAGTTGTAAATATCGACGTCACGTCAATACAATACCAACAAATGGGGGGTTGTCAAATAATCGTCGAAAACACCTGCCTGTTATTGACAGGCTGATAATATTTTCTAGGCCTTAGGGAATAGCAATAGACTGTCAGTAGCACAAAAATTTTCTCCAGAGCGAGTAGACAAGCACCAATTTTTTGGTATTACATTGACGTGATGTCGATGTTGACAACTGGAATAAGGGTGATTGTACAATAATGTGTATAAAGAGGGCAGTTTTTATTTAGACTTCTTGTAATTGTTAAAATATGTCTTTAAAAAAAAGCTCATTCAGTAGTCATACCAAATTTATTTAGAATGATTTAAATTTTTTTCTGGGAAGCTTTGTGAGGCTAATACAAATTTTAAATTTAAGATTATTTTTATTGTACATATTGAAATCAAACACTAAATAAATATAAATTTTATCTCTCTGTTGCAGGTATGTACCGGTTCTTAATGAAAAAAAACAAGATCTATACTACAGCATATTCAAGCAAGTATTGTAATAAAAGTTTACTTAAAAGAGAGTTATGAAACAAGAAATTAATAACAAAAAAATAACCAAAAATAACCAAAAGAACAAATTTCATTATATCATGAAATTCGCTCGTAATTAAAAATAATTGTTTTCTTCTTGTTTGATGCAATGTTGCCTGGTCATGATGCTTCGGTGGTTCTAAGAATTACACAAGACTTTAAATGAAAAGTATTTTTTATTTTATGGTGGACAAATTTCAGGTTATGAAACAAATTGTTTGGCAAATGATGAAATAGCAAAAATTTAGGTGTCGCTTTTCGAAAAATTAGGAAATCTTAAATCATGAACAACGAATTTTAGTTCTTAAAATATATCATCTAAATAAGAGGCATAAAAATTACAAATAACATTTGTACAGGAAAAAAAACTTGCCCGGTCTTGGTTCGAAATGAGCAAGGAAGCGCAGTGTGTGCTACCAAACTATAATAATAAACTTCTTGGGTAGATAATTGAAATTAGAGGTCTTTAGTTGAATGTAGTTGGCGATAAGTCAAGTATTGTTGCCTTATATGCTTTAAAGTTTTGTGGAAAGAAAACCTCTTTCTATATATTATTATTAAATTGCCCTATTTCTACTTTACATTGGTAACAATGAAACTGAAATTGTCCAAAAAGTCCATGAATTTTTAAGGCAATTTGCAATCAAACATAAAATTCGCCCACCCTTTATAAACTCTGTTGGCTTGTAGTGACTTACACAGCAAATGATTGTCTTTTGTAAATAAGCAAAGTGTGCCTACAAACGATAAATTAGCAAATTTATGTATTCGCCAAATAGTATTTTCATATCCATTTCCATTTGTATCCCAAAGGTCTAATAGTTGGTTTATGAAAGTATTTTTGTAAGAGTATTAAGTATAAGTTTTAAGATTTCCTTGTAATTTTCTGCTACTCAATATCGAAAATTGGGCTTTTTCTTTAATGGGAAAAAAACACAAAGGTATGCTTTGATTTTTATTTATTCTGCAGCCCAAAACTATACTTTGCTTTTTCCTTATTATTTCCTTTGTGATTTTTCAATAAATTTAATTTTTCTGAAGTTTCTATACAATATTATTTGAATAAATATTTCGTCCTTTTAGATTTAATATTCAAATATATAAATCATCAGGCTGTAGGTTTTCCTTTTTAATAACAAGTAAAAATTTATTAAATCAAAAAACCGAAAAAATGGCTATTCGAAATGAGGAATCATAAGAGAAAACTAAAGATGATTTTCAAATAACTGTTGAATGATAAAAATTTTGTTATATTTCGCCAATTTTTTATTTTATTTATTTCGTATTCACAAAATAAGGTCTGTTGGCCGCCAAATTGAATATTTACTACTTTCATGTCTTTAGTGACACTATCGGATAAAGTAGAATATTCAAATTGCAGTATATGGGTATGTTCTGTATTACACGTGAAATTAAAGGTGTGGACTTGCCATAGAATTGTTGTTATAAATATATGTATATTTCCAACAACAATTCTATGGCAATTCCACATATTTTAATTTTACGTGGAATACAGAACATATCCCATAGACACGTAGATTCAGAAAAATTTTCCAAAACGTATAAATGTTTTTCATCATAAGCCTGCAACGGAGTTCATACGGCATTTCATGTTCTCATACAAACTGTATGTAAAAAAAGATACGAAAATTATGAATGGTAAATTTCATAAAGAAATTTTCATTTGCTACTACGGAATTTTAAAAGAAGTTTAATGAATTTTTGAAATTTATTGCCTATCTTAGGGATGTTATAAATAATAGTGGAGATTTTTTTCAGTCAACTGAAACACAAAATTAATGTTCAAACAATTGTTTGGTCACGGAATTTTTGACATTTCTAATTTCAAATTGTAATTAATTGTTAGTGTTTTTGTGTGTTGTAAATTCAAAAATAAATGAATTTGTGTGTATGCAAATATAATTCTACGCAAGAGTCTACACGATTATTTTTCCCTGTGGAAATAAATGCAAATTTACAAATGTGAAATTCCGTAAGAACTCAGTACTGGGCTTTAAGCGTAGTATTTTGTTCAAAATTGTGGAAAATGTTGATCAGCATTGAATATTTCATACGAAAACTGCTAATATTAAATAGCCCTTGAAAATATGCTACACTTTCTTGTTTTTAAAAGCTCCTTGCGAAACAAGTGCCACTCACATTATTTCGCATGAAAACTTAAAATGTTGAAGATACATTCCATAGGGTTTTCCCAAGATAAACAGACTGCAACATTTTTTCATGAACAATTCGTGCCAATTACATTGTAGTTCTACAGAATTTCACATGAAATGTTAAACAGAGTATTAGGCTTTATAGAGAAGAATGTTTAATATCTTAAATCGAATAATAGACTTATACGTAAAATTTATTGAAATAAAATTTTTTGAACAATCCGTAACTGGAATTAATAAAATTTGCAAAAATAAAATGTAAAGCAAATCCTTTAAGTTTATAAGTTTTTTTATTGCCTGTTTAAATCAAATTAAACATTACTAGCACAATATCCTTTATATCTAATTAAATTTATTCTAAAGTATTTACATTATATCAAGGATAAACAATAAATTGATTTTATTATTTCCACTAGATCAAACAGAAAATTTTAGGAGCGTAGAAAGAAAACCAAGCAGAAACTGAAGCTGAAGCAGAGTTCTGAATCACCTTCATTTGTTATTTAAAACTCCATTACATTGTAGTTCAGTTGTTGTTGTTATTGTTATTATTGTTCGCTTTGTTGTTCCAGTAAGAGAATATTAAAACGAAAACTTGCAGCTCAATAACAGCACGTACGAATAAAATACATACATGGTACATACATACATGGTATATGCATTCCTTCGACTATTCAGTCATTCATTCTGTGTTATATTTGTATAAGTATACATATATGTGTGTGTATGTATGTGTGTATGAATGTATATATACGTATTTGTATACTTGTGTTTATGTATGTATTACTCTGTTAGTGATAATAAAGATGGATAACAAGAATTTGTAAAGAAGTTTTCTATATGTTATAAGAAAATTCAATTCTACGAATTCAGTTGTATGTCTGGAATGTTATCAAGAGTAAAATAGTAATTTTTCTTCCAGCAATAATTTTTTTATTATTCAGTTTTTTTAATTCAGTATTTTCATGATTTTCTATTTATTAGAAAAGAAAATGCCTTTTATTAATTAATAAGATGTTCTTTAAAAAGATAAGCAAAGTGCATAAATGTAATATTTATAATCGATCCAATAAATATGTGATACAAATTTGTATAATTCCAAAAAGATTTATTTACCTAATACTGAGTACATATTATGGCATTTTGTGATATTATTATATACCACAAATTACAACAAAATAAGTATTAGTTAGATCTCTTCAGATAGTGGACCAGTTTGTTGATTTTTAGGAATGAGAATGAAATTTTTTGAAAATGCCATACAAAGCCAACTCTCGTATTCTATTTCACCGAAAAGCTTATGTTAACTAGTTGATGTTAATAATTGATTGAATCTAAATTCTAATCAGCTCTTGCTAAGGTCATAAACAACAACTTCGATCAAAAAGCCTCATATGTATATGGTTAAATCCATATCAAATCCATTAAGAGTCAGACACGACCCCTTTAGATTTGGATGAAATTTGGTCAGAAGGTCTCTTTCATCCTATAATAATCCTAATTCAAAATTTGATAATTTCGCAGAATTTGCCGAAAATGTGCAGTTTATTTGTTCAATATCTCAAAAACCATCTCATATAGAAAGATGATTCTTATGTCATTTTAAAGAGACAAAAAATGTAAAAACAATTTTTATTTTTTGGAAGAATGTAATATCTGCAAAGTTTTCAAATTTTCAAAATAGACTTACTCAAAAAACTATGTTTTTTTTTGCTATTTTGGTTTTTGACCTAACTCTTGTTTAAAAATCCTGAAATTTTGAAGGAGGTCTTTTTTATTTTTAAGATATCATATTTTTTTTTGGTATAAGTATGTTATAAGATGACAGAGACCCTCTGACCAAATTTCATCCCAATCGATAGGGGTCGTGTCAAACTCTTAATCGATTTGACATGGAATTACCCATAGCAAAAATCTATTTTTTGGTTAATTTATTTGTTAAACCTGATCCAAAAACAATTAATAAATCGGTTAAATGGAAAAATCGTCGAAAATATCGTTTTATTTCTTAGTATAGTATTAAACCGAAATTCCTTGTCAAATCGATGTTTTGGGTTTGTTTACTTTTCTGAACTTAAAAACTGCATCAAGTGTCGTATTACTTTTCTGAAAGGAGTTACCGTTTTATTTTATTTAAAAAAAATTATCTTCTTGAGTTGTCTTTCTTAACTTTTTTGGCACACAAATCTAACAACGTTAATTTGGTGCTAATAAATCAGCTAAGCAGCATGAAAAGGTTGCACTATGATAGATCCTCGGAAAAGAAAAACAAACGTGTCATCAAGGTGCTAGTGGGGATTGCATCGAATTCGGGAAAATAAATCAATAGAGATGAATAATACCAGGGAACACCTCTGGTTCAATCTCCCCATTGTAAACTGAGAAAAAACCGTAACAGATTTGGTGAGAGTAACAGCCTGTGCCGATTCTATAATTATGAGAATGAAACTACAGATTATATTCTGAAGGAGTCTGAAGTTTTATGTCACACAAGATATAGCCAACTGGGCAAGCACCTGGTGGAGAATTGAGAACTGCCAACACTAGAACCAATAGCAATCTTGAGATTCTTGTAGAGAGCAAGTATAGACGAGGTGTTCTACACCGAAAGAACTTTGCTTCATAAGTTCAATGAAACAATTTCATTAAAATTTTTTCACAAATCTAATGATAAATTCACAAATCCAATGAAAATTTCATGAATATTGTGAAAGAATTTCATTGGAATTGCTTCCTTGGTATTCTGGTTTCGTAAGAATATTTTATTGTATTTATGACAACAATATTTTCTAATTATTAAGAAACCCGTTTGTATTTAAGTTATTTCATTATTTTCATGAAATTATTTTATTGTTTCGATGAAGTTATAGCACTGCATTAATTACACTGTTAAATAAATTTGATGAAGTTTTCAATGAAATAATTTTGACGAAACTGGTTTCATTAATCAAACGAAGCGTGACGTTGGTTGAATCTTAATAAAATTTTCATTAGATTAATGTCGAAATTCATAGAATTTAAGCCGAAAATTCTTTCAGTGTAGTACCTGGCGAGGGATACAATATATAGGCGTTATTCGATGTTTGATGCAAATGGTCTTGCGTAAGAGCAAATGCAAAATATCGTAGCCTTTCTTTGAATTGTGTGTTTATTTTGTTGTTGGATTTTAAAGAAAAGCTACGATATTTTGCATTTACAATAACGCAAGACAATTTGCATCAAACGCCGAATACCGCCATAGTTTCCGCACTAAGTTTTGAGAAACAGGCCCTTGACAATGATCATGGTCACCATGGCGTATACTTAATATTGACACATTATTTAATCTGGTATTTCAGATCAATGCGGTTAGTTTTTCCCTTATTTTTTAACGAAAGGTAGAGCTACTTCGGTCCTCAAAAGCACACAAAAAGAAATAAAGAAAAATTAAAATTTTTTCTGGAATACAGCTTAATTGGTCGGTAAACGTACGTGGCATCGTACGCGACATTTCGTGGAATTGTCCATATGTTAAGAAAATAATAAAAAATTTATATATATATGTGGCAATAACGAAAAACTGCTTAAGTGATATTATAATGTTTTACAGTAGAGCACTTTTAAACTTTCAAGTAAATTTTCAGAAATCTATTTCTTTTATAGTTAAATTAGGAAGTTCGGTATTCATTTTTTTTCATTTCATTTATTCATCCAAAATAGAAAAACCTAGCCTAATGGCCATAATCGGTTTCACTTATACTACTATACGCACTATAAATAATACATTTGATTTGAAATGTGTAGCTTAAGTAGATTTAAGCAAGGCAGTGAGTGGTTTTAAGCTATTGGCTTAAAATGCTCTAACTCATGATTCTAATTTCGTGTGATCCTTATTTTCCTTATGTGGCATTTTAAATACTGCAAACTCAAACTGGACCATAATACAGCACAAGAAAGCAAAATTACCTTAAGTCTACTTAAGCTATTGCCACAGATACATACATATGCATTTGTATAAACCAGTGATAGATAGTGCTTTTTTGGTAAAAACTGTCAAAAATTAAAAAAAAATTTAATTTTCAAATTCAAAGTGGAAGATTTTTCAACTCATTCGGCAGAATTTCATAAATATTTTTTTTTGGCAAATGTTGGGCCAATATTTTAAAAATTTAGAAATATAAATTTTTATATGACTAACTAATATATATTGTACAACTAAACCTTTTTAGATCTTATCAGGCCCTATAATGTGATAAAAAAAATTTAAATCGAATCAGAAGCAAAAAAAAAAAAAAATGGTGATCGGTAATAGTTACACCCCTGAGAAATTCGGACAGTTTCAAAAGTAATCAGGAATGCTTCTCTTCTATATCCGTGCGAAATTTTATTGCGATAGGACTATCCGTTATTTGCAACATAATTTGATTCTGCTCCACTGTGCAATATGAAATTAATGTTTTAAAATTTTGTATTATTAGGTGTACATCAAAAATTATAGTTACATATATATTTCCCCAGGTATGTAAACTTTTTGTAGCGTGCGACACCAAACAAATATGTTTGTTTTTTTTTTTTTGAAAGAAAACGAAATATTTTTTTCTTCTTTATATATCTGTGTAGGCAGTTCTACATTAGATAAAATTTGAAGAAAAATCGAGCCACATTGTTCTGAAATACAAGCTTGCTTGCTGTCGCACGCGACAAAAGAAATGAACTTTCTCGTAGAAATGCCCTTTATAACGTTTTTTTTTGCTTCTCTAAAAACAGAAATGTATAGTTGCGCCGTTTTGCATTTAAGGCGACGATATGTACATTTACATTTTCTAAAAAAAAAAACTGAAACATGCGAATGTAACTAAAAACTTGTTTACGTACGTTCATCACATCTAAATGTAGTTGTAGTGGAAAATCAAAATCAATAATAATCAAAGTTAGGGCACTGTTTAGCATTCATGGTGAGTTCTTTCTTCATTATTTATTTGATTTTCTCGTATTTCTTCTTATCTAATAATTTGCTTTTTTTCTACATACATATATATATGAATTCCGACAACAACTACATCAGTTATAATTTTTATGAATGAAAGGCAGAAAATTTGTTCAAATTAGAAAACGTATTTATTTACCCTTTTTTATCAGCCTATGCATGTATGTACGAGTATCTATGTATGTGTGTTCTTATGCGGCGCTATATAAACCCAGCGCGTGGGCCGGTTTTTGATGATTCTTACGTCAATAGAGTGTTTAATAATATAGTGTATAAATTCAAAATGGCCGCCAACAGACGCCATTTTGTGTATTCGCAAAAACTAACAAATCGCCTAACTGTGTATATTCGACAGTTATTTAAAAATTATCTCTAGGTTTCTCTTATTATTTTTCATTTCGAATGACCATGTAGGATCTTTAACGGTTTAAAGCCTGGATCACACGATCAGCACAATGTACCGATTTTCGTCGGCTCACTGAAATAAAGTCATAAGTAATAAGGTAAATGAAGTAATAATGCCATTTTGGATTATTACTTATGCCTTTATTGCAGTGAGTCGACGAAAATCGGTACATTGTGCCTATCGTGTGATCCAGGCTTAAGATTAATGGCAGTCGTGTTTTTTAATATTTTAAAATTTTTGCTTGTTGAAATAGATAAGATATATTTTAAATTTAAATAGCAGAGACAAAAACCCAAAATTTTCAGCAGAAGGAATTTTGCAGTTAACAGCGCAATATTTTTCATTTAACAGTCCTGGTAAAATTAATGAATACAACTTCGCAGGCCAAATCTAGGAATAGCAACTTGGACTATGCCTATTAATTAATATAAAATATGGTCCGAGGTATGATTAATGAAATTATATCAGTGTATTATACTAAAAAAATATATATAAATAATACAGAAACTTAATTTTTAAAAAGAGACTTTTTGGAAGGATTAAAGTTCATTGTGGAAATAAGCACAATTCCTCTTTTTAAAGAGCAGATTTAGTGGAATTTCCAAAGTAATTTTAGATCTTTTCAAAAAGTAATTTTAAGTTAAAATTCTTGAAAATAGTAGTGGTTATAGCTGTGTTCTACAATGACCACTAATCTTCTCAAGAAATTTTGCTTCAAAATATAACATTTTTTAAATAAATTTTGGGAAAGTTCTAAAATTATTTTAGAAATGCCACTAAGTGTGCTCTTTAACGAGCAATTAGGAGCACCAATTTTACGATACCTATAGAATGATTCAGTTTCCCCCAATGACTATTAATCCATGCAAATGAGTACCTTTTTTTAAATTAATTTTCTGTATTATTTATATGTATATCTTTAGTATATCCCATAAGTTCATTAATCATATCTTTGAACATATTTTCCTCACTTAACAGCAGAGGCGCTGCAACACTGCATTATTAAAAACGTGCAAAAAAGCAGAGTTATAAAAGAATTTCTTCCTTCACCAAAAGTCTTCTCTATCACTATCCCTTTCCTAAAGAAGGTAACACCTAGTAATAGTAGTAGGCATGCATAGCGTGAATGTTACTTCCACTGTTACTGGGAGCTGCTACTATTTACATGCATGAATTATAAATGAAGTTGCGTATCATAAATTTTGTACAATCATTTGTACGAATATGTATGTGTAGATCCAGGCGAATGCATATCAGCTGGTCTCAGCAGCCCAGCCCCTTATTCTGTCAAAATGCAGAACAAATACAAAATTTAAAATATTTTGGCGATGACATAAAATACTAAAATATCGTCGTATCAAATTTCCACCGACTTTAAATCAAGTAGGTTAAAGTAAATCACTTCGAAGTGCTTCCATCGAACTTGTGAGTGATTTCTTGTTCGAATTTTCGTATTCAATTTGTGCACGTAAGGTGGTCGCAGCAGCAGTAATGTGAATTTTATTCACAAGTAGTTGATATTTAAAATTGATTAAATATTCCTTAATGTCATTTTTTCAAAATTGTTAATCACTGTTGATGGATGACCCAGGGATGGAGTTAGTAATTTTCAAAACAACGCAGGGTTGCATAAATAAAATCAAGGTCGAAAAATAGTATTTTCGACATAATTTAAAATAAATCAACAACTTTGAGTTGTTTCTCAACCATATGCAAAATTTATTGTAAATCAATATTTATTTCAGTATATTTTTTGATATCCCCAGTATGAATTTTTGAGACGAGTCTATCTTATATGAATTTGAGCAGACGTTGTTAATAAAGTAAATTTTATGAGTACAAAAACATTTCGGTTCATTTTATTTTTTTTACCAACGATTTGTTATGCCAAAAAGTATTTATTTATCTAAAATATTTATTTTATATCGAAAATAAAATAATTTTTTGACATTTTACAAACAATACTTTTTAACTGCACGTATATGCCGTCATCTTGACTTTTACTTAAAGTTGTATTTTTTTGTAAGCATCCCATGGTAATAAAATAATGAAGTCTATTCTTTTATTATTTATCGACAGTCCAATTGGAATATCTTAAGGAATCATCTTAAGTAAATAAATAAATAGAAAAATTGTCAAATACAGATAGTAAAAAAATCAAACATGTTCTTTAAGGATAAATAAACAAGTAAGAGAGCTATACTCGGCTGTAGCGAAGCAAATCACAGAAAATACTCGAACAAACCTTTTAAATGCAAATGCTTTCATAAAAACAAATATTTGGTGAACAAAAAGAATTATCCAGAATTATTTAATAAAGAACTAAATGTACATGCGTATGCACATACAAACTAGCAACAACAATGAAATAGCTTCTGCTTGTTAATAAGATACACATACAAACACACACATACATGGTATTGCTGACATACACTAAAATAAAGTAAACAACCACAGCGATCGAAAGCAAGCATTGAAGATGCTGCTGAGATTGTCTAGACATTGCTGTCATATTCTGGAAGCTTTGTGTGAAGTATAAAAAGGGCAACGCATCTACCTGCCGATCAGCGATCGAAAGCAAGCATTGAAGAATGTCTAGTCGTTGCTGTCACATTCTGGAAGCTTTGTGGGAAGTATAAAAAGGGCAACGCATCTGCCTGCAGATAAGTATGTCATAAACTCAGTCTGAAGTTCATTTGTTTATTGTGAAGAGTTTTCTATTAAGAAATCGGTTCATTATTGTGAAGACTGATGCAGTTGAAAGTCGTGCAAAAGTGTGTAAAAGTAAAGTCAGTGAGTCATTATTGTTGTACAGACAGTTAGCGTGGGCAGAGTGAGTCGTGTGTAGAGAACAGCAGAGAAAGGATATTACTTAAAAACTCGCGCATCCATTTTTATAAGAGATGTATATACAACAGCGGAGTAGACGTCGTGGCAACCAGTTGTGAATCATTTAAGTAATTCAATTTAAGTTTTGATTTAAACTCATCATTTGATTAGTATAAGTCCATTTTTTTGTTTTTTTTTTAATTAAAGTTGTTATTTTTTTTAACTAACACAACACAGCCCTCGAAGCAATTAGCTTGTCTGCGGAAAACACCCAAGGTCTATGGCGAGAATCGAACCGACGACCTCCGTATTAAGAGGCTAGCATCGCTACAACTCAGCCATAGGGCACCCAATAGTAAATAAAGTGCCATTCTCAACATTAATTAGTACACTGGAGGCTTCTATTCATTTCGAGTCTACCGAAAAGCGTTTCGAAACGATGAAATTTTTTGTTTCACACTTCATGTGAGAACTTTTGAGGAACGTGCTACAGAATACATATTTTTTTATTAAGTCGCATGTGAATATTGTGAAAATTACAAGTGGAATGACAAACCCTTATCCTTGTCATATTTAGTGTAGGGTATAAAAATACTACATAAGTAAATTATTTATAGCAAAAATATAGCATACTATAGAAATAAATAACAATGATAAAAATAAAACAACTATGCACCAAAAAAAATATTATTATTTTATTAAAAAACGTGACAAGAACAGTTCAATTTTGTATTACAAAAGAAAGCATATCAAATATTTCATAGAAAAATGTTCAAGCATGTTTTAGTCATTGTGAAAAATTTGAATTTTTAAAATCCTTAAACTAGGCATCACAATGCTTAGCCCTAAAATATGCAATGGATTGTGCTGTGTTGTTTTTTTTATAGGCAAATGAAAACCAATTTAAAAATTTTATGTTATTTTATGTCCTAAAATTTTACTTTGTTAGTGAATTTAAAAAAAAAACTATTTATGGCTTTTTTTAACCCTCTTACTACTTGCTTATTATATAATAAATGCATACAGCACACTTTTCATATACATATATTTTTTTCTATAAATATTTGCTAGCAAATATTTTTATTTTAAGTAGAACAGGAGGTCTACTCTGTAATTCGAAACGAAAGAAAAGAATTTCGAATTTACATGTTATTAAGATACAAGTTTGAAAAAGTTTTCTTTCGTTTCGACTTGCAGAGTAGACCCCCAGACTTGACTAAATCCAATTTTAACTTATATGGAATTATATTTCAGAACATTATATTTCAATAAGTTTTTTTATTTTATTTTTATGTTCCTCTAGTCTAGCCCAAAGCTTTTATAATTATACAAAACTATGAAAATATTTATGGTTTTAAATTTCACATTAATTAAACGTGGCCAACTTTTTTTTGTGGTATTTATTATTCAGCGCTGGCTGAAACGAGAAAATGAAAATAAATATGGCAATAAAAAAGAAAAGAACAACAACAGCTGTATTAATGATGCTTTAAAGCATAGTTTGAGGTAATGATTTAAAAAAAAAATTAAATATTTGCAAACTAAACAGAATAAATATATTCAAATATCTTTAAAGATTTATTTATGGTTTTAATGGCATACTTTGTAGGGGTTTGAACAATATTTAGTTTTCATTTGCATATTTACCTAAAAAGCCTGAAACCAAAAAATAACTTTGCCTATGCTAAGGATTTAACTATAACTTTAAGGCTTAACGAATTTCTAACGTTTTTGTGTGAATGCAAAAAAAAACACAAGAAAACCCGCATTATAATTTGGTTTTTCTTATACCCTTCTTCATATCTTTTTCATCATCATTTAACAAATTTTTTCTTCTTCTTAATACAATATAATACGGAGAAATATGTTTTTGGCATTTTATCAAGAACCAAAATTAGACAGCAGAAAAAAGTGCCTAGAATGGCAAAAAATCCAAAATTGCTTTCTTCCTAGTTTTATTATTAAGTATATTTTTTTTTTGCTTCTACTAAAAACCACTAAAAGAAGATGAACTAAAATCTCCATAATTTTTACACCATTACTGCACACACCAAATGAAATTTGATGTTTTGTGTATGTAAAATAGAGATGAGATTGTGAGTGATTTTTCACGCAGCAGCAAGAGAGCTAAAAAGGTATTTTTTGGAATGTACATAAGTTCCTTATGGAGCGCCATGCATGTGTAACAAATTTTTTTCGAAGATTAAAAAAATACTGGCGTATACTGGTAACAAGTACATAGCGTAATGGTGCTGCCAGTGCGAATGTTTTAGATTTTCAGTGTTGCCGTAATTTTCCGGAGAAGTTCCGCATAACTCCTGTTATTTTGTGGATTTTTAGCCTAGTTTTTGGAATTTCCAACATAATATGTTTCTTTGCATAAAGGTTCGTAACTTGGATAAGTGGTTCGTGGCAATGATAGCTGAAGGTGTTTCTGCTAACTAATAATATGAATGTGAAAGTAAACTTATGGTTTGTTTGTTGCGCTTTAACGGCTAAAGCCTGGTACTCTGTTCAAAATTTCACGCGAAATGTTGACATACTCCATACAAAAAAAGTTTACGTGAAATTTTCATGAATTAATGTTGCAAAACTTGTACGCTGTTCAACTCGTGAAAAATTTATGAAATGTATCTGGCAACATTTTCTTGCTATCTGTGAAATAATGAGACTGGCATTTATTTCGTGCGAAATATTGACAGCTGATGTTTTTGTTAACAAAAGTTGATCAGTGTTGCCTACTTCAAACCAATAAATGCGAACATTTTTTCCGAAAAAGTAAAATGGGCATCACTTGTTACGTGTCAAATTTTTCACGCGAAATAATCAATGTTGCTGAACAGAGTACCAGGCTTAAATCATGGAACCGATCTAAATCTAGAAGGACAAATAGGTTATATGTTTTTTTTAAACTTTAATCACGAGGGGAGGTGGGGGGAAATGTCTGCCTCTCAGAAACTATCTAACCGATTTTGATGAAATTCAAAGCATAGATAGATCTGAGTGAAAACCAAGACACAGACTATAAATTAAAAAAAAAAATAGGACCACGAGGAAAGGTAGGGGGAAATTTCTTCCTCTTTGAAACTATCTATCCGATTTTGATGAAATTCTAAACATGGACAGATCTGAGTCTAAAAGAAGACATAAGCTGTATACTTTTTCAAAAATAAGGCCGCGAGCGAAGGTAAGGGGAAATGAAATGTCTTCCTCTTTGAAACTATTTATTCGATTTTGATGAAATTCTTAACATAGACAGATCTGAGTCTAAAAAAAGACATAAGCTGTAAACTTTTTCAAAAATACGACCATCGGGGAGGTAAGGGGAAATATCTTCCTCTTTGAAACTCTCTAGCCGATTTTGATGAAATTCAAAACATGCAGTCTGGAAGGAAACAAACGCTATATATTTAATCCAAAATAATCCCACTAGGTGATAAATTTCTAAAGTAATTAGTAAAACGTAAGGTACTGCGTTTCTACCTGGTGTCCCATGACAGCGTGCGTTTTCTTATTACGAAAAAGTCTGGCAGGCTTTGGAAGTGCTTCAAGCACTTTTTATTTAATTACTTTTAATAATATAAATCGCACATATTGTTATATATCGGCATTTTACTGTCTGAAAAATTTTCTATACATATAATACATTGGGCTTTATTACGAGTGTTGCAATACGACTTCGACTTCGACGATTTTGTATTAGACTAAAGAACATTGCAACATTTTTTCTTTTATCTAGTGCAAAATCGTCATAATCGTAGTCGAAATACGACACTCGTAATTAGGCCCATTAGGTTTTTTTTTGACATGTAAAGTTTTAAATTAAAATAAATATTTAAGCCAGCCGATGCGGTATTTCTTTCTCTTTCTATATCTATATTTCCCGCCTTAATTAAGTTACTCTAAATATAAGATTAATTCTAGTTTTACAAATAAATAAATAAATTAAAAATCCAACATGTACGGCTGATGATTTATAATTTTCAAGCAAAAATCATGCTGCAAAACAGCATTTTTTTTATTTATTATTTTTAACTTTTCTAAATAATAAATTTTGTATTCCAATTTTTTAACATCATCTTTCATTTGAATCTGCTTTCTTAGCTGATTTTTCTCTTTAACATTTTATACGTACATATTTTCTTTAATTACATACCCCTGCTTCTGGTCTTATACGTTCTTGCCAAAAGCATGCTTAATTAATAACATCGCTGCTTTTAATTAAATTCTGATTGATTATGAGCGGAAACCAAAAAATAATTAAAACTTACTTTAAAACATCTCTTGTTGATAAATAAAGGGTGTCTTTTATAGAGGTATAAAGTTTTAAGTTAGCAACACTTTTTAACTGGCGGCCATTTTGTGAACTGTCAATTGATTATAATTAGTTTGGTTTATCATTTCAACATGAATAGACTGACACCAACGCTTCCAAATTCTGCAAATTTATTTTGAAAATCATGGTTCTGTTCGAAATACGTATCGCGCACTGCATCAATTTTACGGTCAGCATAATCGTCCGTCAGTGGAACGTTTTCGCACTACGTTGAGCCTAAATGATAATGCATATATGTACATATAGCTAATCCTTTAATTCTTGGAGGAACGTAGGGCCGTTTATTTTAGAGTTCCGTTGGATATTATTTCTTTTGGGTTCATTAATCATTGAGTATAATTCGGAAGTATGGGTGATTAGCCAATAGCATCCTAGACTGATACTGGTGCTGCCAGTTTTAGCCACCAGTCTGGCCTTCAGATATATAAGTCAGATCGGCGGACTTCTAAGCGAATATTGTTGAGGTTGATTTCTTGCCACACGTCCCGGGACGTCTAGTTGGTAGGAGACCAGCAGGATAAGTCGCCTTATGTTTTGGATTGCTGTTAGCTTCAGATGCTCTCCACCGACCTTACCGGTAAGGGAGGCCCTTGTTGCACACCGGCATCACTCTCAGGATCATTGCACCTACTAAGCCCTCTTACCGCGACAATGTCACAATCACCGAGAGGGGACGTCGTACAGTGTGTACAAAAAAAATCATTGCTGCTGTAGAGCGTAGCCAGATCAATACCCGCTTCAGTCCATATGCACATGATTACTGACTTCTCCGTTGATCATGATGTGCAGGCACAAATACTCCTCTGCGGGTCGTGCAGTGCGTATAGAAGAAATAATTGCTGCTGTAGAGCGTAGCGTAGATGAAGACCCAAATCAGTTTACCCGCCATCGTGCACGTGCTTACTGACTTCTACGTTAACCAATTGGACAACCCTGATGTTTAGCAGCTTTGTTTCAACAAGACTGTCACACAACTCGTGCCACATTTGTTTTATTGAAGGAAACGTTTGATAACCGCATAGTTTCACGTTTCGGACCCGTGAATTGGCCTCCAAGATCGTACGATCTAACGTCGCTACACTATCTTCTGTGGGGATGTGTGAAGTCGCAAGTCTATGCCGATAAGCTCGAAACGATTGACCACTTGAGGACACAAATCGAGCCATAACCACTAAAAAAGCTTATGCGACACATTTTTTAGACTTCGTTTTTTTGACGAAATTCGACAATTTTCGATCGCAAGTAATTTGGTGAAAAAATGGGGTTAGAAAATTATGTCGCTTAAGCTATTTTGGCGGTTATGGCACGAAATGTTGGAAAAAGTCATCGAAAATTTGACGTCCACATTAGACTACGTCCAAGCCGGCCGTGGCAGTCATATGCCAGAAGTCATATTTGAATTTGAAAGCCAAAAGATTATTTTTCGAATACAGTGTCATGTCAACTTAAAAAAATCATCTTTGTTTTATTCCATTTCAAAGTTCTTTATCTCTAGAAAAACACCCTTTATGTGCTTGCAAATGTTTTATGTTGTCACTAGCGGTAAAAAAAATTAACTTGGGTTTAAAGCACAAGAGAAAGAATGCGTGGAAAACTATGAAAAACAAACTACGTTTTGTGTTCATTTCTATAGCATCAAAACCCAGACACGTCAAAGACAATAGCAGGCAAAATTAACAACAACAAAAACAACCAGCATAACAGTAAAAGGTAAAAATAGTTAAACGCAGCAATAACTGCAAGCAGCCAGCATAAGGCGAAGTAAAACACAAAGGAAAAAGAGGAAGAAGAAAGAGAGAGAGAGAGAGAGAGAGAGAGAGTAATGAAGTTAAGGAAACGAGGTATTTGTTAAAGTATTATTTTTCTACCCAATTTTCTATTGGTGACAGTGTGAATATTTAGTTCCCCTACAATACAAAATGTTCTGCCATTCTGCCATTAAAGCAGAGTTAGTGAAAACGTAACGTTTTACGTTAGAGTTTTCAGTATCGTTCAACTGCAAGTCCTAATTTACACCATGCAAGTCTTATTGCTATTTCACCAACTATATTTTAATAGCAATTCATATTTAAAAGTTGCTTCCCAGCTAAAAAAAAAATATGTATGGAGCATATGTATATGATATTCCATATATGGTTTGGATCCGAAAAATGAGGGTATATGGACATATATGATAATATCTGTGGCGAAAAGGAAAAAGTGCTTAATTCGAGATAAGCTAATTTTGAGTTAATGGTAGATCCGTAATCTGCATATTTGAAAGTATCCCTGGTCAAAATCTGAATTAATTTGGGCGATTTTTCAAGAAGTTGTAGCAAAATGAATTGCGGCTTATCTTTTTCAGACTTCTAATCTCATTTGGAATAATAGCTTAATTTAGCTTATACTTTGGTATATTTCAACTAAAATGTATTATTTACAGTGTGTAAAACGATGTTTGTACAAAAAAATAAAAATGAACAGAGAATTTTCCAATTTACATGTAAAATAAATAAATTTCTGAAAATCTACTTGAACGCTTAAAAGTGCTCTCTTGCAAAACAGTCAAATATGACTTAAGCACTTTTTCCTTATTGCCACAGACATATATTCATACATGTACATATTTATAAATTTATATTCGTATTTATTAAACCCATGGGTTTTACTTTTTAAGATTTTAAACATCGAAGTTGTATTTGATGAAACATTTGTTTGGATAAATAATTAAAAACGAATTAAAAGACATTTAATTCATCATTTTAAGAGAAAAGGTGCATCGATTATTTAAAAACACAAAAAATCACCTTCGTACATAAAATTTTATTTAATAAGAATTTAGATTAAAAACTAATGCAATTAATCATAAAAAAATATTATCCTTTTTTTTTAATTTTTTGCAGTAATATGAACTTTGTTTCTTAAAAATATCTAGAGAATTCCGCTATTTTCTATAAAATTAATGACTGAATTATCCATTTGATTATTTGATTTATTAAATATGGCCACAATGTATAAAATCGTACAAGAATATTTTTTTTTTTTTTGTTACAAAAGTTTTTCTATTTTATTTAAACGTTGAGGCTGTACGCATATAAACTTTGCATACCGTATGTACGAGTATTTTCTAATAGATTTCCAACTAATCAGTTTTGAAAAAAAAGAGAAAAAGATCGAGTTAATAAAATGCAAGATTTTTTAATCGCAAAACCGATCTTATGTGAGATATCATGTATGCATAAATTTTTATATAGCTCCATATATTACATCTTATTTTTATATATGGATCCACATCTGAAGAGCTCCATAATTAAATTTTCATATATAAGCTCATATATTATAATACATTTCATATATTAGTCCATATATCAATTCATATATAATACTTTTGCCATTTATATATACATGAATTCATACATATTCATATATGTATATTTATAAAAATACATTCATATATTAAACATATATGGATCATACATTATTTTTTTAGCCCGATTATGTACTAAAATAAATAAATAAAAATAGTGCAACAACAACGCAAAAATTGGCGATTACAACTTTAATTAAAAGGAGCAAATTTCTAGTGAACTTTTATTCCCGCTGTATGATGGCACGCAAAATCATTTTAAAATCATATTTGCAATTTTGAAATTAATAAAAATTAATAAAAAGACAAAAGATAATCTATATATATAAAACAGGATGTCTATATGTATGTATGTAACGTATGGACTCCAAAACGGCTGGGCCGATTTTGATGAAATTTTTAGGGAATCTTCAGATTATTCAGGCGGGTCTGCGGGCGGAGAGGCGTGGCAAAACCCAATTTTCATATTGCCACCACCAATGTCATATATATATTTTTTTTTGCGGCGAGGAGAGAGGTAGCGAAGCACATTGGGTTACGCTAGTTTAATGAGGCCCTGTGCTGCTTACAACAAAAAATTTATATTTTTGGCGACAATCAGCAAATATAGTGCTGACAATATAATTAGACTTGGGTAGAACTCGTTCACTAGTTCATTTTTGCCACAAACCAATTATCAAACCCATTTAAATTACATGGGTTTGTTTGATTATTGGTTTGTGGCAAAAATGAACTAGTGAACGAGTTCGACCCAAGTCTAAATATAATACAAAATGTGGAAGGAATGATATCTTAAAATTATTTTATATTACTCTTAACATAAAGAACATCCCGAAATTGATGTAAAGAACTAAGTTGGTTACTTTTTATACTTTTACGTAATTGTTATTTTTATAGATGTGAAATATTTGAAGGTGGCAGCACTGAAATGTGAATTTATACTTGAATATCAGCTGCTTGTGTCGCGAAAATGCACTTAACGTCATTTAAAATAGTGTGTTCGTGCAGCCTGTTGTGGTGAATGTCTTTAATGCATAATTTTTTTTTTATTTTTATTATATTTTTTGCGTAAAAGAGTTTCTTGCCACCATCCGAACTGCTGGAATTTGCACAATTATGTTGTCTGTATGTATATATGAATGTAAATTATGCTATATTTAGCGCCAGTAGTTTTCTAATGTTTATTTACTTGTCAGAAGGAAGCAGTAAAATTACGAAAGCAAAAAAAGCAAGAATTTTAAAAAGATCCACTAGCATGCTTAACAAGAACAGTAGCAACAACCTTAACAACTATTCCTTATTAAAAAAAAAAAACTAAAAGGTGTGAATAACCGTAAGCTTTTTAGCTTCTGTTCATTCTATACATTTCTTTCCATAAAAAAAAAGTTTTATATAATTTTTTTCCATCTTTTTGTGGTTCTATTGTGCATTTGTGTGCGTTTCTTTTTTTTTTGTTATTTTTCTTCAAAGAGGTCTTAAACAAAAGACATTTGACTATGGTGGTAAAATTGCTCTTGATGGTACTGGTATTATTCTTAAAGCTTTCAGCTTTTTGTGGCTTATGTAACAGCTTTTTTTTTTTTTTGTTGGCAGGTTTTTCTGAAATGTTAATAAACTTTTCTTGCTTAAACTCTTTTTTCCTCTTGGCAGTTGTGTAATTTCTTTTGCTCTATATAAACTCAATGAAGGATTGTCAGGCTTTGTAGAAAGTTTAACACAAATTTAATCACAGCTTCCATAAGTTTTAGATATTTTATATATGCTTGAAACTAGTGTAAACATTCCTCCATATTATATGTAATTTTTTATTTCAAGTTGTCTTCTAATTTTGGTGATGGTTTCTTTGGTGCTATAGGAGTCTTATAGATTTATTTATTTATTGTAATTATTAGACAATTACTGCTGGAATCTCCAAAGTTAAGTTCTGATTCGTTGAAAATTCTAAAAAACCCAAGTGTCATGTATGCTACTACATACATATATGTATATTATAAATACCTACACACATACTTATGCCGTGATGACACACATCTGGCACTCGGCATTATGCAATATAAATGTATATTTTAGGCATATTTATCTTGTGTTAATACGGAAGGGATTTGTAAATAATACGTTATTTTACTATCCAGCTACTTCCAAAAAGTTTTTAGATGTCTGCAAATTTGCCCCTCTTTGTTGGCTAAAGTGATAAAATGATGAAAGAGATAAAGTGAGAAAAAATAATTTGTTGCTGAAGTGATAAAATGATAAAAGAGATAAAGTGAGAAAAAATAATTTGACCAAAAAGCAGATTATATATATATATATATATATATATATATATATATATATATATATATATATATATATATATATATATATTCTGATTATTAAGGGATTGGAGCAAAAAAGCACTAAAGAAAAAATTATTTTCTATAACTGTAAATGTGGGGTTCAAGATGTTACATATCAAAAAGAAATAAAAGATTGAGAATAAACAGTAAAGGGCTGCACACAACATTGTTGTTCGCCTCCCTCTTAAGCGACAAGCATACTACACTCACAGTTGTCTTTCATTCATTTTTTTTTTACTCAGAAAAAAATTTATGTAAGTTCATATTGTGTATAGTGAAAACTACTACGCATATAAGTTGCAAGGGTATGTCCACAAATAACTTCCAAGATATTCATTGCAGTGGTCTAATAAATAGAAGGTTTGTGCTCCCTTTCGTCATGTTGTAGCAAAAAGAAACTCATGAAATTCGTTAGGAAAGATGTTAGCTTAGTTGTTCAAAAGATATTTTTATCAGCGCGCAATTAGTTAATATTTTTATTAAGAGCCATTATGAGCATAAAGAAAAACTAAAGCATACTTAAAGGGGCCGTTAGCATTACGATTATATGGTTTTATATATACATTATTATTTATTATTTTCAATTAAAGTTGTTTATTGCAGGCATATTTTTTTTCTGTGTATCCAAATTGGTAACACACCGAGCCTGTACACCTGTAATTCTCTATGTTTGAGTATAATTTTATTTGCAACTGTTCAAACAGGCCAACAAAATGGTAAATTGAAGACATTTTAAGCGTGTTCTTTTCTCAAAATGCGGACCGTATATTTTTTTGGTTTTAAATTGAAAAATTTATTTATCGATATTATTTAAGAAATTAAATGGCCTTTTTGATTACTCTTTTTTATTTAATTTTCTTTTTTAATGGACATGAAATTTATTTCCTTCTCTTTGAAGGAGCGCTTAGTTTTAGAAAATAAAACGCCCTTAGTGTGGCCACAAAATAAATTTTATATTATTGGAGAAATATATTAAAAAAAATGTCGGTTTATTTAAACTTTTGAAGCAGGAAAACGTTAAAAAGTCATTACTTCATTCAAATACATGCATATTAAATCACTGTCTATTGAAAAAGTTTCTGTCATTATTACAATTTTGTTAGCTTTTGTATATTTTTAATATCCTGTCAATCTCATTACATTTAAAAAATGCCATAAATGGCACACATAAAATATATATGTATGTACACTTAAAGGATCATCAAAACATAATAATGTACAAAATCTATTTGATTACTTAGTATGTACATATGTATGTATGTATGTGAATATTTATACATATTGCCAATAGAAAATGTCTGTAAAAATATACGAGAAAATAAATAAATTTGTAACTCGTTATAGGCACAATTTTCAATACAATTACTGATATGTATTCAAAACATACACATCGTCAGCTAAAATGCAAAAAGGCGTAACTAACAAAAAATTCAAAATCGAGTTTTTGATTGATTATTATGAATGTCCTTAAACTACATGTCTTGACAAAATATTACACTTCTGCGGTCAAAAATGCCGCTTTCATTAACGAATAACCAGGGGACTTAACTACACGTTTGTTCAGTTTTTTGTTTTTCCTGTAATTATATTTTTGTTAGTTACACCTTTTTGCATTTTAGCTAACGACATACTCGTACATGAAGAAAAATCCCTTAAACGATATACAGCATGCTTTGGCATCAAATTTATATAGAAACGACTTGCGGATAGCGTTAAAGCAAACAATGAGTAGAAAATATTGTTTGTGTCATTTTATGTTTTTATGTCAATATGTTTTATATTTTGAACAAATAAAACCATATAAAAACACTTTGGCACATACATGTAAACACACTCTTACTCAAGCGCACATAAACGCTTATTTAATTTGAAACGTTTCTAGGGATACATGTATGTATGCATGTATGTATGTATTTGTGTAAAAGTATATTGATTTTGTTTAATGTGTATAAAATGTTTATAAAGACTTGTTTATTTGTATTTTACATACTTTTATTTGCTTAGTATTTGTCATTCAATTTATGAATAATCCTAAATGTATGCTGCATTTATTTCTCTTTTTAATGTTAAAAATAAATATGCTTGATTATTTCACAGTGTGTGTGTACATGATGGACAGGCAGCTTTGTCAATCTTGTTTTATCTCTACAATTTGTTTGTGTAAAGCAGATTAAATACTAAACATAATCTATTGAGTGTTATTATGTTTAGCAAATATTAATCAAAATGTTCTAATTAATTAAAATACTATTAAGCAAAATAGACACATTGAGAGAAATCTAAATACATAAGTATTTAATTGGTATGCATAATTCCCAGCGAGAATTTTTGGAAAGTAGGTTCTTTATGGCGCGCCATGCATGTAAAACAAAAATTTTTTTAAAATTACCAAATACTGGCGAACAACTACAGAGCCACGGCTGCCAGATGTGACGATTTATCGTCATTTGCCGATTTTTTCCCCTAAAATTAACGATTTTTCAATAGTCCAAATAGGGCAGCTTGTTATGAAAAATCTACTGTTAAAATTCATATATGCATACCCAATTAAGGATTTTGGTGTAGTTTTGCAGATTCTTTCTTAATAATTTATTATTTAATTAAAAAAAAATGTATGTGTTGATGCCTTAGCGGTTAACAAAAATATAATATTGGCATTTATTATTTAAATTTACCCTACCAATTTTGAAATTTTGAGTCACTACTGTTTCTTGAACATACACCCATAGAAAAAACAGATTAAAATCAATAAAAACTATATTGAATTAATAAGAAACATAAACGAAAGTCTAGTCATGTTGAAATTTCTTATTTCAATATGGAAAAATATTACGGCCTGGCCCACAATGTCACCAGAATGCGTTCGATCGAAAACTTGTATTGCAAACAACAACAAATTTTTTAATGTTATTGTTGTTTGCAATACAAGTTGTCGATCGAACGAATTCTGGTGACATCGTGGGACAGGCCGTTAATTTACAGCATTAATTTATTAATTTTATTTATTTTTAAGTATCTCAAATATACATTTTCTATTATGTACATTGAAAATTATTCAATTAATGTGACGCGTTCTTATTTTTAAGTTGCAACTTTTCCCTGAGTGTATGTATACATGTTTAAAAAAAATTAATTTTGATTTGTCCGATTTTTCTGACGATTTTTCGAGTATGAAATGGCGATTATTTTTTATTTTATCGGGATTTTCGACGATTTTTCGATACATGTATCTGGTAGCCCTGTAAATAGCACTGACACATAGTGCTGCCACTGCGAATGTTTTAGATTTTCAGTGTTGCCCTAATTTTCTGGAGAAGTGCCGGATAATTCCTGGGATTTTGTGGATTTTTAGCCTAGTTTTTGGAATTTCCAATGTGATTTGTTTCTTTGCTTAAAGGTTCGTAAATTGGATAAGAGGTTCGTGGCAGTGACAGCTGATGGTGTCTCCAATATCGAGCCATAACCGCCAAAGTAGCTTAACCGACACTTTTTTGTTATTTACGATCGCAAATAATTTTTGCCAAAATATTCAGTTCAAACTTAAACTTCGCTTAAACTTTTTTGGCGCTTATGGCACGATATTATAAATGCGAAAGTAAATTCATTGTTTGTTTGTTGCGCTTAACGGTTGAAGCATAAAGCCTATTTTGATGAAATTTAAAACATAGATAGATCTAAGTCTAGATGGACACATATGTTATAGGTTTTTCTTCTTCTTTTAAAAATAGGTGCATGAGGGGGAGGTAGGGGTAATTGTCTGCCTATCAGAAACTAGCCAACCGATGTTCATGAAATTCAAAACGTAGCTGGGTGTGAGCCCAAAAGAAGACATAGGCTATACATATTTTTAAAAATAGGACAACGAGGGGAGGTAAAGGGAAATGTCTTCCTCTTTGAAACTATCCATCCGATTCCTTGAAACTATCTAACCGAGTTTGATAAAATTTAAAACATAGATGATCTCAGTCTAAACGAAGACATAGGCTGTAGATTTTTTTCAAAAATAGGATCATGAGGGGTGTTAAGGGGAAATGTTTTCCTCTCTGAAACTTTCTACGGGATTTTGATGAAATTCAAAACATATATAGATCTGAGTCCAAAAGAAAACATAGGCTATACATTTTTTCAAAAATAAGACCACGATGACGAGTAAAACGAAATTTCTTTCTCTTTGAAATTATCTATGCGATTTTGATGAACTTCAAAACATGGATAGATCTGAGTATGAAAGGATACAAACAATAAAAATATATACTTTATCAAAAATAAGTAAGAGGCAATTTCTAAGGAGCTACGTTAATATCTAATGCCCCATGACATCAAATTCAAGTCTTTTTGGACTCCTGTTTGGTTAAAATATTCGCTAGCTTTAAGTTAAAGGAAGTAAATTTTTGTGGGTAAAAATGCTACCCGAGCCGTGACTCTCCTGAAAAAGTCTTTTGTAAGTTGGTTTTCTGTGCGAAATATGACTGCCGAATAATAATTTAGTCAGTCATATTGTCATTATCCTTACGATTATTTTATGACTGCGCACTATTGGCAATTTTTTATGCTCTTTAAATAAGTCACTTTCTATGCAATTGAATGAATCTTTCTGTAGTATTGGTTGAGCTATCAACTGATTAAACAGTTTTAAGTCATCTAAGGTAGTCTTAAAACACTAATTTTGGTGAGAGTTTCAAAAAAAAAAAAACAATCTTCGAACTGCTAACTGGGTTATATTAAAAGAAATAAAATCTAAATTGTTAAAGTATTTTGACCCAAAAAACCTAATATTAAAGACAGAAGATACATATACATATGTATATGTACCTTGACAGAATATCTTGTTAGTTTGTTTTAATTTTACCATTTTTCTTTTTATTAAACATTATATTTTATAGAGTTTTAAAAAGTTCAAAATGAACCCGCCATTGTCTACTTGTTAGAACTTTTATATCTGCATTTATTTTGTTTTAAAACAAAACTCTTGTACCTGCAAAGCTATAAAATCCTTTAAGTCCTTTTTTTATATTGAAAACAATAGACTGTAATAAACTAAACTAAACTAAAACAGTTTGTTTAGTTTTTTTTCTAGTTTTGCTGGCATTGTTGTATATCGTTCAATATTTCAATAGCATGGCCTACTTTAAGGATAAAAGAAAAGAATTATATTTTTGCTTGTGATTTTAATTGGATTACAAATTTATATTTGCATTTTGAATAAAATAGCATACATGAGGTATTTATTGTGTGCAAAAAAAAATATTAGTTGTTTTATTGAACTCTGCAAAATCATGGTCCAAATATGGTCATACCATAATTTTTGCATTTCGTTGCTGCTCAAGGAACTCATCAGTAGACTTCAACCATAATTTACAAAAAAAATAACAAAATCCCAATGAATTACAAAACTACAATCACAGTTCGGTAAGAAGCAAATACAGCAAAAAATATTATTCAGCAAAAATATTATTATTCACTATATGTGACCTTCTCCGAAAAAGGGGACCTAGTGTGTGAAAATGAAAAATATCAAAAAAATTATTTCATCTTATTCTACACCCTTTTAGGTACCAGAATCCATTTTTAAGTCCAAATCCGTTTTTTGACACACTAGGCCCCTTTTCTCGGAGAAGGTCACATACATATATCGATGGCTTATAAAAAGAGTGTATCTCAATTTTTATCGAAATCGCGTTTTTAACGTTTTCTGGTAGACAACATATAATTGCATTGTCCTTGAAGATCTTAGTACGTTACGAATAAAAATCTAGGACTTATGGCCACTTAAGAAATTATTTCTGCATGTGAATGCTTAAGTTTTTCTTCAATTTTTTGCTTCTCTTATAAAATATCAAAAAATCGAGTTCCACCTTTCTTATACATATTAAGCCATCTATATATGTATATATATTTATAAAAAAGACAACACATGCTAAATAATATAATTTGTCCTTTTTGGAAAAGTTTTTTAGCCTACTGCGATTGCAGCTTGGCATTTAAAAAAAAAAATACGAATTAAAATTTTGTAAAATCAATTTAAAAAATTTGTTGAATTTTCACCTGCAAAAATTATAATATCAGCTAAGATTTGTCACTCGAATTAATTGAAGCAATTAAAAATATAATTGTATCAGTTAAATTCTTAATTAAAAATATTAATTGGTGGAAAATTCTTTCTGTGTAGTTGAATTATAGGCCATTGGTTGTAACGGCCTTTTCGCTTAAAATTATAGTTTTTGCTGCGAAAATGTTCATCCCAAATTTAAAACTTTAATTCGTTACAGATCTCTTCAAGTATTTCAAATACTTTGCACTATTCATGGCAGTATTATATCTGTGGCAAAAAGGAAAAAGTGCTTAAGTCGAGATAAGCTAATTTTGCGTTAATGGTACCTCGAAAACTCAATTTATTCGTATAATTTTTCACGAAGTTATATCATCTAATCTCGTTTGGAATAATAGCTTAATTAAAGTTATACTTTGGTATATTTCAACTCAAATGTGTTAGTTATAATGTACAGACCGATGTTTGCTTAAAAAAATAAAGGTCAACAGAGAGTTTCCCAATTTAACTGCAAAAGAAATAAATTTCTGAAAATCTACTTGAAAGCTTAAAAGTGCTCTCCTGCAAAACAGTAAAATATGACTTGAGCACTTTTTCCTTATTGCCACAGATATTATGCCAAAGTCATGGTAAAATTATATTCAAGTCATTACCATAGTCTGAACTCATATATGTATATGTTAATTAAAACGTTTTAATTCTCATGCTTACGACTAGCACTGCCGGTCATTGCAATGACATGTTTTTCCATTTTAAAATATCTAAGACAAAGGCTTTGACTTTAACGGCAAGTTTTTTATGTTGAACTTGCAGTTAAAGCTCAAGTTAACTCTTAACCATACATTGTGAAAAGGGGAAAAGGGAAAGTCTGTTAAAAGCAGCCTCTTAGTTGTCAAATTTATTTATAGTTAAACTCATGCTTGTGCAGTGTAGTGTTGTTAAACATATAAGGTTGAGAGTAATTAAAAATTATCCAAAAGAAATTTTCTTACTCGTATTACATATACATACTTGTATAGGTATATAAAAAAACATTAAAGAAACTACGTTTACATTTTAATAATAAAAAATTTTATTCTTTATTTTTGCAGAATTCGAAACTTTCACCAGCCTCAACAGTGTCATCTAGTCTATCACCGAAAGATGAAATTTACATTGATGATGAAGGGCTCGATGGCTCCGGACGTGGTGGGGTAAGTCAAAAGAAATCTTTTTTTCTAAACCTGCTTTTTATTAAGCTTTCTTGCTTTGCAAGAAATAATTAAAAACTTCATATTAAAATATTTTCTTCGCAATGGCATAAATAAAATTGATATGCGAGGGATACTACGTAAAATCTATGGAAAAATCGAACAAGACTTCGAAATTCAAAGAGTTATTATAGCTATGCTATTTATGTCACGACACAGGAGCTAGAAAGTTATTTTGGAACAAAAATATTCGACACTATTACAGTCATAAATCTATTTTTGTTTTAATTTCTTTGTACTTAAAACCAGAGTACGAAAAAAAATGAAACAATGAGAAGGATTGCTCAATTTGTTTTTGTATTCTGCTTGCACATAAGCATAAACCAGAGAACACAGCTGATCGGCTGTAAGCCGGCGGCCACATCGTACGCCGCTAGAAAAGAAAATAATGGGAAATAAAAGGAAACGTATTGAAATATTTCCTGCGAATTTGACATCATCATATAATATATGTAATTTTATTGCATTGTTACTTAACATTTTAAGTTTGTTTTAATAGCTAAGCAGCATAGTTATAAACGGGTGTCCTAAGACACATCTCCTCTTATTTTTAACCGACTTAAAAAAAGGTGGAGGTTAATTGTTCTCTATATATGTTACTTCATACCTCGGTAAAGTTTAGACCGATTGTAAAATTTTTGTTGTTGTCTGAGAGGGTATAGCTTCCCATTGGTCCCATTGTAAAATTTTTTTTATATAATTTTATGATATTCTACTTATTTGATTGCTGATAACCTATAAAACACCTTTGGTTCTTGTAATTACACAATTTTAAAGCTAAAATAATGGGCGGAGTTACGCCCATTAAAATTTATTATTTATTTATTTCACGCGGTTCTAGTTAACCGATTTTTATGATGCAAATTGAGCTCTAAAATGGACAAAATCTTTTATTTAAAAAATGGGCACGGTCACGCCCATTAAAATTTAATATTTTATTTTGCGTGATTCAAGTTTACCGATTTTTACAAAACTTAACACACACCCTAAGCCCTGAAAAATGCACAATCTTGCATTTAAAAAATGGGTGGAGACACGCCCATTAAAATTTAATTTTATATTTCTTCTTATCTTCTTATATCATTTCTTTTCATTAATGTCGGTTTTCTTTGCCAGAAAGAATTATTTATTCAGTGCCTTGTTTCTGTAACGAATTTGAGAACTTTTCAAGCAAAAAGAATTGTTATCAACTTGTGATGAGCGATGGTAGAATTAGTCGATTCGTATCGTGAGTTGACGGACCTGCTGACAAAATCTGTAACATAAATAAAACATGTTGCTGTTTGTTTAATATGTATCGTAACGTATGTGAGGTATAAATCTACAGAAAATAGATTTTTACCTAGGAAACGTCAACTTCTGGCTTAGGATACCTGCACACACACACGTATAAAGTAAAGGGACAGCCTCACGTTTTAACTAACTAACATCCAGATTTAAACGATACGACAACTGCAAAATACCCAATACACAATATGAATCGACTAATTTTACCATTAGAAAAAAAAAGCTTTAAGAACATCAAAAAAAATTTTAAGTTTATTTAAGTTTTATGTTGAAGTAAGGAGGATTGTAGAGTCTCGAGGGCTATGTGGCCGAACCTTGAATCAGGAAGATCCAAACTGCTACTGGAGATGAATAGGAAGGCGATGAAAATCGTGATAGGCGCGTTGACAGGTCACTGCTCGGTCAGAGTAAGAACAAGCATTTGGGAAACTGGCACTCCAGATTTTTGTGTAATTTGCGGGGATGAAGAGGAACAAGAAACTATTGAACATATCTGTCACTGCCTGAAGCTGCAACGTCATAGTCTTAGATGGCTGAGCAGACGTTTCCATGAGAGCATTAGTCATATCGAGAAATGTAAACTAGAGGACATCAGGGCCTTCATTATGGGAATTCGGCGGCTCACGGACGAATAATAGGGTCACTTCTGGCTACAAAATGGTACAGGGAGGGTGGTAAATATTGAGGGCAATCATGAATATAATTATGAATATAATTTGTTCCCTTGGAACAAATTCAAACATTAGCAAGTAATAGAGAAAACAAAAAATTCTAATTGGTAAAGAGAGACATTTCTCATGGAATTTTATTCATGATTGCCCTGATACTAATCCTAGTGTAACATCAGGGCGCCATCCTTCGTTGTGTAGCAGAATCATTGTCGAAGTAAAATACTAAATAAAATGGCTTTTAAACACAACTTCAAAAAATTTAATAAGCCTCATTTAATACCAGAGGCGCTGCAGCACTGCATTATTAACAAGTAAGAGTGCTATATTCGGCTGTGCCGAATCTTATATACCCTTTACCAACGTATGTATGTGTAGTATACAGATACATAATTACATACATACGTATTTTTTTATGATAACATTTTTTAATTTTTTGTTATAGTGCAATTTTTAGTAATTGACCTCTTGGTTTTTTTCGACTAAAGAATTTGCTTGAGTAAAGATCTTCCTAAAATATGAAATATATTTAACTGAAAAAATTATTATTTTTGGTTATTTTTTACCCAATTTTTTTTTTAATTTCCAACTCTGGAACCATAATATAAATTTTTCTGATTTTAATACGAGTACTAACTTATTTCTTTCTAAAATATAGAATATATTTAATTATCAAAGAAATAACTAGCTTTATTTAATTAGTTTTATATATAAAAAAGTGTACTTTTCCCAACCCTGGAATCATCCTGTTAGATTTTTTTTTGTTCCTCATACAAATCTTATTCTTTAAAAAATATATAAAATATGTTAAATGAACAAAGAAAAAAAGAAAATACTTTTTTTTATTTAGTAACTTTAATATCAAAATAAATTCAGTAAAGTGTGACTTTTTTGAAGTTTTTTTCAGTTAAACGATTTATTTAGTTTTGTCGCTTTTTCTCGTTTTGGCAATTTTTTCTGTTTTTTGAGATTTTTTTTCATTTTGGCAATTTTTTTTTTCGTTTTGACGATTTTTTTTCTATTTTTGGGTTTTTTCTTTTATTTTGGCGATTTTTTCTGTTTTTGGGGTTTTTTTATTTTGGCGATTTTTTTCATTTGGCGATTTTTGTTCTGTTTTTGGGGTTCTTATCATTTTGGCAATTTTTTTCATTTTGGCGATTTTTCCGGTTTTTCGCGATTTATTTTAGCCTTAGATTTTTTTTTTAATTTGGTGCTTTTTTTGTTTTGGCGATTTTTTTTGGTTTTTGCGATTTTTTTCGGTTTGGCGATTTTATAATTTTTTGATTTTTTAGTTTTACCGTTTTTGAAAATTTCAAGAGTTGCTCTTACGGTTTCCGAGATACAGCAAGTTGTCAAAACTAAATAGTCAAAATTGCATTAACTGATGGTACGTACGCCCTTTAATTAATTTTTTTTTAATTTTAGTGTTAATTCTTGTAATTTTCCAGCTGTGGAGCTGTGGTTTTTATTTATTTTTCAAATTTTCTCTACCCAACTTGTCTTTCCAAAACATAAAATATATTTATAAGTAAAAATATAAAACAAAAATTATTACACCTAGTTAATTTTGTATATCACAAAAAGTGTACGTTTCCCAACCCTGGAATCATAATTTAAAATTTTTCTGATTTCTTACACCAATCTTTTTCCTTTAAGAATTTAAGATATTTAAAATTTATAGATAAAAAGGAAAAATTAGTTTTAGTAGGTATTTTTACATAACAAAAATTTTAAAGTTCCCAACCCTGGAAACGCCTTTTTGATTTTTTTAATATTTTTTATATTTTTAATACAAATTTTATTCGTACTGAAATTTATTTAACAAAAAAATTAAAAAAGTGTGTTATTTAGTTACTTTTATATGGCAAAATCAAGTTTCAGTTTTCCAGCTCTGAAACCGTCTGCTCGATTTAGCTGATTTTCAATACCAATCTAAGTTGGACTATATCTGACACACCAGTCCAAGAACGAAGTCTCTAGCGCTTCTGGGAGTTTCGGAAAACCGATTTCACGTACACCAGACGGACGGACGGACGGTCGGACGGACAGACGGACATCGCTTATTCGTCTTCCCTATTCATAAGGACCCAGAATATATACATTTTATGGATCGCATATGCATATTATGGATATTACACACGGAATGACAAACCTATATATACCCTTTTCCATTTTTGGTAAAGGGTATAAAAACGTGTTAAAAAGCAGAGTTGTAAAAGAATTAATCTTTTCTCTATATATTTCTTCACCACCTGCCTCCTCTATCAGTATCCCTTTCCTAAAAAATTGTTTTAATTATTTTGTGATTAAAAATAGTTTTAAAATGTTTACAGATATCACTTGAAGCATTTTCATTCAAAAATATTAATTTTCACCATTAATTTACAAAAACCGCACAGCGAATGAGGTTACAAAGTATAAAATAAAATTACGTTAAAAAATGCCTGCACGAAAGAACCTTTAAATAAGATGCAGTGACTGAGTGAGTGAGACTGTCCAAAAACACTAATTATCTTCAGTCTCGTGACATCTCTATAAGTACTTTGTGATATCCTTGAGGTAAAGCTAATTTTCACACAATATTTTTTTCACTCACACCCTTACTTCCACAGACGGGCGACTTGGGTAGAAAATTTATATGAAAATCACTTATTTTTTTTTTTTAATTGATTTTCGTACAAATGTTCAAGGCGACTCAAGACTGCCTGACTTTTGCAAATGAAGCTATGCGCCGAAATAAAAAGTGTCCACCCTCGTTATGTTATGGAAATATTAAAAGTGTCCTTTGTAATGATAATAATACTTTTTTTTAATATTTCTTACTTTGCTGATGTGTTGTTAACTGGACGAACTTACGTATTCATATGAAGAATACACATTTAAACTTGTGCAAGTATTTTATATTTAATGCAAATACATATTTCATAGTTATGCAAAGTGTATTGCATAACTTGCTGTCACATGTTTCAAAAATGTGTTGCATACCGTTTTTTTTTTTTGCCATTCATTTATTTTGTAGTGTGTTTATTTATACCTACAAACAAATATTCATACAAAAATGAGAAAGTGCATTCATAATACTTGTGTTTGTTTGTTTGTTTGGTGTAGTGGTTGTAGTCCAAGTTGTTGCTGCATGTTTTAATGTATTTCGTGTTGCAAGTCTTTAGGGATTTGGCTGCATTAAAAAAAAAAACAATTCTGGTAATACAACAATAACTTTAATAATTGTTACAGCAGTGCTGAACAAGTTTTTTGTATGTGTGTGTCTATTTTATAATGCTGAGTTTATTTTATAAGAATTTTTGTGCACAGTAGGCTCAATGGCTTTAGCGCTTGAAATATTTTAGTCAAATGTAATGAATTTGTGAATGGTCTGGGGGGGGGAATGTGCTAAGCTTTAAGACCCCAAATAAATTGCATAACCGTATGCATATATCTATCTATTGGGAAAATGCCACGTTTCTTTCTTAAATTACAATTACAGTTTTTCATTATATATTTTTTTCTGTGCATAAGATAAGAGATTCGGGACTGTTCAAAATGTGTGGTTGAAGTCCACTTATGATTTGTTAAACGTAAAGATAATCACAGCAATTATGAATAAAATTCCGCGAGATATTTCTCCCTTTTCCAATTAGAATTTTTTTTTTCCCTATTACTTGCCATTAGTTGGAATTGCTTCTCGAGAAAAATTTCTCAAGGAATTTTATTCATAATTACCCTCAATATGATTTCTTCGTCGTAAATGCAAAATAATGTTTTTCTTAATTCTCGAAAGATTTTAAAGTATTTTACGAAAAGAGTAAACAAAACCTTTATGATCCAAATTAATTTTTCGCAGCATCTTAAGCAAAAATTTACAGGGCAATTATGAATAAAATTCCGCGAGATATTTCTCTCTTTTCCAATTAGAATTTTTTGTTTTCCCTATTACTTACTATTAGTTGGAATTGTTCCCCTGGAAAAATTTCTCGCGGAATTTTATTCATAATTGCCCTGTTAATATTAACAGATATGTACTAACCCTACGGAAAATTTGTTGACAATTCATCCAAACGTACTCATCATATGACTTGAGAAATAGGGTGTATTACCAAAAGTAGGGAGTAGTGTGTGGTGAAAAAAAGACATATCGCTCATTTACTTCAATAGTGTCACAACTCAAAAAAAAAAAACAGTTTTGCAGAAAACACGTTTAAAGTTTTAAATTTACATACAACACAATGAAGGCATGACAAAATATTCTTCTCTCACTGGGTGATAGTACACGCTATTTATATGAAATTTTTACACAAGATAAAATGTGAAATGCCGAATTATTCTGCATCATTAGCTCAAAAAACGATTTTTTTTGAGTTATAGCACTATTGAATGAGCGATAGCGTGTAAATGGTTACATATTCACCATTTTTATGATATATCGTTTTGACTTTTTAGTAGAGTTCGACCGATAATCGGCTTCGGCCTTCGCCCAAAAATTGGTAATCGGCCAACATTCGGCCTACGGCAAAAATCGGCCGATTAGCCGAAGCCGAATATTTTTCATTCCAAGCTTGAAAAATAACATTATTTTTGGTCGTTGCTCGCCGACAGTTTCTATTGTGTTTAACGTTTTGAAAGGGTTGCTTTGAAATACAACCCTGTTGCTTTCTATTTTCTTTTACTTGGACGTTCTTGTGAGTGATCATATGAAAAAGCAATCTAGAAATTGCAAAATAGTTTTATTTTTCTTGTTATGTATCCAATAGATATTACAGCTATTTCAGTGATCTCAAAAAAGCCAACTTTTTTCTTAATTCATATAAAACAAGTATCATTTTTAAAATTTAAAACATTCGGCTTCGGCTTCGGTTTTGGCCGAAGTTTAGGATTTTAGCCGAAGTTCGGCTTCGGCTTCGGCCAAAAAAAAACGCCTTCGGTCGATCTCTACTTTTTAGTCAATTTAATTGGGACTCGGTCTAGTGTTGTATTAAATGGCACTGATGTGGTTGAATCTAGGACCCATTAAATAGTGTAAATATAGGCCGACTTCCTAAACGCAAGTTGCAATGCATACTTAAAATCCATACACTTCAAAATCCCCCATCATTTTTATTTTGAATGCAAACATATGTATGAGTTGCAGAGCGACGTTCCTAAATGCCGATAATATGCAAAAACTGTCTCTGCAACGCAAGGTTGCACTTAGGACATACTCATTTTTTTTAATTATGCATTGCAACTTGCGTTTAGGAAGTCGGCCATAATGTTAATTGTTCCCTCTAATGTGACTCTAGTAGTAGGGAACTGTTCATCCTGCGGCAATTAAACTTTTGAAATTTTAAAATTTTAATTACCCAAATTTTAAAATTCTTGGAAATTTGTGAAATTTGATACCCTTGAGTTTTCGGCGGCACGCTTTGATGTTTTTTTGTTTACATAAAGAATTTTTTGTTTACATTAGGAGTTTTTTTTTTTTTTTGTTTACATTAACCCTTGTGGGAACGGGTGATTTTTTTTTTGGGGGTTACATTAATTGTGTGAACGGGTGATTTTGTTTTTTGTGGGAATACGTTAAGTGGGTTCATAGGTTGGAGGTTTTTCTTTTTGTAATGTATGTATGTATATGACGACGGGAAAATCATGAATATGATTTTTCCTAGTACCAACGGGAAAATCATGAATATGATTTTTCCTATTACTAATGGGGGTGAAATAGTGAAAATTATTTTTTCCTAATGCCGACGGCAATGCATGAATATTTTTCCTAATGCCGACGGCAAAACATGATTATTATTTTTTTCAAATGCCGACGGGAAAATGATTTTTCATAATTCCGACGGGAATTATTATTGCTAATGCTAATATAGGAGTTGATTTGGGTGGGTGGAGTTGTTGTTGTAATATATAACCGAGGGAGTTTATGGATGTGTCTGTCTGTCTGTCTGTTGTGCGAGGCTGTGATTAGCCGGGGGAGCGTGGTGTAGTTGAGGTAGATAGATTAGGTGTATGTGTGTATACCTGTCTGTTGGAATTTGTGTGAGGGTATGATTGACAGGGGGCGGGGTGTAGTTGAGGTAGATCGACTGCGTGTATGCAGGTGTTGCAAGTCTGTAGGAATTTAAGGCTTATAGTGATTTGGGGTAGGTGAGGATGTTGTTGTACGAGTAGTATGTATCCATGGGAATTTGTGGATGTGTCTGTCCGGAGGAATTTAAGCGAGGCTGTTATTGGGAGTGGGTGTGGTGTAGTTGAGGTTGATCAACTGCGTATATGTATGTCTATATGTTTGTAGGAGCTTAAGGCTGATCGTGATTTGGGAGAGGTGAGGGTGTTGTTGTAATATGTATACGTAGGAATCTGTATGTATGTATGTCTGTAAAAAATTAAGGCTGATCATGATTTAGGGTAGGTGAGGTTGGTGTAGTAATATGTCTGTGTGTATGTACATATGTTTGTAGAAGTTTAATGCTATTAGTGATTTGAGGATAGGCGAGGGTGTTGTCGTACGAGTGATATGTGCCCTTGGGAATCTGTATGCATGTTCGTAGGAGTTTAAGGCTGATCGTGATTTGTGTTGTTGTCAGTGTTGTTTGTAGGAATGACCGTGAGAATTTTTGTATGCATATCTGTAGGAATTTAAGGTTGGCCGTGTTTTGTGAGGGGTGGTGTGTTGTTGAAATAATTTGAATTTTTCTTAGATGAAATCTGGTATATATGTGTGTGTGTGTGTGTGTGCGTGTGTGTGCGTATGATTTTCTCACGCTAGTAGTTTTATGTACGTAGAAATAAATTGTATTCAATATCGAGATTTGGTTCTATAAAATATTTTCATATATCTGATACATATACATAAGTATATTTTCATACTCAAGGTTGCTGGGTATTTTGTCATGCTTAAAATTGTGTATATTTTCATACTCAAGGTTGCTGGGTATTTTGTCATGCTTAAAATTGTCCAGCTTTAAAGTCTGCCTACGAGAAATTTGTTTATATTACAGATTTTGTTTATTTAACTACGTCCGGCTTCTTTCCCTGAACTTCTTTTCATACGATCATGGGAATTTATAGTTTCTCTGTCCATAATAAGGTCGTTTAGCTTGGGCATGTGCTCTGACTGAATGGTTTGCGTTATTCATATATTTTTATGATGTAGATATGTAAGTGTGATTGTCAAGATCTAATAAATATTTGAGTATTGATAAGAAATTTGATATTATGTGTACATACATATCTACAAATTGATTTTATGTATGTATGTACATATGTATGTACATACAAATAAGTGTTTGCCTCCGTGTTTGAATACATTTTTTTTGTTTTTGTTGTTGTTCTAAATATTCGCCTGGTCTTTTATATATAGATGTCAAATATCTTCATAGTTTTTTTTTTTTTTTTTTTTTTATTTGAAATTAAAAAACGTTGATTTAATTTTTATCTGTATTTACTTCAAAGTTTGTGAGGATTTGCTGTTTTAAGTAAAACTAAATTCCTTAAGATACATACTTTAGAATAATAGTAACTATAATAGAAATATTTCCTATATTTAATTTACATTTGTTTAAAATTGATGCAGCTTATCTTCATTTTTAGAAATATTTTGATACAAAATTTTTTCCAGCCGTAGGCTTTTTTCATCACCTTTTACATTTATTTTAGAATATCTTGCATTGCCTTTTATACATTTATAAACATTTTTAAATGAAACTGATCCAGCAGTGCAGCTTATGTAATGATAGTTTTTTGTTAGTCAGCTTGCTTCTTTTTTTTATTTTTTATTGATTATTGAGTTTTATAATGAAATTATTATATTCGTAATTGTTGAAAACAATCGCTACTTCTTTTGCGATGAAATCATTTGAATTACTTTTGAAACCTTGTACGTATATAAAAATTATGTTGTTTTCCATATTACTCAATTTATAAGACTTTTCGAATTTGACCTTTGATAGGTATATATATTCTAGTATATGATCATGAATAAGAATACAGTAAGCTGATTTCTTTGCTTACTATTTCAAATTAAAATTTTATTCAATTAGCCCGATATTGAATAAAAGGAGCTTTTTTATCTTAAACTCTGGTACAGGTAGAAACGCATGAGATTCTTTCATATACTACCTTTGCTGGAATCTTAGATACATGTAATAACTATATAGAATTGCATTACGTTTATTTTTAAATTTTATGTTAGGATTATCATCATATGGATATGAGACTGAACTTAAATGTACTTTTAAATTAGTTAATTCATAATGAATAATCTTATTTTCTTCTTGAATAGCGAACAACAGAAAACGAAGTCGTTTTCTTACAATTTAGGTCTAACCTCTCAACTGGTCCTCTAGTATACAATATGACTTTATATATCAACATTTCTGACTCCTCTTTGTCAGCGTTAGGGATAATTAATTTTAAACTTTTTATTCTTCAAATTGTGTTACTTCATACTGATAATATGTTTAAGTACATTAATAATGTACGAGTATATGTTTATTTTATGACGGGTCCCTATAGCTTTTATTTGATGTTCTAGATGAAGTGTTTTTTTTTCTAATTTTATTAAAGTTTAGCGTATTGCGTATATATTTCTAATATATTTAAGTGAGCTTTTTGTACCTGTCAGACAGAGTGTACGTATCAGTTGATCAGTCAGTCTCTCTTTTTATTTTATTAATTTTTTCTTCTAATGTGTCACTACTATTTTTTCAGATTTTACTACTTGAAATAGAAAATATTTATATAATTTTAAAAGTATTAATTTATACATACATATAGGTAAATATATGTATGTACGTAAAAATTAGTTCATATACAAAGAAATACATCTTTAATAATCAACTATTCTAGAAAATCGATCTAAAATAACACATTTACCTCCATCATCATTTCACCGTCAGTGTTTTCATAAAGTGTTAGAAACATTGGAATATCTATGTTTAGGAGAATTTTTACTTCAAGTGTTTCTATATAAGATTTGGTGTTTGACCCCTTGACGTTATTGTGGTTAACGTAGGCTGCGTTGTATCGCATTCAGATGTAATAATTTCTCACTTAGAAAAGGTCCTCATTACCATCAATCATACCTGTATATAATACATTCATGAGTTGAGTTGATTTAGATACAATTGCTGTCTACAAATTAATGATTAGAAAAAAGCTTTCTCATCACATTCTAACAGGTTTTAATATTTTGCTAGCATGCATGCTTTAGCATGCTATTCTATCAATAGTGAGGCGAGAGTCCGACATATAGTGGTGTTTCAATTAAAAATCTATACAATTAGAATTACGAATTCACTCTTTTGAATTTTTGACAAAGTAGATACATATGTATGTATGTATTTCACTTGCCACAAACTCTTAAAATTTCTGTACTTATAAAAATATGATGTCAGGAATTTTTTTAAATCATACATGCTTCGGCATGCTTCCAATATTTTTCTCGGTAAATTTATTTCATACTCATACAGATACAGATATAAAGTAAGATCTGTTTACATTCCATTTTACAATTTATGCATGCTTCAGCATGATTCTAGTTGAAGTCTGTATTTATTTAGTAAGTTTGTTTGATACCCATTCATACACATGTACATTGTTAAAGATTGGATATCAAAATCCAATTTTCTTAGTTTATCTAGAAATGAACAAAGTGAATATCTTTTATAATAACCATATTCACACTTTAAAATTTTGTGTGCTAGAGCTTTCGAAATGGAAAATGTACACCTTTTACTACAAAAATTGATAATATGATGTGTTGCTGAATATTTTGAACTCTTAAGTTTTCACAATATTTCATACAGACCATCAAGTTTAGAGAATTGTAGTATATTAAGCTATTTATCTTCCCTGAGACCTAACATTCCTAATCAATCCTTCAAAAAACCAATACAAACTAGATTTTTCCTTTTTAATTTTATTTATATTTTCATTGAATTTCAACATTTTGTACCTCTTCAAATTACTGTATACTGTATTTTGCACCTTTTTCTCATTCGTTGAGTTAACTTTAATCGCAAATATTTTAATGATGAGATGAACTTTTCTATTGTAGGCATTAAGTAAATCTTTGTGTATATCAATCCACTTATATGAACCATTATACCTAAATTCTTAACACATAATTCCTTTTAATGATCTATTAAATCAATCTACTATTGATGCTTTCATATTATGAAATTTTTAATCCTCTGTTTATGCATGAATTTTGCAGTGTTTATTAAAAAATTCTTTACCAACATCTATATGTATTTTTTTGTTTTGATACTCATATCATTTCAAAAATATTTTCCATTGCCTTGGTTTTTTTTCGAGTGCAGCTTTTATTTTCAACGATACTCACAATATAAATTTTGAGAATGTGTCAGTTACAGTCAGCAAAAAATCAATAATTTCTATTTTCTCTAGAATAGCTACCCAGTTCACCTAAATCAGCTCCATAAAAGATCATCTATTCCATTCATTACATCACTACAATACACAAACAATTTTATAAATTTATTATGGATTACGTTTACTAAATTTCTTTTTAAGGACATTGAGTTGTTTTACAGTTTTTTGGCGAGTGTTGTGATCTACTTGATACATTTTCAGCTATTTATACTAAAATGTAGTTAATTTTCCAATCTATAAATTTTATCGCTCAGCTGTTCAATTTGTTTGTCAAAAGATGATTTAATTTTTAGAATGTCTTTTTCAATTTTATACCTATCTTCTATCGTTAATTTTATTTCGCACTCCACTCCATTAATTTGCATTTGAATATATCCTTGAATTATATTAATGCCTTAAGCTTTATTATTAATTCATCCTTTAGTTTCTAGATTTGAGTTTCCAGAAACAATTTACTGATAACATTATTCTCCGTCAGTGAATGATGATGATTCTCTATGTATGCATTGGTAGAAATTATATATTTTATTTAGTTTTCAAAATCAAACTTGTCATAGTATTTTCACGTTTTATCAATCACTAAAGAAAATAAACCCACTTTTAAACTCCATATTTGACCATCAACTTGTATTTTATCTTTATTCAGTTTTAGATTTCTATCACCAAATTCCCATTCATTATTGAAATCTTTAGGTGAGTCATAGTTTGTATCTAATTCATTTCTTCCTTTCAAGACTAATAAGTTAATATAAGTATCTTCGGTGTTGGAAAGCTGTGGGTAAAAATCATCTTCTTCATCATCATAATCATTCACAGTATTAGCATCATTAAATAAGATGGTATTATCAAATATTGTTCCTTTTGAAAGTTTCTTTAACTTCTTTCTATCTTGACTGATGGTTTCTGAGGCTTTAATACTTATACTATTTTCAGATTCTATATTGTTTTTACTTTGTTCTTTCTTGTGTATTCTTTCAATATTTTTAGAACTATTCATGAATTCTTTGAGAGGTTCTGTTTTAGGATCAAATATACATATCTCTTAGTTGTTCACGTGTATCTATTTCACCAGTTTTTATACTACGAAGCTTTTTCTTCAAGACGCTTCTTATCAACACCAACTGTTTAAAATTTTCTCATACATGTTTAATAATAGCAAATAAGAGGTATCAGCTATTAGATCAGGTACCACCTATTAGATCAGCTATCAGCTATCAGATCAGCTTATCAGGAGCTGGTCTGGTTTTCAGATCAGCTTATCAGGAGCTGGTCTGGTTTTCAGATCAGCTTATCAGGAGCTGGTCTGGTTTTCAGATCAGCTTATCAGGACCTGATCTGGTTTTCAGATCAGCTTATCAGGACCTGATCTGGTTTTCAGATCAGCTTATCAGGAGCTGGTCTGGTTTTCAGATCAGCTTATCAGGACCTGATCTGGTTTTCAGATCAGCTTATCAGGAGCTGGTCTGGTTTTCAGATCAGCTTATCAGGACCTGATCTGGTTTTCAGATCAGCTTATCAGGACCTGATCTGGGTTTCAGATCAGCTTATCAGGAGCTGGTCTGGTTTTACGATCAGCTTATCAGGAGCTGGTCTAGTTTTCAGATCAGGTTATCAGGTATCAAATCAGATTATCTGTTTCAGATTGGGTTATCAGTTTACAAGTAGCTGAACACTTATAACATCTAGATGAAGGAAGTTTAAGGTCAGATAAAATGTGAAAAACTATACTGTTATGTAGTCAAGTTATTTTCTAAGACGATCGTCACTTAATTCAGTATCTTTGCTTATAATCAAAATTCCATATTTTTAATACCAACAAGATTTATATTTTTCTCACATTACTTAAACATTCTAACTACATTATGATTATTTCCTATCAAATGTATGGTGATTCTGGTATAAATTTGACATTAGTAGAATGCATCAACATTCTTATCTTACCCCATACAAAAATATGCTTCTCACAACATGGTTAAATATCATATTGGTATTACTTCTAGCTTTCTTAAAAGAAATAACAGATTCATTATCTCTAAATGTGTAATACCTATGACTTTCATTAATGAAATTAATTTCTACAGCAATTCATATTTAGATTGTCTTTGAGTATAAATATGAAGATGATTTCAAGTTTTACTCCATCAAAACTTTCTAGCCAGCCAATCATAACATTATTATTATTTTTTTATTTATTTTTTTTTCGCAATTTGACAGACCAACTATTCTTGCACGAATAGAAATTGATAGAAGGGAACTATGATTTATTTTTGAGCTATCGTTTGATGACTCATCAAAATTTCGTATCATCCTATATTTTGGTTGTTTTACTAACCGCTTTTGTGTAACTAAATACATTTTATAAATATTATCTCTTATTATACAAAAAGTAAAATAATACAGCTTTTCGATTTCAGAAAATATTTTCTAAAATCGTGTAGCTGCATTATTTTATTTTTTTATAATAACAGATAATGCTGCATACTCACAATCAAAACAACATAAAAATATTATTTGTTTTGAGTATGAGTATGCGTCAATATTTATGAAATGCATTTAGTTACAAAAAATGTGGTTAGTAAAACAAAGTATATTTTAACAGTTTAAAATCAGTATTTTGTACGACAATACTGGTTTTAAACTCTTAAAATATACTTTGTTTTGACTATGAGTAGGAACCATTATCTCTTATTATAGAAAAAATAAAATAATATAGCCATATGATATCAGAAAATATTTTCCGATATCGTATAGCTACATTATTTTATTTTTTCTATAATAAGAGATAATATTTATGAAATACATTTCATAAATATTGGTACATACTCATAGTCAAAACAACCTAAAAATAGGATGGTACGAAATATTGATGAATCATCAAAATTTCATACCAAGGTATATTTATGTTGTTTTACTAACCGCATTTTGTAACTAAATGCATTTTATAAATATTATATATTACTATAGAAAAAATAGTATGGTCATATGATAACAGAAAACATAATTTCTGATATCATATAATCATACTATTTTTTCTATAATAAGAGATAATGAGCCATACTCATACTCAAAACAAAGGATATTTTGAGTATGAGTATGCTTCAATATTTATGAAATGCATTTAGTTACAAAATGAGGTTAGTAAAACAAAGTATATTTTAAGAGTTTAAAACCACCATTTTTATGGTAATACTGGTTTTAAACACTTAAAGCATACTTTGTTTTGACTATGTGCATGCACTAATATTTAGGAAAGGGATTTCATAAATATTGACCCATACTCATAGTCAAAACAACATAAAAATACCTTGGTATGAAATTTTGATGAGTCATCAAACGATAGCTCAAAAATAAATCATAGTTCCCTTCTATCAATTTCTATTCGTGCAAGAATAGTTGGTCTGTCAAATTGCGAAAAAAAAATAAATAAAAAAATAATAATAATGTTATGATTGGCTGGCTAGAAAGTTTTGATGGAGTAAAACTTGAAATCATCTTCATATTTATACTCAAAGACAATCTAAATATGAATTGCTGTAGAAATTAATTTCATTAATGAAAGTCATAGGTATTACACATTTAGAGATAATGAATCTGTTATTTCTTTTAAGAAAGCTAGAAGTAATACCAATATGATATTTAACCATGTTGTGAGAAGCATATTTTTGTATGGGGTAAGATAAGAATGTTGATGCATTCTACTAATGTCAAATTTATACCAGAATCACCATACATTTGATAGGAAATAATCATAATGTAGTTAGAATGTTTAAGTAATGTGAGAAAAATATAAATCTTGTTGGTATTAAAAATATGGAATTTTGATTATAAGCAAAGATACTGAATTAAGTGACGATCGTCTTAGAAAATAACTTGACTACATAACAGTATAGTTTTTCACATTTTATCTGACCTTAAACTTCCTTCATCTAGATGTTATAAGTGTTCAGCTACTTGTAAACTGATAACCCAATCTGAAACAGATAATCTGATTTGATACCTGATAACCTGATCTGAAAACTAGACCAGCTCCTGATAAGCTGATCGTAAAACCAGACCAGCTCCTGATAAGCTGATCTGAAACCCAGATCAGGTCCTGATAAGCTGATCTGAAAACCAGATCAGGTCCTGATAAGCTGATCTGAAAACCAGACCAGCTCCTGATAAGCTGATCTGAAAACCAGATCAGGTCCTGATAAGCTGATCTGAAAACCAGACCAGCTCCTGATAAGCTGATCTGAAAACCAGATCAGGTCCTGATAAGCTGATCTGAAAACCAGATCAGGTCCTGATAAGCTGATCTGAAAACCAGACCAGCTCCTGATAAGCTGATCTGAAAACCAGACCAGCTCCTGATAAGCTGATCTGAAAACCAGACCAGCTCCTGATAAGCTGATCTGATAGCTGATAGCTGATCTAATAGGTGGTACCTGATCTAATAGCTGATACCTCTTATTTGCTATTATTAAACATGTATGAGAAAATTTTAAACAGTTGGTGTTGATAAGAAGCGTCTTGAAGAAAAAGCTTCGTAGTATAAAAACTGGTGAAATAGATACACGTGAACAACTAAGAGATATGTATATTTGATCCTAAAACAGAACCTCTCAAAGAATTCATGAATAGTTCTAAAAATATTGAAAGAATACACAAGAAAGAACAAAGTAAAAACAATATAGAATCTGAAAATAGTATAAGTATTAAAGCCTCAGAAACCATCAGTCAAGATAGAAAGAAGTTAAAGAAACTTTCAAAAGGAACAATATTTGATAATACCATCTTATTTAATGATGCTAATACTGTGAATGATTATGATGATGAAGAAGATGATTTTTACCCACAGCTTTCCAACACCGAAGATACTTATATTAACTTATTAGTCTTGAAAGGAAGAAATGAATTAGATACAAACTATGACTCACCTAAAGATTTCAATAATGAATGGGAATTTGGTGATAGAAATCTAAAACTGAATAAAGATAAAATACAAGTTGATGGTCAAATATGGAGTTTAAAAGTGGGTTTATTTTCTTTAGTGATTGATAAAACGTGAAAATACTATGACAAGTTTGATTTTGAAAACTAAATAAAATATATAATTTCTACCAATGCATACATAGAGAATCATCATCATTCACTGACGGAGAATAATGTTATCAGTAAATTGTTTCTGGAAACTCAAATCTAGAAACTAAAGGATGAATTAATAATAAAGCTTAAGGCATTAATATAATTCAAGGATATATTCAAATGCAAATTAATGGAGTGGAGTGCGAAATAAAATTAACGATAGAAGATAGGTATAAAATTGAAAAAGACATTCTAAAAATTAAATCATCTTTTGACAAACAAATTGAACAGCTGAGCGATAAAATTTATAGATTGGAAAATTAACTACATTTTAGTATAAATAGCTGAAAATGTATCAAGTAGATCACAACACTCGCCAAAAAACTGTAAAACAACTCAATGTCCTTAAAAAGAAATTTAGTAAACGTAATCCATAATAAATTTATAAAATTGTTTGTGTATTGTAGTGATGTAATGAATGGAATAGATGATCTTTTATGGAGCTGATTTAGGTGAACTGGGTAGCTATTCTAGAGAAAATAGAAATTATTGATTTTTTGCTGACTGTAACTGACACATTCTCAAAATTTATATTGTGAGTATCGTTGAAAATAAAAGCTGCACTCGAAAAAAAACCAAGGCAATGGAAAATATTTTTGAAATGATATGAGTATCAAAACAAAAAAATACATATAGATGTTGGTAAAGAATTTTTTAATAAACACTGCAAAATTCATGCATAAACAGAGGATTAAAAATTTCATAATATGAAAGCATCAATAGTAGATTGATTTAATAGATCATTAAAAGGAATTATGTGTTAAGAATTTAGGTATAATGGTTCATATAAGTGGATTGATATACACAAAGATTTACTTAATGCCTACAATAGAAAAGTTCATCTCATCATTAAAATATTTGCGATTAAAGTTAACTCAACGAATGAGAAAAAGGTGCAAAATACAGTATACAGTAATTTGAAGAGGTACAAAATGTTGAAATTCAATGAAAATATAAATAAAATTAAAAAGGAAAAATCTAGTTTGTATTGGTTTTTTGAAGGATTGATTAGGAATGTTAGGTCTCAGGGAAGATAAATAGCTTAATATACTACAATTCTCTAAACTTGATGGTCTGTATGAAATATTGTGAAAACTTAAGAGTTCAAAATATTCAGCAACACATCATATTATCAATTTTTGTAGTAAAAGGTGTACATTTTCCATTTCGAAAGCTCTAGCACACAAAATTTTAAAGTGTGAATATGGTTATTATAAAAGATATTCACTTTGTTCATTTCTAGATAAACTAAGAAAATTGGATTTTGATATCCAATCTTTAACAATGTACATGTGTATGAATGGGTATCAAACAAACTTACTAAATAAATACAGACTTCAACTAGAATCATGCTGAAGCATGCATAAATTGTAAAATGGAATGTAAACAGATCTTACTTTATATCTGTATCTGTATGAGTATGAAATAAATTTACCGAGAAAAATATTGGAAGCATGCCGAAGCATGTATGATTTAAAAAAATTCCTGACATCATATTTTTATAAGTACAGAAATTTTAAGAGTTTGTGGCAAGTGAAATACATACATACATATGTATCTACTTTGTCAAAAATTCAAAAGAGTGAATTCGTAATTCTAATTGTATAGATTTTTAATTGAAACACCACTATATGTCGGACTCTCGCCTCACTATTGATAGAATAGCATGCTAAAGCATGCATGCTAGCAAAATATTAAAACCTGTTAGAATGTGATGAGAAAGCTTTTTTCTAATCATTAATTTGTAGACAGCAATTGTATCTAAATCAACTCAACTCATGAATGTATTATATACAGGTATGATTGATGGTAATGAGGACCTTTTCTAAGTGAGAAATTATTACATCTGAATGCGATACAACGCAGCCTACGTTAACCACAATAACGTCAAGGGGTCAAACACCAAATCTTATATAGAAACACTTGAAGTAAAAATTCTCCTAAACATAGATATTCCAATGTTTCTAACACTTTATGAAAACACTGACGGTGAAATGATGATGGAGGTAAATGTGTTATTTTAGATCGATTTTCTAGAATAGTTGATTATTAAAGATGTATTTCTTTGTATATGAACTAATTTTTACGTACATACATATATTTACCTATATGTATGTATAAATTAATACTTTTAAAATTATATAAATATTTTCTATTTCAAGTAGTAAAATCTGAAAAAATAGTAGTGACACATTAGAAGAAAAAATTAATAAAATAAAAAGAGAGACTGACTGATCAACTGATACGTACACTCTGTCTGACAGGTACAAAAAGCTCACTTAAATATATTAGAAATATATACGCAATACGCTAAACTTTAATAAAATTAGAAAAAAAAACACTTCATCTAGAACATCAAATAAAAGCTATAGGGACCCGTCATAAAATAAACATATACTCGTACATTATTAATGTACTTAAACATATTATCAGTATGAAGTAACACAATTTGAAGAATAAAAAGTTTAAAATTAATTATCCCTAACGCTGACAAAGAGGAGTCAGAAATGTTGATATATAAAGTCATATTGTATACTAGAGGACCAGTTGAGAGGTTAGACCTAAATTGTAAGAAAACGACTTCGTTTTCTGTTGTTCGCTATTCAAGAAGAAAATAAGATTATTCATTATGAATTAACTAATTTAAAAGTACATTTAAGTTCAGTCTCATATCCATATGATGATAATCCTAACATAAAATTTAAAAATAAACGTAATGCAATTCTATATAGTTATTACATGTATCTAAGATTCCAGCAAAGGTAGTATATGAAAGAATCTCATGCGTTTCTACCTGTACCAGAGTTTAAGATAAAAAAGCTCCTTTTATTCAATATCGGGCTAATTGAATAAAATTTTAATTTGAAATAGTAAGCAAAGAAATCAGCTTACTGTATTCTTATTCATGATCATATACTAGAATATATATACCTATCAAAGGTCAAATTCGAAAAGTCTTATAAATTGAGTAATATGGAAAACAACATAATTTTTATATACGTACAAGGTTTCAAAAGTAATTCAAATGATTTCATCGCAAAAGAAGTAGCGATTGTTTTCAACAATTACGAATATAATAATTTCATTATAAAACTCAATAATCAATAAAAAATAAAAAAAAGAAGCAAGCTGACTAACAAAAAACTATCATTACATAAGCTGCACTGCTGGATCAGTTTCATTTAAAAATGTTTATAAATGTATAAAAGGCAATGCAAGATATTCTAAAATAAATGTAAAAGGTGATGAAAAAAGCCTACGGCTGGAAAAAATTTTGTATCAAAATATTTCTAAAAATGAAGATAAGCTGCATCAATTTTAAACAAATGTAAATTAAATATAGGAAATATTTCTATTATAGTTACTATTATTCTAAAGTATGTATCTTAAGGAATTTAGTTTTACTTAAAACAGCAAATCCTCACAAACTTTGAAGTAAATACAGATAAAAATTAAATCAACGTTTTTTAATTTCAAATAAAAAAAAAAAAAAAAAAAAAACTATGAAGATATTTGACATCTATATATAAAAGACCAGGCGAATATTTAGAACAACAACAAAAACAAAAAAAATGTATTCAAACACGGAGGCAAACACTTATTTGTATGTACATACATATGTACATACATACATAAAATCAATTTGTAGATATGTATGTACACATAATATCAAATTTCTTATCAATACTCAAATATTTATTAGATCTTGACAATCACACTTACATATCTACATCATAAAAATATATGAATAACGCAAACCATTCAGTCAGAGCACATGCCCAAGCTAAACGACCTTATTATGGACAGAGAAACTATAAATTCCCATGATCGTATGAAAAGAAGTTCAGGGAAAGAAGCCGGACGTAGTTAAATAAACAAAATCTGTAATATAAACAAATTTCTCGTAGGCAGACTTTAAAGCTGGACAATTTTAAGCATGACAAAATACCCAGCAACCTTGAGTATGAAAATATACACAATTTTAAGCATGACAAAATACCCAGCAACCTTGAGTATGAAAATATACTTATGTATATGTATCAGATATATGAAAATATTTTATAGAACCAAATCTCGATATTGAATACAATTTATTTCTACGTACATAAAACTACTAGCGTGAGAAAATCATACGCACACACACGCACACACACACACACACACATATATACCAGATTTCATCTAAGAAAAATTCAAATTATTTCAACAACACACCACCCCTCACAAAACACGGCCAACCTTAAATTCCTACAGATATGCATACAAAAATTCTCACGGTCATTCCTACAAACAACACTGACAACAACACAAATCACGATCAGCCTTAAACTCCTACGAACATGCATACAGATTCCCAAGGGCACATATCACTCGTACGACAACACCCTCGCCTATCCTCAAATCACTAATAGCATTAAACTTCTACAAACATATGTACATACACACAGACATATTACTACACCAACCTCACCTACCCTAAATCATGATCAGCCTTAATTTTTTACAGACATACATACATACAGATTCCTACGTATACATATTACAACAACACCCTCACCTCTCCCAAATCACGATCAGCCTTAAGCTCCTACAAACATATAGACATACATATACGCAGTTGATCAACCTCAACTACACCACACCCACTCCCAATAACAGCCTCGCTTAAATTCCTCCGGACAGACACATCCACAAATTCCCATGGATACATACTACTCGTACAACAACATCCTCACCTACCCCAAATCACTATAAGCCTTAAATTCCTACAGACTTGCAACACCTGCATACACGCAGTCGATCTACCTCAACTACACCCCGCCCCCTGTCAATCATACCCTCACACAAATTCCAACAGACAGGTATACACACATACACCTAATCTATCTACCTCAACTACACCACGCTCCCCCGGCTAATCACAGCCTCGCACAACAGACAGACAGACAGACACATCCATAAACTCCCTCGGTTATATATTACAACAACAACTCCACCCACCCAAATCAACTCCTATATTAGCATTAGCAATAATAATTCCCGTCGGAATTATGAAAAATCATTTTCCCGTCGGCATTTGAAAAAAATAATAATCATGTTTTGCCGTCGGCATTAGGAAAAATATTCATGCATTGCCGTCGGCATTAGGAAAAAATAATTTTCACTATTTCACCCCCATTAGTAATAGGAAAAATCATATTCATGATTTTCCCGTTGGTACTAGGAAAAATCATATTCATGATTTTCCCGTCGTCATATACATACATACATTACAAAAAGAAAAACCTCCAACCTATGAACCCACTTAACGTATTCCCACAAAAAACAAAATCACCCGTTCACACAATTAATGTAACCCCCAAAAAAAAAATCACCCGTTCCCACAAGGGTTAATGTAAACAAAAAAAAAAAAAAACTCCTAATGTAAACAAAAAATTCCTTATGTAAACAAAAAAACATCAAAGCGTGCCGCCGAAAACTCAAGGGTATCAAATTTCACAAATTTCCAAGAATTTTAAAATTTGGGTAATTAAAATTTTAAAATTTCAAAAGTTTAATTGCCGCAGGATGAACAGTTCCCTACTACTGACTCTGGATCCAGTCCCGTAACTACACTTAGATATTAAACTAATCTTAACTTGTATTTATACTTTTGAAATATGAGTGGCCCTGTGGTAAGCCTGTAATACAGGAGGTTGTCAGTTCGAATCTGATTAAAAATAAAATATTATTGTTATTGTTATATATTATAAGTTTTTCATTGTTACAGTTAAATGTCGGAATGATATTTATACATATATCATTCTGTGGCAGTAAGGAAAAAGTGCTTAAGTCATATTGGACTGTTTTGCAGGAGAGCACTTTTAAGCGTTTAAGTCGATTTTCAGAAATTTATTTATTTTACATGTAAATTGGAAAATTCTCTGTTAATCTTTATTTTTTTTATACAAACATCGTTCTACACACTGTAGATAATACATTTAAGTTGAAATATACCAAAGTACAAGCTAAGTTAAGCTATTATTCCAAATGAGATTAGAAGTCTGAAAAAGATAAGCCGCAATTCATTTTGCTATAACTTCTAGAAAAAGCGCACAAATTAATTCAGATTTTGACCAGGGATACTTTCAAATATGCAGATTACGGATCTACAATTAACTCAAAATTAGCTTATCTCCACTTAAGCACTTTTTCCTTTTCGTCACAGAATTTATATATATATATGATTTGGTTAGGCTGAAGTTCGAATAATAATAATAAAACTAACTATAATTTATATTATTCTATACCGAATAGGTCCTTATAGGATAGTTGAGTGACAAGTCACAAAATGCATACAAAGTATCAATTAACCCCATCCTAGGTCATTCTCATGTAAAAGTGACTGGTCCGCTTCATAGGAAGTGTTAGAACTCTGACGACTCCTATCACTTGGCGACCGAGCACGTGAGTAGTCTTATGTCAGTTCCATTTCCTGCAGGGAACTTATATTTTTAGGCGCCAAAAGTCAAGTGGTTTCAAGGATACACTCATTTAGAACACTCTGTTTTATTATATAATAAAGGATGAATTAATAATAAAGCTTAAGGCATTAATATAATTCAAGGATATATTCAAATGCAAATTAATGGAGTGGAGTGCGAAATAAAATTAACGATAGAAGATAGGTATAAAATTGAAAAAGACATTCTAAAAATTAAATCATCTTTTGACAAACAAATTGAACAGCTGAGCGATAAAATTTATAGATTGGAAAATTAACTACATTTTAGTATAAATAGCTGAAAATGTATCAAGTAGATCACAACACTCGCCAAAAAACTGTAAAACAACTCAATGTCCTTAAAAAGAAATTTAGTAAACGTAATCCATAATAAATTTATAAAATTGTTTGTGTATTGTAGTGATGTAATGAATGGAATAGATGATCTTTTATGGAGCTGATTTAGGTGAACTGGGTAGCTATTCTAGAGAAAATAGAAATTATTGATTTTTTGCTGACTGTAACTGACACATTCTCAAAATTTATATTGTGAGTATCGTTGAAAATAAAAGCTGCACTCGAAAAAAAACCAAGGCAATGGAAAATATTTTTGAAATGATATGAGTATCAAAACAAAAAAATACATATAGATGTTGGTAAAGAATTTTTTAATAAACACTGCAAAATTCATGCATAAACAGAGGATTAAAAATTTCATAATATGAAAGCATCAATAGTAGATTGATTTAATAGATCATTAAAAGGAATTATGTGTTAAGAATTTAGGTATAATGGTTCATATAAGTGGATTGATATACACAAAGATTTACTTAATGCCTACAATAGAAAAGTTCATCTCATCATTAAAATATTTGCGATTAAAGTTAACTCAACGAATGAGAAAAAGGTGCAAAATACAGTATACAGTAATTTGAAGAGGTACAAAATGTTGAAATTCAATGAAAATATAAATAAAATTAAAAAGGAAAAATCTAGTTTGTATTGGTTTTTTGAAGGATTGATTAGGAATGTTAGGTCTCAGGGAAGATAAATAGCTTAATATACTACAATTCTCTAAACTTGATGGTCTGTATGAAATATTGTGAAAACTTAAGAGTTCAAAATATTCAGCAACACATCATATTATCAATTTTTGTAGTAAAAGGTGTACATTTTCCATTTCGAAAGCTCTAGCACACAAAATTTTAAAGTGTGAATATGGTTATTATAAAAGATATTCACTTTGTTCATTTCTAGATAAACTAAGAAAATTGGATTTTGATATCCAATCTTTAACAATGTACATGTGTATGAATGGGTATCAAACAAACTTACTAAATAAATACAGACTTCAACTAGAATCATGCTGAAGCATGCATAAATTGTAAAATGGAATGTAAACAGATCTTACTTTATATCTGTATCTGTATGAGTATGAAATAAATTTACCGAGAAAAATATTGGAAGCATGCCGAAGCATGTATGATTTAAAAAAATTCCTGACATCATATTTTTATAAGTACAGAAATTTTAAGAGTTTGTGGCAAGTGAAATACATACATACATATGTATCTACTTTGTCAAAAATTCAAAAGAGTGAATTCGTAATTCTAATTGTATAGATTTTTAATTGAAACACCACTATATGTCGGACTCTCGCCTCACTATTGATAGAATAGCATGCTAAAGCATGCATGCTAGCAAAATATTAAAACCTGTTAGAATGTGATGAGAAAGCTTTTTTCTAATCATTAATTTGTAGACAGCAATTGTATCTAAATCAACTCAACTCATGAATGTATTATATACAGGTATGATTGATGGTAATGAGGACCTTTTCTAAGTGAGAAATTATTACATCTGAATGCGATACAACGCAGCCTACGTTAACCACAATAACGTCAAGGGGTCAAACACCAAATCTTATATAGAAACACTTGAAGTAAAAATTCTCCTAAACATAGATATTCCAATGTTTCTAACACTTTATGAAAACACTGACGGTGAAATGATGATGGAGGTAAATGTGTTATTTTAGATCGATTTTCTAGAATAGTTGATTATTAAAGATGTATTTCTTTGTATATGAACTAATTTTTACGTACATACATATATTTACCTATATGTATGTATAAATTAATACTTTTAAAATTATATAAATATTTTCTATTTCAAGTAGTAAAATCTGAAAAAATAGTAGTGACACATTAGAAGAAAAAATTAATAAAATAAAAAGAGAGACTGACTGATCAACTGATACGTACACTCTGTCTGACAGGTACAAAAAGCTCACTTAAATATATTAGAAATATATACGCAATACGCTAAACTTTAATAAAATTAGAAAAAAAAACACTTCATCTAGAACATCAAATAAAAGCTATAGGGACCCGTCATAAAATAAACATATACTCGTACATTATTAATGTACTTAAACATATTATCAGTATGAAGTAACACAATTTGAAGAATAAAAAGTTTAAAATTAATTATCCCTAACGCTGACAAAGAGGAGTCAGAAATGTTGATATATAAAGTCATATTGTATACTAGAGGACCAGTTGAGAGGTTAGACCTAAATTGTAAGAAAACGACTTCGTTTTCTGTTGTTCGCTATTCAAGAAGAAAATAAGATTATTCATTATGAATTAACTAATTTAAAAGTACATTTAAGTTCAGTCTCATATCCATATGATGATAATCCTAACATAAAATTTAAAAATAAACGTAATGCAATTCTATATAGTTATTACATGTATCTAAGATTCCAGCAAAGGTAGTATATGAAAGAATCTCATGCGTTTCTACCTGTACCAGAGTTTAAGATAAAAAAGCTCCTTTTATTCAATATCGGGCTAATTGAATAAAATTTTAATTTGAAATAGTAAGCAAAGAAATCAGCTTACTGTATTCTTATTCATGATCATATACTAGAATATATATACCTATCAAAGGTCAAATTCGAAAAGTCTTATAAATTGAGTAATATGGAAAACAACATAATTTTTATATACGTACAAGGTTTCAAAAGTAATTCAAATGATTTCATCGCAAAAGAAGTAGCGATTGTTTTCAACAATTACGAATATAATAATTTCATTATAAAACTCAATAATCAATAAAAAATAAAAAAAAGAAGCAAGCTGACTAACAAAAAACTATCATTACATAAGCTGCACTGCTGGATCAGTTTCATTTAAAAATGTTTATAAATGTATAAAAGGCAATGCAAGATATTCTAAAATAAATGTAAAAGGTGATGAAAAAAGCCTACGGCTGGAAAAAATTTTGTATCAAAATATTTCTAAAAATGAAGATAAGCTGCATCAATTTTAAACAAATGTAAATTAAATATAGGAAATATTTCTATTATAGTTACTATTATTCTAAAGTATGTATCTTAAGGAATTTAGTTTTACTTAAAACAGCAAATCCTCACAAACTTTGAAGTAAATACAGATAAAAATTAAATCAACGTTTTTTAATTTCAAATAAAAAAAAAAAAAAAAAAAAAACTATGAAGATATTTGACATCTATATATAAAAGACCAGGCGAATATTTAGAACAACAACAAAAACAAAAAAAATGTATTCAAACACGGAGGCAAACACTTATTTGTATGTACATACATATGTACATACATACATAAAATCAATTTGTAGATATGTATGTACACATAATATCAAATTTCTTATCAATACTCAAATATTTATTAGATCTTGACAATCACACTTACATATCTACATCATAAAAATATATGAATAACGCAAACCATTCAGTCAGAGCACATGCCCAAGCTAAACGACCTTATTATGGACAGAGAAACTATAAATTCCCATGATCGTATGAAAAGAAGTTCAGGGAAAGAAGCCGGACGTAGTTAAATAAACAAAATCTGTAATATAAACAAATTTCTCGTAGGCAGACTTTAAAGCTGGACAATTTTAAGCATGACAAAATACCCAGCAACCTTGAGTATGAAAATATACACAATTTTAAGCATGACAAAATACCCAGCAACCTTGAGTATGAAAATATACTTATGTATATGTATCAGATATATGAAAATATTTTATAGAACCAAATCTCGATATTGAATACAATTTATTTCTACGTACATAAAACTACTAGCGTGAGAAAATCATACGCACACACACGCACACACACACACACACACATATATACCAGATTTCATCTAAGAAAAATTCAAATTATTTCAACAACACACCACCCCTCACAAAACACGGCCAACCTTAAATTCCTACAGATATGCATACAAAAATTCTCACGGTCATTCCTACAAACAACACTGACAACAACACAAATCACGATCAGCCTTAAACTCCTACGAACATGCATACAGATTCCCAAGGGCACATATCACTCGTACGACAACACCCTCGCCTATCCTCAAATCACTAATAGCATTAAACTTCTACAAACATATGTACATACACACAGACATATTACTACACCAACCTCACCTACCCTAAATCATGATCAGCCTTAATTTTTTACAGACATACATACATACAGATTCCTACGTATACATATTACAACAACACCCTCACCTCTCCCAAATCACGATCAGCCTTAAGCTCCTACAAACATATAGACATACATATACGCAGTTGATCAACCTCAACTACACCACACCCACTCCCAATAACAGCCTCGCTTAAATTCCTCCGGACAGACACATCCACAAATTCCCATGGATACATACTACTCGTACAACAACATCCTCACCTACCCCAAATCACTATAAGCCTTAAATTCCTACAGACTTGCAACACCTGCATACACGCAGTCGATCTACCTCAACTACACCCCGCCCCCTGTCAATCATACCCTCACACAAATTCCAACAGACAGGTATACACACATACACCTAATCTATCTACCTCAACTACACCACGCTCCCCCGGCTAATCACAGCCTCGCACAACAGACAGACAGACAGACACATCCATAAACTCCCTCGGTTATATATTACAACAACAACTCCACCCACCCAAATCAACTCCTATATTAGCATTAGCAATAATAATTCCCGTCGGAATTATGAAAAATCATTTTCCCGTCGGCATTTGAAAAAAATAATAATCATGTTTTGCCGTCGGCATTAGGAAAAATATTCATGCATTGCCGTCGGCATTAGGAAAAAATAATTTTCACTATTTCACCCCCATTAGTAATAGGAAAAATCATATTCATGATTTTCCCGTTGGTACTAGGAAAAATCATATTCATGATTTTCCCGTCGTCATATACATACATACATTACAAAAAGAAAAACCTCCAACCTATGAACCCACTTAACGTATTCCCACAAAAAACAAAATCACCCGTTCACACAATTAATGTAACCCCCAAAAAAAAAATCACCCGTTCCCACAAGGGTTAATGTAAACAAAAAAAAAAAAAAACTCCTAATGTAAACAAAAAATTCCTTATGTAAACAAAAAAACATCAAAGCGTGCCGCCGAAAACTCAAGGGTATCAAATTTCACAAATTTCCAAGAATTTTAAAATTTGGGTAATTAAAATTTTAAAATTTCAAAAGTTTAATTGCCGCAGGATGAACAGTTCCCTACTACTGACTCTGGATCCAGTCCCGTAACTACACTTAGATATTAAACTAATCTTAACTTGTATTTATACTTTTGAAATATGAGTGGCCCTGTGGTAAGCCTGTAATACAGGAGGTTGTCAGTTCGAATCTGATTAAAAATAAAATATTATTGTTATTGTTATATATTATAAGTTTTTCATTGTTACAGTTAAATGTCGGAATGATATTTATACATATATCATTCTGTGGCAGTAAGGAAAAAGTGCTTAAGTCATATTGGACTGTTTTGCAGGAGAGCACTTTTAAGCGTTTAAGTCGATTTTCAGAAATTTATTTATTTTACATGTAAATTGGAAAATTCTCTGTTAATCTTTATTTTTTTTATACAAACATCGTTCTACACACTGTAGATAATACATTTAAGTTGAAATATACCAAAGTACAAGCTAAGTTAAGCTATTATTCCAAATGAGATTAGAAGTCTGAAAAAGATAAGCCGCAATTCATTTTGCTATAACTTCTAGAAAAAGCGCACAAATTAATTCAGATTTTGACCAGGGATACTTTCAAATATGCAGATTACGGATCTACAATTAACTCAAAATTAGCTTATCTCCACTTAAGCACTTTTTCCTTTTCGTCACAGAATTTATATATATATATGATTTGGTTAGGCTGAAGTTCGAATAATAATAATAAAACTAACTATAATTTATATTATTCTATACCGAATAGGTCCTTATAGGATAGTTGAGTGACAAGTCACAAAATGCATACAAAGTATCAATTAACCCCATCCTAGGTCATTCTCATGTAAAAGTGACTGGTCCGCTTCATAGGAAGTGTTAGAACTCTGACGACTCCTATCACTTGGCGACCGAGCACGTGAGTAGTCTTATGTCAGTTCCATTTCCTGCAGGGAACTTATATTTTTAGGCGCCAAAAGTCAAGTGGTTTCAAGGATACACTCATTTAGAACACTCTGTTTTATTATATAATAAATGTTTTGTGCATAATAGCTTGTAACACAATCATAAGTACAGACTACATAGTCCCCGTCCATACAGTGAAATATTTGCTTCAAAACTTTTGAGTTTGTCGATGAACGGGGAAAGAGGAATGGAAAAGGGTACTTTGTTTCATGTACACGAAGTTCTTGTTGAGTACGTCATTCTTCAATCATTCTCATGAGAAATATATGAGAAAATGTATTAAGCTGCGAAACAAAAACTTCACAGTGTGGACACGAATGCAGTTTCAAAAGAGAAATCAAAAATGTTTCGCAGCAAATGTTTCACTGTATGGACGAGGACACATAAGTATTTTTTTCTCGAGTTTAAAATGACAAAGTTTGAAATAAGTATTTGAATTTATTTTATTAAGTTTGTGTTGAGGGAAAACTTACATATTTTGCATTTAAAACCGTTTAGTTTGATGTCAATTATCCTGAATTATTGTTTTTTTTAGTTGTCTAATAAAGTATGTGCACCTGCACTTACCAAGTAAAAAAAGTAGTCAATTCAAGCTATTTCTCTGTCTCATTCTATATTATTTTGTATCATATTCCATTTTTGGCCGGAAACTGTTTGAGAAAAAACTTACGAATTTTGTTATCAATCCCAAATTTAGTTGATGATCTTAAGCTGAAGTAGAAAATATAACTTATTTCTAAATAATTTACTGTAAAATTATAATTATGTGTGTTGTAGGAGAAGTATGATAAAAACATATTAAATATTTTGCTAAAATATTATTGTTTCTTTAATCTTCTAGCAATTGAGATTAAAGGTACATATCATAAATGTTTTATATTCACCAGTCTAAACCAGCAATTAAAAAACATGCAATATCCCTCTAAAGCAAACGAAAAGGTTTAAAGCATCAAAAAAGAAAAAAAGGACCGAGATAAAGTACAGCAAATAAGACAAAAAAAATCATAAACCTGACACATGTGTTGTCACTTAAAAGGCATTAAAATTTATACAATAAAAACCACAAATTCAAAACAAACAACAACGGAGAATGTACGTAACAAAATCCTTAAAAAACCCCCCCATAAAAACAATGGGAAATATTCAGTAAATGTAGACTTATATTCCCTGTATTACCTACTGACCAAATGCATTTCATTTTAGCACAAGGTATTTTTTTATTCATTTGTGCAGTATATCGCACGTATGAATACAAATAATGGTATGAATAAAAGTTGTTAAGACACGAATGAGTGGCATTCAGGCAACGGGACAAGTGACACAGTAAACTCCATATAACAATACAGAATAACATCACAGTGAAACTTGGATATACATACATACATATGTACATATATGTATAGAATACAAATATTAAGAAATTCTACTTGACTTTAAATATAACAAACCACACTGACTTGGCAACAATTTTTTGGCCAACAGTTGTCAGGGAAACTAAAGAATCAACCAACTCTGGAAGCATTTAACTAACAAATTAACTGCTCTGGGCAACCAATAAAAGATTCGAAAATGTGACTATCCTCTAATTTTATAGTTAAATATTTTTTATTTATTTACATAAAAGGCTATGAAAATAATTTTCTTACAGGCTAAATTACAATGGTTTTCTTAAAGCGAATTAATAACAACTCATGATATTTAAGTTATTAATTAAATAAAAATGAAAATAATGTTTATAATCGTTTCCTTTTTTTTTTTGCATATTCATACGCATATACCTACATACCAGAGCTGTTAAATTTCCATTACGATTATTAATCAATTAGATTACATTTTAAAAAGAGTTATAATGATTATATAATTGCCTTCAAAAGAATTTCTGATAAATAATTGATTACGATTACTTATAATCGAAAAGTAATCTGAATTACTAAAAATAATCAAAAGTAATCAAAAAGTAATCCAAATACTTTCAAAGATTACTTTGATTCTTAATAAATAATCAAAAAGGATCAGAAGTAATCGGATTATTTTTTGATTACTTTTGATTCTTTATGATTATTTTTAGTAATTTTAAGTAATTCAGATCTCTTTTCCATTATTAGTAATCGTAATCAATGAGTAATCGTGCCAAACTGAATATAATCGTAATTTAATCATAACTTTTAAAAAATCATAACCTTTAAAAAACATTAATCAAATTAGTAATCATTACGATTACTAATCATTACTTAACAGCTATGCTACATACAAACATATGTTTTTGCTTACAATTTATTCAGTGTTGTGAAATTAATTGATTTGCCTTTTTTCGACACTGAAACTAAAACTCGATTCGCTTGGTATCGAGTGACATGATCAGAAAATTTCTTGCTATCGAAATTGATTTCAACCTGCCGGGGGAGCAGAAATTTGCCCCTCGGTTACTCTTCTCACAGTCAGATTGCCATACTCTCTCGTGCTCTCCAATCGCCCATTTGTTCAGTTCGGTTTTGAGTCTTTTAAGAGAATTTTGTTTGAAAACCATGATTTGGTAGGTGGTTTTAATTTTGCACAGAAAAAGTGGTGATTTGACCAGTTCAAGGCGAAACAGAGTTTGGGGGATCTTCTCCCTATTTATTATATTACAAACATTTTTGATCTTAAATCCCTTCAATCCTTGAGTCTCTCTTCCTGTTAACAATTTCTTCTAACCATTTCATGCTTTTCTTTATGATCATGATTTTAGTCTGAATACCTGTGTTGTCATCTTGTAGACGAAGGAACTTTCTTACGTGTCGATTCCTATCATAGATAGGGATCTATAATAGGAGTCGGCTTCGAACCGTCTGCATAAATTTCGTTTCCTGGATTATTTCCCGTTTCATCAATTGCATCCCATTTCGGTATTAGGATCATGCAGTTAGTGTGTATATTTCTTTGATGTCTATTCTTCTATTACCATCAACTTGGCTGTAGCCTAAGATGCCTAATATTTTTAACCTGTTTATCTATCAGCAATATCTATAAAATGTTGTTCATCGTCTTTTTTGATGAGGTTCTCATAGCGCTTCAGCACTGTCTTTATATTTTTTGAAGATACACAGTTTATTATTTACCTTCTTTTTTAATGTTGTTCACCACACTATTGACGTACGTGTAAGAATTGCTTTTAATACGCTTGTGTAGAGCCAGCGAGCGTGTCATCTTCGTGGTTATACCCCATTTAGACTATTTGCTCTTCTGCAAAACCTACATTTTCCATACGTATGTATATGGCATTCCAAATTAGTCTGCAATTAAGTATGTTTCCTAATAATTTGACCCTTTTCGTGATTGGTATCGTTCTATCTTGAAAGATTGGGTATTCAATTCAGAGAACAGCAATGAGCAGTAAAAAAGTGAGTAGAGTTGAATCATGACTCATAATTTCTTGTACTTATGCGCATTCATACTTATTGCAATGTGGTCTATGAGTCATATTCACTCGAGTTTGAAGTGCGCATCGAACTCATACTTAGCAACATTTATGACGTTGTTGATTTCGACTCTCCTTAACTCAATGCCTATGGACGATAGAGCTGGGTCCAACTCCTTCAGTCGTTTATTTTAAACACAAACCTGTGATCAAACTTATTTGAATTATATGGGTTTGATCATAGCTTTATGTCTAAAATGAACGACTGAACGAGTTGGACCCAGCTCGAACGGACGATACAAAATAAGTATGATTCACAATGCGAACTTCGCATACGAACATTAAAGCTCTCATTGTGAGGTTATGTGTTTGTCTGTTGCTTTTCTTGTTGTTTTTTTTTGCACGAATTGAAAAACAACACTATTCACTACTATTGTATACTACTTCCAAACTGTTTATTGACTAAATTTTTAAATAAACATACATGCATGAATTGAGTCAGATGAATCAATGTGAGTAGTATAAGTATTTTCCTGAAATTAGAAATCAAACTGAGGTGATTTATGAGTGTGAGTGTGAGTGTGGTATGACTATGACGACGTATAAATCAATGTCCTCGTGAGTATGCGTAAATCAGGGTAGTTGATTTTAAATGATGTCTACTCACTTATATTTAAAATTTCATGAGTCAGTATGAATAGCGATAAAACGGTTCATTGCCGATCACTGATTCAACAACTACAGGAATCTTCCTCAAATTTCCCTGCTTGACATTTAGTTCTCGTTGCCTTTCTTATTTCTATGATATGTGGAGATCTAGCCTTTTGTGTTGATTCGCTCTTATTATTATTGACACGTTATCTGCATAATAGACGGGTGTGCATCCTTCTTTAGTCAGAGTCTGCTGCAGACTGTGTATAGGGGTCATCCGTACTAACGGAGATAGAATACCTGCTTGCGGGCTGGCCTGCCGTACTCTGTTCGTTATCTATCATTTACCTCGCAGAGTATCCACCTATTTTCAAGTATTGACTTATACGAGTGACTAAGCCTCGGGTTAGTTCAAAGATGCATATAGAGTCAATAAGGCTAAAGTTTGTCATATTGTTGAAATTCCACGGTATAAAACTTCCTGCACTGGGGGTCTACTCTTTAATTCGAAACAAAAGCAAATGCTTTGGAATTTTCTTTTAATATACAAATTCGAAAGTATTCTTTCATTTCGAATTACAGAAGTCCCAGTGGTCTCTATTGTAAGCGTGCTGGTTGAGTAATATCTCCACTATCTTTCAATACTATCTTCACTATTCGATCCAGTGTTTTCAGTACAAATATAGCTAAGATTATTGGTCTATACACCTTTGGATCTTTTGATATGGCTTGGTTTTAAAAACAACTTCAGCTGCTCTACATGCCATTGAGATGTGCGCATATTTTATGCTGATGGTAAAGTAGTGCGCCAACTTACCTTCTATCTGATCGAAGATTTTCTAAAGGAGATCCGGGAGGGTACCACCGTATCAGCTGCCGTACACGGCGACAAGCTTCTAGCCGCCTGATATACCATTTGGTTAGTTATAACCATATTTGATGCGGTATTCCTTCTTTGGTAGTGCGCCTTAGTATTCCTAAAATCTCCTCCATAGTTCGGGCCCCCCTCTCATCCGAATTCACGAGTGTCTCTGGTTGAATATGGGTTTTCAATAGGAATTTTTTTCATCTTAGAGGCATCATTCGTATTATTAGCCTGTTCGTAGAAAAGCTTCCATCACTCACGTTTGACCTCTCGTTAACTCGATACCTTACTATAGAAAGGTCCTAACTCATTATTTTTTTTAAATCGAGTTTTTTGCATATTTCGATAGAAGAACATCTAAAGTACTGAAAAATGCAAAAATCTCGATTAAAAAAAATTATGAATTAGGGCCTTTCTATATTCAGGTAACGATATATGTGTATGTATATCAACCATTTGATTTGCATTAGTTACAAATATGAAAGGTACTTTTTTTAGTTTCTCTATCGCTGAACTGCACATACAACTTCCAAAGCGTTTTTTTTTTTCATTTCGAATTGCAGTGTGGAAAGACCCCCAGTGCTGGACGCACACTTACCACATACATACATAAATACGAGTGAGTACACCCATTTGCTTGTTTGTGTGCATTTCAGGTACACTACAATGCACATTGTTCTAACAACCTTTAAATGCACCACAATGCGTGTGTTCAACGAATAAACATTTTAAATAGGAAACACAAATGACAACAACAAGTTGGTTACTGAAACTCAAATACTGATGGAAATGATAACAAATGCAAAAACTTGCACAAGGATTTGTGTTTCTACCATTAACAAATATCATCACATACATATTTTTACTTTGGCTGCATTAAGGCGTACCTTGTTTGTAGCAAGCAAAATAATTTTGTGTGAAAAAAAAATGAAAGAAAAACGATAGTATTTCTGCACCATCTTGGTCAAACTGTACTGGGTTTCATTTTAGAAAATCAGGTCCTGTGATCCCCCTAACGATGGAAACATTACTTTATATTAGGTTTCACAGGTATATATGAGACTTTTTTTGATGCCTAAACTGGAAGAAGATGTAAGAGAAGGTACCTTTCTGCTATCCATAGAAATCTGCGTTTTCTCAGAAACTGTCCGAAAATGAAACTTACGCCCTGTCCCACGATGTCACCAGAATTTGTTCGAGCGAATACTTATTTAGAAAAGAAAAACAAATTTTCTAATGTTATTGTTGTTTGCAATACAATTTGTCGATCGAACGATTTCTGGTGACATCGTGGAAGAAAGCACAATAATTTTAAAAATAACTTTTTTTTAAAGCAGAAATTTTATTTAGAATCATGTTTTTGTGGAGCAATATGTTTTTAAAAAGGACGCACAAAATTCAATTTGTGAGCAGCTCTTAAAATTTAATGTAAAATTCGCCGAACAAACGGAAAGGTGCAATTGAAAGCAATGTTGTGGTAAATTTAGAAATTGTGAGTAAATGTATTGCAAATTGAAAATAATTGAAAAGCGAAACTTTATCGTGTTACCGGCAAGTCATGTAAGAGTGAGGGTGAAAAATCCTCGTGAGGATGCGTGCATGATTCTGTCATGATTTTTGTTGTTTCATTATTGTAATATTTTACTCTTATATACACTCAGGGAAAAAGCTGCAACTTAAAAATACGAACGCGTAACATTAATTCAATGATTTTCAATATAATAGAAAATGTATGGAGAGATACTTAAAAATAAATAAAATTTATATATTAATACTGTAAATTAATATTTTTCGATATTGAAATAAGAAATTTCAACATGACTAGACTTTCGTTAATGTTTTTTTTATTAATTCAATATGGTTTTTATAGATTTTAAACTGCTTTTTCCCTGGGTGTACATATAACACATATTAATATTACAAAGGACCATTACAACAAGACAACACCATTCATATATCCAAAGTTTGAGTGACAAAGTCAGCTCGTGTAGTCTGTGACACCAACTAGACTTTACGTTCAACTGGAGAAAAACTACAGTCATGTCATATTGCTTATGTGAAGTCCTTTGATAAATATCCTTAAAATACGTTTCATACTCCTTCACTTTTTTTCCTTACTTTTCTTTAATTTACTCATATATTTGTATACTGCCTTATTCATAAAAAGTATTTTTGGTTTATAAAAGGTTTATACAACAAATTTTAACATGGGAATTTGATTAATAAACCTTTTATAACACCAAATTATTGTTTATGAATAATATATATACTCAATTGAAAACTAAAATCATGAATTATATTTTTCAGTTTAGAAGTTTACCAGTTTTCTGCGGTTCTCTTAATGATTGTGAATTTGAAAACCGAATACATATTAGTGACACTAACTGTAACTGTTCAGATATTTTTAGACCACTTCAAAAAAAGAGAAGTTTATCAATTCGCCTGTTTTTTATTTATGTTACTTCTTAATTTTTCGACCAATTTTAAAAATTATTTTCTGATACCGCTGCCAAAAAGTAGGCGGGGACACGCCCATTATCTTTTAATTTAATGTATTTTTATTAGATCGCTACGAAACTTAGCATGCACCTTGTTTATTTTTAATGACACAATCTCGAACTTAAACAAATGGGCGAAGCCACGCCCATTAAAATTTTGTGTAATATTTTACGTGATTCTTATTGCATTTAAAAAGTAGGCGGGGTCATGGCCTTTAAAGTTTAGTATTCAATTATTTGTACTTCTACTTATCCGATCAACTCTAAACTTTGCACACACTTTGGACTCTTGCATTGACACAATCTTGTATTTGAAAAACAAAAAGGAAATTTGGCAAATAGTTTGGAATGGCATAATCTTGTTTTTAAAAATGTGGTTGGAGTCATGTTCATCAAACATACTTACTACGTACTGCTTGACCGATTCTTATAAAACTTGACACGCACCTTGAGTTCTGAAAGTGACGATATCTTACATTTTCTAGATTTAAAATGTTTGTGAAACATTTTATGCTTTCAACTGTTATAACTATGGACTTCAGTAGATGCAAATCCTAATGTAACATCAGAGCGCCCTCCTTCGTCAGTATTGTGTAGCAGAACCATCGGCGAAGTAAAATAGCCAATAAAATGGCTCATAAACACAGCTTCGAGAATTTAATATGCCTCCTTGACATCACAAGCGCTGCAACGTACAAAAAAGCAAAGTTGTAAAAGAAGGAAGCTTTCCTCTATCTCTCCTTCACCATCTGTCTTCTCTATTACTATCCCTTTCCTAAAAAAGGTAACACCTAGTAATAGTAATGGTACTAGGAATGCATTGCCTAAGAGTTAGTTCTCTTAAAAAAAAAAATTTAATTTAACTTTTTATTATATCTTCCGTTCTCCAAAGATATTTTAATCAGTTCATTACTAATCATTATTTAATACCAACAATCTCTAGTACATGATAAAAAATGGATACAAACTTTTCGCTCAAAAAATTGGGAGGACCCTTTTATATCATTGTATAGTTTTTATAATTTTTCTACGCATTCTGTATGAGTAAGTATGTATGCTTTGTAAACTATTCCAAAACACATTAGGCAACCTGGAAAATGGTTTTGTATACATACATAAAAGCATTTTCCAGTTGAAAATTTATTAATGCATTTAAGGACTCAGCACAAAATATCTATGCTACATAAATGGCTGAATCTTTGTCAGCATAATCCCCCTTATCGTGGTTGGCGTTTTTAGACTTCGGTCATGATATTTTTGTAATAGATTCAAGAGCAGCACAAAAACATGTTTTCTTTATTCTAGGACCAAAATGTATTCGAAGTCGAAATGCTCCAAACCATGTTAAGGTCCACTAATTTGCTCGGTCTCATACCTCATCGTCCATGCATTTCTATGTGGTGTTAGAAAATTTTGTTGAGGATAGCATTTTAAGTTCGTTTAGTTACGTTTCATTTTATGTATGTGTGGGTATCTATCTATTTTAAGTACTAAATAAATGTTGACGTTTTTAATGGTTACTGTGCAAATGAATAATTTGTCGGTTTAGTAAACTGAACAAATTGTAAAAATTGTCATGTCAGTTGGCCTGATTACTGGCTAAATTTCTGATTTACGTGTGATTTCACTGAACAAGGAATGCAATGGGAATATTTGATTTTCATTTAAATGGGGGCACATTTCATTAAAAAAAAAACTTAAAACTTTAAATACTTTATATGGGAGAAATGCTCGCTTATGCTTTTGTATTTCACGTGCAATCAAAACAATAATACTATGGTAATTGTGAAAGTATTGAGTTAAGGTGAAATGCAAGGCATAACCGATTATGTTCGGCAAACCATATAAAGCTAAAGATTGAGTTCTGAAACTTCCTATAAAACGAAACTGTAATTTTTACATGGCGATGACCGAAAAGGAGCTCGAATGACACTATTTACCCACTCGATGACAGTTTTTTTACTGAATACTTCGCTGTCTTAAGCTTGAATTAATTAATTTTAATAAAAACAAAGGTAAAGGTTCCCTGATGATCTGCATTATCAACAGTGAAATGCGCATAGAACCCAGCTAAACCCTCAATAATCAATTTCAATGTATTTTTAATAAAAAATATTTTACTGAATAAGAAAATAATAATTTGGGATACGAGTATTAGTACGTTAACGAATGTTAAACTTAAAATACATTTTTAGTTGGCCTGATAATGAGAATAGAATAAATAATTTTGGCTAAACAAAGTGGCCGTCTGAGTCATAGTGCAGCGTTAAAATATTTTAATTCTCTGTGCCAAAATAAAATGTTCGCCAGATTAGACGTATATATACTAGTTATTGTGCGCGTTAGTGGGAACTTCCACCACAGTGCTTAGGTAAACTATGTTCACATCAACTAATAAAATAGCTCTGCTTATGAATTTTTAATTTTAATTAACAAACCACTGCTGGTTTTTTTTTTTTTTAATGCATGATTTTTATTTATTGTATCTTCATATATGAACTAACAATAAGTATTCAAATCTTAAATCTAAAAAATATAATTAGGCCCGACCAATGTCGGACATAAGCTTAGTAGTAGTTATATATAATACATATGTAAGTAGTGATAATCAAAAGGAAAAAAAAAGTATTTTCAAGAAGTCCCATCTGGAGTGCTGTGAATAAGAGCCATTGTGTCCCTCTTTTTTAGGCGGATGTGTCCAGTAAAGTTCAAAATATTACGGGCAAGCGGATTAGGATGTGACTCGAGTTTTGTTAAATATTTGCCAGCGTATTTTGCAATTTCTTCAGTCACTAGTGGCATATTCAAATCACGATGTATATTTGAATTTTTGATGTACCATGGAGCCGATGTTATCATGCGTAAAATTTTATTTTGCCTGCGTTGAATTTTCTCTACATTTGAAGCTGAAGCAGTGCCCCATAGTTGAATTCCGTAGCACCATATTGGCTTTAAAAGCGACTTGTATATTAAAAGTTTACAGTCTAGGCTAAGTGTTGAATTTCGACCAATCAGCCAATGTACCTGAGTTAGTTTAAGTTTCATTTGAGTTAACTTAGAATCAATGTGGTGTTTCCATGTAAGTCGTCGATCAAGGTGTATACCAAGATATTTCACATGTGAATGTTGAGAAACAACTTGATTGTTAATCCGAATGGGGGAACAAGTATCTCTTCGTAAAGTAAATGTTACTTGAACACACTTTTGTTCATTTACCTTGATTCTCCATAAGTTTAACCAAAGCTCCATCTGGCTAATGTGTTCCTGGAGTTTGCGGGATGCCTCATCAGGGTTTTCATGCATACTAAGGCAGGCTGTATCGTCGGCAAATGTGGAAGTATGGATACTACTGCTCACAGGCATATCACAAGTATAAATTAAATATAAAACTGGTCCCAGTATACTCCCCTGTGGCACACCAGATGAAATTGTTTCAGGCCTACTTGTAAAGTCTCCTTCCGCTACAGTGAACTTACGGGAAATAATGTAACTTTCCAAAAGATTTAAACCACTGCTGGTGGTAACCAAAAAGAAAAAAGTTAGTTTACATATTAATAAAAAAAAATATCAAAAAAAAAAAATTATATAAAATTCGTCTACATCAAAAGCCTCTAGAGCGATATAAATATCTAAAGTTCATTTCTTGGCACACATATTTTTACATTTTCCCTAGAAAAAATTTGCACATTTGTTAAACGTTTTATAATGTAACGGGTGCTTTAGTTTTTTAATTGCAGGGGTTCTACTCTGTAATTCGAAACGAAAAAAAAAATGCGTTCGAATTCACATTTTATAAGAATACATTTTCTTTCGTTTCGAATTATACAGTAGACCGCCAGATTTTTAAATCAAAATAGAGCGCAGAAAACTTATTTTAACGTTGGTCTTAGTGCAACGGTTCCGAAATGATGGCCCGCAAAAAATATGGCGCATATTCATAGTCAAAATAAAGTATACTTTAAAAATGTAAAACCAGTATTGCCATACAAAATACTGGCTCTAAACTCTTGAAATAGTTATACTTTGTTTTGACTATGAATATGCGCGCCAGTGTTCTTAAACATAACATAAATCTTTATTTTCATTCTACATACTTTTTATGGTTTATTTAACTTTTTTTAATTTATGTAATTATGTATATACATATAGTTACCTTAATATACATAGAAAGGCCCTCACTCATCAATTTTTTGAATTCGTGTTTTTCGTATATTCCGATGGAAGAATATCTATCTAAAGCCTGATACTCTGTTCACAATTTCGTGCGAAATGCTGTCAAACTACATATAAAAGTATTTGGTATGAAATATTTGCGAAATAAATTCGCAAGAGTAGTACTCTGTTCTTGGTGTGAAAAACACGAAAAATCATGTCTTTCCATGCAAAATTAATCTGGCATCATTTTAGTTTAGCTGCGAAACAACATGAGCAGTACTTTTTTCGCACGGAATTTTAACAATGTTGCATACTTTCAAGCAATAAAAACGAGAAATTTATTTAAAAAACCGCGAGTTGGGCTACATTTAGTACATGTCAAATTTTTCACGCGAAATAACGAATGGCACTGAAAATTTTTCACAACTTCGAACAGAGTACCATGCTTAATGTATCGAAAAATGCAAAAATCTCTATTTCAAAAAAAAAAATAATGAGTTAGGGCCTTTCTATATTAAGGTAACGATATGTATGTGTAACCACTTAAAACAACTTCAAACACAAGCAAATAAATATTAGTTGGAACTTTTACGGCTCACTGCTTCATATACACTACCCCATACTCTACACTGACTGTTATTGACATCACTGTCAAAAACAGCTGATATTGTTTTTATTGTCATTTTATTTAGTTTCATAGAATGAGAAGGGAAGCTTAAACAGGTCAAAGAATATACCATATTTTGAAGATTATTTAAGGTTTGGTATTTTACTAGTTTTCATTCTTAATTCTTAATTCAACCTAAAAACCAACATGCATACATCCTAGACTTCAAAGGGGTTTCGCGACAAAAAAAAATTACAAGGGGTCCTTGAACAGAAATTTGGTGGGAACCCCTGCTCTAGTGAATACATAATTTGATGTCATAATAAATATGACTTGAGCCACGGCTGGTGCACAAATGGAGAAATCTGGAAGTCCAATTTATTTTCGGCAATAGCTGTTCGAATGTTGATTTTCAGGTTATAAATTGTCATAGACATAACCCCGAATAAAATAAGCCAATAGGATTAAATCACATGATTTTGGTGGCCAATTAATAGTAAATTTGCTTTAACTTATTTGTTCATCAAAACCTGCTTTGAGTAAATTAATTGTAGCGCGCGCTGTATAGCATGTTGCTTAATTCTGTTGGAACCACATGTAAGGAAGATTACTTCCAGCTAATTTAGGCACGAAAAACCTTGTAATTATTTCTCTATACCGTTCACCGTTGACAAGTAATATTCTGCCCATGATTGTTTTTGAAAACATATGAAACAATGACTCCTTTCTTGAACAAAAGCTTGTGCATTATCTTCACTCCAAATATTACAATTTGGCTTATTTACAAACCAACAATAAGCTTCATCACTGAACAAAATTTTTTACAGAAAATCAAAATCAGCAACAATTTGTGCTTCAGTCCATTGGCCAAATTGACAGCGCGTACGATGGTCGTTGACTTTAATCCCTGCTCAATTTGGAGTTCAAAATGAGATCCTTTCGTAACATCGTCCATAAATTAGATTGAAACAACCCAATTTTCTGAATTCATTCATATGAATTTTTTTTAATGCTGTGCTCTACATAAGCTTTAGCTTCCCTGCGGGAAATGGAACTGACACAAGACTAGTAAGGTGATCGGTCAACAAGTGAGAGGGACCAGTCCGAGTTCTAACACTTCCTATGAAGCGGTCCAATCACTTTTACATGGGGATGGCCTAGGATGGGGTTAATTGATACTTTGTATGCACTTGTCACTGAACTATCCCATAGGAACCTATTCGGTGTAGAATAATATAAATTATATATAATTGTCATTCCGACATTTACCTGTAACAATGAACACTTATAAATTTTTATTGTTACAAATCCAATGACATTTTATTTTTAATCACAATTTTTTTGCGATTCGAAACGACAACCTCCTTTATGACAGGCTTTCACACTACCCACTCTACCACAGGGCCACTCATATTTCAAAGGTATAAATACCAGTTAAGCTTAGGTTAATATCTAGGTATAATTGCCGGACTGGTTCCAGAGTCACATGGGAGGGAACAATTAACATTTTATTTGCACTATTTGATAAGTCCTGTATTCAACCACATCGAACATATTCAGTGCCGTTTACTATAATACTAGACCGAGTCCCAATTAAATTGGCTCAAGATCAAGACGATATATCACGATAATGGTGAATATGTAACCATTTGCAGGATATGTCCTTTCTGCACCATACACTACTCCGTACTTCTGGTAACACTCGTATTTTCTCAAGTCATAGGACGAGTTTGTATGGATCAATTGTCACCAAATTTTCTGCAGGGTTGTTTAGTAATTAAGAGAATGCGTGGTGTGAAAACATTTATCGTTTATTCAAATTAGCCACTGTGATATACGACTATGACTTCCATTAAATGTATGAAATGCACGAACAGACTTATTATTTTTATAGAAAAGTCCGACAAATTTGCAAGCGTTGCTCTCGTGTAAATCTATCCATGATGAAAATGCAAACCAAACTAAACAACAAGAAGCAGCTATCAGCTGTTAAATAGGTTGCCAAAAAAAGCAGTGTTACCAACTCAATTTTTTTAAACATTGAAAAAAAATACCCTTTATATACTTGTTTCCGCTTTGTTTTCTTTCTGTTTATTTTTTTTTCTAACAGTAAAAATAAATTTTGGTATTATTAATTTATAGTAAATAAATGAAAATTAATGGGAAAAGTTCTTATTAAAACAAAAGAAAAGCAAAGTTTTTGAATATATTAATGCATGTGTTAGAGTTTTGCTTGATGTAAGTAATTTAGCTTGTGTTTCCTTTTGACCCTTTTCAAACTCAAAGTGTGAGGAAAAAAGCAAAAAAATTGTGTTATTGTTATTATGTATCCGTTTGCCTTTATATGTATTTATATGTTATAGTTTTTAAGCGTTAAATAAGAATTGGAATTTATTATAAAATGTAAATGCTGAGAGTTTTCCTAGTTATTGCATAAAACGTATGCTCCAGCAAGGCCATTATTTTGTTATTATGTAAGGTACCTGGTCGTTTAATCTTTTGTTTGCTTACTAAGTTTCAGATAGAAAAATCAGGAGATTCAATTATGTGCGCAATTGAAAACTAGAGCTTAGAGAATGGTTTAACAAATCTTTAGTTTTAAATTGAAGAAGTGAAAGTACAATTTTTAAATCATTTAATGGCAGTTAATAGAAGGCAATCAAAAATTCTCGTCTGCTTATTTATATGGAAAACAACAAGAAATTGAGGGTGTTTTGTTTTTGTTTCCAATATAAATAGGCCGGCGAGAATTTTCAATTGTCTTTGATAAACTGCCATTTAAATAAATGAAATTTTGAAGAAAATACTATGCATACTTTTGGGGCGAGAAATAGAAAAGATATTATGCATACTTTTGGGGGCGAAACATTATTTTTGCTATATTCTTCGGTTATTCATAATTGGCAAGAATGGAGCATATGCGTTTATTTTCAAAAATCTAGTAAAATTTATGACGGCATAAAAAAGCATTTTTATCTTTGTAAAAATAAAAAAACGAACAAAAAACCCAAGAATTTAAATTAAAAAAAACATCATGCTTCGACTTCACTGCCTGCCCAAGTCAAAGGATATAGTGAACTCATAGTAAATATGAAATTCACATCCTTGTGCATAGACGCATATCCTTGTGCATAGACACATAGGATAAACATATCCTTTATTGTAACATAGTAATAACTCACAAAAGTTAATTTTGCAGAAAATAAGTTTAAAGTTTTCAATTTACATGCACTTTAATGAAAATATAATAATATTTTCTTTTCTCAAGATGTGAGTGTTAAAGCAGTTTTTATGAAATTTTTACACAATATTAAATATGATATAACAAATTTTTCGGCATTATTAACTCTAAAAATTTAGTTTTTAAGATATGAATGTGTTGCAATAAAGGACCGATATGTGCATGTAGTCCATAGACATGAAAAATATACATACATACATACCTACGCTCTAAAACTTAAACTCAAGGGAAAGAGTGTGGTTTTCAATAGATTTTTTATTTGTTATTTTTCCTTTTGGTTTTTTCTTCGCCATTTTACAAAATGTTTCATTATGGTTTGTTAAACATACTTTTTTTATTTCGTACAAATTGACACACTGCCGAGCATTTGCCCTGTATGGGAGATTCCATCTATCGTCACATATTGCCAGAAATCCCAAGAAATTTGCAAATTTCACCTAATAGTGTAATAAAAGATTTATGAGGAAAAAAAAACTTGCCTGAAGATCTGCATTAACAAAAGTGTAATGAGAATCCAGCTAAGCACTAAATAATTAATTTCAATGTATTTTTAAGACACAATCAATAGTAAGTAAGTATTTAGTTTGATAAAAAGTGCGACAAAAATATTAAAACCTAATATGAAAAAAGTATTCCTTTAAAAACTTAAAAAGATTTCTTCACGGTTTTAAATTATTTTGTGCAAATATATTTTCAATTCAATTCAATCATGAAAATTGTGCTTTCGCTTTCGTTAAATCCGCCTATACGACTTGGAGCTGTCAAGTTTGTGGATAAGACAATCAAACAACAACGTTATCACAAGATCATTGGCGCTACAAAATTATTCCCTTTAGAGGGTACACTGAGCAAATTATAGGAATTTTAAAGATCTTAAGATTCACTGGGACGCACTTTTCAAAACCTTAAATTTTATTATACAGTGTAACATAACTTACAGTATAGTGAATTGCTGCTTTTTCTTAGTTTTTTGATAAAACTTCATCAAATAAATGAATAAACAAATGAAAATTCTATTTCATGTTTTTTATTATTTAACAAGACTCAACAAAAAAAAAATAAAAAATAGTCAGAAAATAAGTTTTTAATTAAGTTTCTCTTTTGTTCATTTGTTGGTTTTAAGTTAATAAAAGTTTTGTATCTGTAACAAACTTTTCTGTTTCTCTATTCCAGTTGTTGCTTTTAAAAAATTGTGTACATATACATATTAACAATTGTTGTGTATGTGTTTGTCTTTTTTCCACCATAAAAATAAGGAAACAATATCCTTTAATTGTATTTTCGGTTAATCAAATAAAAATTTTATTTATCTTTTTTAGTAAAATTGCAAAAAATTTGTTTTTTTTCATGCCTGTACTTTAACGTATTTGGAAGCTTACATATATTTTGAGAAGATAACATGGGAAATTCGAATACATTTTTTTGCTGCAACAGCTTTTGTTTAATATGACGAAATATAGATTAATAAAAAACAACATATAAACAAGTTGTTTTTTGAATTTATAATTTTTCATAAGAATTCTATATTACAATGGATTGTTAAAGTTAAGAGCTCTTGAAAGTTTTACAAGCTCAAAGATATCAACAGTTACCTTCTATATTTTCACAATTTTCTAGATGTAATAGTGAAGTGAACAAGATCATATATAATTTGCACTTCACTACTGTGCAGTGCATACGTATAAATATAGAAAGCAGTTTAAGCTTGTTTTACAAAAAAATAAAAAAGTAAAAGAACACTGCATCGGTTGAAAAGCTCTTCGCTTTAGCAATGCTAACGCGTTTGTTCTGTTGTGAAGTAAAATACATAAACTGAACCTGGTATGTACAAAAAGTATAAAAAAGTAAACATTTTCAATAAAAAAATTATCAAAGCTTTTCTTAAAATTAAAATAAAACTCGATCATTATAATATTAATTTATTCTCAAAAATACATTAAAAATTCTTATTGAGGTTTATAAGTTCATATGCAGACATCACAGTGAAGTTTTAACTTCACTAATGCAGGACAAAAAACCTTTGTCCAAAAAAATTTCTTAGAACAACTGGAGATATTCAGCCCAATTGTGATGTTTTTTTCTGCCCAATCATTTGTTCCCGGGAAAAAATTCTTCTATTCTAAATAAGCGAGGAAAAAGCAAAAGCGTTGGCTGAAGTAGTTAGCACGTTGACTACAAAACCGAAGGTCCTGGGTTCAATCCCTGTATCCAACAGTCATTAAAAATAACACCACGCATTTTTCTGATGTGCATTAGTGTCCCTTTGTATCAGTTGCTGTAGGAAAGTTCAAGTGATGAAGGCATAGTCACTGGTCACTGTTCACTTAACTTAACGACTTCAGCTGATACTACTAATCCTAATGTAACACCAGAGCGCCCTCCTTCGTTGTGTAGCAGAATCATCGGCGAAGTAAAATAATCAATAAAATGGCTACAAAAAAACACAAAGCTTCAAAAAATTAATACGCCTCATTTAACATCAGAGAGGCGCTGCAACACTGCATTATTAAAAAAAATGTAAAAAAAAGCAGAGTTGTAAAAAAATGCAGCTTTCCTCTATCTTTTTCTTCACCACCTGTCTTCTCCATCACTATCCCTTTCCTAAAGAAGGTAACACTTAATAATAGTAGTAGGCATTAATTGCCTGAGTGTTACTTCTCTGTAAAAAAAATAAACAAATAAAAAAAAATACGGCAAAAATCTGGATCAGCTTTTTAATGCATGCATTATATTCTGGCGTGGGCGGCGTTCCTCCACGCCCCAGAATTGTTTTCCCACCGCCCTCTAGAACTATTAAAAAATTGCCTGTAATTTTATATTTTAATATTACTCATGAAAAGCACCGGTCGTATAGCCCCTCCCACCCCTTCCCCATAGATATTTTTAAGCTTTTCCAATGAGGATTAAGGAAATATATAATAAGAAGACATTGCAAGGAGCCTCAAAGCGGATTCAATGTAAAAATGTTGCTTAGCCTTCTGTAAGTACCGAATGTCCATATAAGTCGAAAAAACTTTATCTAGAGCTTTTCAAAGGATTCTAATCACCCAGAAAGAAAATAGCAAATGTAACTGAACTGGCGCAGAAAATTAACATTGGTCTAGCCGAAAGTTGAGTTAAAAATTTAACTATGTCCCGTGACGCTATTTGTCTGGACGTGACATAATATAAAAACCATTTTTTAATTCTAGATATTTATTTTAATTTAATTTTGACGCTTTTTTCTATATTCGCGTTGGCCGTTACTATGAGTAACTTCCGATGTTCGACTGTAGTCGAAAGTATTGACCGAACGAATTTTCATTTGGTATTATGACGAGCATTTCACAAAGAATAAGGATATTGTGAATATCACTCAGAATGATTTTTAAAATGTGCAACAACTTTACATGAAAATAAAAACTAATCGTTTTTAAAAAGTTTTCATGTTGAAATACTTCATCGAAAGCTAAATTCTGTTCGATAGAAAATTTGTTGCTAAATGGAATTTTCGGTGCTCATAATGGGAATTGAACATTACAATTTTGATGTTCGTTAGCCAGCTAAAATCGAATGCAACTCATAATACGGGCCATTAACTGTTTGTACAAAAATTTAAAATTGTATAAATGACAATTTTAAGAGTTCTCATGAAACCCCTTTATATCTCTTGAAAATAGACATTAAAAATTCATTTTTGTTAATGTTATCTATTATTAAATAATATATTTATAATACTCGTATCTATTTAAATTATCCATTTAAATATTTAATATTATTTTGCTTTAGCCATTTTACTATATTCTTGTTTAAATGCTTTGCATAATTACAAACATAAACAGTGTCAGATTTAACAAAAAGGAATAAAATTACATTAAATAAAATAAAATAAAATAAAATAAAATAAAATAGACCCATGTACGAGTATTTACATTGCAGCGCCATTGCCTTTTGAAAAGTTTTACGTACGTATGCAGCGTGCGAGGCAGGAAATGTTGCTTAACATGTACTTGTGTATGTTTTTGCATAAATTTATCGCTAAATCAGTTTTTAATTGTTTCACACCAGTAAAAACAATATAAAAAAAATTTATGTAAAATGGAAACAAAACTTCAGGCCCAACACTTTTATGTGTACCTGTATGATAATTAAGTTATCCGCATGGCGTATGAGTGATATTAATCATACATTTCCTTGTAATTAAATAACACTCATACGCTCCCATTAACGTATTTTAAAAGGAAACTTCACTGAAACGTGTCTGTATTTAATAGTGTTGTTGTTGTTGTTGTTGGTGTTGTTGTTTTCATTCTGCTTTAAATTTATTTGTAGGTATAAATATTTTCATTATTAGTAAATAGAACTGCAGGCGTAAATAGTTTATTATCACAGCAAAATAATATTTATGAATTTTATATGAGGGTAATTTTTGGCTTAACACGGGTTAGTTAATAAAGAAAATTTACGCATATGGAGTGAAGCCATCATTGGACCTTACGTTTGCAAAAATGAAGTTTGAGCTCGTCTTACTGTCAAATGAGACTGTTATAGCATCATGATCTGATTTTTTTTTTGAAAACGTGAAAGCCATTGTATCCGTGCGAAATAAGTTTTCAACAGAATAGCGCTAAGTGTCGCAAGGCGACCGCAGCAATCGACTTAGCGAAATAAAAACTTGACGATAAATTGATTTTGAGAAATGTACTTATCTTTATTAACTATGCGACATGAAATTGCTGATAAGCCAGCAACAATTGACTCTTAGAAAGCCAACATTATTCGAATTGTACGTGCTCTACATAGTGGCACAAACTATCACATCGTTCCCTACATCCTCATTAGACATTTACCCGAAATTAAAGCGAGATGAAAGTGACAGAAAATCTGATTTCATAACTGTTACGGGTCGTGTTGTGTTGGTAAAAGTTTTAAGTGTACGTATGTGTCCCTGCCTTTATGAGAATTTCGTTCCAGGTTTGTTTGAGAGTGCTTTGAATCATTAAAAGAGCTATACATACGGAACAAGGTTTCCATTTACTGCATACCTGGCCTGGACTGATATCATCCAGGGAACGAGGAAGCAGATGGAGTGGCCAGGAGGACCTCTGCTGTTCCTTTTATGGGGCCAGAGCCATTTTGTGGCGTAAGTTTTTCGACTGTAACCTCTCTGATCAAAGTAGACGATACTTCGAGCGCAAAGGAAATGTGGCTGACTTCTTCTGGTTTAAGGCAGGCCAAAGAATTGATGCATCCATTTGTATATATTGGTATCCTGAACCTCAACAGAAATAATTTACGGCTTATTGTTGGTTTTCTTTCTGGTCAGTTTGGTCTGAACTATCCTCTGTGTACAAATAACCAAGCTCGTTCATCCTTGTGTCGTTTATGCTTAGAAGATGACGAGACAACAAGACACATTCTGTGCGAGTGTATAGTCTTGTGTAACAGTAAAAGGCGTGTTTTTCATGCTGAGTTTCTGTGTTCAGATGATATGAGGCGGGCTTCTCCAATCTCTGTGCTGACTTTCGTAAGGAGAGTCATACAGAACTTGATTTAATTTACAGATCCATAATACAGAGGATATAGCATTGTATTTTCTATTTCCTATTATATTCTATTATATTATATTTTATTCTATTCTATTCTATTCTATTCTATTCTATTCTATTCTATTATATAATATTCTATTCTATTTGGTCGTATCGTGTTGGAAATATTCGATAAGAATACATGAATTCCTGTCAAATAAATTAAAGTTAAATTGATTCAAAAGAAGCTACAAACGAAGAGTACTCATAAAGGCTTGAAATTATTGCACTATTTACAACGCAGCGATTTTTTAAGTGTGAAGTACTTTATTATTGCTTCAAAACATTTTATAGCTATGCTATTTATTGCGCGATACAGGAGTTAGAACGTGATTTTCGTAACAAAAATAATCGACACTATTAAAGTTATAAATTTATTTTTGTTTTGATTCCTTTGTACTTAAAAGCAGAGTACGAAAATAAACGAAACAAATTGTTTGATTTTGTTTTGTTTCGTTCTTTGAAGTGTGTGATCACAATGGATCTAATTGTCTTCGAGTGGCGGTGCGCTATAGCACCACCCTTCCTTACCTTGAAGTGAGTGAGAACGATTGCTCAATTTGTTTTGTATTGTGTTTGCACATGAGCACAAACCAGAGAACACAGCCGATCAGTTGTAAGCCGGCTAACAGTCGCCACCGGCCACAAACAATTTTAATCGCACGCTGCTAGAAAAGAAAATAATTGGAAAAGTTTCGAAATATTTGCGGCGAATTTGACATCATCATATAATATAATTTTATTGCATTGTTATATAAAACATTATGATTTTTTTATATAGCTAAGCACCATAGCTATAACTGGTTGTCCTAAGACACCTCTGGTCTTTTTTTGACTTAGTTCACTTTTGCGACTAATGAATGTATTATAGCTTTCATACTAGAACTTTTTCTTTTATTTGCCGCAGTATAGAACGAAACGTATATCAATGCAGATATATTCTAAACGTTCTCAAAAGCATATATACATTATATATATATACATAAATATTTACATATAAAAACCACTTGATTACCCTAAAGTTATATCCAAATAACCGACATCTAAACAAATGTAGAAAACAAATATATTTGAAGCATGAAAATGACTGCAAATAAAAGTGTGTTATTATTTACAAAATATTGCCATCATAATCATGAATAAAAGACAAACTAGAAAAACAGGGACTCCTCTTAAAACACACTCATGAATCATCATCATAAACATAAAATACAAAATTAAAGAAAAAAGAGATAGAGAAAACACGTTGATGTTCATATTAATTGGCTCATGGTTTTGAGGGAAACAAAACTGAATCGTTGGAAGAAAAATGCTAAAATGTAAGAGGAAACATGACAGCGTCTGTTTTCCTGCCTCCTTCAAACTAATAAGGCTCTTTCCATGCTCTCTTGCTCATTTGAGATTTGTGCACATGTACTACACACAAACATAGACACATATACATTTATACAGACATACATAAATACATATATATGAAACTGAATACCCTGCTGGGCACGTATGCAAGACATCACCGTTTATGATACAGGTTACGTTTTCGAAGCAAAGTCTTGTTAAATTGAAAAAAAAATGGAACTTGTAAAGTATTGAATGCATTGGACTGAAAGTTTAAACAATTATAGACCATAGCATGAAAAATTGTGTGCGGCTTGTATACTAGGGTTTGAGATTTCCCGGACTTTTGCACTTCCCAGAAAACGGGAATAAAATAGTCGCGATCCTCGAAATTCCCGGCATTCCCAGGAAAAGTTAATTTTCTAAGCTAAGTAAATTTATTAAATGAAAATTGGTGAAATCTCGATTGTAAGCATTCTTAGACAAATTTTTGAGTGAATTTAAACAAATAGAGTTTATAGTTATTACATAATAAGAAATCAAATGAAGAATAATTGATCAGTAAACAATTTTATTTTAAGGCCTCCAAATCAGTTTATTTAGAACTTTCCTTGGTTGTTTCTCATTCTTGAAAAATTTTCAAGGAGATTCTTATCATTAAGCACAAGCAAGTTACAGCTGTGCAGAATTTTACAAATCTTGAGCCAGAGTCAACATGAATGTCTTTTATTTTTCAATTTATTTCTCATAAAACATTTCCTTTACGAGTAGGGTTTCAAAATTATGAGCACATCTAGACAGACTGCAGAAGCAGAAGCAATGCTAATCATCCATTAAAAAAATAACGTTCAAGGATTCTTAAATCATCCTGTGTAAAGCTTTTTACCCATAAATTCGGTAATTATTTTGAAAATATATGCCTTCCGACCACCGCCAAACGGAGGGTACATATCCAAAATATGAAAAAAACGACCTTAAGTACTAAAATATTTCAACGTTTTTTTCTATATACTTACTAAACATTTTTTATCACGTATTAAATGGTATAACTAAAATTGAAACTGGTCACTTAGTAAATAAATTAAAACTAAGAAAGCAAAGTCGAGGTAAATAATTGCAGAAAGTAACACAAGTTCTCATTAATTTTTGACACAAACCGATGAACCAACCCATTGGGCTTGCATCGAACTCTTTCAGTAGCTCGCTTTAAACAAAATCCTATAATCAAACCCATTTAAATTGCATGGACTTGATTTTAGGTGTGTATCAAAAACCAGCTAATGAAAGAGTTCCATACAAGTTTATTACCTAAAAGCTTAAAACTAGATTTGGTTCGAACTCATAAGTTTGTGTCAAAAATATACTTGCAGCGAACTCTTTCATTAGTTAATTTTTGATATAAACCGATGATCAAACCCGTATAATTTGTGTAAAAAAATAGCTAATGGAATAGATCGAACGCAAGTGTAGTCGAAAATGATAGACTGAATGAGTTTTACCCAAGTCTATTTAAACCCCACCACAATGTTGTTTAATTCGGTTTGATCAGCGGTTTGTGAACAAGTTCGACCAAAGTTTAGGGGTAAACGAGTCCTTTTATTGTAGACACAAACCCATAAAATTAAAATGTAGACTTGGATCGAAGCCTTTCAATCCAAAGCCGTTTAAATTATGTGGATTTGATCTATGGTTTATTTCAAAAACGAGCTACTGAAAGAGTTCGATCCAAGTGAATTAAAATGAGTTTGCCCATAGGCTTGTGTCTCTAAAATTATCGGCTGATCTAGTTCGACCCAAGTTCAATCGAACTTAGGCTTGTGTCCAACAGTTCTTTTTGAACTAGTTCGTTCAGTTGGACACAAGTCCGATCAAAAACATCAATGTAAATTAAATCGGTTTGAAACAACTTTTGATTCAAACGCTCTCAAACTAGTTCAAAAAGAACTGTTGGACACAAGTCTAATCGGACTAGCGTTGTATTGAACTAGACTTGGGTCGAACTCGTTCACTAGTTCATTTTTGCCACAAACCAATGATCAAACCCATTTAAATTATATTATATTATTCATATTACTTTTTTGTGTGTACCTGAAATAACAATTTAGGACTAAAATAAATTATTTCTTTTCATTAACAAATATTTCTAAAGCATAAAAATTATGTGTACAGAAAAATATGCTGTATATAATATTTATCTTTTAGCGAAATTTCCTTAGAAATTTGGCGACAACAAAATCCTACTGGGCTTTTGAAAATAATAAAAAACAGAAGCCGTTGTCCAATTTTAAGTTTCAACTTTTTTAAATATTTATTTTTCGTGATTTAAGGGCCACTAACATTTTAAAATGGAAAAATTATTTGCTTACAAAAAGGTTTGCAGGATTTTTGGTATTTTATTCATTTTTCTTTTTTTTTTTGCAATTTCGTCTAACTTTTTATAAATAAAATACATAAATTTATACAAGCACGTACTCCAACAAATTCATGTAGACTTTGTTTCACTCGTTTCTATTTTTTTTTCTAGTTAAGTCTGTTATTTATTTCATTCTGACATATCCTTAAAACTTTACAATTCCGTTGCTGTTGTTGCGGTGTTTTTTTTTAAGTCATCCTTTCAAATATGAGTATTTTTCTGTTTCAAGTGTTTGTGGGTAAAATTTTTGTGACATTTGTTCAAATAAAAACTAATTTTACTCAATTTTGGCTTCACGTCATAAATTTAACATTAATTTATGGGCATATAAAAACGTTGTATTTGTAATAATGAAATGCTAATGGGATTAATAAAAACAACACAAGTTGTCCAAAATAAGACAGAAAGAAAATTCTCAAGTTTAAATGAATGAAAATCATATGCTTGGGGTTTTATATTTTTGCAAAAAAAAAAAACTTAAGACTGGAGTTTGTTTTTTATGCAACAACCCAACCCCAACTAAAGTTCTCCTTAAACTTATTTCTTATTTTTATAACATTTTAAAACTGTTATTAACAAATGTCTACTACAGTTAAAGCAAATTTTCCGGTTCTTGTTTCTTATTATTCCAGCAGAATTGCAGCGCTTTTTATATCTTAATAACAAGTCGAAGTTAAAAGTTAGAAATATGACAAAAATATTTTATATATTTCACTTACACACACTTATGTTTCTTTTCCGTTCACAATGGCACTTATTTTTCCAAAGGCTTTAAAATAATCAGTTTAAATTTGTTTAAAAAAAACATTTCTTTTCAGCGGAAATTAAATTATAAAGTTTTCGTTGCTGATAAGTCATGAAATGTGTGCAGCTGAAAACCTAAAACCATTTGTTGCCAGGAAGTTAAGCCTTTTTAAATATTTTTATTTTAATATTTTTAATGGAAAATGGATTTGCTTTTGTAGTTAATTGTTAAAGGTATTCGTCGGAAGGCAGCAGGTGCATATTCACTCAGCTGATCTAAATAATTTTTTCTGTCTTCGGAAATAAAGAAATTATGTAGTTTTACTAATGTACCCTTAGGATACAATTAGAAGTGTCATAGCCATAATGCCATAGTCATAACTAGACCAAAATTCAACTGGTTTCTATGGTAATGGCTGTGGCATTATGGCGAGTCACTTATAATCAAATACTGTGTGGCCCATTAGTTTTGTTCAAACGGCTGTTTTCTATGGCAATGGTTATGACACGTCTTATTGCACCTTAAATATGCAAGAGGTTTCTGCAGACGTTGCGATAGGTAACTGAAGTTTCAAAATAATTTATGATATTCAATAAATAGCAAAGTTTATATCGAGCCTTATTTTCGATTTTATCGTCAGCGACATGTTATCGAAAATAGATTTTTTTTATTGAAATTAAAATTTTATGAGCCCCATAGTTAAGAATTATCAAAATGGCAAAATTTTTGATAACTTTTAAAATGCTGGCTATAAAATTGTATGGTAAGAGACACTTTACATACGAAAACATATTTAAATATTAAAAAGAAAACTTTTCCTGAAAACTTTAATTTTTTTCGCTTACGATAAAATCGAATATAAGACTCTCTCTATTTTTTATAGAAAATTTTTTACTAGCGATATTATTTTTTAATAAATTTTTTTAATCAATTAACTTTGAATTGATTTATTTTGTTACCTATGAATTTCTTACAGAAATTTTCCAAAAATATTCTATTGAACACTTGTTGTTGTCGATAAATTTTCTATCGATAATTTTTTTTTTTTGAAAGTCTTAAGTTATTTATAAATTTTTCTATAGAATATAATTTCTTCCTAGCCAAATTTACTATGGAATATTTTTTGTTATGATAGGACATTTACACCTGCACAAAATCTGGCAGATTTTAATTGAAATCTTTATGAAAAGCTATACCGTTTACATCAAGTTCTTTTGACATTTATCGAGGTTTTTTTTTATCCAAAACAAAACCCATTAAATGAAAATTTTCTAAAACTACGACCAAACAACTGCAATTAGCTAGTTCACATATCTTTTTGAGCAGACCGTAGCTAATTCACTCACCTTTTATGTAAATATATTGCACAGGGTAGTATAAAATAAATAAAAATATTAGATTTTAAGTATGTTTCCTACAAATCTACTGGCAAACTAATGTGTAGTTTCCACAATGCAAGCAAGCGACTTGTCTAGAAAACTTGTATAGGAATCACTCAAAAATTTGAGTGCTTTTCATATATTTTTTCTAGACAAGTCGCTTGCTTGCATTGTGGAAACTACACATAAGTTTCATTTTGTATGGGAAATCGAGTAAACAGGAGCTAGGTTTAGCCCTGTACAATACATTTATATAAAAGGTGAGTGAATTAGCTACGGTCTGCTTAAAAAGGGGTGTGAATTGGCTACATTGCAGTTGTTTGGTTGTAGTTTTGGAAAATTTTCAGTTATAGTGCATTTACACCGTCTCGAAATCTAGTACTTTCGGGACTTCGAGCTAAATCAAGCTGCTTATTTCTAGATTTCCCATACAAAACCAAATCTAATTTTTCAGTAGATTTGTAGAAATCTAGTAAATATCTAATGTTTTTATTTATTCTTTACCATGCTGTACAACTAAAGGTGAGTGATTTAGCTACGGTCTGCTTAAAAAAGTGTGTGAATTGGCTACATTTCAGTTGTTTGGTTGTAGTCTTGGAAACAATTCAGTTGATGGGTTTTGTTTTGGATACAAAAATCTTGATAAATGCCAAAAAAAAAAACTTGGTGTAAACAACAGCATAGGTTCTCATAACGATTTTATTAAAATCTGGTAGATACGAGGTGATACGCCCTCCGGGACTTTTTGAATTGAACACATCTTTTTTTTTGCAATACTAAAATTTATTTTTGAACATAATCTCCTTTTAACTCAATACACTTTGTTTTTCTATCCCTTAAAAAAATGGATTTTTCATCATTGGAGCTAAATCTCTTTCCACCCAGCCATTTCTTTAGGTTCGGAAATAGGAAGTAGTCACTAGGGGCTAAATACCAATTCGTAGCCCAATTCATAGAGTTTTGCCATTGAGACTGCACACGTGTGCACTCGTGCACTATCTTGATGAAAAAAAACTTTTCTTGGCCATATGGGGTCGTTTTCTTTTTAAATCCTCATTAAATCGGTCTAGTAAGTTGGCATAATATTCGCCGTTTATTGTTTTTCCCTTTTGAAGGTAATCGATGTAGATTATCCCTCGTGCAACCCAAAAAACTGTTGCCATCACCTTATTGGCCGACAAACTCATCTTGGCCATCTTCGGAGCAGGTTCACCCGGAGAAACCCATTGTGTAGACTTTCGCTTGGTCTCCGGAGTACAGTAATAGATCCACGTTTCATTCACAGTTACAAAACGCCACAAAAACTCATTCGGATTGCGGTTAAATAACTCCAAACAATCCTTTGAAGTTGTCACACGTTTACGTTTATGGTCAACCACGTTTCATCCACAGTTGCAAAACGCCACAAAAACTTATTCGGATTGCGGTTAAACAACTCCATACAATCCTTTGAAGTTGTCGCGCGTTTACGTTTATGGTCAATTGAGAGCAAACGCGGCACCAATCTTGCAGGTAAATTTTTAAAAACTCAGCTGATCATTTTTTTCAACATTTTCGGGTGCACTGAACTCAATTGGCCGTCCAGAACGTTCAGCGTCATTTGTACTTATGCGACCACAACGAAAGTCAGTAAACCACTTTTTCACCATTGAAATCGATGGTGCAGAGTCCCCGTAGTATTTGAACAGCTGTTAAACACAAAGTAAATGACGACACTTGCTCAAAATTTAACTGTAGGGAACAGTGTTGCATTTGATATAACTACTAGGGAAGTTAGAAAAGTCACGCACTTATTGATCCGCCATCGTATGTTGAGTTAAGACTTTGAACTACGTTTCTGCAAACTTAGTTTTTTTTTGCTTATGATTATGATAATAAAGGAGCAATATTATCTGTTGGAATTTTTATTATCGCTAAATATCCTGAAGCTAATTTTTTATAGAATTTTAGCCTGACTTTTTTTAATTAAGCTATGCAATTTAGATCAGTTCTTAATGCATACATTCAATCAAAGTAATGCAGAAAAAGTAACGACATGCAATTCTATAAACAATTTTTTAAGCTCTTTCGCCAAACCATAGTGTGCATTCGAGTAATTTTTTTTTTCTGTTAACTTTGACTTGCATAAACTCACATTAACTGCACAAAAATGTTAACATGAAAAATTAAGCTGGCGAAAAATGAGGATACAGAAAAATGTTTTAAAAGCCAGTAAATTATTGTTGTTATTTTTAGCACGTTCTAGTTTTTTTCTACAGCAATTCATGCTTTATATTTGCACTTTTTGCATATTTTTTTTTTCTTTATTTCTTTTACTCGTGTGTAGGGTTTGGGATTTCCCGGACTTTTGCACTTCCCGGGAAACGGGAATTAAAAAATCAAGTTCCCGGGAAAAGCTAATTTTCTAAATTAAATACATTTATTAAATGAAAGTTGGTGAAATTTCGATTGTTTTATTAATGTAAGCATTCTTTTGAAATAAAAGTTAATAAAAAAGCAGTTCTAAGACAAATTTTTAAGAATTTTTAATTGAATTTAAGCAAATGGAATAAAGTTATTACACAGCAAAAGATCATATAAAAACCAATTGACGACTGTTACCACAATTAGTAGACAATTTTTTTACAGCTTAAAATTTTCACTACACTTTTCAAAATTTGTTCACTAATTCGGCGAAAAATCACTTCAAGATCGTTTAGCATCGAATTATTTACTTTAGGAAATGGTTATATCATTGCAATCATTGATACTTATACAATTTATTCCACTTTTTATAGGAGATATGGTATGACCTCAATTTAATGGAATTTTTATGAAATTTCAAACTAGATTTGAATAGCTCACATTTTTATTTTATATTAATAATATATGGACATTTTACTGCTTGTTTATCGGCGTCGAAAGAATTCTTTCTTTCTTACAGTTACATTTAAAACAAAAACTCAGTTTAAATTTTAAGATTAAAAAATTTCCTTCGAACAAGGTATATGTAAGTGTTTAAACAGACGATGAAAAACGTGTCAACGTTCGTGTAAATTTAGTCATACAATCATTCAAACGAACTTTTGTAATATATAAAAAAATAATAAGTTTTTATATTAAAGTAAAATTGGATTATAAATTCTATATATTTATGAAATAACATGCACTTTAAATTTCCCGTTTTCCCGGGAAAATCTCAAAAATTTCCCGGGAATATTAGACAGACATTTCCCGGGATTTGCCGCCCGGGAATTCCCGTTTCCCAAACCCAACTCGTGTGTATTAAATACAGCAGCAGCATAAAATATATCCTTGCACAAATTGTATATAAAAATGTGTAGCATACCACAAGGAGAATGCATTGCGAGCGTTTTAAGTTCTGTTTTTTCTATAGTATCTTACTTACATTTACGTTAAAACAGAAAATTCTTTGACTAGTAGTCTGTAACATGCAGATAAAATTATTTAATATTAAATAAAAGTAATTTACTCGGTATTTTTTTTCTGTTTGGATAAAAATGTTAAACTATTTATATAAATTGACTTTTTGCGTGTAATACTTAAAGTAAATTGGAATTTTTATGTATCTATTGAATTTTAAGTTACAGTAAATATAAAATTTTTTTTTTTACGATCTGTTGCACTAAATAAATGTTTATGCATACAACGTGAACGAATTTATTTAATTTGTTAAATTAAAAAAAAAGTTAACAAAAAAAATAGTATTTATTAAACGAAAAATTTCGGTTTATTGTAAAAACTAATGCCTATTAAAAAAAAGCGTTACACATAAGGCTGTGTATTAATTAGGTTAATGACATTATTTAAGATAAAATTTTTTTACTGATGTAATTTGTCTCAAATCCTTAGAAATTTTTTCATTTGATTTCCAAAGCACATTTTTGCAATCTCTGCTTTCTAAAGGGATTTGTTATGTACTATCGCTGTGAATTAATCATGCAGATGGAATATGCATAAATATTAAATAAATGTATGTATGTATGTGTGTATGTGTGTATGGAAGTTCTACTATCGAACGTACGTATGATTCATATGACTTTCCTTTAATAACTCAATGTTGCGTATACGTTCTATGTTATGAAAAATATTTTATTTATCTATATATAAATAGGCAAGTGAAAAAAGTTAAGAACCATTTTAACTGACTTAAACTCAACGTATTCGCTTGATTTTTTTTGTTAGATAGATTGACAATAGGAGCAGTGCAGAATGTATTTTTTCTTCTACATTTTTGTGTCTAAGATAGTTAAAAACAGTTAAGAATATTAGCCAATCATAAAGCCATGATTTCTCTTTCTCTCTTAATTTGCTAAAAAAAAATTACAACAATTTGGCTTGGCAACTCCATAAACACTCAGAAGGAAAAACGTATTTTATTTGCTCATTCTATTCTTATGTCCATCTTTCTATGTACTTAAACGATTATTGCTGAAACTAATAAAATTTGGACATTTAAATAACGAGTGGTACTGTATTATTTTTCTTTAGATGCTTAAAAATAATATATATTTTTTAATTATTAATAACTTTGATTAAAGTTAAATTCACCTACAGCACAAAGTAAGTTTTTTATTTTTGGTTTATTTTGTGTGCGTTTTGTTTTTGTTCATTGTTTTCATTATTTTTCTGTGCTTTAAATTACTGAACATACTGGAATGTTGGAATATAATGGAATGTTGGAATATGATGGAATGTTTATATTATTAGGATAGCATATTCGTACATACATATGGGGTCTTTCTCAAAGAATAGGGAATAGAAACTTTTTTTGTAACAAACGTTTTAATGGGGAGTCTTAAACTTTAGAGAAAAAGCGTTCAATGAAAAATAAACGAATATTTTTGTTTTGGGCAATAATAATGAATATGAAGTGAAAACACTAGCAGCAAATATCTATTTACATTTAGTTCAAAAAGTGAACAACTTTTTTTAAATAGTTTGCTTAAAATCTATTCTTATTTATGCCGATAAATGAAATTTTAAATTCGTATTTAGTAGTTAAGAAAGTGGTTTAAGAGAGTGGTTTACCTTGGAGTCTATACATATGTATATTTGAATATAGTTTTTAAATTGTATTTTAAATTCATCAAACTTTAAATATTTTCATTCTATTCTCCACCTCTGTGCGTTAATGGTTGATTTTCAACCACTGGGCGAAGACTAGTTAAATCAATTAGGTTTCCCTAATTGATTTCCCCTACCAAATAATTTGATTAAATTTGATAATTATATTTAATCGATAGTACAGTACAGCAAACTTAAAGATGATATTAATGCAATAATTATATTAATTTACTATAATTAAAATTAACGACAAATTACCTATAAAAGTTTTTATAAACAGGTAATTTCTTTAAGAAAAATTTAGCTATTCAACCATCAATTAATAAACAAGAAATTAATGACATCATATAGAAATAAATGGCGAGTAAAACTCAACAGAATAACACTATCTTAAAAAACAAATTACAGAATAACATTATCATTACCGCCAACGAATAAATAGACGATATATGTTACGATTTTCGGTTATTGAAATTAAAAATAATAAATACAAAAAAGTCTATGAAAATATTGTTAATGACAGAACATTTGCCATAGGAAACTTATCGATAAAAAATGTATATTGAAAATTCACCAAAACAACAAATTTTCTCTTGCAAACCTATCCATAACTTAACGGAAACAAAAAAACTTGCAGCAAAAAACTCGATAACTTTTTTGGTGCGAGTTTTTTTGTTTCCGATAAGTTATCGAAATAATTTTCTGTAAATAATTTATAGATAAAAAAATAAACAAAAAAAATAGTCGAGAATTAAAATTAAAATATATAAATCGATGAAAAAGAAACTGTTAATTCGTTCTCTGTTGCAAATTTATCGATCAGCCAAAAATAACGAAATATTTTATAAATAAAAAATTTCGATAACAATTTTTTGGAAAGAAAATATATCAACGAAAAAATTCAAAACAAAGTTTTATAAAAATAAAAGTTATATACAATAATTGAAATGTATTTGCTGGTAGTTTAGCATGTCTATATACGTATTTCATTGGCGCTTGAACCAAATCATCAGAAGACTTCAACCACAATTTTCAACAGTGAAACTGATACAAAACCTACTAAGCTTATTTTTTCTTTTGTGATTTTTAAAAAATATTATTATTTTATGAACTCTCATATAGTTTTTGAAAGTCTGTGCATAAAGTAAGAGATTTGTGACTGTTGAAAATTGTGGTTGAAGTCTACTGATGATTTGGTACAAGCGCCAATGAAATACGTATATAGACATGCTAAACTACCAGCAAATACATTTCAATTAGTGTATGTATACTTCTGACAATCACCCTTATTATAATTGTCGACATCGACGTCACTTTAACACAATACCAAAAAATTGGGGATTGTTAACTCGCTCTCGAGAACAATTTTGTGCTATTGGCAATCTATTTCCGTTCCATAAGGTCTAGAAAATAGAATAAACCTGCCAACAGGAGTCAGTTGTTTTCGCCAACGGATACACAAGCCTTAATTTTTTGGTGTTGTGTTAAAGTGACGTCGATGTCGACAATTAGAATAAGGGTGAATATGTCAAATAATTAATTTCTTTAAATAAAAGTTATATTTAAACAAAATCCCACCTTTAACTAACTGCAAGTTGTAATAGTTTCAATAATAGATTTATTTTATTTTTGTCTTCTTCATAACAAGGAGTACTTTTAATCAATTTATTTATATTTAATTTTGCAAACTGTGGAGCTGATCCAGTTAGTTCATAAATAAAACTATAAGTCTTTATTAGTTTTATAAACACTAATTGATTAAAAAAGAAATTGATTGATAAGACTAATTACACTAATGAATTGAACAAAAAAAAACTGTCAATGCTTTTTGATGTTAAGCAATACTGAAAAATAATTATTTTTTTCTAATGCTCTTAATATTGAAAGTATCTTTGTAATTAAATATGTATTAAACTCACTAATACGTCTATAATGTTTCCTTTTAATTATTGCAAACACTCATTTAATTTTGTATTTATGTATGTATATCTTTTCATTGCTTCATAAAAGTACCTCCTTGTTATTGCTATGAAAAAAAAAATAATATTTTAATAATAGTAATCCCCAAGAGTTTTGCTGTGACATCATTAAAATATTTTTTATATTCCTTTTTTATTTTTGCCACCAACTATTTTTCTTTTATGCAAAATTTTACAAATATTTGTTTCTTTTTTTCGCTTCATTTCAATATATATATTTTTTCAACACCATCAGAGACTGTGCAACAACAGCGTATTATATGTTTTATGTATACAGGGTGATTATTTATGTTCTTGGTTTAAAAATTGGAAAAAAAATCATGTTAGGCTTTTTTACTCCATCTTAAATTATTAGTTCTTAGATTAAAAGCTTATATACAGATAAAATCTGGACTGATACCAGTACATACAAGAGAAACACTATAGTATGGTTTTAAGTACTCTTTGAGTATTGGCTGTCAAACAACTATGAATACGTACAGCTAAAAATAAAAAACAAGCTCATATGTCAAACAACTATGAATGCCTACAGCTAAAAATAAAAACCACGCTGATATGCAAACATACGCATTGATTTTAAACCGAATACGTATAACTATAGTATATACTCAACAACTATGTTCATACATGTTTCTTAAATTACGCAGCACAATTTATAAACTGTGTGAGGTACAATCATGCGTATGAGTATAAAAATACCCTGATTATTAATCGGCTGCACATGCTTATATACAGGGCTGTTCAATTAACACACACATAAAGCATGTTTTCAAATAGCTACATGCAATACATCCAAACATTTTGCAATCCATTTTATATACACAAATGTATGTATACAGTGGCAAATGATGAATAAATATCCCGAGTATAATGCGCATTTTTTTTTGTCGGACTAAATATCCATACTCCGAGTATAAAGATACTTCCTTTCCTGACCAGAAAGTCAATACGCTTGATATTAATGTGCCTTTCTATTTATAGTTGTAGCGTATTTTAGTCTTGCGCGTAAACGAAGTAGAAATGCTCATGTATGTTGGAATCGGCTGTAGTCATAGTTCCTTTAGAGAATATATGTGCGCTTACGAATTATTTGCACTACAATTATGTTTATACGCAGTCACTAAAATTAAAACTATTAACTTCAGCATATTTAATTTTTTTTTGTTGTCTGGTCCATAAAATTTTCAACAATTCTAAAACATTTTTAATATCTGATATTATCAAATTTAGAGCAAAAATTGTCAAATCTATGAAATCCTTTTCCGGCGGCCCCAAAATAGTCAAAATGACTGCAAATCGTCAATCATTCGCTCGAAACTTGTTGTGCTTGTGTTGTGCAGTGTAAATTAATTTAAAATTTTGATATATCGTCGGCTGATAAATTGTTGTTTGAAGTTTGAACTCTTATAAATATTGCATCAGCAAATGCCACATACGACAAACTCAACACTCCATATCTCGAAAACCCTATGAGGTATCGAAAAACTGATTACGCCAAATGAAAGATCAGGTCGGAAAACCTAAGGAATCGATCTTAACTCAAAACCGCAAAAAATTCACATACGACATTTAAACTATCAACCGATCATTTTGGCTTTAGTTTTATTTAAGTTTAATCAGACAGAATCATATAAAATTCACAAAAACAAGGTTAATTTAATATTTTATAGCAATTATTTTGCTTCATATGTCTTTCATGTTAATTCAACATGATTTACAGTAATCTTCAAAAAAAGAAAATAACTACATTTCATGTTAATTTAACAGTACTGTTATATCAAAATGTAGAATTATGTTTCTTATTTGTGTTTATGTAAAAGTTTTTTCCAGTTGAAACAACGTGAATTTGAAAACTGATGTAACACGAATAACCATTGTTGAATCAAAGTTTTTTCAAGTTGAAACAACATTAATTTCATTTAATGTAGTTATTTTATTTTATAAATTATTTAACTTAAGTAATTGTGTGTAATGACACAGTCAATTAAATTAAGCTTTATTTACTAAATCTGCCATTTTAGGAGAAAATAAATGTTCTGCATGCGTTTGTTATATGAAAATAAAATAAAGCAAGTAAATCATACAAACACACTCATATAAAAGAAAATTCTCAAAACTGAAATCAATTATGAGTTTTTTTTTATTTTCAACTGCTCTTTTCTTTACCATTCGCTGGTTTTATGGCAAATCAACAAACAGATATTTGTGTTTCTTTGCTCTCGTTAAATTACCAAAAAAAGAAATGTGGTATTTCTAAAACGCACGCCTTGTGTCATACTTTTTGGTGTATTCAATAATAAATCGGCTTTAAATATGAACGCAATAGCATTGCAACAACAATATTTAATGCAAAAAACACATTGAATTGATTTGGAAAAATTAACAAGAGATAATAAATATTTATCGTGGTCATGATAAAATTGGGTGCGGCTTTTGTGTTTATTGATTTATTTTTTACCAGACGCAAAAGAAAATCAACCAACAAAATCCTGCTAAAACTTCTATTAATATACGGATAACAAAAGCAAACCAAGAAAACCGCAATATATTTATATATTGTGACCTTTTTCAAATATTTGTTATTTGTCCTTTTTATGGTCGGTTATTATTTGTGGCAAAGCTTAGAAATCAAAACCCAATTTAATGAAAAAAAAATTTTTAGCATGTATTAATAATGATGATGATCTATCGATTTAAACTCCATTCAAACCTCATTGGCCGCAGTTTGATAGAACTGATATTATTATTAACAAAAGAAATGTGCAGTATATTAAAAAAGTAAAAATGCTACTGCATTTTTAACACAAAATTATGGGTAAACATAAAACTCCAATGCCTGTCTTAAGCTTAAAAAAAAGAAGAGAGGTGTCTTATGACAGTCGGTTATATCTATGCTGCTTAGCTATATAAAACAAACTTAATGTGTTAAATAATAATGCAATAAAATTATATTATATAATGATGTCAAATACGCCGAAAATATTTCAAAACGTTTCCATTTATTTCCCATGGTTTTCTTTTCTAGCGGCGCACGATTAAATTAATGTATTGTTTAAGTCTGGTATGTGCTCATGTGCAAAAACAATACAAAAACAATTGGAGCAATCGTTCTCATTGTTTTTGTTTCACTCACTTCACGGAACGAAACATTTTGTTTCATTTATTTTTGTGCTCTGTTTTTAAGTACCAAGAAATCAAAACAAAAATAAATTTATATCTGTAATAGCGTCGATTATTTTTTATGAAAATCACGTCCTAACACCTGTATCGCGCCATAAATAGCATAGCTATAAAAATAAATTCAAATAGAAAGTAGTATCTATTTAAATTGTTTGTGTGCTTGTAATAAATTCACTTTAAATCTGTGACAAAAAGGAAAAAGTGCCTAAGTCGAGATAAGCTAATTTTGATTTAATGGCAGCATTGTAATATTTACATTCAAAAGTACCCCTGTGAAATTTTTCAGGAAGTTTCAGCGCAGTGAGTTGTTGCTTAAATTTTTTCGGATTATAGTATCACATGGAATAGAGTTTAAATATACTTATACTTTGGCCAATTAGAATGTACTGATATTAGTTATAGAATGCAGAATGATGTTTTCATAAATCAAATAAAATTATACGCCGAATTTTCCAATTTCTTTGTCTCTATATTTTCCACAATTGTCCTACTGTGGCAACATAATTCTTTCAAATATGTCGTTTTTTTCTCAAGTATAGTTCTTTTGCTGCCTGCCTTGCATTTATTTACTTTATTTATTTAATAAAAGAAATTGTCTTAGAACTACAAAAAGTTTCCTGTGAATCTGTCTTGTTTTTTTTTTTGAGCAAATGTTGCCATGAAAAACTGCAAGTTCCTCAGCTTCATAAAAGGGAAGTTTGTTTTGACGCCATATTTGCGTAGCAAGAGCTCATTAAAAGTTTTAAATGGAAACTCAAACTCAAGTTCAAAATGTAGGAAACATGATAAAGAATTTTAAACAAATATGAACACTAACACTCACGCAATTGTTTACACGCTTTGTTGATTCTGCATAAAAAAAGAGCTCACTGTTCGTGTAACATAATATAATTTGACATGTTGCAAGGATTTCATAATAGGATCAAAAGCTGCAAAATACCGTAACAATGTATTAAAAGGAAACTGCTTTATACAAGATTATTTGCATAGATTTTTGTTTTGCAATGTTAAAGAATTTTTGCAATTTAATTTTAAATCAATGAACGAACGGCTGGGGTCTTAAGAACTCTACGTTAAACAAATTTTTAACTGAAATAAACAGAGAGAGGCGAGATCATTCATTTTTAAAGAACAAAAAATTTAAAGGTAAAACCTTAAGTGAACATTAAATTTTATTAAACAATAGGCTAAAATTTTATAACAGTTTTGAATTTTCTGTTAACCAAACCACTTCACATATGTATGTATGTATGTACATATATTATATGCTGCATGCTTTTAGGCGTTTTTATTTGTTTCTCCTTCTTTTTTAAGAACTCTCCTAAACAATAACCCATGCAAAAATAAACAAGAAATGGGAACAATTGTTATTGCCTTAACCTCGATTGTTTTAGAAAACAAAACAGCAACAACAACAATAACATTGTGGAGTAAAGAATGATGCTGTAAAGGGAAAAATTCAGCACAACATTATATGGAGCTTGAAAACTTTGTAGTAAAAATTTGCACAAAAGTTTCATGAGTAAAAATTTTATGGAGCATTAGTTTGCTTTCATGGTAAAATAAATATGTACAACTAATGGGTGCATTTTGTATTGTATTCTGTACAATACAAGTGTATGATGATCTTTTGTATGGCTCTTTGCACTCTGCTTGATTTCTAGTGCCTTCCCTTTCAGATTTTAATGCAGTTACTGTTAAAATAATCATTCGTGTGTATCGTTACCTTAATATAGAAAGGCCCTAAATCATTATTTTTTTGCAATCGAGATTTTTGCATTTTTTTAATACATTAGATTAAAATATACAAAAGACTCGATTTCAAAAAAAAAAAAAAACAAATGAGTTAGGGCCTTTCTATATTAATGTAACGATATGTATGTACGTATATATATATTTTAAAAAAGTGCACCTGTAAGTGGTTAATGGATATTCTTTCTGTGCTATTTCAACACCAGAAATCATGCACAAATCCAATTGTTTTTTATATAAACTCTTTAGTGTTCGTTTCTCACAATTGTTTCAATATCAAGGCAATGAATCTTAAATTCAGTGTTTTTATAATATTGACCCTTTAAGTTGGCTAAAGATTTGTATTAAGAGTTAAAAGCAAGAGAAGAAAAGGGATTTATTGTTAAAACAAAATATATTTTAAGGGTATTTTGATAAATATCCTCCCAACATTTGCTTGAACAGCAAATGTAAGTGCAAACCATTAAGTTTATTGAACTGTGTGTCCGATGGGAGTTGTTGGTGCAATGTTGCCAAATGTGTTATTTCTTTTTTTTAATTTTAAGAGTTTTCAAAAGTTTTGTTTTTCTTTATACAAAGGGACAAACGTTAGAAAAGTAATATGGCAAATAAAAGTATTTGCCTGTGGGGAAAAAATTTAATTTATCTACTGTGCCAAATGATATCTTTTTTGACAATGTAAAATTAGAAAGAAGCTGATGAAAAAATTGTTGTGGCGGTGAAGCAAAAAATTTTGACTACAAGCCACCGGCTACCAACAACTTTTTAAAAGGCCATTTTTATTTAAAACAATATTCTTGTAGTAAAAAATTGTATAATATGATGCAAAATTTTTCGCAAATTGAAGCATTTTTCACAGTCTAACTTCTAACTATATATTGTGAAGTAAAACTCTTACACTTATACCTTTGGCAAGGAGCCAACACCCTTAAATAATATATTATTTATAAGAAAATTCTGTTAAAGAAAATATTTGAAAGTTTACGTTGCACAAAAATCCTCAAAATGCAGAAGAAATAAAAAAAGTTAAATAATGCCAAAGAGATAAATATCGGTTATCATATTTTGAAAAAAACGCTCCCAGACACTTGAATCAGATTCAAACAATTAATAAAAATTGAAAGTCCTAGATAGAAATATTGTCATTGAAATTTGCTCGCTTAAGTTCAGAAAATATTGAACAGTTTTTCGATGCACAATAGCTTCCTACGTTCCATCAGGGTTAGGTTTTCTTTTGAAAATGTAAAGTAAATTCAGTAAATTGCGTCTTTGACTCGCACATGAGTGTTCCGTACGGACACTACATACTCGTATGTGATGCTATACGAATTTAAGCCTATATCATCGGTTATCTAATGTAGACATTTTTTTTTTAAATTGAAACTAGGTAAACTTTTTTCCGTTCTTGGCAGTTTTATTTTAGTTTATATCTTTTTTTTAGTTTTACCAATTTATTTTAGTTTAACAATTTTTTTTTTAGTTGTGGCGATTTTCTTATTAAGTTAAAAATCCACAAACAAAAACGTTGAGGCTTCTTAACAAATATCTACCAGATTATTGCTATATCAATAAAAAAAACATATGAAGTATGTAGCTTTACTTTTCTTTTTAATTTTTGTTCGAAAAATTTGGTTTTTTATTTTAAGGTTTCGTTGCAAAAGTATCTGGCAACGTTGGAGTTCAAATAAAAATATAATAAAAAACAAATGCCTCTTAATACATTTGCTTGATTTTTTTTGCCTCGTATTGTGCTGGTTCTTAATCGTTTCTCTTTTTGCAGTAAGTCAAATGTTAGTGCAACATTTATTTTAAGCCATTAAAATCCTGCTAAGCATCCATCCATCGTTGCCTAAATGTTTTTCACTGGGAGGGCTTTTCTATTCGGCCTTCTATTCGGGGTACGTACATACTTATATCTGGCTGTATGTATGGATGCACTTATTTTTTGATTTTGGCAAGCGAAGGTGTTAAAAATGTAAATGATAAAGCATGGAATTGCAGTGGTATCAAAAAAAAATTTTTTACTAGTAGCTGTAATCCTTGCATATTTGCAAAAAAAAAAAAAAAAAAAAGTTGGGAGAAATTGCAAAAATAAGGCATGGTTGCCATGAGCGAGAAAAAGGGAATATCAGTATTGCGATGAAAACAAATAAATAAAATGTTACGCCACGAACAGACCTATTAAAATATTTAGTGCACTTTTGTTAATTTTAAATAAAATGTAAAACATTGTCTATTTTCATGCTTCCTTTAACTCTTTAAACAAAAACAAAAATTCTTTTGTGCGACTACTTTGTTGTTGTTTTGAGGTGATGATGTTGCAAACGAAATGCAAATAATGTTTGCTTGGATGAATGGTTGGTTGGTTGGTGGCAATGGTTGCTTTTATGGCCTTTAGATTTATGAGGCAATTATCACCGGTAAATGTTGCCAGTTCAGCCATGTGGTTATTTACAGTATAAAAGCTTAAATAAATATTTATGTAGGTTAACACTAAAATAGAAATAAAAACTTATTATTAAATTTAATTATATTCTCAAATGAAATTGTAATATTTTTATATGTTTTCTTTTGAATATTTTAGATACACGATGATTTAGAAAAAGATCATGATTTTTCTGGTTCTGGCTTTGGACCCGATGACGAAGATTCTGACAGTGATTATCGCCACAATACGCATAAACACCAAACGGGTAAATCAAATATAAATAAGAATATTGATGACAACGAATTCATAACCACAAGTAGAAATAATCAAAATCAAAACAATAATCATCAAACATCATCAAATAGCGGCATCAATAATAATAATCAAGGCAATACAGGCTTCATCAGTTCCGGTGGTAGTTCGGCAACAAGTGGTAACACTGGCCTTAATACAATCGGTAAAACATTTTTAATCGTTATTATTTTCTGCCAATTTCCTTATCCTTTTATCTAAAATTAACATTTGCGTTCAGTGAAAAATATTATTTGTTGCCATTGAAAAATGAAATTATTTTTTTGATTTTGTTTCTCTTTTAATATTTTATTTTACATTCTTAATTTTATATTTTACCTTTTTTTATTATTCTCATCATCTCAATCGAATTCAAACAAACATTTAAAAAAAATCATTTTAGAAACAAATAATCATAAAAAACAATTAAATTCCTCTGTTTCGTTTCCTACACACACCGATTCTACTACCACAACTTCTACCACAACAACTATTTCCCCTAACAACAACAACAACAACAATCATACAATCCAACACACATCTGTTACACAACACCAACAAAACACTTCCCATATTATTCCCTATTCCCCAGACAAAAACAACAACAACAATAATCCGCGAAATGAAGGTGAAATTGTACCAACACAGCACCATGACGATGATGATTTCGATATTGAAGAGGGCGAAGAGGAGGCTGGTGTATTGGCTGGCAGCGGTGATGGCGGTTTTATCGATCGCAACAACGACAATGACGACGATGATCATACTGGCGATGTGGATGAGGATGGCGATACAGGAGATGAATTGCCCGATATTACAAAATACCCACATGGTGTCTTTAGTTCAGCTACACCCTCCAAACCCGACCGCGAACCCGCCAAAACTCATGATGATGGCAATGATTTTATAGAAGAGGATCATTTCGATCTCAATCAACCCATTGATCATGACGATGTTGATGATGACACCGAAGAGGGTGATGATCACGATGACGTTGTCGTTCACAAAACTCCTTCGGAAGATGGCACTGAAATATATACCGATATTACCGATGAATCTAGCACTGGATCATCTTCATCATCCACTACAGAAAAACGACGTCAGTGTATTTTCGTTATATATTTTACTGCCTGTCTCTCTCTGTCTCTGTCTCTTCTCAAAACTATCCTTTTTGGTTTTTCAATTTATTTGTCTCTTTTTTTTAATTTAATGATTTGCTTGGCTGCTTATACGTTTTGTATGATTTTATTCTTTTTCTCTTTTGCTTTATAATTCATTTGTAGTGTTGTTTAGAGTTTAATTGAAAACAGAATTTAAAAATGCTTTTCTTATACGAGAAAGAAAATGCACACACAGCCAAATATAACTTAAAAAAAAGCGCGAAAATCTAATAATTAACAATAATGGTGCCTATTCTGAAAAATGCGTCGAGGTGAAAATTTCCATTGAAACCAAGTTTAAAAAATTGTTTTTGTATGATGAACAAAAACAAATCTTTTACAGATACTCGTATGCAATTTTGTTGTTGTTTTCTATGTATTCCAGAATACACACCATTTTGTTAATGGCAACACTCCAAGCAATCAAGATTTGCAAAATAATGTATGGCAGCACTTTCAGTAGTTTAAACACGTGTTTATAAATGGCGTCCACAGCAGTGCTACCAATAATAAAAGTGTGTACTAAATGTGAATAGTTATGACTCGTTAGCATTTTGAGACAAAATCCTTTTATTTTGTCTAAATTTTTGCTTGACCTTGATAAAATACTTTGTTTTGGCAAGCAAACCAACATTACATTGTTCATAGGCGCTAAATTTTTTGATCAAAAGCTCATTTACTTTAAAAACGTCGCAACTAAAAAAATCGATTTTTGAGTTAATAATGTAGAAGTAATACTCATATCGCTCTTTTATTGCAACATAGTCATATCTCAAAAAATCAATTTTCACATTGTGTAAAAATTTCATAAAAATACATACATATCTTGTTTATTAACTTGTGTATAAACTAAAAACCTTAAAATCATTTGCTGTAAAAGTTAACTTTATGAATTATGACGTTATTCAAGTAATTGAGCGAAATAATGCATTCGCAAAATATTTTCTTAAGAAAGTCGATTTTTAGACGTGATCGTGACCAGGGACAAGAGCTTCATGCACTTAAAAAAAAGGATATTTTAAGCACCTAAAATATAAAATTAAAATTGCCAAACGTGCACTTAAAGCAATAAAGTAAGCACTTATTTCTAAAATGTATCCCTTCTCACTTTATTACTATGTTTATACGCCGCGCACTATTTGCAAATAGGGCATTGTAAATTTATAAAAACTTGATAGCACTTCTAGAGGAAAGTGACTTATGTTTACAAAACAAATGTGTAAATGTATAAAGTAAAAAATAATCACTTGTTTTTGTTGTCATTATTTGCTTCTATCAATAATTTTTTGTACAATATTTATTTACATATTTATTGTTTTTTATTAGCACACATTTGTAAGTGTGGCAACCTCAAGCATTTTATTTGCTAATGGTGCATTAATCGTGAATAGTTTTCTGAGTTAGTAAGCAGCAATAAAAACAATAAATGTGGCAACAATTTACAGTTTTATTTGGAAATAAGCTGTGCGTATAAGCGCAGTATATTTGTCCTTAAAAACTTAATAACTGAATCATTACAAGGAATGGAAAAACTACTTTTAGTTTTATTTTTTTGAAATCCATTAATAATTTTAAAAGCGAGTGCTAGCTTGCGCTTAATTGATTCACTAAGAATATATCCCAAAAGCCATGATTCTGTAACACTGTAATTTGTAAGGTCACACCCGTCACATCCTTCTGGTGGCCATTCGGTGCAGAAAAAGTGTCTACCTAATATTAAATATTTTCAAGATTAACATCCTTGAAAGTCGCACTCTTTTCTGAATAATAAATTTTATATTTTTAAATTATAAAAAAAATGTGATCGTCATGGTCACACCCGCCTCAATGAATTATAATAACTTGTTGTAATGCCTTTGACCCTAGATGTCACTTTAAACAGAAATGTGCAACGAAAAGCACAAACACGGTAATTACTTTAAAAAAAAATTTAATGCAGTATTTTAACTATTTTTAATAATTTGTAATTTGTCTAGTCAGGCGGATGGATGGTACTAAAATTTTAAATTCTGTTTTCAATTAAATCTTTGTTACTTTCTTCTTTTGTAATTGGCATGTTTGTACTTATTTGTTTCATTTATAAATATTGTAATTATTAGTTCAATATTATTTAAGTTGAATATTTCATTTAAAAATTATATTTTTAGCCCCATATTCATAAAAAAATAAAATGAATTTGAAATCCATTTTAGGAAAATTTTTTATGAAAAATTTTAATTAATTTTAAATTTTATGAATATGGGGCTTATTGTTCACAATTTCTATTAGTTATTATTTATTCCCAGTTTTATTTTTTGTAAAACACTTTTTGAACACTCCCCAAAAGTTCCCTGAGAACAAGTTTTCCAGATTTTTTGGCCCACCAATTTAAAATTTTTAGTGACTTTTGTGGCTATTGAACTTTAGAATGGGCCCTTTTTTCTAACTGAATCATAAGAAAAAACTAAAATTTACATAAAGGAAATGTTATACATTGGATTAGAAATATGCAAACAAAACAAATAATTAACTTCACACTTCATATATTAAACTACACACACTCTCTCACTCACACGCGTATCCGTCTAAATATTTATTAAGTTTATATTGAAAAACATTGTGTTCATTGTCATATTTTCTTCATACTTCCATAAATCATTTATGCGTTTAGACATTGATTTATTTTTCATATCATTTATTTGTTTATTTAAATTCGTTGTGTTCTGGACCATTTTATTAAACATAACTTGTTCTCCATATATATTTATTGATTTTCTTCATACTCTTCTTATTCCAGTTCTTGGATATTCCTCATTGCTATTAATTTATTATTAAACTAAAAATTCATACCACATACCTACGCGTCTGTCAAAAAAGTTTATCCAATGTATTTTTGTGTGTTGCAAGTTACAGAGCGCAAAGTGTTGGCGGTTAGAATGCGAATATAAGTTTTCCTTATTCTTATCGGGTTTTACATACATCAATTATTTTTTTGTTCAAGTTTTGATTTTATAATGAAAAAGAAAAAGATAGGTATACAAAATATATACCGAGAAAAAACTGCCTAATAGAATCAAGAAGACTTTCTCTATGAAACGTTTTTAGGCTGAGGGGTATCCCAGCAGAAAGAAGCGAAGATTTTTTCATAGAGATTCCTTATTAATTTTATGTGGTAAATCTTATTAATTTTATCAATAAGAAAACCACATAAAATCAAGAAGAAATCTTATTATTCACAACTTTTCTTATTCAATTTCCATTATTTTTTGCACCAAAAAAACAATCCATAGAAAAAACCTTCTTGATTCTATTAGGTTTTCTTATAAATTGTAAACTATAGGGATTTCTTATTGATTTTATTAGGTTGCCTTCTTGATTTTTTTAAAAAGGTTTTTCTTATTAAATTAATAAGATTTCCTTATTGAAAAAAAAACCATAGAGATATCTTATTAATTTTGTTCTATTTTATGAGGTATTTATTATTCGCTGTTTTCTCTATGTATCCTTTATATGTTTTAATAAGCTTTAAATATTTATTAACCAAAACTAATTCCTTGTGGTTAAATTTTTATGAAAATTTTTTATGCTTACTTTTTCGTATCACTCACTGTACTCCAAATTCTCGCAGAAATACTGCTGCAAAACATTTTTGGCATTCCCTGGTCTAAAATCTGGCTAAGAGGCATATGAAGAAGTCAGCTGATTTTGATAATCAGTGATGCCAAGTATTATTTCATTATATGCAGAATGTGTTGTGTGGACTTTCATGATTTCCCTTCATGTATTCTTATCATTTTTTTATTTTTATAAGACGTTTTTTGTTATAAAAGTAACAACAACCTCGTACCACATTACAAGCAGAAAATACAAGCCGTACATATTCGAAAAAGAGTTATTTATTTTAAATTTATAATCATTTTCTAATTTTTGGCCGACCGTAGGGCTCATCGGCTTTTAAACTTTATTTGTTTTATTTTCGCCACCCTTCTATTTGCGATTATTTTACTATTTTATGTCTATTGACGTAATTGCCGAAAATGTAACAAAAAATTTGGCCAAATTTAAAACACTTAAATTTTAACTTGTTCTGCTACAATTACACTGTCCACCACACAAAAAAAAAATAACTATGTTCTGCCAACTGATTCTTGTAGAGAGAACTAGAAAAGATATTACATTGTTCGATAGCGAATGACATAATCGCAAACAGAAAAACGTGATCGAATCAGCTCGTTATCAAAAGCCACGATTAGACCCTTGATTTTTTAAACGAAAAAACTGGAATACTGCTCAAGAGCTCAAAAAACTGCGAAATACAGATAAATCTGTACATTTGGCAACGCTGATTGTGACATCAGAATCATATACTACGTTTATACGCGCACTATTTGCAAATAAAATTATTTGCAAATAAATTAACTCACTGTTTATACGGCATAGCAAAAGTGCACAAACTTGGTAGCACTTCTACAGAAAGCTTACTTATGTTGACAAAAAAAATGGTATAAATGCACAAAATATCAAATAATTATTTGTTTTAATTATTATTTGCTTCTATCAATGTTTTTTGTTGCAATATTTGTCCATATATTGTTTTTGTTATCAAATATTTCTAAGCGTGGCAACCTTAAGCATTTTATTTGCAAACAGTGCGTTAATCGTGAATAAAGAGAATAATATGGCAACAATTTGCAGTTTCATTTGCAAATAAGCACTACGTATAAACGTAGTAATAAACTCGTTTATTCTTGAGTCATATTGCTTTGAAGCTGAGCATATTTAATAATTTAGGAGGTACATCCACACAGGTAGGACCCAAATAGGCTGGTTGCTGCGGAAGTTATTTATTAATTTTAGTACGGATTTTAAGTTATTGCTGTTTAATGTCATGTTGTTATTAAACTTTAAAGGAAACATAATAAAATTTAATATTTGTCTAATATGAAGTAGCAAACCAGCAAATAAATCGCAACGATATGCACAATATAAATAAACATATTTATAAAATTAATTGAATTTTTAATTGTTTATCTTTAAGATATTTAAAATATGCAAATTTAATTGCATAAATTAGTAAAAGTACAATAAATGATACCAGGAATCAAATCTTTCATAAAAAATATACATACCTAAAAACTATTCAATAGCCAGGAAATTTTACCCCGTATAATAAGATTTTGTTAGAAGAGCGTTAAACTTGTAAAAAAAATCCACTTGAATATGTTTTAGATAAGGAAAGGTTTTGTTTTGCTATAAAATTTAGTAAATGTCTTCAAACATGTTTGCTTAAATATTTTTCTATCAAAAAATTTTGACTCAAACTTATTTTACATATATTTTTTTTTTTTTTGTAAATATAACAAAAATTCTGAATAATTTCTGTTTGCTCTTCTTAGCTATTCATGGCACATTTAACACACGTATCAAATAAAAATATTTTCACGCACTAAATACGTTGAAAACAATATGACAGCATACTTTTAGGGAGTTCGCGAGTGAATTGCTTAAATTTTCTAAGGATTTTTACACAATAAAACTTGAAACATCGAAAATTCCATTTTCTTTCACGCTTACTTGCAACTTATGTAATTACTTGGAGAAAATGAGGAAACTTATTTATGAAAGAAATTTAGGAATAAATAGCATATTGCTTTATGTCATTCAAGTGCCTGGTGGGTGTGGTTTAATACTAATTAAAGAAAAAAAAAACTTGGAAAAAAAAGTTTAAAATAAGAAAAAACATATTTTAATGTGTAACAGTTTTATATCCGAAAGGCAAAGAACTTTGCAAACGGAAAATCTTTAAAGAAAACGTTAATAAAGAAGGCAACAAAAGCAAAGTTTTCTAGTAGTCCGAATAAAATTCAAAGGACACATATACATATATAAAAATTTCTTAGAAAAGAAATCCTTGTATTTAAACGTTGCTATTATTTCAAGTAAAATATTTATCGAAATAAGATTTCTGCAAGAAGGTTTAAGCGGAATTCGGAGTTGGTATATCTACAAAAACATCTATTTCGGAATAACAAAGTTGAAACTTTTTTAAGTAAATTCATAACGAAAGGGGTGTAAAAAGTTTAAACTTCTCCGAATTCGGATTTAATATTATCTTAGATATATTTTGGAATAACAAATTTAAAAATTCTTTAAGTAATCAATATATATTTACATTTGGATTACTCGGACTAAAAAGCTTAAGCGTACAATTTTTCCGATTTCCGATTTATTTCGGAATAACTAAGTTTAAAATGCTTGAAATATTAATAAAATACTGAAATCGTCGAAAAACTTTAAAGATAAAATTTCTCTGAATTCGGAATTAATATTGTCTTAGATATATTTCGGTATATTAAAGTTAAGAATTATTTAAATAATCAATATACATACATTTAAGAAGTTAAAAGATAAAATTGCTCCGAATTCAGAATTAATATTATCTTAGACATATTTCGGAATAACAAAGATAAAAACTCTAAGTAATCAGTACACATTTACATTTGCATTACTCGGATTAAAAAGTTTAAAGATAAAATTTATTCGAATTCGGAATTAATATTATCTTATATGCATATATTTCGGTATAGCAAAGCTGAAACTTCTTTAAGTAAATGTAGACCATACTCGGACTAAAAATTTTAATGAAGAAATTTCCTCTAATTCGGAGTTAATCTTATATTAGATATATTGCAGAATAACAAAGTTGAAAATTGAATAAAGAATTTTAAATAAAATTTTTCCGAATTCGGAGTTAATATTATCTCACACATATTTCGGAATAGCAAAGTTGCAAATGCTCTAAATAAATGTTAACTGAACTACAAAGTTTGAAAATAAAATTTCTCCGAATTCCGAGCTATTATTGTCTTATATACAATATATACATTTATTTCGGAATATCAGAATGGAAAATTCTCTGAGTAAATGTAAACTGAACTCGGACTAAAAAGTTTAGAGATAAAATTGCTCCGAATTTGGAGTTAATATAGTATTTTTGAAAATTACTCCGAATTCGGATTTACTAATTTCTTTCGGAATATTTATACCGAAAATAATTTAAAATTTACTGAAACAAAATGACGATTTTATTGTGGTTATAATTAATCAAATCTTTTTTAAAGGAATTACTCCGAATTATTCATACAAAATTCTACTTTCTCATTCAGTATTAATAATTCTTTTGTTGTTTGCCTCAAAACAACAATTGGATTTCAAATCAGGCAAAGCAGAGGGTATTTTAAAGTAGTTTAAATTAATAAAACTTTTTAACTGTAGTATTAATGCCGGCTCACATACAACATAATGCATGTAAATTGATTCACTAAAAGTTGAAACTAATTTCCTTGTGCTTAATGAAATTATTATTGTGTACATGTCTTGAATCCTGGCATTGTAAGTTCAAGAATTTTGTGCTAAAAGCGTAACCAAAGATGCATTTTTCTTACAAAGTTCAAAAACAAAAAGGATAAAAATTGCCATTAAATGACTTTCGTAATGATGTCGATGTAAATCCTTCAGCATCAGCATGATTATCATCTTCAATGTCATCAGTTGCTGTCATTTCATAGTGAAGAACTTTTTTGTGTCTTGTAGTTGTAACATGCATTAAAGTTGGGATTTTTATACTTGTTTTCTCCTTTTGTGTCCCAATCTTGCACGTTTACTGCACAGCACATCATAAATACTTGCAATTGTTTTGTAATGAAAAATCTCTTTGTTGGGTTCTTGCTTCAGCGAAAGCCAATCCATTGATTTCTTTTTTTATTCATTTGACTTCATATCTTGTTTGTCTCTTGGCAATTCTTATGTTGTCATTGTTAATAATTTTGTATCAACTTCTTTTAGTTTTTAAACTCATTTGACTTTTTGTAAATCGTACACAAAATTGTTGCCAAGGAGTGTCGAGAGGATTTTATTACTCGGTTTAAATGTAAAGAATTTAGGAAAACATTTAAAAGTTTTAAGTGGTTATTGAATGGAATTACAGAGAAACTTAAGTTCAAAAGGACGGATTTGGTTGAGGAATAATTGAAAAGCTTATATACATAAGTAAATGGACAATAAGAAATCCTTATGTATATAAATGTGACCAGTAAAGGGGAAATATTTATAAAATTCTTGAAAAAATGAAATACAATAATTGCACGAACTTAAACAAAATTATTTAAATTAAATTTATTTATTTATTTAAATGCATTATCTTGAGATTTATTTGAACACTTAAGATTAAGAAAATTTTTAAACAAAAGAAGCACTACGCAAATTAGAATACAAGTGATAACCAATTAACAAAAAATTATCTAAACAACATTGAAACACGCAGCCTTAAAAATAAAACTTAAACGTCTTAAAAACATGCAAACTTCATAAAAGCCAGAAAACATATAAACATTTGCTACATTGCACAATGGGATTTTTGGGTCAAAACACCGAGATTTTTTTCAACCACTCAATTTCAAAAATCAAATATAATGCAGTTTCGCAAAGAAATGTTGGAATATCAAACCTACGTTTTGATTTTTTTTTATCAAAAGCTATTTTGTTTTCGAAAAATTTAAGTAAAGTCGAAGCGAAAAATTAAATATTTTTTCATATATTCATGATTTTCTTGATAATACCATTTCACTATAATATTTGTGGAAAATGTAGTATTTCTTCATAAATTAAAAAAAATTATGGGGATATCATAAAGTCTTAATAAGATATGCTTAAATATGAGCCTCTAAAAGTTAACTTATTTTTGATTTTCAATTGATTGATTTGATTTTTTGTACTCCACTTTCCTCCAAACGGTTCTTTTAAAAATAATAAAAGGTGGGAATGTTGTCGTTTAATTAAATTAAAAAGATAATACTCGGAAATTTCCGAAACAGGACAAAAAGTTATAAATGTCTGGTAAAAGTTACCGAACTTATAAAAAATTTTTTGCACAGAAACTATTGCATACTTTTCGGCCAGGTACTTATTGCATTTACGTCCTGACCCACGATGTCACTAGAAATCGTTCGATCGACAACTTGTATTGCAAACCACAATAACATTAGAAAATTTGTTGTTGTTTTCAATATAAGTATTCGATCGAACGAATTGTGGTGACATCGTGGGACAGGCCGTTAATTACCTTTTATTAACAATTGGGGAGAAAAAGTGCATATAGATAATTAATTATTGCAATAATAATAATATTACAAATAACAATGATTTGGTTAGGCTTAATTTCGTATCCCTCTGTAAGGCAAACTACATGTGCTCATTTTTAAGAAACAAAATTGCACTAAAGACAATTAAATTAAATTATTATGACAAACACTAGCAGAACGGAACAACATGCTGTCTAGCCTAATCAAATCATAAACAAAGAAACAAATAAAGTTCGAACAAAAATAATTAAAAGTAACTAAAATAGCTATGGGGTCTGGTAAAAATCATGAAAATATATATACTTACCTCCTGTTTCCACCACCCAGACGATATACTTGCGTAGAAAATTTACATGACGAGCACTAATTTTTTTAAATGATTTTTAACACATTTTCTAGACGATAAAGAAGAAAATTAATGGACATATGCGTTACTAGTAAAATACGAGCAGCAAAACGGCAAAACTCTTATAAGTTATTGATGTTAATAGGGCATTTACATCAGCACAAAATCCAGCAAAACCCATCAACTGATTTGTTTCCAACTGCATTGTAGCCAATTCACACACTTTCTTAAGCAGACCTTAGCTAATTCACTCACCTTTTGTTGTACAGGGTAGTAAGGAATAAATAAAAACATTAGATTTTTATTAGATTTCCTACAAATCTACTGAAAAATTAGTTTTCGTTTTGTATGGGAAATCTGGAAAAAAAGCAGCTTGATTTAGCTCGAAATCTCGAAAGTACTATATTTCGAGACAGTGTAAATGCACTATTTTGTATAAAAAAAACATCGTTTTCCTAAAGATAATTATAATTTCCCCGAATTTTATATATATCCTATCTCAAATATTGCATAAAACCATTTCTTAAAACTCAATATAAATTTCATGAGAAAAAATTTATTGCGGGTTTGTAAATATTTATTCAAAAAGAAAGAAGTCGGAATTCTCTAAGAAAAAATTAATTAATATTTTTTTGTATGCATAGAAACGTTTTCTTAGAATTTACCAAAGCATACTCCTATAAGTAAAGTCTCCTCACTCAATTCGCTGTGAAAAATTCACACTTGCGATATCAAAAAAAAAAAAATTATAAAAATTTACTGTTGTCATCTTAAGGAGATTCAAATCACAAGCAGCGAAAACAGTCATCCGGTCTGAGACTACCTTATATGGATTAGCCTTGGAGTTAGCTGTAAAATTTTGTTATTGAATTATTTTATGTCGAACATAATGTCGAATTTTTTATAGAAAAATGTCATTTAAAATTTTTATAAATTTACATACAGCCTGTCCCACGATGTCACCAGAATTCATTCGATCGACAACTGGTATTGCAAAGAACAATAACATTAAAAAATTTGTTGTTGTTTGAAATACAAGTTGTCGATCAAACGATTTCTGGTGACATCGTGGGACAGGCCGTCAGAAAAAAAAAATAATTTTCCTAATTAACAAAATTTTTTTAAAGGTACTTTACTTCGAACTTTACCTACCATTTACACATGAAACTAATTGCAAGAAAGTAGCAATACAATCACATTTTTTCACTACCACACTCACATAGTTTTTAATTTCCACTCAGATTTCAACGATTTTTTCAAGAAAGTAAGTTTTTGATGTTTTCAGAAAGTAAAATGACAAAGACGTGAACACTGTTACCCACATCAAAAATTTATACAAATATATAGGATTGTAGCAAATAATTATTATAAATTATTCTTATTTTGTATAAATATTTAAATAATTGTAATTTCGTATCTTCAAATATACATGAAGAAGACAATTCGTGCCTATTTAAAACAATAATATTATTAAAATATTAACAATAATAATTATTCCCAACTTATTGCCCTATAAATGTGTGTATGCGATAATCTGGGTAACTCTAATTAAGTAATAAACAAAGCAAAGTTTTGCAACTTTTCGTTTCGACGACATTTTTAAAATGAACTTTCACTTTCCTATGAAAACGAACAAGAAATTTTCATGAAAGTAATTTTTTTCATTAAAATTTTTATTCATAATACGTATAAAAAAATTTCAAAAAAGTACTTTCATGTGTAAATGTAGCGTTAAAGAATTTATATATTGCAAATTGGCTGCTGAAATTTAAATTTATTTTTTGCCGACCTTAATTTTTTTTTTTTTTTATGCATGAATTTTTTATTTATTGTATCTTCATATATGAACTAACAATAAGTATTCAAATCTTAAATCTAAAAAATATAATTAGGCCCGACCAATGTCGGACATAAGCTTAGTAGTAGTTATATATAATACATATGTAAGTAGTGATAATCAAAAGGAAAAAAAAATAAAAGTATTTTCAAGAAGTCCCATCTGGAGTGCTGTGAATAAGAGCCATTGTGTCCCTCTTTTTTAGGCGGATGTGTCCAGTAAAGTTCAAAATATTACGGGCAAGCGGATTAGGATGTGACTCGAGTTTTGTTAAATATTTGCCAGCGTATTTTGCAATTTCTTCAGTCACTAGTGGCATATTCAAATCACGATGTATATTTGAATTTTTGATGTACCATGGAGCCGATGTTATCATGCGTAAAATTTTATTTTGCCTGCGTTGAATTTTCTCTACATTTGAAGCTGAAGCAGTGCCCCATAGTTGAATTCCGTAGCACCATATTGTCTTCAAAAGCGACTTGTATATTAAAAGTTTACAGTCTAGGCTAAGTGTTGAATTTCGACCAATCAGCCAATGTACCTGAGTTAGTTTAAGTTTCATTTGAGTTAACTTAGAATCAATGTGGTGTTTCCATGTAAGTCGTCGATCAAGGTGTATACCAAGATATTTCACATGTGAATGTTGAGAAACAACTTGATTATTAATCCGAATGGGGCAACAAGTATCTCTTCGTAAAGTAAATGTTACTTGAACACACTTTTGTTCATTTACCTTGATTCTCCATAAGTTTAACCAAAGCTCTATCTGGCTAATGTGTTCCTGGAGTTTGCGGGATGCCTCATCAGGGTTTTCATGCATACTAAGGCAGGCTGTATCGTCGGCAAATGTGGAAGTATGGATACTACTGCTCACAGGCATATCACAAGTATAAATTAAATATAAAACTGGTCCCAGTATACTCCCCTGTGGCACACCAGATGAAATTGTTTCAGGCCTACTTGTAAAGTCTCCTTCCGCAACAGTGAACTTACGGGAAATAATGTAACTTTCCAAAAGATTTAAAATGTTTATTGGTAAGTAAGTCTTCAATTTTAAAATAAGGCCTTCATGCCACACTTTATCAAATGCCTGGGAAACGTCAATAAACAGCGCAGAACAATACTTTTTTTCCTCAAAAGTTCTTCTTATAAATTGAACCAATCTGTGAGTTTGTTCAATGGTGCTATGCTGACTTCTAAAACCAAATTGATGGTCTGGTATGCACCCACTACTAATTAGAATTGGGGACAATTTTGTTTTGAGCAGTTTTTCGAAAAGCTTTGACATTGTAGATAGTAGACTTATTGGCCTATATGACTCAGCCTTTGTTATATCTTTGCCCGGCTTTGGAATCATTTTAACCTTGGCAAGTTTCCAGTTGTGTGGATAATACTCCAGTCGTAAAATAGCATTAAATATGAATAACATGATTCTCATTGCAATACGAGGCAAGTTCATCAGCATCTGATTACTAATTCCATCAATACCCGGAGCTTTCTTCGGGTTGAGTTCGGCAATTAATTTTTGTAAATCACGCGTCTTAAACTTTATGTGTTGAGGGGGTAGAGCGACTATATTCGGCAAATCAGCAACACCAGTACATATATTTGGCGTAAAAACGGATTTTAAGTGCTCAGCAAATATTTTACCTTTTTCAGTATCGCTTCTTGCCCAACCTCCGGTAGATGTGCGTAGAGGTGGCTTATACTCAACGGGTGTTTTAAGCTTTCTGGCAGCGCGCCACAAGGAGTAATTAGACGCCGGTGTAACATCAAGACCCTCCAGATAATTTTTAAGAGATGCAATTTTTTCAGATGCAAGCAACTCTTGGAGTCGTTTAGTGCACTCTTTAAATCTGATTTTATTTTGTGGTGATCTGTGCTGTTGCCATTCCCTTCTAGCCCTTCTTTTTTCACGTACGAGACGTTCAATGTCTGTAGAATAAATATACCTTAATAAAAATAATTTATTAAAAGTTTTTCTTTCAAAAGCTACAAAATGTAGTAAATTGTATTTATTTAAGCAACAAATACGTATTTGGCTGCTTTATTCTCTTTTTTTTTTTGTTATAGAATAACACATCCTCCTATTTAGACATAACGTAGTAGTTACGTATTAATTTTATGAGCAAAATAAATTATTTGCACATTTTCTTGGGACCAATTACAAAATAAAATTCTAATCTGTTTCAAAATCATATAACTATCTCACAGATTTATTTTCACCCAAACGAATTCAGTTTTAATTTGCAAAGACTTGTTCAGATTTCTACAAAAACAATTAAAAATTTGCTTTCATGATTTACCATGATGACCAGAATTCGAATGATGCTAAAAACAACATTTTTATGCAATTGTGTTTGCTTTAACTCTCTTTTTTTTCTCAGGCAGCAAAAAACAATTTCTGCAACTTGGACTGCATCATAGTTTTTTTTTAACTAAATATGCTTTGCTTAGCAATTTAGGAGATTTTCAGTGATTATGGCTTAGCCACCGTAAATGGCCAGAAATAGCATTTTCAGTTTATATATTTCCTAGTTGTTCTTATTGTGTTTATGTATGTGTGTGTATGTGTGTGTGTGTGCCTAAGTGTATGCTAAATAACAGCAAAAATGAGTATAAATTGAAATGAGCGCCTGAAATGATACTTCGAACTTTTTGTGTTTAATAAAAACTTTGAAATATGCAAATTTTATAAACTTTAAATTTTATTTAGTCGAAAAAACAAAAATAATGCAGTAGTAAAAAAAACATAAATGATAACGAAATAGAAATAATGAGAGCAGAGGTAATAATTTTGCGTATAAATACTCATTGTTGTCAGTTTGTTTATATTTTGAGTGCAAAAAGCTTTAGCGTTCAAAGTTTAAATAACGATTTTAAAATTTATGTTTATTTAAAAGTTATTAATGCCGGTGCCCCAAGTTTTCCTTCATACTCGTATTATGCATAATATATTACTGTTAAGTATTAAATTTTTAAATTATGTCATGGGTTTTATTGGCAGTACAAAGTGGTTTCAGCATTTAAACCTTTTTTCCATATGAATATACGTTTCTTACTTGTACTATACATACGTATTTTAATACCAGATAGAACGTCCTGTGGCTGAAGGCAAAAACTAGGACAATCCCTTTATACACACATACATCCTGTTTGTTAATTGCGCATATTGAATGTTGATTTGTCAGCAATCATCGTAATACCCAGTAAGCAAAATAAAATCGTAGTGGTTTGCTTGGTGCAAAGTAAATCATACAGGTACAAATTTAAATTTATAACATATATATTTCATGAAAAGCAAAGCATTAAAGACTTAAGAGTCATAAATCTTTATTTGCAGTAGAATTTATATTCAAGATTAATTTTTTTATTTTTCATAGGAAACTAAATTATGTACGGGATACTTTAAGGCTGTTTATCATATTTGCGCTAAAACACACACATATTATGCTAATACTATTATATATAAATAGTATTTAAAATCGGAAATCAGTAGAGAGCATTAAACGATATATATACATATATATATGTACATATATATAGTGAAACCTCTCATAACAGGACACTCACCGTCACGGTGTTGTTGTCCGTTTATTAGATGTGTCCGCTTATGAGAGAGGTACACATTTTTCGGTAGTTTCTTCTAGTTGAAAAATTAAATTAGATTAGTATAATTTCAGCTGTTGGGTTTCAAAATGACTTCCAATATTTTTATTTGTTGGAAGGCAACAAAGTTGTCTATGGAAAATTGCTTCGAACGGGCAACTTGTATAAGCAAGGTAGCAAATATGATTGCTAAAATGCACAAGAACATTTTTCTTTTTCAAACTAATTTAAAATTTTCATTTTGTTTTTTTTTTTGTTTAATTAATAAAAAACTATTTATTTCCCTGGGACACGAGCTAAGCAAACAACTTCTTCGAATAAACTGCAATTTCTTTGCCGTCTGCCACGCATCAGTATTTATATTTACGTTAACCAGAGAATCACGAATATCATTGACACTTATACAAATATGAAACAGAGTTGAATAAATAAAGACCTACTGTTTAAATGCAACTCTTGTTGCTTATGAGAAGTATTTAGAACAATATTTTTACAAATTTAGTGTCCGCTTCCGGTTATAGAGTGTCCGGTTATGGGAGTGCATTTTGTATGGAAAAACTAATGGACGTGTTGGATCTACAAAACTTGTCCGGCTATAGTAGGTGTCCGTTATGAGAGGTTTCACTGTATGTATGTGTGTGTGTGTGTGTGTGTCTGTCTGTGTGTGTCAAAATTGGTTATGCCAAAACTAAAACTTTATATTTATCTCTTCAATGCTTTTAGAACAATATAATTTTCTTAGTTATTGAAATTTAATGAATCCTATTTTCTCTTAAGCTGTTGATGACATTTTCCTGATAATATTTGTAGTTAAATACAAATTTTAATGTTGTATTGATTTAAAGCAACAATTCTGTTGAAACCTCTTGTACATGGTAAATGCATAATCAAGTATCTTTCAAACAATTGCAGTTGTTCTGCAAAAGCAAATACATACTATCTATTTATAGATGTAAATGATTTGTGCTTATGTTGAGTTTCTGGTATCGTGAATGTTAGTTGATGTTTATTTATATTTAGACATGATCTAATTATTGGTATTAACTAGTTTGTCTGTCAATGTTATTGTTATTGCAAAAGTGCACTCCTTTTAATACTTGATACTGCTTTTAATTGATAAAATATATATAATTAAAAATAAACGTAAATGATTGATAAAAGCATAGCACACACTTATATAATTTAGCATCCCTGAAGTATGCAATGATTATATTTAATTTAAGTTGGCAACTAAAGGATATAATTAATAAGTTGCGTTGATAAGAGGATAAACATTCATTAAGGACTTCCCATCAGGCTTAACCATCGAATATAGATCCTAATAAGCCTAAAATATCAATTTATTGCAGCTATATTTCAATTGTAATTAATAATCAATTACGTATGCAGCCTATAATTAATCATAAGCTCTAAATCCTATTTCGAAATGGTGGTGTCAAACGTTGTATACTAATTTCTTGCACTAAACATCAAAAATAAAAAATATTAAAATATACAAGTTTACTTGAACCAAAAATTACAATAATTGATATTGTTTTAATAACAACACAACTCGACTGTTAACAAATCCCCTGAAGAAGTGAACATAAAATTCACGAAACGTCGGGAAAAATATGTAATAAAATTTGAGTTTTTATTGACATAAGACAAGATTGGCCTCACCAGCTAAATAAAAAGAATTCAATTCACTAGAAATATATACTTTTTGTATTCCTGCCTCGATCTTTTGCACTAAAAACTAAAAACTTGCTGCAACAAAAATTGCAAGTCTGAACCGGCACTAACTTTCAGACTGGTTTTAAAAAATGTAGGCGGTAACACGCATTCTGGTTTTTATCTTTGATTTTATGATATTTTACTTATCTGATTGCTGCGAAACTTTACACACACACACCTTGACCTCTTGTAATGACACAATTTAGAAGTTGAAAAAATGGGCAGAGGCATGCCCATTAAATTTGATATTACATTTCAAGTGCTTATACTTAACTAATTTTTAAGAAACTTTGCACACACTCTGAGCTCTGAAAAAAAAACTCAATCTTGCATATGAAAAGTGGGAAGGGTCACGCCCATTAAAATTTAGTATAATGATATAATAATTAATTGATTTTGCTTAACCGATGTTTGGCAAACTTGGCACACGTCCTGTGCTCTGTAAAATGCTCAATCTTGCATTTGAAAAGTGGGCGGGGCCACGCCCATTAGAATTTAATATTATATTGCACGTGCTTCTACTTAACCGATTTGTACGAAACTTAGCACACACACCCTGAGCTCTGAAAAAAACTTAATCTTGAATTTAAAAAAGTGGGCGGTACATGCCTATTAAAACGTAATATTATCGGCTATGTTACAGAGTTCAATTCCGTTCCCAGCATACCACCACCTCCCACAGTCTGGACACACCTGACAAATTTCCATACTTTAGTTTTCTTTTTTAGACACCATCTCCTACAAAAATGGGGTGGATTGAATTCCGATTCCAAATGGAATTAAACTCTGTGACATGGCCGTATATATCACTGCTTCCATTTAACCGATTTTTACAAAACTTGGCACATACCTTAATCTATGAAAGTGACACGAAGTTGAATTTAGAAAAGTGGATGGACATTAAAATTTGGAAGATTGGGCTGATGAATTGGCACTCAAAATTTTAAGAAAAATGTAACTAACTTCAAAAACAAGCACTAAAATGTTTTAAATGCCTGTCGAACGTTTTCAATTAGAATTTGGTGTTCGAAATTCATAAAATTTTTAACTTTTTCGGAAGGCAGTTTAGAAACAATTATGCAAGAATCCAGTGGATTCAGCTAAGTGCCAAACTGAATGTATAAAGCTAATATGTTGCCGAATATTTTTGCAAAATTGTTTGCTAATGTGGGCATGTTTTTCATATCTCCTTTTTTTTTTGTGTATTAAAACCAAGTATATATTTATTTTCATATAACTTCGAATAACATTAAAGGTAATAGATATAAAAATGTTTTATTTAACTGAATCTAAATGAGTTGTAACTTTTTATATATTTCTTAAATTTTAGTTTATTTATTAATAAAATAAAAGAATTTTCATTAGTGTATTTTATGGGAATTATTAATAAACTTAAAGGAATTTTCGTTTATTATACATATAAATATTAGTTTTTGGTACTGCAGTATAACAATCTGTATTGTTGTTAAAAGTTGTAGCACTTGTGAGTCCTTGTACTTATAAATTGTAGTTTTCTCTTTATTGTCATTTCTTTGAATGATAAATATAAGCTTGTTAAAACACTAAGGACATCTGCTCATTCAGCATAAATAAAATTAGTTTTTTATTTCTTTTTTACTAAAAACTGCACACTACAAACAAGTCCTCCAAAAAAATAAAAGCAAGTTGAAAATTTTTCTTCTGCAAGAAAAATAAATATAAATACTTCCTCTCAAAAAAAAAAAAAAAAACTACCATAAAATATAAACTATTTTCTGGATATATGTCATATACAACATACATACATACATAAATGATAATAAAAGATGACAAGTTTGCTTTGCTTTTCCGTCCTTTTTTTCAACTTTAGTTTTGGTACTTTTAGAATACAAAATAATTTCAGATATCAAAAGCATAAATCGATTGTTTTTCTTGCAGGCAAATAAAGAATTTATTGGCCAATGATTTTTGTACTCTTCTCCACTCGTATTCAATTCAGAGTCATACAGAAAAAGCGTTTGATAGACAAAGTACAATTTATTTATGTTCATTTAATGGCAAAATAGTTTAAACCTTTTGCCGGAACTTAATGAAAAATTATGACGATTATTTATGTGACACATTGCGATGGCCAAAGAAACTGAATTCATGTGGCAGCAATGGCCAAAAATTTAAAATTAATTTTGCTACAAAATAAAGCCTCATTCATTGCATTATAATATTTAAACAAATTTAAAAGTGTTATTAATTAGTTTAACAAATTAAAGCTTTAAGCATTTTTTTTTATTTAAAATTATGCTTTTACGCTCTGTTTCGAAATCATCCCTAATATTAAATAAAATCAAATAACCTCTGATTAAACTTAATACAAAAATTAATATTAAAACTAAAACTAACGGCCTGCCTGTCCCACAATGTCACCAGAAATCGTTCGATCGACAACTTGTATACTTGTATTGCAAAAAACAATAACATTAGAAAATTTGTTGTTGTTTTCAATATAAGCTGCCGATCGAACGATTTCTGGTGACATCGTGGGACAGGCCGTAAAAGTATATAACATACGAACTGCAGCACACGCTCTTTCTCTCATCATTTATTTTTGTTTATGGTTTCCAATTTATTTATTTCTTTTTAATTTTCTTAAAATAACCCAAACATCATCACTCATACTTATTTTGATTTCTTGTTTTCTTGTTTCTTTTCTTCTTATTTATTTATTATTCAACTTCATAGTTATTGTTTTCTGTTATTGTAATGAATCATAAAATTTATTTAAGAAAAAAAATACTAAAAATAAAAGCAAAATTAACCATAATTTTTTTTCTTGCTCTTCCAATTTCTCACTCGGCCATTTGCATTATTATTATAATTTTTTGCTGTGTGGTGGTGTTATGTTCGCTTACAAATGGAATAAATCAGCTGGTGGCATTAATACGCAAGGAGGCACAAATATTCACGATTTGGATACAAACAGCATCAACAGTTTGCCACCAGAGACTAAAATAATCGAACAGACCACAGGCAACGAAGTTTTAATCATGAATGCCAACGATGACGATAGAACGGCGAGCTTCTTTGCTCAACCAGGCATTTTAGCGGGTACGTAAAAAAATTATTTATTTTCATATTTGCAATTATTAACAGTGCAATATTAAGGGTCATTGCTATAACTTCACGTTAGTCAAAGTTGGGATTTTATGGAACGAATAAACACTTTTTCATTATTACAACCTCACTTTAAGCTAAAAGTGAGCGATAAGTTAAAAACAAATTTTAAATAAATAATATTGTTAATTTTATCGTGAGTCATTTAGTCATTTGAAGTTGCCATATTTTCACAAGTTGCCATACTTTCTACTTTATAAATTACGGGCAAATTGAAGTTTACTTTTTTAGGGTTTCGTACAGCAAAGGTGAAAAAGAACCCTATTGTTTTCGATACGCTGTCCGTCTGTTTGTGTGTCTGTTGGTCACAGGCTATCTCTCGAGAACCGTAAGAGCTGCGGACCTGAAATTTAGACAGTGTATGTAGAACCTCAACCGCTATAACAACAAATAAAAATAATAATATAATTTAATACAAAAAATTATAATGTAATAAAAATGAAAGGGTGTTCCAAAACGAGCAACGAAAAAATTTAATATCCCATGTAACATACATACAATTGTATGTATGTACATTAGAGTGGCCGTTAATTGTACGGAGGATGTTTTTTGTTGATTTCTTTTACTCTCACCCCCAAATCGGTTCAGTTTTATGTAAAAAAAAATACAAAAAAATTTCATAGCGATAAGTTGTGTTTTAGGGGGTGCGTCCGGCCCTCAAAGTTAGCCCTCAAGCCCACATAATGTAATTTTTTGTTTGTTTTTTTTTTTTCTTGGTTTAGTTTTTTATTACTATACCTAATATACATACATATGTATGAAATAATTTAATAGATATAAACTCTCATTGTAAACGCTTATTAAAATAATTTCCATATAAATATAATTGTATTACATAAAATTTTTGGTATTCTGTTGGTTATTTTCCTCAATATTTTCTAAAATATAAATTTTAATAAAAAACTTTCTTTAAGACTAATGTTGTTTGTTGACTTGAAGAGCTAAAATATTGCCATATGTCATATTCTTGTAAAATTATTTTTAAAATGATAGTCATATGCAAAAAATTACATTGAAAAATGGGCTTGAAGGCCAACTTTGAGGGGCCGATGCACCCCCTAAAACACAACTTATTGCTATGAAATTTTTTTGTATTTTTTTAACATAAAACTGAATCGATTTGTAGGGTGAGAATAGATGAAATCGAAAAAAATTCTGCATACAACTGACGGCCACTCTAATATAGACACTTGAAATTTTAGTGTATTTTTATACAGACTACAACAATTAACACTAAAGTTAAACAAATTTAAATTAAAGGGTGTTCTATCAGTTAATGTAATTTTGGCTATGCAATTTTAACAACTTGCTGTATCTTGAAATTTAAAAAACGGTAAAACTAAAAAATCACAAAATTATAAAATCGCCAAAGATAAAAAAAGCCACATTAAAAAAGAATTCTAAAACTTAAATAAATTGCCAAAACCGGAAAAAACGCAAAAATTTAAAAAAATTCGCCAAAAAGGAAAAACGCCAAAAGCCGAAAAAATCGCCAAAACGAAATAAAAGCGTCAAAACTAAAAAATTGCCATAACCGAAAAAAACGCCAAAACTAAAAAACACCATATTAACAAAAAAGTCGCACTTTACTAAATTTATTTGAAATGAAAAAAAAAAATGGTTTCACTATGTTTGTAATTGAGCAAATAAACAAATCTTTTAAGTATTTGTAACACTGAAAAGTAGTCGGTATACGTAGTAATGTTGCCACAATAGACAAATTTTATTATATATATATTTTATCGGACAGTTGTAATAATGGAAAAGTTTTAAAGGTCACTTTATAGTTTAGTTTTACAAAACTTTGAATTAACTTTATCGCTAAGTCATAATAATATCCCAAAGTAAATTTGTTAAAGAATTAAAATGCAGGTAGATGTGTTGACATCTACCAAGTATTCAAATAAAATAGCGACAAAAATAAACAGCTGAGCAGTTCCCCTTATTCAGCTCCTTCCAAAGCGAAAATACATCCCATGGTCTCAACTAGTCAGATGACTATTTTCATCGCTTGTAATTTGAACATTCACTAGATATCAACACAGATTTTTCAGTACAATTTTTGACATCAAAAGTAATGAGCGAATTGAGCCGACTGTACATTAGATGAATCTGCCTTGCTCCATAAAATTGTTTGCACGAAAACTAGACGACGTATATAGTCCACTTAATTTTTTGCATGCGAATAGACGATATTAAATTAAATTTTTTTCATAAAAAATTTGTTTCCATAAAAAATGGATGATGTATAGTCTACTAAATTTTTTGCACGAAAAATAGACGACGTATATAGTCCATTTAATATTTTGCATACGAAATGGAAAATGTATAGTCAGACCATTTAATTGCTTGCATGAAAAATAGACGATGTATAGTCTATTTAATTAAATTAAATTTTTTCATAAAAAATTTAAAAATGAACAATTTCATTAAATTTAAAAAAAAAAAAATTTTTTTTCCAATTTATAGTCCATTAAATTTTTTCATAAAAAACTTTTTGCATGAAAAATGGATGATGTATAGTCTATATAATTTGTTGCATACGAATCGGACGATTTAAAGTCGACTAAATTTTTTCATAAAAAATTGAAAAAAAGACGATGTATAGTCCATTAAATTTTTTTCATAAAAAATTTTTTGCATGAGAAATGTATGATGTATAGTTTATTAAATTCTTTGCACGAAAAGAAGACGACGTATATAGTCCACTTAAGTTTTTACATACGAAATGGACAAATTATAGTCAGTTAAATTTTTTATAAAAAATTTAAAAATGGACGATGTATAGTCCATTAAATTTTGTCAGTCCATTTAATTTTTTGCATAAAAAAAATAGACGATGTATAGTGTATATAACTTTTTGCATACGAATCGGACGATTTATAGTCGATAAAATTTTTTCATAAAAAATTGAAAAAAGATGATGTATAGTCCATTAAATTTTTTTTAATAAAAAAATTTTTGAATGAAAAATGGATGATGTATAGTTTATTAAATTCTTTGCACGAAAAGAACACGAGTTATATAGCCCATTTAATTTTTACATACGAAATGGACGAATTATAGTCAATTTAATTTTTTATAAAAAACTTAAAAATGGACGATGTATAGTCCATTAAATTTTGTATATATACATATTTAGTCCATTTAATTTTTTGCATGAAAAATAGACGATGTATAGTGTATATAATTTTTTGCATACGAATCGGACGATTTATAGTCGATAAAATTTTTTCATAAAAAAAATTAAAAATTAACGATGTATAGTCCATTAAATTTTTTTCATAAAAAATTTTTTTGCCTGAAAAATGGATAATGTATAGTCTATTAAATTTTTTGCACGAAAAATAGTGGACGTATATAGTCCATTTACTATTTTGCATACGAAATGGACAATTTATAGTCCTATTAAGTTTTTCATAAAAATTTTAAAAATGGGCGATGTATAGTCCATTAATTTTTGTATGTATGGTCAGTCCATTTAATTTCTTGCATGAAAAATATGCGATGTATAGTCTATTTAATTTTGTGTATACGAATCGGACGAATTATAGTCGATTAAATTTTTTCATAAAAAATTTTAAAATGAAAAAAAAATAGACGATGCATAGTCTATTTAATTTTGTACATACGAAATAGACGATTTATAGTCGCTTTAATTTTTTATAAAAAATTTAAGAATGGACGAGGTATACTCCATTAAATTTTGTATATATAGTCAGTCCATTTAATTTTTTGCATGAAAAATAGACGACGTATAGTGTATTTAAAAAAAAAAATTAAATTGACTATAATTCGTCCATTTCGTATCTAAAAAATTAAATGGACTATATACGTCGTGTTCCTTCCGTGCAAAGAATTTAATAAACTATACATCATCCATTTTTCATGCAAAAATTTTTTTATGAAAAAAATTTAATGGACTATACATCGTCTTTTTTTAAATTTTTTATGAAAAAATTTTATCCACTATAAATCGTCCGATGTGTGCAAACAATTATATAGACTATACATCGTCTATTTTAGATGCAAAAAATTAAATGGACTGATTATATATACAAAATTTAATGGACTATACATCGTCCATTTTTAAATTTAAAAAAAAAATTAAATTGACTATAAATCGTCCATTTCGTATCTAAAAAACTAAATGGACTATATACGTCGTCTTCTTTTCGTGCAAAGAATTTAATAAACTATACATCATCCATTTTTCATGCAAAAAATTTTTTTATGAAAAAAATATAATGGACTATATATATGTACATCGTCTCTTTTTAAATTTTTTATGAAAAAATTTTATCGACTATAAATCGTCCGATTTGTGTGCAAATAATTATATAGACTATACATCGTCTATTTTAGATGCAAAAAATTAAATGGACTGACTATATATACAAAATTTAATGGACTATACATCGTCCATTTTTAAATTTAAAAAAAAAATAAATTGACTATAATTCGTCCATTTCGTATCTAAAAAATTAAATGGACTATATACGTCGTCTTCTTTTCGTGCAAAGAATTCATCGTCTTTTTTTAAATTTTTTATGAAAAAATTTTATCGACTATAAATCGTCCGATTCGTGTGCAAATAATTATATAGACTATACATCGTCTATTTTAGATGCAAAAAATTAAATGGACTGACTATATATACAAAATTTAATGGACTATACATCGTCCATTTTTAAATTTAAAAAAAAATTGGATTGACTATATTTCGTCCATTTCGTATCTAAAAAATTAAATGGACTATATACGTCGTCTTCTTTTCGTGCAAAGAATTTAATAAACTATACATCATCCATTTTTCATGCAAAAAAATTTTTTATGAAAAAAATATAATCGTCTTTTTTTCAATTTTTTATGAAAAAATTTTATCGACTATAATTCGTCCGATTCGTGTGCAAATAATCAATTAATTAAAAAATTAAATGGACTATATACGTCGTCTTCTTTTCGTGCAAAGAATTCATCGCCTTTTTTTAAATTTTTTATGAAAAAATTTTATCGACTATAAATCGATAAATCATAAAATTTTTTTATGAAAAAAATATAATGGACTATACATCGTCTTTTTTTCAATTTTTTATGAAAAAATTTTATCGACTATAATTCGTCCGATTCGTATGCAAATCATTTTTAAATTTAAAAAAAAAATTGAATTGACTATATTTCGTCCATTTCGTATCTAAAAAATTAAATGGACTATATACGTCGTCTTCTTTTCGTGCAAAGAATTCATCGCCTTTTTTTCAATTTTTTATGAAAAAATTTTATCGACTATAATTCGTCCGATTCGTGTGCAAATAATTATATAGACTATACATCGTCTATTTTAGATGCAAAAAATTAAATGGACTGACTATATATACAAAATTTAATAGACTATACATCGTCCATTTTTAAATTTAAAAAAAAAAATAAATTGACTATATTTCGTCCATTTCGTATCTAAAAAATTAAATGGACTATATACGTCGTCTTCTTTTTGACAAAGAATTTAATAAACTATACATCATCCATTTTTCATGCAAAAAAATTTTTTATGAAAAAAATATAATGGACTATACATCGTCTTTTTTTCAATTTTTTATGAAAAATTTTTATCGATTATAAATCGTCCTATGCATGTGCAAATAATTAAATAGACTATACATCGCCTATTTTAGATGCAAAAAATTAAATGGACTGACTATATATACAAAATTTAATGGACTATACATCGTCCATTTTTAAATTTAAAAAAAAAAATTAAATTTACTATATTTCGTCCATTTCGTATCTAAAAAATTAAATGGACTATATACGTCGTCTTCTTTTCGTGCAAAGAATTTAATAAACTATACATCATCCATTTTTCATGCAAAAAATTTTTTTATGAAAAAAATATAATGGACTATACATCGTCTTTTTTTCAATTTTTTATGAAAAAATTTTATCGACTATAAATCGTCCGATTCGTGTGCAAATAATTATATAGACTATACATCGTCTATTTTAGATGCAAAAAATTAAATGGACTGACTATATATACAAAATTTAATGGACTATATATACATCGTCCATTTTTAAATTTTAAAAAAAAATTGAATTGACTATATTTCGTCCATTTCGTATCTAAAAAATTAAATGGACTATATACGTCGTCTTCTTTTCGTGCAAAGAATTTAATAAACTATTTATCATCCACTTTTCATGCAAAAAATTTTTTTATGAAAAAAATATAATGGACTATACATCGTCTTTTTTTCAATTTTTTATGAAAAAATTTTATCGACTATAATTCGTCCGATTCGTGTGCAAATAATTATATAGACTATACATCGTCTATTTTAGATGCAAAAAATTAAATGGACTGACTATATATACAAAATTTAATGGACTATACATCGTCCATTTTTAATTTAAAAAAAAATTGAATTGACTATATTTCGTCCATTTCGTATCTAAAAAATCAAATGGACTATATACGTCGTCTTCTTTTCGTGCAAAGAATTTAATAAACTATACATCATCCATTTTTCATGCAAAAAAAATTTTTATGAAAAAAATATAATGGACTATACATCGTCTTTTTTTCAATTTTTTATGAAAAAATTTTATCGACTATAAATCGTCCTATGCATGTGTAAATAATTAAATAGACTATACATCGTCTGTTTTAGATGCAAAAAATTAAATGGACTGACTATATATACAAAATTTAATGGACTATACATCGTCCATTTTTAAATTTAAAAAAAATATTAAATTGACTATAATTCGTCCATTTCGTATCTAAAAAATTAAATGGACTATATACGTCGTCTTCTTTTCGTGCAAAGAATTTAATAAACTATACATCATCCATTTTTCATGCAAAAAATTTTTTTATGAAAAAAATATAATGGACTATACATCGTCTTTTTTTCAATTTTTTATGAAAAAATTTTATCGACTATAAATCGTCCTATGCATGTGCAAATAACTAAATAGACTATACATCGTCTGTTTTAGATGCAAAAAATTAAATGGACTGACTATATATACAAAATTTAATGGACTATACATCGTCCATTTTTAAATTTAAAAAAAAAATTGAATTGACTATATTTCGTCCATTTCGTATCTAAAAAATTAAATGGACTATATACGTCGTCTTCTTTTCGTGCAAAGAATTTAATAAACTATACATCATCCATTTTTCATGCAAAAAATTTTTTTATGAAAAAAATATAATGGACTATACATCGTCTTTTTTTTCAATTTTTTATGAAAAAATTTTATCGACTATAAATCGTCCGATTCGTGTGCAAATAATTATATAGACTATACATCGTCTATTTTAGATGCAAAAAATTAAATGGACTGACTATATATACAAAATTTAATGGACTATATATACATCGTCCATTTTTAAATTTTAAAAAAAAATTGAATTGACTATATTTCGTCCATTTCGTATCTAAAAAATTAAATGGACTATATACGTCGTCTTCTTTTCGTGCAAAGAATTTAATAAACTATACATCATCCACTTTTCATGCAAAAAATTTTTTTATGAAAAAAATATAATGGACTATACATCGTCTTTTTTTCAATTTTTTATGAAAAAATTTTATCGACTATAAATCGTCCTATGCATGTGTAAATAATTAAATAGACTATACATCGTCTGTTTTAGATGCAAAAAATTAAATGGACTGACTATATATACAAAATTTAATGGACTATACATCGTCCATTTTTAAATTTAAAAAAAATATTAAATTGACTATAATTCGTCCATTTCGTATCTAAAAAATTAAATGGACTATATACGTCGTCTTCTTTTCGTGCAAAGAATTTAATAAACTATACATCATCCCTTTTTCATGCAAAAAATTTTTTTATGAAAAAAATATAATGGACTATACATCGTCTTTTTTTCAATTTTTTATGAAAAAATTTTATCGACTATAAATCGTCCTATGCATGTGCAAATAACTAAATAGACTATACATCGTCTGTTTTAGATGCAAAAAATTAAATGGACTGACTATATATACAAAATTTAATGGACTATACATCGTCCATTTTTAAATTTAAAAAAAAAATTGAATTGACTATATTTCGTCCATTTCGTATCTAAAAAATTAAATGGACTATATACGTCGTCTTCTTTTCGTGCAAAGAATTTAATAAACTATACATCATCCATTTTTCATGCAAAAAATTTTTTTATGAAAAAAATATAATGGACTATACATCGTCTTTTTTTCAATTTTTTATGAAAAAATTTTATCGACTATAAATCGTCCGATTCGTGTGCAAATAATTATATAGACTATACATCGTCTATTTTAGATGCAAAAAATTAAATGGACTGACTATATATACAAAATTTAATGGACTATATATACATCGTCCATTTTTAAATTTTTAAAAAAAATTGAATTGACTATATTTCGACCATTTCGTATCTAAAAAATTAAATGGACTATATACGTCGTCTTCTTTTCGTGCAAAGAATTTAATAAACTATACATCATCCACTTTTCATGCAAAAAATTTTTTTATGAAAAAATTTTATCGACTATAATTCGTCCGATTCGTGTGCAAATAATTATATAGACTATACATCGTCTATTTTAGATGCAAAAAATTAAATGGACTGACTATATATACAAAATTTAATGGACTATACATCGTCCATTTTTAAATTAAAAAAAAATATTAAATTGACTATAATTCGTCCATTTCGTATCTAAAAAATTAAATGGAATATATACGTCGTCTTCTTTTCGTGCAAAGAATTTAATAAACTATACATCATCCATTTTTCATGCAAAAAATTTTTTTATGAAAAAAATATAATGGACTATACATCGTCTTTTTTTCAATTTTTTATGAAAAAATTTTATCGACTATAAATCGTCCTATGCATGTGCAAATAACTAAATAGACTATACATCGTCTGTTTTAGATGCAAAAAATTAAATGGACTGACTATATATACAAAATTTAATGGACTATACTTGGTCCATTTTTAAATATAAAAAAAAAATTTAATTTACTATATTTCGTCCATTTCGTATCTAAAAAATTAAATGGACTATATACGTCGTCTTCTTTTCGTGCAAAGAATTTAATAAACTATACATCATCCATTTTTCATGCAAAAAAAAATTTTATGAAAAAAATATAATGGAAATTTTTTATGAAAAAATTTTATCGACTATAAATCGTCCTATGCATGTGTAAATAATTAAATAGACTATACATCGTCTGTTTTAGATGCAAAAAATTAAATGGACTGACTATATATACAAAATTTAATGGACTATACATCGTCCATTTTTAAATTTAAAAAAAATATTAAATTGACTATAATTCGTCCATTTCGTATCTAAAAAATTAAATGGACTATATACGTCGTCTTCTTTTCGTGCAAAGAATTTAATAAACTATACATCATCCATTTTTCATGCAAAAAATTTTTTTATGAAAAAAATATAATGGACTATACATCGTCTTTTTTTCAATTTTTTATGAAAAAATTTTATCGACTATAAATCGTCCTATGCATGTGCAAATAACTAAATAGACTATACATCGTCTGTTTTAGATGCAAAAAATTAAATGGACTGACTATATATACAAAATTTAATGGACTATACATCGTCCATTTTTAAATTTAAAAAAAAAAATTGAATTGACTATATTTCGTCCATTTCGTATCTAAAAAATTAAATGGACTATATACGTCGTCTTCTTTTCGTGCAAAGAATTTAATAAACTATACATCATCCATTTTTCATGCAAAAAAAATTTTTATGAAAAAAATATAATGGACTATACATCGTCTGTTTTTAAATTTTTTATGAAAAAATTTTATCGACTATAGTTCGTCCGATTCGTGTGCAAATAATTATATAGACTATACATCGTCTATTTTAGATGCAAAAAATTAAATGGACTGACTATATATACAAAATTTAATGGACTATACATCGTCCATTTTTAAATTTAAAAAAAATTAAATTTACTATATTTCGTCCATTTCGTATCTAAAAAATTAAATGGACTATATACGTCGTCTTCTTTTCGTGCAAAGAATTTAATAAACTATACATCATCCATTTTTCATGCAAAAAAATTTTTTATGAAAAAATATAAATCGTCTTTTTTTCAATATATATAAATCGTCTTTTTTTCAATTTTTTATGAAAAAATTTTATCGACTATAAATCGTCCGATTCGTGTGCAAATAATTATATAGACTATACATCGTCTATTTTAGATGCAAAAAATTAAATGGACTGACTATATATACAAAATTTAATGGACTATACTTGGTCCATTTTTAAATATAAAAAAAAAATTTAATTTACTATATTTCGTCCATTTCGTATCTAAAAAATTAAATGGACTATATACGTCGTCTTCTTTTCGTGCAAAGAATTTAATAAACTATACATCATCCATTTTTCATGCAAAAAATTTTTTTATGAAAAAAATATAATGGACTATACATCGTCTGTTTTTAAATTTTTTATGAAAAAATTTTATCGACTATAATTCGTCCGATTTGTGTGCAAATAATTATATAGACTATACATCGTCTATTTTAGATGCAAAAAATTAAATGGACTGACTATATATACAAAATTTAATGGACTATACTTGGTCCATTTTTAAATATAAAAAAAATTAAATTGACTATATTTCGTCCATTTCGTATCTAAAAAATCAAATGGACTATATACGTCGTCTTCTTTTCGTGCAAAGAATTTAATAAACTATACATCATCCATTTTTCATGCAAAAAAAATCGTCTTTTTTTCAATTTTTTATGAAAAAATTTTATCGACTATAATTCGTCCGATTTGTGTGCAAATAATTATATAGACTATACATCGTCTATTTTAGATGCAAAAAATTAAATGGACTGACTATATATACAAAATTTAATGGACTATACATCGTCCATTTTTAAATTTAAAAAAAAATTGAATTGACTATATTTCGTCCATTTTGTATCTAAAAAATCAAATTGACTATATACGTCGTCTTCTTTTCGTGCAAAGAATTTAATAAACTATACATCATCCATTTTTCATGCAAAAAAAATTTTTATGAAAAAAATATAATGGACTATATATACATCGTCTTTTTTTCAATTTTTTATGAAAAAATTTTATCGACTATAAATCGTCCTATGCATGTGCAAATAACTAAATAGACTATACATCGTCTGTTTTAGATGCAAAAAATTAAATGGACTGACTATATATACAAAATTTAATGGACTATACATCGTCCATTTTTAAATTTAAAAAAAAAATTGAATTGACTATATTTCGTCCATTTCGTATCTAAAAAATTAAATGGACTATATACGTCGTCTTCTTTTCGTGCAAAGAATTTAATAAACTATACATCATCCATTTTTCATGCAAAAAAAAATTTTATGAAAAAAATATAATGGACTATACATCGTCTGTTTTTAAATTTTTTATGAAAAAATTTTATCGACTATAGTTCGTCCGATTCGTGTGCAAATAATTATATAGACTATACATCGTCTATTTTAGATGCAAAAAATTAAATGGACTGACTATATATACAAAATTTAATGGACTATACTTGGTCCATTTTTAAATAAAAAAAAAAATTAAATTTACTATATTTCGTCCATTTCGTATCTAAAAAATTAAATGGACTATATACGTCGTCTTCTTTTCGTGCAAAGAATTTAATAAACTATACATCATCCATTTTTCATGCAAAAAATTTTTTTATGAAAAAAATATAATGGACTATACATCGTCTTTTTTTCAATTTTTTATGAAAAAATTTTATCGACTATAATTCGTCCGATTTGTGTGCAAATAATTATATAGACTATACATCGTCTATTTTAGATGCAAAAAATTAAATGGACTGACTATATATACAAAATTTAATGGACTATACATCGTCCAATTTTAAATTTAAAAAAAAATTGAATTGACTATATTTCGTCCATTTCGTATGTAAAAAATCAAATGGACTATATACGTCGTCTTCTTTTCGTGCAAAGAATTTAATAAACTATACATCATCCATTTTTCATGCAAAAAAAATTTTTATGAAAAAAATATAATGGACTATACATCGTCTTTTTTTCAATTTTTTATGAAAAAATTTTATCGACTATAAATCGTCCTATGCATGTGCAAATAATTAAATAGACTATACATCGTCTGTTTTAGATGCAAAAAATTAAATGGACTGACTATATATACAAAATTTAATGGACTATACATCGTCCATTTTTAAATTTAAAACAAAAATTAAATTGACTATATTTCGTCCATTTTGTACCTAAAAAATTAAATGGACTATATACGTCGTCTTCTTTTCGTGCAAAGAATTTAATAAACTATACATCATCCATTTTTCATGCAAAAAAATTTTTTATGAAAAAATATAAATCGTCTTTTTTTCAATATATATAAATCGTCTTTTTTTCAATTTTTTATGAAAAAATTTTATCGACTATAAATCGTCCTATGCATGTGCAAATAATTATATAGACTATACATCGTCTATTTTAGATGCAAAAAATTAAATGGACTGACTATATATACAAAATTTAATGGACTATACATCGTCCATTTTTAATTAAAAAAAAAAATTTAATTGACTATAATTCGTCCATTTATAATAGACTATACATCGTCTGTTTTAGATGCAAAAAATTAAATGGACTGACTATATATACAAAATTTAATGGACTATACTTGGTCCATTTTTAAATATAAAAAAAAAATTAAATTTACTATATTTCGTCCATTTCGTATCTAAAAAATTAAATGGACTATATACGTCGTCTTCTTTTCGTGCAACGAATTTAATAAACTATACATCATCCATTTTTCATGCAAAAAATTTTTTTATGAAAAAAATATAATGGACTATACATCGTCTTTTTTTAAATTTTTTATGAAAAAATTTTATCGACTATAATTCGTCCGATTTGTGTGCAAATAATTATATAGACTATACATCGTCTATTTTAGATGCAAAAAATTAAATGGACTGACTATATATACAAAATTTAATGGACTATACATCGTCCATTTTTAAATTTAAAAAAAAATTTAATTGACTATAATTCGTCCATTTCGTATCTAAAAAATTAAATGGACTATATACGTCGTCTTCTTTTCGTGCAAAGAATTTAATAAACTATACATCATCCATTTTTCATGCAAAAAAAATTTTTATGAAAAAAATATAATGGACTATACATCGTCTTTTTTTCAATTTTTTATGAAAAAATTTTATCGACTATAAATCGTCCGATTTGTGTGCAAATAATTATATAGACTATACATCGTCTATTTTAGATGCAAAAAGTTAAATGGACTGACTATATATACAAAATTTAATGGACTATACATCGTCCATTTTTAAATTTAAAAAAAAATTGAATTGACTATATTTCGTCCATATCGTATCTAAAAAATCAAATGGACTATATACGTCGTCTTCTTTTCGTGCAAAGAATTTAATAAACTATACATCATCCATTTTTCATGCAAAAAAAATTTTTATGAAAAAAATATAATGGACTATACATCGTCTTTTTTTCAATTTTTTATGAAAAAATTTTATCGACTATAAATCGTCCGATTTGTGTGCAAATAATTATATAGACTATACATCGTCTATTTTAGATGCAAAAAATTAAATGGACTGACTATATATACAAAATTTAATGGACTATACATCGTCCATTTTTAAATTAAAAAAAAAAAAATTTAATTGACTATAATTCGTCCATTTTTAATAGACTACACATCGTCTGTTTTAGATGCAAAAAATTAAATGGACTGACTATATATACAAAATTTAATGGACTATACATCGTCCATTTTTAAATTTAAAAAAAAAAATTAATTGACTATATTTCGTCCATTTCGTATCTAAAAAATTAAATGAAATATATACGTCGTCTTCTTTTCGTGCAAAGAATTTAATAAACTATACATCATCCATTTTTCATGCAAAAAATTTTTTTATGAAAAAAATATAATGGACTATACATCGTCTTTTTTTCAATTTTTTATGAAAAAATTTTATCGATTATAATTCGTCCGATTTGTGTGCAAATAATTATATAGACTATACATCGTCTATTTTAGATGCAAAAAATTAAATGGACTGACTATATATACAAAATTTAATGGACTATACATCGTCCATTTTTAAATTTTTAAAAAAAATTGAATTGACTATATTTCGTCCATTTCGTATCTAAAAAATTAAATGGACTATATACGTCGTCTTCTTTTCGTGCAAAGAATTTAATAAAGTATACATCATGCATTTTTCATGCAAAAAATTTTTTTATGAAAAAAATATAATGGACTATATATACATCGTCTTTTTTTCAATTTTTTATGAAAAAATTTTATCGACTATAAATCGTCCTATGCATGTGCAAATAATTAAATAGACTATACATCGTCTGTCTTAGATGCAAAAAATTAAATGGACTGACTATATATACAAAATTTAATGGACTATACATCGTCCATTTTTAAATTTAAAAAAAAAATTGAATTGACTATATTTCGTCCATTTCGTATCTAAAAAATCAAATGGACTATATACGTCGTCTTCTTTTCGTGCAAAGAATTTAATAAACTATACATCATCCATTTTTCATGCAAAAAAAATTTTTATGAAAAAAATATAATGGACTATACATCGTCTTTTTTTAAATTTTTTATGAAAAAATTTTATCGACTATAAATCGTCCGATTTGTGTGCAAATAATTATATAGACTATACATCGTCTATTTTAGATGCAAAAAATTAAATGGACTGACTATATATACAAAATTTATTGGACTATACATCGTCCATTTTTAGATTTAAAAAAAAAATTGAATTGACTATATTTCGTCCATTTCGTATCTAAAAAATCAAATGGACTATATACGTCGTCTTCTTTTCGTGCAAAGAATTTAATAAACTATACATCATCCATTTTTCATGCAAACAATTTTTTTATAAAAAAAAATATAATGGACTATACATCGTCTTTTTTTCAATTTTTTATGAAAAAATTTTATCGACTATAATTCGTCCGATTTGTGTGCAAATAATTATATAGACTATACATCGTCTATTTTAGATGCAAAAAATTAAATGGACTGACTATATATACAAAATTTAATGGACTATACATCGTCCATTTTTAAATTAAAAAAAAATATTAAATTGACTATATTTCGTCCATTTCGTATCTAAAAAATCAAATGGACTATATACGTCGTCTTCTTTTCGTGCAAAGAATTTAATAAACTATACATCATCCATTTTTCATGCAAAAAAAATTTTTATGAAAAAAATATAATGAACTATACATCGTCTGTTTTTAAATTTTTTATGAAAAAATTTTATCGACTATAATTCGTCCGATTCGTGTGCAAATAATTATATAGACTATACATCGTCTATTTTAGATGCAAAAAATTAAATGGACTGACTTTATATACAAAATTTAATGGACTATACATCGTCCATTTTTAAATTTAAAAAAAATTAAATTGACTATATTTCGTCCATTTCGTATCTAAAAAATTAAATGGACTATATACGTCGTCTTTTTTTCGTGCAAAGAATTTAATAAACTATACATCATCCATTTTTCATGCAAAAAATTTTTTTATGAAAAAAAATATAATGGACTATACATCGTCTTTTTTTCAATTTTTTATGAAAAAATTTTATCGACTATAAATCGTCCGATTTGTGTGCAAATAATTATATAGACTATACATCGTCTATTTTAGATGCAAAAAATTAAATAGACTGACTTTATATACAAAATTTAATGGACTATACATCGTCCATTTTTAAATTTAAAAAAAATATTAAATTGACCATATTTCGTCCATTTCGTATCTAAAAAATTAAATGGACTATATACGTCGTCTTCTTTTCGTGCAAAGAATTTAATAAACTATACATCATCCATTTTTCATGCAAAAAAAATTTTTATGAAAAAAATATAATGGACTATACATCGTCTTTTTTTAAATTTTTTATGAAAAAATTTTATCGACTATAAATCGTCCTATGCATGTGCAAATAATTAAATAGACTATACATCGTCTATTTTAGATGCAAAAAATTAAATGGACTGACTATATATACAAAATTTAATGGACTATACATCGTCCATTTTTAAATTTAAAAAAAAATTGAATTGACTATATTTCGTCCATTTCGTATCTAAAAAATCAAATGGACTATATACGTCGTCTTCTTTTCGTGCAAAGAATTTAATAAACTATACATCATCCGTTTTTCATGCAAAAAAAATTTTTATGAAAAAAATATAATGGACTATACATCGTCTTTTTTTCAATTTTTTATGAAAAAATTTTATCGACTATAAATCGTCCGATTTGTGTGCAAATAATTATATAGACTATACATCGTCTATTTTAGATGCAAAAAGTTAAATGGACTGACTATATATACAAAATTTAATGGACTATACATCGTCCATTTTTAAATTTAAAAAAAAATTGAATTGACTATATTTCGTCCATATCGTATCTAAAAAATCAAATGGACTATATACGTCGTCTTCTTTTCGTGCAAAGAATTTAATAAACTATACATCATCCATTTTTCATGCAAAAAAAATTTTTATGAAAAAAATATAATGGACTATACATCGTCTTTTTTTCAATTTTTTATGAAAAAATTTTATCGACTATAAATCGTCCGATTTGTGTGCAAATAAGTATATAGGCTATACATCGTCTATTTTAGATGCAAAAAATTAAATGGACTGACTATATATACAAAATTTAATGGACTATACATCGTCCATTTTTAAATTTAAAAAAAAATTAAATTGACTATATTTCGTCCATTTCGTATCTAAAAAATTAAATGGACTATATACGTCGTCTTCTTTTCGTGCAAAGAATTTAATAAACTATACATCATCCATTTTTCATGCAAAAAATTTTTTTATGAAAAAAATATAATGGACTATACTTTTTTTTCAATTTTTTATGAAAAAATTTTATCGACTATAAATCGTCCTATGCATGTGCAAATAATTAAATAGACTATACATCGTCTGTTTTAGATGCAAAAAATTAAATGGACTGACTATATATACAAAATTTAATGGACTATACATCGTCCATTTTTAAATTTAAAAAAAATTTAAATTGACTATATTTCGTCCATTTCGTATCTAAAAAATTAAATGGACTATATACGTCGTCTTCTTTTCGTGCAAAGAATTTAATAAACTATACATCATCCATTTTTCATGCAAAAAATTTTTTATGAATTCAATTTTTTATGAAAAAATTTTATCGACTATAAATCGTCCGATTCGTGTGCAAATAAGTATATAGGCTATACATCGTCTATTTTAGATGCAAAAAATTAAATGGACTGACTATATATTCAAAATTTAATGGACTATACATAGTCCATTTTTAAATTTAAAAAAAAATTTAATTGACTATAATGCGTCCATTTCGTATCTAAAAAATTAAATGGACTATATACGTCGTCTTCTTTTCGTGCAAAGACTTTAATAAACTATACATCATCCATTTTTCATGCAAAAAATTTTTTTATGAAAAAAATATAATGGACTATACATCGTCTTTTTTTCAATTTTTTACGAAAAAATTTTATCGACTATAATTCGTCCGATTCGTGTGCAAATAAATATATAGGCTATACATCGTCTATTTTAGATGCAAAAAATTAAATGGACTGACTATATATACAAAATTTAATGGACTATACATCGTCCATTTTTAAATTTAAAACAAAAATTAAATTGACTATATTTCGTCCATTTCGTACCTAAAAAATTAAATGGACTATATACGTCGTGTTCTTTTCGTGCAAAGAATTTAATAAACTATACATCATCCATTTTTCATGCAAAAAAATTTTTTATGAAAAAATATAATGGACTATAATACATCGTCTTTTTTTCAATTTTTTATGAAAAAATTTTATCGACTATAAATCGTCCTATGCATGTGCAAATAATTAAATAGACTATACATCGTCTGTTTTAGATGCAAAAAATTAAATGGACTGACTATATATACAAAATTTAATGGACTATACATCGTCCATTTTTAAATTTAAAAAAAATATTAAATTGACTATAATTCGTCCATTTCGTATCTAAAAAATTAAATGGACTATATACGTCGTCTTCTTTTCGTGCAAAGAATTTAATAAACTATACATCATCCATTTTTCATGCAAAAAAAATTTTTATGAAAAAAATATAATGGACTATACATCGTCTGTTTTTCAATTTTTTATGAAAAAATTTTATCGACTATAATTCGTCCGATTCGTGTGCAAATAATTAATAGACTATACATCGTCTGTTTTAGATGCAAAAAATTAAATGGACTGACTATATATACAAAATTTAATGGACTATACATCGTCCATTTTTAAATTTAAAAAAAAATTAAATTGACTATAATTCGTCCATTTCGTATCTAAAAAATTAAATGGACTATATACGTCGTCTTCTTTTCGTGCAAAGAATTTAATAAACTATACATCATCCATTTTTCATGCAAAAAATTTTTTTATGAAAAAAATATAATGGACTATACATCGTCTTTTTTTCAATTTTTTATGAAAAAATTTTATCGACTATAAATCGTCCGATTCGTGTGCAAATAATTATATAGACTATACATCGTCTATTTTAGATGCAAAAAATTAAATGGACTGACTATATATACAAAATTTAATGGACTATACATCGTCCATTTTTAAATTTAAAAAAAATATTAAATTGACTATAATTCGTCCATTTCGTATCTAAAAAATTAAATAGACTATATACGTCGTCTTCTTTTCGTGCAAATAATTTAATAAACTATACATCATCCATTTTTCATGCAAAAAAAATTTTTATGAAAAAAATATAATGGACTATACATCGTCTGTTTTTCAATTTTTTATGAAAAAATTTTATCGACTATAATTCGTCCGATTTGTGTGCAAATAATTATATAGACTATACATCGTCTATTTTAGATGCAAAAAATTAAATGGACTGACTATATATACAAAATTTAATGGACTATACATCGTCCATTTTTAAATTTAAAAAAAAATTAAATTGACTATAATTCGTCCATTTCGTATCTAAAAAATTAAATGGACTATATACGTTGTCTTCTTTTAGTGCAAAGAATTTAATAAACTATTATACATCATCCATTTTTCATGCAAAAAAAATTTTTATGAAAAAAATATAATGGACTATACATCGCTTTTTTTCAATTTTTTATGAAAAAATTTTATCGACTATAAATCGTCCGATTCGTGTGCAAATAATTATATAGACTATACATCGTCTATTTTAGATGCAAAAAATTAAATGGACTGACTATATATACAAAATTTAATTCACTATACATCGTCCATTTTTAAATTTAAAAAAAAATTAAATTGACTATAATTCGTCCATTTCGTATCTAAAAAATTAAATGGACTATATACGTCGTCTTCTTTTCGTGCAAAGAATTTAATAAACTATACATCATCCATTTTTCATGCAAAAAAAATTTTTATGAAAAAAATATAATGGACTATACATCGTCTGTTTTTCAATTTTTTATGAAAAAATTTTATCGACTATAATTCGTCCGATTCGTGTGCAAATAATTAATAGACTATACATCGTCTGTTTTAGATGCAAAAAATTAAATGGACTGACTATATATACAAAATTTAATGGACTATACATCGTCCATTTTTAAATTTAAAAAAAAATTAAATTGACTATAATTCGTCCATTTCGTATCTAAAAAATTAAATGGACTATATACGTCGTCTTCTTTTCGTGCAAAGAATTTAATAAACTATACATCATCCATTTTTCATGCAAAAAATTTTTTTATGAAAAAAATATAATGGACTATACATCGTCTTTTTTTCAATTTTTTATGAAAAAATTTTATCGACTATAAATCGTCCGATTCGTGTGCAAATAATTATATAGACTATACATCGTCTATTTTAGATGCAAAAAATTAAATGGACTGACTATATATACAAAATTTAATGGACTATACATCGTCCATTTTTAAATTTAAAAAAAATATTAAATTGACTATAATTCGTCCATTTCGTATCTAAAAAATTAAATAGACTATATACGTCGTCTTCTTTTCGTGCAAATAATTTAATAAACTATACATCATCCATTTTTCATGCAAAAAAAATTTTTATGAAAAAAATATAATGGACTATACATCGTCTGTTTTTCAATTTTTTATGAAAAAATTTTATCGACTATAATTCGTCCGATTTGTGTGCAAATAATTATATAGACTATACATCGTCTATTTTAGATGCAAAAAATTAAATGGACTGACTATATATACAAAATTTAATGGACTATACATCGTCCATTTTTAAATTTAAAAAAAAATTAAATTGACTATAATTCGTCCATTTCGTATCTAAAAAATTAAATGGACTATATACGTTGTCTTCTTTTAGTGCAAAGAATTTAATAAACTATTATACATCATCCATTTTTCATGCAAAAAAAATTTTTATGAAAAAAATATAATGGACTATACATCGCTTTTTTTCAATTTTTTATGAAAAAATTTTATCGACTAAATCGTCCGATTCGTGTGCAAATAATTATATAGACTATACATCGTCTATTTTAGATGCAAAAAATTAAATGGACTGACTATATATACAAAATTTAATTCACTATACATCGTCCATTTTTAAATTTAAAAAAAAAATTGAATTGACTATATTTCGTCCATTTCGTATCTAAAAAATTAAATGGACTATATACGTTGTCTTCTTTTCGTGCAAAGAATTTAATAAACTATTATACATCATCCATTTTTCATGCAAAAAAAATTTTTATGAAAAAAATATAATGAACTATACATCGTCTGTTTTTAAATTTTTTATGAAAAAATTTTATCGACTATAAATCGTCCGATTCGTGTGCAAATAATTATATAGACTATACATCGTCTATTTTAGATGCAAAAAATTAAATGGACTGACTTTATATACAAAATTTAATGGACTATACATCGTCCATTTTTAAATTTAAAAAAAATTAAATTGACTATATTTCGTCCATTTCGTATCTAAAAAATTAAATGGACTATATACGTCGTCTTTTTTTCGTGCAAAGAATTTAATAAACTATACATCATCCATTTTTCATGCAAAAAATTTTTTTATGAAAAAAAATATAATGGACTATACATCGTCTTTTTTTCAATTTTTTATGAAAAAATTTTATCGACTATAAATCGTCCGATTTGTGTGCAAATAATTATATAGACTATACATCGTCTATTTTAGATGCAAAAAATTAAATGGACTGACTATATATACAAAATTTAATGGACTATACATCGTCCATTTTTAAATTAAAAAATAATTTAATTGACTATAATTAGTCCATTTCGTATCTAAAAAATTAAATGGACTATATACGTCGTCTTCTTTTCGTGCAAAGAATTTAATAAACTATACATCATCCATTTTTCATGGAAAAAATTTTTTTATGAAAAAAATATAATGGACTATATATACATCGTCTTTTTTTTCAATATTTTATGAAAAAATTTTATCGACTATAATTCGTCCGATTCGTGTGCAAATAAGTATATAGGCTATACATCGTCTATTTTAGATGCAAAAAATTAAATAGACTGACTTTATATACAAAATTTAATGGACTATACATCGTCCATTTTTAAATTTAAAAAAAAAATTAAATTTACTATATTTCGTCCATTTTGTATCTAAAAAATTAAATGGACTATATACGTCGTCTTCTTTTCGTGCAAAGAATTTAATAAACTATACATCATCCATTTTTCATGCAAAAAAATTTTTTATGAAAAAAATATAATGGACTATACATCGTCTTTTTTTTCAATATTTTATGAAAAAATTTTATCGACTATAAATCGTCCTATGCATGTGCAAATAATTAAATAGACTATACATCGTCTATTTTAGATGCAAAAAATTAAATGGACTGACTATATATACAAAATTTAATGGACTATACATCGTCCATTTTTAAATTTAAAAAAAAATTGAATTGACTATATTTCGTCCATTTCGTATCTAAAAAATCAAATGGACTATATACGTCGTCTTCTTTTCGTGCAAAGAATTTAATAAACTATACATCATCCGTTTTTCATGCAAAAAAAATTTTTATGAAAAAAATATAATGGACTATACATCGTCTTTTTTTCAATTTTTTATGAAAAAATTTTATCGACTATAAATCGTCCGATTTGTGTGCAAATAAGTATATAGGCTATACATCGTCTATTTTAGATGCAAAAAATTAAATGGACTGACTATATATACAAAATTTAATGGACTATACATCGTCCATTTTTAAATTTAAAAAAAAATTAAATTGACTATATTTCGTCCATTTCGTATCTAAAAAATTAAATGGACTATATACGTCGTCTTCTTTTCGTGCAAAGAATTTAATAAACTATACATCATCCATTTTTCATGCAAAAAATTTTTTTATGAAAAAAATATAATGGACTATACTTTTTTTTAAATTTTTTATGAAAAAATTTTATCGACTATAAATCGTCCTATGCATGTGCAAATAATTAAATAGACTATACATCGTCTGTTTTAGATGCAAAAAATTAAATGGACTGACTATATATACAAAATTTAATGGACTATACATCGTCCATTTTTAAATTTAAAAAAAATTTAAATTGACTATATTTCGTCCATTTCGTATCTAAAAAATTAAATGGACTATATACGTCGTCTTCTTTTCGTGCAAAGAATTTAATAAACTATACATCATCCATTTTTCATGCAAAAAATTTTTTTATGAATTCAATTTTTTATGAAAAAATTTTATCGACTATAAATCGTCCGATTCGTGTGCAAATAAGTATATAGGCTATACATCGTCTATTTTAGATGCAAAAAATTAAATGGACTGACTATATATTCAAAATTTAATGGACTATACATAGTCCATTTTTAAATTTAAAAAAAATTTAATTGACTATAATGCGTCCATTTCGTATCTAAAAAATTAAATGGACTATATACGTCGTCTTCTTTTCGTGCAAAGACTTTAATAAACTATACATCATCCATTTTTCATGCAAAAAATTTTTTTATGAAAAAAATATAATGGACTATACATCGTCTTTTTTTCAATTTTTTACGAAAAAATTTTATCGACTATAATTCGTCCGATTCGTGTGCAAATAAGTATATAGGCTATACATCGTCTATTTTAGATGCAAAAAATTAAATGGACTGACTATATATACAAAATTTAATGGACTATACATCGTCCATTTTTAAATTTAAAACAAAAATTAAATTGACTATATTTCGTCCATTTCGTACCTAAAAAATTAAATGGACTATATACGTCGTGTTCTTTTCGTGCAAAGAATTTAATAAACTATACATCATCCATTTTTCATGCAAAAAAATTTTTTATGAAAAAATATAATGGACTATAATACATCGTCTTTTTTTCAATTTTTTATGAAAAAATTTTATCGACTATAAATCGTCCTATGCATGTGCAAATAATTAAATAGACTATACATCGTCTGTTTTAGATGCAAAAAATTAAATGGACTGACTATATATACAAAATTTAATGGACTATACATCGTCCATTTTTAAATTTAAAAAAAAAATTAAATTGACTATAATTCGTCCATTTCGTATCTAAAAAATTAAATGGACTATATACGTCGTCTTCTTTTCGTGCAAAGAATTTAATAAACTATACATCATCCATTTTTCATGGAAAAAATTTTTTTATGAAAAAAATATAATGGACTATATATACATCGTCTTTTTTTTTCAATATTTTATGAAAAAATTTTATCGACTATAATTCGTCCGATTCGTGTGCAAATAAGTATATAGACTATACATCGTCTGTTTTAGATGCAAAAAATTAAATGGACTGACTATATATACAAAATTTAATGGACTATACATCGTCCATTTTTAAATTTAAAAAAAATATTAAATTGACTATAATTCGTCCATTTCGTATCTAAAAAATTAAATGGACTATATACGTCGTCTTCTTTTCGTGCAAAGAATTTAATAAACTATACATCATCCATTTTTCATGCAAAAAAAATTTTTATGAAAAAAATATAATGGACTATACATCGTCTTTTTTTCAATTTTTTATGAAAAAATTTTATCGACTATAAATCGTCCTATGCATGTGCAAATAATTAAATAGACTATACATCGTCTATTTTAGATGCAAAAAATTAAATGGACTGACTATATATACAAAATTTAATGGACTATACATCGTCCATTTTTAAATTTAAAAAAAATATTAAATTGACTATAATTCGTCCATTTCGTATCTAAAAAATTAAATGGACTATATACGTCGTCTTCTTTTCGTGCAAAGAATTTAATAAACTATACATCATCCGTTTTTCATGCAAAAAAAATTTTTATGAAAAAAATATAATGGACTATACATCGTCTGTTTTTCAATTTTTTATGAAAAAATTTTATCGACTATAATTCGTCCGATTCGTGTGCAAATAATTAATAGACTATACATCGTCTGTTTTAGATGCAAAAAATTAAATGGACTGACTATATATACAAAATTTAATGGACTATACATCGTCCATTTTTAAATTTAAAAAAAAAATTAAATTGACTATAATTCGTCCATTTCGTATCTAAAAAATTAAATGGACTATATACGTCGTCTTCTTTTCGTGCAAAGAATTTAATAAACTATACATCATCCATTTTTCATGCAAAAAATTTTTTTATGAAAAAAATATAATGGACTATACATCGTCTTTTTTTCAATTTTTTATGAAAAAATTTTATCGACTATAAATCGTCCGATTCGTGTGCAAATAATTATATAGACTATACATCGTCTATTTTAGATGCAAAAAATTAAATGGACTGACTATATATACAAAATTTAATGGACTATACATCGTCCATTTTTAAATTTAAAAAAAATATTAAATTGACTATAATTCGTCCATTTCGTATCTAAAAAATTAAATAGACTATATACGTCGTCTTCTTTTCGTGCAAATAATTTAATAAACTATACATCATCCATTTTTCATGCAAAAAAAATTTTTATGAAAAAAATATAATGGACTATACATCGTCTGTTTTTCAATTTTTTATGAAAAAATTTTATCGACTATAATTCGTCCGATTTGTGTGCAAATAATTATATAGACTATACATCGTCTATTTTAGATGCAAAAAATTAAATGGACTGACTATATATACAAAATTTAATGGACTATACATCGTCCATTTTTAAATTTAAAAAAAAATTAAATTGACTATAATTCGTCCATTTCGTATCTAAAAAATTAAATGGACTATATACGTTGTCTTCTTTTAGTGCAAAGAATTTAATAAACTATTATACATCATCCATTTTTCATGCAAAAAAAATTTTTATGAAAAAAATATAATGGACTATACATCGCTTTTTTTCAATTTTTTATGAAAAAATTTTATCGACTAAATCGTCCGATTCGTGTGCAAATAATTATATAGACTATACATCGTCTATTTTAGATGCAAAAAATTAAATGGACTGACTATATATACAAAATTTAATTCACTATACATCGTCCATTTTTAAATTTAAAAAAAAAATTGAATTGACTATATTTCGTCCATTTCGTATCTAAAAAATTAAATGGACTATATACGTTGTCTTCTTTTCGTGCAAAGAATTTAATAAACTATTATACATCATCCATTTTTCATGCAAAAAAAATTTTTATGAAAAAAATATAATGAACTATACATCGTCTGTTTTTAAATTTTTTATGAAAAAATTTTATCGACTATAAATCGTCCGATTCGTGTGCAAATAATTATATAGACTATACATCGTCTATTTTAGATGCAAAAAATTAAATGGACTGACTTTATATACAAAATTTAATGGACTATACATCGTCCATTTTTAAATTTAAAAAAAATTAAATTGACTATATTTCGTCCATTTCGTATCTAAAAAATTAAATGGACTATATACGTCGTCTTTTTTTCGTGCAAAGAATTTAATAAACTATACATCATCCATTTTTCATGCAAAAAATTTTTTTATGAAAAAAAATATAATGGACTATACATCGTCTTTTTTTCAATTTTTTATGAAAAAATTTTATCGACTATAAATCGTCCGATTTGTGTGCAAATAATTATATAGACTATACATCGTCTATTTTAGATGCAAAAAATTAAATGGACTGACTATATATACAAAATTTAATGGACTATACATCGTCCATTTTTAAATTAAAAAATAATTTAATTGACTATAATTAGTCCATTTCGTATCTAAAAAATTAAATGGACTATATACGTCGTCTTCTTTTCGTGCAAAGAATTTAATAAACTATACATCATCCATTTTTCATGGAAAAAATTTTTTTATGAAAAAAATATAATGGACTATATATACATCGTCTTTTTTTTCAATATTTTATGAAAAAATTTTATCGACTATAATTCGTCCGATTCGTGTGCAAATAAGTATATAGGCTATACATCGTCTATTTTAGATGCAAAAAATTAAATAGACTGACTTTATATACAAAATTTAATGGACTATACATCGTCCATTTTTAAATTTAAAAAAAAAAATTAAATTTACTATATTTCGTCCATTTTGTATCTAAAAAATTAAATGGACTATATACGTCGTCTTCTTTTCGTGCAAAGAATTTAATAAACTATACATCATCCATTTTTCATGCAAAAAAATTTTTTATGAAAAAAATATAATGGACTATACATCGTCTTTTTTTTCAATATTTTATGAAAAAATTTTATCGACTATAAATCGTCCTATGCATGTGCAAATAATTAAATAGACTATACATCGTCTATTTTAGATGCAAAAAATTAAATGGACTGACTATATATACAAAATTTAATGGACTATACATCGTCCATTTTTAAATTTAAAAAAAAATTGAATTGACTATATTTCGTCCATTTCGTATCTAAAAAATCAAATGGACTATATACGTCGTCTTCTTTTCGTGCAAAGAATTTAATAAACTATACATCATCCGTTTTTCATGCAAAAAAAATTTTTATGAAAAAAATATAATGGACTATACATCGTCTTTTTTTCAATTTTTTATGAAAAAATTTTATCGACTATAAATCGTCCGATTTGTGTGCAAATAAGTATATAGGCTATACATCGTCTATTTTAGATGCAAAAAATTAAATGGACTGACTATATATACAAAATTTAATGGACTATACATCGTCCATTTTTAAATTTAAAAAAAAATTAAATTGACTATATTTCGTCCATTTCGTATCTAAAAAATTAAATGGACTATATACGTCGTCTTCTTTTCGTGCAAAGAATTTAATAAACTATACATCATCCATTTTTCATGCAAAAAATTTTTTTATGAAAAAAATATAATGGACTATACTTTTTTTTAAATTTTTTATGAAAAAATTTTATCGACTATAAATCGTCCTATGCATGTGCAAATAATTAAATAGACTATACATCGTCTGTTTTAGATGCAAAAAATTAAATGGACTGACTATATATACAAAATTTAATGGACTATACATCGTCCATTTTTAAATTTAAAAAAAATTTAAATTGACTATATTTCGTCCATTTCGTATCTAAAAAATTAAATGGACTATATACGTCGTCTTCTTTTCGTGCAAAGAATTTAATAAACTATACATCATCCATTTTTCATGCAAAAAATTTTTTTATGAATTCAATTTTTTATGAAAAAATTTTATCGACTATAAATCGTCCGATTCGTGTGCAAATAAGTATATAGGCTATACATCGTCTATTTTAGATGCAAAAAATTAAATGGACTGACTATATATTCAAAATTTAATGGACTATACATAGTCCATTTTTAAATTTAAAAAAAATTTAATTGACTATAATGCGTCCATTTCGTATCTAAAAAATTAAATGGACTATATACGTCGTCTTCTTTTCGTGCAAAGACTTTAATAAACTATACATCATCCATTTTTCATGCAAAAAATTTTTTTATGAAAAAAATATAATGGACTATACATCGTCTTTTTTTCAATTTTTTACGAAAAAATTTTATCGACTATAATTCGTCCGATTCGTGTGCAAATAAGTATATAGGCTATACATCGTCTATTTTAGATGCAAAAAATTAAATGGACTGACTATATATACAAAATTTAATGGACTATACATCGTCCATTTTTAAATTTAAAACAAAAATTAAATTGACTATATTTCGTCCATTTCGTACCTAAAAAATTAAATGGACTATATACGTCGTGTTCTTTTCGTGCAAAGAATTTAATAAACTATACATCATCCATTTTTCATGCAAAAAAATTTTTTATGAAAAAATATAATGGACTATAATACATCGTCTTTTTTTCAATTTTTTATGAAAAAATTTTATCGACTATAAATCGTCCTATGCATGTGCAAATAATTAAATAGACTATACATCGTCTGTTTTAGATGCAAAAAATTAAATGGACTGACTATATATACAAAATTTAATGGACTATACATCGTCCATTTTTAAATTTAAAAAAAAAATTAAATTGACTATAATTCGTCCATTTCGTATCTAAAAAATTAAATGGACTATATACGTCGTCTTCTTTTCGTGCAAAGAATTTAATAAACTATACATCATCCATTTTTCATGGAAAAAATTTTTTTATGAAAAAAATATAATGGACTATATATACATCGTCTTTTTTTTCAATATTTTATGAAAAAATTTTATCGACTATAATTCGTCCGATTCGTGTGCAAATAAGTATATAGACTATACATCGTCTGTTTTAGATGCAAAAAATTAAATGGACTGACTATATATACAAAATTTAATGGACTATACATCGTCCATTTTTAAATTTAAAAAAAATATTAAATTGACTATAATTCGTCCATTTCGTATCTAAAAAATTAAATGGACTATATACGTCGTCTTCTTTTCGTGCAAAGAATTTAATAAACTATACATCATCCATTTTTCATGCAAAAAAAATTTTTATGAAAAAAATATAATGGACTATACATCGTCTTTTTTTCAATTTTTTATGAAAAAATTTTATCGACTATAAATCGTCCTATGCATGTGCAAATAATTAAATAGACTATACATCGTCTATTTTAGATGCAAAAAATTAAATGGACTGACTATATATACAAAATTTAATGGACTATACATCGTCCATTTTTAAATTTAAAAAAAAATTGAATTGACTATATTTCGTCCATTGCTTATCTAAAAAATCAAATGGACTATATACGTCGTCTTCTTTTCGTGCAAAGAATTTAATAAACTATACATCATCCGTTTTTCATGCAAAAAAAATTTTTATGAAAAAAATATAATGGACTATACATCGTCTTTTTTTCAATTTTTTATGAAAAAATTTTATCGACTATAAATCGTCCGATTTGTGTGCAAATAAGTATATAGGCTATACATCGTCTATTTTAGATGCAAAAAATTAAATGGACTGACTATATATACAAAATTTAATGGACTATACATCGTCCATTTTTAAATTTAAAAAAAAATTAAATTGACTATATTTCGTCCATTTCGTATCTAAAAAATTAAATGGACTATATACGTCGTCTTCTTTTCGTGCAAAGAATTTAATAAACTATACATCATCCATTTTTCATGCAAAAAATTTTTTTATGAAAAAAATATAATGGACTATACTTTTTTTTAAATTTTTTATGAAAAAATTTTATCGACTATAAATCGTCCTATGCATGTGCAAATAATTAAATAGACTATACATCGTCTGTTTTAGATGCAAAAAATTAAATGGACTGACTATATATACAAAATTTAATGGACTATACATCGTCCATTTTTAAATTTGTTTATTTTAATTATTTATTTATTTAAAATATATTTATTTTAATTATGTATTTGTTATTTGAAGTATAAAAAGTTTTGAAGTTAAAATCAGAAAATAGTCTTTGCTGTACAAAGTTTTAAAAAGGAATGAAAACATGAAAAATAATTTAATATATAATGACTGATAATTCAAAGCTAGAATAATCTAGTAACATACACGTTGTATATGGTTGCCATCTACTTTCAACACGCCCCTTCAACGTGGATGTAACTTTACAATTTAAAAATATTAATTTATTTTCATTAAAGATACACAATTGTTATGTTTTATCTTCGATAAATTCTTAGTTAAGATATCCGCCACCATATCATTCGTTGGACAATACTTCAGAGTAATTTCATTGCCCCGGATGACCTCCCTTATATGATGGTACTTTATATCGATATGCTTGCTTCTCTTATGGTAGACTGGATTTTCTGCTAACTTGTGCGCCCCTTGGTTGTCAATGTGCAGAATTACTGGTTCGCCTTTAGAATAACCCAACTCCATTAAAAGTTTCCGCAAGTATACTGCTTCTTTTGCGGCGTCAGAAGCGGCCATATATTCCGCCTCAGTACTACTGAGCGCCACAGAGTTTTGTTTTCTGGATTCCCACGATACTAAGCATTTGCCCACAAAGAATGTAAATCCTGTGTACGATTTACGATCAGAAGCATCGCCTCCCCAGTCTGCATCTACGTAGCCTGTTACAGATGCATCTTTTGTTGGTGTATATTCCAACTTATATTCAGTTGTACCTGCTAAATAACGTAACACGTGCTTTACCGCTTGCAAATGTTCCTGATGAGGATCTGAATTACGTTGAGCCAATTTTGAAACTGAATGTAATATATCTGGCCGTGTTGTTATGGCCAAATACATTAAAGTACCAATCATTGATTGATAATGCTGACGATCAACTTTCTCACAATCATCTGTACACTGCACTTGATGTCCTGCATCTAGTGGAACCGAAACTGATTTACAATTATTCATATCAAATCGTTTTAGCATATCTTTAATGTATTGCGTTTGACTCAATCGTATAGCTCCTGTTTCTCCACATCGATCTATTTCGATACCCAAAAAGTGACTTAAAGTTCCTTTATCAGAAACTTCAAATTCTTCACATATCTGTTTCTTTACATCTAAAACAATGGATTTTTCCTTGCACCCAATAATTAGATCATCCACATACACGGCAATTAATATTAAATTACCATTACGAACAGATTGGTAGAGGCATGGATCACCATCACTTTGGTTAAAACCAAATTTTTTCAAAACTCCATCGAGTTTGGCATTCCATTCCCTGCCTGACTGTTTCAGTCCATATAATGCCTTATTAAGCCGTAGAACTTTGTTCGGGTGGTTCTTATTTTCCACGCACTGTGGCTGACGCATGTAAACCTCGTCGTGTAAATCACTATTAAGATATGCTGTACTTACGTCAATTTGATGAAGGTGCATTTTCCATTCAACAGCCAATGCCAATAATGTACGTATGGTAGAGTACCGGATTACTGGAGAAAAAGTTTCTGTATAGTCAATTCCGTATCGTTGACTACACCCCTTAGCCACCAATCGCGCCTTGTAACGCTCAACTTCACCTTGTTTATTTCTTTTCAGTGCAAATACCCATTTACAGGATATTGCTTTATGACCATGAGGTAAATCTACTAGCGACCAAGTTCGTTTCTTCTCAAGTGAAGAAACTTCCGCCTGCATAGCCTCTAACCATGCGTCACTATCAGAACTTGAAATAGCGTCTTCCACAGTCTGAGGAATATAAATTTCCACTAAACTATTGAGTTCGTTAAACTGTTTACGTGGTCTTCCAGGTTTTTTATTGCGTACAATTCTTGGTCTTCCTCTTCCAATTAGTTTTGGCTGTGGGTTTTCATGGTCTTGCTGCCGGTTATTTTGACTATTGCTTTCTTCTTGATCTATTTCTTGTTGCTCAGTTACCACATCTTCATCTTTCTCCAAGTTTTCCTCTGTTTGAGAATCTTCATCTGCTGTATCAAACTCTTCTTCTTGTTCTCTATCGTTATTTAAGTTTTCAGTTGGCTGTAATATAAATGTGATATTATTATCTTCATTTTCAACGCATATTGTTAAATAATCCTCTGGTCGTTGTTGTTGTTGTTGCTCATCACCGTTGGTATTATTCACACATATGTTTTCATCAAACAAAACATCTCTATGCTCAATCACTTTTTGTGTTCTTTTGTTAAAAAGCCTGTATGCTTTTGCTACTGTTGAATAGCCGACCAAAAAGAACTGCTTACCCTTTGGCTCGAATTTCGATTTCTTGGTCTTATCCAATGCTACAGCGTATGAACCAAATGTTCGAAGATGTTTAACACTGGGCTTCCTACCACACCAAACTTCAAATGGCGTTTTATTTTCGTTGTGTAATATTTTTGTTGGACATCTATTACGAATGTATGCTGCAGTACTTACAGCCTCTGCCCACAAGCTTTGCTGCAAACCAGAATAAAATAACATAGAACGACTCATCTCCACAAGTGTTCTATTGCAACGTTCAGCCACACCGTTCTGTTGTGGTGTGTACGGTACCGTAAGTTGTCGCCGTATGCCTTGTTGTTGTAAATATTTTTCAAATTCTGTATTTACATATTCCCTGCCGTTGTCCGTTCGCAAAGTTTTGATATTGCGGCCTGTTTCATTTTCAACCTGAGACTTGAATATTTTAAACTTCTGCAAAGCTTCACTTTTTGCCTTCATGAAAAATACGTAGACTTTTCTGGATTTGTCATCGATAAAAGTGATGAAATATTTGGCTCCACCAACTGACTTAGTTCTAAATGGGCCACAAACGTCGGAATGTACTAATTGCAACAATTCCGTCGAAACATTTTCACTTTCTTTTGGAAATGGCAATGCATGAATTTTACACATCATACATGTCTTACAATTAGTTTTATTGTTGCCTCTAATATGCATGCCAGCCACCATACCCTTTTTCGATAAATCGCTTAAGCTTTTCTTATTCAAGTGACCAAACCTGTTGTGCCAAACATCATCCGTTGTATCATTTAAAGCAAATGCTTTCTCTGTAGAATTTTTTACAACGAACAAATTATTCTCTCGGTTAGCCACAAATACAACTGTACCGTCTGGTCTTCTAACAATTGCCTGGCGAGCCTGAAATTTTATTGTCAAACCTCTGTCGACGATTTTACTGACTGAAATAAAATTTCCCTGTAACTCAGGAGAATATAGGACATTTTGGAAAGTCAGATCAAAATTGTCATGTTGAAGGTATACATCACCTCTTCCGGTTGCTGTAATGTATTTGTTTCCAGCTAACGCTATTTGCTCCTCATGATCTTCAAAACGTACGAACATTTTCCTGTCGTTGCACATGTGAGAAGTTGCCCCGCTGTCTACATACCATGCGTTCTGATTTCCTCTTGGTTCAGCTGCTGCCAGCATAGTCAATACCTGTTGTTGCTTTTTCTTTTTGTCACATTGGTTTGCAAAATGACCGGCTACTCCACAAATATAGCACTTTCCTTTGAAAGGTTTCTTGATGTTGATATTGTTTTTCTTTTTCTGTTTGTGTGTAGAACTAACATTAAAAGCCTGTTGACTAAATGCTTCCTCTTCTGGCTTTTCTTTACGACGCTCAGCATCTTCAATAATTTTCTGTTTTAGAAAACTTAATACTGGCATTGTATCCCGCGTCTCCATTGCAATCACGAAGTTTTCATATTCTTTAGGGAGACTGGACAGTAACATTATTACGAGCAGCTCTTCCTGCATTTCAATACCTGTTTCGGCAAGCTTTTCCGTGATTTCTGCAAATGTTTTCAAATGTTCCATTACATTGCCACCTTCGGACATTTGTAGGCTAAGCAGACGCTTATAAAGAGACACCTTTTGTATCGGATCCTTTGGTTGATATGTGGTTTTTAATTTTTCCCACGCTTCTGCTGACGTTTTAGCATTTTTGATGTAACCCAACTGCGTTGGCTTTACACTCAATATGATAGACGCAAGAGCCTTCTCATCATCTGAGTCCCACTTTGTCTTAGCTTCTTCACTTTCTGCTGATTCCCTTTTGCTAACACCACAAACCATACGCCAAAAGCCACTATGCACGAGAACGCTTTTCATCTGCACAGACCAAGCTTCAAAGTTGACGTCATCCAACTTTTCGATTTGAAATAAGTTGCTCATTCTGATTATTTTATCTAATCCTTTATGATATAAACTGAATATACTTCACGGTTACGCTCCTGGGCCCATAACCTGTTTATTTTAATTATTTATTTATTTAAAATATATTTATTTTAATTATGTATTTGTTATTTGAAGTATAAAAAGTTTTGAAGTTAAAATCAGAAAATAGTCTTTGCTGTACAAAGTTTTAAAAAGGAATGAAAACATGAAAAATAATTTAATATATAATGACTGATAATTCAAAGCTAGAATAATCTAGTAACATACACGTTGTATATGGTTGCCATCTACTTTCAACAAAATTTAAAAAAAATTTAAATTGACTATATTTCGTCCATTTCGTATCTAAAAAATTAAATGGACTATATACGTCGTCTTCTTTTCGTGCAAAGAATTTAATAAACTATACATCATCCATTTTTCATGCAAAAAATTTTTTTATGAATTCAATTTTTTATGAAAAAATTTTATCGACTATAAATCGTCCGATTCGTGTGCAAATAAGTATATAGGCTATACATCGTCTATTTTAGATGCAAAAAATTAAATGGACTGACTATATATTCAAAATTTAATGGACTATACATAGTCCATTTTTAAATTTAAAAAAAATTTAATTGACTATAATGCGTCCATTTCGTATCTAAAAAATTAAATGGACTATATACGTCGTCTTCTTTTCGTGCAAAGACTTTAATAAACTATACATCATCCATTTTTCATGCAAAAAATTTTTTTATGAAAAAAATATAATGGACTATACATCGTCTTTTTTTCAATTTTTTACGAAAAAATTTTATCGACTATAATTCGTCCGATTCGTGTGCAAATAAGTATATAGGCTATACATCGTCTATTTTAGATGCAAAAAATTAAATGGACTGACTATATATACAAAATTTAATGGACTATACATCGTCCATTTTTAAATTTAAAACAAAAATTAAATTGACTATATTTCGTCCATTTCGTACCTAAAAAATTAAATGGACTATATACGTCGTGTTCTTTTCGTGCAAAGAATTTAATAAACTATACATCATCCATTTTTCATGCAAAAAAATTTTTTATGAAAAAATATAATGGACTATAATACATCGTCTTTTTTTCAATTTTTTATGAAAAAATTTTATCGACTATAAATCGTCCTATGCATGTGCAAATAATTAAATAGACTATACATCGTCTGTTTTAGATGCAAAAAATTAAATGGACTGACTATATATACAAAATTTAATGGACTATACATCGTCCATTTTTAAATTTAAAAAAAAAATTAAATTGACTATAATTCGTCCATTTCGTATCTAAAAAATTAAATGGACTATATACGTCGTCTTCTTTTCGTGCAAAGAATTTAATAAACTATACATCATCCATTTTTCATGGAAAAAATTTTTTTATGAAAAAAATATAATGGACTATATATACATCGTCTTTTTTTTCAATATTTTATGAAAAAATTTTATCGACTATAATTCGTCCGATTCGTGTGCAAATAAGTATATAGACTATACATCGTCTGTTTTAGATGCAAAAAATTAAATGGACTGACTATATATACAAAATTTAATGGACTATACATCGTCCATTTTTAAATTTAAAAAAAATATTAAATTGACTATAATTCGTCCATTTCGTATCTAAAAAATTAAATGGACTATATACGTCGTCTTCTTTTCGTGCAAAGAATTTAATAAACTATACATCATCCATTTTTCATGCAAAAAAAATTTTTATGAAAAAAATATAATGGACTATACATCGTCTTTTTTTCAATTTTTTATGAAAAAATTTTATCGACTATAAATCGTCCTATGCATGTGCAAATAATTAAATAGACTATACATCGTCTATTTTAGATGCAAAAAATTAAATGGACTGACTATATATACAAAATTTAATGGACTATACATCGTCCATTTTTAAATTTAAAAAAAAATTGAATTGACTATATTTCGTCCATTGCTTATCTAAAAAATCAAATGGACTATATACGTCGTCTTCTTTTCGTGCAAAGAATTTAATAAACTATACATCATCCGTTTTTCATGCAAAAAAAATTTTTATGAAAAAAATATAATGGACTATACATCGTCTTTTTTTCAATTTTTTATGAAAAAATTTTATCGACTATAAATCGTCCGATTCGTGTGCAAATAATTATATAGGCTATACATCGTCTATTTTAGATGCAAAAAATTAAATGGACTGACTATATATACAAAATTTAATGGACTATACATCGTCCATTTTTAAATTTAAAAAAAAATTAAATTGACTATATTTCGTCCATTTCGTATCTAAAAAATTAAATGGACTATATACGTCGTCTTCTTTTCGTGCAAAGAATTTAATAAACTATACATCATCCATTTTTCATGCAAAAAATTTTTTTATGAAAAAAATATAATGGACTATACTTTTTTTTCAATTTTTTATGAAAAAATTTTATCGACTATAAATCGTCCTATGCATGTGCAAATAATTAAATAGATTATACATCGTCTGTTTTAGATGCAAAAAATTAAATGGACTGACTATATATACAAAATTTAATGGACTATACATCGTCCATTTTTAAATTTAAAAAAAATTTAAATTGACTATATTTCGTCCATTTCGTATCTAAAAAATTAAATGGACTATATACGTCGTCTTCTTTTCGTGCAAAGAATTTAATAAACTATACATCATCCATTTTTCATGCAAAAAATTTTTTTATGAATTCAATTTTTTATGAAAAAATTTTATCGACTATAAATCGTCCGATTCGTGTGCAAATAAGTATATAGGCTATACATCGTCTATTTTAGATGCAAAAAATTAAATGGACTGACTATATATTCAAAATTTAATGGACTATACATAGTCCATTTTTAAATTTAAAAAAAAATTTAATTGACTATAATGCGTCCATTTCGTATCTAAAAAATTAAATGGACTATATACGTCGTCTTCTTTTCGTGCAAAGACTTTAATAAACTATACATCATCCATTTTTCATGCAAAAAATTTTTTTATGAAAAAAATATAATGGACTATAATACATCGTCTTTTTTTCAATTTTTTACGAAAAAATTTTATCGACTATAATTCGTCCGATTCGTGTGCAAATAAGTATATAGGCTATACATCGTCTATTTTAGATGCAAAAAATTAAATGGACTGACTATATATACAAAATTTAATGGACTATACATCGTCCATTTTTAAATTTAAAACAAAAATTGAATTGACTATAATTCGTCCATTTCGTATCTAAAAAATTAAATGGACTATATACGTCGTCTTCTTTTCGTGCAAAGAATTTAATAAACTATACATCATCCATTTTTCATGCAAAAAAATTTTATATGAAAAAATATAATGGACTATAATACATCGTCTTTTTTTCAATTTTTTATGAAAAAATTTTATCGACTATAAATCGTCCTATGCATGTGCAAATAATTAAATAGACTATACATCGTCTGTTTTAGATGCAAAAAATTAAATGGACTGACTATATATACAAAATTTAATGGACTATACATCGTCCATTTTTAAATTTAAAAAAAAAATTAAATTGACTATAATTCGTCCATTTCGTATCTAAAAAATTAAATGGACTATATACGTCGTCTTCTTTTCGTGCAAAGAATTTAATAAACTATACATCATCCATTTTTCATGCAAAAAATTTTTTTATGAAAAAAATATAATGGACTATACATCGTCTTTTTTTCAATTTTTTATAAAAAAATTTTATCGACTATAAATCGTCCTATGCATGTGCAAATAATTAAATAGACTATACATCGTCTGTTTTAGATGCAAAAAATTAAATGGACTGACTATATATACAAAATTTAATGGACTATACATCGTCCATTTTTAAATTTAAAAAAAATATTAAATTGACTATAATTCGTCCATTTCGTATCTAAAAAATTAAATGGACTATATACGTCGTCTTCTTTTCGTGCAAAGAATTTAATAAACTATACATCATCCATTTTTCATGCAAAAAAAATTTTTATGAAAAAAATATAATGGACTATACATCGTCTGTTTTTCAATTTTTTATGAAAAAATTTTATCGACTATAATTCGTCCGATTCGTGTGCAAATAATTAATAGACTATACATCGTCTGTTTTAGATGCAAAAAATTAAATGGACTGACTATATATACAAAATTTAATGGACTATACATCGTCCATTTTTAAATTTAAAAAAAAAATTAAATTGACTATAATTCGTCCATTTCGTATCTAAAAAATTAAATGGACTATATACGTCGTCTTCTTTTCGTGCAAAGAATTTAATAAACTATACATCATCCATTTTTCATGCAAAAAATTTTTTTATGAAAAAAATATAATGGACTATACATCGTCTTTTTTTCAATTTTTTATGAAAAAATTTTATCGACTATAAATCGTCCGATTCGTGTGCAAATAATTATATAGACTATACATCGTCTATTTTAGATGCAAAAAATTAAATTGACTGACTATATATACAAAATTTAATGGACTATACATCGTCCATTTTTAAATTTAAAAAAAATATTAAATTGACTATAATTCGTCCATTTCGTATCTAAGAAATTAAATGGACTATATACGTCGTCTTCTTTTCGTGCAAAGAATTTAATAAACTATACATCATCCATTTTTCATGCAAAAAAAAATTTTATGAAAAAAATATAATGGACTATACATCGTCTTTTTTTCAATTTTTTATGAAAAAATTTTATCGACTATAAATCGTCCTATGCATGTGCAAATAATTAAATAGACTATACATCGTCTATTTTAGATGCAAAAAATTAAATGGACTGACTATATATACAAAATTTAATGGACTATACATCGTCCATTTTTAAATTTAAAAAAAATTGAATTGACTATATTTCGTCCATTTCTTATCTAAAAAATCAAATGGACTATATACGTCGTCTTCTTTTCGTGCAAAGAATTTAATAAACTATACATCATCCGTTTTTCATGCAAAAAAAATTTTTATGAAAAAAATATAATGGACTATACATCGTCTTTTTTTCAATTTTTTATGAAAAAATTTTATCGACTATAAATCGTCCGATTCGTGTGCAAATAATTATATAGGCTATACATCGTCTATTTTAGATGCAAAAAATTAAATGGACTGACTATATATACAAAATTTAATGGACTATACATCGTCCATTTTTAAATTTAAAAAAAAATTAAATTGACTATATTTCGTCCATTTCGTATCTAAAAAATTAAATGGACTATATACGTCGTCTTCTTTTCGTGCAAAGAATTTAATAAACTATACATCATCCATTTTTCATGCAAAAAATTTTTTTATGAAAAAAATATAATGGACTATACTTTTTTTTCAATTTTTTATGAAAAAATTTTATTGACTATAAATCGTCCTATGCATGTGCAAATAATTAAATAGATTATACATCGTCTGTTTTAGATGCAAAAAATTAAATGGACTGACTATATATACAAAATTTAATGGACTATACATCGTCCATTTTTAAATTTAAAAAAAATTTAAATTGACTATATTTCGTCCATTTCGTATCTAAAAAATTAAATGGACTATATACGTCGTCTTCTTTTCGTGCAAAGAATTTAATAAACTATACATCATCCATTTTTCATGCAAAAAATTTTTTTATGAATTCAATTTTTTATGAAAAAATTTTATCGACTATAAATCGTCCGATTCGTGTGCAAATAAGTATATAGGCTATACATCGTCTATTTTAGATGCAAAAAATTAAATGGACTGACTATATATTCAAAATTTAATGGACTATACATAGTCCATTTTTAAATTTAAAAAAAAATTTAATTGACTATAATGCGTCCATTTCGTATCTAAAAAATTAAATGGACTATATACGTCGTCTTCTTTTCGTGCAAAGACTTTAATAAACTATACATCATCCATTTTTCATGCAAAAAATTTTTTTATGAAAAAAATATAATGGACTATAATACATCGTCTTTTTTTCAATTTTTTACGAAAAAATTTTATCGACTATAATTCGTCCGATTCGTGTGCAAATAAGTATATAGGCTATACATCGTCTATTTTAGATGCAAAAAATTAAATGGACTGACTATATATACAAAATTTAATGGACTATACATCGTCCATTTTTAAATTTAAAACAAAAATTAAATTGACTATAATTCGTCCATTTCGTATCTAAAAAATTAAATGGACTATATACGTCGTCTTCTTTTCGTGCAAAGAATTTAATAAACTATACATCATCCATTTTTCATGCAAAAAAATTTTTTATGAAAAAATATAATGGACTATAATACATCGTCTTTTTTTCAATTTTTTATGAAAAAATTTTATCGACTATAAATCGTCCTATGCATGTGCAAATAATTAAATAGACTATACATCGTCTGTTTTAGATGCAAAAAATTAAATGGACTGACTATATATACAAAATTTAATGGACTATACATCGTCCATTTTTAAATTTAAAAAAAAAATTAAATTGACTATAATTCGTCCATTTCGTATCTAAAAAATTAAATGGACTATATACGTCGTCTTCTTTTCGTGCAAAGAATTTAATAAACTATACATCATCCATTTTTCATGCAAAAAATTTTTTTATGAAAAAAATATAATGGACTATCGTCTTTTTTTTCAATTTTTTACGAAAAAATTTTATCGACTATAATTCGTCCGATTCGTGTGCAAATAATTATATAGACTATACATCGTCTATTTTAGATGCAAAAAATTAAATGGACTGACTATATATACAAAATTTAATGGACTATACATCGTCCATTTTTAAATTTAAAACAAAAATTAAATTGACTATATTTCGTCCATTTCGTACCTAAAAAATTAAATGGACTATATACGTCGTGTTCTTTTCGTGCAAAGAATTTAATAAACTATACATCATCAATTTTTCATGCAAAAAAATTTTTTATGAAAAAATATAATGGACTATACATCGTCTTTTTTTAAATTTTTTATGAAAAAATTGTATCGACTAGAAATCATCCGATGCGTGTGCAAATAATTATATAGACTATGCATCGTCTATTTTAGAGGCAAAAAATTAAATTGACTATAATTCGTCCATTTCGTATCAAAAAAATTAAATGGACTATATACGTCGTCTTCTTTTCGTGCAAAGAATTTAATAAACTATACATCATCCATTTTTCATGCAAAAAAATTTTTTATGAAAAAAATATAATGGACTATTATACATCGTCTTTTTTTCAATTTTTTATGAAAAAATTTTATCGACTATAATTCGTCCGATTTGTGTGCAAATAATTATATAGACTATACATCGTCTATTTTAGATGCAAAAAATTAAATGGACTGACTATATATACAAAATTTAATGGACTATACATCGTCTATTTTTAAATTTAAAAAAAAATATTAAATTGACTATAATTCGTCCATTTCGTATCTAAAAAATTAAATGGACTATATACGTCGTCTTCTTTTCGTGCAAAGAATTTAATAAACTATACATCATCCATTTTTCATGCAAAAAAAATTTTTATGAAAAAAATATAATGGACTATACATCGTCTGTTTTTCAATTTTTTATGAAAAAATTTTATCGACTATAATTCGTCCGATTCGTGTGCAAATAATTAATAGACTATACATCGTCTGTTTTAGATGCAAAAAATTAAATGGACTGACTATATATACAAAATTTAATGGACTATACATCGTCCATTTTTAAATTTAAAAAAAATATTAAATTGACTATAATTCGTCCATTTCGTATCTAAAAAATTAAATGGACTATATACGTCGTCTTCTTTTCGTGCAAAGAATTTAATAAACTATACATCATCCATTTTTCATGCAAAAAATTTTTTTATGAAAAAAATATAATGGACTATACATCGTCTTTTTTTAAATTTTTTATGAAAAAATTTTATCGACTATAAATCGTCCAATTCGTGTGCAAATAATTATATAGACTATACATCGTCTATTTTAGATGCAAAAAATTAAATGGACTGACTATATATACAAAATTTAATTCACTATACATCGTCCATTTTTTAATTTAAAAAAAAATTAAATTTACTATATTTCGCCCATTTTGTATCTAAAAAATTAAATGGACTATATACGTCGTCTTCTTTTCGTGCAAAGAATCTAATAAACTATACATCATCCGTTTTTCATGCAAAAAAAATTTTTATGAAAAAAATATAATGGACTATACATCGTCTTTTTTTCAATTTTTTATGAAAAAATTTTATCGACTATAAATCGTCCGATTCGTGTGCAAATAATTATATAGACTATACATCGTCTGTTTAAGATGCAAAAAATTAAATGGACTGACTATATATACAAAATTTAATGGACTATACATCGTCCATTTTTAAATTTAAAAAAAATTTAAATTGACTATATTTCGTCCATTTCGTATCTAAAAAATTAAATGGACTATATACGTCGTCTTCTTTTCGTGCAAAGAATTTAATAAACTATACATCATCCATTTTTCATGCAAAAAATTTTTTTATGAAAAAAATATAATGGACTATACATCGTCTTTTTTTAAATTTTTTATGAAAAAATTTTATCGACTATAAATCGTCCAATTCGTGTGCAAATAATTATATAGACTATACATCGTCTATTTTAGATGCAAAAAATTAAATGGACTGACTATATATACAAAATTTAATTCACTATACATCGTCCATTTTTTAATTTAAAAAAAAATTAAATTTACTATATTTCGCCCATTTTGTATCTAAAAAATTAAATGGACTATATACGTCGTCTTCTTTTCGTGCAAAGAATCTAATAAACTATACATCATCCGTTTTTCATGCAAAAAAAATTTTTATGAAAAAAATATAATGGACTATACATCGTCTTTTTTTCAATTTTTTATGAAAAAATTTTATCGACTATAAATCGTCCGATTCGTGTGCAAATAATTAAATAGACTATACATCGTCTGTTTAAGATGCAAAAAATTAAATGGACTGACTATATATACAAAATTTAATGGACTATACATCGTCCATTTTTAAATTTAAAAAAAATTTAAATTGACTATATTTCGTCCATTTCGTATCTAAAAAATTAAATGGACTATATACGTCGTCTTCTTTTCGTGCAAAGAATTTAATAAACTATACATCATCCATTTTTCATGCAAAAAATTTTTTTATGAAAAAAATATAATGGACTATTATAATACATCGTCTTTTTTTTCAATTTTTTACGAAAAAATTTTATCGACTATAATTCGTCCGATTCGTGTGCAAATAAGTATATAGGCTATACATCGTCTATTTTAGATGCAAAAAATTAAATGGACTGACTATATATACAAAATTTAATGGACTATACATCGTCCATTTTTAAATTTAAAAAAAATTTAAATTGACTATATTTCGTCCATTTCGTATCTAAAAAATTAAATGGACTATATACGTCGTCTTCTTTTCGTGCAAAGAATTTAATAAACTATACATCATCCATTTTTCATGCAAAAAATTTTTTTATGAAAAAAATATAATGGACTATAATACATCGTCTTTTTTTTTAAATTTTTTATGAAAAAATTGTATCGACTATAAATCGTCCGATTCGTGTGCAAATAATTATATAGACTATACATCGTCTATTTTAGAGGAAAAAAATTAAATGGACTGACTATATATACAAAATTTAATTCACTATACATCGTCCATTTTTAAATTTAAAAAAAAATTAAATTGACTATAATTCGTCCATTTCGTATCAAAAAAATTAAATGGACTATATACGTCGTCTTCTTTTCGTGCAAAGAATTTAATAAACTATACATCATCCATTTTTCATGCAAAAAAATTTTTTATGAAAAAAATATAATGGACTATACATCGTCTTTTTTTCAATTTTTTATGAAAAAATTTTATCGACTATAATTCGTCCGATTTGTGTGCAAATAATTATATAGACTATACATCGTCTATTTTAGATGCAAAAAATTAAATGGACTGACTATATATACAAAATTTAATGGACTATACATCGTCTTTTTTTCAATTTTTTATAAAAAAAATTTTATCGACTATAAATCGTCCTATGCATGTGCAAATAATTAAATAGACTATACATCGTCTGTTTTAGATGCAAAAAATTAAATGGACTGACTATATATACAAAATTTAATGGACTATACATCGTCCATTTTTAAATTTAAAAAAAAATATTAAATTGACTATAATTCGTCCATTTCGTATCTAAAAAATTAAATGGACTATATACGTCGTCTTCTTTTCGTGCAAAGAATTTAATAAACTATACATCATCCATTTTTCATGCAAAAAAAATTTTTATGAAAAAAATATAATGGACTATATATACATCGTCTGTTTTTCAATTTTTTATGAAAAAATTTTATCGACTATAATTCGTCCGATTCCTGTGCAAATAATTATATAGACTATACATCGTCTGTTTTAGATGCAAAAAATTAAATGGACTGACTATATATACAAAATTTAATGGACTATACATCGTCCATTTTTAAATTTAAAAAAAATATTAAATTGACTATAATTCCTCCATTTCGTATCTAAAAAATCAAATGGACTATATACGTCGTCTTCTTTTCGTGCAAAGAATTTAATAAACTATACATCATCCATTTTTCATGCAAAACATTTTTTTATGAAAAAAATATAATCGTCTTTTTTTCAATTTTTTATAAAAAAATTTTATCGACTATAAATCGTCCTATGCATGTGCAAATAATTAAATAGACTATACATCGTCTATTTTAGATGCAAAAAATTAAATGGACTGACTATATATACAAAATTTAATGGACTATACATCGTCCATTTTTAAATTAAAAAAAAATTTAAATTGACTATATTTCGTCCATTTCGTATCTAAAAAATTAAATGGACTATATACGTCGTCTTCTTTTCATGCAAAGAATTTAATAAACTATACATCATCCATTTTTCATGCAAAAAATTTTTTTATGAAAAAAATATAATGGACTTTTTTTCAATTTTTTATGAAAAAATTTTATCGACTATAAATCGTCCGATTCGTGTGCAAATAATTATATAGACTATACATCGTCTATTTTAGATGCAAAAAATTAAATGGACTGACTATATATACAAAATGTAATTCACTATACATCGTCCATTTTTAAATTTAAAAAAAAAATTGAATTGACTATATTTCGTCCATTTCGTATCTAAAAAATTAAATGGACTATATACGTTGTCTTCTTTTCGTGCAAAGAATTTAATAAACTATACATCATCCATTTTTCATGCAAAAAAAATTTTTATGAAAAAAATATAATGGACTATACATCGTCTTTTTTTTAATTTTTTATAAAAAAATTTTATCGACTATAAATCGTCCTATGCATGTGCAAATAATTAAATAGACTATACATCGTCTATTTTAGATGCAAAAAATTAAATGGACTGACTATATATACAAAATTTAATGGACTATACATCGTCCATTTTTAAATTTAAAAAAAAATTGAATTGACTATATTTCGTCCATTTCGTATCTAAAAAAATAAATGGACTATATACGTCGTCTTCTTTTCGTGTAAAGAATTTAATAAACTATACATCATCCATTTTTCATGCAAAAAAAATTTTTATGAAAAAAATATAATGGACTATACATCGTCTTTTTTTCAATTTTTTATGAAAAAATTTTATCGACTATAATTCGTCCGATTCGTGTGCAAATAATTATATAGACTATACATCGTCTATTTTAGATGCAAAAAATTAAATGGACTGACTATATATACAAAATTTAATGGACTATACATCGTCCATTTTTAAATTTTTAAAAAAAATTAAATTGACTATATTTCGTCCATTTCGTACCTAAAAAATTAAATGGACTATATACGTCGTCTTCTTTTCGTGCAAAGAATTTAATAAACTATACATCATCCATTTTTCATGCAAAAAATTTTTTTATGAAAAAAATATAATGGACTATACATCGTCTTTTTTTCATTTTTTTATGAAAAAATTTTATCGACTATAAATTGTCCGATTTGTGTGCAAATAATTATATAGACTATACATCGTCTATTTTAAATGAAAAAAATTAAATGGACTGACTATATATACAAAATTTAATGGACTATACATCGTCCATTTTTAAATTTAAAAAAAAATTGAATTGACTATATTTCGTCCATTTCGTATCTAAAAAATTAAATGGACTATATACGTCGTCTTCTTTTCGTGCAAAGAATTTAATAAACTATACATCATCCATTTTTCATGCAAAAAAAATTTTTATGAAAAAAATATAATGGAGTATACATCGTCTTTTTTCAATTTTTTATAAAAAAATTTTATCGACTATAAATCGTCCTATGCATGTGCAAATAATTAAATAGACTATACATCGTCTGTTTTAGATGCAAAAAATTAAATGGACTGACTATATATACACAATTTAATGGACTATACATCCTCCATTTTTAAATTTTAAAAAAAAATTAAATTGACTATATTTCGTCCATTTCGTATCTAAAAAAATAAATGGACTATAGACGTCGTCTTCTTTTCGTGCAAAGAATTTAATAAACTATACATCATCCATTTTTCATGCAAAAAAAATTTTTATGAAAAAAATATAATGGATTATACATCGTCTTTTTTTCAATTTTTTATGAAAAAATTTTATCGACTATAAATCGTCCGATTCGTGTGCAAATAATTATATAGACTATACATCGTCTATTTTAGAGGCAAAAAATTAAATGGACTGACTATATATACAAAATTTAATTCACTATACATCGTCCATTTTTAAATTTAAAAAAAAATTAAATTGACTATAATTCGTCCATTTCGTATCAAAAAAATTAAATGGACTATATACGTCGTCTTCTTTTCGTGCAAAGAATTTAATAAACTATACATCATCCATTTTTCATGCAAAAAAAATTTTTATGAAAAAAATATAATGGACTATACATCGTCTGTTTTTCAATTTTTTATGAAAAAATTTTATCGACTATAATTCGTCCGATTCGTGTGCAAATAATTAATAGACTATACATCGTCTGTTTTAGATGCAAAAAATTAAATGGACTGACTATATATACAAAATTTAATGGACTATACATCGTCCATTTTTAAATTTAAAAAAAAAATTAAATTGACTATAATTCGTCCATTTCGTATCTAAAAAATTAAATGGACTATATACGTCGTCTTCTTTTCGTGCAAAGAATTTAATAAACTATACATCATCCATTTTTCATGCAAAAAATTTTTTTATGAAAAAAATATAATGGACTATATACATCGTCTTTTTTTCAATTTTTTATGAAAAAATTTTATCGACTATAATTCGTCCGATTTGTGTGCAAATAATTATATAGACTATACATCGTCTATTTTAGATGCAAAAAATTAAATGGACTGACTATATATACAAAATTTAATGGACTATACATCGTCTTTTTTCCAATTTTTTATAAAAAAAATTTTATCGACTATAAATCGTCCTATGCATGTGCAAATAATTAAATAGACTATACATCGTCTGTTTTAGATGCAAAAAATTAAATGGACTGACTATATATACAAAATTTAATGGACTATACATCGTCCATTTTTAAATTTAAAAAAAAATATTAAATTGACTATAATTCGTCCATTTCGTATCTAAAAAATTAAATGGACTATATACGTCGTCTTCTTTTCGTGCAAAGAATTTAATAAACTATACATCATCCATTTTTCATGCAAAAAAAATTTTTATGAAAAAAATATAATGGACTATACATCGTCTGTTTTTCAATTTTTTATGAAAAAATTTTATCGACTATAATTCGTCCGATTCCTGTGCAAATAATTATATAGACTATACATCGTCTGTTTTAGATGCAAAAAATTAAATGGACTGACTATATATACAAAATTTAATGGACTATACATCGTCCATTTTTAAATTTAAAAAAAATATTAAATTGACTATAATTCCTCCATTTCGTATCTAAAAAATCAAATGGACTATATACGTCGTCTTCTTTTCGTGCAAAGAATTTAATAAACTATACATCATCCATTTTTCATGCAAAAAATTTTTATGAAAAAAATATAATCGTCTTTTTTTCAATTTTTTATAAAAAAATTTTATCGACTATAAATCGTCCTATGCATGTGCAAATAATTAAATAGACTATACATCGTCTATTTTAGATGCAAAAAATTAAATGGACTGACTATATATACAAAATTTAATGGACTATACATCGTCCATTTTTAAATTAAAAAAAAATTTAAATTGACTATATTTCGTCCATTTCGTATCTAAAAAATTAAATGGACTATATACGTCGTCTTCTTTTCATGCAAAGAATTTAATAAACTATACATCATCCATTTTTCATGCAAAAAATTTTTTTATGAAAAAAATATAATGGACTTTTTTTTCAATTTTTTATGAAAAAATTTTATCGACTATAAATCGTCCGATTCGTGTGCAAATAATTATATAGACTATACATCGTCTATTTTAGATGCAAAAAATTAAATGGACTGACTATATATACAAAATTTAATGGACTATACATCGTCCATTTTTAAATTTTAAAAAAAAATTAAATTGACTATATTTCGTCCATTTCGTACCCAAAAAATTAAATGGACTATATACGTCGTCTTCTTTTCGTGCAAAGAATTTAATAAACTATACATCATCCATTTTTCATGCAAAAAATTTTTTTATGAAAAAAATATAATGGACTATACATCGTCTTTTTTTCATTTTTTTATGAAAAAATTTTATCGACTATAAATTGTCCGATTTGTGTGCAAATAATTATATAGACTATACATCGTCTATTTTAAATGAAAAAAATTAAATGGACTGACTATATATACAAAATTTAATGGACTATACATCGTCCATTTTTAAATTTAAAAAAAAAATTGAATTGACTATATTTCGTCCATTTCGTATCTAAAAAATTAAATGGACTATATACGTCGTCTTCTTTTCGTGCAAAGAATTTAATAAACTATACATCATCCATTTTTCATGCAAAAAAAATTTTTATGAAAAAAATATAATGGACTGACTATACATCGTCTTTTTTCAATTTTTTATAAAAAAATTTTATCGACTATAAATCGTCCTATGCATGTGCAAATAATTAAATAGACTATACATCGTCTGTTTTAGATGCAAAAAATTAAATGGACTGACTATATATACACAATTTAATGGACTATACATCCTCCATTTTTAAATTTTTAAAAAAAATTAAATTGACTATATTTCGTCCATTTCGTATCTAAAAAATAAATGGACTATAGACGTCGTCTTCTTTTCGTGCAAAGAATTTAATAAACTATACATCATCCATTTTTCATGCAAAAAATTTTTTTATGAAAAAAATATAATGGACTATATACATCGTCTTTTTTTCAATTTTTTATGAAAAAATTTTATCGACTATAAATCGTCCGATTTGTGTGCAAATAATTATATAGACTATACATCGTCTATTTTAGATGCAAAAAATTAAATGGACTGACTATATATACAAAATTTAATGGACTATACATCGTCCATTTTTAAATTAAAAAAAAAATTGAATTGACTATATTTCGTCCATTTCGTATCTAAAAAAATAAATGGACTATATACGTCGTCTTCTTTTCGTGCAAAGAATTTAATAAACTATACATCATCCATTTTTCATGCAAAAAAAATTTTTATGAAAAAAATATAATGGATTTTATACATCGTCTTTTTTAAATTTTTTATGAAAAAATTTTATCGACTATAAATCGTCCGATTTGTGTGCAAATAATTATATAGACTATACATCGTCTATTTTAGATGCAAAAAATTAAATGGACTGACTATATATACAAAATTTAATGGACTATACATCGTCCATTTTTAAATTAAAAAAAAAATTAAATTGACTATAATTCGTCCATTTGGTATTTTAGATGCAAAAAATTAAATGGACTGACTATATATACAAAATTTAATGGACTATACATCGTCCATTTTTAAATTAAAAAAAAAATTAAATTGACTATAATTCGTCCATTTGGTATCTAAAAAATTAAATGGACTATATACGTCGTCTTCTTTTCGTGCAAAGAATTTAATAAACTATACATCATCCATTTTTAATGCAAAAAATTTTTTTATGAAAAAAATATAATGGACTATACATCGTCTTTTTTTAAAATTTCGATTCGTGTGCAAAAAATTACATAGACTATACATCGTCTATTTAAGGTGCAAAAAATTAAATGGACTGACTATATATACAAAATTTAATGGACTATACATCGTCCATTTTTAAATTTAAAAAAAATTAAATTGACTATAATTCGTCCATTTCGTATCTAAAAAATTAAATGGACTATACATCATCCATTTTTCATGCAAAAAATTTTTTATGAAAAATGGATGATGTATAGTTTATTAAATTCTTTGCACGAAAAGAAGGCGACGTATATAGTCCATTTAATTTTTTAGATACGAAATGGACGAATTATAGTCAATTTAATTTTTTTTTTTAATTTCAAAATGGACGATGTATAGTCTATTAAATTTTGTATATATAGTCAGTCCATTTAATTTTTTGCATCTTAAATAGACGATGTATAGTCTATGTAATTTTTTGCACACGAATCGGACGATTTATAGTCGATAAAATTTTTTCATAAAAAATTTAAAAAAAGACGATGTATAGTCCATTATATTTTTTGCATGAAAAATGGATGATGTATACCTAACCTGACCAGACATCCCGCTTTAGGCGGGATTATCCCGCTTTTCTGAGGTTGATCCCGCCTTGAATTTTTATCCCGCTTTATCCCGCTTTTTAGAGTTTTGAAATTTCTTATCTCTTAATATATTTTTATTAATATGTAACTGATAAAAATTTATTCCAAATATTTTTTAGTGTAGTTATTGTTTATTTTTTTTGGATCTGGCAGCTCCTCAAATGAAAAAAATAAAAATACAAACGTACACACTCAAAGATCCTTTTGTTACAGTTCTTTATATGTGCAGACATTCTGCTGCTTTAGGAATTTATTACCAAGAGGGCTTATTAGGAGAATAACAACTGACATTCACTAAACTGTCAATAATAAAATAAAAAGTTCTTGCTTATTTTTTTATAAAGAGTTTGACACATTGGTGTAGTCAGTTGATGATAATATGGACTAACAAGGCCACTTGCTATCATTCGCCTTAAGTTTTTGTACATTGTTTTGTATAAAAATCGTATTTTATTTTGTAAATGAAGTCAAAAAATCTTTAATTTTATTTATTTTACGTTACTAAATAAAAATTTTTGTTAATAAAAACTTTTGTTTATTTAAAATCGATTCTTTTGAGTTAAAAACTGTGTTTCCTAAGTACATACGAAACTTTTTATGTGCGTATTACACATCCCGCTTTCAAATAGTTGTTTATTTAAAAATCCCGCTTTTTGGCCGTATTTTCATCAAAATCCCGCTTTTTGAACGACCGTGTCCCGCTTTTTGTAAAAAGCTTCTGGTCACGTTATGTATACCACACATTTGTGAATTGTATTCGCTACTAATTTTTAATTCGCCAGTAAGTCGCATATTTCACAACTATTCGATTTCGTGTGTGTTTTAATTTAAATAAGATTTTTACAAAAAAAAAAGTTCACCCTTTGGTCAACTCGGCTGGCTGCCTTGCTTTAATTTCCTAAGTGTAAAAACAGGGAGTTAAATAAAATAATTTATATAATAAATTCGTTGTTTTTTGTTTTTTGTAATTATCCATATATTGTTTTCTTTTCATTACAGCTGTTATTGGCGGCGCTGTTGTCGGCCTTTTGTGCGCCATTTTGGTTGTCATGTTTATTGTTTATCGCATGAGAAAAAAGGATGAAGGCTCCTATGCTCTCGACGAACCCAAGCGATCACCTGCCATGAATTCTTATGCGAAAAATGCAACAAATCGAGAATTTTATGCCTGAGATAATGCGGAACGGCGTTATTAAACAAATTTCATAAATGGAAATACTAAACCAATAAAAGAAATATACAAATTAAAACAACAACAATATGACAAAAATTATTGAGGAAAAAAAAACATCAGCAGCAAAAACCACAAATAAATAAAATAATTTATAAATAAAGGACAAAGCAACAACATCACTCTCCCACTCTCTTGACAAAGAAAAACAACAAAGTTAAAATAAAAAACATACAAATCCTTTTTTATAAAGAATTAAATTTCCAAAACAAACAAAAAACAAATTACTAAATAATAAAAAAAGAAGTCAAAGCAACATCATGAACATGAAGTAAAACTTTTTTCGAATTAGATATCGAGCCTTAATTTCGATTTAATCGTAAGCGACAAAAATTAAAGTTTTAAGGTGAAGGCTTTTTAAAATATTTAAATATGTTTTACAGACGTAAATTGTCGCTTGCGATAAAATTTTACAGCCTGCATCTTAATAGTTATCAACAATTTTGGCATTCCGAAAAATCTAAACTAAAAATAATTTAAATTTCAATAAAAAAAGCTCACGACTAAATCGAAAATAGGGCTTGATATATATTTTTTTATTATTATATACATACATACATTCATACACAAATATTGAATAAATCTATTTTGCAAATAATTAACACATTTATTAAAATGGAAAACAATTTTGTAATTTCTGTTAGAATTAAAGTGGAAATTTGTAATAAAATTTAATGGGTTGATTATGTGATTTTAAAAACTACAAAAAAAACTTAACTAGTTTTTTTTTAATTTTTGTCTGTTCATAGTATTTCAAATGAATATTTCAGAAACATTCCAATTTTTCTGCAGTTTTTCAGTATGTATTTCATAAACTAACTTGAACACTACTTATTACAATGAACCAATTTTTTTTTATATATATAATAAAATTGCTCAATTCACAAGGTATTGTGGGGGTCGTAGTTCGTATATGAGTTTTTGGTAATTTCAATAAAAACATTGTTTATAAACAAATGTTTACATAGAAATTACCAACAACGTTTGTACGAAATACGACTGCTACAATAGGTTGTGAATTGGGCAAATATATTTTTTTCGGAATCTAGTAGGTGTATTTCGTTGCTCCTACGCAACGCATCAGTAGACTTCAACCACAACTCGAGTCTACTGATATGTTACTTAGCGGCAACGAAATGCTAAACGTGCTAAACGAACATTTTTTTAGATTCGTATTCATTTTGAAAATGTATATGTATTTATTTTGTTTATATTATTTTATATTTTAAATCTTAAAGTGCTAAACACTATGCTGGGCGTGTTAAAATTGCATTCTGCTGCTTAATATAATTAATTTTTGAAGCTGAACTGTTTATAATTTTTGTATTTGTACATTTGTTTGTTTGCGTTCAAGAACGAAAAATTTAAAAATCTTTGACAAACTTATGGCCAAATTTTCTACATAACATCACCAAAGTGATATTTGCATGAAAACAAAAAGAACATTTTGAAAATTAGTTTTTTTTGTATTTCATACAAATTCTAATAATTATGAAAGGCCTACAAAGTCTAGGGCCTAATCGCCGCTTTCGCTAACGAACTGATTCGATGTCGTTTTTCAGTTTGATATTATGGCATTCGCTATCGAACAATGTTATAATATGGCTCGATATCTCACTGCCATAATCTCAAACTGACTCTTGAATTTGACTGATCTTCTTCGGCGAAGAATTTGTGTGAAAAATAAATACATTTCTAAAATATTTTAAATTTTGTTCTTCTTTTCACATAAATATCAGTTTGGTGGCGTCATTTAGGCAATTAGGGCCTTCATTTGAATATGTATTAAAAAAACACAACTTTACACTTAAGGTACGGTCACACTTGACAAACATTTGCCCAAAAAAGCGTAACCAGTAAATACTAATGCAAAATTTTTTGCATCATAGACGTGTTTATTAATAGGCAATGTTATATAATATAATATTATTGGAAACTATTGAACTTAATAAACACGTTTCTGAATCAAAAAAATTCTCATTAGTATTTACTGGTTACGCATTTTTGGGCAAATGTTTGTCAAGTGTGACCGTACCATTAGTATATATAGAAAATCTAGTAAATTTCTATTGAAATCTTTTTCACAATCTTTAACGTTTTCTCCAAATTTTTTTTTAGCATTTGCCAAGATTTCATATCCAAAACAAAAACCAATTTATTGAAATTTTACCTAAACTACAACCAAATAACTGCAATCTAGCTAATTCACACACTTTTTTAAGGACAGAGGTTTACGTTTTAGTACATTTTGAAGAAAAAAAACCCATATTTGCATCTGTAAGTTCTACTGGATGAAAACTAGGGACGAAGTAGATTTTGTTTTGTATGAGAAATGTATTAGATTTTGATCCGAAATCTCGGAAGTACTAGATTTTGCTCAAATGTAAATGCACTATTAAAAACATAGGAGCATATTCATACTCAAAACAAAGTATACTTTAACAGCCTTATTTATAAAATTAATTAAAGCTTTATAAAGGGTTTTTAAAACAAATTTTCATAGAAAATTTTTCTTAGAAAGACTATAAAGCCCAAAATAATTTTTATAAATAAGGCTGTAAGAGTTTAAAACCAGTATTTTATATGTTAATACTAGTTTTAAATTTTTAAAGTATACTTTGTTTTGACTATGAATATGCGCCATTTTATTTGAAACCCAATATGTTCACACACCTTTAAAACAATCTTTTTTAACTTTAAAAAACTTGCAGCACTACTCGTTATGTTGCACTACAGCTCATATGGTGTTCCTCACTTTGCCACAGCAAGCCACCGGCTTCAATATTTAAAAAATAAGAGTACTAATGTTTATATGACAATGATTATTTTGGTGACTACAAGGCAACACGGCGGCAGGCTGTTGTCCATGCTGCAGATTCTGTCGTCGTAATCCAATTAAACTAATTTATATATTTGTTGGCGATAATGAGTAAATAAAGTATTACCAATATAATACAAAATGTGGAATTATTTCATAGAAAGAATCACCCTTATTGTGAATGGCGTCGTCGACGTCACATTAAGACGGCCGTAAATACTGACACTTGTCTACTCTTTATCGGCAAGAATTGGATCTTATTAACAATCTCTTACTAGTCTCTACGGGTTTGTAAATTAATGAAGCATGTTAATAGTGGTCAATTGTTGTCGACAAAGAGTACACAAGTGACAATTTTTACTGTCGTCTTGATGTGACGTCGACGTCGCCATTCACAATAAGGGGATTATCTCGAAATTCATGTTAACAAATAAATTGATTAATTTAAATACTTTTGCGTGAGATAATTACATTTTGAAAGAGTAATCTTATATTTATAAATGTGAAATATTTGAAAGGTGGCTAAACTGAAATATTTCTTTATACTGGAATATCAGGTGCTTATGATGCTGCTGCTGTCACCAAAATAATTAAGTAGCTGGCTACTTGGCGACAAATGCAGCTAGCGTCATTTGATGTCATGTGTTCTTGTAGTCTGCTATGTTGAATGTGTTTAATGCAACAGCTGTTTTTCTTATTTTTTATACACACGTCACCATTTGTTAATTCCTTACATATATTTTAGTATCAAAAATTTCAATTGACATTGACTAAGTATATATCTCTAAAATAATAAACAATTTACGAAAGGGGGAGTGATATAATCGAAGAAGATTTATATATCGTTACCTTAATATAGAAAGGCCCTAATTCATTATTTTTTTGAAATTGACTTATTTGTACCTATATTTCGATAGCAGATTTTTCTAGTCTATAGAAAAATTCAAAAATCCCAATTTCTAACAAAATTACAGGTTAGGTAGGGCCTATCTATATTAATGTAATGATATGTATGATTCTTTTTGAATATACTCCTACATATGTAGGTATGTATGTATGTCAAAGGCCAAAACAATTTAAATTTTTGCCTGAACGAACTTTCCATTTTACAAGAGTTTTAAATTGGTCCATGTTCGACACATGGCTATACACAAGCCTTTATTTAGCAACTATCTAAAAGAAGATATTTTTAGCCTTATACATACATAAGTATAAGGCCAGTGGCAAAATTGAACATCGGCTTAACGAGCTTTGTCATACATTTTTATATTTAATGTCACGCTTGGAGTGGGTCAAAACTACATTATGCGTCGATTTTTAATGTCAAATTGTAGGGAGGAACTCGTTAAGACTATACTAACTCGCATGAAGTTTTGCCCTTTAAATAAGGCTGTTATATTTCAGAACTTGATAGTTTCTTAATGCTACCGCAGTTTACGCTGTATTCTAATTTTGTCTATACCTTGCAAAGTCCTTAACCAACAATACAAAAGTACTGGATCCATCTGCAACCGCTAAGCAATATTAGTAATGTCAGACAAGTACAGTAGGATTTCATTAATCCGTATAGCTTAATGCAGTTTCCTAAAACTTTGAAACAATAAAGCAAAGAACTTTTCTAATTACTCAAGGATAATAAAGTGTCCCATTTTCTTAAATAAATAAAAGAATTAAATCTTTAAAGTGTTACTAGTTGGTTATTAATATTTTTAGTTTATAATGCCTCTAGTTTTTTAAATAAAACTTTAACATATTTTTTTTAGTCAGAACAACTTTTGATATAATACTCATAAATAAGACAAAACCTTCACTAGTATTTTTTTACAATGACATAGTTTTGCATTTAATCATTAAACCCATAGACCACAACAAGCTACCGACCACAATAGAATCCACAAGTTTATAAGAAAACAATTACCCCCAGTTGGCCACATCTTTAAGACATCTTTGACGACGGGTACAAGACAATAAGTAAGTCGTAGAAGACATATTGAAGATAGCTCCATACAAATCGTCGACGAAATTTTCATATAAATGGGGGCGAGGTCACACAAGACGAGATGAGCGACAATGTCGCTCAGATTGTCGTTAACATTGCTTTATTGAAGACTAAACTTATGACACTGCCGCTTAGATTGTCCGCAACAAACCCTTATTGAAAACAAAACGAGGAACATTGTCACTCAGATTGTCCTCAACAATGTTTTATTGAAGACAAAATGTATGAAATTGTTGCTCCGATAGTCATGAACGACGACTTCCTTTAAATTGTCGATTAGAAAATCTAATTGACAGGCGACATGTCGTACATTAATCGTCGAAGACGATTTGGCCAACTGGGTAGTTTGCGCCATCACAGCTACACGGCTACATGACTACACGACCACTTTTGTCGCTGTCGCCTACTTGGCTAATTTTTATCTTCGTAAAGGACTCAAATTTAATGCTGCCAATACAATACAAAATGTGAAATGATTGAATGATAGTTTAAAATAATTGGTTATTATTTAACAAAAAGAACAACTCCAAATATAATAAATTACCTCGTTTATATATGTATTTTTAAATTATACAAGTACATTTTAAATAAGTAATTTTGTTTTTATATACATACATATCGTCGGCTTAGAGTGTAAACCTGCTAAATCCACTTTTTATAACATATGACATTTTAATGCCCTTCGAAAGAGAAAGAGAGGCCTCATCCACTTGCTAAAATATTTATTTTAATTTGAAGCTCCTCTATATGTCGAAGAAACTTAATGTATTAGGGTAATTTCTTAAGCTTTGTATAGAAACCGTTAACAGTATTTTGTCTGCCTAAAATTTGCTGAAGGGGAGTTAGCAAGTTTACACTCTAAGCCGACGATAAGTGAAATATTTTGAAAAGGGCAATACTGGAATATCGTAAGCTGAAATATAAAGGAGATAGAAACATCTAAAGAAAATTATTCAAGTGATCGAAGTAAAGTTTCTTGGTAAGGGTTTAAACATTTCTAGGGACGTGTGTTTCGGTGTAATACACAATAATTAAATATAAATGCCATTTTGAAAATTTTTTTTTTAGTTAAGTGGTTTTGCATTTCAGTTGGCGATATATACATATTTATATGGACTTCAATGTCAGGTGCTTACGATGTTAAAAATATAATTCAAGAGCTCACTACACGGCGATGTTATTAGTCAAAATCGTTTGTAGTCGTGTTGTTGTGTAGCTTGCTGTGATGTATGTGTTCAGTGCATTAATCTAACGTTGTATGATGTATGTATGTATGTAAGCAATAGAGAAGACCTGTTCTTTATTTCTTTTCACTTTTTTTATATATTTTGTCTAATAATAATAATAAAATGCACTACTAAACACTCGAAAAAGAATCAATTATAAGTTAAAAAAGTAAAAAAAATTAATAAATAAATAAAAAAGTAATTATATAGATATACATATTATATTAAGTATAAAAAGTAAATAAAATAAATGTAATATTTAGTGTAATTCATATATAAATAAAAAATATATATATATAAAAATATTGTAAGCTGGAAAATAATAATAAAAAAAACTATTAGTTATTAAAAATAAAAACAAAAAATATGTATATGATGAAAAGAAATTTTTAACCTTTTTTCTCACTTTTTCTATAGAAAAAAACTTTATATAGAAATTTTGGAAAATTTAAAAATTATATCAATATTTAAAAAAGAAAAAAAGGACAATTACACTGATGAATTGAAATGATTTTGTAAAATTTTTAGAAAAAAAATTTTTAATATATATGTACATATGTATGTATGTATGTACATAAAAAAATAAATTGCAACAAAACTAAGTATGAATATTGAATCAAATAAGAATAATTTTTCAAAATGTTTTTCTTTTTCTGTTTAACAAGAATTTCTTAAAGAAAATTTTTCAAATATTTTGAAATCGATTTAAAAGATAAGAAAATGCTTTTTATAAAAGGGACTTTTCATAAAGATACTTTCACAAAAGGTTTTTTTTATAAAAAAGGTACTACTTTTTATAAAAGGTACTTTTTATAAAAGGCACTTTTTACAAAAGGTACTTTTTATAATGAAAGGTACTTTTCATTTATAAAAGGTACTTTCCATTTATAAAATATAATTTTCATTTATAAAATGCACTTTTCATTTATAAAAGGTACTTTGCATTTATAAAAGGTACGTTTCATTTATAAAAGGTACGTTTCACAAAAAATACTTTTTAAAAAAGGTACGTTTTATAAAAGATACTTTTATAAAAAGGCACTTTTTATTAAGGTTCTTTTTTAAAGAAGGCTATTTTTATGTTATATACTTTTTATTTAAGATACTTTTTATAAAACATACTTTTGTAAAAGATACTTTTTAGTATGTACTTAAAATTAAGAACAGAAAATTTTTCAGATATTCTTTTTTTTTTCTCTTTTTGACAATAAATATGTGTCATTAAAAAGTTGCAATTTATTTTTTAATAATTTATAAATTTACAAGACAAGGCAAGGCGTATTCATAAGTTCTAGGTACGAAACCTGGATGGAAACTTTAGTTTGGAATATACATAAAAGAAAATATTGAGAGCTTACTGTTCCTTTCGTAATACGTTTAACTTATGAATATATGATTTGTATGCCTTGATATAAAACAAATACCTTAAAAATAAAAATAAAAATAATATTTGTTGCAATAATTTATGTCACCCTATAATCAAAACCTTTATACATAATCATGCGTATTAAATATATTATTTATCTATAATTTGATTTAATTACAAACAGTTTTTTTAACATTATTGTTAAATATGATAAAAGCAGCTTTTTCTTCTTAAAAATATATTAAATAAAAAAAAACTCAACATACACCAAACACGGCAGCTAATGTTTCAACAAAAAGCATCTTTTTTTTACAAAAATATTAAATAATTTTAATAATTAATGATTACTTTTTTGTTAAGTCTTCTCATAGCCAAATAACTTTTTCTGTTAAAAAAAAAATATACATATAGTGCCCGTTCAACGATGTCGAAAGAAAATGTTCAATCGACAATTTATGTGGCAAATAAAAGCACATTTTTATATTTTACTGTTGTTTTCAAAACATATAAATTATCGATCGAACGTTTTCTTTCGACATCGTCGATTAAGCATATAAACAAATCATATTTATATATAAAAATAAAATAAATAAATAAAAATACTAAAACAATAAGCCATACTAAATAATAATAAAAAAATCTTTAAAAGTTTTCTATTAAACGTAAAACTTAATTTAAGTTTGCATTTTAATTAATTTGTAAAATAAAAAAAAAAACTCCACCAAACGAATTACAAATAAAGAGAGCGGAATAAAACAAGAGCATTATAAGCTCTCTTAAGTGAAAATTAATTTAGAATAAAATATGCACTAAGACGAATTTCGCACACGCAAAGTTTACTTTACAAATTGTTGAATTTGAGGTAGGGAAAGGAAATGAGCTCCCATTCTGTTTTCCCTGCTCTGCAATAAACTCAAGACTTTGCAAAGTAAAATTTTTTGGTGCAAAAGGAGTCTAGATTATAAAGAAAAGAAGAGAAGTCAGAAAACCCGATTCTAGAAAACAAACCAATAAAGGCAATCAAGGACATCGTTTACCTTCAGAAGTTTTTGTACGGAAAATTTAAGAGTTTAGTTAGTTCTGGGATTTATGACATGGTATCTGGTTGAGTTTACAGTTGCTTTCAGCTAAATCTCCAGTAACTGCTGCAAAACTGTCCAGGATTTAAAAAAAATTGTCATATTAAGTTTTCATAACTTCGAATTTTAAAACATAATCCCAAAAATGCTGGCCAAAACCGCCTACTTACAGCGCTTCTCGTAAACAAAACTAATACTTGTGTGTATTTAGTTTTTAATTTAATATTTTTTATACATAATATGTTTTTTTTACTAAATCAAACGGAATAAAAAATAAAATTTTTAATTACCATAACTTACATTCTTCCTTCCTTTGCTAAATGCTTAAAAAAAAAGTTATGTATAAAACAAATAATTATAAACTGAACCTTGTATCATTTTCAAAAATTAAATTATGTTCTTTTTATTAAATATTTTAATAACTGTTTAGTTTAACTCAAATTAGAAATTATTGTAACAACAACAACAACAACAACAAACATACATATGAAACAAAAGAAACACAGTTTATATGAATGTACTGAACCAGAAAAAAAATTAATTGGTTTTAATTTGGTATAAAGTATAATTATTATGATTATTATTATAAAAAACAAGAACAAAATTATATAAAAATTAAAAAAAAAACAGTAAAATGTATCAATTAAAAAATAAAAAAAAAATAATATAAATATCTTAAATTGTTTTATTTAAAACTGGATATATTTAGCATCATTTAACTGATTCTCACAATGTACAAAAATTTCGAAGTTTTTCCTAAACTACGGTCTTCTGACAATGGCTTCTTGTAGATGAGACCGAAAACAAATATGCGAGTGTCGGCGTTTTGAAGGGTCACTTCGGAATTGGAGTTTAAGGGGGTTTAAAATTTATCCTTGAGTTTGAGTAAAATTTTATGATAAAAATTTTTTTTACAACATTTCATCACTCGCTCACCCATTTTTTAAAGGTGTCCTTTACGATTTTATAGAATGTTGTTACGTGGGGTAGTTAGAGGGTTAGTATGTTCAAAAATATTGCTGGACATACCCTGCACCTCAGATGTAGGGAACATATAGTTTTATATACCAATATGCTGCACGAACAGGCCACTTTAAACCCAGCCACTTTAAATACAATTCCGTTGTGATCTTTCAAAGCGCCGACACTCGTATATTTTATTTTGTGGTCTCCTCTAGCATAATTCATTGTTACAACCCTGTAATGTCATAGATAAGCACCCAGATTATAAGTTTTCCCGTGGAGTTTTTTCTCTTCCCAATCATTTGTTCCTGGGAAAAATCCTCCTATTTTAAATAGCCAGGAAAAAAGTAAATACGGGAGAAGAAAAAAATCTATCAGCTGTTTGATGTTTCTATTTTATCGTGCACTAAATCAAGAGTTCAGTTCGTTAATAAGATTAAGTCTGTTCCAGATACATAACAAAACAGTCCGAACTTGTACAAAGTAATCCAAAAGCGTTCCAGATAGCAATTTTTGTGCAATTTTGAGAGTGAATGAGAGAGTAATTTTTCATTTCCTGTACAAACTAGTACGAACTTTTTCTCTGGGTAAGTTCGGACAAGAATTGAATAATCAGCTGTTTTTTGTTTATATATGAAACTCAAAAATTAATCAGAAAATTTGCAAATAAAGCAAAAAAGTTTTTACATAAAAATTTATTAAAAAGCATACTGGAATGTTTTTGCAATAAAGCTGAAGTTGTAAGTACATTTGTGCATATTCCTCCATTTCATTAATATAAAAAAAAAATTAGTGTTTTTAGGGGAATTGTTAAAATTTAAGTTTAAAATTTTTTTTTTAAACGCACTAATAATCCCAAATTATTATTTTGCTTATTAAGTAAAATATTTTTTATTAAAAATACATTGAAATTGATTATTGGGGGGTTTAGCTGGATCCTATGCGCATTTCACTGTTGCTAATGCAGATCATCAGGGAACCTTTACCCAAATTTTTTAGAACAACTAGAGTTATTATATTATAAACTTTCATTTAAACAAATGAGAAGCCTAACAACAAATAACAAAGTTGAAACAAGAACTCAATAATCAACATGTTTTTTTATTTTCTTACTTTACCATTGCTACATTGGCTGACTTTTTTTCAGCTTCAAATTGTAGTTGTAAGAGTATGTAAAAGAAAATAAATGTAAATAACAACAACAGCTATTAAAGAATAGAGTATTTTTAATAAAAAATATTTTACTTAATAAGTAAAATAATAATTTGGGATTATTAGTGCGTTTAAAAAAAAAATTTTTTAAACTTAAAAAAAAATTATTTTTATGATTTTTTAAATAATTCACGTAGCTTCTACTTTTTGGAGATTGTTTTCATTTGCTTTTTACAGCTGTTGCCAATGATGCAAATTTTTTGTTTTTATAATATTATGCGTTTTAAGCGACTATAATCACTAAAATAAAAATTTAATTTAAAAAGAAAGCAGCACTAGAATTTCAATATGGGCAATCATTGTTTTTTTGCGTTCCAGCAATTTTTGATAACTTTTGCACATTCAGAGAGTAATTTTCTTTTTACTCTCATTAGTCCGAACTTGTTATTATGTATTTCTCCAGTTGCCAAGAAGTTATCGAAAATAATGTTAATGCTAATGTGAGTGTTATTGCTTGAAATAATTTTTAGCTAAAAATTTATTTTTTTAGCTTTAAATCATATTTTTGGCCTTCTAAATAAAGTTAGTTGATTTAATTTTATTTTGATTCTTTAATTTATTTAATTTTATCACCTTTTTGCTTTAAAAACTAGGCATTAAATAAAAATTTGTGGTTTAGCTTAGTTTACACTATGCAAGTCTTATTGCTAAGCTGATTAGTTTTTGGCAGAGAGAGACGAGGGGAACAGAAACGTCTATTTTCCCCTTGCCTCTCTCTCCTAACAAACTAATCAGCTTAGTAATAAGACTTGCATTGTGTAAACTAGGACTACATGGCAATGAAATTAATAGCTGTTAGTTGCCAGTCGCCATCTCTAATACGATGTTGGCAACTAGCAACGCAACTACAGTTCGGCTACCATCCAAAATCGAGCCAATAATTTGGATCCCTTTTTACTATATATAAAATATTTGATCTGTTTTAATTCATTATTAGTAAAAAATATTCATATTCTATGTGAGCCAATTTAAAACGGTAGCAATCAATCGTATAATTTTATATTTAATATTACATATCGCTCATTTACTAGAACAACGTCATAACTCAAAAAAAAAACTTTTTTGCTAGAAAACGAGTTTGAATTTGCACACAATTTAATGGAAAAATTAAATTTTATTTTCTTCTCAAAAGTTGAGCAAACAAGATATTTTTGTTGAAATTTTTGCACAATATGAAGAACGATGTGAGGATTAACTATGCAAAACTAACTCGTGTACTTATGTATTTTCATTTAAATTCTATAACATATACATATGTATGTATGTAGTATGTTGTAGATGTTAATTTATTTATACATACATACACATTAGGTTATATTCTTAACTAACTTACCCTCATACCTAAATAAGAGCGGCAAGCGCCGCGTACCCTGCTGCTAGGGTACGTATTTTCAGTACAATCAAATAATATTTTCACATTTAAATGTACTGAAAATGCGTACCCTGCTGCTAACGCAACGCTTGACGCTCTTATTTAGGTATGAGGGTTACTCACCAAGTATTGAACCAGCAAACTTCTACCTGATAGACAAGCACTTTACCCAATATGCTAAAAGGCAGCCTGAATAACCATTGAAATTATTGTGCAAACATTCTTATACAAAAATGAAAAAGATCATGAAAAAATGTTCTCTATGTTTATTTATAGATATGAAATAACAAGACACCTCATAAAATCAAGAAGATTTCCTTATTAAAAAAAATCAATAAGATGCTTTACACATATTCATATAGGAACCTACTAAAATCAAGAAGAAACCCTTACTAAAAAAAACAATAACGCAACCTAATAAAATCAAGAAGAAAACCTTTTTAAAAAAATCAAAAAGGCAGAAATCCTTATAGTTTACGATTTATAAGAAAACCTAACAGAATCAAGAAGTTTTTCTCTATGGATTGTTTTTCTTTTGTGCCAAAAATAACAGAAATTGAGTAAAAAAAGTTGTGAATAATAACATTTCTTCTTGATTTTATGTGGTTTTCTTCTTGATAAAATTAATAAGATTTACCACATAAAAACAATAAGGCATCTCTACGAAAAAATCTTCGCTTCTTTCTGCTGGGATACCCCTTAGCCTAAAAACGTTTCATAGAGAAAATCTTCTTGATTCTATGAGGCAGTTTTTTCTCTGTGTGACGTTATTTGAGTAAATGAGCGATAGATAAGTATAGCAAAAAATATACGCGATATGCTTAAGATTTGTATTGACCAATACAATACAATACAATAATTTACAACTTCGATTTCCTGGCAGCTAGCGCGTTTTCTTGCAAAAACGGCTTTAAATATAAATCAAAAAATTTCGGTACGGGCTTCTGATTCAAAGGATGCTTAAGGGCAATCTCAAACAAGCGCTCATAAACGTTGCCATCAAACGAACCCAAGGCAGAATTAAGAATACGGTCATGAAAATCGAAACCGTCAACAATAGCTACAGCATCGGGTCTCAATTTGCTCAAAGCTACTTCTAAGCGCTGCTGAAGAGCATCCACTTGATCACCATTTACGGAAGTGAACTATGAAAAAAAGCAGAGCATATGTTAGCAAAATATGTACAAAGAAGGAAAAATGTATGCCACTTACTCTTAAGATATCACCCAAATGGCGAAAAAACGTCTGTAGTAAATGTAATTCCAAAAGATTTTCCAAAACTTTTTGAAACTCTGGAGAGCGTAAATCCTTTTCTTTACCATGCACGACTTCTTCATAAAAGCTACTGGCCACAAAAGCACGACCGTGCAATTCAGCGGCTTTGGTCAATTGCAAACCATTATTATTTAAAGCAACGGCTCGACTGAGACCCTGTTGCAAACATGCCATATAATTTTTATGGGCAATGCGTGTGGCTCTGTGGTAAATATAAGGTAAAGTAAATTAAAGAAATGTAAGGAAAACTTGACACACTCACCCCACACAGGCAAACTGAATGGCCTTAATTAAACATTGCCAGCTACCAAGCCAATTAGGCAAGCTCTTCGAATTGGCGTATTCCGTTAAATACAGTAACGTGGGCATTAAAGCATTGCCAGCCAAGGCATCAGACCAAGCTTTAATTAAAATCTTGCCTACTTCCAAGTACAGCACTGAATTTTCTCCTTCGTAGGTACAAGAACCAGCAGCTATAGTGCCTAAATTACCCATATTAGCAGCAGTCAAGTAGCCATGACCACCACAACTTTGGCGCAAGCGTTCAATGCCGAAAGTAGTATCGTAAGAACTAGAAACTTTGAGAATACAAGCTATAGCATGTAATTCGGACAAACGAGAGAAATCTTGACTCGCTACATCCTGTAAAGTTTGCTGATAGAGGCGCATCAAATTGTCTGATGCCAAACGATAGGCTATCGCTGAAGTGATTTCGGGCAAAACTTTCATTTTCTGGGTTAAATGTTCCAAAATTTTTGGTTCTGGTTCGCTAAAATACATAAAGACATACATACATATATACTCGTATGTACATACATACACACATTTCGATAGCTTAATATAAGAAAGGCGTAGCTCGAATTTTCGATATTTTATAGCGGAAGGAAAAAATTTAACAAAAATAAAAAAAAAGTTTAATTGCATTATCTTTTATTTTTAACTGCAAAGCATTTACTTCTTTCATGAAGATGTAATTATACGTTGGCTACCAGATAACCTTAAAAGTGCCATTTCGAAAATATTGAGTTACTAATTTTTTATATTAAAGCATCGATATAGAGCAATGTTAAAATATTAAGAAAAAAAATTGGGGAAACTTACTTTTCCTCAATAGGGCTCTGGCGTCTTACCACCGAATAACGCGTAGCAATTGTCGCTGCTGTGGCTAATAAGAGGGAATTCGTTAAACCTATAGTACAGCGCACATAGACCATTGGTAAATACGACAACTTTGAAACGGGACTTTTTATAAATGTGCCATCTGATAAGACCTGCTGATTTTTCATCAACATATTTAGTCTTGGAATACGTACATTTTTTAAACCCAAAAATCCATTGTTCATTCCATTGAAATGGATCTTCTTACCAATCTCACCGATATGAATGCCTGGCAAGGGCATATGTGTATTTTCATCACGAACTTGCAGCAAAAACATTTGAATGCCCATATTAACGCCATCAATGTATAATTGAGCCACGACAATGCAATAATTACAGCAATGGCCCACTTAATAAGCAATTTTAATGAGACTTTAAAGAAGTTTTTTTTCCTAAGACTACGAATTATTGAAAGAACTACTTACATCCTCCTGGCCACCATTTGTATGCAGTTAAAGTTGGTGTATTCAATATAAACTCTTGGCTCTGGCGATCATAGTCCGCTCGGGTCTCTAAACCACGCAGATACGTACCATGGCCCAATTCCGTTTGAGCGTAAGTGCCAAGTATTTCACAATTCTCAGCACGTTTACCAAACATTTCAAATTGTTCTGGAGTACCTTGACCTTTTAAAGTACGAGTGAACATCACACTGTGAACAAAAAAAGGATTTCCAGCCGGCGCCATTGCAGAGCCCACGAGAGCGGCTATTAAGTTACTAGACATGCAAAACAGATGACGAAGTTGTAAAAATTTTGGACTGGATTGAGGTTGCACTTACGGGAATATTTCATGGCCACCTGGATTAAAACGATTTTGCAAATCACGAAATTTTCTGAGGGCTTCAATGGCATACTTAACGCTAATATTGGCCATTTCTTCATATGATGCAATTTCGATATCGAATGTATCCTCTAAATTGTCCAAAAGTTCTGCCTCTAAAAAAGATTCGTATTACTTAGTATCTGACCATATTTATTAACATACATACATAGTATGTTGAGTACACATCTGGCATTTCTTGTGTTGTCATTTTGTGGTGTCATTTTCAAAATGTGTGCAACGCCGTTCACATTATGTTTTTTATGTGAAAAACAATGCCGCACAATGAAAAATATTGGAAATGACAAACGTTGCCACTAGTACACACTATTGAAATGTCACAAAATGCCATAATGTGTACTCGGCAATACAAACTTGGGAAGAAAAGACTGGTAAGGAAAGTTTTTGTAATTTTCAAATTTAAATAAATGGAATTATCTGCCTAATTACGAAAGTTCTACATACATTCGACTACGACTTTTTTCAATGGCTCGATTACACAGTTCAACAGCAAAAAAAAAAGGCTTGAATAAGCACTAAAATAGATTTGATGCATCATGGCTACCTAAATATAAAAATGGTACACATTTTAAATTCTATGGATAATTTTTTTTTTTAATAATTTTTAAGTAAAATTGTCAATATTTTGAGACATGTCTCCACTTATGTTGTCATAACTCAAAAACAACTAGTACGATTTTGATAAACTAAATTAAAAAAAAATTACTATTTTGTTCCGTTTCGTCAATCGGCTCAGTAGTTTCGGAGTTATAATAAAAAATTGTGGCCAAAAATATATTTTTTACGTAAAAATAGCATTTTTTTTTTGTTCTTAAAAAAAACATGAAAATTCGAAAACGGCAAAAAAATTTCAAATTTATTACTTTGTCTCAAAGCCACATGTAATAGAAACAAAATTAGATATCGATCATAAAAATTTATTGCTTCTTTTCGAATTTATTCACAATTCAGTGAATTCACTCATTTTCACAATATTTTAGTTTTTTTTTGGTTGATATACTTAAAATTTATTGATTAAATTTTTAAAACATTTTCTTCATACTATGTAAAAATTTTCATAACGAAAATGCATTACATAGTAGCATTCGTAAAAAAAAACATTTTTAAAAGAATGAAGCTTTCTTCTATCTCGTCCTTCGCCACATGTCTTCTCGGTCACTATCCCTTCCCTAAAGAAGGTAACGCCTAGTAATAGTGGCAGGCCTTCATTGCCTGAGTGTTACTTCTCTTTTATAAATAAATTTAGTAAAGTGCGACTTTGACTCGCGCACGAAGGAATCCGTACGGGTACTAGATATGTAATAATTACTACACTCAGGGAAAAGCTGCAACTTGAAAATAAGAACGCGTGCATCACATTAATTCAATAATTTTCAATATAATAGAAAATGTATATTGGGGTACTTAAAAATAAATAAAATTAATACATTCAATTAATATTTTTCCATATTGAAATAAGAAATTTCAACATGACTAGACTTTCGTTAATGTTTCTTATTAATTCAGTATGGTTTTTATTGATTTTAAGATGTTTTTCTCTGGGTGTATATAATATATAGTTTTGGCATTTTTTTTTCGTTTTTAGGTTTTTTCAATTTAAAGCGTTTTTAATATGTGACGCGCAAAATAGAAAGGGACCTAAGGGTAAAAACCGGTTTTGTTGAGGAGAGCAATTTTAAAGACTAACCCCCTGTTTGTGTAAGACGTTTGAGTTAAAAATCTTGGCGTTTCTGTAATAGATTAAAGAAATGTTGTACAAGTTTCCTTTAATCTATTACAAAAATGCCAAGATTTCTAACTCAAACGTCTTACACAAACAGGGGGTTAAATACGTGTATCTTTGGTGTACCATCACTGAGCGTGTTGGTATTGGTCTCATTTGAAAGCGACACATATTGGTCGACCTTGAAAACGCGCGTAGGTCGTCCCTACCTCTTGTTTTGTGTAGTTGGTTTTTACTGTTTTCTACCTAGCGCGCTGTTTCCATGAGCTTGAAATCAATTTTGCTCGCGTTTTTTTCGAATCCAGGTTTATTTTCTGAAATTATTAATTGTGAATTATAATAAATACTCATTTATAATTCTTTTAAATCGTGAATATCACTCTGTTAGTACGAAATTTTTTTCACATAACCTTAGAATCGTCGACTTCAATTTCATAAAACGCGCATATCTCTGGGAGGGAACACTTTTGGGGCATGGGATCGATCTCATTCGATGTTCAGATGTTGTCCACATCAAAGAAAGCAGAAGTGAAAATTTATTCTTTTTACCCTTAGGTGCCTTTCTCTATGCGCTGTCACATATGACGTTTTGAAATTTTGAAGTTTTTGACGTTTTTCGGTTTTGGCGATTTTTTTAGTTTTGGCGTTTAATTTTCATTTTGGTGATTTTTTTTCGATTTGGCGATTTTTTTTAATTATGGCGATTTATCCGGTTTTTGGCGATTTATTTCAGTTTTATAATTTTTTTTTTAATTTGGCGATTTTTTTCGGTTTTTGGCCATTTTTTAGGGTTCCGTACACCAAAGGTGAAATGGAACCCTATTGTTTTCGCTACGCTGTCCGTCTGTCCGTCTGGCCGTCTGTCCGTCTGCCCGTCCGTCCGTCTGTCCGTCACAGGGTATTTTCTCGAGAACCGTAAGAGCTACGGACCTGAAATTTGGACACAGTGTGTAGACCCTTGGCCGCTACAACAACAAATACATGAGAGTTGTAAGTTAAAGGGTGTGCCAAAACGAGCAACGAAAAATGGTAAAATCCCATGTAATATACATACAATTGTATGTATATGCACTTGAAATTTGTAAAGTTAGTGTATTTTTATACACACTACAACAATTAACACTAAAATTTAAAAAATTTTAATTAAAGGGTGTACCATCAGTTAATGTAATTTCGACTATGTAATTTTGATAACTTGCTGTATCTTGGAAACGGTAAGAGCAAACTTCTTGAAATTTTCAAAACCGGTAAAACAAAAAAATCTCAAAATTATAAAATCGCCAAACCGAAAAAAAATCGCCAAAATCCAAAAAAAAAATCGCCAAAACGAAAAAAAGCACCAAATTAAAAAAAAAATCTAAATCGAAAAGAAATCGCAAAAAATCGGAAAAATCACCAAAATGAAAAAATCGCCAAAATGAAAAAAAATCGCCAAAATGAAAAAATCGCCAAAATTAAAAAAATCGCCAAAATGAAAAAAAATTCCCAAAATTAAAAAAAATCGCCAAAATTAAAAAAATCTCCAAAATTAAAAAAATCGCCAAAATTAAAAAAAAAATCGCCAAAATTTAAAAAATCGCCAAAACGAGAAAAAAGTGAAAAATAATCAAAAAAAATTATTTCAGCTGAAAAACGTAAAAAACACTGTATTAAAAAAGTGCTCAAAGCCCAACGTACGGAACCCTTCGTGCGTGAGTCAAAGTCGCACTTTACTGAATTTATTTCGGTTTGGCCATTATATAATTTTAGGATTTTTTAGTTTTACCGTTTTTGAAAATTTCAAGAGTTTGCATTTTACGGTTTCCAAGACACAAAAAGTTGTGAAAATTACATAGTCAAAATTACATTAACTGATAGAAGACCCTTTAATTTAGATTATTTTAAATTTTAGTGTTACTTGTTGTTGTTTCAAGTGTCTACATACATACAATTGTACATTTGATTTTAAAATTTTTCGTTGCTCGTCTGGGAACACCCTTTAACTTTTAACTCTCATGTATTTGTTGTTGTAGCGGTCAAAGCGCTACATACTGTGTCCAAATTTCAGAACCGTAGCTATTACGATTCTCGAGAAAATAGCCTGTGAAAGACAGACAGACGGACAGTTTAGCGAAAACAATAGGGTTCCTTTTCACCTTTGGTGTACGGTATAATTTTTTTTATTTTATGTAAAAGACTTGTTCATGCCTCTCTTGCAACAAAGGAGCGATATGCATAAATAAGTATATTTCTTAATTAATTATCGTTATGAATAATATTTTTAAATTTGTTATTGAAATAATTATTATTCTTGTCTAATGAAATTTTTTTTATTGTTTATGCTTTAAGCTTTTTTGGGCACATGGCATTCACGAAATGGCAGATGTAAACTCAGCCTAATACATAATATGAATGTCGTTTTTTTGCAATTTTTTTTAATTACTCGAATATATTTTCTTTTCAATTAATTTATGTTCGAATTTATTTTTGTTTCATTGGGCCATATCACAGAGTTCAATTCCGATTCCGGAATAAACGTCAAAATGTCAAGCCCTAGCCGGAGCATACCCCAGCATACCACCGCCTCCCACAGTCTGGACACACCTGACAAATTTTCGTATTTTAGTTTTCTTTGGTAGACACCATCTCCAACAAAAATGGGCTGGATTGAATTCCGATTCCGAACGGAATTGAACTCTGTGACATGGCCGATTGTTTGCTTTTTGATTAAGTTTGAGCTTTTATTACATAAAAGACTTAAAAAATGTTAATACGTTGAATCAAAACAATTCACTCCATTTGCACCGGAAAATATGTAAATACGTATGTAAGTATGCATATAAAGCTGAAATTTGCATCAACTGACACCAAACACAGTGGGCCAAACACAAGAACGCCTTTGCCTTTGCAAATTGTTTCATTATGTTTATGTTTGTCAGAATATTTACAATTAACCTTGGTGTTAAAAATTATCACATGTAATTTGGCTTCCTAGCCTAAGGAAATTTTTTATTCTTGTTCGTTCGAATATTCGAACAAAAATTAAAAATTATTACTTAATGCTTGGAACACAACTGGGACGAACGACGAATTTTTCGGTGCGAACTTTCGTCATAATAAATAAAACACATGTGTGCATATCCCTCATACCTAAATAAGAGCGGCAAGCGTCGCGTTAGCAGCAGGGTACGTATTTATAGTACAATCAAGTAATATTTTCACATTTAAATGTTACTAACGCGACGCTTGCCGCTCTTATTTAGGTATGAAGGTATGAAAATGAACACAACACCGCCGTACAACGAAATTCGTCGTGCGTGACGAATTCTGAGATAGATTTATTTCTAATTTGTACGCCGACGAACGACGAAAAAACAATTTTCTCTCTCTCACTCTCTGTCTTTGTGCACACAACAACAACTTTATCAAATATAAGAGAGGAATTCGCTGCGTAAATTCGTCGTTGTTGTGCTTCACACGACGAATTTACGCAGCGAACTCTTATCGACGAATTCGTCGACGTGGACGAAATTCGGCGTTCGTCCCAATTGTGTTCCTAGCATTATTCGAACAAAAAAAAATCAACTATAAAACGCAAATAATTGACAATAGTTCGAAAACTTAAAATCGTTATCTATAAAACTAATTTCTTGTGTTATTACTTTCTTGCAGCAAAAGCTGGATACGTAGTATGTATGCTCATGTACACTGAAGTAATGCATACTTATACAATTTGGTCAAACTTTATCGTGAGCGATTCAATGTTTCACTCACGTGAGTGTGTATGAGAGTGAGCATACACTAACTAGTGGAATTCCCGCACGATTGTTGCGTGATTTTCATCTTTTACTAATTGTTGTTTACATTTTTAATATGTGTGTGCTTCTTAAGGCAGCAATATTGCTATTTTAAAACAAAAGTATTCATCCCATCTGCGTGATATACTGTACACAACACAATTATCAACAAAACTCTAAAGCAATAGAACAAAACACACATAAGCATACGTTTATTTCTCATTTTTCTATGAAATAAAAACACCGAGAGCATTCAGCAGCTATTAAAAAAAATTGTTTTTTGTTATCTACGAGTATATTTTTTTATAAATACAATTATCTCATTTAAATATTTTTACAGCAATACTTTTTATTGCAGTTTATAAAGAAAATACATATGTCCCGGCTCATACGTTTCAACTTTTGTTGCTCAACGCGTAATTCAGCTGTAAGAAAAAAAGAGATACTTGTATTTCCGTCTCCGTCTTTCTTACAGCTGAATTACGAGTTGAGCAACAAAAGTTGAAACGTGTGAACCGGGACTATGTTGAAAATAGAGTAGGATAATAATATTTCATTTGTCTTAAATATATTTAAAGCCGCTGAGCGAGAAATAAGAAAAAGTACATACATAATAAGGTGACACTTATATAAAATTAGCACATAGAAGGGAATTTTTTTCCGTGGAACAGCACTAGTATATTCTCAGTGTTAAACATTTTCTCTTTTTGGTGAGCACTGTTTGAAAATGAACCCTGTCGGAAACTAAGTTAACTTTAAACTAACTTTAAGCTAACTATTTCTCAACTAGTACTGACTGACATTTGACTTTTCAATGGAAACAACTAACTATTTTAACATTGCGATGTCCTATGCGGTAGTCAATTGTCTCACTCTGCATTACTTTTCAAATAACTTCAAGTTGATTTTATTTAAGTCAGTAAATTTACAAAAAAAAAATTGCTGGGGTTCGAACTATGTATCATCACCAGCGTTGCCCTTTTTACCTTTTTTCGTGCCAATGACACTTTTATGACCCTTTTTTTAATTTGTACGTTAGTATAATTTTAACAAAATGTATGCCGTAGGGCAATCATATGCTCAAAAATTGGACGAAGCACAGCCTAGCATATCAGGTATTGGAAAAAGAGCTGTTCGTCCAGTTGGGGATATCCGGTTCGATGGTGTCGATTATTTTACTGTTTTGGTATATAGAAAAGCCAATAAATGGTGAAAATATTGCAAAAAATCTGACACTCATATCCCTGATTTCAAATGCAAATTATTTCTGGGAATATCACAATTAAAAAAAAATATATGCATTTTAACTTAGTTTCATCTTTGATCTTAATAAAACTTTTTATAAATAAAATTTAAATGTGATTTTTCATTACTTGCAAACCAGCAAGACCGTATACAGACTGTCTTCACTATTCTGTACCTGGCGTTCGTTCCTAATGTTTTTTTCTCGCCTGTAAATTAAAACTTACGAATCTTTTGACTATATCCAATTTAAAAAAAATATTAGCTTCATCCGATCATTTTTACGATCTGGCCGGTTAGAGTGTTAACATTGATTTATAATTAAAGAAGGTTAAGTAATTTTATTTTAGTCTAATGTATTTAATTAATTGTTAAAGTTCGTGAACGTTTTTTGTTTAATTGAAATAAATGTTTTTTTTTTGTGTTCACAAAAAACTTGACCTTGATATTAAACACGTCTGCAGGATCATTATTATTTCAAATCGATTCTATTTACAGAACAGGGCCGCATATTAGTGAAATTTTGTTTGAGTAACACCGACGATGCTTAAAACAAAATCAAAAGTTTTTTTCCATACACCTGTGTGCAACAAAGACATAAGTTATGTCACATAACAAGAAATTCTATTTAGAGCAGTAGGTTATATACATATGTATAGAACTGTAAAATTATTATGCATGTGCGGCGAAAAAAATTTTTAAATCGTATCATCGAATCGAACAAAAAAATGGTGACCGGTAAAAAAGTGAACATGGCATAAGTACCAACTTTAAAACTGCATAGCTCCTCCCCTGAACAAGTTGGAGAGCTACGTTTTAAAACATAAACGGAAATATTCCTCTGCTATGCCCATGCTATTTCGACAGGACCAACCAACTAGAAATGGCAGATTTATTTTCAAAATATTTTGCTTTTGCCTCACTGTGTGAACACGCCCAGAAATATGGAATACGCACTCATTAGTTATTTCACCAGTTTATTCGCAAGTCTCGTGAGCGTTTCCTGACTGTAATTAACTTTTTTCCATTCACGTTAGAGGACATGAATGTCAGCTAAAAAAATATGTCGCCAATGAGCGTGCATGAGTAATTTTGTTTTCGTCATGAGCGTGCATGGTCGCGAGTAAAACCATCTCTACTTTAAATGCTTTCTAGTTGTCTTCTTTCTATACAAGAGATCAAAAGGCCCTATTATGAGTTGCATTCGATTTTCGATCTTCGCTGGGTATCGAACATGGAAAATCGAATGTTAAATTCATATTATGAGCATCGAAAATTTCGTTGAGCAACGAATTTTCTATCGAACAGAATTTAGCTTTCGATGAATTTTTTAATAACACAGGATTTAGACGATGAAATTTATGACGTCTATTTTTCTTGATTCCCTTTTGAAGTTGCTACCAAAAATTATTTCCGTTCATACGATGATTATTTTTACATGTCTAATTTTTTTTATTGATTTTGATTTTTATTGCTTATACATACATTTACATACCCTGTCGGAGAATGTGTGCTTGACTACAAAAATAATTAATTTAATATTATTATCTTAGACTGACTAAAAGCTAACTGCAATGTCATCCAGAACAAACCCAAAACTAATTCTAAAGTTGAGTACGTAATAAAATTTGATGAGAGCCAACAAATTTATTTTTAGCTACCTTGAAACTCATTTCAGTTTTATATTAACATTTTGCTGTTGTTATTTTAGATGGTACCTTAGCCGAGTGATAGCGCGTTGAGTAACGTGTGATGATACATGTTCGAACCCGGGAAAAAATTTTTTAATTTACAGACTACCAGGTGATTTAAAAAGGTCAACTTTAAGTTAGTTGAAAGTAGTGCAGAGTGAGAAAATTGACTACCGCCTAGGACATCGCAATGTTAAAATAGTCAGTTGATTACATTGAAAGTAATCCAAGTGTCAGTCAGTACTATTTGTGAAATAGTTTGTTTAAAGTTAACCGAATTTCCGACAGGGTACTTTATTAATAAAATTTTCCTTCGAAGAACACACCAATATGAGAATATTAATAATAAAACGTAACAACAGGAACACAAATTTGTGTAAAGAAAAATATAAAAAAAAAACCATAGAAAACAGAAATCGAGTTATTTTTTCTACCCCTCTTTCTTCTCTACCCCGTTCGCTATCAAACCAAAAATGACGTCGAAAAATAGACTTCATAAAAGTCTTCGTGTGAATTAGGTGTAAGAAATTTTGTTTAAAAATCTAAATGTTAAACAAGTTTTATTTTTAGGTACACAAACAAGAATTATAATCTATTTTTGTCAATTTTATTTACAATAACGAGATTCTTTGTCGAATGCTCGTCATAATACCAAATGACAATTCGTTCGATCAGTACTTTCGACTACAGTCGAAGATCGAAAGTTGCTCATAATAGGGGCCAAAGTTTAAGTTAAAAACCGCATATGCAGGAAATTCACAATGAATAATACCATTAACTTAAAAAGAATTTAAATAAAAAACATTAATTAAAACATTGGAAAAATATATAATAATACATATTATTGCGGTACCAAATTAGAATTCTACTCGATGACAAAGTCATTTGCGGATGAAAGTTTATATTGTTACATAAAATCTGAAAGGCTTGTGGCCTTTTGGCTTCTAGATGACAATAATTCGAAATGTTTATAATGTAATAAATTGTATCTGCTGGTTTTGAAAATAGTGAAATTTATGATACAGTGTGACAAGATTTCATCTACTGCAGTCTGACTGTCCACAAAATATATCTCATAGCGAATGGAAATTTCCTTGCTGCAAATTCAAGCCAACCTCTTGTGCTTCCATTGTTGTATTTTCCAAGCCTTTGCCATATTACAAACAGCCCTGAAATTTAACATGTTTAATCTGTATTTTTACAGAGAAAAAACTGCCTCATAGAATCAAGAAGATTTTCTTTATGAACCGTTTTTAGGCTAAGCAGAAAGAAGCGAAGATTTTTTCATAGAGATTCCTTATTGTTTTTATGTGGTAAATCTTATTAATTTTATCAAGAAGAAAACCACATAAAATCAAGATGAAATCTTACTGTTCACAACTTTTTTTACTTAATTTCCGTTATTTTTTGCACCAAAAAAAATCCATAGAGAAAAACTTCTCTTATTCTATTACGTTTTCTTATAAATTCTAAACAATAGGGATTTCTTATTGATTTTTTTTAAAGGTTTTCTTCTTGATTTTATTAGGTTGCTTTATTGATTTTTTCAATAAGGTTTTCTTCTTGATTTTAGTAGGTTCCTATATGAGTATGTGTAAAACATCTTATTGATTTTTTTAATAAGGAAATCTTCTTGATGTTATGAGGTGTCTTGTTATTACATATCTATAAATAGACATAGAGACAGTTTTGTTCATGATCTTTTTAATTTTTGTTTAAGAATGTTTGCACAATAATTTTAATGGTTATTCAGGCTGCTTGTTAGCATATTGGGTAGAGTGATTGTCTATCAGGTAGAAGTTTGCTGGTTCAATACTTGGTGAGTAAGTTAGTTAAGAATATAACCTAATGTGTATGTATGTATGTATGTATGTAAGTATGTATGTATAGATAAATAACATCTACAACATACTACATACATATGGATATGGTATAGAATTTAAATGAAAATACATAAGTACAGAGAATAAAGACGCAATTTTTTTTATTGAAAAAATCAATAAGATATCGTCATAAAAACTACAAGATTTCTTCTTGATTTTTTTCAAAAAGGTTTTCGCTATGAAATTAATAAGATTTCTTATTAATTTTGTTCTATTTTATGAGGTATTTAGTAGGCACTGTTTTCTCTGTGTTGCAATTCTGGGGGGTTATTATATAATTCGATTCGAAACGAAAACTGTTCGAACTTTTATGTTATTAACATTGTAATTCGAACACATTCCCGTTCGATTCGGATTACATAATAACCCCCCGTGTTCTACTGATCACACAGTGATGTCCATTACATCAGCTCTACGTTCATTAAGCACGTTGACTTTTAACAAATTAATTGGTTTTCTCTCTATAAGAAACCGGGGATACACCACACGTATTGTGTGATTAGGCTCTATATGTGTTTAATATTAAACTAGCTTTTTATAGAGTTTACTAAGAGAAATATTCTTAAAAGCCTTCAATTTCCAACAAGAATTTAAATCTTTTTAGAAAATTCAATTTAGGAAGTGGCCTAACACCACTGCACTATGGTCCAGACGATAACTTTCTTTGGCCAAAACTACGAGTATTAACCATAGTGTCATGATAAGAATTTTTAATTTTTAAAAAAATACACGAAACACACTCAGTGTAATGAGTGTACCTATGATGTACCTCTTTATTATCACCATGGTCAACTTACCAATTAATCTTCTCATTTCCAAATTTTCCCGACCGCCGTAAAACCAAACAGCAAACTCTTCAGAACTAAAACTGGCAGATTTCCGTTCGATATCAATATCCGGATTAATAGTTTTATAATTTTTGTTCATTTTCTTGTTTTTTTTCTATTAATTTTTCAAAAATATTTCACTATTTGCGTGAGTGTTGTGAACGTTTTGCAACAAAATTTTTAATATTTTTACACAAGTCTCGCACACGCACTTAAAATCAGCACATTTTTAGTCGAGCTCTTGTTTGCTACTAAAAAAATTTAATCACAAATTCAAGCATTAAAAGAAGTTGAATACTTAAGCTGAAAGTTCATAACATTCGTTCTATGCATTTTTGCATTTTATGCAAGTAACAGAGCAAAATGTATAGAATTCTACTTTTGTATGCGTCTCATGCATCATGAATAAAGGTCAACTCGTGCCATAACCACCAAAAAAAAAAAAAGATCACGCAACATAATTCACAAACTTAATTTTTTGACCAAAACCGATTATTTGCTATCATAAATAATATATGTTCAAAAAAAAAACGAAGTCAAAAAATGTGTCTGTTAAGCTTTTTTGGCGGTTATGGCTCGAACTTGTTACCCAAGTATGTATGACAAATTATATTCTATAAAAATGTTTCTGTGGTGGATTACGATTTGCTCTTTTTAGGGTTCCGTACACCAAAGGCGAAAAGGACCCTATTGTTTTCGCTACGATGTCCGTCTGTATGTCTGTCCCAGGCTATTTTCTCAAGAACCGTAAGAGCTACGGACCTGAAGTTTTCACAGATTTTGACCGCTACAACAGCAAATATATGATAGTTAAAAAATAAAGGGTGTTCTAAAGCGAGCAACGGAACATGTTGAAATACTAATTTAATATACAGACAATTATATATAGACACTTGAAATTTTCAAAGTTATTTTTATGCAAAGTACACGAAGTTAATACTGAAATTTAAAAATTCTGTCAATTAATGTAATTTTGCGTTGTTTTGGAAACTACTCGGGTGGTTACTGGTTTGCCGCACAGTATATTAAAAATACGTTAATACTGCGGCAAACCAATAACCACTCGAGGAACTTGCTGTATCTTGGAAAGCGTAAGAGGCAAACTCTTAAAATTTTCAAAAACGTTAAAACTAAAAACTCCCAAATAAAAAAAAAACGCCAACCAAAAAAAATTCCAAATAATAAAAAAAATTGCCATATTGAAAAAAATGCGCCTAAGCTAAAAAACGCTAAAAATAAAAAACAATTGAAAGAATCCCCAAAAACCGAAAATAATCATCAAAAGGAAGAAAAGCGTCACAAATAAAAACTAAAAAAAAAAACAAAATAAAAAAATATTGAAATGTCTACATCAGTAGTAAGATTCAGTAAGATTTTGAGAGCCGAAAATCGTTATATTTATCGACATGTTTATTCGTTTGCTGTAACGATAATGCGATTCCGTAATCTCTTTTTTACGATAGTGTACATCTGTGTTCTACTCGCCATTGATTGATTTTTCATGTGGCTTCCCTGCACAAAAAATGACAAAATAAGCGAAAAGCACAAAGAAGAATTAAAGAAAAACTAAACGAATTCGACCTTGTTATATTACTATTTTTACTTCATCCGACAGCGAATATCGCTAAAATATGTTACTGAATAGCAAAGTCGATAAATTTTCAGTATATTTATTATAGCGATACTATTATCGTAATTAAAGTTACTGAATCCAGGTTCAGGTAAGATATAGGCTGAAGTTCGTATAGTATTACATAAGTGTGTCCGTACCAGAGATCTGCATGATTACGGATCAAACGGCATAATTTTGCATTTTCTAAAATGAGTATTGAGCTAGCACTTACCATTAAAAAAATTTAAGATTCTATTGCATGATTCATATCAATGAGACTGATGTTAATAAATGCATGGCACAGCTTGCAATTTCTATTCATTCATATGATTCACTAAAGCAATGAATCAGTATGATTGTCCGTACGGAACCCTTCGTGTTCAAGTAAAAGTCGCACTTTACTGCACTATTTGTCATACTAAAGTACGGTAAAATCAATTTTTAACACAATTCTTTCATAAACAAGATTTTTATTCTAGTTATATACTGAGTGTCATCTCTATTGTGTTTATTATTTTTTAAGCAAGAGCAATGGAGGAGAAGCTTATTGAAGACTTAATAAAATCGAAATTCGTGTTCTTTCAGAGCTTTTCGTAGTCCCTTGTATCACAAAACATTACATATCGTTACCTAAAATCCAAAAGGCCGTAAGTACACTTTTAACTTTTTTACAGGAGAAGCAAAAATATATAAATTTAAGACTATTTATCTGTTAGGTGCCAAATTAAATAATGAATAAAATCGGTATTTTTAACATATGTGTACATATGTGAGTAAAATTTTAAGGAAAGATGTATTTTGGTTAATCACTTCATAATCAATAAAAAAGTATATTTTGAATTTTTTTAGTTGTTACGGCCTTTTGGAATTTAGTTGACACACACTCCCAATTTCACTTTCCATTTTTGCCAAAATGTTTTCTGTTTCGTAAAAATATTTACACTACAGCTGATCAAAACAAACAAAAAATGTCGCATAGAACGCATTGCATGTAACATGATTTAGTAACGCCTAGAATGCACAAAAATGCATATCCAAATATGCATAGAACGATTTGTATGAGGTTTCAGCTTTACTTTTCAAGTTTCTGAACTTGAAAAAAAACAACATATTAAACCTTATACTCCATACCAGTGATCGGCAATGAATCGTTCTTTCGCTATTCATACTGACTCATGATACAATAATACAGGTAGCCGCGAATCTACAACAAATGTACAACAAGTAAGACAACAGTGATTTTTATTGCTGTTTTGTGATTGAGAAGAGAGACAACCAAGAGAAAACAATATACATGTACTTGCGTTTTCTATTGGCTTTGCAAAGCATGTTTGTATTAGTACAGTTTTAATAGGCACTGTGCGCATGTGTTGGTAAAACATAAGTCCCATTTGGCAGATCACATCACGAAACAAGCAAAACAGCTGGCGCTTCGCGGTTACCTGTATTATTGTATCATGTACTGACTGATGAAATTTTAAATATAAGTGAGTAGACGTCATTTAAACTCAACTACTCTGATGTACGCGTACTCACGATGACATTGATTTATAAGTATAGGTTGAAATAAATATGAATGCGACGTCGACATCATAGTCATACCACACTCACACTCATAAATCACCTCAATTTGATTTATAATTTCAGGAAAATAATTATACTACTCATATTGATTCAGATCACTCAACTCATGCATGTATGTTTATTTAAAAGTTTGGTCGTTAAACAGTTTGCAAGTAGTATAAAATAGTATTAAATAGGGTTGTTTTTCAATTCCTGAAAAAAAAAAACAAAACAAAAAACAAAACAAAAAAAAACAACAGAGAAACGCATAACCTCATAATGAGAAATTTAATGTTCGTATGCGAAGTTCGCATTGTGAATCATACTTATTTTGCATGAGTTAAGGAATTCGATGGGCACTTCAAACTTTCGAGTGAAGAACATTGCAATAAGTATGAGTGCGCATAAGTACAAGAAATTATAACTCATGATTCAACTCTACTCACTTTTTCACTACTCATTGCTGTTCTCTGCTCCATACAGACTATTCCATATTCAGCATATTAGCATTTATTTTTTTTCTTTCATTTAACTACTTGAAATGACCAGTATGGTGCAGTTTTTACTGTAAAAACTTCAGCTGTTGCGTATTAATCGCCCTTATCAAATCAAACTTTCAGCAAACTAAAAATTTTAAGTTTTAGAGTCTGAACACAATGTAACGATAATTTATTGCGGTGCGGTTTTTCATACGATTTTGAAGTAAAAAACCGCAGTGCGGAACGGTATAAAATTAAAATCTATTTTATTTTCTCTGCGGACTTTCTTATTCTCTCAATTTTTAACACCCTTTCTCTTTCTGATGTTGCCATAGTTTTTGAATAATTGGCGGTGTTCACAGCAATGTTGTAACAAAAAACATGATTTTTTTTTTTGTCATAAAATGTAAAAGTTGAAAAAATATATCAAATATATCTGGAAATCTATAAAATGTTAATAATTTTTTGTTTTTAGTTACTGCCATTACAAAATATTTAACACACAAAGTAATTTTTTTTATAAAAATGTATGTAAAAAAAAATTAATAAAAATTTAAACAAACAATGACAAGTAGCGCCGTAGCCGTCTTCCGTTGTATTGTGTTTATTTGTCTCTCCCGCAACGAGAAATCGCACCGCACCACAAACATTGTGTTTAGACTCTTATTTTCTCAGCGACCTTTCTTATTCTCTCAATTTTTGACTCTCTTTCTCTTTCTGATGTTGCCATAGTTTTTGAATAATTGGCGGTGTTCACAACATTATTATGAAAAAAAATGATTTTGAAGTTCAAAAACTTTTGTCATAAAATATAAAAGTTTAAGAAATATATGAAATATATGTATCTGCCAATTTATAAAATGTTAATAATTTCTTGTTTTTAGTTACTGCCATTACAAAATATTATATATGTATGTATATATACACATATGTATATATCTTCCCGTCGTTCCTATAAGGAGCATAGGTCCTCCATTACAAAATATTAAACAAATAGTAAATTTTTTAGAAAATTTTATAAAAATTTATCCACAAAAAAAATAAATAGAAATTTAAACAAACACTGACAAGTATTGCCGTAGCCGTCTTCCGTTGTATTATGTTTATTGTCTTCTCCCGCAACGAGAAATCGCACCGCACCGCAAACATTGTGTTTAGACTCTTAATTTGATATTCATTATTATGGATTTTATTTGTAATGAAATAAATATGTTTTTGTAGAAAAAAAATTTTTTGCATTTTTTTGATCTACTTTTATATGGAAAAATCTGGGGTTTTTCAGTTGATGTCCTCTTTTTTTTAATAAGAAGATAAGATCGCTAGCTTACACCATGTACACTACTGTGGTTCTTCGACAAACAAATAAAAAAAATGATTTATTACATTGCAATGTATTGTAGTAAATAGATAAGATAGATAAGAATATACTAATTCAAAGACTTCTTTACGACTCCACCAGAATTCACAGCATTTAAGAAAAAAGTTTTTTCACCATAACTGCTGTTTTTAAGCTTGCAAGAAAATAATTGTCAAAAAATATATTTTTAAAATAGGAGATAGAAACTTTGGGCCCAATTTTCTAAATCGCAACGCCAAGCGTTGACAAATTTTATATGGAAAAAATTTTAATTACAAAAACAAAATGCATAGAAAATTTGCCAACGCTAAGCGTTGCGTTTTACAAAATTAGGCCCTTTATTTTTTAATAGCTGTCTTATGCATGAAACGTGAATCCTCTGCAACACACCAGAGACATAACAGCAATCAAAACAGTGGGTTTCTCGGGGCGAATCGAGTCCAAAGAAGGCCAAGGTAGATTTGTCAGACAATAAAGTTATGGCGACCGTTACATGTTACAATTTAAAAATTTGGTTTTTTATATACATATTGACAAAAAGAATTTTTTATTTTTTCGCCTTTTTCAAATGTTGTTTCATGCAATTTTTGTTTGTCATTATTACAAAAATCTCTGAAGAAGCTGCCCAAAGTGGCAGTAAAATAGTGAATAGAAACTAAAATTAAACAATTAATTTTTTCTTCAAAATAGATCTAAAGTTCAATCGATAAAGTTAAAAACAAATATACGCATGATACTTAGAGTATTTATTCATCATACGCCCCCTATGCATTTGTGTGTATAAAATGGAATTGAAATGTATGTTTGAAAACATTAATCATACTCGTATAAATAGGCTGTAAAATTAGAAATAAATTCAGTAAAGTGCGACTTTGACTCGCGCACGAAGGGTTCCGTATGTTGGGCTTTGAGCATTTTTTTAATACAGTGTTTTTTACGTTTTTTCAGCTGAAATAATTTTTTTTGATTATTTTTCGCTTTTTTCTCGTTTTGGCGATTTTTTAAATTTTGTTCATTTTGGCGATTTTTTTCATTTTGGCGATTTTTTTTTTCATTTTGGCAATTTTTTTCATTTTGGCGATTTTTTTAATTTTGACGATTTTTTCATTTTGGCGATTTTTTTTCATTTTGGCGATTTTTTTTATTTTGGCGATTTTTCCGGTTTTCCGCGATTTATTTTCGATTTAGAAATTTTTTTTAATTTGGTGCTTTTTTTCGTTTTGGCGATTTTTTTTTTATTTTGGCGATTTTTTTTCGGTTTGGCGATTTTATAATTTTGAGATTTTTTTGTTTTACCGGTTTTGAAAATTTCAAGAAGTTTGCTCTTACGGTTTCCAAGATACAGCAAGTTATCAAAATTACATAGTCAAAATTACATTAACTGATGGTACACCCTCTAATTAAAATTTTTTAAATTTTAGTGTTAATTGTTGTAGTCTGTATAAAAATACACTAACTTTACAAATTTCAAGTGCATATACATACAATTGTATGTATATTACATGGGATTTTAACATTTTTCGTTGCTCGTTTTGGCACACCCTTTAATTTCCAACTCTCATGTATTTGTTGTTGTAGCGGCCAAGGGTCTACACACTGTGTCCAAATTTCAGGTCCGTAGCTCTTACGGTTCTCGAGAAAATACCCTGTGACGGACAGACGGACGGACGGACAGACGGACAGACGGACAGACGGCCAGACGGACAGACGGACAGCGTAGCGAAAACAATAGGGTTCCATTTTCACCTTTGGTGTACGGAACCCTAAAAATATGGGGGGCAATTATGAATAAAATTCATAAATAAACTAATAGCAAGTAATAGGGAAAACAAAAAATTCTAATTGGAAAAGGGAGAAATTTCTCGCGGAATTTTATTCATAATTGTCCTCTATATAATAACCTTGATAACATTTAAACTACTAATATTATTATTTCAAAAAGAAATTTCGTAAGATTTGCAAACAAAACTCGTTAATGATCGTAATCGCAATATGTAAAGTAATAAATGCATTTGTGATTAGCATATAGTTAGAAATGAGAATTATTAAATCGCTTTTTCCATCCCTGTCATGCAATAAATGGAACAACGTTGCCATTTTAGCGTTTTACCAATTCATATTTTTGGCATCACTGATACTGGAAGTGTGTGCAAATAAAATAATCCTGCATTTAATCATGTGTAATCGAATAAATACTCATAGCATTTTTATACTTACGTGTATGATTGTGGCTGATACAGTGTATAAATTTTGGTCATAGTCGTTTGAGCTGCGTAGTTTAGGTAATGTGTATGAACATAGTCGTAGATTCCTTTTAAACTACCTGAGTGCGTTTATGTAGGTGTATGGTTTTTATTTTTAGCTGTACGTATTTGTAGTTGTTTGACGGTCAATACTCAAAGAGTTCTTAAAACAATAGTTTTGTCATTCTCTGATGCAAATATCACACACATATGTATATTACAATCTGTATATCGCACCTTTACTGCACCTGCGGCTTTGGAACAATGGTACGGAACATGAATACGAATTTTTTTAACACAGTAAATGGTTTTTTTCAGTTTTTACTTTTACTCTTATTTTAATTTTACTCCTATTCGTAGTTAGTCAAAAATTAAGTAGTTATACGTATATGTACATAATTAATAAACATTGAAAAATAAACCTACAAACTTGATTTCATAAATGGTTTTAAATACTTCTCAAATGAATCTGGTACGGGCTTGTGATTTAAAGGACTCATTTTTGCTGATTCGAAAAGACGTTCATAAACATTGCCATCATAAGAACCTAACACCGAATTCAAAACGGCATCGGGAAAATCGAAACCATCGGTAAAAGCCACTACGTCAGGACGTAATTTTTTCAAAGCCAATTCCAAACGTTCTTGCAGACTTTGCAAGTCTTTTTCGGTAATATTAATGAAACGTAAGATGTCGTTCATGTACTTCAAGGCCGTTTGCACCAAAAATAATTCCAATAAGGTTTCTAAAAATGATTTAGCATTTTTTGAGAGATGAGCGGTCTTAGGACCAGTGATTTTCTGTAAAAATGTTGCAGCCACAAATTGGCGACCGTGTAACTGAAATTTGTTTAATTTAATTTTAATAAAAAGTTATGAAATGCTTTCAATAATTTACCTCAGCGGCCTGTGTTAGAAGTATGCCGCTGTTATTAAACGCTTCTGGCTGTGTTTGGCCGGACAGCATGTTGCGCGACAAACTTTCAAAAGCTAAACGGGTTTTGCTGCAAAATAAAAAGATAATATAAAAATGTATAACTTGAAAAATTAAAGTGAAACTATTACAGTACTCACTGTGCTGCAGTATATTGCAAAGCATTAACTATACAAAGCCACGAGTTATCCCATTTAGGGAACGTATTCATTTTTAAGCCCCATTTTAAGTACTCTACACTCAAAAGCAAATCTTTTCCTTCCATTAATTTCGCCCAAGATTTTATTAAAAATCTAGCTATTTGTAATAACAGCACAGTATTTTCCCCTTCATACGTATAAGCTGCCACAGCATTGCCATATATGTTTCCAAAATTGGCGGCTGTTAAATAGCCGTGGCCACCACAAGATAAACGCAAGCGCTCGATGCCCGCACAAGCATCGGTAGTACATAGAACTTTGAGAGCACATGACAAGGCATGCATTTCTGGTAAGCGGCCATAGTTGCCACTGTTTATTTCGGCTACAGTTTGATTATACAATTCCCACATATATTCGGCAGACATGTAATACGCCAAGCCATTTGTGATTTCCGGGAAAATTTTTAGCTGCTGTGTAACATGATCCATAATTTGGGGTTCGGGATCACTTAAATGAGAAGTTTTCATAATTTTTTAAAATCTATTAATAAAAAATTAACGGGTGTATACCAAAAAAATATAAATTATGTTTCAAGTGTGCTTTAGTCGAAATACGGCAGTAAGTCTGGAGACAAATTAAAGCATTCGATATGGAAAGAAATTTAAAAATATTTTAAATTAAACTCTACTGAAATAATTTGAAAGTTCATTCCATAACGAATGGAGCAATTGGTTTCACAGAAAAAACCAAGGTCCTAATTTTGAAAAACACAACGCTTAGCGTTCAAAAATTTTGCATGCGAAAATTATAATTTACAAAAACACAATATATATAAAATTTGTCAACGCAACGCTTAGTTACAAAATTAGGCCCTATTTTTCCACTTCAAACATAAAATTCTGTGAATCATATATTATTTCGTTCAATTCAGGTCCTACAAAGAAATTTGTAAATTCAAATGCAAAACTTATTTGAAAAATAATTCTACCAAAAATAATCCACGCAAAAATCTGATAGAAAATTAAAAAAAGAATTTTAACTCTGTTGGTTAAGAAGAAGTACGTTAAATATATACTAAACTAATTTTCAAAGGGCGTGTCTCCGCCCATTTTTTTAAATGCAGATTTGTGTACTTTTTCGAGCTCACTGTGTGTTCTACGTTTTGTAAAAATCGCTAAAGTAGAACCACTTACAATAAAAAATTAAATTTTAATGGGCGTGATTCCGCTTACTTTTTAAAATGCAGGATTGTGTGCTTCTTAGAGCTCAAGGTGTGTTACGTTTTGTAAAAATCGCTAAAGTAGAACCACTTAAAATAAAAAACTAAATTTTAATTTTTTTAAATGGAAAATTTTATTTATTTTAGAGCTCAAGGTGTTTAGCATGTTTTGCTAAAATCGGTTCAGTACAACTACGTGAAATATAAGAATAAATATTAATGGGCGTAACTCAGCCCATTTTTTCAACTTTAAAATTTTGTAATTACATGAACCAAATGTGTTTGCTAGGTTTCGCTGCAATCAAATAAGTAGAATGTCATAAAATCAAATAAAAATATTGTGGGCGTGTCGCCACAATTTCATGTATATAAAAAAAAATGAGTTAGGGCCTTTCTATATTAAAGTATTTCTATATTTAAATCTTTCTATATTTAATAAAAATAAATAAATATTTTTTTAACAAAAATATACCGGCCTTATTTATAAAAATTACTACTGCTTTATAAAGGGTTTTTAAAACAAATTTTCATTAAAAATGTTTTTATTAAGCCTTTATAAAGCCTTAATAATTTTTATAAATAAGGCTCTACATATTTAATAAAAAATGTTTACTTACTTGGGATTGATAGGACTCTGCCTCCTCACCGCTGCATAACGAGTAGCTATAGTGACAGCCTCCAAAAGATAAGAAGTATCCAAATTCACTATAAGACATCTTGTATATACCATGGTCATGTAGGACAACTTTGTGGCGGGACTTTGTTTAAAACTGCCATCAGGCATAACTTGTGCATTTTTCATTAACATGTTCGTTCGTGGAATGCGAACATTTTTCAAGCCCAAAAATCCTTGATTAACGGCGGCCATGCCAACCTTTTTGCCAACTTCACCAATATCGATGCCAGGCAGGGGCATATGAGTTTCCAAGTCGCGCAGTTGAACAATAAACATTTGGATGCCCTTGTGTTCATTATCAATATAAAGTTGAGCTACAACCATGGCATGATTGGCGGTATGACCCACTGTTCGGATAGTAACCAATATTTGTAATTGTTCTCTTTTTAAGTTACATTATTAATAAGCTTACATCCTCCTGGCCACCATTTGTAGGCCTGTAAAGCAGGCGTATTTAGTACAAACTCTTGGGTATTGCGGTCATAGTCAGCCCTTGTCTGTATGCCTCTAACATTGGTGCCATGTGCTAATTCTGTTTGTGCATAAGTGCCAATAATATTGCAATTCTCAGCAGCTTTGGCCCATTTCTCAACTTGTTCTGGTGTACCTTGGCCTTTTATAACATCCACAAACATGGTTATATGTGTAGCTATCGGATTATTAGCCGGAAATAGACCATGGCTTACCATGGAAAATAACATTTTACTAAAAATAAATAAAATATGTTTAACAATGAAGCCGATTTCTGGGCAAATTTTGAACTTACGGCCATATTTCATCACCTCCAAGATTTCTCTCTTTTTGTAATTTTCGCAATTTCTTTCCGACAGTTGCTACTTGCTCTACAGCACGATTGTAAACCCCAACGTGATCAAGATATTCATGTTTCAGACCATAACCTCTCTCAAGATCACTATACAGAATTTTTTCTAGACGTAAATAGACACAATGATGACCAAATAATTATTGACAAATTAGTCCCCCCCCCAAATCGTAGTTGGCATCCTTCGAGTATAAAGATTTTTCAATAGATTAGAGAATATCGCCATATTTTATCTTTAATCATCTAGGACCAAAATGTCGTAGTCGAAGTCGAAATACGCCAACCACTATAAGACATCAAGACTTTCTTAATTATTCTATTGACCAAATAACCCAAATTAATTTCACGAAGATTTTATTACGTTCGAGCTATTCGGGTAAACTTTGTTCTTAAGAATTACTCGAGTTAGCCGGGTTTTTTTTCATTTATTCATCTTTTTTTATTTTTCTTAAAAAAATCTTTTATTTATCGAATAGAAAGTGCGAATTGAATTAAAAGGGATTTCCACATTTTTAGAGCTATTCTTAGGTAAATAAAAGCTATATTTAAAAAATATTTTATTGCTTAAAGTAAACTATGATACAAGACAAGAGCTTATACAGGGTGTTTTTTTTAGAGGTATAGAACTTCGAATTGAAATAAAACACAAGAAAATCGTTTTAATGCCCATCAATTTGGCTTTATTGGAAGGGTAATTTTATGCCATTAATGTTTAAATATGATTTCGGGCATGTGGCCGCCGCGGCTGGCTCGAATAAAGCCAATTCTACAGGTCCAATTTTCAACCACTTTTTCGAGCATATGGGGCCGTATGTTGGCAATAACGCCACGAATGTTGGCTTCCAAGTCCCCTAACGTTTCTGGTTTGTTGGCGTAGACGAGCGACTTCACATATCCCCAAAGAAAATAATCCAATGGTGTCAAATCACACGATCTTGGTGGCCAATTGACAGGTCCATTCCGCGAAATTATGCGCTCATCGAATGTTTCCTTCAATAAATCGATTGTGACGTGCGCTGTGTGGCATGTAGCGCCGTCTTGTTGGAACCACAACTCATCCACATTCAAAATCTTCAAAATCTTCCATAAAGTTGATGGACAAAGCTCCAATTGCTGTGCACGGTGGCGAATCGATTCATTCGGGTCCTCTTCAACACTTTGCTCTACAGCGGCAATTGTTTCTTCGGTGCGCACTGTTCGACGTCTCTGCGGATGCGTATTATCACATAGAGTAAACGTAGTGCGAAAACGATCCATGGTTAACCGAATTAATTGCTCTGATGGACGATTATGTCGACCATAAAATGGACGGAGCTTGCGGTAAACTTCGCGAACTGAACCATTATTTTCGAAATAAATTTGCACGATTTGCAAGCGTTGTTCTTTTGTCAACCTGTTCATGATGAAATGGCAAACTAAACTAAATATTAATCACTTGACAGCTGACAAAATGGCCGCCAGTTAAAAAAGTTATGCCAACTTAAAGTTCTATACCTCAATAAAAAACACCCATTACCTTTATTTTTTTATAAAATTTAGACGAATGGTAAAAAAATCTTTGGCCAACATTTTTGCATAGTATTTGTTAAAATATATATATATATATATAAAGGGTCCGCCAGATAACTTTCTTTTTTTTGAAAATGCTATGCAAAACATCGAGTGTAGCTTCGACTGTGTGGGACGTAGCGCCGTCCTGTTGAAACCAAATGTTGCCAATATCCTCCTCTTCAATTTTTGTGCACGAAAATTCGTTCAACATGGCCCGATAACGATCGCCATTGACTGTAACGGCCACTCCTTGCTCATTTTCGAAAAATGGCCCAATTATGCCTCTGGACCAAAATACGCACCAAACAGTGACTCATTTTGGGTGTGTCGGCTTTTCAATGCATGCGTGCGGGTTTTCTGTGCCCCAAATGCGACAATTTTGCTTGTTTACATACCCGCCAAGATCAAAATGAGCTTCATCTGAAAAGATGATTTTTTTTTTGGCAAAATCGGCATCTTCTGTATGCAATATTTCCCAGCGTTGTTCAAACGTATACACAACCATATTCGTTCAGCGGAAGGATAACACTAATTATCTGTCAAATCATACATGAGCTAAATGTTACCATTCACGAAATAAGTATTAGTTGAAAAAAAACGTTAAATGGCGGACCCTTTATATATATTAGGGCGGGTCGATCGATTTAAAAATCGCACAAATTACAAGGAAAATCGTATTCTAAAGATCAAAAAAAAAAGAAACTTTGCGAAGGAACCATACCTCTAAAATGTATTTTGATGTCCCGACTTTTGATCCGAAGGGTCAAATTTTCTTGAAGGGTAAAATTTTGAAAAATCTCATTTAATCGAGTCAAAATGTATGACCGACTCCACAGTGGCACATCCCCTGGAACCACCCCTGGCGGGTTCCCCATACAAATATTTCAAAAAATCACAAATGTTTGTATGGGGAACCCCCATAAAAAAATATATAGCTACGCCAATGGAATCGAGGCAAAACAAAGTTGATTTCATTGGACCGGTTGAAATCAGAATAGATTCTCAGTTCTGATAAATGCAAATTTAGACTTAAATTCAATAACAACGTTAAATTCTGTGTTGAATAAATACCAATTTACCAATTTGATAAGACTTGTACAGTGGGACTTTTTATTTAAATTGCAAATCTTCGAACCTACAAAAACAAATTATTATACAGGTGACTGCGTAAGGATTTGTTATAAAAAAATACGGCAACCATAGCTGTGTAAAGAATCGATGAATGTCAAAAGCACAAAAATAATTGTACCAAAACCAAGACAAAACGAAGTTTTTGACATTCGTCAGCTACAAAGCAAATAGGGCAAAAAATTATCAGCTGAAACAAAGCTGCCTCCTGGTTGTATACACCTTCTTCTTCTTCTTCTTCCTGTGCTGACATACTACCCCCAGGGGAGTCAATGACTACGGGTGTGGCAATCCCGGGAGCCCCAGCTAAGGGTAATGTAGTTTCTTCTGCTGGCGGACCTTTGGCTCTTACCCGTAGAACTTATGTGTTACTACCCGATCTCTGGAATAACAGAGCAAAGGATGTGCACATATTTATAAAAGGAAAACAAATACTTAAAGATCGTTGTTGTCAGTTAGGTGCATGATCACCTAGAACTGCCCCTGAGTTCAAAAGATAGTAGTAGTGAAGCCTTTATGGTGGAACTGCGAGGTCTGACCAGAGGCTACTTCTGGTGCTACGGGTGCCGGTTGCCCGACAGCTGAGCTGCTCAGAGATAAAAGCATTGCGGCTATCAAAATCCTGTGTTGAAAAGGTTGAACGTCCTGGATACGACCCCAGGGCACTGGCACTTGTGTCTGATCGAATAGGCACAGGATTTTGGTGGCGACAGCTTGCTTTCTTCTCGTGAGGGTGGTTCAGCTGTGCCGGCAATGGTTGAGGAATTCTCTTGGGGACCTCGCTATTAGTGTATACACAACACCATAGCGTGGAAGCCTGAGAATTATCGTAGTGGCTATGGTTGCTACCAAAATCGCTGGGAGAATAGTATTGGCTTCCCAGTGTTAAATCAATGCTAGTGATTGGTGTGACGCGGTCAGCCAGACACTATTCTAGGTGCTGTTGCCAATCAACAGAAGCTGCTATGGACACGGACATAGCAGCAGAGTTTGGGTAGCTCAATTACCTCAGCAAGGTAATTAAATATAGTACAGGGATAACTATATATAAGGTTTGCAACCTGTGGTCCCTTGAGGCGCACCTATGTATTGCATAGGTGTGAACTGTAAGGGTAAGCGGGGGCGTTGGTCTGGCGTCCAAAAACCAAACTCGGTGCTTTGGAACCCGTGAGATAGGCCGTAAGGCAGGTACTCACGCAAAGCCATTGCACATCTGTGCTGACATACTATGTATGTCAAAAAAGGTGGCTTCGGACACTTAATCCATGGTGCCACCTTTGTGGTGATAATTTTGTTTTGTTATGTAGGAGCTTCCTTCGGTTGCTGCGAACGACCTATACCTTCATATAGGAAGTAGGAGTTTCCAAGATCCACTCCCTTGTGGTGGTTGTTTTTATTATTGTTGTTTTTGCATGTGGTTAATGGAAACCAACGGGATATCGCGGTGATACCGTTAACCGACGCCAACCATTAATCACATGCGGTGAGACGCAAAACTCTCGAAGGCCAATAAACAACAGTGGCCTGGTTGCATTTAAGAAATAATTGCCAACGACGCGTGATGTTGACTCGCCCAGAGCTGCTTTACGAATCCTGTATACACCTTGTATGTGTGTATGCAATAGAACCAGCGTTGCCATATATGTTTGAGGAAAAAAAAAACCGCCTACATCGCACAAAAAAAACTGTTTTTCATTATAAAAAACTGGCCCAGAAAATTCTAAAAGCATTATATTTCTTATTAAAAGGTAAAAAATCATGACATCGCTGCGTTAGGCATTAAATCAGTTATTCTACCTTTCACTTTTCTTGAGACACGGTTTCATTATTGCTAGCTTCTCTCAAGAAGATTCGTTGTAAAATTTGGTTTTACGTTTTCGAATTTTAGTTGGTGGTGGGGAAACTACATTAATTATATTATTTTCTACACAAAAATTTTGTAAATTAAACAAGTATTTACTCCAAATTTAAATACATTTAAGAACACTTTAGCATTATGTGTTTAAATACTGCAAAAATGGTAGTACGAGTATGTAGAAAATTTCTCATAAACTAAAAATTATTTATTTACATACATTATGTATGTATGTAAATAAATAATTGTATGTATGTATGTACATAGAAAACAAAAAGAAAATATTAAAATGTTTACACATTCAAATCCTTCAACGAAGAAACGCATAGAAATTCATACTTTGTCTTTCATAATTTTTGAAACTTGTATGAAAAAACGAAAAAAAGTTTTAATTATTTTACACTCTTTTTTGTTTGCCATATAAATGTCAATTTGATGAGGTGTCACTGTTATGTAATGTATAAGCGGGGAAAAATTAATTAGTGATGGTTTGAAATATTTATTGCAATTAAAAAGTTTACGGAAAAGTAAGAAAGCAAAAGCAAAAAAACTTACAACTAATCATTATAAAGAAAAACTGATTTTTTAAACAAAAAACTGCACGACTGCACAAAAACTGTGAAAAACACATTTGGCAACGCTGATTAGAACAAATGTTTAGGATAAGGAAATAACATCAGTGTTGCCAAACTATATTGTTGGTCAGGTCACTTCACTTCAAAACTAGCACTAAAAAGATAAAAATCGAAATAGAAATTGAACTGACTTTAAAAATAAGCTAAAAACAAAATTAAGGACAATTTAAGACAGTTTCACTCAAGTCCCTTTCCAGAAGAGAAGATTGGGCAGGCGTACACAGTTTCATGTGCTCTGCAATTGTCTTTAAAAGATTATTTAAAGTGCTGTTCAGCACCGGTGACTGGAATAAGCATTTATGTACATACCAAATATTTCCGCGTTTATTTACCAACTACAGTGGAGGCTCAAAAAAGTTAAGTAGTTTGTTTTGGGGGTGATGAACTTTTCCGAAATCTTAACTTTTCCGTAGTACGAAAAAATCAAGAGGTTATATGTGTATTTGTACATTGTTTATTTATTTTTTAATTGTCAATTAGAATTATATTCTACGACTAATTTCTTTTACAACCAACTGATGAGAGCAACAAAATTCACAAAAAAAAATATATATATAACGGTAACGGTTTTCAGGGTGACCGATGACATTTTTCAAAAAGTGGCATCAAATAGGGGATTTATCAAAAAAAAAGGGCAAAATTAAAAAAAAACGAGAAAACTACACTAAACTTTTTATTTTTAATGTATTTTTATACAACTCACCCTAAAAAAAGGAGGAAAAACAGTGGCAAGGAAGTCGAAAAAGTGGAAAAGTCGAATCGATATATCGAAAAAGTGGCAATTTGCCACTTTTGTCGGCCAAACGGTCACGCTGACGGTTTTATTTTTGCATGTATACAGGCGCATATGACTCACTATATATATAAATATGTATTGAGGATTTACATCATTGATGTCAGTTTCATGGCACAATTGTGCAAACTAAAATCACACACATTCTTATTCTCTTCCATTTAGTCGTCGATGAGACAGCGACGAGAACACATGCGTAGCGGGTGTATTAATTTGTTTATAGATACAGTGAAAGAAAAGAAGTGGTATGCGAAAAATATTCGATGATCACCAATGCTTTTCGCGATAGTTAATGTGTTTGATGTTGTAAAACGTTTAAGGAAAGAAATTAATATGTATTTAAAAGATATTTTGACTTTTTTTGGAGCATTTTCACTAAACTGCACTTTCTATTTAAAATTTAAAGACCAATAACTCGGGAAATATGGCCTGCAGCAAATTTTTTTGATTAAGTTTTTTTTTCTTATTTTTCACATTACTATCTGATAAGCTATTTAAAAATTCTTTTTTTGAGATTTTTCAGAGTTTCCTATGAAAAGTTCAGAGCTCGATAACTTGAAAAATATGGGTCGCCGCCAACTTTTTTATTTAATTTTTTCATCTTATTTTTTAATTTTCTATCACATAGGCTCCTTTTTATTTATTTTTAGCTGCTTTACTAAACTGCATTTGTTCCAAATATTTATTTTTTCCTATGTACTTCAGAGACGAATGAGACAACTTTTCTCACACATACAACTATAGTTTTATTTTTGACACCACTGATTTACATACAAAAGTTGAGATCATCTTAGAAAGAGAAAAAAACTATATATAAAAAAATTGTCTCAGAAAAGTTGAGAATTACTTAACTTTTTGGAGTCACCAATGGTGAATAAAAGCTGCTTAACTTTTCCATATACTTAACTTTTCTATGACTTAACTTTTTCGAGCCTCCACTGTACTTGGCAGTGACCGTGGGTAATGTAAACTATGTAACTATAAACATACATACATATGTATATATTTCTAAAAGTATGTAAGTAGTTTGATTTTCTTGAAGAATTTCCGACACATGTACACATTTATTTTTTTAGTTAATTTCAGTTATAGCTTGTTTCCAATTCTAGGAATTTTTGTACAGCTTTGTTTAATTGTTATTTCTATGCAGGTATTGTAATATACTTTTTCAACAGAAATGATTTCCAAAAGAAATATATAAAAATATTAGAACGCATGAGCTATTGCTTGCATTTGTGTTTACGTAATTTATTTACATTGCTGTTATGCATCCAAAAATCTCATAATACTTTTTATTTTAAAATCTAATTGAAGTTCAAAGTTTCGTTTAAATCACAGATATAAGGTTTAAATGGTCATACGAATCTTTTAGTCGCTCTACAACAAATCGCTCATTTAATCAAACAACGTCATAACTCAAAAAACTTGTTTGCCAGAAAACGAGTTTTAAGTTTTCTTAATTTAACAAGATACAAGTTTTTGTTTGAAATTTTTACACAATATGAAGAACGACATGAGAATTAATTCTGCATTACTAACTCAAAAAATCAAATTTTTGAGTTCCAGTTTTTTGGGTTTTTAGAGTTATGACGTTCTTTTTGTAAATGAGCGAAGTGTTTTGGACTCATTAAAAACACAGACTTTGGAGACGTAAGTAAATACCTGTTATTTACCTAGTTCTCTTTTTGTTCTCAATTTTTCAGCACCGCCATGAAACCATTCCGCGATTTCTTCACTTGTAAACGAGGCATTTTGACGTTCTTTTGCAATGTCGGGATTTATAGTTTTAGGAACGAATGACAATTGTGAGGACATTTTAACAACTTAATTACTTTTTTTAAAACAATTATCTGTTGTTTAATTTTATGAAATATTCACAAAAATAAATATTTATGTATGCATGTATGTACAACATATTTACATACATATCGCTCATTTACTCAAAGAACGTAGTAACTCAAAAAAACTAATTTGTCAGAAAACTAGTTTCAATTTTTCAATTTACGCACAACTTAATGGAAAAATAAAATTTGATTTTGATCTCGGGAATTGAGTAAGCAAGATATTTGTATGAAATTTTTACACAATATGAAGAACGATAGGAGAATTTATTCTGCATCATTAACTGAAAAATTCCATTTTTTAAGTTATAAAGTTCTTTGAGTAAATGAACGATATGTATTTGCATATGCATATACAAACATGCATACATATGTACATATATGTAAAGGGTCTTCCAATAGGTCCATCCGAGCTTTTGCAGTTAAAAGCTACGTACACCTGTCGAATTGGCGGTCATGGGCGGCGGCTATAGCGTTTAACAATACATACATATGTACTTATGTATGTATGTGCAAATGATAAAATTGTTTTATCAAAATGGGTGATCCGTTCTGACCCTAATTTTCATCGAAAAATCATCTTCAGCGATAGGGACAATTTCTTGGTGAAAAAAAAAATGTTCGAATGTGGGTCGATGCCAATTCACATGAGATCCAAGATCCAATGCGTCCCGGAAAAGTCATTCTTTAGTGTGGATTTTGGGCTGGGGGCCATATGTCTATGATTACCAAACTCTTTTGACCAGAATTGGATGGTGTAGGCACCAATGACAGTTGGTTTCAATAGGAAGAAGCTAAGTGCCACACAGCTCATGCTTTGTTATTAAGGGCCGTATCATCTCACGTGGAGATAATGTGAACTGGCCACCGAGATTGTGCGATGGGACTCCGTTCGACTTTTTCTTGCGGGGTTTTCTTAAGTTGTAGATCTATGCGAATAAGCCTCAATTCAAAGCGCCCACCCCCCCCCCCCCCCCCTTCAAAAGCCAACATAAAAACTGGACATTTCAGATAAGCGACATCCAGCCAAGCCGCGGCGGACATTTGCACGATGTTATATTCCACACACACTTTATTTTAATTTAATTTTTTAGATAGAAACCGCTTATTGAAAGACCCTTTGCACATACGTACATATATCGCTTGTTTACTTCAATAATGTAATAACTCAAAAAATTTAATTTTTGTGTTAATTATGCTGCATTAATCCCTATGCCATTGTTTATTTTGTGTAATAATGTCACGCAAATATCATGTATACTTAACTCTTGAGAGAAAAATACAATTTTCTCCTTCCATTACGTTGTCTGTAACTTGGCAACTTTTAAAATCTATTTCTGTAAAACTAGTTTTTTGGAGTTCTAACGTTTTTGTAGTAAATGAGCAATATACATATGTATATGTATGTATGTATGTATGCTCGTGAACTCTTAATATTTTTATTTATTTTTTAACTGAACAATGATTGTTTCCCCTCTACACGAATTCATATAAGAGACTGAATGTCGCTCGATTATAGCAGAAGCTTTTATACAAATGGTTTTCATTGGCGATTGTTTGTTTATATTATAAACTTTATATCATTGATATGAAAAGCACAATCGCTGATAATGGCACAGTGTTTGAGATGATAGAAAATTACAAGTTTTTTATTTTTTTTTTTTGGGCTGTATGGCTCACATTTAAAATACCTATAAAAAATGTGATTTATTTTGTAATATTAATTAGTATGAAACTGTTGTGCAATTAAAACTGGACATTACGAACATAATTTTGCTTTAATAAAATTAAATCATTTGCAAAATTTTTAATATTGTAACTAAGATGTGTAATTAAAAAATATAATCACGGCACAAACACAAAGTTCACAGTTTAGTTTTCTATCATATTTTAATCACACTGTATTGCAATTGAATATGTATTGTAATTTAATGTTGTCTTTGTCAATCATACATGTATCGTCGCCTTTCTTCTCAAACCACGTAAGCGCCATTTTTTCAAAATTGACTTTTTTGGTTTTTGGCGGTAAAAAATAACATTTTCCACCCGATTGCATTCTCATCTTAACAACTTCCAAAACCTCGTAAGCGCCATACAAAAGGACATTTACATGCAAAATTTAATGGCTTTATTATTTAAAGTTGTATATATTAAAGTATTACCCATAAATTTTTTATTTTTGAGATAAAGAAAAAGTCTGGAAAGTTTCAGTAAAATAGAAAATTTTCGTCGAGTAACTCAAAAACTATATATTCTGCACAGCACAAAATGTTCTTCGAGCCTCCACTATTTTAATAAAATCCAGCTTTGTTTCCTGTATGCCAAACCTCTATCTCGATATATAAACATGGCTTCTGTATAAAAAGCCGTTGTGAGTCGAAATTCGTTTTCGGACCCTAAAGGGTTAACGCATGCCCATAGAAGGCTAATTTCTAAGACCGACCCCAATTATTTTTACATAACCAATATTTCTTTTAAAGAACTCAAAGCTCCATCTCTGCTCGTTATATTATCTCCCATACAAACCGGCGTAATATGTATGGAAAAAACATGAAATTTGTCCAATTTGAGTTGTTGCTTTTTTGACGCCAGAGAAATTGGATTACCTGGGAGGTTATGATTGTCTTTATATTCCAAAGAAAACAATGTATAAGTTAGGTTAGGTTAGGTTAGGTTAGGTTAGGTTAGTCTGGGTGGTCAAAGGACCTCGCATAGACAAAGATTGATCCTTAGCGATACCCAAAAGTGACAAGAAATCTGCAAGTATGGCGGCCTAGTTCGCGGTGCCTGTATCGAATGACTCCCACACAGATTTAGCAAACCTTAGCAGCCTACACATTTCTATTCCCGATACAAGATCAAGACTACGAAAAGTGTAATCACCAAGGCAGTCATATCTAGTGCGGTTTAGAGCCGGACAGTGGCACAGTAGATGTTCTACTGTCTCAATTACCCCGGGTTCCTTACATTTCCTGCAGATGCCGTCAAGTATTTGTCCTATTTTGACGGCATATGAAGCCGTCCAACAGTGTCCAGTTAATATCCCCACTAGAAGTCTACATTTTATTCTGGTTAGTGATAAAAGGAATTTAGTCGATTTAGGATCATAGGAACTCCACATGATTTTAGAAGTTTTACAAGTTTTCGTCGCACGCCAACTTTCCTCCGCTTCTTCCTTTATCTTAGAGTCTAAGATCCCTTTCACGTGCTGAATTGGTTTCCGAACATATACCATTTCTTCCACAGGTAATTGGATTCCCTTTTGGCCAGTGTATCTGCCATTTCGTTTCCCTCAATCCCCATGTGTCCTCGTACCCAAAAAACATGTACTTGTCTGTCAGCACATAACCTATTTAGGGCATTCCTACACATGAGCACAACCGAGGAGTAGTTACAGTCTGCTGAAATAGCCTTAATTGCTGCTTGACTGTCTATATATATATTCACACGCGCATTCATGGTTTGAGGGGTAAAAGCTAATTCTGCAGCCATTTTGGCTGCATAGATTTCCGCCTGGAATATGCTACAGTAATCAGGAAGTTTATAAGATTCCTCTATACTGAGCTCTGGGCAGTAAACCGCAGCTCCTACCCCTTCATCCATCTTTGAACCATCAGTGAAGAAATTGAAACTATGCCCCCTATAATTAAGACCTTCGAGATAGCCTTCTTCCTTTATAGTGATCTATGGTTTTTCAAGAAAGTTAATTTCTGGAATGATGTAGTCCGAGCTACACTCCATGTCTTCCAGCAATTTACCGTGACCAAATGGTTTGTACGACATCTGTCCTGTTATTCTCAGTCGGATTACGGACTTGCATGCCGCGTTCAAAGCGGTTAGTTTTATTGGTTTAAGGTCCAACATAACATCTAAGGCTGCAGTAGGTGTACTTTTCAGAGCTCCAGTGATGCAGAGTTCTGCCAGTCTCTGGGTGTTTTCTAACTTTTTTAGGTATGCTTTCGTCTCAATGTACATATAAGTATACAAGTACGAATAATTTCCTATTCGATTCGGTATACATAACAACCTCCCGATTTAAATATTTAGCAAATATAATAAAATTAAAAATAACTTAAACATTTAATTAATTAAACATTTGGAGAGAAATCCGGTTTGTTAACTAAATTACAAAATAATTGATAAGCTCTTTACATAAACTTTTTTATTTACCAATATAAGGTCTGTTCATTTACTTTCCCAGCAGAAACTAGCAACGATAGAGTAAGGCAAAAATTTACAAAATTACTCTCCTAAATATGAAAAAGTAAATGAACGCTTTACTTCTAAGCACTAACAAACAGCCTTACCATTTGTCAAGTTTTCCCTTTTTATGGAAGTTTTTTGAAAATATAAAGTTTTTTCAAGTTTTTTTATAAATATGTCCATAATTGAACTTTTGCAGTATATTGAATGAAAATATTAAGTGATGTTTGTATGCAATAAAACGATCTTATATTTTCTCACTCTCTTATTAATGCAACAGTGTCTAAAGGGTCAGTTAGCCTAACCATTTTCATTACTTTTCACATAACAATATTTAATTTAATATGAAATTCTTTACACAGTTCCATGTATTTTTACTATTTTTATGCATTTTTCATAGTTTTTAATTTTATTAATTAACAAATACAAATATGACACTTTCCATCTCTGATAATATATGAAAAACTAACAAAATTATTTGCCATTAAAATTTAATTTATATGGGTTAATGAAAGAAAACAATCAATTAAGAAAACATACTTTCTTCTTTTTTCTTTTTATGTATACGTATACATGCTTTTTTAACAAAGAAATGCACATTTTCAGGGTTCCGTACACAAAAGATGAAAAAGAACCCTATTGTTTTCGTTACACTGTCCGTCTGTCACAGGGTATTTTCTCGAAAACCGTAAGATGTACGGACCTGAAATTTGGACAGAGTATGCAGACCTTTGGCCGCTACAACAACAAATACATGAGAGTTGGAAATTAAAGGGTGTTCCAAAACTATTAACGAAAAATGTTAAAATCCAATGTTATATACATACAATTGTACACTTGAAATTTGTAAGGTCAGTGTATTTTTGTATAGACTACAACAATTAACACTAAAATTTAAATTAAAGGGTGTTCCATCAGTTAATGCAATTTTGACTATGTAATTTTGACAACTTGCTGTATCATGGAAACCGTAACAGCAAAACTCTTGAAATTTTCAAAAACTTTAAAACTAAAAAATCCAAAAAAAAAATCGCCTGAACGAAAGAAAGCACCTAATTAAAAAAAAAGTTTCTAAGACTAAACAACAACAAAATATTAAAATTTGTTTTTGTTTTGAATGTACATAAGTGTGCGACAAGTCGAACGTTGTCGATATCGTGGGCCAGGCTGTTAATTTTTATTTATTCCTCATCAGATCTTTTGGAGTAAGTTATTTGTAAGTAATTTAGTCAAAAGGAACTGCAACTAATATGTATAGTAAAAGTACCAAATATTATATTTTTTTAAAAATCTTAGTTTTATCTGAGAAATCTTTAATTTTTTTAATATCTCGAAAAACATCAAAAATAAGATAAATCATCACATATGGTAAAGCAGTACGGTTACCGCCACTTTTAAATTATAAAGATAGTTTTGTGTTCTCAGATAATTTATTTTTCTCTTATCGCAGCAATTCATTCAAATATATACATACATACGCCAAACGTGGCGATTTATCAACTTGTTTGGCGTCCAAATATTTGATTTGGCGACATGGCGATTTTTCTGGCGATAAATAATTTGTTTGGCGATTTTGTGGCTATTTTTCAACAAAATTGAATTTCAAAATTTGTCTAATTCAGGAAATAAATCCTACCAAAATTCGTCTCCTACAAATTAAAACAATTTGATTTTGATGATTTTTCTTATATTAGTTACTTTGGATGAGGAAAATTTACAAAATAATTTTTGGCCATTTTATATCTGCTTTTGGCGATTTTCTGCTAAGGTTTTATACGATTCTTTTATAAAAATTTGTATTAAAAATTTGTATTTTGAACACTCACAAACCTCTTATCTTATGTACAGACTTTCAAAAACTATTTGAGAATTCACAAATAAATGTGTGGTTGAAGTCTACTGACGATTTGTTACAGCAACAATGAAATGCATATAGACATCGCTGAACCACCAGCAAATAAATTTCAAATTAAAAGAAACTTGACAATATGTCGAATAATAAATTTCTTAAATTTCTTTGTAAATTAAATAAAATTTTAAAACTCAATAATTTCAATGCTTATTCAGGCTGCCTTGTTAGGCAATTGGTTAGAGTGCTTGCGTATCAATCAGAAGGTTGCTGGTTCAATACTTGTCTCCTCCCAAGGAATTAATATGTATGTATGGTGAATTAATTAAGAATATAATATGAAGATATAATATAATAAATAAACATTATCATTTGGTATAGAATTTAATTAAAAATAAAAATAAGTACCAGAAATTAAAGACAAAAATAAATTGAAAAATTTACTAAATTTTGAGATCAGACGAAAAAAATTTTTTGCAAAGCTCCGAATTTTATGGGAAAATTTTACTTAATTTTAGGAAAATTTTACTTAAATATGAAAATATAATTACTATAAACTAGTTCATTAATGAACTAGAAATTTAGTAAATATTTTACTGGTTTCAAGTAAAAAACAGCTTTGGCGCCATACGACAACTTTTTTTTATTCAAATTTAGAAAATTTTCCAAAGTTTTAGTTATTTTTTTTTTGAGTGTAGATCAGGGAAGACCAAAAATGTTTTGTAACTGTGTTGGTGAGTGAACTTGATACGAAAAAGTAAACACAAAGATTTTAATTAAAATTTAATCACAAGAAATTGTGTTGGTTATAAAAAAAAAGGGATTAGGATGCCGTTCACACTGAATTTGCTATAAGAAAGCCTTCAATACATTTTGTTGTTTTAAAAATTTTACGTTTTAAAAAACAAAATATATTGAAAATTGTCCGACTTTATGAAGTAAACATATAGCAACTTCCTTAATAAAAACTTCATCGGAAACGGTCTACTTTATTTAAATATATATAAAGTCTCTACGCCTGAAATTTCTTTTTTTTTAATTAAAATCTAATTTGATATCATTATTTTCTTCACCTCTAATTTTTCCTCATCATTATATACCTAATCATATTGATATGAATAGAATAATAATGCCTGTAAATAACATTTTCTAATCCCTTTAACATGTTTGATAACATTAAAGAAATTGCGTCGGTTGGTTTCTGGTTTGCTGCAGACATAATGTATTTTGAATATACTGTAGAATGTAGTTTACAGAAAATTTGGTGACAATTGAACCCAGCGTACTCATCCTATGACTTGAGAAAATGGGAGTGTTAAGAAAAGTAGGGAGTAGTGTAAATGGTTACATATTCACATTTTTCTTGAATTGGTACTCGTTCTAGTATTGTAGTAAACGGCACTGAACATGTAAAAATATATATTTTTTTCGTTGGATTTTCTCTACATTGGAAGCTGAAGCACCGCCCCATAGCTAACGTGGCCAGATGTGCAAAAAGCGGGACATGACCCATCAAAAAGCGGGATTTAAAAATAAATATGTATGTATATTTGAGAAAGCGGTATGTACTTAGATACACAGTTTCTAACATGAGAAAATGTTAATATAAATATATGTATACACAGGTAGGGCAAATTTAAAGTTTTTTTTTGAAGAACTCCTGAAAACTCGAACTTCAAGAAATTCTAAGTATGCACGTTTTTAGAGGACCACTTGGACATGAATCTATGACCAATATTAGACGTGTAGATGCAGACGTGTTTAAAATCATACACAATAATTTTCTTTCCAATATGATATTTGGGAATCTATATAATAAAAAAATTTTTAAAAATCTAATAAAATATTTCAATTGTCGGAGTTAGTTTTCTAAAATCGTGCCGTTTCAAATCGATCGGTTTACAGAACAGGGTCGAATATCCAGTTCAAATTCAGAAATAGATTCATGGGCAATAATAAAGGAGGAGGAGAAGCACCGTGTCAATAAATTTTTGCATTACTGTTTTCCGTCTCTGTTGCCTCATTTATTGCAAAAGTCCTTTCGAAATGCATTATAGCTTAACAGTGCTCTCTTAGGACAATAATAGAGCTCTGTTAAAGCGCAAGGTTTGTTTCAAGGATTATAAATCTATACAAGCACAAACTTGAGATTCCGACAGAAAATAATGTAGTGATAATTTTGAAACTCTGCATGAGATGTTAATAATGAGAATTGTATTCTACAAATTAGCTGCACTGCAAGCGTGACCTTCATCTCAAAACGGGTGTAACGAAGCACACAGAGATTTGGATAGTTAAGCAATAACTGCACTTAAAAAATATTTGGATTGATTTTTTATCACTTACATACATTTTAATAAAAATCTAATAAGAGATTGAAAATTTCAAAAGCGGGATGTCTGATCGGGTTACCTATTCGTAACTGAATTCCGTAGCACCATAAAGGTTTCTCAAAGTATATTAAAAGTTTACCATCTAGACTAATTTCAACCAATCAGCCAATGTATCTGAGTTAATTTAAGTTTCATATGTGTTAGCTTAGGCTAAGCGTTAGAGTCATGTTTCTATTTAAGCCGTCGATCAAGGTGTATACCAAGGTATTTCACTTGTGAATGTTGAGGAACAACTCTTTCTCTCTCTCTCCCTCTTCATAGGGTAAATGTTGCCTGAACACACTTCACTTTTATTCACTTTCACTTTATTTTTATTCTCCATAGCTTCATCCATAGTTCAATAGAGTACTATCCCAGCTATCATTTGGATGATTGAATTTTCGGTAGTCATCTTACTAACTCATTTTTGACTAGTTTTGGTGATTAAAAATTGAGTTTTCATACAGTTCATCAAAAAGATCAGTCAAATTTGTCTATTCCTTATGATTAAAAACTGATTACAACTATTTTTATCATTTGCTTGAGAACTTTTTGACTATTCTTGGTGACCAAAATGTGATACTTACTTACTCTTTTACCCCCACCATTTCGCAAACATAAAAAGCGCTCAGCTTGTAAACAAGTTCCCGTTAACCAACAAGTCAAAGGAAAAGCAATGCAGAAAAAATTATATATTGTATTTTGATTGCATAGTGAGAAGTCCTGTTTTTGATCGCTAAAGTGAGAATTGGTGTCTATTTTTGTAATAAAAAGTTTTTTATTGAAAAAATTAAAAAAACTTAATAATTATAATAAACAAAATACTAATAACTATTTAAAATAAATTAAAAAATTAGAAAATTTAAAAAATCAAGTGAAATTATGTCAGCCAAAAAAATTAGACGCATTGCTAAAAGAGAAGCTGAAAAAATTATGTCATGCAATTTTAGTAAGTAAAATGAATTTTTGAAATTATTTTATTATTATTTGGTTTTTTAATTAATAGTATATGTATACATATATAACATAATTTTATTCCCCTAGACTTAAGAGCAATGAATTTAAGAAGTTATTTTATTATTTTGTTTTGTTTTCTAAATGCATAAGAATTGAATTATAATAAAAATTTTATCATAAAAATATATCAAATTATAGTCTGATTTCTATTAAAAAAAGGGTCAAATATTATACATAATATGATCATAATATGACTTCAAATTATGGTAAGATTCGTTTCAAAAATTGATCGAATATCATACAAAATATGATCATTAAACGATTTCAAAAATGGGTCGAAAATGAAGCAGAATGTGATCATAAAATGATTGCAAATTCAACTAAAAAGTGAACAGAAAATATTATCACATATGATAACAAATGTACATGAAAACTACATTAAAGCAGAGATCATAAATGACTATTCAGGAATAGTCACATGCAGGGTACCATTTTCTCCTGATGACAGAATCATTTATGATTAGAAAATGATTGCATATTTGATAGTTTTAATCATCTAGAATATTCAAATGTGACTATTTTTTGATCATTATTTTCAACAAATGCTGGCTGGGATTACTAATATTACGCGTGTATGTATGTATTACGAATATATTTTTTTTTTGGTTTAGTATGTGGGATATGTATTATATATTACGAATATTTTTTTTTTTGTTTAATATGTATGTATGTACACATACATACATATAAGAAAGACTTCGCTGGGACATCTCTTCACTAAGAAGGTTAAGCAATGAATCAGTATAAATATTTAGACTGCCAAGTCACTCTGGAACAAGTTCCGTAACTGTACTTAGATATTAGCCTAAGCTTAACTGCTACGTATTTATACTTTTGTAATATGAGTGTACCTCTATCATCGGGTAGGTAGTGTGCAAGCCTGGTGCCATGCACTATGTTGATAGTTTGAATATAAAATTTTTTTTAACTAAAAAATAAAAATAATAAAAAAAAGTTCAAGTTTGCGTTGTTACAGTTACATAAATATCGGTATGGCATTTATATATAAATTATATTCTACACGAAATAGGTCCCTATAAGATAATTAAGTGATAAGTCACAAGGTGCATACAAAGTATCAATTAACCCCATCCTAGGCCATCCCCATGGAAAAGTGACTGGTCCACTTCATAGGAAGTGTTAGAACTCAAACTGGTCCCTATCACTTGGGGATCGGTCACGTGGCTAGTCTTGTGCCAGTTCCATTTCCTGCAGGGAAATTATGGACAATCATTACAAACATTCTCGTTAGATGCTACCAATTTTCCATAGACCAACTCACTAGGTTGACCTACAGTTATAAGTTTTATTTTAAAAATTACTTTTTAATTTAATTTAATTTATTTAAAAAAAATTATTTTGCAACACAGTCTTCTTGAACAATATAAAATACCATTATGCCTTTTTTTATATTATAGGTACTTGCGTCATTTGTATAGTATCTACAATTTTTTTCCACTCCTGAACATCTGGGATTTTTTGAGTTGTAACTCTTTATGATTTGGTGTGCGATATGTATTTACGTAAAGCGTTGGATAACGCATAATTGAAACTAATGGCATTTTATTTTCTGGAAAAATATGTTACACTTATTACGCTTTTCAATGAAAATTCGAAATAAAATGATTTTCTGGTATATATATTTTATTAGAAACTATTGTACCATGCTTTGCGAGCTAAAAGTTTTTTTTAAACGAACGCAAAATTGTATTTTTTTTAATAAAAATTTAAAAAATGTTACACCTTTTCCAGAAAAGAAAACGCCATAAGAATTCATTAGCTTTATTAAATATTACATTTTTGATTTCATAAATGGTTTTAAATGTGTGTGAAATGACTTTGGTACCGGTTGTTTATTTAGAGGACTATTTTTGGCGGCATTAAATATGCGTTCATAAACGTTGCCATCATATGAGCCCAAAGTGGAATTTAGGTTACAGTCGTGATGGTCGAAACCATCGCAAATAGCCACAGCATTAGGTCTTAAGTTTTTCAACGCTTTCTCCAAGCGCATTTGTAAAGAACGTAAGTCAGCATCAGATATGTTTATAAACTAGATTTTTAAAAGAAAAAAAAACAAAACGGCTTCTACAGAAATATAATTAGAAATTATGAACACTACACCTACTCGTAATATATCGCTCATATGCTTCAAAACAATGTGAACCAAATATAATTCCAAAATTTGTTCCAAGACCTTATTTAAAGCAGGATCTCTCAATTTTGCATTGGCTCCAGTGACCTCTTCCAGAAAAGTCGCAGTCACAAACGAACGACCATGTAACTAATACAAATTAAAGTAAAATTTTGCCATGGCACATAATTGCTCAATTCACAACCTATTGTGGCAGCCGCAGTTCGTACATAAGTTGTTATTAGGGTTTGGGATTTCCCGGACTTTTGCACTTCCCGGGAAACGGGAATTAAAAAATCAAGTTCCCGGGAAAAGCTAATTTTCTAAATTAAATACATTTATTAAATGAAAGTTGGTGAAATTTCGATTGTTTTATTAATGTAAGCATTCTTTTGAAATAAAAGTTAATAAAAAAGCAGTTCTAAGACAAATTTTTAAGAATTTTTAATTGAATTTAAGCAAATGGAATAAAGTTATTACACAGCAAAAGATCATATAAAAACCAATTGACGACTGTTACCACAATTAGTAGACAATTTTCTAATAAGACCTACCTTCATTTTAATAAGAATTTGCCTTGCTTGTTTCTCATTCTTTTTGAAAAAGTTCCAGGCGATTTCTTATCGTTAAGTACAAGCAGGTTACAGTACCATACTGCGCTGCGCCGAATTTTGAATACCCTGAGCCACAGTATGTCTAAGTGTCTTTCAATTTATTTCTCCCAAAATATTTTCTGCAGGGTTTCCATAATAGCGTCTACTTGTAATCAATTTAAGTTTCGTCAACTCAGAGTTCTTACAGCTTAAAATTTTCACTACACTTTTCAAAATTTGTTCACTAATTCGGCGAAAAATCACTTCAAGATCGTTTAGCATCGAATTATTTACTTTAGGAAACGATTATATCATAGCAATCATTGATACTTATACAATTTATTCCACTATTTTTAGGAGATATGGTATGACCTCAATTTAATGGAATTTTTATGAAATTTCAGACTAGATTTGAATAGCTCACATTTTTATTTTATATTAAAAAAATATGGACATTTTACTTCTTGTTTATCGGAGTCGAAAGAATTCTTTCTTTCTTACAGTTACATTTAAAACAAAAACTCAATTTAAATTTTAAGATTAAAAAATTTCCTTCGAACAAGGTATATGTAAGTGTTTAAACAGACGATGAAAAACGTGTCAACGTTCATGTAAATTTAGTCATACAATCATTCAAACGAACTTTTGTAATATATAAAAAAATAATAAGTTTTTATATTAAAGTAAAATTGGATTATAAATTCTATTTATTTATGAAATAACATGCACTTTAAATTTCCCGTTTTCCCGGGAAAATCTCAAAAATTTCCCAAACCCTAGTTGTTATAAACAAATGATTACATAGAAATTACCAACACCGTTTATACGACTACGACTCATACAATAGGTTGTGAATTGAGCAAATGTATTTCTGTATGTATGTTTAATTACCTCTGCAGCTTGAGTATATTCAATACCGGTGTTATTGGCAGCTTCACCTTCACTTTGTCCAGATTTTAAACGTTCCGTTAAATTTTCAAAAGCTAAACGAATTTTGCTAAAAAAAAAGACAAATTGTATATACATATGTATGTACATGTATGTACTCGTATGTAAATAATTTTAATAGTTTGTTTTTAAAATTATTGAAATACTCGTAAACTAACTTTGCGGCAGTGTGTTGTAAAGCATTGACCATATTCTGCCAAGAGCCCGTCCACTTCCCGAAATCTCGAATTTTTAATGAATTGTGCAGATAAGCTACGGAGTGCGACAAGGACTTCCCAGCCAATGCTTGGCGATAAGATTTCATTAAAAATCGACCAACTTGTAACAATAAAACCGTATTTTCACCCTCATAAGTGCAAGCGGCAGTAGCTGATACATATAAATTACCCAAATTGGAGGAGGTCAAATAACCATGACCACCACAAGCCAAACGTAAACGTTCTACGCCATTTGCGGCATCACTCGAACATAATGCCTTCAGAGAACAGGCTAAAGCATGCATTTCCGGTAGCCTGGAATATTCACCATTTTCTATGTCGCTTGAGGTTTGATGGTATAATGTCCACAATTTACCGGCTGCTAGTTTGTGAGCAATACTTGTTGCAATTTCTGGAAATAACTTCATTTGTTGGGTAACATGATCTATAATTTGGGGTTCAGGTTTACTGCAAGCGAATAGTGTAAGAAATTATTTAAAATTATCACTTGTTTGAAATTTTCTCTAATTACTTTTCATCAATGGGACTTTGTCTTCTAACAGCCGAATATCTTGTAGCAATAGTAGCTGCCATCGACAACACTATAGCATTATTCTTAGCTATCGTGCATCTCACAAATACCATAGTAAAGTAAGGTAATACGGATATAGGATTTTTAACAAAAGTGCCATCACGTTGTACTTGCATATTGCGCATTAGCATGTTGGTACGCGGTATACGCACATTCTTCAAACCCAAGTAACCGTTATTGGTGCCAAAAAACCCCATTTTTTTGCCTATATCCCCCACGTCGATGCCTGGCAGAGGTATATGGGTTTCCTCATCACGCAATTGCACCATAAACATGCCCATGCCTTTTGGATCATTGTCGATATATAAATTAGCTACAACCAAACAATAGTTCGAAGAATGGCCCACTAAAATTTTAGACAAACATTTTTTATTTCAAAATTATAGAAAATATGCGCTTTTTGTAAATAATGGATGGAATGGAGCTTGGTTAGGTTAGGTTAGGAATAGTGGTGCTCTAACGCATCTCCCTTCTGTTGACACCCCTTAATAATAATATTTAACCCCCAATTTGTACCCAGAAGTGCCCTTATTATCTGTCATTAAGCCACTGATTTCCCATGATGAAGCCCCTGATACCCTCCAGTTTACACTTACCGATATCACTAATACTCTTGTGGAAACATCTGCTCAGCCATTTAAGCCTATGGCTTTGCAGCTTCAGGCAGATAATATATTCAATATTTTCTGGTTCCTCTTCATCCCCACACATTATACAGATATCTGGAGTGCCTATCACAAATCGTATCGCCTTCCTATTCATATCCAGTAGCAGTTTGGATCTCTCTCAGTCAAGTTTCGGCTACGAAACTCTACAATCCTTGCAACTTCGGTTGGATCTGCTCTCCACCCAATTACTGAGTTTCCTGTAGTAATGACCTATCGGTAATTTCATCGATTTATCACACATTTCCCCATGTACACATGCTATGTACAGACAATTGTAAGATCTTACAATATTGTCAGATCTGGCAATGTGCTGACAATGTACTTGCAATCAAAAATGGCCAGCACAAGGTAGATTATCAGTTCACACTGTTGTATAAAATTTGTCAGAAAGTCTTACAATTTATTGCCAAACGGTTGTATGACAATAGATTCATCTGACAAAATCGTCAGTCGAAAAATTGTCACTTCACACGGTTGTCATATGCAAAAATTGTCAGATCTGTAGTTAATCGTTGCCAGACTAAAAGCATTTTTTAGAAATTGTTAAATATCAATCGTTTATGGTTGTGGTAAGTGTAAAAAGTGAAAATATAAATGGACCATAAATAAGCAATTGCAATGATTTTGTCTGCATATATTGTATTATATGTATATTTGTTCTTTAAAATCAAGAGCGTGCAGTGTTGCCCATAGTAAAAATTCTCTTACAATGACGCTATTGTTAGATGTAAAAACTTCGCACATTTGACAATATTAAAATGTCTAACAAATATCTGGCAATAATTTTACAATGTGTTCACACGATTGTAAGATGTCTGACAACTTGTTGTCAGCTGCTAGTCTTGCAATGGACTGACAATGCTTTTTCTGACAACGACGTCTGACAAAAATTGCCAGTTCACACGGTTGTAAGAAATGTTTAGCACATTTTACTGGCAATATTGTAAGATCTGACAACCGTCTGTACATAGCCGACCCTATTCTTGCCACCTCAAGTTTCGATTTGATATTGAGTGCTTTCAAAGCTTTTAGCGCTGCCTGGCTGTCGACGTAGAAGGTTACCCTCTCACCTTCAGCTACAATCCTGACAACTAATTCCGTTGTCCTGAGGATCGCCAAGATATCAGCTTGTAAAACGCTGCATTTATTTGGCAGTCTGAAAGAACTATGAATGTTCGTTCCCAAGATATAGACACCAGCCCCTGAGGCTTCTCCCACTTTTGACCCGTCGCACTGTGGCGCCTTTTCCCAAAAACCGTGGCAAAAATACAAAATTTGATGACAAAATTTTGTAAAATGAATGAACACATCGTATAACGACCATTTTACTGATCAGAATTCAAAAACATTTTTCTTAATTGGATAAGAATTATAGCTGGTGGAGCTGGTTAAAGTCGACAGTTTTTTGGAAAGTCCAAAAAAATGTGATTTTGAGGAAAAAAAAAATTTTAGAATTGAAGTGTCAGAAATATTGCCATGTGATCACTACTTTTTTGGTATTGTTTTAAAGGTATAGTTATTGTTTATGAAAAAAAGTAAGAAAATATGCACCAGATACCCTACTTTTTCGGCAGTTGCCGTTTTTCAGACACCCTATATTTAGGTACTTTTTACAAATAAAATAGTGAATATCTAAAAATGGGCAAAAATGGTCACGCCCATATTTTTTTAGCATATTTACTACACAGTACTTTAAATAATTAAGCTAAATTGGTCCACAAAAAATTACAGGTTTTCTTGAAATTTGAAGAAAGATGTTACAATCTTATAGCCAGCGCTGCCACAGCCAAGATATTCTTGCAACCAAAATATAAAAAAAAAATTGCCAAATAAGGAAAAAAGCTACCAAAATTTTAATATTTTTTACATTTTATGTTATCTTACAGCACAAAAATGTAAATATAAGTGGAACTGATTGACATATTTTTGTTAATGTATGCATATGTGCCTACTTAGAAATATGTATGTAGCCTTATTTCATTGAAATATATATAATCGTATAGAAAGATCAAATCTTAGTTTTCTTTTTTTAACAAAAATAAGAGATATGTTATAAAATATATTTTATTACTAAAAGATAAAAAATTATTTTATACACTTATGTAACAAAGATGCGTTCCAAATATGAAAACAAATTATTCTCAGAAATAATTTCTTAATCAGGCTTGAGTTCAGTCATTTCAATTCTTATTGAATGAAATATTTTTATTAATTAATGTGAGTATCTAAAGAAGAGAAGAAAAATTAAATTAGACTTTATTAGCTGGGAGAAATACCGATATTTTTCTGTGCAGCCACGCACTTCATCAGCACTCATGTCTATCTACTGGGGTAGAGATTATTATTAACATCAGCTATTTAACTTAAATTTCTATGAAATGGAATATGAGAATTGATTGTGTATACACAATCAATACACAAAACTGTTTTTACTGCATCACTTGTTAATAATATTTATTGCTTCTCGTTAATACGAAATTTTCGCAGTGACTTTTTCCCTACATTTTTCTTTAATTATCTTTTAAGTTAATAGCCTTTGTACACTATTCGTCAATAAAGTCTTCAAAAGTCACCATAAAAAGTCATAGTATGAATCCCATATAAATGATAAATAATATTTTGCTGTGTCAATCAGGTAGGCATAATTATTACAATTTGTTTATTTATTTAAATTTAAGAACACATTATGAAAATAGGCAGGTAGTTTTAAAACTTGGTTTTTATACTAAGTCCTGATTCACACACGTCAGGTCTGAGTCGTCAAGTCTTGAGTTTTTAGGAGAGAGAGAAAAAGAGAAAGGAAAGGGGTACATACTTGACCGTACCAGTCAAGTTTGCTTTTTCGTTTTGTTTTGTCATTCGTAATACTCTATTTGATGAGACTTGACTTGACGGTGTGTATGAACGCAAATGCAGGTTCAAAAGAAAATTGAACAAAAACTGATCAGGTAAACGTGATGTGTGTGAATCAGGACTAAGTAAAATAAAAACTGAGTTTTTTAAGAACCTTGGACTAAAAATAGACGGCCCAAAGCAGGGATTTGGAAATACTAACGATGGTAACATGTCCAGATCGTTTTTTGAAAATGATGAGGTAACAGCCCAAATTACTGGTGTCGACAACCATATTATAAAAAGGTTGGCAGTTATTCTAAATGTTATAAACTCTAGAGAAATGGGAAATTGCCCAAAGTTTCAGGATTATGCATCAAAAACTGCCCAGCTTTTGGCTCAAAAGTACTATGAGAAGAAACTTACTCCTACGGTCCATAAGATTTTGGCTCATGGCCAAAATTTAATTGAATACCATTGCTTACCAATTGGAGAGTTATCAGAAGAAGCCCAGGAATGCAAAAACAAAGATTACAAGCACTTTAGATATGCGAATACTTGCAAAATATCACGGATTAGACAGAATGAGGATCTTTTTAATATGTTGGCGGCCTCTTCAGACCCACTGATTTCATCGCGGAGACATGTAAGATCTCGAAAAGATTTGGAAGAATATAATTATAGCTCCGATATGTTAAGTCTATTACAAATCGATCAAAATGTTAATGACTATTTTGAAGAAAACTAACTATTAAAAAAATTAATAAAAATAACTCATTATCATATTATAATATATCATACTATAAGATAATATTATAAATTAACATTAGTATTAAAAATATTTCAATAATTTTTGTCTGTAATATAAATAAAAAGAGTTTTATTAATATAACATGTTATATTAGAGTAGCATTTTTTTAGACTTCCCTATGAGAATGTCATTTAAAGCACAAAAAGTTGTATATATTAAATGTTTTGAGAAATTTTAAAAATATCATTACTTCAAAATATATGATTTTTGCGACAAGAAAGGTCAAAGGTGTCATCGTGTCCAATGCCTATCACAATAAGGGAGCACTTATTTTGATCCTAAAATATTTAAAAATTAAGTGTTTTTCCCCATTACAAATTTCTTGGTAACTTCAAAAATTATGATGTTTTCAACAAAAAACCACTGTGCGTAGTGCCTCCACAAAGCTATGGTCAATAATGACACTCATTTTTATTAAAATTTATTTTATTTTATTTATTTATTCTTACCTTAAAAGTTATGATGTTTGTAATAAAAACAGTCGAAAGCAGACACTGTGCACAGTGCAGCGCCTGACCTATGACCGTGGAAATCATGTATATTAAAGCTAAAGGAGTTTGCTTTTAAATGCTTTTTAAAATTTTTAAATATCTATAACAGTTCAAAAGTTATGATTTTTGCAACGAAAAAAGTAAAAAGGCCCCACTGTGCGTCGTGTAAAGACCGCACCTCCCTCATATAACTTATCAGATTTGACCCAATAGTCCCTGTGAGGAATTACCAGTATGAGTGTTCTACTAAAATCAGTTTCAACGACTGATCACTAAAACTGATCTCATTTAAGATTGATGTGTAACCTGTTACTCAACGAGTCTAAGGAATGCGACTGGTGCGTTGCCTAAGCAGCAACGAAATGCATCTAGACGTGCTTAACACCCAACAAATAAATGTTTTTAATCATTTTTTAACTTCTCGCTATAGGAAGTTAATGGTTTTATACCAATTTTTAAAAATCGACTTTTCAGCATATTGTGACGTTTTAAGGTCCTGAGAGTAGTTTGCCTATAGATGTATGTGTGGGGGTGTAAACATCTCATAATTTAAGATCGGGTAATTTTTCATTTTTATTTTTGTTAAAAATAAGATGCTGATAATAAATGTTCTTAAACTTTTTACTTTTCGAAGATAGAAGATAGATTTAATACTTATTTTTAACTTTTTTGCACTAATTAGTTTTTATTTGTAACCCTCAACCAAAAAAATGGGTGTTATAAGTTTGCAGTGTGTGTCTGTGTTTGTGTACGAATTCACGTACAGACCAAACGGCTGGACCGACTTTGATTTAGTATTTTCTGTTTAAAAGTGACTTGATCGAGAGTGTGCTTAGCTAAGAAAATCGGTGCAGACGTTTAGATGATATTACATATTTTGTAGATATATCGGGGTTTTTTAAAACTTTTAATTTTTGTTGTATATGTTTTATTTCATAGAAAGAAGTATTTTTGATGCGGAAAATATAGAACAATAAACTGTTTATACTACTTACATCCTCCAGGCCACCATTTATAGGACGTCAATGTTGGAGTATTTAAAACAAACTCATCTGCCTCACGATCGAAATCTGCTCGTGTCTGTAAGCCTCGCAAAAATGTACCGTGACCCAGTTCCGTTTGAGCATAAGTGCCGCAAATTTCAAAATTTTCCGCTCTTTTGCCAAATTTCTCAAACTGGTCGTCAGTGCCCTGTTGCCGTATGGCATTAATTAACATGACGAACTGTACAATAAATGGATTACCTCCCGGTATGGTACCCCAACATTCTGGAGCGCCATATTTACCACTAGAATAAGAATATAATGTAGTTTATAAGGATAATGTTTGTTTATTTTAAAATATTTAGTCGGTAAATCTACTTACGGCCATATATCTTTACCACCAGGATTACGTTCATCTTGCAGCTTGCGCAATTTCTTTGCAGCTTTAATAGCATGTTCCACCGCTGTTGTGTAAATATCTTCGTAAGATTTATAGTGCTCTATGGAGCCATCAGCACTCATTTCGTTAAGCATATAAGATTCTGAAAAGGTACATATATGTATATACATATATGCGGAGGTCCATAAAAAAACACAACAATTATACTTTGATTTACATGTCCCCGCCCACTTCTTTAAGCACAAAATTATATCATTCCAAGAGCCAAAACTCGTCAAGTTTCGTGGAAATCGGATAAGTAGAAGTAGATATAGTATAATACAAAAATTTCATGGATGTATCCCCGCCCACTATTTTGAATACAAGATTAGATATTTTTCAGAGCTAAAGATGGTGTGTGCCAAGTTTCGTAAAAATCGATCAAGTAAAAACACGTTAAATACAATATTGAACTTTAATAGAAGTGGCCCTGCCCACTTTTTTGAATGCAAGTTTCGTAAAAATTGGTTAAGTACAAGCATATGAAATATAATATGTATTAGAATTTAATAGGCATGACACCGCCCCTCTTTGTAATACAAAGATCCGTCAAATGGAAGCATGTGAAAAAAATTTTATTTAGCATAGTTCCGCCTATTTTTTTAACGTCACTATTATTTAATTACAAGAACCAAAGGTGTTTTTTTATGTTTCGCAGCAATCCAATAAGTAAAATATCATAAAATCACATAAAAAATTGTGGTCGTAGCCCCGGCCACTTTTTGACAATGGGACCAAATGAAAGCTATGCCCTTTCAGACAAAAATAGAGTTTTTACAATCGGTCTAAAATGTACCGGGTTATAAAGTAACACAACAAAAAAAAAAAAAATACAGACGAATTGATAACCTCCTCCTTTTTAGGGTTTAGGTTTGGTGTACAAAGGGGAAAAGGAACACTATTGTTTTCGCTACCATGTCAGTCTGTCCGTCTGTTTGTCTGTCCGTCACAGACTATTTTATCGAGAACCGCAAGAGCTACGGACCTGAAACTTGGACAGAGTGTGTAGAATTTTGGCCGCTGCAACAACAAATACATGAGAGTTAAAAATTAAAGGGTGTTCCAAAATGAACAACGAAAAATGTTAAAATCCCATTTAGTATACATAAATATTTCGTCCTTATAACCAAACGATGGCGAACGTTGTATTTTCAAAAAAAAATTGGAGTAATTTTGAAAAAATCTCGTAGTAAAGTGAAAAATGTAAACATGAACTTCCAACTTAACATGCGCATTGTTTAGCATAATGGATAAATGTCCTGGGGCTCTACTCCATAATTTGAAACGAAAGAAAATCCTTTCGAATTTGTATATTAATTGCACGCAAACTCGAAAGCATTTTCTTTCGTTCCGAATTACAGAGTAGACCCGCTGTGCTGTGGATAAATAAATACAAACTTTACGGCGTTTTGTTGGTGAACTCTTTTGATAACCGCGAAAAAGTAATACATAATAGTTTTTTTTTAATAATTTTCAATTACCTTTTCGACTATGCTAGGACCATTTTAATATTTGCAAAAAATTAAAAAAGTTATGGCCCTAACGTACAGTATGCAAACCTTGTATACATACACTTAATTTCTTAGACATACATATCTAGTGAATTCCTTTATTTTCAATAAAAGTATGTAATGGAATGTCCTTTTGATTTTTTGTTTCATTAATAACAGCCTTATTCTAGCAATTTGGTAATAATAAATTTGTATCGAATTTTTGTTACCTTATTGTAACTTTTATTTGTTCCGGTATTCCGGCTAAAAGGTAATAAAAAAATAATTCAACAAATGTGGTGAAAAAGTTTTCATATATTTAAAAAAAAAAATCATATAAAAATAGATTAGCAGAATGCAAATATATCAATTTTATTCATTAATGCAAAATTGTAAAATCCAAGATCACTTTTGCATTAAAAATAGCGAAAATTTGCAAAAATTTGCGAAAAATTGCAAAAGTGAGAACAAACCCTAAAATTGTTTTAAGATAGAAATCCAAAAAGGTCGACAAAAATCGCGTAAACTTCAAAAATTGGCAAAAACTTGTAAACATTAAAAAGATGAACAAGTGATAAAAAGTCGGTAAAACTTTAAAAAAAACCCAAGAATTTGCTAAAAATCGAGGAAAGTAATCATCATTTGCAAAAAACTGCAAAGCGCCAAAAACTTAAAAAAAATCGAGAAAATCACGCGAATTCGCCATTTTCGCGATAAGTGATTTCTTGACAGTATTTGGACGCACCCCCTAAAACACAACTTATCGCTATGAAATTTTTTTCTATTTTTTTTACATAAGACTGAACCGATTTGGAGGGTGAGGATATAAGAAATAAAAAAAATAAATAAATTTAAATCCATACTATTTTTTTTTTTTTAATTCTTAAAGATTTCAGAAAACACTTATTGAAGTTTTTTTTAATATAAGTTTAAAGAATTGTCATATCGCTTTTTAAGTATTGCCCTATCTACATAAAATATTTTCAAGAATGACATATCTATATTGAAAACAAAGTATGACATTTCTAGCTAAATTGACAACTGTTAATCTATCACCGAAAAACAGCATGAGCGGTTAAAACCCGTTTAACTTTGTTTCTTGGTTAACTCAAATGTATGTTAAACTAAGTTTAACTAACTAGTAAACAACTAGCCTTTTTTTCTTGTCGCCGACTCACTATTTTAACAATAGGCATGTCATATGCTGAATGACTTTTAAACTGACAACTAACTACCTATTTTTCAACCACTTTGAAGCCAATTAATATTTTAGTTAAATAACTATATACATATATGTATATATATGCATATAAATTTGTATATCTTATACATATATACTATATATTGTTACGGAAATGGCCGTCGACAAGATTAATGCATCATTATGCAAATAAATTCCAACAGGGTTAATAGTGCGAAAATATTCCTACAGGGCAATTAAAGAAGTATCTGGAATAATAACAAAGAAACATCCAGAAGAAGTAAACGTACATACGTACATACATACATGCAAGCACTATAACAAATAACTATATACGCATGCCTAGTACATACATACGTGATTAAACGTAAACAACCAACAACAACTACAAGCTTCTGCTTGTTGTGAAGATAGACATAGCTACATGCATACATACATACATGCCTGGCAATTCCAACGAAAGGTAGAAATAAGTAAACAACCACTTAATGATGTATGCATATACACACGTATGTACATAGTTACCACAAGAACTTAATTACGCGCTTTATAAACAACATTGAAGATAATGATGATTAGGTCTAGACTTTGCATGAAAATTCTAGTGGTTGTTGTGCGAAGTATAAAAAGGGGTTGACGCATCCAACAGCAGTTCAGTTGTGATTAAGAGTTCAGTCGCGATCAAAAGTTAGTTGGGAATAAGTCAGTTGCGAAGAAGCTCAGTTGCTAATAAGAATTCTGTTGGTAATCAAGTGAGTTGACAATTAAGTTGTGCGCAGTCCGTGATTTGTGATACAACAGTGAGTTGATATTTGAGTCTGTGCTTTACAATACGTGAGTTGGAAATTGAAGAGACTATAGTACAGTCTATAGTGACAGTTAGAGTCTGTCGTGATTTGAGATTATTGAGGAGTCCCTTGAGTAAAGAGTAAGGGAGCAGTGGAAGCTGATAAACGTGTGTAAGTGAAGCCAGCGAGTCCTGATTAGTGTATCAACTGTGAGAGTCTGCCATAGAGTTGTTATTGGTGTATCAACTGTGAGTGACGGCAGAGTGAGTCTTGTGTGTGACGTGCAACAGAGAAAGCAGAATTGCGTCAACACTAGCGCAGCCAGTTGTCTGAGACGAGTGTAAACAACAGCGAGAAAGGAGTAGTGGTAACCAGTTGTGAATATTGAAGTATCTATGTGTTTGTATTTAAGCTCTTGAATTGGATTAGTATAAGTGGTATTTATTGATTAATAAAGATTGTATCATTCTTAACCCTAATTAGTACACTGGGGTCTTTTATTTATTGCAAATCTACGAATCTACGGAAAAGCGTTTTTAACAGAGAATAAAAACGTAACATTTGGTGTCAGAAGTGGGATTTGCAAATAAAAGCGGCACGTTTAAAAAAAAAAGGTTAAACGTAAAGTAAGAGTGATACGAAAAGGAGAACCTCACACGTTTGAAAAGGTTAAACGTGAATAAAACCACATACGTTTGAAAAAGTTAAACGTACGAGCAAGTGGTTTTGAGGAAAATGAAATATCAAGAGCTTAATGTGGAGCAACTCAAGGAAGAGTTGAGTAAGCGGAAACTGTCGACAACTGGTGACAAGGTACAGCTACAGGAGCGACTACTGCAAGATTTCCAGCGGCGCAACATCGACATAGAAAGTTATGAGTTCGACGAAAAAGAAAAATATGAGATGGAAGCATCCACTCCTTCTATTAGCACTTCAATCAGTACAGACATCAGCGCAATGTTAGCTGCTTTGATGAACGAAATAAAAGAAACCTCTCGAGCAACCAATGAAAAAATGGAGGCAAACAACGAAAAACTGCTAGGGCAAATGACTGAGAAGTTTCGAGAGTCTACTGCCGAATTGAAAGCTGAAATGAAGGATACTTATCTAGCAACCAATGAGAAACTTCTAGGTCAGATAGATGCCATATTTGACAAATTTAAATCAAAAACCGTGACTAACGTTCAAGAATCATCTGGAGCCAGTAGTGAGAAACACCATGAAATTGCTGAAACCGTAAACAGACGGGCAGATGGTGTAGAAATGAAAGTCAGTAAATCGGACGAAGAGTTGTTTGACTTGGGAAACAGTGTCAACGAAGACATTTCTGGCACAAAGGAACACGCTGACGAAAAACTGAAGACAAAAGATGAAATCAACAGTGGTCAGTGTCAACAAGTTGGACGTGAGCGAAGTTTGCCAGAAGTTTCCAGCACAGTAGGGGACGTTGGTCACTTAGATGATAGTCAAGCTGTTTGTGACACGGCGGAATCAGCTATGGAAGAAATGGTCGCGTTTGCTCAGGGCAAAGAAACTGCTACCATATACGAAGTACGCAGCAGAAAAGCAGTAAGGATGAAGAAGACAACTTCTGTGCAGATCTTCAAGCGAGTGGTAAGGCGAACTCTAGTCGAGGGACAAGGTAGAGTCGCAGCAAGAGGCCATAAATGTGGAATGGTAAGGCGAACTCTAGTCGAGGGACAAGGTAGAGTCAGAGCCAAAGGCCACAAATGTGAAAGGAGTAGTCATCTCCATCTTAAAACAAGGCAAGCAGTAAAGGAAATACAAAGCAGATTCTGTACCAAGGGTTGCAAGTGTCAAGGAAGGTTTCAGCTCCAGCATACGGCAAGGCAAGCAGTAGAGGAAATGCTAAGCAGAGTCAGTGCCACCAAGGGCCGCAAATATCGAAGAACTAATCTCCAGCGCATAGTAATACAAGTCCCAGTTGAAAGCCGAGGCAGAGCCAGAACTAAAGCCTACAAATATGGAAGAGGTAGTCGTCTCCAACGTAACTACAAGGCGTATAGAAAACGAAGAAAAGAAAGGCGATGATGTGCCTATTCGGGACGAATAGGCTTAAGTGGGCGGCAGTGTTACGGAAATGGCCGTCGACAAGATTAATGCATCATTATGCAAATAAATTCCAACAGGGTTAATAGTGCGAAAATATTCCTACAGGGCAATTAAAGAAGTATCTGGAATAATAACAAAGAAACATCCAGAAGAAGTAAACGTACATACGTACATACATACATGCAAGCACTATAACAAATAACTATATACGCATGCCTAGTACATACATACGTGATTAAACGTAAACAACCAACAACAACTACAAGCTTCTGCTTGTTGTGAAGATAGACATAGCTACATGCATACATACATACATGCCTGGCAATTCCAACGAAAGGTAGAAATAAGTAAACAACCACTTAATGATGTATGCATATACACACGTATGTACATAGTTACCACAAGAACTTAATTACGCGCTTTATAAACAACATTGAAGATAATGATGATTAGGTCTAGACTTTGCATGAAAATTCTAGTGGTTGTTGTGCGAAGTATAAAAAGGGGTTGACGCATCCAACAGCAGTTCAGTTGTGATTAAGAGTTCAGTCGCGATCAAAAGTTAGTTGGGAATAAGTCAGTTGCGAAGAAGCTCAGTTGCTAATAAGAATTCTGTTGGTAATCAAGTGAGTTGACAATTAAGTTGTGCGCAGTCCGTGATTTGTGATACAACAGTGAGTTGATATTTGAGTCTGTGCTTTACAATACGTGAGTTGGAAATTGAAGAGACTATAGTACAGTCTATAGTGACAGTTAGAGTCTGTCGTGATTTGAGATTATTGAGGAGTCCCTTGAGTAAAGAGTAAGGGAGCAGTGGAAGCTGATAAACGTGTGTAAGTGAAGCCAGCGAGTCCTGATTAGTGTATCAACTGTGAGAGTCTGCCATAGAGTTGTTATTGGTGTATCAACTGTGAGTGACGGCAGAGTGAGTCTTGTGTGTGACGTGCAACAGAGAAAGCAGAATTGCGTCAACACTAGCGCAGCCAGTTGTCTGAGACGAGTGTAAACAACAGCGAGAAAGGAGTAGTGGTAACCAGTTGTGAATATTGAAGTATCTATGTGTTTGTATTTAAGCTCTTGAATTGGATTAGTATAAGTGGTATTTATTGATTAATAAAGATTGTATCATTCTTAACCCTAATTAGTACACTGGGGTCTTTTATTTATTGCAAATCTACGAATCTACGGAAAAGCGTTTTTAACAGAGAATAAAAACGTAACAATATGTATATTGAATATATATTTATATATAGAAATAATTAGTATTTTTATATTTAAAACAAAAATACATACATAGATTCATACGAAAGTTTGTCCTGCTCATAGAAAAAATATATATAGTCGAACTTCCATAACTCGAACTAGTTTGGTTGGCAGTAGCGTTGAAAAAAAAAATCACATACAATTCTGTAACTCGAAGTCTCCGTAAGTCGAAGTTTTTTTTTTGGGATAATGAAGTAACTTTTGAGAAGTTCGACTGTATTAATATTGAAATTATTTAGTTTTTTTTTTTCAACACAAACATTTGACATCTGACTCATAGCATGCTTCTTTTGTTTTTTTATTTGCTTTTCATTTACTTTGGTTTGGTTGATATCTGCATGAGACTTAAACCAATTTGTAGTCACTTGAAAAATAATTAATTTATAGTTAGTCTTATTTGCCAGCAAAAATTTTTCGAAATTTTGTAATGGGTAGTACTCTTTTAATGGCTTACAAAGTAACGAGTGATACTTATTTATCTAATTATTTTATTTGCATAATAATGACTGTCATGTGATGAATAAAATAAGAACTTATTTATATCACTACGTGAAAGTAGTTATTGTAGTACTTTCCAGTTAATAAGGAAATATATCTGGAGAAATTTCTTACAAAATTTTATTTATTTAAATAAAAAAATTAGAAAAATTATTAGAAAAAATAAGCAAATTAATTTTCAATAAGTTTAAGCAAAAATTTTATCTATATTATTTTGCATACTTGTAAGCAAAAAATAAGGCATTAAATTTTGAGTATTTTTAGGCAATCAGTAATCTATTATTAATCTATTTTTAGGCAAAAAGTATAGGGTACCGCATACTTTTTGAACTTCTCAAACAAAAATAATGGGTTATTCAGTCAAATTGTAAGTACTTACGACTGAGGAGTACATACACTTTTATGCATTCTAGTAGGCAAAGTTTTTTGCTGGGGTGTGTCTGCGTATCTGCATGTGTGTCTGTCCGCGTACAGACCAAACGGCAGGACCGATTTTGATTTAGTTTTTTCTGTTTGATCGAGAGAGTTCTTAGCTATGTTTGAAGAAAATCGGTCCAGCCGTTTAGAAGATATAACATATTTTCTAGATAAATCGGGGGTTTTTAAAATTTTTAATTTTTGTTATTTATTACTTGAAATAAAAAAATATTGAAAATATTTTTAATTAAATTATTAGTTAATAAATTATATATGTATTATTATATTATTATATTTTAGTTTTAAAGAAAAACAGAACAAAAACTTCCCAAAAAAAAAACTTAAACAGTTTTAAAAAATGTAAGAACATTTATATTAAAATTTTGTTTTAAATGAATTCATGGCGCTGAATGCACGTTCAACTCAACACAAAGATAACTCTTTAAAGGGGGTTTCATTCATTCCATTTTTATAGTAAAAAACGTAGATAATTCTTTTCGCCACTAATATGAATTTAACTTTCGCCATTGTAACGCTAAAAGTGCAATGTACTATTTGCCATGTCTCTTATAAAATTGTCGTACAATTTACATTTTGTATTTTTTAAACTATTTTCCAATGAAAATATTTTGTATTTTTAAATGTTAAAAAATATTAAGGGTTTTCATGAGAACGTTCAAAAGTCTGGCAAACTGTGCAATTGTGCATTTTTACACTCTCCTAAATAAAATGTCAAAAATTGTACAGAAATTTATTTACACAAACCTGTTAAATTTGCCCGATAATTTTGACTCGTAAATAGAGTTTTTCTTTTCCCGAACTTTTTCATTTCCCGGGAAAGCGGGAAAGAAATCCCGGGAATTCCCACCCAGTACAAAACAATACAAAATATTTTTAAATTTAATTTATTTCAACAAAAACAAATTATAATTCATGAGATCGATTAAATAATAACGTGTTATACACACATTAATCAAAAAATAATACCGTTTCCGTTCTTTATATAATAGTAATACATAGATACCAATATTATAAATAACAAAAATTAAAAATTTTAAAAACCCCCGATATTTGCTAGAAAAGATGTGATATCTTCTAAACGGCTGGACCGATTTTCTTTAAACATAGTCAAGAACCGATCAAGTCACCTTTCAGACAAAAAAAAACTAAATCAAAATCAGTCCAGCCGTTTGGGCTGTACGTGGACACGGACAGATAAACAGATACAAAGACACACACTACAAACTTATAACACCCCTTTTTTTGGTCGGGGCTTAAAAAAAATATTACAAAATATCCCCTTTATGAAAAAATCATTGTTAAACTTAAAGTTGGTTTAATAAACGAATTTTGTATGGCAAAACCAGTTTTAACGCATGCTTTAACTTTAACAATCGTTTTTGCATAAGGGCATATTTCTTTGGAAATAGGACTTTCGTACAGAATAAGCTGTTAATGCTGTTAACCGTACTATTTACCAAGTAGAATATGTAATTATTTGTATTTTTTTTTTATTTCCTTTCCTCATTTCTGTTTTTACTTTTATGAATTGTTGTAGAATTAAATTTTGAACGTTGCGTTCTGCTTTTTCCAAATAAAGGCATCTAAATTTCAGAAAGCATGCGTGCCAGATGCAAACTCGGCCTTAGTAGTTGTAAAGCTTTAGCTATTGTGATATTGCCATCACCTTATTATTGCACCATCGCATACATAAAGTGAATAACGACACTCATCAAGGAATGTCTAAATACAAATTAAGTTGCCATAACAAAATCAAAAAATCCCGGGAATTCCTGCACAAATTTTCCGGGATTTCTTTCCCTGAAAATGTGCGGGATCCCGGGAAATTTTTCCCGGGAAATCCCGTATGAAAAACACTACTCGTAAACTTAAGCTGTGCAATTAATTGTGCATTTTGTAAACAACAACTTCTTGTTTTTTTTGGATTTCTTTAGGAATTTTTAGACACACACACACACTTTTTTATTTTTAGAGAAATATGTATATAAATATGTTTTTTTTTTTAATTTTATTTTTATTTAAATGAACTTTTTAACGTTTGTTTCAAATTTACATAAACTGTTTGCGCAAAAGTTCAAAAGGGGCTTCATGAAACAAGTCTCGCAAGTTTGCCTAATTGCACAAAAGGCAATTTTAAGAGTTCTCATGAAAACCCTTATTATTTTTTATTTTTCAAAAAAAAAATAAGCTAAATTTAACCCGGAATAAGCAAATATGGTCACGCTGGTTGTAACACACATAGGAGTATTCGAAAAGCACCAAGTAAAGCTGCTTTACATAACGAGCCATAACAGCTAAAATAGCTTAAGCGACACATTTTTCGGACTTTGTTATTTTGACGAAAATCGACTATTTACGATCGTAAATAATCGATTTTGGTCAAAAAATGAAGTTCGAAAATTATGTCGCTTAAGCTTTTTTGGCGGTTATGGCACGAAATAGCTTTTATTTTAAAGTACTACTAATGATACTCGTATGTATATATGTATGTATATACATTTGTATTTTATTTTTGACAAAATACTTACCCAGCTCTCTTTTAAATCTTAATTTTTCAACTCCTCCATGCCACCAGAGAGCAAAGTCCAGCACATTGAAGGTGGCACTTTGACGTTCCTTTTCCAAATCTATATTCACAATTTTTGCCATTAAACCCATAATTAATGTATTACTCGTATATTGCACGAATAGTCAGTCAATCCTCTTCAGTGATAAGGGAATAAATAAAATTTAAGAATTTAAAATTGTTTATTTGTAGCAGCTTTTTAATTTCAACATACCTACATATCTATAAAATTGATATAAAAAACAAGTACACACAGAAAAAACTGAAATCCAAAATCAATTTTTGTTTTTGAAGTAAAGCCTACAGTATATCGTGCATTAACTGCCAAAAAAAAAACTTAAGTGACATAATTTGCGAACTTTTTTTACCAAAATCGACTATTTGCTTACGATCGCAATCGGTTTTCGTAAAAAAAAAACGAGGTCCAAAATATGTGTCGGTTAATGGCCTATTTCCCACCTGCAAAAGAAAACGTTCGACTTAAAATTTATATTGAAAACAAAAACTAATTTTCATATTTTGTTGTTGTTTTCAAAATAAATTTTAAGTCGAATGTTTTCTTTCGCAGGTGGGAAATAGGTCATAAGCTCTTTTTTTGGCGGTTATGGCTCGATATGGCATGTAAAAAGCCACATTCGCATGAAAATTTGTAAGTCAAATTTTTTTCTGTGCATATGAGTAAAATAAAAATAATAAAAAAAGCTTTGAGTTTGTAAATAAGGGAAAGTTGTAAGAGCACGAAATCTTAAGTAATAATTATACCCAGCGGGAATAGGAAAACCAGAAATATGCTCTAAAAAAGTGCTTTATACGCATTCAATGTGCACTAAAAACTTTAAAATATGCACTAAAAACTAAAAAAATTTGCTCTTAAAAATAAAATACAGTGGAATCTTCCTTAACGGAGACTTTTGACAGGTCCCGGCAGCGCTCCATAAGAAAAGCATTGCAATCGCTCCTCTGGAATGGACTCTCTCATGAGCGGACGCGGACACCCGCTTGACAAAAAAGAAAAAAGAAGCAATGTGAGTCCGATCACAGGGGAGATGTGTAAACATCTAGTAATGAAACTTTTTTTTAATATTGGCTTATGATAAATAAAATAAGATATATAAATTTTTGACTCTACTGTATGGAAAACTGTATGTATATTAGTGGAATTATTAGTTGTGGGGGTTTGTGGAGAATTGCTCATATCCAAGTGGAAAACGTCAATAAAAATTTTGATTAAGCTTGCGACTGTGGTTTTGCAAAATTTGTATTAAAATCTCCATCCATAATAATTGGCATGAGATGGAGATTGTTACCCAATTGTCGTGCACCAGCTTCAGTGTAAAGCAACAGTACGTAATGAAGATATGTTATAATATAATATTATAAATTCAGTATAAAGACTGCTATATATATTTTAAACAAATAGTTGACATTTAAAACGTTCTTTTATTTAAAAGTTTATATTTATTTTATATTTTTCAACTTTTTAACCAAATTATCCCAACTGGCAACACTATTACACTTCACAAGCAATTTCTATTAAAATTAATTAATAATTGCTCCTGAAGGTATGCTCACACAGATTTGATAACATCTTACTCAAAATTTGTGATTGTATTGTGAAAAAGATTTTTACCCCTTAGCGTATAGATGTTTACACATCAAAAATTTTTTCCTATTTTTTTTCATGTCATAATTTACAAATAAGCTTTCCCAGACTCTTAATTGGCTCGCCTTAACAACAAGGCATGGTTTGTCATATTTACTACATCAGATAACATATTTAAATATGGGTATGGTAAATATATTCTCTATTAAATAATGTTGTCAAACTAACTCTTCATCTTATATAAGAGGAGCACATAATGGGCCTGTTCGGAAATGCATCTATGCGCTGCATCTGATGCGCCTGTGTGATTACTTTGCGCAGCTGATACAAAAGAACTGATGCAGATGCGCAGACAAAAAAGTTCATTTGATTACAATTTCGAACGCGAGAACATTAAAAGTGGAAAATTCATAATTAACATATTTTTTGACTTGGATGAATGCAAAAATGAGTTGAAAGTATAATTAAAAATAATATTAAAAAAAATCTATAAGAAACAATAAATTAACAAAATAAAACAAATAAATAACAAATCAAATATTTACTCATCTATTGCATCAGCAATTTTTGTGATTAGTTTTTGATGTTACTTTGCGCATCATATACATCAGTGATGCATTTTAGAACTCACCACTTTTGAAGTGTTGCCATCTGATTTTCAGAACGCACGACGCATCAGATGCAGCGCAGTGATGCATTTCCGAACAGGCCCAATCTTATAATAGTATGTTTAGACGGTACGTGCTTCGCTCTCTATTCATGCTTCACGCCCCAATCATGACCGAATCCACTTGCTTCGCCATACAAAATTATGAGAGCGAATCCAGTAGATTCAATTTGAATCTACTTGCGAAGCACGTAAAATTGGTATCTTCTCTAACTTTTATCGCAGTTAATCGCCACTTTATCTGAACTAGCTATCAAAACAAAATAGGTATATGTGTATGTGTGTGTTTGTAAACAAATGAAAACAAGCCAAAAAAACATAGATGAGAGTTTAATATAAATAAATTTAATTAAGTTATGAATAATATAAAAAGGAAAAATAAGAAGAAAATATAGAGATGCCTTCAAAAACAAGATTTTGCTTGAATCGAATTTATGTAAGTATGTATGCATGAATACACGTGCGTATGATACGTATGTTTGTGTGAATATACATAAAAAAAATGCCACGCGAACAATGATGCCTACTTTTTCAGAGCAAAAATCACTGTTTGTTCATAAAAAAGCACTAAATGCAATATATTTTTTATTTATATTTTTATATTTATCTATTTATTTTCAATACAGAGAAAGCCCACATGGATAATTATATATGTATTGAATGAGTAGAAATTAAAAATTTAAGTTAACTACAATTTTAAATTTACTACATTTCATAGGTTTTTGTAATAATTTCAATTATATCGAGCCATATTTCGATTTTGCGTATAAGTAGAATATGAGTAGGAAAATAATTGAAGTTCCTTTGGCAATACACTGCAATTATGGTGTATTATTTTAAGAAAATTGTATCAACGAGAATTATATCCTCGTTTCAGGAAATGCAGTTTCATTTCTTTCAGTATGTTACATTCTGTAGCTCGTTTCTGTATTTCTCGCATCGTAAAATTTCCCGCATGAAACAAGGGAATCGTAACAAAAAACAGTGTAAATTGAAACACAAAATGGCTTTTCTCACATAAGTTTTTCTGTATATTCACTTTGCGAAAACTATCTGTCATTTAAATAAATTTCCAGCAATTATTGGAAGGATGTGAGAAAGGGTGTTTCTGTAACAATATTCTGTGAAAAGTTTCTCGCAAGAACCGTCTAAATAACTCGCATTTTAAATTGGTGCGAGAACAACAAAATTTGTACAGAAACATGAAACATGAAAATATGAATAATAAACTAGTTGAAAAGATATGCAACGAATTATTGAACTAAAATTATTATTAAGGAGTCGATATCATTATATTTATTTACAATTTTTTTGTGGAGTTTTCTATAATAGAGACAGTTGCTAGAAAAAACTTATTTCAAGCATTTTACATTCACTTTATATTCATGTTCATTATAAAATTTTATTTTTCTTTAAAATTATTATTTTTTTGTTATTGAAATAATATTTTTGTGACTTTTGTTTTCATTTGACACTCGATTACTGGAAATATTCCAGTAAAAACAGATTCAGTGTTGTCTGTTTTCACATTCAAATACAGAAACACTTTTTTTCACAAATCGAGAAACGATGGAATTTTGTGTTTCACACTTCATGTGAGAAATTTTACGATGCGAGAATAACAGAAACGAGTTACTGAACAACATAAGCCTTTTCTTTTTAGACCGTATTTTATATGAATGAAACAATTTGATTTATAAAATCATTATTGTATTTCTTACTTACTTTTAAAATAGATATAAGCGCTAAAAGTTATTTCTACTTCAACATTTGAACATGGTTATGTTAATAGTCTTAGAGGAAATATTGACAGTATTAGAAATGGATTATGATTAGTTGAATTTCTATAATTATAAACTTCAATCCCAAAATTGATCACTTCTGAGCAAATTTTTCCATTTATGTATCCTTAAATTTCTGATACTTCGTTCCATTTCTTCAATTTCACCATCCCAGCAAAAATTACCGCTTTTCAGAAGAGTTTTTGTGAGACAGCTAGAAGCAATGCATTCAGTTTCCAAAAAGCCATTCATTTTTTGCTTTACTAGTTCGTTTTACAGAAGTAATAATGTGTAGTTTTTGTGTATTCAGATGCAAAAGTTACTGGTTTACATTTTTTTACTTCTGTCCACTTTGTTAGAGAGCCTTACGTTAGTACTTTTCAGAAGCATTTTTGAAAGCTTTCGTTATCAAGAAAGCAATACATTGCTTCCCTCAGTGGTTAGTAATTAGATTATTGTAATTAAGTTATTTTATAACGTGTTTCCAACGTGGTATCCTATGAAAGAGAAAGTTTTTCTTCCTTCGTATTTCACCCAGCTGAATTAACATTCTGCAAAGGAAACTTCGCATGTTTAAAAGGGGTGAAAGCAGATAGTTTTTGGAAAGTGAAAATAAAGCCACCACACTTTAACAAATTAATATTTAGTAGATTCGCAAAACGCACTAAAATCAAAGGTGAAAAGCACCAATTTAGTGCCTTTTTTTAAGCAACAATTTGAAAAATTCCGCACTGTTATGAATTAAAAAACTCTAAATCTAGTACGAAAAGCACTAAATTGGCACGCTGCACACGAAGCACGAATGAGTAGTCTAAACAGCATGATTCATAAACATGATTCAGAGAGCGAAGCAGGTGATTCAACTCGTCGTCTAAACATAGCATAAGATTTCATTTTATGCAAATGCTCATCGAGTTAACATCTACTGGGGTGTAATCGTCGCTTTCGATAACGAACTGATTCGATAGCGTTTTTCAGTCTGATCGAATCAGTACGTTATCGAAAGCGACGATTACACCCCTGATTTTGCATAATTACTTATTTTATTTTTAATTTTTCATACAAAATTTTAATTTATAAATCATAAACACACTTAAATATATAAAATCACAGAAATTTATTAAAAACCATCGCTTATAATTTATTTTAATAAACACTCACACATCCCCAATATATATTTTGACAGTTTATCTCATATGATTGTTGTTATAAGATTTCTTGGGACATTAATCTCATAAAAAATTCTTATATCATTAAGATAACACTACGTTGAAGTCTACACGTAACATTATTTTATCTGGGTTACTGTCAAGACCAAAACACGCCAAAATAGAATAGAAATAGTGCATATTTACATATTAATGATTTTTTGTTATTAAACCCAATTGAATTATTTATTTTTTTAAATAAAATTATTTAAATTGAAATTTATTCGCTGGTGGTAAAGCATTGTCTATATATTTCATTGGTGCTTAGCCAAATCATCACATATTTCGAACAGTCACAAACCTCTTATCTTATCCGCAGACTTCCAAAAACTATTTGAGAATTCACAAATAATAACATTTTTGAAAACCAAAAAAGATGATGATTTGGCTAAGCACCAATGAAATATATAGACAATCACCCTTATCGTGAATAAAAAAAGTTCACGTGAAAAGTGTTCCATTTCCCTAAAATTGCGATCGCCAATATTTGCGTTGTTGTTGTGTCAGTATACCATTTTCTAACTTTGTTCGCCATTTTTTGTTCACGGGAAATATTTCACGCGAACAAAATGTTCGCTTTTTATTCCCGATAAGGGGGAATGCTTAACTACCAGGGAATAAATTTCAATTTAAATAAACCCAGCAAAAAATTACACATTACCATCAGAACTACTTGCCATATAAATACTTACTTTTCTGATTACCAAATTTCATTACTCGCTTACAAATCACATTACCTAAAATTTAAAAAATTATGTACAAGTTGCTAAATGAGGAGAATAATTTTTTTTAGATTAAATAGAACAGCTACCACCAAAAATGCTTAATTTCAAACTCGATTGCCTTTTTTGACATTTTTTGCTGAGATATTATGTTAAGCGACTAAAATTAAATTGTTCAGAAGAAGGTTTGTTTTAATATTCAAATATATTTTTGTACGTAAATTGTCGCTTACGATAAAATTGTACAGCCCGTATCTTAAAATTTATCAACAATTTTGGTATTTTAATAATTCTAAACTATGGATAGGCCCATAAAATATTAAATTCAATTAAAAAGTCTATTTTCGATAACATGTCGCTTACGATAAAATCGAAAATAAGGCTCGATATGTCGAATAATAAATTTCCTAAATGCTTAAACTATTTAAAAAAAAATCTAACCGTGTTAGAAAAATGTTACTCACTTAAATGTGTAGTTTTCCCTTGGCCGGACAGCCCCTTGCACGGACGCATTTCAATGGTCCCTTCGGTGTCCGCTCAAGAGACATTCCACTATAAATTGGTTTAGTTGTAAATGAAAATATATTTTTAATTCAAAAATTCAACAACATTTGCATAAAGCCCCCATATTCATAAAAAAATAAAATGAATTTGAAATCCATTTTAGGAAAATTTTGTATGAAAATTTTTAAATAAAATACATTTAAAAATTCATTTTAAATAAAATGATTTTGTCTTATTATAAAAATAAACAAAAAGAGGAAACAATAAAAAATTAACAAAGAATAACTGCTGTATTAAAAAATATAATTTAGGTTTGAAGTGCACATTAAAACAAATAGCTATACAAATTTTGATACGAGAGTATCCAAAAAAATAATTTTATTGGGCCTTATTACGAGTGTGGTAGTCGAAGGCCAAATAAAAACAATTTTTTTTTTTTTTTGATACTCTCGTAAAAATTTAACTTTAATTTCAAAAACTATCACGATACCAGAATTAAAACTTTGTAAACTGTATTTTCGATCAATGGGCCTTATCACGAGTGTCGTATCACGACTTCGACTACGACGATTTTGTATTAGACTAAAGAACATTGCAACATTTTTTCTTTAATCTAGTACAAAATCGTTATAGTCGTAGTCGAAATACGACACTCGTGATAAGGCCCAATAAGACAGGATTTTTTTTATAATTTTTATTGCAATAAACAACAAAATATTGATCTAGATTTTCAAATAAAAATCGTTACTGTCACATCTACGAGTAAATAATCGTAAGAAATCGGGCGGAGTCCGTCACAAATAGCAAAACCGAATTTTTATTGAAACTAACTTCTGTAATAACTGCATGCACTACATGGAACATTCGAAATGAGATTTAGATAGCGAAAAATAAAAATAAAAAATAAGTAAAAGATTTACCAAACACAATCTTGCAAGGGCACTGCTACACGTTCAATATATATTGAACGCGATCCAGTATCGCGATATTTATTGAACGTGTAGTAGATCGCGATCTATATTGCAGAATGGCCTGAATTATGGAATCCAGATTGCGGATCGCGGATCGCGTGATAAATATTGAACGTGTAGCGTTTTCATGATATTAGATGTGAAATAAAACAAATAAAATAAAAGACATTTTTTTAATAAACTATCCGCACAGCACAAAAATAACGTAGACTGACGGGATAAATATTGAACATGTAGCATACGCTCGTGATCCATCAATCCATTAAAATGGATCGCGATCCAAATATCACAATATACATATATTGAACGTGTAGCAGTCCCCTAAGCATATTGATATAAAGAAAATCTATATAGAATCAAAATATGCCTTAAAAGCGTAAATTATGCCCTAAAAAGTTTAAAGTATGCTAAAAATATGCATGTAAGACTGATATATGCACAAAACATGCCCTAAAAGGTAAAATATGCAAAAATATGCACTAACAAATCGATACAAAAATTCATAAAAAGCTCTGAAACGGATAAATAGCTTAATATATTTATCCGTAACACACTTGCATTTTGTGGTTCAATTGCAAAGCCATACCAAATAAAGGAATTATTTTTTTATGGTTCATGGAATTAAAAAAATATAGTAATAATAGGAATGGAAATGGAAATCAACATCCGTCCCTACCATTAGCTCATGCAGTAACTGTAAATATTGTTGCTTTTTTGTGAATTGGTCCTTCAGATCAACAGACAAAAAATGTTGTTGCCAGCGCTGTGTATCAAATTAGGCTTAATAAACTATTTGGTATAAGTTACGAAGTCCTAGTCTACACTTGCAATTTTTGTTGCAGCAATTCTTGAGTTAATAGGTGAGAGAGGTGAGAAGATTGGGAAGGGGTACACAGTTTCATGCGGTCGGCAATTCTGTTTTGTTTTCAAATTCTCATTTGTTAATTTAAATGTATTTGATGTTTTATTTTATTTTCTTTTTACAGTTATATGAAAAACACAAAATTGATTTTTTATGTTACGAGTATACTAGTGTTTAATTTCATTTAAGATTCTAATTTATATCATAGAAGCCATTTATGTGTTAGATTTTTTACTTTTATCACAATAAATATATATTTTATGTTCCAATATATTCACAATGGACCCAGTTGGGTCTACGAGTGAAGGTGCGTTTTTGGCACCACCCTTCCTAACCTACATACATATATTCCAATATCAGCTTTTTATTGAAATGAAAAACTTTTAAAAACTGGACGTGATGGAAACAATCTGTGAACAGATTTGAATTCAGCACACAAAAAATTCCATTAAAATCGCATAATGAAGTTCTTGTTCTCGACTTTTTTTTTATTTTTGCAGAACAGTGTTATTTATATAACCAATGAGAACTTTTCCCGCTGGGTAAGTTCGTGCTTTTTTAAGAGAAACTGAAAATATGTAGATGTAAGATTCAGGTTATAAAAATTAAATAAATACGACACAATTCAGTTGTAATAGGTGTGTTTGTTTACTTTTGTAGTCAAATACAGTAAATGAGTAATTGCTGCGAAAATTTTAAAATTTACTATCAAAAAGAACTGTTGCGGAAAAAATTAGGCGAACGGAAAAGTAGTAAAACTTAAGGCTCAGTTAGCCGAGTGTAATGTAATGTAACTGCAACGTAGGAAACAGCTAATCGATATTTTTATATGAAAAGTAGGTTACGTTACATTACATCTCTGTAACCATTTTCATTACTTTTCACATAACAATATCGATCAGCTGTTTCCTACTGTTGCAGTTACTTTACATTACAGTCGGGTAACTGAGCCTTTAGCAAGATTAAGGAAACAGCTGACTCCAACTCTACAAACTTTTGACTATTCAACTCTTTTAATTATTGGTACTCGATACAATATTTTTTATAACACGAACAATCTAAAAATAAATTTTATAATTTATTGCATGTTATATTTAAAATTAATTTCTTCTTGATTTCCTTGATTTGTTGTTGGTTAAATTAACAAAAAATTACATGACTGATGTACTTTTTTTAATAAAAAAAAAGCTTCAAAAATTTACCTTTTTTAGACACAGCCCAGCTTACGAACGGCCATCGCTAGACCCCTAAAAAGACCAATCTTTGATTTGAGAGTAGTAAGAAAGTCGAGGGTTTCACCTCCATACAACGTGAGTCGGTCTAATGTACATATATACATACATACATATCGCTCATTTACTTCAAAAGTGTCACAACTCACAAAAACCAGTTTCGCAGAAAACGCGTTTTAAGTTTTCAATTTGCATACAACTCAATGAAGATATGAAAAAATATTCTTCTCTCAGGAGGTGATGGTACAAGCTATTTATATGAAATTTTTACACAAGATAAAATACGAAATATGTATCGCATTATTCTACATTATTAACTCAAAAAATTAATTTTTTGAGTTATGAAAATATTGAAGTATGTAAATGAGCGATATGTAAATAAAAATCAAATGTCGTTCCTTGTCGTTCAATATTTTTTTTTTAATGTTCGTCAGAACCCAGCTTAGGTTATTTTAGGTAAAGAAAAATTTACCACACCCACTTTTTTTAATTTATCTAAAATCGGAGAACGGCAAAACAAGTGAGCGTCGCACATTTAAAAACGTGAAATTTTGGTTTAATTAACGATTTTCGTAATGTGAATTGTCTTACAAAAAAAGAGTTCGAATTTGATATTTGGGTGTGGCACCTCCCATAAAGGGAAAATATTTACTTTGAGATACCTGGAAAACTACTATGTAGATATAGGGATAGCTCTGTGTGCAAATTACGGTATTCGATATCAAACAAATTTTCATACAATTTTAATTGTGTTTGTAAAGAAATTTCGATTGATTCGAATGCCGTAATTTGCCCTCTAACTTCCTGAAAAAACGCACAAAATAAAAGTTTTTGTCCCGGGGCAGTTTTGAATGAAGATGAATATTACAAGGGTACTGTTAATTCAAAATAATATTATCTCAACTTAAACACTTTTTCCTTTTTGCCACAAATTTTTTGTTATTCGTACTTGCATTCATATTACATACTTTGCGCATTCGTTTGACAAAGAACCGGACCAACAACGACAATGGAAAATATGAAGAATCATAAAAACAAAATATGGGAGAAGGGAACTGATAAAAGAATGAACTGCACAAATACAGTGTTTATTTATACTATAAATATATTTTATAGTCAACAAAAAGCCATAGACTGATAACATAAGGTCTCCGATTATAAAATATGTGCCAATTGTGTGGATTGTATTTAAAAAAGTTAGTTTTTGTTTTTAAATTTTATAAATTTTGCACGTACATGCACCAAAAATTTAAGTAGATAAATAAATATTTTCTCTACTTAGCACTATTTTATACTAAACATTAACCGTGAGTTTTGTCAAATACAGTCAAATCCCGATAATTCGTACCCCGATAAATCGTAATTCCCGATAATTCGTAATAAACTGTCGGTACATTGAAAAAAATCTCGTTAATTCGTAAAATTTCCATACATTTTGGTCCCCTCGCTAATTCGTAATTTTTTTTTTTTTTTCAAATAAAATCTTTACCTCATAAATCGTAATTGTTTGCTAACTACCACTTATAATTCGTAATAAAAACAACAAAAACATGGAAAGAATGATGAAATGAATTTGTCAATCTTATTTTTATTTTATTGTTTTTTGTTTGCTATTAAAATTACACGTATTTTACGCTAAGTAAATTAATTTGCTATTTTACTTTATGTATTTATTTTATTTATTTTGTATTTTATTTTGGAACAAATGCAGTTTAGCGAAGCAGCTCCAAAGACAATAAAAAGTAGCCTGTGTGATAGAAAATTTAAAAATAAGAAGAAAATATTAAATAAAATAGTTGGCGGCGACGCCAATTTTCCGAGTTATGGGGCTGTGAACTTTTTTTATAGGAAACTACGAAAAATCTCAAAAAAAAATTTTAAATAGCTTAACTGATAAGAAATTAAAAATATAAGAAAAAAAAATTAAGTAGAAAAATTAGCTCCGACACTTATTTCTCGAGTTATTGGCCTCTGAAGCTTTCACCATGGTGTTTCCCGACACGGCGCAGCTTAATAAAGATTTTATGCATTGCAAAGTTTTCTTGTCTAAAAAAGTTTTCGTGGACTGTCGGCCTTCGGCCGGGCTCAAGAATTTTCTTCACCATTGTGTTTCCCGACACGGCGCAGCTTAATAAAGATTTTCTGCATTGCAAAGTTTTCTTGTATAATAAAGTTTTCGTGGACTGCCGGCCTTCGGCCGGGCTTAAGGATTTTCTCCACCATGGTGTTTCCCGACACGGCGCAGCTTAATAAAGATTTTCTGCATTGCAAAGTTTTCTTGTATAATAAAGTTTTCGTGGACTGACGGCCTTCGGCCGGGCTTAAGGATTTTCTCCACCATGGTGCTCCCGACACGGCGCAGCTTAATAAAGATTTTCTGTATTGCAAAGTTTTCTTGTCTAATGAAGTTTTCGTGGACTGCCGGCCTTCGGCCGGGCTTAAGGATTTTCTCCACCATGGTGTTTCCCGACACGGCGCAGATTAATAAAGATTTTCTGCATTGCAAAGTTTTCTTGTATAATAAAGTTTTCGTGGACTGTCGGCCTTCGGCCGGGCTTAAGGATTTTCTCCACCATGGTGTTTCCCGACACGGCGCAGATTAATAAAGATTTTCTGCATTGCAAAGTTTTCTTGTATAATAAAGTTTTCATGGACTGCCGGCCTTCGGCCGGGCTTAAGGATTTTCTCCACCATGGTGTTTCCCGACACGGCGCAGATTAATAAAGATTTTCTGCATTGCAAAGTTTTCTTGTCTAATAAAGTTTTCGTGGACTGCCGGGCTTAAGGATTTTCTCCATCGTGGTGTTTCCCACACGGCGCAGCTTAAAGATTTTCTGCATTGCAAAGTTTTCTTGTCTAATAAAGTTTTTATCGACTGCCGGCCTTAGGGATTTTCTCCACCATGATGTTTCCCGACTCGGCGCAGCTTAATTAAGATTTTCTGCATTGCAAAGTTTTCTTGTCTAATAAAGTTTTCGTGGACTTCCGGCCTTCGGCTGGGCTTAAGGATTTTCTCCGCCATGGTGTTTCCCGACACGGCGCATATTAATTAATCATTGTATTTCCCAAAACGACACTGCTTGTTAATGATTTTCTGCACACATCTAAATTGTTTCAAATATTGACCCATCACATTTAGAAATGCAGAGAAATCACAATCGTCTATGAAAAATTTAAAGGCCAATAACTCAAGAAATAAGGGTCGCAGTAACTTTTTTACTTAATTTTTTTTCTTATAGTTTTAATTTCTTATCAGATAAGCTCTTTAAATTTTTTTTTTGAAATTTTTCGCAGTTTCCTATACAAAAGTTCAGAGTCCCATAACTCGGAAAATTGGCGTCGCCGCCAACTTTTTTATTTAATATTTTCTTCTTATTTTTCAATTTTCTATCACACAGGCTACTTTTTATTTTGTTTGGAGCTGCTTCGCTAAACTGCATTTAAGCCTTTATTTTTGACAATTGTTTTTTATGTTCATTTTGTATAGTTTTAGTAAAACCCCCGTTAATTCGTATTTATTTTATTTTAACCCCGTTAAATCGAAACCCCGCTAAATCGAAAACCCCTATAATTCGTAAGAAATGGCCGGTACCTTGCGATTACGCATTATCGGGATTTGACTGTATAACGAAAAACACTACTATATCTCAATACGTGTGTGTGTGTGTGTGTGTGTGTGTTTATTTATACCTTTACGATTATTTTATTTTTATTGCTTTTGTAGATAAAATAATTTTAACTCAAAAATAATACCATTTGGATAACAAAAAACGATTTTTTTAATTTCGAAGAGAAAGTACAAAGAAAGAGTATCTGGAAAATTATATGTCAGCGATGGCAAATGATTTTTGTTGGAGTAAATTAAATATTTTAACAGTTCTCTGGCTTATTTTGTTTTTAACCATGTCGGAGTCGAAGTCGGTTAGCAGCTCTAGTGCCTTTTGTACCAAAGATGATCGTTGCACAGAGCCCTTCAAGGAACAAGCGCGTTATGATCATTATCGTATCTATAATGTGGAATTGGCTACTGAACAACATGTGAATCTTTTTAAAAAACTAGAAGAACAGAGCGATAGTTTGACATTTATTGGTCACGCCCGTGAGGTAGGACAAAAATTGTCAATTTTAGTTGCTGCAAGTAAAGTTGCTGACTTTGCGGATTTACTTGAACACTATCAAGTCACTCATCGTATATTGGTGAGTTAATGTGTTTGTAGATTTAGAAGTAGGTACATATTATGATTATTTTCCTTGTGGGTTTCCTATGGAAAACAAAAACGTATTTTAAACCTTTGTGGGAAATAGCAAATTATTTACTGTTCGTTTCTTCAATTGACTATCTAGATTCTAGAGAATTAAGTAGATTGTTAATAATTGGCCTTTCAAATCAATTTGTTTCTTTATTACAGACTTACAATTTCCAGCAGAAAATCGATAAAAATTATGCTTCTGTGCTACCCATTGGTACAGATTTATCAAAGTTCGACTGGAATCATTATTTTCATTTGGAAACTATCTATGAATGGTTGAATTCTTTAGTTCAAAAATACCCAAAGTTAGTAAGTATGGTAGATATGGGTACAAGTACCCAAGGCTTTCCCATTAAAGGTATCAAAATAGCCCACAACTCAAATAACAAAACCATATTCATAGAATCCGGTATACATGCTCGGGAATGGATAGCTCCTGCTACGGCCACATTTATCATTAACTCTTTGCTAACATCCACTGATGATAGTGTTCAAAAATTTGCTAAAAATTACAATTGGATAATATTTCCCAGCGTTAACCCGGATGGTTATAAATTTACATTTGAACATGATCGAATGTGGCGTAAGAATCGGCAATTATTTGATACCTGCCGAGGCGTAGATTTAAATCGTAACTATCCTGATCACTGGAATTCAACTGGCAGCAGTAGCGATCCTTGTCGTTATGACTATGCGGGCCCATCGGCAGGTTCCGAAGTTGAAACTCAACGTTTAATGAAGTTCATAGAAGATAATGTGAACAAAGAACAAATAAAAACCTATATAGCACTACATTCCTATTCGCAAATGTTAATGTTCCCTTATGGTTACACAAAAGAACATGTTCACAATTACAATGATTTAAAAGAATTAGGACAAGCGGCTTCGGATGCCATAAAGGAATTGTCGGGGCGTGATTATACTAGCGGTAGTATAATTGAAACTATATATCCCTCCAGTGGAGGCAGCATGGATTGGGCTTATGGTGTTCATAAAATACCCATTGCTTATACTTTTGAATTGCGCGGTCCTCCCGATAGCCAAGATATGTTTATTTTGCCAGCTGAAGAAATATTACCCACCGCTCAAGAAGCTTTTGCTGCCATACAAGCCATTATTAAAGGTGCTGCAAATAAAGGTTATTACAAATAATCAACCCGTTAAACTGCAAAATATTCTAAATCAGTCGATGTTAATAATTTCAAGAATGTATGTATATTTTTTCTAAATGCCACAAATGTATAAGTTTGTTTAATCTCATTTTTATTGTCTTTAGATTGTAAGAGATTATTTTTGTATAAATAAGATAAAATATATGTAATTATTGTTATTGCGTTGAATTTGTATAGTCAATTGTGAAGTGTTTTATTCAGGCGTGTGATGGAAATGAAAGGATTTCAATACGAATGATTCTGGGAATCATTTCTGAATCAAAGCCAATTAAATACCTTAAAAAATTTGCCCAGAAGAAAATTTATATGAAAATCACTCATATAAAGTTTCTACTCAATTTGGTGGTCTGAGTTGTGGAAACAAGGTATTGCCTTTTAAAATATATTTACAGAAAAAAAGAACATATCGGTTTCCATCACATATTCATTTAATAGCAAACAAAGCCCACTTCTTTCTATAAGCTACATTGTTGCTGCATCATTACTTTTTTAAGCGGATTTCCTAGGAAATTATTTCCGGCTTTATAATTCGATTCCATTATGATGCTCTTTGCTCTACCCCTTAATTCGAAACGAAAGAAAAGGCTTTCGAATTTACATAATACTAAGATACAAATTCGAAAGTGACTTCTTTTGTTTCGAATAACAGAGTAGACCCCCTGATAAAGTGATAAATAGGAAGACTTAATCCAGTTGTATTAACGTTGCATCAAACCATTTAGTCTGTGAAGTTATATTTTAGATAGAACATCTATGTATGAGCAAGTATCACAGTTGAAGTTAACTTTTTTCATTTTTTATGGTAAGGAATAATAGTTAATTATAACAAAAATTTTTTGTGAAAGAGAATGAATATTTAATTGGTCAGTTTACTCAAAATTTACACAAACTATTTAAATATGTACATATGTATATAATTTAATAATTTTTGCCACACAATAACATCTCTTTGCGCTTAACGCATCAAATTTTTGAAGCCCAGCATACATACTTATGTATCATATCAGCTCCAATGTTATTGTACACAAAGATCAACTTCTTTTCACAGCCGTTGTAATATGATTTCTAGGCGACAGGCGAGGATCAAATATGGGATTTATTTGAACTACACAATCTATAGGAAAATAATTATAACATATGTTTACATATTTCATTAGCTAATATATTTAAATATACTTACTGTTTTCCAGTAGATAAAGTGAACGATCATACAATAAGATACTTTCAATTAAAGGAGCAAAAAATAAACGTAAAGTATAAAATATTACAATATTTTTCCAATCCAAAAGATCGTTATGAGTAACAGTGGTAATAAGTTCATTTTCCGAGAGGTTTTCAACAGGCAAACCTTTTACAGCTTTATAAAAATAGCTAGCAAAAAAAACTAATCAATAATTTGTGATATGTACAACTTTACTTTTCGATACTCACTCTTTAAAATTCATATCTACTGTATGTTTAACACTTTTTAAGCCTGTATGTTTAAGAAAAGAACAATGCTTTACAATTATTCTTTCAGCTGCAGCACGAAATGAGTGAACTTTTAAATATTCATAATCTTTTAGAGACAAACGTTCATTATACAATTCCATGGCATGACAAGAAATTTCTCTGGCCTCATAACTCAAATGCACATTTTTCGAACTAGCTTTTAAGTATTCGCTTAGAGGATAACCAAAAAATTGTGTTGATTTTTGTAACACATTCGACGGCTCCTCTTGAGTTGTTAATTTTTGATAACAGCAACCAACAAAGTTTAAGAATTTAGCTTGTTTACATTGTAAAAACATTCGCATTAATATGGCTCCCAAATTGCCACAAGGATGTAATCCAATTATACCAAACGTATAGTTTTCAGTTGTAAGGTCTACAGCATTTTTTATTATGGACAAAAATTCTTCTTTTGACATTTGCGCTGTTAAACAAAGGCTTACATGTGTGGGATTTTGAGTTTCTGTAGCTGGCAAGTATTTCTTCATAAATTTTTCCAAATTTTTATCAAGCTCATAGGCTTGCCTATTGAGTTCTTTTTGCATTTCTAAACAACAAACTTTGATGTTATATGCATAGCCTAAAACTCGAGCTAAGTGACCTAGACCGGCTCCAAAGTCGACAATAAAATCAACACCATTTTCTGAGCAAATTTTTTTACACAAAGCAGCCATGTAATCCAATTCATGTCTTTTTTTGGGTTTAACTCCTTTATTGAAGACATGTTTTAGCTTTGCGTGATCTAGTAAAGAGCTGCGAGGTAGTATATGCTAAAATTATTATTAACATTGATAAGGCCATAATAAAATTAATAATATGTTTTAATTTCTCAGTTTTATTCAATGCGTGTAAAAACGAATGCAATTGGCTTGGGGACCATTTACATATTACGTAACGCTATTTTCGGAGTTTTCAACCACCCCCACAGTATAAGTTTTCTAAATCGTAACAAAGCCTTAAAAACTACGCATAACTCATCTTTTTGTTCAAGAGCATTTCTAATAAAACTATTTTTGATGTGTAAACATCTATACGCTAGGGGGTGAAAATCTTTTTCACAATACAATCACAAATTTTGAGTAAGATGTTATCAAATCTGTGTGAGCAAATTTTAAAGCATACCTTCAGAAGCAATTATTAATTAATTTTAATAGAAATTGCTTGTGAAGTGTAAGAGTGTTGCCAGTGGAAATTATTTGGTTTAAAAGTTGAAATATATAAAATAAATAAAATTAATATAAACTTTTAAATAAAAGAACGTTTTAAATGTCAAATATTTGTTTAAAAGATATATAGTAGTATTTATAAAGAATTTATAATATTATATTATAACATAAATTCATTACGTACTGTTGCCTTACACTGAAGCTGGTGCACGACAATTGGGTAACAATCTCAATCTCATGCCAATTATTATGGATGGAGATTTTAATACAAATTTTGCAAAACCATAGTCACAAGCTTTATCAAAATTTTTATTTGACGTTTTCCACTTGCATATGAGCAATTCTCCACAAACCCCCACAACTAATAATTCCACTACTATACATGCAGTTTTCCATACAGTAGAGTCAAAAATGTATATATCTCAAGGTTGGCAAACGGTATCGTAAAAATACCGATACCGATTCAAATACCGTTAAAATTGGATACCGGTATCGTTACCGATACCGAAATCCATTTCGGTTAGCAAATACCGGTATCCAGACTACCGTTTACGTCTATACCGGTACGTACCGGTATACCGATTCCGGCCAAAAAATAAATGATAGTTGAGTTGTAATTGCCAAATTTTTATTATGTATTACAACTTTTTTCACCATGAGACAACTGCTTTGTATCAGTTGTATTTTGGTTTTTATTTCGACCATTGTGTTCGTTTTGCTTTACTATTCCAGACTAAAGTCCTGCACAAGACTATTTATAAGACCTTTCAAGACATGCGACATTTTTTAAACGCTTTACTATAGCGAAATATTCTAAAACAAACGCTAAAAAACACTGTTGGCAAGACAAAGAACTCAAAAAAAATATTGCCAACAGTGTTGTTTAGCATTTATTTTAGAATATTTCGCTGTAGTAAAGCGTTTAAAAAATGTTGCATGTAATGAAAGGTCTTATAAATAGTCTTGTGCAGGCCAATATTCCAGACGCCAACCAATCCCATTTGTCAACCAATATTATTGCCATGTTCATAAAACATAGAATCTCAAGAAAAAATAGCAAGGCCAAAACTAAATATATTTAAAATGTTTTGTAATGGATACTATGGTTTCAGAACATATAGCATAAATAAGAACCTTTGTGTTTCGTGCATTGTTGCGAAGTCAACTAAAATTAGTTGTTATTCAGAATACCAAAAAAACAGTTGTTTAAAAGTTAAGTTGTTTCAGTTTCAATCCAACTTAGTTGAGCTGTAAACCGTAATATGTGCAATTATATTTGAAGTTAAATATTCCTCTCTTGAGTTGAAGAAAAGTACTTTTAAAATGAAGGAAAAAATTTTGGCGACCACTGTTGTACCAATTTTGTACTCTGTGTTTATATACATCTATTAAATTGTACTTTCATCATCCTGGAAGCTTAAATACACCGAAAGCGTATAAATAGAACGCGAAATACATCATACAGGAAGTTTTTTAACAAAAAGTCTTCTAACAAAATATTTAAAACACTCCTGTGAATTACTCTTATTCAATTATGTTTTATAAACAAAGTTATAAACAATATAGGTCCAGTACAAAAATATTGCCTAAGAACGTGTCCAAAGTAGAAAAGTGTCAAAAAAACAGAAAAAATCATATTTGGTGAAAAAATAAAGACATATTTGAAATTTACTGAAACAAGATATATCTATATGGTTGAAAAGGTCTTAGTCTCTTCTTTCTGTATCCGTTCATAAATTTAAAATCGGTTGATATTTAACTTAGTTGGAGGTTACGAAAAACCGGTTTTTACCCGTAACTCAAGATTTTGGAGGTGTCTGGAAAATTTCAAATACAATTTGTATTGTTATACTCGACAATACCTAGCAGCAAAATAGTAACACGTCCCAGGTATTTCGATTTCATCAAAATTTGTCACATAGTGTAATATATCAGTATAGACAAAACTTTTATTTTTACTATTTTGTTTAATTAACCAAAATGTATACTTTATATATGTAAAGTTTGAACTGCAGTCTCCTTGTTTCACTTTTTTAATAAATTATTTTTTAATAAGAGTATTAAACCATATATAGAAACAAATAAGTTTATATGCTTTTATACGAGTACATATCTCAATGTAAAAATACTCCCTTTTTGAAGTAATTTAATAAAAAAAAGATTTTTTGTTATGTCCACTGCCTGAAATAATAAATTTATCAGTAATATCGGTATACCGGTATTATAAACTCGATAACGGTATGTACCGGTAATACCGATACCGAAATAAAAAAAATACTGATACCGCTACCGATACCGAAATTTAAAAAATAATTGTACCGGTATCGATACCGATACCGTTATTTTTTTCGGTTTCCAACCTTGATATATCTTATTTTAGTTACCATAAGCCAATATAAAAAAAATTTCATTACTAGATGTTTACACATCTCCCCTGTGATCGGACTCACATTGCTTTTTTTTTATTTTAACACATACATATGTAACTGTTTTTGTTGAATATTTTTTGATAAAAATGTAAAATCTGCTCTTGCTAACTTCTGAACCATTTAAGATATCTTTACACGATTTGGTGGGTGAATGACACATCGTTTTATGCAAATTCGAAAGCATTTCCTTTCGTTTCGAATCACAGAGTACACCCCCAGATCCTATCGGAACTCGACTTAACTTAAAGCTAACTCATGGTAAATGAGACACAGGCGATTAAAAGCTATCCATGCTACTATGCATTCACTATGCATAATTTTCAACTACTCCCAAAAACCTTATTACTCGTATGATATTCAGTCAAGAGAACATTTTGAGTTACGAATGAGCTGGTCAGAGTTCAGATTAATATTGAGTTAGCTCATAAAAATCAGACACGATACATATCGTTGGCCACAAGTAGAAAGGCAATAACTGAAATAATTGTAGCTTTACAAGAGGTAAAAATATAATAGAAACTGCACAACTGCCTGCTAAAGAGTTATTTTTTACATTATTGCAACAACTTTTTGTGACGAGGTGTGAAATGTAGGACCTTTCTACTTGTAACCATCGATACGTTCATAAATATGTATGTACATACATAAGAAATTTTATCCTACCAGACAATTTTGTTGACGTTTGACGCACAATTCCTCAAAAGCTTTTCTTAATGATAACAAGCTTAGGGGCCATACTCTGCCAGGATTATTTATACTTCCCCAATTACTATCTAAAAGAAAGCTTAAATCTTCAGGTGGTATGTTTTGGAAACAATCCCGCCATGATGATGGCAATTTAGACCAATGGTTATTCACATAAAAATCCTGCAAAAATATAGTTACGTACATATTCGCAAATAATTATTTAATTAACTTACTAAAACGAAGGAGTTAATTAGCCAATCAAAATTACGTACAATATTCAAAGACTTGTTTAATTTTACTTTCAAATCGGCAGAAGTCGCAAACTTGTCCATTTTTGTCTTTTATTTCCATACTTTATATATAGTAGTTGCCAGATAGATTTATCTCGCGAATACGCTAGGGATTTTCAAATAACTAAAATATTGTGGATGTATGTACACCAAAAAGAATTTTAGGGAATTACAATTGATAGCTTTTTAGCTCTTATACTTGAAAAATATTTATAACCTTATGATATATCGTTAAATAGCCCAGGTATCTTCCACAAAACATATTTTTCAACTAGTTGTTGAATCTGGCCAGTAATGCCAGATAGAACAGCTAGTTGAACGAACAGCTGTTAATGTTTTTGTAATTCTTCTTTGTTGATTGGTTCTTCTTTGTTTATATGAATATTTTCAATTTCGACCAGCGTTATTGGAAAAATAAATAAGGAAAAAATCACCACAAAGTAATAAATCAGGACAAACTCGTTATCAAACTAGTTTTAATAATGTGATAAACTCTTTTATAAATAAATATGTATGTATTTATATATTCAGCTGTTCATATACACAAATGCGTATATACAATTTTGTATTCTGTGGCTAAATACTGAACTGATAAGATTTATTTTCAAAAATTGTTAATAGTTAGTAAAATTTTCAATTCGGTATTAATAAAAAGCACCATAAACATATGTATATATGTATGTGTATGAACGATGGGAGCACCAGCCAAAGGTCACTTGCTTAAATAAGTAATTGATATGTGTGTAACAATAATTGCCTTAGCGTAATCATTTTAGATTGAAAAAAACAGAGTTTAGTATGTGTGATAACTTGTTTTTTTATTGAACGTATTTCTGTGCGGTCAGTACAAAAAGCAATCTATTTGTTACCAGTCATACCAGCAAGTGAGTGGTATCAATATTTAACTCAAAATTTATCAAACGATTAAAAACTATGGCTGCAAAAGTTAATCCCGATTTGCAAAAAGAACGCAGGAGTGCTTCATTCAACATAGAGGAATTTACGTTGTGGTGGTGTGGCGGACGAAAAAAGTATGAGGAACGTAAATCATTGGGTAAGTTATGGGTGCATATTTTCATAATTGTTTGGAAATGTTTATCAATGCACAATAAAATCTACTCTTATGTAGCCGTTATGTCGAAATCATTGTTGTTTCCGATTAACATACATACATACATACATAGTATGTATGTATGTATGCATAATCACCCATGTTTATTTTTTATGTGTAATAAAAACTTAATTGAGGGTAATTTCTTGCCATTATCTCAAAAAAAATTTTCATACATACAAAGCTGGACAAAAATATTCACTCACTTTAATTTTGAACTTTAATATTTTTCAGACGAAAAGACCTGGCGAAATGAGATAGGCATTCTATAAATTGTTTGTTGACTTATTTAAATACAGAAACTGGACGTTCGTTTGCTACATTTTTTGAGTTATGCCACTATTGAAGTAAATAAGCGATATGTAGATATCGCACACTAAATCATAAAGAGTCACAACTCAAAAAAGTTCAGATGCTGAGTACATTTGATGCAAGTATGTGACATAAAAACAAGCATAACGGTATTTTATATTCTTCAAGAAGACTGTATGCAAAAGATATTGTTGAGGACGTTATAGATTTCTTAAATTAATTGGTTTATAAAAAAGCAAAAGCACTTTTATAATTTTGAGTTGTGACTCTCTATGATTTAGTGTGCGATATGTATTAATATTAATTAATTTTCAAATCTATTAAGTTACGTGCCGAATAATGACAAATTACTTTGTTCGGATAAAAAAATTTCCGAGTTAAAGTGAATCGAAATTAAATATTTATTAACGAAATTTTATTAAAATTAAAAATGTTCCGAACCACTTTTAAATTACTTCGAAAGTACCTAATGCATATTTTTAGATGTTAAAGAAGTTATTTTTAACCACATATTAAATGGAATTTTAAATCTCTACTTTGGTTGATTTTCTGGCTCAAGACAAATACAAGTGTTTTTTTTATTACATTTAAGCAGGGACCGAAAATAATTGTTATTTTTTTATTTTAAATGAAAAGGTTACTGTAAAATGTGGTTTATTTAGATTGGGTTATTTTTAACCATTATCGTAAGAGATATTTTATTTTGGTTATTGTAACCAATATAAGTGAGAAATATTTTTTTTGGTTACAAATAACTATTATAGCAACCAAAAAAAATTTTTGGTTACCAATAACAATTATCTACAGAATTTTAATTTTTTGGTTACATAAATAGCAATTATTGCTACCTGAAATACGGTATTTTAGATGTATAAGAAGCATTTGTAAAGGGTATGCAGGACAAAAAATTTAAATATCATTGGCAAAGTTGACAAAACGGGCCGTTTTATTTATCAATTTCATAATAAAATAATTCAGGTATTTAAACTAATTATTTTGCTTTTTACTTTTATTTTCGACAAAATACGGGGTATTTTTTGTTTGCAAATTTCTACTAAAAACATTACATAATGCAAAATATATACTAATTCGCCAGGGATTAAAATAATCGAATAATCTCCCAAAACTGATTATATAGACCTCCAAGAACTTGTGAAAATTTGCTAAAAATGCGAATATGTTAAAAAAAACTTCCAAAATCGCAAAAACTGTGAACAAAAAAACTCAAAAGATTTTAAGAATCAAAAACAATCTCATTTGAAAAAAACTGCAAAAATTCCCGAACAATTTCATAATTGAAAAAATGCGATAGAATTTATTAAAAACCCTTAAAATTGTAAGGAATTAAAAAACTTGGAAAAATTTGCGACAATGATAAAAATTCGCAAAAACTTGGTAACATCAAAAAGATATCAAAGTCTGATACTTATTAAAAATAGTTAAAACTGCGAAAGAAAATAAAGAATTGGGAACAATCACTTTTATTGCGATATTAGAGAAAATCCGTGATAAATTGCAAAATAGCAAACAATCCCTAAAATTTCTTAAAAATACCTAAAGACATAAGAAATTCCAAAAAATTGGAAAAACTGCCAAATTTATAAAAATGCACACCAAATTGCTTACATCATAGATGGATAGATGGATTAAAAATGCTAAAAAGGCAAGATTTGGCTTAAAATCACTTTTATCGCGAAAATTGGCGACAAAAAAGGATAAATGCTCGAAAAAAATTTTTTTCACATATTGCAAAAGTTACAAAAATTCGGAAAAAGTTTTCGGATACAGGTAGAAGCCGTTGAGTAATTTTCTCATATTTTTGCATTTTCGTACCAAATATTATTTTGCATCTTTGCATCTAAAATACCTATTTTAGGTAGCAATAACCAAAAAATTAAAATTCTTTAGATAATAGTTATTGGTAACCAAAAAAATTTTTTGGTTGCTATAATAGTTATTCGTAACCAAAAAAAAATATTTCTCACTTTAATTGGTTACAATAACCAAAATGAAATATATCTTACAATAATTGTTGATTATGACCAATATTTTAATTAATCAATTTTAGTGGTTAAATATAACCTTTTTGTCATTTCTCTTATAACTGTTATGTCCCTGCATTTAAGGCTTTCCAAATTAAAAAATACAATGAAATAAAATTGCTTAACCATCTTTTCTTTTCAAACTACATACATACATATGTATATACAAGTGAATTTTCTCACTGAACAAAAAGCACTTCTTTAACTACTTTTGTGAAGTGAATTATTTTCACATCTAAATTTCAAATTTTTATAGCACCAAAAACATGATTTTTATCGAGTTAAAAAAATGTCAAAAGCCAAACCACTTACATTCAATGACACTTCAATGTAAAATTCATTGTTTTTTTACATAAGATGTGGTACTTTTTTACTTCTTTTTCCTCACTTTTTCTGCTGGGTTGTGCTGAAAACACGAACTTAAATTTCCTAATAACGAATCAAATGAGAAACATAACAATATCAGCCACTCACTATACGACAATGATAAGCAAACACATACATACATATGTAAAAGAGAGCAAATTGCATGCTTGTATGAATGTACGTGTAAAAAAGAGCATAACAAAGTGCCCGCGGGCGTCCTTTTGATGATCAATGCTATACGAGAAGTTGGAGATCTCATTTGAGACCTCCGTAATATTTAAAATATTTATTATCTAAAATAATTTCTTAATCAGGCTTGAGTTCAGTAATTTCAATTCTTATTGAATGAAATATTTTTATTAATTAATGTGAGTATCTAAAGAAGAGAAGAAAAATTAAACTAGACTTTATTAGCTGATATTTTTCTGTGCAGCCACGCACTTCATCAGCACCCATGTCTATCTACTGGGGTAGAGATTATTATTAACATCAGCTATTTAACTTAAATTTCTATGAAATGGAATATGAGAATTGATTGTGTATACAATTATTGATTTACCTTTGGCAAACACATTTGTAAGTATTACGATCATCACATTAATTATTTTTACTTATTCGATGCACCATCGGTACATACATATAAGTATTATTGTAGTGGCTTACTTATCTTTTTTTATTTAATTGCAATTTATATCGATCATAGTATTATCGACATTTTATTTTCTTATTTCTTTTATCAGCTGGGAGTCGTTACTTCGTTAGTTTAGATTTGTGAATAGAACCTGTAACTATCTGTTAACTATTTTTTAGTATCTGTTTAATAAATTTCGACTTTTGTTACGATTTATGAATATGCGCCAATAAATTTTAAAGAAATTTCTTTAAAATTTATTATTTGACATATTGTCAGAAGTATACATACAATAATTGAAATTTATTTGCTGGTAGTTTAGCATGTCTATATACGTATTTCATTGGCGCTTGAACCAAATCATCAGTAGACTTCAACCACAATTTTCAACAGTCAAAAACCTCTTACTTTATGCACAGACTTTCAAAAACTATTTGAGAATTCATAATTCCTGATGATTTGGTTCAAGCGCCAATGAAATACGTATATAGACATGCTAAACTACCAGCAAATAAGTTTCAATTATTGTATGTATACTTCTGACAATATGTCAAATAATAAATTTTAAAGAAATTTCTTTAAAATTTATTGGCGCATATTCATAAATCGTAACAAAAGTCGAAATTTATTAAACAGATACTAAGAAATAGTTAACAGATAGTTACAGGTTCTATTCACAAATCTAAACTAACGAAGTAACGACTCCCAGCTGATAAAAGAAATAAGAAAATAAAATGTCGATAATACTATGATCGATATAAATTGCAATTAAATAAAAAACTATTCAAACTATCAAAAAACAATTTTTGAGATGTAAAGTATAAGTATAACATGTATAAGTTAGTTAACATTTAGTTACAGCTTCACTCATAATTAAGTCTAAACTTTCGTAGCCGTCTGTGAATAACTTAAATAGGTATTTAAAAAAGTTAGCACCTAGTAATGATTTCTGAATATGCGCCATTATCTTCTATCAAAACCTCAAAATAAATAAGTAAAAAGTAAGCAAAAAAAACTTTTTTAAAAACAAGCTTATCCAAAAAAATTATCCGCCATCACCAGATCAGCTCTTTGTCATAATAATATTGCATTGTCGTCCCATTTATACATGCATGCAAAATTTCAGCTCAATCGGAAACCGGGAAGTGGATCAAATTTAATTTGCAAGATTTGATTGCAGACAGACAACGGGACAGGTGAAACTAAATAAAAGCTTGTAAAAATAAACATTTATCCACTTTACTATGCGAATGAATCAGGGGTGTTCTGTAAACCGCGCGTTTTGAAATCGTGCGATTTCCAAAGTCGAAAACAGTGTTCTGCTGATCGGACGGCTTAGTGCATTCAAAGTTAAGTTCGTATAAAATATATTAAACATGTAAAACACTAAAACCAATTAAAAGGCTGCAATAAGTCACCTTTTTAATTGTGCTCTTTCCTGGAAATTAGGCGATATCAAAACGTGTGATTCACAGAACACCCCTGAATATCTCTCTTTTATATTCCACTTCTCCAATTGCTGATCAACAAGTATACTAGGAAATAAAGATACGACATCAAATTAAACTAATCTTCCATAATAACATATCTGTTGATTCAGTAATCTATTCTGAAATTCTAATGCGTCCTATTTATCTCCATTAGAAAAATTATTTCTTGATGATCCAGAACTTAAAGACGACTTACCCATTTCCTATATGTCTCACAAAGAAATGTACGAAGAGAGCGTTCGCAAGTCTGTAAGAATTGCAGAAAAAATCCGTGAATTGCGTAACAGTGGCGAAGATGGCATTGACTCTTACACGTAAGAAATCATAAAAGTTATTAACAATCAGTATAATTCAGTATTTTTTATTTTCATAAATTTTAAAAGTGCTCTTTTAGGTGGTTCCCTGGGCACTGCACTACTAAAGGAAGGCAATCCAATGACTTTGCATTTTGTTATGTTTTTGCCTACGATAATGGGTCAGGGTACTATAGAACAACAAGTGGATTGGCTTAGTAAAGCGTGGGATTGCTCCATAATCGGTACATATGCCCAAACCGAGTTAGGTCACGGAACATTTTTGCGTGGCTTAGAAACGCGGGCAGACTACGATGCCAGCACTCAGGAATTTGTACTGAATTCGCCAACAATTACTGCTTATAAATGGTGGCCTGGAGGATGTAAGCTTTCAAAAAATACATACATACGATATTAAGTTAAAAAACGTGCTTAGATTTAATCTTTTTTTCGCTTAGTGGGTCATACGGCCAATTACGCAGTTGTTGTTGCCCAGCTTCATACTAAAGGTGAATTCCGAGGTTTGGCTCCTTTTATTGTGCAGGTGCGTGATGAAGAAACGCATATGCCCATGCCTGGTATAGATATTGGCGAGATTGGTACAAAACTAAGCATGAAAACGATAAATAACGGTTATTTGGGTTTCAAAAATGTACGTATTCCCTTGAACAATATGCTAATGAAAAATCAACAAGTTCTGCCCGATGGCACTTATGTGCCACCTAAAAATTCGGTGCTAACATATGGCACAATGATGTTTGTACGTGTGGCCTTAATACGGGACGCTGCTATGGCTTTGGCCAAATCGTCCACTATTGCCTGCCGCTATTCAGCAGTTCGCCGTCAAAGCCCTATCGATCCAAATCTTCCGGAACCTCAAATAATGGATCATACCACGCAACAGCTCAAAGTATTTCCACAAATAGCCAAAGCTATTGTATTTAAGACTAACGGAGACAACATTTGGAATATGTACAATCAAATATCTCATGAAATTGAAAAGGGCGAACTGGAACGTTTGCCAGAAATGCATGCATTGTCCTGTTGCCTTAAGGCTATTTGTAGTGCTGATGCGGCAGCGGGTGTGGAAACATGCCGTTTGTCGTGTGGTGGACATGGTTTTATGGACTCTTCCAATTTCCCTACACTCTATGGCATGGCTACAGCTGTGTGTACTTATGAGGGTGAAAATACAGTTATGCTGCTTCAGACTGCTCGTTATTTAGTAAAAGTTTATGGCCAAGCCTTGTCCGGAACTAAACTGGTGCCTACAGTGGCGTATATAAATGAAGCTATTCAACAAAAGAAATTTTTAAATTTTGATGGCTCCCTGGAGTCGATTGTTAAAGCCTTCCAATTTGTAGCAGCAAAGTGAGTAAAATAAAGTTGAAATAAAGTGCCAGCGGTTGTAAATTTTCTTAATGTATTTTAGTAAAATTCGAGTTGCTTATGAGCGTATTGAAGAACGTCGTAGACAAGGTCATGGTCCAGAAGTTGCCTCCAATTTGTGTGGTATTGAATTGACTCAAGCAGCTGATGTAAGTAAAATAAAATAATAGTTTAAGTAAAGAACACAAGGATTTTTGAAAATTTTAAAAAAGGTCATGAGCTAATAGTACTTTTTACCATGATATAAATATCATGCTTCGTCGTAATTTAACTCTGGGTGGGAGAACACCTTTTTCCAGAGCTCGTAATAATTGGTCCCTCTTGTGCTTGTTGTCAGAAAAAAAAAACTCGTCCACTAACACGATGCCACGCTGTCGCGAAAAAAACCCTCAAAATTCGTTCTTCTTTGGCTTGCTCTTCGTTCAACCAACGACCGTTTTTGTTCGATCGGTCGGCTCATGTGTTCACTCGAGACCCTTTATTTCGTAAAATATCGCAAACGGTCTTTTGAGCATGTACATATGTGTGTTGCGAGCAAGGTTGGCAAACGAACAAACTTCTAAACTTTTATATTTGAAGTTAAAGATTCCTCTCTTGAGATGAAGAAAATTACCTTCTTTAAGTTTTTTAATGTTAATTGTTTCTTTGTTTTTAAGTTGGCTAAAAGAATATTGTTTATTCTTTGAATTGAAATATTCAAATGTTCGTTTCGGCTGAATTTTGCGAGAAAGTTATAAACAATATGCGTCTAGTACAAAAATATTGCCCAAGAATGTGTCCAAATTATAAAAGTGTCGAAAAAAACCGAAAAAATTATATTTGGTGAAAAATATAGACATATATTTGAAATTTACTGAAACAAGATATATGTACATACATATATGGTTCGAAAGGTCTTAGTCTCTTCTTTCTGTATCCGTTTATAAATTTAAAATCGGTTGGTATTTAACTTAGTTAGAAGTTGATAAGTGCCTACGGGTACGAAAAAGCGGTTTTTCTCCGTAACTCAAGATTTTGGAGGTGTCTGGAAAATTTCGAATTTTTGTTATACTCGACAATACCTAGCAGAAAAATAGTAACACGTCCCAGGTATTTCGATTTCATCAAAATTTGTCACACAGTGTATAGACAAAACTTATATTTTTACTATTTTGTTTAATTAACCAAAATGTATACTTTATATATGTAAATTTTGAACTGTAGTCTCTTTGTTTCACATTTTTAATAAATTATTGTTTAATAATAGTATAAAAACATATATAGAAACAAATAACACCTAATTCACACGAAGACTTTTATGAAGTCTATTTTTCGACGTCATTTTTGGTTTGATAGCGAACGGGGTAGAGAAGAAAGGGGGGTAGAAAAAATGACTCGATTTCTGTTTTCTATGGTTTTTTTCATATTTTTCTTTACACAAATTTGTGTTCCTGTTGTTACGTTTTATTATTAATATTCTCATATTGGTGTGTTCTTCGAAGGAAAATTTTATTAATAAAGTACCCTGTCGGAAATTCGGTTAACTTTAAGCAAACTATTTCACAAATAGTACTGACTGACACTTGGATTACTTTCAATGTAATCAACTGACTATTTTAACATTGCGATGTCCTAGGCGGTAGTCAATTGTCTCACTCTGCACTACTTTCAGCTAACTTAAAACTGACTTTTTTAAATCACCTGGTAGTCAGTAAATTAAAAAAATTTTTCCGGTGTTCGAACATATATCATCACACGTTGTGTACTCAAGGCGCTACCACTCGGCTAAGGTATCATCTAAAGTAACGACAGCAAAATGTTAATATAAAACAGAAATGAGTTTCAGAGTAGCTGAGAATAAATTTGTTCGCTCTCATCAAATTTGATTACGTACTCAACTTAAGAATAAGTTTTTTTGTTCTGGATGACATTTCAGTTACCTTTCAGTCAGTCTAAGAAAAGTTAACTATTTTTGTAGTCAAGCACACATTCTACGACAGGATATGTAAATGTATGTATAAACAATAAAATCAATAAAAAAAATCAAAATCAATAAAAAAAAAATTAGACATGAAAAATAATCATCGTATGAACGCAAATAGTTTTTGGTAGAAACTTCAAAAGGGAATCAAGAAAAATAGACGTCATAAATTTCATCGTCTGAATCCTGTGTAAGTATGTATATATGCTTTTATACATATGTTAATATGTAAAAATACTCCATTTTTTTAAGTAATTTAATAAAAAAAAGATTTTTTTGATATGCCCACTGCCTGAAATAATAAATTTATCAGTAATATCGGTATACCGGTATTATAAACTCGATAACGGTATGTACCGGTAATACCGATACCGAAATAAAAAAAATACCGATACCGTTACCGATACCGAAATTTAAAAAATAATTGTACCGGTATCAATACCGATACCGTAATTTGTTTCGGTTTCCAACCTTGGTTGCGAGTGTTGATAGCTAAACATTTACATACATGAAGATTAATTTTGTTTTTGTTGTGCACATATCTGTCTTATATACATATTACAATTACACTTCGTTAACAAATAGTTTGATTTACAGATATTTTTATTGTTGTTTATTACTATCTTCTCCCTTCCTCTTTAATGCTTTGCCTGTGACGAAATATTTAAGACAACAACATAAAGCAAACGCAACAATAAAAATAAAAACCTTTTTTGCAAACACTTTGCTTGTTTTGCTCACTTACTGACCCTCAGTAGCTGAACAACGAACGATTCTGCTCGTATCATGCGGTCAGTAAGAGACCGATTCGTGTGTTACGCTCAACCCAAAACCCAGGAGCGAGAACACGATTGAAACGAAAAAGAGGGTTGCTGTTCAGACACTGAGTGATTCAATCTCATTTCTTTAGGTCTTTTGAGTGAGAAGACTGCACAAAGAAATTTGGTTGAGCATATTTTGCGAGCTCTGCCTTTTTCGCGTCGTCGTAGTTATTTTTTAAATGCGGCCAGGCATTTTGTTGTTGTCTTGCCTTCGAGAATTTTGCGGCTGTCGCATTGTTAATGTTTTTTCCTTGATTAACCGTAATTAATTGCGGCTCTTTCTGGAATTTTTCATTGGCATATGCAATCGTTTTGTTATGTATTATGTATACATATGTATTATGTATAACTGTTCGTGATTTGTTACACTTTTGATGATTTTTTCTACGGCTTTTACTGAGACTTACAGTGAACAAAGAAAAAACTTGTACAGCAAACGCTCCGCTCTTCTAATCAAAATATCTCTGTTGCTTTGTAAGATTTTAAGATAAAACCAAAAGCGATTTCAAGGAAAATTAATCAGCTTTCTATGAAAATCTTTAATTTTATTAACAAATTTATTTTAATGCGAAAAAAATAACCTAAAATATAATAACACTATTTTCCAGAGCAAAAAAAAAACTTGTACACTAACTCTTCTTTCAGGAAGGAGCTATGAAATAAGGAATACACTAAAAATTAGTACTAAATGTGGCCACGTCTAGCATCTAATAGATTATTTTCATAGAATGAACTGGGTTTTTGGTAATTTTGGGAGCTATATGGTCCAATATGCCCTGGAGAGCACTTTTGAGTTAATTTTTACACATAATCTACAGCTCGCGTAATTTTTTGTTCACATACGCCCACAGAATTTCATTTGTACTAAGGCCAAGGATCTAGGGAGGATGTGCCTGCAATTTTTTTCCATTGAATGGAAGCCATTCTCTTATTATTGAAGACGAAAGTTTCGGGTATTTAACTCTAACTAATCAATAGTCTCCACTTACATTTAATTTGGCAGCTAACTGTGCTAAATTATCTCTTAGTATTTTTAAATAATTCATTTTATTTATTGTACGTTCTATAAAAACCCGATTTCATACACCACTCGATCCCATTGGGCCCCATACCATCATATTACACCCCCCATGCTTCACCGTGTTATTCAGGTTATTATCGTTAAGGCTGGAGCTTTTCTTTGCCACGCAAAGAAAGATTATATTAATCACTATGATGACTTTTGGGACACTGCTGAATCCAAATTTAATATATTTGGATGTTATCGTTGTAGATTTTTGTGGCGAAGAGGAATTCCAGCATTAGTGATAAAAACCTGAATAACACGGTGAAGCATGGGGAGTGTAATATGATGGTATGGGGCTCAATTGGATCGAGTGGTGTATGAAATCCGGTTTTTATGGAACGTACAATAAATAAAATGAATTATTTAAAAATACTAAGAGATAATTTAGCACAGTTAGCTGCCAAATTAAATGTAAGTGGAGACTATTGATTAGTTAGAGTTAAATACCCGAAACTTTCGTCTTCAATAATAAGAGAATGGCTTCCATTCAATGGAAAAAAATTGCAGGCACATCCTCCCTAGATCCTTGGCCTTAGTACAAATGAAATTCTGTGGGCGTATGTGAACAAAAAATTACGCGAGCTGTAGATTATGTGTAAAAATTAACTCAAAAGTGCTCTCCAGGGCATATTGGACCATATAGCTCCCAAAATTACCAAAAACCCAGTTCATTCTATGAAAATAATCTATTAGATGCTAGACGTGGCCACATTTAGTACTAATTTTTAGTGTATTCCTTATTTCATAGCTCCTTCCTGAAAGAAGAGTTACGGCCTTATGTATAAGCAAAAACTAGAACGAAGTTAGCATAAGTGGCAAAATTGAACATGATCTTAAAGAGTTTTGCCATGGAACTTCACATTAAAAATCATGCTAAAACTTAGAGGTGGTTTAAAATTAGGTAATGCGACCATTTTTAATGTCAAATTGTATGGAGGAACTCGTTAACACCTATTTAAATTTCGTCACTTATGCTAACTTCGTGCCAATTTTTGCTTATACATAGGGCCGTTAGTGTACAAGTTTTTTTTTGCTCTGGAAAATAGTGTTATTATATTTTAGGTTATTTTTTTCGCATTAAAATAAATTTGTTAATAAAATTAAAGATTTTCATAGAAAGCTGATTAATTTTCCTTGAAATCGCTTTTGGTTTTATCTTAAAATCTTACAAAGCAACAGAGATATTTTGATTAGAAGAGCGGAGCGTTTGCTGTACAAGTTTTTTCTTTGTTCACTGTATGTATAACCAAACTTTTTGATGGCTTGCGTGACACTACAAAAAATTTGATGAAACTTAACGATTTGTTGAAGAATCTGGTGGAGACCAAATAGAATACTCAATTTAAGAGCAATTTGTTGGAGAACCTGGTGGAGACCAAATAGAACACTCAAGTCAGTAAACTGGTTGAGACCAAATTGTAAATTGGATTGATAACCTGATTTCTTGATTTGACGATTAATTTGATGATGTACCTGGTGGAGACCAAAGAGAATACTCAAATAAGAAATAATAGATTTGCCGTACTAATCTGACAAAGGGGAATTGATGCGACTTTTTGATATTGGAAAAAAAACTGGATTAAATTTTTTTTGTTGAAGAACCTGGTGGAGTTCCATATATAACTAAAATTTAAAGAAGACTAACTGGTGGAGACCATTTATACTCTAGGAGTGGACTCTTAGATTCTCTACTTCCTACGTGAAGGCGTGGGTCGAATGGGGCCTTGAGAAAGCTTCTATTTGTTGTAGAACCTAGCACTTTGCTCTCAGTAGCTAGCCAAATTATACTAAACCCAAAAAAAAAATAAATAAAGCATAATATGCTTTTTACCCTAAAAATTTAAGTGTAATTTTTTATTTCTGAATTACCGGGATCATAACATTTATATTTAATTTGTTATACTTCTTATAGTATAGAACACGTGCAAACGACATGGGTATTATTTCAATCATTGTTTTCGCTCCGATATCCGTCCGTCTGTCTGCCACAGACTGTTTTCTCGTAAGAGCTACGGACCTGAAATTTTCACAGAATGTGTCAAACGTTGGCTGCTACAAAAACAAATTAAAAATGACAATTAAAAATTAAAGAATGTTCTAAAGAGAACAACGAAACATGTTGAAATCCTAATGTAATGTACAGACAATTGTACAGGGTGGGCCAAAAGTAAAATTGAATGCCCATTGGAAAAGTAAAATTCTCCCACTTTGGTTCGCTGCTAGGTCGTTAAATTTTGCATGGTGGTGTAACACAGTTCGATGAATAAAATCTAAAAAAACAACAAAAAATAATAAATTATTATATAAATTTTTACACGCAGGCGTGACTTTTGGCCCACCCTGTATATAGACAGTTGAAATTTTCAAAGTTAGTGTACATTTATGCAGACTGCACCAATTAACATTGAAATTAAAAAATTAAAGAGTGTTCAATCAGTAAATGTGATTTTGACTATGTAATTTTGTAATCTCGCTAAAATTTAAAAATCCCAAAATTAAAAAATGCCGAAACGAAAAAAAGCGCTTAAATGAAAAATATCACCAAAATTAAAATTAGTCGCTAATATGGAGAAAAACTTACCAAAAGTAAAAAAGTCGGTAAGAATATAAAAATATCGCCAAAAAACGAAAAGAAATCGCCCAAGCCAAAGAAAAGCGCCAAAACTAAAAAAACAACCGAAAATATCACAAAACCGAAAAAAGCGCCAAAATAAAAAATCGCTAAAACTAAAAAAACAACCAAAAATATCACAAAACCGAAAAAAGCGCTAAAACTAAAAAATTGCCAAAAATCCCAACAAATCGGCAAAAGAAAAAAAGCGCTAAACCTAAAAAACGCCAAAACAAATTTTTAATGTCGTTATAGATATGAGATTAAAAACTAACATCCTTATAAAAATTCCTTAAAAATTATTAAGGCTTTATAAAGGCTTTTTAAGAAAAAATGTTTATGAAAATTTGTTTAAAAAACCTTTATAAAGCCTAAATAATTTTTATAAATAAGGCTGTAACAATTTATTTTTTTTAGCGTTTATATTTTTATGGGAATTGTTATATTAGGTTTTAAAAAACCTTTATAAAGCCTAAATAATTTTTATAAATAAGGCTGTAACAATTTATTTTTTAACCGACTTCAAAAAAAGAAGGAGGTTAACAATTCGTCTCTATTTTTTTTTTTTTTTTTTTTTAGGTGTGTAGGTTCATAACTCGGTGCATTTTAGACCGATTGTAAAAATTTTTTTGTTGTCTGAGAGGGTATAGCTTCCCATTGGTCCCATTTGAAAAAAGTGGGCGGGGTCACGCCCACAATTTTTTAAATTTGATTAATTGATCTTCTACTTATTTGATTGCTGCGAAACCTAGCAAACATCTTTGGTTCTTGTAATTAAAAAATTTTTGAGTTGAAAAAATGGGCGGGACTACGCCCATTCAAATGTATTATAACATTACACGTGGTTCTACTTAACCGATTTTTACAAAACTTATCACACACCTTGAACTCTAAAATAGACAAAATTTTCTTTTAAAAAAATGGGCGGGACTACGCCCATTAAAATTTTATATTATATTTCACAGGGTTATATTTCACCGATTTTTACGGAACTTGGCACACACCCTAAGCTTTAATCAAGGCACAAAATTGCGTTAAAAAAGTGGGCGGGGCACACCTATTAAATTTTAGTATAATATTTCATGTGCTTGTATTTAACCAATATTGACGAAACTTGGCACAAACACTAAGCTTTAATAAGGCCAAAAAATTGCGTAAAAAAAGTGGGCGGGGTCACGCCTAAAATTTTTTGAATTTGATTTTGTAATCTTCTACTCATTTGATTGCTGGGAAACCTAGCAAACATCTTTGGTTTTTGTAATTACAAAATTTTTAAGTTGAAAAAATGGGTGGGGCTACGCCCATTAAAATGTATTATAACATTACACGTGGTTCTACTTAACCGATTTTTACGAAACTTAGCACACTTCTTGAAATAAAGAAAGATACTTACAAATAATTTTTTTTTGAATTGACCAGAGTTTAAAAGTATTCACTAAAAACGTAAAAATAAAACTTTTTAAAAAAAAATTAAACCGACTTCAAAAATAAGCACTAAAAAGCAACAAATAATATAGATCTAGTTAAATAAAAGATTTTTATATATGTTACCTACAGTGCCGTTTGAAGTTGGTGCCAGCAACATTGGTAACTAAGCAGATACATATGTACATAAAAATTACTTGCAGTTTTTTTACCGGGCATGTTCCTATGTGCTTAGTACCAGTATTACTGGCACCAACTTCAAACGGCACTGTAGGTAACATATAAAAAAATCTTTTATTTAACTAGATCTATATTATTTGTTGCTTTTTAGTGCTTATTTTTGAAGTCGGTTTAATTTTTTTTTTAAAAGTTTTATTTTAGCGTTTATTTTTATATTTTTATGTTATATTAAGTTTAACACCCGTATTCTAAGCACCGTGACAAAATAAAAATTATAACATATGAAAATTTTTACATTGCTTAAAATATAAAAATTGTCATTTGCTATAATATTGTCATTTGTCACAAGGTTCAGAATAAGGGGGTAAGTTTAACATTTTTTAACGCACTAATATCCCAAATTATTATGTTACTTATTCAGTAAAATACTTTTTATTAAAAATGCATTGAAATTTATTTTTGAGGGGTTCATTTGTTTAAATGAAAGTTTAACATAATAAATAACTCTATTTGATCTAAGAAAATTTTTGGGTAAAGATTCCCAGATGATCCAGCTAAACCCCTCAATAATCAATTTCAATGTATTTTTAATAAAAATATATTTTACTAAATAAGTAAAATAATTTGGAATTATTAGTGCGTTAACAAATGTTAAATTTTTTTTAATGTGAATTTACACTTTCAGTTGAAACTTTCAACATGAAACAGGAGTTTGTGTTCTCAGAATTAATGCCGGAACAAACGATTTCTTACTCACTCGAACTTTTCCTACAAAAATTTATATGAAATTATTCTTTGCAACACAGTTTTTAACACAGATTTTTAATTTCAAAAATAATAGGTAAAATTTTTCCAAAACTCAACACAAAATTGTATATGAAAATTTCTTTGCTTTACAAGAAATAATCCTTTTTTACAAGTACATATTTAATAAAATATGTATTTATATTTTAGCTTCATGGACGTTCTTTCTTAGCCTCCTCTGCGCTGTTTGAGCTGCAAAAGCTTGCAAAGCATATGTCACCGGCTTTAAGAGATGTTTTAAAAACTGTTTTGGAATTGTATTTAGTGGATGCTTGTCTCAACCGTATAGGGGATTTCTTAAGGGTAACATTTTTTTGTTTTGATAAACTTCATTAATTTTAAAAGACATCAAATTTTTATGATAAATAATTACAATTGCAGTTTATTCATTTTACGGACAAAGAGGTGGGTCAGTTAGAATTGCGTTTACAAAACTGCCTTACGACTTTGCGTCCAAATGCTGTAGCCTTAGTAGATGCCTTTGATATTGATGATCGTATTCTAGATTCGGCACTGGGCGCCTGGGATGGTAATGTATATGAAAGGATGTTTGAAGCAGCCAAGAAGAGTCCACTTAATAAAGAACCGGTTAATGCATCATTCCATAAATTTTTAAAACCCTTCATGAAAGCCAAACTTTAAGTGGTAAAATATTAAAAACTATCATCCATATGTATAAGCAAAAACTGACATGAAATTAGCATAAGTGGCAAAACTGAACATAATCTTAACGAGTTTTGCCATGAAACTTCACATTAAAAATCATGCTAGAACTCAGAGGTGGGTTAAAATTAGGCAATTCGACCATTTTTAATGTCAATATGTATGGAGGAACTCGTTAACACCTAATTCAATTTCATCACTTATGCTAACTATATGCCAATTTTTGCTTATACATACTCGTATGACCGTATGTATGCTATTTTTAATATTACAATGTACTTATCATGGTGTAATTATACAGGTGACTGCGCAAGGTGTATTTAAACAGGTGGCAGCGTTGCTTCAGCTGATAATTTTTTGCTCTATGTGCTTTGTAGCTAACGAATGTCAAAAACTTCGTTTTGTTTTGGTTTTGGTACAATAATTTTTGTGCTTTTGACACTCTTCGGTTCTTTACACAACTATGGTTGCCGTATTTTTGTATAATAAATCCTTACGCAGTCACCTGTATAATTACACCATGACATAGAGCAAAAATTATCAGCTGAAGTAACGCTGCCACATGTTTAAATACACCTTGGTACTTATGTAATAATTAATTTACTGTACTCCCTTATTATTTTATTTTTAAAAAATTTTAAATCCATACGCTTTTGTGCATACTACATAATACATATCGAGCCTTTGCTGCAATAGAGTGATAACTCAAAAAACCTAATTTTTTAGTTACTAATGCAGAATTAATCGTCATAAGCTGCGTTATATTATTGTTTGAAAATTTCCAAAAGAATTAAATGATAATTCTCCATTAAGTTAGTAACTTCAAACTCGTTTTCTGCAAAACAAGTTTTTTGATTTATGATTCCATTGAAGCAAAGAATGGATATGTAGCATTTCTTAAACATTTCTGTGCCTTCTTTTACTTTATTATCTAATTTTTAATTTTCTAATATATAGTATATAATTTTGACTTTAGGTTAAGAAAAAGGAATATATACAATAAAAATTTTGTTACAAATAAAATCAAGTCAGTCTTGATATTAGGGTTTGGGATTTCCCGGACTTTTTCACTTCCCGGGAAACGGGAATTAAAAAATCAAGTTCCCGGGAATTCCCGGGAAAAGCTAATTTTCTAAATTAAATACATTTATTAAATGAAAGTTGGTGAAATTTCGATTGTTTTATTAATGTAAGCATTCTTTTGAAATAAAAGTTAATAAAAAAGCAGTTCTAAGACAAATTTTTAAGAATTTTTAATTGAATTTAAGCAAATGGAATAAAGTTATTACACAGCAAAAGATCATATAAAAACCAATTGACGACTGTTACCACAATTAGTAGACAATTTTCTAATAAGACCTACCTTCATTTTAATAAGAATTTGCCTTGCATGTTTCTCATTCTTTTTGAAAAAGTTCCAGGCGGTTTCTTATCGTTAAGTACAAGCAGGTTACAGTACCATACTGCGCTGCGCCGAATTTTGAATACCCTGAGCCACAGTATGTCTAAGTGTCTTTCATTTTATTTCTCCTAAAATATTTTCTGCAGGGTTTCCAATTTAAGTTTCGTTAACTCAGAGTTCTTACAGCTTAAAATTTTCACTACACTTTTCAAAATTTGTTCACTAATTCGGCGAAAAATCACTTCAAGTTCGCTTAGCATCGAATTATTTACTTTAGGAAATGATTATCAGGCATGTTCTGAAAATCACATTTTTCAAATCACTAGTGATTTTAAAAGTAATGATGGTCATGCAGATATTTGTTCGCTCTTTTTTTATTTTTCTATTGCATAGAGCATCAAATATCATTTCTGAAAAAAAATTATCGTATATGATTTTAAAAACGACTACAGGACCATTATTACTTTTAAAATCACCAGTGATTTGAAAAATGTGATTTTCAGAACATGCCTGTATATCATTGCAATCATTGATACTTATACAATTTATTCCACTTTTTTTAGGAGATATGGTATGACCTCAATTTAATGGAATTTTTATGAAATTTCAGACTAGATTTGAATAACTCACATTTTTATTTTATATTAAAAAAACATGGACATTTTACTTCTTGTTTATCGGAGTCGAAAGAATTCTTTCTTTCTTACAGTTACATTTAAAACAAAAACTCAATTTAAATTTTAAGATTAAAAAATTTCCTTCGAACAAGGTATATGTATGTAAGTGTTTAAACAGACGATGAAAAACGTGTCAACGTTCGTGTAAATTTCAATTCAAACGAACTTTTGTAATATATAAAAAATAATAAGTTTTTATATTAAAGTAAAATTGGATTATAAATTCTATATATTTATGAAATAACATGCAATTTAATTTCCCGTTTTCCCGGGAAAATCTCAAAAATTTCCCGGGAATATTAGACAGACATTTCCCGCCCGGGAATTCCCGTTTCCCAAACCCTACTTGGTATACATATCAGGCATTATTTCTTGATATTTGGCATAACAATACTTAAAGTATGTAGAAATGAATGTGTATTCCAAATAGTTTTTTATACGATGTTTCTTTCTCGAGCTATTGGTTGCTTACATTTGCATAACTTTTAAACTGATGGATATGGCATTTCAAAACTTTTACAGTATAATGAAGACACGCTAGACTAATTTTTATTTAAGGAAAACAAAATATTGGTTAATTTTTAGTGTATCTAGTTCTCAGTAGTCTTTTCAATTTCGTTAATAACTTCGACATTTTTGAGAATACTCGGATAAAAATGTTGTGGGTAGATGGATTTTATTTAATCACATCAAAATCAATCAAAAAGACGATTTTAAAAATGTTTGTGAGCTTCAAAGAGCCTATTTCACCTATTCTTTTACAACTCTGTTTTTTTGCACGCTTATTTGCAGTCTTTCAGCGCCTCTGGTGTTAAATGAGGTGTATTAAATGTTGAGGCTGTGTTTAGTAGCCATTTTATTGGTTATTTTACTTCGCCGACGATTATACTTCAGCATCCGCTGAAGCCGGTGTAGTTTTAGTGAACAGTGCCTGCATCACTAGAACTTTTCCCCCACAAAAACTGATACAAAGGACAACAACTGATACAAAGGCACATCAGAAAAATGCGTGTTGTTGTTATTTTAATGACCGTAGGTTTTGTAGTCAACGTGCTAACTACTTCAGCCAACGTCACTCACAACGTTGAGGGTAACACTCACAACGTTGAGGGTAAAAAGCTTAGCAACATCGGCCTGCCCCGCGATGTCGACAAAAAAGTTTCTATCTCTTATGTACATATGTATATTGAAATCAAAAACAAAGTTTCTTTTTGACATCGTGAGCAAGGTCCGTAAGTTTAAATAAAAACATACATATTTATGTATGTGTATATTTCATTTATTATTAAATAAAATATTCTATCGTGTATTTTTATAAAACAAATTAAAAAAACTTTCTTTTATTGAGAGTAATTTCTTTAAATTATCTTAAATTAAATACTGGAAAAGTACTCGAACACACCTAATAATTTGTAAGATATTTTTGTCTCTCAATTTTTTGCTCTCTTTTGAAGCTCTCTCCTTGCAAAGTTTGAGTTAATGAACACATTCCAGTAACAATTGTTACAAATTCGTAAAAAAATTAGTAAATGAACAACACACCTTATGGAAAATTAATATTTTAATTTTTTTTTTAAGTCTAATCATATTTATGGTCCCGCGTTAACCTTAATAATCGTTTATGAATTACAAGTGTAAGAACACATCAAAAAAAACAAGTACGGCCTGGTCCAATATGTAATTGATCGAAAGTTACATGTCGACATATTAGTGTCTCGAAAAAAGTTCGGCGTACACCACCAAATATAAAGTATTGTTGCAAGGCAGTTTCGAAAAAATAAATTATTTTTTTTGCTGAACGTAGGGGTTGCCAAAATACATTTTTTATTATATCTTCGGAATTTGCAGTCGGATATTAAAGTGTGATATATCGATGTTTTTGTCTCGAGGAGACCAATGGTTTGCTTCTATAGTCATTGACCTCAAATATCGCGTTTTAGTATTTACCCACCACATCTCTGTTCCTACCACCCTAATGTCAGAAAATTAACAGCCTGTTTTTCGAAAACATAAGCCCTTTCGTTTTTATGTTTCATTTATAAACGATAACGTTTAAAATTTGATTTTTATAAAACATTTTCTAAAGCTTTAGTTTTGACATAAAAAGAGCTTTTTAGTTATAACCAAAAATATAAACTCAAAAAATTATTACAGTGAAAGAATAAAAAAATAAAATCTATTAAACAAATTCGATGAAAAATTTTAAATAAAATTCATTTTAAATTTATTTTAAATTTTATGAAAAAGTCATTCACATTTTCTCGTTAATTTAATTTTTTTGTAACTTAAAGAAAAAAAATATGTAGACCGATTATTAATTAATTTTACATAAGAAATTTTATGAGTGTATAAAACTGAAAGCTCTTTTGTTGTGACTCACATGAAAATTAATAAATGCTACCAAAACGTAAGCATGATTTCATTCGTTATTTTAACGAACGTATACACTTATTCATTTTCGAAAAACAGGCTGTAAAGCTCGCAAGAAATCATTAAATTTTTGGTTAATAATTCCAGCAGAACTATTTTAAAAGATGTTTTATGTTTTTTGCCGAATGTAGGGTTTGACTTTTTAAATTGTTTGTCATATCTTCGGTATTTACAGTCGGATCTTGAAGTATGATGTATCGATGTTTTTGTCTCGAGGAGCACTTTTATTTTCTTTAATAGTCATTGACCTCAAGTACCCTCTTATAGTACTTACACATCATATCTCAAGTTATACATCAAGAATTAAAAAAATTAATGTAAAATCAAATAATGGAATTTTAATCAATCATATTATGAGATGATTCAAGTTGGCTGTATTGGCTCATATTTTTCATTATGAATTTTATCCTACGTCGTATTTTGTATTATGTGCAAATGACAGTTTTTGAAAAAAAAATGTTATACTAAGATAAAACAGAAAATAAAACTCAAACTCAAGCATTTGAAAAGCATAATGAGCAATTTTACACAGAGAGTGATGGATAAATTATAGATTTCCAGTAAGCTTTTTGTCGTAGGTTAAAAGAAAACACACTTTTTTTGTCACAAAATGTAACATAGGTTAGGAAAGGTGGTGTTAAAACGCACCTCCACTCGGAGACCCAGTTGGGTCCATAAGCAACATATGTACGACAATTTTATTTTGAAGCAAAACAGACTAAAAATGTATTTGTTAGAAATGATTCCGTTTGCTTTCAATACAAAATTCGAAAGAATCCAAAGGACCATTTTAAGATATTTGGAATGATTCTCTCCGTCATCCGATGTCAAATTTGGTTAATAATCAGATCGATTTCGGATATTTACCATCTTCAGTATTATCTTTAATACTAATTTTTAAGATATTTAATGGTAAGCTTTTAAAACCATCTCCGTATTTTAATGTAGATAAATAAAAAGCTTTCCAGCCAATTATTCTGGATCAGTAAAATCCCTATGTACTTGTAAACCCTAAACTTTTTATGAATACGTCAGTAAATACCATTAATGCTAGGAACACAACTGGGACGAACGACGAGTTTTACGGTGCGAACTTTCGTCATAAAAAATAAAACACATTTGTGCATATGAAAATGAACACAACACCGCCGTACAACGAAATTCGTCGTGCGTGACGAATTCTGAGATAGATTTATTTCTAATTCGTACGCCGACGAACGACAATTCTCTCTCTCTGTCTTTCTACACGCAACAACCAACACTGTTGCCAACTTTTTTCCAACAAATATCGCTAAAGTAGACATGAAAATAGCTAGAAAATAGCTAAACTTCAAAAATATTTGAAAACTTAACGATAAATAGCTAAAAAAAAACAAATTTATTTCTATAATGTTTCAGAAATTTTATGGTAACTTGTTAAGTTCTTTCATATTTCCAAAATTTAATTTTATAAAATATCAAATAAGAGCAATACAAAAGGATTGTTTTATTAAAAACATATAAATCCAGCCTACCCAAATTAGCACCAGAGTGCCGAACAATAATCGACTTCTTATACGCGAATACATTTCTCTCGGTGGCCAGCTCTGATACATACAAAATTATACGTGGTATTATTTTTAACTAAAAACTTTAAAGCGAATCTTCAACATTAATATTTTCGTAGGTACACTCTAAAACACTTTTGTTGAAAATTAGGTCGATAATAGTAGGCAACACTTTACAGAATACTTTCGACCTAGAATTACACAACTATATTTTTAAACCTTTTGTTGATTTTTGAGCACAATATGTTTAATTTTGAATTACGCCCTTTCCAATAAAATTGTAAAAATTCACCAAACAACCGATCAGAATATCGAAATGCAAAATATTTTTAAAAATACGGTTTTTATTAGAGTTACTCCGTGAAACGAACTATATAATTATTATAATTCTTACATACTTTCCCGCATTTTGAATACGTACATTTATTTATCACTATTTACACAAAAGACATACCACGAGTATTGTTATTTACACTAAACTGTTTTAAACACTAGACATTTAATTTAAATTAATTTAATAAAAAATATGGAGTGCTTCTGTTGCAACTTGTTCACTTTACTGCATCTACTTATTATTTCAAACATATTTCTGCTGTTTTACGCATATATGCTTAATTTTAAACATTTTGATGTTATTTAGATATATGTGGCTCTATTTTAAGTACACTCTGCTTAAAAATAAACAATTTTAACAGCAATTTTGAACTTTTGTGTAAAAGAAGACAAATATTGTTTTTTCGATGCAAATAATAACAAAATCGATATAAATTTAGACATTAACGGCCCTATGTATAAGCGAAAATTGGCATGAAGTTAGCATAAGTGACGAAATTGAATTAGGTGTTAACGAGTTCCTCCATACAATTTGACATTAAATATTGTGGCATTATCTAATTTTAACTCACCTCTAAGTCCTAGCATGATTTTTAATGCGAAGTTTCTTGGCAAAACTCTTTAAGATCATGTTCAATTTTTCCACTTATGCTAACTTCATGCCAGTTTTTGCTTATACATAAGGCCGTAAGAATATTTCAACAACAATTTAGACAATATATGATCCTAAATTTGAGTTAATGTTTTAGAGTGTAGAATTGTTACCTAATTTGCTAAGTACTGAATTCAGTACTTCCATAGTAAAAAAATTGCTTCAAATAAAGCAGGCTTCTGCTATTATAGAGTAAAAGTAGCACTCACAAGCCTGCTGATTTTTGTATGACGAGTTCACTGTTTGGAGTACTACATTTTTGCTGACAATCGCCCTTTTTTGAATTGTTGTGGTGCTAATCAATCACCTTTTTCCCAAAGCTTGCTTCATATACGTTCACTATTTCTACACAAGCTCACATTTTAAAGCGAAGTATGATGCACAAAAAATAGCTAGATTTCCCGCTAATAGCTAAATCATATTTTTTCCCACAAAATGTACTTAAAAATCGCTAGATTTGACGAGAAAAAAGCTGAATTGGCAACAGTGACAACCAACTTGATCAAATATAAGAGAGTAATTCGCTGAGTAAATTCGTCGTTGTTGTGTTGTGTTTCACACTACGAATTTACGCAACGAACTGGACGAAATTCGTCGTTAGTTCCAATTGTGTTCCTAGCCTAACACAGTAATGTCTATGTAGTATGTAGATTACAAGGTGAGAGCTTGATTTCAAACAATTCTCAAACCCTCACTCTACGTCTACACCTGATATATTTTTATCATAACAAAAGTCAAATTTTATATTGAAAAATAATTTTTTTTTTATCTTATCTCTTTTTTATATATAGAATTTGACATTTGTCATGATAAAAATATATAAAGTGTAGACGTAGGGTCATGTTTGCTGGGGATATACAAGAAAACAAGAAACAATGATACATTTTATAAATTATTTGATTATTTTTAAGTGTTTTAAATAATTATTTTAAGTTGGAGTAAGTTATAATTTAATTTGGATAACTTGCTCTGTGTATATGTATTTCAATATGGAGACATTCGTTTTCACTACCTAACCAAATTTTGCACTTGTCAATGTGTTCTTTGTAACCTTGTGTGTTTCTTCATCGCTGGCATTTTGATCAAGCTTTTCAAATCCGCTGCGTTTATTACGCTCCAGTAGTAAACCGCCAAGTTTGAAACCATCTGGTTTTGATGGAAAATCCCACGCATGACGGCGATTGTTAGAACCAAATGGCATGCAACCTTTAAAAAGATGTTAAGATAATATGTACATGTACAATTGTGCAGTTATATTAAATACTTAAATCTAAATATATTTTACCAAACATGTATACCAGAGTGTGTATCTTTAAAATTTAAATAAGTGCAGTATTTTTATGATTTACATGATTTTTTATTTTTTATTTTTTTTGTTTCGCACATTGAGACATTTTTTTATTATCCCGTTTTTTAGTGTTTTTATGAATAAAAGGACTTACCATAGTTCTTATTTTATGATTAAGAACATATAGAATCAAAAAAGGCATATAGAAAAATATTAAAAATCGTAATTAACGAAAATCTATCCACTCATTTTTATTCGTGTATGCCCAAAAACATTTTATTCTCCTGTAAAATCCTTTAAATGTAAGTTACGCCTTTTTTTATTTTATATGACGATATATTTGTATATGTACAAACATTTTAAAAAATCTAACATCATCAATTACCCATTAGAACAATGAACAAAAAATTAAAAGCACAGCAGATTTTTTTAAGAGCATCAGATACTTTTCCTTTTCGCGACTTCATAAAATTATCTTGTAACGTACAGTAGATACCTTTGATACTTTTTTTTTTTTAAAGAGAAGTAACACTCAGGCAATGAATGCCTACTACTATTACTAGGTGTTACCTTCTTTAGGAAAGGGATAGTGATGGAGAAGACAGGTGGTGAAGGAGCAGATAGAGGAGAGGTTCATTCTTTTAGAACTCTGCTTTTTGCACGTTTTTAATAATGCAATGTCGCAGCGCCTCTGCTGTTAAATGAGGCGTATTAAATTTTTTTACTTCGCCCATAATTCTGCTACACAACGAATGAGGGCGCTCTGATGTTACTCGTACATTACGATTAGTATCTGCTGAAGTCGGTATAGTTCAGTGACCAGTGACTTTGGGTCTGTTCGTAAATGCATCACTGCGCTGCAAATGGAAATTTAAATGTTCTAAGCTGGTTCACTGACGTAGATAACGCACAAATAAATGTCAAATATGATGTACAAACATAATTACTACTGAAACACATTATCAGCGAATTTATATTGCATTTTAAATAAAAGTTTGCATGTATGATGCAGAGCAGTGATGCATTTACGAACACACCCTATGCCTTCATCACTTGAACTTTCCTACAACAACTGATACAAAGGGACACTAATGTACATCAGAAAAATGCGTGGTGTTGTTATTTAATGACTGTTGGATACCGGGGTCGAACACAGGACCTTCGATTTTGTAATCAACGTGCTAACTACTTCAGCCAACGCCACCCTTTGATATGATTAACTTTCGATCTATATGTATATATTTCATTACATGCATACATACCTATACATATGTATGTATGTATGTATATGTGAATGTAAATGAGTATGGAAAAGTATTTTCACACACTTTACTTACCCAGTTGGTCACGTCTTTAAGACATCTTTGACGACGGGTACAAGACAATGGTAAGTCGTAGAAGACATATTGAAGACAGCTCCATACAAATCATCGACGAAATTATCATACAAATGGCGGCGAGGTCACAGAAAACGAGATGAGCGATAGTGTCGATCGGATTGTCGTCAAAACTGCTTTATTGAAGACACAACTTATGAAACTGTCGCTCAGATTGTACTGAACAGAGTCTTATTGAAGACAAAACGTATGACACTGTCGCTCAGATTGTCGGCAACACGGCTTTATTGAAGACAACACGAATGACATTGTCGCTCTGATTGTCATCAATAAAGGTTTATGGAAGACAAAACGTGTGACATTGTCGCTCAGATAGTCATAAACGACGGTTTCCTTTAAATTGTCGATTTGAAAACCTAATTGACAGGCGACATGTCGTACATTAATCGTCGAAGTCAATGTCGTCTGCGACGATTTGGCCAACTGGGTACTTTTATGTACTCGTGTGTGGTTGCCAGTCTCCCATCGTCGCGGATAGTGGTAGATAAGGCGAAACGTTGTGATTATCATCCCTAACTGGATTTGGGTGGCAATCGTATAGTTATGACACGACTCAGGGCGTGTCTTGTCACTGCTTGCTGAAAAAACCTGTCATTCTCATCTCTACCTTTTCCTCATCCGTTATTTTCCTTTCTCCATAATTTTTCCTACACCTCCTTCTTGTAAAGTTAAAGCAGTATGTAGCTGTTCGGAGAGTTTGAATGACTATTTAGTGGTTAAGGAGAACTAATAGCTACAATGGAGTGGTTATAATGGTTACTAATCCATGTATACCGACTCTGCGTGGAACAAAATTAAGGACATAATTAAAAAACAATGCAACAAAACGATGACGATACGTCGGAAAGCCGGCTTAGCAATCAGCTTGAGGAGGCAGACACCATTCATGCTTTGGAGATCTTTTACTGGGACCCAGCTCCTAGTCAAAGTTCAGAGCAGCATCCGTTGGAGTCTGCCCTGGACGTTGGGTAGGGGAAACGCAAGGATAACTCAACAAAAGAAAAGGAAATATCTCTCATATCTGCATGAGATGGCGAAAAGGAATACTAAGTTGTTTACGATCAAGGAGAGGCAACTCGTCAGGAGGAGCAGGCAATGTCGCTAAATTATTACTATTCCGGACTCTGTCCAGGAGCTGGGGCTACTGTAGTGTCCGAGTCCTGTAAAATATCCCTAAAGCCTTAACAGTGTCGTGCCTACTCAAGCTGGTTGCTAACCTGGCTCTCCTGCATATTAATGTCCTCTCATTATTCGCCTGGGGAGATCGTCATTTGGGCTTAACAGCTCTTTTTGAACTATTTTGAGAGCGTTCGAATCAAAAGTTGTTTCAAACCCATTTAATTTATATTGACGCTTTTGACCGAACTTGTGTCCAACAGCTCATTTTAGTTCAAAAGAGCTATTGGACACAACTCTAGTAGACTGAGTGCCGGGGTACCTCAGTCGCCACTTCAAAGAGCACAAGGGCACAGTCAGAAACTACAGGTTGCTACAAGAACCCTTAATCAGGTGGTGCCCTTACGTCCAAGCCTATTGAGCAAAGCGCTAAAGTATTTGGTGCGAGCTGCTGCAGCCAAAGGGTCAACCCTATTTGGGAAGAAAGAGAGGTTGTGGCTCCCACTTGCTCTTTTAAGCATACCCATAAAGAGGTTACTAAGAGAGCGATATCTGGATAAATTCCTTTAAGTGACTGTCACAGATAGGAGAGATCCCGATGGGAAAATCTTTTTAGACCTGAGGCAATCGGTTGAGGGTAGTCTCCTCAAAAAATCGCAATTTTCGATATGGATAAAGGGGGGTCATGATCTTCCATGGTCCGGACTAGTCCAGGCGCGTCAAACTTCTCATTCGCGGCAACATGAACTCGGGCTTGAAGGCAAACTTTTAGGGGCGGACGCAACCCCTAAAACACAACTTATCGCTATGAATTTTTTTTGTATAAGAATATAAGAGAATATAAGATATCAAAAAAAATATTAACGGCCACTCTAATGTATTAGATTACAATCATCATTAATCGATTACATCTTCAATAATTTTTTCATACCTCATAAATAATTTAACGATAATTAAATTAATCACTATTTAACTATTTACGATTAAATCAATGTCGATGTTGTTGTTGTGGTCGTATTAAAATACAATTATCCAATGCAGTTATAAAATTCAAACGAAAAAACTTTAAACTATCAAGATATGTAATTGTGCGTTCTTTGGACTAGGAAAAACAAAGTTTTATAGAAAAATCCACAAAATTGTGCTTGTTCACCGCGCAGTGAAATTATGACTCTTTTTGTAACATTCATTATTGCCAGTCACCCTCGATTTAATTATAATCGAATTAAGTTAACAATAAATAAATAAATATCTCTCAAATCATCTCATCGCCACTTTTTAGCTAAAAAAAATTAAATTAATTTAAAATTTTTCAATTGTATTTTATTGACGACAATGAATGAGTTTAATAAGTTCGTGAATTATTTTACCTGCTTATTGAAAAGGATTAACCACAGACGACCGACCATTAAAATTTTTGGAGATTTGAAATATTATTCGTAGCTAATAGAAATTTTTTAAGTTTTAGTGGTTGAATAATTTAGATATTTTATTTTTGTAATTTTGCATACTTTTTTTAATTTTCGCAATATATGTATGTACATTTTTTTAGTTTGCTGCTACTTTTTGCAAGTTTTACATTAAGTTGTGGTTAAGTTTGGTAAAATTTTTGCAAGTTTTTGCGATTGCCCATAATTTTGACTATTAAATCGATTCTTTTAGTGTTATACATTTTTACAATTTGAATAATTTTAAGAGTTTAATAATTTTTTTTTTAATTTTTCAGTTTTTTTTTACTTATTTCTGTGATATAACCAATAATTCGATTGTGTTTCAATGTTTAACTGACTTTAAGCCTGTTGGAATATCTTTCTTTCACAACTTCCGCAAATTTTAGAACAAAACATAAATTTTTCACAACTCAAAAAAAATATAGTTTTGCAAGCTTTAATATGAAATTTTTACTCAAGATAAATACAAAATGCCGAACTATTCTACATTGTTAACTAACTAAAAAAAAATTAAATTTTTGGAGTTATAACACTATTGAAATAAATAAGAATTGATAGGTTTCTAATTTCTTATATTGCTTTACTTTGAGTAATTTAGGTCATTTCATGTTTTTCATTTTAGTTTATTACAATCATAATCATAGTCATAAAACTTTAAATGCGATTAAATTAAACCTAATCAGCGATTATTTTACGATTAATTAATATGTATAATTAATACCGATTCAGATTTATATCTAAACATACTCGTATAATACAGTAATTAGGCTGTACCGCCCAACTGAAAATGGCCCGAAAAAGCTAAATGAAGGAAAACTCAAAATTTTTTGGGTGATTAGTCAATATGAAGAAATACCCAAAAGACAATGCCCGATCACAAGAAAAAAAATAAGTTTAACCTAAAAGTGTAAAATGAATAATCGCCAGAAGTTTTTTTTTTTGGAGTTTGCTCATTACGTGCAATCATCAGAATTTGGAATAAGTAATCGCCGGCTTGAAAACTTAGAATAATTCTTCATTAAGAATCAGGAATATGACCAATATTAATTAGTATTATTTTAAAGCTTTTGAGAACATCTTTCATGAAATGGTAAAATGCAACTTGGTTGACCATTCAAGAAAACGTTATTAAGCAGGAAAACTTTGCAACGCGGAAAATCTTTATTAGCCTACGCCGTGTGGGGAAACACCATGGTGGAGAAAATCCTGAAGCCCGGCCGAAGGCCGTCAGTGAAAGAAAACGTCATTAAACAGGAAAACTTTGCAAGGCAGAAAATCTTTATTAGGTTGCGCCGTGTCGGGAAACACCATGGTGGAGAAAATCCTTAAGCCCGACCGAATTCCGGCAGTGCAGAAAAACGTCATTAAACAGGAAAACTTTGCAAGGCAGAAAATCCTTAAGCACGGCCTAAGGCCTAGTAAGGATTTTCTCCGTTGCAACGTTTTCCAGCTTATAACATGGCGGCGCTCCACTGAAAGCGAAATGAACACCCTTGGCGTTTCCTGGAACGAATTAAGATTAACCGCACAAAATAGGGTTCGATGGCGATCGTCTGTTATTGGCGCCCAATGCGAGTTAAAGAAACTTATATATAAATAACTGTTTTTTTAATATCTGATTATACAACAAAGAGGGATATAACTGGGATCTAATCGTCGCTTTCGATAACGAGCTGATTTATTACGTTTTTTTTTCAGTTTGAGATTATGGCATTCGATAGCGAGTGTCAGTTTGGATGAGAGAAAAATAAAAGACAAAACTAACGATCCGCGATGCCGACAGAAAACGTTCAATCGATTACTTATATTGCAAACAAATATCAATTTTATTATTTTATTGTTTTTTTTAATACAAGTTGTCGATGGAACGTCTTCTAACGATATCGTGGGACAGGCCGTAAGTTAAAAATTATTAAAAGTTAAAATGATGAATAACTCATTAACAACTTGTTCCAGATAATGTAATGTGCATAAACCAGAAATAAAACAAACAAAAAAATATTTAAATATAAATACATACATACACAGGATTCACACGAAGACTTTTATGAAGTCTATTTTTGGACGTCATTTTTGGTTTGATAGCGAACGGGGTAGAGAAGAAAGAGGGGTAGAAAAAACGACTCGATTTCTGTTTTCTATGGTTTTTTTCATATTTTTCTTTACACAAATTTGTGTTCCCGTTGTTACGTTTTATTATTAATATTCTCATATTGGTGTGTTCTTCGAAGGAAAATTTTATTAATAAAGTACCCTGTCGGAAATTCGGTTAACTTGAAACAAACTATTTCACAAATAGTACTGACTGACACTTGGATTACTTTCAATGTAATCAACTGACTATTTTAACATTGCGATGTCCTAGGCGGTAGTCAATTAGTCAATTGTCTCACTCTGCACTACTTTCAACTAACTTAAAGTTGACTTTTTTAAATCACCTGGTAGTCTGTAAATTAAAAAAATTTTTCCGGGGTTCGAACATGTATCATCACACGTTACTCAACGCGCCATCACTTGGCTAAGGTACCATCTAAAATAACAACAGCAAAATGTTAATATAAAACTGAAATGAGTTTCAAGGTAGCTGAGAATAAATTTGTTGGCTCTCATCAAATTTTATTACGTACTCAACTTAAGAATTAGTTTTGGGTTTGTTCTGGATGACATTGCAGTTAGATTTTAGTCAGTCTAAGATAATAATATTAAATTAATTATTTTTGTAGTCAAGCACACATTCTCCGACAGGGTATGTAAATGTATGTATAAGCAATAAAAATCAAAATCAATAAAAAAAAATTAGACATGTAAAAATAATCATCGTATGAACGCAAATAATTTTTGGTAGCAACTTCAAAAGGGAATCAAGAAAAATAGACGTCATAAATTTCATCGTCTAAATCCTGTGATACATAATAAATTTATTTCATATTTAAAAAATCAGATTACATTAAATTGGTTACATGAACTATATTGTATACACGTAGAAAAAATATAAACGTAATACAAATAATGAGTGAATTGGTATATGTCTCAGAGGCAATTTTTCGTATAGAGATTAATCTTGGTTTCTTTCTCGAATTAACTAATCCAAAAATTAATTAATTATAATAACTAAAATAGTGGCAACATTATTTTCTGAGCAAAAGTCGTAACGTTATTGAAAAACTAAATTTTTTGTGGGAAGAAGAAACTGCCTCATATTAATACATATTTACAATTAAAATATTGTGCGTCTTAAAGGAAATATATAAATAATGGGCCTTATTACGAGTGTCGTATTTCCACAACGACTACGACAATTTTGTACTAGATTAAAGAAAAACTGTTGCAATGCTCTTTATAGTCTAGTACAAAATCGTCGTAGTCGAAGTCGTAATACGACACTCGAAATAGGCCGAATATAAAATATATTTTTGTTCAATGCACAAACTCGAATTAATACGACCTTAATTTGTGTATGTTCTATTCAAGTATGTTCTATTCATACGATTGAATTTTATACGTTTTCGCCTCAGCAGTTCGTCGGTTGGTTTGTGGTTTGCTACAGACTTAATGTATTTCTAACATACCGTGCCGCAAAACAGAAACCAACCAACGAGTTGTATAGAGACGAGGTCTGGGATGTTTGTTATCAATATTATCTAAAAATCGGAAAATCTTTCAGGAAGGTGAAAACATTCAAGTCTCTTTTATCGCGAAATTTGCAAAAATTCGCGAAAAGTTGCAAAATCGGAAGCAAGCGCTAAAATTTATTAGAAATCTCCAAATGCGTTAAACATATATAAAAAAAAGTTCGGAATAAACCGCAAATTAGCGAAAAATTAATTAACTCTTAATTCTTGCTTAAACTAGCAAGCGAAACCATATAATCTGCTATCCAAAAACCACAAATAAGGATCACAAGTTAATTTAATCTGGAATCTCTTGTAAAATGAATCAGTACAAACACATTAAGGGCCATTAATACAACTTGGTGTTAGTGAAAGGTAGGAGTTTATCGGACGTATACAAATTCACTGATTATTACAATTTTACTTTAACCTAACAGGTTGGATGAATTTGCCTTTAACTTACCGCGACAAAAATTATTGTCGCTTAGTTAACAACAGCGCATGTGGTTTAAAAGTGTTACTGCATAGAAAAGTCGGTAATTTAACGCAGTTACTGTTTCTAAACGATTCTATTATCGTTAAAATAAGTTAAAGTGCAATTAGACGTATCATAGGCATAACCAAACCAAAATTCAATTGGTTTCTATGGTAATGGCTATGGCGTTATTGCGAGTCATCTATAAACAAATAAAGTGTTACTCATTAGTTTGGTTCGATGGTTCTATGGTTATGGTTATGACACGCCTGATTGCACCTTTAGTGAATCGAACTAAAGTAAAGTTATAAATGTGAAAAACTTTGTATACGTCCTATAACATCATACTTTTAACTAACGCCAAGCTGTAATAATGGCACTAAATTTTTTTTTTTTTTTTTTTTTTTTATTTGACTATGGAAATATACAAAGAACTTAAAAAAACAGCAGGAGATACTGCCTTTTATTATAAAAAGAAATAGAACTATAGTTAAACATTTTATATTGAACACAAAAATGGTGCGGTTGGCTGAAGTAGTTAGTGCCTTGACAACAAAGTAACGGCCTATCCCACGATAACTTGTATTGAAAACAACAATAAAATAAAAAATCTGTTTTGGTTTTCAATGAAAATAATCCATCGAGCGTTTTCTGTCGACATCGTGGGACAAGCTGTAAATAATTCCCTTTACCTCAGTAGGCGTATTTCGACTTCGACTGTGACATTTTTGTAATAGATTAAAAAAAGATAGAAACAGTTTTTCTTTAATCTAGGACCAAAGTTTAGTTATCGAAGTCGTAATACGCTAACCACGATATGGCAGAATGACTATTAAGAACCCGATTTACATCCTTGACCAGAATCAGTCATAGCAATATCTGATATTGTTATTGATATTGGTGACAATCAACCGTCGTTGAAAATAAGTATATGTATAATCGCACTTATCGTGGTTTACGTATTTCGTCATCGAATACGACGTTTTTGTAATATATTAAAGAACACTTCAACATTTTTTCTTTAATCTATGAAGAAATTGTCGTACTCGAAATAGGCTATACCTATAATAAGAATTATTAATGCGTTAGCAAATGTTAAACTTAAATTATAACAATTCCCCAAAAAAAACATTAAATGATCAAACAGAATTGCGGCATAAACACATTTTCCATACAAATTGACACAAAAAAGCAGCCCCAGAAAGCACTCGATAGATAGAATCTATTTTATTTTGACATTTTTTCTTATGCTCTCACATATAAATAAATATTATATCAAAAATACTGCCATACTTTCAATTAATTTCATACATTTTGTGAACAAAACTACAAAGAAATATAAGCACAAAAGAAAATTAAACAAAAATTAGAGAGCATTTGAAGTTACTGCCGTAGATTTTATTATGGGCTTTGTTAATTTGGCAGGAATTTTTCCTGTAGTTGCGGACTTATTCTGTTTAATCATTAATTATTAACTTGACTGCACACGGTCAAAAAATAAAAACATTTTGATTTAACTTCTCATTTGATTAAATGGAAGTGTAACATAATGGTGGCTGTTCTGGAAAATGAGTCGAAGAAGTGAAACTTTACATTAAAACAAAAACAAATTTTCAAAAATTGTTTTTGTTTGCATTACATTTAGAGTTGTGCTTATCAGCTCTTTTTATTGACCGCTCTTTTCAACTCAGCTCACTTTACTGAATTACGAGTATTTCATTCAGTTAGCTCAGTAGCTCAGTTCTGAATTAAACGTGAGAATTTCAAAGCATTTCTCTTTCTTTTAAAAACGGTTAATTTTGTATGAGAAACAAAAACAAATTTTTTACATTTTCACAGTTTGGTTTTTATTTTACATGTAACTTTCACCAAGTCGACGCGTATTCCAGAATAGACACCAATATCTCTAGTTGTTCTAAGAAATGTTTGGGTAAAGGTTCCCTGATGACCTGCAAAAGTTAAATGCGCATAGAATCCAGCTAACCCCTCAATAATCATTTTCAATGTAAATTTTTTTAAATCAAAAATATTTTACTGAATAAGTAAAATAATAATTTGGGATTAGGAATGCGTTAACGAATGTTAAACTTAAAAAATTACTTTTCTGATTTAAGATAAGAAGAACTGATCTACAGGAGTGGTGGCCATTCTCTCAATTTCCGATGTTCGCGAGTATAGGCTGTTTTTTTTTTACCATCAACACACGTACACTGTGTGTGAGATTCCCACTTTATCTATTTATCCGCGAGGCACATACACAAACAAAGAATAAGATAATGTATACCTACCACTGATTTATAGAAATTAATTTCTAAGCAGCCCTTTGTTAGAAATAGTTTTTTTATATGCAATATAGTGAACTGGCAAATGTTTGGTTTGGAGAAGTCAAAAAGCTCGAAAGAACAATGCCGTTTACAATTTGATCTTCGATTAAATAAATGTAATTATGTTTTCAATTCAGATTCTATTGGTTTAAAAGAGAGAACATGTTTCAAATTCATAAACATCCCTCAAAGGAAACGCATATTTTATAATTGGCATATGTGATAGGACGTGAATTCTGCTTAGCCATTTTGGCTCTAATTAAATTTCGCTGAGTGTTACTTCTTTTTAATAAAGAAACCTACAAGATTGTTTTTGTTTTCAACATAAATTGTCGAACTACAACTGTCTTTCGATTTAAAAAAATAATGCAGTTAATAAAAACTAACTAATCATTACTACAACTACTGAAGGAAATTTTTGAACAATAATAATAATCGTCGGAAGGATTTAGTCAGTTTTATATATGATATTTATAATTTTGCGCTAAGAATACATCGGCAAATTGTAAAAGTTCTAAATATTTTAGCTCTTTCAACTTTCGATCAGCACATGTAACACAAAAAAACTAAACTTTTCCCAAGGAAATATTTAAAAGTTAATTTAACTAAATAAATGCTAGGAAATATATCGCAAACATACGAAAAATTATAACTATAAAATTACTTAATACACATAGTTTGGATTAGTACCGCCCACAACAATTGAACTATGTATGTATGTATATCGAAAAAGCATCTATAAGCAGTACTAAAGTATTTGATATAAAAATTTTAATATATTCATAAATTTTTTTAAAAATTCTTGTTAAGTGAGAAAACAAATTAGCCATTCCATTTATAATTTCATTTCAACACCAGTGAAATAGATTGAACGAATTTTTGATTTAATAGAATTCGTATAACTATGCGAAGTTCGCCGTTCGTCCCAATTGTGTCCATATCATTGTTCATGAACAAATTTTGATTTGCCTAAGTTCAAAAAAATTTACATACAGTAGACTCTTGATAATTTGAAACTGAAGGGACCAGAGAAAAAGTTCAAATAATCGAGTTTTCATTTTAACAAGACTTCAAAATATCGAAAGAGAGATAGAAAAAATTCAAATTAACAAGAGTTTGCAAACGATTTAAATTTCTTTTAAAAACAAAAACAAAATCACATTAGGGGTTCAAATAAAAGAGTGTAGAATAACTGAACTTCAAATTATAGAACTTTGGCGAGCAAGATGTCATTTTTGTAGCACATCGCAAAAAAATAAAATAAATGATTGTTTTATTTATTTTATATTTTGCATAAAACACAGCAATTAATATAATTCAAATTATAGAGTGTAGAGCCAAAAAATTCAAATTATAGCGAGTCGGCGATCAAAATGCCATGCAAATAATTTCAAATTATTGAGGGGAGCAAATTACATAGATATTTTTCAATTTATTGAGTGTTTTTCAAGGGACTTGGAAAACAGTTCAAATTACCGCGAGATTCAAATTAACGAGTTTCAAATTATCAAGAGTCTGCTGTATATCGAAATCGAAAAGGTAAAATTGATTAATTTAGATTTAAAATTTTTTTTGAACTCTTGTAAATCAAAATAATGGTATAAACGCAATTAGAACGAACGGCGAACTTCACACATTGTGACGAATTTGTTGCGTATTGCCATTAGATAAATTATTTCATGGCGTAAACTTAAACCATTCCTGCTACAATTACAACTGTACAAAAAACAGCAGAGCTTTTTGTTAGTGTAATGTATTTTATATATCAAAAACATGAAATAGTTTATATGTGCTCTTATTTAAATATACTCGTAAATAAGATATAGAAAAAAACGTAAGAGCATAATTAAATGTTTGGTGATGGTTTTAACTTAAATTAATTATTTAATTACAAATTATAAACAGTGCTCGGCTTAAATCTAATTTAGTGAAGCCCCTTTAAATAAAAGCCATCTTAAATAATAGAGAATTGAATTTTAAGAAAAAAACTGTTATGTATAAACATGAGCATGTTCCACTAAATGTTCCATCGTATGTAGCAATGTTTTTTGTTAAAATTCGTGTTTCCTTTACGGTTTCTCAAATGTTAAAACTAATTCTGCAATTCGCGGAGTAAATAAAAACAGAAGCGAAAATGGTAACAATTGAAAATATTGAAAATTTATAAATTTTATTAAATATTAAGAAAATAGTATAGAAACATTGATAAGAATGTAACCATAGAAATAGTGAAATAGCCTAGTAGTGGTACATTCGATAAGCACACAGAACTGGGGGTCTACTCTGTAATGCGAAACGAAAGGAAATGCTTTCGAATTTACATGTTATAAGGACACAAATTCGAAAGCAATTTCTTTCGTTTCGAATTACCCAGTAGACCCCCTGATGTTTCGTTTTTGGTTCCATCATCTGTATTCAAAAATTAAACAGTGGATATTAATATAGGCTGTTTATAAATAAATATTTATCAAAATTATTAAGGCTTCATAAAAGGTTTTTTATGTAAAATTTTGTATGAGAATTTGTTTTAAATAAAGCCTAATTTATTTGCTGGTGGTTAAGCATTGTCTATATGCTTATTTTTCTTTTGTGATTTTCAAGGATATTATTATTTGTGAGTTCTCAAATGGTTTTTGAAAGTATGTGCATAAGAGGTTTGTGACTGTTCAAAATGTGTGGTTGAAGTCTACTGACGATTGGTTAAAACAGCAATGAAATGCATATAGACAATGCTTAACCACCAGCAAACATACTTCGCTTATAAAAATTGCTTAATTCACAACAATTTGTATCGTGTATTTGAGTATCAAATTCACTTTCTGTTTTTTTAATTGTGAATACCCTGTGTGTAGTGTATAAATGTATGTATGTATTTTGTATTTTTTTACAATATTGTTTTTAATATGATAATGCAATGGATACAAAGATACAATATGTTTTGTGAATTAAGAAAATATATTAATATTATGTACCTTGATTTCACTGAATTCAAATTCAGGTGAACTAACAAACAAAAGTAAATATGTAACACAAAAAAGTATTTACTGAATAGAATAATATTCTATTATTTATATGATAAATAGACATACGTACACATGTGCAAAGTGGCACGGGAGTGCCGAACTTCTATCGGGTTCTTATACAAATAACTACTCATACACGAATACATTTCTCTCGGTGGCCAGCAGTGACCTACATTCTACATAAATACATATGATAGCGAACTTGTACAAGCTGTCACAAAAACAGATTTAAACTATTTAAATCAATTATTTCTTTAAACACACGATGTTTAGTAGAATTTTTTTAAGAGAAAAAAAAGTTTACATTTACTATGTAGTTTTTTGCACGCAGACTTTTTTCGCTTTTATTCTTTTTTTTTCTGCTTTTAAATTGAGGAAAACCGCGTTGAAATTTATTGGAAAGACACAAATAGTGACACAGGTTGTTAATTCTTTTTATATTTTTTATGAAACAACAAAGAAAATTGTAAGTACATGATTTAGTCAAAAGGTACTTCAACTAATATAGTAAAAGTACCGAACATTATATTTAAAAAAAATCTTAGTTTTAGCTGAGAAATCTTTAGTATTTTTTAACATCTCGAAAAACTTAAAAAATAAGATAAATCTTCACATCTGGTAACGCAGTACGGTTACCGTCACTTTTAAATTGCAAAGAGACTTTATTTATTATTCTCTTATCTCAGCCATTCATTCATATTTACATAGATCAGGGAAGACCAAAAATCACAAGAAATTGTTTTGATTGTAAAAAAAAGGTATTAGAATGCCGTTCACTGAATTTGCTATTTGTTGACTTGGTATAATAAGAAAACCTTCGATATATTTCGCTGTTTTAAAAATTTAACGTTTTAAAAAATAAAATATAAATATTGAAAATTTTCAGACTTTATGAAGTAAACATATAGCAAATTCCTTAATAAAAACTCCATCGGTTAACGGTCTACTTTGTCTAACAATATATAAAGTGTCTACGCCTGGGGGGTTATTATGTACTTCGTTTCGAAACGAAAACTGTTCGAATTTGTATGTTATTAATAACATTGCAATTCGAACACATTTCTTTTTTTTTAATTAAAATCTAATTTGATTTCATTATTTTCTTCCCTTCTAATTTTCCTCATCATTATATACCTAATCATATTGATATGGAAAAAATAATAATGCCTGTAAATAACATTTTCTAATGCCTTTAACATGTTTGATAACATAAAAGACATTGACTGGGCATTAATATGATATCCATATTGTTAAACATAACTATTCTTTCTTAGAATTAAATTTTCTATCACTTAAAATATTTTTTTGTTATTTGGGGGAGTTTCACTAAACTAGATTTTTTACCAGAGTTAATTTAAGAGCATAAAAATAGCAAAAGAAATGTAAGTTACGAAAAATAATATATGGAAGTGAGAGATGATGTTGGTTGCTTTTTACAAGCAACGAATGCAATTTTAACAACAACAAAATTATGGACAATCATTACAAACATTTTGATTAGATTCTACCAATGCTTTTTGCAAGCATATAATGTAGTTTAAGCAATAAAAGAAAATTATGGACAATCATTACAAACATTCTGATTAGATGCTACCAATTTTCGATAGACCAACTCACTAGGTTGACCTACAGTTACACCAGTGGCATTACCTCGTTTACGTTTTCGTGCAATTAGTAAAGCCAAACCGAATGTTAGAAAGGCAAATAACAGCATAAGTGAGGCCACCATAATCGCCGTAGCACCAGGTCTATGATGATCTTCACTGGAAACTTCGATACCATCTGAGTGGTCAGCAGAGTCGGCCATGCTTAAAGCATCTGGTTTTACTTGTGACGCTACATTGCCACTTTTATCCTTATTAACGTCTGCTTCAACATTGGCTGTCGGCTTGGCATTTGATAATGGCATAGATTTAACTATAGATTTATGCAGGAATTTATGTATACGCATAGGATTCAATTCAGCCACATATACTTCTTTGCCATCAGTTGAAACTGCCACATCATGTGGATTAGAAAATTCCATATCATTTGGACCAAATTTGGATGTAACCTTTTTGGTATTAAAATCCACAACATAACCGCGAACTTCGTTGTACTGTTCAGTTTTTGAGCCCAATTCAGCAGTTGGTCCGTTAACTACAATAAATTGTCCTCCTAAATAAAAAAAAAACAAAGTATTTAGAAGATTAATATGCTTATTTAAACAATAATTTTTCAAATTCTAAAACTCACCCTGTGCTGGAGTATAATCCATACTAAACAAACGATCCCCTATTATTTGTGAATGATATTGTGAGTGGAATGTACCATTAGACCAATAGAAGCACTGGATACGACCATTTTCACGATCTGCTGCACAAATTAATTCCTGTTCGGGTACCAGTGTTAAAGCATGAGGTATAGCAAAGAAATTTTGTGGTGCCACACCAAAAGACACGCCAGAAAATGTATTTTGTCCCCATTGTAAGATTTTATCTCCTGTTTTTGAGTACTTCAAAATTCGAGCATTACAATAACCATCTGCAACAAAGAAATCTCCATTTTTCAATACGGCCACAGAAGTGGGTTTGCAGAATTTTGAATTTGCAACTCCAGGCGTAAATGCAGTTCCTAAGATCATTAAAGGCATATCGTTAGAACCACGCGGCCCAAACTTAAACACTTGATGAAGCGCGACATCTGTTATCCAAACATTATCTTCATGGTCAATTGTTAAGCCATGAGGCATGTAAAATCTACAAAAAAAAGTTCTTACAAATATATGGACAACCTCAACTCATTATTTTATTTTACCACATACTTTATATGTAAAATTAATTTGAAATCCATTTTAGGAAAATTTTGTATGAGAAATTTTAAATATTTTTACTGATCTTTTTAGTTTATTTTGTTATAAGTTTGTAGTGTGTATCTGTGTATATGTGTGTGTCTGTGTATATGTGTGTGCCTGTGTATATGTGTGTGTATGTACGACTCATGAAGATTAAGCAAGCAAACAGTTTGTTCTCAGCTCTAATCGATACTAAAAGTACTTCATTCAGTATTTTTTTGCAAAATAATTTTTTTTTAACTTTTATACTTAAGGTACTATGTATTAGATAGTACTTTGTTAAAGGGACTTTTGAAAATTTTTCATTTTGTAAGCTACGTACCAAACTTAATTGCCTTTTCTAAAACTCTGATTTAAAAACTGTTAATTTTCAAAATAAAAATACCTCAATCAAGCTTAATAAAATGGTTATTAATTACATCATAATAATAATAAGATCAAAGAAAATTTGCAAAAATTAATATGTAGTATGTTTAAATAAAATATATAATTGAGACTCGATTATCTTTTATTTTAAAAGAACAAATATCGTTATGAATATTTCAATTTCTGACATGTACTTACAATTTTTTTCCCCAATCATACACCAATTTTCCAGTTTCTCTATCCAACCCTAAAACAGTACTCTTACGTATCGGTCCCGCACTTTGTTTTGTAAACACATTATTTAATGAAAAGGAATCCTGTTCCCAAACACGATCACAACGATGGAAAATTACAACATTACCAGCTTTATCAAAACTAACAGCTGTAACAGACCCCAATTTAACATTCAATGCAGGCCATAGGGCTTGATATACATATGCTGTAATAAATATGTTTTTAACAATTAATTTTTTTTTTTTTTTTGCAATTGATAAAAGTAATAACTTACTGATATTTAATTTATTTATTTCTTTTTTGACATCAACCTTTTCAAATTTATGTTTATCCGGCCATAGTGCATCCGATGAACTGCTACTTCCCTGCATAATTTGTTGAAAGCGTTTGTCATTGTTCAGCAATTGTTCTTCGGTTACCAAGGGAAAATAACGTTGTAAGTTGGGTTTCTAAGAATGTTATGTAAATTGTAAATTGTTCATATAAATTATAAATATTTTTAAGTACACATTATTGTAGATTTCCCTAGACTGATTTTTATATAAGTAAGTTCCTTTAACGTTATGTGTAACGACAAATTTAAATGAAGTTATCATGAAGTTTAATGATAATTTTTTATTATATACATACATATGTATAAGGATGATTATGTGTGTAAAGCGCAATAAAACCTAAAATATGCATTAAAAATATGCACTGAAATTAAAAGTAAAAGTAAATCAAAAGAAATCCTAACTGTTAATACTTGTTTCAAACGCATTAAATAATTGAATTCATAACTAATACAACTACAAGATATTATTCTTTTCAATGCTCAAACTCCTTATATAAAAATGAACGACATTTATGTTGTTATTATTTTCAGTGTTTTCATATAAGCCCAATTCACAATCTTGTGCAAATAGGCTTGCATCGTAGCATGTGCAAAAGGGCATAGTGAATGGATACTCACCACTAAGAATTGTTAAGTGGTGAGCATCAATATACTATACCATTTTGCACATGCTACGATGCAAGACCATTTGAGTTCTATGTGTTTGATTTACACGAATTGTTTCTTTTTCACTATTATTTCATCAGGAAAGGCAGTATAGCAATTTTAATAACAAGCAGATGTGATACTGTAGCGAAAACTGAACCAGGATCTAAGACTAGAGAATTCTGAGACTAAGAAAGTGAAGCCTGGTTGTAATCTAAGCTCTAAAACTTGATATTTTTTAAGCAAAATATTAGCCCTTTATCACCCCTTGTTGCAGATATGTTACAAACCGTTAAATATCTGTAAAAACTATCAATAAAATGCAGGGACCATAAATAACTGTTATCGAAAAAAATTTAACTCAAAAACTCCTTGTGTTAGAGTCAACGGAGAGCTATACTGTCATATACCAATAGATTCGTATTGGCGAGCACTTTCAGAAAAAAAAACGATCTCATCTCCACAGTTAAGAGTTATTTTTCAACGGAAAAATAAAAAATCAGCTGAGACTCTTATAAAGAGAGTTTTATTTTGCCGTCATTAAATACAACTCTTTTAAGGAGTTTTATTGTTTCCCTCTAAAATGAAACTCTTTTAAGGAGTTTTATTTTTTTCCTCTAAAATAAAACTCATTTAGTTTAATGAAGTCAAAAAAATAAGTCGCTTAAGTTTTTTTTGGTGGTTATGGCACGATATGTTTTTATTTTAATTCCGATTTATTCAATTGCAATGCAAGGTAATTGTATTGGAAGACAATTTACATAAACTGAGTTTTATTTTCGGACGGGAAAAAAAAAACTCCTTAAAAGAGTTTTATTTTATGACGGAAAAATTAAACTCCATTTTTAAGAGTTTCATCCGACCTTTTATTTTACGCTGAAAAATAACTGTCTTAGATAAAGTTTTATTTTTTAATTCACAAAATAACTGTTATAAAATAATTTTTTGATATTGATAACTGTTATTTACGGTCCCTGAAAAAATGTAATTATTAATTTGATTTCAACTCAATAACTAGTTTCAAACTGTAAAATTGATTCTTAATAAAAAAAAATTATCTGATATGTACATCACAACAGATTTTCGGTTTTATTAAATCAATGTTGTTGTAGTGCAATTTTTTGCATCAATAAATTTTGTGAATGCACAAGTCATTCATTGTTTATATTTGACGCTCTGCACATTTCCTTCTTAAAACATTTTCGCCACAAAAAATAAAATTTGAAAAAAAATCCTAGAATAAATTTTTTTACTGACCTACCAGCTCTTAAAATCTTTTAATTAAAATTTGGCCCTTATTATGAGTTGCATTCGATTTTCGATCTTCGCTGGCTATCGGACATCGAAAATCAAATTTTCAACTCATATGATGAGCATCAAAAATTTCGTTGAGCAACGAATTTTCTATCGAAAAGAATTTAGATTTCGATGAAGTATTTTAGTATAAAAAATTATTATAAACGATTGTTTTTTATTTTAAGATAAAGTTGTTCCAAACTTTCAAAATCACTTTGAGTGATATTCACAAGTATATTCTTTGTCGAATGCTCGTTATAATACCAAATGAAAATTCATCAGCACTTTCGACCACAATTGAAGATCGAAAGTTGCTCATAATAAGGGCCTTAGTTTCACGATGTTGAGTTATAAAGAGTTAGTTTTAGCCAGTAGTTAAATGTATTAAGAATAATTTAGAAAGTCTATCCTACCAAACAAGATATGTATTTTTATCAGATTTTAGTATTACGAAGGATATGACCATTGTCATAAAACATCTCTATTCATGTATAGGTTGCACGCAATTGTCTTAAATTAGTTCATCTACATCAGCAATTATTAGATATTATAATCAATCAATGTTTGAGTAAGGGTATGTATGTATATTTTTGTTTAATTTCAAATCTTGGAACAAATTAAGTTTAGTGAAAAAGCTCCAAAAATAATAAAAATTTGGTATCCGATAGAAAATTATACAGTAAAAAGAAAAACTCAAATAATAAAATTGACAGTGAGCCTTAATTTCCGAGTTATGGGCCTTTGAAGATCTAGTATGAAATTGTGATTATATGGTGGAATTGGAACAAATCAAGTTTAGGGGCAACTCTAAAAAAAGCTTTCCGATTGAGAATTAAGAAATAAAGAAAAAAATTAAACAAAACAAATTGTAAGCGAGGCTTATGGCCTGTTCATCTAAATGCGAACGATAGATTCGATCGAATATTAATATTGAAAACAAAAACAAATTTCAGTTTTTTGTTTTTATTTCTAATATAAATTATCGATCGAATCTGTCGTTCGCATTTAGATGAACAGGCCTTTAGTTTCCGAGTTGTGGGCCTTTGACATTATAGTACAAAATCCTGATTACAAGGTGTATTTTCCAACAAATGTTATCCAATATTGGTGTCATTTAAAAGCTTTTTAGGAACTCTTTAGGAAAACACTAAATTTGGAATTCGGTTTGTATTTACTAAAGCCGATATCCCACTATCGGTACAATGTACGGATTGCTCACTGCAATAAAGTCGTCAGTAATAAACCAAAATTGCATTATTTCTCAATTAATTCCGTTATAAGTCTATATGGCTCCATTACCAATGCAGTGTTGGGCACAAGGCATATTCACAAGGTAGTAGCGGAAATGCAGCTGAGCTATTTTTTTTTTCAAATTAAAGTTCATCCGAAACTTCAAAAATTTTTTACGAAAGAGAAATTAAAAGAAAATTTAAAAAAATTTCAATATGAAAACTATTTTATTAAAAAAATTCTGTGAAAACAAATCTAGAAATATGAAAAAACTATTAAAAAATTGTGAAAAGTGCTAAACGTTGCAAATTTTGTTAGTGGTAGCTGCCGTGGAGAAATATTTTCAAATTTATGTGAATAATTTTTATTATTATTATGTTAAAAAAAATATATTTTTGAAGTTTTGGATGAACTACAGCCCATGTTGTTTTTTCATTGTTGTATTTTTTCATTGTTTTTGTAATCCTGATATTACCTGGAAATGAATTTGCCTTGCTTATAACTTTATTTCAGTGAGCCGACGAAAATCGGCACATTGTGCCGATAGTGGGATCTAGGCTAAACACCTGTGTATGTATGTATATATACAGTACAGAAAAACTTTTTTATGTATGACTGTTACAAACACGAACATATCGTCGCTGTTTTAACTAACTGACCTAACTGACATCATTTTGAAAAATGAGTTAAGTCCACTATTAGACTTTATGAGTCATAATAGAGCTTGTCCACAATTTTTATGATTGTAAACATTACTTTTGAGCCTATAACAGTAAAAATATGTCAGACGTTTCCATAAGAATACATGTAGAAAACAATCTCTCCTGTAAAATTTACAAAATGTCAGTTAGGTCAGTTAGTTAAAACAGCGACGATATGTTCGTGTTTGTAACAGTCATACATAAAAAAGTTTTTCTGTACTGTCGGCTTCCGGCAGGGTTTAAGGATTTAAAGATTTTCTGCCTGGCAAAGTTTTCCTGTCTGATAACGATTTTCTGCAAAGCCGGCACAGGGCCGGGCTTAAAGATTTTCTCTATCATGGTGTTTCCCGACACGACGCAGCCTAATAAAGATTTTCTGTCTAGCAAAGTTTTCCTGTCTAATAACGATTTTCTGCACTGCAGGCCTTCGGCCGGGCTTATGCCCGTTATTTCTATCCATAGATATACAACATATATTAGTGTACAGATATCTACCGTGTAAGTTAAATTTTATAACGCAAACTCGTAGGTAAAACCCTTAAGTAAACTACCTGTTTGTAGAAATAATGGGCATTAAGGAATTTCTCCACCATGGTGATTCCCGACACGGCGCAGCGTAATAAAGATTTTCTGTCTAGCAAAGTTTTCCTGTCTAATAACGATTTTCAGCACTGCCGACCCTCGACTTACTAAAGATTTTATAAATTTAAGTATCTCCTGAAAGATATTCTTCAAGATAGAATATAGAACTTCAAAGACCCATAACTCGGAAACTAAGACCCACCGCCATTTTTTTTTATTTTCTATCGCATACCAAATTTTTATTATTTTTGGAGTTATGTCACTAAACTTAATTTAAGACCATATCTTTAAGCTTAAGACATCCCTACACTATCAACAAATTTGCTGATTTTGCGTGTTTGACGATATAAAATATAAATTTTTTTAATGGAAACCCATGCATACATACATATTTTGCACATAAAATCGTTTCGTGTTTTATGCTGTCAATTTTACTCAATACGATACGACCCAAGGCGCATTTATTAGGTGGCAGCACTACACCATGTGTCTAATGTCATTATACCAAGCTAAATGTCAAATCTGGATTGTGTAGGTATAAGCCTAAAAAGATGGGTTTATTTGGGTATCCATAAACACCTAACGAATATTCAGTTTTGTATGGTGTTTGACATTTCCTATAATAAACATACAATCTAACGATGCTACCCTGTTTTGAAAAGTAAGATGGTAATTTATAGCAACAAAGTACATGTGGTTATTGCTGTTGTAATATTTGTTGTAGAAATGAGGGTACCTGATTGATGTGCCTTGATACGACCCTAAGAAAATGTTCCGAACAAAATTTTTTCTCTTCTTCTCTCTCTCTCAAAATGGGAAACGTCAAACTTCATATAAAAAAAATTTTGTCCGGACAAAAATTTTGTTCCGAAACAATGGGTGAATCCAGCTTAATACTCACGAAATCAGATTTTCAGTCACGAACACTTCGTGTTTAATCGTACATATTCGTGTCACGAAAAAACCACAACACGCGCCAATCTCTATATACATACATACAAGTGGTTTTGTTTACCGAGTCAATATTTGTAAACGTTTTTTTGGCCTACTGCAAATAGTACGCATATTTTGTTTCTAGTTCATCTGAGATCAAAAAGACAAAAAAATTAAAACTAAACAAAAATGCGTACCTACATAAGTTAAGAAAAACTATGGTCCAGATGTAACCATATGTCGTAGTTAACTCACAAAACCAAACAGACCCTAATTATTTGAAAGGGGAAACCAATAAAGATTTTCTATTTATTACTTACAGGAACAAATTTTGCTTTCATTTCTTTCAATAGTTTTAATGAATGTATTATAATTACCTCATCTGTTGCTGATTCAATTACAAAAACAATCATCAGAATCAGAAAAGTTCCTATTAGTTGCTGCTGTGGAAGCATTTTAGTTTTTCAATATGGTTTGGTTTCACAAAAGAAAATGTTAAACTTAGAATTTTGAAATACACACTTGTGTGTAAAAACCATTTATATAAACAACTTCTTGATTCAAGTCTTTATTTCTTTTGGTTAATGCTTATTTCTTCAACTTTTTACCACAATTACACTTTTTACTTTTGGTTTGCAAAAACAATCTTTTATCTACCATCAATGCCAGAGAACGAAGCCGACAGGTTTCCAGCCGCCGACTTACTTTCAAGTATCTCAGCCGCCGACTTACTTTCAAGTATCTCAGCCGCCGCCCATTCTGGCGACTACTTTCGGCAAAAAAAAAATGTTCAACTTCGTGAACTTCCGCTATGAGGGATGTCAACTTTGAACTTTCAAAAAGCAATAAAAAACCCACTTCTCAAGGAACTAGAATAGAATTTGTGAACATGTCTCAAAAGAATATAAAAAACTTTGTGAAAAACAGAGAGAGGTATACTATCTCTTTCTGTTTTTCTACCAGCTGAATTAAGATTTTGATTTCCGTGTCTAAAAGGGGTAATACCAGAGTACTGGATGAGTTGATTCAATTTTGCTGTCCACTCAAATTTACAATGATTTTGTTTTGTTTGTTAACATCATTATATACTAATGATGTTGCTTGCAGTGTTAACTTTCTAACAAATGACTGTCATTAACCGACTTTTGTTTTTCAAGTACTGTGCTCATGTTCTGTAACTCCCGCATCGGAAAAGTTTTCGATAGAAATGTGTGAAATGAAACAAAACTGCCATATATTTAAACAAGCAGCTGTTTTTTCACTAAACTGTGTCTGTAACTTTTTTGGCGAGTAAAAGCTGTCAGGTAAGGAAATTACTCGACAATTTACAGAAAAAGTGTGTCTGCAGAATTTTCGTGAGAAAAGTTTCCGCTTTGTACTGTCAAATATACTCACAAATAAAAACGGGGTGAGATAGAATTTAAACCAAAAAAAGAGTAAATAAAAAAAAACGCAAAAGTATATAAAAACTTCTTACTAGCCGCCGCTTCATTTTGAGCTCAGCCGCTGCCGCCGACCAGTTTCTGTCGGCCTCGTCCTCAGTGCTATTTTCGGTGGTGACAACTCGGCGATTTTTCTGCCGGACTGTAGGCAGCATTTGTCAGACGCAATTTACCCTGTGCCTTTTTTCTGCTTGCCTCTGCAGGCAAGCTTTTTTAGGTTATAGGTGAGAGGAGTGAGAAGTTTGCGAAGTAAAACAAAAGGCACGAAATGAAATTTCGAGGGGGCTTATAACATTTATCTTTGTCTTTTTCATGCTCTCAGCATTAAGCGTGTATAGAAATGCGAAAAAGGCATGAATAAAAAAGGCTTAGTGTAAATGTGCGTGACTTTTCGTAAGGGGCTTAAAAGAAAATTGTCAATACAAGGCAGTCTAAAGAGGCATAGTGTGAAATGGCTCTTACACATTATATTAAACATATATATATTACATTGAAATAATTTTCTGAAGATTTGATTTTCATTAATGCCGGCCATACACTACACAAGTTCACTGCACAAGTCTGGCACTGTACAGTGCGTTTGTGAAGTGTATGGGGGTGGTTGTGCTTTTACGCATTGAACTGAGTAAATATCAAAATGATTTTGTAAACTGTACAGTGAACCTGTGTAGTGTATGTTGTGTCGTGATTTTTTAAGAGTTCACAACAAGAAATGAGCGCTGAACAAATATTCTGGACAGAGTTCCTAGAATTATACAAATAATCACCAGCATTATGGTGAATTTAAATAAAAAGTGAACAGTTTACTTGTATAGTGTGTGTCACAAGCTTAGTTTACGCAGTGCCAATCATTTTTTTAATAAAAAACTGCATTAATCAACTTCAGGGGGTCTACTCTGTAATTCGAAACGAAAGAAAATTCTTTCGAATTTGTATGTTAATTACATGTAAATACGAAAGCATTTTCTTTCGTTTCGAATTACAAAGTAGACCCCCAGGATAGTAAATAAATTTTTATTCAAATATATTGCGTAGAATAACTGAGTTCAAGGGTTCTTCCATGTAATTCGAAACGAACTAAAAGCCCTTCAAATTTACATGTTATTAAGATATAAATTCGAAAGTGTGTTGTTTCGTTTCGAATTACAGAGTAGAAGCAGTTAAAAGCCGGTTTAACATACCCCTTTTCCACACGCAAATACCCCTTTTAGACACGGAAAGTTTACTTTGCAAAGTCTTAATTCAGCTGTGTGAAAGACGGAGGTAGTAGTACAGTATCTTTTTGTCATTCTCCCAGCTGAATTAAGACTTTGCAAAGTAAACTTTCCGTGTGGAAAAGGGGTCAGTCAATATATACATAAATTCTTTCAGCTGTTATAGCATATACATACATACATACACATATACCCCTTTTATACACGGAAAGTTTACTTTGCAAAGCCTTAATTCAGCTGTGTGAAAGACAGAGCGAGGAATAATATCTCTTTCTATCTTTCACGCAGCTGAATTAAGACTTTGCAAAGTAAACTTTGCGTGTCTAAAAGGGGTAATACATACATACATATACCCCTTTTAGACATGCAAAGTTTACTTTGCAGTCTTAATTCAGCTGTGTGAAAGACGGAGGGAGGAATAATATCTCTTTCTGTCTTTCTCCCAGCTGAATTAAGACTTTGCAAAGTAAACTTTCTGTGTCTAAAAGGGGTAATATACATACTTATATGGATATGTAAAAGGCATCTCTTGAGAAAAGCAAATTTTTTTATAACTTCATTGAGTTATATTAAAAACTTTAAAACTTATTTCATAGCAAGGTACAATCACTTGCCTTCTTTTTTACAAAACTGCCTATTTTACGTAACACCTCTTTTGCAATAGGGGAGCGATATGTACATTAGACCGACTCATAAAGCCTTATTCCATAAAAACTACGCTTATTTTATAAACATTTATATAGCAGATGCTACTTATTCCATTATTTTTAAGTATTAATAGATTTGAGTCATTGTTAACTTATTTCGCGCGAACTTTTGCCGTACAGCTCACGAAAGGTCATCTCTAAACCCTTCAAATGTTTTGGGAATCCTCATTAGAAAGACCGATCTTTAATTCGAAAGGGGTAACAAAATCACCCTTTTCATCTTCATACAAGGTGAGTCTCTCTAATGTACATATCCCTCATTTACACGTTATACCTAAAAAACGCGTTTGAGGTTTTCAATTTGCACAAATTAATGGAAAAAGAAAATATAATTTTTCTCTCAAGAGTTAATCAGTATACTGATCATTTTAAACTTAGTTTTGTTAACATGACACTTCACTTTTACCATAAGCAGCATCGTGTCCTTATTCTTGCGACGTCTTTGCTATATTGTCAACATATGATACTATGGGTTACGCAATATTAAAATTAAAATATGTTATTTTCGTATTCGAATTTGCTTTTACTTTCGAAAAGAGTTCATGTTATATTCTCTGTCTACTATTATATTCTTATTTCATATACTTTTATTGTTTTATAGCTAGCGGTAACAATTTTTTTTATTTATAAATAGATATAAGTTTACAATTTTTAGATTGCAGAGAAATAAAAGAAGTCTCGTAATAAAAAACAATAGGTTATTAGACATGTAGTTGGAAAGGAAAAAAAATATTGTTTCAAATTTTTTTTGTTTCGTTTTCGAACATGTTTTTTATAAAAGTTTGTCCTTTTAATGTGTGTTTTTATGTATATTTTCTTTTCTGGTATGTTTTAATAGTAGTTTACATTCGCATTCCAAAGAAACTTATGAAAAAATAGTTATAGAAATAATGTTCAAAATGTCGCCATTTGTTGTTTGTATTGGAGTTAAATTAAGCCACATAGTTATATTGATTTTGATTATCCTTATCACGCTCCATATAGTCACGATCAATAAGTGATTCAATGCGCTTTTTTAAATCAGCCGGCTGCATTTACATAAATGAAAATAGTTTTGAAAAATTGTTAAAATAAACTTAAAACATTATCTTCAAATCAACTCACCTTGACAGGAAATGTTAACTGATTGAAGAGCTCTGTTATTAATAAATTATGTGACAATGTTTTGCGCATTTTCATAATTCGCACAATAGCTGCATCAATCTGATATTGACGATCTTGAAACACTCTTTCTTCTGTAGCTTTTTGTTCTTCCGTCTAAAGTTAAATAAATAATATTACAAACATGGTACGTTATTAGATTAACAAAAGTTTCAATACCGTTTCTTTCATTTGTATTTGATTAATTTTGATGCGGAACAATTTGTTGGTGAACTCATTATTGTAATGGAATTGATCTTTATCTTCCACTTCACGACCTTTAGGTTCTTTAGTTATAACACGAGCGCGGCCACATGCTAATGATTGCAATGTGCGACGCAATTCACCATCCTGCAATATATCAGAATATAAAATTAATTATAGTGAAATATGTTATAAATATGTATGTACTTCCAAAAACTTAAAGTCAAGTAAGAGCAATATAAAACAGATAAGTTTAATAAACTCACTTCTATTCTTATTTATTGGGATGGGTTGAGTAAAAAATAAATTAAAAATTTTGTTCAGGGCAATTATGAATAAAATTCCGCGAGAAATTTCTCCCTTTCCCAATTAGAATTTTTTGTTTTCTCTATTGCTTGCTATTAGTTGGAATTGTATCCCGGGAAAAATTTCTCGCTCGGGAAAACGTTATTCTGTCTATTGTACTTCCTTTAATAAATAAAATAAAATAGACAGCGACAACATCGCCATATACATATGTTTTATGCATACGGTCTAGAAATATTGCATCTTAAAGGCTCAGTTACCCGACTGTAATCTAAAGTAACTGCAACGTAGGAAACAGCTGATCGATATTGTTATATGAAAAGTTGGTTACGTTACATTACATTTCTATAACCATTTGCATTACTTTTCACATAACAATATCGATCAGCTGTTTCCTACTGTTGCAGTTACTTTACATTACAGTCGGGTAACTGAGCCTTTACCCGACTGTAATGTAAAGTAACGGCAACGTAGGAAACAGGTGATCGATATTGTTATATGAAAAGTAGGTTACGTTACATTACGTCTCTATAACCATTTTCTTTTGAGTACGGGAACAGTTTTCGGCAAAATTGGGATCCCGCGGGTTCCCAATGTGGAGTACGGGATCAAACCTAGTATAGATAAATAACCTAGATACAGACTGCAGTGTTATTTGGCGGGCTAATTTGTGAATCTAAACCATCCAGGGCGCCACACAAAAGCATACAAAAAAAAATGTATTAAAATCGGTCCATCCGCTTAGGAGTAGTTCAGTGATATACACACGTACATTAGAAATATATATGTACATATATAAAGAGATAAAAATAACTTACCTCAATATTTGTAGCAGCTAAAATTTCCTCAAATGATAAAGTGTCTCTGTCATTAAATAACAATAACACCAAAGCTTGAAATAAAGAAACCATCAAGTCTTTTGGTCCCTGTAAATATAGAAGAAAACATATTTTATCAAAAGAGACCAGATAATATAAAAATCGTTTCTCTATAGTCACCCCATCAAAACGCGCTTTCAGAACACAATTACCCAACGTGGGCTGCCATTGTAATTTACGTCCACTGTGCTTAGCCAAATAGAATTTATTGAATACCTGCTGGGGTTTCACTAATTGTGGGGGCATGTTTACTTCTGTCAGTGGATATGTTGGCCAATATCCCATGGTCAATATATTCACGGTCAGATCGATATTTGTTAATTCACCATCCATATTCCCCACATATTGTTTAAATGATATATTAATATCACGACTTAGTTCCATGTCCTTGAACATGCCCTCTAATTTTGAGGTAAAGCCGCCTCCACACTCTTGCTTCAATTTCGAGAGCATACTCTTTTCAGCATCAACTGAGGCTGATTTACCGACCAGAAGTCGTTTTGACAAATCCTATACAAAAAAAATATATAGTGTGTATTTATTGGAAATACAACATTATACTCCTTACTACCTTTTTATAAAATGCTTCAAATACATCCTTGCCATGTATAAAACGGAAAAGTACCATTATTTTATCGAGTATTTGTTCCAGTTCTTCTTCGGTAGCTTCTTTATTACCAGCACGTAGTTTCATGTCAACATATTTGGCTGAAATTGTATATATGTATGTATGTAGGATGGTTTCATAAAAACCAATATATTAATAACGTTAAAACTATAGTAATTTGAAAAAAAAAATACAAGAACATTTTTTATGCGCTTGAACTCATTCCACGAGATTGCTAATGTTTAAAAATATAAATGGAAAACGATTGATCTTGCAGACATTTGCTGAAAATTTATCGCATGCGACTTGTAATCGTCAAACTTATTTCAGTATGTTCTGAAAGTCACGCGTTTTGCTTGTAATTTGCTAAGATTATTCAAAACAGCTATTATTTGAAATCGTCAGTGCATAAGAAAGCAATGGATAGAAAAAATTTATTTATTTTCACTGGATTTAGTTCAAACTAATTCAATTTATTCATAATTCTATTGTTTCTTTAAAGTTTGGTTTGGGCTAAATAACATCAGTTCACTTTAATGTACTCTTTTGAGCTTTTAGCTCGTCAAACTAGCGATTGCGATTTACAGAACCCTTTTCTAAGAATTCAAACCAGAATCGCAAATATTATGCGCGATGTAAATGTCATAACAAGGGATTGGATTTTCATGCATTTAAAATCTAGTTTTATGTGCATAAAATATACATTAAAAATAAAAAAGATATGTACACAAAACTAATAAAATATGCATTTATTAACTTTTTTCCAACATTTAATAACATTACAAACTTTAAAAAATCAGCTTTATTACTTGCTTAACAAACAGTTTGTCATTAAAAAGTTAAAAAAAAACATCAAAAGCTCAGATTCAATGCTTTCTTAACAAACAAATGAATAAGTGCTTTTGTAAATTCTCAAAGGCAAATTTTTGACGATTTTTTCCAAGGTTGGCAAACGGTATCGTAAAAATACCGATACCGATTCAAATACCGCTGAAATTAGATACCGGTATCGTTACCGATACCGAAATCAATTTCGGTTAGAAAATACCGGTATCCAGAATACCGATTACGTCTATACCGGTACGTACCGGTATACCGATTCCCGCCAAAAATAAAGGCCCTATTATGATTTACAACAAAATTGATAGTTGAGTTGTTATTGCCAAATTTTTATTATGTATTACAAATTTTTTCCCCATGAGACAACTGCTTTTTATCAGTTGTATTTTGGTTTTTATTTCGACCATTGCATTCGTTTTGCTTTATTATTCCAGAAGCCAACCAATCCCATTTGTCAGCCAATATTAGTACTCATAACATTAAAATGATATCGCCGAATGACTGTCCTATAAGGTCGTCACAATGGAAATTTCCCAGCTTAAGTAAAATTTTTGTATTTACGGTGTTGAAGCGGTAAACAATTATTGTAAACGGGGTATTTGGGGATCTAGAGTAAAAGTTTTGTAGCGGTATCTCCGAGAAATATTTTAAAACAATCCTGCGAATTACTCTTATTCAATTATGTTTTATAAAAAAAGTTATAAACAATATAGGTCCAGTACAAAAATGTCCAAAGTAGAAAAGTGTCGAAAAAACCGAAAAAATTATATTTGGTGAAAAAATAAATACATATATTTGAAATTTACCGAAACAAGATATATATGGTTCAAAAGGTCTTATTTATATTTGCAGGTTGACAAGTGCCTACGGGTACGAAAACCGTTTTTTACCCGTAACTCAAGATTTTGGGGTTGTCTGGAAAATTTCAAATACAATCTGTATTGTTATACTCGACAATACCTAGCAGAAAAATAGTAACACGTCCCAGGTATTTCGATACCATCAAACTTTGTCACACAGTGTAATTTATCAGTATAGACAAAACTTTTATTTTTACTATTTTGTTTAATTAACCAAAATGTATACTTTATTATGTAAAGTTTGAAATGCAGTTTCCTTGTTTCACTTTTTTAATAATAGTATAAAAACATATATAACATATATAAATATAAGTTTATATGCTTTTATACGAGTACATATGTAGGTAGTATTTTAAGTATAATCACTACCTTTTTGAAGAAATTTAATAAAATAAGATTTTTTGTTATGTCCACTGCCTGAAATAATAAATTTATCAGTAATATCGGTATACCGGTATTATAAGCTCGATAACGGTATGTACCGGTAATACCGATACCGAAATAAAAAAAAAAATACCGATACCGCTACCGATACCGAAATTTAAAAAATAATTGTACCGGTATCAATACCGATACCTCTATTTGTTTCGGTTTCCAACCTTGATTTTTTCTGAAAAACTTTTATAATAAAAACTAAAGTTTCATGTCACAACAGAAGTTATTGGTGCATAGTTCTTTTGACGAATATTCAATCTCTAAATTTTCGCTGTCGGAACTATAAAATATTGATGCAATTTTTGTATTTTTTATCTAGTTTATTTTTAATTTCTTCACTATCCCATGCTTTTGCTTCTTAACTTATGTATCCTTTAACTCGTTAACAAAATTGTTTTCGTTTTGCAACTAATAAAAAAAAAACCAAAATTTGTTTTACAACACGAAAAAACTAGAAATTGTATTAAAAATATACATTTATAATGAAATTAGGTTTTAGTCGCGGCTCCGCTCGCGTTGATCTGACATCTTGGAAACTATACTTAAAATTTATGAATGTTTTGTTAGTTGTTACTCACTGATATTTAAAAAAAAATCAATAAAAACCGATATAAAGGCGATAAAAAATTAAAAAAAACAGAAAAAAACGTTTTTAAAACCCGTTAAACAATCAATCCCGAAACGAAAATTGCCCTAACCAGCCCAAAAATGTGTTTTTCGGAAAAATTCCGAACTAAACATAAAAAAGCCGGTTCCGAACCGGATAAAAAATAGACGATGTTTGACTCTGATAATGTAGCTTTCCATTGGTGAAAGAATTTTCTAAATCGCTCAAGCGGTTTGAAAATCCGTACTAAATATAAATAAATTCAGTAAAGTGCGACTTTGACTCGCCCACGAAGGGTTCCGTACGTTGGGCTTTGAGGATTTTTCTAATATGACGTTATTTTTTATTGCGTTTTTCACGTTTTTTCACCTGAAACAATTTTTTTTTTGTTTTTTTTTCTCGTTTTTTTTTCTTGTTTTGGCGATTTTTTCAGTTTTTGGCATTTTTTTCTATTTTGGCGATTTTTTTAATTTTTATTTCGCGATTGATTTTAGTTTTATGCTATAAACACAATCAAAGGCTACCGACCATCGACTACCGACTACAAAAGTAGCTGGCTACAAAAATAGCCAACTCGCCAGCTACTTAATTCTTTTAACGACTACCGACCACTAACTACAAAAAATAAACAGCATTACATTAAACATCATTACATTAAACAATCTGCCTTATCGTGGTTGGCGTATTTCAAATACGACTACGACTGTTTGGTAATAGATTAAAGAAAAACTGTTGAAGTCTTCTTTAATCTATTACCAAACAGTCGTAGTCGTATTTGAAATACGCCAACCACGATAAGGCAGAATATAATAAATACATATAAACAGTAAAAATGGCTATTATATACTTACCAATTTCAATAAAAAAGCCAAAAAATAAATATAAATGAAACAAATGAACAAATGAACAGATGATTATTATTTTTCAATGGTGCCACTATAATAGTTTTTCGCGTTTTTAATAGCGATATTTAATGTATTGAGTTTTTAAAACCACCATTTCATGTATTTATTGTATTGGCAGCACTAATCTGTTTTTCGTAGCCAAGAAAAATAGAAATTATGCATTAAACACATTCACCACAGCAGGCTACACGAACACACGCCTTCAAATGCCGCTAGCAGCATTTGTCGCCTCGTAGCCAGCTACTTAATTATTTTGGAGACGGCAGCAGCACCATCTGCAGCTGATATTCAAGTACAAATACATAGTTCAGTATTGCCACTTTCATATATTTTGCATTTATAAAAATTAATTTTTCTTTTAAAATTTACTTAATTCACATAAAAGTACAATAATGAATCAATTTATTCTTTACATCAATTTTTGGATATTGTTTCTAGTAAATAGTATGAAATAATTGTACGATATCATTCATTCACCATTTTGTATTATACTGGCAACACTGCATTTGCTCATTGTAGCCAGAGAAATAGAAATTAGTTTAAAGTTGGCGACAGCTACAACGGTGGTCGTGCAGTCGTGTAGCCTGCTGTCGTTAAAATAATTGTTACCATAAGAATGTGTGTATTCTATTTTTGACAGATTGTAGCCCGTAGCCTGCTGTGTCGAATGTGTTTAATGCATTAGCCTAAGTTGGCTACGGGCTACAAAAGTAGTCGTGTAGTCGGTAGTTGTGTAGCGGCTAAAAGAATTATTCTCATAAGCACGCATGTATTCTATTTTTGACATCTTGTAGTCGATGGTCGGTGGACATGATTGTGTTTATAGCATTAGAATGTTTTTTTAATTGGCGCTTTTTTTCGTTTTGGCGTTTTTTTTTTGGTTTTTGGCATTTTTTTTTTTGGTTTGGCGATTTTATAATTTTGGGATTTTTTTGTTTTACCGTTTTTGAAAATTTCAAGAGTTTGGCTCTTACGGTTTCCAAGATACAGCAAGTTGTCAAAATTACATAGTCAAAATTACATTAACTGATAGAACACCCTTTAATTTAATTTTTTTTTTAATTTTAGTCTTAATTGTTGTAGTCTGTATAAAAATACACTAACTTTACAAATTTCAAGTGTATATATGTACATACAATTGTATGTATGTATATTACATGGGATTTTAACATTTTGCGTTGCTCGTTTTGGAACACAATTTAATTTTTAACTCTCATGTATTTGTTGTTGTAGCGGCCAAGGTTCTAAGCACTATGCCCAAATTTCAATTCCGTAGCTTTTACGGTTCTCGACGAAATAGCCTGCGACGGACAGCGTAACGAAAACAATAGCGTCCCTTTTCACCTTTGGTGTACGCAACCCTTAAAAAATGGTTCCGAACCGATTAAAAAAACTGACTATATTTGACGCTGGTAATGTAGCTTTCTTTCTATTTGGTTTGGGCGAAAGCGTAGCAAACAAACAAAAAAAAACACACTTTTACATTTATAATATTATTAAGGATATGTAAAAAATATGTACAATTTATTTTAAAATGCCATTTTGACACAATTTGCTGATTCTAGATATCTTTATGAAATTTGTACACATTGTGAAGAACGATATGAGGATTAATTCTGCATCATTAAATCAAAAATTGCATTATTTGAGTTATGATATGGAGTTGTTACTGAAGGGAACTTTTGATTTCATATTTGGTAACTTTAAACTCCTATTACGAATTCTTTTTAATCGAGCATGTTTTATACTCCACGTTAAATTAAAACGTGCGGTATTGCTTTAGAATTATTTTTGACAATTCCGAATGATTTAATTTCTCGTGGAATAGAAAACATAACAATATATTTTTGCTAATCTCCAAACGAATATATATTATAAATAAATTTATTGAAATAGATGGAAAAAAACTCTGTCTGAAATTTTTAGAAATCCTAATATGTACATGCATTTTCACAATAAACAATTGAACATGAGTATGTAATTGAATTCTATTCTATTGTTGAAGAAACCAAATGCGTGAGTAAAGTTTCATAAGAATCAGTTGAGTACTTGAAAAATAATATCAAATACAATATTGTTTGCATTAATTCTTATAGTATCTAAGTATCAAGTTCCGTTGCAAGTTAGTGCGCTATGCTCCATAAGAATTAATATGAAGCAGTGCGGTCTTACTTTAAAGCTGCATTATGTACTACTTACCTATCAATTCAGCTGGTTTATTGGTTCTTTGATTAATAAAGAATTCAAACGCCTCACGTAATGAATTTGTAAACTTCTCATTATGTTCGAAGCATTTGCGCACAATTATGTCCATTTTATCTTTAAAGTCCAATAAATCTTGCACCATACTTTTATCCTTTTCTGGATCAATAACAATGGTACGTCCCTTCTTTTTTATATAGCCATTGAAATTGCCGCACAGTTCGGCAGTGCCATTTTTAACACGACTTAATAAACTATACAATATTGATAAATCTATCAGTCTGTTCTCTTCTAAAAGGGTGTCAAGGCCTTTTTGCAGAATTTGTGTTAAATGTTCGGCAAGTAGTTCTTTTTCCACGGTATAAATTAAAGGATGTCTGTAGCAATGAATAAAAATACACATTTTAAACTATTTTCCTAAGTAAAAACAAACAAAAAAGACATACTTAGTACTCGAATCTAAATAATGCAATAAACGTTCATTTTCTTCGGCCAAACGCTTATCGACGTGTTGCAAATATTCGGGAACATCCAGTTCTTGCATTTTACGTTGACCTTCGGCCTGATACAATTGTCGTGTAGCTATTAAGAATTTCTCCTCGAAGGCGGCTATATAGATTTGCAAATCACATAACATCCGAATAAGACTCTTAAGAAGACCACGATCTACGGCATCACCATTACGTTCCTTTTCAATCAACATCAACAAACCCTCTACAGTGCGTTTTTGTACCAATGAATTAAGGGCGATATGAGTGCGAAATAAATCTAGACCCATATCCCTAAAATATAGTAAAAAAAACAAATGTTAAAGCAACTACAATATGATAGTAGTTAATGGACATATCGCCCATTTACTTCAATAGTGTCATAACTCATAAAATGCTTTTTTCGAGTTTATAATATCCCGCATTTCGTGTTTTATCTTGTGTTTTTAATTTAGTCATTCGAGTTGTATGTAAATTGAATACTTTAAACGCGTTTTCTGCAAAACTAGTTTTTATTTATTTATGACACTTTTGAAGTAAATGAGCGATATGTCTACATATCTTACCATATAGATTGTACGGTTGGATTTTGTAATACGTATGTACGATCCAAATATAAAAATATACTACGCATCATGATCATTTGTTGACAGTATGATAACCACCAATCATTAATTTTTTTTAAGAACACCTAAAATTTCAATAAATAAATAAATTTAATTAAAACCATATCATATTTTGCTGAAAATTTACCAATTTATCCATGCTGCCGCCAGTGAAAGTATCCACATTGCGTTTAACATGAGCCTCGGTTAAATCTTTCAATTTAGCGTAAAGTTGAGCATCCATTTTATGACTGCACATATTTTCCACAGCCTGATATAATTCCTCCAGAGAATATTTGATAGGCCGGGACAATTGTATAGCCAAAACTGCTTCTTCTAGTTTTTGACAAGTACTTTCTGAATAATTTTCAGGCAGTGTAGGTTTAACTAAAATTATATTGAAATATAACTATTATATAACATTTGCAGAGGTTAGGTTTTGTTAGGAAGACCCATTTGGGCTGATTGTGATTCCCTTCTATTTGTAGCAGGTTAATAAAAATTGAACCCCCATTATAATCAGAAAAGAATCTATTATCTGTCATTAAGCCACTGGATTCCCATGATGAAGTCCTTGATATCCTACAGTTTACACTTTTTGATATCAGTAATGCTCTCATGGAAACGCTCAACCAACTAACCCTGTATCGTTGCATCTTTGGGCAATGTCAGATAATATGTTCAATGATTTCTGGTTTGTTTAAGCCGATCAATATTTGGGAATCCACTTTTGAAGCCGAACTTATATTTTTCCATATATTTATCAATAAGAAAATTTTTTTTTATGAAACCTACCTATGATTTAAAGGAATATTTATGAGCAAAAATTATGATATAATGCCATTAGTCTTTGGTCTGAAGTGGGAAATGTTTGTTAGCAAAAAACTTAGCAAATGAAAAATTCCATCCCAATCTCAAAAATTCTCCAAAATTGTAATATTTTTTTTTTTGCCCCTCCATTCGATTTTTTTTTTTAATATTTTTAATTTTAAACTACTATACACCTAAAAACTTTTAGTGAGCCCATAACTACTATTTTGTTTAGATTTTTTAAAATATGATAATGTAAACATAACATTATTATTTAAAAGCCTATCTATTGAACGAATGATCAAAAAATCCCCAAATTTACCAGAGAGGATCTTTTCAGGAGCACTAAAAAATATCGCAAAATTGGGGAAATCAAAACAAAAGAATTTTCAAACTGTCCGATTTGGCGTGGAATGACCCATATATGTATAAATAGAATGTTTTATAGCGGATCTGGCATACGGTTACATATAATCACTGTCAGAAACGCTAATATGTATTCCAATTAGGATGAAAATAAGTTTTCAATACACAATTTTGTGTGCATACTGTATTTAAACAATAAATAAAATGATAACGTTTCTATTCAGCAGAATGCACTATAATAAAACACCACAAGATTATTATGCAGACTTTTGCTCAGCACGCAGGTAATTCATTATCAGTGTATCCAAAATAAAGCTCCATTAAAAAATTAACTAGTTAGATAGGTACTTATTATTTTGGCCATATGTGTACCATCGCAAAGATCCCCCGAATCCTTTGATTAGCTTTAATTGCATATCGAAATATGTATATATTTCAAATTATCAACAATAATAAATTTTTCATGAAAAAAGTATAACATACCCTTGAAATTTTTAATAACAATCTTCTTGACATCCCCCGGTTTGGAGGTGGTATTGGCCCCCATTTTATTTAAGAACGCAGATGTCGTTGTCGATGAATGATGGTCGTTTAAATTGCTAGTAGTATCCAACATGGAAAAGTTTGCACGCCGCTCACCGTTTGTCCCAACACTAGTACCACCGCTATTTAAATTACTATTACTGCCAGAACGTTGCATTGCGTTTGTATTTTGCTGACCCAAGGCAATACGTCCACTAGACACCGAATTTGATTGAGCTGCTGCCGCTGCCGATGTTGAGGGACCAAAGAAATCGGCTGATTTCCTGAAACGATTATTTATATTTTCGGTATCCTGTTGACGTAGAATCTCTGTAGCTGTTTCCGACGACTTATATTTTTTCGAGGCGCTCATAGTTCGCCGTTAGTACGACACGCCTAACAGCTCTGCCAACGCTTTTAATTGTTCGGTCTTTTCGTAGTTTTCCTATCACCAAGTGGGGATAATAAATAATGGACAAATTTAAACAACATTCAAAAAAGAAACAACATTAATAAAACTAATATAAGAACAAAAATCCAAATAGGGAAGTGCCAACTTTTTAATTATATAGGCACGTACATATATATATTAATTTAATGCAAAATATCATACCTTATATTTAAAGGAGTTGTTTACAAATCTTTTTTCCTACTTTACTGGATTTCGTCGTTAAAACCGTCGACTATACGTACAATTTTACTTTATTCTTGGTTGTCCAACTGCCGAAAATGCGATACGATTGAATTCTGTTCTGGGTGTCTTGTCTTTTTGTCTTTCTTTTGTTAAACAATTTCTTAACAATACTACTTATTACTCTTATTTAATCACTATAATAAGTCATATATTTAATTCGGTTAATTAAACGTATTCCTTTTTATAATAGTATTGAAAACTCAGTGCAATTTTTGCTCAATAAGACTGGACGTTTTGGAAGATATTTTTCAGATGCTTCTTCTTCTGCTCTTTCGCCTGCTGTTCTACTGAAGTGTTGCTACTGCAGCTCTGCCAGCAGAGAAACAAGTCGATCTGCTCGAAGCCGCCGGCTATTTTTCTATTTATCCCGCCGCCGCCGATTGCATCGGCTGAAAATCAGCCGACATTTTATCTGTTCAAAAAGACAAATTTCGGAGCAAAAATTTTGTAAATCCATTTTCAATTTCAATTTTTAATTTTCTCTTTTAATTTTTATATGCTTATATGAGCCGCCGAAGGTTCTCTCGGCCGGTCACAAAAGCTACTGCACCGCCGCCGCCAATAATTTTTCCTCGACTTGTTTCTCTGTCTGCCAGTCGGCTGAATCTGCAAATACTCTTTGTTGACATTCGTAGTGTGCTTTTACAAGTGCTGCCAATGCTATGATATTTTCAAGTGATAGCATATTAGTGATGAGTAAAGATTACGTGAATAAATATTGAAGATCCGTTGAATTGATTGACACCTATGTTGATACTAACTAACTACACCAATATTTTTCAGAAATCATGTTAAAACCAGAGTTTAATGTGAAGTTTCCACAAGTTAGGCAGGCGAATCGTCCAGAAAATTTGTATGAAAATCACTTAATAAATGAAGTCGGCCGTATTGTAGAAACAGAAGATAACACTCAGTTTATAGAAGCTAAGTAAAAATTCTCGTCTGTCCATTTATATTGAAAACAAAAACAAATTTTGAGTGCTTTGTTTTTGTTTTCAATATAAATAGGAAAACGAGAATTTTTACGTGGCTTCTATTAACTGGCAGTAAATGTACTGGAAATTTTAAATAGATTTCCAACTTTTTTAATAGTTTGTATTTTTTTTAGAATGAAAACAACAAATAGATTTTTCGTGGAATTTTATAATTTTATTTGTTTATTGTTACTGTTAATAATTAATATTCATATATAATAGATTTACGTTTTATTTATACTGTTTGTTGTATGTTTGCAATAAGGTGTGTGAGATTGCATTTGAAATGTGTAAATGAAATTTTTTATTGTTCCATTTATTGCAATTATACATACAAAAAAAATAATTTAAAAATAATTCTTGTTTAATTGAAACACAAGGATTTAGAATAAAAGAAACATTAATGAAAATGTAGAAGTTAATGGCTGTTTTCCTTTTTCTAGCTTTCAACATTTAAGGTATATTAATTATAATATATATTTAATGCTCTAGGAGCATTTGAGTTAATCTGAATGAAAAGAAAAATTAAATTGTTTATGCCTAATTTGTTGATTTTTTTTCCATTACAAAATGTTCAACTAGTATTTTCTAAAATTTAGTTTTAGAAGGCAATAGAATGATAAAAGTACAAGTATTTGGACATCTTTGAACCTACACTTCTAACCTTACTATTTTCTGTTATGAAATTAAAACGGGTAGGAGTATGTATGAGTGATAACTAATGTATTTTGATTTTTAATTTCAAATTTATACGCTCAAACTTAAATTCTATGATAGAAGGAAGGAAAGTTAACACCAACTTTATTATTATATGTATTTATGCATTGTAGTTGTTTAATAAATGTAAGGATTTCATTTGATAAAAGTTAAAAAAAATATATGCAGGAGAATTAAAAGAAACTAAAAACCATTTCACATTTTCATAAGCAACCTTACATCGAAACAAGAATAAATCTATAATTTACGTTGAAGATGCTACCACATTATCGCACCCTTTTTGCACCTCCTTTGCAACTGTGGCTGCGCTGCATTCCTCAGTTGCAGTAGTTGTTGAAGCAGTATCTGTGCTATTATTAGGCACACTCGAGCAGGAGGTGGATTTTGTTTTGGAGGAAGATTTCTTCTTTTCCTCATCAGTCTTCAAGCGTTTAGTTTTATTTTCAGCTTCATTAAAGTCATTATCATCTGAAGTCGGCGATGCTGCACGTTTCTGAGCTTTCTTGCCAGATTCAGCCTCTTGTTTGGCCATCAAAATATCTTCCGTTTCATTGGGAATGATTTTCGTCGGCAGTTTAAGTATAGCTGGTTTGAAACGAACAATAACAGCTGTCATATTGTCACAACCAGTGCCATCGCCCAATGTATTAGGTGCTAAGCACGCATCAAATAATTCTTCACATATTTCAGACATTTTCTTATTTTCATCGTTGATACGCAAACGGACAAAATCGACAACTTCCTCACTTGTCATGAAATTCCAAATACCATCGCAAGCCAACACCATAAATTCGTCATCCTCCGAAACAATTAATTTCTTGATGTCTGGTAGTGCGGAAATCATTTGTTCTTCGGCGAGTAAATCATGATTCTAAAATATAATAAATAGTAGTGGTTAGTACCAGATCTTCACCTTAAATAAAAATTAAAAACTGTGAAAGAGGGAAGAAGTCATTAAAAAATAATTATTGTATTTAAAATTTTTTATTTTTTTAATAACTGTTGAACGATACATTTATGAAATTATTGAGTGCTAAAATATCATTGCATGCTCCTCTGGGGGTCTACTCTGTAATTCGAATCGAAGGGAAATGGTTTCGAATTTCCATATAATTAACATAGAAATTCGAAAGTATTTTCTTTCGTTTCGAATTACAGAGTAGACCCCCTGGTTCTAAAAATCATTTTTTTTTATTATTGGCTGATTTTCTAATATACATAAATACATACATACATATATCCCTTTTTCATTTGAGTATTATTGCAAAATTTAGAATTTTTATTATAATTTTTGAAAGTTTTATTGATTCAAAAAAGTTAAATGGCCAATTCCAACTTACCATTTTGTAGGCATGGTCTCCAAGTGCTCTTGACAAATTTAAACCCCCATTAACTCGACCATCTAAGGTAACACGGCCTCCTGCCTTAATAATGCGTGCTGATTCTTCATCATCTTCTGGTTTGTGATCTAAACTCATTTCTATTGCCTTGCCATTGCGGCAAACAACGCAACGCGAATCGCCTGCATTAGCTACATACAAATCGCGTCCGTTAAGTAGGCCAATAACAGCTGTACATCCACTGTCCTTGCCAGGCTCTTCAATCATATTGGCACAAAATTGTTCATTAGCCAAATACGATTCTTCATCCTCTTCGCCATCGGCTTCCTCATCTTCCTCGATTTCATCATCATCATAGTCAGCATCTTCATCAGTAGTGTCATCTTCTCCCAACTCTTCCTCGTCTTCAGACGAGTATTCTAAGGCCTGACGGGCATTGTTATCGTTTCCTATTATACAAACATGTCAGAAATTAAATAGCAAAATACGTTTAGAAAAACATACCATCCAATTCAACATCCTCCTCTTCATCAATTATAGCTTTTCTCTTATCTTTACTAGTTGATGTTATAGTAGAAGAGTTTGCTTCCTGCTTCGTCAAAGATTTAGTAGATGATTCCACGTTGCCATTTTGTTTATTTTCCACGTTTTTTGCATCGCTTGAGCCAGATACAGTATCATCATCTTTGAATGTAATTTTAGCTTGAACATCCTTTTTATTTACTTGCGATGAAGATACATTGCCATTTTGTTCATTTTCCTTTGGAGCAGATGAATCGGGAACTGCATCTGTATTTTTACCATTTAATGCTGTCTCTAATACCTCACCGGTTGTTGAAGCGGTGGGAACTGCTTCTGCCTCATCTGGATTTTTAGCGGAATTATTAGCGCCGTTTGATTTGCTGGCACTAGAACTACTGCTACTAACAGTAGAGTCCTCTTCGGACTCCATTTTGTTACCCGAAGATGATTTAGATGAGCTGGGTCCATCTTCTAATAAAATCAAATTCAAAGACAAAATATGTTAAGGTATAAAATGTTCACTTTTTACCTTGCAATGCTCCTAAAGCAGCCTTCGAAGTCGATGAACCTTCTGGTTTTGAGTCGGGATCTAATTCAGCCCGATTAGCTGCATCAGCAATAACGGCAGCCGCACGTCTTCCTCTTAAATACGGTGATTGTGGCTTTGAGCTATTGTTATCTTTTAGTTTCTTCAGAGATGGCATTGATGGATGTCCCTTGTACTTTTCCATGACTTCATCTAATGGCAAAGTTCCTTCCTCATGTAGTTCCGCTAAATCTTCATCTTCATCATCTTCCATGGCATCGCTGTCTTCACCGTCAACAAAATTCTTTTCACCAGCTAAAACTTTCAATATTTCAATAATTTCAGGTTCCAATAATGTTTTATCGAAACCCAAAAAGGCATCTATTAGAGCCTGTTCATAATTTCCATCTACATATGCTGACAAGGATTTAAGAAATTCTGGCAATTTATCAGCACAATATGTCGAGACTTCTGCACCACCATGACCATCATATACTGCAAAGAATGCTGTATTTGTATCGAAATTTAAAATTGAGTTGTGAGCATCCTAAGGAAATATAAAAATTTACAATTCAAAAAGCCGCCAAAATCACAAATAAATCTTTTATTTGCTCTTTAATTTGAGAATTAAAGATTTCTCCAGTTGTTTTTTTTATTGCTATAACAATTTTGTAATGTTATCCTACCTCCTGGCTGTTGCGCCAACCCTGCATTGAAGATGCTCCTACAGACAAATAATAGTTTGATTCATCCGTGGATATCTTGTCTGTTTTGGGTTGTGATAGATAGGCTCCCATAGTAAACAAATATTGTCAAGAGTAATTAAACGAAGCAACCCCAAAAATGTATTAAGCGCAATAGAATATGAGTTTGGATATTTCCTTTTGAAGCCGGTTAAAAATCGATGAGAACTGCTTTTTACTTTTAGTACAAGTGGTTTGCAACGCTTTTATTTTCCAATCTTTTTTTCAGCGCGACTTCTATTAAGGTATGCAAATAATTGTATATATATTAATCAATTGCTGGCTGGAAACACAGTTAAATATTCAAAACAAACTTGTCTTTTCATTCACGTGGTGAGATATACAAACTTTTTCTTAAAATTACAAAAAAAAAAAAAAGTTAATTTTCAGTTTTTTACAATTACTGCTTTGTCTTGGTTTTAACAGTGTGTGTATCCCCACGCCTTCTTTACACAAAAAAGTAGTAAAACTGTTTCGATATTTTTTTTGTTGAATTTTCTTAGTTGGTTTTTGCTATTATTTATTTTAAGTAAATTCTCATAATCGATATATGTTTGTATGAATATGACAAACAGAATTTATTAAAACAAACCGCTTTAATTTCTATGAATTTTACAATTTTCCCACGTTTATTGGGCAGACGAGATAAAAAACACAGCGGCGAAAATTGTGCAAATGATGTTTGCAAAAAAGGAAAGCAAAATGTCGAAAAATTCATTCGTACACGCACACATGAATACGTTTAAAAACACAACTCTGTATGAAAGCAACTATACCCAACAAGCATTCGAATTGTTCCTCATATAAAATCATGATACAATTATAACAGGTACATGCACAAGCCCAGCCTGTTACTGTATATGTACATTGCAGATAAATGTCAAACTTTGTTTACAAGCTGCAAAAATGTTAGTGTATGTGTGTGAATAAAATGTTTATAGTGTTGCCAATGAATTTACAAAAGGCTGTGTCTGCAATTACACATTGAAGAAAATTCCACTACACATCTTTTGTGTAGGTTAAAATTAAGAGAAAAATAAATAAAAATAGAACCCAAAGTAGAATTACCCACAGATTATACAAGAATTTAATTCCATGGCCTACACATGTGAGTAGAAATTACACACTATTTAACTACACACAGAATGGCAACACTGAATAACTATAATCATGCAAGAATGCCGCGTCGGCAATTGTACTTTAGTTACCCTGTAATTGCTATTTTTATAAACAAAAGACATTTGTTTCTGACAAGTTTTCGTTTGTTTATAACAACAAAATAAATGTGTTTTTTGGTGTTGGAATTTTGTTGTAGTCGTGCATGTACCTAGTATAATTGTATCATGTATAAAATGATTTCTAGTTCACAAGAGTGAGCTGATTTACACGGGCATAATTGTGCTGGCATAACATGCCAGTTTGTGGCATTTCTTGTGTGTCATTTGCCCAAAAAAAGCGTAACCAACTAACTACTAATGAAAAACTGTTTGATTCCGACATGTATTTATTGATTTAAACAGTTTCCAATCATGTTGGATTCTATAAAATTGTCTATTAGTTATGTATAGAACTATTTAACGTAATAAATATATGTCTGAATCGAACAGTTTTTCATTAGTAATTAGTGGTTACACTTTTTTACGCTTGTGTGGCACATGGCATACAGATGGAAACCCGGCCAAAGAGAGTGGTATTGTGTTGGGCACAGCTTCAACAGCAAATGTTAAATGAATATGAAATACACTAACACACACAAAGCTGTGTATACGTATACATTTTATACCAGATGAATTAGTCTCGTGTAATTTGGAAAAGAACAAAAATTGTGCGGCTTAAAATAGTAAAATGTAGTAGACTGAAACAATTAAATAAAAAACCAAATTTTCATGTGTTTACTATCATTCCAGATAAATAATCATACGTGTTATGAAAGAACAAAAATTTTGAGATTAAAAATTTTTCCCGTGTGTGATGGGTCACTAAAAATTTATACTTTAGCGAGTTTTGCTTTCAAAAAGTTGACAACATTTTTTTCACAAATCTTGAATTTTTTGTAATAAGAAGCACCACTTTGTGAAAAGAATATCAGAGGATATCCTCTGTTGTAATAACTAATAACAATAACGATGAATAAAAGAGCAATTAAAGTTGATTTATCTATATTTTTTGATGATGAGCGAAAAATGTCCTATATTCTATTGGATCCTAATTGGGAAAGTGTGGCATGCTTACAAAGAAGAGTGGAGCTTCTATTGGACATTGATTCCGTAAGGTTCATCAGTGATGGCTGTTTTCTACCACCCCAGGAATCCATTGAAATTATAAAATTCTGCGACGATCTTAAGTAAGTGCCAAGATTTGTTCGCAAGCAGGAATGATTGATTTTGTTGTTATTTAGAGCATTTGTGCCAAAGGAATCCCTAGAAAAAAAGAAAAAGAAGTCCAAAAAATATAAAACCATGGAGATATTGGAAGAATGTGACACTGAGGAAACCATATGTGCCGGTTCACACAAAGAACAGCAAAAGAAACGCAAGTCTAATTGCTTACAAACCAGCCTTCCTCAAAACGATATTCCTTGTATACCCAAAAAATCAAAAGTTAGCAATAAGCTTCTTTCTTTTGAAATTACAAATTCAGAGGACGAAATGCTTAAGGGTTTTAATATTGACAACGATGAAGTTAATAGTGCATTGTCGAAAAATACTAAAGTTAGTATCTCAAAAGTGATTGAAGATCAGGGGGTAAAATCTCAAATTAATGAAATTAACTTTTCTTCAACACCAAAGGAAAAGAAAATATCGAAAGTCGCAGATAATGATTTGGAAGAAACACGTAAGTTTCAATATTTAATAATTACCAATCCTTTAATCTCTCGACGTTCATACATTGATTTTATAACAGTGCACCAGAGGTTAAGAACTCATATAATTTGAAAGCTTCATATCGTTCGTTACCTTAATATAAAAAGGCCCATTATTTTTTTCGATACATTAGTTTAGCTACTTCCAAACACATGCATTTGAGGTAAACAGCTTTGAAAGCTATTAAATTTGTTCTTGTTTCTTTATGCAAAGTTGTAGCAATCATTGCCGAGATCTGATTAGCTAACGTCGTTGTGAAATTACAAAAGTTTGTTTGTAAAAGTTTGCACGTTGTGCTGTGGGCTGGTCGTAGCTGCATTAGATGTTGTTCTATCGAAATATACAAAAAGGTCGATTCCAAAAAAAAAATCATGAGTTAGATTCTTTATATATTAAAAGTAACGATATGCATACATACATATGTATCTATGTATGTATGTATATTAGGATAGTTAATTTGTTCGTGTGAGAAAAAGAAGCAAAAGGCGTCTAGCAAAAACGAAATCTACACAAAATTCTAAGAAAATTACCCTAAGAAATCGTCTTGGGCAAAATCTTTCATTTGTGTGAATGAAATCCCTTTCAGAAAGGTTAAGTGAAGTAATTTCTTTTCTTTCATCTTTCTGAATGTCACACACTTTTCAAAGTACTTTACATGTAGGCTGGTAAAAAAATATATCGTCATTAAAAAGACCTATCATGCTAATAACAAAAGTTTAAAGGAGAGGGAAAAAACGTTATAAAATTGGAACTATTTGCAATATTGAAACGAAAATTATGTACAAAAACTGGTAATAACATGGTCATTTGTAATATGCGTTATTATATAGGGAATAACAATCCATAAAAAACTAAATGTTGAAATTTTTGCAGATAGATTTTTAGGTCTTTGTGATGACGATATGCAAATGATAATTCAAAAAGAAATGGAGAATCGACAAATTAGGAATGAGCCTATATAACAATTTATTTACATTGCTATCGTTTAATCCCTGTTGCTTCTATTTGAAAATTTTTTTAGTTAATGCAGAAATGGAAACACAATGTCATTCCGACATTGTATCACCATGTCCAATTTTAACCAAAAGCAAATTAATGGAGAAACATAACGCAGTGAACAATTCATCCAAAACTCTAAATCCAAACAATCCTTTTACTAATGCAAAATCTAATGTAGGACATATATATTTTAATGAATGTGGTGAAATTGTAAATTCTCTGACTAAATCCAAACCAAATTCATCACAAAGAAAAGGGAAAGCAGCAAAAGCACTTGTTGTATTTCGCTGCCCGCTAAATGATGTTACAAATGGCACGGAAACACAAAAACCAAGAGTTTTTCATTTAGAATCTAAAAACCTTATCAAAAGTAAAATAAGTAAACAAATAGTTGAGATACAAGAGGATATCATATTGCCACTACATCCAGCACAAAAATCCATAATCGAATTAAATTTAACTAACGATCGAACTAAAAAAAGTGACGCCGTTTGCAAACAGAAAGAAACTAATGAATCATCTAAGCACACAAATGAGGCAGATTGTCTAAATAAAAGTAACTTAGTGTACAGTACAATTCAAACAGATACCACTACAACCGGTAAAAATGATCCAGAAGAACAAGTAAGTGTTAGCGATTTGGAAGTGTCTTACAACCAGGAAACAAATGTTACTAAGGAACAAAATGAGTTCCAAATGGAGCTAACAAATATAGATGGAGATGTTACAAAGGCACAAAATATAACGCAGTTGGATGTAACGCACATTGATGAAAATGTTACCGAAATGAAAGATGAATCCGAACTAGAAGTAACAAATATTGATGAAAATGCAGGCAAAGATCGAAGTAAATCTCAAACTGAGCAGAAGAATGGTGAAGTAAGCCTAGTGCAACTAGATTGCGTTGATTTAAGTATTGAAGAAGAAGACGAAGAAGTAACATCGGATGAGAATGTAAAGGAAAAGCATGACTTAACTGCAGAAGATGAAAATAATAAGTCATCAGCGTCAGATATCGAAGAAATATCGGAGATAATAGATTTAAATGAAAGCGAAGACAATTACAATCACAAATTCAATAATTCAACACAACGCAACAGCTCAATTACAAATAAAGATGCTGAAGATATAAAGGTTAATAAAATTTTGCCGTTCTGTTCCGATTTAACAGTTTTACCAAGTGATCAAGATATAATAGTCTTTAAGGTAAAAACAGTCTCTTTCAATTGAATAATGCAAAAATAAAAAGGTTGTAATTTTTCTAAAGGTGCCGTTTGTGAACAGCAAGAGTAAAGTAAACTGTACTACGAAATTTATGGCTGGAAAAGTCGAACATGTTAATAGACGTACAAAAGCTATTCAAATTTTAGTAATTGGTAAGTGAACTTTTGCGTATCATGATAGTTTTAATTTACTAATTTTTTATTTAGATGGCGTTTCGGAATTATGTTATGTACCCACTCATTTATTTTTTTCCAATATGGATAATTCAATGGATAGTTCCCTGAATGGGAGACATCTGAAGCTTAAGTTAACTGATATGCGTGAACCCAAATTGTTCTCAACGAATTAAAGGCATACTTTTTACATTTTCTTATTGTTCACTAAAATTGGAAACTATTAATTAACATTACATACATATTAGGTGTGTTCGAGTACTTTTCTAGTAAAATCCAGTAATGGCCGAGATTCACTTATCCTACACAATTGCGCGATCTGCCAAATATGACATATCGTTTATTTACTCCAAGAACGTCATAACTAAAAAAACAGTTTGCCACTGAGTAATCAGGGCAATCATGAATAAAATTCCGCGTGAAATTTTTCCCGGGGAAAACAAAAATTTCTAATTGGAAAAGGGAGAAATTTCACTCGGAATTTTATTCAGGATTGCCCTGAATATAAAGAAATTACTCTCAATAAAAACATTTGCACATAAAAGTACGCGATCGGAAAAATTGTAAAATCCAGTCAAACATATACATACAACTGATTGCTAATAATTTTGGCGCTAAGAAATTACATACATACATATATGCAAAAATAAAAAGTAAAAATTATAAATATATGCAATAAAAACATATAAACAAATGTTTCAATGCAATAATCTATTCACTTTATACACGTTTAGAAACAACCCGATATGTTCTGTATTCCACGTGAGTTCGACTGCTAAAATATGTATATGTTACACATGATTAAGTTGAAATTTAGAAATTACAAATTAATAGTACATATCGTTGACTGTAAACCTGTAACTCACTTCAACAAAATTTTACAGTAGATAGAAAATACTGTTAACATTTTCTATAGATACCTTAAGAAATTAATATAATATATATAGTGTTTTCGACCTATAAAGTTTTAAATTAAAATATATATTTTAGCCAGTCGATGCGGAGTCTCATTCCCTTTCGAATGACATTAAAATGTCATATTTTATAGAAAGTGAATTTAGCAGGTTTACACACACTCTAAGCCGCCGATATGTGTTCTAACATCAAAATGTAAAAGAAAAATATTTGGATATACATATCGCACACTAAATCATAAAGAGTCACAACGCAAAAAATTTCAGACGCTGAGTAGTTGCAAACAACTGTTGATACTCTAAAAATGACGCAAGTATGCAACAAAAAACAAATTTTGTTTCCCTTTGCTTTTGTTTGTTTACATTTGCAAACATGGACTGCCATTTTTCGTTCTCGATTCGCCCTCTCATTTACTGTGTTATGCAGTCATGTCAATTTAGCGGGTTTTAAATATGTCCAACGCGCTTTTTTCGTCTTAGCGCGTTTAATAAAAAACCCGCTAAATTAGCCCACTTGCGATTTTCTATTAATCAATTACAAAAATGTCATAGTCGAAGTCGAAATACGCCAACCACCATAAGGGGAATACTTCACCATTAGGTTAGGTTAGAAAGGGTGGTGTTGCACACACTTCCACTCCGAGACTCAGTTGGGTCCACTGTGATTGTCTTTTATTACTTGATCGTTCGTTCTAATCAAATAACATAAATAAAATTAATGGTAAGAAATTGATTTCAAGATAATACAATAATTCTCATACAGTATTTCAATTAGTTGGTTATCTTAATCAATGGTGAAAAATAAAAGTTTTATTCAATGCTTTGTAACGTATTTTGATTTTTTTTTCTTTTGCTTAAATCGACTTAAGCTGATTTTGCTTTATTATGCCCCAGTAGAAAGATACAGTGGTTACAATGCTACAGAATCATGAGTTAGATCCTTTTAATATCTTAGCGGTACCGTCAAAACACAAAAAATAAAAATAAAACTTTTTTTAAACGCACTAATAATCCCAAATTATTATTTTACTTATTAAGTAAAATATTTATTTTTTTTATTAAAAATATTTTACTTAAGTAAAATAATAATTTGGGATTGTTAGTGCGTTTAAAAAATTTTAAACTTAAATTTTAACAATTCCCATGAAAACACTAGTTCAAAAAAAAAAAACAATTCTTTGCTTGAGCCGAATTAAGCAATTATTCAATATTGCTACAGATTTGTATCTTATTCATAGTTTTTATGGTTTTTAAAAACTTTTGCATTACAGCCCTTATTAGTTATTTTTAATTATCATAGTTCTGAAAATTGGCCGATTATATCATAGTTTTGATGTCATATAATTTTAGTTACACGACAGAATTTCTTTTTTTTTCAGAAAAGAATCGCTTATTTTAGATCTGACAAATTTTTAATAATTTCGAAATTTGAGTTATTTTTTAATTTTTAAGTTGTTTATTGTTTTCCATTTAGTTTGATCATACATTACGCCTAAGCATGTATGTATGCACATGCAAGCAAAACAATATGGAAAAAATTATTTTTAATATCAGTTTTAGCTTTTTACGATCAAATACAAAGTTATAAAAGTTATCTTCTGCTTTTGTTAAAATTCGTTTCTTGCGGATTGATAGAAAAAAATTTTAAAATTTTAGTTTAAAAATTACATTTAAAAATAATTAAAAGTAACATGATTACAATGTCTAATTGTATAATCACAAGATTTTCATTTGTTCAACTCACAAGCTTTGTTGTATCGTTTAAAGTTGTATTTGCAAAGACAATTTTAAATACAATTTCTCAAAATAAGAACATTCTATAAACACATAACTAGTTTTTGTTTTAAGACATTTTGTTTGAAATTTTTTCAAATATAGATTGTGAATTGACTAATTTTCATTACAATTAGCATTTACTTTATTAATAAAGAGAAATGATTTGCAAAGTTATTATGTGAAGGAATTTTTTAGAGACATATTACCACACTTTTTATTTCCCAACAAAATATTGAAAGTATTTTTTTAAGACTAGAGTGCTGTTGACGCAGAATAAAAGTATAATAGGTAATCTTTGGTAATATGTATGTAAAAGTAAACAATTAACTTACAAATAATACATACTTTTTTCATTGCTGTGCGTTTCTTGCTACAGAATCATGAGTTAGATCCTTTTAATATCTTAGCGGTACCGTCAAAACACAAAAAATAAAAATAAAACTTTTTTTTAAACGCACTAATAATCCCAAATTATTATTTTACTTATTAAGTAAAATATTTATTTTTTTTATTAAAAATATTTTACTTAAGTAAAATAATAATTTGGGATTGTTAGTGCGTTTAAAAAATTTTAAACTTAAATTTTAACAATTCCCATGAAAACACTAGTTCAAAAAAAAAACAATTCTTTGCTTGAGCCGAATTAAGCAATTATTCAATATTGCTACAGATTTGTATCTTATTCATAGTTTTTATGGTTTTTAAAAACTTTTGCATTACAGCCCTTATTAGTTATTTTTAATTATCATAGTTCTGAAAATTGGCCGATTATATCATAGTTTTGATGTCATATAATTTTAGTTACACGACAGAATTTCTTTTTTTTTCAGAAAAGAATCGCTTATTTTAGATCTGACAAATTTTTAATAATTTCGAAATTTGAGTTATTTTTTAATTTTTAAGTTGTTTATTGTTTTCCATTTAGTTTGATCATACATTACGCCTAAGCATGTATGTATGCACATGCAAGCAAAACAATATGGAAAAAATTATTTTTAATATCAGTTTTAGCTTTTTACGATCAAATACAAAGTTATAAAAGTTATCTTCTGCTTTTGTTAAAATTCGTTTCTTGCGGATTGATAGAAAAAAATTTTAAAATTTTAGTTTAAAAATTACATTTAAAAATAATTAAAAGTAACATGATTACAATGTCTAATTGTATAATCACAAGATTTTCATTTGTTCAACTCACAAGCTTTGTTGTATCGTTTAAAGTTGTATTTGCAAAGACAATTTTAAATACAATTTCTCAAAATAAGAACATTCTATAAACACATAACTAGTTTTTGTTTTAAGACATTTTGTTTGAAATTTTTTCAAATATAGATTGTGAATTGACTAATTTTCATTACAATTAGCATTTACTTTATTAATAAAGAGAAATGATTTGCAAAGTTATTATGTGAAGGAATTTTTTAGAGACATATTACCACACTTTTTATTTCCCAACAAAATATTGAAAGTATTTTTTTAAGACTAGAGTGCTGTTGACGCAGAATAAAAGTATAATAGGTAATCTTTGGTAATATGTATGTAAAAGTAAACAATTAACTTACAAATAATACATACTTTTTTCATTGCTGTGCGTTTCTTCTTAATTACTAAATTTATTTAGTTTTTTTTTTAAAACACAAGTTCTCTAATTTCTGCTAAATATTCTTGTAGACCCGGTGGTATAGACATTTTGGCAATATCATCCGGTTTCGTTGAACGTTGTATAGAGCGACGGCACAAATCCTGCAATTTTGGCATATTTAGGTAACGACTAAGTGGATATTTTAAAATAACAGGAAACGGTGGTTGCATTTCATTTGGTACTTTAACAAAACATACAAAGTTATCATTTGTACAGCGGTACAAAATATCTTCAATCATTTCGACTATAGACTCGTACTGCAGCTCTTCAAAATGCCAATAATCATTGCGATATTCAAGACGATAGTGTAACGTTACGTTAATTATACGAAATGAAAGAGTAAATTGTGAACCACTTGTCTCCGAGTCGCGCACTAAAAATGAGCCGGTTGGTTTATCGGTCAATTGTTTTTGAGCATCACGTCGCGATATTTCACCCCAATACCACACTTGGCTGTAAATGTTTCAAAGAAATACATATGTACATAATGTATTTAATAGTAGTCAGTATTGGAAATATTTATGTTTGTATTATTTTGTTGTTGGAAGAATTCATTTTTCTTTTCATGACCCTTATTATCATTTGCATTCGATCTTTGCTGGTTATCGAACATATACAATCGAATGCCATATTATGAGCATCGAAAATTTTGTTGAGCAACGAGTTTTCTTACGAACAGAATCTTGCTTCCGATGAAGTATTTTAATATGATAAATAGATCTGGGGGTCTACTGTGTAAGCCGAAACGAAAGAAAAAGCTTTCGAATTTGTATGTTTATAACATATATACAGAGTAGACCCCCTGAAGTCGTAAGGGCTAAACAAGGAAAATTCTCAACTTGCTGTGCAGAGTATCCATTACTCTGTATGATTCTTGAGACTGAAATTTTAAAGTGATTGAGTGTAAAAAATTATTTTTCTCACACGACTTTGATCAAAACTACATACATATGTATATGAAAAATTAATAACTAATTAATACTGCAAAGTAGAAAATAATTAATAGATTTGAAATTCGTACTGATTGCAAATCTTTCCCATGTAAACCGTAAGTAATGGTGCACATTAATTAATACCACTTGAAGCGTCTCAAGCGTTTCGTTTGGAATCTATACAAACATTTGATTAAAATATTTTTATTGAAATTACCAACAATTCATTTTGGTCGACCCACAAGTACGACAATAAGTTCTGAATTGGGCAACCGTTTAGTTCTTCAAAAAAACCACAAGTTATGTCTACTAATGAGTTGCTTAAGCAGAAACGAAATGCATATAGACGGTACTTCACCAACAAAACAATTTTTATATTCTAATCTTAAAATAAAATAATACATACTTCAACATTTCACAACTGGCTTCGAACATTACTAAATTTGGACCCTCTTCATGTTCCAACCATTTCTTTCGAATGAAACGTTTGAAATCGTTTGTAAATGGTATCATATCATTTTCATCATTGGAATATCCAGCTGCGCCACAGCTACTGCTTGTGCTGCGTTTAAAATTAAAGTGAAGAGGTTCGTGTATTGGAGAATGTGTTAGAAACTCGGATGAAGCATCTGTTGTGGCTCCATCAACAGAGTGTTTGTGACGTCTAAGGGAGGGAAAGCGCAAACCCATTCTCTTACGAAAACGTTGAAATGCATTCTTTTCGTCCTTACGTTTGCGTGTGCTGCTATTACCGCTACTGCTGCAGCTGGGTACATCAGCTGACGTTAAAACTTCACTGACGGCAGATGAGTTAGCATTGCAAGATCTCATCAAAGGTTCATTATTATTATTAGTTTGTAAGTAACTCGAGGAAAGAAGATCGGAAGTTGCATCTACTGATCGGTTTTCCGACATTGGAAAAATTATTTCTCTGCACGATATCGTAGTTGCTGGTGGATTTGCAGAAGTAATAGCTAACTGGGATTCTGTTTTTTTACGCCGAGTTAATGAATGAAACCAGCCTCCTTTTTTTTCTTTCGTTGACGTTATCGATGTTGCTGCATTTGTCGTCATGGATGTTGCAGCCACTATTGTTGTTGGCAAATCAACAGTTTCTGGTATAGTATTATTCATTTTTTTACTTCTTGTTTAGTTCTCCGCCTATGACAATTAAGATTTTCACACTTTGTAAGTGCTTTTTATACCATAGTTATTTTCAATTCTGTACACCTTGTGAAGCTGTGGAGTATTAATTACTAGACGTTAGTCACTTTTAATAAAATGTGTGTTCTACTATAAGTTTGTATCTAGTATTATATGAATTTGCGATTGAATTAACAAATAATGCAAACATTTCGCACAGATAACAAAAAAATTATTTGTGTGTGTTGGATGTGTTTTTGTTACATTTTGCTTTTATCACTTTCTTCTTTTTCTCAGTGTTATTTAGTCATGGTTACCAGGTTAAAAAAATTTTCTATATAAAGCTCAAATAACGAGGATTTTTCTTGTTGTTTTTTAGGAGTAATATTGGAAGTTTTGATAATTTTTCGGAGAAAACATTAGTGAAAAACCATCTTCGAAATAGAATTTTGGTTATGTCGTTTTGTATTATAATAATTAATTACTTAAGAGAATTAAAATCATTTTGGCTTGTCTGGTTTTTCACGAAACAGCAAATGAAAACAATTGTAGAAATCCTATTTGGTAAGTTTCATTTAGCACATTCCCCGAGTTGTAGCTCCCTTGAATTTTATTAAAAATTTTTAGTAGTGCTATACTTTCCGTTACCATGTTCAAGGGTACTACTGAAAACCATAAGAAATTCCAAGAGTGCATCTTGGAATCTCAAAGTTCCTATGCAAAATAATCATTCGTTTCGAAACAGTCTGTTTTTGCACATGCGTAAGAAATTAATCAATGAAAACATATCGTTGGTACTGAAAATTGTATGGAAACACCTTTTAGACGGTGGTACAGATCTTGTTCCTGAATTTTATATAATAATAGCCTGTCCATATTTTAAACTTAAATTATCCTTATCTCTATAAATTTTTATTTAATTCTAGTCAAATTAATTATATAAATCATCTTCAATATTGCAAGTCGCTTCCTCTTTTACAATTATATCAAACACTTCAAAGTTTTGGGAGTCTTCACTTATCTCATTATTTATGGCGGTTTCATTAATAATGTCGCTGGTAGTCCCATCGCCACCATTGTATAACTCTTGTAATGGAGTTTTCGTTTCATCAATTAAACGATAGGCAGCAAATTCACCAATTTTTTTACCATCTATATAATGAAAAGATATGAAACATTGCTTGCATAGAAAAGCTGGGTCCTCTAGTTGTCGATTGCTGCCTTCAACGACGAAAACGAAATTCATTTTACCACATATGTTACATGCTCGCGTGTTATTAGTACTAACGGAGAGCACAAAAGGATAACAAGAAACCGATGGTAAAAGCTGTTGACTAGGATTTGTAATAACTTCAATATTTGAGAAAACAAATACATGCTCACAATTTCCGTGGTGTTGATAGAGTTGTGGGAAGCCCAAACTTATAGTGAGATCTATGAACCGAGTTTTTTCCATATTTGCTACATTGAATTTTAGATTACTTAACCCTTTAGCTTTTTTTGCCCAATTCCGGATTATTTCCGAGTAGTCCTCATTCAAAGGGTTGCGTTTGTCGTTATAAAAGGTATTGGTTATGAAAAAAAATCCGGGATCCGTTTTTTTATTTGTTGATGGCGCGTTAGGATCTTCGCTTACATCGAAAAATCTTTTATTATTGCACACACAATATATTTTATCCCGCATTTCGCTCAAGAAGTTTCTTCCAAGACATCCAAATTCCTGAGAAAAGACAGGTCTTTCTATGGTGCGACCAATGTGGGTGGCCCGTGTGGGACGATAGAATCGTACATATATTAGAACGTCCTCGCCAGGCTGTAATGTACTTGATGTTTCCTTCTCCATCACAGGAGGTTTCATCATTGCAAAGCTATCACGAGTCCGCTGAAAGGCTGTCGGCTTTTTAGATGTTTTATGTTTTGCTAATGTATGAAAAGTTGTTAGTTTCAGTGCATTTAAGTCAACATTTCTATTTCCTTTGCGCGCTATTTCCGAACAGCCTGGTATAAAATTTGCGACTCGTGGATCATTTGGATTTTTTAACTGATCTATAGAGCAATTTTCCTCGATAATTTTATATTGTTCTTCATTTGAAATTCGCAAAACATCTTTCATGTTTATATCAACAGTGGGAATGGTATATGGATATTTAAATTTATTGTTGTAGCTTTGTAGAAAATTTTTAAGATTTATGGGAATACGCGGAGTTTGTCCTAGAATTTCGTCCATTTTTAACCATTCTGAAAAAGAAAAATCATTTAAATTTATTTACACATGTATTAACATATAGTAAATTTATGTATTATTATGAATAGGCGTTTCAAATCAAAAAATTGTTTTCTTGGACTCTGGGTTTCCACCAGAATGAAAAATGGGAGGCACGTAACCAAAGAACCAGGGTCTCACACATGTATGTGCTTCCTTTGGGAGCTGCAAATGTTCTATTCCTTTCGTATAGTAAACATGAGTTACCAAGATCCACTACTATAATTTTTGTGGTATAAGTTTTACAAAAAACGATTGCGGTTGATGATGGAAAATACCACAAAATATCTGTAAGCGATACACTTAGTTGAGGCAACTACTAACAAGTGCGTGTGAATCTCTCGAACTTCGACTTCGATTGTTCAACCCAGTGTGTCTACTCTGTAATTCGAAACGAAAGAAATGTTTTAGAGTTTGTCTGTTAATAACATGCAAATTCGAAAGCATCTTCTTTCGTTTCGAATTACACAGTAGACCCCCCTAGATGCTTTACGACTGAATAAAAGAAATATACAGCTTAATTAATGTATTTTATTTTTCATTATCTCTTACAATATTTACGTACACATTAAAAATCAATATAAATCATCTTTCCACTGAGATTCATTAACATTTGGAAATTGTTTTATTGCGTCTTCATAGGTTACACTTAATTTTAAACTATCTTCATTTGGTCCGTCAGCTGGTGCTTCTCCTTCAGGGTCTTCTTCATTTTCTTTCTTTTCTGATATATTCTCCACATATATTCGCTGAAAGTTTATAACTTTGTTTGTTTTTCCAATTATTTTGAATTGTTGCCGGCTAGTTTGTTCGTATAGTGGATCCGGTGGTGCAGCATCGTCATCTCTTTGAAAAAACACATCGGTTCCCATGGCATAATCGTATGTTCCTAAAAAATTAAAAATATGATATTTCTTAATTAAGAATTCATATAATCTTCCGCTGTTCTATATTCATTACGACATCAAAAAATTCGGAATTTTTATAACGTGCTGTACCCACATCCATTTGTATGCATATTAACTTATGGCGGTGTTAGTTCCGATCGTTTTGGTTTGAAGTAATAAAACAGAAGGAAAGATTTTTAAATGCTCATATTAATGATATTAAAAATATATATGTATATTTAAAAATTATTTATTTTGGAATTTCATTTCAACTTACCTTTAAATATATTACCATTTATTTCAGCCACTGGATTCTTACTCTCAACACCAATAATTTTAATAGCAGAATTTTTACCAGATAATTGTTCGGGGAACACTTGGTTTTTAAAATCAGCAAAAATTAAAAATTCCTCTTCTTCATATTCCGAATCACTCATCTCAGAAACTCCAAGATAATACTACACAGGTCACACTGTATAAGAAATAGCAATACATACTTTAATCTATATGAAGAGGTATGGCAGCTCTTATTGTGAACTGTCAAATGTGAAGGAAATTAGACATTTCTTTTTACGTTAGTGTGCGTTTTGAGAAGGCGGAATTTTTTCCATTTTTTGTGATTACAAGTAAATAAATACATTTTTCTTAATTCATAACTAAACAATTATATTCGCTTAAAGTAGTTTAAAAACTTACCGCTGAATACTCAAAATTATTTAAATCTGAATAGATTTCGCCAAGTTTAATTCGTGCATGTGTTTTTTTCCATTTAGATTTTGCCACTAGCAGCAACATACCACCATTTTGGGCGAATTCGATTTTTCCTGCAATTGACGGCAGCGAATTCGGCTAAGAAGAATATATTAAAGAGCACAGAAGAATACAAAAAATTCGTGTTAAAAGCACAACGTCATTCAATAAAAAATAAAAGGAGGAACACTTTCTAAAAATCTAGTATTTAAAATCAAACTAGTTCACTTTTTAAACAACAAATTAATTAAAACAATGGCCGATGAGGATTTATCACTGAACGAAGACCAACTCTTGGAGAACTTGGATGAAACAAACGGTGAAAATGAAACAGAACTGATAACTGAGGTAAGTGTGTGTTGTATGCCGCATGCATCGTTCATAGGAAAGAAGAAAACAAGTTTCTTTTTTCATATACATACATATTTAAAAAGAAATCCGGGACAAAAAGATAAAAAGGAATAAGAACAAGTTTTGAGCAAAAGGTTTTGTATCTCAATAGTGACACAATAATGATAGATACATTTTAAAAGTGTTACCACATGGTGCATCTGTATTAAAATATACAAAAAGCGCTGGTGATTTTAGTTCATAATTAATAGTGAGGTTAGAGTAAATAAAAATTATTCCTCTAGTTTTAATTTGCAAGTACTTCCATACATACATACATTTCGCTCCTTTATTGCAACATAGTCATAACTAAAAAAAAATACTTTTGCCGAAAATAATTTTTTTAAAGTTTTCAATTTATATACAACTCGATAAACATATAAAAATATTTATTTTCTCAAGAGGTGAGTGTACAAAATGGTTACACAGCATAAAATATGATATAACAAAATTTTCTGTATTATATTCGGGCATGTTCTGTAAACCGAATCCGAGTAAATTTCTCGTTTTCCAAAAATAAATAATGGCCCCATTGAAGTGTTTTAAATCATATATACTAAATTAATTTCAGATATGATATTTCAATCTCTAAAAAATAGAAAACTACAAAAATATATGGAAAAAATTCGGTTTTTGTGGATTTAATTTTTTTAAATCGAGCGATTTTAAATCCACTCGATTAAAGAACATGCAGGAATAACTCCAAAAGCAAATTTTTCTAGAAGTGGCTATCACTGCTTTCATATGTATTACTTTCATAGTTATTAAAAGTATGCATTTATTGTTAATAATCATGAACATTTAAAGTAATAAGTATAATTATAATCAATTTACAGCTGGACGAAATCTATTAGATTTCAATTAAAATATTTCTGCATTTTTACATCTATATTTTTTTGAGTTTACAAGCCGTTTGTACGAAATGGTTATACAACATTGCTATTATTATGAATATATTGCTAATGCGATGAAATGGATTAATATTTAATAATCTGAAAATTTAAAGTAATTAGTACAATTATATATTTAACATATTGCATGATTTTGTTTGTATGATAAAAGCAGCTGATTAAAATAAAAAAAATGTTTTAAAACAGGTGAATACTGCGAGGTAAACATTTCGATAAAACGAAAAAAAAATTTACTAAAGCTTGTGGACTTCTTTTCTGCGTTTTTCTACAATATCTGGCAACATTGTATCGAAGATAAACGTTGCACAAAAAATATCTTTGTGTCATTTACAAAAAAAAAACCTAAACCCCAACCACCGATTTTTTTTGCATTCCGCTTTATTTTTCTCGCAGACTTTTTTGTATACCATCGATTTTCGTTTGCTGCAACAAAATCTGGGCGTGTGATTAATAATTTTAATCTCAACTGCAATTTTATTTTGTTTAAAATAATAAATTTTTTTTTATTTTGTATAAATTAAATATCCATAAATATTTTCTACTAGGAGGATAACAATATGCAGATTGATCCCGAATTAGAAGCTATAAAAGCTCGCGTTAAAGAAATGGAAGAAGAAGCTGAAAAAATTAAACAAATGCAGTCTGAAGTGGATAAACAAATGGCCGGTTCGACAACGGGGTTAGCTACAGTTCCATTGTCACTGGAGGAGAAACAAGAAATCGATACCCGATCAGTTTACGTGGGTAATGTTGATTATGGTGCATCCGCTGAAGAACTCGAAGCACACTTTCATGGCTGTGGCACAATAAATAGAGTGACTATATTATGCAACAAAGCCGATGGTCATCCAAAAGGTTTTGCATACATTGAATTCGGCTCCAAAGATTATGTTGAGACTGCATTGGCCATGAATGAAACTCTGTTTCGTGGTCGTCAAATAAAGGTGATACATTTGCTGATTAACATAATAGTTTAGGTTTGATTTGCTGACGTTTATATCTGTTTTAAAATTTCGCTTTAGGTAATGTCAAAGCGCACAAATCGTCCTGGCCTCTCTACTACTAATCGCTTTCCCCGTGGTGGTTTTCGTGGTCGTGGTGGTGCTCGTGTTTCCCGAGCATGTTGTCATACCACCACATTCCGTGGAACTCGTCGTCCAATGTAAGTGTTAGTTTCCTTCATTAGATAATTGCGATTGATATTTTTCTGTTGTGACCATTTACTTATACCTTATTGTCTTTGGTTTCAGAAGAGGTTTTCGTGGACGTGTTAATTACTATGCTCCTTACTGATTAATATTCTTACCTACTTTTAATGGTGAGTAAAACTGATTTTTGTGTTATTTAACAGCATGATTTTTAGTAATTACAACTATTCTCGCTTTAACAACAACTCATATCGCACAATATTTGCTTTTTTATTTTTGTTATGTTGTGTTCAGACATGGTCATATAAATTTTTATTTTATGCATACATACATATCGCCTCTTTATTGCAACAGAAGCCCAACTAAATAAAATAATTTTGCAGAAAATAAATTTTTAAGTTTTCAATTTATAAAATATTTTTCATATTCAGGGCAATTGTGAATAAAATTCCGCGAGAAATTTCTCCTTTTTCAATTATAGGGCATTTACATCAGCACAAAATCTAGCATATTTTGATTAAAATCTTTATGAAAATCTATACGGTCTACACCAGCTTTCTTTTATTTATCATTTATCAATATCTTTTTTAACCAAAACAAGACCCATCAACTGACTTGTTTCCAAAACTACAATCAAACAACTGCATTGTAGCCAATTCACACACTTTTTTAAGCAGACCGTAGCTAATTCACCCACCTTTTGCTGTACAGCGTAGTAAAGAATAAATAAAAACATTAGATTTTTATTAGATTTCCTACAAATCTACGGAAAAATTTGATTTCGTTTTGTATGGGAAATCTGAAAAAAAAAGCAGCTTGATTTAGCTTGAAATCTCGAATGTACTAGATTTCGAGACAGTATAAATGCACTATGTATTAGAATATTTTGTTTTCCCTATTACTTGTTATTAGTTGAAATTGTTCCCCGTGAAAAATTTCTCTCGGAATTTTATTCATAATTACCCACTTTTCAAGATTTGCTGCATTTTTTGTATTCATATTCGATAATATCTGAGGTTTACGTGACATCAAGACTAATTCCTTCTCGTCAAGTTCAGTCAAATATTTGTTGAATGGTTCAAAAAGATTAATTTGTGATATCTTTTATTAAAAAAACTCTTAACTTGAAATCGAAAATCTTTTTGTGTAAACAAACAACGAGGGGAGTTTATTCAATAAATGCTAGTAAAGAATAAATAAAAACATTACATTTTTATTAGATTTCCTACAAATCTACGGAAAAATTTGATTTCGTTTTGTATGGGAAATCTGGAAAAAAAGCAGCTTGATTTAGCTTGAAATCTCAAATGTACTAGATTTCGAGACAGTATAAATGCACTATGTATTAGAATATTTTGTTTTCCCTATTACTTGTTATTAGTTGAAATTGTTCCCCGTGAAAAATTTCTCGCGGAATTTTATTCATAATTACCCACTTTTCAAGATTTGCTGCACAAGCCTTTTATATGAAATTTGTAGATTAAATATGATGTAACGATTTTTTCTGCAATATTTGGTTATCCAAAAGCGCATTTTTGAGAGATGTCTTATGTTGCAATAAAGGAGCTAGTGATGTAACGAATTTTTGTATTCATATTCGATAATATCTGAGGTTACGTGACATCAAGACTAATTCCTTCTCGCCAAGTTCAGTCAAATATTTGTTGAATGGTTCAAAAAGATTAATTTGTGATATCTTTTATTAAAAAAACTCTTAACTTGAAATCGAAAATCTTTTTGTGTAAATAAACAACGAGGGGAGTTTATTCAATAAATGCTATCACGCAATTTCTTCAAAATAAATATTTGATTGAAAACTGTTCTAGGATGAGATAGATCTGCATCTCTGACAAATATGAGGGAGAACAAAATATTATTTGTCTATCAACCACTAGATTTTTTTTAATGCAATATCTGCTACAAATTGCATTAATTTTAGACTTTTTAGCAAGATCAACCTAGTAAATGGAAAAATCTAAATGATTTTAAGCTTGTTATAGCATCAGTATATCATTATTTTTGTTCTAATTTTGTTAATATGAAGTTAAATAGAAAGATCTGAATCAATTTGAATTATTTTGAATGAAAGTGTTCAAGTCGAACATCGTCGACATCGTGGGATCGGCCATAATTTTTGTTTCAGTTGGCTGGAAAAATCTCCACTTAAATTTATAACATCCCTAAGATAGGCAATAAATTTAAAAATTCCCTGTAAATTTTTTGCTGTAATAGCAATTTATAACATGCCTAATTCATAACATCCTTAAATTTATAACATCCCCAAGATAGGCAATAAATTTAAATAATTCCCTGTACTTTTTTTTGCTGTACTAGCAAATGGAAATTTCTTTATTTACCAACCTGTAGAACGATTCACAAACTTTTTTTTAACCATAATCACATCGTTAAAATAATTATAACGAACATTGATCGAATTTGCTATTCAGTAACATTTTTAACGATATTAGATGTAGTTAAATTTCTGTAATGGTAAGTACACATCTGACATTTCTTGTGTTGTCATTTTGTGGCGTCATTTTGAAATTGTGTGCAACAATGGTATCGTATCTTTTCTTTAAAATCCAACAACAAAATACGCACAAAATCTAAATAAAACCTAAGATATTTTGCATTTGCACTTACGCAAGACCATTTGCATCAAACATCGAATAACGTCAATATGCTTTTTATACGGAAAGCAAAACCACACACCGAAAAATATCGGAAATGACAAACGTTGCCGCTAGTAATACACACTGTTGCGATGTCACAAAAAGCCATAGTGTGTAATCGGCGTAAGATTGTTTTCATACATATCATATGGGAACCTGAATTTCCGTAACAACTCCGTACCAGGATTAACTTAAAAACGGCTCTGATTTCATTTCGAATATTGGCTTTTAGATGGTCCTTTTCCAAGGCCATTGAAGCACGTGCTTTGTATGGGATCAATTGTAATGTGTCCAAAATTCTCCGCAGTCTACAAATACATTAATATTCCAAATATATAATATCAAAAAGAAAATTATCGTGTATGATTTTAAACACGGCTGCAGAACCATTATTAATTTTTTGAAAACGAGAAATTTACTTGGATTCGGTTTACAGAACAGGACCGAATATTATGGTAAAGCTGAACAACTTTTGTGAACATGTCATTACAATTTTAACGTGTCTAGGCACCCTAAAAGCTCATACACACACACACACACCACTTTTTACATTAATGGTCTGTTTCACAATAACGAAACGAAACTTTCGACTGAAAATTTATATTGAACACAAAAAGAAATTTTCATATTTTATTGTTGTTTTCAATATAAATTTTCAGTCGAAAGTTTCGTTTCGTTATTGTGAAACAGGGCATAATTTTTTTTTCAAAATCGTATATTAACTGCACACTTCTCTGTTGAGTTTCAGTAACACTTCGCAAAAAAAAAATATTTTCCCGAACTTCAAAAAAAAAAAATAAAACTTTTAAAAAAAAAATTAAACCGACTTCAAAAATAAGCACTAAAAAGCAACAAATAATATAGATCTAGTTAAATAAAAATTTTTATATATGTTACCTACAGTGCCGTTAGAAGTTGGTGCCAGCAACATTGGTAACTAAGCAGATACATATGTACATAAAAATTACTTGCAGTTTTTTTACCGGGCATGTTCCTATGTGCTTAGTACCAGTATTACTGGCACCAACTTCAAACGGCACTGTAGGTAACATATATAAAAATCTTTTATTTAACTAGATCTATATTATTTGTTGCTTTTTAGTGCTTATTTTTGAAGTCGGTTTAATTTTTTTTTAAAAAGTTTTATTTTTACCTTTTTAGTGAATACTTTTAAACTCTGGTCAATTCAAAAAAAATTTATTTGTAAGTATCTTTCTTTATTTGGAAATATGGTCCAGTTTCGTAAAAATCGATGAAGTAAAAGCACGTGAAATTAAGTGTTAAATTTTATGGGGCGTGGCTACGCCTCTTTTTTTAAAACAAGATTATGTATTTTTAAGAGTTCAAGGTGTGTGCTTAGTTTCGTAAAAATCGGTTAAGTAGAACCACGTGTAATGTTATAATACATTTTAATGGGCGTAGCCCCACCCATTTTTACAACTTAAAAATTTTGTAATTACAAAAACCAAAGATGTTTGCTAGGTTTCCCAGCAATCAAATGAGTAGAAGATTACAAAATCAAATTTAAAAAATTGTAGGCGTGACCCCGCCCACTTTTTTTAACGCAATTTTTTGGCTTTATTAAAGTTTAGGGTGTGTGCCAAGTTTCGTCAATATTGGTTAAATACAAGCACATGAAATATTATACTAAAGTTTAATAGGCGTGCCCCGCCCACTTTTTTAACGCAATTTTGTGCCTTGATTAAAGCTTAGGGTGTGTGCCAAGTTTCGTAAAAATCGGTGAAATAGAACCCTGTGAAATATAATATAAAATTTTAGTGGGCGTAACCCCGCCCATTTTTTTAAAAGAAAATTTTGTCTATTTTAGAGTTTAAGGTGTGTGCTAAGTTTTGTAAAAATCGGTTAAGTAGAACCACGTGTAATGTTATAATACATTTGAATGGGCGTAGCCCCGCCCATTTTTTCAACTCAAGAATTTTCTAATTACAAGAACCAAAGATGTTTGCTAGGTTTCGCAGCAATCAAATAAGTAGAAGATCAATAAATCAAATTTAAAAAATTGTGGGCGTGACCCCGCCCACTTTTTTCAAATGGGACCAATGGGAAGCTATACCCTCTCAGACAACAAAAAAATTTTTACAATCGGTCTAAAATGCACCGAGTTATGGACCTACATACCTAAAAAAAAATAGTGACGAATTGTTAACCTCCTTCTTTTTTTGAAGTCGGTTAAAAATAGAAATAATCGTGTCCGTCATGAATATCACATCCGTGTGAAAGTGAATCTTTTCCGCATATTTTGGCGTCCTGACATTCACTTCCGAATAATTTTTTCGTTTTACTTTCGTCTGCATGAAGCAGCGTTAAAGCAAATAAAATCTCCTTTTTTACACAATATAATTAATTTAATTTAAAAAAATAATTCTTGGACTTAGGTTTGATATCGAGCTTTATTTTCGATTTTTATCGTAAGCGACATGTTATCGAAAATATAATTTTTTATTAAAATAAAAATATTATGGGCCAACCCATAAACTATAGTTTAGAATTATCGAAATTCCAAAATTGCTGATAACTTTTTTTATACGTGCTGTACAATTTTATCGTAAGCGACAACTTACGTCCAAAAACATATTTGAACAATTTAAAAAAACCTTCTGAAAACTTTGTCGCTTACGATTAAATCGAAAATAAGGCTCGATATCTCATGCATCTAATTTGGAAATTAAAACCAATATATATTTAGTTTTAATACAAAGGAAAGGAGATATGAAAAATATTCCCACACTAGACCTAATTTACACTAAACAAGTCTTATTGCTAAGCTGATTAGTTTTTTAGGAGAGAGAGAGAGACAAGGGGAAAAGAAACGTTTTTGTTTTGCAAAAATATTCGAAAACGAAATGTTCGAAAAAAAACGGGACAACATAACTTTTTACATTGAGTTTGACACTTAGCTTGTGTATCCTGCTGCATTCCTGCATAACTGTTTCTAAATTGCATTTCGAAAATTAGTTCAAAAAAATTAAAAATTATGTGGATTGTGGACACCAAATCTTTTTTGCGATTCGAAAATTATTATTCTAATTGAAAACGTTCGAAACTCATGACAGACACGAATATTTTGTTTTCACTTTGTTCAGCATAACTTACAAGGACTAATAATGTTTCACTAAGAATATTTGGCAAAACAACAACTAAACCCGAAAATAGTAAATACATACAAATACATAAGTAAACACTAAAATTTGCCACACAAGGAATGCAACAATAACAAAGAAAAATTAACATTTTTAAGGTACAAAGTAGTCTTAATGATGTACTTATTGTACCTAGACATGTTCAGATTATATTTATGTGTTCACAAAATTTTGCTCAGCTTTACCATAACTACAACTTTGCCCATTATTATTAGCAAAAAATCAGGAGTCCCTGGAAGTTTTTCTCAGAAAATTAAAAAAAAAATTCCTTTAGTTTTGAGGACCTACATATATATTATATATAGAGGGTTTTCCAATAAGGATTTGACTTTTTTTATATAAAATCCAAACCATTTGAGAAGGAACTCGACTTCGTTCATAGTAAATTTCTTGAGATAACACGCTCACCAAACTTACTCTTCAATAAATCGATTGTAACGTGTGCTGTGTGGCTTGTGATACAGTCCTGTTGAAACCTCATGTCGTCCAAGTCCATGTTTTCTAATTCGGACCAAAAATAATCGGTAATCGTGGCGAGATAACGATCGCCATTCACAGCAACGTGATGATCGTTATTGTCGGCGAAAAAATATAGCTCAATGTTGCCGCCGGCATGCAAACCGCACCAAACAGTTATTTTTTGTGGCTGAAGTGGTTATTCATGAAGCACATTTGGATTTTCACCACACCAATAACACACATTTTGCTTATTGGCGAGCCCATTGAGCCAAAAATGATCTCCGTCACTGAAGATGATTTTGCAATGAAATTCATTATCTTGGCGGATCTTCTCCAGAGCCCGATCGGAGTTCAATTCTTGAGTAAGGTTGATCTTGTATGGGTGTAAACCAAGATGTTTACGCAAAATTCTCCATAAAGTGGCCTTGGCGATGCCCAGTAGTACGATTCACTAATTTTTTTTTAACGATAATCCCATCTTTAAAATAATTATAACGAAAATTTATCAAATTTGCTATTCAGTAACATTTTTAACGATATTCGCTATGGGTTAATGTCAGCTGTGTCGTTATTTAAGCGACAACTTATGTGCTCTTAATTTATCGACAAAAATCAACAGAAAATATCAGCTGCGTACTATCGTTAAAAAAAAGTTACAGAATCACACAATCGTTACTGCAAGCGACAAAGAGTATGGACAAAAATTATGATTGTCGGATCTTTAAAAGTTACTGAATCGCTCATTTCGACCAACCCGTTGTCTAACTGGCACGGCAGCATCACAGAATGAATATGTAGACTCAAATTTTTGCACTAAACTTGTTATTGTTTGTCTACTAGGGCGAGAATAACTACCGAAAATTGGAGTTAACGCTCTTAAAGTTGCGGTGACCGACTCCGAATTTCGATATTAAATTTTTATAATTTGCATTTGTTGTTTGTTCGTGCACTTTACTATGATGAAAATGTTGAGTTTACTGAAAAAAAAGAAAGTAACAGTTAGATGATCAGTGAAATAGTGCATTCACAAATTAAATTGAAAGTAGTCAAGTACCTATTAGTTGTCAAGTACCTATTAACTCTTAATAATGCGTCCAACACTGCAAACTATCTCGGTGTTATTTGTGATTCAAAGCTGAGTTTCATAGAGCGTTCAATTTTCTACAAAAGCGTTCCAAGAAATTTACTGTAGGACATTCCGTTCTTTACTTATGACAATCAGAATGAATCAAATCAATTCATACCATGTAAATCGCATGGGAAATCGAAAATTGCTGATATTTGAACAGGCCTATTTTTTACCTAAACAAAAGCTTGAAACCTGATTCTGAGAAAAAAAAAACAAATTTTTTTTGAGAATCAACCTAATGTACATATTTATATATGAATTAGACAAACCAATGAATCCATAATGCCGTAGCCATAATCAAGTAATCCGCTATCTTCTATTAAGCTGATTTCTCACGCGTTTCACAAATTTGATTTAAGGATAATCAAGTTGATATCGAACAATAAAATTGTGGATTTGCAAATCAGTAATACTCGTATATGGCATGATATTCGTTGGATGTCAGAAACCTTGGCAGATAAAAATATAACGGTCTCTAATTGAGACTGTCATCTGACTCAACATAAAGAAAACTGCATGAAAAATCAATCAATAACAATACTTAATTTTAGTTACCCATAAGCTTTATTTAGAATAGCTAGATATTCCATGTGGTTATAGTTACAGGCCATATACATACGAGTATGTATGTATGTAATTGAGATAATAATCTTCAACATATTTCGCCATTTGATTTTCATAAGCTTGATTTAATTAAACATGCACTCCTAGCATTTTTCTTATATCATAAGATTTGAATATGTACATATAAAATAAGTCTTATGTGTAAAGATATATGAATTTCTATTACTTTTTTATGCATTAATTAAATGTTTCATCGACTCGTTTTTATTTTTATTGCTTATGCTATCTATCTAAGTATATTTGGCCTGAATTAAGGTATCACTCATACTTATTTTTATATTATATAAATATTAAAAGCTTTAATGTTATTTTCGCACATTTCTTTTTTATTTTCGTATTGCATATTATTTCAACACTATTAATTTGATTTCAGATTTTTTTTACAATGTATAATGATTTCAAAAAACATTATATGATTGCCATAATTACACAAAAAATCTTCTTAAAAAATATTGTATAGAGAGATCCGAAAACAGAGAAGCAAAAAATATTTAAAACTAAAAAATAGAGGTGTTAAAAAATAAACAAAAGAAGTTATGAAAAAAGACGAATCTTGAAAAGCAACGGAAAAAATCCACTAAAATGTCGAAAAAAAGAAAGAAAGATGTGAAGAAGATGAATCTTAAGAGAAGGACAATTGTTTCTAGTATATACAAATTTTTACTAAAAAAAAAAACAAAAGTGGCTAATAATGTTTTTTGAATGATCACCAAATAAAAAATATTCTATATATACATACATATATGTATACAAATATATGTAAAACATTTTTATTTTAAAACCACAAAAAATATACTAATTAAAAAATAAAAAATGAAAAGAAGACCTAAAAGGAAAAAATTATTAAAGAAGAAAATATTAAAAAAATCTGAAAAGGACAACAAAAAATACTTTAAAAAATGGAGAAAACATAAAAACAGAAGAAAAATAATGAAAAAAGAAATATATAGCAGATGATAAAGAAGATACAAAAAAGAGAGCCCATCCAAAAAGAAAAAAACATTTTTAAACTACAACAAGAAAATGGAAAAAATGGATATAAAGCACCAACAAAAAATGAATTTCTATGAAAAATGAAAGAAACAAATGCATTGCTATTAAATTTATGATAATAAAAAGAAAAAAAATAATTAATTTTATTTCAAAAATTAAAAATAACGCATTTTTATTTCAATTATATGTATTGAAGTTCTAAATTCGATATCTGTCGAAATTAAAATAAAATTTCAGTCGTTACTAAATGCCCTAATTTAGGCAAATTTTGTAAGGGTAGTGCCTAATCACTTCCACCGATGGATCCTTATTGTCCATTGTGAAATAGCTAAAAGTTGATATACTCGATTTTGGTATCAATGATATTGCTTAGTTCCTCATGGAATCTTCTAGAGAGGGAAAACTTCTCTACACCGTTCTCCAATAAAAAGGGGATGCCTAATAAGTAGTGTTTTTCATACGGGACTTCCCGGGATCCCACACATTTTTCGGGAAACAAATCCCAGGAAATTTGTGCGGGAATTCCGGGGATTTTTTTGATTTTATTATGACAACTTTAGTTTGTATGTGCACATTCCTTGATGAGTGTCGCTATTGGTCTTTCACACACGAGAATAATTTTTATGCCGGCACAATTTTTGTTCTTTTTAGAACACACGAGACTAATTCATCTGACATAAAAATGTATACGAACACACAGCTTTGTGTGCATTAGTGTTTTTTGTATTGTTTTGACATTTGCTGTTTTTAAGTTGTATGTGTATTGGTTTGTATTGCTGATACGGGGTTGTGCCTGGTTGAAAAATTATGCCAACCACAAAACCACTATGTCCCAGTTTAGACGGGCGAACATTTGGAAGGAAAACATCTGGAATTCTCTTTTGGTGTTTCCTTTGCGTTCACACGAAAATGTTGCCGGCGACATTCCCATATTTTTGTATAATACCAACCATACATTCATGTATATGTGTGTATATGTAGCAAAAAATACTAAAACAAAGCGTGTCCGCGAGTACCTAACACAAAAATGATTCTCTCTTTCCCACCCGTAAATTGCCACCAAACTAAATGTTTCCCTTCTAAATGCTTTCTTGTCTAAATTCTGACTATCTTTGCCTCTCTCACCTACAAACTGGCATGTTATGCCACCACAATTGTTCTTGTGTGTGAAAGGTCATTCAGTTTATGAATGCGATGGTGCAATAATAAGGTGATTTCACTAGCACATTAGCTAAAGCTTTACAACAACTAAGGCCGAGTTTACATCTGGCACACATGTGCTGTGAGACTTTGAGGTCTTTATTTGCCAAAATCGGAACGCGACGATTAAAATTAAGTTCCACAACAATTTATAAAAGTAAAAACAGAAATGCGCAAGGAAATAAAAGAAAATTTACAAAATAATTACATATTCTCTTTGGTAAAAGTACGATTCTGTTAATGCGTATCCTGTACTAAAGTCCTATTTCCAATGAAATGTTTTGTAATATTTTTTTTTAATAATACCCGTATAATTTGTTTTTTATAATGTTGGTATTTATTTATGTATTACTATTATATCGACGGTCCGATTACAAAACATGCTAAGTCGACATAACATGTTATGCTGGGAATAGCATATCCGAATTCATCATTTATTAATTTAGATTCTGTAAAATTTGGATAGTAATCGGACTATTCTATCAAAAGTTATGACCAAAAATGTACTTAGCATAATTTGTCAAGTTTAAAAACATCACTTTTTAAATGTTTAAGTACACTTAACATGATTTAGTTTGCAATTAATTGGTAAAAAAAAATAAAAACTTAATTTAAATTGTTCTCCAAACTAACATTGTAGGTGAGAAATGACCACCAGATAGATGTTAATAACCCTTTTACACACGGAAAGTTTACTTTGCAAAGTCTTAATTCAGCTGGAAGAAAGACAGAAAGATATATTACTCTTCCCTCTGTCTTTCACACAGTTAAATTAAGACTTTGCGAAGTAAAATTTACGTGTCTAAAACAGGGACAGAAAATAACTGTTATTTTTAAAAATTTACATCAAAAAAGCACACATAAAAAAATGATCGTAGAAAATTTTGGTTTTTATCATTATGATACATAGGTGATATACATGCAAATTTTTGTATGACTTTTAAATTTTTGCCTTTTTTATAAAAGTCAAAAAATAACTTTAAATTTTGACTTTTATTTTTTAAGGCAAAAATTAAAAGTTATTTTTGACTTTTATTATTTTACTCAAGAAATAAAAGTTATTTTTTAACTTTTAATATTTTAAGGCAAAAATTAAAGTCATGAATACGCAAGTTTTATTGCTTTCAATGCGTTTTACTATGCAATACTTAATTCAAGTCTTTTATTTTTGCCTTAAAATATTAAAAGTTAAAAAATAACTTTTATTTTTTGAGTAAAATAATAAAAGTCAAAAATAACTTTTAATTTTTGCCTTAAAAAATAAAAGATAAGAATTAACTTTTATTTCTGCCTTAAAAAATAAAAGTTAAAAATAACTTTTTTTCTTGACTTTTTCGATAAAAGTCATAAAAGTTACGGTCCGTGGTCTAAAAGGGGTATAAGTCTACTTAGAGGACAATCTTAAATATTCTAAATCACTTTTAACTATGATCTATAACAAATTTATAAAGTTTAAATAAACTAAACAATTATATTGCAATTATTATATGATTACAAAAAGTTTCAAGTTTCTGTCTCATAACATTCCCGAGATATCATCAATAAACTTTGGAAGGCGTTTATATCAAAACTAGCTTTTTTACTTAATATGTTTTAGAATGGAGCCGTCGATATAATGAACGGAAACGGTATTATTTTTTGACTAAATTATTTATTTTTGACTAATTAATTAAATGTGTTTATAAAACGTTATTATTTAATCGATCAATGAATTATAATTAATTTTTTGTTTAAATAAATTAAATTAAACATTTTGTATTGTTTTGCACCGAAAAGTTTTTCCTGCTTTCCCAGGAAATGAAAAAGTCCGGGAAAAGAAAAACTACTAATAAGTCATGGGAAAAACTTCTTCTGTGAATTGCATATAAGCACGTAAGTACTAGCGAAACTAACCAAAAGCAACAGCAAAGTACAGTGTTAAAGTGCTGCGCAATTGTTCATAAATCGTTTTCTGCTTCCACTGTTACACCCCTTTTCCACATGGTAAGTTTACTTTGCAGTCTTAATTCAGCTGTGTGAAAGACAGAGGTAGTAGTACAGTCTCTTTCTGTCTTTCTCCCAGCTGAATTAAGACTGCAAAGTAAACTTTCCGTGTGGAAAAGAGGTGTATGCGTGTGGAAAAGAGGTAGTACTGTTGTCTTTTGTTGCATGCATAAGCAAAACCATTACTTAATTTTAAACAGTTGCAAAAATCCAAAGCTGCGAAAAGTAAAATTTTAATACTTTTGCTACTTCGGCTTAGTTATAACCCTTTTAGACACGGAAAGTTTACTTTGCAAAGTCAGTTAAACACTGGATTGAAGTCCACCTCTAGTCCAGTAGTCACCAAATATAGAAAATGCTTAAAAGTGAGTATATTAGTGCTGTTGCGCTAGAATATACTATGTATAAAAAAAAATATTCAATCTACAACAACTGGTTCTCGGTATTGCCACAAGCAATTGTCACTATCGTTTTGCGCCAATTAGCGGAAATAGCATTTGTTTTAAATGGGCCTTCACACACGAGAAAAATTTTTAAGCGAACAATTTATGTTCATTTCAAAACACCATAGTGTTTTCATCTGGAATAAAATTTATACGTGCACACAGCTTTGTGTGTGTTTTTGTATTCATTTAACGTTTGCTTCTTTTAAGTTGTGTTTTTGGTTTTGTGCTGATAATGCAGGGTTGTAGCCAAGGCGAATTCATAACAGGCTATCTCGACAACAATAAAATAAAAACATCATTTAATGTAAAATTACACGATTTTGAATATGACATAACTGGTGGCAAATTACGACATTCGATATCGAACAAATTTTCATAAAATTTTATTTGTTTCTGTGCAAATTTGGCACCATATCGAATTTGTCCTCTGATTTTGACAGCGAATTCAGGCGTGTCTAGCTTGTATGGATATGCCTTGGTTGTAGCCGATTGAAACTAATTCATATGTGGTCTCAACAAAGGCATTCATATGTGGTCTTAACCAGGTGGTGTCGATTTGCAACTGCATATTCGGTTTATATGGTTAGTGTAAAATTTCCTGCTTTGCGCTAACAAAAAACCATTCTCTTCGCCTCTCCCACAACACACAAGCCGTAATGTTCTGACATCACAATTTTTCTCGTGTGTGCAGGCTCAATGAGGCAACCGTGTGACGGCAAAATCAATCTACACATTTATTGTGCGCCAATTCAGCACAAAAATTGTGCCAATCGTGTAATCCTTCCTTTAGTTAGTAAAGCAAAATATTGTTGTGAACAAAAAATAAAACACAATTTAAATAAATTAAAAGCAAAAATTAAAACAAAACCTTAAAAATATAAAAGAATCGTGTATAGCAAAGAAAGTATAACTTGAAAAATGGTGCAATACTTGCGAATTTTATGAAACAACTTATAAATAGCGGCAAAGCGACGCAAGCAAATACGCAACATAAAAGATATTGTTCACAACCCTTGGGCGGAGCAAGTGATTCAGCATTAAACAGGTGAATACATAACTAATATATGTACTTAAATACATATGAATAGTAAGTATTTACGTACTCGTATATACATACATATGTATGTATGCATGCAGTTACAAAACATTATTCCATGATTCAATAATATATTATTGTATTATGCATTATTGCTTCCAATTGTCAAGCACTATACTTGAGAAGCAAAAAAGAGTTATGCAGTTTTTCCACTGAGCAGGGATTAGCTAACGCACACATACGGTAATGCAAGTCGATGTGCTAATGCGACCAGAAATTTTTTGCATAAAACAGCTAACAAAAATATGTACATACATACCATACATATCGTCATGTGAGAACTTATGTAAGTGTCCAATACGCCATTATAAACTATTGGATATTGGACACTTAAGTTCTCACATGACGATACCCATATCGATACCTTAATATAGAAAGGCCCTAACTCATTACAATTTTGTAATCGCGATTTTTGCATTTTTCGATAGATGTTCTCCTATCGAATTATACAAAAAAACTCGAAGCGACATGTTATCGAAAATATAATTTTCTTAAATTTTGCCTTCATCAATAGTGTCAGGGCGTATTTATATCAGGTATCACCCCTTTTGCACACGCAAAGTTTACTTTGCAAAGTCTTAATTCAGCTGGGAGAAAGACAGAAAGAGACTGTACTACTACCTCTGTCAGCTTTCCGTGTGAAAAAGGGGTGTATGTAAATTCAGCAGCTTATGATTATCTGTTAATTTCTCTGGTGTCAAATCAAAGCAAAACGTTCGGAAATGTTCTGACAGCAGGAAATTTTACACTAACAAATAGACAAGGCAAATATGTAGTAGCAATTCGGCTTGGATAGTGAACACGAATTTAGTGTCAGTCAACCACAAGAATATTTGTTTTTAGCTAAAAAAAACTGTCAACTCTTACGTTGTTTAAAATAAACCCGAATAGTAAATTAGATGATTATACACGTCTTTGTATTCTGTAAACATGCAGTTACAAGAAACATGCTCTTATCTTACATGCACATCATTTAAAATTACCGTATGTGAACCAGTCTGCAGAGTTACATTTACTTGATGTAAATATGTACTGGGCACCGCCGCTTTATTTTTATCCAGCCGCCGACACTTATTTAATATCGACATCGTAGTCTGCGAATGTCAAATTAAAGTGCGTTTTATGATGTGTTTGTTATGAAATAAAAGTTGATTACAAAAAGAATATTGAAAAAAAAAAGAAACATGAATACCTTGGGCTTCTTCAAGGAAATTAGCAAATTGAGGTATATTGGTATACGATGTCTGTGCGCTTCTTTTTCATAATGCAAATTGTATTTTCAAATGCAGGCAGTGGACAGTTTTAACTGGTCATCGCTGTATGGCACAAAAAGTTGAAACGAAATTGAGCAGCTCCTCCCAGAAACCCAAAAACAGTGACGAAATTGACAACAAACCTATAGAATTTTTCGGAAGCAGAGCAGCCACTTGGCGAGCGAAGGACACACGTAGTGGTGGTTCTGACGAGCATTTGTGGTATCAACCTTATGTTATATCCGGCAGTTTGGCAGTATTTCTTCTGTACTTTTGTGTTTTTCGCGAGGAAAGTGATATCGATTTGAGATTGGAGGGCAGTTTATTCGATCATGTCCAGGGCTTGGAGGAAGTGCAACTAACTATGAACTACAAGTACAATAAAGAGAATGGTTTGGATAATAAGGAAGTTATCACAAGGCTTAAAGAATTGGGCATTGATGTTAATTTATTAGATGCTAAGATTGCACAAGGTAACTAAAAATCGTGCTATTTAGTTTAAGAAATAAAATTATTAAAGTTGTTTGAAATAAGATAAATACTTTTCATATAGTACATATGTATGGAGCTTGTTTAAAAACTTTTTAGTTGTTGAAAAACTAATACAGTACAGTTTACTTAAGATATACCTATTACGTTTTATATTTTAATAAAAATATACTAAACATGTACAGTCAATATGCCCACAGTTCTACTTTTCACCACATTTGAAAGCACTATCCAATTATATACATGTGCTAGACCAAAGAAGGAGCCTCTAGAGAAATTTCATTGAATTATTTTCCAAACTTTATTTATGAATAATTTAATATATAATTTATAAATGGTGTCAAAATATCCATGTATCAATTTAAAAAGAGATCACAAAGAATTATGTAGTAAATGACTTAAAGAAGATACTCTATTTATAAAAAGTAAAAAAGCATTTTCATTATATACATGTATACATACATATATATGTATGTATATACATATGTATATAAAGCATTTGTAATTTATTAAAAGAAATAAATTCTGCTTAACCAAAAAAGTATCTAATATGTACCACTTAGAAATAAAATAAAGATGATGGACTGTATTAAATGCATTTCGTTTCAAAACGAACGAGCCTAGTAGCTATTTAGTTTGAGGTAATGATGTATGTATTAATATAAAATTAATCATAAACGACATACATACTTCCTCCATCTAAGAGCAACTTGTATGAAATGTAATACATACATATGTATGTATGTATATGTACCTATGTATATGTATGGGGTGTTCAAATGTTTATTTCTATAGCTATTAAATCAATAAAACTCTTCTTTTCACAAATCTTACCATTTGTGTTGATCTTAAAATCCAGTTGTGCAAATTTTCTGTGGGCAAATCACGTCGTTCGATATGACTGGTAATTTTAAAATATCTCCATATAAACTCTATTTAAATATTTTTAAATTACGAGTCGTATCGAATGCCGTGATTTGCCTGCCCCCTGTTCATACTGCCGGCAAATTTCTGTTGAAAGTTTAGAGTTGCCAGACAATGTGCTCAGTTACTTAGCGTACAAACGAACGACATGGCAAAAAAAAAATTTGGTTGCGATATTAGCTAACTTAAAACAAAAAACCAGTGTTGTAAATGTACTAGCAAAAAGTAGAGGGCAATCTCTACAATCTTTTGAAATTTTCTATCAAATTTCCTATCAAACAAAACAGGAGGTCTATTCTGCAATTCGAATCGAAAGCAAATGCATTCGAATTCTAATACATATACATACAAGTATAAACTCTACTTGTCAGTTAACTGTAGTTTAAACTTAAAATATTGTTTTAAAGATAAAGATTATCTAGTTAATAATCTAGGTTTAACCGAGCAACATTGCTCAGTTAAACTCAAGTTAGAACTGTCAAATGATAAATATGTATACATACATATGTACATATCGCACACTAAATCACAGGGTATACCAGAGGTGACACGAGACGGGAGATAATTTGCTTTTTCGGATCTTTCGCTCACTCTGTCACTGCGTCTTCTTTAACCTTCTTTCGTGGTGGAATTTTGTAGCTTAATTTCAATTTATACTTTGTAACCTCATTCGCTTGACGATTTTTGTAAATAAATGGTAAAAATTAATATTTTTTAATGAAAATGCTTCAAATGAAATATGCAATCATCTTAAAACAATTTTTAATTGCCTTTTTAATAGTTATAAGCTATTTCGCACTTTGTTTCTTAATTCAACACAACAAATTCTTTAATCTAATTTTGTAAAATTGTTTACTTGTTGTAAGGTTTTTCGTTTAACACTTTGTGGTCTTATTCGCTGAGTGATTTTTGTAAATAAAAGGTAAAAATTAAAATTTTTCAATGAAAATGCTTAAAGTTAAATCAGGAATCATTTGCAAACAAATGTTAATTACTTTTTAATACAAATAATCCTTTTCACATTCGGTTTTTTTAATTAAATGCAACAAATTCTTCAATTTAATTTTGTAAATGTGTATGTACGTATGTATGTATGTACACGTGTTTATTTCACAAAGTACACATTTTCTCTTGTTTGTTTTGATTTTTTTGGTAACATTTTAATAATAAATATACTGCAGTTGTCCCTTTCTCGCAGAATCTGCGCGACAAATGATTTTAGCTTTTTTCATAAGTCACTTTCTTCAACTCTGGTCTACTTTGTGACTAAATCATAAAGATTCACAACTCAAAAAATTTCAGATGCTGAGTAGTGGCAAATAACTGTTGATACTGTTCAAATGACGCAAGTATGTAACATAAAATCAAGGATAACGGTATATTATATTCTTCAAGAAGACTGTATTGCAAAAGAAATTGTTGAGGTCGTTATAGATTTCTTTAATTAACTGGTTTATAAAAAAGCAAAAGGATTTTTATAATTTTGAGTTGTGACTCTTTAAGATTTATTTATGTGCGATATGTATTCATAATACCAAGGAATATAAATCATAATCATAATCATAATTTATATACTTTGATAATACATACATACATATGTACATAAATTCGAATGGATTTTCTTTCGTTTCGAAATGCAGAACAGACTACCAGGTAATATTAATGTGTATTAGCGAATTAAAATAGGCGCATAATATTAGTGTATTGCCTACAACCTTTTTATAACTTATCAGGCCTGTTCTGAAAATCACATTTTTCAAATCCTTAGTGCTTTTAAAAGTAATAATGGTCACGCATATATTTGTTCGCTCTTTTTTTATTTTTTCTATTCGATAGAAAGAATATCAAATATCATTTCTGAAATAAATCTATCGTATATGATTTTAAAAACGTCTAGAGGACCATTATTACCATGATATAAATATAGAAGGTAGCTCCATTCTCTCTTTGTTTTTAAAAAATAACAGCCTTATTTATAAAACTTATTAAGGCTTTATAAAGGGTTTTTAAAATAAATTTTCATACAAAATTTTTCTTAAAAAGCCTTAATTATTTTTATAAATAATGCTGTAAGTATTTTTGAAGTTTGTTTTTTGAGAGAAATAAAAAAAAGTTTCCCATATCGTAAAAAATATAAGTCTTCCCCTATAAATTTTTTTACAAAAATTTATAATTATCTTAACAAAAGTTGCAAATAAATAAAGTGATATACATGACTACACATCTGTGAAGTTTAAAAAATGGTTATGTAATAACTTAGCGCATCTTTTTAAAATTTCTGCCTACAATAAGTATTTTAACTATATTTTCATCCAAATTGATTAATGATATTGAGTAGTTGAAAATGAATTTTCATTAAGTTTAAGAAATATTGATTGATATTACATCTTGTTTAATCTATGTATATAATTCGCTTCTTGTTGATTGTAACATGTTTTTCTAAAAAATTACTTAAATACCCGATCAGATAATTTTGGCAAGTCTATTTCACAGATTTTGCAGGCTCTTAGACACTGTTGGCGAACATCGATAATGTAGACAACTCAATGAATGCTACATTCTTATTTTTACAATGATATTTTCTACGTCCACAGTTTGTAATATGCAGCTCATTTTCGCTTTCTTTAGCACAACAATACATTTACAATGCATTTCATTGCTTTTCAAGATCATAAAACATTTATCATGAAAATTTTTTTTAAATTGTTTGAATTTATAAAAAAAACTTCTGAAATAATTTTTCAATAAAATTTTCAAACAAACAGGAAACAGAGGGGAAATATTAAATTAATACGGAAGCACGATTTTACTGGAAACTTCAGAATACCTATCCTTGCCAGAAGGTGAATGTCAAGATAAAATGAGAGAATGGAAGTACCTTCTATATTTATATCATGATTATTAATTTTAAATTCACTAGTGATTTTGAAAATGTGATTTTCAGAACAGGTCGGTATGTATCTAAAATCTCATTAGCAATTTTTAGGGTTCCGTACACCAAAGGTGAAAAAGGAACCCTATTGTTTTCGCTACGCTGTCCGTCTGTCCGTCTGTCCGTCCGTCCGTCTGTCCGTCACAGGGTATTTTCTCGAGAACCGTAAGAGCTACGGACCTGAAATTTGGACAGAGTGTGTAGACCCTTGGCCGCTACAACAACAAATACATGAGAGTTGGAAATTAAAGGGTGTGCCAAAACGAGCAACGAAAAATGTTAAAATCCCATGTAATATACATACAATTGTATGTATATGCACTTGAAATTTTTAAATTTGACTACAACAATTAACACTAAAATTTAAAAAATTTTAATTAGAGGGTGTACCATCAGTTAATGTAATTTTGACTATGTAATTTTGATAACTTGCTGTATCTTGGAAATCGTAAGAGCAAACTTCTTGAAATTTTCAAAAACGGTAAAACAAAAAAATCTCAAAATTATAAAATCGCCAAACCGAAAAAAAATCGCTAAAATCAAAAAAAAAATCGCCAAAAAGAAAAAAAGCACCAAATTAAAAAAAAATTCTAAATCGAAAATAAATCGCGGAAAACCGGAAAAATCGTCAAAATGAAAAATTTGTCAAAATGAAAAAAAATCGCCAAAATGAAAAAATCGCCAAAAATTAAAAAAATCACCAAAATTAAAAAAATTGCCAAAATGAAAAAAAAATCGCCAAAATGAAAAAAATCGCAAAAAAAAATAACCAAAATGAAAAAAATCGCCAAAACGAGAAAAAAGCGATAAACAATAAAAAAAATTATTTCAGCTGAAAAAACGTAACAAACACTGTATTAAAAAAATGCTCAAAGCCCAACGTACGGAACCCTTCGTGCGCGAGTCAAAGTCGCACTTTACTGAATTTATTTTATTTTGGAATACTTTTGCATCTAATGCAGCAAGAAATTAGAAATTTTGTATAAGTAACGATTTTTATAATGTGCATTGTCTTACAAAAAAGTTCGAATTGGAAATATGAGTGTGGTACCTTCCATATTTACTTTGAGATATCTAGAAAACTAATACAGGAAGAACGTTGAAATTTTGTGCGGATAACCCTGTTTATAATGTGCATTGTCTCTGAAAATAATTTCAGAATTTAACAAGTAGTTGTGCTGCCTCACATAGTGAAAATTTTTCTTTGTCTTCAAAAATAATACCAGCGTAGCGAGACGACTTCCACAGAAAAAAAGTGCCAGTCCCCTAATATTATAAATATTTCAATAACTAAATCCCGGTACGGAATTCTTACGGATTTCACGTTTGTGAATTTACATTTATTTCTACATGGAAAAATAATCGTGTAGCCTTTTGTACACACAAATCCATTTATTTTTTAATTTAAAATTTTTTTTTTAAATTCAAGTTCATCGGAACTTCAAAAATTGTTTACGAAAGAGAAATTAAAAAAAATGTAAAAAAAAATTTCAATGCGGGCAATTATGAATAAAATTCCGCCAGAAATTTTTCCCAGCGAACAATTTCAAACAATAGGAAGTAATAAGGAAAACAAAAAAATGTTTTTTCATTATTGTATTTTTGTAATCTTGATATTATTAGCTATACCCAAAAAAAGTCTTAAGATCAAGAAGAAAAAAACTCATTTTAAAAACGAAACCTTTATGAAGTAGAACTAACTGCCAGTTTATAGAAGACAAGTAAAAATTCTCGTATGCCTATTGACGCAGATTTTTTTTTTCAAAAATATATTTTCCTCTATCGTCTATAATTTTGTCTAGTTTTGCTGAGATATATTCATTCAATGGATCACGAGCTGTAGCATAATTTCCAAATACAGTGCTGGACTTAAGTATAGGCACAAACTGCACATTGAAACCAAATGTAATTTTTTATGTATTCCGCAACACAAAATATTTATTTTTTGAACATATAATGGCTATAAAACAATTATATTTAAGAAATAGTAATAAGAATTAAACAGATTTTCTTCACAGATAAGATAATAACGAAAAATATAAATAAATTCAGTAAAGTGCGACTGTGACTCGCGCACGAAGGGTTCCGTACGTTGGGCTTTGAGCATTTTTTTTAATACAGTGTTTGTTACGTTTTTTCAGCTGAAATACTTTTTTTATTGTTTTTCGCTTTTTTCTCGTTTTGGCGATTTTTTAAATTTTGGCGATTTTTTTTTAATTTTGGCGATTTTTTTTTAATTTTGGCGATTTTTTTTTAATTTTGGCGATTTTTTTCATTTTGGTTATTTTTTTTGATATTTTTTTAATTTTGGCGATTTTTTTTTAATTTTGGCAATTTTTTTAATTTTGGCGATTTTTTTAATTTTTGGGGTTTTTTTCATTTTGGCGATTTTTTTCCGGTTTTCCGCGATTTATTTTCGATTTAGAAATTTTTTTTAATTTGGTGCTTTTTTTTCGTTTTGGCGATTTTTTTTTTGATTTTGGCGATTTTTTTTCGGTTTGGCGATTTTATAATTTTGAGATTTTTTTGTTTTACCGTTTTTGAAAATTTCAAGAAGTTTGCTCTTACGGTTTCCAAGATACAGCAAGTTATCAAAATTACATAGTCAAAATTACATTAACTGATGGTACACCCTCTAATTAAAATTTTTTAAATTTTAGTGTTAATTGTTGTAGTCTGTATAAAAATACACTAACTTTACAAATTTCAAGTGCATATACATACAATTGTATGTATATTACATGGGATTTTAACATTTTTCGTTGCTCGTTTTGGCACACCCTTTAATTTCCCACTCTCATGTATTTGTTGTTGTAGCGGCCAAGGGTCCCATGTAATATACATACATACATACAATTGTATGTATATTACAAAGGATTTTAAAATTTTTCGTTGCTCGTTTTGGCACACCCTTTAATTTCCAACTCTCGTGTATTTGTTGTTGTAGCGGCCAAGGATCCCATGTAATATACATACGATTGTATGTATAGTACATGGGATTTTAACATTTTTCGTTGCTCGTTTTGGCACACCCTTTAATTTCCAACTCTCATGTATTTGTTGTTGTAGCGGCCAAGGGTCCCATGTAATATACATACATACATACAATTGTATGCATATTAGATGGGATTTTAAAATTTTTCGTTGCTCGTTTTGGCACACCCTTTAATTTCCAACTCTCATGTATTTGTTGTTGCAGCGGCCAAGGGTCCCATGTAATATACATACATACATACAATTGTATGTATATTACATGGGATTTTAAAATTTTTCGTTGCTCGTTTTGGCACACCCTTTAATTTCCAACTCTCATGTATTTGTTGTTGTAGCGGCCAAGGGTCGCATGTAATATACATACATACATACAATTGTATGTATATTACATGGGATTTTAACATTTTTCGTTGCTCGTTTTGGCACACCCTTTAATTTCCAACTCTCATGTATTTGTTGTTGTAGCGGCCAAGGGTCCCATGTAATATACATACATACATACAATTGTATGTATATTACATGGGATTTTAAAATTTTTCGTTGCTCGTTTTGGCACACCCTTTAATTTCCAACTCTCATGTATTTGTTGTTGTAGCGGCCAAGGGTCCCATGTAATATACATACATACATACAATTGCATGTATATTACATGGGATTTTAACATTTTTCATTGCTCGTTTTGGCACACCCTTTAATTTCCAACTCTCATGTATTTGTTGTTGTAGCGGCCAAGGGTCTACACACTGTGTCCAAATTTCAGGTCCGTAGCTCTTACGGTTCTCGAGAAAATACCCTGTGACGGACAGACGGACGGACGGACAGACGGACAGACGGACAGACGGACAGACGGACAGCGTAGCGAAAACAATAGGGTTCCATTTTCACCTTTGGTGTACGGAACCCTAAAAAGCTCAGATTTCAGCGGTTATCTGATCCTCTTTCGCTCAAGTGAAATTTTGCACTTCTGGCAACACTTTACTTTTGGTACAGTCTGGAATGTACCGTTACAGTTTTTAATTTGTTTAGGAAGCAAAAAGTTAAAAGAACAAGCTCAACAAAATTGTTTTCTTCAACATTTTTCTAATACTGGGTCCAAAATTACATGAAACTACAGAACCTAAGAGAAAAATCAAGGCAAATCTTTTGCCAAGTTTGGCGAGTTAATGGATCGTAGTTGTTTTACCATTCCATTCGTTTCAAAAGCAAATCTAATTTTGAAAGTGCTAAGCTTAGTGGTCGTCCGCGCATATTAACCGAAAGAGAACGTGCGCAAACAATACGAGATTTTTAAGTTGATCCAAAAATATCGTCTACACAGCTTACAGCAAATATAAAGTGATGTTTTGGAAAAGATGTGCACCCTAAAACTGTTCGGAGATTGTTGCATGAAGCTGGTTACAACTAACATGCGGCTAGACGAAAACCATTGATATCTGATATCAATTGGAAGAAACGAATGTTTGGAAGTTTGACAACGAGCGAAGTAGATTCTGGGATCAGGTGATGTTGTCAGGTGAGAGCAAGCTTAATATTTTTCAACCTTATGGGCATTCCAGAGCATGGCGAATGCCAAACACTGCATATGAAGAGAACAATCTTACACCAACTGTAAATTATGGTGGTGCGGGAGTTATGGTCTGGGGCTGTATGTCTGCTTCGGGTGTTGGCCAACTCGCATTTATTGATGTAATAATGAATAAAACTGTTTACCTTGTCATTTTGAAGAAAAATGCTAAGAAAGGTGCAGAGAAATTTAATGTACTTCCAGCACTACCATTATCCCAATAATTCAGCTCACGACGTGAAGATGTGGCTTGCGTATAACACCGCACACATCCTCCTCAGTTCCCAGACCTAAATACTATCGAGCATTTGTGGAAGGAATAGGACTGAAAAGTACGAAAACTCACCATTTCAAACAAATGTTACCTTACAGCAGCGTTGTCCGAAGAATGGTTTAAAGTTGGCAAAAATATAACAAAAAAAAAGTGCACTCCACGCCAAATATACTTAAGACAAAGGATTAAGCAAAATGGATTGCCTACTAAGCCAAGTTTCTAACTGGTTTTTCCTTTGATAACAATGATTGTGCCTATACTTTTGTCCCCCAGAATACTGAGCTTTTTTTAAATATTTTTCGTCATTGTTTTACCTGTGTAAGAAAATGTGTTTAATTTTCATTATTATTTCTTAAATAGAAATTGTTTTAAAGCCATTATATGTTCATGAAATAAATATTTTGGGCCTAATTCATAAAAACTATTTTGATTTTATAATATATATTTTATATTTCCATAGAAAATTTGTTTCATAAACCTCTTATTAAACAGAAATATTTTTTAGGAATAAGGCAGTTTGTGTTTTGGAATACATACAAATTTACATTTCCTTTCAATGTGCCTATACTTAAGTCCAGTACTGTGCATGACAAAGCTTTTATTATTAAATGATACATATTTGCTCCAAATGTAATGGGCTGTAGATTATATACAGATCTTACCTTATAAAATAATGCAAACGTATTATAATGATCGCTTTCCAATTTTTAGCGAGAGCCGTTGAAAAAGAGCCTTTCTAAAAAACTTAGTTTCATGTCATTAAAGGACCACGATAGGCTATAGTTAGGGCAAATTATATAAAGGAAAAATGTTTTACTATTTATTCTGAACAAAACTGGTTATATAAAATGGGCTTGAAGGCCAACTTTGAGGGGCGGACGCGCACCCTAAAACACAACTTATCGCTATGAAATTTTTTTGTAACTTTTTTTTTTTACATCAAACTTAACCGGTTTTGGGAGAGAGAATATAAGAAATAAAAAAAAAAAATGACCATGCTAATGTATGTACACACATATTTTCACTTGTATTCTTTTATATTTTTCAAAATCATACAACACAACTAAATAAAAACAACAATAACAACAACCATTAATGATGGGTGTTCTTGTTATTAATTGAAAATATTCAACTCGTGCATCTAATTGTAAAAGTTATTATTTGTTATGAATTTCCTCTTTATGTTGTTATTTGTTTCCAAACCATCAGCATACAATCATCATTTTATTAAAGTGGGTCAATAGAATGAAAATACGAGTACATAAAAGGAAAACTATTTATTTAAGGTCATTGAATATTTAGGATTCTATGTGAAAGCTATTGAAAAAAAAAAAGAAAAAAAAAATTATGCTCTTCTACAAAAAAGGAAATCAGGGTAAATAAACATAACTTTTTTGCTTTTGGTTAAACAGATTTGATTAGATTTATAAAATTGTATTTATTGCATTATTAGCTTTAAAAAAAGTATATTATGCCTGCAGGAAATGGAACTGACACAAGACTAGTCACGTGGTCGGTCTTTAAGTGATAGGGACCAGTCCGAGTTCTAACACTTCCTATGAAGCGGACTAGTCACTTTTACATGGGGATGGCCTAGGATGGGGTTAGTTGATACTTTGTATACGCCTTTTGACTTGTCACTGAACTATCCCACAGTGACCTATTCGGTGTAGAATAATATAATTATTTTAAAATGTCATTCCGACACTTAACTGTAACAATGAAAACTTATAATTTTTGTTTTTACTGTTGCAAATTCAATTATGATTTATTTTTGACCAGATATTTTTTTCGGACTCGAACTGACAACATCGTGCATTACAGGCTTGCACACTACCCACTCGACCACAGAGGCACTCATATTACAAAATTATAAACAACTGTTAAAGCTTAGGTTAATATCTAAGTATAGTTACGGGACTTGTTCCAGAGTGACTTGACGGTCCATTTATATCGATTCCCCAGCCAAGTCTTTCTTATATGTATATACTAAATAAAAAAAAATATATTCGTAATACATAATACATGCCCTAGCGGAATCTTTCTTATATAGACATACTAAGGAAAAAAAAATATTAATATAATATATAATATTCGTAATAGTGCCCTATTGAACTATGGATGAACTAATGGAGAATAAAAGTAAACTAACAAAAATGTGTTCAGGTAACATTTACCCTATGAAGAAAGAGATACTTGTTGCCAACTTGCTCCTCAACATACACCTTGATCTACGGCTTCTTGGAAACACCACATTGACTCTAGCGAACAGAAATGAAGCTTAAATTAAGTCAGATATATTGGGTGATTAACTAGTAGAAATTCAATCCTCAGTCTAGATTGTAAACTTTTAATATACTTTTGAAACACATATGGTGCTACGGAATTAAGTTTCGGGTAACCTGACCACATCCACATCCCGCTATTGAAATTTTCAATCTCTTATTAGTTTTTTTATTAAAATGTAACTGATACAAATTCAATCCAAATATTTTTTAAGTGCAGTTATTGCTTAACTATCCAAATCCCTGTGTGCTTCGTAGTTTAGCTAATTTGTAGAATACAATTCTCATTATTAACATGTCATGAAGAGTTTTAAAATTATGCCTGCTTTATTTTCTGTCGGAATCGGCGCAATTTCAAGTTTGTGCTTGTATAGATTTATAACAGACCTTTCTTAGTGTCAACAGAGCTCTGTTAAGCTATAATGCATTTCTAAAGGACTTTTCCAGTAAATGAGGCAACCCTCCATTATTATTATTATTCTGAAAAGCATGAATTTGAACTAGATACTCGAATTGCCAAGTTTTCAACTTGGCATTTTCTGAAGGATACGCACTTTTGGAAGTCAATGCTGTCGGATAATATTGGTCATAGATTAATGTCCAAGTGGTCCTCCAAAGACGTGCATACTCAGAATTTCTTGAAGTTCGAGTTTTCAGGAGTTCTTCAAAAAACTTTAAATTTGCCCTACCTGTCTGTATTAACATTTTCTAATGTTAGAAACAGTGAAAACTGTGTATCTTAAGTACATACGAAACTGTGTATGTGCATATTACACATCCCGCTTTCTAAAAGATATCTATTTTTAAATCCCAGTTTTTGATGGATCATGTCCCGCTCATGTCAGCTTCCAATTTAGAGAAAATCCAAAGAAAAAACAACATATATTTATATTATTTGATAGATCCTGGACTCAGCTACAATACTAGAACGAGTCCCAATAACTAGAACGAGTCTGTTGAAGCTTTTTAGCTTTTAAGATGTTTAGGAATTCTCAATTACTTTATGGTCGATTTTATATAATTCCAAATTTTTTGCAAGAATTTGTTTGGACATTTTCTGATAAATTTGCATTATAGAAAATATTAAACAACATAGTTACCTTAATATAAAAACCATCTAACTCATTATTTTTTTTTAAATCTAGATTTTGGCATTTTTCAATATATTAGATACATCACGAAAATGGTGAATATGTAACCATTTACACGATATATCTTCTTTTCACCATACACTACGCCCTACTTTTTTTAACACTCCCATTTTCTCAAGTCCTACGACGAGTACGCTTGGTTCAATTGTCACCAAATTTTCTGCAGGGATATTATGTATGATGCAATAAAAAAGCCATATAAAATTTAAATTGTTATGCACGTACTGGGGATGCCAAACGCGAAATCCCGAATTCCGAATCTACAGGTCGATGATTACCAACTTATTTTGATCAGAATTGCATGAACACAGCTCATGCCACATTATATATTCTGCAGGAGCAATTTCCGGGCCTTCTCATCTCACGTGGAGGTGATGTATGGTGATTTGACTCTGTTAGACTTCTTCTTGTGGTGTTCCTAGTGTGGTAATCTGAAATTTATGTGAATAAGCCACATGATACAGCGTCCTTAAAGCTAATAAAAAGTTTAGAGGACATCTTAGATGCACTTTGTTTTATTTAAGGCATATTTTCCATCGACCTTCTTTTAAAAATCAATCAGACGTGTCATACCATAATGCCATTGCCATAATCATAAATATATTTGTTTTTCCTATTAGTGCTACCATACCCAGAAACACCTGTTTATGGTTTGATTTCTTTATTCATTTCAAAAGTGCGACAACAAATACATATATAACAAACAGCTGTTTGTGGTTGCGGCTATACAACGAAATTCAATTGGTTTCTATGTATGGCCGGATTTACATCTGTGTGCCATGTGCCAAAGAAATCGTAACCACTAATTACTAATGAAAAATTGTTTGATTCAGACATATATTTATTGATTTAAACAGTTTTCAATCATATTGGATTCTATAAAATTGTCTGTTAGTTATGTATGAAACTGTTTAAGTTAATAAATACGTGTCGGAATTAATCAGTTTTTCATTAGTAATTAGTGGTTACGCTTTCTTTGGCACATAGCACATATGAAATGTCAGATGTAAACTCAGCCTATGGTTATTGTAATGGCTATGACCTTATGGCGAGTCACTTAAGCTTAAATTAGACAGACATAACCATAACCATACAAAACAGCTGTTCCAAGGTGACTCGTCATAACGCCATAACCATATAAACCAATTTAATTTTGGTTTTAGTTATGGCTATGGCAATATGTTATGGCACGTCTGATTTCAGCTTTATAAGGTTCAATAAGACGTGCCATAACGTAATGCTATAGCCATAACCAAAAGCAAAATTCAATTGGTTTCTATGGTTATGGTTACGGCGTTATGGCAAGTTACCTATAATAAAATGCAGTGTTACTTATAATTTTGGTTCGAACAGCTGTTTTTTTCATGTGCTTTGTCGACAGCACTTCCAATTCCCTGGTATTCCCTCATTTGGGAGAAATTTAAATAGGTGGCAGCGCCACATGTTTAAAATACAATGAGTAAAGGCTCAGTTAACCGACTGTAATGTAAAGTAACTGCAACAGTAGGAAACAGCTGATCGATATTGTTATGTGAAAAGTAATGCGAAGGGTTAAAGGCTCAGTTACCCGACGGTAATGTAAAGTAAAAGTAACGTAGGAAACAGCTGATCGATATTTTTATATGAAAAGTAGGTTACGTTACATTACATCAGCTGTTTCCTACGTTTCAGTTACTTTACATTACAGTCGGGTAACTGAGCCTTAACTGTGCCTTAATGGAATGTAACTGCAACGGTAGGAAACAGCTGATCGATATTGTTATGTGAAAAGTAATGAGAATGTTTATAGAGATGTAACCGGAATGTAATAATCTGTACATTACTTTTCAAATAACAATATCGATCAGCTGTTTCCTAACGTTGCAGTTACATTCCATTACAGTCGGCTAACTGAGCCTTAAATTGATGCACTATAGTACAGTATGGTAATCCTTTCGTAACAGGGACGGGTATATATTAGGGTTTCTAATTTCGCGGCCTTTTCCAATTCCCGGGAATTGAGAAGTAAAATGTTTTATTCGCGGGAATTCCCGGGAATTTCAAAAACATATGAATTGAATTAAATGACCTCAATAAAAAATATAATTTTATGAAAAAATTAAAAACATAACAACTTTATTTGTTCATTTCATGAACAACAATATTTAAAAAACAAAACAAATAAATTCATATGCTTTGAGATAGATACTCGTACTAATCGTATTTCCTATAAAGACGTTTTAGGTTGAAAATATTTCGTAACGCTTCAAGTTGTTGGAGTCTCCTCGGAAAACTCTATTACATCTGCTTTCATGCTTATATTATGCATCGTTACAGAGTTGTATGTATTTCTAAGTAATAAAGCAACGAACAGCAATGTAAATAAAGCAAATTCCAAAAACGTATATATTAAATTCACGAAAATTCCCGTTGAAAATTTCCCGGGACTTGTTAAAAAATAAATTCCCGGGAATTCCTGGAATTTTTTTCCCGCGTAGAAACTCTAATCAATAGTAAAAAATTTAGCAGTCTCTTAACTATAATTATTCGTTTGCTCTTTTGATTTTGTTTATTGCGGGCGGTAACAATTGCAATTGTCTTACTTCGTGTATACCGGTTGCCTCGTATGTACGCAGCTTAAAACTCCATATGCAATGAAAAATTTACCTATGAACTTATTCAGTTTGCAACCAAGCAGAAAATTAAATAAAATTGTATGTATATTTACTATTTTATTTTTGATAAAACAAAAAGCGTGTTATTTTTATTCAGTGTTTGTTTTATGTTTTTTTTTTACTTTCGTTTTAATATTAATTAAATATTGTGGCATTTGTAAATAGTTTTATTTATTTTGTTAATCTGTTTAAATTTTGAATTATTTATTTATCGATATACATATACATACATTTAAATATATTTGCATTTAATAATAATTGCTAGCATTAGAATTTATTATGTTAATTTAAGTATTTCTATTATTTAAATTGTATTTTGTTTGTTTGTGTTATTGATATGACTTTGTTTTTGTTTTTGTTATTGTTAAGATGATTTTAGTTGTATGCGATTTTTTAAGCTTGTTGCATTCTTTTTTTTTATAATTATTAAAGAAATTTACGTATATTTGTATAGAAAAAATAAGTTTTAAAAACAAATGGGTTTTATATATCCATTCATTAAAAAGTAGTCGTACATTTAAAATATTTTATTTGTAAAATATGTATGCTGAGCACTTTTGAATGATGATATCTGTTTGCTTTCATATTTTTGTGGCTTCAATAATTTATGGTTAATAAATTAAAAAAAAAATAAATCTCGGCTTTTGATGCAATAGAAAATGACAAAATGCCAATTGATTCAATTACATACGTGACATGAAAATAAAATTTCTTACATTTGTTAAAAATCAAACTCGTATATTTCTTTTATATAAAGTCTGCATTAATATTAAAGGGAACTTATTTAAGCGGAAACTTTTTCGTTTCCATTTCACATTGAAAACTTTTATTGCATGCTCTTTGAATTAATTAACGGGAGGTCAATTAAAGGGAAACTATGTATTATTTATTTTAAATTATTTAAATAAATGCGCTCAAGTCTTATGTAAAGTAAAAATTTAACTTTCTGCAAAAGATACTTCTTGTAATAAACTTTTTGTGAAAGATACTTTTTGTAAAAGGTACTTTTTGCAAACGATATTTTTTGAAAAAAGTACTTTTTGTAAAAGATACTTTTTCCAAAAGTATTTTTTGTAAAATATAATTTTTTCAAAAGTACTCTTTGTAAAAGGTACTTTTTCTAAAAGTACTTTTTCCAAAATTACTTTTTGTAAAAGTTACTTTTTGCAAAAGTACTTTTCGTAAAAGGTACTTTTTCCAAAAGTACTTTTTCCAAAACTACTTTTTGTAAAAGGTACTTTTTCCAAAAGTACTTGCTTGTCAAAGATCCTTTTTATAAAATGTACTTTTCGTAAGAAGTAATTTTCGCAAAAGGCACTTCTTGTAAAATGTAATTTTTGCGAGAAGAAATTTTGGTAAATTTTATTTTCGTAAAATTCACTTTTTTCGAAGGAAACTAACTTTTTATGAACGGTAATTTTTTGCGAATGGTACTTTTCGTAAAAAGTACTTATTGGAAATGGAATTGCTTGCGAATGGAAGATTTTGTAAAAGCTACTTTGCGTAAAAGGTACTTTTGCATAAGTACGATTACATCTTGCAAGATTTTTTTTTTTAAATTACCTTTCGTAAAAGATAACTTTCGTAAAATGTAATTTTAATAAAATGTGCTTTTTGTAAAAGGCAATTTTCGTAAAAGGTAGTTTTGGCGAGAGAAACTTTTTGAAAAAGGTCCTTTTGCAAAAAGTACTTTTAGTTAAATTTATTAAGATGTATGTTTCTTAAAACATACTTTTTGCAAAATGGAATTTTTGTAAAAGATACTTTTCTTAAAAGATACTTTTTTTAAAAGATACTATTTTTAAAAAGTATTTTTTGTAAAATGTACTTTTTGTAAAAAGGTACTTTCTGTAAAAGGTACTTTTTCCGAAAGAAGATTTTTGCGAAACGAACCTTTTGTAAACGGTACTTTTTGCGCAAGGTGCCTTTTGTAAAAAGTACTTTTTGTAAAATTTACTTTTTGTAAAAGATACTTTTTTGTAAAAGGTACTTTTTCAGAAAGGAACTTTTTGTAAAAGGTACTTTTTGCGCAGGGAACTTTTATTAAAAGGTACTTTTTGCGCAGGGAACTTTTTGTAAAAGGTACTTTTTTAAAAAATTCTTTAAACTTTTCGGAAAGGTACTTTTGTAAAAAGTCCATTTTGTGAAAGCTACTTTTAGTAAATATGTTTCTTTAAAAGATTCTTTTTTGCAAAATGTACTTTTTGTAAAAGTGAGTTTTTGTGAAAGGCACTTTTTTAAAAAATTCTTTAAGCTTTTCGTAAAGGTAATTTTGTAAAAAGTACTTTTCGTGAAAGGTACTTTTAGTAAATATATTTCTTTAAAAGATTCTTCTTGCAAAATGTACTTTTTGTAAAAGTGAGTTTTTGTAAAAGGTACTTTTTGTGTAAGGTACTTACTTTGGTAGGTACTTTTTTTGAAGACCATAATTATAGACTCAAATATATTCTGCAAACATATTAATTTTTTTTTATTAAATAATCGGCCCTGAAATCGCACAATTTTAGAAAATTAACTCCGATAATAGAAATGTATTTTCAGACTTTTTTTTTAATTTTTCTATTATATAGATTATCAAATACCATATCTGAAAGAAAATTATCGTGTTTGATTTTTAACGCGTCTGTATAGGAGCATTATTAATTTTGTAAAAACGAGAAATGTACTCGGATTCGGTTTACAGAACGCGGCCGAATGCACAAAACATTGAATGCAAAATTCTTAGAGAGCACCAGGCTCAATAGCGCTAGGGTAGTGGGATAAGAATAAAAATTTAATTCAGCTTTCCTTTGAGCACAGAAAATGCTCTTCATTATAATGCTCTTTATTATAATAAAGACTTCTCTTTGGTCCAGCTGATTGTTGCCCATAATTTTGCATATTTTGATTATAAATGGTTTGCTGAAGTTTTGAAACCTTTTAACCCTTTGAAATATTTCAAGCAATTTTCAATATTACAAAATCTTGGAAGGGACACCATGTCAAATTGAAGCTTGTTAGTGACTGTAGGAGATCCCTCATGTTGCTTATGGACAAATACACTGTCAAACTATGTTGGGTTCCTGACCACAGCAGTGTTGAGGGAAATCAAATTGCCTATGAGCTGGCAAGAATAGGGTCGGCGTTAGATAAGGGAATGTGTGACAGATCGGTGAAACTACCGATAGGTCATTACTACAGGAAAGTCAGTAATTGTGTAGAGAGCAGGCAAGGTGGGGTATTGTAGAGTCTCGAGGGCTATGTGGCCATAACGTGAAGCAGGAAGATCCAAACTGCTACTGGACATGTATAGGAATTATACCTATAGTTTTATGTATGTACAACATTGCTTTACTTTGATATTAAAATGAATGTAAACATTTTTAACACTAATAATAAATAGAAATATGTATATGGCACATGTGTATGTATGTAGGTTTATCCCATCTAGCATTTGGAAGATTGTTTTTGGAAAAATCACCTTGCTGAGTCTTTTTAGATCACTATTCGTGAGCAAAAACTGATTAATCACTTACACGATCATAAAAGGACTCGAAAATGATTCCCGCTAATGGCTAAAACTAGTTCGATTTAAAATACAATAACAAATTGTATAGCAATCGAAAATTAACCATCCAGACGTATAAAATGTGACTATTATTTCCGTTAGTTATTATCATGTTTTATTCACCTGGAAGATTAAAAAATGGTTAATCGAAAACAATTCACGCAGGTGTTTTAAAAGTGATTATAATTATGTATTTTATGATCATATTTTACGCAGATAGATGATTAAACACTACTTGATATGCTATTTTTAAGTATATGTCAAAAACTTAATTTTTTTCATTTATAAAAGTTAAATCGAATATGAAATGATGAAACAGAATAAGTCTGCAACTTCGGGAAAATCGCTGCCAAATTAACAAAGCCCATAATAAAATCAACGGCAGTAACTTCAACTGCTCTCTGATTTTTGTTTTATTTTCTTTCAGCTTATTTTTCTTTACAAAATGTATGAAATTGATTGAAAGTGTGGTAACATAAGAAAAAACGCTGTCAAAATAAAATAGATTCTATCTCTGGACTGCTTTCTGTGACTTCCTTTTTGTGTCAGTTTGTATGGAAAATGTGTTTGTGCCGTAATTCTGTTTGACCATTAAACGTAGGACTTAGAAAGCTGACTAAAAAATACTCGAAGAAGAGACAAATTCGATTAGAAATGCCACTGATAAATGACTCATATTACAGTCATAAATGACAATAAAAAGACTCGTAAACAGACTGATAAATTTCTCAAATATGACTCGTAAGCGATTAGAAACATGGCTGAAACACAGTTCGAAAAAGAGTAAAAAATGAAGCGAATACGACTAATAAATTATCAGAAAACGATTCTAAAAAGACTTTAAATACTACAGGGTGTTTTTTTAGAGGTATAGAACTTCGAATTGAAATAAAACACAAGAAAATCGTTTTAATGTCCATCAATTTGGCTTTATTGGAAGGATAATTTTATGCCATTAATGTTTAAATATGATTTCGGGCATGTGGCCGCCGCGGCTGGCTCGAATAAAGCCAATTCTACAGGTCCAATTTTCAACCACTTTTTCGAGCATATGGGGCCGTATGTTGGCAATAACGCCACGAATGTTGGCTTCCAAGTCCCCTAACGTTTCTGGTTTGTTGGCGTAGACGAGCGACTTCACATATCCCCAAAGAAAATAATCCAATGGTGTCAAATCACACGATCTTGGTGGCCAATTGACAGGTCCATTCCGCGAATGTTTCCTTCAATAAATCGATTGTGACGTGCGCTGTGTGGCATGTAGCGCCGTCTTGTTGGAACCACAACTCATCCACATTCAAAATCTTCCATAAAGTTGATGGACAAAGCTCCAATTGCTGTGCACGGTGGCGAATCGATTCATTCGGGTCCTCTTCAACACTTTGCTCTACAGCGGCAATTGTTTCTTCGGTGCGCACTGTTCGACGTCTCTGCGGATGCGTATTATCACATAGAGTAAACGTAGTGCGAAAACGATCCATGGTTAACCGAATTAATTGCTCTGATGGACGATTATGTCGACCATAAAATGGACGGAGCTTGCGGTAAACTTCGCGAACTGAACCATTATTTTCGAAATAAATTTGCACGATTTGCAAGCGTTGTTCTTTTGTCAACCTGTTCATGATGAAATGGCAAACCAAACTAAATATTAATCACTTGACAGCTGACAAAATGGCCGCCAGTTAAAAAAGTGATGCCAACTTAAAGTTCTATACCTCAATAAAAAACACCCATTATTAGAAAAGGGTCGAAAATGACTCTAAACTAATATAGAAAAAGACTCATAAATGATTTATTAAGAGGAGTCGCGGGTAGTCACGTTTTTCTACCGACAAAAGTATCATTTATGATCAGAAAAAGAACGCATATTCTAGCTTTTTAATCGCGCAGAGGAGTCAAAAAAGACTCGAATTTGATTGAAAATTTAAAAAAATGCTGGCTGGGTATGTATTTATTCATGTAGTTATGCTTGTGTGTACACACAAATCTGTGTGTATTATATTTCATGCAAATAGGAAGCCCTAAATTTTCTATAAATTCAAATGATCAAAAGCAGCAATTTCTTTTCACAATTCATCTAACTAAAATTCAAACTAACACATGAAAAATTGACTGCAATTTGGAAAAATGAACACAAACATGCACAGAGGCACTGTTACAAACAATAATTGTAACAAATATACATACATATAAAGGGTGATTTTTTAGCAAGTTTCTTTTTGCCAACACTGTGTTTGGCTAATCAGCTGTTTTCGTGTATCATGTTAATGATTAAACAGAATAAGTCCGCAACTTCAGGACAAATTGCTGTCAAAAAATTAACAAAGCACATAATAAAATCTACGGCAGTAACTTCATATGCTCTCTAATTTTTCTTTCATTTTCTTTTGTGGTTATATTTCTTTGTAATTTTGTTCACAAAATGTATGAAATTTATGGAAAGTATGGTAGCATTGTTGAGAGAATGAGTATGTATATGTGAGAGCACAAGAAAAAAAAAGCATTGTCAAAATAAAATAGATTCTATCTCTCGACTGCTTTCTGGGGCTGCTTTTTTGTGTCAATTTGTATAAAAAATGTGTTTATGCCGCAATTCTGTTTACTGTTAAACATATTCAGCTTGGTCTATAATTTAACCATGAATCGACTTACAAAGGAACAACGCTTGCAGATTATTAAATTTTTATTATTAAAATTCAAGCTCGGTTGAGGAAGTGCATCATGCGCTTCTTCTATTTTATGGCCAGTTTGGGCGACCTTCTGAGGCGGCTATTCGGAATCTTGTGATTAAATTTCGCACCAAAACTACTTTAATGAACATTAAACCACCAACACGCAGACGTAGAGTGCTGATAGAGGAAAATATCGCAGCTGTATCCGCCAGTGTTGTTGATGGCAGTGAATTTTCGCAGCCATTCGCAGCAATTGGGCCTCTGTTACTTTTTCTTTTGCCCAAACTGAAGAGCTGGACTTGGCTGACATGTGATTTCAGCAAGCCGGTGCCACATGCCACACATCACGCGAAATAATGGCCCAATTGAGAGGCGAGTTCGGTAAACAGTTTATTTCACGTTTTGGTCGCTTAAATCGTGCGATTTAACGCCTTTAGACTAGTTTTCTTGTGGGGTTATGTTAAGGCTCATGTCTACAAGGACAAGCCCGCAACGGTTGACGCACTGGAAGACAATATTGAACAATTTATTCGTGAGATACCTGCGATATGATGCAGGAATTATGCCAAAATTGGACACAGCGTACGAACCGTTTCAGGCATATCCACGGTCAAAATTTGCATGAAATCATCTTTAAACATTGAATTATATAGATCGTTCTACCGACTCAAATAAAGATTTCATAAATTTCTCTAAATATTAATTTTAAAATTTCGAAAGTTCTTAAAATATCATTCTATCTATCCTTAACCTGCTGACGACAGCAGACATAAACTGAGTAACATACATTAACTTTGTGTTAGACGGATTTTAAAAACACAAGATGTTGCAAAGTAAACTTTGCGTGTATTAAAGCCATTTTAATAGTTATTCTTCGTGGTTTGTTAATGTTTTGACAGCTTTGTTATGAAATATGTTTTAATAACGTTGTTTCACTTGCCGCCTAGAGTAAGAGTAGGATACAAAATAAATCTAGTCCTAGCTTATTCTATGCAAGTCTTATTGCTAAGCTGATTAGTTTATTAGGAGAGAGAGACGAGGGTAAAAGAAACGTTTCTGCTCCCCTCGTCTCTCTTCCTCCCTCAAACTAATCAGCATAGTAATAAGACTTGCATAGTGTAAACTAGGACTAAAGCTATTGATATACTGCAATGTCATAACACTAACACTAACATGAGTTATAACAATAACATGGGTTACTACACCAACAATAGTACGACTGTCGCAGAGAATTAAATTTTGTGAAAACTTATGCTGAGCACACATCTGGCATTTCTTGTGTTGTCATTTTCAAAATGCGTTAGCAACACCGTTCACATTATGTTTTATGTCACACAACGAAAAATATCGGAAATGACAAACGTAGCCACTAGTACACACTATTGCGATGTCACAAAGGGAGGATCGCAATATTTTCTGCTTTCAGCTCATTGCTCATATTTGCAATTTGTATTTTTTGCCCTTCGACCCACTGTGCAAACATGTAGTGATGAAAGAAACACTTTTAATGAATGGAAGTCTAAAACTTTTTTTGCATTTCTTTTATTTAACTCGTTCGCTGTACACAAAATAAATAATTGTTCTTATTCCTTAAAATAATGTGATTTTTATTTTGTTTAATGATTCGTTTCTCTTTTCCTAAGGTTTTATTACATTTCTTATTTATGGTGGTTTTGAATTTTTTGGTTTTGTTCCTTTTTGTTATATCTTTAAACTTAATTTGCTTAGTTTGTTTTCCCTACAAGGAAGAGCTAAAATTTCTGTGTGAATGAATGTAAAATGCGTGTAAAATATATGTTAGTATATACTATGTATGTATGTATAATATTATGTTGCAAGTGTTAAAGACTTTTTGTTTTCTTTTTTCTTTTTCAAGTATCTATGTATGTTTGTATGTATGTATGTATGTAGTATATATTATTTCTTGTTTTAATTCTTTGCTTTAACAATTAAAGACACAGTTATAAATTGACGTTTTATTTAGAAAATAAAATACAATTTATAGTTACAAGTTAAAGAACTTAAGCTAAAAATTAAGTATTACAAAATAGTATCTAGAAATAGCCAACAAACATTTGAATTATAATAAATAAAAATAAGTTTTTTATTATGTATTCTTGTCTAATATATGCAGTTTTTCCAATCTTAAAAAGTTAATTAAAATTATTTGCATAAAATTTCAAGCACATCACTTCACTTTTCGCTTTTCAGTGTCTTATTTTTAATGATAATTTTTTTTATACATATTTTAAGGTTTTTCCTAAATATAAAGGTTTTAATTTGTTATTTTTAATATTATATTTTATTTATTGTAATATTTATAACTTAATTTTAAAAATTATTATTATTTTTGTTAAATGAGAAAATTAAAGGCCAATGTCTATCTTTATTTGTTATTTTATATTTTTATTTGGTTTTTATCGAGCTGAATTCTTTGTAACTAAAAGAAATTTTAACAAATTTATGCTTTTGAAGTACTACCACGAATAAAATTGCTGCAATGATAACAATAACATTAGGGCCAATAAGTAAGAAATAGAAACAAGTGGCCATGAACTTAAAAAAAAAGAAATAATGACCATATTGCCCTAATTTATTTCTTGAGTATCCATACTCTACTAAGTTTTCAAGGTAAAAGTAATTCTGCCATTTCTAGTTTAATTAAAAGAAGTTATTAAATTTTGTTGATTTTCGTTTCAGTACACTCTATTTTTCGGTGTAAGTCAGTATCTAGTCAAGCTTTATGGTTTTTTTTTAAATAAATTATTAAAATATTTTAATCATGGTTAATAATTGTAAAGAGTTTATAAATTTCACCATAAACTAAATCTAAAGCAGAATAGGCACTTTTATATTGATTGTATACATAATTTTTTTTATGTTTTTTTAAGTTGTTATCAATTTTCCTTTTATGAACACAGTGACAATATCTTTGACATTTCTCGAATTTTGGCTCCCCAACCCATTGTGAGTCATTTAGTCGGTCAGTCTATTACAATTATTTATTACACCTCTTGTCTAATTTGGAAGTATTTTTTTGAATATATTTTTATTGATTTTTGGTAATGGAAGTATCATTAATTACTTTGAGCTTTTATGTTATGCATATATATGTATATGTACATATGTATGTATATTAGGGATATAACTTTTTAACAATTTTTTATATAGCACAGTCAAGTCATCAAGTCTCATCAAATAGAGTATTACGAATGACAAAACAAAACAAAACGAAAAAGCAAACTTGACTGGCACGGTCAAGTCTGTACCCCTCTCCATTCTCTTTTCCTCTCTCTCCTAAAAACTCAAGACTTGACGACTCAGACCTGACGTGTGTCAATCAGGACTTATTTTATTGTTAGAGCCCGTTTAGATGAAGGTGTGGACTAGCTGCGACACGTCGCCTGCGAGTCGTGTTTGTAGGCGAGAAGTGAAGAGAAACGGGCGGGGTAGCAAAAGTGCGTACTGGGAATTGAAACCAGTGTTGCCAGTCTTTTTCTAGAGCTTATCCCCAATTTTTGATTTGTCATCCCCAAAAGTCCCCAAATTGAGTTTTTTAATCAAATTTTTTCTTTTGTGAAAAAAATAAAAAAATTTTAATTTTATTTGATAAAATTACACATAGGTTAATATGTATACACAAGCATACAAATTTTTTTAACCAAAGTTTACCATTTCAAAAACTTCAGAATCGAAATCTTGTGATTCACCAGCTTCAGAAATTGTGTTGCACATGGTCAGGGTGACCGTTGACATTTTTCAAAAAGTGGCACCAAATAGGCGATTTATCAAAAAAAGGGCAAAATTAAAAAATGTATTTTTATGTAACTCACCCTAAAAAAAGGGTGACAAAAAGTGGAAAGGCAGTCGAAAAAGTGGCAATTTGCCACATAAGTCGGTCAAACGGTCACGGTGTACTTGTATTAAAAAGCTTTAGCATTTTAGCAGCAGGATTAAATTTGTCACAACAAAATGAATTATTTTTAAAGTGTGTGTTTATTCTAAGAAGTGCATTTTGTCACGTATTTTTGTTTTGGTAGTGTTCATTATTGGTTAATCTACCTTGATACTTCTTCTTTATTACACACCATTAACTATGAATAGTAACACACATTTTTAGACTTGCCAGACGCATATTTCTTTGTTAAAAAATCATACCATCAGTTATAAAAAAAATCCCCAATAAATCCATCATCCCCAACAATTCCCCATATTCCCAATACGAAATTTTCATCCCCAATCGCGAAAAAAAATCCGCAAATTTGGGGACAAATCCCCTAAACTGGCAACACTGATTGAAGCGACAATTTTAACTCTTCTCTCTCACATATTTCTCTCTCTCTCTCGTATTTTTTTATGCTATGTACAAGCAGTGTTGCCACTAAGGCCAATTTTTTATAAGATGCATGAAATAAACAGTTATAATACGAGTATAAAAGTTATAAACAAATAAAGTAATGCCGCCCATACATTATACAAGTTCACTGCAAAAATCTGGCACTGTACAGTGAACACAGTAAACTGAGTAAATATCAAAACGATTTTCATACTTGCTCAGTTTTGTAAAACTGTACAGTGCACTTGTGTAGTGTATATTGCAAACGCTCAGTTTATCAGTTCTTCTGTCCTAATTTTTCACGATTCATGTGCCACTTTTTACACCATATGCGCATTTTTTCTTTGTTTTCGTTTCTTTTTTTATTGCCACAGAAATTAATAAAATAGAGCAGTATTTGCAAATGTTTTCTTCTTCACTTGTAGCTTTAAAATAAAAACTGCACAATTTACTTGTATAGTGTGTGTCACAAGCTTAGTTTACGCAGTAGCCGACTTGAGCACTGAACTTGTGTAGTGAGTGTATTACTGGCATAAGGAGAGGAAAGGAATTATTGAATTTTGGTAGTAAATTAAAAAAAAAATAAAAATATATGGACATATTAATTCTATATTTCACAAACTAACAATTAGTTCCTTTACGGCAGCACTGCTACGAATGAACGAATATAAAGCAGTGATCAAATTAATATCTAAAAGTCCCCTGACTATTGCGACAAAAAAGTATTCATGTGAACCCGCGTGGATTTAAGAAGGGTCTCCAAAAGATAACATAAGCGTTGTCGCAGCTACGCCACACTTCATCTAAACAGGCTCTTATCAATTTAACGTACAAACAGTGTTGTCAAATGTGAATATTTATCTGTTTCCGGCAGTTTTTTGAACTATTGAACAGTCGTGCAGTTTTTTGTTTAAAAACCAATTGTTCTATGAAACTATCAGTTTAAAAATTTTTTTTTGCTTTAACCTCTTTTTTACTTTTCAAGTAATTTTTTCAGAGGTAACGATATACTTACATATGTACATATTTACATGTATGTTTGGAAATATCGTCAGTAGCGTATGCTTAATATTATTTGCATCAATATCAGAATAACTCATACGCCGTTTAGTATCAAATTTAAATATAGGGCATTGTTCGAAAAGGGAACAACCTAAATTTTTTTTGCCAAAATTCCTTGACATAATTTCTGGTAGACATGAATATGTGTTGCGCTGAATGTTGTCAGAGAATTCTCCACGAATGTCTAAAACATAATTGACTGTGGCGTGCAGCGATGCCAACTATTTATAACCCAAACGCTCTATACCCCTTCTCAAAACGCGCTAGAACGCGCTAAGTTACAGCATTATCAACAATTTATAGTCAAAACGCGCTATTTTCCTACGAGCTAAATTAAATTTTAACAAAGGTCGATATATGTATTAGTAAATACGAGTACAATTAATTTTTTAGTAACTCTTTTTCAGATTATGCAATATTGCTCCTTCGAAATTATATCCTAAATAACTAAAATCATTTAATACAGAATCAGTCTCGCCTTCCAAATATTCGAAATTCTTAGTATTGATTTTAATTCTATTTGTCAAACTTTGTAACAATTTATATAAATTGTCGAATAGTGTTGCGATTCAAATGCTTTTTGAAGTACAAAAAAAAAATAGATGCTTAATAAGTTATATACATTTTTTGGGTCACGACTGTGAAATTTCAAAATATTTGCCATTTATAATATTAAAATGCGTTCTTAATTCTAACCACAGTCAAGGGAATTTTATTTGCAACATCTGAATCATTAACGAACTTAAACAAAAAGTTAAATTTTGTTAAATTTATACAAAAAAGTAGAAAGATATTAAACTCAAATGATATTTTTGACTTTAATCAAAACGCGCTAATTTAGCGCTTTTTTTATTAAACGCGCTAAGACGAAAAAAGCGCGTTTGGCATAGTTAAAACACGCTAAAACTAGCGCGAAAGGCGCTAAATTGGCATCGCTGGTGACGTGAGGTTTGACAAGGAATTTGTAATATCTTCCATAAGATTGGGCCTACTTCTGCGCGAGATGAGATAATTGACGCGTGTGTCTTCAAGTCTATCTTGCACTAGATTATATTAGTAAATCGACAATAGATCCTGCAAGTAAAGTTGCAATAAACTTTCACATATTTTCATGTTAATTGAGATGGGGGTGTAAAGCAAGCAAATAACCAATAACCAAGTTTACTCCAAGCCGTTTTTTAAAGGAACTTTTAATCCAGAGTTGTTGGGCAAAGTTTATTGAAATAAAAAATTATCATATGTTTTAAAGATAATTTAGATAAAAGCCCGTCCAGTCCAGTCCAGTGGAACAAGAAATTTGGATACATGGAACCATTTCGTTACATAAACTGGACAATATTAGGGATATAAGAAGTTAAAAATTATTGAAAGCAAAGGAAGCTTTGGAATGTTTTTTTTATGTGAGTCACTCAAAATCACATAATAGAATTTTGCAATTAAACTGAAATACTTCGCGACTTATAGCTAAATTTGTTCTGAGCTTTATTAAAAGTTCTTAAATCTTCACTTGCCATATCTACCACAAGTTCTATTCTGCTTAACAACTTAATTATTATTATGATATTAAAAAAAAAAAATTATGTAAATTATAGTTCAGTCGATTTGACCGATATTTTCAAATAGTTTGCTTAATATTTATTTAATTTTAAAAGTTATACTTTGGCTTAACAAATAATTATTATTATTATTATTGAAATTACTAAAAATGAGCTTTTAGTTTTTGTTTTGCAAATTTGTGGAGAGTAGTGGTCTTATTTGTTTAATTTAATTAAATATACAAAATTTATTTTATAAATTTTTCACCTAAAAAATGTGTTTTAAGTCTAATTTATAAAGACTTTTATTTTATTTATTTTTTTTTTGTTAAATGTTGCAACAACATTAAAAAGATTTTTTTTGCTTTAATAAATAGTTTAATTTTTGTGTATATAAATTTCTTGTTTTCCATAATAATATAATTAGTAATAATAATAATTTCGTATAAATATTAAGTTAGATACTTACATTGAGATATAGTTTTGCTTTTTATTGTTGTTGTTGTTGTTGTTGTTGTTGTTGATTTTTACACAATTTTTTTTTTAATATTTGTATAACTTATTCATTTAGTATACTCTTGTATAATTCAAATGGAGAATTTTTGTTGTAAAAAAAAACAAAACTGTTACTTTTGTTGCTGGTTGTAGGGAGCTTAAGTTTGTTGTATGGAACTTAAAAAGGCTGGATCAACAGAGGCAACTTTAGCTGTCAGAAACGCATGCATACAAAACAACAAACTCTGCAGTACTTGACATTCAAGTTCCTGTGTGGCCAAGTTGTTTGTATGTTTTAAAATGATGAGACATAAAAATAAAAGAAGAATAAGAAAAATAACACAACAATATAAATATATGAATCCACTGTTAATTTATTTAAATTAATTTAATTACCCTACGTCTACACCTGATATATTTTTATCATAACAAAAGTCAAACTTTATATTGAAAAATATTTTGTTATCTTAGCTTTTTTTTCTATATGGAATTTGACATTTGTCACGATAAAAATATATCAGGTGTAGACGTAGGCTTATAATAATTTCTATGATGAGACTTCGTTATGATGGAACAATTTTTTGGCAAAACTTAAACAGCAAATGCCAGTGAATGTTGGACTTAATAACTGTACATGGCGATTTGGTTACACAAACCTAAAGCAAGCCACAGACCTTGCGACCGTTGGTACAATATGAGCAGGTTGTATATGAGATTGTAAAGTGTGTGGGGTCGTCGGATGAAGTTGTGTCTCGGTTGTACGAAAGATTAAAAAGATTTGATTTTTTGGCAAGTTGTATAGACAGGTTGTAAAATTTAGGAGTTGGTTGTACAACTTCATTTCATTTTATTCGTATTTTTGTTGTGGTCATATAAAAAACGTTGCGCACGAATTCAGACTTGCTTTTGTGAATGCATCGGAACCTTTGATAATGGTCATTAAATACTTAGTCTAACATCCACGTGTAATTTTTGTTCTCACTTTCTTTTAATATTTTCAAAAGTTTGTTGTGAGCATACATTTTTTTTTATAAACCACTCTTTTAACAAAGTTATTTTTTCTGTCCTTTTTTACATTCTTCTTCTTATATTTTCATAAAAAAAAAAATTCCACTACAATACGCGACATGGTACCCGTTGTCATGTTAACTCAAAAAAAAATTAAGAAATGAAGTTGTACGCTAATGTTGTACACGTTGTTGTACAGTTTGTGCGCAAAACACACAACTGGGTAATCCAACGTGTTGTACCAACGGTCGCAAGGTGTGTGGCTTGCATAAGAAATGGCAGCCATATTGTAGCTTCAACAATATGGTCGCCTGTTTTATTGGAAGATCCTACCATCATCTCGACAATAGTCGACAAACGAAAGTTGTTCCCAAGAACGATTATTTTACCTTTATTTGCTAATGAATTTCGTTAAATAGAAAATTCCACATTTCCACATTTTAAATTAATTCATTTTATCTCTTTTATTTCCATATATTTAATGCTTAAATTTCTTCCAACTCCTTAAAATTCAATAAACCTAATAAAAATAATCATAATAATAACAATAAAATAGAGAGAGAAAAAGAAGAGAGTTGTCTTAGGACACCCGGTTATAGCTATGCTGCTTAAGCTATATCAAACAAATTTTAGGTGTGAAATAACAATGCAACAAAATTATATTATATGATGATGTCAAATTCTCTGCAAATATTTCAAAACGTTTCAATTTATTTCCCATTATCAGATAAATAAGCCGGCTCAAGAGCCAGCGTTGAGTTTCAACATAACCTGAAGCCGCCGCCGATGCTCAGAATGGTAGCCGGCTTATTGTTTTTGTAGTGGCAAATTTTTACAACATCTTACAAATTATAATTTTCTTTTATAGAAATATGTTTAAAAGTCTTATCAAAATCAGAACCAGTGGCTGTTAATGCCAGCCGGCTTAAGCCGGCTTATGAGCCGACTATTTTTAACTAAGCCGCCGCCGACGACTTTTTTAAGCGGCTTGTTTCTCTGTCAATTATTTTCTTTTCTAGCGGCGTACGATTAAATTAATGTATTGTTTGTGACCGGTGGCGGCTGTTAGCCGGCTTACAGCCAATCGACTGTGCTCTCTGGTTTGTGCTCATGTGCAAAAACAAAACAAAAACAAATTGAGCAATCGTTCTCATTGTTTTTGTTTCACTCACTTCAAAGAACGAAACAAAACAAAATCAAACAATTTGTTTATTTTATTTTCGTATTCTACTTTTAAGTACAAAGAAATCATAACAAAAATAAATTTATAGCTGTAATAGTGCCGGTTATTTTTGTTACGAACATCCTAACTCCTGTATCGCGCAATAAAGAGCATAGCTACAATAATATACATAATTCTATTATCGTCCTTTATTATGCAAAAAAACTTGGTATTATAAAAAAGTGAAAAACGACATAATAAAAAAAATTAATGAAAGCCTTACAATGCAAACAAAATAAATGGCGTACTTTGTAATTCATTTGCATGTCTACTTACATATATTAAAGTTTATTACCAGGAAAAGAAAAAAAATAAAAACTCATATAAAAAAAATTGCAAGAAGTTACGATTATTGTTGCTTTTCTATAACTATAGTAAAAAAAGTGGAAAAAACTGGCACAATGAGACAAAGCCAAAGATGAAAAATGGAGAAAATTTAAATAAAAAAAAAAACTGAGCAAGCAATTCATATTTGAATTTAGAAATAAACCGTCAAAATAACTAAAACCACAAAGAAAAAGAACTAACAACAAAAGTAGCAATTAACTCAAATCACAAATACCAGAACCAGACTAATGCCCTAATTCAGTAAGAAGATTTAGGACGTATTTGTTTGAAAATGCTTCTGAGTTCTTGTCTTTGAAGTCTCTAAATTATTTTCTTCAAAAATGGTTGTTGTCTTTGACAATGAAAAATATAAATATAATTGCCATGTTTTTAAAACATAAAAATTCAATTAAATTATTATACAATAGTTTGAAAAATATTTGAAAAAATATGTTTTGGATATAATGTTTAGAACAAAATCATAAAGCAAATACACGAACCTTCTAGCACAGACAATAAATAATAATCGTTTTAAAGAATCAAAACTGCTTCTTTTTTTCGTCCATAGACAAGACGATACATTCGTCGAACAGAATTAGGGCATAAATATATACTCCATTAATCAACTCGGTTTTATTTGAAAATAATTTTTGTTTTATTAATAAAAAAAATTTTTTCATTCCACAAATTTATGAGACTTTTTTTGATCAAACAAAAGTTAAAACTGAATTAAGAATTTTTACGAGAATTTCTTTAAATCCAATTCTATTTAATTGATTTTGTTATTTATTAGAAGCCATGTTTCTTGCATTTAATTTAATGAACAGTAGTTTCAACAGTCGCTGCAGATAAAGAAATTCATGTGTATGCAAAAGAAAGTTTTTCCCCCTTTCCCATTCCACCTATTATAAATTAAAATTTCCCCGGAAAAAAATACCCGGGGAAAAAACGGAGGTATTCTAAATATGAGGGAGAGGGAGAAAAAACTCAACGGGGAAAAAGTAGGTACTCTGAATATGAGGGAGAATTTCTTGAGAGTTTTCTCCCCAAACATTTTGAAGGGAACTAATTAGAGTTTTTCCCCGGACAATTTTGTTACATATCCCAAGATCCCAGGATTCCGGGATCCCGCTCCATAGAAATAATAAACATTAAATTTGCCAGGCATTAACACAAATTTGATTAGAATGCTTAAAACATTAACTAAAACACATCTTACATACATACATACATGCATAAGTACTACGAGTACTTAATTCAATTTGGGTTTTAAAACAAGAACTTAATTTTTTTTTTTACTTTTGGTTTTTAATGGTATGTTTCACAATAACGAAACGAAACTTTCGACTGAAAATTTATATTAAAAACAAAAATAAAATATGAAAATTTGTTTTTGTTTTCAATATAAATTTTCAGTCGAAAGTTTCGTTTCGTTATTGTGAAACAGGCCATAAATTACTTAAATGTTTTTTCCAACACGAAAAACTTTGTTATATGAGATAAAAAAGTAAGCTTACAAATATAAGTTGACATAAAGATTATCTCTCTTACACTTTGAAAATTCTCAGGCCGACAGGTTAAGCAAAAAAAAAAAAAAAAATAAAAATTGATTTTCAAATTGCTTGAATCTATACACAGTAAAAATTGTGGTTTAAATTTTGGAATTGAAATTTTAAATCAATTCCGAAATAGTTTATATATAAAACGAAAATTCAAATATATTCCAACTATTTTGGCATAAATTTATTTACTTTTTTAAATTTTTTATATACATATATGGGCATTTCTCCGAAAAATTTAAATTTTTTCTCACGTTCGACCGCAAGGAAATAACTTTGTATTTCTGAACAATGTGACTAAACTTTTCATAAATTTTACCTAACGTAGAGCTGCTGACGCCCTACACAAATGTATAAAGAAGTAAAAAAAGTTTCGTTTTCTTTGAAAAAAACGAGCATATTTGCTTGGTGTCGAACGCGACAAAAAGTAGACATACCTGGAGAAATACCCATATGCACCTGATTGGTGTTAAAATTAATCAAAAAGTTTTTACTGTTTAAATTTTTTTCAAGTTTTGTACCATTTACCGAAATTAATCTACTTTTTACCTTTAACTAAAAAATAATTAAAAATAGGTATGATTTTAACTAAAATTAGTTAATTTAATGATTTAATAATTAATAATTTAAATAATGATAATAAATTATACAAAAAAATTATATTGAATAAAACAAGCAAGAGTTAAAACCTAATATCTTGTATAAAAACTAAGAACATATAATTGAGAATTATTAAATGTCTACACATAGCAAACTAAAAAGCTTCAGCAAAAATAATAATGGCGTATATTCATAGTCGAAATAAAATATGTATATGTACTTTGACCTTATTCAGAAAAAAAAAATTATTTTGGTTTCCAAAACATTTAAACAAAAATTATTTTTTCTGAATACGGCAGTAAGAGTTTAAAACTAGTTTTTTTGTAGGGTAATAGTGGTTTTAAATTCATAGGGCCTTATTCATAAAAAATATATCTGTTTAATCTTATTAATGAAACAAATTTTCTATGGCAATTTGATTAATAAACCTTTTATAAAATCAAAATATTTTTTATAGTTTGTTTTGACTATGGATATGCACCAATATATTTCGTTCTAATTAATTTCAATTTTAAAATCGGATGCCCCGGTCTCCTAGTGGGTAGTGTTCTAGAATATCACTGCCGGGTGGTGGGTTCGATTCCCACCAAAGGCTCTTATTTGTTTTTTTTTGTAATTTTTGTAACATTTAATGTATAAATAAAATAATTAAAAATCAATCAGAGTTGTTAAAAAAACCAACTTATAATTATTTTCCAATTTAATTAACTCAGTGACTTAATTAAATTTATACATTTTATCAGTAAAAAAAATGATAACAACTTTATTCTGTCATCGGTATAAGATTTTGATTTGAAGCAAAAAAAATCCAAATTAAATAAATTCAGTAAAGTGCGACTTTCACCTAATTCACACGTTGATTTTTCAATGATTTTTTAAAACACGATTTTTGTAGTTTGTAGGCGAAAGGTATAGAAAAGCAAAGGGGGGTAGAAAAAAATCAAATTTTCCGTTTTCCGAGTTTTTTTTCAAATTTTCTTTACACATATTTTAATTTTTGGTGTGTTGCTTTATTTTATTTTTTCATTCAATGCGACAACAGCTTTTTATAATAGAAAACAGTGTTACCTGTAGGTTATTTTGTCGCTAATATAGGAGTATAGGGAATATCGGACAAATATTTTTTTTTTTTGGCCAAAACGTTTCTTTATTTATAAGTATCAATAATAGTTTGACAAAACGTAGGTATTTTTTATATTCAGATTGCATTTTTTATATATAAATAAAAAAAGAACTATAATTAAAATATATTTTTGCTCATAAACCGTTTCAAAATTTGTTTTTGCTCGAAATTAAACAGACTTTTATTAAATGGCAGGCACCTCAGGAAACATAATAATATGGGCATCAATTAAACAATGATTTAATAATTAAAGAAATTACACTTACATCTATCTATCTTAAGTCTTAATAAACTCCATTAATGGAGAAATCTCAAATGCAGCTTTATGTTAAATTTGTATTATATATAAGATAATTTCTGAAAATCTGTAGAGAAGTATGCATTAATTTCGAACGCAGAAGTAGTCACTTGAAATATTTTAATACACAAGAACTACATATGTATGTCAAAATGAGGACTTAAATGTTTTTAATTAATCTTTTTTTAAATTAAAATTAATGAAATTTGTAGATTTTCGTATGGGAACATTTTTTTAACATGTAGGGGAAATGGATTTTTTAAAATCTACTAGCAACACTGATACCATTTTTGAAGGCAAAAAAAAATCAAACCTAGAAACATGGAAAAAATCATCGTATGAATGTACAATGTTTTTGGAAGCAACTTTTAAAGAGAATTTAAAATAAAACAAGATTTTTAAATCCTCGTATGAATTGGGCCTTTGACTCATGCACGAAGGGTTCCATACGTTGGGCTTTGAGAATTTTTTTAATATGGCGTTTTTGACGTTTTTTCAGCTAAACTGATTTATTTGTTTTTTTTTCGCTTTTTTCTCGTTTTGGCGATTTTTTCAGTTTTTGGCGTTTTTTTCCATTTTGGCGGCTTTTTTTCATTTTGGCGATTTTTTTTCATTTTGGCGACTTTTTTTCATTTTGGCGATTTTTTTTAATTTTGGCGATTTTTTTAATATTGGCGATTCTTTTCATTTTAGCGATTTTTTTAATTTTGGCGTTTTTTTTTAATTTGGCGATTTTTTAATTTTGGCGATTTTGCGGTTTTTTGCGCTTTATTTTCGTTTTAGAAATTTTTATTTAACTTGGCGTTTTTTTTGTTATTGAAAATTTTTTTCGGTTTGGCGATTTTATAATTTTGGGTTTTTTTTTGTTTTACCGGTTTTGAAAATTTCAATAGTTTAGCTCTTACGGTTTCCAATATACAGCAAAGCAAGTTGTTTAAATTACATACTCAAAATTGCATTAACTGATGGAACACCCTTTAATTTAAATTTTTTTTAAATTTTAGTGTTAATTGTTGGAGTCTGTATAAAAATACACTAACCTTACAAATTTCAAGTGTATGTACATTAGAGTGGGTCAAGTGGGTTTTCAAAATCGTAATCTACATCAAATTCTAAGAAGGCTTGCCTAAAATCAAAATCGAGCTTCCCATTGTTAACGAGAAACTTTTGTTTTCGTATATAAACTTTTTTTTTAATTTGCCTAAATTGTATTGAATATTAAATACTTAAAGAAAAACTTCTCGTTAAAAATGGGAAGCTCGATTTTGATTTTAGACCCATGGTTCCTTGAGCAAACCTGTTTAGAATTCTTCGTAAATTACGATTTTGACAACCGCATCGTGAATTTTAAAATTTTTTGTTGCTCGTTTTGGAACACCCTTTAATTTCCAACTCTCATGTATTTGTTGTTATAACGGCCAAATTTCTACGCACTCTATCCAAATTTCAGGTGCGTAGCTCTTACGATTCTCGAGAAAATAGCCTGTGACGGACAGACGGACAATAGGGTTCCCTTGCACCTTTGTTGTACGGAACACTAAAAAGAGAAACGAAAAAATATTCTGTATATACATATACAGCTTATTGGCGCCCGCCAATAAGCTACGTTTGTTCGTCCTTTTTGCGATTATGGTTTACAACATCTAGGTCTTGTGTATGTCACACAGTTGTATTTTAATTGTAGTAGATATTTATATAAATATGCAAAGATGACGTTGAAAAGAAAAATAATTTTAAAAAATCCCTTAAATTTACATACAATGTATGTTGTTAGAAGAAGAAAAAAATAATCATGTATGTTATATATATTTCGATATTTGAGAAGCCAAAAAGGAAACACGAATTTCAATCAAAAACATTGCTACACACGATAAAACATTTAGTGCAACATGCTCATATTTCTATTAATGTTCCTTCGTCTGTGGGCTGCTTTAAAGTTAAATAAAGAACTAACACCATATCCAGTAATACTGTTAAAGGAATGTTATCAACTTATCTAATTCAAAAGCGCTTAAATGGGAGATCTCGATGAAAAAAATACCAAGTCTTATTTGTGAGATTGATTTTAAGCTTTGACTTGTTTTTGTTGTTTAATTTGTTGTAGCTAGAAACTTAAAGTAAGATTTCATGGCCAATATGTTTGTACAATATTTTAATTCGATTCAAGTTTTCCCACAAAAATATTCCTTATACAATTTTTAACAAACTTTCCCAATACATGCTATACCTAAAATATAAAATTTAAATAATTTTCCATGCCCATTCAACAAAATAACAACAAAATGGGAGGAACTTAAACTCGCCTTTTATATTACGTTGACACGTAATGTAATTATTGTTTTTTTTTCTTTTTTTGATTAATTTGTACCTGGTTATATTTGATTTAATAGAGACGTGCTATATTTAAATGAAAATACATATTCTGACTTATCGTGGTTTTCGTATTTTAACTTCGACTACGACACTTTGGTCTTAGATTAAAGAAAAATTGTTGAAGTATTCTTTAATCTCATAGAAAAAAAATGTTAATGCAATAAACACGTTTAATTAAAAAAACACCAAAAATTAATTAAACATTTTATTGTGTAAATTAAACTTTTAATTAAATTAAGCTTATAAACAAAAGTTTAATTAAATCAATTATATTTTTAATTGAATTCGGTTTTATTTTCAATTAAACGCGCTAATAGCAGAAAATATTTTTTCTAAGCTATTACAAAAACATCGTAGCCGAATCACGATAAAACAAAAAAAAAAAAAAAAAATTTAAGAAAATTTAAAATTAATTTTTTTTAATGTTTCCAAACCACTGTTAAAATCCCATTCACATCATCGTGAAATAATAAACCACCCATATGAACACACATACACACACATACAGACATACTTATGCATTCCTACACTGGCACTCATACTTACTTTTGTTTCAATTGCTCGTGTTTCATGATCCTGGAAATGTAACTTTAATTTTGACTTGCCATCATCGCTGGAGCCTCGCAATTGTGAGAATTTATACTGCCACACGATGGCTGAATCGGCACCCTCAGCTAATGAGAAACCAGTTTGCCAGTCTAATGTAAGTCCTCCACTCTTGCCATGATGTGATACAGCAAAAGTTTTACGCTGGTTGAAACAAGAAATGAGAAAAATTATTTACAAATATTTCTATTGTCAGTGATTGTTGTTGTTTTTGTTGCCAGCATTGTTTGTTGCTTTATGGGAGTTTTGTCGGCAATGTGAAGGATGCAAAAAGAAAGAAAATAAAAATTAAAAAAAAAAATATTGTAAGTATTATTTTCTTTTGCTCGCATACGCTTTAATGCAACTTAAAACTGCCATAAAAAATAGTTTGGTAAAAAAATGCTTTTCATACAGGAGTTTTTTTTTTTTTTTTTTGCTATGCAACAGAAATTGCAATAAAAAGTGGTGAACGAAGAGTGGAACAAATATTTAGTTTTTATTTATCGTTACTTTTCAGTAGTTTAAAGTAGAATTAACAAACAACCAACCAACCAACCCAACCATCTTTATTTAACGAACTAAATTTTATTTGGTGTCTCAGCCGGAGTTAATTATTTTAATGAGCAAAAAATTAAACGAAATGCAGTCAAACAATCAACACAAATTTATTTAACTAGTAGACAGACTGGTATTGTGATTATTAAGTAAATATTTATGCATATTTTATGCACTCCAATATTTTTTATTTAGTAAAAAAAGCAGTATCAAAGGGATTCAAAACGGAGTGTTAGGCTGAAAAACTTTTAAGCACTTTAAAAATACGTTTCGCATATGTACAATTCTTATTAATTTATTTAGGTTAAGTTATATTAGGTTGACGATAAGAGCCATTAGGCTCATGTCAGGGGATATATACATCAGTCAGTGTAGGCCCGTTGTGCGCTCCCAAGTGAATTAAATGAACCCCACCCTTTATAGGAACTCAGTATCATTAACGTGATTCCTGAATCTTTTCCAGTCAATACCTGTAAAGTGTGTAATGTCCGGCAAGTTCTGTGGCAAAAAGGAAAAAGTGCTTAAGTCGAGATAAGCTGATTTTGATTGATTGATTTTGAAAGTATCCCTGGTCGAAATCTCAATTAATTTGTGTAATTTTTCAGGAAGTCACAGCACCATGACTTGCAAATTATCTTTTTTAGACTTCTAATCTCATTTGGAATAACAGCTTAATTAAGGTTATACTTTGGTATATTTCAACTCAAATGTATTACTTATTGTGTGTAGAACGATGTTTGCTTAAAAAAATAAAGGTTCACAGAGAATTTCCCAATTTAAGTGTAAAAGACATAAATTTCTAAAAATCGACTTGAGCGATTAACTTACTGACTTAAGCACTTTTTCCTTATTGCCAGAGATTTGTTTGGGAACACCCAGTGTGTATTGTGTTAACGTATTTTGTGTTTTAAAGCAAGCCAAAGACCTTGACTGTTGGTACAACATGAACAAGTTGTGTATAAGATTGTAAAGTGTGTGGGGTCGTCGCATGAAGTTGTGTATCGGTTGTACGAAAGATTAAAAAGATTTGATTTTTTGTGCAAGTTGTATAGACAGGTTGTAAAATTTAGGAGTTTGTTGTAAAACTTCATTTCATTTTGTTCTTATTTTCGTTGTGGTCATATGAAAAACATCGCGCTCGAATTCAAATTTGCGTATAAAGTGGAGAATTCAACAGAAATAAGTAATTTTATATAATTGTATAAGAGTTTGCGCGGAAGAATTGCTTTTGCATATGCATCGGAACTGACACCCACGTGTAATTTTTATAGTCCATTGGCTCACTTTCTTTTAATATTTCCAAAAGCTTGTTATTAGAATACGTTTTTTTTTATATAAACCACTCCTGTAACCAAATTCTTTTTTTCTGTCCTTTTTTACGTTCTTCTTCTTATTTTGTCACCAAAAAAAACCATCCATTACAATACGCGACATAACAATCGATGTCATGTTTACTCCAAAAAAAATTAAGAAATAAAGTTGTGCTCTAATGTTGCACACGTTGTTGTAAAGTTTGTGGGCAAAACACACAACTTGTTAATCCAACGTGTCGCAAGGTGTATGGCTTGCATAAGAAAGAGAGGAACGAGATACATGTCAATCAGGGCTGCCAGATAAAATTATCGAAAAATCGTCGAAATCCCGATAAAATATAAAATAATCGCCATTTCATACTCGAAAAATTGTCAGAAAAATCGGACAAATCAAAATATACTTTTTTTTTTTTAAACATGTATACATATCGCTCATTTACTTCAATAGTGTCATCATAACTCAAAAAATGTAATGATGCAAAATAATTTGGCATTTCGTATTTATCTTGTGTAAAAATTTCATATAAATAGCTTGTACTTCATGTCTCCATTGCGTTGTAAATAAATTTTAAACTTTAAACGCGTTTTCTGCAAATTAAAATTTTTTGAGTTGTGACACTATTGAAGTAAATGAGCGATATGTTTTATTTTATTATAAATGATTTTATTAGGAAACACAAACATAACAATTCATGTTCATACATAACATTGTTCCCCGCAGCGGTAAAATTATGAAAAATATTCCCAAGTTAGCAGGTCCAAGTTTTGGTCTCAGTCACATCTGGCAGCCGTGATATCAATACAGCCAGATAGTCTCTCTCTAAATACAACTCTTTAAGAATATATGAAATAAAAATGTAAAAGTGTTTTCAACAACAAGCCCTACTGTATTTCAATAGACGATACAATAGTAAAGGGTGTTTTTTTAGAGGTATAGAACTTCGAATTGAAATAAAACACAAGAAAATCGTTTTAATGTCCATCAATTTGGCTTTATTGGAAGGATAATTTTATGCCATTAATGTTTAAATATGATTTCGGGCATGTGGCCGCCGCGGCTGGCTCGAATAAAGCCAATTCTACAGGTCCAATTTTCAACCACTTTTTCGAGCATATGGGGCCGTATGTTGGCAATAACGCCACGAATGTTGGCTTCCAAGTCCCCTAACGTTTCTGGTTTGTTGGCGTAGACGAGCGACTTCACATATCCCCAAAGAAAATAATCCAATGGTGTCAAATCACACGATCTTGGTGGCCAATTGACAGGTCCATTCCGCGAAATTATGCGCTCATCGAATGTTTCCTTCAATAAATCGATTGTGACGTGCGCTGTGTGGCATGTAGCGCCGTCTTGTTGGAACCACAACTCATCCACTTTCAAAATCTTCAAAATCTTCCATAAAGTTGATGGACAAAGCTCCAATTGCTGTGCACGGTGGCGAATCGATTCATTCGGGTCCTCTTCAACACTTTGCTCTACAGCGGCAATTGTTTCTTCGGTGCGCACTGTTCGACGTCTCTGCGGATGCGTATTATCACATAGAGTAAACGTAGTGCGAAAACGATCCATGGTTAACCGAATTAATTGCTCTGATGGACGATTATGTCGACCATAAAATGGACGGAGCTTGCGGTAAACTTCGCGAATTGAACCATTATTTTCGAAATAAATTTGCACGATTTGCAAGCGTTGTTCTTTTGTCAACCTGTTCATGATGAAATGGCAAACCAAACTAAATATTAATCACTTGACAGCTGACAAAATGGCCGCCAGTTAAAAAAGTGATGCCAACTTAAAGTTCTATACCTCAATAAAAAACACCCTTTACAAATATCTTGTGAAGTGAACAAATGTTTCGATAAACATAAACTTTACTTTGAGACATCCTGTGTCTTGGTAAAACATTTTCTACCGTTGCATCCCTTACTTATTTGGCTCTTTTCTTACCCGACTGCGCAACGCCAAGAAGGGTATTAGTCTATGTCCAATCTGGCCATCGACAGAAACACGAGAGAAATGTATTCGCGTATGTGAATTCATTTGTATAAGAAGCCGATTGATGTTCGGCACTCTGGTGCCAGTTTGAACAGTCTTGGTCCATTTATGTATGTATGAATGCATGCATGTATGTATGTATGTATGTGTGTTCCTTTGCGGCACTATTTAAACTGAACACGTGGACCGATTTTGATGATTCTTACGTCAATCGATTTGTCTTAATCCCGGGAGTGTCGCTAAAGATATGTTGTCAAACTTCAATGTGTTGGTCAACAGACTCCATTTTGTAAATACGAACAAAATAAAAAGTCGGCGAACTATGTAGTATATCAAAATTGGTATCACGTGATAGGTACATATTTTAAAATCATCTTAAGTTTCTCTTATGATTTGTCATTTCGAATGACCACTTAGGATATTTAACGGTTCAAAGTTGGTCGCAGTCGGTTTTTTTGATTTTTTTTGTATAAATACTTGTTTTATGGGAGTAAGTAAAATATCTATACTAAGAATAGTTAGAACAACATTGCCGCTCTTATTTGATTCTAACCTTAAGCTCCATAAACGCAGAACGCTTGCCGCTTTTCTTTAGGTATAGCAGGAAGAATTTATAATAGTTTTCCTTTAAATATTTTTGGCACACTTTTTCGTGTTTAAATTCTCTAGCCATAATTTCTTAGTCAAATAATAAATTCATATTTTATTTCTAGCACGCAATCATGCCTTAAGAAAAAAAAACATTTTTTTATGAGCCAAATTTCTACACAATTATGTAGCAATCATTAGGTTTAAATGAAAAATGTATTGTTCTAAACTAAGGACATGCACACAACTGCTCAATAACTCAGACTACCTTGTGAAGAAAGAGTTTTGCAACAAAACTTCAAACGGAAATGCAGGCAATAAAAAATTACAGCAAAATTGCCACTTCTGAGATGAAACAGGGAACAAGCAAATTATCACACACAACGCTCATGCACGTTCATGAGCGAAAAAAGTTGGCCGTGAACAGCTTTAGGTTTTCCCAGCAAAATATAGTAATTTGCTTTTAAGTTCATTAAATAAATAAGTTCAAATAATTAAAGTTATAAACGATTTCCAATTTGTTTTAAACTTATTTCAGTCACTCAAAAATGTCCATGCTGAAATCCTTGTTGTTGTTTAACAAGGATCTATCAATCAATTAGTGCATCTAAATTAGCGTTGCCCATCTCTACTTGCTGCTGGAGTATAAACTTTATTTCTAGTTTTGATTTCTAGTTCCACTTTAAGAACAAAAAAAAAAAATTTAAATTAGAAAAAGTTCATTGACTGTTAGATGCCCTGGTATGGGCATGCAATTCCATCCATGGTGTATGAGGGTTATAATTTCATTTTCCTTTTTGTTTTCTTATATTCCTTTTCTGCTCTGCATGCCAACTCTAACAGGACCTCAGTGTTAGAAGAGTGTTTAAGTGTTTGTATGCCATATCTTTTATAGTCATTTTAGCAATTTCTATTTGAATTTCAATGTGAATCGATAAAGATTTCGTGTTGACGTCCAACATCACGCAATTTGAATTTTCTATGAATTATATATAATCGAGGGTATTAAAATTTTTTTCTTAAGCATATACTTTCTTTGCATTTTAATAGAGTTAACCACTCACTACAAGTTTGGTCAGTATGAAATAATGGCATACACACTTTTTTTCAAAATATATTATTAATAGATTTCAGCGATAATTTTTGTTTTAATATTTTGCTTAGTAAGTAAATAATACTTTAGCAATATACAAAAGAAGAAATAAAAAATGTTATCAAGAAAATATCAAAATATCGCTATACTTTAATCTATTAAAGATTGTAAGCATTGTTCTTTTACTTAACAGGAAGGAACAAAAATATGTAATAAAAATTAAATTAATTAAATTCATATTTCTTTCTAGTTTACACTATGCAAGTCTTATTGCTCAGTCAATAATTTTTTTCACTCAGTATTTGATTAAAAACCTTAGAGCCGTTATTACATCTCCGCCGTTATTTTTACATATGTAACTACAGCTGTTCGAAAAAATACTGTTATGTTTTTATAACAGTAGTACACTGGGGTCTTTTATTAATTTGCAAATCTTCGAGTCCACGGAAAAGCGTTTGTAAAGGGTTTTTCCGTGGACTCGAAGATTTGCAAATTAATAAAAGACCCAAGTGTACTACACAACTATTTGGGGAAATTACAGCCTTTGATATCGAACGAAATTTCGAAATATAGCCACTTATGCAATATTAAAGTGGTTTTTGATATTTCTTTCGATATCGAATGCCGGGTCTAAAGTTTATTAAATAAAAAATTAATCATCATGTTAGCGTTGCATTTTCGTTGTACGACTCGTGGGATAGAAATAATATTTTAATCAGAAATAATTTCTTAATAGGGCTCTAGTTTTAAATTCTTATTATAAAATGAAAGAAGGCAAGATAAGTTAAACTAGACTTTGGCGGAAGGAAAAGTTACTTTTTCCTTGCTACCGCACACTTCGGCAGCACCCACATCTGTCTACCAGGGCTAGATAGTGTTTGCTAATATCAGCTATTCAACATGAGTTTTTAATGAAATGGAATATGAGAAATGGTTTTATTGTATATACAATTACCAACGGTAAATGCATTTATATGTAGAATAGAATAGAATAGGGGGAAGATCTGGTCCAAAGAAGGGCACTGCGATACCTGATGGATCTTTTGTACCATAGATCTATGAATTAGATTAATTCAATCTCTGTATGACCCTCCGTATGAAGGTCAGTACAGATATTAGAGAAGCGCGCCTAATATCATCTGAGCACAGAAAATCAGAATGAAAAACACGCCTTCTGCTGTCACACAATACGATACACTCACAAAGAATGTGTGTCGTCGTCTCGTCATCTTCCAAACACAAGCGACACAATGGTGAACGAACTTGGTTACTTTTCCACAGAGGATAGTTCAGTCCAAAGTGGCCAGACATAAAACCAGTAACAAGCCGTAAATTATTTATGTTGAAGTTCAGGATGCCATTATATGTAAATGGCTGCATCAAAGCTTTGGCCTGTCTTAACCCAATACCCGCTATTGTCCCATTTTTAGGACGTCTTTTAAAAAGTGTTTATCTCCATAACTGCATCAAATATTTTTAAAAACTTTTCTTAAAATGAGAAGAAAATATATCATCCTCTTTGGTAATGTTTAAAGTTTTAATGTCAACTTCACGGTGAAGCTGACCACTTCAACCGTTTACTAGTTTACTAGTTTTAGCATCTATTAATTACGGCGGGTAATGGGTTAAACCAGAAGAAGACAGCCACATCTCCTTAGCGGTCAAAGTGGCATCTTTTTTGATCAGAGACATCACAGTCGACCGACTTACGCCACAAAAAGGATCTGGGCCCATAAAAGAAGCAGCAGAGCAGCGGATGAACTGGCCAAGAGGGCAGTTCATCCGCTTCCTCATTCCCTGGATGACCGCTGTGGCCAGGTATCCAATAAATGGAAACCTTGTTCCGCATGGATAGCTTCTGTAATGAGTCAAAGCACTCTAAAACTAGCCTGGAACGGAATTCCCATGAAAGGAGAGACTTAAGAGCTGCTGACTATCGGAAAAGATAGCTATATGCGCACCGCTAAGGCCACTATTTAAATTAATGTCAACACATTTGATAATTGCCTGTATTTCTGCCTGAAATACAGTAGGCCATTTGCCCAAGGGTAAAGAGGTTTTTATGTTGGGCTCAAAAACTCCAGCACCAACTCCATCCTCTGTTTTGGATCCATCCGTATACCAACATAAACTTCTGGAATCCACAACGGTACCGTTTTCGTCCCATACTGCCCTGGGTGGAATTGTGACATTAAAACCCCTGTCGAACCTCAGTTCACAGTTTATCCTATCACTAGGCATTCCTAGCAGTCCTAAGTTGGGCATTGTACTCAAGACCGACGAGTGCCCGTTGCCAACACAACGAGCAGATGTCCCGAGACATTTATATGTAAGTATAACTTATCATTTTAAATATCTAATTGTAGCTTCCAATTCAATTATTTGTTTCACTTTATTTTTATAAAAGTTTATCTTTGATAATCACTGTGAGAATTAAACTTTAAGAGCACATTTACAAGAACACTTTTCAAAGTTTATATAACACATTTGATAAGCAGTAAATACAATTATTTTAAAGCTTATTTATGGCTTAAGAACTCTATTGCCTTAAAGCTTTCGTACTCACATACAAAAAAAAATTTTAACTCTCCTGCCCTATTTTTGATGTTGCATTAGCGTGTAATGTTTTATTTGATTTGGATTTTCCAAATATCGATTTTGTTTGACCTTTGTAATATAACTCATTTAAGCAGGTTCAATTATGGTGCCTTTTTTTTTAATATTTTTAATAACACAGTAAACAAATGGTATTAACTAATTTCACTAGGTCACTTATTAAACTACACCCACATAATAAATAATAAAAACAAAAACGACATTTAAACCTGACAGCACATAAATCCTTTTCATGTCATTTAACATAAATATGAGATTTTATTTACTAGCAACTACACGCCTGCCCCTTATGCCAACGTATGCCATTAATATTTAATTTCTTTTTGACATCCTGTTGGACATTTCCTTTGCTAGGGAAGGTAAATGATTTGATTTGATAGTTTTACAAAGTTTTGTTTTATATTAAACTTACCCCTAATTTAATAACACTTGTTACTATGGCTGCATTCCAACTATTTTCAATGCGCAATAGTTCCTGACGTGTTTCTACACTAAGATAACGCGGCTCATGTCCAGCACTCTGCAGCAGGAAACAATGTTGACGACTGTCAACTGTTTCTGACTCTTTGACAACACGAAACATGGTCTGATACACTTTATACACAACCAGTGCTTTTGTTAAGCCGGCCACGTTTAACTGAAATTGTAAAGAAGGGATATAAATTAAATATTTAATATTTTTTTTCAAATGTTAGTTAATACATTGTCGCGCTTAATTAATAAAAGTCGATATATGTATGTGTTAGTAAATCAATTCAGCGATAGCTGAATCATTAACCAATTTAAAAAATGTTATCAGAGTTTTGGATACTAGAAAATTGGTAAATTTATAAAAAAAAGTAAAGAAATATGGAACTGAAATGATGTCATTGACTTTATTCAAAACGCGCCAATTTAGCGCGCTTTTCATTAAACGCGCGCTTAAGGGCGTTTGTCATAGTTAAAACGCGCTAATTCTAGCGCGAAATGCGCTAAATTGGCATCGCTGCTCATAAAATATTAACTGGCTGTTTATCGAAGACAATCCAAAATTCTCCTATATATAAATTTAATTTCAAATTTTATTTTTACTCTGGGAGATAACTGCCCAAATTAACTGCCCCTTTTGTAGAAGACGCCAAAACTGAAATGCTAGTAGCCGATACATAGACGGCTACTTAAAAAATAGAGTCCATAGACAACTCCGCGATATTGTAGTGCAATTTACTCACATAGAGCCCGTTTAGATGAAGGGTTACATAGCTGCGACACGTCGTATTTTTTGGCAGGAAGTGAAGAGAAGCTTGCGGGGTAGTAAAAGTTGCACGCAAGGCACATTTACTGGTGAGAGCACTATACCAGGTATCATTATACCAATCGAAATGTCAAATTTGGATTGTGTAGGTATAAGCCTAAAAACATGCTTTTATTTGGGTTATACCCAAACACCTTACGGATATTCAGTTTTGTATGGTGTTTGACACTACCTATAAGAAACATACACTCTGACGATGCTAACCTGTTTTGAAAAGTAAGATGGTAATTTATACCAACAAAGTACGTGTGGTTATTGTTGTTGTAATATATGTTGTAGTAATGAGGGTACCTGATTAATGCGCCTTGGTCGCACGTAATCAGAATGGAATCGACAATTTTAACTCTTCTCTTTTGCATAATATTTCTTTCTAATATGCTATCAGTGTTGACATATTTATTTTTCAAGTCATTAAAAAATCTTTATAGCTATGCTATTTATTGCGCGATATAGGAGTTAGAACGTAATTTTCGTAACATAAATAATCGGCAATATTACAGTTATAAATTTATTTTTGTTTTGACTTCTTTGTATTTAAAAGCAGAGCACAAACCACGGCTAACAGCAACCACCGGCCACAAGCAACACATTAATTTAATTGTATGCCGCTAGAAAATAAAATAATGGCAAATAAATGGAAACGTTTTGAAATATTTGCGGCAAATTTGACATCATCATATAACATAATTTTATTGCATTGTTATTTAAGACATTAATTTTGTTTTATATAGCTAAGCAGCATAGCTATAACCGGGTGTCCTAAGACACCTCTCTTCTTTTTTTTATTAAAACTCTTTTTTTATGATTTTGCTCAAAATATACTAATTTTTTAATTATGTTAAATTTTATTTTGTTTCCAGTAAACTATTGAACATAAAGCTAAATAACACAAAATATTTACTGCATAGAATATGTGTAAAAATTACTTTTAAATATGAATTGATATTTAAATAAGTTGGTGAAATTGGCTCTTTAAGTAACAAATGTCATATTTTTAGAAATCTTATTTTAAGCTAACAAATCTTTTTTGTCGTTTTAACATGTCAAAAAACTTCAAAAATAAGATAAATCTTCACATATGGTAACACTGTATGCTATATTCGAGAAGTGTTGCCAGTTAGATCTATTTTTTATGGTATTGGGAAATTAGTGATTAGTTAATTTATAATATGCATGAAATACACAGTATAAAAATTAAAAACAAATAAAGTAAGAAGAAAAAAGGAGGCAAATTAAAAAAGAAAAACTGTGTCGACATATTAATTCTGCATTTCCCAAACAAACAATTACTTCCTTTATGGCAACACTGCTACCAATGAAATAATAAAAATTCATTAAAGTGCGACTGTGACTCTATATATGTAATACTATATAAGCAAATATCTTACCTGATGTAGACATTAAAAAAGTTAAATACCGGGTAAACTTTTTTTTCAGTTTTTTGGTGATTTTTTCTAGTTTTGCCGGATTTTCTTATTTTTGGCGCTTTTGGAATTATTTTAGGTTTTTGGCGTTTTTTTATTATCGCGGTTTTTCTTTTTGTTTAACACCTGTATTTTCTTATTCGAAAGTTCAAATTTGGAATAAAATTTACCATTTTGTAGCTTATATTTTCTTTAGTATCTGGCAACATTGTCTCCGTACTAAAAGCACAATATTAAAGAAATTTAAATTTAACTTAAAAAACTTGTTAAGGGTCTGAAGAAAATTTGTTGGCTAAAAGATGTTTTGACTTATGGCCATTATGACTTTTATTTATTGGTCTATCGCATGTCTGTGCATGTTGTTGTTGTTGTGTCGAATGTCTTATATTTTTGTACTTGAATAATAAACTAAGGTCAAAGGAAAAGACAAACTGAAGAAAAAGTTATTGCGTTTGATGGCAGAGAGAGTAGACAAAAAGTTATATAAACATCTTATTGACAGGTGAGCGTAAATACGATGTATGTTACATTTTACCAAAGAAAATTTGAACTTAATTTAATTTTTAGGGTTCCGTACACCGAAGTTGAAAAGGAACCCTATTGTTTTCGCTACGCTGTGCGTCTGTCTGTCACAGGGTGTTTTCTCGAGAACCGTCAGAGCTACGGGCCTGAAAATTTGACAGATTATGTAGAGCCTTGACCGCAACAACATGACAGTTAAAAATTAAAGGGTGTTCAAAACGAACAACGAAAAATTTTAAAATTTTATATAAATTCCTAAATCCTATGAAATTTGCAAAGTTAGGGTATTTTTATGCAGACTACAACAATTAACACTAAAATTTAAAAAAATCATAACTAAAGGGTATTCTATCAGTTAATGTAATTTTGACTATGTAATTTTTACAACTTGCTGTATCTTGGAAACGGTAAGGCCCCTTTCAGATTAGGCAACTTTACTTGCGCAAGTCTTGTGTTTGTGGCTGTGAGAGGAAAGTTCGGTTTGAAGGGAAAGAATTGCCGAGATTTGAGTACAGACTTGCTTGTAATTACTTGGCAATTCTGTACTTGTACTTGGTAATTATGTATATTCAAGTATATCTTTAACTAAATTATTTTTTTCTTCAACTTCCATTGTATACACCAAATTTCAAATCACTTTCACAATTACAATGAATACAGAAATGAAACAAAACGTCAACAAATTAAGAAAATTCGAGCATAAGAAAATTAAACTTGCTCAACATAGTTGCTGAATGTGAACATAAAAGCTAGTTCAAAAGAAAGTAAATAAAAATGAAAATTATACTTGCGCAATTAAAGTTGCCTAATCTGAAAGGGGCCTAAGAGGCAAACTCGTGAAATTTTCAAAAACGTTAAAAGTAAAAAATCCCAAAATTATAAAATCGCCAAAAACTGGAAAAAATCGCCAAAACGAAAAAAGCGCCAAACAAAAAAAAAAAAAAATAAAATCGAAATAAATCGCGAAAAACCGAAAAATCGCCAAAATGAAAAAAAAACTCACAAACCCGAAAAAATCGCCGAAACGAAAACAACCGCCAAACATAAAAAAATCTCTACAGCTAAAATAAATCACAAAAAAACGAAAAATTTGGCATAATGAAACGAAACTAAAGCAAAAACCGAAAAAAAAAATCCCAAAAGCAAAAAGCGCCAAAAATAAGAAAAACCGCCAAATCTAGAAAAATCGCTAAACTTCGTATAGTATTACATATATACATATATGTAGTGCCCTTACGGAACCCTTCGTAGTGATATGTATAAAATATAAATTTTTTAATGGAAAAGAAACGAACAGTGAGATTTTTATAAACAGTTTCCAGAGCATTGTGACAAATAAAAAGTGTGTTCAAGTTTAACTAAAATAGGGTTTCGAAAAGAGGGCTATGATTATGATAATTTGGAATGAATAGATGTTGTGTCTTAAAGATATGTGCAAATTTTTTTTTTTTAAAGTTGATATGTAAAAAATGTTTATAAATGATTTATTTGGGCATTATTTGTGCTTTTCCAAATACAAGAACTATAAAATATAAGTTTATGTATATAAAGCAAGTTCAACTGCGTTCATAATACATATTTTTTCCCGGGGAGTTTTTTATTCCCGCATTTGATAAAAAAAAACAAATTCATAATAGGAGAAAAGGTAAAAGTTAAAAAACTCGCACGGAATTATTGTTCATGATTGGGCTGAATATTAAAATATATAATTACAGGTAATTTTTAATAATTCTAGGGGGAAAAGCAATTCTGGGGAAAGTAGTGGCATTTGCCCCTCCTCCCTTCTACGCCCATGTAAATGCTCATGTTCCATATATCCTTATTCTTAAAAGTTATATTTTAGTAATAAATATACCGAAATGCATACATATGGGCATTTCCACAGGAATGTCAACTTTTTGTAGCGTGCGACACCAAGTAAATATGCTTGTTTTTTTTCAAAGAAAACGAAACTTTATTTTTACTTCTTTATATACATATTTGTGTAGGCCGTCAGCAGCTCTGTACAAGATTAATGGCTTGCTGTCGCACGCGACAAACAAGTAGAATTTTTCGGAGAAATGCCCATATGTATGTATGTTCATACAGTCGAGTGCAGCTATAACGAATTACGAGGGAAAGAGGAATTTTATTCGTTGCAGACAAAGTTCGTAGCGAACCGGATTAAGTAATTTATACAATTCAAAGAAAGCACAATGCATTTTACTTTCATTAAATTATCAGGGTTAAAGAAAAAACAAAGCAAAAAAGCATAGAGTTTCTACGTGGGAAAAAAATCCCGGGAATTACCGAGAATTATTTTTTTTTCAAATCCCGGAAAATTTTCAACGGGAATTTTCGGGAATTTAATATTTACGAATTAGCTTTTTTACATTGCTGTTCGTTGTTTTATTATTATTTTGTAACAATGCATAATATAAGACTCCAACAACTTCAGGCGTTGTAAAATATTTTCAACCTAAAAACTTTTTAGATGGCAAATGCAAATGGAATTTACATCATAAACCTAAAATAATTTTTATGAATACGGCGGTATGAATTAATTTGTTTTAGAAATATTGTTGTTCTTCAAACGAACGAATAAAGTTGTTTTGTTTTTAATTTAAATTTTGTATGTTTTTTTTCATAAAATTATATTTTTTATTGAGCTCATTTAATTAAATTCATATGTTTTTGAAATTCCCGGGGATTTCCGGGAACAGAACATCTTTTTTCTCAATTCCCGGGAATTGGAAAAGTCCAGGAAAACAGAAACCCTAATCTGCACATGTTTTCATAAAGATTGATGGCAATATAACAGTTCTTGACAGATTGTACAAGTAGTTAATGACCGTAAGAAATGTATGTATGTATGTATGTATGTATGTATGTACTCGTATATTATGGAGAACATAACACACGTTGTTAAGAATGTAAATATTTATGCGCATACATACATATGTATGTACATTGTACATATGTATGTATGTATTTATTGCTGGTTGATTTGCTTTTTCATTTTTAAGGTAAAAACTCAAATAAAATAAATAAAAAACTGTTCATTTTACATTTATATACATATGTACATACATATATAAAATATTTCTTCAATAACTCTGTTGCCTTGTCTCTTTTTATTGCCCCTGTTTGTGCATAAAATATTTGTTTGTTCTTGTTGAATGATAGACACTTATATTTATTGCTTCGATTAAATAAAGTGAAACATATGAAATTTTGAAAGAAATTCATAAAAGAAAAATTTCATTTCAATATTTATGATGGCAATATAAATAATAAAAAAAAACAACGAAGAAGAAATGTTTAATTTCAATGGCTGTCAAAAGAAGAGAAAGAAAAAGAACAAGGATTCTAAAAGCAAAAGTCAAATGAAATTTATAAGTTTCTGTGGCAAAGAAAAGGCAAAGTAGTTCTAAAGTGTAGAGTTAAAAAGAAATGTGTACGGATGAATGAAAAAAGGTATAACTCTATTGAAATTGATTGCAGAATGTACAAAATTAGCAATTGACATACAGTACGGGATAAAATGATTCGCTTTTTATGTTAAAACTTTTTCTTAAAGCAAATACTTCTGCAATTATATTTTAATATATATTCGTAGTTAAAAGTTGTTTTTCATTGGAAAAAATAAAATTAAATGATATGACAAACAACATTTAAATGTGAATTGATATTAAAATAAAGTTGGTGAAATTGACCCTAAATCACCTTGAGTTAAAATTTATTTAGTATTTATTTAGTGTATACCTAAAGAAGCCAACTATACACAAATAAAACATAAAAAATTTTTAATGATGCCTATGCCAATAAGCCCAATCACGAGAGTTTGATAATTAATGAAATAATAAAATGACCACAGTAAATTACATCCATGTTGTTTCAACCTGAAATATCTTCGTGTTGTTTCAATATAAAATTCACCTGGTTTTTATTGGAAACATTTTTAATTCAACATGCTTCTTCATCTTGATTTAACAGTACTGAAATGTTAAATCAACATGAAATAAAATTATTTCAAAAGAAAAAATTTACTTTGAAGATTACTGCAAATCATGGTGAATTAACATGAAACACATGTGAAGCAAAGTCGTTGCCGAAAAAATTTAAATTCTTCATGCAAAATACTTTTATTATAGAAATATTATCTTTTTTTACGGCTTTATGTTCCTTGTAGAAGTTAAAAGGAACAAAATATATATACATATATATGTATATGTATATATATATATGTATATATATATATATATATATATATATATATATATATATATATATATATATATATATATATATATATGTATATATTAGGGCGGGTTGACTTAAAAATCGCACAAATTACAAGGAAAGTCGTATTCTAGGGATCAAAATAAGAAACTTTGCCGAAGGAACCATACCTCTAAAATGTATTTTGATGTCCCGACTTTTGATCCAAAAGGTCAAATTTTGAAAAATCTCACTTTGACCCATTTAGAGTTCCAAAATCGAGTCAAAATGTATTACCGACCCCCACTAATTTTGGAGGGACGACCCACCTATGCCAGTGGCACACCCTCTGGAACCACTCCTGGGGGTTCCTCATACAAGTATTTCAAAAAATCACAAATGTTTGCATGGGGAACCCCCCAGGGGTGGTTCCATGGGGTGTGCCACTGTTATAGGTGGGTCGGCCCTCTAAAATTAGTGCGGTTCGGTTATACATTTTGACTCGATTGAGGAACTCTAAATGGATCAAAGTGAGATTTTTCAAAATTTGACCATTCAAGAAAATTTGACCTTTTACGCTGCAGCCACACGTTCAATAAATAGCTTTCAATTTCATCACATATACTGTTTGTCAAAATTCCTTGAAATTGACAGCTGTTGCACAAATTGATAATCAATTTCATTTTTTAAATGCCACCGACGAAGAAACAACTCAAATTTGTAGCTTCAATCAATTTGTGCTGTGACCAGCCGTTCAAATTGAAAACTGAATTGCCATTTAAATGGATAGGTGAAATTGAAAGCAATCTAGTTTTCAATTAAAAAAGTTTGAGTGTGTAAGTAAAAAAGTGTGAGTGTATTGAAAATTGAATGGAATTGAAAGGCATAAATTGAACGTGTAGCCCCCAAGTTAGATCAAAAGTAGACATAAAAATATATTTTAGAGGTATGGCTCCTTCGGCAAATTTTCTTATTTTGATCCCGTTTTTTTTGCTTTATTTTTGCTTCTGCTCATACTCCTGCTTCTGACAATTCAAGTGTCGCAGTAAAAGTTAACACAATAAACGAATCGGTATACAAAACGAAAAGATTCAGCTCTCGACATGTTCGAAAAGTTTTCTGTTTGTCCGACTGCTGCTTTAAATAAATTCGGAAGTTATTGCTAGGAACACAACTGGGACGAACGACGAATTTTTCGGTGCGAACTTTCGTCATAAAAAATAAAACACATGTGTGCATATGAAAATGAACACAACACCGCCGTACAACGAAATTCGTCGTGCGTGACGAATTCTGAGATAGATTTATTTCTAATTTGTACGCCGACGAACGACGAAAAAACTATTTTCTCTCTCCCACTCTCTGTCTTTGTACACACAACAACCAACTTTATCAAATACAAGAGAGGAATTCGCTGAGTAAATTCGTCGTTGTTGTGCTTCACACGACGAATTTACACAGCGAACTCTTATCGGCGAATTCGTCTACGTGGACGAAATTCGTCGTTCGTCCCAATTGTGTTCCTAGCATATCGTAGTAGACGAATTTTCGTCATAAAAAATAAAACACATGTGTGCATATGAAAATGAACACAACACCTCCGTACAACGAAATTCGTCGTGTGTGACGAATTCTGAGATAGGTTTATTTTTAATTTGTACGCCGACGAACGACGAAAAAACAATTTTCTCTCTCTCACTCTCTGTCTTTGTACACACAACAACCAACTTTATCAAATATAAGAGAGGAATTCGCTGCGTAATATCGTCGTTATTGTGCTTCACACGACGAATTTACGCAGCGAACTCATATCGACGAATTCGTCGAGGTGGACGAAATTCGTCGTTAGTCCCAATTGTGTTCCTAGCATGATTTTGCAGTTTCAATTGCGTATTTAATCGCTTGCTGGAAGAAATGTTGTTGTTTGTTTTACTATTATATTCGTACATACAGGAAAAACACTCATACGCACACAAAACACACATTCAAACACATACCCACAAACATTTCTGCTTCGTTAACTTCGTATTAATTTAAAGCAGCAGTCAGGGTGACCGATGACATTTTTCAAAAAGTGGCACCAAAAGGGGATTTATCAAAAAAAAGGGGCAAAATTTAAAAAAAAAACGAGAAAACTACATTAAACATTTTATTTTTATTGTATTTTTATATAATTCACTCTAAAAAAAGGGTGAAAAAAGTGGCAAGGCAGTCAAAAAAGGGGCAAGGCAGTCGAAAAAGTGGCAATTTGCCACTTTAGTCGGTCAAACGGTCACGCTGACAGCAGTCAGTCAAACCGAAAACTGTACGACCACGACCACAGCTGGAGCTCTTCGTTGTGTATATATGTTTGTTTATTGTGTTAACTTCAACTACGACTCTTTGAATTTCGCTAGCAGAAGTATGAGTAACAGGTTGTGTCTGTGCACGCAAAGAAAAAATATGGTTGATGTAACCATAATCAAACAGCAACATACTATGATTGAATTATATGGTTGCAGTCAAATCATATTATTGTCAAGGAAAAGCAAAGTTTAAATAATATTATTTTCTGAGTTAATAATAATATTATCTACAAAAACAATTAACTTTGCATCTGAATACCCCAATTATTTTTATTTATCTACCCTTTTGCTTATACTTTTTTATTTATTTATTTAACACCACGCGTGCACTGTCGATAGCTTTTAAACGAAACACTGAACTGACAGAAGATGTTTCTGAAAAAGGTTTTTTTAAAAACTTAACATAGTATGGTTTTGAATAACATTATATTGTTATTTACATCATATTATTTTTACATAATAATACAAATTATATTGTAGTCATAAATTTTTAACAAAACTATATTGTTAAACTCTAACCATATCGCACTTTCTATGAATATAATAATGTAATTATTAAATTCAAACATTACTGTGTTTATCATAACGAAATTAATGTTTAAAATAACAATAACTAGTTTTCAACGACCATTTTACAAGCATATCTTTTCTTTGCGTGTGGGCAGTCAAAAAATAGAAAGGTCGAAGAAATAGCAGAATTTTACGGCTGCTGCTATTTCGACTGCAGTTTTTTTAACACTGGTTATAAAATATTCTGAAGACTTCGTCTATCCATTTTGATGTAAAAAGAGTTGTTTTCGTATAACGAAAAAGAAATGAAAAACATATAGTAATTTTCGTAAAAGAGGCTGTTAAATTCTCTAAAAGTGATTTCATAGATAAAGAAAACGTTAAAAAATGAGGTGAATTTTTATTTTTTTGCTTATGAGGGCGTTACAAAACTTTTAAAATTGTAGAGCACTACCGATAGCATAATCTTAATATTCAAACAGAGTTTGGCGGACTGTTTTCACTTCTTCTTTTGGTTCACTTCAATTTTTTTAACTTTTCTTAAAAGTCGACTCAGTTTCTTCTTCCCTAAATCTTGGCAGCACTGGATATTACACAAATTCAGCTGTATAGAATTAAAATTTTTCCTCTCTGCCCGCACAATAAATCGTGGCGTGGCATGACTAGAGTGACCATAGTAGGGTTTCGGGAAACATATGATGGTTGTAGCTATCATTTATGTGGCTTTTTAATCGTACTGGGGTTGTTGTTGTCATATCTTTTTGAAATGCCTCTGCATACGAAATAGATTTGATTTACATACATATATGTATGTATAAAAGGTTGTTTCAGGGCTATGGTCACTTTAACAGACTTGCCAATGCATGCAAGCCGAAGTAAAATTTATGGTTAAACAAATTTTTATCAAATAATTTCTAGTCAGGCTTAACTTCAGTAATTTCAATTCTTATTCAATTAAATCTAAAAATGTCTCGTTTAAAAAAAAAATATTCATTATTAAAATAAAACAATTCCATTATCCAAACAATGTTAACATACAATGATGATATAGTTATCAGATATATCGCTACCTTAATATAGAAAAGCCCTAACTTAATATACAAGAAGATCTAATGTATCGAAAAATGCAAAAATCTCGAATTCCAAAAAAAAAAAATAATAATGAGTTAGGGCCTTTCTATATTAAGGTAACGATATGTAGATTCATACATTTATATATACAATGAAATAGAATGATATAGTTTTAGAAATTTAGCTTTTTATTGAATTGTAATGGAATTTGGTGTAATTTGTGTTAAAGCGTGCACAAATTTGTTCTTGTAAGCGTATATGTATTTGGAGTAATTGCCTGAGTGTAAGAGTTTCACTTCACTAGTGGAAGCAATTTCCTCTGAAAATGAACAAATTGTAAATGAATATGTATAGTAAACGATGAACATTTCCGTCGCTGTCATGGCAATTAAACCATACACATTCGTATGAAGTTCGTTTGCAAATAAATAAGGGCTGAATATTTCTTTTTAGTAATTTTGGCAAAAGTAAAAATTGAATTTTTATACAATAAAAATTAAGAAATTCCTTGCATAATTTTAGTTTAAGATTTTTTTTTTAATTTTATATATAAACGCTAAATGAAAATTCGCGTGGAAAGAAAATGCTTATGCCAAACGGCAAAAATTCGATTGCTTGTATTTTCAAGTTTCAATGCTAATATATTCTAATTGTTTCTAACTTAATACACAGAGAAAAAACTGCCTCAAAGAATCAAGAAGATTTTCTCTATGAAAGGCTAAGGGGTATCCCACCAGAAAGAAGCGAAGATTTTTTCATAGAGATTCCTTATTGTTTTTATGTGGTAAATCTTATTAATTTTATCAAGAAGGAAATCACATAAAATCAAGAAGAAATCTTATTATTCACAACTTTTTTATTCAATTTCCGTTATTTTTGGCAGCAAAAAACAATCCATAGAGAAAAACTTCTTGATTCTATTAGGTTTTCTTATAAATGGTAAACTATAGGGATTTCCTATTGATTTTATTAGGTTGCCTTATTGATGTTTTTAAATAGGTTTTCTTCTTGATTTCATTAGGTTCCTATATGATTATGTGTAAAGCATCTTATTGATTTTTTTAATAAGGAAATCTTCCTGATTTTATGAGGTGTCTTGTTATTTCATATCTATAAATAGACAGAGAGACAATTTTTTTCATCATCTTTTTTATTCTTGTATAAGAATGTTTGCACAATAATTTCAATGGTTATTCAGGCTGCTTATTAGTATATTGGTTAGAGTGCTTGTCTATCAGTCAGAAGTTTGCTGGTTCAATACTTGGTGAGTAAGTTAGTTAAGAATATAACATAAAGTGTGTGTATGTATGTATAAATAAATAACATCGACAATATATTACATACATACATTCATGCATATGTATATGGTGAGTTCTCGTTGTACCTTCATAGTGAACAGACGTAATAGCGGAATTTTTTCTTACATACAAACTAAACAAAAAAAAATACAAAAAATATTCGTAGTACATATTGACTTTAATAAATAAGCTTTATTTGCTTTGCAAATATTTTTTACATATAGAAACAACAAAAACAAAAAAAAAACCGTAAACAAAAAAACATACAAAGTACCCTTGAGGAATACTCTTTATGAGTACCCCAAAGGAAAAAAATAGTGAAGTGAGTTCTAACGGCAGAAATGCCTATTTTACTGTGAGTTTTGATACTCATAATGATAACAATAAAAATAAAAAATCTGATAATAGACTTGCTGTGAGTTCTGAAGCTCTTAATAAGTATCAAAAATCTGATAATAGACTTTTTCTAACGGCAAAACCACAGTTTCGTCAGCGATCAACTTCGCTTTGTCCAATGCCAACTAGTGAATCGTTGACATTATTGCCTAGTACATCTGCATTTAACTCAGCGATATCACCCGCTTCGGGCTCGGGGTCATCACTTAACCAAGTTGTCACTGAAGATAAGAGTAGCACAAAACCCAAGGTCCAAGTCGGAATGGACAGATATATCACAATTTTAAAGCGCGGGCGAAGCCCAAATTCATCAAAAATTTCATCGGTTCCCAAGATATCCAGGGATAACGATGTCGCAGCAGTTAACCGTCAAAATCGTTTTTCAATATTGCAAGCAAATAACGACCAACCCGCTGTTTCATCCAAAAAAACTTCCAAGCCACCACCAATATACCTGAGAGAAAAAAATTCGAACGCCCTTATTAAAAAATTAGTCTCGGCAGTTGGTGAGAACGCATTTCACGTTATTCCAATAAAACGTGGTAAAATTGATGAAACAAAAATTCAAATATACGAAGAAAAAGATTTCCGCAAAATTATTACTGATTTCGAAAAAAATAAAACTAATTTTTATACTTATCAGCTTAAAAGTGCTAAAGGTATGCAGGTCGTATTGAAGGGCATTGATGCTTATGTTAATCCCGACGAAATAAAAGATGCACTCATCATACAAGGATTTAAAGTAAAAAGTGTTACTAATATAATCAATAGAGAGAAGATCCCCCAGCCTCTATTTCGTGTTGAACTGGAGCCAAATGATATACAATTGAAAAAAAACGAGACACATCCAATTTATAGCCTAAAATACCTTTTATACCGAAAAATTACAGTTGAAGAGCCACATAAGCGTTCAGGTCCCGTACAGTGCCACAATTGCCAGGAATATGGTCACACAAAGGCTTACTGCAATTTACCTACAGTTTGTGTTATCTGCGGTGAATTGCACGGTACTGCTAGCTGCACGAAGCCAAAAGATCAAGCAGAAAAAAAATGCAGTAATTGTGGAGGTAACCACACCGCTAACTACAGAGGATGCCCTGTATATTCTTTTGTTAAACAGGCTATGGGTCAAAAACCTAAACTAGTTCCAGCTCAATCAGCAAACGCTTACTCCGCTACTCTTCCCCAAACTAGCCAACTAGTTACTTCACGTGTATCGTATGCCGATGCTGCTAAGACTAGTTCTATTCCCACACAAAATGTTCCACCGCCAAGTAATTCAACGAATGCAAACTCTAGCCTTAACTTTAGTCGTCTTGAAGCTACTATTGAGAATCTGGTGCTAACTATAAACAACTTTACAACAAATATGACTAGCATGATGCAAGAAATGCTAAGAATGCAGAATACTCTGCTTCAAGCATTAGTCAACAAACCATGAACACGTTAAAACTATGTTTCTGGAACGCAAACGGCATTCGCCAACATAAAAATGAACTTGAGCACTTCCTCACGGAAAAAAATATCGATATAATGTTGGTCTCAGAGACTCATTTGACTTCGAGAAGCCTTTTTAAAATTTCTGGCTACACCTTATATGATTCAAAGGACCCGAGAGGAAGAGCATGCGGTGGATCAGCAATTCTAATAAAGTCAAGACTCAAACATTATATTATTGACAACATTTGTGAGGAACATCTACAAGCAACGAATATTTGTGTTGAAAATTTTTGCACAAATTTTGTGATATCATCAATTTACTCCCCTCCCAGATTCGGAATTACTGAGAATCAATACGAGGATTTCTATAGATCTCTTGGCCCTTGTTTCGTGGCAGCTGGCGACTATAATGCTAAGCATACGTTCTGGGGTTCGCGTCATATTACACCCAGAGGTCGAGCGTTGTTCAACACAATTTCAAAAATGGGCTTGGACGTCATTTCGAGTGGGGAGCCTACTTACTGGCCTACTGACATAAATAAAATTCCGGATGTTATAGATTTTGGCGTCATGAAAAACATTTCTAGGGAATTAGTTAACGTTGAAGCTTCTTTAGATCTCTCGTCCGATCACTCTCCCACGATTGTTACAATCTGTAGCCCACAGAGAAGTGATTTACCTCACTCGTATGTGAAGATGATCAGTAGTGTAAATTGGCTGCGATTCAAAAAATATCTTAGTAGTCATTGCACGGAAAACATTACTCTAAGAACACCCGAGGATATTGAAGCCAACATCGTCAACCTTAACGAAATGGTTACACAGGCTGCTGAGCATGCTACTACCTCCCATCCGCAGACTGGATTTAATAAAATTTATTCTACAGACATTGAACGTCTCGTACGTGAAAAAAGAAGGGCTAGAAGGGAATGGCAACAGCACAGATCACCACAACTTAAAATCAGATTTAAAGAGTGCACTAAACGACTCCAAGAGTTACTTGCAATTGAAAAAACTGCATCTCTTAAAAATTATCTGGAAGGTCTTGATGTCACTCCAGCATCTAATTACTCCTTGTGGCGCGCTGCTAGAAAGCTGAAAACCCCCGTTGAGTTTAAACCACCTCTGCGCACATCTACCGGAGGTTGGGCGAGAAGCGATACTGAAAAAGCTAACATATTTGCAAATCATTTAAAATACGTATTTACCCCAAACACATGTACTGGTGTTTCTGATTTGCCGACTGTAGTTGCTCTACCCCCGCGACCCATAAAGTTTAAGATGCGCGATGTACAAAAACTAATTGCTGAACTTAATCCGAAGAAAGCTCCAGGTATTGATGGAATTAGCAACAAGATGCTGATGAACTTGCCTCATATTGCAATAAGAATCCTGCTATTTATTTTTAATGCCATTTTACGAATGCAGTATTTTCCATATAACTGGAAACTTGCCAAGATTAAAATGATTCCGAAGCCGGGCAAAGATCTTACCAAGGCTGAGTCATATAGGCCTATAAGCTTACTATCAACAGTTTCAAAACTTTTCGAAAGGCTGCTCATGACTAAATTGTCCACAATTTTAGCTGATAATGGGTGCATCCCGGACCATCAATTTGGCTTTAGAAGTCAGCATAGCACTATTGAGCAAACGCATAGATTGGTTCAAGTTATAAGGAGGACTTTTGAAGAAAAGAAGTATTGTTCTGCCCTTTTTATTGATGTTTCTCAGGCATTTGACAAAGTATGGCACAAAGGCCTATTTTTAAAATTGAAGACATATTTTCCAATAAATATAGAACAACTTTTGGAAAGTTACATTGTTGATAGGAAGTTTACTGTTGTGGAAGGAGACTTCATGAGTGTGCCCGAATCTATATTTTCTGGTGTGCCTCAGGGTAGTATTCTGGGACCAGTCTTGTATTTAATATATACTTGTGATATGCCTGTGAGCAATAACATCCACACTTCTACATTTGCCGACGATACAGCCTGTATGAGTATGCACAAAAACCCTGATGAGGCATCCCGCAATCTCCAAGCACACATTACCCAGCTTGAAAGATGGTTGAACTTATGGAGAATTAAAGTAAATGAACAAAAGTGTGTTCATATAACGTTTACCCTTAGAAAAGATACCTGTTCCCCCATTCGAATCAATAATCAAAATATTCCTCAACATTCTCAAGTGAAATACCTTGGCATACACCTTGATCGAAGGCTTACATGGCAACATCATATTGACGCTAAACTAATTCAAATGAAACTTAAGTTAACTCAAATACATTGGTTGATTGGCAGAAATTCAACACTCAGTCTAGACTGCAAACTTTTGATATACAAGTCGCTTTTAAAGCCAATATGGTGCTACGGAATTCAGCTATGGGGCACTGCTTCAGCTTCAAATGTGGATAGAATCCAACGACAGCAAAATAAAATTTTACGGTTAATAACATCGGCTCCATGGTACATCAAAAATTCAAATATACATCGTGATTTAAATATGCCACTAGTGACTGAAGAAATCGCAAAATACGCAGGTAAATATTTAACAAAACTCGAGTCACATCCTAATCCGCTTGCTCGTAATATCTTGAACTTTACTGGACACATCCGCCTAAAAAAGAGGGACACAAGGGCCCTAATAGTCAGCACTCCAAATGGTACTTCTTGAAAATAATTATCTATTGTGCTTAATACGAAATTTATGTATTATTAATTACTATCACTAAGTTTATGTCCGATACTGGTCGGGCCTAATAATTATATATAGATTTAAGATTTGAATACTTATTGTTAGTTCATATTTTGAAGATACAATAAATAAATATATGTGTGTAAAAAAAAAAAAAAAAAAAAAAAAAAAAAAAAATATGTATATGGTATAGAATTTAAATGAAAATACATAAGTACAGAGAATAAAGACGCAATTTTTTTTTATTTTTTTATTGAAAAAATCAATAAGATAACCTCATAAAAACTACAAGATTTCTTCTTGATTTTTTCAAAAAGGTTTTCCTTATGAAATTAATAAGATTTCCTTATTGAAAAAAAAAACAGAGATTTCTTATTAATTTTGTTCTATTTTATGAGGTATTTAGTAGGCACTGTTTTCTCTGTGTATGTGATGGCGTTAGTGCTGATATGAGTGCGTTTCAATTAAGAGTCCAACCTAAATTAGAGCGTCAAGCGTTGCGTTAGCAGCAGGGTACGTATTTTCAGTACATTCAAATAATATTTTACACGTATAAAAATACCCAAAATGCTTACTCTGTTGCTAAAGCAACAGAATCGACTTACACTAGAGCAACGCTAGCAAATTGTTGAAATTTTTAATCAAAATAATTGTTCAATTCGTCAAACTCATCGTGCACTTCTTCCATTTTCCGATGAAGCCCATTTCTGGTTGCATGGGTACGTAAATAAGCAAAATTGGCGAAACACCATTAAATCTACAAAATATTACTGTTTGGTGCGCGTTATAGGCTGGTGGAGTCATTTGCTCATATGTCTTCAAAAACGATGATGGTCAGAATGTTACTGTCAATGGTGCACGGTATAGGAACATGGTTCGAAATTTTTTCGTACCTCAATTACGTGGCATTAATCTTGCTGATATGTCGTTCCAACGGGAGGGAGCCACATGCCACACAGCGGGCGCTATAATTGATTTACGTAATAGCCCAATTAATTGACCACCAAGATCGAGGGATTTAACCCCATTGGACTATTTTCTTTGGGGTTATGTTCAGTCTCTTCTCTACGTCGAGAAACCGCAAACAATTGAACACCTGGAAATCAACATTCGAAGAATTATCGGCGAAATACAACCGCAAATGTTGTGAAAAGTTGTTGAAAATTGCTGTTCGAGATTGCGCGGTTCCACGCGATAGCCGTAGTGGCCACATGACAGAAATCACATATAAACATTAATTTCATAAAATTTTATTTCCAATAAAGCCCGTTTCATTGATATTAAAAATATATTTCACTCTATAAAAAACACCCTTTACTATAAAAGATATTACAAAAAATTTTTCATTTCAGAGCTTTAATATTTTCGGCTACAAATTCTCTCTTGGGTAGAAAATGATGCAATTAATACACAAAGTAAAAACATATATAATTTGCTTTTGAGTTCCCGGCAATTCCCAAAAAAAATTCTCAAAATCCCAACAATGCGATTTTTTCAGCATTTTTGCTGTATTCCTCTTATTTTTCGCCGGGCGCAGATAAGATTTTTGGAAATAATTAAAAACATATCTTGTCTTAATAATGGCATAATAAATTTTTTGCTTACAACTTTTGAATTTGACAAATAAAGGCCTTAAATTTGATATTTATAACAAGAATAGGTCTCATTCGAAACGCTCTGGTTCCGTTAATGACGAAAACTTTAAACCAAAAATTCCTTTGTAATATATCTTATAGTACGAGTATTACTTTTTGGATAAGTAAAAATATGTAGTGGGTATTTTTGTAAACAATTTTTATAATAGCAAAATAATTAACCCAAATTTTTGTGCTACAAACAGCGAAAAGCTACTTTTTTTAAATTTTAATTTAAATTGCGTTTAACTCTTGACTTAATTGTAATTTTGATATCAATTTCTTTTTTAATGTTACAAATTTTGTTCCTTACTCACAATAAGTTTACTTTTCTAAATCAAACAAGTTTTGGCTTCTCCATTAGCAGAACAGTGTACCAAGGTTGGTAAAAAAGCCAACATTTTAATTTTATTTCTCGAACATTTGCTAAACTGTAAGCGGAAACCCATAAATGTAGCGCACTTGTTTTAGTTCTTGGATAGAAAAAAAATCCACTTGCAAAAAATCTTTCTTATGAGATCAAAAACATCAGCTTGGCATCAGTTTTATATTTTCATTAACCCTAGGTTGCCCACTTTTGGGGCTTTGTAGCTCCGGCCCCTTTAAAGATATATAGTCCAAATTCCAGACTAAAATTTTGTGGCACTTCCTCAAATGCTGTATGAAATTAGAAACTGCAGAATTATTTCCATTTTTCTGTAACAAAATTTCCACTGTGTATCGGGTACTTTAGGCCCCACTAAGCACCAAAAGGCACCGTCGGATCGAGCTAAAAAATTAAGACCGCATTTATGGCAGCAAACCTCATATTTTAAATAGCGCACGTATAAAGAATTAAAAAAAATCCCATACAAGTTGATACCAGTCTAATGTATGTACATACATATTGCCAGCTAAAATGCAAAAAGGCGTAACTAACAAAAAATTCAAAATTAAGTTTTTGATTGACTATTATGAATGCTATTAAACTACATGTCTTCTGCCATCATAAATGAGGCTTTTATTAACAAAAAACAAGAGGATGTAACTACAAGTTTGTTTAGTTTTTGTTTCAGTTTTTTGCTTCTCGTGTAAAATTATATTTTTGTTAGTTACGCCCTTTTGCTAACGATATATAAAGTTATGAAACAAATAAATTATTTATTTTCTTTAATCCTTGCAAGTTTTATGCATGTGAATCATGAAGTTTTTTTTACAAAAATCTAGAGCATTAAAAAGTGAATATGGAACGAACGTTCGTGCTACATACATACATGCACTTGTACAAAAAAATGTGAACATTTTAACGTGTAATTAATCTAAAGACCAATTATCCAGAGCATGTTCATTAAATTTAATTGTAGCGTAAGTGGGAAATGCATTCATTATTCAAATTTAAAAGTAAATATACACAAGTATGCTTAAAATATCTTTTTTTTGTTAAACCAACAGCTCACATAAGATTATTAAGTAAGAAAGGGTGGTGATATAGCGCACCTCCACTCGCAGACCCAATTGGGTACACATAAGAGTACATATTACTTTCAATAAATTTAAAAATATAAACATTTATTTTTTCAAAACTGTGCCCATTAATTCCATTTAACACTATATATTTCAAATATTTTTGAGGGAATATTTTCAAAAACAATTTAAATTTGATTGCAATATAAAGTGATTGCTTTGCTAGTTCACAAATATTTAACTTACCGGTGGTGTTTCGAATAGCATCACTTCCGTGCCTTTTAATACCAAAAAGCGTGGCTTATAGCTCTGCCACGAAATATTGTTATTGATGACGCCTTCATTCACCCAACCCATGTATTCAATGCGTTCGCCAACGGCAAAATTACGATTGTAAAGTTTCATCTGCAAATAAAATTGCACATTAAATAAAAGCAAAAATAATATCATAAAAATATTTAACACATAAATTTTATCGTAATATTTACTCAAGCATTAAAAAAAAATATGTTAACAAGTCATATAAACTAAAACAAAGCAAATAATCTCCTTTTGTTATAAAATTTAGCTATTTGCTAAATAAAAGTATTAAACTTAAAAAGCTTATGTGTTAAAACTGTTAATAAAATAAAAAAATATATTTTCAATATTTGTTAAGAGAAAACAATAAATTGTTACTCTCAAAGTTACACCTTAAATTCACACATCGAAATATGTTCGTTATCTTATTGTGAATTTTTTTTTTAAATTTCGGTAAGTTTTTGTGCAGTTTTTGTGACTTTTGCTGCGGCTTGTACAGTGCAATAAAACTCAGAAAATTCCTGTTTCATTTTTGACCATGAATCAAATAAACAAGATTACGCGCATTGCGCAGGTCCATCAGTTCTGCTGCTGTCAAACAGCTGCTTGCGTGAAAATACTAACGTTTTACATCAAAATTGAAAAATGTAGATGCCAAATAAATTAAAAATTAAAATGAGGTGAGTGAGCAGTGAAAAACGATGGGGTCAGTTCTGAAAATGGCGGTGATTTCAAAAACAAACTATTAATAGCTGACTAGCCAGAAGGTTTTTATTGTATTTTAAGTTCTTAACATTTATAATAAAACATTTTAATCCAACTCAGAGAAAACAGTGCCTACTAAATACCTCATAAAATAGAACAAAATTAATCAGAAATCTCTATGGTTTTTTTTACAATAAGGAAATCTTATTAATTTCATAGAGAAAATCTTTTTGAAAAAATCAAGAAGAAATCTTGTAGTTCTTATGAGGTTATCTTATTGATTTTTTCAATAAAAAAATAAAAAAAAATTTCGTCTTTATTCTCTGTACTTATGTATTTTCATTTAAACTCTATACCATATACATATGTATGTATGTATGTAGTATATTGTAGATGTTATTTATTTATACATACATACATACACATTATGTTATATTCTTAACTAACTTACTCACCAAGTATTGAACCAGCAAACTTCTATCTGATAGACATGCACTCTACCCAATATGCTAACAAGCAGCCTGAATAACCAATTAAAAATTATTGTGCAAACATTATTATACAAAAATGAAAAAGATCATGAACAAAATTGTCTCTATGTCTATTTATAGATATGAAATAACAAGACACCTCATAAAATCAAGAAGATTTCCTTATTAAAAAAATCAATAAGATGCTTTACAAATAATCATATAGGAACCTACTAAAATCAAGAAGAAAACCTTATTGAAAAAATCAATAAGACAACCTAATAAAATCAAGAAAAAAACCTTTTTAAAAAAATCAAGAAAGCAAGCTAATAAAATCAATAAGAAATCCCTATAGTTTACAATTTATAAGAAAACCTAATAGAATCAAGAAGTTTTTCTCTATGGATTGTTTTTTTGGTGCCAAAAATAACGGAAATTGAGTAAAAAAAGTTGTGAATAGTAAGATTTCTTCTTGATTTTATATGGTTTCCTTCTTGATAAAATTAATAAGATTTACCACATAAAAACAATAAGTAATCTCTATGAAAAAATCTTCGCTTCTTTCTGCTGGGATAACCCTTAGCCTAAAAACGGTTCATAGAGAAAATCTTCTTGATTCTATGAGGCAGTTTTTTCTCTGTGAACTTCCAACGCTATATCGCTGGTTTAATCAAAGAAAAAAAAAACAAATTTGCCAGAAAGCACGTTTGAAGTGTTCAATTTACACACAACTTAATGGAAAAAGAAAATTTTATTTTGCTTTCAAGAGTTCAGTACAGTTTGATGTCGCCCTAGGCCCCGTGAGATATGCCGCCCTTTTTGCTCTATAAAAAAAAGCTTTTTAAAATGATATATGAAATTTATAAATATTTAAATTACACTGTGCATTACACGTGCAAATCCGCACGGTCCTGACAGTAGAGGTTCGATAGTATGTTTTACTTAGTTTGGCGATTTTGGTGACCAACTCTTTTTATGGACCACCAAAGATTTCGAAAATCAGTATGTTCTCAAAATATGGTGTCATCAGTTTTTGGCCAACGGCTAGTTCAGACTTAGTTATAGCTCTTTACCATATATGGCAATAATGTTGCTAAGAGTCCACTATACTTGTATAAGCATTTTACGTCTAAAAAATTATTTCTTAAAGTAAGGTAAATTTTTTTTCATTTCCATCAGAATAACTAACGGCCTCCTAAATTTTTTTGCTAACAATATTTGGCAATATAATCTGAGCAACCCTAATAGATTACACAGATCACTTTTTAACTCAAAAATGTTAATTTTTCACAATTTTTTTTTTCGAAAATCATATAATTAATGCACACTTCTCTGTTGAGTTTCAGTAACACTTTTTGCAAAAAAAAATTATAGTTAAATAAAAAACGAAAATTTAACATTCGAATTTATTTAAAGGACCAATCAGTCAAACCAATAACTATTCGAACATATCGACTGTTGAAATTTTCCGTTGTGTATAATTTTTCGTTGCATGCGTTCGCTTTGACTGCAACAGTTTAAATTTTCAGCAGCAGCAAAAGCAATTACACAAATAAGTTTTTAAGCCTTGCTTGCCAATACCTCCTAACTAGAGGGCGCTGTGGTTTCGTGAAATACACTTACCCGAACTGTCGTTAATTCTCAACAATGCACATAAGTCTACTCAAGTGCTTAAAATACTGTCATATATGTATATCCAAACAAATTTACATGCCACCGGTAAATTAACGGGTAGGTCAGAATTATATTCTAAATTTTTCATTGATATAATTCACAAAAATTATCAATTTTTTTAGATTTAATTGAACTGTAGTGAATTTTAATCAGAAATAATTTCTTAATTAGGCTTAAGTTCAGTAATTTCAATTCTTACCGAATGAAATATTTTTATTAATTAATGTGAGTTTCTAAAGAAGAGAAGAAAAATTAAACTAGACTTTATTAGCTGGGGGAAATACCGATATTTTTCTGTGCAGCCACGCACTTCATCAGCACCCATGTCTATCTACTGGGGTAGAGATTATTACTACAACATCAGCTATTTAACTTAAATTTTCTATGAAATGGAATATGAGAATTGATTGTGTATAAAATTATTAATTTACCTTTGCTAAATACATACAATAAGGCTTTCATTTACTTTTTCATATTTGGGAGAGTAATTTTGTAAATTTCTGCTTTACTCTCTCGTTGCTAGTTTCTGCTGGGAAAGTAAATGAACAGACCTAATACAACAAAAAAAAAAGAGAGATTTACTCGGAATTTCATACAACACAATAATTTACTAACAAAACGTCAACCTTAAACACTTCAAATATAATGTGAACGGTTGTGTTTAGGTTTTTAAAACACTTGCTTTAAACACTTTTAAAAACATAAGTGTGAACATAGTAGAAGTTTCAAGCAGGAAAAAATTACTTATAAAAATTTATGTTTTAGATTTCCCCAGTAAAATCATATAATGTATAAATTAATTTATCTTTCGACAAAAGCTACTTGAAATAAAAACCTATTTCATATACAATCATCTTTATACTGAAAAATATCTCGCCGGGAGTTTATACCCTATTCATTGTTACACCATTTTAAAACGACATTTGCTTTTAGTTCAAATAAAACAACTAGAAACAAAATGGCTGATTTTGAAATTTCGAAGATCTCCCTAAAATTTAAAGTTTTAGCCCAATCTATTTAGGAGAGCTGTAGTGCGATTCACTAACTTTTTTGTTTAACGATAATCGCATGGTTAAATAATTATAACGGAACTTCATCGAATTTACAATTCAGTAATATTTTTTAACGATATTCGCTGTAGGTTAATGTCAGCTGTGTCGTTATTTAAGCGACAATAATTTATGTGCTGTTAATTTTATCGTTAAAAAGAAGTTACAGAATCACACAATCGTTATGGCAAGCGATTAAATGTATATACAAAAATTACGATTGTCGGATCGTTAAAAGTTACTGAATCGCACCACTGGACTTTATTTAAAAAAAATAATTCCGTGGGAGCTGAATATCTTTTATAAAATTTTTAGGTTAAACTAAAGCTTGTAAGAATAACGTATTACAGTTGCTAAAATTTAAAAGCACAAATCACTTTCAAAATAAAGTTTTTTTTGCCTCACTGTATCAGAGACGAGATTCATCTTAATTGGAAGACACAAAATGAATGTTTTATTAGACGCCACGATGTTTTTGTTATGAATTTTCATTTCCGTTGTTTTCTTTTTTTTTTGTACACAAAAATGCACATGCATGTGCAAACAAGATCGCCATGTTGTTAAATTTTTGTTTTTTTTTGTTATCTGAGTAGCAATTCATTTATGTCGAGTTTACTTTTCGCCATTTATCATTTAGCAGGTGCATGTACATATATATGTATATGGGTACGTGTATGTGTATCAGTTTACAAGTATTAAGGCATATTTATGTATGTATGTATGTATGTGCATTTTATTTCAGGAACAAATTGTTATATTCCAATAAACAATTTTTATTTATGCTCGTATTTTAGTCACAGCACTAACAGCAAATGCATACAAAAACTAAAATGTCCGTTTGCTTTTAAAAATATAAAACTTTTGCTAAAAGTGTTGATTATTCACACAATAGTTGATTAAGTAAATATGTAAGTGCAAAAAAAAAACATTTTATATTTTAAATAATATAAAAATCAAATGCTTGAAAATGTGTAAAATAGCATCATCATCATCATCATTCACCTGTAAATGTGTTAAGCCCACAACATTGTCGTTGATTAATTTCAACCATTGACTCAGAATGGCCAAATCATCACAGTGTATTATGCCCGTCGAGGTTCCATTTATGCCACGTACTTCAAAAGCATTTTGTCTTAATTTATCTGTGCCATAAATGTAACGTGTCACATAAGCCATCATGAGGGGAACTAAACGAACGAAAAGAAAATCAATTGTTATTAAGATAAAAATGATTAGAACAAACATAGAAAAAAGTTATTGGTAATTTAGTTCAATTAAAGCTGTTACTTATGTAGATACAAAACCAGTGATCGGCAATGAATCGTTTTTTCGCTATTCATACTGACTCATGAAATATATACATAAGTGAGTAGACATCATTTAAACTCAACTATCTGATTTACGCATACTTACGATGACATTGATTTATAAGTATAGGTTGAAATAGATATGAATGCGACGTCGACATCATAGTCATACCACACTCACACTCATAAATTACCTCAGTTTGATTTCTAATTTCAGGAAAAAACTTATGCTGCTCACATTGATTCAGCCCACTCACTTCTTAAACTTAAAAGTTTAGTCATTAAACAGTATTTACAATAGTAGTAAATAGGGTTGTTTTTCAATTCCTGCAAAAAAAAAAAACAAACTGCGAAGTTCGCATTGTGAATCATACTTATTTTGCATCGTTCATGGGCATTGAGTTAAGGAGAGTCGAAATCAACAACGTCATAAATGTTGCTAAGTATGAGTTCGATGCGCACTTCAAACTTTCGAGTGAATATGATTCATAGACTACATTGCAATAAGTATGAGTGCGCATAAGTACCAGTAATTACAAGTCATGATTCAACGCTACTCACTTTTTCACTATTCATTGCTGTTCTCTGGTACATACTATGATTTAATTAAATTATTTAATTGAATCAATTATTTCTTTTATTATGACGAAATTATGATTTCGTTGCAATAACAGTTTAAATTAACTTTGAACTAATATTCAATTAAAATATCAATTAATTAAAAATTAATTAAAACAAAATATAGCAAGAGCTTTAATGCTTTATTTTTTTCAATATAATTTTTAATTTATGCTGGTCAATATTTCTATTACTACTAATTCTTAATATTGATACTAAGATTAAATCTGAACCACCTGTCAACAAGCAGGTGTTAGTTGAATTCTGTCAAAACAACCTGCGCCATTTAGCAGATTACCGCGTGATTTGAGCACAAAATTAAAAAAAAAATAGAAAATAGGAAAATAGGAAAATCACTCAAACCAAATAAAATTAAAAAAAAAAATCTAAAAACGACCAACTTTAATCCTTTAAAAATCCTTGATGGTCACTCGAAATAATAATCATAAGAGAAACCTGAAAATGATTTTCAAATACCTATCGAACGATATCCATTTTGATATACGGTCATGTTCTGACACTGGCAAATCGCATAACATTTGCGATTGTGGCTTGAACTCGCAAGGGAGGCGTTCTGCAAATCGTAATCGCAAGACTCTTGGTGAGTTCAAGTCACAAGAGTATACTGAAGTGAATTGATGAATTTAGCCTAAACCAAACTTTAAAGAAACACTAAAATGGTTAATAAATAAAATTAAATATGTTTTCCTTGTGATTTTAATGAAAAATAGCAATAGTTTCGTAAAATTTTTGTTAGAAAATTGAAATTTATATAATATTTTTCTTTAAGAATTAAATATATATAATTCGATTTAAATCTTGTTTATAAATAAAAAATGTATTAATAATAATTATTATTATTAAAAAGCTAAATGTATTTAAAAAAAAAGAAAATAATTGTAATTTCTGAAAAGTATTTTTTTTAGTTATATACGAGGGTGGTTTAAATAATTCCGTGACTTTTTGAATGAAAAACAAATTTTTTTTGCAAAACAAAAATTTATTTTTCAACATAATCTCCTTTTAACTCAATACACTTAGTCCACTTAGTTCCAGTATCCCTTCCAAAAAATAGGATTTTCGAGGTGCTTAAAATATGCAAACGCGGCACCCATCTTGCAGACAACTTTCTTAAACTCAGCTGATCATTTAATATGATATGAAATGCCTATGGCATCTGCAATCTCACGAACTTTTACTCTTCGACCAGGTTTTTTTTTTCGGAAAAAATAATGTTTAATGAGCACTCGAAATTCACTTTTTTCCATTTAAAAAAAAATATAAGAGGTTGTATGTTTTGAACAGCTGTTAAACGGAAAGTAAATGACGACACTTTCTCAAAATTTTACAGTAGTCTATTAACAGGTGGTACTTGATGGGACCAGTGTTGCATTTCATATAACTACGAGGGAAGTTCGAAAAGTCACAGACTTATTGATTCGCCTATATAACCTTATTGTGTTGGGGCCTTCCAAAATCAATTGTTAATTTTGTTTTTACATTGTTTACTTATACACTGACGATTTTAACAAACAGCTGACCTAAATCAATATGGGAGGTATGAGCTACAGAACATGTAGAAACAAGTTTGGGGACTTGCAACTCGCATGCGATTTGAACATTATGCTAGTGTCAGCAGATACCTGATAGCTCGGTGACTATTTATTTTTTTTTCGTGTTCACAAAATGGCGCCTTTTGCCCGACATATTGAATTTTGACTGCTGGATTAGAACAAATCTATTCCCACAAACAAGTACCCATTTTGATGACCTCGACAAATCTTATTTTTTTAGAATACACTTTACAGAGATTCATTAAAAAATTCACGCACTTTTTGGCCCACCGTCGTATTACGAATTTTTGTTTTATTCTGGTCAATATTTTTATTGCCACTCATAAGTTCCTTAATTCAATCTAATGATTATTTCTGTTTTATTCTCAACAAATTTCTTATCATTAAGAAATTGGGTCTGTTCGTAAATGCATCACTGCGCTGTAAATGGAAATTTAAATGTTCTGAACTGGTTCACTGAAGTCGATAACGCACAAATAAATGTCAAATATGGGCTTCAAATATGATTACTACTAAAACAGATTATCTGCGCACTTGTATTGTATTTTAAATAAAAGTTTGCACGTATGATGCAGAGCAGTGATGCATTTACGAACACACCCATTATTTCTGATTAAAACTCACTACAGTTCTATTTAAAATCTAAAAATGTCTCAATTAATATTTTTTTTTCAAAATTCTGATAATTTATATCACCATTTTGGTATTATGTAGATGCAAATATAAAAATTATTTGGTTGATTTGATGATGAAACGGTTTTAAATTATTTTCCATTAAAGGAATAAAGTATAAAAAATTTTTCTCTTAAACAACTTTATAGAAACACAGAAAAGATATTTCTTCTACTGGTATAACCACATTTAATAAAAAAAACGACAAAATATGAATAATCAATTTAAAATTTAATGGTATCAATTAAATTTTTTATTTAATAACATTTTTGAGCAGTCGTTTAATTGAATTAATTAAGTTTTTAATTAATCTTTTAATCAATTGAATTAAAATTTTTTTATTGATTATTTGCATTTCTTTCTATTAAAGCTGTTAATATGAAGATTTAGACTTAAACAACTTTACCAGATTTTGTAAGTTGCGCTTTAATTCCTTATTTATAAAAAATCATTTTGGTTTACAAAACCTTTAACGGACAAATTTGCATAATTTTTTTTTTAGTAAAATCGAAATTTCGTGTGCGAATTTCTAATGAAGCGTTAATCAAAACTCTCTTTAAGCAGACGTATAAGGAAAAGTTACAGCTTACATCTTCACTCTTGCACTTCATTATTTTCTTGTTTAACATCCTGTTTTTTTACTACAACTTAAGTTTGTATATTTTACTTTGCTTCCGTTTCATCTTTTATATGCGATTGCTATAATATTTAACTTATTTATGTATGTATTTGCTTACCTGCCACAACATCAACCCATTTCTTTTCAGGCTCTGAACAAATTGACATTGGTCTGCTACAACTACGGCTTATGGTGCCATTATTCACCGAGGATTTGTATCCTTCGTCAGCCTTTAGTTCAGCACATGTTGTATCATTATCTGAGTCTGGTGTATCTTTTGCCACTTAATAAGGAGAAAATTGAAGAAGAAAAAAAGCAACCAAAGTATGAAAGACAAAAGCATGCAAATGAATAAAACCGTATACGGAAATAAAATTTAAGTAAATAAATTTGCATCGTTACACAGGTATGTATATAATATATACATATATATGTATTATATGAACTCTGTTACTTATGTAAATTGTGGCACAGTGATGCCTGGGAGGAAAAAATCCTCTGCATTATTTCTCTCACATGATGAAATTTTCATGTAAAGTGTAGTTATAATATTTTGGGATGCGATTTAATATATAACTTTAATACCTTCAAATAATACTTGAAATATTCAAAGGAAGGAGGTTGTTCTTACATTTGCAAGTAAGACAGTTGATACTTGCACTTACAGCAGGGTACGTATTTACAATACGTATAAACATATACAGCCTTATTTACAAAAATTATTAAGGCTTTATAAAGGCTTTTTAAGGAATTATTTTTATGAAAATTGGTTTTAAAAACCCTTTATAAAGCCTTAATAAGTTTTATAAAGAAGGCTGATAAAATATAAGGTGAATATACCGAAAATACGTACCCTGTTGTTAACGCAACGCTCGGCTCTCTTATTTATATATGGCTGCAAGATTTTAATTTTGGTTGCATATTTGGTTTGTTTTTAATTTGTTTTTTTTTTTGCTCAATATAAAAATTTGGGCATTTATGTTATATTTCGGTTAAGAAAACTTTATGAGATCCAAAATATTAAATGAAAACAAACTATTCCGACTTCATCAGATACTAATCCGAATGTAACTTCACAGCGCCCTCCTTCGTTGCGTAGCAGAATCATCGGCGCAGCAAAATAACCAACGAAATGGCTACTAACTAAACACAGCTTCATTTAATATGCCTCATTTGACATCAGAAAGCGCTGCCAGACTGCATTATCAAAAAGAGTGCAAAAAAGCCTTTCGCGCCAAGTTTTAGCGGCTTTTAACTATGCCAAACGCGCTTATTTTCCTCTTAGCGCGTTTAATAAAAAAAGCGCTAAGTTAGCGCGTTTTGATTAAAGTCAAAAATATCATTTCAGTTCAATATCATTTTACTTTTTTTTTGTATAAATTTAACAATTTTCTAATATCCAAAATTTAACTTTTTGTTTAAATTCGTTAATGATTCAGATGTTGCAAATAAAATTTCCTTGACTGTGGTTAGAATTAAAAACGAATTTTAATATTGTAATTGGCAAATATTTTGAAATTTCACAGCTAAAAGTATTTACTCGTACTCGTGACCCAAAAAATTTATATAACTTATTAAGCATCTATTATTTTTGTACTTCAAAAGGCATTTGAATCGCAACACTATTTGACAGTTTATATAAGTTGTTAGTTGTAGAATTTCGAATATTTGGAAGGCGAGTCTGATTCTCTATTAAATGATTTTATTTATTTAGGATATAATTTCGAAGAAGCAATATTGCATAATCTGAAAAGAGTTAATAAAAAAATTTAATTGTATTCGTATTTGCTAATACATACTTCGACCTTTATTCAAATTTAATTTAGCGCGTAGGAAAATAGCTCGTTTTGACTATAAATTGTTGATAATGCTGTAACTTAGCGCGTTTTGAGAAGGGGTATAGGGCGTTTGGGTTATAAATAGTTGGCATCGCTGTCCCTTCCCAATCACCCTCTCTTACTATCTTCTCTTCAACTAACAGCTATCATAGAGGAATCATTGTATTGGACCCAAGTGAACTGGACTTTAAATTTCACCCTTCCTTACCAGCAACCTGCTAACCTAACCTAACCTAACCTAGCTGATCAAACAAATAAATCAAATTAAAAATCTCAAGACTATTAAAGTCTTTCTGTATGCTTAAAAAAATATCGGCTTCAATATCTTTGAAAGTATCTGTGCTACCAAATTTGGAAAAAAAAAATCGAATTTACTCAAATACATTTTTTAACTTTTATTTGAATGACTTTAACTTTCAATATTATTCGAATGAAAGTTTTAAACAATTTTTCAAATAAATAACGAATACAATAATTTATTCGAGTAATCAATTATTAAAAATCTTCCTAAAATATAAAATTTGTTTAATAAAAAAATAAAACAATATTTTTTTAAATTAGTTTTTTTCTCAAAAAAAAAATTAAGTTTTCCAACCCTGCAACCATATATATTTTTGATTTTTCTCCCTTTCAATACTGATTTATTTCTTTCTAAGATATATTTAATTAGCAACAAAAAAAAAAACATACATAAAAAAACTTAAAACTTTCCAGCCCTGGAGCTGATTTTAAATTTTCTGATTTTTATTATTAAACCATTTCTTTCTAAAATATATTTAATTTATAAAGAAAAATAAAAAATTAATAAGACCGAGTTACTTTTATATATCAAAAAACGTGTAAATTTTCCAACCCTGGAATCATCCTTTTAGATTTTGCTGATATCTCTTTTAAAAATAGAACATATGTTTAATTTATAGAGAAGAGGAAAAAAAATCTGTTTTACTAGTTTACTTTTATGTACCTAAAAATTCCAATTTTCCAAATCTGGAATCCTGTTTTTTTTTTTTATTTTGAACACCAATATAATTTTTACGAAATATAAAATAGGTTAAATTAGCAAACAAAACATAAATTAATTTTAGCTGGTTATGGACCCAAAACGATTGTTAAACTTAAAGTTGGTTTAACAAACGAATTTTGTATGGCAAAACCGGTTTTAAAGCATACTTTAACTTTAACAATCGTTGTTGCATAAGGGCATAAAACTTTACAAGTTCCAAACAAGCAAGAGAGTCTGAAAGGCTTACAGTGCACTGCTGCATATCCTTTCACTTATGCTGACTTCATAATGTCTGAGTTAAAAAGTTAAATATTTAAAAGTAAAACGCATAAGGACAAAACAGTCCAATGTTAATGTACTCTTAAGTACTTGGGCCCTTTTTCATATAATTAAGAATTAAATTACATTTGTGTTTGCAATAAAATACAGAATTCTACATAAATTTTTCTGGCGTATACGAGTATTAAGGTTTCTCTAAAGGAAGACATTAAAAGCAACATAAATATGTTAATGTTAGTGTCGTGAATATTACCAGCAGTCGGACCATATTAGCTTTATTATTTATTAATTCTTTGACTATATTTTTAACAAAGCTTAGCTTTATATTATTTTAAAATTTGATCTGAATAATTAATAACGCAATGCAATATCTTCCTACCCAGCTGATAGTTCAATCAGACGTGCCGGAAACATAGAAAACAGCTGTTCGAATCATATTTATGGGCAACACTGTATTTTATTATTCAAATACAAGGCTACAATTTTGTGAGAGTTGAAATTTTGAGTGTATGTTTATCTTCCGATGTATAGACCCACTAAGAAGGGATTTTTCGAAATTAGAATAATAAGGGGGTAAAAAGGGGTAAATTTTCTATCCTCATATCCCGGAAAGTACTAGTAGACTCAAAATTCAAAAAAGCATACGAATGCTGCTAAAAGGCCCCTTTCAGATTAGGCAACTTTACTTGCGCAAGTCTTGTGTTTGTGGGTGTGAGAGGAAAGGTCGGTTTGAAGGGGAAAGAATTGCCGAGACTTGAGTACAGACTTGCTTGTACTTGGCAATTCTGTACTTCTACTTGGCAATTATGTATATTCAAGTATATCTTTAACTAAATTATTTATTTCTTCAACTTCCATTGTATACACCAAATTTAAAACCACTTTCACAATTACAATGAATATAAAAATGAAACAAAACGTCAACAAATTAAGAAAATTCAAGCATAATAAAATTAAACTTGCTCAACAAATTTGCTGAATGTGAACATAAAAGCAAGTTCAAAAGAAAAACAATAAAAATGAAAATTATACTTGCGCAATTAAGGTTGCCTAATCTGAAAGGGGCCAAACAATAAGCCGACATGTGCTTGGTACTTTTTTGATATGTGTACTTTTAGGTGTTAAAGGGGCTCGAAACTGAATTTTGGTACCTTTCCTACACTGGACACATCTTCTAAAGTATTGAACAAAGCTTTTTGTTGCGTTCTTTTCTTCTGGACAGAATCTGGAATGAGTTTTGGCACTCTCTGAAAATTCGCAACGTTAAAGGGGTAAAATAGTACCCATTTTCGGTATTTTTTTTTTTATTAATAATAAAGTACAAATAATCCAATTTTACTTCCTTCCGCTTAATAGAAGATACAAAGAATGCAATTTTTTTTGAAGGGCCCAAAAAAGGTACCAAAGGGTAAATACGGGGAAAAAATATTTTAAATTTGAGTTAGCTATTTATTAACTGATATACGTAGTGCATTCTTGAACTTTGGCTTTTCAAAGTTACTTTGGATATTAATTTGGTACATTTGAAAAATATTTTCGGGAAAGGTACTTTTCGATAAGAGTACTTTTTTTTGGATATGGTGTTTTTGGGATATGTTAGTTTTTTTTTTTGCAAATGTAATTTATAAAAGTTTAATTTTTGAAAGTGTACTTTTGGGATATGAAAACTTTTGGATAATGTACTTTTCGTGAGATGTACCTTATGAGAATGGTATTTTATACGAAGAGTACTCTTTCAAAAAAAGTACTTTTCAGAAAAGTTATTTACTTAAGAAGGTGCTTTAAGGAAAAGGCACGATTGGGACTCCTACGAGATTGACAATAAAAACTTTTTTTTACGAAAATGTATAGGCTTGCATTATCGCAAAATTGCTTGAGTTAAACGCTTTGAATTGCTTTTTTAATTCTGTTTTCACGATTGAGAGAAACAAGGTTATGAGGGTGGTAAAAATACAACGAATGGCTTCGTATAAATATACAAACTGATAGCATAGGCCGTAATTTGGCCTGTCGCTCTACCGTGCTTGTACATTTTCTGCAGTTGCCATTAGAGTTTCACTCCTTTTTTTAAACAACTATATATATATATATATATATATATATATATATATATATATATATATATATAAGATTATAATTAGATTATATATGCTATACCTAACTACTTCCTGATAATGAAAATGGTATGCACTATGCTATTGAAAATTGTGCTGTTCCATAATTGCAACACATTACCAAGCTTTTGCGCGATTCTTTGTTAAAATCTGAAGTTCTCCCAATCAATTTGCTTAGATGAATACTATTGAAAAAGGGAAATCTCACGAACACATATAAAAACTCATTAAATATGAAACAGCTGTAAAATTACAAAGAGTAAAAAAATGAGGAAAAAGGTTTAAGTTATTAAATAGTAATGCAAGTTTACCTTCAAACTAATGTTCTCTTTCCTGCGACTGTTTCCTCAATTCTTAAAGTTAATTAAAACTTTTATCAAAATAGGCTGGTATTTGTTTTATTATTTTATCCTGTAAATTTGGGCAACACAAATTTTCGTTCAAACTCATATCGACACACAGCACACACAACACACAAACATACGCATATATGCCTTTAACACTTGCGTTTGCTGAAACGTGTGTATATTTACAATATAATTAAGAACACACGAGCTGTTTGTTTTCTTATATAATGAAACTGGGACAATATTGAGAATAAAAACACAAAAAGTGCTTTGAAAATGAAAATACATATATGCAGGATAAAAGTTTACTTTTTCTTTAAAATTTTCTCTTTAATTTACATAAGTAAATGGCAGGACAAACAATCTGCACTGACACTTTTATGGCTTCTCTGCAATTTTTATATGAGCTGAAAGTGTAGGTATGCATGTTTGTAGAAGTGAGCACAGATACACACCAGTGATCGGCAATGAATCGTTTTTTCGCTATTCATACTGACTCATGAATATATATGTATAAGTGAGTAGACATAATTTACACTCTGACATTGATTTATAAGTATAGGTTGAAATAAATATGAATGTGACGTCGATATCACGGTCATACCTTACTCACGCTCATAAATCACCTCAGTTTGATTTCTAATTTCAGGAAAACTCTTATACTACTCACATTGATTCAGCTCAATCAACTCATGAATGCATGTTTATTTAAAAGCTTAGTCATTAAACAGTTTGAAAGTAGTATAACTGCAATAGTAGTAAATAGGGTTGTTTTTCAATTCCTGCAATGAGAACTTTAATGTTCGTCTGCGTAGTTCGCATTGTGAATCATACTTATTTTGCATCATCCATAGGCATTGAGTTAAGGAGAGTAGAAATCAACAACATCATAAATGTTGCTAAGTATGAGTTTGATGCGCACTTCAAACTTTCGAGTGAATATGATTCATAGACAGCATTGCAATAAGTAGGAGTGTGCATAAGTACAATAAATTATAAGTCATGATTCAACTCTACTCACTTTTTCACTACTCATTGCTGTTCTCTGATACACACAGAAGTTACAGCAATTGATAGCCAGTGGGTGTGTAAATTTTATTTAATATGAAGACAGAAATTTTATTGGGAAATTTAATGAAATTTTAAGATATAAAACTGCAGTAAAAATGTGAAAGATTTTTCAAACTTCCTACTAAATACTTCGCTTTTAATTAAAGCTGCACAAGGTAATTATATTAAAGTCTTAAATTGCACCCTTGTGCTCTGAAAATATTTATTTTAACCATTAGCCTTTTTAAGTGTCAATTCTCTTTATGGCAGGAAGTAAGTGAGTTTAAAATATTTTATTTCCAAGAAATTAATTTTTTGATATATTATCATAATTATATTATAAATGAAATTTATTTACTGGCTGTTAAACATTGTCCATATGCATTTCATTGTCGCTTCAATAAGGATTATTGCCTGGGTCTTGTTGTATAAGATTCTAAGCCTACTACGCTTATTTTTCTTATGTGATTTTCAAAAATATTATTATTTTTAAACTATCAAATAGTTTTCGAAAGAACGTTCGAAATGTGTGGTTGGAGTCTACAGATATTTTATTTTTTTCAAGTTTGTTTTTGAAATTATAATTTTGGTCATATTTGAAAGTTTAAGAAATATAAGAATAACTCTTGAGTGAAGATTTAACCAAAAATAAAAATTTGGTTAATGAAAACGAAAAATATTAATCTTTATTTAGTTACTTCATTTTATCAAAAAAAAAAAAAAAAAATCAATTCTCCAGCCCTGGAACTATATGTTTGATTTTTTTGATTTTTAATACTAATTTCTTTCTTTCTAAGATATAAGATACGTTTACTTAGTAAAAAAAAGCAGATAAAGTTTAAAATTTCCAGCTCTGAAGTTGCTTTTTTTAATTTTCCTAATTTTTTATACCGAACTGTTTCTTTCTAAAACATAAAATCTATACAATTTACAGAGAAAACAATTATTAATTAGTTACTTCATTTTATAAAAAAAAAAAAAAAAAGAAAAATCAATTCTCCAGCCCTGGACCCATATGTTTGATTTTTCTGATTTTTAATACTAATTTCTTTCTTTCCAAGATATATGTGATACATGTTTACTTAGCAAAAGTACAAATAAAGTGTATATTTTCCAACTCTGGAGTTGCTTTTTTTAAATTTCCTAATTTTTTATACCAAACTATTTCTTTCGAAAAGATAAAATCTATTCAATTTACAGAGAAAACAATTATTAAAAAAATAATCTTTATTTAGTTACTTCATTATTTTATAAAAAAAAACAAATCAACTTTCCAGCCCTGGAACCATATGTTTGATTTTTCTGATCTTTAATACTAACTTATTTCTTTCTAAGATATAAGATATGTTTACTTAACAAAAAAAAAAATTGACAACCAAGTTGTAAATTTTCCAGCTCTGGACTTGTTTTTTTTTGGATTTTCCTAATTTTTATATCAAACTATTTCTTTCTGAAACATAAAATCTATTTAACTTATAAACAAAAAGAAAAAAATTAGTTAGACTTAGTTACTTCTTTAAACCACATAAAGTGTAAATTTTCCAAGGCTGGAATCATTATTTTAGATTTTTCTAAATTTTTTTATACCAAGAAAAATTTAAAGTTTTCCAACCCTGAAATCGTCTTTCTGATTTTTAATTCAATTCTTAGTGAAATATAAAATTGATTTCATTAACTAAAAACAAAAATTAGTTTTAGCTAATTTCCCAATTTTTTTTTTTTAATTTTCCAGCTCTGACGCAGTTTTTTTTTTATTTACTGATTTTCAATACCAATCTATTTTGGAAAATGTTTGATACATTACGCCAAGACCGAAGTCTCTAGCTTTTCTGCGAGCTTCAGAAAACCGATTTCATGAATTTGCCATGGCGGTCACCGACGAGCAACGTTGGGTCACATTTTTTCTAAACTCGAGAGCCGACAAAAATATAGCCAACTTGAATCACGTTGAGATATGATCGACTAAAATTTCTATTATTTTAGTTTGCTTATTTTTGCTGCTTATCCCTTGTTGTATAATTTGAGGTATGATGTAAAGGTTACTTGAGGTCAAAGACTTTTGAATTAAAAAAAATTGTTCTGCCCCAAACAAACTCATCGATTATACTTTAATATCCGAATGTAAATTCCGAAGCTATGACAAATTTAAAAAGGTGACCCATACGGTCTGCAAAATTAATTTATAAAAACATTTTTTAAATAGTTATGCTATAATTATCGAAATACTTTCTTAGCAAAAGTTTTATGATTTTTGCTAGCTATAAATTTCTAACATTAGGGTGTAAAATTAGGGTGGCAGAAAATGAGATTTGGGTGGTAAGTACTAGAGCGGTACACTTGAGGTCAATGGACCTAAGAGCAAAAATATTGTCCTCCCTAAGACAATTCGCTATATCAAACTCTAAGATCGGACTGTAAATATGGAAGATATAACGAAAAAACAAAAAAGGCGACCCCTATATTCGGCAAAAAAAAATTTTTTTTAAATGTCCTTGGTACAATACTTTATATTCGCTGGTATACGGAGAACTTTTTTTTTTTGTGATACGGTCTACTGTCCCTGCTCATAACTGATCGATAGTAAAGTATTAAAGCATATTATGCTTACATCTAGCGATATTAAATTTGAGCTTTTATTACAAAAAAAAAACTTTCAAAATAATTCTCATATTCCATTTCCACTGAAAAATTTTTATATAAGGCCGAGCTGAAATTAAAAACTAACTAGAAGCAAAATTATTTTTAACTTTTAAGTGATTATAGGTGAGGTCGTTTAAATATTTTTAGGAAAGCTTGACTGTGTTGTTTTTTTTCAGAGAACTTTGGCCAAAATTTTCATTTGCCAAAATTCATTTAAAAAACTGCGTTACACTGTCTGCAAATTCATATACACATTTAAATAGTTCAATAAACTTTATTTACAACTTACATTGCTTTTGCAGAAATGGTGTTGCTGCACGATAATGTTTTACCGTTAAAACAACAATATCGCCAGCATTTCGCAAAATATTGACAGCATCGTCGTGAGGGCAGGCTGTTATATATTCACCATTTACTTTAATTATGGCATCACCCACAAATAATTGTCCCGTTATGTCAGCTGCTTGATCCTTATAAATGCGTGAAATTAATATGGGCAGCTTGTGTTCGGCACCACCTTTTATACTTAAGCCCAGGCCACCTTGTTTTTGACGCGTTATTTGCACCATGCGCTCCTACAAAACAAAGGCAGATGTACATACAGGAAATATTTATAATTAATACAGAGCAAGAGTGATGGTAGGATGGGAAAGTGATTAAAGGCATAAAAAGGGGGAAACGAAAGTTAAGCGCCATGAATTAATTAGTTTGTGGCATTTAAAAGATAAATTAAAAAAAATATGTATGTATGTATGGATGTGTTTGTGTGTACGTGCGTTTGCCAAAGTAAACAATTTTTTTATTGAACGGATTAAGAGTGTAAAGTTAATTTTTTTAACTTTTTTGTTTGTTATAAATACTCATTTAAAAATTTGTTTGCTTGACATTAATCCGTATTAAAGTTGTCAGTTATTTTGATTTGTGTGTTTGTTCAAAATAATTTGCATTTAAAATAATAATGAAATATGAAATTGCAATTATGTATGTGTATGCATGTTATCGGAATTTAATGATAAACAGCAATTAAAGAACTTTTTCTATATATAATATTTAAAATAATTTTTATGCATTTTTAAAATATGCAAATTTATTATTCCTTACAATGTACATATCGCACACTAAATCATAAGCAGTCACAACTCAAAATGATCAAAGTGGGTTTTGGGTTTTTATAAATCAGTTACCTGAACAAAACTCTCACGACCGTAGCAATAAAGTCTTCTCGAAGAATATTAAATACCGTTATTCCTGTTTTTATGTTAGATACTGGCGTCATTTGGACAGTGTTAACAGTTGTTTTGAGTTGTGACTGTTTATGATTTAGTGTGCGATATGTTAGCCTGACTACAATTTTATTTTAACTTAACCTCCTTATGAAAAAAAATGAGTTTGAAGTGTCTGTTAAAACAAAATTTCCATATAAATTTTCACTAAAGCAAACTTGAAGTACAAATTATTATTTTTTTTTATCTAACACCCCCTTTCCCACTTGCAAGTGCAAGTGAAAAAAATCAATATGCATATTAACGTTCAATTTTTTTTTACCTTTCAATTCCATTCAATTTGCCATACACTCACACTTTTTTTACTAACACAATCAAACTTTTTAAATTGAAAACTAGATTGGAAAATTGTGGAGTATTTTGTATTGAAGTAGTTTCCCAAATAAAATTAATATTTGGTTTTAGTGCTCAAAATTTATATAATTTCAGATATTTTTGATGCAAAAAGTACGAAATATTTTTAAACCTTTATCCTTAAAAAAGGACATGGATGATCGTCCTTAGACAAATTGTGTATACAGTTGGACACGCCTTAAAAAACAAACCTTCCTTATGATACCCATATTGTATATGTTGGTAAGGAAACAAATAATCAAATTGACAAAACATGCAAAAATATACCCTTTTTCAAAATGGTCCAGCTCACGAGAGGTCAAAACTGGAGCCGAAATATTTTAAATGTCATCTTAAAAGTCCTAAGTTAATTTTTAGGAGGGTACATTAAGCACCTTTTTTGGTGAGTCGCTCTAATGTAGATATGTTTCTAATATTAAATAGCAAAAATTAAAAATTTTAAATACCCCCTATATATCTAGAAAAGATGTGATATCTTTCAAACGTCTAGACCGATTTTCTTTAAACATAAATAAGAACTATCTCGATCAAGTCACCTTTCAAACAGAGAAAACTAAATCAAAATCGGTCCAGGCGTTTGGGCTGTACGTGGACACGGACAAACACACAGATACACAGATACACAGACACACACTACAAACTTATAACACCCCTATTTTTGTTTGGGGGTTAAAAAGCAATAAATTTAACATCTGTTTCGCAATTTTCAAATGCTTCAGTTGAAAGAATATAGCATTTGTGAAACGGCAACAATAATTTTGAGCCTTCCCTACATATGTATATGCAATAAAATTTGCAATCATAACTCATTTGCTCAATTCACAAGTGTTGTTGTATCGTTTAAAGTCGTATTCAAACAAAATTTCTCAAAACAAGAAAAAGTTATTTGTAAAATACAGTAATTTTTTTACTTAAGGAAACGAGTATGCTTAACACCAAAACAAAATTAAAATTTATAAAAAAGACATTAATTTCGATTACGAATTTCTGTACAGTGTTGATAGCATTACACTGAAAAAAATTTCAAGTTATATTTACTTATATGATTGTATTGTCAGTTCATTAAAAGCAAGTAACTAAATTAAAAATTATACATTTGATAAATACAATAGTAAAATAACCACAAAGTTCTTGTGAAATAATTAAAAAGGCAAGAAAATATATGATGGGCTAGTTTAAAGTATCGTCGAATTTTCCCAGTGTACATTTTTCATAAAATAATAAGACATGAACTTCGTTGCTGAAAGCTAATGTAAGACGAAATGAAAATTTTCTATTCTTAATGTTCTTTTTTATACGTTTTTTTATTTCTCTGTTCATAGGTATTATTTTCGCCATTTGGTGTCTAAGTGGACAAATGATTCCGCTCATCATATATATGACGTTCAGAAAAAACAACTAATGACATGAAGTTAAGGTTTTATTTAACTTACTTTTGATTCGCTTGGTGGACCGTTTTGAAGATTTGTAGGCGTAACAATTTCTAGTCTTTGAAGTGTTACCAGTTCCATGGTTAAATTCAGTCTAAGCGGTTCGGGTTTCGATTTGCCATCGCTGACATTTACCGTGCCAGTGCGTATCTATAAAAAAGAAAATATATTTTTATTGCACTTTATAAAACATATGAATATATCGATTTATTATCGCATTTTTATTGTTTGTGGTTGTGTGGTGGCTGTTAGCCGGCTTACAGCCCATCGGCTGCAAAAACAAATTGAGCAATCTTTCTCATTGTTTTTGTATTGTTTTTGTATTATTTTTGTTTCACTCACTTCAAAGAACGAAACAAAACAAAATCAAACAATTTATTTCGTTTATTTTCGTACTCTGCTTTTAAGTACAAAGAAATCAAAACAAAAATAAATTTATAACTGCAATAGTGTCGATTATTTTTGTTATGAAAATCACTTCCTAACTCCTGTATTGCGCAATAAATAGCATAGCTATAATACACTTACGCCTTTTTGGTTTCATAAAAAGCGATTTTAAAAGCCCAAAGGTCCCTTAAAAAAAAACGAATGTTGTTTCTTCATTTTCTTTTTTATTGGATCACATCTGCATTTGGTTTGATTACATCAATTCAAAAATTTGGCTACAAAGAAATAAATAGTTTATAAAGTTTTTTGCTTCTCTTGTAAAAAAGTGAAAAAATTGCAGTTAAGCTGCTCTTACTTTATGTGACATATCGTCATTAAATTTTAATGATGAACTTAACAATTTTATTACATTGATTTTTACGTATACTTAAACGCATTTTCGCTCGTTTTATTATTAATGAGTTCGATATTCTTTCTTACTGAAGTTAACGTACAAATGTTTATGTTAAAAAGGGCATATTTCATATTTCTGATGGTCATAAAATTTAATAAACGACAAAATATACATACAGGGCTCTTTTTTTTTAAACTTGCAAGCGTTATTGTAATACAAGTAAAACAGTCGTAAAAATATTTTATTTTCATATCAAAAATATATTTTTGCAATTATTTTACTTGTCTTGCAACACTTGTAAGTTTTGAGAAACGGGCCACCAGGTCTTTATTGTTGTAAATTTTAAATTTCACATTTTATGGCAAAAAAAAGTATAGTAAATATGTCGGCATTGTGTAGCAGAATCATCGGCAGATCATAAAAACGCTTCTAAACACAGCTTTGAAAATTTAATACGCCTCAGTGACACCAGAGGCGCTGCCACACTACATTATTTAAAAAAAACGCAAAAAGCAAAGTTGTAAAAGAATGAAGTTTTCCTCCATTCCTTCCTTCAACACCTGTCTTCTCTATTAATTACTATCCCTTTCCTAAAAAAAGGTAACACCTAGTAATAGTATTAGGCATTCATTACTTGCGTGTTATTTCTCTTAAAAAATACTTCTTGTACGTGTATCACGAGTAAGTTGTAGTTGTTTTTTATTTTGGTTTAATGAATTTGTTTTTGTTTTATTTAAAGCTTTATGTGCTTTAAATTTAAAATATTCCATAACATTAAAAAAATCCTTAAATCTCATAAAACTCTATAAATCCCAAAAAATCCCGGGTTGGAAAGAAAACATTACCGTTTGGCACATCCCTAATCCCATTGCAAATAGACTTGCATAAATTACATAATTTACAATAACTGATGAATGGCTAAAATGATGAAGCTGTCCTTAAATACATAATTTATTAACAAAATGGAGATTATTGGAAATAATATTTTACTGTACATTTGCCATTACATTATTAATTAATTAACGTTGATGCCTGAAAGCCTAGCAAGCAGGCATTTAATGTAACAGACAACAGTTGGTTGGAATATTTAAATTTTATGCACTTAAGCAAAATGTATAAATGGCATTCGTTAATTTTATTTAATATTTAAACTAAACGGAAATGAAAAATTAAATACAATAAGATAAAATATTAAGTACATATCAGTCGTTTATTTTGAAAGTGGCATAAGTCACTTTAAAAATATTAAATCTGTCGTATGGGTTATTAAATATGCAATTTCTTGCATGATAAATAACATTTAGGGAATTCACAATAAGTATATTACAATTTTAATATGGCAACATTGTGCCAGCCTAATTTTCTCATTGTGAGCAGGCAATGATGTAAATACACGTACTGTGTGTATATCAAAGTCAGATGTATGTGTGACACATCTATATATTATATATATATATATATATATATATATATATATATATATATATATATATATACATATATACATATATATATATATATATATATATATATATATATATATATACATATATATATTAAAATAACAAATTAAAAAAAAACTGTTTTAGCATTGCCATATTGCCACATTGAAAATGACATGCTTTTTATACTTTCAAATTTGCCACCTGGTAATAAATTTGATTTGCACACAAACAAAAACCTCAAACTTGCCAAACCATAACATTAAAGTATTAAAGCTGAAACGTTAACGAGTGTTAATATATATTATAAAACGCTATTGTGAACTCCCTAATTATTTTTTTGTCTGCTTATGATTCGATTAGGCTAAAGTTCTTGTCTCTCTGTAAGCCATATTGCATGTACGAGAAAGAGACGCCGCACAGTGTCGTGAGTTCATAAAACGAGCGGCCAAAAATAGAAGGAGTTATCGTAAAGAAATGAAATTTGGAACACACGCTTTAATTGGTAAAATATAATCACACATAAAATTTGGCCATTTAATTTTCAAGGATTCGTGTCCTTCCCATATATCCTGAAATAAAAAATTACCATAACAGAGAGAAAAATAATTGTAACTCAATGAAATTGTGTATAGACACTAATTTTAACATATTTAATGCTTCGTAAATATTTCGGTCAATTCAGAGAAAGGATACGCATACCTCAAAGGTGTAATTTTTCAAAAATGTGAAACAAAAAAATTTTCTTCACTTATAGTGAGTTAAATGTTTATCTAGACGCAATATAGACAATAGACACCTACAATTTGGCCATTTAAATTTAAAGGATTAGTGTCCTTGCCAAATGTCCTGGATAATAATATACTGAAAATATACAAATTATAACTTGAAAAATACTGTAAAAATAAATTGTAAGGGGGAAAAGGTGGACAAGAATACAAAAAATTTGCAATCTAGCTACTTGTAGTAATATAATATGAAAGTATGAAAAATATATTTTATATTTATATATTTTTTTTCTACAGATCACTTAACTCCTGCTTTTTTCACTCACAGATGTTTTTCTTTCCATTTACATTATAAGCAACGGCTCATAGCATATGAGTTACAAAATATAGAAAAAATATATTATAACCATATTATAACAATATTCTTCCCCTTATGATTTATTGGAAGTTGCAGTGCAATATCTAAAAAAAATATTTAATTAACCTGTTAAAGTTTGCATGTGTCCGTACTATATTTTCAAATAGTTGAATACTGGCTTAAAACCGTTGCATTTGAATCGTCAAAACTCTTTAAAAAATGAAACTTTTTTAAAAAATTCCTTTTTATTTTACTTAATTAGAATATTGCACATGCAACAAAGTAATTTGTTCGTTTTATTTTAGAACAATTTTTTTTTAATTTTTGGACACCTTCGCGACAGTGTGCGCCGCATCGACTGGCTAAAATATTTTAGTATTTTAATATTTTAAATATATTTTAACATTTTAATATTTTAATATTTTAAATTTTTAATATTTTATTTTAATGTCGCAAAACTTAATTTATTAGGCTAATTTCTTAAGCTATGTATAGAAAATGTTAACAATATATTGTCTCTCCTGTAAAATTTTGTTCAAGTGAGTTAGCAGGTTTACACTCTAGGCCGACGATGTGATAATTTTTACGCAACAAATTGCACCAAAGACAATTGTAAATTATTATGACAAACACACACAGAAGGGAACAACTTTTTGTTTTCGAAGGCCGAATACCACCGTCATCATCAGCGTTCTTTTGTTTGGTCCACTGTGTGTGGTGTCTCTTAATATAAACTTCAGCCTTATATACATATTTTTCAATGTAATGCAGCTCTGTAGTGCGTTTTTTAGAAGTTCTTCTTCTAAAACCCACATTATAGGTCATTTATATTGACTCGAAATCGAGATCTTGCAAGATTTGGAGCGAAATCTAGTTCTTTTTTAATAGATTTCCCATACAAAACCAAATCTAATTTGTCAGTAGATTTGTAGGAATTCTACCCAAAATATAATATTTTAATTTATTTTCCAACACCCTGTGCAAAATATTTATAAAAAATACGATTTTGAATTAGCTACTGTTTGCTTAAAAAGGTGTATGAATTGGCTACAGTGCAGTTGTTTGGTTGTAGTTTTGGAACTAATGGGGTTTGTTTTGGATAAAAAATCTTAATAAATGTCAAATACAACTTGGTGTAAATGTTATAGATTTTCATAAAGCTTTTAATTAAAATCTACTCGATTTTGTCGAGGTGTAAATCCCCTATAACAGGTGCGTTAAAAAATTTCGATTTTTTTTTTAATTTTCTTCCCATAGTGTTACTAATAAATATAAATGTAACTCTTTTCTTTATAAAAGATGTGATGAATGTATGTTTTAAAAATGATTGACTTACCTTTAAATTTTGATCAACTTTTTCCTCTATCGGAGTGGCCATTTTTTCGTTGATCTTCATGCTTTTATCGATATAACTAGAAAGAAAAAGAAAAAGGACTTATAAAGGAATTATATAACATAAAAAATATTACTTTGAAAACAGGACTTAAGTACAGAATAAACATTAATGTGATTAGGAAGGAGGAGGAGTAGGTTATCAATTCGTCTCTATTTTTTTTATAGTCTGAGAGGGTATAGCTGCGAAACCTGCGGGGTTACGCCCATTAAAATTTATAATTATACTTCACGTTGTGCTACTTAACCGATTTTTACGAAACTTACCATACACCTTGAGCTCAAAAATAGCCACAATCTCCAATTTGTAAAAATGGGCGCAGTCACACCCATTAAAATTAATATTTTATTTTAAGCACGTTGTTTTTATAGTCGAAATATCCTTATATAATCTCAAGAGACTTTCATTCAGTTTTATCACAAATTTCTTCAAATTGTCCAATTTGTCATAATCATACTTTCGATAACTTTTTGATAATTTGGATAAAATTGCCATAAAAATAATAATATTAATTTCAGTTGCGTTGACAGTTGCCACGTCCACTGAAGATCGGTTGCTAGCCACAATCGAGCAATAAGTTTGCTTTTAAAGTGTTACTGGAAATTCAATTTTTAGAAAAAGTCTCGTATCTTCAAAAAAAAAAAAAAAAAAGAAGAGATAGAGGAAAGCTTGCATTATTTTAAAACTCTGTTTTAATAATGCAGTGTTGCAGCGCCTCTGGTGTCAATGAGGCGTATTAAATTTTCTAAGCTGTGCTTAGTAGCCATTTGATTTCATTGGTTATTTTACTTGTGCACATCAGAAAAATGCGTCGTGTTGTTATTTAATGACTGTCGGAGGACGGGTTCGAACCCATGACCTCAACGTACTAACTATGTACCTGTAGACTAATAGCAGAAACAGGTAATATTTTCATAAAACATTTGGAGCCGTAGTGCCGTTTAAGGGTATTCTTACCTTTTTTTCTCGAAAGGGACAAAAAGGCCTCTACGCACGGACGGAAGGTTAAAGTGTTCCACAAAAGTTTAAAAGTAAAATTTTTTATAAAAGAAATGAGTCTGCCTTATATGGTTTCGGATATCAATATTCACTTTAATCAACACAATATGACGCAAACTTTTGGAACTACATATTTTTTTTTCTAGAAAAAGAGTTTTTTAAAACTAAATTAGTTTTATAAGCACCCATAATACTTTTCACTTCTTTGCAAAAGTATTGAACAGGAAATTGCATTGCTGCAACATTTCGCCTTCCCTTAATTGGGTCTGTTTAAATTCAAGGGATATTACCTTTTATAGCCACAATTACCGCACACACATGGCAAATTGAAAATGTATTATTTGTACTAAAATTAACCAGAGGAAAAGCTGTTGCCAGTAAATAGCAACAGCTACATCATGAAAACGGAACACGGGAGCAGCTTCTCTGTCAGGTTCGAAAAGCAATTTTGGCCATGACACTTTTTGCAAATGTACAGCTTTTCTGATAAACATACACACACATACATACTCGTACATAAAAATGTGTACGGATGTATGAAGTTTTGTGTTAATAAATCATATTTTGGTTTGCATTTTCTAGCACTCAGGCTTGACAACGTTTAAAGGCAGTTATAAATGAAGTTTGAAAGGGGTGTAATTGTAGTTACAAATGTGTAAATGTGAGTGTGTGTGTGTGTGTGTGTTTATGTGTACAGCTGTCATAGAAACTGTTTAGTTTTTGTCAGTAAATGTCACTAAAACAAGCAAAATACTGAATATTACCTACTGTTGGTAATTTTAGGCATCAACTGTATTTTCATACATAAAGTTCAGTAACATTGTGGTCAAGCATGTTCAAAATAAAATTCTTTACATTATTATAGTTTTTTTTTTAAATTATAAAAATATTTGCAGCAATTTGGGCAGAGATTTAAAATAACATAAAAAGTTGTATTTTCGAAAAAATTTACAGCAAATGCAGTTGTTAGAATTTCGGAAGGTGGCTTTAGAATGGACTATTAGGGCGATTCCACGCGAAACAAGCCTACACAAGGAAAAAAATGAATTTATTTGCAATAAAACGCTTTTAAATTAGCATATCTGATGCGCAAAATAGAAAGGGACCTAAGGGTAAAAACCGGTTCTGTTCAGGAGAGCCATCTTAAAGATTTAAATCACTGAGCGTGTTGGTATTGGTCTCATTTGAAAGCGACACATCTCATGACGTCAGGAACGTGTTGGTCAACTTTGAAAACGCGCGTAGATCGTCCCTGCCTCTTGTTTTGTGTATTTGGTTTTTACTGTTTTGTACCTAGCGCGCTGTTTCCATGAGTTTGATATCAATTTTGTTCGCGTTTTTTCGAATCCAGGCTTATTTTCTGAAATTATTAATTGTGAATTATAATAAATACTCATTTATAATCCTTTTAAATCGTGAATATCACTCTGTTAGTACGAAAATTTTTTCACATAACCTTAGAATCGTCGACTTCAATTTCATAAAACGCGCATATCTCTGGGAGGGAACACTTTTGGGGTATGGGATTAGTCTCATTCGATGTTCAGATGTTGTCCACATAAAAAAAAAAATTGTTTCTTTTACCCTTAGGTCCCTTTCTCTATGCGCTGTCACATATACTGAACATTCGGTCCTTACTCTTTGTATATTTGGTCTTTATTATACGTTTTCTTTTATTTTCTGTCTCATCTCTACTACAACCCGTTATCTCTGAAAGGACTATACGTTTGTTTGTTTTTTAAAAGTTTCGAACATGCACACATAGAAAAAAGTGCCAATGTAAAATCACCATGCAACAAGTTTGATTCAAATTCATTCAAACCACATCAAATTTACAAGAGAATTTATGTTGTTTAAGTGTGTTGGAGGATTGCAGGCTCCAATCCTGTAGTCAAGTCAAAGCATTTTTTATTCTTTCTTAACTAAAACTTTTCAAATAAATTGTATGTTAAATGGATCAATGAAGTAATGTTGAATTAAAATTTTATTCATGTTGGTACATATTTAGTGTGTATCTGAAGAATATTTAAAGTTGTTGTGGATGCAGGGGTAAGCACGTTGACTTCCACGCGGGGAAGCCAATTTATATACAAACAAAAATTTATCTGATGTCTATGTCAACCACACATGAGTTAAATAATTAATTAATAAAACACAATTACTACACTAAATTAAATTCATGTTGTTCCAACTTGAAATAACTCTGATTCAACATGATACTTTATTTTGATTTTAATCGTGCGTAAATGTTAAATCAACGTGAAATAAAGTTATTTCAAAAGGAAACCCCGTTATCACTGAAATTAACTATACCCTTGTTTGCTCTGTGTTAAAGTTTCGACTTTGCTGCATATTTTATAAATTGAGTCTTGCGGATTTATTGAAATATTAACATTTTCAATCACACCCAGTCACAGTTAAAATATAACAAATTTTAATAAAAGCGTTACTGTACGTAATAATAATATAATAAAATTTTTTTAACCTCCATTTTAATTTTCGAGTAATTAGTTTTAGAAAATATTTGGCGTCACAAGTGTCACACCAACGCTGAAGTGATAATTTTTCATTAGATGTCAAAACAAAATGAGAAAAAATAAGAAACTTAAGGAAAATAAAAAAATATAAGAAATTAATTTAGAAAGAAGGTGACGGGAAAAGTAGAAATACTACGAAAATTATCATGGACAAGGAATCATTGGGAGGGAAAAGAAACAAATTGTCGAGAAACAAAACGAAAGAACAGACAACGGAGAAAGCCTGAAAGTCAAGTAATAAGCGTTTTGAATACATCTACAACTGGTACGTACATGTGTGATATCAACTCACAGCGTTCATTGAAAGACAATCACAAAAGTGAAACGTAATCCACCTGATAGTCCATAATGGGCAACAGTTAAAACTCGAGAATGTACTATGAAAACACCGCTGAATTGTTTCAAATGACTAGTAGAAAAAATAAATTGATAAACATTAGTGCTTTTACTATTACTATTATTTATAAAGTCACACCCGTCACATTTTTAAAGAATATATATTTGCTTTTCCCAGACAGTAAGTGTTTAATACAATCAAAAGCAATTCTGCAAAAACTGAGACTTGTGTGGCCACAGCCGTCACAACCTTCTGAAGGCTATTCTGACCAGGAATTATGTTCCTTTAACTAGATATAGGAATAAAATCATTAAAAAGTTTTATTTCTTTAAAATGTTCGATTTTATATACCAAGTCACACCCGTCACTATATTGAAAAATAAATATTTGCTTTTTCCAGGCTGTAAATCAAAATTAGTTCTGCAAATTTGAGATTTTTAAGGTCACACCCGTCACAGCCTTCTAATGGCTATTGTGACGAGAAATCATGTTCCTTTAGTGTCTACCTATCATTAAATATATCAAGATTAGCATTCTTGGGAACCGCAAACCTTTTTAACTTATAAATTTTATATATTTAAATTTAAACTAAAAAATGTGAGTATCATGGTCACACCCGTCACAATGGACTTACCCATCCAACAAATTAATTAATGTAATAATGAATGGGCTTGATTTAATTAAAAGTTAAATTTGATTTTTACAATATTTAAGGTAGTTTTAAAAATGTTTTTTTTACTATTAATTCATTTCTGTACGTAAAACATTGCGGCTACAATACCTGTATAAATTTGTTGGAAATACAAAAGAAGAATCTATCTGCAGCATTAAGTTGTTAAAAAACAAACAAACAAACAAACAATACGCAGTAATTGAAATTCGAAAAACAAAACAGACACAACAGGAAATTTATGTAAATACTCGTACAAGGATTTAAGATTTGTTTGAAGTGGAAAACCACCAGAGACATCACAAATCGTAAACAAGCAAATTAAGCACAATGACCGATTTATCGCTAAAAGGGAGACAAATTTGCTACAATTACAACTTGATAAATGATTTTGTTTGCGAGCCGGAAAAATGTTTATCTTAGAAACTAAAAAAGAAAATTAATGGTTCAAAAGTGTTGTTTGCTGTTGTGTTTTGTTTAAACTGTAAGAATTAGTTGAAATTTAATTGTAATGCCAGTCAACCTAATACTTCGACTAATAAAAAATACATTAAACAATGGAGGAGTTTGTGGTATAGTCCATCATTGCACCTAAAGCTGCATGCTTAGAAAATTCAATTGCTGCAAGAATTAAAGCCACAGGATGTCAGTCAGTGGCTTAACTTCCCTGGAAAATTGTTCTACTGAAGAGGTGATAGAAATTGGCCTCTACGTAGTCTTGATGTAAGCCTTGTGGACTTTTTCCTGTAGGTTTCTGTCACACCTCTAGAGCTTACGTCAGTAAACTGATTTTCTTAATGCTTTTTAAAGAAACTATCTGTCATGAAATGCCAGCCATCGAGGAATCTACTTGCCTAACCGCCATAAGGAATTTTAATATTTGATGAAATTAGTACCGAAAATGCAAGTTTGGGTACTTCCATTGTGACGGGTGTGACCACACTCGCATTTCTTGTTACAATTCCAAAACATACATTTCTATTGTAATTATCATAACTATGGTGTTTGTGCATTAAGAAATACTATTTTATTCACTACAGAAAAATGTTGCTTAAAATATACTTCTTCCTTTTTACAATAGCCCAGCAAAAAATAAATGAACGCGTTCAAAAGGAAATAGTGTTTCATGCTTTCTTGAGCATTGGCTTCTTCGAAGGCATTTTGAATGTCATCGCAAAGCGTAAATAAAGCTATAGTTTTTGAACTCATTAAAAACCCATGCATGCGATAATATTGAAATAAATATCAAGCGAAAAAGACATTAAAAAACCGAATTAAATCATCACATTGATACATTTTCATAAAACAAGTTTTATCTTCCATAAACAAGAAGAATACAATAGCTCGATGGTAGAGAGTATGACTTGACAGTCAGAAAAGCAAAGTTCGTATCCTGGCTGCGATAATATTTTGTTTGTTTGTTTTGTATTTACGTGAGAAAACCTCATCGAATCAGGGAACTTGCTTGGGTTAAATTCATCCATTTCAATGAAGATCAAAGCATTTAAATTCTCGCACAAACACATGATCTCCAATTTTTTTTGGTGGGACATAATTACAATTGTCATTACATGTTTTATTATAAAATTTTAAGAAATTTTAATTGAAAAAAAAAGAGTGCGGTTTCATTAAAAACATTTAATAATACTGAAAGAACATGTTTTCTGCTCAGAAATGCTATAAGAAGACTGTGACGGGTGTGACCTTACAAATCTCAGTTTTTACTGAATTATTACTTTTAGGACGTATTCTGTAAAATCTTCCGCAGAATGCACATAATAATTTTGGTGTAGTCTTACTGATTCTTTTAACTATTAACTGCCTGGAAAAAAATTTCCTAAAAAAAGAAAATAGGTGTCTTAGAACACTCAGTTAGAGCTGTGCTACTTAAATATATAAAAAAATCATGTGTTAAATAACAATGCAATAAAATTATATTATATGAAAATGTACTGTTTGTGGCCGGCGGCGGCTGCTAGCCGACTTACAGCCGATCGGCTTCGTTCTCTGGTTTGTGCTCATGTGCAAAAAACATACAAAAAATAAATTCAGCAATCGTTGTCAAAGTTTTTGTTTTGTTTTTGTTTCACTCACTTCAAATAACGAAACAAAACAAAATCAAACATTTTGTTTTGTTTATTTTCGCACTCTGCTTTTAAGTACAAAGAAATCAAAACAAAAATAGATTTATAACTGTAATAGGGTCGATTATTTTTGTTATGAAAATCATTTCCTAGCTGCTGTATTGCGCTATAAAGAGCATAGCTCCAATAAATACAGTGAAGTGAAATATACCAATGTTTTTTAATTAATATATTTTTTTCTAAAAAGAATTCTAATGATTTGTTCGTAAATTTACATATTTTCTTTTCATTCTATCTATGCAAAAAAATCCATTCGGAAAAATTGGGGTCTTACCCTAAAAATCGTTAATTGCATCTATACTTCAATAGTGCGTCCAATTCTCATGTATGGGATTATAGTGTTATAGCCGTCCCTGGAGACGTATCTACATGTCTTACACAAGGTGCATAGACTTGCATCCTTGTATATAACCAGTGATCTTCGCACTACTCCTACGGATGCACTAAGGATGCTCCTTCACCTACTACTATTGTACTTAGTAGGGAAGGAGATGACTCCGATCTCGGAAACGACACTGGTCTTCGTTGTACCTCTCTGTGGAACGGAAATGGAACCGGCCACTGTAGAATACTCGATGATGCAGCTTGGGAATGGAGGATTCACCAAACAAACCTCCCCTGCCCTACTACACGAACGTCCTTATAACGCCTGGTTACCATCCACAGCATTGTGGATGAATGTAACTCCATGTAGAAGAAAAAGGTACTTCTGAATCACTGCAGTGCCTTCCAGACAGAGATTCTTGCTATAAAAGAAGTTACGGATTGGTTGAAAGTGAATGTCACTTCAACGACTTTGATTAACATATACTCTGATAGTCGAGCAGCTATTATGGGAATCGAATCCCTGCTTCTAAAAACAACAACAGCTCTCGACTGCCGATAATCTATAAATGAGATGGGAGATCAGTTTGATATTAGGATCATCTGGATCCCAGGGCATAGAGGCTTTCAGGGGAAGTCTAGGACTGATGAGCTTGCTAGAATTGCGACAACCTTACAAGTTCCACCGGATTTGGAATGTGCGGGCTTACCCCTAATCTCAGATGATGAAACAAATAGAAGTTAGGTCACAAGAAATGATTGCGTGATCACAAGGCAGTTATGGATTCATCTAAATAGGAAAAATTCCGCTTTTTTAATTTTGAAGATTAGGAAACAAATCTCGATTCTAGTGTCCGCGCTAACCGGACACTGTCTCATAGGTAGGCATGCACAAAGGTTAAAGGTTGAACACAATGATTTTTGCCGTAGCTACCAGGATATCGATGAAGAAGAAAGTGTAGAACATTTTATATGTCACTGTCTTGGACTTCAAAGAAATAGAATGGCCACAATGGGTGCTCTTGAGTTCAGGGAATTTTCTGACGTTGCTAGAGCTCTGGTTGGTTCGACGGTGGGGACTCCCCATAGGCAGAGTCTCACAATGGACCAAAACTGCCACCCCTGCCTAACCTAACCTTTCTTAAAATTTTAGATTTTTAAAACCTAAGATATTTTATATCTGGTATACTGTGCAGATAGAAAATTTGTCTTCTGATTTGACTGAATGCAGTGCAGTGACACAATTAGTGTTCAAGAGTTTCATAAACTTGTACTTGTTGTATTGGCAACATTATCCATGCGAGCCAGGTGATTTTTTAATTCTGTAAATCCTGTTATTATGTTAAGCAAATTTCGAAGTGTTGACCTTCTTAAACTTGTCTCTTTATATGAGTTTCCCAAGAGAATTCCCGTTACTCTTCTCATAATAGAGTTAAGCAAATTGCTAAAGTATTTTAGTACGTTTTTGATTTTTAAAAGATTTGGCGTTTTATAGTGTGATGTTGTTCAGTAATGATTCCATCCTGGCAAGCTTATCTACCTGTTTGTTTCTAGCGACCGCCTGATGTCCTTGAATTCATATTATCTTGAAGTCTCCACAAACCCTGTATCAGTTTATCTCATATTTGCATTAAAAGAAGCTTCAAAATTGATCTTGATATTTTTTGTGTGTACAATTTTGACGGCTCAGAGTGTAAACCTGTTAAATACACTTTTTATAACATATGACATTTTAATGTACGGCGAAATAGAAAGAGACGCCGCATCAGACTGAATAAAATTTTTATTTTAATTAGAATTTCTGCGTATCGTAAAAACTAAATAAGAGCATTTCAACGAGAAAGTTCACTTTTTTTGTCACGTGCGACAGCAAGCAATTAAGTTTATATTTTAGAACAATGTGACTAAATTTTTCTTAAAATTTTACCTAATATAGAGCTGCTGATAACCTACACAAACACTCGCATATAAGGAAGTAAAAAAAGTTTAGTTTTGCTTGAAAAACTAAACATATTTGTTAGGTGTCGCACGCTACAAAAACTTGACATTCCTGTGGAAAAGCCAATATATATATATATATATATATGTATATTAGGCTAATTTCTTAAGCTATATATAGAAAAGGTGTACGGTATAATGTCTGTCCTGTAAAATTTTGATTGAAGTGAGTTAGCATGTTTTGACTGTAAGCCGTGAATTTGAACTCTTTTTCTACAATTTAATAAGGATTAAATTATTCTTGTAGAAATCTGAACACTTGTTATTTACACATAAACTGTTTACTTTGTTGCTGTATATTGTTGTATTTGTCAACAATATTTTATGTATGAAAAAACACTAATAATTTAAAATGTAAAACGAATCACACATACAACATGTGCTCAACTACTCATGCACTTTCGTTTAAGACGTACATATACAAAGGCAACGGAGCCTCAATAATCCATCCATCATCTAAAATCCTTTTAGGAACAATCCTTATGAGAAGAACAGACAGACAGACAGACGGACAGAGGGAGTGATGCGTGTTAAACTAAGCCAAGCAAAATAGCAAAGATCTTAAAATTTTACACACAATCTAAAGAGTTTTGAGGGAACTTAAAATATATGTTATACAAAGATAATCTAGACATTTTGTTTTACCAGGCATTTAAGAAAAACACTTTCCACCATGTTAAAGATATGGTGTAAAATACAATATTTTAAAGCTTTTATTTTACTTAATTTATTGCATTTCACTTTACTTTATTTTTTCTAAACAATAAACTCCTTTGTTATTTAACAAACCATAAAAAAATATGCCAAAATTAAAAACAGACAAATACACAGTGGGGCCAAACAGTTTTCTAAGCTTTTAAGGATTTCTTCATATTTTAATGAAATGATCTACACAGAAAAAAAATCTTCCTGCTTAATTGAAAATAAAACAAAAAATCAATTAAAAATATATTTAAGTCAATTAAACTTTTGTTTACAAAATTTAATTACATAATTACAAAGTTAAATTTACTCAATAGCATTTTTAATTGATCTTTGGTCTTATTTTCAATTAAAGTTGTTTATTGCAGGACATATTTTTTTCTGTGTATAAAGTATAAAGCTGGTAGTTTTAGTAGCAACAAGTTGAATGTATTTGAAAGAAAATTTTTCAATATATGTACCGATGTAAGTTTGTTTTATTTCGCACAGTGACAACTGAAAACCTTTAAAGTCACACAATTAACATGCACGCATTTCTGTGCTCATTATATGTTGAAGAAGGATAATCACATTTTACAACTTTTCATTAGCACCTTGAGAAACAGAAACTTCATTTTCGTTCTGTTTGACAGCAACTAGAAGTTTATTTATCTTCTCTACTTTGCATAAAACCCAGTAAACCGGAGATATATTATGTGATTATATGTTCACAGTCGGTCATAATATGAATACCCTCACGGAACTTATTTCTCATAGAAAAGATATTTGTCAAAAAGAAATTCCTCTGGTTATAAATTCAACGGGAATGAAAAAGTAGTGAGAAAGGAAACCGAATTTTCTTAGTCAGCTCTCTTCACTCTACAATACAAAGTATTAATATTTTTGGCAAAAAGAATAACAAAAATGTAATTGATTCAATTGAACTTTTTAATTTAAAGTTTAATTAATTTAAAGTTTAATTAACTCTTTAAAATTTATTGATTTTTGTTTCAATTAAACGCGTTTATTGCTGAAAAAATTTCTTCTGCGTTTCTTAAAAATATGTTAAAACTGTGATACGGCCTTAAATGACATTAAACCCCTGTTTACACAAGCCAGACGGTTGAGAACATTTTTATGGAAATAACTTTTTAAAAAAATTTTGTGCTTTCCATAAAAATTTTTCTCCCCAAGTTGATAATTTTCTTTGTTTGTATGCGTTCAAAAATGAAAGTTCGGACTGGTTCACACTCATCGAGTTTTCTTGGTTATGTCTTGATTTTAAACCGAATAGATAAAATTTTTCTTTTATTTTATGATCTTTTACTTTTTCCATTGCTGCAGGACACATACTGAGCTTTTGCTAAAACACTATAGAAGTTGAAAAAATGGGCGGAGATACGCCCATTAAAATTTAATATTATATTTCACGTGCTTCTACTAAACAGATTTTTACAAAACTTTGCAATTACTCCTATTTATTTATTTATTTATTTAATAATATTGATATTATAGATAAATACAATAACAATATAAGAGGGGTAGAAGCACTAGCTACTAAGGCTAAAATTCTTAACTTTGAAAAAAAATCAATCCTTTATTTAAAAGAGTGGAGGGGAGGGGGGCACGCCCATTAAAATTATATATTATATTTCACGTGCTTCAACTTACCGATTTTTGCGAAACTTGACATTCAATCTGAACTCTAACAAATACCCATTCTTGCATTTAAAAAAGTGGGCGGAGCTACGCCCATTAAAATTTAATATTATATATCACATGCTTCTACTTAATTGATTTTTACGAAACTTGTCACACACCCTGAACTCTGTAAAAGGATCAATCTTGCAAATAAAAAAGTGGTCTGGCCACGCCCTTTAATATTTAATATTATATAACACGTGCTTTTACTTAACTGATTTTTACGAAACTTGGCACACACATTGAACTATGCAAAAGGATTAATCTCGAAGTTATAAAAGTGGACGGGTCTCGCCCATTAACATTTAGTTTTACATTTCACGTGCTTATACTTAATTGATTTTTACGAAACCTTGTACACACCCTAAATTCTAAAATAAATATCAATAATCCTTGATTTAAAAGCGTGGGCGGGGCCACGCCCCTTAAAATTTAATATTGTATTTCACGTGCTTCCACCTAACCGTTTTTTGCGAAACTTGGAATACACTCTGAACTATAAAAAATACGCATTCCATCATTTAAAAAAGTGGGCGGAGCTGTGCCCATTAAAATTTTGTATTATATTTTACGTGCTTTGCGTGTGCAAAGCTGTGTGTACCCTGAACTCTGAAAAAGAATCCGTAGTGCAATTAAAAAAGTGGGCGGAGCCACGCTAATTAAAATTTAATATTATATATAACGTGCTTTTACCCTATTGATTTTTACGAAACTTTGCACACACCCAAAGCTTTGAAAAAAACAATACATTTTACTTTAAAAAGTGGGTGGGGCTACGCCCATTAAAATTTGGCATTATATATCACGTGTTTCTACTGAACCAAATTTTTACGAAACTTGGCACACACCCTGAACTATGCAAAATGCTTAATCTTCAATTTAAAGAACTGATTGGGGCCACGCCCATTAAATTTTTCACTTAAACGATTTTTACGAAATTTTGCATACACTCTGAGCTCTAAAAAAACCCAATCTTGCATTTAGAAAATTGGGCAAAGCCGCGCCCATGTAATGTTTGTATTAAGTTTCACGTGCTTTTACTTGAACGATTCTTCCGAAACTTGGCACACACCGTGAGATCTGAAACTGACGCGATGTTGTATTAAGAAATGTGGGTGAACACTTCGGCTTAAAGCCGATCGGCTGTGTTCTCTGGTTTGTGCTTATGTGCAAACACAATACTAAAACAAATTGAGCAATCGTTCTCATTGTTTTTGTTTCGCTTACTTCAAAGAACGAAACAAAACAAAATCAAACAATTTGTTTCGTTAATTTTCGTATTCTGCTTTTAAGTACAAAGAAATCGAAACAAAAATAAATTTATAATTGTAATAGTGTCGATTATTTTTGTTACCAAAATCATGTCCTAACTCTTGTATCGCGCAATAAATAGCAAAGCTATAAACAAAAATACAAAAAGCCTCAGGCGATTATCGAATATTAATACCTTTTTTGAGACTGAGCATTTTGTTTACTGGGATATCCAATTTATATAATAATGCAAATGTTTACAGTAAAGGAAAGTTTATATACATATATATACACACACACACACACACAAGTATAATCATGCACTGACATGTTTACACTCATTGTTACGAACATGTCCCCAATTAACCTACACTTGACATAATATCACAAAAAAAAAAAAATGAAAGAAAGAAACAACACGAAGTAGAGATGAAAAATAAAAAAGCAGAGCACAAATGATAAGAATAGAATGCAAAACACTATAAATTAGTCAAGTTTCTGTGTAATAAGAAGTGCGAGTATCTATTTTGACGAGGATACAAGCATGAAAAGCAACAGCGATACCTTTCACTGTATTTATTTTTATTCTAATACTTATAGTGGAAAAGGCCTTAAGCTATTTTCCGTGGTATGTGGGTAAGTGTGTGTGTGTGTGTGTGTGTTTATTTATGTATAAATAAGTTACAAAAGTCTGTGTAGCTGTAACGCAATATGCTTAGGTACCTTTTTGACATAAATTAACCAACAATACGAGCATTAAGGAGAACACATCTGCAATATCAGTACCAACAATTTCAAGAAAATATTAAAAGCAAAAAGAAATATAAAAAAAAATTGTGTGAGAGGTCGGTCGCAGTGTGAATGTCAAAAAGCTTTACAATAGAAAACGAATTTACCAGCCCAAGTTTAATTTAAGCAAGAGTTTTTTGAAATGCAAAATTACAGATTTTATGGTCTTTAAACACAATAGGGACTTTGACTGCGCTTTATTTGAATTGCCACAGATCTCTGCATGTTTTTATGAATACATTTGCGCTAATTTGGAAGTGTGCTTAGATTTAACTGTTATTTATGCCGTAAAAGGAATACGTATGTATGTATGTATGTACATAAAGTGGAGGAATATTTCTAAATGTTTGAATATTTTTATAAAAATTTTATGCTCACGCTTTTTAAGGATTATATTTCACACATTATTGTTCACAAAACACTTTTTTTGGAGCTTTAAAATGACATACATGTCTGGTTTTTACAAAAGTAGGTGATAACTTTTTTTGAATTATGAGGCTTAACTTTCTGTATAGGAAAAAGTCCATGTTATGAACAGCGTTGCCAGTTTAGCTTGTTTTCTAACTCCTAACATTTCGGTTTGCTTTCTTAATATTGCATTTGTTTTTGGCAATCTTTTAAGGGTTAATGTTGCACTTTTATATAATTAATATTTAAACTTGTATTTATTTTCGTTATTACAAATATTTTCCCTTTTCCCCACATTGCAATCGTGAATACTTTTTTCCTAGAGTTGTGTTCCCTTGTTTGATTCCGCTTATCACGAATAATATTTTTCACATGCATTTTTTTTACTTTTTTCTTTGGTTTTGCAGACGAACTGAATCAAATAAACCAATTAAATATTCAAAGTTATAAATAATTATTTTTGGGACAATATCAGTAAATAATTAATAACACGATTAATAACAATAATAACATAAAACACCTTTTTTCATTGAATATAAACCTTTTTGGTTCACATGCAGTAAAATTTATTATTGTGGTATACCAAAGTTTTTCCCACGGCACCTTAAATATTCGAAAACACAAGGATCTACTTTCATAATATGAAATGCATATAATACAGCATAATAAAACAAAATTAGCTTAAGTTGACTTAAGCGATTATTTCATGTTGCTAAAGATGTACAGTAAAAGCTTATCTAGCCGATAATTCATTTAATTTCTTTAATTTAGCGCCTGACTAAATGGGACATACTCTCTTCCCATTTAGTCAGGCGCTGAATTAAACAAATTTAGTAAGTTATCGCCTAGATAAGCTTTTACTGCATAAAATTATTCTTTATAAAAGTTTAAATTATAAGCTCTTAGGGTTAATCTAAATACTGATATTAATATGTGTTCTTACAACACACAACTACTTACAAAATTAAAGAGACTTATGAACGCATTCCCTGAAATAAGAAAGTTTTTTTTTTACAAAAACAAAGATTGTAATCAAGCAGCTACTTGAGTTGAACTATTTTGTCATCGTTTTCTTATTTTCTCTTGCAAAGATTTTCTGCCAGTTAAGGAATCAAAGGAAAGGACGTTGTAGTTGTAGTTGTGGTATACATATGTGCGATTTTATCTTTAGCAAAACAAAGGAGTGCTTTCCTTAATGAAATGTCAAGTGTGACAAACATAAACAAACTTAAACTTACAAGCTTTTATAATGACACATTTTTTTTTTTACTTAAAATGTGTTGGCAGTACTTCTTGCACACAGTTTCCCAATTGACCCAAAAGTTTAGCGCGATATTATCTTAGGCGGCCATTTAAACACTTGTAATGAGGTAATAAATCCATTTAGAAAGAAGTGAAGCTGCAGGATTAGCAAAATTGAAAAATAACTGATAACTTAGGCATTGTGATTAATGTAACTCGTCTGAAAGCTTCAATTAAGATTTGTTCTGAATTAAATTAAATGTTATATATGTATGTGCCTCCTAGAAAAATAATTTTATTGCCTTTTATTTGAAAGTTTTTATTAAAGAAAATTTAATTTAAAACCCAAATATGTAAATCTGACTTCTTCTACATTTTCGTATAAGTTTTATTTTTCATATTGAATCAAATAGGGAACTATCGGAACTAATCATATACTTAATATGATTAATATTAAAGATGAACACATTAAGTATACGCTCTCTTTCAATACGATTAAGGCCAGGCGGCTTGCATCTAACTGTGTGCCATGTGTCCAAAAAGCGTAACCACTAATTACAAATAAAAAACTGTTTGATGCATACATGTATTTAATGATTTAAAGAAGTTTCCAATCATCTTGGATTCTATAAAATTATCTATTAGTTATGTATGAAACTGTTTTTCATTAATAATTAGTGGTTACGCTTTCTTTGGGCACATGGCATACAGATGTAAACTCGGCCTATTATTGAAATAGGCCTTAAGCTATGTACAGGCGGTTGTCAGATTAGAGATGGGCGCTTATCGCATTGTGCAACACAACAAGAACCAGAGAACTGTATGAGTTTATTCACTTTCGGTCTCCACTCACTTTTACAATGCTTTTGTCTTCTTTTTTAACATCAGTATGTACTAATGATATTGCTTGCAGTGTTACCTCTCTAACAACTGACTGTCTTTAATTCACTCTCTTCTTTTTAAGCGCCGTTAGTAAAAATAAATAAAAATTCTTACAGTTTTTTAATTGTTTTGTATAGTAATCAAATAACGCACAAAAGCACGTTGATTAGATGAAGTCTTAAGTTAATAAAACATTGCGTATTAATTAATATATTTTTCTCGTCTTAAAATAATTTATAAAATAAAATGAATGTAGCTATTTTATTTTATAATATTCCATAAAACTATATTTGTAAGAAGTTTTCAAAACAATCACATTGATTCATTGCTTTAGTGAATCATATGAATGAATAGAAATTTCAAGCAGTGGCATGCATTTATTAACAACAGTCTAATTGATATGAATTATGCAATAGCATCTTAAATTTTTTTTTCAATATTAAGTGCTAGCGCAATATTAATTTTAGAAAATGCAAAATTATGCTTTGATTCGTAATCATGCACTCTGACACGAACCGAACACGAATGCACGAAATCAAAAAAATAATTTTTTAAATTCAATTAGATGAGGTTCATGCACTAGCAGCGATGTGCACGAGTGGTGCGTGTTTGACGATAAATAATATTACATTTTTTCTTTAGAACCTAAAATCGTTTCGTGTTTTTTGACTCACTTTTGCTCAACACTACACGAACCGACAATATACGAAACCAGATTTTCTGTCACGAATGCTTCATGTTGTATTGTGCGTGCCGTGTCGACACGTACCCATCTCTAATCTGCAGCATCTTAATACTGAGTCGTATACTTAATATGATTAATATTTAAGGTGAAATTATTAAGTATACGCACTTATTTAAATATGAAAATTGCACAAATATGTATACAAATTCCGATGAGATCATAAATTCGAATTCGGGTTTAGTTTTTCAAGGTTGGTTCTAGTTAGAAACATCTTTTAAATTTTATTCGAAAATTAATGACCTCACGAAAATTTTATAAAATATTTAGCGCCCAATGCAGAAGCAGCATGGGCATCATTTCAAGATGTTGTTCACAGCTTTCTCGGTAATCTAAAATCCCCGGATTTCAAACAAATAATTGACAGTTTGTTGCAAAATTATTTGCAAGGTTGGCTTGCAAAATATATTTTCTTATTTACAATCTCGATTTTTTTCCTGAAAACTTTGATAATGCGAGCGATCATATCGAAATTTATCGAAAGTTGAAGTATCAAGGGTTTTGGGACGAGGCCATCATGAGCGAATACTATTGGACTCTAATGAGTGGAACAGTTTCAAAGCAATACACGAACGGGTCACATAGACTGCTCTTCATTTTTATATTTTCACTTTTTATTAAATAAAATTAATAATATAAGTTTAACATTTCAACTTTGATATTTGTTGAGGTTCTCATTTGTTTTAATGAAAGCTTAGCACAATAACTCTAGTTGGTCTAAATAAATTTTTGGGTAAAGGTTCCCTGATAATCTGCATTAGCAACAGTGAATCCAGCTAAACCTCTCAGTAATCAATTTCAATGTATTTTTAATAAACAAAATATATTTGACTGAATAATTAAAATAATAATTTGGGATTATTAGTGCGTTAACAAATGTTAAACTTAAATTGTAACAATACCCCAAAAAAAGCACTAAAAATTAATAATAGTAAAAATGTTAAAAAAATATTTTATTCTCCAGCTTGAAAGCTAGAGGCAATTTAAAAAATTCAGTAAAGTGCGACTTTGACTCGCACACGAAGGGTTCCGTACGGCAATTGTTGCTTTCTGGCGAATTTTTCGGTTTTTTAGTATTGACGTTTTTTTAAATTGCTGTTTTTCTCTTTTTGGCGATTTTTTCTGTTTTTTACAATATGTGATGCGCAAAATACAAAAAGACTTAAAGGTAAAACCGGTTTTGTTCAGGAGAGCCATTTTAAAGATTTAAATACGTGTATCTTTGGTGTACCATCACTGAGCGTGTTGGTATTGGTCTCATTTGAAAGCGACACATCTCGTGACGTCAGGAACGTGTTGGTCAACCTTGAAAACGTGCATAGGTCGTCCCTACCTCTTGTTTTGTGTAGTTGGTTTTTACTGTTCTCTACCTAGCGCGCTGTTTCCATGATATCAATTTTGCTCGCGTTTTTTCGAATCCAGGTTTATTTTCTGAAATTATTAATTGTGAATTATAATAAATACTCATTTATAATTCTTTTAAATCGTGAATATCACTCTGTTAGTACGAAAATTTGTTCCCACAACCTTAGAATCGTCGACTTCTATTTCATAAAACGCGCATATATCTTGGGATTGAACACTTTTGAGGCATGGGATCGGTCTCATTCGATGCTCAGATGTTGTCCACATAAAAAAAAAATAGAAGTGAAAATTGATATTTTTACCCTTAGGTCCCTTTCTCTATACGCTGTCACATATGTACATGTATTTAATTTTAGCGATTTTTTTAGTTTTGGCGTCTTTTTTCGGCTTTGGCTTTTTTAAGTTTTTTGGTGACATTTTTATTTGTATTGATTCTTCTACATTTCAGCAATTTATTTTATTTCTGGTGACATTTTTGATTTAAGCCCTTTTTTATTTCACCGCTTTTTTTTTAGATTCGGCATTTTATAATTTTGGGATTTTTCAGTTTTAGCGTTTTTGAAAATTTCAAAAGTTTGCCTTTTACGGTTTCCAAGAAACAGCATGTTGTCAAAATTACAAAGTCAAAATTACATTAACTGATAGAATACCCTTTAATTTTGATTTTTTTTAAACTTCAGTTTAAAATGTTGTAGTCTGCATAAAAATACACAAAATTTCAAGTGTCTATATACTCGTATAATTGGCTTTATATTAGATTATGATTTAGAACACCCTTTGATTTTTTACGGTCTTATATTCGTTGTTGTAAGGGCCAACCTGAAAATTTCAGATCCATAGCTGTCACGGTTCTTGAGAAAACAGCCTGTGACAGACAGAGAGACACACAGAGACAAACAGACAGACGGACATCGTATTGGTGTATGGAACCGTAATACGGAGTGTATATTTGAATTCAGCGCCCCAAACTGCCATAGAAATGTGAACAAAAACCATGTATACTTGTGTTATTGACATAAACGTTAATCTCTGTACAGACGGTTGTCAGATCTTAGAATATTTTCAGTTTTGGCACTGAACTGACAAAAAAAAAAACAATTGCCAGTACGCGAAAGATTACCATTGGTTGCCATTGTAGCAAATTTTTCAGAAAATCTTAAAATTTATTGTCACACGATTGTATGACGACAATGATGCTATTATCAGATGCATACACTTCAGACATCTGACAATAAAAAAATGTATGGCCTTACACATTGTCAGATGTCTGGTAATTTGTTGTCAGCCTGATAGTCTCACAATGTACTGACAATGCTTTGTCAGACAAAAATTGTCAGTTCAAATGACTGTGAAATTTTTTTTGTAGCACGTTTTACCGACACTATGCCACAATATATTGTTTTGCTAGTCAACTGGGTTGCTTTATCATACAAATCTATAGTAGGTTTTGTTTTCATTGCGAAATGTTTAAAAAAAATAGCACAAACTTGAAGTAAGTAATATGAGAAAGAAAATATTCGCATTAATAACAATAATTGCCTACTACTTGTTCTTTCACTAATTAATTTTTCAATTTTCTACTTATGACAACAAGACATCTTGTTGAGTTTTTCATTAGTTGATAGTTGTTACTGTCTACAGTTGCGTTTGTACTCTAATAAATTAAAATGCAATGAAATGTTATTTCTTGTCAACGCTGCAAATTAATTAGTAGCACAGATAGATAGAGAGATAGAGAGTTGAAATTAAAATGGAATGCATTTGGAGTTAATTATGGCTTTTATGTTGCAATATTAACTGATTGATAATTTATAGATCGTAATTAATATAGTTTGTCTAGAAGTGTTTACTTATGTATATAAATTTTTAAATTTTACTATGCATAAATATTTTGTTTGCTTTAGATAGAATGGTTTTTTATTTCAACAAGAATAACCTTAAGAAATTTATCATGAAATAAGATCTATCAATAAGGGTAGACGAGAAGGAGATCAGATATTTTTTTTAAAGATTTATGCTACGCCAAATTTTCTATCTCACAACGTCTTAGTGCTGCTACAAACAGTCGCAAAAGAAATTTTATACAAGATGGCTGATTCAAGGCGCTATCAAAGTAAAATTTAACAATAGTTTTTCTAAATAACGTATCAGTTAATCTTTTTTTACCCGACTGCCAAGAAGGGTTATATTTTTCCGTCGTTTCGTGTGGTTGTAAATTTATTTTTTAAGTTTAGATCGTTATCTAAATTTAGTGAAAGTGCAAATTTGGGATGAGGACTTAACCATTTGGATCGTGCGCCGCTATTACTCACTCGAGTCATTAATTTGCAAATAAAAGGCTTTCGACTTACTTTAGAACGAACAGCTCCCAGCTGGTGGAAGTTGCTAAACTCTTCCATTTCGCTAAAGGACTCTACGACTGATTGAAGAGGATGAAACTATGTTAAACTATATCATTTCAATCTAAATTGTAACGATAACGAATTACTGCTGTAATTCACAAATTCTGCAAGAGAGACGGGTAGGGAAATAGATAGAGATAAATAGAGATATAGAGTTAGATAGGAAGAGGTAGAGAGATAGAGTTAGATAGGAAGAGGTAGAGAGATAGAGAGAGATAGAGAGAGATAGAGAGATAGAGAGAGATCGAGAGAGACAAAGAGAGATATAGAGAGATAGAGAGAGATACAGAGATAGAGAGATAGAGACAAATAGAGAGATAGGGATAGATACAGGGCTGCCAGAAGTTTTGCGAAGAAAATCATCATTTGTCGGAAAGAAAATCATATTTTGAAGAAAAAAATCATCACAAGTCCAATTTTTTTTCAAATAATAAAAGTAACAATTGACATATTTACAGTGGACAAACAAAACTATTCGACGTACACCAATTTTATTTTGTTTTCATCAATAAAAAGGTATTTACTAGCTTATTTTACAAAAAGAATTTGGAAAGCATTTTCAAATTGAATTCAATAAAAAAATGAGATCATTAAAGTAACTTATATAAAAATTACATTTAATGAAAAATTAGTTAAGAAATTCAAACAAAATAAGTATTCGACATTGCCAATGTTTTTATCATATAAGGCAGGAGTGATGAATTTTGGCTTTTTTTAGTTTAGGGCCAAATTAACGATTTAAAAGGGCCAAAATACCTTTGATAGGGCCAAAAAAGTTTTTTAATGTACTCGACTATAATCTTTTAATTTAAATGGAGACAAAAGTATGTATTAATAATATGTGATTTATTTTGTTTAGAGCAAAAACAGAACTTAGCGACAAAAGTTAAAATTTTTTAAAGTATTTTTTGTTAAAATAAAGTAAATACATATTTTATATGTATGCATGTATGTTGCTTAAAAAACTAAATTTTAGTTAAAAAAACATTATTTATCTAATTATAATTTTATTAAACATAATCTCTAAATTCTTAGTCCAATAGTTCCTCCATTTACCCCTGTTTAAAAGCATTTTTTTGTGTTAAGTTTTAAAATATTTTCATCATAACAATTATTAGAACTAGATTTCATTAATTTTTTTTAATTGTATTAAATATGACACAGTATTTTTTACATGACGACGATTTCTTCTATTATGCCCTGTTTCACAATATCGAAAGAAAATTCTCGACTGAAAATTTATATTGAAAACAAAAGCGAATTTTCAAATTTTATTGTTGATTTCAATATAAATTTTCAGTCCTGCTGAGTATTGGTGAATAGAAAGAGTTCCTTGGATAATTCTGTATATATTTGTATACAAAAGTTTGCATACACGATTTTTAATGGTAGAAATCCTTTTGTAAAATTTACTTCTACTTAAACCTTTGAGCTTTTTAAATTCTGGAACTTGCGATATTGCCTATTTACTTGTTCTGTTTCCTTTTGAAAAAGTTTAATAGCAAGTGGTATAATACTATTGGTTTTCCCACTCAAAACATGATCTGGCGCAGATTTTGGAAACCAGTTTAAATAAAAATCTTCAAAAATAAAAGTAGTTTTTAAAACGAAGAAAACTCAATTAAAAAGTGTACTCAAAGGTTTCAAGGAATTAGTTGAATTTTGAGCTGAAAGGGCCAAAATATCCTAGAGAGTACCACAGGGCCACAAACATCCAAAAGTGCCACAAGTGGCCCAATAGTGCCACATTTTGCATCACTGATGTACTGTTGTTTTATACTCTAAAATTTAGAGGCAAATTGCTTTTCCTTGGCTACGAATGACTTCTCTTAAACGATTTGGTATACATTTGTGCAAGATTGGAATATATTCCGGACCGATTTTTCGTCACTTCTCTAACATGACTTTTTTTTGTAAACGTTTTCTTCTTTTTTTTTAAATGTGCTCTCTGCCCCTCTCGCTGGAGCAAAAATGTTTTCTTTATAGGTGTAGCTATTGATAAACATTCTAGAACAACAAAGAAAATTGCACATACATACATATGTATGTATGTATTGAAAGTAAAAATCATAAAAATAAATAAAAAAAATAAAAAAAAAAAAAAAATCTTAAAATCATATTTTGGTCCAAAAATCATCAAAAATATGATAAAATCATCATTCTGGCAGCACTGGATAGATAGAGAGATATAGAGAGATACAGAGAGATATAGAGAGAGACAGAGAGAGAGAGATATAGAGAGCAGTGTTGACATACGTGAAGATTAACTTATTATTGACATAAAGATTTCTTAGCTAAAAATAAGATTTTTAAAAATAAAATATTCGGTACTTTAAGTATATTATTGATATTTCTTTGGCTAACCTACTCACATATTTCCTGATTTTTACGGCCTGTCCCACGATGTCACTAGACATCGTTCGATCGACAACTTGTATTGCAAACAACATTAACTTTAGAAAATTTGTTGTTGTTTGCAATACAAGTTGTCGATCGAACGATTTCTCGTGACATCGTGGGCCAGGCCGTTAATCTTACACATATGATATGCAGTAAATAAATATTTTGTGTTATTTAGTTTTATGTTTTATAGTTTACTGGAAACAAAATAAATTTTGAAGATTGAAGATTTGTGAAAAATAGATTCATATGGGAACACTGATGGATAGAGATAGAGAAGTATATAGAGAAAGATAGAGAGATATATATAGAGAGAGAGATAGAGAGATATATAGAGAGATATATAGAGAGAGATAGAGAGATATATAGAGAGATATAGAGAAAGATATATAGAGAGTTATATAGAGAGATATATAGAGAGTTATATAGAGAGATAAAGAGAGAGATAGCGCAGCGTTGCCAAATATGCAGATTTATCAGTTTTTCGCAGTTTTTTTTTAACAGCTGAGCAGTCGTGCAGTTTTTTCTTTCAAAACTCAATTTTCATTTTCTTTTCTTTTTCATATCAATGTTTATGCAGACGCTCATTCTCTGACATAATTGTATAAGACCCTTCATCAAAAATCATATGAAAAGCAAACAAAAAAGAATCACCAAAATTAAAATGAAAATTTCACTTTTTGTCTGTCTTTGTTCGTCTTAATAAAACCTTTTTGTCAGTCATAAAATGCTTTGTTTTGAGGGGAGAGATACTCCCCCCAGCCCATATAAGCTCAAAAGTTAATTTTTTGTAATATTAAGACATAAGTAGTAATTTTTTTTTAATATTTACATTATTTTTGCTAATTATATTTTTGTCACCGTCCACAAAAGGAACCCAGGACGAAAATGCCTCTTGTGTGCATTTTTAAGGTTTGAAATTTCTTCGACGTTTAAAGTTGCATATACTAAACAAAAGTATGAAAAAAGTTAAGAAAACAATCTAGTTTTTCAGAGGTAGGATTAGTTCCTCTGAGGGAAACTTTTTTCCCCTTTGTCCGATTTTCTTTATTTTCAAAGTTTAACAGCCCAGAACTATTAGACTAGGGGCGCTTAATAACTTTTCACAAGGACTCTAAACCTAAAAAACAGTTTTGGCCAGCATTTTGGCTCAAATACTCCACTGTGTAGCGCAGCCAGTTGTGTGAGACATGTTTAACCAGTCGTAAATAATTTAAGTAATCTATGTGTATAACTATTTAAGCTCTTCATTTTATTAGTATAAGTCTTAAATACTAGTAAATAAAATGTCATTCTTAACCTTGATTAGTATTTTTGAAACTTATAACAAATTTTCGACAAGCAATCATTGTTAAACTGATTTCTCGACTTCCTCGAAAGTACCTTCAAAACTAATTAAACAAATTATAGGGACCCTTAAGTGAGTTTTAAAAGGCTTCTTTAGCACTTGACTTACCTATAACGCACTGCAAAACAAAAGAAATAATTATTTCTTTTACGAACAACCTTTGTCTGCGTCACACAATTTGTAATCTTGTCTATTATTTCTTAAGATATTCGTATTATTGATTTTCAATTGCGACCCAAATTTTTTACACAAAAATGTGTGGCAGCAACAGAGACAACATGTCCAATTAATTATTGCAAATTTGCTAAGCAAATATTTACTATATAATTGCTGTTACTTCATGGAACTATTTCTGCTTTGTCCTGCCTACAAACACTTGGTTATATATCCCCTGCCAAGGCTCTTAAACATTTCTGCAACCATACCAAAATTACCATAATGTCACTTATAATTGTTTTTCTATTGCAGGCACTCAGTAAATATAATTTTCCTAGAGAATTTGCTATTTTGCGTTTATTGTTTTTAATATAAGAGAGCTTAAATGTTTTGCATATGCACACTACACATCTAAGGCAAAAAGTTCAGATGCTTTTTTTTGGTTTTAAAATTTAATATAAAAAACAAATCTTAAGGCTTATTCTGTTTTATATTGCACATGTTCAAATTTGCAATTGAATAAGTTACAGTTTACAAACAAATATGTATAAAATAATATGATTTTATACACAATAGTTATTCATATTCATATTTATATACACACATACATACATGTATACACGTAAATATTTACTTTTTATACCAGTGTGCATATGCTTGCATATTCTTGCACACTTGTACACAATGGAAAAACTTGCCGGTATTGTGGAAACAGGTGAATGCAATATGATTGTACACTAGTGGTTACATTCTGTCTGTCGAGGAAGGTAACCGCATCAAAAGATCCATAGAAATGATAAGAAAGCAGCAACTGCTTTCAAATGATTTTATAAACAGCTGAATGTTAAATAAAATCTCTGATTGAAAACAAAACAATATTTCGCAAATGAATCTCTTTATTTAACTAAGCGAAAGACATAAGTACATAACTTTATTAATACATAGTCCACAAATTACCGAATTGTTTTCGATGGACACTATATCTTCATCACTAGGGTTCAACGTGTTTGGTCCAACTTGTGTACTGTCATTAAAAATTAAATTTCATTCTGCAGCACAAATTTTTCAATGGAAATGGAACACGTGAATTGCTTGGACTTATCGTATCGACAGACAATTTTTAATACGGCTAAATTTTTTATAGAAAATTTTTGATATCAAGAAATTTTTTTATAGAAAATTTTTGATATCAAGCAAATTTTTTATAGAAAATTTTTGATATCAAGCAAATTTTTTATAGAAAATTTTTGATATCAAGCAAATTTTTTATAGAAAATTTTTGATATCAAGCAAATTTTTTATAGAAAATTTTTGATATCAAGCAAATTTTTGATATCAAGAAATTTTTAATAGAAAATTTTTGATATCAAGAAATTTTTAATAGAAAATTTTTGATATCAAGAAATTTTTAATAGAAAATTTTTGATATCAAGAAATTTTTAATAGAAAATTTTTGATATCAAGAAATTTTTAATAGAAAATTTTTGATATCAAGAAATTTTTAATAGAAAATTTTTGATATCAAGAAATTTTTAATAGAAAATTTTTGATATCAAGAAATTTTTAATAGAAAATTTTTGATATCAAGAAATTTTTAATAGAAAATTTTTGATATCAAGAAATTTTTAATAGAAAATTTTTGATATCAAGAAATTTTTAATAGAAAATTTTTGATATCAAGAAATTTTTAATAGAAAATTTTTGATATCAAGAAATTTTTAATAGAAAATTTTTGATATCAAGAAATTTTTAATAGAAAATTTTTGATATCAAGAAATTTTTAATAGAAAATTTTTGATATCAAGAAATTTTTAATAGAAAATTTTTGATATCAAGAAATTTTTAATAGAAAATTTTTGATATCAAGAAATTTTTAATAGAAAATTTTTGATATCAAGAAATTTTTAATAGAAAATTTTTGATATCAAGAAATTTTTAATAGAAAATTTTTGATATCAAGAAATTTTTAATAGAAAATTTTTGATATCAAGAAATTTTTAATAGAAAATTTTTGATATCAAGAAATTTTTAATAGAAAATTTTTGATATCAAGAAATTTTTAATAGAAAATTTTTGATATCAAGAAATTTTTAATAGAAAATTTTTGATATCAAGAAATTTTTAATAGAAAATTTTTGATATCAAGAAATTTTTAATAGCAAATTTTTGATATCAAGAAATTTTTAATAGCAAATTTTTTATAGAAAATTTTTGATATCTATCAAACAAATTTTTTATAGAAAATTTTTGATATCTATCAAACAAATTTTTTATAGAAAATTTTTGATATTTATTTTGATGTCAAGAAATTTTTTTGATTTTCATTAATTTTTATACAAATTTTTTAAACATTTAATATGAATTAAATTTTTTTACTGTATAATTGAATGCTTATTTTATGTAAAAGAAAATACAAAATAAAATATTTATGGCTGCAGGCGGTTGATGTTAATAAGGGCTTTCAAACATTTTTCTTGAGTTTACACAGTTTTGTTGTTTGATATCAATTTTTACGTTTAAACTTGTGTTTAATATTTTATTTGTAAGATTTTATAATACTTAATTAAATGTTTGCAAATACTTTCATATTAGAATTCAATATTGATGCAATTCTTTTTTTTGTATAAACGCTTGAAATATTTTACAATATGTATTCATAAAATATTAATGCAAACCATACTTCCCTTTAAAAATTTGCTTACAATCTTTCTCATATTCATCAGAATATTAAATGTTTTTTTTCTGGAAACATTCATGGCAGAAAAATAAGTCTTAAAACTTCAATAAAACATGTATTAGGAGCGGCAGAAAGCAAATAACAACCGACAAGACAAATATGCAGAGCTCTGCCATGCATATGCACACAGACACACACACACACACACACACACACACACAGACACACACACACACACACACACACACACACACACACACACACACACACAACACACACACACACACACACACACAATTACTCACAATTTAGAATGAAAATCTGCATAAATTGATTTAATATTTATTTAAGAACAAAAATTACAAACATATTGCAAAATGTTTATACTTAAGAATACTCGTATAATCCTTTTGACATACATACACACATTTTGATTTAGAGATATTTTTTTTAATATTGTAAGCAATAGTAGATTTAAATGTGTGCATGTGGGTGTGTGTGTAAAGTGTCTTCCATTAAGAGCTTCCGCTGCCACTTGTGGCTTATTTGCATAGATTTGCGACTCAAGAAAACCCCAAACCCCACAAGAAAAGTCTTCAACCACATGTTGTTGGTGTAAATATCATGCAGTTTAAAAAAGTTGATAATCTTGGACCTGGACCCCTGGTCAGCATCCTTCTCTATGATATATATATATATCATAGAGAAGGATGCTGACCAGGGGTCCAGGTCTATGAAGCCATGCAAAAGTGAAAAATGTACATCAAACAGTGACTTTTTGTCAGACTAAGTTATTCATCGAGAAGTGGGTCTCATATCTGAAAATGATTTTAGAGGAAAATTGAGATCAGTGTCCAACCACTCAATAGCCTTTTCAGAGGGAACACACGTGTGGCGTTTACCTTCATCTCTTGTGTCAGTGAACAGGTCCAGTTCCAGATGATAGCAGCCAGAGTTCTTGTGAGCGACGCGAAATTGACAGTCTTTATTCTTCTACACACTCTCACGGATACGGGACCTTTTTGCTTTTTTAAGGAACCAGTGAACTAAAATTTATCCACCACACTGTGAATAGTCTTCTGCTAAAATGGACTAAGCGGGAAACAGTGATATTGATAAAACAATTTGAATATTTAATTGATTTGTCAAAAACCAACAGCCAATTCGACACATGGCCGCGAACATCTTACAAAGTTCGTAAGTTCCTATTGGCAGACCCTGTTTGTGTGTGCAATTTGTGGTTATTCATCTACTACTTTTGTTGTTTATTTTCTGGTGCCTACTTTTAGGCAATCGAATCATAATTGAAAGCATTTGAATGTTCACATGGTTGAATTAACTTTGCATGTAACAAATATCGGATAAATATTTGGAATAGTTGGTATTAACACCATTTAAGTGTGATGAATAGTTACGAGTATTCATGGCCAATGTGCCTCAAATATCAACAGAACGTTTTCTAAATTGTGTAACAAATTTTTTAGATAAAGAAATTAAATATGTTAAAACAAAGAAAGAGTTTAATTGGCGGATACATAAATTGTACAAATTGCCATTGACGATAGCTAAAAATTGATTTCATGTAAAAGTATTTTGTTAGTTCAGAATTATTAGATATAGAGTTTTAAAGTATCTGATAGCATTTATGTATATTATTCAATTTGAACAATGGAAAAGAGTAGAGTCATTGCGAGTCATTGTTTGAAGATATTTGACAACAATAAAGCAGAAATTAGAGTTACCAACCGGGAAAGTAGAATTATACAACAACAGAGAGAGGTTATTTATATTTTGAGGAACGCACAGTGGAGTGTTTGAGCCAAAAAGATGGCCAAAAAGGCACAAATGTATTTAAAGAAATCTTACGAACTAAGTACACAGCTCGATACACAACAAAACTTTACATTATATTGTAAATTTTAAAGACTTTAAGTTGTGATTTGTAGCTCTGAGATACTGCTGAAGTCAGGAAAGTGAAAAAATTACGTGAATTTTTAATGTTTTTTCGGTTTCAACATACTTATATGATATTTTTTTTTTGTGTGGCTAAACGAATAAAGTTATTACGCTGATTTTTTCGCTGAAAGACTTGATCAAAAGCTATTTTAAGTATTAAAACAAAAAATTTATCTTGAATATTAATGTTGAAGCAATTCATTTAAAAATTAAAAATAAAGTTACACACTTTTTTTGCAAACAAAACAAAAAAGAAGAAGGTTCTTAAAAGTGAAGGTAGCTACATTTAGAATTATGTTTTATAGTTACCAGAAGAAAATTTGGAATCTCTAATCTTAGATGCAAGAAAATTTGCGCAAGTTTCAGCCATTTATTAGTGATTTTTTGAAAATTGTATCCTTTTTCTGCTTTTGCTCATCGAGCATAGATAAATATGAGTAAGAAACCTTTTTGTCAGTCATAAAATGTTTTGCTTTGAGAAGAGAGATACTTCATCCTGCAGATTAATGGTCAAAAGTTTAATTTCTGTGATATTAAGGTATAAGTAGTAATTTTTTTTTATATTTACATTATTTTTGCAAATAATATATTTGTCACCGCCCACAAAAGGTAGCGGAGACGAAAATTGCATCTTACGGTCTCCTGAGTTCCAGTTTAGAATTTTGAACTTTCGCTTACGTTAAAAGTTGCATTTGCTAAACAAAAGTAAGAAAAAAAAATTTAATTTTTCAGAGGTATGATTAGTTTTTCTGAGGGAAACTTTTTCCCCTTTGTCTGATTTTTCTTATTTTCAAGGTTTAATAGCCTAGAACTGCATATTTCTGCCAAGTTTAATTGATCTAGGGGCACTAAATAACTTTTCACAAGCAATACAAACTAAAAAAAAATGATAACCAGCTTTTTGGCTCAAAGACTCCACTGTGCACCGGTCACGACATCATAGGAAATGCTCATATATACTCGTATAACATTTATGTCTAATATGAATATATATATATTTTTTTTCCGTAGGTCCTCAGGGGGACATAGGGCCGTTATACTGTTTTGGTTTCGTTAATCTTGTTGTGTTTATGGCGGTTGGTCCACTGCACCCGATTCTGGTGTCAGGGCCGCTGGCTGTGCATCCAGACATGCGTTTAGCAACCCATTTAGCTAAGCTCATATTGGGGTTATACCGCCCATGGTCGGTTGACAGAGCCTCGTTTGAGGGAACAGGAAACACCAAGTCTTATGTGACAGAGGGTGTGGCTGTTAGTTGGAAAGGATTGGCTATAGATTATGCGCTTTTCCCTTGCTCCCCTCTAATATGAATAAACCATACATATTTTGACTTATAAGTTTATTCCTATTTGTTACAAAATTTTTTACGAAAGTTCGTAAAATACGTATGTACACTTCGATTTGTAGCCTTTTAGCTTTTGAATATTATGTTTACAATCTTATAAAAATTGTTTGGATATTTCGGAGAGGCTGAATTTTCCACCTTTTCCTCTCCTGCCTTTTGTTTTTTTTCTTCTAGATGCAGATGTCTCCATGATTTGAATTTCATAAAAATAGGTTGGTTAGTTTCGGGGCACTTATTGCTGTAACAAATAAGTTAGTTAGTTTTGTCTATGGGCAGACAATGGAAGGGGGAACATATAGACTAGAAGGCAGATAGATGCATAGGAAGGCGAACAGCGTACTCACGTTAAAAGCGTTCTGAACACGGTACCCTAAAAGCTCTCGCATTAATAGATCTCTGCTAAAACGAAAGTAAATTCTGAACACTTTAATGAGACAACAAACATTCTTTGTGCCATTCAAAATATTGTTGAAAACATTTTAAAATTTTAATTTATTTATTGTTATATTGTTGCCTCAGAATTGGTTTAGCCCATACGCCACGAAGTTGGAGTGGAGCAAAACGACAAAGAAGGTTTACGTGATGTTTTCTCAAAATATACCCGACGGATATGTCGACACATGATTTGAAGAAAAATGGAAATTAATTTTTGTGAACTTTCATTAATATTACTTTATTGTAAAAGTAATAACAATAACAAAAATTAAAAATTTTAAAAACCACCGAATTATCTAAAAAGGATGTGACATCTTCTACACGGCTGGACCGATTTTCTTCAAACAGGGTTAAGAACCATCTCGATCAAGTCACCTTTCCAACAGAGAAAACTAAATCAAAATCGGTCCAGCCGTTTGGGCTGTACGTGGACACGGACAGATACACAGATCCACAGATACACAGACACACACTACAAACTTATAACAATCCTTTTTTTTGGTCGGGGGTTCAAAATTAAAATTAAAATTAATTCAAAATTAAATTAAAATTTTCTTCATAGACTAGAAGATATACGATCACGTCACCTTTCAAACGAAAAAATCCAAATTAAAATCGGTCAAGGCGTTTGGGAGCTACGGCGTCAAAGACACACACACTCGACGGAATATATATAAAAATTATGTGATATCTTCTAAACGGCTGAACCAATTTTCTTCAAACATTGCTAAGAACAGACATTGGACACGGTCAGACACACCGATACACAGACAGACAGATACACACTACAAACTTATAACACCCCTTTTTTGGTCGGGGTCAAAAATAGCTTTTTTTAATTTTCTTTCTCTTTTGTTTATTTTTTTCAAAAAGTAGCTTTTTGTGCTATATGCTTTAAACACATTCACCACAGCAGGCTACACGAACACGCGACTTAAAATGCCGCTAGCAGCATTTGTCGCCTCGTAGCCAGCTACTTAATTATTTTGGAGACGGCAGCAGCACCATCTGCACTTGATATTCAAGCACAAATAAATAGTTCAGTATTGCCACTTTCATATATTTTGTATTTATAAAAATTAATTACTCTTTTAAAATGTACTTATTTCACATAAAAGTACAAAAATGAATCAATTTATTCTTTACATCAATTTTTGGATATTGTTTTTGATAAATAATATAAAATAATTGTACGATATCATACATTCTACATTTTGTATTAGCCAAATAAATAGAAATTAGTTTAATTGGAGTTAGGGATGGGCAAAAAATATCGATATATCGAAATATCGATATTTGAGAAAATAAATATCGATATATATCGCCGATATTTCAAAAACCTATATATCGATACATCGATTCTTATTTACGAGTATCGGGTTTCGATACTTTTAAGAGCTATAGCCGTTTTTTAACTGTGACCCAACTAAGGCAGGTGACTTTTTGGATTGTGTGGGGATAAACCTAAAGGCAAAATTTGTTTTTACTTTCAGTTCTGTTACGAATCAGCTGACTCTTTTTGTTTTATAAAAATCATATACATATAAGCCATTAGTTTTTCTCTCCTTAATTCTGTTATGTTGCGTACACATTCCATCGCATTCATAAAGTGAATACCGAATTCACTTTATGAATGCGATGGTAGAACTATAGCTAAAACTTTACAACAATTACACCCGGGAACTGAAATTGTATTATTTTTTTGACATGTGTTTATAAACGTTAAAACCAAAAAGTTGTTCCCACTTTCCCAGGAAATGAAAAAGTCCGGGAAAAGAAAAAATCTAATAACATTGGACGATGCAAAACTCATCACTTAAGTGAAAAACTGAGACCATTCTGGTCCAAAACAGCTGATAATTTATTACAGAAAGAGTAAATATTAAAATTTAGAAACAGAATAGCACATCATAGAGCTGCAACAGAAAGTAAAGACTAATGAAGTCTTAAGGAGCTACAGTAGGTTACGTATAACTTAACATAAATAGTTCTTTTGTATTAAATTTCTTAAAGTAAGTAATTGTACATTCGAAATTAATGCAGCAAAAAATATCGATATATCGAAATATCGATGTTTTCAAAAAATATATATCGATACTGTTCAAAAACATCGATACGATATATATCGATACATTTTCTTCATTTGCCCATCCCTAATTGGAGTACAACGACAAAATCAGCATAGACAACAACCTGTCGCCCTGTTGCCTTGCTGTTTTCAAAAGAATCATTCTCATATAAACATGTGTATTCTATCCTTGACATTTGGTAGTCGGTAGCTTGCTGTGGTGAATGTGTTTAATGCAATACTTTGCTACTGTGTATTGTTGTTGTGCCGAAAATTAATGCTTCAAAGTTATTTTTCTTGCTGTCCAGAGAAATAAGTCGATCGTTTAACGGCGACAAAGAAGCCGCCGCCGTAATATCTATCGAACCGCTTAAACACTTACACAAGAAAAACAAGTAATTGATGTGTATTTAATATAAATAATGAAATTTAGGGATATCTGTTATACTCAAACATGCATAATTAAGGTTTCTGTTATTTTATTTTAACGTTTAATAAGTTTATATTAAAACATCTAATCGACGGCTGCGTCTGGATGATAATTTTTTTGCTTATCCGAAGAAGTTGAATTTTTCTTACGGCCACCTTCTTATTTTATTATTCACTTCTTATGAAAATGAAGCAAAACAAGAGTTAATTTTTAATTCGTACGTTTTTGTATGAAGAATTTGACGCAATCGCCAAACAGTGGCGTGTACAGCAAAACAATACTTATTAAACCTACAAATAGTGTATGTGGAGCAAAATTAATGCTTAATATCTCAGAAACCATAATAAATTTCGTGAAACGTGCTTTTGATTCAGAAAGAGGGTATTCAAAATATATACATATACACTCAGGGAAAAGCTGCCACTTAAAAATACGAACGCGTCACATTAATTCGATGATTTTCAATATAATACAAAATTTGTTGTGGTGAGATACTTAAAAATAAATAAAATTAATAAATTAATAGTGTAAATTAATATTTTTCGATATTGAAATAAGAAATTTCAACATGACTAGACTTTCGTTAATGTTTTTATAGCTATTGCTATTTATGGCGAGATACAGGGGTTAGAAAATAATTTTCGTAACAAAATTAACCGACACTATTACAGTTATAAATTTATTTTTGTTTTGATTTCTTTGTACTTAAAAGCAGCGTACGAAAATAAACGAAGCAAATTGTTTGAATTTGTTTTGTTTGGTTCTTTGAAATGAGTTGAACAAAAACAAAAACAATGAAAAACATCGCTCAGTTTGTTTTTGTATTATTTTTTGCAAATAAGCACAAGCCAGAGAGCATTGTCGATCGACTGTAAGACGATTAACCGCCGCCGCTGACCACAAACAATATATTCATTTAATCGTGCTCCGCTAGAAAAGATAATAATGGGTTATAAATGGAAACGTTTTAAAATATTTGCGGCGAATTTAAACACATTAAGTTTGTTTTATACTATGTTCACACTTTATGTTTTTACACATGTTTAATACATCGTCAGCTGGTTTCTGGTTTGCGGCACAGTATATTCAAAATACATTATGTCTGTAGCAAACCAGAAACCAAACGACGACATTTTCACAATTGTGTTTAAGACGAGTTTTCTAAGAACTAAACACAACCGTTCACATTATATTTGAGATGTTTAAGGTTGTCGTTTTGTCAGTATTATTGTCAATTATTGTATTTGTAAAAAATTACGAATAATTATGCTTTTCAAACAACAAATGTTTTTGTAAATAATTCACTATTTTTTAAGTAATTACTTTCTTACCAAATAATGTATCAGCTGCCGCCATTTAATAACAAAACAAAGGTGCCAAAATATCAAAAAACGGACTGAACATACTCTATTGACGTGTTTAAATATTAAACACTTCATTTGAGATGTTTAACAAAACACTTCATTTGAAATGTTTAACAAAACAACAATCTCAAAATCATCGTGTTTAAGCTCTTAAACACGAATAAGGTGTTAAACACGTTTAAAAACATAAGTGTGAACATAGTATTATATAGCTTAGTAGCAATTGCTATAACCGGGTGTCCTAAGACACCTCTCTCCTTTTTAAACTGTTTTTTCCTTGGGTGTATTCCATACCTAACTCATTTTTCTTAAGAATGGTCGGTGGAGCAAAACTATTCTTGGTCAACGTTATAAAGATTTCAAGAACATTTTATGCGAATTTACTCTTTCCTCTAACCAAAATACTCCTTCACTGCAAATGATTTGTAATGTAAAAATATATCAAATATGACGAGAAAGAAAACTAAATGGTTTCCGTTTTTTTTTTGTTTTGTTTTCTATATTATTTTATGAAAAAAAAAGCAGAAAAAATCTAATAGCAAAGTTCAACAACATTTGCTGAGTATATGTACTCGTATAAACCAACACATGCACACACACATAGAAAGAGATTAAAATATGGGTCACATATACATTTAAAAAAAAAGTATACACAATGAAAAGATTTAATGTTCATTTGTTTGCTCACAGAATGTGGGTCAACAGATTCTAAAGTGTTGGGTTTTTTCTTTTTTTGTAAAGTAACTGTTGTTGGTTTGCTCTGTGTATACAAAATTAAAAGCAGAAACTCTCTTCTGCACACACACACACACATCTATATACTCGTGATAACATCAGTGTGAAAAGAAAACTTAAAATGTAGTTTTTATCCACAGAATATGTTAAAATCATGTCCTTCGCCTCTTTCCGAGACACACTTGACACGAAAATGTTTTGGCAAAAAAGTTAAAAGCGCACATTTCAAGATATGATTTGTTTATTTGTTTGTTTTTTTATCGCTTTTAAGAAGTCTCTTAATGAGAATGGAGAAAAATAAAAATAAAGGAAAATAATAAATGACTCTACTGTACAAACACCTGAAATATCAGCTGCCAATGTGGGTGGCAGCTTTTATTTGTTTGTTTGTTGATTTAGTCCGTTGAAGATTGCCCTAAATTTTGCTGAAATGAAAACTAAGTTTGAGTTAATTACTTAAATGCATAATTGCATTAAGGTCATTATAATTGTTGTTTTGTAGGTGGGATTTAAGTACGAAATATTTTTTTTTTCAAAACAAAAGGTTTATTTTTAAAGCTTAAACTATTTTATTCATGAACAGCATTTCTGTTTTATAAAGGGTTTATAAGACCAATTTTATATAGAATTCTGATTTATGAAACTTTTAAAATACTAGTTACTCAACAAATTGATGAAAAGTTTAGTAAACTGACATGGTTTTACGTGTTGTGAAATGCCTTGAGGTTCCTTACTAAGGATCGGGTATTAGAAAAGGTCTAACACGTACAAATTTTGAGTTATATCGAAAAAAAAAATACTTCTGGAAATTGTAGAAAAGATACCAAGTATTGTAATTATTGTGTAAATTTTTTAAAATGTGAATTAAAGTCATAAAATATTTTTGCGTATATGTTTCGGGATAATATTCCCTTTCTTTTATAATTTTATGGGGAATAAGTGAGTTTCATCCCAATTAATTTAGAAATGTCTTATTTCAATTGTTGTTTGAATACGTTTTACAATCGAATAAAATGTTTGCACTTGGCATACGAGTACCACAAAAAAGCTGGATGTAATAATTAACATACATATTGTCGGGGGAAAAATAACTTTAATTATTTAATGATATCTATAATTGATATTTACATTAAAAAAAATAAAGTGCCAATAGTCTAGAGAAAACAGTACCTACTAAATACCTAAAATAGAACAAAATTAATAAGAAATCTCTGTGGTTTTTTTTCAATAAGGAAATCTTATTAATTTCATAGGGAAAACCTTTTTGAAAAAAATCAAGAAGAAATCTTCTAGTTTTTTTTAAGTTATCTTATTGATTTTTTCAATAAGATTTTCTTCTAGTTTTTATTAGGCAACCTCATAAGAAATAAAAAAAAATTTCGTCTTTATTATCTGTTCTTATGTATTTTCATTTAAATTCTATATCATATAAATATGTATTTATGTATTTGGTATATTGTAGATGTTATTTATTTATACACATATACATACACATTATGTTATATTCTTAACTAACTTACTCATCAAGTATTGAACCAGCAAACTTCTGACTGGTAGACAAGCACTCTAACCAATATGCTAACAAGCAGCCTGAATAACCATTGAAATTATTGTGCAAACATTCTTAAACAAAAATTAAAAAGATCATAAAAAAATTTGTCTTTATGTCTATTTATAGATACGAAATAACAAGACACCTCATAAAATCAAGAAGATTTCCTTATTAAAAAATCAATAAGATGCTTTACACATAATCATATAGGAACCTACTAAAATCAAGAAAAAAACCTTATAGAAAAAATTAATAAGATAGCCTAATAAAATCAAGAAGAAAACCTTTTTAAAAAAATCAATAAGGCAATCTAATAAAATCAATGAGAAATTCCTATAGTTTACAATTTATAAGAAAACCTAATGTAATCAAGAAGTTTTTCGCTATGGATTATTTTTTTTTGGTGCCAAAAATAACGGAAATTGAGTAAAAAAAGTTGTGAATAATAAGATTTCTTCTTGATTTTATTTGATTTTCGTCTTGATAAAATTAATAAGATTTACCACATAAAAACAATAAGGAATCTCTATGAAAAAATCTTCGCTTCTTTCTGCTGTGATACCCCTTAACCTAAAAACGTTTCATAGGGAAAATCTTCTTGATTCTATGAGGCAGTTTTTGCCCTCGTTCGTTGTGCAGCAGAAACATCGGCGAAGTAAAATAACAAATAAAATGGCTACTAAGTACAGCTTAAAAACTTTAATACGCGTCATTGACACCAGAGGCTCTTCTACACCGCATTATTAATTTTTTTTTGCAAAAGCAGAGTTGTAAAATAGTGAAGCTTCCTTCCCTCTATCTTTTTCTTCACCACCTGTCTTCTCTCTCACTTTCGTAAAGAAGGTAATACTCAGCAAAAATATTCGCCTACCTGAAAGCAGTTTGGTAAGGGAGAGAGAGAGAGAGAGAGCACATCTGTCGCTTACCAACCTGCTTCGGTATCACATGATTTTTGTTCGTGATGTCCCACTTGGTAGCTCTCTAGGTATGAGCTTCTGAATGAATATAAGATGTGCCCATACTTCATGGCTTTTTCAAATGTATTTTAATACAAAAAATTTGCTGTTTAGATCAGAATGTTATATCTACTCTTAGATTAACTTCCAATATTTTTTTTTTGTTTTTTTTTTATGTATTTGTATTTATTATATTTTAAATATAATATCAAATCAAATACTTTTTGCTCGCGCATTGAATCAAGAGTCGATCCCAGGATCTCTGTGTTTTAGGTTAGAACACTACCCACTGAACTACCTGAAAACATTTTTATTTTTGTACGTAATTCAACTTAGTAATAAAAAATCAAAACTCGAAGTAAAAATTTCATTCGCATCAAAGTTTATAACCAGGTAAGAGAGAGAGAGGAAGGATGCACTATAAAAAACTTTGAGAATTTGAGTACAACATCCGAGAACAAGCCTCGAATTTAGGCAAAAAAAAAAAGGAATTATCTAGATTCTACTTGAATGCCTGCGTGAAGTATTCAGCCACGTAAACAGCGTGACCGTTTGACCGACTAAAGTGGCAAATTGCCACTTTTTCGACTGCCTTGTCACTTTTTGTTCCCCTTTTTTTTGAGTGAATTATATAATAATACATTACAAATAAAAAGTTTAGTGTAGGTTTGTCGTTTTTTTAATTTCCCCCCTTTTTTTTGAATAAATCCCCTATTCGGTGCTACTTTTTGAAAAATGTCATGGGTCACCCTACACGTAAACCATCCAAACAACATTAAATTAAATTCATGTAGTTTTCACTTGAAATGACTTCGAATCAACATGGTTCTGCGTGTCATTTCGGTATCAAATTGACGTTCTTTCAACTAGAAATGACCTTACTTCAACATGATTCTTCATTTAACGGTGAAGTTATTAAAAAAAATATTCTCTCAAGATGTGCTGTAAATCATGTTGAATTAACATGAAATACATATGAAGCAAACTCATTACATTATAATGGTATAAACTTATTTTCAACGATTTTAATATGAAATGTTTCTGTACTTTCGTTTCTGTACTTTGTCGTCAACTTGATACCGATAGTTAGTTTTTCTGATGTCAGTGCGCCGTATCATTGACTGTACAATCGTTATGATGGTCACTGATGCCTAATGTATGTAAGGGTTGACATCGTAATGATGAAAAATATCACGGCCTCAATAACGAAGATACTTGCCATAGTGCTCATTATGGCGGTATTTCTTTCAGTGTAGCTTTCCGTTAGTATTACTAGCCTGTAATGTGACGAAGAAAATGTTACGAGATGTATATTGTATCCTTTTCTCTGCCACAAGCAACGGCTCCTAACAGCATTCAACTAGGTTGGTGTTTTGAAACTGACAACAAGCAAAAACCCTTGAAATTCTTCCTTATTCCACAATCACTCATCAATGAATTGCATTCAAATTCCAAATACTTCCAGTTACAGCTTACAAATATTATCTTCTGAGATTTTCAGATTTTCTGTAGATGTTGTTTGTCTAGAAATTCAAAACTTTACAAATAATACAGTTTCAAATTGGAAAAACTTTAGCATATGTTGACTTATTTGATATTAAGTGCAAGAAAAATAAAATAGAAAAATTAAACGTTTTATTATTTCATCCTTTCGCAACTATAAAGGAATAAAATAAAATAGTTCTGCCAGCATCCTCAATAAAACTAAGTGACAGAAATTTACAGCAAATTTCTTTTCATATTCAGTTACAATGACGGTTATTTAACTGCTGCCTGTCTGTTTTCTAAATTTACACCATCCTTCCTACCATTCATGCTGTTGATTTTTTGTTTGTATGGGTACGTAACATAAAGGGACTGGAGTGTAAAGTAGCAACATAAAATACACACATACATACAACATAGTTAAATTTTATTTTTCTATACACACAGAAAAAAAATACCAATGTAAAATCATCATGCAAATCATATTGACTTTACTAGAAATAATATGCTGTTTAAGTGTGTTGGTACGAGTATTTAGTTGGTTTGTTCATAGCAACAATGCACTAATGTGCTCAGTTTTGTGATTTGTTCAAAGGCAAAGTATTACATACTTTTATTTTAAATAACTTTTATATTAAATGATCATTTAAATAATATTGAATTAAAATCTTGTTCATGATGATGTATGTTAAGTGTGTATCTAAAAAATATTTAATGTTGTTTGTGGCTGCAGCTGATGGGTTCGAGTTAAAATCTTGGCCGAGTGTGCCCCGAGCGATGCTATCATTCAGCCACAGGGCAGACTCTTAATCTAGTGATCGTGGGTTCGATTCCCACCATACACCCTGAGTGTTTTCCGTAGACAACATACAACACACACACTTTTTCCCTGATATCTTTGATTCCACATGGTTCTTCATGTTATTTCAGTATCAAATTCATGTTGTTTCAACTTGAAATAACTTTGATTTAACATGATGCTTCATTTCGATTTAACAGTACTAGAATGTTAAATCCACATGAAATAAATTTATTTCCAAATTTCTTTGTAGATGTGGTGTAGATCATCAGTTGGTTGAGGGTGGCGTTGGCTGAAGTAGTTAGCACGTTGACTACAAAACCGAAGGTCCTGGGTTCAATCCCTGTATCCAACAGTCATTGAATAACAACACCACGCATTTTTCTGATGTGCATTAGTGTCCCTTCGTATCAGTTGTTGCAGGAAAGTTCAAGTGATGAAGGCATAGTCACTGGTCACTGAACTATACCGACTTCAGCAGATACTAATCCTAATGTAACATCAGAGCGCCCTCCTTCGTTGTGTAGCAGAATCATCGGCGAAGTAAAATAATCAATAAAATGGCTACAAAACACAGCTTCAAAAATTTAATACGCCTCATTTGACACCAGATGGCGCAGCAAAACTGCATTATCAAAAAAGCGTGCAAAAAAAAAAAAGCAGAGTTGTAAAAGAATGAAGCTCTCCTCTATCTCTTCCTTCACCACCTGTCTTCTCTATCACTATCCCTTTCCTAAAGAAGGTAACACCTAGTAATAGTAGTAGGCATTAATTGCCTGAGTGTTACTTCTCTTTTTTAAAAAAAAAAAAAAAAGATCATGTTGAATTAACATGAAACGCATACGAAGCAAAAACATTAATGCAAATTTGTAAAATTTATCATGTTTTCATAGATTTGAATATAAAATTTCTCTGTGTGTATAAACATACATTAGTATACATATCTCATGTATATATTTTGTACTTTACATAAGCACTTATTTTAGCAATAGTTTTTTTTTTATTAATTTCTACGAGTATATTGAATTTATCTCTTTCAAGTGTCTATTAATTGTAAATAAAATAACTCCATTCAAAAGCATTTATTTATTTATTGCATGTAAATGCCATCATTGTATATAAGTTTGCTTATTTTTTGTTGAGCTTTTTCCTTTGTAACTAAAGTATAGTAACTGCAAATTCATTTAAAATTTTTCACAACTTTAGTTTTTAGCATTTTGTAGGCATTGTGCATAGATTTTACACCGGCAATGTTTCAAATAAAATTCAATTGGCCATCTTAATTGGGTCTTCTTAAACTTGTTTAAGCAAAAATCATAGAAAATTTGCGCGACAATAAAAACCACTCAGATTTTTTTAATTGAAGTTTTACTTTAAATCCAAAATTAGTAAAAAAATAAATAAAAAATATAGAAATACAAGGTGTTTAAAAGAAGGTTTGTAATTAGAACACTCATCAAAAGTAATTAAGCAATTTGCCGAAATAATAGGTATGTTCATTCACTAAAAAGTTGTTACAGTGTTACAGAGTAAAATGTTGAGACAAAGAAAAAATTTTGTAACTTCCTACTATTAAAATGTTCACTTGCAAAAATTAGCCAAACAACTATTCTCAGGTTTTGTTTACAAATAAATGATTTTGAACAACTTGAAAAACAAAAACTACAAATTTTAATTTCCTTATTAAAAAAAAATATACTTTTTTGTTTTTCTTTGATTAACTTTTAGTTTTTAGCTTAATATTTAAGTACGTAATTAGCTAATTTATTAATTAAATTTAAATTTCATTTAAGTTCGATATAATGTTTTCAGTGTTTAATTAAAGTTCTTTTTAAATAACGTTAAAAGTACGGCTGCACTTAAAAATTTCCAAATACTATAGAAAGCTTTCCGAACAACAGCTAAAAGATTTTGTCTATTTTAGAGCTCAATTTTTGTGGTAAGTATCATAATAATCGGTTAAGTACAAGCACGTGAAATATTATACTAAAATTAGATAGGCGTGCCCCCGCCCACTTGTTTGAACGCAAGATTGTGCCTTTATGTAAGATTAGGGAGTGTGCCAAGTTTTGTAAAAATCGGTGAAATAGAAGCTTGTGAATTACAAAATTAAATTTTAATGGGCGTGACTCCGCCCATTTTTGAAATAGAAGATTTTATGTCTATTTTAGAGATCAATTTGTGTGGAAAGTTAATTAAAAATTGGTTAAGTAGAAGCGCGTGAAATATTATAATAACTATTAATAGGCGTAACTCCGCCCATTTTTTAAATTTCAAATTATGTAATTACAAGAACCAAAGGTGTTTTATAGGTTTCGCAGCAATTAAATAAGTAGAATTTCATAAAATTATATAAAAAAAATTGTGGGCGTGTCCTCGGCCACTCTTTTTTTACAATGGGACCAATGGGAAGCTATAACCTCTCATTACAACAAAAAAATTTTACAATCGGTCTAAAATGTACCGAGTTTTGAAGTTACACATGAATTGTTATCATCCTACTTTTGCAAATAACTAGCAAAATTATTTAAACTTAACTAGCGAAATGGTATGCTTTTTAAATTGATTAAGCAGCAAATCAATTAACCGGAGACTACTGTAGCAACAACTCTTTGATTTTGTTCAATATGTCACAAAATGTTCACTCAAGTTTTTTTTTTATTTTATGTAATAAGAACTCAAGTTTAAAATACATACTTGCTAAACCATTTTATATAACATTTCTTAGATTTATTTTACATTCATTCACTTGCTGTTAGAAGGAAAACGAAGAAAGAAACTCTAGAAAAATAAAATTTTATAAAACTTTCAACATGATTTTACTTAACACAATTTACTTGCAATACAAATACAAATGTATTTGAAAGTGGAAAAAGCAAAGCAAACCTAATATTATTTTTTTAATCGGTAACAACGAATCCTTTAAGTGTTGCATCGCAAACATAATCAGTGCATAATAATATATAGTGTCACTTAAATTTTGTTGCTTTTGTAGCTCCAAAGTTTGTAAAATACGAGTAATCAGCTTTTGGTTAAAACTGTTACTGGTTTTTAAAATTCAGAGCAGATCCCACAAACAATATAGTGTAATTGGATAGAAACATGAAAAACAGCTTCTTAAATTTTTCAACTCCAACTATCTATTGCCGCGCTAAATTTTGCCAATGGACACAGAGCACTAATGGCAAAGTATAGAACTTTAAATTTTAAAAATATACACAACAAATTAAAAGCCTTTGCCGGAGTGATATTTATATTTTCTTCGCTTAAAAATCTTAAGTCGAATGATAATATTCATAGCTTAAACCTAAATTCGACATAAGTATGCATGCCGTATGATCCCATAAACCACAAGTAGTGGTGTAGAGTATTAAAAGTACCCACAGCAAAAAGAAATTGAAATAAACTAATAATGGAAGTAGAAAAGTACCAATGAAATAAAAAAACAAATTCAGTAAAGTGCCACTTTGACTCCGTACGTTGGGCTTTGAGCATTTTTTAATATGACGTTTTTTCAGCTGAAATGATTTTTTGTTTTTTCTCCTTTTTCTCGTTTTGGCGATTTTTTTTCAGTTTTTGGGGTTTTTTTAAATTTGGGTGATTTTTCTTTCTTTTTGGCGATTTTTTTTATTTCGGCGATTTTTTTTTTCATTTTGGCGACTTTTTTTATTTTGGCGACTTTTTTCATTTTGGTGATTTTTTAATTTTGGCGATTTTTTTAATTTTGGCGATTTTCCAGTTTCTTGCGATTTATTTTCGTTTTAGAAATTTTTTTTTAATATGGCGTTTTTTTTTTCGTTTTGGCGATTTTGTTTTTGGTGATTTTTTTTTGGTTTGGCGATTTTATAGATTTGGAATTTTTTGGTTTTACCGTTTTTGAAAATTTCAAGAGTTTAGCTCTTGCGGTTTCCAAGATACAGCAAGTTGTGAAAATTACATAGTCAAAATTGCATTAACTGATGGAACACCCTATAATTTAGATTTTTTTAAATTTTAGTGTTAATTGTTGTAGTCTGTATAAAAATACACTAACCTTAAAAATTTCAAGTGTATATACATACAATTGTATATATATTACATGGGATTTTAACATTTTTCGTTGCTCGTTTTGGAACACCCTTTAATTTCGAACTCTCTTGTATTTGTTGTTGTAGCGGCCAAAGGTCTACACACTGTGTCCAAATTTCAGGTCCGTAGCTCTTACGTTTCTCGAGAAAATACCCTGTGACAGACGGATGGACAGACGGACAGCGTAGCGAAAACAATAGGGTTCCTTTTCACCTTTGGTGTACGGAATCCTAATAACAGCAAGTTTTTGTATGGAGTTTTGTGTGTGTGTGTGTGTATTAGAGATCGACCGAAGGCGTTTTTTTGGCCGAAGCCGAAGCCGAAGCCGATCTTCGGCTAAAATCCTAAACTTCGGCCAAAACCGAAATGATACTTGTTTTATATGAATTAAGAAAAAAGTTTGCTTTTTTGAGATCACTGAAATAGCTGTAATATCTATTGGATACATAACAAGAAAAATAAAACTATTTTGCAATTTCTAGATTGCTTTTTCATATGATCACTCACAAGAACGTCCAAGTAAAAGAAAATAGAAAGCAACAGGGTTGTATTTCAAAGCAACCCTTTCAAAACGTTAAACACAATAGAAACTGTCGGCGAGCAACGACCAAAAATAATGTTATTTTTCAAGCTTGGAATGAAAAATATTCGGCTTCGGCTAATCGGCCGATTTTTGCCATAGGCCGAATGTTGGCCGATTACCAATTTTTGGCCGAAGGCCGAAGCCGAAGCCGATTAATCGATCGAACTCCAGTGTGTATGTGAGTGTTTCAGCAAGTTTTTGTTGCTCCACAAACAAAAAAAAATCCGGGTGGCGTAGGGGACAAATTACATAAACCTATAAATGAACATGAATTATAGTGCGGACTTTCGCATGTTGTTGCTGTTGGTGATGGTTAAAGGCACGAGGCTGACGCTGTGGCTCAGGCTGTTTAGAATGGAATGAAAAAGGGGAAGGACAAAAGTAAAACCATAAAATGAAACCAAAATGTGCAACATACATACATTATAAGTATATGCGCATATACAAACATATAAACTTCAATGCATTTCCGTTTCCGCTTTTAACAAACAACCGCTTTTGCAGCGGAGTAATGTAAACATTTTTTGTTACAATTTCGTTTCTTTCTTTTTTTTTTTGTAATACTTTGGCAATATTTGTTGGTTTGTTCTTTTTTAGGTGTTGTTGTTGTTTTTCTTTTTTCTTTTACGTTGCTTTTTTATTAGTTGTTTTTAGCTGTTTTCGTTTATTTGTTGATTGCTGTTATTGTCGTTTCAGTTTTCTGTTGTTATTGTTTGTTTGTTGTTTGTATATATTTTTTTCCATGAAAGTTTAATGTAAAAATGCTGTAACTGAACTTTTTAATAAAATTTGAAGAATAAAGGAATTTATTATATCCTTCAAGGCTTATTTGCCTGTTTTTCTCTTTATTAATATGGGTTATTAACTGATAAGTATTTTATTTTTGTCTCGAGGAACAATTTTATTTTTCTTTTAAAATATTGAAATGGTTTTTTTCATGATTTAATTTGTATATAAATAAGCTAGTCACTGGCAAGTGCTTTGTAAGAAATAATAAAAGGGGCTTGATATAAGAGTAATTACATACACACAGAAAAAACTAACAATGTAAAATCACCATGCAAAAAGTTTGATGCAAATCACATTAAATTTACAAGAAATAATATGTTGTTTAAGTGTGTTGGTGTTTGTTTGCCTTATTCATAACTGTAATAAACTTGTGTGCTTATAACTATAGTTGTGTGAGTTGTTTTTGTATTGTGTATTAGAGATCGACCGAAGGCGTTTTTTTGGCCGAAGCCGAAGCCAAAGCCGATCTTCGGCTAAAATCCTAAACTTCGGCCAAAACCGAAATGATACTTGTTTTATATGAATTAAGAAAAAAGTTTGCTTTTTTGAGATCACTGAAATAGCTGTAATATCTATTGGATACATAACAAGAAAAATAAAACTATTTTGCAATTTCTAGATTTCTTTTTCATATGATCACTCACAAGAACGTCCAAGTAAAAGAAAATAGAAAGCAACAGGGTTGTATTTCAAAGCAACCCTTTCAAAACGTTAAACACAATAGAAACTGTCGGCGAGCAACGACCAAAAATAATGTTATTTTTCAAGCTTGGAATGAAAAATATTCGGCTTCGGCTAATCGGCCGATTTTTGCCATAGGCCGAATCTTGGCCGATTACCAATTTTTGGCCGAAGGCCGAAGCCGAAGCCGATTAATCGGTCGAACTCCAATGTGTATGTGAATGTTTCAGGAAGTTTTTGTTGCTCCACAAACAAAAAAAAAAATCCGGGTGGCGTAGGGGACAAATTACATAAACCTATAAATGAACATGAATTATAGTGCGGACTTTCGCATGTTGTTGCTGTTGGTGATGGTTAAAGGCATGAGGCTGACGCTGTGGCTCAGGCTGAGTAGAATGGAATGAAAAAGGGGAAGGACAAAAGTAAAACCATAAAATGAAACCAAAATGTGCAACATACATACATTATAAGTATATGCGCATATACAAACATATAAACTTCAATGCATTTCCGTTTCCGCTTTTAACAAACAACCGCTTTTGCAGCGGAGTAATGTAAACATTTTTTGTTACAATTTCGTTTCTTTCTTTTTTTTTGTAATACTTTGGCAATATTTGTTGGTTTGTTCTTTCTTAGGTGTTGTTGTTGTTTTTCTTTTTTCTTTTACGTTGCTTTTTTATTAGTTGTTTTTAGCTGTTTTCGTTTATTTGTTGATTGCTGTTATTGTCGTTTCAGTTTTCTGTTGTTATTGTTTGTTTGTTTGTATATATTTTTTTCCATGAAAGTTTAATGTAAAAATGCTGTAACTGAACTTTTTAATAAAATTTGAAGAATAAAGGAATTTATTATATCCTTCAAGGCTTATTTGCCTGTTTTTCTCTTTATTAATATGGGTTATTAACTGATAAGTATTTTATTTTTGTCTCGAGGAACAATTTTATTTTTCTTTTAAAATATTGAAATGGTTTTTTTCATGATTTAATTTGTATATAAATAAGCTAGTCACTGGCAAGTGCTTCGTAAGAAATAATAAAAGGGGCTTGATATAAGAGTAATTACATACAGACAGAAAAAGCTAACAATGTAAAATCACCATGCAAAAAGTTTGATGCAAATCACATTAAATTTACAAGAAATAATATGTTGTTTAAGTGTGTTGGTGTTTGTTTGCCTTATTCATAACTGTAATAAACTTGTGTGCTTATAACTATAGTTGTGTGAGTTGTTTTTGTATTGTTGTTGTTTTTTTTCGATGTTCGTAAACAGTCGACAAACTGCTGCTGGCTGGTAGGGCAGTGTACTATACTAGTCTTGCAGTCGGAGGATCGCAGGTTCGAATCCTGGAGTCAAGTCAAATTATTTTGTATTTTTTTTTTAACTAAAACTTTTCAAATTAATTTGTATGTTAAATGGTCAATGAAATAATGTGGAATTACAATTTTATTCATGATGGTACATATTTAGTGTGTATCTAAAGAATAGTTGAAGTTGTTGTGGCTGCAGGGATAACCACGTTAACTACCACACGATGAGTTTCGAGTTCGAAAGATATGTGCAATAAATTTTATGATATTTCTTTAACCAAAATTCTTAATTTAAGTTATGTAAATTTTAATATTTGTTCAATAGCTATAGCATATGTCTGTGTATCTTTGTACATATTTGTTCTATTGAGTATCGATTCAATTTATCTTTGCTCATCAACAACGTGTACACTTTCTTGACCAAATTCTTAATAAAAATCTTATAATCTTCTGTTCGAGCAGGCTTAAATGTTTTAAAACTTTACAGCACATTCAGTGGAAATTTCATGGACTTTAGTTAATGACACAGACATTTATTTGGCTCAATGCCAACTGAATTTATTCCTTTTTGCCATAATGTTGTTTAACAATCGTAAAAACCAGACTATTGTATGTATTTAACTTGTATGGTTGTATGTATGTTTGCCGGTATGAATACGGCTTTTTTTCATTTAGTCTTTGTTTTTTTAATGCTTTCGTATAAATTAAATTGTTACACTAACTTGCCAACAACATACATATATACATACACATGTTTTAAACTAAATGAAAATTAAAATAAAAGAAATTTTTTTATATAAAAGTTTATGTTTGCAATAGTACACAACCATTAGTGGGAATGATAGTCGTAGACAAATAGTCATACGCAAGTCAGCGTTGCCAGAGTCTAAGGTTTAATTGTTTGCAAAGTAAAATGTTGGTAAAATTTCCCTCAAGTTAAAATGATTTTAAAGACAAGATAAAAGAGCAAATTCAAAAAACTAAACAAAAAAATCAAGTTTTAGGTTGATACTTATATTTTGTAGCTATAAACATGTATGTGTGTATGTATGCATGAATATGTAAAACAAAAATAAAACCTCAAAAACGAACACCCCTATCGTGAACACTTTTTCCCTAGAAATATTTTCAATCGTGAATAATGTTTCTCTAGAATTATTTCCAGCGATTTTTTGCTTTTCTCTTGGTATTGTTCACTTCATTTTTGAAAGCGAACTGAATTCATACATCGCGTAATTTCAATATTTGCTTCCAGTTCAAAATCGTGAACACTTTTCCCCTAGAAATATTTGCAATCGTGAATAGAGTTTCCCTAGAAATTTTTCTAGGAATTTTTTACTTTTCCCTTGGTATTGTTCACTTCATTTTTGAAAGCGAACTGAATTAATACATCGCGTAACTTCAATATTTTCTTCCAATTAAATATTAAAAATTATTAATATTTCTTTTTAGGACAAACTCAGTAAATAATGGGCCTGATAGTGTAAGTCGTATTTCAAACACGACTACGACTGTTTGGTAATATATTAAAGAAGACTTCAACAGTTTTTCTTTAATGTATTAGCAAACAGTCGTAGTCGTATTTGAAATACGCCTTAGTCCCAGTACAGACTTGCAATTTTTGTTGCAGCAACTTTTTATCTTTTAGTGCAAAAGAGCGAGAGAGGAATACAAAAAGTATATATTTCTCTTTCAACATTCTCACACATATTCAAGAATTGCTGCAACAAAAATTGCAAGTCTGGACCGGCACTTACGCAATCAGGCCCAATATTTCTAATTACGAGTGTCGTATTTCGACTCCGACTAAAATCTTTCCTGGGCAAGAATTAAACTCAAACTCATCGCGTGGTAGCTAATACGCCTGCAGCTGCAGCCACAACAACCTTAAATTTTTTTAACATTCACACTGCGAATTTACTTTGCATTATCTCCATATACGACTATTACACTGCCTACTAGCCTTCATCACGAAGTTTTCCGTGGTAATGCGAAGTTTGTCGACTATTTATGAACATGAAAACAAAATATGATTTGCAATCAAAATTTTTTCATGTTGATTTTACATTGACACTTTTTCCTGTATGTAGAATGTACGTAACCAATTAAAATTATTAATTCAACCAAAACGGCAACACCCAACAAACAATACTGTCCTTTCTTGTACATTTTTGTTGTTTATGCTGTTGTTGTTGTTGTTGTATTTCTGTTTGCAAACAGACATAATGACTGAGTGGCTGGTCTACCACAAACGTGTAAATAAATTCTATAAAATACAATTTGTTATTATACTTATATCGATTTTATATGGTTTACTCAATGCAATTGTTGTTTCTGTTTCAACATTTTACAAACAAAAATAGTATTTAATGGATAAGTAATTTATAATGTCTCGTAATAGACTTGAAAAATTTATTTAGGACTTTAAGAATTTTCTTCAAATCCAATGAACTCAATACATTAATTTTATTACAAGGTCTGCGATTGATGGTGTTTGTAATTAAGTACAGCAAATCAAGATATATTTATTTAAGCTTTGCTAATCCAAGATTTAGGGGGTGGACTTTCTTTTGATTGAGCAAAAATTAGTTTTGTATAAAAGGCAATTTTTCTTGTTATAGTGTCTCCTCATTAATTTTACTTAATTTAAATTATAAATAACTGCAAATTATATTGACATGGATTTGTTACCTGTGGAATTTGTAATAAATTATTTTCATTTTAAAATGTTCTAAAGCTTAGAAGAAATAGTAAATAAGTGAAGCATAGAAAGTGCTTTACCACATAGACCACGAAAAAGCTCACAGAGAAAAAACTGCCTCATAGAACCAATGAGATTTTCTCTATGAAACGTTTTTAGGCTAAGGGGCATCCCAGCAGAAAGAAGCGAAAATTTTTTCATAGAGATTCCTTATTGTTTTTATGTGGCAAATCTTATTAGTTTTATCAAGAAGAAAACCACATAAAATCAAGAAGAAATCACAAAATTTTTTACTCAATTTCCGTTATTTTTGGCACCAAAAAAACAATCCATAGAGAAAAACTTCTTGATTCTATTAAGTTTTCTTATAAATTGTAAACTATAAAGATTTCTTATTGATTTTATTAGGTTACCTTATTGATTTTTTCAATAAGGTTTTCTTCTTGATTTTATTAGGTTCCTATATGATTATGTGTAAAGCATCTTATTGATTTTTTTTAATAAGGAAATCTTCTTGATTTTATGAGGTGTCTTCTTATTTCATATCTATAAATATACATAGAGACAATTTTTTTCATGATCTTTTTCATTTTTGTATAATAATGTTTGCACAATAATTTTTAATTGGTTATTCAGGCTGCTTGTTAGCATATCGGGTAGAGTTCTTGTCTATCAGGTAGAAGTTTGCTGGTTCAATACTTGGTGAGTAAGTTAGTTAAGAATGTAGCCTAATATGTATGTATGTATGTATAAATAAATAACATCTACAACATACTAAAGGGTATTTTTTTAGAGGTATAGAACTTCGAATTGAAATAAAACACAAGAAAATCGTTTTAATGTCCATCAATTTGGCTTTATTGGAAGGATAATTTTATGCCATTAATGTTTAAATATGATTTCGGGCATGTGGCCGCCGCGGCTGGCTCGAATAAAGCCAATTCTACAGGTCCAATTTTCAACCACTTTTTCGAGCATATGGGGCCGTATGTTGGCAATAACGCCACGAATGTTGGCTTCCAAGTCCCCTAACGTTTCTGCTTTGTTGGCGTAGACGAGCGACTTCACATATCCCCAAAGAAAATAATCCAATGGTGTCAAATCACACGATCTTGGTGGCCAATTGACAGGTCCATTGCGCGAAATTATGCGCTCATCGAATGTTTCCTTCAATAAATCGATTGTGACGTGCGCTGTGTGGCATGTAGCGCCGTCTTGTTGGAACCACAACTCATCCACATTCAAAATCTTCAAAATCTTCCATAAAGTTGATGGACAAAGCTCCAATTGCTGTGCACGGTGGCGAATCGATTCATTCGGGTCCTCTTCAACACTTTGCTCTACAGCGGCAATTGTTTCTTCGGTGCGCACTGTATTATCACATAGAGTAAACGTAGTGCGAAAACGATCCATGGTTAACCGAATTAATTGCTCTGATGGACGATTATGTCGACCACAAAATGGACGGAGCTTGCGGTAAACTTCGCGAACTGAACCATTATTTTCGAAATAAATTTGCACGATTTGCAAGCGTTGTTCTTTTGTCAACCTGTTCATGATGAAATGGCAAACCAAACTAAATATTAATCACTTGACAGCTGACAAAATGGCCGCCAGTTAAAAAAGTGATGCCAACTTAAAGTTCTATACCTCAATAAAAAACACCCTTTACATACAAACATACATATGCATACGGTATAGAATTTAAATGAAAATACATAAGTACAGAGAATAAAGACGCAATTTTTTTTTATTTTTTTCATTGAAAAAATCAATAAGATAACCTCATAAAAACTACAAGATTTCTTCTTGATTTTTTCAAAAAGGTTTTTTCTATGAAATTAATAAAATTTCCTTATTGAAAAAAAAAACCATAGAGATTTCTTATTAATTTTGTTCTATTTTATCAGGTATTTAGTAAGCACTGTTTCCTCTGTGCTTGGAAAAGAAATATTAGGAACACATACATATATTTATAGAATCTCTATACTCTTATTTTTTATTTTACAGCATATGCCACCCAGTTTTTCATTTCTCTATTTTAATAATAATAAATTATAATCACAAGAAAAAAAGTTTTATTAATGGCACAATAAATTTCAGCCTTCAAATATTTCTATTCCATACTATATAATATATATAGTATATTAAAAATAGTATTTAATTTTAAATATAAGACACTTTTTGTTCAAGTGTCTCTTGTACAGCGAGTGTTTACTGTTGAATTCATTCATCCTTAAGTGTGCATACGAGTATATTATCGCAAGTGTATGTTTTTGTAGTTTTTAAATTTTCTTTGTTTCTTTTCCCTTTTGGAGGAAGGGCAACAAATAGCAAAGAAGCCGAAAATAATAAATATCGTAGTGTTAGACAAAAACAAAAGGCAACCTCAAAGGAATTTAATGGTGGCCCATAACCAAAGGCCACAAAGACACATAAAACAAATATTGTGATAATCACATGCAAGTTTTCCAAAGGGAGTGTATGACATAGAAATAAAATACTTTTTTGCAGCTTCAAACAAGCCAGCAGCCAGACACAAAAAGTGTTAGCTTATTATGCGAATACAGAATATACTTATTTGAGTAGAGCGGCAGCGCACAGTGGTGCAAAAGAGAAGCAGAATAAATTTTTTTTTCTACCTATACGTTTATCTATTCCCCCCACTTTCATAAAAAAATTAAATGAATTTGAAATCCATTTTAGGAAAATATTTTATGAAAAATTTTAAATAAAATACTTTTCAAATTTATTTTAAATTTTATGAATAAAAGGGTCATAACTTTAAATTAAAAAAAAAATTACCAAACAACTATTATATAATATAAGGTAACAAGTAAAAATTTAAAGAAAACGAAAAATTCCACGGTGACCAACTTTAAACCGCTAAAAATCCTAAATGGTCTTTCGAAATGGAAAATCATAAGAGAAAACTAAAAATGATTTTCAAATACCTGTCGAATGACACCCATTTTGAAATAGTCCGACGATTTTTTGTTGTTTTCGTATACACAAAATGGCGTCGCACTGTGGGACCAAACCCAAATTTTTCGCATATTAATTCATATCTCCACAACTATAATACTAACACTCACTAAATTTGATGTTAATAACTCTTAAAACAAATATTGGCGGTATAGCAGGGGGAAAGGGCTACCCGCACAAAAAGTAATTATTATATATCCTTTATCTGCCAAACACCAAGCATGAAGCGCACTAAATTAGATGTGGATAGCTCTTACAACAAAATACATGTCCCAGCAATATCTCTGGGGGTATAAGAGGGGGGAGTCGGGTACCGTCTTACAAAGTGATTATTAATTACTTATTCTTACTTATTGTGTTTTGTATTATAAATACCAAAGCAGCAACGAAATGCATATAAACGGTGCTTTACCAACAAAAAAAAGCAAAAATTCATGAATAAAGTTCGAACAATAATAATATAATTCTTTCTACCAAAAAAACCGACTTCAATGCAAAGATCTGATAGAAAAAGATAAGAAAAAGTACGTTAATAATAAAATTAAATTTTAATGGGCGTGCTTTCGCCCATTTTTTAAATGTAAGATAGTGTGTTTTTCAGAGTTCAAGATGTGTGCCAAGTTTCGTAAATATTGGTTAAGTACAAGCACGTAAAATATTATACTAAGATTTAATAGGCGTGACCCCGCCCATATTTTTAAATGGATGATTGTGTCTATTTTAGAGCTCAAGGTGTGCGGAAAGTTTCATAAAAATCGGTTAAGTAGAACCGTGTGAAATATCATAATAAATTTTAATGGGCGCAACTCCGCCCATTTTTTCAACTTTCAAATTGTAGAATTACAAGAACCAAAGATGTTTTATAGGTTTCGCAGCAATCAAATAAGTAGAATATCAAAAAATTAAACAAAAAAAATTGTGGACGCGTTCCCGATCACTTTTTTTTACAATGGGATCAATAGCTATACCCTCTCAGACAAACAAAGAATTTTTAAAATCGGTCTAAAATTAACCGATTTATGAAGTAACAAAAATAAAAAATAGAGACGAATTGTTAACCTCTTTTTTTTTTAAGTCGGTTAAAAACTTACTAAAAATTCATGATAGTTTTATTCATGTACATTCCTGATCCATTGACTGCCTTCTAATATGAATTATACAAAAATACATTATTTAACAAGCCTAAGAAAGTTAGCTAATGTCACACACATTATTTCTTTTGATCATTATTATATATAAATAAATGTAAGCGAGATTAAGCGTGACTTATCCGTGATTCATGCGTGACTGCTGCGTGACTTATCCGTGACTCAGTGATTGTTTTTTTATAAAAGAAATACCAAAGCAGCAACGAAATGCTTATAAACGATGCTTAACCAACAAAACAAGCAAAAATTCATAATTTTTTAATCACGCAAATTCCTGATGAATTGCCTGCCAGTGACTGCCTTCGAATACGAATTATATAAAAATAGATTATTTAACAAGCCTAAAAAAGCTAGCTAATGTCACAGCCTCATTTGGATTGGTATCATAATAAATTTGGAAATGCTATTGGCTGACGTACCGGTTGATCCAAAAATGGGCCTCACAACTGAAGATGATTTTTCGCTGAAAGTAAGGGTCAGTTTCCAACTGCTTCAGAGCATATTCAGTTAACACACGTCGTATTGGTCCAGAGTGAGTTAAATTCTGTATAGATGCAGACCAAAGTCATGACGCAAAATTCGCCAAATTGTGATCTACGAAAGGCAGAGTTATTGCGAGCGATGAAACGACTGCCTCGGATTGCCTGGCACACTTTCACGGACAGTTGCAATGTTGTCGGCAGATTTTGCAATTCGTTGATGTACAGATAGATGTTGGTTGATTGATTACTGCACTAGTATTCTTGATAGGATGATTGTGGCGGAACATTGACGGAAACAACACCCATTTCGGTAAATTTATCAATTGCTCGTGCTATTGAATGCTATATCCCGTCCATGAAGATTTGACAAAATAGACGGAATAAATGACAGCCAATATAACAGATGTAGTTACAGTGATATGCCCGCTGTCAACTGTCAAAGCTTGCAAGTCTCTATTGGAAAATCCTTTATAAGTAACAATGCTTATTGCGCACCCTAAATATTTTGACTTATGCCGAGTATACATCTGGCATTTCGTGAGTTGTCATTTTGTGGTGTCACTTTCAAAATGTGTGCAACGCCGTTCACATTATGTTCTTTATATGCAAAGCAATGCCAAACGACGAAGAAAAAGATCAGGAATTATTGGAAATGAAAAACTTTGCCACTAATATACACTATTGCGATGTCACAAAATGCCATAATGTGTGCTCCGCATTACTTATGTGCAACAATGCGAACAACCACTTACTCAATAAATTGGCAATTATGTAACCAAACAATAAACTAAAGCACAGAAATGTGAAATGTATCAGACTAACTAACAAGCCACCAACCAGCCTACGCACGCACTTCAAAAAGTCATTTGTTGTCTTTGTACCAGTAGATACTTACTTAAGTTGTGTCTAGCGTTTTATTCTTCTTGCGTGTGACTATATTGTGACTGCAGTGCTTACGACTCACGCAAATCAATAGATAATTGTGAAACGATAACAATGATATACGAGTGCGATTGTACATAGATACGCATGTAAGTACTGCTGGTATTAACAAGTCATTAACTTGTCTGTTGTTTTTTTCCCTCTATCTCGCTCTAGCAATGCTTAAATGTTTAAGCACAACTAAGGATAATGACGCTAGCAACTGCTCGTATAAATACTTGTACATATGCTTACGACACCGTTGTCTGGCATACGATACAACAAAAACTAAATAGACTCCTTTTACAGTAAATTACACAAATAGTTTTTCTTTATGCGGTTGCGGTAGTTGTGGTGAAGTAAAAAGATACAGAGATAGATATGTTTCTTGCTAATTATACTCCTAAATTATGATTGAAGTTGAAATGGAGGTTCATCAGAACTTGGTATGTAAAGTATACTTGGGTGTCTATTACTACGTTTATACGCGCACTATTTGCAAATACATTAACTCACGGCACTACAATTGTACAAAAACTTGGTAGCACTTCTATAGAAAAGTTAGTTATGTTTAGAAAAAAATTTTGCAAATGTATATAGTGACAAATAATCATTTGTTTTTATTGCCATTATTTGGTTCTGTCAATGTTTATTTTTGTACAATATTTATTAATTTATTGTTATTTATTAGGAAACTTTTGTAAGTGTGGCAACCTCAAGCATTTTATTTGCAAACAAGGCGTGCGTATAAACGTAGTATATATAAGTTTACTGTTGTTGTTCTTTTGGTTAGCACTTGTAATTGCTGATATAAGGTGGCGCCAGAGTATCTAATGTAATTTTTGCATATGTTACCGAATGTCACTGTATTTTAGAGATGATAGATTCTACTTACATATCTATTTTTTACTATGTTGACTTTACAAAAAGCTACATACATATATTAAATAATTATTTTAAGCACTTTATTTGAGGCTATCAGCGCAGAAGTGGTGTAACCCACCCATCCGGTTATTTAAACAATTGCTCTTTTTATACCCTTTACCGAAAATGGAAAAGGGTATATATAGGTTTGTCATTCCATGTGTAATTTCCATAATATTCATATGAGACCCATAAAATATATATATTCTGGATCCTTATGAATAGGAAAGACGAATAAGCGATATACGTCCGTCCGTCCGTCCGTCTGGTGTACGTGAAATCGGTTTTTCGAAGCTCCCAGAAAAGCTAGAGAGTTCTAACGAACTTCGTAATAACGAAAAACTTAATATAACGTATATTTTATTGAGTCCCTTGAGAAAACCTCTTTATTGCAAAGTTTTTCATACAAAAATACACTATAGCTATAACGAACAAATTCTGAGCAAAAAAGCTTCTATATAGCGAAATATGCATTCAAATTACTCAATATAACGAAATCAGAATCTATCCTTAATGCTAATGTCCCGTTATAAAAACAGCGAAGTCTAAATGTATTTACAAGCGCATATGTAAAGCTTCTATACAACGAAGTACTAGTACAAAAGCCACTATACAGCGAAGTAAGAATAAAATTATGTACATACATATAGCAAAATGGCAAAGTCCCGTAGAACGATTTCTTAAAGTGTGTGCTGTTTTATTTTTTATTTACTTCATGAAATATAAGTTTTTATTAGCATTCTCATGTTAAATCGAATTTGAATAAAGAAAACTATAGTTATAACGAATTTTATTCGTATTTCTACAAATTTCGTTGTATCAAGGCCTTGCTGATTATATTTATAGCGAATCAATGGCTATAACGAAGTATTTACGGATCCCCTTGAAATTCGTTATATCAAAGTTTCACTGTAACTAGATAACACAATTTTTATAATTTGTTTGTTAAATAAAATTATTTTATATTTCAGTACGAATAAATTTGTATTGACAATATAAAAAAAAAATTAAAAAAATCAAAAAGGCATTTCCAGGGTTGGGAACTTTAACTCTCTTTATAAACTATAAAAATAAACTACTAATAATAACTACTAATTTTTCCTTTTTATCTACAAAATTTAAAATATCTTACATTCTCAAAAGAACGAGATTGGTGTAAGAAATCAGAAAAATTTTAAATTATGATTCCAGGGTTGGGAAACTTATACTTTTTGTGATATATAAAATTAACTAGGTCTAATATTTTTTTTATATTTTCATTTACATATGTATATATATTTTATGTTTTGCAAAGAAAAGTTGGGCATAGAAAATTAGAAAAATAAAACCCTCAACTGGAAAATTTAAATTTCTTTTTGATATTAAAGTAACTAAATAAAACTAGTATTTTTCTTATTTCTTTTTATTTCTTTTTTCACCAAACATATTTTATATATTTTTGTAAAGAACAAGATTGGTATAAGGAACCAAAAAAAATCTAAAAGAATGATTCCAGGGTTGGGAAAAGTAATTAAATTAAATTTAATTAATTAATTTGTTAATTAAATATATTCTTTATTTTAGAAAGAAATAAATTAGTACTCGTATTAAAACCAGAAAAATTTAAATTATGGTTCCAGGGTTGGAAATTGAAAAAAAAAATGGGTAAAAAATAAGAAAAACAATTTTTTTTTCAGTTAATCATATTTCATGTTTTAGGAAGATCTTTACTCAAGCAAATTCTTTAGTCGAAAAAACTAAGAGGGCACTTAATAAAAAATTATAAATTTTATCACAAAACAAATATGTATGTACTTATGTATGTATCTGTATACTACATATACCTATGTTGGTAAAGGGTATATAAGATTCGGCACAGCCGAGTATAGCACTATTACTTGTTAGTTATTTAATTGCCTTTTACTTTGCAATATTATGATCTGTGAAAAAACGATTTTTCAGCTCCAAAAGGTGGCTTACTCAACTTTTTTTTTTTTGATAATTGGTAACACTGTATGTAATTTTTTAAGTTATGGAAATATAACCATATACGGACTCCAAAGACCAAAAGACCCGTGTCTCCCATTTTTCCCCCAAGTTATACACTTTTTATGGGCCCCCAAAAATTTGGGGCCTCGGTGTAATTTTTGCAAAAAACTGATCATATTCTCAGGCTCATATCTTGCAAACTGTTCGGAATTTTGACTTACTCTCAAAGTTGTAGCTCTTGTTATAAAGAACAAAAATTGTGAACATATAAAAACAAAAAAACTTTATCTTCAAGATCAAAATCGCAAAAAATTTAAAAAAAAATCGATTTTTTTTACCTTTTTCCCCTTTTTAGGTCCATAGGTAGCAAAACTGTTCAAAATTCAAGGAAACAGTCAACTACAGAAATGTACCTAAGATCTCAATAAACCATTTTGTAGAACATATGAACTTCCTAAGAATGATTCTTAACACCGTTTAGGTAGCGCTTAGGTAGCCGCAAAAGTGAAAAATTTCCCGAAAATTTTTTAATTTCATTTGTTTGGAAATTTTTCACTTTCGTAAATAGTGTATTTATTATCAGAAAAGCAACCAAAAATCAAATGTGGGTTACACCAATTCTGCGCTGATAGCCTCATTTACAGTTTTGACTATGGGAAAAAGAACACTGTGCGACGCAGTGTCCTATACCTGAATCCCGCTTTACTTCTCAATCGAATGATATAACCTTCAAATTTTACATGGTTTTTAAGAAACAATTTCATAATGAGCAAGTAAAGTTTTATGTACCAATTTATAAAATAAAACAATTTGTGACACTTTGTATTAAAATTTAAAAAGAATGAAACAAGTCACGTAAGCTTATGATACTGCGCTAAGATTTTTCTCACGTTTTACTCTTTATACATAACATAACATTTGAAAATAAATAAATTTTCAATATATAATGAAATATCCATAAAAATTCCTCATATACAAATAATCCCCTCACATGGTAGATATTTTCTTCAAGTTGCAATCGTGTGGAACTTTTCCGCATTTAGATACTCATAACGGGAGTAAATAAAATCGTACATGAGATAGAAAAAAAAGTTTCAAGAAAATTAGGGTGGTATCATTATTCGTTAGTGGAATATTGCATGATGATTATGTGTTAATCAGACTTCAGACAAATTTCAATAATATTAATTTCAATTACAATTCCATGCGAATTTAGTTGAAATTCTCTTAATTACAATAACACAAATGTAATTGTGACTCGAAAAATTTTTAATTACAATTACAAAATGTAATGGTTTCTTAAGCGTTTTAGTTAACCATTTGTAACATATTATTTTTGAAGTTTATTATTAATTGTAATTAAATATTTTTGTAAATAATGAAAAAAGTAATTATAACAGAAATTATTTTTCCAATTAAATGTAATTGTAATTGTTTTTTTCAATTACATGTAATTGAAATTGTTTTTTCAGTTACATGTATTTGTAATTGTTTTTTCAAATGTATGTAATTGTAATTGTTTTGTTTTCAAGAACAATTATATATAATTGTAATTGAAATTTTTTTCAAACACAATATTTTTTAAAATTTAATTGCTTTTTACCAATTTTCAAACACAATTATATGCAATTGTAATTGCTTTAATTTGCAATAACAATTACATACAATTGTAATTGAAATTCTTTCAAACACAATAACTTTTAAAGGTAATTGCCATTTTAAGTATTTTTTTTTGAGCAAAATATAAAAATAGCTTATAAACAATTATCCTCCCTAATAATTCTTTATAGAACATTCCTTCGCCCAACTTGTGCATTCAATTCGAACGTGTTGCAAATACATTAAAAACTTCTAATCACTTTTCTTTGGCTACGGATAAAAATGAAATTAAAAGTTCATTCAAATTTCTATGCAATATTTCTTGTTATATTTATTTGTTTATTCAAAATAGTTCTAAAACATAATAGAACTTTTAGGAAAGTTCCTAAAGTAATTATATTTAATAACAAAAATTTATAATTGAAAACAAAATGGTTGAGCACGAAGTTTGACAAGACCAGAAGTAAGAAACTTGCTATAGCCAACGAAAAAGAGGGAACAAATTACCAGCATCTTCAACATTTTGGCATTTTAAATAGAGTTTTGCAGAAGTTTTTCTTTAAAATTAAAAAAAAAATATATATATATATTACTAAATACAAATGCAATATACCCTGCTCTTAGTTCCTTCTATTCTACTTTTTACCACATCATCCCATTTGGGGTTTATTTTTTTAAAACGACAGTCTTAAGACTTATCGATCATTTACTTCAATAGTGTCATAACTCAAAAAATGCGGTTTTGAGCTAATAATACATTTTGCAAAAATTTAAAAATTTCATATAAATAGCTTTTACTACCAACCACCTCGTGAGAGAAGAATATTTTTTTCGTTTCTTCATTGAGTTGTATGTAAATTGAAAACTTTAAACGATTTTCTGAAATTATGAAGTAAAGGAGCGATATGTTTTTTTTTACCGCAGCTACAAGTTTTCTTTTTGCCTGCAAGTGAAATGTACCTACAAGTTGTTTTTTGTTTGTGGCACAAACCTCAAGCAAGGAAAATGGCAAATGCCATAGAATCAATCATATGCTATCATATGCTTTTTTAGTTTTATAGCGAATATAATTTTAGAAATATTCACCCTATATTTTGTGCTACTGACAGTATATTTCCGTTCCCTAAGGTCTAGAAAATAGCTTAAACCTGCCAAGAGGAGTCAGCTGTGTTCGACAACGGGTACACTAGTCCCAAATTTTTCGTATTGTGTTAAAGTGACGTCGATGTCGACAACTGGAATAAGGGTGATTGTTGTGTTGTTATTAAAATAAATTCAGTAAAGTGTGACTTTGACTCGAGTACGAAGGGTTCCTTACATTGGGTTTTGAGCATTTTTTCAATATGGCATTTTTAGCGTTTTTTAGTTTAAACGATTTTTTAGTTTTGTCGCTTTTTTTTCGTTTTGGTGATTTTTTTCGAGTTTTTTTTAATTTTGGCGATTTTTTCATTTGCGTGATTTTTTTTTCATTTTGGCGTTTTTTCCGGGGTTTCGCGATTTATTTTAGTTACAGAATTTTTTTTTTAATTTAGTGCTTTTTTCGTTTTGGCGATTTTTTTTTAGTTTTCGGCGTTTTTTTTAATCCGTTTTTACGCCAAATATATGTACTGGTGTTGTTGATTTGCCGAATATAGTCGCTTTACCACCTCAACACATAAAGTTTAAGACGCGTGATTTACAAAAATTAATTGCCGAACTCAACCCGAAGAAAGCTCCGGGTATTGATGGAATTAGTAATCAGATGCTGATGAACTTGCCTCGTATTGCAATGAGAATCCAGTTATTCATATTTAATTCTATTTTACGACTGGAGTATTATCCACACAACTGGAAACTTGCCAAGGTTAAAATGATTCCAAAGCCGAGCAAAGATATAACAAAGGCTGAGTCATATAGGCCAATAAGTCTACTATCTACAATGTCAAAGCTTTTCGAAAAACTGCTCAAAACAAAATTGTCCCCAATTCTAATTAGTAGTGGGTGCATACCAGACCATCAATTTGGTTTTAGAAGTCAGTATAGCACCATTGAACAAACTCACAGATTGGTTCAATTTATAAGAAGAACTTTTGAGGAAAAAAGTATTGTTCTGCGCTGTTTATAGACATTTCCCAGGCATTTGATAAAGTGTGGCATGAAGGCCTAATATTAAAATTGAAGACTTACTTACCAATAAACATTTTAAATCTTTTGGAAAGTTACATTATTTCCCGTAAGTTCACTGTTGCGGAAGGAGACTTTACAAGTAGGCCTGAAACAATTTCATCTGGTGTGCCACAGGGGAGTATACTGGGACCAGTTTTATATTTAATTTATACTTGTGATATGCCTGTGAGCAGTAGTATCCATACTTCCACATTTGCCGACGATACAGCCTGCCTTAGTATGCATGAAAACCAGTGTTACCAAAATATATATTTAAAATTACACCTCGTAGGAGCCAAAACTACCCGATTTCAAAGGAATTACACCCAATATTTGACACATTTCAAAAATCTTGTTTACGTTCTACTTATGATTTGGTATCAGCCTCAATGAAATTTTCTCAAAATGAGTTTCCGATGGCAAAAAACTCTCCTATGTAATGTTCATCTGTAATATAAATTTCGGATCAAAAAAATTATTTTTTCTTGTTTTGTATCAATTTTTTTATGTGTTTTTACATCCAAACTCACAAGAAAATATGTGAAAACAATGTGAAAGCCATAACACACACGATTTATTATATAAAACAAACGAACTTCAAATTACCCGTAAATTACACCTGAGAGCAATTACCCACGCGCTACACATGCACATAAAAATTACACCTGATTCGGGTAATTACCCGCGATTCGGCAACACTGATGAAAACCTTGATGAGGCATCCCGCAAACTCCAGGAACACATTAGCCAGATGGAGCTTTGGTTAAACTTATGGAGAATCAAGGTAAATGAACAAAAGTGTGTTCAAGTAACATTTACTTTACGAAGAGATACTTGTTCCCCCATTCGGATTAACAATCAAGTTGTTTCTCAACATTCACATGTGAAATATCTTGGTATACACCTTGATCGACGACTTACATGGAAACACCACATTGACTCTAAGTTAACTCAAATGAAACTTAAATTAACTCAGGTACATTGGCTGATTGGTCGAAATTCAACACTTAGCCTAGACTGTAAACTTTTAATATACAAGTCGCTTTTAAAGCCAATATGGTGCTACGGAATTCAACTATGGGGCACTGCTTCAGCTTCAAATTTAGAGAAAATTCAACGCAGGCAAAACAAAATTTTACGCATGATAACATCGGCTCCATGGTACATCAAAAATTCAAATATACATCGTGATTTGAATATGCCTCTAGTGACTGAAGAAATTGCAAAATACGCAGGCAAATATCTAACAAAACTCGAATCACATCCTAATCCGCTTGCTCGTAATATTTTGAACTTTACTGGACACATACGCCTAAAAAAGAGGGATACAAGGGCTCTTATTCACAGCACTCCTTTTGATTATCAATACTTATGTATTACATATAACTACTACTAAGCTTATGTCCGACACTGGTCGGGCCTAATTATATTTTTATATTTAAGATTTGAATACTTATTGTTAGTTCATATATGAAGATACAATAAATAAAATATCATGTAATAAAAAAAAAAAAAAAAGTTTTTTTTCGGTTTGGCGATTTTATAGCTTTGTGATTTTTTAGTTTTACCGTTTTTGAAAATTTCTAGAGTTTGGCTCTTACTGTTTCCAAGATACAGCAAATTGTCAAAATTACATTAACTGATAGAACACCCTTTAATTTAGATTTTTTTTTAAATTTTAGTCTTAATTGTTGTAGTTTGTATAAAAATACACTAACTTTACAAATTTCAAGTGTGTATACATACAACTGTAAAATTTTTTGTTGCTCGTTTTGGAATACCCTTTAATTTTTAACTCTCATGTATTTGTTGTTGTAGCGGCCAAATATCTACACTTTATGTCCAAATTTTATGTCCGTAGCTCTTGCGGCTTTCGAGAAAATAGCCTGTGACGGACAGACAGACGGACAGCGTAGCGAAAACAATAGGGTTCCATTTCGCTTTTGGTGTACGGGACCCTGAAAAGGATTTATTAGTATAGGGATTATAGTAAAATGTAAATAAAAATATTTTTTAGAGCCTTTGCTGTTAATATTTCTGTGAAAGTAAGGAAAATGTCCTTGAAGGTACCCACATATTTGCAATATTATTGTGCAATAATTAATATTGTACACTAATATTGCGCAATATCAATTATTTCTCCATCAAATTGGCTCTGTATGTGGCACAATATATTGGATAAAATCAAAGGTTTTTTGATTTATATTGCTCAACAAGAAATATTTTGTAGTGCATTGACAACATTGTACAGTAATGAAATTTATTTGTTGATGACTAAGCATGTGTATTTTAATTTGACATTATATAAAGTTTCAATTAGACGTGATTTATACATTGAAATGACATTAAAATAAATATGAATGCGACGTCGAGATCATAGTCATACCACACTCACACTCATAAATCACCTCAGTTTGATTTCTAATTTCAGAAAAATACTTATACTACTCACATTGATTTAGCTCACTCAACTCATGCATGTATGTTTATTTAAAAGTTTAGTCACCTCATAATGAGAACTTTAATGTTCGTCTGCGAAGTTCGGATTGTAAATCATACTTATTTTGTATCGTCCATAGGCATTGAGTTAAGGAGAGTCGAAATCAACAACGTCATAAATGTTGCTAAGTATGAGTGCGCATAATTACAAGAAATTATAAATCATGATTCAACTCTACTCACTTTTCCACTAATCATTGCAGTTCTCTGATACGGATGTTGACTTTTTTTCTCGTTGTACATCTCACAAAACAAAGTATAATAAGGAATACAAATCATTATTATTTTAATAGCACTGGTAATAAAATGTAGACATCTGTGCGACTACTTAATCATTCACAGTAGTTTCCGCTCAATTCATTTACTAATTTAATTAATTACAAATTCATACAAATGCTTAAGAGAATCAATTAACAGAATATTGCATACAAAAGTTACCCGGTTAATTTGAACAAAAAACATTTATTTAAAAAAAAATCAATTAAGGGGAAATTACTGTAATATGATGATTCATTTCATTACATGCCTCTTACCTTAACTAACGTCACCCCTTCACATTAACAAATCTAATGAGACAATTCAAATAAACATTATGGAATAGATTGGCGGGGGGGGGGAGGAAGTACCATTCCGTTTATAGACACCGCTGTGTATGCGGTCGTGCATTTTTTCGTGGACATGACATTACAGCACTTTAATACTCGCGCACAACTCGTACAAGCACTTGTGGTTTGGCGCCTCTCATACAATTTAATTGCAATTGTAGGACTTTTTTGTTTTTGTTTTGTTTAGATCTAAATAAATAAACGTTGAATAGACAAACGTGCCACAATGTTCTACCACATGCTGCTGCACACTCGCTTTACAATAAAAGTGTATATTTTTATTTGATTTCAGTTGTTGTTCATACAAACAACTTATTGTTACATGTTGTAAACACGATGTATTATTTCCTTTCATCGTTGGTGGAAACAGATGCAATAGAAAAAAAAAACCATACAGAGAAGAATCTCATTTTAAGTATTTTAAATATATTTTCAATTGCTGCTTTAAAAAAAGTGGAGTTTTATTTGTTTTTCTAGTGTCTGTACGTACAGTGGCTGCAAGCTGCATGTTGCATGCTTGTTTTTGCTTCTGCAAGCGGGGATCGTCATTTTACAACTTCAAGATGTCTTTTGGTCTTGTTTTTGTTTTCGAAGGCTCTATTTTTATTTGCGTTGCCAGTGATTTCATTTCAGCGGATTAGCAAATGATAGAAGCAATAAGACTAATTTTCAATAAGTTTTTGCAGCAATGGAGGTCGTGGCGAATATTGTCGTTCCCTCATTAAACATGGATTATCGGGGTGGTCCAGGTATTCATATAGCCCGACAAAGCATGGTACAGCGATTTAAATCGCATAATATTGTTGGCCAAGATATTTGTTTACCGAAAGTTTCTTTCATTAAATCAATTTTGTAGTGGGCTCCACAACTGCTCCATATTAACGGCATTCAGTTGTGCTAGAAGAAAAACTATGTATTCCCAAGTTGTTGTGCAGTATATAGAATGGACTCGTTCAAGTTTTTCTCGACGTAGCTGAGAATGGGTATTGTAGAGCAAACTTGATACTTTAAAACCCTGTACTAAATGCTCTGAGATGTTAAATGGACAAAAATGGCAAAATCGGCTAAAAACAAAACAGCCAACATCTGTCAAAATGACGAATATATCAATCAGTATTGCCCATATAAAATTATACACCATAAAGAAAACATACATTAAGAAACATGTATTAGCAATTTCTACTTCTTTTTTTTGGTTTAGCAACGTATACACTCTTGTACCTCTCATAAGCGGACAGAAGCGATGAAACACGGCAACAAGAGTTAGATTTAAATAGTAGGTCTTTCTTTATTCAACTCTGATTCATATTTATTTAAGTGTTTACTGATGCTTTGAAGACTGCACAGAAATTGCTTTTTATTTGCAGAAGTCGTTTGCTTAGCTCGTAACTCAAAATGGCACACACAAAAAAATTGTTTTTATTAATTAAAGAAAAAAAAATGGAAATTTTAAACGAGTTTGAAAAAGAAAATTGTTCTTTGCGTTGCCGGTTCGTAGCATTTTTCCAATAGACTACTTTGTTGTATTCCAAAAAAAGTTAAAGCAGTCTAACTACTTTAAGGGCCATTATTACAACTTAGAGTTAGTTAAAAGTAGGATTTTATCGGACGTATAAAAAATTTTTCATCAGTACAATTTTAGCTTAACCTAAAGTGAGCCCTAAGTTAAAGGCAAATATATCCTTTCTGGTAAGTTAAATTAAATTTATAATAATGAGTAGCGTTTTATACGTACAACAAAATCCTACTTTTAACTAACTATAACTTGTAATAATGACCCTTAATATAATTTTTCAACTACAAGAAACTACCGAAAAATATGTACCTCTCTCACAAGCGGACACCTCTAATAACCAGACAGAAATACCAAGACGGTGAGTGTCCGGCTATGAGAGGTTTCACTGGATATTGGATTAATTTTTTTTAAATCCTTAATATAGAATATTTTCGGCTAAAAATACTCGTTTAGATGGAAAATCATACAATTAATACACAGAAAGTAAGAAGAAATACAATTTGCTTTTGAGTTCCCGGCAACTCCCAAACAAAAGTCGTAAAATCGAAAAAATTTTATATTTTTGCTGTATTCTTCTTATTTTTCGCTTGGCGCAGACACAATTTTTGGAAATATTTAAAAACATGTCTTAAGGTGTTCTAATAAATTTGTTGGTGCCAACTTTGAAATTTGACAAAAAAAGGACTTAAATTTCATATTTATAACAAAAATAGGTCTATTTCGAAACCATCTGGTTCCTTCAATAGCGAAAATTTTAGACAAAAAATTTCTTTGTAATATTTCTTACAGTATTACATTTTGAATAAATAAAAATATAAGGTTAGTATTTTTAGAAAACTTTTTATAATAGCGAAATAATTAACCGACTTTTTTCAGCAAAAAACGGCGAGAATCGGCTTTTTTTAAAAATTTTAATTGGAATTGCGTATAACTTTTAACTTAATTGAATCCAAATTTGTTCTTAATTTATAATAAGTTTCCTTTTCTAAATCGAACAAGATTTGACTTCACCATCAGCAGAACATTATTTATTATTTATTTTTTTCTTGAATATTTCCTAAATTGTAAGCAAAAATCCATAAATGTAGCAGACTTTTTTTTAGTTCTTGGATAAAAAAAAAATCCACTTGCAAAATTTTTTTTATCAAATCAAAAACATCATTAACCCAAGGTTACCCATTTTGGGACTTCGTTCCTCCGACTTCTTTAAAGATATATAGTCGAAATTCTACTTTTTTTAGCTCTTAGATAAAAAAAATCCACTTGCCAAAAATCTTTTTTATCAAATCAAAAACATCAGCTTGGCATCGGTTTTAATTTTTCATTAACCCTAGGTTGCCCAATTTGGGGCTTAGTGGCTCCGCCCCCTTTAAAGATATATAGTCCAAATTCTAGACTTGAGTAACACTTCCTCAAGTGTTATATGAAATTTCATAACAATCGAGCTGCCCGTTTTGAAACTGCAGAATTATATAAATTTTTTTAACAAAATCGCCCACTGTGTATAGGGTACTTAAGGCCCCAATAGGTATCAGAAGCCACCGTCGGAAAGAGCTAAAAAAATTAAGACCGCATTTATGACAGCATATCTCATATTTTAAAAAGTGCAAATACATCAATTAAAGAAAAAAAAATTTGCGACCAGTCTAGTCTATATGCGTTTGGTTCCTGCTTATGACACTCATCAGTTGATTTCAATCCAAAAGCTTTTGAGATAAGCCAACTAAACTTCATATGCTTATAGTAAAACTCTTAATAAGTTATTGATAATTAAAAAATACAAACATAGTAAGTTTTAAGGCCTCCAACAAAAAAAATGTGTACATACCCTGTAGGAAGTTTCAGTAATACAACAGCAATGATTTACTATTGACCTTGTCATCAGTACTACTGACGCGAATTACACCCCAGATAATGCTTTTTATTATAGACATTTGACATATGCGTGTCATTGAAAATCTATTAATGAGACATCATGCCATCAGTACTACTGACTAATAAGTTTTTTGGGACCATATACATTGGAAAGATATAATATATCCTATTCTAATGTATCCTATATTTACTATTACATTTAAGTAATTCTAATCTACATTTTTGGTACTTTGTTGGAGCCGATGTTAATAATGAAACTGCACAGTTTGTTCACATTATTAGAGATAAAAAGGAACCAAGTAGAAGAAAAGGGTGATAGGGAATAAAGGGGAGGATGTAGATGAATAAAAGAGAAGAGAAGTGGGTCAGAAAAGAGTCTAGTGTATACACATGCCATAGGGAAGGGTTAACGACCATACCAGCTGCTGCTCCTAATGTATAGACTTAGGTTTCTGAGTTCTGTTTCCGATAACTCGGACAGGCTATTGAAGGATATTCTGCCAAGGAATCGCAGACGGAAATCCTCCAAAGCGGGACAGAAGCAGAGTAGATACTAAGTGCTTTCCACCTCTTCTTCATCATTGCAACTATAGCAATAATCATCGTACGGGATACCCGTACGTTTGCGTTGGGTTCCAAAAGCGCAATGACCGGTTAGTGTGGCCAAGAGATTTCTCAAGTGCTTCCTGGTGCGTCTAATAAGGTTATTGGATCTGTTGATATTTAGGCGAGGCTAAAAGGTTCTCGATATAATGCAGGTAGGCTCATTGCGCCATCTGTCTTGAACTGAATTGAGAATGGCGGCGGCTTAGGAAAAAATAGCCGGCGGCGGCTCATAAGCCGGCTTGAGCCGACTGACATTGACAGCCGTTGGTTTTGATTTTGATACGATTTTTAAGTAAAATTCATAATTTTTAAATGGTAAAAATTTGCCACTACAAAAACAATTAGTCGGCTGAAATTTTAAGCCGAGGCTAGCCAAGGCTAGGCGGCGGCTTGAAGTTACGTTGAAAGTCGGCGGCGGCTCTTGAGCCGGCTGTGAGCTGATCAGCTTGTTCCTCTGATATCGACTACTCCGAATAATGAGTAGTAATACGCAACTATATTGCCTGAATTAGCCCCGTGTCTACGCACCCAATATAGTGTGATGAATAAGTCCTGCGCAAGCTTATACAGGACTGTGTGGCATTCTTGTACAAGGAATGATGTGGAGTAAACACCTGCGACGGACTTGATTGCGGATTGGCTGTCCGTTATTATAGGGCTATTTCTATTTTGTATCTGATAAAAACTTAGCCTTACTCTTTTGATGGTAGATATCTTTGCCTGTAATATGCTACATTCGTCCGGGAGTCTGAAGGATATTTCAATTCCGAACTCTGGAGTCCCTGTAAGTTATTTTGAAATAAGTGAAAACTGTTTTTTTTTTCCTTAAAAGTGCACGAATAAATTATTTTTTTGGTGTAAAATGTTAATAAGATTTGTTCGGTGACCTCTTAGTTATATTATTGCCATATATATTTTGTAGCTGTAATCAAGTCTGAAGTAGCTGTTGGCCAAAAATTTATGACACCATTTTAAGAAGGCGCACTGATTTTCGAATTCTTTGAAGACCCAAACAAAAAAAAAATTGGTCAACAAAATCGCTAAACTGATGGGGTTTTCTTTTCTAGAAAAAGTGCAACATTTTTTAACTTTGTATTAAGAAAAATTTAATTTAACGTTCGTTTAAAGTAAAAATTTACGATCGTGAGGGATGATATTATAATTATAATTTCAAATAAACTCTCTATTTCAAAAAACTATTTTGTAGCGAATTTTCATTGAAAAGTGCAATAATTATAAAATTTATTTCCAGAAAAGAAAATGCCATGAGTAAAGAGTTTTACTACCCTTTGGTAGTAGAACCGAACCCATACCGTCAAATCCATATGTTCTTTCACTGTTGCACAGTGTAATCGATAAAGCAATGACATCGATTATCGCTGTAGTACATTAAGCATCATTTAAATATTTTTTTTTTAATTTATAATCGAGTAAAGTAAGGGATAGGTGTATTATTTTCTTTATATAAAAATATTAAAACACATTCAAATTTATATGAATGTAAAAAAAATCTTATTTGTAATTAATCACGTTGATATTTTTTGCATTAAAATGTGTTTACGAGGGCGGTTCGGAAACTTCTTAGCCTATCAATGAAAGAGAATAGTTAGTTTTTCAAAAATATTTTTATTTTTCAATATAATCTCCTGAAACTTCAATACACTTAGTCCAACGCTTTTCTAGCAATTCTATCCCTTGATTAAAATAGTTTTCCTCAAGGCCTTCAAAATAGTGGCTTACAACTGTAATTGCATCTTCATTTGAGGTAAAACGCTTGCCAGCAAGGAATTTTTTTAGATTTGGGAACAGGTAAAAGTCACTGGGAGGCAAATCAGGAGAATAAGGTGGGTGGTCAAGCAACTCGTATTTTAATTCGTTCATTTTAGCCATTGTTAAAACACTCTTGTGCGCTGGTGCGTTGTCTTGATGAAAAATTATTTTTTTGTGTTGTAAGCCAGGATGTTTTTCTCGAATTTGTACATTTAATTGATCCAAAAGGTTGCAATAGTACTCTAAATTTATTATTTTACCCTTTTACAGATAGTCAATCAATAAAATACCTTTGAAGTCCCAAAAAACCGTTGCCATAAGCTTACCAGCCGATTGAATTGTTTTTGCCTTCTTTGGGGCACTTCCTCCAGCTTCAGTCCATTGTTTGGATTGTTCTTTTGTCTCTGGAGTATAGTGGTGGATCCATGTCTCATCAACAGTTATGAAACGACGCTTAAAATCCATTTTATTTCGCTTAAAACGATCCAAACAAGCTTGAGAAATGTTCATTCTTATGCGTTTTTGGTCGACTGTTAGCAAATGCGGCACCCATCTTGCAGAAAGCTTTTTCATCTGTAGTTCTTCATGCAAAATTAAATGGAGTCGATCATTTGAGATGCCCATGATATTAGCTATTTCACGCACTTTTATTCGTCGATCATTTAATACCATATCATGCACTTTGGCTACAATTTCTGTTGTTGTTGCTGTTTTTGGACGTCCACTACGTGGTTCATTTTCAATGCTTGTACGACCACGTTTAAATTCAACAACCCAATTTTTTACTGTTGCATATGAAGGAGCACTTTCACCTAACACATTCACCATATCATTATGAATTTCTTGTCCCGATAAACCTTTTTTATGTAAATATTTAATGACACCACGCATTTCTAATTTTTCCATTGTTAAAAAATCGCGGATGCGTCTTTTGTGAACACCTGTTTCTATATGAAGGAGTTGCCAGATCGAAACAAAATTTAACATGTGTTCATAGCAGAGATGGAAGTTTCCAAAACACTTAACTTTTTTCTGTTTTTGTGCTAGGCTAAGAAGTTTCCGAACCGCCCTCGTATGTCCTCACATCACTACATACAAACACATATACACACTTATATACATACATACATATAGGAGTATTTAAGCATGTATTTGTGACTTTTTGTTATATACTTCCGTTACAATTTTATGAGCTTCGTTTCATTTCCATTTTGGGCTTTGTCTTCTTTTAGCACTTCCTGTGTATAGTAGTCGATCATATATGGACTGTGACTCGTAGTTTGAAAACTTAATTTTTGTTGCAAATTAACTAATTAGGGCATGTGTTTTTGTTTTTTTTTGGTGCAAATGTGTGAATGAAAGTTTTAGAAATTGTGTGTTTGAGTGTTTTTATCTATGAAAGGAAATCTTTATTTATGAAAACTCATACTTAAGTTTGCAGGATTTCCTTTCACTGTTTGCATTTTGCTTATTAAGCTAAAATTATTTTCCATATTAAAATACCACAAGGAGACAGAAGAGAAAACAAAAGAGAATACACAAAACAAACCAGCTGTCGTAAACAGATTTAAGCATATCCCTGAGGATATATTGTCAAACAAAAACATAGCTTTAGCACTTATTGTTTGTATTGAGACAGAAAATATTTTTAATTGAAAGGGTTAATAAGATGTTGCACGACCTTTGTGCTTAGTATTTGTTTATAATACAGGAAGTGTATTTAAGGGACTTGATAAATCTTAAAAGACACGCATAAAACTCAAGTAATATACGTAGTAAGTTTTTCAGCCTGTGCCTCAGCCAAATATTTTTAGAAATTTTTTGAGCTGCATGAAAAGTGGCCCGCCCTAATGAAAAATTTTGCCAAACCAAAAATTTGAAGGAATTTAAAGCATTTGACTTTTAATTTAGAACTAGATAATAAGGTTTACGAAATACTACTTTTTATATGGGGAAAAATGTATAGTGATCAAAAAATAAATTTTTTAAGTTTAGGGCCTGTCCCACGATGTCGACAGCGTTCGACTTGTTGCACACTTACATTCAAAACAAAAACAAAATTTAAGATTTTGTTGTTGTTTCCAATGTAACTGTGCGACAAGTCGAACTTTGTCGACATCATGGGACAGGCCCTTAATAAATAGATTTTCCAACATCTTAGTACATAATTCAATTTATGCGAATTTGTAAGTTATCCTGTTCGATTCGAAAAAAAAAATATTAACTCGCCGGCATTCCCTATTGGAAAACAAAAACAATATAGCCCAAATTTCAAGGTACTTTTTTTCGAGTCAATAAAATTATTTTCAGTTTGATGCCTTAATTCAGTAAGAAGATTTAGGACGTTTTTTTTTAAATATTTTTCAGTTCTTGGTTTTGAATTCTCTAAATTATTTTCTTCAAAAATGGTTGTTGTCTTTGATAATGAAGAATAAAAATTATATTAAAATATTATACAATAGTTTGAAAAAGCTATGAAAAAATATGTGTTGGACATAATGTTTGGAAAAAAAATCATAAAGCAAATACACGAACCTTTTAGCATAGACATAAATGAAAGTTTATAACATAATAACTCTAGTTGTTCTAAGATTTTTGGGTAAAGGTTCCCTGATGATCTGCATTAGCAACAGTGAAATGCGCATAGGATCCAGCTAAACCCCTCAATAATCAATTTAAATGTATTTTTAATAAAAAAGTTATTTTACTAATTAAGTAAAATAATAATTTGGGATTATTAGTGCGTTAATAAACGTTAAACTTAAATTTTAGCAATTCCCAAAAATAAAACACTAATAGACAATAAATAGTATTTGTTTTGTAGAATCACAACTGCGGCTTTTTTTCGTCCATAGACAAGACGATACAATCGTCCCACAGAATTAGGGCATGAATAAGAAGGGAAGAAGTGAATTTTAAGAAAAAATTTTCTGCTTGAAGAAGCATCGCACAGTGGTTTCTGAAAAAAAACTGCTAATAAGTATTTATATGCATATCTTCTAAACTAGTAGTCCGAATATAAAATGTATAAGATTTTCAAAAATATATTTTCTTGACACTCTATTTCAATGAAATTCGAAGTACAGTGTGTTAAAGTAGACCACCTTTCGAAACTTATAACTCCTGCAAATCTGAACCGATTTGAAAGATTTTTATTTTTATTTCTTGTAAATAAAGTGCATTTTTAATATTTTTCAAATTTTTTAGTCATATGTAGAAAAATAAACTTTATTTTAATGCTAAAAATATTAAACATTTTTTATCCATGCTATCTCCATTTTTATTTAAATTTTGAAAAAACTCATAAAAAGTTAGCATTTTTAAAAAGCAATTCACAACCTATTGTAGGAGTCGTAGTTCGTACGTAAGTTTTTAATAATTTCAATAAAAATATTGTTTATATACAAATGTTTTTATAGAAATTACAACAACGTTTTTATGACCTACGACTCCTACAATATGTTGTGAATGGAGCAAATGAATATTTTACTGAACAAGCTAGAAATAAATTTTGGCAAAAGTGCTATAAAAATACTAAAACTTGATAGAAAAATTAATATCCCTTTCAATTAATTATAAGTAAAGGTGTGAAAGAAAAACTTAAGTTTGGTATAATTTTTGAGCAAATTAAGATAAATGTTGGCATATTTCTTTAACTTTTCGACTGAATCTTCTACAGTGGCTACACTGTACACGAATGGCGGGTGCACTTCTTCGGACTAATTAAATAAAACATACTATTTTATATATATTTGTTTATTTATTTATTAATTGTTACAAATACAATTACAAATTATATCATAACTTAATTTCTTAAACGAGAATAGTAACAAAGACCCTCACTCGTTTTAGTGAAACAGACCAGGGTCTATGGTGGGAATCGAACCCACAACCTCTACACTAATGTCCTGGCACACTACTCACTAGCCTACCGAGGCACCCACTACTATTTTACATATATATTTGTGCATAGATTTAGAAAAATCCGTGGAACATTTTTGTCTTCATCAATAACTTTGCAGTAAAAAAAATCACTGTAATTGACCAATGCTTGAAGACTATTCGTTTCAAAATATTTAAGAAAAAAATTAAATTCTTTTAAAAGTCTTTAAGAAACAAAAGAAGAGAGGTTTCTACTTCTTAGAGCTATGCTGCTTAGCTGTATAAAATAAATTTCATGTGTTAATTAACAATGCAATACAACTAAAGAAAAGAAACAAAGAACGAAACAAATCAAAATCAAAATTTTGTTTCGTTTATTTTCGTACTCTGTAATCAAAACAAACATAAATTTATAACTTTAACAGTGTCGATTATGTTTGTTACGAAAATCACGTCCTAGCTCCTTTGACTGGTATAAAGAGCATAGCTCTAAAAATTAACACTTTGTTTTTGACTAAAAAAAAGTAATTTTTTCCACAAATCGTAAAGTGAAGAAAAGACATATCCTGTAAATGGTTACATATTCACCAATGGTCGTGATGTATCTTCTTGGTCTTTTGTCAATTTAATTGCGAATCGGTCTAGGCACTGAAACAGTTCGATGTGGTTGGATAGAGGACTTATCATATAGTATAAATATAATGTTAATTGCTCCCTCCAATGTGACTCTTGACCCAGTCCCGTGACTACACTTATATAGATATTAATCTAAGCTTAACTGGAGTTTATACTTTTGAAGTATGAGTGGTCCTATGGTTGAGTGGCTAGTGTGCAAGCCTGCCATGCAAGATTAAAAATAAAATGTCATTGCATTTGTAGCAATAAAAAAGTTTATAAATGTTAATTTATATTATTCTACACCGAATAGGCCCCTTTGGGATAATTCAGTGACAAGTTAGAAGGTGCATACAAATTATCAATTAATCCCAATCTAGGCCATCCCCATGCAAAAGTGACTGATTCCCTTGATAAGAAGTGTTGGAACTCGGACAGGTCCCTATGACTTGGGGACCGCTCACGTGATTAGTCTTGTGTCAGTTCGATTTCCTGCAGGGATATTTATTACCAATTATTTTTTTGCTTGGGAACCACTTTGTGGCGGTTTTTTAAGTTAAATTTTAATTTCAGGTATTCACAGCTTAGAATGGACCTCTTCACCGCTGAGATGCTAGTCTGGATACCAGCCTGAGACCTTTAAATAAAGTGATTATGAAAGCGCAGTGGAGGATCTGGCTTTGAAAAATTCCTGTTGTTTGAAGGTAAGAAATCAATGGTCTTAAAACTATCTGTGAGTTAATTTTTGATTAAATATATCTGTTCAAAGCTTTGCTAGGCAAGAAATCTTTTATAAGCAAAGCCTATGCTCAAAATATTTTGCACATACACATATTTTTTTTAGGCAAAAACAACAAACTTTTGTTTTAGATTCTTTTATAAATTAGGACGTTTTACTTGTTTTTTGGTAAAGCCACTCCTATATTCATTTCGTTTGTGCTTAAAAAAACTCATCAGTAGACTTCGACCAAAAGATTTTTGAAATAAGCTAAACAACTTCATGCTTTTAAAGAAAAAATCTCAATCACACAGAGAAATTAATTCAACTTAAAATCTACGTAAACAAGGTTAATGAAATGTTTTTTCGGCAACGGTTTTGCTGCATATGTGTTTCATGTTAATCTAACATGATTTATTGTAATTTTTAAAGAAAATTTTTTATTTTGAAATAACTTTATTTCACGTTGATTTAACATTTACGTACTGCTAAAATCAAAATGAAGAATCATGTTGAATCAAAGTTATTTCAAGTTGCAACAACATGAATTTAATTTAATATAGTAATTGTTTTTATTAATTTATTAACTTACGTGTGCTTGACAAAGACAGCAGAAATTTTTTTGTTTGCATATAAATTGGCCAAGATTTTAACTTAGAACTTGTTGCGTGGTAGTCAACATACTTACTCCTGCAGCCACAACAACTTTAACTATTCTTTAGATACACACTAACTGCCTTATTCATAAAAAATATTTCTGTTTAATACGAGGTTTATGAAATAAATTTTCTATGGAAATTTGATTAATAAACCTTTTATAAAATCAAAATATTTTTTATGAATTAGTCCCTAAATATGTACCATAATGAATAAAATTTTAATTCAACATTATTTCATTGATCATTTAACATACAATTTATTTGAAAAGTTTTAGTTAAAAACAATATACAAAATACTTTGGCTTGACTACAGGATTCGAACCTGAGATCCTCGAGACTAGTACACTGTACGACTGCAGTTTGTCGGCTGCTTATAAACATTAAAAAAAAACAACAACAATACAACAACAACTCAAACAACTAAGCACAAAAGAGTATTGCAGCTTTGAAAACAGCAAATAAACACCAACACACTTAAACAACATATTAGTTATTGTAAATTTAATGTGTTTTGAATTAATTTGAATCAAACTTTTTGCATGATGATTTTACATTGTCAGTTTTTTCTTTGTGATATATTATTGAGAATTACGTTCTAAAGCATAACTACTTTAGAAGTTTCAAACAAAAATCTTTCGAAGGCAAACATATTTATTCGATTTTGATGTTTGTTTTATAATAACCCAGTAAAAAAAATTGGAAGTCATTCTGAAGGAACTACATTTTCATTGCTTCCAAAAAATCGATATTTTTAAAATGCCGACAGTTAGCAGAAAACCAATTATAAGATTATTTTAGTTATACAAAACCTTGTAATTCCTCCATAGTTTTAGAAAATAATCACTAGAATTTTTAAAACATCGATTTTTTGACAGAAATTTATGAACTAATTTTAGTCTAAAATGTAAAAGTAATTTACTTAAATTTACATAAAAACACTGTTTCGGGCTTAAATTCGTATAAAAAGAAACGAATTGGTGAAATAGGTAACTATTTACCATTTTTCCTAGATGAAAATATTATCATAGAACACAAAAAAGGAAATTTTTCTTAAAATCGCTTCCAATTCGGTGACCAGGCATCGAAAAAGAGAACTTCTTGCAATGACAACCCTATGTAAAAATCATTAGAACGGATCGATATTTGCACTACTTCCAGCTCGCAAACTCTACATTTTCATGACTTTTTTGGAGTGTCTTTTTTTACTGGGAATATATTGAGATTCTCTCTATAAACATATAAAGTTGCTTAGCTTATTTAAAAAAATTTTTTGGTTGAAGTCTACTCATGAGTTTCTTAAGCAGAAACGAAGTGCTGAAAGAATCTAGCAAAGCCTCTCAATCATACCACAATCCCCAATATGATAAATAATTTAAAGATTTGTAACAGTCTTTGCAATTAAATCCTGCAGGAAATCTTATTTAAAAAAAGCTAACTAAAAAGCAAAATAAAACATTGTTTTCATAAATCATCATGGGATAAGTTTTTGAAAATTAAAATAAAATAAGCATTCCTTTTGTATAAAATGTGTATGTAATCCACTTATTACAAGTAAAAACTAAAGAGTTCCTTACATCTTGTACTGCAAAAGGGGAGAACTAAAATAAAATATATGTGTTTCCTTTATATTTTATGCTTAAAAATTCTGTATCATTAAGAAAGTGCAGGCAAGCAAGCAGCAAGAAAAACTCAAACAACCCCAACTAAGAATGTCATTAATAGACAATACAATTTACTTACATGTCGATTTAAAATAACTTTTGTATGCACATCTTATTGAAGTTTGTTACGAGTATTTTCTCTCCCATTTTTCATGTGCCTGCTTTAACACGAACATCATTTTGGTGGCACTACAACCATAATCCTGTCTCTAACTTTAGCGAAGTGGGTTCATAAAATGTACTGAAAACTGTTAAGTACATGTGCATAATTTTTGGTATTTATTAAGTCATTTTGAAAAGATCTTCGTAACACTTTTGCACCAAAGGGCATTCATTCATCTTCTTCAACATTACTCAAAAATGATGCACAAATGATTATGGGTGGGTGTCTGGCATGAGAGCACACAGTAAGTAACAGGATACTGAAATACAGCAAATGAACTTCCGTTACATATTCATAACGATACAAATTGTATTTGTGAGATATTTCTGTACGTTTGTGTGTATGTGTGAACGCATATTCTTTAGGTGTTCATATTGCGGGATGAGTGCGAAATTCTTAAAAATGTTCAACATACATACTTCGTTTCTTACATTAGAATTTTCCCTGTCACAATCACTTTTAGCTGCAGGACAACTTATCCTTTTGTGACATCAGCCTTAATGGCTGCTTTTACAGGGTGGCTAAAACTGCTTCAACCAATTCAAGATTTTAAGAAAATTTGGTAAATGATGAAAAGTAATCAAAACTTTTATGTGTTTGTGACGTAAACAGACCCACACGCAACCAGAAAGTATGTCAATGGCTATTGGATAAATAGTTTCAGTGCTTATTTCAATGATGTTATTGCAGACAAGGCGCCCTTCTGTGGCGCCTTTTTGTGTGCATGAATGAAATGAATGCATATACCACACCATTCCATAAGATTTATAAAATCCAGGATAATAGATTTAATAATATTTTAAATGAATTCTTTGGTTATTTTTATTTTTCGGGTCTCAGACAAAAGCAGTATCAAGTGAACAGAATTTATTTGACCACATTTTTCACATAACTACACTAATCTTACATTCCGCAAAATTATATTTAGTCTTAGTATTTTTACATGAGTTAAGCTTTCTTTGTAAGTTTTTGTTGCCACTCTAAGTTTTATTTAATAAAACAGTGATTTGCAACTTGCGGCCCGCAGGCTGTATAAATAGTGTTAGTTATAGGGTACTAACTAAATATAAACATCGAATGCTAATAGAATACCGGTTATTTATTAATGTGGTATTTCAAGCATACGAAAATACAAAATAAATTTTTATTTGCATTCATTTAAATTTAATTTATTAAAAGTTGGTGTATGTGAAAAATGTGGCTCTCAAGGAAAAAAGTTTGGCGACCACTGTTGTACCAATTTTGTGCTATTTGTTGATCTATATTTGTTAAATTGTGCTTTCGTCATCATCCTGGAACATGAAATACCTTGGAAACGCATAAATAGAACACGAAACACATTTCTCAGGTATTTTTGTTTTTTTTTTAACAAAAGTTCTTCTAATAAAATATTTAATAATTGAGTCAACTTCACGAGGATTTTTTTTAACAAAAACCTGTGTTTTATGAGGGCTACTATTTATATTTAGGGAATAGCAAATAATAACAAATATTTTGAAATGAAAATGGCTTCATTGTTTTTTTTCGAAATATTGCAGTCGTTCAAACCATTTGTCATAGCAGTTTTTTCTATTCCTCTTGAGACACCTCCAAAACATGCTTTTTGTACGCTTCAAATGCTTCTTCGACGCTCGTAAATCGTTGACCATGGAGTTTAGCTTTGATGTTCGGCAACAAGAAGAAGTAATTGGGTGCCAAGTCATGACTGTACGGAGGATGAGTCTGCAATTCGATGTTTTGACTGCTCAAAAATTCACTTGTTTGACAAGATGTGTGAGAGCTCGGATTGTCATGATAAAGAAATGATTCGTCTTCGGGAATTAGTTGTACGAATTTCTCCGAAGACTTCCGGCAAACAAATGGTCGTGTACCAATCAGAATTGACAGTTCTACGTTGCGTTTTGCTTTACTGAGCTTATTTCACGAAAAACTTTTGTTGGATTAAGCTCGTCTTGGAATACCCACACGATTGATTGCTGTTTCGTTTCCGGCTCATAAGCATATATCCATTATTCGTCAGCTATCACGATTTTATACACGTCTTTTGAAGCATCACGGTTGAACTTTTTAATCATTTCCTTACACCACTTGACTCGTCCCTTTTTTTGAGTGATTGATAAATTATGGGGTATTCAGTGAGAACAAATTTTGTTAACAACCAATATGTTTTTGTGGCGTTAAGAGCATAGCTCTAAAAACATCTGCTGTACTATTTTTTTTTGCTTTTATTTATACAATAGGAGCATGTATTTTTTTAATTCTTGATGTCCAGTTGATTTAGCATTCGCTTAAATTTGAAACAAGAACTCAATAATCATTATGTTTTTGTGGCATAAAGAGCATAGCTCCAAAAACATTGCTGTACTATTTTCTTGGTTATATTTATACAAAAGAGGCATGTGCTTTTTTATAATTCTTGATGTCCAGTTGATTTAGCATTCGCTTTAGAAAAAGATGCATGAAATTGCAAATGTATTCCTTAATTCTGGAATTGTCCTATCTCCTGTGTTGTGGCACAAAGACCATAGCTCTAAAAACATTTTCGGTACAATAGAGGGATGTATTTTTTTAATTCTTGATGTCCAGTTGCCTTAGCATTCCGTTTAGAAAAAGATATAAAAATTAAAATGTATTCCTTAATTCTGTAATTGCATTTGTAGTGGGAATATGTGTTAGACTTTTAAAGGGCGAATCTCAGCAGCTTTCGCTCCAATGTTTGTGTCGTTATATTCTATAATGTGTGAATTGTTAAATATTTAAGAAATCAGCTGCCGATATTTGTCTAAACACTTTATATTGAATCTTAAGGTTCCAATGTCTATCCACAAAAAGGACTTGCCGAAAAGGATCAAAAGAAAAAGAATGATGCTGGTGGGTTTTATATTTTCATCAAAAGTGTTATACTAAGCACATCGAACAAATAATGTTTTCGAGTCTACTTATAAATGTTAGTTGGTTGATATTTTCGGCGGATGGAGCCTCAACATCCAAACACGGCCAACCTTACAAACTATTTTTAGAATAAAATAAAATAATTAATTAAATGTCTACTAAACACAGCTTAAAAATTTAATGTGCCTCATTTAACACCAGAGGCGCTGAAATACTGCAAATAAGCGTGCAAAAAAGCAGAGTTCTAAAAAAATGAATTTTTCCTCTATCTCTTTCTTCACCTGTCTTCTCTATCACAATCCCTTCCCTATCACCCTCTCTCACTATCTTCTCTTCAACTAACAGGTAGCATAAAGTGATCCTTGTATTGGACCCAAGTGGGCTGGACTCTGAATTTCACTTTTCCTTACCAGCAGCCTGCTAATCTAACCTAACCTAAGTAATGCTTAAAGTTATTACTAAAAGATAGTAATAACTTTTTTCGCGCTAAATTTGTCATTGGGTTCACTGTGCAGCGCAAACACAACAAGTGTAATTCAGGCTGTCATAATATTTATATAAAATTTGACTAGCGCTAATGTAATCCTGCTGTTGTTATATTTCTTTATATAAAAATAATTTAAACTTAATTTTTGTCCTAACTACTTGGACAATTTGCTTTTGATGCATTATCTATTTATAAATAGGCAAGTGAAAAAAGTTCAGAACCATTTTAACTGACTTAAACTCAACGTATTCGCTTGATTTTTTTTTGTTAGATAGATTGACAATAGGAGCAGTGCAGAATGTATTTTTTCTTCTACATTTTTGTTTCTAAGATAGTTAAAAACAGTTAAGAATATTAGCCAATCATAAAGCCATTCTCTCTTAATTTGCAAAAAAAAAAAAATTACAACAATTTGGCTTGGCAACTCCATAAACACTCAGAAGGAAAAACGTATTTTATTTGTTCATTCTATTCTTATTTCCATCTTTCTATGTACTTAAACGATTATTGCTGAAACTAATAAAATTTGGATATTTAAATAACGAGTGGTACTGTATTATGCCCTAATTCTGTTCTACGAATGTATCGTCTTGTCTATGGACGAAAAAAAGAAGCAGTTTTGATTCTTTAAAACAAATATAATTTATTGTCTATGCTAGAAGGTTCGTGTATTTGCTTTGTAATTTTGTTCTAAACATTATATCCAACGCATATTTTTTCATATATTTTTCAAACTGTTGTATAATAATTTAATTGGATTTTTATGTTTTAAAAACATGGCAATAATATTTATATTTTTCATTGTCAAAGACAACAACCATTTTTGAAGAAAATAATTTAGAGACTTCAAAGACAAGAACTCAGAAGCATTTTCAATCAAAAACGTCCTAAATCTTCTTACTGAATTAGGGCATTATTTTTCTTTAGATGCTTAAAAATAATATATTTTTTTAATTATTAATAACTTTGATTAAAGTTAAATTCACCTACAGCACAAAGTAAGTTTTTTATTTTTGGTTTATTTTGTGTGCGTTTTGTTTTTGTTCATTGTTTTCATTTCTGTGCTTTAAATTACTGAACATACTGGAATGTTGGAATATGATGGAATGTTTATATTATTAGGCTAGCATATTCGTACATACATATGGGGTCTTTCTCAAAGAATAGGGAATAGAAACTTTTTTTTGTAACAAACGTTTTAATGGGGAGAAAAAGCGTTCAATGAAAAAATAAACGAATATTTTTGTTTTGGGCAATAATAATGAATATGAAGTGAAAACACTAGGAGCAAATATCTAATTACATTTAGTTCAAAAAGTGAACAACTTTTTTTAAATAGTTTGCTTAAAATCTATTCTTATTTATGCCGATAAATGAAATTTAAAATTCGTATTTAGTAGTTAAGAAAGTGGTTTAAGAGAGTGGTTTATCTTGGAGTCTATGCATATGTATATTTGAATATAGTTTTTAAATTGTGTTTTAAGTTCATCAAACTTTAAATATTTTCATATTCTCCACCTATGTGCGTTAATGGTTGATTTTCAACCACTGGGCGAACACTAGTCATTTGAAAGCTGCGCTTGTTTGTTGTTTTTCACGGAAATATTTATTGACATTAATTAATTCACTTATTGAAATACTATTAATTTATGCCATCAATATTGAAGCCTTTAACAACTCATGCCTTCCTTTGCACGTGTTATACTTTTCAACAAAAATAATTTGAATATCATTAAAATAATGTGTGAAAGTTGTTTTGCTTTATTTGCTTCCCCTTACTTTAACAATAAACTTGAGTTTTTAATTTTAATTATACATTTCAACAACGTCCAACAATTGCAGTGTGTCCTTGATGTTGAAGGAAAAAATAAAATTAAAAACTAATTCTTAAAAGGGGAAAAAATAATGAGAACAAAAAAAAAAATAAAAAAAAAAATTGCTGTGTCTTGTGTGCAGTATTTTTCATATGATTTGCTATAAACGTGTACGTGGCTTTATTTGAAATTATCTTGCGAAATAATCTGATATGTAAAAGTAACAATGAAGCACATTTACAGTAAAAGTTTACTAATTAAATTTCTCTGTGAAAGCTTTATAACTTTTGTTACCTAAAAATTAAGGAGAAAGCAAGAATGAAAAAATACTTAAATAGTAGATTTAGCGGTTATAAATCAAAAATTTTATATAAAATAAAAACGATTTCTCGTATTCCATTTCACTAAAAGTTCATGTTCAGCAGCTGATGAATAGAATGCTAAAGAAGTGCGTGATAGCACAAAAAATGCCTCCTTCCTAAATTCCACTTAAATTTTTTATATTCCTTTAAAAATGTTAACCAATTTAACGATTTTATCAATCACACCTCGCAACTTCACCTGCAGCAAAGTACAATGACTTTGAGCGACACTTTTTTTTTTGCAGAGATTTTATAGACGACGATGTTGACTGCAAAACGTCAAATTAACAACCCCCAAAACAATTAAACTTACAAACGTGTGTATGTGCATTGGCAAGCAAAGTAAAAAATAAAAGGAAGCCATTGTCAGGGGCATTCAGTAAAGGCTCATCACACATCACACATCACACACATACCCTTTGCTAAAGAATGCATAACAGTGGAGGGATGATGTGTTGAAAATATTAAAATCAAGCTCTTGCACTAAGTGAGTGGAAAAGGAGAATAAGCGAATGTCAAAAGAATTTCACACGCATTGCGAATTACAACTTTATAAAGGTATTAATTCGTTCACGTCAAAAGTTCTGCTGTTGCGAAAAAGTTAAAAAAATCTAGAAACAAACGCATAAAAATTTACCGAAGAAAATTTTTCTTTAGAAAACTTATCGCAGAAAATTTTAGAAAATTTATTAATAAAAAATTTACAGAAAACAATTTTGTCTTCAAAAAATTTATCGATAAAAAAATTGCTGTAAAAATATGATCGATTAGAAATTTTTTTGTGCAAAAAAAGACGAGTTTATACCAGTTTTTTTGCCATGTGGTCAAGTTTGCCGCGCTGTGTCGCGTCGCCACTTAGTGGGATATGGACCATAAGAATTGAACCTAACAATATTTTGTCTGAATTATATATAAAATAATAAACCTAATGCAAATTTTTCCACTTTGCTATCCAGTAACATATTTTAACGATATGCGTTCTCGGTTAAAGTAAAATAGTAAAATCTGCACCTCAAATTCGTTTAGTTTTTTTTTTCCTCTACGTGCCTTTTGCTTATTTTGACATTTTGTGCGCAGAGATGTCACCTTATAAAGAATATGTGGTGAAGAAAACGCAGCTGGTCACTCTCGCAGAAAATAAATTAGACTATGACATTGTCCGTTACTGCAAGCGAATAAATATATCGATCAATATTACGATTTCGGGTTTGCATAAAGTTACTGAATCCGATTAGTAATTGCGGCTTTACCTTTACCCTACGTCTACACCTGATATATTTTTATCATAACAAAAGTCAAACTTTATATTGAAAAATATTTTGTTTATGTTAGCTCTTTTTTCTATATGGAATTTGACATTTGTCATGATAAAAATATATCGGGTGTAGACGTAGGGTTAGATAACATACATATCGAGCCTTATTTTCAATTTTATCGTAAGCGATAAAAATTTAATTTTTCACGAGAAGGCTTTTTTTAAATATTCAAATATGTTTTTGTACGTAAATTGTCGCTTACGATAAAATTTTACAGTCCGTATCTTAAAAGTTATCAATAATTTTAGCATTTTAATAATAAACTATGGATAGGCCCATAAAACTTTAATTTCAATAAAAAGGTATATTTTCGATAACATGTCGCTTACGATAAAATCGAAAAAAGGCTCGATATCATCCATAGCGAACTTTAGCAATTATATGAAAGTTTAATTACACGAAATTGAATTTTGGATGACTACTGTTTCTGAAATCCCCTGAATCATAACCCATATGGGCGAATTTATTATCTATACACATTTTGAAATTAACTCGAGTCGTAGTTCTAGGACAATAATCCTCTATTGAGCGACCCTCTGAGCTTTGTGGATAGTACATCTTCACTCAAACTCAGCCGGCTGTAATCAGCTGAGTTGTTGGCTAAGGACGTCTCTAATGCAAATAACGGCACAGAAATTTCATTCTTTAAAGCAAAAAAGTATTTAATTCACACCTTTGACATTGCTCCTTCTATTCGAATATTGACCCGAAATAATTGAAAAATAATTTTTCATTTCATCATTCGTTTTGAGTTATTTTTAGTGTGAACCACCATAACCGGCAAAAAAGCTTAAACGACACATTTTTTGGACCTCGTTTTTTTTGATGAAAATCTATTATTTACAATCGCAAATGATCGATTTTGGTCAAAAAATTAAGTTCGAAAATTATGTCGCTTAAGCTTTATTTTTGGCAGTTATGGCACGATATGTATGTGTGTGTGTATTGACGGTTTTATAAAAATATTGTTGAAAATATGTATATTAAATATGTATCTATGTATATATAAAGCAGGATGTGTGTATATATGTGTGTATGTAACGTATGGACTCCAAAACGGCTGGGCCGATCTTGATGAAATTTTCAGGGAATCTTCGGAATATTCAGGCGGGTGACATTGTGAAGTCTGATTTATGATTTTCGGTCTGCGGGCGGAGGGGCGTGGCAAAAATCCAATTTTCATATTGCACCACCAATGCCATATACATACATATATATATATTAATTTTTTTGCGGCGAGGGGAGGGGTAGCGAAGTATACCGGGTTAAGCTAGTATTATCACTGCGTAATATTATAAGCAGGGAAATCGCAATATATGCAGTTGCATGTTTTTTCTTGTGTGACGTTTTAACGCGGAGATAAAATATTTATTCGTTTCAGAAATTTTTATGAATTTTGGCATTAATTTGTTAGTGCATAATTTTGCATATTTTATCCTTTTAAACATGTTTTTGCATATTTCAGTCATACAAGCATATTATTAGAGTTTTTCCGATTTTTAGAGCCATATATGACGCTTTTAGGGCATATATGATACTTTATTCATTTTTTTTTTATATTTCAATATGCTTGGTCAAATCTGTTAGTCAAACTGTTTATTTTTATTTTTCCCATCTAAATCTTATTTTGAATGTTCTATGCATGTAGTGCATAGTGTAGACATTTGGCTCATTTAGTACGCCATTTTATATAAATTTTTAATAAACTCTGTTGCTTTGAGTAAAACCAATTACTCCACAAATATCCAATATTTGACGATTTGAGAAAAATATTGGGCGTTAATTTTAATAAAAATTTCGCTCTTGCTTGGTGACGGACCCCGATTAACATCAGTAGAAGTTGAAAGAAAATTTTCAATTTATAAAAGTTTATTTAGATGTGACAGGCAACGAATTTATTCCTTTATTAAATTTTGTTGTTGTTGTTTTTTATATAGTTATTTTCTTTTTGTTTGTCTATATATACATTTGTGTCCTTAATTATGAAAGTGGTATAAGTCATATATTTCTTTTTTCGAAATGCTTAGTCGATTACAATTACACAAATTTAAACATATTTTTATATTATGAAACATTTTAATTTAGAGTAGTACTAGCCTCGATTTATTAAAATTTATTTTGTATTTGTTAAATATTTATGGAAGTTTTTTAAAGATTTATTTAATATTTCGAAGCAAAAATGCATATGACTTAGACCACTTTCATAATTAAGGGCACATATATTTATAAAAATTAATGTTTGTTTTTATGTCCCTTATGCGATGCCAAAACACTCATCCGATTCTGTGCAACTCCGGAAATGTTTAAGGGTATTACCCTTTTTAAAACTAGGAACAAGAAGGTGATAGGGGGAAATTTCTTACTCTCCGAAACGTTAGAACAGATTTTAATGAAATTTAGAACAAAGATAAATCTGCGTCTAAAAAGTTTTATAGGCTACGTAAATGTTTAAAACTGGGACCAGGGGGGCCATACGGGGGAAATTTCTGCCCCTCCGAAACGTTAGAACAGATTTTAATGACATTTAGAAAATAGGTAGATCTGCGTCTAAAAATTCACACATGATATGCATAGTTTTTAAACTGGAACCAGTAGGGCGATAAGGGGGAAATATCTGCCTCTTCGAAACGTTCAAACCGTTTTTAATGAAATTTAGAACGTGTATAGGGGGGAATTTCTGCCCCTCCGAAACGTTAGAACAGATTTTAATGAAATTTAGAAGAAAGACAGATCTGCGTCTAAAAAGTTGCATATTATATGTACATTTTTAAAACTAGCACCAGGAGGGCGATAGGGGAAATTTCTGCCCTTCCGAAAAGTTTGAACCGATATTAACGAAATCTAGAACAAAGATAAATCTTCGTCTAAAAAGTTACATAAGCTTTGTACATTTTTAAAACTAGGAAGAGAAGGGTGATAGGGGGAAATTTCTGCCCCTCAGAAACGTTTGAACCGATTTTAATGAAATTTAGAACATAGATAGGCTTGCATCTAAAAACTCACAAAAGCTATGCAAATTATTAAAACTAGGACCAGGAGGTTGATATGGGGAAATTTCTGCTCCTCCAAAAAGTTTTAACCAATTTTAACGAAATTTAGAGCAGAGATAGATCTGCATGTAAAAACTTACATAGGCTATGTACATTTTAAAACTGGGACCAGGAGGACGATAAGGGGAAATTTCTGCCGCTCCGCAACGCTAATGTAATTTTGAACATAGATAGATCTGCCCCTGAAAATTCACATAGGCTATGTTTATATTAAAAAATAGGACCAGGAGGGCGATACGGGGAAATGTTTGCCCCTCCGAATCGTTCAACTCGATTTTAATGAAATTTAGATAATAGAGAGATCTGTGTCTGAAAACTCACAAAATTGCCATAGACGTTTTCTAAAGTAGGAAAAAGGAGGAAGTAAGAGGGACAATTTCTGAGTCTGAACTCGATTTTGGTGAAATTTTAAATATAGCTAGTCCTTCATTTAGAATGACTATGTAGCTTTTAAGACAAGCAAAGGGGCGGTGGACGAGTTCTGCTCCTCCGACACTTTCAAATCGGTGCAAGTGAAATTTAAAAGATGATGGGGGTAGCAAAGCACACCGGGTATAGCTAATTTTATATATATAGATGTTATTGAAGTGTTGGATTAAAAAGATATATTTTTTTTCCAAATTAATCAATTTATATCAAATATTTAAGAGCATATTTTTGAGTTTTTAGGGCATATTGAATGCGCATAGGACACTTTTGCGGTTTCCCTGATTATAAGTAAATACAAATTTGGAATGTATTTTTCAGCAGGGGGGGGGGTGAATTAAAAGTTAATTTGGGCTTTGTCTTTAATAAATCTACCACCATTTTAATTAAAGCCCAAAAACATTTTAATGTTAATGTAGGTTAAGGCAATAAAAGAAATGATAATGATGCTTTATAGTTAAATATTTGATTTACTAAAAGTTCGAATAACTTTAATTTTACCGGCACTTACCTTTATATAAAAAAACTCTATAATCCTCAATGCTACCAAAGATTATTTGGTAATTATTGGGTTGGATGCTCGATTTTTAGTAGAATGTCTGCAAAAAGATTTATCTTCTTGCTAATTGATTTGTTTGTTTGTTTTTATTTTACTTCAAGGTATTTGTGGGTTCCTTGCACAACTACAGATACGTTAATGCTACAGGCAATACAATTAAAAGAGAATAATAAGCATCAGTAATTCTATGGAATTTTTCTTTCTGTATGTGTGATGACTATTGAAAACTTGTTTTGATTTATTTCAGCTGTTTTTTTGCGTCTTTAGCAAGCAAAAACAAAAACGTGCAATTTGCTCTCTACACTATAAACAGTTTATGAAAATATATCGTTACCTTAATATAGCAAGGTCCTTACTAATTTTTTTAAATGGGGGTTTTTTTTGCATATTTCCATAGAAGAACATCTAATGTATTGAAAAATGCAAAAATCTCAATTTCAAAAACATTAATCAGTTAGGGCTTTTCTATATTAAGCTAACGATATGTGTATAGGGAAACAGAGATAAAGAGAGCGTATTAAATGCCTTAATAATATTAGAATTACTCTTGTATATAAAACAGCTCAACCTCTAACATAGAACAGCTGTAGAAATTGGAGCATGGTCAGAAGACAACCAGAAAACCCCAAGCTCTTTTCAAAAGAACACAATACGATTTATTTTTCGTTTTGTTCGATGGGGCTTGAGGAAAGTGTGACAAGCCAAATGATTTCAATACAATAATTTTATGCAGGATTCTTTTTTCCCATTTGGCTTTCTTTTTAAACTTCGCAAAAAATTTTATTAGTTTGATTTAGGACTTAAGTATAATTTATATAACACACAATCTCTACAACATTTGCTAAATAAATATTATTTTTATTTTCAACAAATAAATTAGCACCGCACCCAGAATTTAATTACTATTACTTGTATATTAATTGAAATTCGTTTCAGGCTTAAGAACATCATTATCTTTACTTTAATTAAGCGAAGGACTTTAGTTTTTTTATGATATAATAACTTGACATTTATACCAAATTTTTATTTAATTTAAGACTTTAACTTATTTTTATAATAATATAATTTATTGAAATAGTTTTTTTTTCATTGATTCCTTCACTTTCTTTTTAAACACAAAACATAAACTTTTTAATAATTAATTATTTTGGTCTGTCTAGTCGTTTAGATATTTTGTGAAAAACACTTGACGTTCTTCCGTTTCCGATAACAAGCTCTCTTGAAGTTCACGAATGAACTGATTTCTGATATGCTTGTTTCTTGTTTTATTTGTTTGGGGAAAAAAAACAAAATATTTGACAAGTTTGTTTTTGTATTTTGCTGCAGCTGGAAAACATACACATACACACTTGCTTATGGATTGTAAAACTTCTCCGCAAAATGTTACCAGCTGTGCATAGAGTTGTAATAAGATGTTGCCACTTGTTGTTGTGGGACATGGTTTGAGTCTTTACTGCAATTGGGAAGCGTTATAATATTTTATTTAACTCAAGCATTGAGTACTAAAATTTTTGCTCTACACTTTTAGAACCGGTTAAATATTTGTTTAAAGTTGTGTCTATATCTGTAACTAACTTCTGAACCTGTTCAAAAAGCGCTCTCTTGCAAAAGCTCAACTAAAGTTTAATTCGATTGGAATTTTCTTAAACTTTAAGATTTTTTTTAAGTTTAAAAAATTTGTTATAGATGGCAGTACCGTCAGCATATTGAATTTTTGCTTCAATTAAGTGAGTTCTTATAATATAATAATATGTTTGATTAATATTTGAATTAAATTTATGTTTATTTTAAATGAATTAAAAGTGCTGTCAACAGAGTTTAACACAGAATGCTATGAATTGCTAAATAATTATAACATATTTATTAAACGTAATTATGTAATATAACTTTTGTTCTTGAGCCACAATTGAAAAAAATATTTTCAATTCAAATAAATAAACTTTTTTGGACGAGCATACGCCCATTAAAATTTCATATAACTCACGTGCTTATTCTACTCAACCAATTTTTTTTGAAATTTGGCACACATAACTGGGTGTTATTACGTTCCTGGAAATATAAAATTCCTACTAAAAATTAAAAAATAAAACTTACAGAAAAATAAAAATTGAACCGACTTCAAAAACAAGCACTAACAAGCTAAAAATAATTTAGATTCAATTAAAAAAAAAACGTTTATAAGTGTTGCCTATAATTCTATTCAAGGTCGGTGGCAATTGCTATAATACCAAAACTAATAAATCAGTAAATATTTTCTTTTGCTGTAATATTTTTTTAATAAAAAACATTGGTTCTGCTTGTGAAGTTTGCTTATATAACCCATTAAAGTTGTTTCATCAAATCGAGAAAATGATACTGGCCAAGTGGCCGCCCTTTAAGGCATTTTCTGGCTAGAACTTCGGGTGACAGGTTCACGGGAATATATCTGAGAATAGGTCGTAATCTATGTTTTACATCCCTAAGTGAGCTGTGCCACGCCCATACGAACGTAATGTCTTATATCTAAAAAAAGCTATAGGAACCAGAGTATACAAATTTGGTATGGAATCTTTCGATAGCAAGGTGCAAATTAATTTAAAATATTGTTAGAAGAGGACCGGGGGAAACGGCTGCACCCATGCAAAGTAATGAATAATAATCTTATATCTTAAAAGAGTCTTAAAGTTTTGTATGGACTCTTTTGGAAAAATAGGACCGTGGGAAGGGGCACACCTCATACAAATGGATTAGTAATAATCTTTAATTTTAAAAGCTATAAATGCGAGAGTCTTCAAAATTAGTATGGAATCTTTTGAGAGGGGAATAGTTCAAAATATTGGAAGAATAGGACCAGATGAAGGGGCACCTCCCATTCAAAGTAATCAGTAATAATGTGTAATCTTAAAAGCCATAATAGCAAAAGTCTTCAAATTTGTTATGTAATCTCTTGAGAGCGAGGTGAAACGCAATTAAAAATATTGATAAAATAGGAGCGGGGAAAGTGGCACCCCCATACAAAGTAGGTTATAGTAAGCTTGTATATTAAAAGCAAAAGCAGCAAGAGTCTTCAAATTTGGTATGGACTCTTTTGAGAGCGAGTTGCGAAGTAATTCAAAATATTGGTAGAATAGAACTGTGGGAAGGGGCAGCCCCCATGCAAAGTAATTATACAAACATTGTAATTTGAAAGCTATTATAGCAAGAGTCTTCAAATTTGATATGAGTTTATTTGAAAACAATTGCTAGAAGTATAAGTAGAGTTTCTACGCGGGAAAAAAATCCCGGGAATTCCCGGGTATTATTTTTTTACAAATCCTGGGAAATTTTCAACGGGAATTTTCGGGAATTTAATATTTACATTTTTGGAATTTGCTTTTTTACATTGCTGTTCGTTGTTTTATTACTTAAAAATACAATTTTGTAACGATGCATAATATAAGACTCCACCAACTTCAAGCGTTACGAAATATTTTCAACCTAAAAACTCTTTATATGCAATAGTATCTATATTGGCAAATGCCGGTGGAATTTCCATCCATGCTATAACTCAAAGCATATCTGTCGTAAAAAATATTTCAGGGGACAAATCACGGCATTTGATACGAGTCGTAATTTAAAAATATTTCAATAGAGTTTATATGGAAATATTTTTAAATTACGACTCATATCGAATGCCGTGATTTGCCCCCAGGTTTCTTACAGGCTTATTTGACAAATTTCCCATAGAAATATGTCAAATAAGACTTTCATAAACCTAAAATAATTTTTATGAATACGGCGGTATGAATTCATTTGTTTTTGTTTTGTTTTTGAAATATTGTTGTTCTTCGTTCAAACGAATGAAGTTGTTTTGTTTTTAATTTAAACTTTTGTATTTTTTTATAAAATTATATTTTTTATTGAACCCATTTAATTAAATTCATATGTATTTGAAATTCCCGGGAATTCCCGGGAATAGAGCATATTTTTTCTCGATTCCCGGGAACTGGAAAAGTCCGGGAAATTAGAAACCCTAAGTATAAGTTAAAGTAAATTTAAAACAAATTCCTGTTTGGTGTTTTGTTCTTTTTACACTCCGTCGTCGTTCACAGCAAACCCTGTCTCTCACTCATATAGCACATCCTCACACACTTAAAATGAGTAAGTTATTATTTTCTACCCTAGAAACTCCCTAGAAATAATTTATATAGCAAACAATGTTTGCCGGTTCAACTAGTCTATATATATATTTTGATATAATGTACAATTTGAATTTTAACCATCTTAACGGCTATTGACATATTACTTAACGCTTCAGGGGGTTAAGGATTTGTTACGGTTCAGAAAATTTATATTGAACATTTTGCAAAAAGCTTTGAAGGGGAGGGGTATAAAAACTCCTAAAATAGCGTTAGGTAATATGTAAACGGCCTCTTAGTCTTAGTATTGGACATTGAAGTCAAACTAGAACTCATACAAAAGTAAACATTACTAAAAGTTAATTATTTCCATGCAACATTCAATACAGAAATGAAACGATTTAGATCGCTTTCATAATTATAGGCACATAATTATATACATACTCGTACATATTTATTAATTGTGCAGTCAGTCAATTTTATTTCGTAGAAAATTTACATAAAACAAACACAAACATAAAAACATGCCAAATTTTTTAGAAGTGGGTCAATAACTACCCTGTTGGAAATTCCGCTAACTTTAAGCTAACTTTAAACTAACTATTTCGCAACTAGTACTGATTACTATGCAATGTAATTAACTGACTATTTTAACATTGTGGTGTCCTAGGCGGTAGTCAATTGTCTCACTCTGCATTACTTTTCAACAAACTTAAAGTTGATTTTTTTTAAATCACCTGGTAGTCAGTAAATTAGAAAAAATTTCTGTTGTTCGAACAGCACACGCTGTGTAGTCAACGCGCTACTATCCAGCTAAGGTTCCATTTAAAATAATAGATAACAGCAAAATGTTAATGTAAAACTGAAATGAGTTTCAAAGTAGCTGAGAATAAATTTGTTGGCTCTCACCAAATTCGATTACGTACTCCAATTAAGAAGTAATTTTTTCTGGCTAACATTGTAGTTAGCTTTTAGTTAGTCTAAGTTAATTATTTTTGTAGTCAACCACACATTCTCCGACAGGGTATCTAGCGCATATAAGATACATATCTATGTATGTATTTATGTTTGTTTGTGTTTATATGTGTCTATCTATTGGGAGTATTTTATTGAAATTGTTTTTATAAATTTAAATTGTTGTTTTTAATGCTCGACTTAAATTTTTTTAATTGCAAAATACTTGGCTTGTGGGTCAATTCAAGGAATGAAATAAACATGCAAATTCACTTAACAATTATTAGTGCATTTGTAGTTGCTTCAATTGTTGTTGTTGTTGTTGTTGGTATTGTTGCTGCTGTTGCTCACAGTGCTTTAGTTGTTGCCATAATTGCTGTTGGTGTTGTACATACATACATATTTATGTACATATACATACATACCCATCATCCGTTTAATCCATTTGGACATGGGCCAGAAAATGTCATGAGGATGTTGTGCTTGTGGCATTAAGTGTTAAAAGTACAATCATTTCTATCGGTCACTATATTTATGTATGCATGGATATATACCCACACAACCCAGTTGGCCAAATCGTCGCAGACGACATTGTCTTCGACGATTAATGTACGACATGTCCCCGGTCGATTATGTTTTCTAGTCGACAATATAAAGGAAATCGTCGTTCATGACTATCTCACTCGACAATGTCACTCGTTTTGTGTTCAATAAAATTTTATTCAAGACAATCTGAGTGACAATATTCCTCGTTTTGTCTTCAATAAAGCCGTGTTAATGACAATCTGAGCGACAGTGTCATAAGTTTTGTCTTCAATAAGACTTTGTGGAGGACAATCTGAGCGACAGTGTCATAAGTTTTGTCTTCAATAAATCTGTGTTGTGTGACCTCGCCGCCATTTGCATGAAAATTTCGTCGACGGTTTGTGTGGAGCTGTCTTCAATATGTCTTCTAAGACTTACCATTGTCTTATACCCGTCGTCAAAGATGTCTTAAGGACGTTGCCAATTGGGAAATACTACATTAATTTTCTCATTTTATACTAACACTTGAGTAATAGAAATATTCAAATGTTTTATCGAAAATATAAAATTAAATTTAGAACAGCAGCACTTTTCAATTATTCTAACACGAAAACATTTAGTTTATCTGTATTTGTGGTTTAGTTTTTTTTTTTTTTTTGTAAGTGAAGAGAAATGTGTGATTGATACAATAATACTCGTATCTGATAGATATGCGATGCATGTACACCAATGTGCATATACTCGTATTAATCTTAAGTAATTTAGAAGTTTGTTAGCAACAAGCAGTAACTAAATGTTATTGAAATTTATTTGAGTGTGAAATTAACATGTTTTGGTAATTACTAACTTATAATTCAAAGGAGTGACAATAAGAAAAAAATACAGCAAATACCAAATGTAGGTATAAAGAATATTTTGTTTATAAAGCCACATTAGGACATGTTGAATTGCAAAATAAGTTTTTGTCTGGTGCTAAACAAGATTTAGCAGTGTTTATGAACTCATTGCTTTTCGTATCGTTACCAGAGTTTTTACAAAAAATTTGCCACGTTTTTTAGCGCCTTCCCTTACCTTCATTTCAGTGACACTGAGTCCTACTTGGAAATGAAAATAATTCTAAGGTCACATGCCTTAGCAGCGTGAGTCAAAAAATATAGTTTCGCGAAAAACCTTAAAAATTAAAAGCTTAACAAAATCAAAATGGCCGAACTAAAATAATTTTGTCGCAAAGTAAAAATTACTGTGTAAAATATAGTTTTTACTACAATTTGGAGTTTATTTGAATTTTTTGTAAAGAATGGGAGCTATTTTCCCTTCTCTCCCACAAAGTAAAGTCTTTGCAAAATACAATTTGGTTTTATAAAAGCAACTTTAGTTCATTATTAGTATTTTAATTTAACGTCTCATTTCATTAAACTGTATTTAACCCAGCTACGTCCAAGCCATACGCACAATGTGTGAGCTTTTGAAAAAAAGCTTTATGTTTTCACACCGACAAGAGCACAACAGCCAATCAGAACTCGGCGATAACAATGCTTGCTGCTTACTTTGCCAAGAGACAACAACAAACTGTAACAGCTTTCAAAGCTGTTTAACTCAAATGAAAATGTCAGAGCAATTATTTTTAAGCGTAGCGGATTTAATCATACTATTAAATACATCTGTATGTATATCAAATAAAAAAGTTTCAATGAATTTTAATTATTATTGTTCGAACTTCATTTGTTTCTATATTTATGATTTGAACAGGATAAAGTTCGTACCGCTTTTTAAGCAAAATTACATGTGGTAATTACTAATGAACAAATAACACCAAAGTTAGTTGTACATATTCTGACTAACAACACATAGTTGAACGGAACAACTAGCTGTTTTCGAAGGCCACCAAACCAGTTATATGCACAATGTGCAAACTTTTATAAAGAGCTTTTTGTGCTTTCACAAGGACGAGAGTACAACATCCACAACAACAACACAACAAACAGCAATGCTTGCTTTTCTTAGCAAAGAAACAAGAACAAATATAAGAGCTTTCAAAGCTGTTTACCTTAAATGCAAATATCAGTGTATGTGTGTTTGCACATAGCTGCACTAAACCTTCATCATCAGCCGTCTTTTTGTGTTTGGTCCAGTGTGTGTGGTGTCAGTTGCACCCCTTTTGCACACGGAAAGTTTACTTTGCAAAGTCTTAAATCAGCTGGGAGAAAGACAGAAAGGGGTAGTACTCCTTCCTCTGTCTTTCTCCCAGCTGAACTAAGACTTTGCAAAGTAAACTTTCCGTGTGTAAAATGGGTATTGATGTAGATTCCTGCTTTATTTACTCAGTCATGATTGTAAATGGAATATGTGAATTGTTTTGATTCAAGACTGTTGTAAATTTAGAGATGGTAAAATTGAGCATTCATTACAAAAAAGCTTTCATCCAATTGAACTAATATGAATCAAAACAATTTACATATTCCATTTACAAGCATGGCTGAGTATATAAAGCAGAAATCTACATTAACTGACAGTACACACAGTGGACCAAATACAAAAAGAATGCTGATGATGAAAGCTTAGTGGCCTTCGAAAACAGCTAGTTGTTCCGTTCAACTATGTGTTAGTCGGAATATTTACAAATAACTTTGGTGTTATTTGTTCAATAATAATTATCACATGCAATTTGGCTTACAAAGCGATACGAACTTTAGCCTGTTTAAATCATAAATATAGGAAAAAAAATTTCTTTTTTATAACTTTTCCAAAAAAAAAAAAAAAATGCTAAAAGTACCCTTACATTTTGAAAATATTTTTGATATTTTTTTTATTAAATTAGTCTGTTGGAAGAAAACTTAGGTTTAAATTTAAGCATTTAAACCAGCTACGTCCAACCACACATACTCTGATATTTGCATTTGAGGTAAATATGTAGCTTTGAAAGCTCTTAAATTTGTTCTTGTTTCTTTGCAAAGTAGTTAGCTTTGAAAGCTCTTAAGTTCTTGTTTCCTTGCAAAGTAAGAGCAAACTTTGTTGTTTGGTTGTGTTGTTGTTGTGGCTGTTGTACTCTCGTCGGTGTGAAAGCGCAAAAGCACTGACGTAGCTGATGTAAACAGTTTTTGCAAAACAATATTTAGATAAAAAAAAGCACATTGATATATTTTTCACGTTTCTTGATTTGTTTCAGTGTATTAAGTATACCTTAGAAAACAAAAATTTCATTGTCCTGTTTAATGATATTTTTTTTTGTACCAAACCAAAACACTATTGATTTAAAAAAACCAAATACCATTGAATTTTCCTATAACTGGTTCAGCAGTAAAAAGTTTTCTCAAATTTACGATTAGTAAAAATGAAATGAAAAATCTTTCAAAAAGTTTTTTAAATTTGAATTTTTGTACGATTGTCAGTTTGGTTTGTTTGTTATGAAAAAAGAAACACAGCTGCAAATTGTTTTTATTGCCAATATTACTTACAATCAAAATGGCAAGAATATTAAAATCAAAAGAACTTTCTCCTCATTGATTTTAACGTTGTATTTAAATGTTTTAACGTTTGCCAAAGAGAAAGGCGCGCTGAAGAAGAAAAATACCGACGAAGTTATAAAAATATGCAAAATAGCCATAATTTTTGTTTGCCTTTTTTTTTGGTCGGCAACAAATTATGATCAGCACGCTTAATGCTCACATTCTTGTTGGCAATAAAAACAAGCAAGTATTCATGTTGCTACCTTTGTACGAATTTGTTGAAAAATGTTTGCAAACAAACAAAAAAAAAAGAAACTTTTCTATGCATCAACTAATTTCAATCAGCCAAGAAATTTTCTAGCGGCATAAGCAAGTTACACTTTTTATATCATACAAATCGACTATAGTACACCTTAACATTAAATACGAAGTAACTTGGTTTTATCTTTCCAATTTTTTCCTCTGAAATATTTTTTAGGATTTTTTCTCTTGAATATTAAAGCTGACTTAAAATTGTTCTAAAGTAAAGCAAATGCCTTTGGTAGAAAAATATCTGCGCAACTTGTTAAAAAACAGAAAACTGAAAAAAAAACGTACAAACTGGCTTTAATATGAGGATTTCCATGATGTCAAACGTTACCGAAGTACAAATTAAAGTCTAAATAAAATGGATTTTCAATTTAGTGCTGGCAGTTGATGCTGAGTTTGACTTTGAGCAATTTTTCGTTTTCGAGATGATTGTAAAAAACGAAGGCTTTCGCATGTGACAAAACCAGAAGATGTTTTTGCGACCAACGATTAAAATGCTGATTTAAGCGAAACCTAAAGAAATATTTTAAATGTGACTAATTTTAAAATGTGCATTTAGTTCTTTTTTTTAAATACTTTTGGCTTTACCCAAAAATGATTTACTGATATACTTTATAATAACAAAAATTAAAAATTTTAAAAACCTCCGATATATCTAGAAAAGATGTGATATCTTCTAAACACCTGGAGCGATTTTCTTCAAACATGGTTAATAACCATCTCGATCAAGACACCTTTCAAACAGAAAAAAATCAAATCGGTCCAGCCGCTTGGGCTGTACGTGTACAAGGACAGACACACAGATACACAGACACACACTACAAACTTATAACACCCCGTTTTTTGGTCGGGCGTTTAAAATACGAGTGATAATAAAAATTGTCACCTGAAGAAGACACACAAACACCCTTATTGCGTATGCCGATTCGAATATTCGTCTACGAGAATTTTATATTTGATTTAACAAACCTTGTATAAGTTTTCTTTATCTTATGACAAAATTCTCGTAGACGAATATTCGATGCGAAATACACAATACGGGTGAAAGGCTTGACGAAATATTTTTCATAAAAAAATATTGGTAATTATATATATGTATAAAAAATAACTCAAGCTTAATAAAACAGTTCTTGTATGCTAATAAAAAAGCCAAAGAGAAGTTTCGAATATCATTGCTTTATATATTTTTTAAATTAAATATTAATCACAGTCGCACGTGACATTTTTTTCATTATGATATTTACATTGTTTATGCTGTTCTTTTTTTTTTTTTTTTGAAATTATAAATAACCAAACTTATTAATAGTGCATTTGCACAGTCTCGAAATCTAGTACTTTCGAGATTTTGAGCTAAATCAAGCTGCTTTTCTTCAGATTTCCCATACAAAACGAAATCTAATTTTTCAGTATATTTGTAGGAAATCTAATAGAAACCTAATGTTTTTCATTATTCCTTACTACCCTGTACAACAAAAGGTGAGTGAATTAGCTTACGGTCGGCTGAAAAAGTGTGTGAATTGGCTACAATGCAGTTGTTTGGTTGTAGTTTTGGAAACAAATCAGTTGAGTTTTGTTTTGGATAAAAAAAATCTTGATAAATGTCAAAAAAAGCTGGTGTAAACGGTATAGATTTTCATAAAGATTTTAATAAAAATATGCTAGATTTTGTGCTGATGTAAATGCCCTATAAAAATGTTTTCAAATTAATAAAAATAATATCAGGAATACCAAACACACTTTTTAGTTAAATCTAGCTGCTTCTCGAGCATGACAGCTTTTTAAACAAAACTTCTCAAACACTTTTAATTTTTGCTTAATGTCTTTGGCTAATGCATTCTACACTTTTTTAACAGCTTTTGGGAACTTGTGCTTGCATTTGTAAAGCTAGGTCTAAGCTTGTTCGGCATTTCGAATTTCTGCGATCTGCTGACGCCCTCGTCTCTTACGTGTGCAGTCATGCCGCCTTTTCTCTTCAATCATTTAATTAAATGATTAAATTAAATTATCTAAATTTAAATGTAAAATTTTTGTATGCAATATTTTATATTTTATACTTAGGATGTCGCATGTGACCAAATTTATATAGACACCACGCTCACAAAATATTTATGTTTTTAAGCAAGGTTTTTGTTTTATTTTAATTGTAGTAATATTTGATGAGCTTTCTGCACTGACGCACTGAACACAACATTTTTTTTTTCATGTCGCACGTGATATCGAAATATGCAATTTTTCCAAGCAAAATTTTTCACTTATTTGCCATTGTATGGTTTCCAATGTATTCTTTTTTCACTTATTGCACCTTCACAAAAATTTTAAAGATCAAAAGTCAATGGATAATGTCTCTCTTTAGGAAAGTTGTGGGTTGTTGTGAGTTGATACCCAAGTATCTCGAAATAGGCTATACATAAAAGTAAAATTTGTTTACACTAGTTAAATTCGATTGGTTCTCCACGAAAATATGGAAAACAAGGTGTTTCAAGGTTTTCAACTAAAACATACAAATTATAGATTAAGAAATTATGTATGCCTATGAAAGTGTATTTATATATCATCCTTTTCGTACGCGTGTTCTTGCATACTCATATTATTTACAAAAGTAACATACAGGACTCTTACATTGGGGACTCTAACTATCGCAGTTCTCTAGATATAGAATAACAAAAAAATTTTTTTTATGAGGTCGTACCCTTATTCACCTTTCTTAACTGCTAGTTTTCTGCTTGACTTTGCATATTATTTTGAAAGCAATCTGTAAAAAATTTGAGGACTCTAACTGATGGAGCTCTTTAATTTTTAGGTTAACTAAGAATTGTTGTATAAGAGGGCAACACTTCTCCCCGCTCCTATCTCACCAGTGTTCGCCTTTACTATTTCTATTATTTTTATTGTAATCAAATTTGAGGGCGCTATCTATTCCAGCTCTTGAGATATAGAATAACTAAATTTTTTTTGTATGCAGGCTACCCTTATTCCCCATTCTGTTCGCGCCAGTTTTCTGCTTCATTTTTTTAGATAATTAATAACCACTTTGTATGGATGTTACCCTTTTCCCAACATCGTGAAAAAGATGAAACTTAAAAATAAGAACGCGTCACATTAATTCAATAATTTTCATTATAATAGAAAATATATATTCAAAAACTTAAAAATAAATAAAATTAATAAATTAATTCTGTAAATTAATTTTTTTCCATGTTGAAATAAGAATTTACAACATGACTAGAATTTCGTTAATGTTTCTTATTAATTCATTATAATTTATTTAATTGATTTTAAGAGGCTTTTTCTCTGGATGTACTCTAACCTCCGTTTCCCCTGCGTAACCATAATTTGTGATATAATTTTTAAATCTTACCCTATAAACTAATATTTGTTGTGTTTGTCTTAACCTAATTTTAAGCCAAAATTTCCTTATCCTGTAATGTTACAAAGGAAACGAGCAACCAAATTTGAGTACATTTTACTTCTGTTTGATGTAACAAGCAAAAGTTTGTCAATAAACTTAAACTTGAAATAATATAATATGCTGAACAGAAAAGTTTTCTGTTATATTTGTCTTTTTATTTTTGCAAGTTTTGTGAATTTGTTTTCCATAATCATCAAAATAATATTGGATATTTAATTTTTTTTGGGTGCTAAAGAAATTTGTTAAGAAAATTTTCTTAAGCAAAGTTGTTACGCAGTTGCCACACAGTTTTCGTAATATTAAAGAGAAATTATTTTTTTGCTACTGGAAAATGAAAAAAATATAGATATATATTGGCTTTTTTACAAAGAAGTTAAATGAAAACATTTCTTCATATCATACAGATTTAACAATAAGACTAAGGACTCGCGATTATTTGATATTTGTTGATAACACATCATTATAAATTATTTTTATATTAAAACTTTTAATATATATTTTTACAAATAACATTCATTTGAAATAATGAAAAAAAATTAACATTTAATAATTGTAAAGATAATTAATGCTTTCATCGTTGCTTTAAAATTATATTTTATTATGAAATTGAAAACAAATTTGAGTTAAAATCAATTATAATGTTTTGCATAATAATTAAACTTAATGTAAATTATCAAATGTAAATTGCTACATTTTCATATAAAATCAGCTTAAAAATAATAATGATAATACTGCACAGTGGCGCCAATAGCAAAATAAATGGTAATACATTTTTTGTTTGTCTTTGTACAATAAAAATATGTTTTTCCTAATACCTTTTAGATAAAAAAAATTAGATTGTGCTTTATTTTGTGATATATAGTACAATTATATATTAACTAGCGTATTCAGAAAAATAAGTTTGTTTAACAAAAAGTTTACAAAAAATTGTTGTAAATTTTATGGACTTTTTTTGTTAAACGTTTTGTAATTCTAAATTATTTTTTCCTGATAGACGGACCGGACGAACTACATATTGCTTTTTGTATTGTTGTAGATGTTGTAGCGACAAGGTCACTTGTTTCTCAATTCGCCTTGAACGTACGTTAAAAGTTGCCTAAGTTTTTTACTTTGCGTTTGACGGAGATGTACTGAAGCTCAAAAGAAAACCTGTATCTTAACTTAGGTGTCACTTGAAAAGGGCGAAGTATAGCGTATTACCGATTGTATTATGTGACTCGGCTCTTAGTGAGTTTTTGTGTTAAAAAAAATGCCTGGAAAAGAGTTATCTTAAGATGCTTTTCAACTAATTTATTACAACCCCCAATTGTTGGACAAGTGCTCAGCAGCTGTCGGAAAGATTTTTGGTATCAAAAAGAACAATTAAAAATATGCTTTATCGTGCTGAAAAAAAGAGAAGATTAGAAACAAAATTTGTAGTTCCATCCACGTCTAAAGGTTCAATTAATTGTGCTATAATCATAACCATAAAAAGCAGCTGTTCGAACCAAACTTATGTGTAACACTGTATTTGATTATTAGTGACTCGCCATAACGCAGTTTGTTGTTGCAGATTTGAAATGAAAACATAAACAGCTGTTTATTGTTATGTCAGCACTATTAGGTGAACCAAATATATTTATGGCTATGGCTATGGCTATGGCTATGGCTATGGCTATGGCTATGGCTATGGCTAGGGCTATGGCTATGGCTATGGCTATGGCTATGGCTATGGCTATGGCTGTGGCAGTATGGTAAATTACGTCATAAATAAATGTACAGAGCGCCTAATTGTAATAAAAATAATTCAAAACCCAAATATTTCCACAAGCAAACCTACGAAGAACCTTGAAAAAGAGTGTGATGTTTTTGTTTTCCATTCCCAATGTTGCATGGTTGCATATAGACGCATGACCGAAAACTATGGGAGGTGGCGTCTAAATATTAAGGAATCAGATGCTCCTCATGTTCTTGGCATAAAAATTCAGTGTGATGTTCGATGGAATAAACACATTTTTCAAATTGCAAAAGCAGCATTCAAGTACCTCGGATTTTTGAAACGGTGCAAACGATATTTCACCCCATCTGATCTCCTTACTATTTATGCCACTTATATCCCACCGAAAATGGAATACAACTCTCACGTATGGGCCGACGCTTCAAAGTCTATTTTGGTGCTACTGGAACGAGTAAAGGAGAGGGCGAAGAAGCTCATCGGTGACAGTAGGGCATCCAACTCTATGGAATCATTGGTGAATCGACGCAATGTGGGGTGCATTTCATTGTTCTATCGTTACTACAAATGGAATGTGCTCTAATGAAATTAGGAAAATTGTTCCTGAGACCCACACATTTATACGTACAACACGTGCCTCATTCAGAGCACAATCCTTTGTGGTCGATTGGCCAATGAATCGCACTACGCATTACCCAGAGAATTCCTTTTTTAGCCGCACTGTTGGGATGTGGAATCAACTACCTGCGGAGATCTTTACTGTCACTACCAGCGTGAAAAAGTTTAAATCAAATATCCACAGACACTACTTCCTCTATCCTCCTTCCCAATAACCTATTGTCCTAGTTTTAGCACAATACATTGCATGAATAGGGGTTATCCCCTGAGTGCTATTAAAAAAAACATTTCAGCAAACTTTATTAAAACACAAATACTCTTAACGATCAGCACGCAAAAAATCCCAACTTTCTGAGGAAAATATAAAGAAGCGTTTTTCTTTCTTCATGTTGAAGATTTCGCAATTCGTGAATCATTGGCATAGCGATAGACCGGTAGAAAAAAAGATCTGTAGAAAACCGCAATATCACTCCAATAGCCAAAATTTGTAAATATATTGACAATGATTTGGGGTTGTATCTCGAGTAAAGAGGTAAAAGATTTAAAGCCAATCCCAAGATGTTGAAAAGGTTTAATTTGTCGCACACTTATGTACATTCAAAACAATAAAAAATTTTAATATTCGGTTGTTGTTTCAAATGTAAGTGTACGACAAAGCGACAATTGTCTACATCGTGGGATTGCCCCTTTAGCCTTCATGGAGATATAAATGGATGCTCAACATTAACAATATCTCGATCTACTGTTAACAAATATGACTAAAATACAAGCACATATTTACACACACTGGCATTTTAAATTAATAAATAAATACCTTCACATAAATACAAATCCCATATGGAATTAAGTGAAAAACAAAATTTTACTAATCGAATTTTAACTATTAAATAACATTAATAATACAAACTAATGAAGCTTTTGAAATATAAAACATCACATACCCACTCAATTACGAACATAAATTTTCCATCATGCAAAAAGACATTAAATAGATTTTACTCGTAATTTTATTTAGTGATGACTAGCAGCCACAACTATGCTTACTTATCTATACTTATCAACTTACTTACACTAACACTTTTAATAATAATATCAACTAATATAAAATTCAATAAATTACAAGTGAATAATTGAAGCACAGCCGCGAATAACGTTGTAAAAGACATTTTTTAAAAAACCAGTTTTTTCACAGATTACCATTAACATAACTCTCTTGCGTTGTTCAAACATCAAACCATCCAAAATTATGCACCCTATCGCCGTCAAAATACAATTACAATCAGTCAGTCGGTGGAAAACTTTGTAAGTAACTAATAAAATCATGCAAAAGAAATTGTCGAAAATAACACTGTGATACAAAAGTTGAGAAAAAAAATATTCAGGGATTCTAATGTACCAATTCTATTTTGTTGGAGTCCATGGATGACGAAAATACCGTTGGTTTTTTTCGGTCACTTCATAAAGTGATTTTATAACGGTAAATGTAGTGAAAAACGGGGTTTCTTAGATTTTCAGTTTTAAACAGTTGTAACCTCTTTCCCAACGGATTTCTTTTAACTTTTCGCTGGTTAAAAGGATGGAATATTATCTTTCAACCAAGATATATTTTTTGTAAATCGACTAACAAATGGCTAAGTTACAGTCGTTGAAGTGTACAAAAAACCCATTAAAAAAGTATTCTTTTGTAACTCATAAGCAACTTATGGCCTGAGGAAAACAAAAGAATACTTTTTAATGGGTTTTTTTACACTTCAACGACTGTAACTTAGCCATTTGTTAGTCGATTTACAAAAAATATATCTTGGTTGAAAGATAATATTCCATCCTTTTAACCAACGAAAAGCTAAAAGAAATCCGTTGGGAAAGAAAGAAGTTACAACTGAAAATCTAAGAAACCCCGTTTTTCACTACATTTACCGTTATAATATCACTTTATGAAGTGACCGAAAAAAACCAACGGTATTTTCGTCATCCATGGACTCCAGCAAAATAGAATTGGTACATTAGAATCCCTGAATATTTTTTGTGCATCACAGTGTAATTGATAAATGTAGCAGAGATACAAAAAGAAAAGCTAATGCTAGTTATCATTATATTCGATAAGCTAAAAAAAATTTAACGAAAAAAGCAATCTTCCTTCAAAATACGTTTATTGGCTCTCCAAAATTATCATTTTGTCACTTAAAACGTTATTCGCGGCTAACCTTCAATTATATACTACTGTGGCTTAAGGTATTTAAGGAAAATTGCACCATCTCTTCAGACACTTGCAAGCACGCAGCTGCACTTTAAAATATTGAAATGCAAAGATGCTCTTTGTATTGATAGCCAGTATGTAAAGTGTCTTCCAATAGGGACTTATGAAAATGGAAAAATGATAGCGGTCATATTTTTGAATGCATATCTGACACTTTGGCTCTCATTCCTTAAGTGTGTTTTGACAACACACGTGCAAATTGCAAAATTGTTTTATATATAAATTGGGTGTTCTGCTTGGGCAAAGTTACGTGCTCTTCATCAAACTCAGCGATGAGACTCATTTCTAGATGAATGGGTACATCGACAAAGAAAGTTTTTGAATTTCGGAATGAAACCAATTCACTTGAGATAAAAAACCTGCTATTTTACCCTTATGTGCAACCCAGCTGTGTGTGTAGATTACAAGAGTTTAACCTCACCTTACACACAGTCAAGTAGTAGGGAATGAGTAATTCTGCACTTTTAGGCAAATTTCTTTTTTTTTTCAAATGCAAAGCTACTTTGACTTGTCTGCAGAAACACTCAAAGTCTCCCTCAGGAATAGAACTTGCGACACGCCAGCTACTGGACGCGTTTGCTGTCTACTAGCCAAGAGAGCACTCTAAAATATATATACGAAAAGGCCCATTTGGCTAGGCTCAACAATTTCTTTCGAAATTTTATTTGAAAACGGAACAACATCATTGTCACTCCCATCAGAAATGAAATGTTTCGTATTATGAAAAAAAATTTAATTAAACCCAAAGACAAGTTTTGGTTTAATCATACTTGAAAAATTGCACTCAGAGCCAGAGCATTCAGTATTTGGCGGAATAACCAAAATGCCGATAGTGATATGCTATGCAAAAGGACGAAATCTTCGTGTACCAAAGTAATCGGGGCGTTAAAGAGGTCTGTACAAACAGCATAACTGCAGTAGTCGTTAAAAGAGTTAAGAATAATGCTGGTTTCCCAATTCAAATATTTTCACGGGATGATTAATCATTTAGAGACTCATTTTCAGCTTGCGAGAAATTCTCACATTAAGGAAAGCAGTCAGGGTTTCCCCGTGCAGTAAAAATAATTTTGTCGGAAGTCAACAAAATTTAGTATCTTAGGACAGATGGCATCCCCAGTATCGGTCTTGAAGCGGTCTCCTTCGACGGTAACACGTCCTTTGGCGAATTTTCAATGTTTTGCAAAATTGAAAATGTTGTGCCAATTATTAAAAAGGGAGATACTAATAACCATCAAAATTACTGCCCAATTGTAATATGTTCTACACTATCTGAAATGATGGAAAGTATGGTTAACTTGAATTTTGTGTGACACAGTGTGGCTTTGACAGAAGGTGTTCTAAGATGTTTGATATAGCTTAGCGTGGTGCAATCTTGTCAAACGTCAATGCAAAGTTGATGCAGGGGCCCTGCAAGATTTCGTTTGTTTCCCTACCTATTTTTTATACGTCTAAATGACATTTCATGTCAAATTAAAAAACCTATCTGCACTTTTGTCGACTGAAATGGATACCTCTCGGAGGTTGAGGATGAAAGTCACCTCTTCTAGGGAGAAATTGTTACCACTGTATTGCTCAACAATAAGAGTTGTTTCTTTAAGTAACTGATGTTTTTGAATAGGAGCCTTGGTGTAGAATAGAATAGGGGGAAGATCTGGTCTAAAGACCGCCATTCCAACATCAGATGGATCTTTAGTGCCATAGATCTGTAAATTAAATCAATCTCTATATGACTTTCCTTATGAAAGTCTGCATAGGTATTGGAAAAGCCCGCCTAATATCATCTGAAAACATAAACTCAAAATAAAAATCACGCTTTCTACTGTTACATGAGACGATATATTCGCAAAGCATGTGTGCCGTTTTCTAGTTATCTTCTTAGCATAAACGACACACAGCTGAACGAACTTGGTTACTTTTCCCACAGAGGATAGTTCAGTCCAAATAAACCAGAAAGAAAACCAGTAAAAAGCCGTGAAATATTCCTGTTGAAGTCCAGGATACCATTACATGAAAATGGCGGCATCAATGTTTGGTATTGCCTTAGACCAGAAGAAGTCAGCCACATTTCCTTAGAGGTCGAAGTGTCATCTACTTTGATCAAGAATGTTACAGTCACCCAACTTACGGCTCTGGGCCCATAAAGGAAAGCTTTTGTAATGAGTCAAAGAATCTTAAACCGGCCTGGGACGGAATTCCCATAAAAAGAAGGACTTAAGAGCTGCCTGACTATCGGAAGATAAGCTATATCCGCACCTCTAATGTCGCTATTTAAATTAATGTCAAGACATTTGGCGATTGCATGTATGTATCTTCGCCTGAAATACCGTAGGCCACTTGCCCATGGGCAAAGAGATTATACATTGAGCTCAACAACTCCAGCACTAACTCCATCTTCCGTTCTGGATCAATCCGTATACAGACAGAAACTTCTGGAATCCATCGCGAGACCGTTTACGTCCCACACTGCCCTGGTGGGATTGTCATATTGAATCTCCTGTCGAACTTCAGTTCACAGTTCATTCTGTCACTAGGCAGGTAAAGGCATTGGTATTCTTTCACTTAAAATAATGTGTGTAAAACATACTCGTAGAAAATCCATATGGGCATGGTCCGGCCCTTAGTTTTAAATCCAATATTGCATCTTTTCAAGAGCATCCAGTATGTGTATTCTATGTTTCCAAAGAATTTGTTAGCTAGAAGCATGTGAATTATTAAGTTAAATTTTAAAATATGTGTGCAATGGTCCTCTTAAGGTACTGAAATATTGGGTCATTGGAACAGTCCAAGGTATGTACACCGTTTCGTAAGAATCGATTGAACAGAAATATTCTATATATTTAGTTAAACTCAGAATGACATTACCACGCCCCCTTAAAAAAAATTTGTCTTTATAATAGCTTAAGATCCATGCGAAATTTTTTAGGAATCGGTTAGACGGAAGTACATAAAGTGAGATTGTAAAGACTACTGCGAAAAAGGTGTGCGCAAAGTTTCGAAACATTGCCTGAGCAGAATTATATAAAAATATGGTTAAAATTGTATAGGCATGCCCCCGACCAATTAAAAAAAATTGAAACAGCATGCGAAGTTATATCGATGGGGTGTCCTGTTTTGAGTTTCAACATTTGGTGCCATGACCTCCAAAAAAGCTTAAGCGACATATGTAATTTTCAAACTTATTTTTTTTTTTACCAAAATCTATCATTTGCGATAGTAAATAATCGATTTTCTTAAAAAAACGAAGTCCAAAATATGTGTCGGTTAAGCTTTTTTGGCGGTTATGGCTTGATTTTATGTTTTAGGCTATGCGGGCGTATAAACAGGATCAACGGTTTCGTTTAACTATATACACTATGTTAAAATTCATAATAAAATTGGAAAATTAATGTTTCTAAAACTTCCAGCTGCAATCTGTCCAACTAAGTACAACCATTTAACTCTCTATCTAGACACTCAATTTAAATTTTCCATAAAACATTCAATATATGAAAAATATCTCTTTGAGGTTAAAAGGTTAATCGGATAAAATTTAAAAAAATGTGTCTGAGGGAATTTAAGACAATTCGACTGATTATCTGCTAAAGTTTAAAAATTTTTTGACACCAGAGATGTCGGCAAAACTCTGGAAAGGATACTGGATTCTTTTCCAATATCATCCTGCGTCGGGTGCGAGGCCATATTACCAATATAGGAAATTTAACAACAGACAAACCAGCAAAGAAAGGAACTATCATTCAGTATGTAGACATTGACAACTTCTACGGTATCCTACTAAATTCTAAATTCTGCTAGAAGCGCCTAAATGATAGGTTTTCGGGAATGGCCCAAAATATGTGGCTTAATGAGCTAACGTGTCCCACAGCAAGACCATTTTGGCCATGTGGCAACAGACCTCACTGTTACTTAATTGCCCACGAACAAAGATGCGGGGCATAGTGTCAATTATTACGGGATATTGTTCAGGCTATCTAGATTAAAAAGGGGGATATAGTAACTCATCCCTATATATCTTCCCTGCACTTGAAAACGAACGTTTTCGCACTTTAGAAAAAAAGGTTTTCAGTGACCTTTCGGAATTAGAGTATGGCGTTGCCTGAAGTAGTTAGCACGTTGACTACAAAACCGAAGGTCCTGGGTTCGAGCCCGGTATCCAATAGTCATTAAATAACAAGTTCACCCATTTTTCTGATGTGCATTAGTGTCCCTTTGTATCAGTTGTTGTAGGAAAGTTCAAGTGATGAAGGCATAGTCACTGGTCACTGAACTACACCGACTTCAGCAGATACTAATCATAATATAACATCAGAGCGCTCTCCTTTGTTGTGTAGCAGAATCATCGGCGAAGTAAAATAACCAATAAAATGGCTACTAAAACACGGCTTCAAAAAAATTTAATACGCCTCATTTAACACCAGAGGCTTTGCAACACTGCATTATTAAAAACGCACAAAAACCAGCGTTGTAAAAGAATGAAGCTTCTCCTTCACCACCTGTCTTCTCTATCACTATTGCTTTCCTAAAGAAGCAAAAAAAAAATTATCAGGAGTTGGTTTTAAGACAATAGCAGATGGTTCAATCGCTAATTCCAGCTGCATACACCCTTAGCACGCCAAAAAGCGGACCTTTCTCTAAAGCTCCTCTCCACTTCTTTCCACTCCATTCCCTGAGCCTACATTCGCTTTATTCTATCACTCTCTCTCTCTCTCTCTCTTTCTCCCACATATAATACAAAGGGACCTAAATTAAATGGATACAAGTGATTATTTTTATTGTACATTATCTTAGAGCTGTAAACGAACATTTAAACATATTTATATCGGTGTCTTAAAATCAAAATTTAAGTTAAGAAAATATAATTAAATTAAAGAAAGAAAAAAAAATTAAAATAAAGCAAAATTTTTTAGCTATCTAATATATTATATATGTATATAAAAAGTAAACAAGCTTAACTGAAATTTCATTAATAATGCAACATTAACGAGCATTTGAACTTTAGTATAAAGCTAAGCAACTCATAAACAGCGCACTGAAACAAAAGAGTATGAAATAATAAACAAAAGTTTAATTAATTTTTATTAAAGTTTAATTAAGTAGAGCCTAAATAAGAGCCTCTTAATTAGTCATTAAAACTTTTTTGCTGCTCCTCCTGTTTGATGATGCTGTTGTTTTTTGTTTGTTTTTCTCAAATCACCAGTTTCACTTACAAATTAAAAAAGAAAAGGAACGAGAAGTAGAAAAAACCAGAAGGAAAAATAAGCATAATCATCATTATTTCTCTAGCAAGTTCGCTTGATATTTGAAAGCAACAACAAACAGCATTGATAACAAGTGAAAGCAACTTCGATGCATTCTAATGAAGGCGAATGGTAAAAATTAGAAAGTATGCTTTTATGCTTTGAAGGAAAAAGTCGGTATACAGCGACCATGGAAGGAGTGCCAAGTATGTGCACTAAAAGTGTGGAAGAAAATGTGGATAATTTTGTTTAGTTTCCTTATCGTTTATTTCTTCGAACGTAGTTCCTTAGACTCTCGCTGTGCTTTGAATAGCAAAAATCAATTCAATATAAACAAAAACGTGAATCAAATACATACGTATAACGAATGGTGTTATAAAATAATGGTAACGAAAATATGAAACGAAAACGCAACACAAAATTACACTCGAAATGAAGTTCTTATCTATGCTCTAAATTTTTGAAACCACATTATCTCTACATATTTTTTATCTTTGTCCTTACTATTTTTTCTTGAGATTCTATGACTTTTGCATATGGCAACAATATTGGTGGGAAAATATGATTGGTTGATGTCTAGAATATTGATGTACACTTTTTAATCGCCTTGTTTAAAGTAAAAAAAAACTAATAAATAGTTTTTAATTTTAATTTTTTTAATTTTTAATTAATAATTTTAACTTCTCGTTATATACTACGTTTATACGCAGGGCTTATTTGCAAATAAAACAGTAAATTGTTGCCATATTATTGTTTTTATTGCGACTTACTAATTCAGAAATCTATTCACGTTTAACGCACTATTTGCAAATAAAATGGAAAAGGTTGCCACGCTTACAAATGTTTCATAAGAAAAAACAATAAATGGATAAATATTGCACAAAAAACATTGATAGAAGCAAATAATAACAATTAAAACAAATAATTATTTGATATTTTGTGCATTTTACACTATTTTTTTGTCAACATAAGTAAACTTTCTATAGAAGTGCTACCAAGTTTGTGTACTTTTGCTATGCCGTATAAACAGTGAGTTAAATTATTTGCAAATAATTTTATTTGCAAATAGTGCGCGTATAAACGTAGTAATAGAAAGTTCCTAATTTTACCTCAATTTTCGAAAATCGAATTTTCATCATCTTTTGGCATTTTAAGGTTCTGGGAGTCGATTAGAACTATTTTCGCTATCATGTCGGTATTGATGTGTGTATGTATGTGTGTGCGTGTATGTACCCAGTTGGCCAAATCGTCGCAGACGTCATTGTCGTCGACGATTTATGTACGACATGTCGCCTGTCGACTAGGTTTTCTAATCGACAATTTAAAAGAAATCGTCCTTCATGACAATCTGAGCGAAAGTGTCATACGTTTTGTCTTCAATAAGACTTTGTTGAGGACAATCTGAGCGACAGTATCATTAATAAAAATAAATCAGTGTTGACGACAATCTGAGTGACATTGTCGCTCATCTCGTCATGTGTATCCTCGCCGCCATTTGTATGAAAATTTCGTCGAAGATTTGTATGGAGCTGTATTCAATATGTCTTCAATATGTTACTTACCATTGTCTTCTTGTACCCGTCGTCCAAGATGTCTTAAAGACGTGGCCAACTGGGTACATAGGTGTGTAATATGTGCGTGTATGTGTTTGTATGTGTGTGTATGTATGTATGTATGTATGTATGTATGTATGTAAACATCTCGTAACTTAGGAATGTATCAAAAGAAAATTTGTCGGTTTCGTGGATTTCGAAAATTTTCGAAAATAAACTTTTCACAAAACGGGTTTTAAATAAATTTTAAACTACAAAGCCGATCAAGTTTGTTTTTGGTGCAGCACGTCTATATGTAGATTCAAAATCAATTGAAAATGTTTGTTGTGAATTTAGCAGGTGTGTTCGCATGTGAGTTGCAAATCGCCAAACTTGTTTCTACATGTTCTGTAACTCAAGCATTTTGCTTGCGACTTGCCATTATTGATTTAGGTCAGCTGTTTGTTGAAATCGTCAATGTATAAACAGATAATCCAAAGACAAAATTAACAAAATAAAAGAACAATTTTCTAAATTTAAATTTTATAATAAAGATTTTGATATAAATTTTTTTCCCTTAAAAAGCCACGCAAAGAAGTTTTTATATAAAAACAAGAGACCTTAAGCTTGATAAATATAGTGATTAGAATAATTTAATAAATTCAGTAAACTGTTGCGTAATATAGTCCCGGTAAACTTTTTATCGGTTTTTGCAATTTTTTGGTTTATGGCGTTTTTCTTTAATTTGGTGCTTTTTTTTTGCGAATTTTCCTTTTTCGGTTCTTGACGATTTTTTTTTTAATTTAAGCGATTTTTTTGTTTTGGCGATTTGTTTCGGGTTTCTGCAATTTTATTCGGCTTTTTCTTAGTTTTGTCGCTCTTTATCGTTTTTTTTTAGGATATCGCACACTAAATCATAAACAGTCACAACTCAAAACTGTGACAATAGTTTTGTTCTTCCATAAACCAGTTTACTCAATAAATCTCTAATGATCGCAAACATTTTTTTGCTACACATTCTTTTTCAACAATATAAGATATCGAGCTACAAAAAAAGTTAGCCAATGTAGTAAAGTAAGAAAATTAAAAATATGTTGATTATTGAGTTTTTGTTTCAATTTTGTTATTTGTTGACCTTCTCATTTGTTTAAATGAAAGTTTATAACTAATAACTCTAGTTGTTCTAAGATTTTTGGGTAAAGGTTCCTTCATGATCTGCATTAGCAACAGTGAAATGCGCATAGGATCCAGCTAAACCCCTAAATAATCAATTGCAATGAATTTTTAATAAACAATGATAAGTTTTAATTGTAACAATTCCCAAAAATAAACAACTAAATATAAGATACGAGTATCGATATGCTTGTTTTTATGTTACACACTTGCGTCAAAATTTTTTTCCACTCCTAAGCATTTGGGATTTTTTTTGAGTTGTGACTGTTTATGATTTAGTGTGCGATATGTACTTTTAGTTACAGAGATGGATTTTTAATTTTGGGACTTCTTTCTAATTGACGATTTTCTCGATTGTTGATGAGTTTCTTCGCTTTTTTTTGGTATTAATGCTTTTTTTAGTTTTAACGGATTTTTGTTTGTTTTAGTGATTTTTTTTTCGGCTTATGGCAATTTTTTAGTTGTGACGTTTTTTTCGGTTTGGCAAAATTTTTCCGTTTTTTGTGATTTTTTTTGGCAACCCTTTTACATTTTAGCGATTTTTTTGGAGCTCAAGGTGTGTGGTAAGTTGCGTAAAAATCGGTTCAGTAGAACCACGTGAATATAAGAATAAATTTTTTTAGGCGCAGCCCCGCACATTTTCTCAACTCCAAAATTGTGCAATTACAAGAACCCAAGGTGTTTGCAAGGTTTTGCAGCAACTAAATAAGTGAGCGTGTCCCCGCCCATTTTTTACAATAGGGACCATTGGAAAGCTATACCCTCCCAGATAATAAAATAATTTTTAAAATCGGTCAAATATGAACCAAGTTATGAAGGTCTAATATGAACCGAGTTATGAAGTAACACCAAAGAAAAAAAAAAACACACGTAATGATAACCCCCTTCTTATTTGGAAGTCGGTTAAAATGGTTCCAAACTCTTGCAGAATTATTGAAATTCTTATCAATATTATGTTTTTATTTCAATTAAAGTAGTTTTTGTTAATAGTTTTGTAGCAACTACTTTCACAAACAACCATTGCCCAAAGTAGGGTATCTAGGCAAATATATATTTCCTATAAACATACATCAAGATATAAAATCTAATGAATAAACAAAAATATTGGTAAAAAGCAAAAGTTAATTAATACACTAGAACTTTCACATAAGATTTTCATTTCTTTTGTTGAAAAGTTTTTTTTTTGCTGTTGCTATTTTTTTTATACTTTTGGCAGTAAAAATGGACTAATTTTCTTTTGCCAAATATATGCATGTATGTATGTATGTATGTGTGTGTGTGTGCTGGGAAAATTAAACTTTTTTCTTCAAGATTGTGCATAATTTGTTTTTGTACACAAGTGTATTTGCCGGTGTTAAAGAAATCATTAAGGTTCTTAATTATTTCTTACCTTTTTTTTATTATTCTTTGCGAATATGCGAGAGCAGCGAACATTAAGACAAATGGTTAAATAATGAGGTGCAAAGTTTAAGTTATTTTATGTTTTTTTGTTTCTTTCTTTAATTAGGAAGATTTCTCAGTGTTGTTTCTAATTTGATATTTTTATTAACGACTTGAGCTAAATGAATTATATGCGCGTAGATAAAAAAGTACTTTTATTGAGATAAATTATTAAAGAAAATAGAAAAGATAATACATAATCATAGTCAAAACAAAGTATACTTTAATAATTTAAAACCAATATTACCATACAAAATTCTGGCTTTAAACTTTTACCCCCATATTCATAAAATAAAATGAATTTGAAATCCATTTTATGAAATTTTTTTATTAATATGGGGTTAAAGTATACTTTGTTTTTACTATGAATATGTGGCATTATTTATAAAAAATGTTAATATAGAAATTACCAACAACGTTTATACGATCTATGACTCCGAAAATAGGTTGTGGATTGAACGAATATACTCGTATGTCTTGTGGAAAGATCCAGATTGTTAAAATTTAAAATGTCTTGAGAAGATTTTTCATACAAAAAGGATCTTGAAATCATCACCAAGTAATGCTCTTTTTGCGATTCCACTATGGCTCCCAGTAGATTTTTTGAAAAGCAGCAACATGATCTAGCAGCAACATTATCTAGAAACATGACTTGCCATTAGACTTAATAAAACACGGGCATGTAACTCCGAAAAAAAAACTGCGAAAACACTTTGATTGAAGAAGATTTTTTCGAGTCTTTATGTTTTCGTGTTCACAAGTATTAGTCCTTTTGATTTCAATCACCGGACAGTGTCCTTTCGGCACCTTGCCAAAAGACCAGGTTTCCCTTATAATCGTTACAACTTCTATACCACTATCTCTTATTAGGAAATCTATGCCTCATGTATTCAAGTTTTTTGCTCGTAGCTTTTAACGATAAAAGTTAAAAGGCTGCACTTCGCTTCTAAAATAAGGTCTACCGCTTGACTCATTCGGCAAAAATTCTTTGTTCTGTTCATGTTCACATAAAGAATGGACCCAAGTCAACCAAACATTCTACTTTTTGCAACAACTTGTTAGTGTAACCTAACCTATAATTATGTATAATCCTGCATCCAGTTAATTTCTTTCAATGTATAACCAGGCAAATGTGTATGCTTTGAATTAGTTTGAAAAAAAAAATTTATTTGAATTTTTAATAATCTTCAAAACGTCTGATCTCACTGTGCAGTGTTTAAACGGTAAAAAGATAAAAGATAATCTCCCTTATCGTGGTTGGCGTATTTCAATGATTTTGCAATATATTAAAAAACAAATATTGCCACGATAAGGAAGAATATCTGTTTCACTGATTTTGTAAGTTTGAATTAAGTCTATCGCTTAGCCTAGAAACTATATTTTATTCCACTATTTTTCTATGGGTACCACTGTACAAAATTTAGGGTCTAGTTTCTATTTTTTTCAACTCTAACTTGCAGACTAGAAATTGTATATAATCATCATCAGTTTTTTTATCGCTTGCACTGTGTAACACTTCAGAGAACATTTTAAATTTTGTGCATATTTTTACTTATTGTAAATATTTCTCCTAAACGTTTTTTTTTTATTAATTTTTATATATTATTGGTCAGAATATACCACTATTAATTTAGTGCGAGGTGCCACTGTGCAATCATTAAATCTTAATCAATATTATGTATAGTTTAGTTCTCAAATGAGACTTATATGTTGTAACGAACAGTTTGCACACAAACTGTTGTCACACCCTGTAAAGTAGTAAAACATAAAATAACAAATATGATCGACGAACTAATTTATAAAACAAAAGACACTAACAAAATATATTAAAAGAAATAAACTAAAGAACAAAACATACAACAACAAACACATCCAACAAAATAATTTACAAGCAAAGGGATTAACGGTCACTAACAAAACATACATACAAACATGTACATTAAAATAAGTCAGGGCCAATAACAACCAAACATAAGCATGCAGAAATCTCTGTTAATATTACAACAATAATGTAAAGGGAAAATAGTATAAAAGGCCGAAGAATTTGCAAACAAGGGATCAGTCGTTGCGTAGACATCAGTTGATCAGGATGAATCCGGGTAAGTTAGTATTCAACTAGCAAACATTGTTAGCGATTACCTAGTCGCGAAACAATACAGTAGAACCTGGATAAGTAGATATTTAATAAACATTGTTAGCGATTTCCTAGTCGCGAAACAATACAGTAGAACCTGGATAAATAAATACTAATGAACATTGTTAGCGATTACCTAGTCGCGAAACAATACAGTAGCACCTAGATAAGTAGATATTTAATAAACATTGTTAGCGATTGCCTAGTCGCGAAACAATACAGTAGAACAAGGATAAGTAGACATGGACAAACATTGTTAGCGATTTCCTAGTCGCGAAACAATACAGTAGAACACAGATAAGTAGACATGGACAAACATTGTTAGCGATTTCCTAGTCGCGAAACAATACAGTAGAACACAGATAAGTAGACATGGACAAACATTGTTAGCGATTTCCTAGTCGCGAAACAATACAGTAGAACACGGATAAGTAGATATTAATAAACATTGTTAGCGATTTCCTAGTCGCGAAACAATACAGTAGAACACAGATAAGTAGATATTTAATAAACATTGTTAACGATTGCCTAGTCGCGAAACAATACAGTAGAACACGGATAAGTAGACATTGACAAACATTGTTAGCGATTTCCTAGTCGCGAAACAATACAGTAGAACACGGATAAGTAGATATTAATAAACATTGTTAGCGATTTCCTAGTCGCGAAACAATACAGTAGAACCTGGATAAATAAATATTAATAAACATTGTTAGCGATTGCCTAGTCGCGAAACAATACAGTAGAACATGGATAAATAAATATTAATAAACATTGTTAGCGATTGCCTAGTCGCGAAACAATACAGTAGTACCTAGATAAATAGATAATAATAAATAGTGTTAGCGATTCCCAAGTCGCGAACCAACATCGATAAGGAGAAGTTAATAAATATTGTTAGCGATTCTCTAGTCGCTAAACAATACAGTAAGACACCGAGGAATATATATTATAAACACTGTCAGCAATTACCTAACCACGAAAACAATACAACGCCACCACTGAAACGATAGAAGGCCAGTAGCCGATATGTTCAAATGTGCGGAAACATAAGTAAAATATCCATAAGGCCCCAAATTTTCCTAATAAGGGACTACATAGGACCACAGGAGTAATACAAAGGTTGATTACGGAAGCATAGAAGACAACTCGCAGGAAGACAGCCATAACAAATCCGGAGAGCTGAGAGGCTATAAACAAAACAAATGGTGTAATACTACGGAATTGAATTATATTTCAGAAAACACTAAATTTATTAATTTTAAATAAAGAATAGAAATAAATTAAGAAAGAAAAACGTGTTATTTCTTGTAACGACCATTGGCATTTTCAGGCTGAGTATACCCGGCAGAAAACGACGTTACAAGTGGCGCCCGAGCAAATTCGGGATAAAAACAAGAAAAACACGGAACAAAGAAAAAAAAAGGATAACATTTTTTGCTTAAAAGAAAATACTACGAAGCAGGAAGCCACGTTACAAGTGGCGCCCCAGCAAATTCTGGATAAAAACAAGAAAGACACGGTACAAAGAAAAAAAAGGATACATTTTTTTTTAATAATAATACCACGAAGCAAGAAGCCACGTTACAAGTGGCGCCCGAGAAAATTCCGGATAAAAACAAGAAAAATACGGAACAAAGAAAAAAAAAGGATACAATTTTTTGTTTCAAAAAAAATACTACGAAGCAGGAAGCCACGTTACAAGTGGCGCCCGAGCAAATTCTGGATAAAAACAAGAAAAACACGGAACAAATAAAAAAAAAGAGGATACATTTTTTTTTATTAAAAAAAAAAATACCACGAAGCAAGAAGCCACGTTACAAGTGGCGCCCGAGCAAATTCTGGATAAAAACAAGAAAAACACGGTTCAGGGAGAAAAAAAGGATACATTTTTTTTAATACCACGAAGCAGGAAGCCACGTTACAAGTGGCGCCCGAGCAAATTCTGGATAAAAACAAGAAAAACACGGAACAAATAAAAAAAAGAGTATACATTTTTTTTATTAAAAAAAAAAAAAATACCACGAAGCAAGAAGCCACGTTACAAGTAGCGCCCGAGCAAATTCTGGATAAAAACAAGAAAGACACGGTACAAAGAAAAAAAAGGATACATTTTTTTTTTAATAATAATACCACGAAGCAAGAAGCCACGTTACAAGTGGCGCCCGAGCAAATTCTGGATAAAAACAAGAAAAACACGGTTCAGGGAGAAAAAAAGGATACATTTTTTTTAATACCACGAAGCAGGAAGCCACGTTACAAGTGGCGCCCAAGCAAATTCCGGATAAAAACAAGAAAAATACGGAACAAAGAAAAAAAAGGATACAATTTTTTGTTTCAAAAAAAAAATACTACGAAGCAGGAAGCCACGTTACAAGTGGCGCCCGAGCAAATTCTGGATAAAAACAAGAAGAACACGGAACAAATATAAAAAAGAGGATACTTTTTTTTTTGGAAAAAAAAATACCACGAAGCAAGAAGCCACGTTACAAGTGGCGCCGGAGCAAATTCTGGATAAAAACAAGAAAAACACGGTACAAAGAAAAAAAGGATACATTTTTTTTTGAAAAAAAAAATAATACCACGAAGCAAGAAGCCACGTTACAAGTGGCGCCGGAGAAAATTCTGGATAAAAAGACGGAACAAATGGAAAAAATTAAATAAAATTTTTTTTTTAAATAATACTACGAAGCAGGAAACCACGTTACAAGTGGTACCTGAGCAAATTCTGGATAAAAAAAAAACACATATACATATGTATGTATATAAGAAACAAAAAAAAACACATTTTTTTTTAATATTTTTTCAAAGAAGGGGGGAAGTGTAACGAACAGTTTGCACACAAACTGTTGTCACACCCTGTAAAGTAGTAAAACATAAAATAACAAATATGATCGATGAACTAATTTATAAAACAAAAGACACTAACAAAATATATTAAAAGAAATAAACTAAAGAACAAAACATACAACAACAAACACATCCAACAAAATAATTTACAAGCAAAGGGATTAACGGTCACTAACAAAACATACATACAAACATGTACATTAAAATAAGTCAGGGCCAATAACAACCAAACATAAGCATGCAGAAATCTCTGTTAATATTACAACAATAATGTAAAGGGAAAATAGTATAAAAGGCCGAAGAATTTGCAAACAAGGGATCAGTCGTTGCGTAGACATCAGTTGATCAGGATGAATCCGGGTAAGTTAGTATTCAACTAGCAAACATTGTTAGCGATTACCTAGTCGCGAAACAATACAGTAGAACCTGGATAAGTAGATATTTAATAAACATTGTTAGCGATTTCCTAGTCGCGAAACAATACAGTAGAACCTGGATAAATAAATACTAATGAACATTGTTAGCGATTACCTAGTCGCGAAACAATACAGTAGCACCTAGATAAGTAGATATTTAATAAACATTGTTAGCGATTGCCTAGTCGCGAAACAATACAGTAGAACAAGGATAAGTAGACATGGACAAACATTGTTAGCGATTTCCTAGTCGCGAAACAATACAGTAGAACACAGATAAGTAGACATGGACAAACATTGTTAGCGATTTCCTAGTCGCGAAACAATACAGTAGAACACAGATAAGTAGACATGGACAAACATTGTTAGCGATTTCCTAGTCGCGAAACAATACAGTAGAACACGGATAAGTAGATATTAATAAACATTGTTAGCGATTTCCTAGTCGCGAAACAATACAGTAGAACACAGATAAGTAGATATTTAATAAACATTGTTAGCGATTGCCTAGTCGCGAAACAATACAGTAGAACACGGATAAGTAGACATTGACAAACATTGTTAGCGATTTCCTAGTCGCGAAACAATACAGTAGAACACGGATAAGTAGATATTAATAAACATTGTTAGCGATTTCCTAGTCGCGAAACAATACAGTAGAACCTGGATAAATAAATATTAATAAACATTGTTAGCGATTGCCTAGTCGCGAAACAATACAGTAGAACATGGATAAATAAATATTAATAAACATTGTTAGCGATTGCCTAGTCGCGAAACAATACAGTAGTACCTAGATAAATAGATAATAATAAATAGTGTTAGCGATTCCCAAGTCGCGAACCAACATCGATAAGGAGAAGTTAATAAATATTGTTAGCGATTCTCTAGTCGCTAAACAATACAGTAAGACACCGAGGAATATATATTATAAACACTGTCAGCAATTACCTAACCACGAAAACAATACAACGCCACCACTGAAACGATAGAAGGCCAGTAGCCGATATGTTCAAATGTGCGGAAACATAAGTAAAATATCCATAAGGCCCCAAATTTTCCTAATAAGGGACTACATAGGACCACAGGAGTAATACAAAGGTTGATTACGGAAGCATAGAAGACAACTCGCAGGAAGACAGCCATAACAAATCCGGAGAGCTGAGAGGCTATAAACAAAACAAATGGTGTAATACTACGGAATTGAATTATATTTCAGAAAACACTAAATTTATTAATTTTAAATAAAGAATAGAAATAAATTAAGAAAGAAAAACGTGTTATTTCTTGTAACGACCATTGGCATTTTCAGGCTGAGTATACCCGGCAGAAAACGACGTTACAAGTGGCGCCCGAGCAAATTCGGGATAAAAACAAGAAAAACACGGAACAAAGAAAAACAAAGGATAACATTTTTTGCTTAAAAGAAAATACTACGAAGCAGGAAGCCACGTTACAAGTGGCGCCCCAGCAAATTCTGGATAAAAACAAGAAAGACACGGTACAAAGAAAAAAAAGGATACATTTTTTTTTAATAATAATACCACGAAGCAAGAAGCCACGTTACAAGTGGCGCCCGAGAAAATTCCGGATAAAAACAAGAAAAATACGGAACAAAGAAAAAAAAAGGATACAATTTTTTGTTTCAAAAAAAATACTACGAAGCAGGAAGCCACGTTACAAGTGGCGCCCGAGCAAATTCTGGATAAAAACAAGAAAAACACGGAACAAATAAAAAAAAAGAGGATACATTTTTTTTTATTAAAAAAAAAAATACCACGAAGCAAGAACCCACGTTACAAGTGGCGCCCGAGCAAATTCTGGATAAAAACAAGAAAAACACGGTTCAGGGAGAAAAAAAGGATACATTTTTTTTAATACCACGAAGCAGGAAGCCACGTTACAAGTGGCGCCCGAGCAAATTCTGGATAAAAACAAGAAAAACACGGAACAAATAAAAAAAAAGAGGATACATTTTTTTTTATTAAAAAAAAAAAAAAATACCACGAAGCAAGAAGCCACGTTACAAGTGGCGCCCGAGCAAACTCTGGATAAAAACAAGAAAGACACGGTACAAAGAAAAAAAAGGATACATTTTTTTTTTAATAATAATACCACGAAGCAAGAAGCCACGTTACAAGTGGCGCCCGAGCAAATTCTGGATAAAAACAAGAAAAACACGGTTCAGGGAGAAAAAAAGGATACATTTTTTTTAATACCACGAAGCAGGAAGCCACGTTACAAGTGGCGCCCAAGCAAATTCCGGATAAAAACAAGAAAAATACGGAACAAAGAAAAAAAAGGATACAATTTTTTGTTTCAAAAAAAAAATACTACGAAGCAGGAAGCCACGTTACAAGTGGCGCCCGAGCAAATTCTGGATAAAAACAAGAAGAACACGGAACAAATATAAAAAAGAGGATACTTTTTTTTTTGGAAAAAAAAATACCACGAAGCAAGAAGCCACGTTACAAGTGGCGCCGGAGCAAATTCTGGATAAAAACAAGAAAAACACGGTACAAAGAAAAAAAAGGATACATTTTTTTTTGAAAAAAAAAATAATACCACGAAGCAAGAAGCCACGTTACAAGTGGCGCCGGAGAAAATTCTGGATAAAAAGACGGAACAAATGGAAAAAATTAAATAAAATTTTTTTTTTAAATAATACTACGAAGCAGGAAACCACGTTACAAGTGGTACCTGAGCAAATTCTGGATAAAAAAAAAACACATATACATATGTATGTATATAAGAAACAAAAAAAAACACATTTTTTTTTAATATTTTTTCAAAGAAGGGGGGAAGTGTAACGAACAGTTTGCACACAAACTGTTGTCACACCCTGTAAAGTAGTAAAACATAAAATAACAAATATGATCGACGAACTAATTTATAAAACAAAAGACACTAACAAAATATATTAAAAGAAATAAACTAAAGAACAAAACATACAACAACAAACACATCCAACAAAATAATTTACAAGCAAAGGGATTAACGGTCACTAACAAAACATACATACAAACATGTACATTAAAATAAGTCAGGGCCAATAACAACCAAACATAAGCATGCAGAAATCTCTGTTAATATTACAACAATAATGTAAAGGGAAAATAGTATAAAAGGCCGAAGAATTTGCAAACAAGGGATCAGTCGTTGCGTAGACATCAGTTGATCAGGATGAATCCGGGTAAGTTAGTATTCAACTAGCAAACATTGTTAGCGATTACCTAGTCGCGAAACAATACAGTAGAACCTGGATAAGTAGATATTTAATAAACATTGTTAGCGATTTCCTAGTCGCGAAACAATACAGTAGAACCTGGATAAATAAATACTAATGAACATTGTTAGCGATTACCTAGTCGCGAAACAATACAGTAGCACCTAGATAAGTAGATATTTAATAAACATTGTTAGCGATTGCCTAGTCGCGAAACAATACAGTAGAACAAGGATAAGTAGACATGGACAAACATTGTTAGCGATTTCCTAGTCGCGAAACAATACAGTAGAACACAGATAAGTAGACATGGACAAACATTGTTAGCGATTTCCTAGTCGCGAAACAATACAGTAGAACACAGATAAGTAGACATGGACAAACATTGTTAGCGATTTCCTAGTCGCGAAACAATACAGTAGAACACGGATAAGTAGATATTAATAAACATTGTTAGCGATTTCCTAGTCGCGAAACAATACAGTAGAACACAGATAAGTAGATATTTAATAAACATTGTTAGCGATTGCCTAGTCGCGAAACAATACAGTAGAACACGGATAAGTAGACATTGACAAACATTGTTAGCGATTTCCTAGTCGCGAAACAATACAGTAGAACACGGATAAGTAGATATTAATAAACATTGTTAGCGATTTCCTAGTCGCGAAACAATACAGTAGAACCTGGATAAATAAATATTAATAAACATTGTTAGCGATTGCCTAGTCGCGAAACAATACAGTAGAACATGGATAAATAAATATTAATAAACATTGTTAGCGATTGCCTAGTCGCGAAACAATACAGTAGTACCTAGATAAATAGATAATAATAAATAGTGTTAGCGATTCCCAAGTCGCGAACCAACATCGATAAGGAGAAGTTAATAAATATTGTTAGCGATTCTCTAGTCGCTAAACAATACAGTAAGACACCGAGGAATATATATTATAAACACTGTCAGCAATTACCTAACCACGAAAACAATACAACGCCACCACTGAAACGATAGAAGGCCAGTAGCCGATATGTTCAAATGTGCGGAAACATAAGTAAAATATCCATAAGGCCCCAAATTTTCCTAATAAGGGACTACATAGGACCACAGGAGTAATACAAAGGTTGATTACGGAAGCATAGAAGACAACTCGCAGGAAGACAGCCATAACAAATCCGGAGAGCTGAGAGGCTATAAACAAAACAAATGGTGTAATACTACGGAATTGAATTATATTTCAGAAAACACTAAATTTATTAATTTTAAATAAAGAATAGAAATAAATTAAGAAAGAAAAACGTGTTATTTCTTGTAACGACCATTGGCATTTTCAGGCTGAGTATACCCGGCAGAAAACGACGTTACAATGTCTTTTAATCTATAAATCATAACCACAAAATTTAGGATGATCCCACAGTGCGATATTTAGACGCTTATAGTTTATGTATTACGGACAATGACTGCAGCCATTGTCCAACTCTCAGGAGCAAATTCCATTTTAATTTTCTAAATTTTAAAAAAGGCGTTATTATAAAAAAAATGCAATAAGTCAACTTAATTAGAAATAATTCCGACTGGTAGCTTAAAACTTAAATGGCATCTATGGCTAATTTTGATATTAGTACAACGGCGCAATCCCCCTTATTATGCAACTATTTATCGATGTCATATCAATACAATATCAAAAACTTGAAGTTTGTCAACTCGCTTACGAAAGCAAGTGACTGCTTTTTCCAGACCTTAGCGAATAGGAATGGACTGTCAATAGCATGTAATTGCTAGACAAGCGCTAATTTTTAACCGACTTCGAAAAAAGAGGAGGTTAACAATTCGTCTCTATTTTTTTTTTTGGGGGGGGGGGGGTTGTTACTTCATAACTCGGTATATTTTAGACCGATTGTAAAAACTCTATTTTTGTCTGAGAGGGTATAGCATTCCATTGGTCCCATTGTAAAAAAAAGTGAGCGGGTACACGCCAGCAACTTTTTAAATTTAATTTTATGATATTCTACTTATTTGATTGCTGCAAAACCTATAAAGCACCTTTGGTTCGTGTAATTACTTAATTTGAAAGTTGAAAAAAATGGGCTGGTTTACGCCCATTAAAATTTATTATAATATTTCACGCAGTTCTAATTAACCGATTTTTACGAAACTTACCACACACCTTGAGCTCTAAAATATACAAAAAATCTTTTATTTAAAAAAAGGGCGGAGTCACGCCCATTAACATTTAATATTTTATTTTAAATGGTTCTACTTTACTTTTTACAAGACTTAACATGCAATCTGATTTCTGAAAAACACACAATCTTGCATTTAAAAAATGGGCGCAGGCACGCCCATTAAAATGTTTATATTTCACGTACTTCTTCTTATCTTCTTCTATCAGATCTATACATTGAAGTCGGTTTTTTTGGCAGAAAGAATTATTTGCTTTGTATTGAAGGGACATCGAAAGGCAGTTACAGAATAAGAGAGAATTTCTCTTTTAGTGGAATTTTTTTTTATATACACATACATATGTATCTTTATATTTTTTTATACTTCCATTTATATAAAAGGAAAAAATTTTCTTCAAATTATTTGTGTGATCAAAATCGAAACTGTCTGACAGTTTTTACAAATGAATAAATACTTTTCGTATGTGTATATCGCTCCCTTAATATAGAAAGGCCCTAACTCATTACTTTTTTTTTTTGAAATCGAAATTATTCCATTTTTCAATACATTAGATGTTATTTTGTTGAAATATACAAAATAAATTTGATTAAAACAAAATAAAAATGAGTTAGGGCCTTTATATATTAAGGTAACAATATGTATGTGTATATGTGCAATCAATAAATAAATAATTTTTTTTTAAATTTATGTTCAATTTGCTTCAAAATTCAATCCGACTAAAATGTTCATGCAAAGTTATTCACATAAATAACTATCACACATAAATGCCTACGTGTAAATAAATATGAAATAAATATGACCAAAGAAAAGTAACGAAAATTTGCAAATCTGTTGCAAATACCTTTTAAACTATATATTTTATATTTTAACAAACTACTACAACAAGCAGTAATAAAACATTGTGAAATATCTTTTAGTATATACCCAGCTAACCAAAACTAACTCGTAAATAATATCGCATTCGAATGTTTCTCGGACAAAACACTCGAGAACGACTATCGTAAACAGAAAGAGAAAGTGCTGCTAGAGCTGACTCGTCGTTTAGTTTGTGGCAGCAAATCTTTCGATTTCGATGTTTCGCTCTCGAATCAATGGCGAACCTTTAGCAATATCATTAGCAATCGATTTCATTGCTTCTAAATAGCAAACACGTTATTCCTCTTTTGTTGTACATGCAAAAAAAAAAAAATAAGAATTTGAGAGAAACAAATGGTTTCTTATTGCTAAACTTTTTTTTAACGAGAATGTTTCGAGAATTACTGGCTATAGCGAACATTCGTTTATTTTCGAAACTCAGGTTGGCTGGGTACATACTCGTACATATATATGCACATTCCAACCGCACAGTGCCAAATATGCCAGAGAAAAATGAATATAAATAAATAAAATGGTTTTCAATTCACAGACATACATTTATTTATTTGTATTACCAACAGTCAAACTTTAGTTTCAAATACATCAAGCCTAAAATGAAATAGAGGGAGAGAAAAGAAATAAATTTTCAATGGTGTACCATACTGACGATAAACCACAATAACATGATGAATAAAATAGAAGCATATGGATTTTTTATGCACATTGCACAGTTGAGCATAAAAAGTAGGCGTAGTTCTTTAAAATTAAAAAAAAAAAAAAAAAAATTAAGTAAAATAAAATTTTTTTAACCCAAACGAAAGTTAACTTTTTGCCACAAAGTACCTCAAAAATTAAGTCAGCTGTTTTGGTCACCTCTACTAATTCAGATGCTAGATTGTTGCACTTCTCTGTAGTTCATGGGAATTTTTCTGTGGAAAAAATACTTTTATTATACGAGTGAATACAATTTCAATGATTGTTTTTATATTCAATAATTTGAATTTCCTATAAGTGTTTTTCTTCTATTTTCCAATCATTCCTCTACTTGATCAAAGTTGCCAGGAGAACTAGAAATAGGTAAGCCTAATATATGGCTCGATTATGGATGTCAATCGAATTATTGTGCTAAAATAGGCACTTAGGAGACAATTAAAATTCTTTAGAACTGACGCCTTTACTGTTAGTTATTGTTATTGCCTAAAATATTTTTTACTAACTGAAGATAAAGATGTGGCGCTTCTCGAATATAACATGTTGTTCCGTTCTGCCAATGTTTGTCAGAATATTTACAATTAACTTTGGTGGTGTTATTTGTTGTTAAAAAATATTATATGTAATTTGGCTTATAGAGCGATACGAACTATACGATGAGTCAAAACAATTCACATATTCCTTTTGCAATAACGGCTGAGTATATAGAGCAGAAATCTACATCAACTGACAACACACAGTGGGCCAAACACAAAAAACGGTGCTAAAGAAGGTGTGTTAGCATAATTGATTTTGTCTTTTTTTGTTTCAATTTGAAATGAAAATTTTAAATTTTTTCCCGGTTTTTAGTGACCTTATCTTTATTTACTAAGCCTTGGATTTTATATATATACATGTATACATGAAAAAAGATTTCGAAGTGTTTTAATCCATTATGTTGGGTCCACACACGGCAATTCTAGTTGAGCAACTTTGAACATGGAAGAGAGAGAGAGAGAGAGAGAGAGAGAGAGAGAGAGAGAGAGAGATGAGAAGATCATGAAGAGGTTATAGTTTATACTCTCGCCAATGAACTAAAACTGCCGTGCATGAATGAGTAGGAATGTAAGTGCTGAAAAATGTCCCAGCTCAAAACGTTGAAAAAATAATTCTCCAAAGACAAGTGCTTACTTTCATAATTAAAAAAAAAAATTGCTAGAAATACCTTATAGGCCCTTCACAAAATATAGCAGATTTTAATTAAAATCTTTATGACAATCTATACCGTTTACACTAAGTTTATTTCTTTTTCTTTTTGACATTTATCAAGATTTTTTTTTATCCAAAACAAAACTCATTGATAGAGCATTTACATTATCTCAAAATCTAGTACTTATGAGATTTCGAGCTAAATCTAGCTGCTTTGTACTAGATTTCCCATACAAAACAAAATCTAGTTTGTGAGTAGTTTTGTAGGAAATCTACATAAAATCTAATATTATTATTTTATTTTCACTACCCTGTACATAATATTTATATAAAAGATGATTGAATTAGCTACGGCCTGCTTGAAAAGGTGTGTGAATTGGCTGCATTGCAATTGTTTGATTGTAGCTTTGGAAATTTTTCAGTTAATAGTTTTTATAAATGTCAAAAAAAACCCTGGTGTAAACCGTATAAATTTTCATAAATATTTTAATCAAAACCTCCTAGATTTTGTGCAGGTCTAAATGTCCTATAACTAAAAAATTACAACCCTACAGCTGCGATGTAGCCAATTCACACACCTTTTCAACCGCAGTTCACACACCTGCAGACCGCAGCTAATTCACTCATCTTTTTTATAAGTATGTTGCACAGGATAGTAAAAATGAAATAAAAATATTAGATTTTGTAGATTTGACGTTGTATGAGAAATCTAGTAAAAAACAGCTAGATTTAACTTGAAATCTTGTAAGTACTAGATTTGGATAAGATTTAATTGCCATATTAGTTATATTTTTGGCTAATTTTTTTTTGTACATGTACACTACTTTTGATAGTAGCCAAATTGATCAATTTCGAAATATTTTTTGAGCTTATGGTCCTGTACAGGGTTCCTCTAAAATCCAGGAAAGAAATTTATTTATATGCATATTAACATGCTCTGTCCTTAACTTTATACATTCCATCTGTAAATTTGATTAATAGCGCATTTACATCAGCACAAAATATAGCATATTTTGAGTAAAATCTTTATGAAAATCTATACCGTTTACACCAACGTTTTTTGACATTTATCAAGATTTTTTTTATCCAAAACAAAACTCAACTGATTTGTTTCCAAAACTACAACCAAATAACTGCAATGTAGGCAATGCACACACTTTTTTAAGCAGACTGTAGCTAATTCACTCACCTTTTGTTGAACATGGTAGTAAAGAATAAATAAAAACATTAGATTTTTATTGGATTTCCTACAAATCGCCTGAAAAATTAGATTTCGTTTTGTATGGGAAATCTGGAAAAAAACAGCTTGATTTAGCTCGAAATCTCGACAGTACTAGATTTCGAGACAGTGTAAATGCACTATAACAAAATTAGAGTAAAACTAAAATTTCAAGAAGAAATTTACAAAAACTAGCTAAGTTTTTTTTTCTTTATTAAAAAAGACAAAAATAAAATTTGTATTTAAAAATATCTAAAAATTTGCAATTGTTAATTTAAATTTTTTTTTACATTTTATAATTAAAATTATTCCCTAAAGAAGTCATACAACGGAGTGACCAAATATTGGAAAATAAATATTAAATACAAAGTCTTTTCTTTATTAAAAAAGACAAAAATTTTGAAATGAGTTTAAAAATATTGAAAAATTTGAAAAATTCTATCAACATCATCATATTGAAAATAGTATTTGTCCAATTGACCAAAATGCACAAGTAGTAGAAAAAAAAAATACAAACTTTTATGTGGTTTTTAAATGAACACGCATTGCATGTACTCGAACGTATTCAGTTGTGAGTACTTCACCTGTTCAAAACTCAAGAGTATGATGAAGTATTGAATTGTTTTCAAAATAAAAATGAAGAGGGAAGAAAAAATCAACTCGAGCTATAATTTTTGTGTCGAGACATTATAAATTATATATTTATAGTGAATTTATGAATACGATAAATAAATGTAAAGTTTGGATTTATTGGTAAAAAAAGGAAAAGTTATTAGATGGCTTAGACTTCAGAAATATCATTAATTCTCGAAAAACCTTTTTACTAGGGTAAAGTGATTTTTTAAAAGTAAACTTTTTTTATTAGTTGGAAAGATTTTTTATTTTTTAATATTATATATTTTTGCTTATATTGTTATATTAATCAGACGTGCCATTAAGAACCAAGAAAAGCTTAAGCGACATAATTTTCAAGCTTAATTTTTTGACGAAAGTCTAGAATTTACGATCGAAGTTAATTAATTTTCGTCAAAAAATGAATTTCTAAAAATAAATGTATATTATCGCTTAAGGCTTTTTGGATGCTATGGCTCGAAATATCAAATAAATCTTTTGAAAAACTTTAATAAATATTTCAAAAATATTAAATAAATTTATATAAATCGATACTATTACAACTCTAAATTAAAATGCTGCATAATATAAAAATACTTTTAAATTTGTTAAAAAGGAATCTACTAAACATCTCGCCCATAAAAATATATGTATGACTAAAACCACTTTCATAATTAAGGGCACATATTTTATAAATTTGGTGCACTCAAATGCCAGTCATAAACGTCATTATGACACAATGTTTTAAAATTTTTGTTTGAAAGAAAAAACTAAAATAAAAAATAACTAACATGTGCATAAGTAGTAAAGAACAAACAACAATGGCAAGGCTGTTGTAAATTTAGAGATGTTAAAATTTCATTCCAAAAAAGCTTTCAGCAAATTGAATACGATGAATCAAAACAATTCACATATTCCATTTGCAATAATTGTTGAGTATATAAAGCAGAAATCTACATCAACTGACACCACACACACGTAGTGGACCAAACACAAATAACGCTAATGATGAAGGTGTAGTCGCTTTCAAAAACAGCTAATTGTTCCGTTCTGCTAAGTGTTTGTCAGAATATTTACAATTAACTTTGGTGTTAGTTGTTCCTTAATAATTATTACATGTAATTTGGCTTACAAAGCGAAACGGAATTTAATCTGATCAAATTATAAATATAAAAACAAATGAAGTTCGAACAATATTAATTAAAATAACAAAAACAATTTTGTTAAAATAATTTGAAATGAATAGTGATATTTAAATTTTATTTTAGCTATAGGTCTTTATGTATTAGTAAATTTAGAATAATTTTATTTCCTGAAGAAGCTACACAAAGTTGAAGCGAAATATCGAGAAAAATAAATAAAATTGTAAATCTATTACAAAAAGACCTATAGCTAAAATAAAATTTAAATATAATTAAAAAAGGTCGAATAAATTATTATAATATTTAATGAATAGTGATGCTTACAAATGTATTTACCAAAGGAAAATCAATAATTGTTTTCACAATAATTATTTCTCATATTCCATTTCATTAAAAATTTGCGTTAAATAGCTGGTGTTAATAACAATCCCTACCCCAGTAGATAGACATGGGTTGAAGTGCGTGGCTGCACAGAAAACTACCGGTTCTCTTCTTTAGAAACTCACATTAATTAATAAAAATATTTCATTCAATAAGCATTGAAATTTTTGAATTTGAGTCCGATTAAGAAATTATTTCTGATTAAAATAATTTAAAATTTTATGACAATATGATGTTTGTGACTAATTTTTGAATACCCCAATTATTATACGAGCATATGTTTATATGTTATAGTTTCTATTTTTTGCGTGTCAATTGGCAACTAATTAAAATTATTATTATAAATGGCAACTTTCTCCAGTTGCTAGAAAATTATCACAAATTCGCAGATTGGCAACTAAAAATAATGTAAACAAAACTTCAAAGTAGAGAGTTTTTTTTAATCCCGATAGAACTTTAAATTAAAAAATAGCAATAATTAAATTTTAATAAAAAATTTAAAAATCAATTCATGGACTTAGCATTTGGCCATTTTATTGCCAAAATTAAATTTCGATAAGTTATAGTTGGTTGGGACCTTTAAGTTGAAACCACATTTCGCCCAGGTGAATTTGAAACATTTTTTAAAATAAAACATCATCCTTGATCAGGAAGCGGTCAAGATCTGCATTGACCATAACGTAATCTAAGGAAAAAGTTTGCAGAAAAATCGCTACAAAAAGGGAAAATTCCCTAGTTTTGGCATGACTGTTAAGCACTCTGCAGTAAGTAACAGTTAATGTTTAAAATTATTTTTAACTAATAATTCCTTTTTTTTCGCATAAAACACATTCGCTTCTTATTTATTTTTTTTTAATTTTGCCACCTTTTTTCTTTAAAAACTATACAGCAACTAAAAATTGCTTTGTGATTGACCAATACTACAGCTATTTGGCAATTGAAATTAACAGCTGTTAGTTGCCAGTTGCTATAGCTGATAACATATTTATTGGTAACTGGCAACGCAACTAAAGCAAGCTTGCCATCCATAATCCAGCCATCATGTTTACTAGTAGTAAGTCACAATGATTGAATTAAAGATGTAAATGAAATTTTTAAGGCCTTTCACTGTTTTTAAAAATTTATGCAAAAAATATTATAAAATGCTTATATGTACATATGTGACCTGCTCCACGAAAAGGGACCTCTGCGCCGAAAAGAAGTTATTGAGAAAAATGCGCTTAAAAAACGCGTTTCGTTTTTCCGTGTTTTACGCATGGTTATGCAACTCTTCCTTCAACCTGATCATCTGGCGATGTATTTCGACTCTCTGGTACTTTGTACGATGTTCACCATGCAGTGTTGCATCTATGAAAATTATTTTGTAATTTTGTACCTTTGATATTGAACTTTTTTTAAATTTCAAATATTATATATATTATCTGTTTATATCACATTTTTAAATTTTTTCATTAATTATGGTCATCTTTACAGGTGATTTGTAAAAAAACTAAAAGACATAGAAACTTGCGATTTGCGGCATTTGAAAGAGCGTTTTTTTCCTATAAGAATCACTCAAAAAGTAAAAAAAAAAATTTCGGCGCAGAGGCCCTTTTCGTGGAGCAGGTCACATATGTGTATATAAACCTTTAAATAACTATGTACCTTCAACACAAATATAAATTTAAAAATAAATGTTTCCCTTAAATGTTACGGTCTGTGATTCTTTTTTACTCTGTTTGTGATTAATATTGAAATCATTAAAAAAAAAATAAATTTTTGCGGTTTCATTTAGTGAAACGTTGATGGTTTTTAATTATAAAATATTAAAATTTGTTGACAATTTATAAAGAGATAAAATAGAAATTCTGAATAAAGACCGCTTTAAATGACAGCAACTTTCTAGTTTTTTTTTATATATAAATATAAATAGCATCATAGGCTATAAATTTATTCCAGAGAACATATGTTTTCATATACATATGAATTGCATTACAATTATTAAAATTTTTTCTATATATTTTCAACGTTTTTTTTTTTGCAGGCAAAATTTAAATTATTAATAAGGCCACATTATGAATATTTGATTAAACTGTATATAAAAAAATGTTTATAAAATGCATGCCAACATTGGCTTTATAAATTGTGGTTTAAAGTATTAGCTATGAATGCAGTGAAGAAGAAAAGAATGCATACAAAAATTTGTTTAAAACAACGATCAGGTGACGTGTATATACTCGTATATGGTATATTGGTCTATAGCTGTGCTTGTATCAAATCTGTACAATACATATGATGCCTTTATAATTGGTATATACAAATATATAACATACCTACATACATGCATAAATATCTACGAATTTAATGTAATATATTTATATGCGCAGAAGTTATTAGCTGTAGAATTTTATTAGAACAATAGGCCATTATTATTATTTCCCAGTAGTTAAAGCTATGCTGTTATCGGACGGATTTTTTTTTTAAACTATTACAAATTGTTTTAACTTGAAGTTAATAAAGGTGTGGTTAGGTTAGGTTAGATAGGGGTGGCAGTCAGAAGCCCGAACTCAATTAGACACTTACCTCCTCATCGATATCCTGGCAGCTACGGCAAAATTCGTTGTATTCAACCTTTAACCTTTGTGCATGCCTACCTATGAGCCAGTGTTCAGTTAGCATGGACACTAGAATCGAGATTTGTTTCCTATTCTTCAAGATTAAAGAAGCCGTATTTTTCCTATTTAGATGAGTCCCTAACTGCCTTGTGATCACGCAATCATTTCTTGTGACCCACCATTTATTTGTTTCATCCTCTGTCCTGCGCCTAAGCCTGAGTTTGCAAAGAGGGTAGGGGTAAACCCACACATTACAAATCCGGTAGAACCTGTAAGATTGTCCCAATTCTAACAAGCTCATCAGCCCTAGAGGTCCCCTGAAAGCCTCTCAACCCCGAGATTCAGATGATCCTAATATCAAACTGCTCTGCCATCTCATTTAGATATGATCGGCAGTCGAAGGCTGTTATTGTTCTTAGAAGCGGGGATTCGAGGGCCCTAATAGCTGCTAGACTATCGGTATACATGTTAACCAAAGTCGTTGAAGTGACATTCACTCTCAACCAATTCGCAACTTCTCTTATAGCAAGGATCTCTGCCTGAAAGACACTGCAGTGATTCGGAAGTCGCTTTGTAACACGAAGACCTAAAGCCCGTGAAAAGACTGCATAACCCACACCTTCTTGTGTTTTGGAGCCGCCCGTATTAAAGTCAACACTTTTTCGTCTAGCTGAAGTTCCAATCATCCACAATTCTGTGGATGGTATTCAAGTTTTATAAAGACGTTCGTGTAGTAGTTTCATTTCCGTTCCACAGAGAGGTACAACGAAGACGGATTGCCGATTTCCTTGCCAATTCCTTCCCTATTAGGTAAAATGGTAGTAGGTGCATCCGTAGGAGTAGTGCGAAGTACAAGGATGCAAGCCTTTGAACGTTTTGTAAGATATGTAGATACGTCTTTTTCTCCAGGGACGGCCACCATACAATGATACCATACATGAGAATAGGACGCACTATTGCAGTATAGATCCAATGAACGATTTTTAGGGTAATACCCAATTTTTCCCAATGGATTTTTTGCTAAGATAGAGTAAAATTGTTGCTTTTGTCACTCTCTCTAAAATATTAGTTTCAAAACTCAGCTTTGAATCGAGGATAACACCGATATATTTTGCAGTGTTGGACACTTTTATCTCCGTATTATTGAGAGTGATAGGTGGTTACATCAATAACATCTTTATGTCACAAGCAAAATTTTAAATTATTTCGATTTTAAAAAAATTAACATGAAACACTTTAAAAAAGAACTACAAAACAAAAAGCAACTTAAAGTACGGTCACAATTTGCAAAAATTGGCATACGAATGAAAAACCTTTAAATGCAGACAATTATTTATTAAGCTAAACAGTTTCCAATAATGTTGGACTCTATGATATTGTCTATCAGTATGAAACTGTGTCAATTTAATAAACACGTGCCTGAATCAAAAGGTTTCTCATTAGTATTTAGTGGTTACGTTTTTCGGGTAAATGTTTGAAAAGTGTGACCGTACAAGTTAGTTGTTGCCACTACACATTTTTTAAACCCCAAGTAGTAGTAGCGTTGCCATCGTATCAAAACTATCATATATGTATATTAGAGCCCTGAATTTTCAAGACATGAGGGATTTTTGAAATGCTTTACAGAAGCAAAATCTTCAAAAACAAACACTGCATAACACTGTTTGCAAGACATTTGTTTCAGTTAGTGAAGGTATAGAAGTAAAGAAGCAAATACTGCGTGACGAAAGAATTTGTGATGTTAAATAAAAAGTAAATAAATTATTAAAGTTAAAAAAAATATTTTTCAAACACTTAATTCTTATGAGCTCCGGCGCAGTATCAAGATGTGATTTTTTTTATCTTATTTTTAGCTATTTTTATTTGTTTTATTTTTTTCTCATACATCAGTGATACACCCTAATGTACATACACACATATGTAAATTATGTGTATGCTCTTTTAATCTAACAGAGACACCTTCAGATTTCACTGCCACGAGCCACGTATACAAGTGACGAACTTTTTAGCAAAGACACAAACCATATTGGAGATTCCAAAAAACCAAGCTAAGAACTCCCCAAAACCCAGGAGTTCCCAAAAAAAACTACGGCAACACAGAAAATAAAAAAAAAAATCGCAGTGTCAGCAACATCATGTTATGTTATTGTTACTAGTATTTGTAACCAGGTGAAGACACTACTTCTTCTTGTGGTATTTGGAAGTGTTTGTTAAGAACATGAAGTGTTAGCGACATTACTTGTAAACACTCATATCACATTTAAACATCACTACATCCATCCTGTTTAGCTTATTGTACGACAGCATTTATTGTTGGTTTTTAGTATAAAACATGTCATGGCAATACATTTAAAAAGTAAGATATATTTACATTTCAAGAATGTTTACGCAGGGCTCTAAAATATATTTTATCAGTGAAATAATTTAAATAAATTTAAAGTTCACTTTAGGAGTCGTAAAGCAACTCTGAGCTGAAGAATAGCTCCCGTACCATTGTTATTACTTCTTAAGTACCGCCAGGCTTGGGTATATTGTTTGGCGTTCGAGAGTTTTTTTATTTGACTGGCGCTTGTTAATGCTTACCTCAATCAACTGTTAAGTCAAGAGTTGCTTTGAGCAGCCCTCTATTAACAAGTGCAAACGTTTTGAAAAAAGATTTATACTGGAGAGAGCATACAAATCTCTAGGATTTGATTTTGGAAACCCCCCTTTAAGGAACCTACACGTTGAGTACCTTGGCTCTTTAGCTACGTGCCTGTGCTATATTCGATTCCAATCACAACACACGATCAAAAGAAAATTCACTTAACCCTTTATGGCGCCATGTCGCAGATATGCACCAAAACATTAAATCCTCACAAAAACCATTAAGTAAAGGCAATTGTTAATTTTATTTTAATGCAATAACTTTGCTACAATATCTTATTTCAAACTGTAAAAGTCTTTCTTAATAAAAAATTATATCTGTTTTCGCAATTGCTTTCATATAAATTTTAGTATATAGTTGATAAAAAGTTTAATAAAAAGTAGTACAGAAATTTCTTAAAAAAGTAATCGATTTTTTGATTTACAAAATTTTCATGACTCATATAAATTTTTATTCGCTTTTCTAATAATTACATGCATATTTTTAATACATAGTTATTCTTTGGAAACAATTGTATATCCTTAAAAATTACTTCCATGTTTTTTTTTACTGGGATGGAAGGTGGAAATATTTTTGTACTTAGTGTATGTATACTTACATATATTATTCTTATATAAAAAAATATTTAACTTCTCCACTAAAACATTTCTAAGAGCCAATTTCATCAACTTATTTAAATATCAATTCATATTTTCCCATACAAAAAATAATGAAAATCAACATTTAAATATGAATTGATATTTAAATAGAGTTGGTGAAATTGGCCCTAAGTGTTTTATTGTTTATATTTTTAAAGTAAGGTAATCCTAAATAAGTTTAAATTCAAATATACCGGAAGCTATTTAACTTCCGGATTGTGTATATTTTTTATTAAATAAAAAGAAACACACACACACACAAACACAGACACAGTGCATTATGTAGTTATTTGAAACTGAGTCTTAAAGGATTTAATTGTTACAAAGCATTTTAAAAGAAATGCATACTTTTACATGGTAGTAGCGTTTTTTAACTCTGTTGCAATGACAAAAAAGTTTGAGTCTTATTAAGCAATTTTCCAGCAGAGCCTTAAAGTGCTTAATTTGTTTAACCTTATTAGTTGTAGTGTTTCAAATGTAGATTTTAGATGTATATTATATCTGTGGCAATAAGGAAAAAGGCCTTACTGTTTTGCAGGAGAGAACTTTTAAGCGTTCGAGTAAATTTTCAGAAATTTATTGCTTTTACATATTTTCTGTTAACCTTTATAGTTTTTAAGCAAACATCATTCTACACATTATAAGTAATACATTTAAGTTGATATATATACCAAAGTATAACCTAAATTAAGCTATTATTCCAAACGAGATTAGAAGTCTAAAAAAGATAAGCCGCAAGTCATAGTGCTATAACTTCCTGAAAAAGCACAGAAATTAATTGAGATTTTAATTAGGAGTACCTTTAAATATGCAGATTACTGAGGTACCATTAACTCAAAATCACCTTATCTCGACTTAAGCACTTTTTCCAAAAGACATACACATATTTGTGGCAAAAAGGAAAAAGTGCTTTAGTCGAGACAAGCTGATTTGAAAGTATCCCTGGTCAAAATCTTAATTAATTTGTCTGATTTTTCAGGAAGTTATAGAAAAATTACTTGCGACTTATCTTTTTTAAACTTCTAATTTAATTTGGAATAATAATAGCTTAATTAAGGTTATACTTTGGTATATTTCAACTTAAATGTATTACTTATAATGTGTAGAATGTTGTTTGCTTAAAAAATATAAAGGTTCACAGAGAATTTCCCAATTTAACTACAAAAGAAATAAATTTCTGAAAATCGACTTGAACGCTTAAAAGTGCTCTCCTGCAAAACAGTAAAATATGACTTAAGCACTTTTTCCTTATTGCCACAGATATATGCATATGACTCTATATTTAGTCTCTTCAATGCAAATCATTCAAACCTAAATAAAATATTTACATTTGTAACCAGGCACATTCACTAGGTAATATTGATGATACATACCAGTGATCGGCAATGAATCGTTTGTTCGCTATTCATACTGACTCATGAAATTTTAAATTGAAGTGAGTAGACATCATTTAAACTCAACTACTCTGATGTACGCATACTTACGATGACATTGATTTATAGTAAATTTTGAAATAAATATGAATGCGACGTCGACATCATAGTCATACCACACTCACAATCATAAATCACCTCAGTTTGATTTCTAATTTCAGAAAAATACTTTAGGCATTGAGTTAAAGGGAGTCGAAATCAACAATGTCATAAATATTACTAAGTATGAGTTCGATGAGTACTTAAAACTTTCGAGTGAATATGATTCATAGACTGCAATGTTGTATGAGTGCGCAAGTGCGAGAAATTATAAGTCATAATGCAACTTTCTCACTTTTTCACTGCTCATTTCTTTTCTCTGATACATACACCAGAGCTATTTTTTTCAATTTAAAGTTAGCTGGAAAACTAAAAAAAAATTTATAAAATTTTAATATGAAAAATATTTTATTAAAAAAAATATTTGTAAACACAGTTAAAAATATGAGAAACAAACCAAAAACGTTTTCAACAATTGAAGGTTAGCCGCGAATAACGTTTTAAGTGACAAAATAATAATTTTTCAGGAGAGTCAATAAACGTATTTTGAAGCAAGATTGCTTTTTTCGTTAAATTTTTTTTAGCTTATCGAATATAATGATAACTAGCATTAGCTTTTCTTTTTGTATCTCTGCTACATTTATCAACTATTTTCGACAATTTTGTTTGCATGATTTTATTAGTTACTTACAAAGTTTTGCACTGACTGACCGATTTGTAATTGTATTTTGACGGCGATAAGATGCATAATTTTGAATAGTTTTATATTTGAACAACGCAAGATAGTTATGTTAATGGTAATATGTGAAAAAAACTGGTTTTTTAAAAATTGTCTTTTACAACGTTATTCGCGGCTGTGCTTCAATTGTAAAAAGTTCTTAACGTTGCAACTTTTCTTAGTGATATTTGGCGTGGAAACATTTTTTATTATTTTTTTGTGATTGTTGGTTGTGTTGTTCTTTCAATTATTTAACAGCTTCTCAAGTGATACGTTGCGCTCAACTGGATTTTAAATTAATCTTAACCAACGAAAAGTTTTGCTTGCGGAAAGCATTTTTGTACTCAAAAGATAACGAAACGGAAACACTTGCAATTGCGCTTTTATAATGCATGATTTAATATTTAAAATTTTAACCCTTTTTTGGCCCAAATTTTGGGATCCGCTTACTGAAATATCGCTTAATGTAAATTGAGTCTTATTTTGGTAAACTTTATGAAATTACAATTTGGACCTATGTGTGGTACGCCAGGGAGCTGCCCGATTTGGCTAAAATTTTCACTACGTGAATTATATACCTAGTACTATAATAATCCGCCCAACTTTTGTTTAAATAAAAAAAATTAAAAATTCCATGCATTTCATTGCAACCCTAATTTACATACATATACATGAAAAAGTTAATTTTTAAAACGGTGAGTTGATTGGTCAAAACAAAAGCGAAGAAAAATACACAGAAATTTGTGGCATTGTTTTCTTAAGAATATGGAAAGAAGTCGTCTATTATAATTAAAGCTTGAATCAGTTTTCAATTTAATCGTAACACGAAGCTTTATTGAATTTTAATTCAGGGCTTAAAGCAAACTATGTATATGACTTGCATTCAACTGTACTACAACAAAATTGTTAAAATTGGATTCAACTTTCGTTTTCCCTAGGGAATGCTGTTGAAGTTAAGTGTAAACCTTCAAGATTTAATGCTAGACTTGAATAACAATTGTTTTACACTTGATTTCCAATAAAATTTGCTTATTGGGCAGGATCGTCCTTGAGTAAAATAATTGCTCTTGGTTGCGTATGATTAATGCGTATGATTAATCAATCATACGCAAGTCATCATCCAGCAACAATTTTACATCGCAATGTAATGAGTTGTATTTATGTGATAGTTATCAAAATAATGCATAACATAAGTACTTACTTCTATCACGATATGAAATTAGTAATGTAAATGTGTTTGGTGATTTTATTCCTTTAAAATTTTTTTCCGGTTTTTTTTTCATACTCGTATTATTCTTAGCCAAATTGTACATTTTACATTTATATTAATTGCCTTCATTTCAAATGCATACAAAATATTAAATTCTGTATTTCACCAACCCATATTTTATCCACATAAACAAAAAATAAAATCATACTCGTTTGCACATACATACAAACATACATATATACATATAAATTGAAATTTATTTTAAATTAAGGCAATTATATTCTTTGAATATCCTTCCTTTCAATAATAAATTAAATGCACAATTTTGAATTTAAGTATAAAATAAAATTAAATTAGTGTTCAGAAATTATCGTATGACAAAGCTAATTTAATAATAACAAAATATTTGTTCAGCCCAATAATGAAATTTGTATGAGAAATACTACAACAGACAATTAGCATATAATTGTTGATTTGAATGATATTAATTTTCAACTTAGCTGGAGACAGAAAATTCAAAAATTATTAAATATTTGTTTTGCATAACTTCCATTTTAATAATTTTTCCACTCTTGAATTTAATATTTTTTCCATTCTTTTTCTTATTTATAAGGAGTTGAAAAAAGCTCAAAATGTTGTATTAAACAATTATTAAGAACTTGCTCCCAAGAAAAAAACGACTTCAATACAAAGATCTAATAGAAGAGGATAAAAAGAAGTGCGTTAAGTATAAAATTTAATTTTAAAGGGCGTGCTTCCGCCCATTTTTGAAATGTAAGATTGTGTGTTTTTTAGAGCTCAAGGTGTGTGGTAAGTTTCGCAAAAATAGGTTAAGTAGAACCGCGTGAAATATTATAATAAGTTTTAGTAGGTGTAACTCCGCCTATTTTTTTCAACTTTGAAATTGTGTAGTTACAAGAACCAAAAGAGTTTTACAGGTTTCGCAGCAATCAAATAAGTAAAATATCACAAAATTAAATTAAAAAAAATTTAGAGCGTATCCCCGCCCACTTTTTTTACTATCGGACCAATGGGAAGCTATGCCCTCTCACACAAAAATATAATTTTTACAATCGGTCCAAAATGTACTGAGTTATGAAGTAACAACCCCACCCCCCCCCCCCCCCCCCAACGAAAAAAAATACAGACGAATCGTTAACCGCCACCTTTTTTTGAAGTCGGTTAAAAACAAATAAAATTTAGTGAAATGTATGAAATCTTTATTTGAATCGGAAGAATGATCTATATTATTCAATGTTTAAAGATGATTTCATGCATATGTTGAAGGCGGATAGGTCTGAAATGGTTCATACGCTGGGTCCAATTTTGGCATACTCTCGAACATATCGCCCGGTATCTCACGAATAAATTCTTCAATATTGTCTTCTAGTGCGTCAGCCATTGCGGGCTTGTCCCATGGACATGAGCCTTAACATAGCTGCACAAAAAATAGTCTAAAGGCGTTAAGTCGCATGATCTAGGTGACCAATTGACCGGCCCTAAACATGTAATAAACTGTTCATCGAAATCGCTTCTCAATTGGGTCATCGTTACGCGTGATGTATTGCATGCTGCAACCACATGTCAGCCAAGTCTAGCTAGTCTATTTTGGGAAAAAAGGAAAAAGTAACAGAGGCCCAATTTTTGCGAATGGCGCTGAATCGATAATTCACCGCCATCAGGAACACTGGCAGATACAGCTGCGATGCCTCTGTCCGAGCTCTACGTATACATGTTGGTGTTGGACGTCAGAAGGTCGCCCAAACTGACCATAAAATGAAAGATGTGCACTTTCTTCACCGAGCATGAATTTTAATAATAACTTAACTTAACTCCCACTGGAGCTTAAGACGCCATTATTATTTGTTAGCGATTCGGTAGCAATTTAATTTCAGGTAACGTATCTGGCTAACCTTCATTCCCAAGTTTGATGATAGGGGTGCTCTTTGAGCATCCAAACGTGCTGTAAATTTGCAGCCAGAGTTTCAGAGAATTCAGTGTTCGCATTCCTCGTAGTTCCTGAGACGCTCTTAGGCCATTCAGGGTTCACCTCCTCCTTTACAGAATCGGGTTTTGTGACAGAATTTCCTCTGTGCAGCTCTAAAGGTTATACCGCCTAACATCGGTCTCTAGAGCCTCGTTTGTGAAAACAGGAGACACCAAGTCCTTTATGGTCAGTGGGTGAATTTGACAATTGAAAAGTGTAGGCTGTGCACACAAATCGACAAGTCAAATTTTTGTGTTCGCATCACTTTTCCATTGGTCTCCCAACAGTAACATGCTACACGAAAACAGCTGAGTTGCCAAAAATTGTATTGCCAAAAAGAAAAATGCTAAAAAATCACTCTTTACTATAAGCAGACAGACTAGCACTGTTCCTAATGAATTTTTAAATTAATGCATCAAAAACTTTATTCTGTTTGATAGAAAATTTGTTGCTAAATTTAAGTTTTGTTGGAGTTGCCAGTTCTAGAAACAGATTTAGTGTTCGATACTCGATGTTCGAGAGCAAGCGAAGATTATACCAGAGGGCTGCAGTAATATTAAATAAAATGATTGATTTGTAAGTCACCTTAAAATGTAATCGATTTAGGCACTGAAATACGACTAAAAATACTTATACTAAAAGCAACAACGCCATAATAATGACACTTGGGGAACATTTGACACAGAAATCGGCTTGTTTTCCCTCGTGAGAAATTCCAAACTCTAATAAGCATATTTTGACATATATAACTTGCAGCATCTTTCCAGGCAATTTGTTGATTGCATTGCACTTTTATTTATATTTTATATAAAAATTGTCTTACACCAAGCACACTGCCTGTCAGCGATAGTCTGCAGGCGTATTTTAATGAATAAGTGTTTGTGCAATAGTTTTGTGCTTTTCAGCTAAAAATTACTTGTTCAATTTCTTTTATGACCATTTCTTTTATCTTTGCAGATTGTGCTGCACTATGATTTTATATCTTCCCTGAATTTTGTATAGCCACTACGAAGCAAATGGTGAGTGTTTTAAACTTATAAAGCCGCTTGCGTAATCATAAATCTTAAATATACTGACTTAGGGCCAAATTTACAGTCATTAGTTAATTGATAGTAAACTGAAATGATAACTATTGTTTAACTAATACTTAATATTCACAGTGCATTGTTTAACTAAAGTTCTCAATATGAGCAACGAATGGTAACACTATCGAACAATTAAGTTTCACTATTGGCAGCTCTGCTGTAGTATATGGTTTTTGTATAAATTTTCTATATTATTTCTTAAAATAAGATATTAAATTAGTGCTGAAATTTAAACCAAAATATAATAGAAAATAAAATAAAAAGAATGTGTTACAGCTAAATACAAAGAAGATGCTTGATAACGTATGTGTGGAATGTGTTTAAAAATTTTCATAATACGATAATACTAATAAATTTTACAGCGAATCAGCTGTTGTCTAACTATTTAGTAACCAATTACATTTGGCGGTTTAGCTAATGGTAAACAAAGACCTATGAATTAAATGTGATTGGTTAAACTATTGTTATTAGTTAACTAATGATTGTAAATTATCCTTCCATTGCATTATAAGATTCAGATGCAAGAACGGCGAATGTACGAGAGTTTAGGAACATTATTTCATAGCTTATACCTATTTTCAATTAATTAGTTTAATTATAATCATAATACTAATAATTTTTTTTATTATTTTTGTAATAGATAGCATACGAGTAGTATCTCAATGTTGAAGTAAAGAAAAAACAAATGAAATTAAAAAATTCTCGGGAAAATTTTTCACTTTTGTTGCTACCTAAGCGCTATCTAAACGGTGTTAAGAATCATTCCTAGGAAGTTCATATGTTCCAAAAAGTTGTTTATTGAGATCTTAGGTATATTTTTGTAGTTGATTGTTTCCTTAAATTTTGAACGGTTAAGCTACCTATGGACCTGAACAGGGGAAAAAGGTAATAAAATTGAATTTGTTTTTGCGATTTTGATCTTGAATTTTTGTTCTTTATGACAAGAGCTACAGAGGGTAAATCAAAATTCCGAACGGTATGCAAGGTATGAGCCTGAGAAAATGATTAGTTTTTTTGCAAAAATGACACCGAGGCCCCAAATTTGGGGGGCCCATAAAAAAGTGCATGACTTGGGGCAGCACTGGGAGATACGGGTATTTTTTTTTGGTCTTTTATCACGTAGTGGTGTCAGTATATGATTATATTCACATGACTTAAAAAATTACACACAGTGTTAACAATAAAAATTTCTTTAAAGTTTGTCATATAGAAATTCTTCATAACTATTTTGAACCATCTTATAAAAAATTTGTTTCTTTGAATTGTAGCATACATCAAATATTCGGTGTTACCCGTTTATAATGCTGTTTTTAATTTCTCTCGTTTTAAAAGATGCAATACTTACAAGTGCATTTTTAGTGTTAAGAAAAAAATAAAAAATAAAACGCTTTTAAGTTTTCTTTTGTGACTACGCTTTAGTTAGTGTTAAATGTCTTTCGGTCATTTGAAATAGATAAAAAAAAATTGCAATGAACATTTATCAAGTTGATTGTGGCAGCACGGAGTATGCTTTTAGCGATATTGGTTCCGCATATTTTTTCTTATGTAGTCTTTTTCAACTTTGCTTAAGAAAAGAATGTAATTGATTTATATGTAAGAGCACAGGCAAAGTACAATAAAAGCCATACTTAATAGTTCTAATTAAGGGAAGCAATAGAAGCAGAAATTGCATTCATAGTGGCAGAGTATATGAAATATCTTTCAAAGTGAAATATAATACGGGGAATCTGCTTAAAATGGTTTTCAAGGGAATTAAAATAAAATAATTATTTTATCTATCGTTGGCTGAAATGCAAAATAACCTCACTACCCTTGTTTAGGGTTTCGTACACCAAAGATGAAAAGAAAGTTTAGAGTTGCGTACACCAAAAGTGTAAAGGAACCCTATTGTTTTCCTCGATAGCCTACCTGTCACAGGATGTCGAGAACTGTAAGAGACAAAACTTTTGAAATGTTCAAAAACGCTAAACAAAAAATCGCCAAAATGAAAAAAAAAAACACTTCAATGAAAAATGACACAAAAAACAAAATTAAAAAAAAAATCGCCAAAAAATAAAAAAATTTTTGCTATTGGTGATTGGGCCCAAAAAAAATCGCCAAAACGAAAAAAAAATTTTTCAAAACTAAAAAAATCGCCAAAACAAAAATAAAACCAAAAGTAAAAAACCATCAGTACAAACGTCGCGACGACGCGTCGTACGGAAATGTATTGAGTTTTGTACACTGAAAGAATTTTCGGCATAAATTCTATGAATTTCGACATTAATCTAATGAAAAATTCATTAAATTTCAACCAACGTCACGCTTAGTTGGATTAATGAAACCAATTTCGTCAAAATTATTTTATTCAAAACTTCATCAAATTTATTTAACAGTGTAATTAATGCAGTGCTATAACTTCATCGAAACAATAAAATAGTTTCATGAAAAGAATGAAGTAGCGTTTCTTAATAATTAGAAAATATTGTTGTCATAAATCCAATAAAATATTCTTACGAAACCAGAATACCAAGGAAGCAATTCCAATGAAATTCTTTCACAATATTCATGAAATTTTCATTGGATTTGTGAATTTATCATTAGATTTGTAAAAAAATTTTAATGAAATTGTTTCTTTGGAATTATGAAGCGAAATTCTTTCGGTGTAGGAGAGACAAAAAAGTAAATAAAATTGTTCAAGTGATTAAAGTAAAGTTTTTCATTTTAATTATTAATTCGGCTGACTGTTATAATTATTTGAAACAATTTATTATTTTTATATGAGATTATAAGTTCCTGAAAAAAACCGAAAAATAATAAAGATTTTGCCCAGAAGAAACTTTCGATTATTAAGATACAGGGGTGCTAAAAACTCAAAATTAGCTTACCCGACTTAAGCACTTATGCCTTTTTGCCACAGACATATAAAGAACTATTTAAAACATGTGAAAGCGACATAAACATTTCAAGCGTATTTAGTTCGTTTTTTTTGTTATATTTCAGAAACTATTTGAAAAAAAAAATCAAAAAGATTGACAATTGCATCTTCTCATACTCCTAGGTGATCAACTTTGATATCCAGTGCCTCAGCTTGTACTACAAGTAAATGCCCAAAGTATGCCACTGCTGTAATCAGACTAATAATTATTTTCCTCTTAGGGTACGATATAATCTTAGGAAAAGTTGTCGTTGCAGCTTAGATTACAGTATTACATCTGTAGATTTAAATTTATTTTGACAAACAGCGTTTGTAATGAAATCAAAATTTAAAATGTGTGGCTACGTCGTTAATGAAATATTCAGAGATGACAAAAGGGAAAAGATCCACAGTACAAAGAAGAGAGGTGTCTTAGGACACTAGGTTATAGCTATGCTGCTTAGCTATATAAAACAGGCTTAATGTGTAACATAACAATGCAATAAAATTATACTATATAATGATGTTAAACTCGCCGCAAATATTTCAAAACATTTCCATTTATTTTTCATAATTTGCTTTTCTAGTGGCGTACGATTAAATTAATGTATTGTTTGTAGCTTACAGCCCGTTGGTTGTGTGCTCTGGTTTGTGCTCATGTGCAAACACAATACAAAAACAAATTGAGGAATCCTTCTCATTATTTTTGTTTGTTTTGTTTTTGTTTCACTCACTTCAAAATCATATAATTTGTTTCGTTTATTTTCGTACTCTGGTTTTAAGTACAAAGAAATCAAAACAAAAATAAATTTATAACTGTTACGAAAATTATTTGTGTTACGAAAATCACGTCCTAGCTCCAGTGTCGTGACGTAAATAGCATAGCTATAAAAACTAGCTATTATTATTTATTGCTGGGTTTTGAGTTTAATTTTAGAAAATTAAGATATAAAAAAATATATATACACATACATTTGTAACTTCGTCGAAAATTGATATTTTCACTATAAAGTTTGGGTCTTTACTTTTTTAATACACTAGTGGACCCTTACATCCACAAGAGTATTATAACATGGGGTTGCTAAAAAATGCAATTGTGATTTACAGAAATATATGATGACTTCAGTATCATATATACATATATATGAGAGAATGACAAAAGTATCGTTGTAAATACTCTTTGAGTATTGACAGTCAAACAATTATAAATGCGTACAGCTAAAAATAAAACCCATGCTTATACTCCAGCACTACCCAACAACTATGTTTCTGCACATTTTTTAAGTACGCAACACAAACTACTATAACAAAAATATATAGACTGTGTTAGCTGCAATCATATGCATAAGTACAAAAACACACTGAGTATTAATCGGCTATACAGGGCTATTTTATTTAAAGGCAAAAAAAGCATGTTTTCAAACACCAAAATTCCATTTTATATACACAAATGTGTGCATATGGTGGCGATGATGAATAAAGATCGCGAGTATCATGCATATATTTTTTTATCTGATTAAATATTCATAGCCTGGGTATAAGCATACTCGGAATTTGAGTATGAGAGAGATAAAGAGACAGAGTCAATGCGTTGGATACGCAGGTGCATTTTTATTTTTAGTTTTATCATATTTTTGTTTTTTGCATAAATGAAGTAGAGATGCTCTTGTATGTTAAAACCGGCTATAGTCATAGTTGCTGGAGAGATACAATTTTACCACACAAATTTTTTGCGCTACAATTATGTTTGCGCTTCCGTATATTTTTTTGAGTACTCATTGTCATAATGTGATATGGATATCGCACCACTGTGCCAGTTTGAAAAGGTAAATTAATTGCAAGCATTTTGTAAAAACTTGAACCAAAGTTTTATTTCATAGAAAAATGCAAATAATGAAAATGCTTTTTGCAAATACAAAAACTTTTAACTCTCATTAGTAAAAATTTTTTGCTTAACAAAATTAAATTTTATTTGTAAAATTCTTAATGAGTATGAAGGTTGTTGACACAATTAAGTGCGAAAGTGTGTCACACACATTTTAAGTATATCTTTCAATAAAAATAAAGCTAAAATTAAAGAAAAATTATTTCAAGGAAGTTGTTCAAAGGTAGTGCCTTGTATAATGGGTATGTAATTCGATTCGTAAGAAAATTTACGAATACGTGCAAAATGAATTATATAAATATGTACTCAGATTTCCAAAATTTTATTTTCCAGTTTTCGGAAATTTGTTTTCTGATCCATACACTTTTCTCAACCATGCAAAAAAAAAAAAGAAATGTATTATTTCTTAAATTGAATTACATTTTTATAAAATTTTTCTTCTTTTGATTTACTCGCTTTTAAGACAAGTGTTTTCTTAACTTCAAATTGTAATTTGCTATATAAAGGATATGTTTTTTGCTTTTGACTTTTGAGCAATAGAAATAGCAAACAGTTCTAGGTTAGGTGAGCAGGCTGCTGGTAAGGAAGGGTGAAATTTAGAGTCCAGCTCACTTGGGTTCAGTGCAATGATCCTTTCGTGCTACCTATGAGTTGAAGAGAAGGTAGTGAGATAGGGTGATAAGAATAAGATAGTGATAAAGAATTGATGTGTTAAAGGAAGAGATAAAGAAAAGCTTTATTCTTTTACAACTCTGCATTTTTGCAAGTATTTAATAATGCAGTGTTGCAGCGCCTCTGTTGTTAATGAGGCGTATTAAATTTTTAAACTTTACTTAGTAACCATTTTATTGGTTATGTTACTTCGCTGTGATGTTACATTAGGATTAGCATTCGCTGAAGCCGGTGTAGTTTAGTGAGCAGTGCCTTATGCCTGCATCTCTGGAACTTTTCCTGCAACAACTGCTACAAAGGACATTAATGCACATTAGAAAAATGCGTAGTGTTGTTATTTTTTTAATGACTGTCGGAGACCGGGATCGAACCCAGGTCCTTCGGGTTTGCAGTCAATGTGCTAACTACTTCAGCCAACGCCACCCTAACAGTTCTAAGTATTTATAAATATACAATTAACTAAAAAAAAAATGCTGACCAAAAAAACTTTTTCAAAAGGTTTACACTTTATATACATTTTATAAAATGTTTGTTAACTTTTAAATTTTTAATGTAAATTTTGCCGTTAATGGCAGCTGTTTATTTAATTTTTTTATTGTTTCTACTCCCATAGTCATCTCCTTCTCTCTCTCTCTCTCTCTCTGTCCGTAAATTATTTTTCTTATTTTACATGTCCCAAAAAATAAATGTATAAAAAAACTTCATATATAAAAATTTAAGTGTAATTCAAGGGGTTTATTGGTCTCGCTGGCAAGCACGGCAGCAGCCTGTCTGCGTCATGACCAATACTACCCAAGAAAAGCCAAAGAGCCAGCGAGAGAAAGATAGAGAGACAGAGAGAGAAAGCAACATATAAAACAAAAAGGCATTTTATTGTTTTGCCATTATTACAGGTGTGCTTAAACAATTTTTATGACCCAAAAGATGGTTTGATTCGTATGCCAGCGTATTTCGCATATCAAATTCTTATACATTTATACAAACGAACATGCAGGAATATTCACTGTAACAAGTATTAGAAGAAAGAAAGTTTATTTTCATTGCTGCTGTTGTTATTTTTATATTTTCGTTAAGTATTAAAAGAGTCCAGGCAATACGACTCTAAATACATTTCTTGGCTGTTGATTATAAAAAAAGAAGTTTATCCTTTCAGAAGTTGTACGGGAGTCTTAAATGAAAAAAGAACTACAGTACAAAGTATTTGTTAGTACACTGGGAAAAGAGGAAATGTTTTAACATTAAAATTTATGTATATAATTATATTCGTCTGCATGTGAAAAACTTTTGCATTTTAGTTGACACTGCACTAAATAGACTGTAATTTAAAAAATTTGTTTCTTTTTTAAGCAGAAGTAGCACTCAGGTAATGACTGCCTACTACCGTTACTAGGTGTTACCTCCTTTAGGAAAGGTATAGTGATAGAGAAGACAATTGGCGAAAGAAGAGATAGAGAAAAGCTTAATTTTTTAGAATTCTGCTTTTTTGCTCGTTTCTAATAATGCAGTTTTGCAGCGCCTCTAGTGACAATGAGGCGTATTAAATTTTTGAAGTTGTGTTTAGTATCCATTTTATTGGTGATTTTACTTCGCCGATGATTCTGCTCTGATGTTACATTAGGATTAGTAACCGCTGAAGCCGGTGTAAGTTCAGTGTCTATGACTTCATCACTTGAACTTTAGGACAACAACTGATACAAATGGACACTAATGCACGTCAAACAAATGCGTAGGGTTGTTATTTTAATGACTGTCGGAGACCGTGACCGAACCCAGGACCTTGGATTTTGTAGTCAATGTGCTAACTACTTCAGCCAACGCCACCCACTTGTTTCTTTGTGATTCAAGTCTTAGATGTTAAAGTTTAATTTACTCTCACGTATATATGGGTATTTCCCTAAGAAAGGCCACCTTTTGTCACGTTACTTTGCTTGTGGTAGCGTAACCTGTTTTATCTTTGAAAATTTATATTTTAAATACTTTTTTTTAGATGCTGGCCATAAGCAAATGATCGAACAGAATGGCTCAAAATAAAAGCTTTGAATGCTTAGTAACGTGACGTGGCATAAGATGTACTTTTCTGTGCAAATGCCCATATACATTGTGTTGGGTCTGATAATAATTTAATATCAGGAGCTCACGCGTTAAGCATTCCCCGTCTAATCAATAACTATATAATGCTTTTTATTCCATTAAATTTCAAATCAAAAATTTCTTTCTCTGTATTAAGCATCATTTTGAACTCAAACAAAACAAATTTTATACACTTACAACTTTTTTATAACTCCCGTGTGCAATTCTGCACGTTTTCGTTTTTATTTCTTTGTTCTCTCATGTTTGACTACAGAAATTTGTTTAAGAAATCTATAAAAATCTTTGTTGCTTCCTTTTAACTTTTTTCTTCTTCCAAGCTTCCAAGTCTTCACATTTTAAATGAGCCTTATACTTTTCACAATGAGCTGCAGCGACTTTTGCTGGCCTTTCTTTAACTCCTCTTAAATGCTATAAATCGGTGTTGTGGGGGGGGGGGAAAGGAAAGACATTTTCAAATGATGAAAAATGTTTTCTTATATACGAATACGAACGGGTACAAACAAATAATTTGGAGTATTGAAAAGTTCTTTATACACATTTCTAACCAGTTTGTTTTATTATGGCCCTTGTTGCTGTTGTTTTGTTGTGTTACTTGATGAAATGCTGCTTGTTGTTGCTGCTGAAGTTGTAACAGCATTTTGGTCTTTGAATAATCAAAAATTGTAATACATTGTAACAAAGAAAACGTGCGTATATTTGTATGTGCTTATGTATATACCCAGCGGGAAAAGAAGGGTACCTTCTTACTTGAGGTCTTATTAAATGTTTTTTTTATTCAATTACCATTCTTATCTAACTGCTAAAGAATTCCTTATAGAAGGTATCGACTCTTCCGCATAAAAGATAAAATACACATTCCATGCTACCTTCTATGAGAAGGCAGACAAGATGGAGAAACATGTTTTTTTTTGTGCTTTTACCAATGTAAAATCAAAATTCATTCATTTGATGGCCTTGCAGAATCTCTGGTGGATAAAGCGAGAGCGGATGGCCTACCGCGAAATGACAACGCGTGTAAAAAAGATATGAGCATGGAATAGAACGAAAAGGCCTTTTACATTCAAAAGGAGGAGTATTTAAGCCTTTTAGAAGGCCTCCTAACTCCTTCTTTTTCCCACTGGGTATCTATGGATATACATATGTATGTATGTACTGTGCATGTGTTTACGGAGGAGTTGTGAGATTGTCACTAGTAGTTTTCTGCTTTTTGCTGGCTGACAGTACTGTGGCATTGTATTGAAGTTATTGTTACAATTGTACCTTTTTTAGTACAAGGTAATATTTTCTGAAAAGTATAATAAGAAACATTTCTGGAACTAGAATTTATATGAAAGTTGTTTACTTATATTTGCATGCCTGAAAAATACTATTTAGGGGTTTTCTGGCAAAGTTCCACCAACTTACTCAAAAGGACTGGAGTTTTATTGCAACCAAGTCAAATCCTTATCTGCAATTCATACAGAAAAAAATCCCAATGTAAAATCACTTCGGGAAAAATTCCTGCTGCTGGCTAGTAGGCAGTGAAATAGTCTGGTAGTCGGAGGGTCGCAGGATCAAATCCTTCAGACCAGCTAATGTATCTTCATAATTTGTGTTTTTTCAACCATAACTTTAATTTTAAATACATAATACTCAATTAAATCATGTTAAATTATATATTTATGATTTGATCAGGCTAAAGTTCGTATCGCTTTGTAAGCCAAATTACATGTGATAATTATTAATGAACAAATAACACCAAAGTTAATTGTAAATATTCTGACAAACACGTAGTAGAACGGAACAATTAGCTGTTTTCGAAGGCCATTACACCTTCATCATCAGCGTTCTTTGTGTTTGGTCCACTTTGAGTGGTGTCAGTTGATGTAGATTTTTACTTTATATAATCAGCCATTATTGCAAATGGAATATGTGAATTGTTTTGATTCATCGTATTATAATTTGCTGAATGCTTTTTTTTTTGTAATGAAAGCTCAATTTTACCATCTCGAAATTTACAACAGTTTTGCCATTGTCGCTCAATTATGTTGAGTTCATGATGGTATTTATTTAGTGCGTTGTGTGCTCATATTTTAGCCGGGGAAGCCAACTGTAAGCAAACAAACATTTTCCTGATGCCTCTGGCAATAAACGCAATCTCACGTAGGTTAAATAATTAATAAAATAAAATTGACTGCATTTAATTAAATTCATGTTGTTTCAACTTGAAATAACATTGTTTAAGTATAAAATTGACTTTATTTTAATTTTGAAATATTTTTGATTTAACATGATTCTTCATGTTGATTAACAGTACTGAATGTTAAATCAACATAAAATAAAGTTATTTCAAACGGAATTTTTTTAATGTTACTCTAAATCATGTTGAATTAACATGAAACATTCATATATAAAGCTAAAGCATTGCTGAAAAATATTAAATTAAATTTTTTTTCGTACATTTGAATATGAAAGTTTTCTGTGTGTAAGTGAATGCTGGAGAATAATCTACAGGATTTTTTTAATCACAAAACTTTGAGATCACTGAAATGAAAGACCATACAAGCCCCTGAAGAGCTGAGCAGCTGCTGCTTATGCAAGCAATCGATAGTTTCCGTTTGAATAGCAAGCTTTTCTATACAAATTCTAGATTAGCATTTTGCATTTAACTAAATAAATTACTGCGCATGCTATACCGCAACAAAAACTGCAATATTCGGCACTGTTCTGTAAACCGAATCCAAGTAAATTTCTTGTTTTCAAAAAATTAATAATGGTCCTGTAGAAGTATTTAAAATCATACACTATAATTTTGTTTCAGATATGATATTTAAGAATCTATATAATAAACAAATTTAAAAAAATCTATAAAAACATTTCTATTGAAATCGTGCGATTTAAAATCGAGCTGTTTGCAGAACAGGGCCGATTATCGTACAAAAAGTGCCTTAACTTGAATTTTCTACCAAAATTTGCATTTTTGCCATTCCATCGCTGCTATAAAACTTGTGGCAGAGTGTGAGTGCGTGATTTGATCACTCTGTGTGAGTGCGTGTGCAACAACAAATCGAGTTTGCAAATAAATGAAATTACTTTCCGGTCTAATGACCATCATCTGTTGTTTTTATGAGGATTTTTTTTCAGATGGGTTCCTGGTGTTTCCTTTTTTTTTTTTGTTTTGGTTTCAGTTGCTATTATTATTATTTTTTGTTAGTCGATTGTTGGGATTTTTATTATTATTTTCTTAAGAAATTATTTTATTACTTATTGAATTTAAAAAGGACATAAAAGAGCACAATTTTTCCTTTATTATATTAAATATTCGTTGCCCGTAAATGCTGTTGAAAAAGAGAATTATAATAAGAAAACTTTGTAATTGGCTTATTTCGTTTTTTAAAACAAAAGCAGTAAAAGTATTTTACACGTAAGCAAATATTTATGGCTGTATTGAAAAGTTTTTGAATCGTCTGTTCTGTTTTTTTCTTCTTTTTTTTTTGGAATAAAGGAGGCATTAACAGCTTGTGTATAAACCTGTTGGAAACAAACAAATATCGAATATCATAAAAACTGTAATAAAATTCGAGATGGTAAATTGAAGCGGAATTTTTCGTCTCATGAAATTATTATTAAGAAAATAAATTTTAAAGCAAATAAAGAACAATCAAGGTTTTAATGCTTCTTAAAATTGCTGGAAAAAATCATAATAATCTACCTGTGCACATTGGTTAGTTCCGGCCAAAAATTATTTTATTTTTTTTGCAGTTAACACTTTAAAAAATACAACTGGAGTAAAGTGCATAATATTTTTTTTTGCAATTCTAAAGTTGTAAATTTTATTTCCCTAGTTTGGAATACAATTAAGCTATTAGTTTTCCTTCAAAGTTTTCTTTGTAAGTTAGCAAATTATTTTTAATCCGTGTAAAGTAACCTTCAGGAAATGGAACTGATACAATACTCAGCCTTTGAAAGTGCTTACATTTTTAGGGTTCCGTACCCCAAAGGTGAAAATGGAACCCTATTGTTTTCGCTACGCTGTCCGTCTGTCCGTCTGTCCGTCTGTCCGTCCGTCCGTCTGTCCGTCACAGGGTATTTTCTCGAGAACCGTAAGAGCCACGGACCTGAAATTTGGACACAGTGTGTAGACCCTTGGCCGCTACAACAACAAATACATGAGAGTTGGAAATTAAAGGGTGTGCCAAAACGAGCAACGAAAAATGTTAAAATCCCATGTAATATACATACAATTGTATGTATATGTACTTGAAATTTGTAAAGTTAGTGTATTTTTATACAGACTACAACAATTAACACTAAAATTTAAAAAAATTTAATTAGAGGGTGTACCATCAGTTAATGTAATTTTGATAACTTGCTGTATCTTGGAAACCGTAAGAGCAAACTTCTTGAAATTTTCAAAACCGGTAAAACAAAAAAATCTCAAAATTATAAAATCGCCAAACCGAAAAAAAATCGCCAAAATAAAAAAAAAATCGCCAAAACGAAAAAAAGCACCAAATTAAAAAAAATTTCTAAATCGAAAATAAATCGCGGAAAACCGGAAAAATCGCCAGAATAAAAAAATCGCCAAAATGAAAAAAATCGCCAAAGTGAAAAAATCGCCAAAATAAAAAAAATCGCCAAAATGAAAAAATTGCCAAAATGAAAAAAAATCGCCAAAATGAAAAAAATCGCCAAAATGAAAAAAATCGCCAAAATGAAAAAAATTGCCAAAATGAAAAAAATCGCCAAAATTTAAAAATTTGCCAAAACGAGAAAAAAGCGAAAAATAGTAAAAAAAAAAAATTATTTCAGCTGAAAAAAAGTAAAAAAACACTGTATTAAAAAAATGCTCAAAGCCCAACGTACGGAACCCTTCGTGCGCGAGTCAAAGTCGCACTTTACTGAATTTATTTTATTTTATTTGCTTTAACTGTGCTGTGACTATCAAAACTTTAAAAGCCGATAGCACAGCGAAAGTACAAAACAAAAAAAAAAAAACGAATGACTGTCGACTGTGCTATTAAATCAAAAAACATTTAACTTAACTGTTGCTGCGCTGTGAAGATCTTCGCAGCTAAAGCCAAAGCAAAAGCAACAGCACACAAAAATCTACTGTTGCTTTTGCTGCCGCCTTGTTTTAGGTAGGCCGAACTTCGGAACCCATTAAGTACAACAAGACCAACAACAACTACAACAACAAACGATGATTCATACCTTTGGCAGTTATAGCACAAAAAGTACCATGAAATTTTGAAACTGTGCTTTGACTGAGCTGTTTGAAATTTTGAAGTTAATACAACAGAACAGTAATCAGCAACGCGCAACGTAGCTGTGCTATGACTTAACTGCAGATACTTGCGCAGCAGCACAGCACAGCACAGCAACAAAAGCTTAAAAAAAATGAACTTTTCGCAGCACAGCAAAAGTAGATTTTTTAGTGCTGTTGCTGTTTTGCTGGCAGTTTTTCAAACACTGACAATACTAGACACGTAATCGGTCTCCAAGTGTTAGGGACCAAGCAGTTTAAAATGCGTATGGCCTAGGAGAAGGTTAGTTGATACTTTGTATTAGAGTTGTGTCCAATAGCTTTTTTTGAACTAGTTCGTTCGTATTCGAACCGATTGACCGTTTGTGCCCAACACAGCGAACTAGTTCTAAAAGAGGTGTTAGAAACAACTCTACTTTGTATGCACCTTGTGACATGTCACTGAACTATCTTATAGAAACCCTATCGAGGTAGATGTAGATCTCCGATGTTTAAACTTCAAAAATTTATGCTGAGTTTTTTTGTTGGGACTCGAACTGACAAACTCGGGCATAAAAGGGTACCACACTATTGATTTCACTACAGGAGTACTGATATTTCAAAATTATAATAATTATAATAATATTCAAAATTATAATACCAAATTTTAGCTATTTGTGGATAGAAATAACAAAGTTATGGATTTTTGGCCAGAATTGACCACTGTGCTGTTGTGCGAACTTATTTTTGTGAAAATTGGTCATCTTGCAAAGCTAATAATATAAAAAAAATTTATTTTAATGCATTATTCCATTAAAAAAATTGGAAGTCATTCTGAAGGAACTACATTTTCATTGCTTCCAAAAAATCGATATTTTTAATTTGCCGATAGTTAGCAGAAGACCAAGTAAAAGTTTATTTTAGTCATACAAAACCTTGTAATTCTTCCATAGTTTTAGAAAATACTCACCATCTCGATCAAGTCACCTTTCAAACAGAGAAAACTAAATCAAAATCGGTCCAGCCGTTTGGGCTGTACTCGTATGTGGACACGGACAGATAAACAGATACACAGACACACTCTACAAACTTATAACACCCCTTTTTTTGGTCGGGGGTTAAAAAGAAACGAATTGTTAAAAAAGGTAACTTTTGACCATTTATCCTATTGGAAAATATTATCATAGAACACAAAAAAGGAATTTTTTCTTAAAATCGCTTCCAATTCGGTGACCAGGCATCGAAAAACAGAACTTCTTGCAATGACAACTCTATGTAAAAATCATTAGATTGGATCGAAATTTGCACCACTTCATGACTTCTTTGGAGTGTCTTTTTTTACTGGTATATTAATATTTCTTATTAAAAATAACATAGCAATTATTTAAAAGGAATCCCTTTTTTACTAAGAAATGTAATATTTTATTTTTTTATATAGATATATTTACCAACTCTTGATTTTAATTAATTGTAAGCCTCAATGTAAAAAGGAAACTCTTAGTTTTTCATTTAACTACTTACTTTTCTTATTTAAATACAATTAGATTTTCTTAAAGTATCATTAGCCAAAGCATACCAACCATACTCTGTCATGGCATTTCGACACACTTGATTATTGGCTTAATCAATAAAAATATTTGTTAACTCAAAACAAATTCGTATTAAGATTTTAACAATTAGCAGAAACATTCCTCTTCAATTGCAAATGCTTTTGCCAATCAACTTTAAAACCAATTTCGTTAATTATCCCATAGCAAGGCACAAACACATCTATGATCATAATCATGCAAACTCAGTTGCACTCACACACTCACACATCAATGGAATTTCAATTTTAACTAATTACTCACATACTTACCTGCCAGCTAATATTTTGTGTCTCAATGTTGTGCTTTGAGCATTAACTTAAATAAGGACAAAACAGCAATAGCAACAGCAGCAAGCAGCCTTAACAACAGCAACAGCAACACCAACACCCTTAATATCATTGCAATGGCAAAAAGGTAGCCTGGTAAAATGTAACTTGTTTTGTACTTAATTTGTATAGCGTCGCTCTACAAGCTTCCAGCAAATAATGTCCTGTACTCCTATAGTTGTGTGAGTGTGTGCAGGAATATTAATTTTAGTCTGTTAGTATGTCGAAGATTCAAGAGTCTAATAACATATGCAATTTTTCAACACTAGAAGGATTTATATTTTTAGGGAAAGTGAAGTTACGGCCAACGTTTATAGCAAATGTATATACCAGTACATGCGGGGAATTAAAAATTCCAGCTCTTCAGAAATTAAAAGATATATTTTCTTCTCCATCTTAGAAACCATTCAAGTCCTGCTGTTACAAGCTGCTGCTGTTATAAGCAGGGCTCGAATGTGAAGGACTCAGTCACTTTTATTAAGACGTTAATTGTATTGCTATCGTAAATGGATATAACGATAAGTTGTCGACTTTGATATCCAGTAACATGTTTTAACAATATTCGATTGAAAACTTATATAAAGGGCCTTCCAATAAGAGTTTTTTTTTAATATGTAAAAAACGAGTATTTTTAAGCGAAATTAGCGGATATTTATTTAATTGTAAAGAGGATGGAATATAATATTAGCCAAGTTACCGCCACGGATATGCTTTAACTATGATCTAAATTTAACTAGACTCTTTGAGAAAGCACACTGCCAGGAAAGTTTTCAAGCACAAGACCGCTGGCATCGTTATTTATGTGATATGTAGTGTCGTCTGGTTTAAAGTAAACTTCGTTCACATCCATACAAAACTGTTTCTGAAACTCCCGACGTGGAAAGAGCAAACCTGGATTTTCTTTAACACTATGGGCCCCAACAGAAATATTCTCAGTTGTTTTTGATATCTGGAGTCGAGCTCACTTGCGTCCAATACAATGATCCCTTTGTGCTACCTGTTAGTTGAAGAGAAGATAGTGAGAGAGGGTGATAGGGAAGGGATAGTGATTAAGAAGACAGGTGTTGAAGGAAGTAATAGCGGAAAGCTTCATTATTTTACAACTCTGCTCTTTGCACGCTTTTTGATAATGCAGTGTTGACATTTTACTCCGCCGATGATTCTGCTACACAACGAAGGAGGGCGCTCTGATGTTATATTAGGATTAGTATCTGATGATGTCGGTATAGTTTTTAGTGACCAGTCCCTTGCGCCTGCATCACTAGAAGTTTTCACACAACAACTGATATAAAGTACACTAATGCGCAGCAGAAAAATGCGTGGTGTTGTAATTTTTAATGACTGTCAGAGACCGGGCTCGAACCCAGGACCTTCGGTTTTGTAGTCAATATGGTAACCACTTCAGCCAACGCCACCCTCATGTACGAGTTAGATTCTACACATTACTCAACATTTGCCACTAGTTTCATAGTTGCTGTTCGAGAAGGTGCTTCGCGACAATCCAAAAATGCTTAAGTTCTGTCCAAAATTTTAAAAATGTTTGTAGAAAATTTTAAATACTTTCAAAGCATTTTTGAAGCTTATATCATCGTAAAGTGATACAGTAACCTGCTTATTTAGGTCAAACAGCTGTTGTTTGGAAACCTTGCCATAATATTTTAAAATTTTCTAAAGCTACCATACTTTCAACACAGTTTAACAATAACTTGAATTAATAACTGAAAAACTGACACTTTATTTAAATACAACTTAAATTTAAATAAAAGTTCATTAAATACGTATTTAAATATTACGTTAATTATTTATTGTTATATTGTTATTATTCTATTTACTCTTGCCCTAATATTTGCTGAGTCACAGTCGAGCTTTTGTTGCCCAAACCATAGCTGTTAAGTAACGATTAGTAATTGTAATGATTACTAATTTGATTACTTTTTTTTAAGTTAATTACTTTTGATTACTTTTGATTCTTTTTGATTATTTTTAGTAATTTTAAGTAATTCAGATACTTTTCGATTATTAGTAATCGTAATCAATTATTCTTCAGTAATTCTTTTGAAGGCAATTATATAATCATTACAATTCTTTTTAAAAAGTAATCTAATTGATTACTAATCGTAATCGAAATTTAGCAGCTCTGGCCCAAACTAACTAACAACTTGTCGACCTTATTTTGAATCTCCCTATTTATATATTTTTCTTTTACCTTAATATAATTCAACGAGATGCCCCATCATATAATTCATACGATATTCGTTGAAGTCGTAGCAGCAGTAGAGTGCAGCATCAAAGTATTGGTATTATTTGCACTGCTGAATCTCAAGTGTTCAAGTGCAGAGTATAGTTTGTAACACAAGTGCCACTACAAATATCAAGTAACGGTAGGATATTGTATATGCAACCTCATACACATATACATACATACATACATACATACATACATACATATATACTTACATGCATGCTTATTCGCATTTGTGCATATATTTTTGAAAACACCTGAAACACCAATTGTTTACCACCAACTACTTAACATACGATATTATATTATTGCATAGTAAGACTTGTCAGGGTTTTGGAAGCCAACAAATACAAACGTACATATATATATATACCCTGTCGGAGAATGTGTGGTTGACTACAAAAATAGTTAACTTATAGTTAACTTTTCTTAGACTGACTAAAAGCTTGCTGCAAAGTCATCCAGAACAAACCCAAAATTAATTTTTAAGTTGAGTACGTAATCGAATTTGATGAGAGCCAACAAATTTATTCTCAGCTACTTTAAAACTCATTTCAGTTTTATATTATTTTGCTGTTGTTATTTTAGATGGTACCTTAGCCGAGTGGTAGCGCATTGAGTACACAACGTGTGATATTACATGTTCGAACCCCAGAAAAATTTTTTTAGTTTACTGACTACAAAGTGATTTAAAAAAGTCAACTTTAATTTAGCGGAAAGTAGTGCAGAGTGAGACAATTGACTACCGCCTAGGACATCGCAATGTTAAAATAGTCAGTTGATTACATTGCAAAGTAATCCAAGTATCAGTCAGTACTAGTTGCGAAATAGTTAGCTTAAAATTAGTTTAAAGTTAACCAAATTTCCGACAGGGTAGATATAAAAGCACATATACATACTTATTGACATACATAGGTGGGTACTCGTCGACAAATGCAATCATGTGTGTACATACTACACTTTGCCATGTGTTCTAGCATCAATGAGTAGAAAATCATTTATACCTTTTTAAGTAAAAGGATTTAATATTGAGATGGAGCATAAGTTATTTTTTATCTAGTTATAAATCATGCTTTGTGTGCATATTTAAAATAAATTTGTGGTATAATATAATCGGTTTAAAAAATAAATGGAATCGGGGGGCAAATCAGACCTTGCGATATCAAACGAAATTTAAAAATATTTCCTTGAAGCTTTATTGAAATATTTTTCAAAATTCGATATGAGTTTCATAATTTGCTTTTGCCTTTTAAAATTACTTAATTGGATTTTTTCAACGCCTTGGTTTTTTTTTGTATAAGGACTAGGTCCGTTACACACTTTCTCCAACTTTTAACCAATTTGTCAAACTTTACATTTCTTACATGAATTTTGAGCACTTTGATTTTTTCCTTGAGCCTTGTACTTTTCTCCCCAGGAAGTAATTTTATGATACTGTGGGAAGTCAGCATTTTATTGGGCCCTGGAGACGATCAAATAAACCCATCAAGCGTACATACTCTTTTGTATTAGTGACAGTTATTGACGCTTTTTCGGTGACGTACAAATAAAATCGTCAATCAGCATTTTAATTTTGAGTGCGTTATGTGCCAAACGCACGCAAGCATGTCTTCGTCGGATGATGATTTTTTGTTACCAGCGGCAAGTGCAGTTTTGTTAAAAAATTAAACATAACTCTGGCTTAAATCTGGAAAAAAAAGAAACAGTTTAAGTACATTAAAGAAATTTATACAGAGTTTAATAAAAAAAATTTTTTATCTCCAATACTAATTTTTAATCTACTGTGCCACATGGATTATAAATAATAATTAAACTGCTTGGAGGTCCCTTTAAAAAAATATATTTCTTGAGTACGTCTACATACAGTTCATGTTCATGATCGTTTGATTTTTTACAATCAAGAACAAAAGCTCCCATTTTTTTAAAAATTTCGGGAAACTCCAGACTTACGTAAAACAACAAAAAATGCGAATAGAGTGTTGCCACACAAGTATTTTTGCAGTCAAGTTAATAGTAAGTGGGTTTTTTAGGAATTGTTACAATTTAAGTTTAACATTTGTGAACACCCTGCACCCGGTCTAAAATACCTATGTGGCAACACTCTATTCTTGAATAGCTGTTGTTGTTTTTTACATTTATTTTCTTTACATACTTCTTACAACTACATTTCGAGCTGAAAAAAAATCAGCAAATATAGCAAAAGTAAACAAGGAAAATAAAAACAAGTTGATTATTGAGTTCTTGTTTTAACTTTGATATTAGTTGAACTTCCCGTTTGCTTAAATGGAAGTTTAACTTAATATCTCTAGTTGTTGTAAGAATTTTTTGGGTAAAGATTGTCTGATGAGCTGCATTAGCAACAGTGAAATGTTCATAGCACCCCTCAATAGTAAATTTCAATGTATTTTTAATAAAAAAATATTTTACTGAATAAGCAGAATAATAATTTGGGATTATTAGGGCGTTAACAAATATTAAACTTAAAGAGTTATTATTTTGTTAAAATTTTTTAACGATTTTTGCTAGAAGTAAATTTTTTTCTGAAGTTCTTGAATATAATACGCTTGAAAAAAGACTTTCAAAGTAAATTTCGATTGATGTACAGTTGAACCTCGATTATACGGGGCGCACGGTGGCGAACATAGCACGGATAATTCAAAAACACGGTTAATAGAGGTTATATAAAAGCACAAAGTGTATATATTATTGTAAATAAAACTCACAATTTTAGTTTGTATTAAAACATTAAATATAATTTTTTGCAAGGATAATAGATGTATAACACGGTTAATAGAAGTATCTACTCGTAAAATGGAAGCCCCGTTAATAGAGATCAAAAAAGAAAGTGTCAGCATACCAGATAATAGATGTAGACGCTTCATAGGGGCCCGGCTAATCGAGGTTCAACTGTATATTTTCACCCCACATCCAGCATTGGTCGCAAAACAGTGATTCATAAAATAATTTCGAAGTTGGTTTTAAAGGAAAAATGTGTCCCACTGATTTTTCGAAATTGCGTTTTTAACGTTTTTTGGTAGCCAACGTATAATTATATCCTCCTTCAAGAACGAAGTCAGTAACAATTAAAAATAAAAGATTTATTTAATTGCATGTAAATGCTTTAGTTTTTGTTCAGTTTTTTCCTTCTCCAGTAAAATATTGAAAATTCAAGTTACAACTTTCTTATACTAACCCATCGACTTGTAAAATAATATGTTTAATCTATGTTCTAATTCTGTTCGACGATTTAGTTGTCTTGTCTATGGACAAAAAAAGCCGCAGTTGTGATTCTTTAAAACAATTATTATTTATTGTCTATGCAAGAAGGTTCGTGTATTTGCTTTATGATTTTGCTCCAAACTTTATATCCAAAAATAAAATAAAATAAAACAAAAAAAAAACAATACTTTTGAGTTCTTGTTTTTGAATTCTCTAAATTATTTTCTTCAAAAATGGTTCAAGTCTTTGATAATGAAAAATAAAAATATTATTACCATGTTTTTAAAACATAAAAATTAAATTAAAGTATTGTACAATAGTTTGAAAAATATGTGAAAAAATATATAGACAATAAATAATAATTGTTTTAAAGAATCACAACTGCGGCTTTTTTTCGTCCATAGACAAGACGATACAATCGTCGAACAGAATTAGGGCATAATTTATTTTGTTCGTTTTGGTACTACTCTTTGACATCACAAGGCAAATAATACAAAACAAATGACATCTGTTTCTTCAGTGAGAGTTGGAGACGATCAAATACTCAGACGTCAAATAAATAAATTCAGTAAAGTGTGACTTTGAATCGCGCACGATGGGTTCCGTACGGACACTAAATATGTAATACTATACGAACTTTGGCCCTATATAATCCCAGCAAAAAACTTTGCCTACTAGAATGCAAAAAAGTGTATGTACTCCTCAGTCGTAAGTACTTACAATTTGACTGAATAACCCATTATTTCTGTTTGAGAAGTTCAAAAAGTATGCGGTACCCTATACTTTTTGCCTACAAACATACAAAAGTTAATAGATTACTGACTGCCTAAAAGTACTCAAAATTTAATGGGTTATTTTTTGCGTACAAATATGCAAAATAATATAGATTAATTTTTTCTTAAACTTATTCAAAATTAATTTGCTATATTTTCTAAATTTTTTATTTTAAATGAATAAAATTTTGTAAAAAATTTCTCTAGATATACATATTTCCTTATTAGCTGGAAAGTACTACAATAAGTACTTTCACGTAGTGATATAAATAAGTTCTTATTTTATTCATTACATGACAGTCATTATTATGCAAATAAAATAATTAGATAAATATGTACCACTCGTTACTTTGTAAGCCATTAAAAGAGTACTACCCATTACAAAATTTCGAAAATTTTTTGCTGGGATATTAAGTTTGGAAGTTTGGCGTTTTTTTTTGCGTTTTTTCGGTTTTGGCCATATTTTTTAGTTTTAGAGTTTTTAACTCGTTTTGGCAACTTCTTTCGGTGTTTGGAAATTTTTTTTAATTTTGGCGATTTTTTTCATTTTGGCGATTTTTTCGGTTTTTGACGATTTACTTTAGTTTTAGAGTTTTTTTTAATTTGGAGTTTTTTTTCGTTTGGCGATTTTTTTTCGGTTATTGGCGATTTTGTTCGGTTTGGCGATTTTATAATTTTGGGATTTTTTAGTTTTACCTTTTTTGAAAATTTTCCGAGCATATCTTAACTTTTAGGAGAAAAGCTATTTTTTCACTCCACCAATATTTTCAAAATTGTTTAAGGACCCATAGTATCGCTCCTATTCCCATACAATTCAGCAAACATGCACATATACACATGCACACATGCACTTACAAAACTAATAAGAGTAAATCTCAATATGACTTAGGGAGTATTTGGTGTTTGTAACGATTTTTGTGTAGCGTACACTTGTGTGTGTGTGTGTGTGTGTGTGTGTGTGTGTGTGTGTGTGTGTGTGTGCATTAGTTCATGTGTCTGGATATTTGATCAAATTGAATTTTATATTTAAATGTCAAGTTGTTAAGAAACATTAGCTTCAAGTTTGCTTTTTCTTTTGCTTTCCTTTTCTTTTTTATATGTGACTTTGATTGCATCAAATGCAATTGGTTTATGTCAAACGTATGTATGTATGTATGTATATCTCCCTCCACGTTTGATTCCATTTCTAACTATTTCAATTTTATGTTTGAAGTGGATGTTGTTGTTATTGCTGCTTCATTTGATAAGCAATGAACCAATTGTATTTCCCTTTAACTGTGGTAATGTTACACATTAAAACATGCAAACATATGCACGTGTGCTTGTGTGTGTGTGTGTGAGTGTGTGTGATGACCACCTTTGAATGTGTCTGTACGACTTAACTTACAAATAGTGTGTGTTTACATTTCCCCATACATATGTATGTATGTGTATGTGAAATAATACCATTATTGATATTTATACTTTATGTAAGTTTTCCTGGTTTATGGTTTATAATTTAAATATGCATACGTCTTTGAATACACAAATGCTTCTACATCTACACCTGCTCCAAGTTGAACATTGAGTGAATTTATTTTAAAGGATTCAATTTACCTTATGCTTAAATATGTTCATATATGCTTTGGACAAATGGACACTAGGGTGCACAATCAACTTTAAAATGAAAATTACAAGTGCAACTGCACTACTGTATCTCAAATTTTTTTATCGGAAAATAAAAGGCTTCTAACACATATTATAGCAGAAAGTTCATATGTGAACATGTTATAAAAGAGGGGTTAAAGTTATCCCTTGGATATACATATATGGCAATGTCACAGAGTTCAATTCCGTTCGGAAAGGGAGTTCAATCCACCCCATTTTGGTGGGAGATGGTGTCTAAAAAAGAAAACTAAAATAGGGAAATTTATCGCGTGTATCCAGACTGTTGGAGACGCTGGTATGCTGGGGTATGCCACTCCTAGGGCTTGTCATCTTGAGGTGGATTCAATTCCCTTTCCTAACGGAATTTAACTCTGAGACATGTCCGATCAAATATCAAACTAGTGTATACAAGCCATCATTACGGCTATTAAGCTAGTCATACAGCCAGTTCAGTATTGTTCAATATACGGTGCAGATACTGCCAGTAAAGTGGCCATTAGATCCCTACAAAATGTGTACATCACATGAAAAATTTTCCAAGCATGCCGGGTGCCTTTGAAAGAGATAGCGATACATTAGCCGATTGTCCGTACATGAGTCCTTGAGCATGGGTACATTAATGGCAATAAAAGCATCCTCATAGTGGCAACTATCAAGCACTGGCCATTCGGAGAACCTGTTTAAATATTTAAGCGTTAAACACATTCGCCACAGCAAGCTGCAGACTTCAAAATGACAGGAATAGAATACACATGTTTATATAATGTTTATTTTGCCGACAGCAAAGTAACATGGCGGCAGGTTGTTGTCCTTGCTGATTTATGTAGTCCTTGCAATCCAATCAAACTAATTTCTATTTTTTTTTTTGGCGCCAGTGAGCAAAGAAACTGTTGCCAATGCAATACAAAATAATGAATGAATGATGCCTTAAAATTATAACATATTATTTAATAATTCAATTCAAATCAATAAATTATATCAAATGGAAGGAGAAAATTTTCAAAAAATCTTTATGAAGATTTTAGTTAAAATTCTTAATACTAAGGATAAAATTACGATGAGATGATCTCATTGATGTGGATTATTTAATAATTTATTGTAAAGAAGTAATATTAATTAATTTTCATAATTTTATGTGATAAAAGTACATTTTAAAAGAAATAATTTTATTTTCATAAATGTGAAATATTATTGATGGTGAGACCACTTGTATTTGTATTGTACTTGAATACCAGGAGTTTGTGATGCCGGTGCCGCTCCAAAAAAAATTAAATAGCTGCTTACAACGTGACAAATGCTGGCGGCTGTAGTGAATGTCTTTAGTGACTACCTTATAACAACTTTTGTAGAAGTTGTCAGTACGAAGAATAATAAGAAGAAGAAACAATTGAACATCTTATTTGTCACTGCACCAGATTCGTAGAATTAAGGCGTTAAATATTTGGTTAATGAATATTCATATATAAAACCTGTCTCACTCATAGTGATTTACATAACATTAATAATTTCGCTAAAAAAATGTGTGGCTGAAAAAAAAGTTATCCACATATTTAAGACAAATTGATAGCTTAAATACCAGCTATCACAATGGGACTTGATCATGGACCTTAAATGGGCTATGCTTAAACCAGCTATTAAACTAACTGCAAAGGTCTTTCCTGTCACTTTTAATTTTGAAATTCTCAAAACGAATGTCCATAGACATAACTCCCTCTATCATTCTCTTCACAATTTCCTAATCTTCTAATTCAGACACAACGCGTTACATGAGTAGGGGTCATCCACTGAGCGCTGATCGTATTTAAAAACGGAAAATTTTTGACGAATTTTTTAACTTTCTCTTACACGTTTTTTTCCTTTAAAAAATGAGCGTAAGGTATATTTTCAAAGAAAGTTAAAAGTGTTAAAATTTTAAACAAAACTACTCCATATAGATTTCAGCTAAAAGTCTGTGTATAGGTTAAATTTTGAAATTAAATTTAAGCATCAATAATTAGTCAAAACGAGCTTAAATATTTTATGTATTGGTTTGACCCACCGACCATTTAAAAAAAATGAGTTAGGCATGGGGTATATATATTTTCAGTATCCCCTTTTTGAATCCAAAACAGGTTTTGCGAAATTAATTATGGTTTCCGAGATATTTAGCATATCATATCAACTATTTTAAGGTTTAATAAATATTGTTTTGACGTTTTTCTCCATTCTGACTTTTTGGCGTATGCTCTAAACCAATAATGGGCTGACAATATGATAGATGTGTTAAAAACTTTTAATTACTACCAGGAACAGTTTAAACCTGCACCTTTCTTTCTTAATGCAAAAAAAAAAATAAAATTATGCACTGTGATTGAAGAATTTTATCAATATCATTATGCCCAACACTAAGTAAGAGATGATTGCAGACTCTTATATCCAGTTCGAAGGACCAATATTTTTTATAATTTATTTAATGCTTAAGAAACCATGACATTGCCTTTTCTCAAATAAATTTATCCCTCCTCTTTTTACATAAATTTAAAAAATTTTTGCTGCTTTCATTTGCTTGCAATTATTACTTTCTGAACAGCCTAACAATAAACCTTTTATATATAATTTGGTGTGTATGTGTAAATATTTTAATACATATTTGATTTTCGGATACTTTTCACTTGTCCATATGGAATTCTTAACATTCAATTGTGATTAATTAATTTTTATTTGATATAAGTTTGTGACTCATATCTTTCAGTTTGTCAGCTGAACTATAATAAAGCTTAAGAAATAATAATATTTAATTACACAGGACAACAACGACAAAATACAGAGTTGTGACATTAAATAATGGTAGAGGAAACTGGCTTCGGCGTTTTAAAAGATCACATCGTTATTTTATTTTATGAGTGTAGGTTAAAGTTTCCTTTTTTGGACTATTTCTGCAGCATATTAACTAGAAATCTTAAGGACTTCTAGAAGGCATCCGTACTAATTCTTGTTCCCGCTGGGCATATTTCCCATTCCATTTCATACACTGATGCGCATACATGCGCGTATGAGGAATAAATACTCGTTAGTACCATGCGTATATTTATTTTGCCTGAGTATAAGTATACTCCGACTATAAGTATGACATTTAGTGCAGACGTGCAGGGTGCATGCGCCTTTCTATTTATAGTTGTAGAGTATTTTAGTTTTTTCTTAGTATATATACTCCAGTGTGTTTCAACCGGCTATAGTTATGGTGGTTAGAAAGCAAATATGTGTAAGTGTACGAATTGTTTGTGGTATAATTATGATTATACATAGATACTAAAATTAAAAGTATTTACTGAAACCCTTATTGCCATTCTAAAGTCCTCAACTCAGTTTGGTTATTTGAGAGTCAACCCACATACAACCCGCACATTGATATTGCCATTCATCATAATATTTTCAATTAAATATAAGTTGTTATTGGGCCTTATTACGAGTGTGGTAATACCACTTCAAATACGACGATTTTTGTAGAAGACTAGTACGAAATCGTCGTAGTTGTAATCGAAATACGATACTCGTAATTAGGCCCATTATCAATACTAAAATAATAAATGCACAGAAAAAAGTATACACCAATTAATGTTTTTAATTTAGCGTATAATTGATTCAATTAAATTTGTACTTGTATTAATGGATTTGAGTGAAAAAACTTAATTAATATTATTAAATTTCATATAGGTGAAAATTTAATTAATTTTTTAATTGATATTACAAATATTTTAATTGATATTACAAAATTATTCATATTAATTTTTTGTGTGTAAATAAAAATAAAATTGTGTTGTGTCAAAGGTGGAGTGACTTTTAGACAACTAAACTGAGTTGAGTTGAGAACGGCACTAGGGATGTTAAATATATATTTTTGAGTACTTAGAGCCTGTTTCACCAATTTATTTAAATATCATTATTATATTTAAAAGTAATTTTTGCAATCAAAAATTAATGAAAATTGACATTTAAATTGACTCTTACTGTCATTCCCTGTCTTCAACCTCCCCAATCAAAATAAAATTTCGAAGTGATCTTTTAACGTATATTATTTCTTTTTTTTGTGAAAAAATTCGAAATTGTTGTACAGTGTTATTATTTGATACGAGTAATTAAAAAGGTTTTAAAATGTTTCATAATATGTGACCTTCTCCGAGAAAAGGGACCTAGTGTGTCAAAAAACGGGTGTGCGTCAAAATCGATAAAAATGAGAAAAACATTAAAATTTTATTTTTTAAATGCGTTTTTCTCAAAACTTAATTTTCACATACTAGGTCCTTTTTCTCGGAGAAGGTCACATTTATTTTTACATTATCCATTAGCCAAAGAAGGAATATTTCATGTGTTAATATTTTTATTCTATAATCTGAAATTTACTTGTGGTTTGGAGAGTTTTTTAATGGGAAATCGTTTTAATGGTAAATATTTCGGAGTTTGCAAAAATCTTGTGTTTAATCGTTGCTTTCGATAACGAACTAATGCGTTCACGTTTTTTCAGTTTGAAATGATGACATTCGATATCGTACCATATTATTACATTGTTCGATAGCAAATGCGATAATTTCAAATTGAAAAATGTGATCGAATCAGCTCGTTATCGTTAAAAAAATCTTTTCAAATCACAAGTAAGTTTCAGATTATAGAATTAAAATAGTAACAGATGAAATATTCCTTCTTTGGCTGAATTTGTACTGCTGAATTTGTAAGGCGCAGAAATCACGCGAAATTTGTTATGACGCACCACGTTTCATGTTTACAATATCCTGAAGTTTTTCAAGAAAAATCTATTCCCGGCTATAAATGATTTCTTATGATTCAAGACATTCCTACCAGCGTTTATAATTTGTATTTGGAATTGCTCAAATATGTAATAGCAACTGAAGTGTTATTTAGATTACCCGATTAAAGTTCCATACATATTTGTAACTCTTCTTAATGGGTCTTAATAGCAGAGTATTTTAAATAAAAACAATAAAAACTTCCAACTTTATTACATTTGTGACACTTAACATTCTAGATATTCTTGTGTGTATGTAATGCGAAATGTATTGTTTTTCTTAATCTCAAATCATATAAAAATCATGCTTGATTAACTTTTTTCAAACCATTTAACAAATAAGCAATAAAAATCAAAATATTTCATTCATTTGGCTAATAGTGTGCCATTTTAGAAGGCCAAAAACGTTGTGCTCCGCAGGTCATGCATTAACTACAAATATTCCATAAAAATAATGTTAGAAATGTTAAATGCCACCACCCTCCTCCAACATCCACAAATACAATCAGCACATTGTTTACAAACCATGAAAGATCAAGTTAAGTTATTTATTTTCGTTATTACTTTTATGCCCAGAGACTTGAGAGCAAGAAGTCACGTCCGTCCTTTAGGCATACCATGATGACACCTTATGCGGATTGGCTTTTAATATAATTTTTAATTTAATTAAAAATTTCAAATTAACATATTTTTCTTCTTTATTACTTGGGCACACAACACACTTTGCTGTGAACAAGCAAAATGAGTGCAATGGGATAGAAGAAATAGTAAAACCATAACGTGGCAAGCAGGACTTTTATGAAGAAATTTTATTAGATTTTCTTAAGGGCTTCCACTTGACTTTTGGGCCTTAACATATGCTGCCAACATTTTGCAATTGTCAACATTTCTTTTTATTTTATTTTTTTTTTTTGTATCATTTTCTTTAAAACTTATTAAGGCGTAGAAAGCAAAAAGTTAGAAAATTAATTCATTGAGGCCAAATAATAATTTGCATAATTGTTTGTGGTAAGGTTGACTATTACTTAGCACATTTGGTTTTGTTATAAATGTTGGGATTAAAAAAAAGTTAAAATATAAAGAGAAGAAGAGCTAAGCATTAGAAAATAAAAACTATAAATTTTTACCAAAAAATAAGAAAATAAAATTATTTATTGGTTTTATTTAACGACGAGTCAAAATAAATAAAACAATGCGATTCTTTTAGATTAAGGTGGTGTTTGGGGAAAAAAACTATAAAAACTCCTTAATTTTATATAAAAGTTCACTATAAATAATTGAGAATTATAAATACACAAATGAAGTAAGTTAAGAAATTTATTAAGAGATGGATTCCATCTTCATGGTAGTTGAGCAAATATTTAAAAAACTCTTATTTTTTTTTCGAAAATTCTCGATATCTACCCAACAGCAGTAAAAATAAAAAGTATGCTTTTAAATTGGAGTGCTTGTTTAAACTAAAGTGTGTTTTAAATTTAAAATTGCAGTAAAATAACGATATTTTTAAAGCGCTCCCAGTGCACCTGCTATCATCAAAGCGGATGTGCGCGAAATGAAGTCCAAGATGTTGTTACGAAAAAATATTCGAACAGAGCTAATGTAAATGTTTTTAAAAAGAAAACTTTTGGTAAATAAAATGAAATATCTAGAAGAATTTAGCTAAATAACTAAACGTACACACGTATGCACATTAGAGCGTCTCGCCCAACAGGCAACAAAAAAAAGTTCTCCGTACACCAGCGAATATAAAGAATTGTTCCAAGGACATTTAAAAAAAATTTTTTTTATTTTGTTTTGCCGAACGTAGGGGTCGCCTTTTTAATTTTTTCGTTATATCTTCCATATTTACAGTCCGATCTTAAAGTTTCATATAGCGAATTTTTTTGTCTCAGGGAGTAAAATATTTTTGCCATGAAGTATATTGACCTCAAGTCTACCGTTCTGGTACTTACCCCCCAAATCTCATTTCCTACCACACTAATGTGACACCTTCATGTTAGAAATTTATAGGTCGCGAAAAATCATAAAACTTTTGCTAAGACTTTTGAAAAAAAAAATTGGTCTGCCACAGACAAACTCATCGATATATTATATTTTAATATCTGAAAATAAATACTGAAGCTATGACAAATGTAACAAGGTGAAACCTACGGTCTGCAACAATGAATTTATAAAAGCATTTTTTAAATAGTTGTGCTGTAATTATCGAAATACTTTCTTAGCAAAAGTTTTACGATTTTTTGCGAGCTATAAATTTCTCACATTAGGGTGGTAGAAAATGAGATTTGGGGGTTAAGTACTAGAACGGTACACTTGAGATCAATGGACCTAAGAGCAAAAATATTGGACTCGCTGAGACAAAAAAATTCGCTGTATCAAACTTTTATATCGGACTGTAAATATGGAAGATATAACGAAAAAACTAAAAAAGGCGACCCCTACGTTCGGCAAAAAAAAATAATTTTTTTTTTAAATGTCCTTGGAACAATACTTTATATTCGCTGGTGTACGGAGAACTTTTTTTTTGTGATACGGTCTAATGCACATACAAGCACGTGGTAGCAACAACTCTGTATTAACAACACACACGGTATTACCAACATAAGAGTCGTTACACAGTAACTCTGAAATTTAAAATAATGGCCAATGGAATTATTTGCAAACACCTAGAAACAGTAACACGAATTTTCCAGATTGTATTAGAAGACTATTTGATCACTTGGCTACCAATAGTAAACGACAGCGCAGATGGTAACGAGGGCATAGCAGCAACATATTTATGCAGTAACACAGTTTCTTCCGTTTGTGTGCACTTACACACATTTAATTACCCCATACATAAGCATATGGCGAACATTCTAGAACCGCTCCATGTAGTATATTTGATTCAGTCAGTGTGAATCAAATAATAGTGGTGTCAACATCGTTGAAAATAACGACATCATGCGGTGAATAATAACGATTAGAAGTAATTAAGTAAAGGCAGTATGCCTGAAGTGTTGTATAAACCATGAGCATCAGAAGAATAAGTCTTGTGTGTGACAAACATCGGCTGTGGGAGTTTTGGTCTTGTAACCAGTGCACTCAGTGGTGTGAGATGTGTGTATACAACAGCGAGATAGACGTAATGGTAACCAGTTCCCAGCTAGCATTTGGCTGATAATTGTTTGCATAAATCTCTTTTTGATTCTCCTGAGATCACTTTTGAGGATTAAAAGCTGATTTATCACTTGGATGATTGAAAAAGGATTCACTTATGATTCATCTCTATGATCGAACAATGATTTCTTGAAAATATAGGAACAAAATGGAAAGAAACAACCAAAAATTCATTTCATGATTTAACACTACCAGAAAATTGCTCAAAAATTAACCAGCAAATCGTATCATAAATGATTCTTTAGCGTGATTCATCTGTAGGGTACCATTTTCTCACAACGGGAGTATCATTTATGATCGAAAAATGAGCTCATATGCGGTTATTTTTCCCGTCAAGCTGATTCGGAAAAGATTCGATTATGATACAAAATGCTAGCTGGGTTGTGGTATATTTAAGTAATCTACCCAGCTAGCATTTTGTATCATAATCGGATCTTTTCCGAATCAGCTTAACGGGAAAAATAGCCGCATATGAGCTCATTTTTCGATCATAAATGATACTCCCGTTGTGAGAAAATGGTACCCTACAGATGAATCACGCTAAAGAATCATTTATGATACGATTTGCTGGTTAATTTTTGAGCAATTTTCTGGTAGTGTTAAATCATGAAATGAATTTTTGGTGGTTTCTTTCCATTTTGTTTTTGTTGATCTGTTTGGCCCATTAAAATCTTTCGTTACTTATATAATTCCTTTAAGCTATCAGGCCTACCGTATTAAATGTCAATAAAAATGCATTTATTACATGTTGTCCCGACGTTTCGTGAATTTTTTGTTCACTTTTTCAAGGGATGTCGTCTATTTAATAAAATTAAGAAAAAACAACAACAATATTGTGGACATTTACATATATAAAAACATTTTTTATATAAAACAATATAAAACTTACTGTATTTTTAAAAATTTTTTACATGAATACTATTTGCAAAATAAATATATTTACAATAACTTTTGTTGAAAACAAGTGTATTATATTTAAATTATAAAATGTTTTTCAAATTTTCTTTTGTATCACAGGTTCTTGACAATTGCTAATTTGTAGTTTGCGCTCAGATTGTCCGTGTCTTCTTTTATATTCATCGTTTTGTTTATTTTCTGTTGAATTCTTAAACTTTCTGTTATGTATCTCTTTCTGTCGTTATTTACTTTGTCTAGTATTTTTATACCGTCAAAATCTGCTTTGTGTTTAGTATTTGTTATATGTTGTGACAGTGCAGTATTCTCTTTGTTTTTACTGATGTCTGCTTTATGTTCGTTCACTCTTGTTTCTAAGCTCCTCTTTGTAGTTCCTATATACACAAGATCACAGCTGACGTTATCGTTACCTTTACAAGGAATTTCATATACAACGTTGTTTTGTTGCAATTTTTCTACAGGTGTTTTTGTTTTTGTAAAAATTGTATTATTTGGTTTATATGCCAAACATATGTTATTGTTGTCTATTGTTGTTTTTATGTTTTTATTGTCGGTAAGGCCGGGTATATATTTTATACTGCAATACCTTTGGTGTTCAGTGCTAGGGTTGCTAGGTTCGCGGTTTTGTGTAGGCGTGTAGGATGAAATGAACGATTGTATTAATTTCGTGGGAAAACTGTTGTTTTTTAAAATGTTAAAAATTTTTTCTATGTTGTGCGTGTGAAATTGACTGTCACTGATGTCTAGTACTCTACGAACAAAATTTTTGGCGGTGTTAATTATCTGCGTTTTTGGCTGCGTTGCGTTGAAATTTATTATTCTGCCCGATGATATATCCTTTGCGTACCAATCAAACGTTATTTTCTCTGCATTCCTGTATAATTTAGTATCGAGATATACAATTTCTTTATTTCTTTCCACTTCGATAGTGAATTTTAATTTTGGATGATATCCATTAAATGTTTTTAGAATGTCATCCTTGTCGTCGATTTTTATGATAGCTAAAAAGTCATCAACATATTTTGCTATGTATTTAATATGAATATTTTTGTTTTTAAGTTCAGCTATTGCTACGTCCAGTAAGCTATCTAGCACAATGTCTGCGATTGTTGGAGAGAGAGGGTTACCCATCGGCATACCGAAGATTTGATTATATATTATGTCTTTGTACATAAAATAGTTGTTGTCATACAAACAAAATTTTAAAATATCCAGAAATTTGGAACGTGGAATCGTGGTGTTTGTTTTTATTTGGTCCCATTTTTTCATTATATTATTTATAGCAGTGTTTATTGGTATATTAGTGAAGAGGGAAACTACGTCCAGGGATATTAAAATATCTTTTTCATCCAACTTTATATTTTGCAGCTGACTTTTTAGTTCGAAAGAGTTTTTGATGTTGTATTTGTCTGATATTATGTTCTTCAGAATTTTTCCTATATATTTACTGAGTTGGTAACATGGGACTTGTACTGATGACACTATAGGTCTCAATGGCATTTGAGCCTTATGGATTTTTGGGAGTCCATAAATTCTCGGCGCAGTGCCGGCAGAACACATGAGTATTCGTTTTCTATAATCATCTATATATTGTCGTTTGTGTAGATCTGTAATTATTTTGTTATTTGTTTTAATTAGTTTTTGTGTGGGATCAGTCCTCATGACTCTGTAAATGTTGTTGTCTCGTAAAAGTTCATCCATTTTGGAATTATATTCTTCTTTGTATATTGCAACTGTTTTGTTTCCCTTATCAGCTTGTGTAATAATTATATTGTTATGCCTTTTCAATAACTTTTTAGTTTTTTCAAAAATTGCCAAAATGAACTTTTCCCTAGGGGTGTTTTTAACGTCTCTTTTGAAACATGTTACCATATTTGCCAAACGGGCCCTTCTTACTTCCTTTTCGCCGTTATTATTAATTTCTAGTTTCTGTATGCATTCCTCAATATCAGCTATAATTTCAAGTGGTGAAAAACTTTGTCGATTAATTGGGAGAGCAAACTTTTTCCCCAAAGATAATAACCACCTACTTTCCCACGGTATTTCTATTTCCGTTTTATTTTCAAACCAGTGATCATTAAGTTTGAACCCTTGTTCATTGAACAGTTTTACTTTAAGTGCATTTAATTTATTTACGTGTTTGCCCTTGATATTAGTCATTATATGTTTTGCCCTTTGCGCTTGATTTTTCATAAATTTTTCAAAATCGTCTATTGTAACTAAATTTTGGATACATTGTTTAAGATGAAAAACATTTTTTCTAATGAATTTTAAATCAGCATTGACTTGAGATATTTCTAAATTAAGAAGATTTTTATGGAAATTGTATTCTATTTTTTCCAACTGTTTTTTTAACATTTTGTTCCTATATTTTCAAGAAATCATTGTTCGATCATAGAGATGAATCATAAGTGAATCCTTTTTCAATCACCTAAGTGATAAATCAGTTTTTAATCATCAAAAGTGATCTCAGGAGAATCAAAAAGAGATTTATGCAAAAAATTATCAGCCAAATGCTAGGTGCGTATGTGTGTGTATTTAAGCTCTGGAATTGGATTTGTATAAGTGTATTTATTGGTAAATAAAGTGTAATTCTCAGCTCTAATTAGTACATTGGGGGTCTTTTAATCATTTGCAAATTTTCGAGTCTACCAAAAAGCGTTTTTAAAGTATGAAAACATCAATATTATTTTTTGAGTCAGATTTTTTTAACCTTTAAAAACGCTTTTCTGTGGACTCGAAAGATTTGCAAATAAATGAAAAGATCCCAGTGTACTAATTATGGCTAAGAATGTCACTTTATTTACCAATAAATACACTTATACTAATTCAATTCTTATACTAATCAAGAGTGTAAATACACACATATAGATTACTTAAATAAGCCACAACTGGTTACCACTACGTCTACCCTGCTATTGTATACAAACGTCTCACACAGCTGACTGCGCCAGTGATGCCAACTTTTTGGCTCTAAAACCACATCAAACTTAAAAAAGCACTAAAAAGCGTAATTTTGAGATCTAAAAACTGTAAAATACACTAACGTGTAAAACGAATGAAGCTTAGTAATGTTTAATAATATTTAATATTTTCTAAGGTATTCTCCATTCAATGAAATATATCAGACTAAAAGGTATGCTGTAGACTAAAAAAAATAAATACACCAAGTTTTTATTAAAGTAATTTTCAGAAATACACAAATTTCATAAAAGTGCTACTTAGTGCTCTTTGTTGGTTTGACACTAACACTCAAAATTTGGCGTTTTGAGTTTTTAAAAAGCACTAAGAATAGTGCCAAAAGCACCAAGTTGGCATCGCTGTGCCTTGGTGGTCTTGTAGCAAAACTTTCTCTCTGCGGTTTCTCTCCGAGACTCCATTGGATAATAATTAATAATTGTCTTAAAGAATCACAACTGCGACTTTTTTTCGTCCATAAGCAAGATGACACATTGTCCAAGAGAATTAGGTCATTAATATATTAACAGTCTTATTTGTAAAACTTATTAAGGTTTTATAAGATTTTTTAAGAAAAATTTTGTATGGAAATTTGTTTTAAAAACACTTTATAAAGCCTTAATAAGTTTTATAAATAAAGCTGTAAAAATATAAAAAAAAATTTATTAATCATTGTTTTACACAATAAATTTTAAATGCAAGAACATCCATAAAAAAATTTTCCATCTACATTTAACTTTTTGTAATTGTTGTTTGAAAAGCCTATCACACCTTCATTTATATTCTATGAAGTGTGGAAAAATTCAAGCATTTATTTGCATTTCCACACTCTAAAATAATTTTTTATATTATTACTATTTTTTAATTTGTGCTGGGGAAAAATCTATAAATACTACACACGAGAGAGAGTATGCACCTGCCGAGAAATTGTTGTCAATTTTTATGAATTAATAAATGTAACAACAGTCATATATCCCTCATATTGTGATACAAAATTGAATATTTAAAAACATACATATAAGCCTGTATGAAAAAACTGTTTTTATTTTAATATGCATTTATGGAGACGTTTATAGACAATGAAGAGCAAAAGTGGAAGAGAAAATAAAGAAAACTGGTAAAATGTTTTTTGTGTTAGAAAATTTTGTTTCACATTGAAGAAAGACTCCACTGGCTGGCAAAATAATGCAAAATGTTCACCAAAGTGAAGTTTATATCGTTAGCTAAAATGCAAAAAGGCGTAACTAACAAAAATAAAATTTTACAGGAGAAACAAAAAACTAAACAAAAAACTGAACAAACGTGTAGTTAAGTTCCCTTGTTATTTGTTAATAAGAGCGTAATTTTTGATTGCAGAAGTGTAATATTTTGTAGTTTAATGGCATTCATAATAATCAATCAAAAACTCGATTTTCAATTTTTTGTTAGTTACGCCTTTTTGCATTTTAGCTGACGATATGGTAAATAAAAATGAAGTTTCAAAAATAAATATTTCGTTTGTTATGCTCAGCGCATATAAAATTATGGCAGGTTTTTAAAACTGATTTCACGTTTTATTATTGTCTAAAGTTGGTTTGATGAATACATTAGTAATTCTTTTCAATAAGAGAAAAAATGCTTTTCCATTCCATTAAATTTTTACGAATTTTGTTTTATACCCTACAAGAATATTAACAGTCAATTGACCAGTCATTTGATCGGAAGTCATGCAGGATATATTCATCATTACGTAGAACAAAGTTTCTATCACATTATTAAGGGAAAAATTAAAAATGTGGTGGAAACTTTTGTGTACGTGTGATCTTGCATCTCACTCTTACGACTATAAAACATATAGTCGCACTGCTCACTCTACTGCTTTTTACTTATCAATAATAGCATAAATATTAGTAAAATTTGACTGATTATATATAATTGACTAATATACCTCCCATAATTGAGGAATCATACATGACGGCTATACTGACAATAAATATAATTTTTATTATTTTAATTGTTTTTTTTTATTATAAAAAGTCATTTAAAAATATAAAAGTAAATAAAATATTTAAAATGAAAGATATAATTCAGAAAGAACAGAATAACAAAGCTGTTATCTAGCCCTCTTCAAACACATCTTAAGCTCTTCAAAATGCTTTAAACTCGTGTAAACAGCAATATTTTTAAGAAATTTTGAAGAAAATTTCAATCGTGTAAATTTAGCTTTAGTTTTTACAAATATCTAAAATTTTTAATATATATTAAATTAAATTTTGTAAATTTCTTTTATTCACTTTTCTTTTTACTTATCTTTTTTTAACACTTATACATTTTAATTTTCACAGATAGAATGAATTGTATTTTTTTTTTGTTAATAAAACTCGATGTTTTGAAAGCTTTGGTATGTATACATTAGATGTTCCACTCTAACATATAAGGTAGAGTGGAGCAACTATAATTAATAAACAAATCCGTCATTACTTCCGATGGAATGACTAGTCAATTGACTGTCACTATTGAATTCAATGTAAAATTTTTGCAAATGTTTTAGTGAAAATTTTTTGTTTGTGTTAGTTTTAGTTATTCATTTCTTGTAGGGTAGTTTTAAGAATTCTGTTGTAGGTGCTCTTTCAGTAAAAATGTAATTTTTTTTGAATTAAGTAATATTGAATATAAAATAAAGTTTTTTCTCTGTAATATGAAAAACAAAATAAAAATAATTAGAAAAGGCTTTACCCGCATATTCATAAAAAAATAAAGTGAATTTGAAATCTATTTTAGGAAAATTTTATATGAAAAAATTTAAATAAAATACACTTCAAATTTATTTTAAATTTTATGAATATGGGGCTTAGAATTTGAACTATCATTCAATATTGTTAGCAACTGTAAAGCGCAACTCATACAACCGTTAACCAAAATGAAAGTTATTAAATATTTTTTTTTTGCTCGCTGTTTCGTTGCTGTTAATAACAACGGAAAATAGCTACAACAAAAAAAAAGATTCTTAACAAGAATTTTCACTTTATATTCAAACGTTATACTAAAAATAAACACGTGAAATTGCTATTGCACAAGCTCGCACAAACACATACAGACGCGCGTATGCAACAATACCCCAGAGCGCTTATACACATACATACATACACATACATACATGTATACATATACATTCAAGTAAAATCTAAAGTTACCGTAGGCACAGTGATTTCTCTTTATTCGATGGTTGTACATATGAACTAAATGTGTTCAATATTTCTAATGAAATTTGATACGAGTAATTAGCTGATATTTTTGAGACTTATATCGAGCCTTTTTTTCGATTTTATCGTAAGCGTCATATATTTAAAAAATCCATATTACAAAATTATTCCTCGCCAGAATTTTTGAGATCTAATAAAGATTTTTTTCATATGAATTCAAATGAACTTCATGGTCAAAAATTAAAACAAAAAATCAAGTTAAATAACTTTTAAACTGCAAGCGATAAAATGGTGCTCTAAGCACGTGTTATTTTTGCCGCATAATGTTGATTGTTCCGCCAAAAAAATTATAACGATCGGTCGGTATTTGCAAAATCCCAAAAGAATTTCGACACCCGCAGTTTCCAACTTTGACGCTCTTTGGAGCTACCCAGTCTTACAACAGGGTGCTTTCAAATATAATGCCTCAACGGCTGAACATTTTTTTAAGACAATTGGTTTCATGGAAATCGGTAGACTAGTTCAAAACTTGCGGACTTTTTACCACAATTTTTTTTTATTTCACGCCACTGTGCATTGTGACGTAAAGTGGTTTGTGTGTTAAGACCAGCGTATGAGTGATATCGTGATATTAATCATACGCAACCAATAGTACGATCTTAATAACCAGGGACAAGGACTTCATGCATTTGAAAAAGTTATTTTAGGCGCTTAAAATATGACATTACAAACGCAAAATATGCACTAAAAAGAATAAAATATGCACATATTTTAAAAGTTTTTTATTCAAAACAAGAGTTTTAAGTTTACATACAACTAATTAAAGATATAAAATATTTTATTTTCTGAAGGGGTGCTTCTACAGACAGGCCTCTTATATTAATTTTTTACGCAAGATTAAATGCGATGTAATATTTTTTTTTGCATTCTTAACTCCAAACACGGCTTTTTCGAGATATATTTATATTGCAGTAAAGGGGCAATACGTAAATAGAAAAATAAAAATGTTATTTATTTATTTTCATTCAAAAAGTTTATTATTTTTTTATATTTTCGAATGGGAAGTTCTATCAATTTGTTCTTAGAAATCTTTTGTGCATTGAAAAATTCCTTGTAGGGTCTCTGTGGATGTAATCTGCTCAAATTTAAATGATACCTTTTATATAATGTTATATATTTATTTAAAACAACCATTACAATGAATTGAATACTAGCTATTAGATTTCTTTTTTAAATCTGTTGTCATATCAAGTTTCCGCAAAATTGTTACACTACTTTCGGCTTTAATAGCAGACAATTTCCTCTTGCAATCATCAAATGACAATTTTCATTAAATTTGGTGGGTGTGTTCTTGTACAACCCTTCTACAATTGAACAACAATGCAAGCGAATAAGTTTGTCAAAAAACAATCTTGCAACAATAATATTTTTTGGAGTTTGAATTTTTCACAAAATATGACACAAAACCGTGTAATTCTACCAAAATAAGAGACAACAATATGCATTTATGACCAAATCATGCAAAAATATGCACTTTCAGCAAAATATGCACTAACAAATCGATGCCATTTTCTCGCAAATTCCTTGTTTCTTAAATATATTTCGTCCTGGCCATTATCAGGGTTAAGGGGAAAAACATGCATTTGCTGTTTATTACACATGTGGAAATGTTGTTATTTTTTCGTGTTACGCGTGAGCCAAGTTATGAAATTTTAAACTAGTCACGCGTGACTGGGTAAGCGCGTATTATCCGTGCGTGATAATTCTTGCACGAATTGTCTAACACAGCAATTGTATCAGAAATTCAAGCAATTTATTACAAAAAAAATTTAAAATTAAGGAAATTTCCCAGTTCAATTTCAATTAAATATTCATTTTATTAACTTTTTGAAGTCAATTAAAGAGTGTTCTAAGAAACTGAGTACTGAGCACATTCAAAATCATCTTTATAAATATGTATTTTATGAAAAGCATCTGCAATTATTGCAACGAAACCCTTCAGGATTCCGGCAGTGGGAATGCAGTTTGTCTGGAAAAACTACTGATCTTGTGCGGTAATTGGAGGTATTCGGTTATGGAAGGTATCCATTATGAGAGCTTTTACTGTATGTGTGTCTGTAAAACTTTTACATCTCAATAATAGCTCAATAGATCGGAACAAAATTCACTACGTCACTTAGATTTTGTGATATAATAACCAATTCATTTGAGTAGATGCTGACAAATTTTCGCTATTAATTTTTTTTTTCAAAGAAATTTTAAACTACTCATTGCCATTATTACAACTTAAAGTAAGTTAAAAGTAGGATTTCATCAGATATTTGCTTTAACTTAAAGAGAGCGACAACTTAAAGGCAAGTTTATTCTATTTTATCTCGTTTCTGTAAATTGTGAGATAGAATAAATAATTATATATTGGTTGTCCTATTTTACACAGGGTTATTCATATAAAAACTTAGATAAATTTACAAAAAACATCAACAAATAGTTGCTCAATTCACAACCTGTTGTGGGGTCGTAGTTCGCACATGAGTTGTTGGTAATTTTAATAAAAACATTCGGCCCTATGTATAATGAAAAACTACCATGAAGTTACCATAAGTGACAAAATTGAGGTACGTATTGATGAGTTTCTCTATACAATTTGATATTAAAAATTGCCGCAAAATGTAGTTTTAACATACGATTACATAGTATGATTATTAATGTAAAATTGTATGGCAAAACACGTTAAGACCATGTTACATTCTGCTATTTATGTTAACTTATAAACAAATTACTAACAACGTATGTACGAAATACAACTCCTACAATAGTTTGTGAATTGAGCAAGTGTGCTTTTTGTATTCAGCGTATGTTTCACAAGGTGTTACCAAATTTTTCGACTCACTGTTTCTACAAGTCATCTAGAAATTTTGTACGAAAACTCCACTAAAAAATGACTGCTTTTCATATACATTTTCTACTCAAATCATCGACCATCCGTGTTGTGGAAACAGTGGGTAATTTTTTTGATAATGAACAACCTTTTATACGTCCTATAAAATTATACTTTTAATTAACGTTAAATTTAATCAGCTTTTAATCAATCTCCAGTGCCTCAAATTTAACTAAATATGATTGATATCGTTAAAAAAAATCCGCTTTATCTTAATAGCTTGCCATATTGATTTTCAGAATGCACTTACTTTCTTAAGCTATGTACACACGGTTGTCAGATCTTACAATATTGTTAGATCTGGCAATGTGCTGACATTGTACTGACAATCAAAAATTGCAAGTGTATGGCAGATTGACAGTTCACACGGTTGTATCAAATTTGTCAGGAAATCTTACAATATATTGCTAGATGATTGTATGACAATAAAATCAGCTGACAAAATCGTCAGCAAAAAAATTGTAAGTTCACACGGTTGTCATATGCAAAAATTGCCAGACATTATTATGCGTTGCCAGACTCAAAGCGCTTGTTAGAAATTGTTAAATATCAATCGTTTGTGGTGGTGTTAAATGTAAAAAGTGAAAATATTAATTATTATGGACCATAAAGAAGCAATTGCAATGATTTTGGCTGCATATATTTTATTAAATATATTTTCTTTAAAATCAAGCGTGTACAGTGTTGCCCATAGAAATAATTCTCTTACAATGACGCCATTGTCAGATGCACGAACTTCGCGCATCTGACAATATTAAAATGTCTGACAAATAGCTGGCAATAATTTTACAATGTGTTCACACGATTGTAAGATGTCTGACAATTTGTTGTCAGCTGCTAGTCTTGCAATGGACTGACAATGATTTTTCTGGCAACGACGTCTGACAAAAATTGCCAGTTCACACGGTTGTAAGAAATTTTGAGCACATTTTACTGGCAATATTGTAAGATCTGACAACCGTCTGTACATAGCTTTAGACTTAAAAAAGTGCGTGCCATGCCGCAAATATGATCTAAATCGGTTAAATTATTCGAGAGATATTGTTGGCAAAATTTTGAAAAAAAAAATGCTTGAACAACTTCAACAATTTGTGGATTTTCCAGCTTTAATTTTTCCTGAATATTCTAGGTATGGTTGAAAGGTTGAAAGGCTTTTCCAAAATATATTCTTTTAATTTGCCCAAAATTGTTCCCAAATCGATTCACTGTTATATGATTTTAATGAATTGCTTAGCGTGTGTGTTCGTATGTATGTTTAAGTAAAAAATCTTAACAGGAACATTTGTAAGAAAAAGTGTATACTGTGGGTGTTATGCTATACTTTTTCCTTCTTAATTTTTTCTTTTATGGATTTTTCTTTTTCATCTAAACTGCTTTTATTTCCCATAGTAAAGGTATGAAAAATTCGGTTACCTATTTTTTTACATGCTGTGTGAAATTTGTTTAAGGTTAATATAATATATTTTTTTGTATTAATTTTGGAATTATTTTTTTGCCTGCTTCTGGCTTAAAAATCGTTCTTCTGCTTATTAAACGCGTGTGTGTTTATGGTGACAAACATTCATTTCTTCCTTTGGATACAATTTTTTAAATAAATACATCTGGTACATATGTTTATACATACATAGATATTTATGTATATGTGTATTTATATTTTTCTATATTTCCAATTAGATATTTGCCAGCGTTGAATACACTGAAATAAATGTTTTAATTCAAATATTTTTTTGCTTAACTTAAGCGTTGTTTAATTTTCTATAGCGATATTTATTCAAAACACTATTTCTAAACCTTGCAAACTATCTCTTGTACGTTGAAATCGATCGAACATATCCAAGATAAGCTTTGCCAATCGATATGTTTCGACTGCACTTTTTAAGAGTGAAAGAAGTAAATTACGAATTCTCGACAAAAGTTCCTTTTTGGCACAAAATTCGATATGTTTGAAGTAAATTTTTATTGTTGCTTTCAGTATTTTTTTTAGTCTGTGTTGTGTATCTTTTTTATGTAATTTATGGAATATATTCACATCGAGAAAAATAAATAATTGTATTGGTTGTCCTATATTATATGGGGTTGTCCATACACAAAATATCAACAAAAGGAAAGTTTTTTTTCTTAAAGCACTCCGTACACGTTTCAATTCAATTGTCAACTGAAACGGTTGTTCTCCAAATCAAGGCGTGTATTGCTCTGGCAATTGATTACTTTGGCAGCTGTCGATTTGGTGGAAGAAAAATCAAAGATTTTGATTTTTTCAAGTTGACTGAGTAATGCTAGGAACACAATTGGGACGAACGACGAATTTCTTTACGTTGACGAATAAGTCGATAAGAATTCGCTGAGTAAATTCGTCGTATGAAGCACAATAACGACGAATTTGCTCACCGAGTTCTGCTGTCATAATTGATAAAGTTAGTTATTGTGTATGTAAAGAGAGAGAGAGAGAGAAAAAATGGTTTTTTCGTCGTACGTCGGCGTACAAAATAGAAATAAACCTATCTCAGAGATCGTCACACACGACGAACTTCGTTCTACGGTGGTGTTGTGTTCATTTTCATATGCACAAATGTGTTTTATTTTTTATGACGATAGTTCGCACCGAAATATTCGTCGTTCGTCCCAGTTGTGTTTCTAGCATAAGCCTTTCAATTCGATTGTACCGTGTGTGTTCGATTCTCTTGATCAGCTCTCAAAATTTATGTTTGTACTTTTAGTTTGTAAAGAAAAAGTTAACTATTTTTAAAATCGTACTTAATTTTATTGAATTTTAAATAAAAAACATAAAAATTATTAAATGAATGCAATAGAAGTTTTTAATTTTTAAATTTGTTATTGTGAAAAGAAAAATATAAATTTGATAGTTGAATGATAATTTTTCAATTCAGTCTATGAAGTATGTAGCCGAGAATCAACTCAATTGTAAGACTTAATTAACAATTAAATTGAAACGTGTAATGGGGTGCTTAAGGCTAGGATTCACTATCCAACGCAATCGTACAACTTTTGAGAAAATATATCCTAGGTATGGTGTGGGCTATGAAAGATTGCAAAATACAACAGAAATTCATTAGATGAGTGTTGTATTTTTTTAAAAGTCGCACGATTGTGTAAGCCTAGTCAGTCCTGAGTCCTTACTCATTTTGTGCTTACAAGTTAATAGGACTTTATCGACTCGAAAAGCTCTGCAGAAACGAGGCATTGATAAGAACCGAAAAAAGTAAAGGCAAATAGCCAAATAACGAGGATATTCCGCGCCTGGAGTTGCAAATGGACTATACGCGCGTATAGGAAGTAGGAGTTTCTGAGATCTACTTCTGGAGTTTATATATATATTTTCTTAGATCCTTTAAGGAGCATATTGCCTCAACAAACTTCTTCCATTCAGATGTATTCATCGCAATAGCTTTTTCTTCACTCCAAGTCTTGTGTATTTTTCTAGCCTCGATATTAATTTGCCTACGACATTTATAAAATAAAGACTTATGCTAGGAACACAACTGGGACGAACGACGAATTTCCTCCACATCGACGAATTCATCGATAAGAGTTCGCTGCATAAATTCGTCATGTGAAGCAGGGTTGTCAGATTTGTTCCGAGATATTTCGCCAAATTGATTTTAAATATCGCCAAAATTGATTTTATGTGGTTTTTCTTAATATATATTTGATAATAAATTTGTTTTTATATAACACTTTTTTTAATATAAATTTTTTAAAAATAATCGTATAAAAACTCAGCAGCAAATCGCCAAAAGCAGAAATAAAATCGCCAAAAGTTTTTTTTATTTTTTTTTATTAAATTCAAAACGCATTATTATTAATTACTATAAGAAAAATCATCAAAATCAAATTGCTTTAATCGGGAATCTTCTGTATTCCAGGTGAAATTAAAAGGTGTGGAGTTGCAATAGAATTGTTGTTGGAAATATGTACTTATAACAACAATTCTATGGCAATTCCACACCTTTTAATTTCACCTAGAATAGAGAACATACCCTATTATGTTGCAGACGAGTTTTGGTAGGATTTATTTTTGAAATTACTCCTTTCACAAACTAATTTTCCTGAATTACTAAAATTTTGAAATAAAATTTTGTTAAAAAATAGCCATTAAATCGCCAACAAATTTATTTATCGTCAGAAAAATCGCCATGTCGCCAAATCAAAAATTTATTCGCCGAACTAGTTGAAAAATCGCCTGATGTGAAGCACAACAACGACGAAGTTACTCAGCAAATTCCCCTCTTATATATTTGATAAAGTTGGTTGTTGTGTGTACAAAGACAGAGAGAGAGAGAGAAAATTGTTTTTTTCATCGTTCGTCGGCGTACAAAATAGAAATAAATCCATCTCAGAGTTTTTCAAGCACGTTCCACGGCGGTGTTGTGTTCATTTTCATATGCACAAATGTGTTTTATTTTTTATGACGAAAGTTCGCACAGAAACTGCTAGAAACCTGTCAGAACAGCAAACAATGTTACAAAACGCGAATCAAAACGAAAATCAAAATGTAGATGTCGAATATTCAGAGGCTTAGGGAGAGACCTGCCAAGAAGCAGTAGAAGAACAACCACGGTCGTAATAAATGCCAGGAAGATGCAAGACTTTGCTTGGCGCGAGAACTCGGGCAGTTACTGGCTGAAATAGCTGATGACCGATTTACGAACGTGCGAGTTGACCTTATAAAAATAGTGGCCACGAAGTGTGCTTACGAAAAAGTCGATAGGAAAATCTTTCCTTACATCGCCGCCTAAATGCAGCTCGTTGGACACGGCAAAAATTTAACTGATTTACAAATTGCCCATCTGATGTAAGATAAAGAAGTGCTTAAGGCTATATTACTTAGAATAACTAAGAATTATAAAATATTTAAAACATTAGAGGCAGCAGAAGGATATCTGGCCCACAATAGAGTATTTAATGCAATTGTTGCATATAAGCTATGGTATTGTCCGTTCACGACAGTTGAAAACTGTTATGAACGAACAGCGCATTTTCCTACGGCGATATAATTTTAGGGTTGGGTATAATCGGCTGCGGAGTAGCCTTCGGTATTTAACATATCTTCTCACACCAAACTCCTTCTTTCACTAGCTACCAATCACTACAATGGCTGCTATCAAGGTATATTTATTAGGTCTATGCAACCCTACAACAACACAGCAATACAAAAACAACACTATGTTTAAGTTGTCAAAAACACACACAAACATTAACTAAACTGTATGATGCAAACAACTTTTGACAGTTTAAACACGAAAACACAGAATATCATCAGGACGATTGCATTGAGCTGATAAATAGACCTTGATTAAATTTATCTTTACATCTCAAAATTAAGCAAATTACTGAAAAATGTTTATGCACAAATTCATTTGATAGTTTTCTTATTTTTCTATTGCTCTATGCGCTTTTCGTTTAGTTTAGTAGAGCTACCATATGATATAAAATTTTTGAAAAATTGTTAACAAGAAGTTAGTGAATAATATAAATTCTATCCAAACAATAAAAATTGCAGACAAAATTATCTAATTTTATCTAATCGTTAAAACCCTGCAGGCAATGGAACTGACGCAAGACTAGTCACGTGACTGGTCCCCAAGTGATAGGGACCAGTCCGAGTTCTAACACTTCCTATGAAGCGGACCAGTCACTTTTACATGGGGATGGCCTAGGATGGGGGTAATTGATACTTTGTATGCACCTTGTGACTTGTCACTGAACTATCCCATAGGGACCTATTCGATGTATAATAATATAAATTATTTATAAATAAAATTTCGACATTTAACTGTAACAATTAACGCTTATATATTTTTTTATTGTTACAAATGCAATGGCATTTTTTTTTTAATTTTATATTTAATCTGAAAATTTTTTGAGATTCGAGCCGACAATCTCGTGCATGACAGGCTGGCACACTACCCACTCGACCACAGGGCCACTCATATTTCAAAAGTATAAATACCATTTAAGCTTAGGTTAATATCTAAGTATAGTTACGGGACTGATCCCACACTGAGAAAATTAAATCGTAAAATCAAAGAAAATACACTTTTTTGCAAAGACTTTTATTGGTCAGATTGTGCCCAAAGACAAAACAACTTTACCAGAAAGACGCAAAGTTATTTAGATTCCCATGAAATATATATGTACTTAAAATCGAAGACTTAAAATCTTGTGGCAAGGATGTACGTCTTTGGAAACACATGAAAAAAGTCCTTAAACTTAGTCTTAAGACTAACTTAAGTTTCGTTATGCATTCGTAAACAAATTTAACTTTGAAGACTAAATTCTTTAAAGATACAGACTTTATCTTTATTTTTTATAACCGCTCTTGTTTACCGTTGCAAGCAAACATGTGTGAACAAGCAAAAATGTTCACTTATGCAATGAAGACAAAATTCTTTAAAGTTACAGTCTTTGTCTTTGTAGCAAGGATGCTTAGCTTTAAAAAAACAAAGAAAAGTCTTTAATTTTAAATACGTTTTTCAATCCCTTATTAGCAAAGAAATTAATCGTTGTAGCAAATATTTTATCTTTACGGAAAAGATAATTTCTTTGATTAAGCTTCAAAAAATTTTAGTCGTTTGTGTTAAAGACGCACCATTTGCTTGTTTAAAGAATAAATCATTGATGCAAGGATTTTTTCCTTCTAACAAAGATATTTTCGTTACAATTTTACAAAGACGTTTTTTCTTTGGTTTTAAAGCTTTTAGTTTTCTCAGTGCAGAGTCACATTGAAGGGAGCAATTAACATTATATTTAGGTCCTGTGTTCGACCACATCGAACATGTTCAGTGCAGTTTACTACAATACTAGACCGAGTCCGAATTAAATTGGCTCAAGATCGAGACGATACACCACGAAAATGGTCAGTATGCCACCATTTAAACCATATGACTTTTTTCACCATACACTACTACGTACTTTTGATAACACCCACATTATCTCCAGTTATAGGACTAGTACATTTGGATCAATTGTCACCAAATTTTCTGCAGGGAAGTTATTGAATTACACTACATATCACTAAACGGAAGTGTGAATGTATGTGTGTATGTATATTCTTCAGTTATTTCTCTAAGTGTAACAAATCGCTGACACTTCTGGCAATAAACTCAAAAACAACACCTGTGCGTGCTCTTGTAGAATAAAATATTAATGAAAAAATAAAAAATAAGAAATAACAACGAAAATAAGAAGCACATACAAATACTACAACAGCATATAAGGAAGTGACAAAATCTAAGCACACAAAAAAAACGAACAAGCGCACGCACACAAACATACAAAACGGAAGCGAAAATTATTGAAGGGAAAATAAGCCATAGAACCAACCGTCAAATAAATAAACACTTAAAATTCAAAAGAAGCAACATTAAACAAAACAACAGGTGAGAGAAATTCTCCTCGAGAAATTATTTTATTAAAATTTTATCATAAAACGCTACAACAACGGCAAAAGCAATTGCAGGTAAATTGGAAACGTTAATAAATAATAATAACAACAACAATGTCACCATAAAAAGTGGCGACATACATACATGTATCGCAGGCGCCACAATATTCAAAATTAAAAATAATTAAATAAAATAATGAAATGGAAAATTAGCAAAAAGTATTCGTAAAGCCAAAAGTGATACAAAATTTATGGAAATAATACATATAATTTGCATAAAAAATCTGAAATTTCTCCAAGGGGAATACATATTAATAAACTTTTCTTAAGCAAATGTTTCACTTGAAATTTTTAATTGGTTTGTGTCACCTGCAAAAAAAGTAAAAAAAGTTATTTTTACAGTCATTGCAATGAGGAAGGAGAAAACAATTTGATAACGAACAAATAAATAATTTATATGTATGTGCTTAAAAAGTTTGAGGACATTCAGTAAGTGCCTGTAGGATTTAGTACCAGTATTACTGCCACCAACTTCAAACATCACTGTAGATATCATATATAAAAATATTTTATTTAACTAGATCTATATTATTTTTAGCGTTTTAGTGCTTATTTTTGAAGTCGGTTTAATTTTTTTTTCAAGTTTTATTTTAACCTTTTTAGTGCATTCTTTTGATAAGCAAAAGTACATTTAATTCTATACTAAACTTACACGGGTGTAGGTAGCCCCGCTTACTTTTTTTTAACACATGCTTCAGTATTTCTTAAAGCTCAGGGTGCGTGCCAAATTTCGTAAAAAATCGATTAAGCGTGAAATATAGTATTCAATTTGATGGGGCGTGGCTGCGCCCACTTTTTATAAAACAAGATTGTGTCTTGTGCCAAGTGTCGTCAAAATTGGTTAAGTACAAGCACGTGTAATATTATACTAAAATTTCATAGGCGTGTCCCCGCCCACTTTTTTGAACGCAAGATTGTGCCTTTATTTAAGCTTAGGGTGTGTCCCAAGTTTCGTAAAAATCGGTGAAATAGAAGCTTTTGAAATATAATATTAAATTTTAATGGGCGTGACTCCGCCCATTTTTTTAAAAGAAGGATTGTGTCTATTTTAGAGCTCAAGCTGTGTGGTAAGTTTCGTAATAATCGGTTAAGTAGAACCGCGTGAAATATTATAATAAATTTTAATTTTTTTTCAAATTGTGTAATTGTAAGAACCAAAGGTGTTTTATAGGTTTCGTAGCAATCACATAAGTAGAATATCATAAAATTATTAAAAAAAATTGTGAGCGTGTAACCGGCCACTTTTTCTACAATGGGACCAATAGCAAGCTATGCCCTCTCAGACAAAAAATAATTTTTAGAATCAGTAGCGAAATGTAGCGAGTTATGAAGTAACACACCAAAAAAAAAACATAGAGACGAATTGTTAACCTCTTCCTTTTTTTTTTTGAAGTGGGTTAAAAAAGAAAAAGAATCATCTCACAAATATTGTTGATCAGTCGCAGTTTTAAGATAAACTTCAATCTTCAAGAAAAATTGTAATTTTATTTAATTGCTATTAAAGCAAAAAGTTAGTTTGTTTTGGTTTATGTTAGTGAATTTTATTGATGCTTTTGCCAATTTATTAGCAAGTTAGTTTAATTTCATAACTGCAGAAATCTGTATTAATAATTTCCCACTGTGCGGTGATAACTTAAAAAAAAAGTTTAAGCCAAAACTTGGCCTCTGTTAAAAATTCTAAAATTTATTAGCTTCTTAGGCTTTTTTTTTCATTTATTTACTTTTCACACGCTTGCGAAGAAAGAAAAAAAAAGAATTAAACTTTTTTCGCCTCTGACAAGGACCAAGTTTTACTAAATCTACCTTTTGCCGCAACTGTCAACCGAAAGGCAAATAAAACTTATACTTTGCCAGACACTAAATCCACAAAAGTCCAATTGAAAACTTTTAGTTTTGTATTTTTACAACAACACACCGAGAGAGAGAGACAAAGTCGGCGACTGACTGCACTTTTCAGATGGTGCGTACGAGAGAGAACGAGTGTGATAGAAAACTTTTTGTTTGGCAAAAGCGGCAGAGCAAAAATCTAAAATCAAGTTAACAATTTTTATTAAAATTGCATGAGAAATAAATAAAAAGCTGTAAGATGGAATAAAAACAAATAAAGAAAAAAAAAACACACAAAATTTGAATTATATTTTATGAATTGTTGGATGGAAAATATGACCGAAAGGCTGCAAATGGTTAAAGGCCGTAGGCCAGAAAGCAATTAAAGTATTGCAGTTATGCAAAAAGTTTAAGATGCAATTTAAGTTTAAGAAAAAGAAAATATTTATATATAGATCACAAAAAAAAAAGTTCTCCGTACACAAGCGAATATAAAGTATTGTTCCAAGGACATTAAAAAAAAAATTTTTTTTTGCCGAACGTAAGGGTTGTCTTTTTAGGTTTTTCGTTATATCTTCCATATTTACAGTGCGATCTTAAAGTTTGATATAGCGAATTTTTTCGTCTCAGGGAGGCCAATATTTTGATATGTGATGTAAAGGTTACATGAGGTCAAAGACTTTTTAATTAAAAAAAATTGGTCTGCCACAGACAAACTCATCGATATATTATACTTTAATATCTGAATGTAAATATTGAAGCTATGAAAAATTTAAAAAGGTGACCCCTACGGTCTGCAACAATGAATTTATAAAAGGATTTTTAAATAGTTGTGCTGTAATTATCGAAATACTTTCTTAGCAAAAGTTTTATGATTTTTTGCGAGCTATAAATTTCTAACATTAAGGTGTCACATTAGGTTGGTAGAAAACGAGATTTGGGGCTAAGTACTAGAACGGTAAACTTGAGGTCAATGGACCTAAGAGCAAAAATATTGGCCTCCCTGAGACAAAAAAAATTCGCTATATCAAACTTTAAGATCGGACTGTAAATATGGAAAATATAACGAAAAAACTAAAAAGGCGTAGGCTTCGGCAAAAAAAAAATTTTATTTTTGAAATGTGCTTGGAACAATACTTTATATTCGCTGGTGTATGGGGCACTTTTTTTGTTGCCTGTTGAGCGAGACGCTCTAATGAACATACTTAATTCCATTAATCCGAGTAAACTTAAAAGCTCTGAAATCACGCACAGCGTGCTTAAAACAGACAAATTTTCTTTTAAGCCACTAATGAATTTTGCTTTCCTGCAGCCATGGCATACAGAACGCCATTCCGTTTGAAAGTGATTTCAATTCAAGTCTTTAAAAAACAAAAAACGAAACATTTCTTCGGAATAAAATCACTTCAAATTTTCAAAGTGGTTTTGATATTTTTAATGATTTATTCAAGAAAAATATTAATAAAACTAACTCAAAATTAAATGTTCGATGGTATCAAGGCACATTCACCAGGTAGTAGCGAAAACGCAGCTGAGGATTTGTTTGTTTTTAAATTAAAGTTCAGTCGAACCTTTAAAACTTGTTTATGAAAGAGAAACTAAAAAAAAAATTTAAAAATATTTCAATATGAAAAATATTTTATTAAAAAAGTTATTTAAAAATATGAAAAAAACTATTAAAAATATGTGAAAAATGCTAAACGTTACAAATTTCTGTTTGTGGAAAGTTTTTCTTAGAAAAACTTTAAAACTTCAAATTACATTAACATCTTTAAAATTTAAGCTTTCAGGGCTTTTAATTCCACTTACACATAAAGAAAACTTTTACAACAAACATTATATAGATAATAATGTTTATTTTGAATTTGTTTTCGAGTGCACATACTCGTAAATACATACAACTTAAGCAATTGATAATCTTAATTGTGTGGCAAAATTGATAAACACTCATAAATACACAAACAAACAAACCAAAAGATTGTGCGAATGTTTATAAATATTTGTCTCAAAGTTCAAACGATGGCTTGCATGTATTTGTGCGTATACGTGAGTGTGTGTGTATATGTGTGTGTGTGTGTGTGTGCATAAGGATGTTAGTTAAAGCCTTGATATAAGCGTATGTGTATGCAAGTATTTTTTTTTGCACTTTGATTCATTAGTGATGTTAAGCGTATTTGGATAGAGCGTAATAAATCAAGCATATCCGTGTTTACAACTACGAAATGTAAATAATAATTAAAATTATTATGCGCTATTTGCTATCCACAGGTATAAGTACATTTGCCGATTGCTATAGGAGGAGTATGTGGTAGTTCTTTGCACATAAAATTAAAATTGCATAACATTAAAGAACAGAATATTCTGCAGATATTCATCGTTAGGTTATTAATTTACTTTTGCTTTTTTTATCAAATGAAATAATGTCAAGGAAAAATTGAGGAACAATTTATAACGTTCATGCATTTTTTGTTTATAAAGCAGAGAACTGTACGTTGTGTATGCGTGGTATTGGTGTTACAACAGAGAGAAAACAGTGCCTACTAAATACCTCATAAAATAGAACAAAATTAATAAGAAATCTCTATGGTTTTTTTTCAATAAGGAAATCTTATTATTTTATAGGGAAGCCCTTTTTTAAAATCTTCTAGTTTTTATTAGGTTATCCTATTGATTTTTTCAATAAGGTTTTTTTCTTGTTTTTATTAGACTGCCTTATAAAAAAAAATGCATCTTTATTCTATGTACTTATGTATTTTCATTTCATTTAATTTAATTTAATTTCATTTATTTATACATACATACATACACATGTTTTATTCTTTACGAACTTACTCACCAAGTATTGAACCAGCAAACTTCTGACTGAGACAAGCACTCAAACCAATATGCTAACAAGCAGCCTGAATAGCCATTGAAATTATTGTGCAAACATTCTTATACAAAAATGAAAAAGATCATGGAAAAAATTTTCTCTATGTCTATTTATAGATATGAAATAACAAGGCACCTCATAAAATCAAGAAGATTTCCTTATTAAAAAAAATCAATAAGATGCTTAACACATAATCATATAGGAACCTAATAAAATCAAGAAGAAAACCTTTTTAAAAAAATCAATAAGGTAATCTAATAAAATCAATAAGAAATCCCTATAGTTTACAATTTATAAGAAAACCTAATATAATCAAGAAGTTTTTCTCTATCGATTGTTTTTTTTGTGCCAAAAATAACGGAAATTGAGTAAAAAAAGTTGTGAATAATAAGATTTCTTCTTGATTTTATGTGGTTTTCTTCTTGATAAAATGAATAAGATTTACCACATAAAAACAATAAGGAATCTCTATGAAAAAATCTTCGCTTCTTTCTGCTGGGATACTCCTTAGCCTTAAAACGTTTCATAAAAAATAATCTTCTTGATTCTATGAGGCATTTTTTTCTCTGTGAAGACGATAAAACAATAATTATGTATATTTTAAGAAAATTTTGTATAAAATTTTTTCATTTATTTTATACATATGGGGTAATGTATGCAAGAAGGTAAGCGCCAGTTTTTAGATGTAGAAAGTAAACTTTCGAACGACAATTGGTTTTGACACAAAACTGAATTTAATAAACTTTATTTTTGTTTTCAATAAAATTTGACATTCCAACGTTTTCTGTCGACATCGTGGAACAAGCCATAAGTGCTTGGCTAACCAAATAATAAATTCAGTAAAGCAGATTTTGACTCGCGCACGAAGGGTTCCATGCGTTTAGTTTTGAGAATTTTTTTAATATGGCGTTTTTCAGTTTAAAAGTTTTTTTATTTTTGCCGCTTTATTTCTCGTTTTGGAGATTTTTTTTCAGTTTTTAGTGTTTTTTTCATTTAGGCTATTTTTCCGGCTTTTTGTGATATATTCTAGTTTTAGAATTTTTTTTTTATATGCGCTTTTTTCGTTTTAGCGTTTTTTTTCTTGATTTTTAACGATTTTTTTGGTTTGGCGATTTTATAATTTTGGGATTTTTTAGTTTTACCGCCTTAGAAAATTTCAAGAGTTTGGGTCTTACGGATTCCAAAATACAGCAATTTTTCAAAATTACATAGTCAAAATACCATTAACTGATAGAACACCCTTTAATTTTTATTTTTTTACATTTTAGTGTTAATTGTTGTAGTCTGTATAAAAATACACAAACTTTACAAATTTCAAGTGTATATACATGCAATTGTATGTATATTACATGGGATTTTAACATATTCGTTGCTCGTCTTGGAACACCCTTTAATTTTTAACTCTCGTTATTTGTTGTTGTAGGGCACAAAGTTCTACATACTCTGTCCAGGTCCATTGATCTTGCGGTTCTCGAGAAAATATCCTGTGACGGATAGACAGACAGACGGACAGACGGACAGCGTAGCGAAAACAATAGGGCTCCTTTTCAGCTTAGTGTACGGAACCCTAAAAAGTAAATTTTCAATTTCTCATTTTTCTAAAATCATAAAAAATTTGCGCTAAAGCCCAGGAACAAATCATACAAAAAAATTAACGAACTTGGAAAACAATTGGCTAAAGACAATGACATGTAACAGATCATAAAAAAAATTGCACACAAAAGTAAAATTATCAACTACATAAATACAAAAAAAATTGTTGCTCTTATAGTTTAAACAAAAAAACTTACTAAATAGTGCATAAGAAGCCAAATGAAATTTTGCAAAACAATCAACAAATTGTTAAAGACCAAGTTAAAATAAAAAAATAAAAGGGCCAGACATTTACTGCGAGGAACAAATCAAACGGAGAGGAAAATGTGTGATAAAAACAAAGTAAAACCTCACTGAAATGGCGAAAAACTTTTCGACGCCAAAGGGCAAATGAAGCACATCCCGAACAAGTAGACATGATGATACAAATGTTTTTGCAGGATGAAACAAAATGAAATGCGAAAAAAGAAAAAAATACAAAATATATACATAAATAAATTAAACTGGCAGCAAAATTCAAGCACTCAGAGCAGCAAGCTGTTTTAAGTCCACCCAAGTTTAAGCAGGCGAAAAGCAAGATGTGATAAAAATGCAGGCCTTTAAAATAAGGAATTCATAGTTTGCAACAAAAACGATTATGTTATGTTACATGATTATAAGATTCTAACATTCTTTGCAATGTTGCGAATTTTTGAAATTTCGTTGCCTGCGGAAACGCACTTTAAGATAAATATATTTTTTGGTGTTTTTTACAAATTATTCTATCAAGTAGAATATACCCAGGCCTTGTCTCAATACAACCATTTGAAAACATAAATAATTCAATGGTATAATTTAACAACAAATAACAAAAATTAAAAATTTTAAAAACCCCCGATATATCTAGAAAAGGTGTGATATCTTCTAAACGTCTGGACCGATTTTCTCCAAACATAGTTAAGAACCTTCTCGATCAAGTCACCTTGACACGGGCAGACACACAGATACACAGATATACAGATACACAGATACACAGATACAGAAATACACAGCAAATCCAGTAAAAAGCAGCAAGATTTAGCTTGAAATCTCGTAAGTACTAAATTTTGAGGCAATATAAATGCCCTATTATAATATTTAAATTTTTCATTATCAAAAACCACAAAAATTTTTTTTGATTCTTTCAACCAATTATTATTTATTGTCTATGCTAGAAGGTTCGTGTATTTGATTTATGATTTTGTTCCAAACACATATTTTTTCATATTTTTTCATATTTTTTCAAACTATTGTACAATATTTAAATTTAATTTTTATGTTTTAAAAACACGGCAATAATATTTGTATTTTTCATTATCAAAGACAACAACCATTTTTAAAGAAAATAATTTAGAAAATTCAAAAACAAGAACTCAAAAGTATTTTCAAACAAAAACGTCCTAAATCTTTTTACTGAATTAGGGCATAAGGGTTTGAATAATTTTGCAATAATTTTTTTTTAGTTTTAAATGATGACATTCCTTTAACGAGCCAACCCATTAAAAACTCAAGCCTGTGTGACAATGACGCCGCGATTGTCACAACAAGATAAGATATATCACTGTTAAACTGTTGTGTTGAAGAGAGCAGTTTTTCAGTGCAGACAAACGAGTTGTCTAACTATGTATCGCATGTACAAAAGTCTAGTGGCATTGAAACTACGACTACATGCATAGGAAAATTATAAACACATGCCCTCACACCAACAGCTGCAGTACAGTCGCACACAATAAATTGGGGTGTTGATGATAATGATGAGCTTTCATGAAGTGTGGCAAAATTTATGGCTCTTAATGAATACAGAAACACATAACGATTGGACTATCACACAACCGTTTTTTTTTATATGCTTTATTATTTAAAATCTATAAAGAAGATACAGCGGAGAGGTTCAGCACATAGACATCAAAATAATTTAAGTTAGAGTGATAATACACTAAATATTAGGCTTATCTTATGTGGTTATTCCTCTAAGGATTGTGTTGCATGGTTGGTGTAACTGAACTGAAATATGTGCATTTTCTTTTAGACAACTTTCATTAGCATTGGCAACTCAAACTTAGGAAAAAGTTTTGCACAATTAGTGCATTTGAATTGAAAATTGCCATGAGTTGGGTGTGGAAGTGATCGACAAATTTCTTAAAGCCTACATAGAAAATATATGTATGAATGTATGTATGTATGTTTATATGTGACAAGAAATTTCTTAAATTTTACTGAAAAGCATTTTTACAATAATACGAACAGAAAAATAATGAAATTGAAATAGAGTGTCAAAATAAAAACTTAAATATTTCTGTTTGCCTACATACACATACTTATCTATGACACTATGCATTCTATCTCCCTAAACAAGTTTGAGTGTGTTGTATATTATTAATACCTGAGTGAGAGTGAGTATTTTCCTTTAACCAGAAAAATATCCGCAGGTTGTAAACAAACATCAACATTTAACAAATACCAAAAGCATCCTTCATTCATTTGCACAAACACATTCTACGTCCATTCAAATGAACACATCAATATATGCAGAGAAATAAGTTTGAAATGAACATGCAGTTTAAACAGTAAAAGTTTTTGGGAAGGGTGGCTACCAGAGTTCATACATACATACATATGTACGTATGTATGTATGTGTGTTCCTATTTGCAGTGGTGCTCTGTAAATGTTAACCAAATGCAGTCATAAGGCTTAAGTAATTTATATGTTAGTCACATATGAAATAAATAAGAAGGAATTTCTTTCATATTTACAACTCTGTCTGTCGGTAGCTGAGATGTACAACCATATGGAAAATTTGTCAAGAAGAAATTGATATTTGTACTTAAAAAGATTTGTTTTGGTTTGCTTGACACCTGCAAGTAATCCAGTAGAATCGTGTGATTCCGTTCTGATAATAGCACTCCACTCATCCAAATCCTAACCTTTGAGAAAAAAAAATAAGTCTGGATCAGAACTAAATCGAGTAAATGCAACCCATTGTATTGAAGTAACGAATGAGATCATCAGGTAGATATGTATGTATGTGTTTGGAAGATTGTGGCGCCTCATGATTAATGCCGGGCATTTACAGATTAGGGGAAAAACTCTCTCTTCCTAATCGCGTTGTTGACAGATGTGTTTCAGATTATCGTGAGTAGCTGCCATTACGGCCTAATCTCATGGGTAGTCTAAACACCGGGTGAAGGTAAGACGCCAAACCATCGCCCCCATGCACTCTGGGACTTACCAATAACACATAGTTTGCAATCTTCGATCATAGTAGTTATCCCTGTACAATGTCGATCACCTTGCTGAGGTACTCAGAGCTATCTAATCTCTTTGCCGTAATGACTTTGTGCTATCTGTTGTATGGCAACAGCACCTAGAACATTGTCTGGCTGACCGCGTCACGCCAATCACTAGCATTGATCTAACACTAGAAATCCAAAACTATTCTCCCAGCGTTTTTTGGTAACTAACAGCCACCACGTGCGATTCTCCAAGTTGTCACCCACGAGTGCAGTCCAGACGAGTTTCCAGGAGAATTCCTCACCATTGCCAGCTCAAATCAATCACAGAGCTACGCCCCAAACTCCTAAAGCGACCTTGCTGTCGAGCAACTGACACCCGTGGCACCATAGACAAGCACCGAGAGTTTTCACCTCTATCGTCTTTTGAACTCGGGGAAGTTCCAGGTAACCTGTTTCCTTTTATAACTATGTATGTGCAGATGCATTGCTCTGTTGCCAGAAACTCTATGGGTAAAGCACCAAAGGTACGTCAATGGAAAAAGCCACATTACCCCAGCTGGGGTCCCGGGATTGCGACATCGTTATCTACTATAGATCTCCCTGCAGGAATCACGTTCTTGAAAGTTGCGACGTAAATTTCCTTCCTTCCTATCGCGACAAGCCGTGAGATGTTCTTTCTATTTTCATTATTATTTATTCTGAGTGACTATCGCAGAAATTCGGCCATGTTCTCTTCACCACTCTACATGTACTCCGCCTATTCCATCTACATTCTACTTTATGAAAATAATATTTGAGAATATTGTTCTTGATGGTGCCGAATGGCGCTGTGACTGGCACTGATTAGAGATGTTTAGCGGGTCCAGTTAATCTGCCTGCTCATTGCCGATGAAGACACTTTGGGCATTCAAATACTGGCGACTTAATCTGGATAGCACCTCTTTCCATGCGCTAACTATAATTGAGGATGTTTCATATGATCTCAGTACAAGATTATTTTTTCGTACATCATTCTGCCTGCTTTTCTTATAGCAAAGTATTTTAGACTAAAATATACTAGATTACTTACGAAGACGTTCAGATATCTGCACGACGAGACCACTAGAGTAAACCAGGACCCAACTCCGCAGATCATTCTGGATCTGTCGTTGTAGGTTAGGTTAGGTTAGGAAGGGTGGTGCTATACCGCACCTCCACTCGGAGACCCAATTGGGTCCATTGTGATTCCCTTCTATTGCCCATTACTAGTAATACTTACCCCTCCCATTTATAGCCAGAAGAGACCCTATTATCCGTCATTAAGCCACCGAATCCCCATGATGAAGTTCCTGATGTCATCTAGCTTACACTTCCCGATATCAATAATGCTTTCATGCGTCTGCTCAGCTATCTAAGCCTATGACGTTGCAGCTTCGGGCAGTGACAGATAATATGTTCAATGGTTTCTGGTTCCTCTTCATCCCCTCACATCCTACAAAAATCTTGAGTGCCAGTCTCCAAAATGCTGGTTCTTGCTCTGACCGAGCAGTGACCTGTCAATGAGCCTATCACGATCCGCATCGCCTTCCTATTCATGTCCAATAGTAGTTTAGATCTTCCTGGGTCAAGTTTGGCCACATAGACTCTACAATCCTCCCTCCCTACTTTGCCTTGAACTGTTGGTCCTTCTTTCTAGCCAATTACTGAGTTCCCTATAGTAATGACCTATCGGTAATTTCTCCGATCTGTCACACGTTCCCTCATCTAATGCCGACCTTGTTCTTGCCAGCTCATCGGCAGTTTCGTTTCCCTCAATACTGTTGTGGCCAGGAACTTAACATAGTCTGACACTATATTTCTCCATAACCAATTTGAGGGCTCTCCTACAGTCACTAACAAGTAAAGATTTAACATTGTGTTCCTACAAAGCATTTAGCGCTACCTGTCTGTCAACGTAGAAGGTTACCTTCTCACCTTCAGCAGCCCCTGTGCCTTCACCCATTTTTAATCCATGTGTAAAGACTGCACTACAATCAGGAATACCCAAGAATGTAAGACCATATAGTTTATTAACCATTTTTTTAACTTAAAAATTAAATATAAGAAACTAAAACGTATTAAGACAGCTGAATCTTTCATATCAAACAAATACAGTTCAACGGACACACTTAGTTGAACTTGTTTGAAGGTTCCTTTTCTGTCTCTCTCTCTCTCTCTTAATTTAGCTGAAAAGTTTCTTATTATTATTGGTCTCCTATATAATGCCTTTGTTGGCTATAGCTTTTCAAAATACCTATATTATGTGTTGTAGAACTAGGCCACATCCACTCCTTGGCAATATTCATATGCAAACCCAACATGTAATATTACAGATCCTTATGAATAGTGAATTCGAATAAGCGATGTCCGTCTGTCCATCGTTGTGTACATTAAATCGAGCTTCCTAAGCTCCCAGAGTGGTTATGTAGTTCGGTCATGGACTGGTGTGTCAAAAATATATTGCTATTGAACATTGTAGAATTTTATAGCTATGCTATTTACTATGCGATACAGGAGTTAGGACGTGATTTTCGTAACAAAAATTATCGACAATATTACAGTTATAAATTAATTTTTGTTGTAGTCATCTATACTATTTTTGTGTTTTAAGATTTCTTAAAAAAACAAAATTGTATTCACTAATTGAAGTCCGTTTTAATAACTTATCATTAAAACAATATGTAGATACTGGAGTTTCCACAGCCAAAAAATAAAGTTGGCACAACACATTTTTGTGTAATATCCAATATGTAACTCACTTCATGCCGCCCAAAAGTACGTTCTCAGCTAAAGAATTCATCCGCTCTCATATATGTATATGCACATATATCTTATGTTCATATATTGAGTTGTTTGTAAAACTTTTGGTTGTTGGTGTCACTTTGAAAACTAACATCATGTGTCCACAAATTTGTTCATTACACACAATTGCCAAAAGGGAAAAGTTTTCAAACGATGCTGCATACAAAAAGAAAATAACCTAAAACCAGCCAGAGCAAATGTCTTTGAGTAGCAGCAACAGCAACAGCAACAGCAAAAGCAACATACGAGACAATTAAAATCAGGAAACATTTTAATCTGCTTAATAAGGTATTTAAAGATGCATGTGCAGTCAAACAGACAAATGAACAGACGACTCTCTAAATAATATAATGAAACACATACATATGGATCTCTTTCATGCTCATGCACAAACGTTTTACATCTACCGTGTTATTCTAATTACAAACAGACTGATTATATTTCTTAAAGTTCAAATGTAACATCCTTTTGCCAGTGAATGCAGATGTATGTCTGTGTGTGTGTGTGTTTGGTGTGTCTTCTATAACAGAAGGCTATCATAACCATTCTTTCTGAGGTAAAAATAATGTTTCCTTAAAATGTTAAAAGAACAAAATAATAAGTGAGTAAATGAACAAAAAAAAAGTTAAATAAAAAAGGGAATATGTATTTTCAAAATACACATTTAAGTCGGTAGTTTGGTTTTCTTTTTCTAAAGGCTCGTTTTTTTTTTGGATTTTGGGAAAAAGAAAAGCTTTTTCTCCTTGTACATGTTAAGGTGTGAGTGAGTGCGTTTTTGTGGTTTTTACTTTTGTGCATTTTCTTGCTTTTGTTTTCATTAACATGAATTCGTATGTTAGCAAAATTTTTAGAAGCTTACACTGTTTCCGAAAAATTTTTACTCAAAGTATTTCAATAAACTGATAAAAAAGACCCTGTATTCTTTATTTTGTAGCAAAATTAAAACTTATTCCCCAATTCTGGTCGACGATTGTATCGTCTTGTCCATGATACAATAATATAAAGGTACAACCACATTTGACGTATAAAATTAATTTTGACTTTTACCAAAATTGTTTGATTACTGTTTTTTTGTAAAGAGAGAGGAAAACGTTGCCACACGAAATTACGGGGAACTTTTTTTTAGGAATGTTTTTGGAAATGTGTAATTTTAAGTTTAGAAATTATGGTTTAATACACACTTTTTTAAATGTTGTATTAATTGGATACGTGGATAACGAAATATGCATGTGTATAATATGATGTAGAATGGATGAGCGTGTTTCATGCATATAATACACATTTACATACACTTCGTGTGCAAATTTATTGCAGCTTACAGTACAAATTAATGATTTTTTGATGGGCTACATCTGAATAATCTGAACAAAAAAAGACATGCAAAAGAAATAGTTAATGCATGGGTTCTATTGCTAATGACTTGGTTCAATTTAGGTGCAGAACGCATGATTTTAACACAGGCGTGTCATTGACGAGCATGGGCGAACATTTAGCAAAACTGCTCATCATGCCAATGAGTGCTTAGAACCCATGATACGTTTATTCGTTTATATATACATACATATGTATGTTTAAAACAGAGCATAACGAAGTGCCCGCGGGTGGCCTTTTGCTTATAATTTTAGGCTCTAAGCAGGCATACTCTGATGATTGTATTTGAGGCAAACAGCTTTGAAAGCTGTTAAGTGTGCTGTTGTTTCCTTTCAAATTAAGAGGAAGCATTGTTCTCGCCGAGATCTGATTGTCAATTGTGCTCTCGCTCTTTTAAAAAAGTTTGCACATTGTGCATATCACTTGGACGCACCTGATGTAAATCAATAAGCCAGAGAAGTATGAAGAGAAAGTCCCACCCTTGATTCAGAGGCTTTTCCGTTGGTAATTTCCCTTGAATTGTTTATGCTGATGTAAATTTTTTTTATAATTATAATTTAAATACATATTCTTCAATATTTTTCAATAAATAAAAAAGAACGTCAAAAAATTAATCAAAAACTCGGATTTCATAAATTAATAAGGTAGCATTAATTTTGAGAGTAAAAAATTGTCGGCACAAACGTCAGAAGGTTAATATGGCGACGAAAAGAGAGAACGGTTGTACCTTTATATTATTGTATCATGGTCTTGTCTATGGACGAAAAATAAAACAGCAGTAGTGACACTTTAAAGCAATTATTATTTATTGTCTATGCTAGAAGGTTCGTGTATTTGCTTTATGATTTTGCTTCAAACATTATATCCAACACATATTTTTTCATATCTTTTTCAAACTGTTGTATAATACTTTAATTTAATTTTTATGTTTTAAAAACATGGCATTAATATTTTAATTTTCCATTATCAAAGACAACAACCATGTTTGCAGAAAATAATTTAGAGAATTCAAAAACAAGAACTCAAAAGTTTTTCAGACAAAAACGTCCTAAATCTTCTTAGTCCTCGTCAAGACTTGCAAGTTTTGTTGCAGAAATTCTTGGGTTTATTGGTGAGAGGGTTGAGAAGATTGGGTAAGGGTACACAGTTTTATGTGCTCGGCAATTCTCTTTTGTTTTGAAATTCGCAGTTGTTAATTGAAAGTTTGTAGGTATATTTGACGTTTTATTTTATTTTATTAGCTCAGTTGTATGAAAAACACAAAATGTAACAAAAAATTAAAATAATTGTTAATTTTTCAGGCAAATTTGTTGTGAAATAGAATTTCTTAATAAAGTTGCAAAACTAGAATTTCTTAATGTGGACACTTATGCAATTTCAAAGCAGAATTTTAAAAAATTGCAGCAACAAAAATTGCAAGTCTGGACGAGTATTTACTGAATTAGGGCATAAAACAAAATTAATTTTTTAAATATTGTAATGAAGCATATAAATGAAAAATGTTCCCTAGTGATTTATCTGTCTTAACAATAATAAAATGCGCATAGAGGAGACCAGCTTTATTCATTAGATAAAGTATTTTAGGATGTTATTTTGTAAAACGCAATGCTTAGCGTTGAAAAATGTTGTATGTGTTTTGTTTTTGTAATCAACCTTTTTTACATATAAAATTTGTCAGCGCTTGGTGTCGCATTTTCCAAAATTAAAGGGTTAAAAGTAACAAAAACAGTTATAGAGATGTAACCGGAATGTAAAGGCTCAGTTACCCGACAGTAATGTAATGAAAGTGCAACATTGGAAACAGTTGATCAATATTGTTATAAGAAAAGTAGGCTATGTTACATTACATCTCTACAACCATTTTCATTAATGTTCACATAACAATATCAATCAGCTGTTTCCTACTGTTGCAGTTACATTGAATTACAGTCTGGTAGCTGAGCCTTAAGAATCTGTACATTACTTTTCACATAACATTATCGATCAGCTGTTTCCTACTGTTGCAGTTACATTCCATTACAGTCGGCTAACTAAGAAATAATTACGATGACACGAAATGATGTTCTTCCACGCAGAACTGCTTAACGACTGTATTAAAAAAAGTATTTTACGGAAATATTAAAATAATAGCTCAATTCATAAGGTTTGTTGTATTATTTAAAGTTGTATTTGAAAATAGAATTTCTCAAAACAAAAATATTTTGGCCCCTTTCAGATTAGGCAACTTTACTTGAGCAAGTCTTGTGTTTATGTGTGTGAGAGGAAAGGTCGGTTTGAAGGGGAAAGAATTGCCTAGACTTGAGTACAGACTTGCTTGTGCTTGGCAATTCTGTACTTGTACTTGGCAATTATGTATATTGAAGTATATCTTTAACTAAATTATTTTTTTCTTCAACTTCCATTGTAAACCAAATTTCAAATCACTTTCACATTTACAATGAATACAGAAATGAAACAAAACGTCAACAAATTAAGAAAATTCGAGCATAAGAAAATTAAACTTGCTCAACATAGTTGCTGAATGTGAACATAAAAGCAAGTTCAAAAGCAAATAAATAAAAATTACAATTATACTTGCGCAATTAAACCTGCCTAATCTGAAAGGGGCCTTTACAAATAATTTATTTTTATTCTGAGAAATTTTGTTGTTTAAGGGCCATTATTACAAGTTAAAGTTAGTTAAAAGTAGGATTTTATCGGACGTTTAAAAAGTTTTTCATGAGTACCATTTTAGCTTAACCTAAAGTAAGCGCTTAGTTAAAAGAAAATATATCCTTCCTGGTAAGTTAAATTAAATTTATAATAATGAATAGCATTTGATACGTCCGACAGAATCCTACTTTTTACTACCCAGCAGAAAAAGTGAGGGAAAAGAAGTAGAAAAAGCACTACCTCTACTGAATCAAACCACTTCAAATTTAGATAAAAAAAAACCAATGAATTTTGCATTGACGTGCCATTGGAAGGAAGTGGTTTGCTTTTGACATTTTTTTTATTAAGTCAATAAAAATCATGTTTTTGGTGCTATAAAAATCTGAAATTTGAGTGTGAAAATAATTCACTTCACAAAAGCAGTTAAAAAGAGCTTTTTATTCAGTGACTAAATCACTTGTATATGATTTGAAAAGAAAAATGTTAAATAATTTAATTTATTGTTATTTTATTTCATTGGTATTTTTAAGAAGAAAAATTTTTTGATTTGAAAAGACATTTAAGGCATTTTAAATAAAAAAAAAAAACACTTGTATTTGGCTTGAGCCAAAAAAGTAATGAATTTGTTGAAAACCAAGTAGTGATTTAAAATTCTATTTGATATGTGGATAAAAATAACTTCTTTACCATCTAAAAATATGCATTAGATACTTTCGAAGTAATTTAAAAGTGGTTCATAAAGAAGCACTCCTTTCATTTTTTGCTGGATAACTTTAAGTTGTAATAATGGGACTAAATGATACAACAAAGTTTGTGAGTTGAGCAAATAATTTCATATAATTGATGTGTTAATAAATTTTAATCATATGCATTTTGCTAAACAAATTTTGATATTTTTCATGTTTGTTATAGTTTTGCCTTGAAACAGAAGTTTAACACATGGAAACAAGGTAAACGCAGATATACATACATATATTATAAAAAGTCCTTTTTTACTATAATTGTAATTGTTCTAGGGACGATTTCATTTTCTGTATTACAAGGAAAAGTTAGAATTATTGTGCAAAAATTTGATTGATTTTTTTTATTTCCGGTAGTAGATTTCTTTTAGAAATCATGTTGCAGAAAAATAACAGAACACCCTATGCATAAAACTTAAACCACAAAAAACACAAGAAGAATTAAACTAACATTTACTCAATTGCAAATGGTGTAGTTTTGCCTGTCGTAAGATCGTATGTGTAAATTATAGCCTTTGGTTTATTTTTGTGGGTAGTTTTAATTCTACAATAACAGAAAAGTAAAACATACACAAAAACACACTTTTCTGTCTCTAGCTGATCAAAAAAAAAAGTGCAAACGTATACATACATTAAGCTTTAACAACGGCATAAATATTTTTTGGAAGGAAGTTCCCAACTCCCAAGTCTAGATGCTAACAAAATTGTTTAACTGCTTTCCTTCGTATAAATATACATTCAAATACATACATATATACTCGTATATAACACTATGATTTTACTGAAATCAACAAACTAACAAAAACTAAAATGAAAAAAGGAAGTACAGAAGAAATGAAGTCGTTGCTGTTTTCCAGAGCAGAACATCAGAAACAACACTAAAACACTTAATTGTTAGCTAAGCATGTAGCCATGCTGCAGAACGATGAATTTGCTAAAAAGTTGTAAGTAATTTACTTTTGTTTTAAGGCTACACATATACTTGCACACATTTACAAATCTACATTTGTATATATATGTATGTATGTATGTATGCATCTGCTATGCAAACTCATATATCTTTATTTCTTTTTTTTAATACTTTTAACTTTAACTTTATACATACTTGGGTTTTATTAAATAAAATAATAAATAAATATTTAACCAGACACAAAAAGAGATTTAACACACACATACATGAAAACATCAATAAACCCTTCATTTCGAAAGTGAGACAATCTCATTTTTGTAAATTGTATGCAGATAGACCGCTTACATTCGAGATTTAAATAGTTTGCACAAAAATTAATTAAAAAAATTATCATATTCACTTGTCTTCCTCACGATACGAACCTAAGGCTAGCTCAGCAATTTTAAATAGACACTTAAGCCTAGATCACACTATCGGCACAATGCACCAATTTTTGTCGGCTCCCTGAAATAAAGTCATAAGTAATAAGCTAAATTGGCCTTATTCTTCAACTGATTGAAATATAAGGACATAATTCCACCACACTGCATTGGTAAAAGAGCCATATAGACTTATCCGGGAATTAATTGAGAAATGAGGCTATTTTGGTTTATTACTTATGACTTTATTTCAGTGAACCGACGAAAATCGGTACATTGTGCCGATAGTGGGATCCCGGCTTTAGAGCATTACGCCTACGGAAAAACTGGCATGAAGTTAGCATAAGTGAGGAAAATGACCCATGTAGGCGGTAACAAATTCTTCCATACAATTTGACATTAGTTAGTATCCGAATTTAACAATAACAACAGGTTTCTAATTTTTTTTTCTTATTCGAATAAACGAATGTATTTTAAATAGTTATTATTCCAATTTTCGAATGACAATCCATAATAACATTATGCTGTCACACAGTGAACCATTCTTGCTTTAAGAATAGTGTGCTGTCATATAGTCAACCAGAACAGTGTGCAGTCGCACAGTCAACCACCTGTATTAGCATACTGTTGACCAACTTTTCTATAATAACAGTACACGCAAAGAAAAAATATGGTTAAGGTAACCATAATCAAACAGCAACATACTATGATTGAATTATATGGTTGCAGTCAAATCATATTAAAAGTTTAAATAATATTATTTTCTGAGTTAATAATAATATTATCTGCAAAAACAATTAACTTTGTTATACCTAATCTTATTATTGTAAATAAGACAACACTATTGTTAGATATGACTAAAATATAATTGATACTTACCATACCATGTTCTAATATTATAATAATATTGTTAAATATGACCATAGTATTATTTTATGTAATAATAATATTTTATTTTTTAATCATATATTTATTGGCAAACCTTTCGTTTAAAATAGCTGTGCGGTAAATCCGAAATAAAAATAAATTAATATTGTTGAAAAAAAATGTATGTATGTATGTATAGAAATGTATGCTTACATATATGTTTGTACACGAAATACAGACATATCTGTATAAAGAGATATAGATACATACATATGAACATATGTACATATTATTTTTATTTATCTACACTTTTGTTTATACTTTTTTATTTATTTAACACCACGCGTGCACTACCCATAGCTTACAAACGAAACACTGAACTGACAGAAGATGTTTCTGAAAAAGATTTTTTTAAAAACTTAACATAGTATGGATTTGAATAACATTATATTGTTATTTAGATCATATTATTTTTACACAATAATACAAATTATATTGTAGTCATAAATTTTTAACAAAACTATATTGTAAAACTCTAACCATATCGCAATTTCTATGAATATAATATTTTAATTATTAAATTCAAACATTACTGTGTTTATCGTAACGAAATTAATGTTTAAAATAACAATAACTAGTTTTCAACGACCACACATTTGTTTCAAAGAACATAATATTGTTTTCTCAACCATTTTACAACCATATCTTTTATTTGCGTGTATGCTGTTATGCAGCCAACCATCTTTCCAAAACATCAGTGTGCTATCACACTTTCAACTATAATTTCTATAAGAACAGTATACTGCTAGCTACACAGTCAACTAACGTTATTAAGAAACACAGTGAACCATCTGTTCTTTAAGAACAGTGTGCTTTCATACAGTCAACTATGTTCCCTATAAGAACGGTGTGCTGCCACACAGTCAACCATCTTTTCTATTAGAACAGTATATGTTCTTTAAGAGACAACAATAATTTTTCTAAAAAATAACTTTTTCTAATAAAAACAGTGTGTTGTCATGCTGTCAACCATTTTAAGAACAATGTACTATCATCAAGTCAACCATATTTTCTATAAGAATATAATGCCATATCGCAGTCAAAATTTTTTTCATGTTTTCACATTGTCCTATCACACAGTCAATGATATTTTCTTTATGAACAGTGAGCTGGCATATAGGCAATCATATTTGCTCTTAGTATATTGTGCTGTGAAACAGTCTACCTTTTTTGATTAGAAACAGTCCTGTCGCACAGTTAACTATTTTTCCTAGAAAGTCATTGTGCTTGTCTCACAGTCAATAATCCTCTTTGAAGAATAGTGAGCTGTCACAGAGGCAACCATATATTCTATTACAATAGTGTGCTGTGTATGTGTTCATATAATTTATATATTTATTAAAAATACTATACAAAGTAAATTTGCATAGTATGGTGTTGCACGAATATGGGCGGAGTAACTAGACCATATGCCCAAGATGTTATTAACAGTATTTTCAAAAAAGTTCAGTGACTGACTTTACGACCTATGCCTTCACATAGGAAGTAGCAACGTGGTTGTTAAAGAAATTCCACAAAAACCGCAAGATTATGCGGTTATCCGTGGCAGATCAGTCAACCAGTGCGAGCGCGACAAAAAACTCTCGAAGGCCTAACAACAGCGGTCAGGCTTAGGACCACACTTAAGAAATAATTACTATGATGCGAAATGATGTTCTTCGGCCCAGAGCTACTTAACGACTGTGTGTTCATATAAGAAAAGTGTTGTGTCACATAGTCCATTATCTTTTTTATAAGCACAGTGTGCTGTGTCTCTATAGAACACTCCCAACCATTTTTCTATAAAACTCTTCCTAACATTTTTCTTTAAAACCTCCCAACCATTTCTTCCATAAAACCTCCCAACCATTTTTCTATAAAACACTCTTAACCATTTTTCTGTAAAAAACAGAGTGTGCTATTACTCAGTGCGTGTAAGAGCTTAGTGCTGCCAAACAGTGGACTACCTTTTCCATGAGAATAATGTGCTGATCGATTGTCTTATCTACAAGAACAGTGTGCTTCAAATATATCAGACGTCTATTATTTAAGACCAGTGTTTAGTTGTATAGTCGTTAATCTTTTCTATAAGAACAGAGTGTGTTGTTGCATGCTCGACTACTTTTTTCATAAAATTAGTAAGGTATCGTATAAACCGCAATAATATTTTCAATAATAACAGTGTGATGTTAGAAAGTCAAGCACATTTTCGGTATTAGTTTTGTCATGTCACAGTCCATCTTCTTTTCTATGGTGCTTTAAGACAGTGAACTATTCTCTAAGAAAAGTGTGCTTCACACAGTCGTTAATTTTTTTTTTCAATAAGAATAGCGTGCTGTCAAACAGTTGACCATTTTTGTTATCAATACCAAGCGATACGACTTTGATACTTGCTCTGGAAATAACTATATGGACTTTCTATGAGGCCTTCTTTAATAAAAAAGCTTATGTCATTAAACTGACGAGGCACTTGGTAAAGAAAATTTCCGCTACTAAATGGAAACCATCATTTAGTATGCCTGCTCAGCCATTATTTTTATTACTCTATATAATGAGCGCCATGATTCTTATCAAGACGAATCAACGTCAAGCATCTCTAATACGACTTTGGCATTTGTTCGATACGTTTTCGAGAAGAAGTGAAATCAATTGGACGCTTAGGGCTAATAAATCAGTGCAAATTAATCTCTATTTTTGATTTAAAATGTGTTTGAACTAGCAACCCTATAAATGAACACATTATTTAAACCATCTGTAAACGCATTAACTACCAATATAGGCCATATGGTTTTGTTACTTACTGACCATATGTTTTGTATTTAAGGAGCACTCAACTTTTTTCCAACCCTATAATTTTTCTTCAGATCTTGTTCCATTTGATTTCTTACACTCTATTATTCAGTAAAATTTGGCTACCTTTAATTAAAATTTCTTAATTTTTTTGCCCTTTTGATTGTGCATAGAATTGATAGCCTGCTGCAAAACAGCTGTTTTTTTTTCTAATGCTGCAAAAATATTATTTTTTACTACTGTTTTGAGTTTAAGCTACATATAAATTTGAGTTTAGTTTACCTAAACCAGCGTTTAAGCTTTGACTGATTTATTAGCCCTTAATCCTGAAAGTAACTTCTATAACTATTTTCCCTATATGGCTCCTCTCTGAAATCAAAAACTTATGCCATTAAACCGACTTTGTGGACACTTGGTATTGGAAATATCCGCTACAAAATGGAAACTATCACGTAATCTACCTGTTGAACCATTATTTTTATTACTCTATGAAATTAATGCCGCAAATGGAAATTTGGTTATCATCCCCAACAAATCCCCAAATACGCAATACGAAATTTTCATCCCAAATCGCGAAAAAAAAATCCCCTAAACTGGCGACACTGATGTTAACACTTATTACCAACAAGTCACGTTATAAAAACCAGCTGTTACACTATGAAATATTTTATGAAATTTCATAAAATTGGCTGCATGAAAGTTGAGAAGTTTCTGTAAATCGGCATCATCTACCACACCAATATTGAGCCAATGGACTTAAAGCTACAGCAGTTTTATATGCTTCTGCTTTTAAATGCAGATTAAATGTTAGTTGTAACATTAATCGAAACTGCTTCAATCACATACAACATACACACATACGTACAAATAAATAAAATTCAGAATTTTCTGCTGGTGACAACACAAGACTAGATACAATTACAAACAAAATACATTTATTGATCATTAAGCAATTAAATAATATTTAGTTTTAAAAATTGAATTTTAATGTGCCTAATTTTCAAATTTTGGGCACAATTAACTATAATAATCATTACACATAAGTATTAAGTGTTTTATGTATATCTAACTAGTTCGAAAAATAATTACACGCAGAATTAAAATGTATTTGCCAAAAATCGTACTGGCATATCTCTGCCTACGTGTAGTGAGTAATTCTAACTATTGCTATTAATTTATTATTATTATCGTATTTATTTATTTATATTCAATTGTAAGCTTTTTTCAACTGCAATTACGTATGTGAATACAACAAAAGTTGAATGCATTATGGTGCCTAAATTTATCTACAACCATACATGTTATCTGAAGCAGGTTAATCGCTTAAAGAAATTGATATATATGGAAATGTATAGCGAAAGGATGTTCAGAAATGTAACAGTGAGTATAAATGTGGAATGGGAGCTCAGGTAACTAAACTTAGAACCTTCTGAAAAGTTATTAGAATATTAGCTATTTAAGCAAACTTAGCTTTATTATGTTGTGTTATGAACTAAGTTGAAAGTGACAGTGGTTGCCGGCCTCCTAGTGGTGGTGTCAAAGCGTTCGAAAAACTCTTCTTTGCTTAAGTTGACCTATGTAATTAAAAAAAATCAAAAACCCGAAGGAGATCAACTTTGAACCCTTACTTCCTAAATGGTCATTCGACATGAAAAAATCATACGAGAAACCTAAAGATGATTTTAAAGTACATGTCGAATGATATCCGTTTAGATATAGCTAGACGACTTTTTATTTTTTTTCGTATTTTCAAAATGGAGTCTGTTGGATGCCATATCTTTAGTGACACTCCCAGGATTAAGACAAATGGATTAATGTAAGAATCATCAATATCGGTCCACGTGTTCGGTTTATATAGTGCCGCAAAAAAACAGACATACACACATACATATTAGGCTGATAAACGCAATACCATTCTTTGCGTTGCGCAATCAAGTGAACTCTATTTATCAGGTCAATGCAATCGTCCTGATGCCGTTCTGTGTTTTCTTGTTTAAACTGTACAAATTCATAACAATTTTTAGTAAATAAACAAACCTGTTTATTAACAGCTTTGTTTATAAAAATTATTAAGGCTTTATAAAGGCTTAAAAGAAAATTTTTTTATAAAATTTTTTTTGAAAACTCCTTTATAAATTTGTCTCTTTTTTACGCCTTTGTTCTTCCTTATGATACTTGATAAAATATTTCATTCAAAATAAGCAAGTGCACAATTTTGCCAACAAATACAATTTGTTTCCATAACAATGACTTCTTATATAAATTGACAAAATTAAAAATTTTAAAAGAGAAACAAATTTTAAACCTTTAATTTACTTTTTTTTTCAGGTTAACGTGCGCTTATTATCGCATCAGGGTGGCAATAATTATAAACCATTTCTTATAGATTATACCGGAAACGTATGTAGATTCGTGAAGATAAAACCGAATGGTCATTTTTTAAGTAATTATGTGAGACTTCTCAAGAAGTTCTCTAATATTAATCATTCCTGCCCTTTCGAGGTAAGCAATATGTATGTATGTTAACATGTATAAATTACAATAACTTTATGCTTTTAGGGTTATTTTGTACTCAACGGCTTGGATCTGAATGCAGACTCTAGAGCATATTTTCTTATTCCGACAAAACGTTACAAACTCGTACTGAGGTCCTATGAAGGATATCCACTTGAACTTTTTGGCACCTATGAAATCTACTTAGATGTAGTAAGAAATTAGACTTAGAGCCTGGCCCACTATGACGATAAGAAACTTCCTATCGCTTACTTGTATTAAAAACAAAATAAAATTTTCTTGTATTAACTATTGTTGTTTTCAATACAACTGGTCGGTCGAAAGTTTCTTGTCGACATCGTGGGCCAGGCTGTTAGTTTATTGCAAGACATCAAAATTTTGTTTGCACATTACAAATAGGCAATTTGGTGATGGTTGTTTATATGAAAAGCTTTAAATTTTTTTTTGTGACATCTATATACATTTTCAAAATAATATAATAGTTTGTAGTGTAAGATCTAAATCTTACTGTCGGCTTATCGAAAACAATCAAAAACTCTCTTATGCCTATTTATATTAGAAATGAAAACAAAGCACTAACATTTTTTTTTTTGTAATCAATATACATTGGCAGACGAGAATTTTTAATTGCCTTCGATAAACTGGCAGTTAGACTTTATTCTTTAAATATAATTTTAATTTTATAAAATTTTATATTGCTAAAACTTAGGGCCTGCTCATCTAAATGCGAACGATAGATTCGATCGAAAATTTACATTAGAAACAAAAAAAAAAAACCTATCGTTCGCATTTAGATGAACAGGTTCTTAATTTTTTTATATTATTTCATTAAAAATTAAGTACCCACTTATGCAACCCAGAAGACGTTCGGCAAGAGTGGAAAATTGATATGAAAAGCACTTATTATTTTGAGTGATTCCCATAGAAATCTTCTAAACGAATCGACTAACTGCCTGGGTTGTGTACACTAAGAGTAAGTTATTATTTTAAAACAAAGTTGCTTAAGCTTATAGTTTAATATTATTGGGAAATTAGAGAAATAAGATTAAGCAATTTTATACGGCAAATTTAATACAAGTAAATTGTAAAAATTATGATTGTGCTGTTGCGCTGACTATAAAGGGAGCCCGAGTTCAATACCTGGCCAGACTTAGACACAGAAACATCATAGACACTATTGCATGTCACAGTGGCTTAAAGTAATGTACCTACTTAATGCCAGAGACGATGCAATGATTAAAAAAATTAAAAAAAATGCAATATTTCATACCAATTACTTTTTTTTACATGTAGTTTGACAGAATTTCGGACGAATTTGTGAACAGAGTACCAGGCTTTAAATAAAACACAATAAACGTTTCATAAACACAATTGTACTAGTCTAAATTAAAATGCTGCATAATATAAAAATACTTTTTAATTTGTTCAAATGTAATCTACTAAATATCTCGACCAGAGAAATATACGCCTTAGACCACTTTCATAATTAAGAGCACATATGTGCGTTAAATATTTACCTACGAACAAAATTTCTTAAATTGAAAGCATTAAAAGAACTCTCCTATAAAAAATACAACAACAAAAATAAGTAAGCAATATAAAATACAATAGCCCTTATTGCGAATGGCATCGTCGACGTCACATCGAGACGACAATAAAAGTTGTCACTTGTCTACTCTTTGTCGACAACAATTGAATACTATTAACATGCTACATTAATTTGCAAAGCCTTATGGCTAATTTTTCACTTTGAAATCAAATTGTAATTATTTTTAAGTTCTATTTAAATACGAAATTGTGTTTTTGAGTGCATATTTAAATAACAATTAAATACCCAACCTTGTGTATTTAAATTCGATTTAAGTTTTATGAACGTACCATAAGTTTTTATGCGTGTATGTGTTTATTGAAAACATACACATGACATCATGTGGTCGGGTTAAAAATAATTTCGTTTAAATTTCATAAATATATAACATATACAATACAAAGTTTCATATCATGGAATAAAGTAATAGAAAAATGCATTATGATGTTCGTTTGATTTCATAAAATGAGTTTTTATGCAATTTTCATTTTCTACATGTTTATAACCTAACTTTTTTGTTTATGCTAAACAGCTGTTCTTTGGAAATTTTGCAGGGCTGCCGTACTTTCAACGTAATTTAATAAGAACTTTAATTAACCACTGAAAAAATTAAATGGTATTTAAATAAAACTTAATTTTAAATAAAAATTAGCTAATTACGTACTTAATTTTTAAGTTAAAAATTGCGGGTTAGAGATTAGTAAGAGATTGTCAATAAGAGCCAATTGTTGCCGATAAAGAGTAGACACGTGACAATATTTACTGTAGTCTTCATGTGACGTCGACGACGCCATTCACAATAAGGGTTAATAATTCTGCCAAAAAAAAAACCCGACTTCAATGCAAAGATCTAATGGAACATTTTCGAAATAAATATATGGGATATGCATTTTTCGAGCTTAGCGTGTGTGCCATATTTCGCAAAAATCGGTGAAATAGAGGCATGTGAAATATAACACTAAGTTTTATTAGACATAGCTCCGCCCATTTTTTCAACTTCCTGATTGTGTCGTTACGAGAGCCCAATGTGTTGGGTAAGTTTCGTAGCAATCAAATAAACAGAATATCATGTAATCAAATGGAAACTATACCCTCTCAGATAAAAAAAAGAATTTTTACAATTGGTAAAAAATGTACAAAGTTATGAAGTAACAACGCCAAAAAAACATACAGACGAATTGATAACCTTCTCCTTTTTTTTTTTTGAAGTCGGTTAAGTACTACATAATATAATCATCTCCTAAATAATTATGTAATATAAGTACATATCGTACACTAAGGGTTCAACCAGACGTGCCGTATACATAACCATAGAAAACAGCTGTTCGAACCAAAGTTATGGGCAACTCAGTATTTGATTATACATGACTTGCCATAACGCCATAGTCAGTACCATAGAAACCAATGGAATTTTGGTTTGGTTATGGCTATGGCATTAAGGCTATGTCACGTCTAATTTAAGCTTAAATCATAATTCAAAAAACTCCAGATGCAATCTACAAATTATAATTATTCTAGAATATAATTTGAGTTGTAAGTGTTTATGATTTAGTGTGAGATATGTTTACATAGTAGAGATGGGCGCACGACGAATTCCTCCAACATGACACGACCCAAACACAAATACTAAGATGTCCAAATATACATATGTATTTTATATGATATAAGTATATATATATAAATATATATATATAAATATATATATATATATATATATATATATATATATATATATATATATATAAATATATATATATATATATATATATAAATATATATATATGTATATATATTTATATATATACATATATATATATATATATATATATATATATATAAATATGTATTTTATATGATATAAGTATATATATAAATATATATATTATATTAGAAAAAATACATACTTTTTTTCACTTTCAGAACTTGAAGCTTTAGAGAACCATAGAATATCCACAAATAAGCTGGTGCTACGTCTCTGACAATATACAATATAATATATATTTTTTTATTGGAAATTAATGTATACATATTTGAGACCTAAAATCATTTCGTGTTTTTGATGTAAATTTTGCTCAACATGAAACGCCCCGACCACGCACGAAATCCGATTTTTTTTTCTCACGAACACGTACGACTCAACACGAAGTATTCTTGACACGAGAAAAACGTGGCACGCGCCCATCTCTAATACATAGGTTAAAAATCATAACAAATTTTAAAGTAATAAGCACGCAGAAAACAAAAACAATACTTGGTATATCTAAAAACAGTGCATTAAAATGATAAAGTTAGTCAGTTGTAACCATAGCTGTTAAGTAATGATTACTAATCGTAATGATTACTAATTTGATTACTTTTTTTGTAAAGGTAAAGTAATCATTAAATTACGATTATATTCAGTTTGGCACGATTACTAATTGATTACGATTAGTAATAACAGAAAAGTAATCTGAATTACTTAAAATTACTACAAATACTCAAAAAAGAATCAAAAGTAATCAAAAAATAGTCCGATTTCTTCTAAGGATTACTTTTGATTCTTTTCGATTATTTATTAAGAATCAAAAGTAATCTTTGAAAGTAGTCAGATTACTTTTTGATTACTTTTGATTCTTTTTGATTATGTTTAATAATTTTAAGTAATTCAGATTACTTTTCGATTATTAGTAATCGTAATCAATTATTTATCAACAATTCTTTTGAAGGTAATTATATAATCATTACAAATCTTTTTAAAATGTAATCTAATTGATTGCTAATCGAAATCGAAAGTTTAAAAGCTCTGGTTGTAACTTTAATCGAAACTACTTTAATCACACATAACATACATTCATACTCGTACATACAAATACATCCCAGTAAAAAAGACACTCCAAAAAAGTCATGAAAATGTAGAGTTTGCGATCTGGAAGTAGTGCAAATTTCGATCCGATCTAATGATTTTTACATAGGGTTGTCATTGGAAGAAGTTCTCTTTTTCGATGCCTGGTCACCGAATTGGAAGCGATTTTAAGAAAAATTTCCTTTTTTGTGTTCTATGATAATATTTTGATCTAGGAAAAATGGTAAATAGTTACCTATTTTAACAATTCCTTTCTTTTTATACGAATTTAAGCCCGAAACAGTGTTTTCATTTAAATTTAAGTAAATAACTATTAAATTTTAGACTAAAATTAGTTCATAAATTTCTTTAAAAAATTCGAATTTTTTAATTCTGGTGAGTATTTTTTAAAACTATGGAGAAATTACAAGGTTTTGTATGACTAAAATAAACTTCTACTTGGTTTTCTGCTAACTACTGGCAAATTAAAAATATCGATTTTTTGGATGCAATGAAAATTTAGTTCCTTTGGAATGACTTCCAATTTTTTTTACTGGGATGAGATTCAAACTGTTCTGCTGGGTACTGAAGACTGCATACAATTAAAAACAAAATACATTTATTGTTCATTAAGCAATTAAATAATATTTAGTTTTAAAAATTGAGTTTTAATGTGCCTAATTTTAAAATTTTGGCTACAATTAACTATAATAATCATTACACATAAGTATTAAGTGTTTTATGTATATCTAACTAGTTCGAAAAATTATCACACGCAGAATTAAAATGTATTTACCTGAACTCTTACTGGCATATCTCTGCCTACGTGTAGTGAGTAATTCTAACTATTGCTATTAATTTATTATTATTTCTGTATTTATTTATGTACATACATATATATGTATATCCAAATTTAAGCTTTTTTCCACTGCAATTACGTATTTGAATACAACAAAAGTGGAATGCATTATGGTGCCTAAATTTATCTACAACTATACATCTTATTTGAAGCAGGTTAATCGCTTAAAGAAACTGATATATATGGAAAGGTACAGCGAAAGGATGTTCAGGAATGTAACAGTGAGTATAAATGTTGAATGGAAATTCAGTTAACTAAACTTTGAATTTTGCGAAAAAATTATTGTGTTATTAGCTAAAGAAAGAAATAATAGAAATAAGGTCGGACTTAGTTATAACCAAGGAAACAGCAAATATGCAATTGCATGTTTTTTCTTGTATGACGTATTAATGCAGGGACAAGATATTTATCCGTTTTAGAACATTTTATGAATTTTGGCATCGATTTGTTAGTGTGTATTTTTGCATATTTTATCCTTTAAAGCATTTTTTTGCATATATCAGATTTTCTAATTTTTAGAGCATAATTTGGGCTTTTACGGCATATTTTGATACTTTATAGATTTTTTTAGTTTAGTATGCTTACAAGCTGCAACATTTTTATTTTTAAATTTTTTTATATTTATATTGCGCAGTTATTATGGACGTAAGTTTCAATAAAAATTCGGTTTGCTAGTTGTGACGGGCTCTGCCCCGAATAGACGTTGAAAGAACATCGTCAATGTATGAAGTTTACTTAAATGTGACTGCCAACGATTTTTATTTGAAAATCTAGGTCAATATTTTGTTGTTTATTGCAATAAAATTATAAATAAAAATCTTCTCTTATTTATCCAAAATACGAGTACAGTTACAAACTTTTAATTCTGATATCGTGATCTCGTATGTCGTGATATCGTATCTAAAAAAATTAATTTGTATTCTTTGCTTTAGTCAAAATTTGTATCGCAGCTTTATTTAACGTGCACTTCAAACCCAAATTATTGTTTTTAATACGGCAGTTATTCCTTGTTAATTGTTTTTTTGTATTGTTCCCTTTCTTTTGTTTATTTTATTTTTGTCTTATTTTATATGAAAATGTTGTTGAATTTTTGAATTATTTTATTTTTAAGAGCATATTTTTTGAGTTTTTAGTGCATATTTTTAAGTTTTTAGTGCATATTTTTAAGTTTTTAGTGCATATTTTTAAGTTTTTAGTGCATATTGAATGCGCATAAAACACTTTTTTTACAGCATATTTCTGGTTTCCCTGGTTATAACTGTATCAGTATGGTATAATCGCTTAAGTCGGCTCAAACAAATTTATAATGCTACATACAAATGAAAGTATGCAATCAATCAATCATTCAATCTCTTAGCGGTAGCGTTAAAATATTCGAAAATCACTTATTTGCTTTAGTTGACTTAAGCGATTTTTTTTTTTTTTTTTTTTTTTGAAAGAGAAGTAACACTCAGGCAATTAATGCCTACTACTATTACTAGGTGTTACCTTCTTTAGGAAAGGGATAGTGATAGAGAAGACAGGTGGTGAAGGGAGAGATAGAGGAAAGCTTCATTCTTTTACAACTCTGCTTTTTTGCACGTTTTTGATAATGCAGTGTTTCTGCGCCATCTGGTGTCAAATGAGGCGTATTAAATTTTTGAAGCTGCGTTTTGTAGCCATTTTATTGATTATTTTACTATGCCTTCATCACTTGAACTTTCCTACAACAACTGATACAAAGGGACACTAATGCACATCAGAAAAATGCGTGGTGTTGTTATTCAATGACTGTTGGATACAGGGATTGAACCCAGGACCTTCGGTTTTGTAGTCAACGTGCTAACTACTTCAGCCAACGCCACCCTCTTTATTATTTTATATTGCCACAGATATACATTCGAAATTTTTTGTAGTTCCAGACATCAGTAGAAAAATAGTTAAAATCATTGCTGTATTTCCTAACATTAATACAATTGATATCTTACTGCCGGTACCACTGTGTCGAAAGAATGTCTTCATGCGCATTCTAAGCGAAAGAAAATTATTTTTCATGTCTATCTTACTTCTGTATGAACTTTGATGAATAAGTCACAAGGAGATGTAATAGTTTTCATTAAAAGTTTTGATACCACTAATTGCGAAAGCAATGTCAAAATCAAACACTTGTTATTTTACTTTTGACTAGGAAAATAATTTATTTGCACACAATCCAATAAAGCTTCTAAAAATATTATTTCAGCACTTTATTATTATTTTTTATTTACATTACTTCAATTTATTGCTTATTTGTAGATAATAATCATAAAATAATCATCAAAATATTAGGTTTGTTCATTTACTAAGAATTGTAACGAATTTGTAACAATTGTTACTGGAAAGTCATCAGTAACTCATATAAATTGCAAGGAGAGAGCGCCAAAAAAGAGAAAAAAATTTTGAGGCAAAAAAAAAATTCTTATAAATTATTACTAGTAAAAATTTTTTCTTGCAAGAATTAACCAAACAATAGAACAACTAGGTTTTTTTTTAAATTAATTATTTGAAAAATATCTGAAAAAAGAAAATTCAAACATGTGCATTTTTTTCTTAAAATAAATTCAGTAAAGGGCGACTCGCATATGAAGGATTCCGTACGGACACTTCATATGCAATACTATACGAACTTTAGCGATTTTTATAGTTTTGGCGGTTTTTACTTATTTTTGGCGCTTATTTTTGCTTATGGGATTTTTCGTATTTTAGGGTTTTTTTCGTATTGGCGATTTTGTTCCATTTCGGCGATTTTTCAGTTTTTAGCGATTTATTTTAGTTTTAGAGGTTTTTTCAGCTTGGCGATTTTTCGTTTTGGCAATGTTTTTCAGTTTTTGGCGATTTTTTTCGGTTTGGCGATTGTATAATTTAGGGATTTTTTAGTATTAGCGTTTTTGAAAATTTCAAGAGTTTGCCACTTACGGTTTAAAAGATACAGCAATTTTTCAAAATTGCATAGTCAAAATACCATTAACTGATAGAACACCCTTTAATTTAAATTTTTTATACTTTAGTGTTAATTGTTATAGTCTATATAAAAATACACTAACTTTACAAATTTTAAGTGTATATAAATATGTACAATTGTATGTGTATTACAAAGGATTTTAAAATATTTCGTTGCTCGTTTTGGAACACCATTTAACTTTTAACTTTCATGTATTTCTTGTAGTTCTACATACTCTGTCCAAATTTCAGGTCCGTAGCTCTTACGGTTTAACAAAAAGAAAAAACTAATTTGACCTAGTTACTTGTATACACAAAAAAAAATAAGTTTTCAACTATGGAAGAATCATAATTTTAGATTTTGTCTGATTCCTTATACCAATCTAGTAGTTCTAAAAAAAATGTATAAAGTATGTTAAGTGAACAAAGAAAAAAGGAAATTAAAAAAATTGTTTTATTTAGTTACTTTAATATCCAGCAAAAAAAGTTAAAACTTTCCAACTCTGTAGCTGTAGTTTTTATTTTTATAATTTTCTACACCAAATTTTTCTTTCCAAAACGTAAAATATATATAATTTATAAAGAAAAATAAAAAAATTAATTAAACCTAGTTAATTTTATATATCACAAAAAGTGTAAGTCTCCCAACCCTGGAATCATCCTTTTTTATTTTTCTGATCTCTTACACCAATCTTTTTCGTTTAAGAATATATGATATGTTTAATTCAGAGCTGTTAAATTTCAATTACGATTAGTAATCAATTAGATTACATTTTAAAAAGAATTGTATTGATTATATAATTGCCTTCAAAAGAATTGTTGATAAATAATTGATTCCGATTACTAATAATCGAAAAGTAATCTGAATTACTTAAAATTATTAAATATAATCAAGAATAATCAAAAGTAATCAAAAAGTAATCCGACTACTTTCAAAGATTACTTTTGATTCTTAATAAATAATCGAAAAGAATCAAAAGTAATCCTTAGAAGTAATCGGACTATTTTTTGATTACTTTTGATTCTTTTTGAGTATTTGTAGTAATTTTAAGTAATTCAGATTACTTTTCTGTTATTACTAATCGTAATCAATTAGTAATCGTGCCAAACTGAATATAATCGTAATTTAATGATTACGACTACTTTACCTTTACAAAAAAAGTAATCCAATTAGTAATCATTACGATTAGTAATCATTACTTAACAGTAGGGATGTAGCGAATGTTCGCATTCGCTTTCGCATTCGCAAATAATTCGCTTACTTTTGCTATTTGCATTCGCTTTTGCATTCGCTAAAATGTATGCGAATATTTCAAGCGAATACTAAAGACAAAAAAGAAATTTGTATTTCTTTTACGAAAATAGTTTACGATTTTAAATTTAAAGACGAAAATTATTTTAAGCCAGCATGAAAAAGATACATGTAAAGCAATAATATTTTAGCGGAAAACTTTTCTATCAATAAGATCTCATAAGTATCAAAATGAAACCCAAATCCAGCGGTGTTTGGAAATATTTTTCAGTTTTGAAAAAGAAAATACAGTGTTTGATTTGCGCGAAAATATTTTTTGCTTAAGACTAGTCTGTTCAAACTTTTGAACGCCATTCATTACTTCGTACAACAAATTTCAAATCCAAACAATATTAACTAGTCCTTGTTTGTTGTAAATTCCATGCGAAACAAGTGCCACTCATATTATTTCTCATGAAAACTTAAAATGTTAAAGATATATTTCATATGTTTTTTCCAAGATGAACAGAGTACTACTTCTGCAAGATTTTTTCAGGAAAAATTCATTCCAAGTTTTCTTCATATGTATTTGACAGCATTTCACATGAAATGTTGAACAGAGTACCAGGATTTAGGGCTAAAGTACGAAAGGGTGGATTGCCTAACATTGTGTAAACTTATTTTTAATTATTATATATGCTTACTCTTATATAAATTTATTTGCATGTGAGATTTTAACGAATTGTAATATTTGCATTCGCTTTCGCATTCGCATTCGCTAAACTGGTATTCGTTACATCCCTACTTAACAGCTATGGTTTAATTTATAGAAAAAAAGGAAAAATTAGTTTTAGTAAGTTACTTTTATATAAAAAAAGTTAAAGTTTTCCAACCCTGGAGACGTCTTTTCAATTTTTTTTATTCTGGTATATGATGGAAATCGATCGATTTGAAATCGCATCGATTTCAAAAAACAAAATCTTCTGAAAGATGACTTATTGATGTTTTTATTGTTTTAGGAGCTTAGAATGGTTTATTTGATCTTAAATTCGATTTCACTGTAGCGTGCAATTATTATAACACATATTTAGTTATTATTAGTTATACGAAATCGAGCGATTTGAAATCGATCGATTTCCATGACATACCAGATTGTTTTTAAATTTGAAATACCAATTTTATTCCTACTGAAGTATAAAATTAGTTTGTTTAGTAAAAAAAAAATAAAAATTAGTTTTCGATAGTTACTTTTATATGGTAAAATTAAGTTTAGGTTTTCCAGCTCTGCAAATTTCTGCGCGATTTTGCTGATTTTCAATACCAATCTGATACACCAGTCCAAAACGAAGTCTCTAGCTTTTTTGGTAGCTTCGTAAAACCGATTTCACGTACAGGAGACGGACAGACGGTCATCGCTTATTCGTCTTCCCTATGCATAAGAATCCAGAATATATATACTTTATGGGTCGCTGATTAATATTATGGAAATAACAAACGGATTGACAAACCTATATATACCCTTTTACCATTTTTTTTGGTAAAGGGTATATATAACTATCAGCTGAAGCAAAGCTGCCACCTGGTTATGTACACCTTGGGTACAACTCTACAAACAAATATAATTTTTTTCCATGGCAATGATATGGCATAGATTTTAAAAGAAAATTAAGAATTTTTAAATTAAACGGGTTTTGAGCATTTCATTTACGTTTTTCAGGTTAACGTGCGCTTATTTTCACATCATGGTGGCAATAATTATAAACCATTTCTTATAAATTATTCTGGAAACTTGTGTGGTTTCTTGAAGACAAAACCGAATGGTCATTATTTAAGTAATTATTTAAAACTTCTTAAGACGTTCTCTAATGTTAATCATTCCTGTCCTTACGAGGTAAGCAATATGTATTTACACATTTATAAATTTTAATAGTTTTCTACTTTCAGGGTTATTTTATTTATCTAGAGCATATTTTCTTATCCCAACAAATCGTTACAACTTCGTAGTAAGGACCTACGAGGGTTATCCTCTTGCACTTTTTGGCACCTATGAGATCTACTTAGATGTAGTAAGAAATTAGACCAAGTTTACTGCAAGACATCAAGATTTTGTTTGCACATTATATACATAGTATAGGCAATTTGGCGAGATGGCTTATAAGAAAATAATGTTAACGAAAAGCATAATATTATGTATATACTTATGTATCATGTTTATATGTTTGTGAATAAATATGAAAATTAATAGTAAATTAACTTGCAGCTAGAAACTGTGATTATAACTGCTGTTACACGTTTTCAAAACTGTATTTTAAATAATAATATCGATATCGTACTTTTTTCTATCAATATTTCGATATTTTATACAAGTTTTATATTCCGTGTTATTTGCTTTTTTAAAAAAGATAAACAAATTAAGTAAAAATTATGAAAATGTGTTCTACAGGTATGTGATAAAAATCGTTTTCGATTTAAAATCGATTGAGAAACATAAAAAGTTATGATACACACCGGTTTTATATAAAAATATAAGAAAAAAAATTCGCTGGAAAAACAAATTTTGGCCTTGTTTTTGCGTTTTCAAATCGAGTTATCGAGAGTTGACGATTGAGGAATTATTGTACATTTGAAAAAATTTTCCTGCAATAACTTGTATGAAAATGTAATATACATCGTCCATTTTTCATGCAAAAACATTTTTTACGAAAGATATTTAATATATAAATGGACTATAAATCATCTATTTTTTATGCAAAAAATTAAATGGACTTTATATGCAAAATTTAATGGGCTACATACATCGTTCATTTTTAAGTTTTTTATGAAAAAAATTTTATAATGGACTATAATTCGTCCATTTCGTATGCAAACAATTAAATATACTGTACATACAAAAGTTTAATGAACTATACATATCGTCAATTTTTAAATTTTTTATGATGATGTATAGTCTATATAATTTTTTGCACACGAATCGGACGATTTATAGTCGATAAAATTTTTTCATACAAAATTTAAAAAAAGACGATGTATAGTCGTCCATTATATTTTTGTTTCATAAAAAATTTTTTTGCATGAAAAATGGATGATGTATAGTTTATTAAATTCTTTGCACGAAAAGAAGACGACGTATATAGTCCATTTAATTTTTTAGATACAAAATGGACGAATTATAGTCAATTAAATTTTTTTTTAATTTATTAATGGACGATGTATAGTCCATTAAATTTTGTATATATAGTCAGTCCATTTAATTTTGTGCATCTAAAATAGACGATGTATAGTCTATATAATTATTTGCACACAAATCGGACGATATATAGTCGATAAAATTTTTTCATAAAAAAATTTTTCGCATGAAAAATGGATGATGTATAGTTTATTAAATTATTTGCACGAAAAGAAGACGACGTATATAGTCTATTTAATTTTTTAGATACGAAATGGCCGAATTATAGTCAATTTAATTTTTTTTTATTTAAAAATGGACGATGTATAGTCCATTAAATTTTGTATATATAGTCAGTCCATTTAATTTTGTGCATCTTAAATAGACGATGTATAGTCTATATAATTTTTTGCACATGAATCGGACGATTTATAGACGATAAAATTTTTTCATAAAAAATTGAAAAAAAGACGATGTATAAGTCCATTATATTTTTTTTTTCATAAAAAAATTTTTTGCATGAAAAATGGATGATGTATAGTTTATTGAATTCTTTGCACGAAAAGAAGACGACGTATATAGTCCATTTATATTTTTAGATACGAAATGGACGAATTATAGTCAATTTAATTTTTTTTTTCAATTTAAAAATGGACGATGTATAGTCCATTAAATTTTGTATATATAGTCAGTCCATTTAATTTTGTACATCTTAAATAGACGATGTATAGTCTATATAATTTTTTGCACATGAATCGGACGATTTATAGTCGATAAAATTTTTTCATAAAAAATTAAAAAAAAGACGATGTATTATATTTTTTTCATAAAAAAATTTTTTGCATGAAAAATGGATGATGTATAGTTTATTAAATTCCTTGCACGAAAAGAAGACAACGTATATAGTCCATTTAATTTTTTAGATACGAAATGGACGAATAATAGTAAATTTAATTTTTTTTTAATTTATAAGTGGACGATGTATAGTCTATTAAATTTTGTATATATAGTCAGTCCATTTAATTTTGTGCATATAAAATAGACGATGTATAGTCTATATAATTATTTGCACACGAATCGGACGATTTATAGCCGATAAAATTTTTTCATAAAAAATTGAAAAAAAGACGATAGTCCATCATATATTTTTCATAAAAAAATTTTTTGCATGAAAAATGGATGATGTATAGTTTATTAAATTATTTGCACGAAAAGAAGACGACGTATATAGTCTATGTAATTTTGTAGATACGAAATGGCCGAATTATAGTCAATTTAATTTTTTTTAATTTAAAAATGGACGATGTATAGTCCATTACATTTTGTATATGTATTCAGTCCATTTAATTTTGTGCATCTTAAATAGACGATGTATAGTTTATATAATTTTTTGCACATGAATCGGACGATTTATAGTCGATAAAATTTTTTCATAAAAAATTTAAAAAAAGTCCATTATATTTTTTTCATAAAATATTTTTTTGCATGAAAAATGGATGATGTATAGTTTATTAAATTCTTTGCACGAAAAGCAGACGACGTATATAGTCAATTTAATTTTTTAGATACGAAATGTGTTGAAAGTAGATGGCAACCATATACAACGTGTATGTTACTAGATTATTCTAGCTTTGAATTATCAGTCATTATATATTAAATTATTTTTCATGTTTTCATTCCTTTTTAAAACTTTGTACAGCAAAGACTATTTTCTGATTTTAACTTCAAAACTTTTTATACTTCAAATAACAAATACATAATTAAAATAAATATATTTTAAATAAATAAATAATTAAAATAAACAGGTTATGGGCCCAGGAGCGTAACCGTGAAGTATATTCAGTTTATATCATAAAGGATTAGATAAAATAATCAGAATGAGCAACTTATTTCAAATCGAAAAGTTGGATGACGTCAACTTTGAAGCTTGGTCTGTGCAGATGAAAAGCGTTCTCGTGCATAGTGGCTTTTGGCGTATGGTTTGTGGTGTTAGCAAAAGGGAATCAGCAGAAAGTGAAGAAGCTAAGACAAAGTGGGACTCAGATGATGAGAAGGCTCTTGCGTCTATCATATTGAGTGTAAAGCCAACGCAGTTGGGTTACATCAAAAATGCTAAAACGTCAGCAGAAGCGTGGGAAAAATTAAAAACCACATATCAACCAAAGGGTCCGATACAAAAGGTGTCTCTTTATAAGCGTCTGCTTAGCCTACAAATGTCCGAAGGTGGCAATGTAATGGAACATTTGAAAACATTTGCAGAAATCACGGAAAAGCTTGCCGAAACAGGTATTGAAATGCAGGAAGAGCTGCTCGTAATAATGTTACTGTCCAGTCTCCCTAAAGAATATGAAAACTTCGTGATTGCAATGGAGACGCGGGATACAATGCCAGTATTAAGTTTTCTAAAACAGAAAATTATTGAAGATGCTGAGCGTCGTAAAGAAAAGCCAGAAGAGGAAGCATTTAGTCAACAGGCTTTTAATGTTAGTTCTACACACAAACAGAAAAAGAAAAACAATATCAACATCAAGAAACCTTTCAAAGGAAAGTGCTATATTTGTGGAGTAGCCGGTCATTTTGCAAACCAATGTGACAAAAAGAAAAAGCAACAACAGGTATTGACTATGCTGGCAGCAGCTGAACCAAGAGGAAATCAGAACGCATGGTATGTAGACAGCGGGGCAACTTCTCACATGTGCAACGACAGGAAAATGTTCGTACGTTTTGAAGATCATGAGGAGCAAATAGCGTTAGCTGGAAACAAATACATTACAGCAACCGGAAGAGGTGATGTATACCTTCAACATGACAATTTTGATCTGACTTTCCAAAATGTCCTATATTCTCCTGAGTTACAGGGAAATTTTATTTCAGTCAGTAAAATCGTCGACAGAGGTTTGACAATAAAATTTCAGGCTCGCCAGGCAATTGTTAGAAGACCAGACGGTACAGTTGTATTTGTGGCTAACCGAGAGAATAATTTGTTCGTTGTAAAAAAATTCTACAGAGAAAGCATTTGCTTTAAATGATACAACGGATGATGTTTGGCACAACAGGTTTGGTCACTTGAATAAGAAAAGCTTAAGCGATTTATCGAAAAAGGGTATGGTGGCTGGCATGCATATTAGAGGCAACAATAAAACTAATTGTAAGACATGTATGATGTGTAAAATTCATGCATTGCCATTTCCAAAAGAAAGTGAAAATGTTTCGACGGAATTGTTGCAATTAGTACATTCCGACGTTTGTGGCCCATTTAGAACTAAGTCAGTTGGTGGAGCCAAATATTTCATCACTTTTATCGATGACAAATCCAGAAAAGTCTACGTATTTTTCATGAAGGCAAAAAGTGAAGCTTTGCAGAAGTTTAAAATATTCAAGTCTCAGGTTGAAAATGAAACAGGCCGCAATATCAAAACTTTGCGAACGGACAACGGCAGGGAATATGTAAATACAGAATTTGAAAAATATTTACAACAACAAGGCATACGGCGACAACTTACGGTACCGTACACACCACAACAGAACGGTGTGGCTGAACGTTGCAATAGAACACTTGTGGAGATGAGTCGTTCTATGTTATTTTATTCTGGTTTGCAGCAAAGCTTGTGGGCAGAGGCTGTAAGTACTGCAGCATACATTCGTAATAGATGTCCAACAAAAATATTACACAACGAAAATAAAACGCCATTTGAAGTTTGGTGTGGTAGGAAGCCCAGTGTTAAACATCTTCGAACATTTGGTTCATACGCTGTAGCATTGGATAAGACCAAGAAATCGAAATTCGAGCCAAAGGGTAAGCAGTTCTTTTTGGTCGGCTATTCAACAGTAGCAAAAGCATACAGGCTTTTTAACAAAAGAACACAAAAAGTGATTGAGCATAGAGATGTTTTGTTTGATGAAAACATATGTGTGAATAATACCAACGGTGATGAGCAACAACAACAACAACGACCAGAGGATTATTTAACAATATGCGTTGAAAATGAAGATAATAATATCACATTTGTATTACAGCCAACTGAAAACTTAAATAACGATAGAGAACAAGAAGAAGAGTTTGATACAGCAGATGAAGATTCTCAAACAGAGGAAAACTTGGAGAAAGATGAAGATGTGGTAACTGAGCAACAAGAAATAGATCAAGAAGAAAGCAATAGTCAAAATAACCGGCAGCAAGACCATGAAAACCCACAGCCAAAACTAATTGGAAGAGGAAGACCAAGAATTGTACGCAATAAAAAACCTGGAAGACCACGTAAACAGTTTAACGAACTCAATAGTTTAGTGGAAATTTATATTCCTCAGACTGTGGAAGACGCTATTTCAAGTTCTGATAGTGACGCATGGTTAGAGGCTATGCAGGCGGAAGTTTCTTCACTTGAGAAGAAACGAACTTGGTCGCTAGTAGATTTACCTCATGGTCATAAAGCAATATCCTGTAAATGGGTATTTGCACTGAAAAGAAATAAACAAGGTGAAGTTGAGCGTTACAAGGCGCGATTGGTGGCTAAGGGGTGTAGTCAACGATACGGAATTGACTATACAGAAACTTTTTCTCCAGTAATCCGGTACTCTACCATACGTACATTATTGGCATTGGCTGTTGAATGGAAAATGCACCTTCATCAAATTGACGTAAGTACAGCATATCTTAATAGTGATTTACACGACGAGGTTTACATGCGTCAGCCACAGTGCGTGGAAAATAAGAACCACCCGAACAAAGTTCTACGGCTTAATAAGGCATTATATGCACTGAAACAGTCAGGCAGGGAATGGAATGCCAAACTCGATGGAGTTTTGAAAAAATTTGGTTTTAACCAAAGTGATGGTGATCCATGCCTCTACCAATCTGTTCGTAATGGTAATTTAATATTAATTGCCGTGTATGTGGATGATCTAATTATTGGGTGCAAGGAAAAATCCATTGTTTTAGATGTAAAGAAACAGATATGTGAAGAATTTGAAGTTTCTGATAAAGGAACTTTAAGTCACTTTTTGGGTATCGAAATAGATCGATGTGGAGAAACAGGAGCTATACGATTGAGTCAAACGCAATACATTAAAGATATGCTAAAACGATTTGATATGAATAATTGTAAATCAGTTTCGGTTCCACTAGATGCAGGACATCAAGTGCAGTGTACAGATGATTGTGAGAAAGTTGATCGTCAGCATTATCAATCAATGATTGGTACTTTAATGTATTTGGCCATAACAACACGGCCAGATATATTACATTCAGTTTCAAAATTGGCTCAACGTAATTCAGATCCTCATCAGGAACATTTGCAAGCGGTAAAGCACGTGTTACGTTATTTAGCAGGTACAACTGAATATAAGTTGGAATATACACCAACAAAAGATGCATCTGTAACAGGCTACGTAGATGCAGACTGGGGAGGCGATGCTTCTGATCGTAAATCGTACACAGGATTTACATTCTTTGTGGGCAAATGCTTAGTATCGTGGGAATCCAGAAAACAAAACTCTGTGGCGCTCAGTAGTACTGAGGCGGAATATATGGCCGCTTCTGACGCCGCAAAAGAAGCAGTATACTTGCGGAAACTTTTAATGGAGTTGGGTTATTCTAAAGGCGAACCAGTAATTCTGCACATTGACAACCAAGGGGCGCACAAGTTAGCAGAAAATCCAGTCTACCATAAGAGAAGCAAGCATATCGATATAAAGTACCATCATATAAGGGAGGTCATCCGGGGCAATGAAATTACTCTGAAGTATTGTCCAACGAATGATATGGTGGCGGATATCTTAACTAAGAATTTATCGAAGATAAAACATAACAATTGTGTATCTTTAATGAAAATAAATTAATATTTTTAAATTGTAAAGTTACATCCACGTTGAAGGGGCGTGTTGAAAGTAGATGGCAACCATATACAACGTGTATGTTACTAGATTATTCTAGCTTTGAATTATCAGTCATTATATATTAAATTATTTTTCATGTTTTCATTCCTTTTTAAAACTTTGTACAGCAAAGACTATTTTCTGATTTTAACTTCAAAACTTTTTATACTTCAAATAACAAATACATAATTAAAATAAATATATTTTAAATAAATAAATAATTAAAATAAACAAAATGGACGAATTATAGTCAATTAATTTTTTTTTTAATTTAAAAATGAACGATGTATAGTCCATTAAATTTTGTATATATATAGTCAGTCCATTCAATTGTTTGCATCTAAAATAGACGATATATAGTCTATTTAATTATTTGCACATGAATCGGACGATTTATAGTCGATAAAATTTTTTCATAAAAAATTGAAAAAAAGACGATGTATACCATCATATTTTTTTCAAAAAAAAAATTTTTGCATGAAAAATGGATGATGTACAGTTTATTAAATACTTTGCACGAAAAGCAGACGACGTATATAGTCCATTTAATTTTTTAGATACGAAATGGACGAATTATAGTCAATTTAACTTTTTTTTTAATTTAAAAAGGAACGATGTATAGTCCATTAAATTTTGTATATATAGTCAGTCCATTCAATTGTTTGCATCTAAAATAGACGATATATGGTCTATTTAATTATTTGCACATGAATCGGACGATTTATAGTCGATAAAATTTTTTCATACAAAATTTAAAAAAAGACGATGTATAGTCCATCATATTTTTTTCATAAAAAAATTTTTTGCATGAAAAATAGATGATGTATAGTTTATTAAATTCTTTGCACGAAAAGCAGACGACGTATATAGTCCATTTAATTTATTAGATACGAAATGGCCGAATTATATTCAATTTAATTTATTTTTAAATTTAAAAATGGACGATGTATAGTCCATTAAATTTTGTATATATAGTCAGTCCATTTAATTTTGTGCATCCAAAATAGACGATGTATAGTCTATATAATTATTTGCACACGAATCGGACGATTTATAGTCGATAAAATTTTTTCATAAAAAATTGAAAAAAAAGACGATGTATATATAGTCCATCATATTTTTTTCATAAAATATTTTTTTGCATGAAAAATGGATGATGTATAGTTTATTAAATTCTTTGCACTATAGTCAGTCCATTTAATTTTGTGCATCTTAAATAGACGATGTATAGTCTATATAATTTTTTGCACATGAATCGGACGATTTATAGTCGATAAAATTTTTTCATAAAAAATTTAAAAAAAGACGATGTATAGTCCATCATATTTTTTTCATAAAATATTTTTTTGCATGAAAAATGGATGATGTATAGTTTATTAAATTATTTGCACTATTGTCAGTCCATTTAATTTTGTGCATCTTAAATAGACGATGTATAGTCTATATAATTTTTTGCACATGAATCGGACGATTTATAGTCGATAAAATTTTTTCATAAAAAATTAAAAAAATGAAAAATGGATGATGTATAGTTTATTAAATTCTTTGCACTATAGTCAGTCCATTTAATTTTGTGCATCTTAAATAGACGATGTATAGTCTATATAATTTTTTGCACATGAATCGGACGATTTATAGTCGATAAAATTTTTTCATAAAAATCGGACGATTTATAGTCGATAAAATTTTTTCATAAAAAATTGAAAAAAAGACGATGTATATATAGTCCATCATATTTTTTTCATAAAAAAATTTTTTGCATGAAAAATGGATGATGTATAGTTTATTAAATTCTTTGCACTATAGTCAGTCCATTTAATCTTGTGCATCTTAAATAGACGATGTATAGTCTATATAATTTTTTGCACATGAATCGGACGATTTATAGTCGATAAAATTTTTTCATAAAAAATTTAAAAAAAGACGATGTATAGTAGTAGTATATAGTAGTCCATCATACTTTTTAAAAAAAAAATTTTTTTGCATGAAAAATGGATGATGTATAGCTTATTAAATTCTTTGCACGAAAAGCAGACGACGTATATAGTCCATTTAATTTATTAGATTCGAAATGGCCGAATTATAGTCAATTTAATTTATTTTTAAATTTAAAATGGACGATGTATAGTCCATAAAATTTTGTATATATAGTCAGTCCATTTAATTTTGTGCATCTTAAATAGACGATGTATAGTCTATATAATTTTTTGCACATGAATCGGACGATTTATAGGCGATAAAATTTTTTCATAAAAAATTTAAAAAAAGACGATGTATAGTCCATTATATTTTTTTCATAAAATATTTTTTTGCATGAAAAATGGATGATGTATAGTTTATTAAATTCTTTGCACTATAGTCAGTCCATTTAATTTTGTGCATCTTAAATAGACGATGTATAGTCTATATAATTTTTTGCACATGAATCGGACGATTTATAGTCGATAAAATTTTTTCATAAAAAATTTAAAAAAAGACGATGTATAGTCCATCATATTTTTTTCATAAAATATTTTTTTGCATGAAAAATGGATGATGTATAGTTTATTAAATTCTTTGCACGAAAAGCAGACGACGTATATAGTCCATTTAATTTATTAGATACGAAATGGCCGAATTATATTCAATTTAATTTATTTTTAAATTTAAAAATGGACGATGTATAGTCCATTAAATTTTGTATATATAGTCAGTCCATTTAATTTTGTGCATCTAAAATAGACGATATATGGTCTATTTAATTATTTGCACATGAATCGGACGATTTATAGTCGATAAAATTTTTTCATAAAAAATTGAAAAAAAGACGATGTATAGTCATCATATTTTTTTCATAAAAAAATTTTTTGCATGAAAAATGGATGATGTATAGTTTATTAAATTCTTTGCATGAAAAGCAGACGACGTATATAGTCCATTTAATTTATTAGATACGAAATGGCCGAATTATATTCAATTTAATTTATTTTTAAATTTAAAAATGGACGATGTATAGTCCATTAAATTTTGTATATATAGTCAGTCCATTTAATTTTGTGCATCTTAAATAGACGATGTATAGTCTATATAATTTTTTGCACATGAATCGGACGATTTATAGTCGATAAAATTTTTTCATAAAAAATTTAAAAAAAGACGATGTATAGTCCATCATATTTTTTTCATAAAATATTTTTTTGCATGAAAAATGGATGATGTATAGTTTATTAAATTCTTTGCACTATAGTCAGTCCATTTAATTTTGTGCATCTTAAATAGACCATGTATAGTCTATATAATTTTTTGCACATGAATCGGACGATTTATAGTCGATAAAATTTTTTCATAAAAAATTTAAAAAAAGACGATGTATAGTCCATCATATTTTTTTCATAAAATATTTTTTTGCATGAAAAATGGATGATGTATAGTTTATTAAATTATTTGCACTATAGTCAGTCCATTTAATTTTGTGCATCTTAAATAGACGATGTATAGTCTATATAATTTTTTGCACATGAATCGGACGATTTATAGTCGATAAAATTTTTTCATAAAAAATTAAAAAAGTGAAAAATGGATGATGTATAGTTTATTAAATTCTTTGCACTATAGTCAGTCCATTTAATTTTGTGCATCTTAAATAGACGATGTATAGTCTATATAATTTTTTGCACATGAATCGGACGATTTATAGTCGATAAAATTTTTTCATAAAAAATTTAAAAAAAGACGATGTATAGTCCATTATATTTTTTTCATAAAATATTTTTTTGCATGAAAAATGGATGATGTATAGTTTATTAAATTCTTTGCACGAAAAGCAGACGACGTATATAGTCCATTTAATTTATTAGATACGAAATGGCCGAATTATAGTCAATTTAATTTATTTTTAAATTTAAAAATGGACGATGTATAGTCCATTAAATTTTGTATATATAGTCAGTCCATTTAATTTTGTGCATCTTAAATAGACGATGTATAGTCTATATAATTTTTTGCACATGAATCGGACGATTTATAGTCGATAAAATTTTTTCATAAAAAATTAAAAAAAGACGATGTATAGTCCATCATATTTTTTTCATAAAATATTTTTTTGCATGAAAAATGGATGATGTATAGTTTATTAAATTCTTTGCACGAAAAGCAGACGACGTATATAGTCCATTTAATTTATTAGATACGAAATGGCCGAATTATAGTCAATTTAATTTATTTTTAAATTTAAAAATGGACGATGTATAGTCCATTAAATTTTGTATATATAGTCAGTCCATTTAATTTTGTGCATCTAAAATAGACGATATATGGTCTATTTAATTATTTGCACATGAATCGGACGATTTATAGTCGATAAAATTTTTTCATAAAAAATTTAAAAAAAGACGATGTATAGTCCATCATATTTTTTTCATAAAATATTTTTTTGCATGAAAAATGGATGATGTATAGTTTATTAAATTCTTTGCATGAAAAGCAGACGACGTATATAGTCCATTTAATTTATTAGATACGAAATGGCCGAATTATATTCAATTTAATTTATTTTTAAATTTAAAAATGGACGATGTATAGTCCATTAAATTTTGTATATATAGTCAGTCCATTTAATTTTGTGCATCTTAAATAGACGATGTATAGTCTATATAATTTTTTGCACATGAATCGGACGATTTATAGTCGATAAAATTTTTTCATAAAAAATTAAAAAAATGAAAAATGGATGATGTATAGTTTATTAAATTCTTTGCACTATAGTCAGTCCATTTAATTTTGTGCATCTTAAATAGACGATGTATAGTCTATATAATTTTTTGCACATGAATCGGACGATTTATAGTCGATAAAATTTTTTCATACAAAATTTAAAAAAAGACGATGTATAGTCCATTATATTTTTTTCATAAAATATTTTTTTTGCATGAAATATGAATGATGTATAGTTTATTAAATTCTTTGCACGAAAAGAAGGCGACGTATATAGTCCATTTAATTTTTTAGATACGAAATGGACGAATTATAGTCAATTTAATTTATTTTTAAATTTAAAAATGGACGATGTATAATCCATTAAATTTTGTATATATAGTCAGTCCATTTAATTTTGTGCATCTAAAATAGACGATATATGGTCTATTTAATTATTTGCACATGAATCGGACGATTTATAGTCGATAAAATTTTTTCATAAAAAATTTAAAAAAAGACGACGTATAGTCCATCATATTTTTTTCATAAAATATTTTTTTGCATGAAAAATGGATGATGTATAGTTTATTAAATTCTTTGCATGAAAAGCAGACGACGTATATAGTCCATTTAATTTATTAGATACGAATTGGCCGAATTATATTCAATTTAATTTATTTTTAAATTTAAAAATGGACGATGTATAGTCCATTAAATTTTGTATATATAGTCAGTCCATTTAATTTTGTGCATCTTAAATAGACGATGTATAGTCTATATAATTTTTTGCACATGAATCGGACGATTTATAGTCGATAAAATTTTTTCATAAAAAATTAAAAAAAAGACGATGTATAGTCCATCATAATTTTTTCATAAAATATTTTTTTGCATGAAAAATGGATGATGTATAGTTTATTAAATTCTTTGCACGAAAAGCAGACGACGTATATAGTCCATTTAATTTATTATATACGAAATGGACGAATTATAGTCAATTTAACTTTTTTTTTAATTTAAAAAGGAACGATGTATAGTCCATTAAATTTTGTATATATAGTCAGTCCATTCAATTGTTTGCATCTAAAATAGACGATATATGGTCTATTTAATTATTTGCACATGAATCGGACGATTTATAGTCGATAAAATTTTTTCATACAAAATTTAAAAAAAGACGATGTATAGTCCATCATATTTTTTTCATAAAAAAATTTTTTGCATGAAAAATGGATGATGTATAGTTTATTGAATTCTTTGCACGAAAAGCAGACGACGTATATAGTCCATTTAATTTATTAGATACGAAATGGCCGAATTATATTCAATTTAATTTATTTTTAAATTTAAAAATGGACGATGTATAGTCCATTAAATTTTGTATATATATAGTCAGTCCATTTAATTTTGTGCATCTTAAATATACGATGTATAGTCTTTATAATTTTTTGCACATGAATCGGACGATTTATAGTCGATAAAATTTTACATAAACAATTTAAAAAAAGACGATGTATAGTCCATCATATTTTTTTCATAAAATATTTTTTTGCATGAAAAATGGGTGATGTATAGTTTATTAAATTCTTTGAACGAAAAGCAGACGACGTATATAGTCCATTTAATTTATTAGATACGAAATGGCCGAATTATATTCAATTTAATTTATTTTTAAATTTAAAAATGGACGATGTATAGTCCATTAAATTTTGTATATATAGTCAGTCCATTTAATTTTGTGCATCTTAAATAGACGATGTATAGTCTATATAATTATTTGCACATGAATCGGACGATTTATAGTCGATAAAATTTTTTCATAAAAAATTTAAAAAAAGACGATGTATAGTCCATCATATTTTTTTCATAAAAAAATTTTTTGCATGAAAAATGGATGATGTATAGTTTATTAAATTCTTTGCACGAAAAGCAGACGACGTATATAGTCCATTTAATTTATTAGATACGAAATGGCCGAATTATAGTCAATTTAATTTATTTTTAAATTTAAAAATGGACGATGTATAGTCCATTAAATTTTGTATATATAGTCAGTCCATTTAATTTTTTGCATCTAAAATAGACGATATATGGTCTATATAATTATTTGCACATGAATCGGACGATTTATAGTCGATAAAATTTTTTATAAAAAATTCAAAAAAAAGACGATGTATAGTCCATCATATTTTTTTCATAAAAAAATTTTTTGCATGAAAAATGGATGATGTATAGTTTATTAAATTCTTTGCACGAAAAGCAGACGACGTATATAGTCCATTTAATTTATTAGATACGAAATGGCCGAATTATAGTCAATTTAATTTATTTTTAAATTTAAAAATGGGCGATGTATAGTCCATTAAATTTTGTATATATAGTCAGTCCATTTAATTTTGTGCATCTAAAATAGACGATATATGGTCTATTTAATTATTTGCACATGAATCGGACGATTTGTAGTCGATAAAATTTTACATAAACAATTTAAAAAAAGACGATGTATAGTCAGTCCATCATATTTTTTTCATAAAATATTTTTTTGCATGAAAAATGGATGATGTGTAGTTTATTAAATTCTTTGCACGAAAAGCAGACGACGTATATAGTCCATTTAATTTTTTAGATACGAAATGGACGAATTATGGTCAATTTAATTTTTTTTTCTTAAATTTAAAAATGTATCCTTATGTAAATAAAAACAAATTTTATTTCATTTTTCCCGACGTTTCGTCAATATATGTTGATTTTATCAAGGGTTGGGAAATCTATTTTTTTTCTTAAATTTAAAAATGGACGATGTATAGTCCATTAAATTTTGTATATATAGTCAGTCCATTTAATTTTGTGCATCTAAAATAGACGATATATGGTCTATTTAATTATTTGCACATGAATCGGACGATTTATAGTCGATAAAATTTTTTCATAAAAAATTGAAAAAAAGACGATGTATAGTCCATCATATTTTTTTCATAAAATATTTTTTTGCATGAAAGATGGGTGATGTATAGTTTATTAAATTCTTTGAACGAAAAGCAGACGACGTATATAGTCCATTTAATTTATTAGATACGAAATGGCCGAATTATAGCCAATTTAATTTATTTTTAAATTTAAAAATGGACGATGTATAGTCCATTAAATTTTGTATATATAGTCAGTCCATTTAATTTTGTGCATCTTAAATATACGATGTATAGTTTATATAATTTTTTGCACATGAATCGGACGATTTATAGTCGATAAAATTTTTTCATAAAAAATTTAAAAAAAGACGACGTATAGGTTATCATATTTTTTCATAAAAAAAATTTTTGCATGAAAAATGGATGATGTATAGTTTATTAAATTCTTTGCACGAAAAGCAGACGACGTATATAGTCCATTTAATTTATTAGATACGAAATGGCCGAATTATAGCCAATTTAATTTATTTTTAAATTTAAAAATGGACGATGTATAGTCCATTAAATTTTGTATATATAGTCAGTCCATTTAATTTTGTGCATCTTAAATATACGATGTATAGTTTATATAATTTTTTGCACATGAATCGGACGATTTATAGTCGATAAAATTTTTTCATAAAAAATTTAAAAAAGACGATGTATAGTCCATCATATTTTTTTCATAAAATATTTTTTTGCATGAAAAATGGATGATGTGTAGTTTATTAAATTCTTTGCACGAAAAGCAGACGACGTATATAGTCCATTTAATTTTTTAGATACGAAATGGACGAATTATGGTCAATTTAATTTTTTTTTCTTAAATTTAAAAATGTATCCTTATGTAAAAAAAAACAAATTTTATTTCATTTTTCCCGACGTTTCGTCAATATATGTTGATTTTATCAAGGGTTGGGAAATCTATTTTTTTTCTTAAATTTAAAAATGGACGATGTATAGTCCATTAAATTTTGTATATATAGTCAGTCCATTTAATTTTGTGCATCTAAAATAGACGATATATGGTCTATTTAATTATTTGCACATGAATCGGACGATTTATAGTCGATAACATTTTTTTATAAAAAATTGAAAAAAAGACGATGTATAGTCCATCATATTTTTTTCATAACAAATTTTTTTGCATGAAAAATGGATGATGTATAGTTTATTAAATTCTTTGCACGAAAAGCAGACGACGTATATAGTCCATTTAATTTTTTAGATACGAAATGGACGATTTATAGTCATTTTAATTTTTTTTCTTAAATTTAAAAATGGACGATGTATAGTCCATTAAATTTTGTATATATAGTCAGTCCATTTAATTTTGTGCATCTAAAATAGATGATATATGGTCTATTTATATAGTCCATTATATTTTTTTCATAAAATATTTTTTGGCATGAAAAATGGATGATGTATAGTTTATTAAATTCTTTGCACGAAAAGCAGACGACGTATATAGTCCATTTAATTTATTAGATACGAAATGGCCGAATTATATTCAATTTAATTTATTTTTAAATTTAAAAATGGACGATGTATAGTCCATTAAATTTTGTATATATAGTCAGTCCATTTAATTTTGTGCATCTTAAATATACGATGTATAGTTTATATAATTTTTTGCACATGAATCGGACGATTTATAGTCGATAAAATTTTTTCATAAAAAATTTAAAAAAAGACGATGTATAGTCCATCATATTTTTTTCATAAAATATTTTTTTGCATGAAAAATGGATGATGTGTAGTTTATTAAATTCTTTGCACGAAAAGCAGACGACGTATATAGTCCATTTAATTTTTTAGATACGAAATGGACGAATTATAGTCAATTTAATTTTTTTTCTTAAATTTAAAAATGGACGATGTATAGTCCATTAAATTTTGTATATATAGTCAGTGCATTTAATTTTGTGCATCTAAAATAGACGATATATGGTCTATTTAATTATTTGCACATGAATCGGACGATTTATAGTCGATAAAATTTTTTCATAAAAAATTGAAAAAAAGACGATGTATATATATATATAGTCCATTATATTTTATTCATAAAATATTTTTTGGCATGAAAAATGGATGATGTATAGTTTTTAAATTCTTTGCACGAAAAGCAGACGACGTATATAGTCCATTTAATTTATTAGATACGAAATGGCCGAATAATATTCAATTTAATTTATTTTTAAATTTAAAAATGGACGATGTATAGTCCATTAAATTTTGTATACATAGTCAGTCCATTTAATTTTGTGCATCTTAAATAGACGATGTATAGTCTATATAATTTTTTGCACATGAATCGGACGATTTATAGTCGATAAAATTTTTTCATAAAAAATTTAAAAAAAGACGATGTATAGTCCATCATATTTTTTTCATAAAAAAATTTTTTGCATGAAAAATGGATGATGTATAGTTTATTAAATTCTTTGCACGAAAAGCAGACGACGTATATAGTCCATTTAATTTATTAGATACGAAATGGCCGAATTATAGTCAATTTAATTTATTTTTAAATTTAAAAATGGACGATGTATAGTCCATTAAATTTTGTATATATAGTCAGTCCATTTAATTTTGTGCATCTTAAATAGACGATGTATAATCTATATAATTTTTTGCACATGAATCGGACGATTTATAGTCGATAAAATTTTTTCATAAAAAATTGAAAAAAAGACGATGTATATATAGTCCATCATATTTTTTTCATAAAATATTTTTTTGCATGAAAAATGGATGATGTATAGTTTATTAAATTCTTTGCACGAAAAGCAGACGACGTATATAGTCCATTTAATTTTTTAGATACGAAATGGACGAATTATAGTCTTTTGCACATGAATCGAACGATTTATAGTCGATAAAATTTTTTCATAAAAAATTTAAAAAAAGACGATGTATAGTCCATCATATTTTTTTCATAAAATATTTTTTTGCATGAAAAATGGATGATGTATAGTTTATTAAATTCTTTGCATGAAAAGCAGACGACGTATATAGTCCATTTAATTTATTAGATACGAAATGGCCGAATTATATTCAATTTAATTTTTTTTCTTAAATTTAAAAATGGATGATGTATAGTCCATTAAATTTTGTATATATAGTCAGTCCATTTAATTTTGTGCATCTAAAATAGACGATATATGGTCTATTTAATTATTTGCACATGTATCGGACGATTTATAGTCGATAAAATTTTTTCATAAAAAATTAAAAAAAAGACGATCCATTATATTTTTTTTCATAAAATATTTTTTTGCATGAAAAATGGATGATGTATAGTTTATTAAATTCTTTTCGAATCGGACGATTTATAGTCGATAAAATTTTTTCATAAAAAATTTAAAAATAGACTATGTATAGTCCATTATATTTTTTTCATAAAATATTTTTTGGCATGAAAAATGGATGATGTATAGTTTATTAAATTCTTTGCACGAAAAGCAGACGACGTATATGGTCCATTTAATTTATTAGATACGAAATGGCCGAATTATAGTGAATTTAATTTATTTTTAAATTTAAAAATGGACGATGTATAGTCCATTAAATTTTGTATATATAGTCAGTCCATTTAATTTTGTGCATATAAAATAGACGATATATGGTCTATTTAATTATTTGCACATGAATCGGACGATTTATAGTCGATAAAATTTTTTCATAAAAAATTAAAAAAAAGACGATCCATTATATTTTTTTTCATAAAATATTTTTTTGCATGAAAAATGGATGATGTATAGTTTATTAAATTCTTTGCACGAAAAGCAGACGACGTATATAGTCCATTTAATTTTTTAGATACGAAATGGACGAATTATAGTCATTTTAATTTTTTTTCTTAAATTTAAAAATGGACGATGTATAGTCCATTAAATTTTGTATATATAGTCAGTCCATTTAATTTTGTGCATCTAAAATAGACGATATATGGTCTATTTAATTATTTGCACATGAATCGGACGATTTATAGTCGATAAAATTTTTTCATAAAAAATTTAAAAAAAGACGATGTATATAGTCCATCATATTTTTTTCAATAAAAAATTTTTTGCATGAAAAATGGATGATGTATAGTTTATTAAATTCTTTGCACGAAAAGCAGACGACGTATATAGTCCACTTAATTTACTAGATACGAAATGAACGAATTATAGTCAATTTAATTTATTTTTAAATTTAAAAATGGACGATGTATAGTCCATTAAATTTTGTATATATAGTCAGTCCATTTAGTTTTGTGCATCTAAAATAGACGATATATGGTCTATTTAATTATTTGCACATGAATCGGACGATTTATAGTCGATAAAATTTTTTCATAAAAAATTTAAAAAAAGACGATGTATATAGTCCATCATATTTTTTTCATAAAAAAATTTTTTGCATGAAAAATGGATGATGTATAGTTTATTAAATTCTTTGCACGAAAAGCAGACGACGTATATAGTCCATTTAATTTATTAGATACGAAATGGCCGAATTATAGTCAATTTAATTTATTTTTAAATTTAAAAATGGACGATGTATAGTCCATTAAATTTTGTATATATAGTCAGTCCATTTAATTTTGTGCATCTAAAATAGACGATATATGGTCTATTTAATTTTTTGCACATGAATCGGACGATTTATAGTCGATAAAATTTTTTCATAAAAAATTAAAAAAAAGACGATATAGTCCATTATATTTTTTTCATAAAATATTTTTTTGCATGAAAAATGGATGATGTATAGTTTATTAAATTCTTTGCACGAAAAGCAGACGACGTATATAGTCCATTTAATTTATTAGATACGAAATGGCCGAATTATAGTCAATTTAATTTATTTTTAAATTTAAAAATGGACGATGTATAGTCCATTAAATTTTGTATATATAGTCAGTCCATTTAATTTTGTGCATCTTAAATAGACGATGTATAGTCTATATAATTTTTTGCACATGAATCGGACGATTTATAGTCGATAAAATTTTTTCATAAAAACTTAAAAAAAAGACGATGTATAGTCTATCATATTTTTTTCATAAGAAAATTTTTTGCATGAAAAATGGATGATGTATAGTTTATTAAATTCTTTGCACGAAAAGCAGACGACGTATATAGTCCATTTAATTTATTAGATACGAAATGGCCGAATTATAGTCAATTTAATTTATTTTTAAATTTAAAAATGGACGATGTATAGTCCATTAAATTTTGTATATATAGTCAGTCCATTTAATTTTGTGCATCTTATATAGACGATGTATAGTCTATATAATTTTTTGCACATGAATCGGACGATTTATAGTCGATAAAATTTTTTCATAAAAAATTAAAAAAAAGACGATGTATAGTCTATCATATTTTTTTCATAAGAAAATTTTTTCCATGAAAAATGGATGATGTATAGTTTATTAAATTCTTTGCACGAAAAGCAGACGACGTATATAGTCCATTTAATTTATTAGATACGAAATGGCCGAATTATAGTCAATTTAATTTATTTTTAAATTTAAAAATGGACGATGTATAGTCCATTAAATTTTGTATATATAGTCAGTCCATTTAATTTTGTGCATCTTATATAGACGATGTATAGTCTATATAATTTTTTGCACATGAATCGGACGATTTATAGTCGATAAAATTTTTTCATAAAAAATTAAAAAAAGGCGATTATAGTCCATCATATTTTTTTCATAAAAAAATTTTTTGCATGAAAAATTGATGATGTATAGTTTATTAAATTCTTTGCACGAAAAGCAGACGACGTATATAGTCCATTTAATTTTTTAGATACGAAATGGACGAATTATAGTCAATTTAATTTTTTTTCTTAAATTTAAAAATGGACGATGTATTATAGTCCATTAAATTTTGTATATATAGTCAGTCCATTTAATTTTGTGCATCTAAAATAGACGATATATGGTCTATTTAATTATTTGCACATGAATCGGACGATTTATAGTCGATAAAATTTTTTCATAAAAAATTTAAAAAAAGACGATGTATATTCATAAAATATTTTTTTGCATGAAAAATGGATGATGTATAGTTTATTAAATTCTTTGCACGAAAAGCAGACGACGTATATAGTCCATTTAATTTATTAGATACGAAATGGCCGAATTATAGTCAATTTAATTTATTTTTAAATTTAAAAATGGATGATGTATAGTCCATTAAATTTTGTATATATAGTCAGTCCATTTAATTTTGTGCATCTTAAATAGACGATGTATAGTCTATATAATTTTTTGCACATGAATCGGACGATTTATAGTCGATAAAATTTTTTCATAAAAAATTAAAAAAAGGCGATTATAGTCCATCATATTTTTTTCATAAAAAAATTTTTTGCATGAAAAATGGATGATGTATAGTTTATTAAATTCTTTGCACGAAAAGCAGACGACGTATATAGTCCATTTAATTTATTAGATACGAAATGGCCGAATTATAGTCAATTTAATTTATTTTTAAATTTAAAAATGGACGATGTATAGTCCATTAAATTTTGTATATATAGTCAGTCCATTTAATTTTGTGCATCTAAAATAGACGATATATGGTCTATTTAATTATTTGCACATGAATCGGACGATTTATAGTCGATAAAATTTTTTCATAAAAAATTTAAAAAAAGACGATGTATATAGTCCATCATATTTTTTTCATAAAAAAATTTTTTGCATGAAAAATGGATGATGTATAGTTTATTAAATTCTTTGCACGAAAAGCAGACGACGTATATAGTCCATTTAATTTATTAGATACGAAATGGCCGAATTATAGACAATTTAATTTATTTTTAAATTTAAAAATGGACGATGTATAGTCCATTAAATTTTGTATATATAGTCAGTCCATTTAATTTTGTGCATCTAAAATAGACGATATATGGTCTATTTAATTTTTTGCACATGAATCGGACGATTTATAGTCGATAAAATTTTTTCATAAAAAATTAAAAAAAAGACGATTATAGTCCATTATATTTTTTTCATAAAATATTTTTTTGCATGAAAAATGGATGATGTATAGTTTATTAAATTCTTTGCACGAAAAGCAGACGACGTATATAGTCCATTTAATTTATTAGATACGAAATGGCCGAATTATAGTCAATTTAATTTATTTTTAAATTTAAAAATGGACGATGTATAGTCCATTAAATTTTGTATATATAGTCAGTCCATTTAATTTTGTGCATCTTAAATAGACGATGTATAGTCTATATAATTTTTTGCACATGAATCGGACGATTTATAGTCGATAAAATTTTTTCATAAAAAATTAAAAAAAAGACGATGTATAGTCCATCATATTTTTTTCATAAGAAAATTTTTTGCATGAAAAATGGATGATGTATAGTTTATTAAATTCTTTGCACGAAAAGCAGACGACGTATATAGTCCATTTAATTTTTTAGATACGAAATGGACGAATTATAGTCAATTTAATTTTTTTTCTTAAATTTAAAAATGGACGATGTATTATAGTCCATTAAATTTTGTATATATAGTCAGTCCATTTAATTTTGTGCATCTAAAATAGACGATATATGGTCTATTTAATTATTTGCACATGAATCGGACGATTTATAGTCGATAAAATTTTTTCATAAAAAATTTAAAAAAAGACGATGTATTTTTATAAAATATTTTTTTGCATGAAAAATGGATGATGTATAGTTTATTAAATTCTTTGCACGAAAAGCAGACGACGTATATAGTCCATTTAATTTATTAGATACGAAATGGCCGAATTATAGTCAATTTAATTTATTTTTAAATTTAAAAATGGATGATGTATAGTCCATTAAATTTTGTATATATAGTCAGTCCATTTAATTTTGTGCATCTTAAATAGACGATGTATAGTCTATATAATTTTTTACACATGAATCGGACGATTTATAGTCGATAAAATTTTTTCATAAAAAAATTTTTTGCATGAAAAATGGATGATGTATAGTTTATTAAATTCTTTGCACGAAAAGCAGACGACGTATATAGTCCATTTAATTTATTAAATACGAAATGGCCGAATTATAGTCAATTTAATTTATTTTTAAATTTAAAAATGGACGATGTATAGTCCATTAAATTTTGTATATATAGTCAGTCCATTTAATTTTGTGCATCTAAAATAGACGATATATGGTCTATTTAATTATTTGCACATGAATCGGACGATTTATAGTCGATAAAATTTTTTCATAAAAAATTAAAAAAAGGCGATTATAGTCCATCATATTTTTTTCATAAAAAAATTTTTTGCATGAAAAATGGATGATGTATAGTTTGTATAGTCCATTAAATTTTGTATATATAGTCAGTCCATTTAATTTTGTGCATCTAAAATAGACGATATATGGTCTATTTAATTATTTGCACATGAATCGGACGATTTATAGTCGATAAAATTTTTTCATAAAAAATTGAAAAAAAGACGATGTATAGTCCATTATATTTTTTTCATAAAATATTTTTTTGCATGAAAAATGGATGATGTATAGTTTATTAAATTCTTTGCACGAAAAGCAGACGACGTATATAGTCCATTTAATTTATTAGATACGAAATGGCCGAATTATAGTCAATTTAATTTATTTTTAAATTTAAAAATGGACGATGTATAGTCCATTAAATTTTGTATATATAGTCAGTCCATTTAATTTTGTGCATCTTAAATAGACGATGTATAGTCTATATAATTTTTTGCACATGAATCGGACGATTTATAGTCGATAAAATTTTTTCATAAAAAATTAAAAAAAAGACGATTATAGTCCATCATATTTTTTTCATAAAATATTTTTTTGCATGAAAAATGGATGATGTATAGTTTATTAAATTCTTTGCACGAAAAGCAGACGACGTATATAGTCCATTTAATTTTTTAGATACGAAATGGAAGAATTATAGTAAATTTAATTTTTTTTCTTAAATTTAAAAATGGACGATGTATAGTCCATTAAATTTTGTATATATAGTCAGTCCATTTAATTTTGTGCATCTTAAATAGACGATGTATAGTCTATATAATTATTTGCACATGAATCGGACGATTTATAGTCGATAAAATTTTTTCATAAAAAATTTAAAAAAAGACGATGTATAGTCCATCATATTTTTTTCATAAAAAAATTTTTTGCATGAAAAATGGATGATGTATAGTTTATTAAATTCTTTGCACGAAAAGCAGACGACGTATATAGTCCATTTAATTTATTAGATACGAAATGGCCGAATTATAGTCAATTTAATTTATTTTTAAATTTAAAAATGGACGATGTATAGTCCATTAAATTTTGTATATATAGTCAGTCCATTTAATTTTGTGCATCTTAAATAGACGATGTATAGTCTATATAATTATTTGCACATGAATCGGACGATTTATAGTCGATAAAATTTTTTCATAAAAAATTAAAAAAAAGACGATGTATAGTCCATCATATTTTTTTCATAAAATATTTTTTTGCATGAAAAATGGATGATGTATAGTTTATTAAATTCTTTGCACGAAAAGCAGACGACGTATATAGTCCATTTAATTTTTTAGATACGAAATGGACGAATTATAGTCAATTTAATTTTTTTTCTTAAATTTAAATTTATTAAATTCTTTGCACGAAAAGCAGACGACGTATATAGTCCATTTAATTTATTAGATACGAAATGGCCGAATTATAGTCAATTTAATTTATTTTTAAATTTAAAAATGGACGATGTATAGTCCATTAAATTTTGTATATATAGTCAGTCCATTTAATTTTGTGCATCTAAAATAGACGATATATGGTCTATTTAATTTTTTGCACATGAATCGGACGATTTATAGTCGATAAAATTTTTTCATAAAAAATTTAAGAAAAGACGATTATAGTCCATCATATTTTTTTCATAAAAAAATTTTTTGCATGAAAAATGGATGATGTATAGTTTATTAAATTCTTTGCACGAAAAGCAGACGACGTATATAGTCCATTTAATTTATTAGATACGAAATGGCCGAATTATAGTCAATTTAATTTATTTTTAAATTTAAAAATGGACGATGTATAGTCCATTAAATTTTGTATATATAGTCAGTCCATTTAATTTTGTGCATCTTAAATAGACGATGTATAGTCTATATAATTTTTTGCACATGAATCGGACGATTTATAGTCGATAAAATTTTTTCATAAAAAATTGAAAAAAAGACGATGTATATATAGTCCATCATATTTTTTTCATAAAAAAATTTTTTGCATGAAAAATGGATGATGTATAGTTTATTAAATTCTTTGCACGAAAAGCAGACGACGTATATAGTCCATTTAATTTATTAGATACGAAATGGCCGAATTATAGTCAATTTAATTTATTTTTAAATTTAAAAATGGATGATGTATAGTCCATTAAATTTTGTATATATAGTCAGTCCATTTAATTTTGTGCATCTTAAATAGACGATGTATAGTCTATATAATTTTTTACACATGAATCGGACGATTTATAGTCGATAAAATTTTTTCATAAAAAAATTTTTTGCATGAAAAATGGATGATGTATAGTTTATTAAATTCTTTGCACGAAAAGCAGACGACGTATATAGTCCATTTAATTTATTAAATACGAAATGGCCGAATTATAGTCAATTTAATTTATTTTTAAATTTAAAAATGGACGATGTATAGTCCATTAAATTTTGTATATATAGTCAGTCCATTTAATTTTGTGCATCTAAGATAGACGATATATGGTCTATTTAATTATTTGCACATGAATCGGACGATTTATAGTCGATAAAATTTTTTCATAAAAAATTGAAGAAAAGACGATGTATAGTCCATTATATTTTTTTCATAAAATATTTTTTTGCATGAAAAATGGATGATGTATAGTTTATTAAATTCTTTGCACGAAAAGCAGACGACGTATATAGTCCATTTAATTTATTAGATACGAAATGGCCGAATTATAGTCAATTTAATTTATTTTTAAATTTAAAAATGGACGATGTATAGTCCATTAAATTTTGTATATATAGTCAGTCCATTTAATTTTGTGCATCTTAAATAGACGATGTATAGTCTATATAATTTTTTGCACATGAATCGGACGATTTATAGTCGATAAAATTTTTTCATAAAAAATTAAAAAAAGGCGATTATAGTCCATCATATTTTTTTCATAAAAAAATTTTTTGCATGAAAAATGGATGATGTATAGTTTGTATAGTCCATTAAATTTTGTATATATAGTCAGTCCATTTAGTTTTGTGCATCTAAAATAGACGATATATGGTCTATTTAATTATTTGCACATGAATCGGACGATTTATAGTCGATAAAATTTTTTCATAAAAAATTGAAAAAAAGACGATGTATAGTCCATCATATTTTTTTCATAAAATATTTTTTTGCATGAAAAATGGATGATGTATAGTTTATTAAATTCTTTGCACGAAAAGCAGACGACGTATATAGTCCATTTAATTTATTAGATACGAAATGGCCGAATTATAGTCAATTTAATTTATTTTTAAATTTAAAAATGGACGATGTATAGTCCATTAAATTTTGTATATATAGTCAGTCCATTTAATTTTGTGCATCTTAAATAGACGATGTATAGTCTATATAATTTTTTGCACATGAATCGGACGATTTATAGTCGATAAAATTTTTTCATAAAAAATTAAAAAAAAGACGATTATAGTCCATCATATTTTTTTCATAAAATATTTTTTTGCATGAAAAATGGATGATGTATAGTTTATTAAATTCTTTGCACGAAAAGCAGACGACGTATATAGTCCATTTAATTTTTTAGATTCGAAATGGCCGAATTAAATTCAATTTAATTTATTTTTAAATTTAAAAATGGACGATGTATAGTCCATTAAATTTTGTATATATAGTCAGTCCATTTAATTTTGTGCATCTTAAATAGACGATGTATAGTCTATATAATTTTTTGCACATGAATCGGACGATTTATAGTCGATAAAATTTTTTCATAAAAAACTTAAAAAAAGACGATGTATAGTCCATCATATTTTTTTCATAAAAAAATTTTTTGCATGAAAAATGGATGATGTATAGTTTATTAAATTCTTTGCAAGAAAAACAGACGACGTATAAAGTCCATTTAATTTATTACATACAAAATGGCCGAATTATAGTCAATTTAATTTATTTTTAAATTTAAAAATGGACGATGTATAGTCCATTAAATTTTGTATATATAGTCAGTCCATTTAATTTTGTGCATCTTAAATAGACGATGTATGGTCTATTTAATTATTTGCACATGAATCGGACGATTTATAGTCGATAAAATTTTTTCATAAAAAATTGAAAAAAGACGATGTATAGTCCATCATATTTTTTTCATAAAATATTTTTTTGCATGAAAAATGGATGATGTATAGTTTATTAAATTCTTTGCACGAAAAGCAGACGACGTATATAGTCCATTTAATTTATTAGATACGAAATGGCCGAATTATATTCAATTTAATTTTTTTTCTTAAATTTAAAAATGGACGATGTATAGTCCATTAAATTTTGTAAATATAGTCAGTCCATTTAATTTTGTGCATCTAAAATAGACGATATATGGTCTATTTAATTATTTGCACATGAATCGGACGATTTATAGTCGATAAAATTTTTTCATAAAAAATTTAAAAAAAGACGATGTATAGTCCATCATATTTTTTTTCATAAAATATTTTTTTGCATGAAAAATGGATGATGTGTAGTTTATTAAATTCTTTGCACGAAAAGCAGACGACGTATATAGTCCATTTAATTTTTTAGATACGAAATGGACGAATTATAGTCAATTTAATATTTTTCTTAAATTTAAAAATGGACGATGTATAGTCCATTAAATTTTGTATATATAGTCAGTCCATTTAATTTTGTGCATCTAAAATAGACGATATATGGTCTATTTAATTATTTGCACATGAATCGGACGATTTATAGTCGATAAAATTTTTTCATAAAAAATTGAAAAAAAGACGATGTATAGTCCATCATATTTTTTTCATAAAATTTTTTTTTGCATGAAAAATGGATGATGTATAGTTTATTAAATTCTTTGCACGAAAAACAGACGACGTATATAGTCCATTTAATTTATTAGATACGAAATGGCCGAATTATAGTCAATTTAATTTATTTTTAAATTTAAAAATGGACGATGTATAGTCCATTAAATTTTGTATATATAGTCAGTCCATTTAATTTTGTGCATCTTATATAGACGATGTATAGTCTATATAATTTTTTGCACATGAATCGGACGATTTATAGTCGATAAAATTTTTTCATAAAAAATTAAAAAAAAGCGATTATAGTCCATCATATTTTTTTCATAAAAAAATTTTTTGCATGAAAAATGGATGATGTATAGTTTGTATAGTCCATTAAATTTTGTATATATAGTCAGTCCATTTAATTTTGTGCATCTAAAATAGACGATATATGGTCTATTTAATTATTTGCACATGAATCGGACGATTTATAGTCGATAAAATTTTTTCATAAAAAATTGAAAAAAAGACGATGTATAGTCCATTATATTTTTTTCATAAAATATTTTTTTCCATGAAAAATGGATGATGTATAGTTTATTAAATTCTTTGCACGAAAAGCAGACGACGTATATAGTCCATTTAATTTATTAGATACGAAATGGCCGAATTATAGTCAATTTAATTTATTTTTAAATTTAAAAATGGACGATGTATAGTCCATTAAATTTTGTATATATAGTCAGTCCATTTAATTTTGTGCATCTTAAATAGACGATGTATAGTCTATATAATTTTTTGCACATGAATCGGACGATTTATAGTCGATAAAATTTTTTCATAAAAAATTAAAAAAAAGACGATGTATAGTCCATCATATTTTTTTCATAAAATATTTTTTTGCATGAAAAATGGATGATGTATAGTTTATTAAATTCTTTGCACGAAAAGCAGACGAGGTATATAGTCCATTTAATTTATTAGATACGAAATGGAAGAATTATAGTAAATTTAATTTTTTTTCTTAAATTTAAAAATGGACGATGTATAGTCCATTAAATTTTGTATATATAGTCAGTCCATTTAATTTTGTGCATCTAAAATAGACGATATATGGTCTATTTAATTTTTTGCACATGAATCGGACGATTTATAGTCGATAAAATTTTTTCATAAAAAAATTTTTTGCATGAAAAATGGATGATGTATAGTTTATTAAATTCTTTGCACGAAAAGCAGACGACGTATATAGTCCATTTAATTTATTAGATACGAAATGGCCGAATTATAGTCAATTTAATTTATTTTTAAATTTAAAAATGGACGATGTATAGCCCATTAAATTTTGTATATATAGTCAGTCCATTTAATTTTGTGCATCTAAAATAGACGATATATGGTCTATTTAATTATTTGCACATGAATCGGACGATTTATAGTCGATAAAATTTTTTCATAAAAAATTGAAAAAAAGACGATGTATAGTCCATTATATTTTTTTCATAAAATATTTTTTTGCATGAAAAATGGATGATGTATAGTTTATTAAATTCTTTGCACGAAAAGCAGACGACGTATATAGTCCATTTAATTTTTTACATACGAAATGGACGAATTATAGTCAATTTAATTTTTTTTCTTAAATTTAAAAATGGACGATGTATAGTCCATTAAATTTTGTATATATAGTCAGTCCATTTAATTTTGTGCATCTTAAATAGACGATGTATAGTCTATATAATTATTTGCACATGAATCGGACGATTTATAGTCGATAAAATTTTTTCATAAAAAATTTAAAAAAAGACGATGTATAGTCCATCATATTTTTTTTCATAAAATATTTTTTTGCATGAAAAATGGATGATGTGTAGTTTATTAAATTCTTTGCACGAAAAGCAGACGACGTATATAGTCCATTTAATTTTTTAGATACGAAATGGACGAATTATAGTCAATTTAATATTTTTCTTAAATTTAAAAATGGACGATGTATAGTCCATTAAATTTTGTATATATAGTCAGTCCATTTAATTTTGTGCATCTAAAATAGACGATATATGGTCTATTTAATTATTTGCACATGAATCGGACGATTTATAGTCGATAAAATTTTTTCATAAAAAATTGAAAAAAAGACGATGTATAGTCCATTATATTTTTTTCATAAAATATTTTTTTGCATGAAAAATGGATGATGTATAGTTTATTAAATTCTTTGCACGAAAAGCAGACGACGTATATAGTCCATTTAATTTATTAGATACGAAATGGCCGAATTATAGTCAATTTAATTTATTTTTAAATTTAAAAATGGACGATGTATAGTCCATTAAATTTTGTATATATAGTCAGTCCATTTAATTTTGTGCATCTTATATAGACGATGTATAGTCTATATAATTTTTTGCACATGAATCGGACGATTTATAGTCGATAAAATTTTTTCATAAAAAATTAAAAAAAGGCGATTATAGTCCATCATATTTTTTTCATAAAAAAATTTTTTGCATGAAAAATGGATGATGTATAGTTTGTATAGTCCATTAAATTTTGTATATATAGTCAGTCCATTTAATTTTGTGCATCTAAAATAGACGATATATGGTCTATTTAATTATTTGCACATGAATCGGACGATTTATAGTCGATAAAATTTTTTCATAAAAAATTGAAAAAAAGACGATGTATAGTCCATTATATTTTTTTCATAAAATATTTTTTTCCATGAAAAATGGATGATGTATAGTTTATTAAATTCTTTGCACGAAAAGCAGACGACGTATATAGTCCATTTAATTTATTAGATACGAAATGGCCGAATTATAGTCAATTTAATTTATTTTTAAATTTAAAAATGGACGATGTATAGTCCATTAAATTTTGTATATATAGTCAGTCCATTTAATTTTGTGCATCTTAAATAGACGATGTATAGTCTATATAATTTTTTGCACATGAATCGGACGATTTATAGTCGATAAAATTTTTTCATAAAAAATTAAAAAAAAGACGATGTATAGTCCATCATATTTTTTTCATAAAATATTTTTTTGCATGAAAAATGGATGATGTATAGTTTATTAAATTCTTTGCACGAAAAGCAGACGAGGTATATAGTCCATTTAATTTATTAGATACGAAATGGAAGAATTATAGTAAATTTAATTTTTTTTCTTAAATTTAAAAATGGACGATGTATAGTCCATTAAATTTTGTATATATAGTCAGTCCATTTAATTTTGTGCATCTAAAATAGACGATATATGGTCTATTTAATTTTTTGCACATGAATCGGACGATTTATAGTCGATAAAATTTTTTCATAAAAAAATTTTTTGCATGAAAAATGGATGATGTATAGTTTATTAAATTCTTTGCACGAAAAGCAGACGACGTATATAGTCCATTTAATTTATTAGATACGAAATGGCCGAATTATAGTCAATTTAATTTATTTTTAAATTTAAAAATGGACGATGTATAGCCCATTAAATTTTGTATATATAGTCAGTCCATTTAATTTTGTGCATCTAAAATAGACGATATATGGTCTATTTAATTATTTGCACATGAATCGGACGATTTATAGTCGATAAAATTTTTTCATAAAAAATTGAAAAAAAGACGATGTATAGTCCATTATATTTTTTTCATAAAATATTTTTTTGCATGAAAAATGGATGATGTATAGTTTATTAAATTCTTTGCACGAAAAGCAGACGACGTATATAGTCCATTTAATTTTTTACATACGAAATGGACGAATTATAGTCAATTTAATTTTTTTTCTTAAATTTAAAAATGGACGATGTATAGTCCATTAAATTTTGTATATATAGTCAGTCTATTTAATTTTGTGCATCTTAAATAGACGATCTATAGTCTATATAATTATTTGCATATGAATCGGACGATTTATAGTCGATAAAATTTTTTCATAAAAAATTTAAAAAAAGACGATGTATGTCCATCATATTTTTTTCATAAAAAAATTTTTTGCATGAAAAATGGATGATGTATAGTTTATTAAATTCTTTGCACGAAAAGCAGACGACGTATATAGTCCATTTAATTTATTAGATACGAAATGGTCGAATTATAGTCAATTTAATTTATTTTTAAATTTAAAAATGGACGATGTATAGTCCATTAAATTTTGTATATATAGTCAGTCCATTTAATTTTGTGCATCTTAAATAGACGATGTATAGTCTATATAATTATTTGCACATGAATCGGACGATTTATAGTCGATAAAATTTTTTCATAAAAAATTAAAAAAAGACGATGTATAGTCCATCATATTTTTTTCATAAAATATTTTTTTGCATGAAAAATGGATGATGTATAGTTTATTAAATTCTTTGCACGAAAAGCAGACGACGTATATAGTCCATTTAATTTTTTAGATACGAAATGGACGAATTATAGTCAATTTAATTTTTTTTCTTAAATTTAAATTTATTAAATTCTTTGCACGAAAATCAGACGACGTATATAGTCCATTTAATTTATTAGATACGAAATGGCCGAATTATAGTCAATTTAATTTATTTTTAAATTTAAAAATGGACGATGTATAGTCCATTAAATTTTGTATATATAGTCAGTCCATTTAATTTTGTGCATCTTAAATAGACGATGTATAGTCTATATAATTTTTTGCACATGAATCGGACGATTTATAGTCGATAAAATTTTTTCATAAAAAATTGAAAAAAAGACGAGTATAGTCCATCATATTTTTTTCATAAAAAAATTTTTTGCATGAAAAATGGATGATGTATAGTTTATTAAATTCTTTGCACGAAAAGCAGACGACGTATATAGTCCATTTAATTTTTTAGATACGAAATGGCCGAATTAAATTCAATTTAATTTATTTTTAAATTTAAAAATGGACGATGTATAGTCCATTAAATTTTGTATATATAGTCAGTCCATTTAATTTTGTGCATCTTAAATAGACGATGTATAGTCTATATAATTTTTTGCACATGAATCGGACGATTTATAGTCGATAAAATTTTTTCATAAAAAATTTAAAAAAAGACGATGTATAGTCCATCATATTTTTTTCATAAAAAAATTTTTTGCATGAAAAATGGATGATGTATAGTTTATTAAATTCTTTGCAAGAAAAGCAGACGACGTATAAAGTCCATTTAATTTATTAGATACAAAATGGCCGAATTATAGTCAATTTAATTTATTTTTAAATTTAAAAATGGACGATGTATAGTCCATTAAATTTTGTATATATAGTCAGTCCATTTAATTTTGTGCATCTTAAATAGACGATGTATAGTCTATATAATTATTTGCACATGAATCGGACGATTTATAGTCGATAAAATTTTTTCATAAAAAATTTAAAAAAAGACGATGTATATATAGTCCATCATATTTTTTTCATAAAATATTTTTTTGCATGAAAAATGGATGATGTATAGTTTATTAAATTCTTTGCACGAAAAGCAGACGACGTATATAGTCCATTTAATTTATTAGATACGAAATGGCCGAATTATAGTCAATTTAATTTATTTTTAAATTTAAAAATGGACGATGTATAGTCCATTAAATTTTGTATATATAGTCAGTCCATTTAATTTTGTGCTTCTTAAATAGACGATGTATAGTCTATATAATTTTTTGCACATGAATCGGACGATTTATAGTCGATAAAATTTTTTCATAAAAAATTTAAAAAAAGACGATGTATCCATCATATTTTTTTCATAAAAAAATTTTTTGCATGAAAAATGGATGATGTATAGTTTATTAAATTCTTTGCACGAAAAGCAGACGACATATATAGTCCATTTAATTTTTTAGATACGAAATGGACGAATTATAGTCATTTTAATTTTTTTTCTTAAATTTAAAAATGGACGATGTATAGTCCATTAAATTTTGTATATATAGTCAGTCCATTTAATTTTGTGCATCTAAAATAGACGATATATGGTCTATTTAATTATTTGCATATGAATCGGACGATTTATAGTCGATAAAATTTTTTCATAATAAATTGAAAAAAAGACGATGTATAGTCCATCATATTTTTTTCATAAAATATTTTTTTGCATGAAAAATGGATGATGTGTAGTTTATTAAATTCTTTGCACGAAAAGCAGACGACGTATATAGTCCATTTAATTTATTAGATACGAAATGGCCGAATTATAGTCAATTTAATTTTTTTTCTTAAATTTAAAAATGGTCGATGTATAGTCCATTAAATTTTGTATATATAGTCAGTCCATTTAATTTTTTGCATCTAAAATAGACGATATATGGTCTATTTAATTATTTGCACATGAATCGGACGATTTATAGTCGATAAAATTTTTTCATAAAAAATTAAAAAAAAAAGACGATGTATAGTCCATCATATTTTTTTCATAAAAAAATTTTTTGCATGAAAAATGGATGATGTATAGTTTATTAAATTCTTTGCACGAAAAGCAGACGACGTATATAGTCCATTTAATTTATTAGATACGAAATGGCCGAATTATAGTCAATTTCATTTATTTTTAAATTTAAAAATGGACGATGTATAGTCCATTAAATTTTGTATATATAGTCAGTCCATTTAATTTTGTGCATCTTAAATAGACGATGTATAGTCTATATAATTATTTGCACATGAATCGGACGATTTATAGTCGATAAAATTTTTTCATAAAAAATTTAAAAAAAGACGGTATATAGTCCATCATATTTTTTTCATAAAAAAATTTTTTGCATGAAAAATGGATGATGTATAGTTTATTAAATTCTTTGCACGAAAAGCAGACGACGTATATAGTCCATTTAATTTATTAGATACGAAATGGCCGAATTATAGTCAATTTAATTTATTTTTAAATTTAAAAATGGACGATGTATAGTCCATTAAATTTTGTATATATAGTCAGTCCATTTCATTTTGTGCATCTTAAATAGACGATGTATAGTCTATATAATTATTTGCACATGAATCGGACGATTTATAGTCGATAAAATTTTTTCATAAAAAATTGAAAAAAAGACGATGTATAGTCCATCATATTTTTTTCATAAAAAAATTTTTTGCATGAAAAATGGATGATGTATAGTTTATTAAATTCTTTGCACGAAAAGCAGACGACGTATATAGTCCATTTAATTTTTTAGATACGAAATGGACGAATTATAGTCATTTTAATTTTTTTTCTTAAATTTAAAAATGGACGATGTATAGTCCATTAAATTTTGTATATATAGTCAGTCCATTTAATTTTGTGCATCTAAAATAGACGATATATGGTCTATTTAATTATTTGCATATGAATCGGACGATTTATAGTCGATAAAATTTTTTCATAAAAAATTGAAAAAAAGACGATGTATAGTCCATCATATTTTTTTCATAAAATATTTTTTTGCATGAAAAATGGATGATGTGTAGTTTATTAAATTCTTTGCACGAAAAGCAGACGACGTATATAGTCCATTTAATTTATTAGATACGAAATGGCCGAATTATAGTCAATTTAATTTATTTTTAAATTTAAAAATGGACGATGTATAGTCCATTAAATTTTGTATATATAGTCAGTCCATTTCATTTTGTGCATCTTAAATAGACGATGTATAGTCTATATAATTATTTGCACATGAATCGGACGATTTATAGTCGATAAAATTTTTTCATAAAAAATTGAAAAAAAGACGATGTATAGTCCATCATATTTTTTTCATAAAAAAATTTTTTCCATGAAAAATGGATGATGTATAGTTTATTAAATTCTTTGCATGAAGAGCAGACGACGTATATAGTCCATTTAATTTTTTAGATACAAAATGGACGAATTATAGTCATTTTAAATTTTTTTCTTAAATTTAAAAATGGACGATGTATAGTCCATTAAATTTTGTATATATAGTCAGTCCATTTAATTTTGTGCATCTAAAATAGACGATATATGGTCTATTTAATTATTTGCACATGAATCGGACGATTTATAGTCGATAAAATTTTTTCATAAAAAATTGAAAAAAAGACGATGTATAGTCCATCATATTTTTTTCATAAAATATTTTTTTGCATGAAAAATGGATGATGTGTAGTTTATTAAATTCTTTGCACGAAAAGCAGACGACGTATATAGTCCATTTAATTTTTTAGATACGAAAAGGACGAATTATAGTCAATTTAATATTTTTCTTAAATTTAAAAATGGACGATGTATAGTCCATTAAATTTTGTATATATAGTCAGTCCATTTAATTTTGTGCATCTAAAATAGACGATATATGGTCTATTTAATTATTTGCACATGAATCGGACGATTCATAGTCGATAAAATTTTTTCATAAAAAATTGAAAAAAAGACGATGTATAGTCCATCATATTTTTTTCATAAAAAAATTTTTTGCATGAAAAATGGATGATGTATAGTTTATTAAATTCTTTGCACGAAAAGCAGACGACGTATATAGTCCATTTAATTTATTAGATACGAAATGGCCGAATTATAGTCAATTTAATTTATTTTTAAATTTAAAAATGGACGATGTATAGTCCATTAAATTTTGTATATATAGTCAGTCCATTTAATTTTGTGCATCTTAAATAGACGATGTATAGTCTATATAATTATTTGCACATGAATCGGACGATTTATAGTCGATAAAATTTTTTCATAAAAAATTTTAAAAAAGACGATGTATAGTCCATCATATTTTTTTCATAAAAAAATTTTTTGCATGAAAAATGGATGATGTATAGTTTATTAAATTCTTTGCACGAAAAGCAGACGACGTATATAGTCCATTTAATTTATTAGATACGAAATGGCCGAATTATAGTCAATTTAATTTATTTTTAAATTTAAAAATGGACGATGTATAGTCCATTAAATTTTGTATATATAGTCAGTCCATTTCATTTTGTGCATCTTAAATAGACGATGTATAGTCTATATAATTATTTGCACATGAATCGGACGATTTATAGTCGATAAAATTTTTTCATAAAAAATTGAAAAAAAGACGATGTATAGTCCATCATATTTTTTTCATAAAAAAATTTTTTGCATGAAAAATGGATGATGTATAGTTTATTAAATTCTTTGCACGAAAAGCAGACGACGTATATAGTCCATTTAATTTTTTAGATACGAAATGGACGAATTATAGTAATTTTAATTTTTTTCTTAAATTTAAAAATGGACGATGTATAGTCCATTAAATTTTGTATATATAGTCAGTCCATTTAATTTTGTGCATCTAAAATAGACGATATATGGTCTATTTAATTATTTGCACATGAATCGGACGATTTATAGTCGATAAAATTTTTTCATAAAAAATTGAAAAAAAGACGATGTATAGTCCATTATATTTTTTTCATAAAATATTTTTTTGCATGAAAAATGGATGATGTATAGTTTATTAAATTCTTTGCACGAAAAGCAGACGACGTATATAGTCCATTTAATTTTTAAGATACGAAATGGACGAATTATAGTCAATTTAATTTTTTTTCTTAAATTTAAAAATGGACGATGTATAGTCCATTAAATTTTGTATATATAGTCAGTCCATTTAATTTTGTGCATCTAAAATAGACGATATATGGTCTATTTAATTATTTGCACATGAATCGGACGATTTATAGTCGATAAAATTTTTTCATAAAAAATTGAAAAAAAGACGATGTATATATAGTCCATCATATTTTTTTCATAAAATATTTTTTTGCATGAAAAATGGATGATGTATAGTTTATTAAATTCTTTGCACGAAAAGCAGACGACGTATATAGTCCATTTAATTTATTAGATACGAAATGGCCGAATTATAGTCAATTTAATTTATTTTTAAATTTAAAAATGGACGATGTATAGTCCATTAAATTTTGTATATATAGTCAGTCCATTTCATTTTGTGCATCTTAAATAGACGATGTATAGTCTATATAATTATTTGCACATGAATCGGACGATTTATAGTCGATAAAATTTTTTCATAAAAAATTGAAAAAAAGACGATGTATAGTCCATCATATTTTTTTCATAAAAAAATTTTTTGCATGAAAAATGGATGATGTATAGTTTATTAAATTCTTTGCATGAAGAGCAGACGACGTATATAGTCCATTTAATTTTTTAGATACAAAATGGACGAATTATAGTCATTTTAAATTTTTTTCTTAAATTTAAAAATGGACGATGTATAGTCCATTAAATTTTGTATATATAGTCAGTCCATTTAATTTTGTGCATCTAAAATAGACGATATATGGTCTATTTAATTATTTGCACATGAATCGGACGATTTATAGTCGATAAAATTTTTTCATAAAAAATTGAAAAAAAGACGATGTATAGTCCATCATATTTTTTGCATGAAAAATGGATGATGTGTAGTTTATTAAATTCTTTGCACGAAAAGCAGACGACGTATATAGTCCATTTAATTTTTTAGATACGAAAAGGACGAATTATAGTCAATTTAATATTTTTCTTAAATTTAAAAATGGACGATGTATAGTCCATTAAATTTTGTATATATAGTCAGTCCATTTAATTTTGTGCATCTAAAATAGACGATATATGGTCTATTTAATTATTTGCACATGAATCGGACGATTCATAGTCGATAAAATTTTTTCATAAAAAATTGAAAAAAAGACGATGTATAGTCCATCATATTTTTTTCATAAAAAAATTTTTTGCATGAAAAATGGATGATGTATAGTTTATTAAATTCTTTGCACGAAAAGCAGACGACGTATATAGTCCATTTAATTTATTAGATACGAAATGGCCGAATTATAGTCAATTTAATTTATTTTTAAATTTAAAAATGGACGATGTATAGTCCATTAAATTTTGTATATATAGTCAGTCCATTTAATTTTGTGCATCTTAAATAGACGATGTATAGTCTATATAATTATTTGCACATGAATCGGACGATTTATAGTCGATAAAATTTTTTCATAAAAAATTTTAAAAAAGACGATGTATAGTCCATCATATTTTTTTCATAAAAAAATTTTTTGCATGAAAAATGGATGATGTATAGTTTATTAAATTCTTTGCACGAAAAGCAGACGACGTATATAGTCCATTTAATTTATTAGATACGAAATGGCCGAATTATAGTCAATTTAATTTATTTTTAAATTTAAAAATGGACGATGTATAGTCCATTAAATTTTGTATATATAGTCAGTCCATTTCATTTTGTGCATCTTAAATAGACGATGTATAGTCTATATAATTATTTGCACATGAATCGGACGATTTATAGTCGATAAAATTTTTTTATAAAAAATTGAAAAAAAGACGATGTATAGTCCATCATATTTTTTTCATAAAAAAATTTTTTGCATGAAAAATGGATGATGTATAGTTTATTAAATTCTTTGCACGAAAAGCAGACGACGTATATAGTCCATTTAATTTATTAGATACGAAATGGCCGAATTATAGTCAATTTAATTTATTTTTAAATTTAAAAATGGACGATGTATAGTCCATTAAATTTTGTATATATAGTCAGTCCATTTAATTTTGTGCATCTTAAATAGACGATGTATAGTCTATATAATTATTTGCACATGAATCGGACGATTTATAGTCGATAAAATTTTTTCATAAAAAATTAAAAAAAAGACGATGTATAGTCCATCATATTTTTTTCATAAAAAAATTTTTTCCATGAAAAATGGATGATGTATAGTTTATTAAATTCTTTGCACGAAAAGTAGACGACGTATATAGTCCATTTAATTTTTTAGATACGAAATGGACGAATTATAGTAATTTTAATTTTTTTCTTAAATTTAAAAATGGACGATGTATAGTCCATTAAATTTTGTATATATAGTCAGTCCATTTAATTTTGTGCATCTAAAATAGACGATATATGGTCTATTTAATTATTTGCACATGAATCGGACGATTTATAGTCGATAAAATTTTTTCATAAAAAATTGAAAAAAAGACGATGTATAGTCCATTATATTTTTTTCATAAAATATTTTTTTGCATGAAAAATGGATGATGTATAGTTTATTAAATTCTTTGCACGAAAAGCAGACGACGTATATAGTCCATTTAATTTTTAAGATACGAAATGGACGAATTATAGTCAATTTAATTTTTTTTCTTAAATTTAAAAATGGACGATGTATAGTCCATTAAATTTTGTATATATAGTCAGTCCATTTAATTTTGTGCATCTAAAATAGACGATATATGGTCTATTTAATTATTTGCACATGAATCGGACGATTTATAGTCGATAAAATTTTTTCATAAAAAATTGAAAAAAAGACGATGTATATATAGTCCATCATATTTTTTTCATAAAATATTTTTTTGCATGAAAAATGGATGATGTATAGTTTATTAAATTCTTTGCACGAGAAGCAGACGACGTATATAGTCCATTTAATTTATTAGATACGAAATGGCCGAATTATAGTCAATTTAATTTATTTTTAAATTTAAAAATGGACGATGTATAGTCCATTAAATTTTGTATATATAGTCAGTCCATTTCATTTTGTGCATCTTAAATAGACGATGTATAGTCTATATAATTATTTGCACATGAATCGGACGATTTATAGTCGATAAAATTTTTTCATAAAAAATTGAAAAAAAGACGATGTATAGTCCATCATATTTTTTTCATAAAAAAATTTTTTGCATGAAAAATGGATGATGTATAGTTTATTAAATTCTTTGCATGAAGAGCAGACGACGTATATAGTCCATTTAATTTTTTAGATACAAAATGGACGAATTATAGTCATTTTAAATTTTTTTCTTAAATTTAAAAATGGACGATGTATAGTCCATTAAATTTTGTATATATAGTCAGTCCATTTAATTTTGTGCATCTAAAATAGACGATATATGGTCTATTTAATTATTTGCACATGAATCGGACGATTTATAGTCGATAAAATTTTTTCATAAAAAATTGAAAAAAAGACGATGTATAGTCCATCATATTTTTTTCATAAAATATTTTTTTGCATGAAAAATGGATGATGTGTAGTTTATTAAATTCTTTGCACGAAAAGCAGACGACGTATATAGTCCATTTAATTTTTTAGATACGAAATGGACGAATTATAGTCAATTTAATATTTTTCTTAAATTTAAAAATGGACGATGTATAGTCCATTAAATTTTGTATATATAGTCAGTCCATTTAATTTTTTGCATCTAAAATAGACGATATATGGTCTATTTAATTATTTGCACATGAATCGGACGATTCATAGTCGATAAAATTTTTTCATAAAAAATTGAAAAAAAGACGATGTATAGTCCATCATATTTTTTTCATAAAAAAATTTTTTGCATGAAAAATGGATGATGTATAGTTTATTAAATTCTTTGCACGAAAAGCAGACGACGTATATAGTCCATTTAATTTATTAGATACGAAATGGCCGAATTATAGTCAATTTAATTTATTTTTAAATTTAAAAATGGACGATGTATAGTCCATTAAATTTTGTATATATAGTCAGTCCATTTAATTTTGTGCATCTTAAATAGACGATGTATAGTCTATATAATTATTTGCACATGAATCGGACGATTTATAGTCGATAAAATTTTTTCATAAAAAATTTAAAAAAAGACGATGTATAGTCCATCATATTTTTTTCATAAAAAAATTTTTTGCATGAAAAATGGATGATGTATAGTTTATTAAATTCTTTGCACGAAAAGCAGACGACGTATATAGTCCATTTAATTTATTAGATACGAAATGGCCGAATTATAGTCAATTTAATTTATTTTTAAATTTAAAAATGGACGATGTATAGTCCATTAAATTTTGTATATATAGTCAGTCCATTTCATTTTGTGCATCTTAAATAGACGATGTATAGTCTATATAATTATTTGCACATGAATCGGACGATTTATAGTCGATAAAATTTTTTCATAAAAAATTGAAAAAAAGACGATGTATAGTCCATCATATTTTTTTCATAAAAAAATTTTTTGCATGAAAAATGGATGATGTATAGTTTATTAAATTCTTTGCACGAAAAGCAGACGACGTATATAGTCCATTTAATTTATTAGATACGAAATGGCCGAATTATAGTCAATTTAATTTATTTTTAAATTTAAAAATGGACGATGTATAGTCCATTAAATTTTGTATATATAGTCAGTCCATTTAATTTTGTGCATCTTAAATAGACGATGTGTAGTCTATATAATTATTTGCACATGAATCGGACGATTTATAGTCGATAAAATTTTTTCATAAAAAATTTAAAAAAAGACGATGTATAGTCCATCATATTTTTTTCATAAAAAATTTTTTTCCATGAAAAATGGATGATGTATAGTTTATTAAATTCTTTGCACGAAAAGTAGACGACGTATATAGTCCATTTAATTTTTTAGATACGAAATGGACGAATTATAGTAATTTTAATTTTTTTCTTAAATTTAAAAATGGACGATGTATAGTCCATTAAATTTTGTATATATAGTCAGTCCATTTAATATTGTGCATCTAAAATAGACGATATATGGTCTATTTAATTATTTGCACATGAATCGGACGATTTATAGTCGATAAAATTTTTTCATAAAAAATTGAAAAAAAGACGATGTATAGTCCATTATATTTTTTTCATAAAATATTTTTTTGCATGAAAAATGGATGATGTATAGTTTATTAAATTCTTTGCACGAAAAGCAGACGACGTATATAGTCCATTTAATTTTTAAGATACGAAATGGACGAATTATAGTCAATTTAATTTTTTTTCTTAAATTTAAAAATGGACGATGTATAGTCCATTAAATTTTGTATATATAGTCAGTCCATTTAATTTTGTGCATCTAAAATAGACGATATATGGTCTATTTAATTATTTGCACATGAATCGGACGATTTATAGTCGATAAAATTTTTTCATAAAAAATTGAAAAAAAGACGATGTATATATAGTCCATCATATTTTTTTCATAAAATATTTTTTTGCATGAAAAATGGATGATGTATAGTTTATTAAATTCTTTGCACGAAAAGCAGACGACGTATATAGTCCATTTAATTTATTAGATACGAAATGGCCGAATTATAGTCAATTTAATTTATTTTTAAATTTAAAAATGGACGATGTATAGTCCATTAAATTTTGTATATATAGTCAGTACATTTAATTTTGTGCATCTTAAATAGACGATGTATAGTCTATATAATTTTTTGCACATGAATCGGACGATTTATAGTCGATAAAATTTTTTCATAAAAAATTTAAAAAAAGAAGATGTATAGTCCATTATATTTTTTTCATAAAATATTTTTTTGCATGAAAAATGGATGATGTATAGTTTATTAAATTCTTTGCACGAAAAGCAGACGACGTATATAGTCCATTTAATTTTTTAGATACGAAATGGACGAATTATAGTCAATTTAATTTTTTTTCTTAAATTTAAAAATGGACGATGTATAGTCCATTAAATTTTGTATATATAGTCAGTCCATTTAATTTTGTGCATCTAAAATAGACGATATATGGTCTATTTAATTATTTGTACATGAATCGGACGATTTATAGTCGATAAAATTTTTTCATAAAAAATTTAAAAATATAGTCCATCATATTTTTTTTTTTTAATTTTTTTTGCATGAAAAATGGATGATGTATAGTTTATTTAATTCTTTGCACGAAAAGCAGACGACGTATATAGTCCATTTAATTTATAAGATACGAAATGGCCGAATTATATTTAATTTAATTTATTTTTAAATTTAAAAATGGACGATGTATAGTCCATTAAATTTTGTATATATAGTCAGTCCATTTAATTTTGTGCATCTTAAATAGACGATGTATAGTCTATATAATTTTTTGCACATGAATCGGACGATTTATAGTCGATAAAATTTTTTCATAAAAAATTTAAAAAAAGACGATGTATAGTCCATCATATTTTTTTCATAAAATATTTTTTTGCATTAAAAATTGGATGATGTATAGTTTATTAAATTCTTTGCACGAAAAGCAGACGACGTATATAGTCCATTTAATTTTTTAGATACGAAATGGACGAACTATAGTCAATTTAATTTTTTTTCTTAAATTTAAAAATGGACGATGTATAGTCCATTAAATTTTGTATATATAGTCAGTCCATTTAATTTTGTGCATCTTAAATAGACGATGTATAGTCTATATAATTATTTGCACATGAATCGGACGATTTATAGTCTATAAAATTTTTTCATAAAAAATTGAAAAAAGACGATGTATATATAGTCCATCATATATTTTTCATAAAATATTTTTTTGCATGAAAAATGGATGATGTATAGTTTATTAAATTCTTTGCACGAAAAGCAGACGACGTATATAGTCCATTTAATTTTTTAGATACGAAATGGACGAATTATAGTCATTTTAATTTTTTTTCTTAAATTTAAAAATGGACGATGTATAGTCCATTAAATTTTGTATATATAGTCAGTCCATTTAATTTTGTGCATCTCAAATAGACGATATATGGTCTATATAATTTTTTGCACATGAATCGGACGATTTATAGTCGATAAAATTTTTTCATAAAAAATTTAAAAACAGACGATGTATTATAGTCCATTATATTTTTTTCATAAAATATTTTTTTGCATGAAAAATGGATGATGTATAGTTTATTAAATTCTTTGCACGAAAAGCAGACGACGTATATAGTCCATTTAATTTATTAGATACGAAATGGCCGAATTATAGTCAATTTAATTTATTTTTAAATTTAAAAATGGACGATGTATAGTCCATTAAATTTTGTATATATAGTCAGTCCATGTAATTTTGTGCAACTAAAATAGACGATATATGGTCTATTTAATTATTTGCACATGAATCGGACGATTTATAGTCGATAAAATTTTTTCATAAAAAATTGAAAAAAAGACGATGTATATAGTCCATCATATTTTTTTCATAAAAAATTTTTTTGCATGAAAAATGGATGATGTATAGTTTATTAAATTCTTTGCACGAAAAGCAGACGACGTATATAGTCCATTTAATTTATTAGATACGAAATGGCCGAATTATAGCCAATTTAATTTTTTTCTTAAATTTAAAAATGGACGATGTATTATAGTCCATTAAATTTTGTATATATAGTCAGTCCATTTAATTTTGTGCATCTAAAATAGACGATATATGGTCTATTTAATTATTTGCACATGAATCGGACGATTTATAGTCGATAAAATTTTTTCATAAAAAATTGAAATCCATCATATTTTTTTCATAAAATATTTTTTTGCATGAAAAATGGATGATGTATAGTTTATTAAATTCTTTGCACGAAAAGCAGACGACGTATATAGTCCATTTAATTTTTTAGATACGAAATGGACGAATTATAGTCAATTTAATTTTTTGTCTTAAATTTAAAAATGGACGATGTATAGTCCATTAAATTTTGTATATATAGTCAGTCCATTTAATTTTGTGCATCTAAAATAGACGATATATGGTCTATTTAATTATTTGCACATGAATCGGACGATTTATAGTCGAAATTTTTTCATAAAAAATTTAAAAAAAACCAATGTATAGTCCATCATATTTTTTTCATAAAAAAATTTTTTGCATGAAAAATAGATGATGTATAGTTTATTAAATTCTTTGCACGAAAAGCAGACGACGTATATAGTCCATTTAATTTATTAGATACGAAATGGACGAATTATAGTCAATTAAATTTTTTTTCTTAAATTTAAAAATGGACGATGTATAGTCCATTAAATTTTGTATATATAGTCAGTCCATTTAATTTTGTGCATCTAAAATAGACGATATATGGTCTATTTAATTATTTGCACATGAATCGGACGATTTATAGTCGATAAAATTTTTTCATAAAAAATTGAAAAAAAGACGATGTATATATAGTCCATCATATATTTTTCATAAAATTTTTTTTTGCATGAAAAATGAATGATGTATAGTTTATTAAATTCTTTGCACGAAAAGCAGACGACGTATATAGTCCATTTAATTTATTAGATACAAAATGGCCGAATTATAGTCAATTTAATTTATTTTTAAATTTAAAAATGGGCGATGTATAGTCCATTAAATTTTGTATATATAGTCAGTCCATTTAATTTTGTGCATCTAAAATAGACGATATATGGTCTATTTAATTATTTGCACATGAATCGGACGATTTATAGTCGATAAAATTTTTTCATAAAAAATTTAAAAATATAGTCCATCATATTTTTTTTTTTATTTTTTTTTGCATGAAAAATGGATGATGTATAGTTTATTTAATTCTTTGCACGAAAAGCAGACGACGTATATAGTCCATTTAATTTATTAGATACGAAATGGCCGAATTATATTTAATTTAATTTATTTTTAAATTTAAAAATGGACGATGTATAGTCCATAAAATTTTGTATATATAGTCAGTCCATTTAATTTTGTGCATCTTAAATAGACGATGTATAGTCTATATAATTTTTTGCACATGAATCGGACGATTTATAGTCGATAAAATTTTTTCATAAAAAATTTAAAAAAAGACGATGTATAGTCCATCATATTTTTTTCATAAAATATTTTTTTGCATTAAAAATTGGATGATGTATAGTTTATTAAATTCTTTGCACGAAAAGCAGACGACGTATATAGTCCATTTAATTTTTTAGATACGAAATGGACGAACTATAGTCAATTTAATTTTTTTTCTTAAATTTAAAAATGGACGATGTATAGTCCATTAAATTTTGTATATATAGTCAGTCCATTTAATTTTGTGCATCTTAAATAGACGATGTATAGTCTATATAATTATTTGCACATGAATCGGACGATTTATAGTCGATAAAATTTTTTCATAAAAAATTTAAAAAAAGACGATATAGTTTTTCATAAAAAAATTTTTTGCATGCAAAATGGATGATGTATAGTTTATTAAATTCTTTGCACGAAAAGCAGACGACGTATATAGTCCATTTAATTTATTAGATACGAAATGGCCGAATTATAGTCAATTTAATTTATTTTTAAATTTAAAAATGGACGATGTATAGTCCATTAAATTTTGTATATATAGTCAGTCCATTTAATTTTGTGCATCTTAAATAGACGATGTATAGTCTATATAATTATTTGCACATGAATCGGACGATTTATAGTCGATAAAATTTTTTCATAAAAAATTGAAAAAAAGACGATGTATATATAGTCCATCATATATTTTTCATAAAATATTTTTTTGCATGAAAAATGGATGATGTATAGTTTATTAAATTCTTTGCACGAAAAGCAGACGACGTATATAGTCCATTTAATTTTTTAGATACGAAATGGACGAATTATAGTCATTTTAATTTTTTTTCTTAAATTTAAAAATGGACGATGTATAGTCCATTAAATTTTGTATATATAGTCAGTCCATTTAATTTTGTGCATCTAAAATAGACGATATATGGTCTATATAATTTTTTGCACATGAATCGGACGATTTATAGTCGATAAAATTTTTTCATAAAAAATTTAAAAACAGACGATGTATTATAAGTCCATTATATTTTTTTCATAAAATATTTTTTTGCATGAAAAATGGATGATGTATAGTTTATTAAATTCTTTGCACGAAAAGCAGACGACGTATATAGTCCATTTAATTTATTAGATACGAAATGGCCGAATTATAGTCAATTTAATTTATTTTTAAATTTAAAAATGGACGATGTATAGTCCATTAAATTTTGTATATATAGTCAGTCCATGTAATTTTGTGCAACTAAAATAGACGATATATGGTCTATTTAATTATTTGCACATGAATCGGACGATTTATAGTCGATAAAATTTTTTCATAAAAAATTGAAAAAAAGACGATGTATATAGTCCATCATATTTTTTTCATAAAAAATTTTTTTGCATGAAAAATGGATGATGTATAGTTTATTAAATTCTTTGCACGAAAAGCAGACGACGTATATAGTCCATTTAATTTATTAGATACGAAATGGCCGAATTATAGCCAATTTAATTTTTTTCTTAAATTTAAAAATGGACGATGTATTATAGTCCATTAAATTTTGTATATATAGTCAGTCCATTTAATTTTGTGCATCTAAAATAGACGATATATGATCTATTTAATTATTTGCACATGAATCGGACGATTTATAGTCGATAAAATTTTTTCATAAAAAATTGAAATCCATCATATTTTTTTCATAAAATATTTTTTTGCATGAAAAATGGATGATGTATAGTTTATTAAATTCTTTGCACGAAAAGCAGACGACGTATATAGTCCATTTAATTTTTTAGATACGAAATGGACGAATTATAGTCAATTTAATTTTTTGTCTTAAATTTAAAAATGGACGATGTATAGTCCATTAAATTTTGTATATATAGTCAGTCCATTTAATTTTGTGCATCTAAAATAGACGATATATGGTCTATTTAATTATTTGCACATGAATCGGACGATTTATAGTCGAAATTTTTTCATAAAAAATTAAAAAAAAACAATGTATAGTCCATCATATTTTTTTCATAAAAAAATTTTTTGCATGAAAAATAGATGATGTATAGTTTATTAAATTCTTTGCACGAAAAGCAGACGACGTATATAGTCCATTTAATTTATTAGATACGAAATGGACGAATTATAGTCAATTAAATTTTTTTTCTTAAATTTAAAAATGGACGATGTATAGTCCATTAAATTTTGTATATATAGTCAGTCCATTTAATTTTGTGCATCTAAAATAGACGATATATGGTCTATTTAATTATTTGCACATGAATCGGACGATTTATAGTCGATAAAATTTTTTCATAAAAAATTTAAAAAAAGACGATGTATAGTCCATCATATTTTTTTCATAAAATTTTTTTTTGCATGAAAAATGAATGATGTATAGTTTATTAAATTCTTTGCACGAAAAGCAGACGACGTATATAGTCCATTTAATTTTTTAGATACGAAATGGACGAATTATAGTCAATTTAATTTTTTTTCTTAAATTTAAAAATGGATGATGTATAGTTTATTAAATTCTTTGCACGAAAAGCAGACGACGTATATAGTCCATTTAATTTTTTAGATACGAAATGGACGAATTATAGTCAATTTAATTTTTTTTCTTAAATTTAAAAATGGATGATGTATAGTTTATTAAATTCTTTGCATGAAAAGCAGACGACGTATATAGTCCATTTAATTTATTAGATACAAAATGGCCGAATTATAGTCAATTTAATTTATTTTTAAATTTAAAAATGGGCGATGTATAGTCCATTAAATTTTGTATATATAGTCAGTCCATTTAATTTTGTGCATCTAAAATAGACGATATATGGTCTATTTAATTATTTGCACATGAATCGGACGATTTATAGTCGATAAAATTTTTTCATAAAAAATTGAAAAAAAGACGATGTATAGTCCATCATATTTTTTTCATAAAAAAATTTTTTGCATGAAAAATGGATGATGTATAGTTTATTAAATTCTTTGCACGAAAAGCAGACGACGTATATAGTCCATTTAATTTATTAGATACGAAATGGCCGAATTAAATTCAATTTAATTTATTTTTAAATTTAAAAATGGACGATGTATAGTCCATTAAATTTTGTATATATAGTCCGTCCATTTAATTTTGTGCATCTTAAATAGACGATGTATAGTCTATATAATTTTTTGCACATGAATCGGACGATTTATAGTCGATAAAATTTTTTCATAAAAAATTTAAAAAAAGACGATGTATAGTCCATCATATTTTTTTCATAAAAAAATTTTTTGCATGAAAAATGAATGATGTATAGTTTATTAAATTCTTTGCACGAAAAGCAGACGACGTATATGGTCCATTTAATTTATTAGATACAAAATGGCCGAATTATAGTCAATTTAATTTATTTTTAAATTTAAAAATGGACGATGTATAGTCCATTAAATTTTGTATATATAGTCAGTCCATTTAATTTTGTGCATCTTAAATAGACGATATATGGTCTATTTAATTATTTGCACATGAATCGGACGATTTATAGTCGATAAAATTTTTTCATAAAAAATTGAAAAAAAGACGATGTATAGTCCATATTTTTTTCATAAAAAAATTTTTTGCATGAAAAATGGATGATGTATAGTTTATTAAATTCTTTGCACGAAAAGCAGACGACGTATATAGTCCATTTAATTTTTTAGATACGAAATGGCCGAATTAAATTCAATTTAATTTATTTTTAAATTTAAAAATGGACGATGTATAGTCCATTAAATTTTGTATATATAGTCAGTCCATTTAATTTTGTGCATCTTAAATAGACGATGTATAGTCTATATAATTTTTTGCACATGAATCGGACGATTTGTAGTCGATAAAATTTTTTCATAAAAATTTTAAAAAAAGACGATGTATAGTCCATCATATTTTTTTCATAAAAAAATTTTTTGCATGCAAAATGGATGATGTATAGTTTATTAAATTCTTTGCAAGAAAAGCAGACGACGTATAAAGTCCATTTAATTTATTAGATACAAAATGGCCGAATTATAGTCAATTTAATTTATTTTTAAATTTAAAAATGGACGATGTATAGTCCATTAAATTTTGTATATATAGTCAGTCCATTTAATTTTGTGCATCTTAAATAGACGATGTATGGTCTATTTAATTATTTGCACATGAATCGGACGATTTATAGCCGATAAAATTTTTTCATAAAAAATTGAAAAAAAGACGATGTATAGTCCATCATATTTTTTTCATAAAATATTTATTTTGCATGAAAAATGGATGATGTATAGTTTATTAAATTCTTTGCACGAAAAGCAGACGACGTATATAGTCCATTTAATTTATTAGATACGAAACGGCCGAATTAAATTCAATTTAATTTATTTTTAAATTTAAAAATGGACGATGTATAGTCCATTAAATTTTGTATATAGTCAGTCCATTTAATTTTGTGCATCTTAAATAGACGATGTATAGTCTATATAATTTTTTTCCACATGAATCGGACGATTTATAGTCGATAAAATTTTTTCATAAAAAATTAAAAAAAAAGACGATGCATAGTCCATTATATTTTTTTCATAAAATATTTTTTTGCATGAAAAATGGATGATGTATAGTTTATTAAATTCTTTGCACGAAAAGCAGACGACGTATATAGTCCATTTAATTTATTAGATACGAAATGGACGAATTATAGTAATTTTAATTTTTTTCTTAAATTTAAAAATGGACGATGTATAGTCCATTAAATTTTGTATATATAGTCAGTCCATTTAATTTTATGCATCTAAAATAGACGATATATGGTCTATTTAATTATTTGCACATGAATCGGACGATTTATAGTCGATAAAATTTTTTCATAAAAAATTGAAAAAAAGACGATGTATATATAGTCCATCATATTTTTTTCATAAAATATTTTTTTGCATGAAAAATGAATGATGTATAGTTTATTAAATTCTTTGCACGAAAAGCAGACGACGTATATGGTCCATTTAATTTATTAGATACAAAATGGCCGAATTATAGTCAATTTAATTTATTTTTAAATTTAAAAATGGGCGATGTATAGTCCATTAAAATTTGTATATATAGTCAGTCCATTTAATTTTGTGCATCTAAAATAGACGATATATGGTCTATTTAATTATTTGCACATGAATCGGACGATTTATAGTCGATAAAATTTTTTCATAAGAAATTGAAAAAAAGACGATGTATAGTCCATCATATTTTTTTCATAAAAAAATTTTTTGCATGAAAAATGGATGATGTATAGTTTATTAAATTCTTTGCACGAAAAGAAGACGTCGTATATAGTCCATTTAATTTTTTAGATACGAAATGGCCGAATTAAATTCAATTTAATTTATTTTTAAATTTAAAAATGGACGATGTATAGTCCATTAAATTTTGTATATATAGTCAGTCCATTTAATTTTGTGCATCTAAAATAGACGATATATGGTCTATTTAATTATTTGCACATGAATCGGACGATTTATAGTCGATAAAATTTTTTCATAAAAAGTGAAAAAAAGACGATGTATAGTCCATCATATTTTTTTCATAAAAAATTTTTTTGCATGAAAAATGGATGATGTATAGTTTATTAAATTATTTGCACGAAAAGAAGACGTCGTATATAGTCTAATTAATTTTTTAGATACGAAATGGCGAATTATAGTCAATTTAATTTTTTTTTTTAATTTAAAAATGAACGATGTATAGTCTATTAAATTTTGTATATATAGTCATTCCATTTAATTTTGTGCATCTAAAATAGACGATGTATAGTCTATATAATTTTTTGCACATGAATCGGACGATTTATAGTCGATAAAATTTTTTCATAAAAAACTTAAAAAAAGACGATGTATAGTCCATCATATTTTTTTCATGAAATATTTTTTTGCATGAAAAATGAATGATGTATAGTTTATTAAATTCTTTGCACGAAAAGCAGACGACGTATATGGTCCATTTAATTTATTAGATACAAAATGGCCGAATTATAGTCAATTTAATTTATTTTTAAATTTAAAAATGGGCGATGTATAGTCCATTAAAATTTGTATATATAGTCAGTCCATTTAATTTTGTGCATCTAAAATAGACGATATATGGTCTATTTAATTATTTGCACATGAATCGGACGATTTATAGTCGATAAAATTTTTTCATAAAAAATTGAAAAAAAGACGATGTATAGTCCATCATATTTTTTTCATAAAAAAATTTTTTGCATGAAAAATGGATGATGTATAGTTTATTAAATTCTTTGCACGAAAAGCAGACGACGTATATAGTCCATTTAATTTTTTAGATACGAAATGGCCGAATTAAATTCAATTTAATTTATTTTTAAATTTAAAAATGGACGATGTATAGTCCATTAAATTTTGTATATATAGTCAGTCCATTTAATTTTGTGCATCTTAAATAGACGATGTATGGTCTATTTAATTATTTGCACATGAATCGGACGATTTATAGTCGATAAAATTTTTTCATAAAAAATTGAAAAAAAGACGATGTATATGTATAGTTTATTAAATTATTTGCACGAAAAGTAGACGATGTATATAGTCCATTTAATTTATTAGATACGAAATGGCCGAATTATATTCAATTTAATTTTTTTTCTTAAATTTAAAAATTGACGATGTATAGTCCATTAAATTTTGTATATATAGTCAGTCCATTTAATTTTGTGCATCTAAAATAGACGATATATGGTCTATTTAATTATTTGCACATGAATCGGACGATTTATAGTCGATAAAATTTTTTCATAAAAAATTTAAAAAAAGACGATGTATAGTCCATCATATTTTTTTCATAAAATATTTTTTTGCATGAAAAATGGATGATGTATAGTTTATTAAATTCTTTGCACGAAAAGCAGACGACGTATATAGTCCATTTAATTTTTTAGATACGAAATGGCCGAATTAAATTCAATTTAATTTATTTTTAAATTTAAAAATGGACGATGTATAGTCCATTAAATTTTGTATATATAGTCAGTCCATTTCATTTTGTGCATCTTAAATAGACGATGTATAGTCTATATAATTATTTGCACATGAATCGGACGATTTATAGTCGATAAAATTTTTTCATAAAAAATTGAAAAAAAGACGATGTATAGTCCATCATATTTTTTTCATAAAAAAATTTTTTGCATGAAAAATGGATGATGTATAGTTTATTAAATTCTTTGCAAGAAAAGCAGACGACGTATAAAGTCCATTTAATTTATTAGATACAAAATGGCCGAATTATAGTCAATTTAATTTATTTTTAAATTTAAAAATGGACGATGTATAGTCCATTAAATTTTGTATATATAGTCAGTCCATTTAATTTTGTGCATCTTAAATAGACGATGTATGGTCTATTTAATTATTTGCACATGAATCGGACGATTTATAGTCGATAAAATTTTTTCATAAGAAATTGGAAAAAGACGATGTATAGTCCATCATATTTTTTTCATAAAATATTTTTTTGCATGAAAAATGGATGATGTATAGTTTATTAAAATCTTTGCACGAAAAGTAGACGACGTATATAGTCCATTTAATTTATTAGATACGAAATGGCCGAATTATATTCAATTTAATTTTTTTTCTTAAATTTAAAAATGGACGATGTATAGTCCATTAAATTTTGTATATATAGTCAGTCCATTTAATTTTGTGCATCTAAAATAGACGATATATGGTCTATTTAATTATTTGCACATGAATCGGACGATTTATAGTCGATAAAATTTTTTCATAAAAAATTGAAAAAAAGACGATGTATAGTCCATCATATTTTTTTCATAAAAAAATTTTTTGCATGAAAAATGGATGATGTATAGTTTATTAAATTATTTGCACGAAAAGAAGACGTCGTATATAGTCTATTTAATTTTTTAGATACGAAATGGCGAATTATAGTCAATTTAATTTTTTTTTTTAATTTAAAAATGAACGATGTATAGTCTATTAAATTTTGTATATATAGTCATTCCATTTAATTTTGTGCATCTAAAATAGACGATGTATAGTCTATATAATTTTTTGCACATGAATCGGACGATTTATAGTCGATAAAATTTTTTCATAAGAAATTGGAAAAAGACGATGTATAGTCCATCATATTTTTTTCATAAAATATTTTTTTGCCTGAAAAATGGATGATGTATAGTTTATTAAATTCTTTGCACGAAAAGTAGACGATGTATATAGTCCATTTAATTTATTAGATACGAAATGGCCGAATTATATTCAATTTAATTTTTTTTCTTAAATTTAAAAATTGACGATGTATAGTCCATTAAATTTTGTATATATAGTCAGTCCATTTAATTTTGTGCATCTAAAATAGACGATATATGGTCTATTTAATTATTTGCACATGAATCGGACGATTTATAGTCGATAAAATTTTTTCATAAAAAATTTAAAAAAAGACGATGTATAGTCCATCATATTTTTTTCATAAAATATTTTTTTGCATGAAAAATGGATGATGTATAGTTTATTAAATTCTTTGCACGAAAAGCAGACGACGTATATAGTCCATTTAATTTTTTAGTTACGAAATGGCCGAATTATAGTCAATTTAATTTATTTTTAAATTTAAAAATGGACTGCAGATATTAATTTAGCCTTTAATAGTGTTAATCATATTTGTCGAGATGTTAATTATGGATGATTATTACGAACTATGCACGCCATTAAATTTTGTATATATAGTCAGTCCATTTAATTTTGTGCATCTAAAATAGACGATATATGGTCTATTTAATTATTTGCACATGAATCGGACGATTTATAGTCGATAAAATTTTTTCATAAAAAATTGAAAAAAAGACGATGTATAGTCCATCATATTTTTTTCATAAAAAAATTTTTTGCATGAAAAATGGATGATGTATAGTTTATTAAATTATTTGCACGAAAAGAAGACGTCGTATATAGTCTATTTAATTTTTTAGATACGAAATGGCGAATTATAGTCAATTTAATTTTTTTTTTAATTTAAAAATGAACGATGTATAGTCTATTAAATTTTGTATATATAGTCATTCCATTTAATTTTGTGCATCTAAAATAGACGATGTATAGTCTATATAATTTTTTGCACATGAATCGGACGATTTATAGTCGATAAAATTTTTTCATAAAAAATTTAAAAAAAGACGATGTATAGTCCATCATATTTTTTTCATAAAAAAATTTTTTGCATGAAAAATGGATGATGTACAGTTTATTAAATTCCTTGCACGAAAAGCAGACGACGTATATAGTCTATTTAATTTTTTAGATACGAAATGGACGAATTATAGTCAATTTAATTTATTTTTAAATTTAAAAATGGACGATGTATAGTCCATTAAATTTTGTATATATAGTCAGTCCATTTAATTTTGTGCATCTTAAATAGACGATGTATAGTCTATATAATTTTTTGCACATGAATCGGACGATTTATAGTCGATAAAATTTTTTCATAAAAAATTAAAAAAAAGACGATGTATAGTCCATCATATTTTTTTCATAAAATATTTTTTTGCATGAAAAATGGATGATGTATAGTTTATTAAATTCTTTGCACGAAAAGCAGACGACGTATATAGTCCATTTAATTTTTTAGATACGAAATGGCCGAATTAAATTCAATTTAATTTATTTTTAAATTTAAAAATGGACGATGTATAGTCCATTAAATTTTGTATATATAGTCAGTCCATTTCATTTTGTGCATCTTAAATAGACGATGTATAGTCTATATAATTATTTGCACATGAATCGGACGATTTATAGTCGATAAAATTTTTTCATAAAAAATTGAAAAAAAGACGATGTATAGTCCATCATATTTTTTTCATAAAAAAATTTTTTGCATGAAAAATGGATGATGTATAGTTTATTAAATTCTTTGCAAGAAAAGCAGACGACGTATAAAGTCCATTTAATTTATTAGATACAAAATGGCCGAATTATAGTCAATTTAATTTATTTTTAAATTTAAAAATGGACGATGTATAGTCCATTAAATTTTGTATATATAGTCAGTCCATTTAATTTTGTGCATCTTAAATAGACGATGTATGGTCTATTTAATTATTTGCACATGAATCGGACGATTTATAGTCGATAAAATTTTTTCATAAGAAATTGGAAAAAGACGATGTATAGTCCATCATATTTTTTTCATAAAATATTTTTTTGCATGAAAAATGGATGATGTATAGTTTATTAAAATCTTTGCACGAAAAGTAGACGACGTATATAGTCCATTTAATTTATTAGATACGAAATGGCCGAATTATATTCAATTTAATTTTTTTTCTTAAATTTAAAAATTGACGATGTATAGTCCATTAAATTTTGTATATATAGTCAGTCCATTTAATTTTGTGCATCTAAAATAGACGATATATGGTCTATTTAATTATTTGCACATGAATCGGACGATTTATAGTCGATAAAATTTTTTCATAAAAAATTGAAAAAAAAGTCCATTATATTTTTTTCATAAAATATTTTTTTGCTTGAAAAATGGATGATGTATAGTTTATTAAATTCTTTGCACGAAAAGACGACGATGTATATAGGCCACTTAATTTTTTACATACGAAATGGACGAACTATAGTCAATTTAATTTTTATAAAAAATTTTAAAACGGATGATGTATAGTCCATTAAATTTTGTATATATTTTGTATATATGTTTAATTTTTTGCATGAAAGATAGACGATGTATAGTCTATATAAAATTTTGTATACGAATCGGATGATTTATAGTCGATTAAATTTTTTTCATAAAAATTTTTTTTTGCATGAAAAATGGACTATGTATATACTCCATTAAATTTTTTGCACACGAAAAATAGACGACGTATATAGTCCATTTAATTTTTTTTATAAAAAATTCAAAAAATGGACGATGTATATTGTTCATTAATTTTTTATGCATAGTCCATTTAATTTTTTGCATAAAAAAAGACGATGTATAGTCTATTTAACTTTTGCATACGAAATGTACGATTTATAATCCATTATATTTTTTCATAAAAAATTCATAAATGGACGATGTAGTATAGTCCATTGAATTTTTTTCATAGCAAATTTTTTGCATGAAAAATGGACGACGAATAAGTCCATTAAATTAAATAAAAAATTATTTTGCATGAAAAATGGATGATGAATACTCCATTAAATTCTTTCACGAAAAACACGGCGGTTATAGTCCACTTAAATGTTTGCATACGAAACTTACAAATTATAGTAGTTTGCGTACGAAATGGACAATTTATAGTCCATTAAGTTTTTTCATAAAAAACTGAAAAATGGACGACCCAGCAAAAAATTTCAAAAAAAGTAATCGGGTTTGGAATTAAGCATTTTTGGTATAAGCTGTTCCTTACTGGATTACCAACTTAATGATTTATAGACTTGTATCGAACTCTTTCAGTAGCTCGTTTTTGACACAAACCAATGATCAAACCCATGTAATTTAAATGGGTTTGATCATTGGTTTGTGTCAAAAACGAGCTACTGAAAGAGTTCGATACAAGTATAATGATTTTAACAAGGCGTGAAACTAAAATAATCGATTATTGAGAAGTACTTACTTTTTTTATATAGCAACTTGTTCACGTAATATATTTAATCTAAAAAAATTATACTCCTCATTTAGCAACTTGTACATAATTTTTTTAAATTTTAATGTGGTTTGTAAGCGAGTAATGAAATTTGGTAATCAGAAAAGTAAGTCATTATATGGCAAGTAGTTCTTATGGTAATGTGTAATTTTTTGCTGGGGATGTATAGTCCATTACATTTTTTCATTACAAAAATTTTTGCATGAAAAATGGATGATGTATAGTCCATAAAATTTTTTACACGAAAAATAGACGACGCATATAGTCCACTTAAGTTTTTGCATACGAAATGGGCGAATTATAGCCAATTTAATTTTTTATAAAAATTTTAAAAATTCACGATGTACAGTCCATTTAATTTTTTGCAAGAAAAATAGACGATGTATAGTCTATTTAATTTTTTGCATATGAAATTAACAATTTATAGTCCATTAAGTTTTTTCATAAAAAACTGAAAAAAAATTTTTTTGTTTATATTTTTTTAATGCTTGTAATTATTTATTGTATCTTCAAATATGAACTAACAATAAGTATTCAAAATCTTAAATCTAAAATATAAATATTAGGCCCGACCAGAGTCGGACATAAAGTTAGTGGTAGTTATAAATAATACATAAGTACTGCCAATCAAAAAGGTAGAAAAAAAATATTTTCAAGAAGTCCCATCTATAGTGGTGAGAATAAAAGCCCTTGTGTCCTTCATTTTTAGGCGCATGTGTCAGTAAAGTTAACAATACTACGAGTAAGCAGATTAGGATGTGACTCGAGTTTTGTTAAGTATTTGCCTGCATATTTTGCAATTTCTTCAATCACTAGTGGCATATTTAAATCACGATGTAAACAGGAATTTTTAATGTACCATGGAGCCGATGTTATCAAACGTAAACTTTTGTTTTGCCTATGTTGGATTGTTGAGGAACAACTTGTTTGTTGATTCGAATTGGAGAACAAGTATCTCTTCGCAGGGTAAAAGTTACCTGAACACACTTTTGCTCGTTTACTTTAATTCTCCATAAGTTTAACCATAGTTCCAGTTGTGTAATATGTTCTTGTAGATACCGAGAAGCCTCGTTAGGGTTTTCGTGCATAGTTAGGCAGGCTGTATCATCAGCAAACGTAGATGTATGTATATTACTGCTCAAAAGCATATCACAAGTATAAGTCAAATACAAAACTGGCCCCAGTATGCTCCCCTGTGGCACACCGGATAGATTCGGGCACACTCATGAATTCTCCTTCCAGAACCGTGAACTTCCGGGTAGTAATGTAGCTTTCTAATAAATTCAGAAAATTTATTGGTCGATATGATTTCAATTTTCAAATAAGGCCTTCATGCCACACTTGATCAAATGCCTGCGAAACGTCAATAAACAGCGCAGAACAATACTTCTTTTCTTCAAATGTTCTTCTTATAAATTGAACCAATCTATGCGTTTGTTCGATGGTGCTATGCTGACTTCTAAAACCAAATTGATGGTCTGGGATGCACCCACTACAAATTAGAATTGGGGAGAACTTTGACATGAGCAGTTTTTCGAAAAGTTTTGATATTGTTGATAGCAGACTTATTGGCCTGTATGACTCAGCCTTGGTAAGGTCTTTGCCCGGCTTTGGAATCATTTTGACCTTGGCAAGCTTCTAGCTGTGTGGATAATAATCCAGTCGTAAAATGGCATTAAAAATTGATAACAGGACTCTAATTGCAATACGAGGCAACTTAATCAGCATCTGGTTACTAATTCCATCAATACCTGGAGCTTTCTTCGGGTTGAGCTCAGCAATTAGTTTTTGTACATCACACATCTTGAATTTTATGGGTCGAGAGGGAAGCGCAACTACACTCGGTAAATCAATAACACCAGTACACGTGTTTGGGGTAAATACGGATTTTAAGTGCTTTGCAAACAAGTTACCTTTTTCAGTATCATTCCTTGCCCAGCCTCCGGTAGAAGTGCACAGAGGTGGTTTAAGCGCAACGGCTTTTTTTAAATTTTTTATAAAAAATTAAATTGACTATAAATCGTCCGATTCGTATGCAAAAAATTATATAGACTATACTTCGTCTATTTTTCATGCAAAAAATTAAATGGACTTGCTATATATATAAAATTTAATGGACTATACATTGTCCATTTTTAATTTTTTTATAAAAAATTAAATTGACTATAATTCGTCCATTCGGTATGTAAAAAATTAAGTGGACCATATACGTCGTCTTGTTTTCATGCAAAAAATTTTATGGACTATATATCGTCCATTTTTCATGCAAACAAATTGTTTATGAAAAAAATGTAATGGATTATACACCGTCCATTTTTTGAGCAAAAAATTAAATGAACTAGACATCGTCCATTTATCAATAAAAAATTAAATGGACTATATATACATCATCTATTTTTTATGCAAAAAAATAGTATGAAAAAAATTTAATGGACTATATACTATACGAGTAAATATAAATTATGCAAAAATTAAATGGATTATACATCGTCTCTTTTTCATTCAAAAAATTAAATGGACTGTGTATGCATCGTCCATTTTTCATGCAAAAAAATAGTTTACTAAAAACATGTAATGGACACAGTCCATTTCTGAAGCAAACAATTAAATGGACTATATATCGTCCATTTTTCATCCAAAAATTTTTTTATGAAAAAAATGTATTTGACTATACATCGTCCATTTTGTATGCATTTATATCATAGAAGCCATTTATGTGCAAGATTTTTTACTTTTTTGTATAAATAAGAATACCTAAAAAAACAGGCATGATGGAAACAATTTGAAAACGAATTTAGATTCAGCACACAAAAGTTCATTAAAATCACAAAATGAAAGTCTTGCTCCCGATTTTTTTATATAATTTTTTTTGTTTAGAACAGTGTTACAAATCCAGTATTAGTTTTGGAAAATTCAGAATAGCGAATGCAATATGGGGACTATGCTTTGTAATATTATTGAATTTTCTTGACACAAGTCACTCAGGGTTTTAAAGGTCGCTGAGTAAGGATTTTAAGTCAGGCTTTCAAAATTCAAAATGTGGGAATTTTGATTAAGAGTTGAGCGGATTTACTTAAAGCTATTTACTCTGGTGTTTCAAGATTGCTGAATAGCCATTTAGTGTTTTTAGTTATATAAATATCATATATAAATATCATAATATACTTAGTTATATACACACATATATCACAGCTCTATTGGGATTTCGAAATGTTATAAATGTAAAAAAAAGAAAGTAGTAAAAATTTTAAAATGGAAGTTTCGTTTCAAGAGTGAATGAACTAAATTATTAACTTTTTACTGTGCAATTCATTATGTATCGGTAAAATGTGTTATAAACACAATATGATATTAATGCTGTCAGTAATACATATGATTTCAGATCAAATGAAAAATGTTCACCAGGGGGTCTACTCTGTAATTCGAAACGAAAGAAAATGCTTTCGAATTTGTATGCTTATAAGATGTAAATTCGAAAGCATTTTCTTTCGTTTCGAATTACAGAGTAGATCCCCAGATACCTTGAAATTTAGGTATGATTTATCTCTTCAAGAATGCAGGAAGAAAAAGTTGTATGTAGTTTTTTGAAGAACCTTGTTGCAGCAAAAGATATAATTTTTTTGTACTCGTAATACCTGTTTTTTGCTTTATTATTTTTTTATTTACTTTTTTAACCAAAAATGTATTTTGAGACTAAATTGTGGCAAGAAAAATGCAGTTAAAAAAGTGAATCCCTAAAAATGTTCTTAGGCCGATGGGTAACTTTCTTTTGAATGCCTGTTATATATATGTATGTTAAATATGACAGCCTTTTAAAACAGATTTACATAAAATTTTCTTCTATAAGCTAGTTTTAAATAAATAAATAAAATAAATAAATCAGTCGGTGTATTGCACTGCACAAAGTAAAAGAAATAATGTTGCCCAAATAGAATAGCCATATTAATAAATCAATTGTCAGCACTCAAAAGTTCCTATTGGAAGACCCTTTATGTAAATATATACATAATTACTGAAGGCTGAATGGCAAAAGTCTTGGCAGATATTCCACTATACACTTAATTATATTTTATTTTCCTTCGTGTTGCGTGCTGCAATGGTAGCAAATAATCAAGTAAATATTTGTAAAACAAGCTTCAAAAAATTAAAAATATAAAAAGGCTTATTGCACTACTTGCTTGCAAATATCAACCATAAGACTGGTGACAAAAACAAAAAATCACTGGGTTGGAAAATTAATTGGATGCAGAGTGGTATTTTCGTTTATATATTCATATAAACATATTTTTTTTCCAAAACCACAGGCTTTAAATTAAGAAAAACAGCAACAGCAAATGCTGTTCAGACAATAACAACTGAGCTAATATGCTAAGAGATGGTGAAATAGTTTTTTGCAATTTTAGCAAATAGTAAAATAACATTAATTAGCAAAAATAAAAATACGACTGGACAAGAGTTTGAACTAAAAAGTATGAGAAACAAACAAACATAGTCGTATAGGCATACCACTGTATTCAAATTATATTTAGTACTGCAGCAAAGCTTAATAGGATTAACTTGCGTTTACAGATTTTAGCTGCCGCAGCAAAGAAATTACAAAAATTCCCTTTTATTACTTTAAGTAACTTAACAAAAACAGAAATGCACCTGATGCTGAATTTGAGATTTATGGCAAAACGCATTAAGATCACGTTAAATTTTGCCACTTATGTTAACTTCATGCCACCAGTTTTTTCGTTAATATTTTTTAAGTAATTACTTGTGCAGCAAATAACTGCTTTTCGTGTCCTTATTTAATAACAACTTAGAATTGCCAAATACCCTGAACATTATCCATTTACATATTTATCAAAGTATTTAAATCTAAAACACCTCATTTGAAATTGTAACAAAACAAGTCATTATATGGTAATATATGTATCCCAATATCATCTTAAACACGAATGAGACGTTATATATAAACATAGTATTGAATAACATAAAAATAAATACATAAAAATTTGGCGTGTTTTTTATGGTTTTAGCGCTTTTATCGTTCGATATTTAGCAATTTTTTTTAGTTTGGATGTTTATTTTCGTTCTGGTGGTGTCTTGGGTTGTTATTTAGTTTAAGCAAATTTTTTTTTAGTTTTAGCTCTTTTTTCGTTTTTGCAATTTTTCGTTTTAGCGTTTTTTTTTTTTTTGGTTTTTTGTGACCTTTTTACTTTTGTTGATTTTTTTTATCTTAGCGGTTTAGTTTATTTTTAGTGATCTCTTTCATTTAGGCGCTTTTCATTTTTGGCTATTTTTCGTTTCGGCTTTTTATTTTTTTTTTTAATTTTGGGATATTTTAGTTCTAGCGTTTCTGAAAATTTTAAAAGTTTTGCCTCTTACGGTTTCCTTTTCACCTTTGGTGTACGGAAGCCTAAAAACTAAATAAAAACTAGTTTATTTTATTTAATAAGTACATACATAATTGGGGTATTCAAATGGTACTCATAAATTAACACGTTTTAAAGTAATAACACGAAAAAATTACTGCTGAAAGCAACCCCTCATAATTTACAATTGAAGGTTAGCCGCGAATAACGTTTTAAGTGACAAAATAATAATTTTTCAGGAGAGCCAAAAAACGTATTTTAAAGCAAGATTGTTTATTTCGTTTAAATTTTTTTAGCTTATCGAAAATAATGATAACTAGCATTAACTTTTCTTTTTATATCTCTGCTACATTTATTTTTTTTATTTTTATTTATTTAAATATATTTTGTAATACAGTAAGCCTGCAAGGCCAAAATCGTATTACTAGAGTACATTTCTATGGCTAAAATTATATACAATAATTATCAGAAAGAAAAATATATAACAATAAATGTGAAATTCTTTAGCATATACGTAAACAATTATTATATATCAATTATTATATCAATTATTTTCGACAATTTCGTTTGCATGATTTTATTAGTTACTTACAAAGTTTTCCATTGACTGACTGATTGTAATTGTATTTTGACGGCGATAAGAAATATAATTTTGGATGGTTTGATGTTTGAACAACGCAAGAGAGATATCTTAATGTTAATCTGTGAAAAAACTGGTTTTTTTAAAATTGTCTTTTACAACGTTATTCGCGGCTGTGCTTCAATTATAAATATCTCAATTCCTTTGGTAAACTATCACCCATTTCTACATCTAGTTATGACAAACAATAAACATAGATGAGAAAATCTTAATACTTGATGACCTTTTTGTTTAAGCCACAAAAAAAAAATTTTAAACTATGTTAAAAGGTTAAGACATTGTGACACTTAGGACACTTTAGACACTGGTGTGCATACGCCAAATATATGGGGCATAATACGTGAAGCGTTCAACCAAGAAAGTTTTTTTTTCCAAATTCCTTAATATTTGCCATAACTACCCTACAAGAACAATGACGGTCACTTGATGCATCATCTGATGGAAATTGCTGATGGGTATATACATCAGAAATTTCTATCATTTTGTTAAGGGCTTTATGAAAAAAGTGATGTAAACATTCGTGTACGTGTGATTTTGTTTCTCTCTCATACTTGTGTACCTTATGAACTAGTAAAACATATGTCTGAACTGCTCACTCCACAGTATATTACTAATCAGTACTGATGTATACATTGTCAGAACTGACTAATCAATACTGCTGCAAACATTGTCAGAGCTTACTAATCAGTACTGATATAAACTGATGTAGAAGTGATATACTAATAACAAATATAACTTTTATATTAATTTAATATTATTTTTTTTGTTATCAAAAGTATAGTGAAATACAATAAATTTTTAAAAACAAAACAAAGAAAATAATTAGTAAAAACTATTTTGATACCGCCTTCTTCAACCGCCAACGCATCTTGTTCTTTACAAATATCTAAAAATTTAAAAAGAAACGAATGCATACATACTTATTTATATTTTAAATTAAACTTTATAAAATTTATTTTATTAATTATTGTTTTTTTATCTTACTTTTTCACAAACACCATAAATTTTTTAACACTTTTATACATTTTTATTTTACAAACCGAACGAACTATAAATTATTTTAGTAAAATTCAATATTTTAGAATTTTTGAGTTATGTACATTAGATGTTCCACTGTAGCATATATGTTACAATCTTCAATCGCTGTTGAATTGCATGTAAAAATGTTGCAAATGTGTTAGTAATAAAATGTTGTTTGTGTTAGTTTCAGTATATATACTTCTAGTAGACATGAATGTGTGATGTTTATTTGACGAGTGGTCAAGTGTTGCCGTTTTGGAAAATTTATTTTTTTTTAATTACTGTTTCTAACTAAGAAAGAAGCAAAGATTAAATATGTGATTCTTATAGAAAATCGTCTGATCTTTAAAAAAAATTAATTAAAAATAATTAATTTTGCATGTGCAAGACCGTAAGTGAGGACTTCACATTAGTATTTTTTTAATTTCGACATAATTGTTTTCCCCAAATTAGCCTAGATTTTCCTTATTAGTTATACAGTAAAGGCTTTATAATGTGATCACTGTAAGCTCAAGAGTTACGCCAATTTATTTTACTGAAAGTGTTTTCTAACTGAATTTCAAGCCTTTCAAAAACTATAAACATTTATATTTTAAGTAACGCACTGATAACCCCAGAAGTGGCTAAAGTAAACTGCAATTTTTCTAACTTTTCACTATTTTGAGACTTTTAAAGCTTTGTATATCCATTATTTTTAAAAACGAGAGCGCTATTATATGCTTATTAGAAAAAATCTATGAATTTAACTAATCTAACTAGTTCAGGCAACAACATCTTAAACTTGAGATACGATCAATTCAACTATTCCATTTGCATTTTTCTTTAAATAATAACCAGGGAAACCGCAAATATGCAATTGCATGTTTTTTCTTGTATCACGTATTAATGCGGGGACAAGATATTTATCCGTTTCAGAAATTTTAATGAATTTTGGCATCGATTTGTTAGTGCATATTTTTGCATATTTTACCCTTTAAAGCATGTTAATGCATATATCAGTTTTACACGCATAATTTGATCATATTTTCGAATTTTTAGAGCATAATTTACGGTTTTAGGGCATATTTTGATACTTTATAGAATTTATTTTATTTCAACCATCCTTTTTTTTAAAAAACACCCCATTCCGAAAAAAATTATATGAATTTTTTTTCTAGCAACACATTAAAATCTTGTTTTCGAAATAAAAATTTAAGTTTTAAAGAAAAATTTTTCCCTGCGCTATCTGGGTTAATATGCTTACAAATTAAGGGGTTGGTCCACATTTTTATTTTTCGCCATCTAAATCTCTGTTCCAATGTTCCATGTAGTATATACATTTTTATATATAAAGCAGTTAGTTAGTTAGTTGCAATACAAATTCAGAAGAGACAGAAACGATTTTTATTTTAAATTCTAGGCCAATATTTTGTTATTTATTGCAATAAAAATTATAAATTAAAATCTTGTCTTATTTATCCAAAATACAGTTCCAAACCCTTAATTCTGATATCGTGATCTTTTGAAATTAAAGTTAAATTCTTATGCATCCAATAAAAATTAATTTGTATTATTTGTTTTTGTCAAAATTTTTATACTAATTTTGTTTTAACCTGTACTTCAAACTTCTTTGTTAATTATGTTTCCTTTTTTTCTTTATTTATTTTTTTCTTATTTTATATGCAAGTGTTGTTGAATTTTGTATTAAAAAATATAATTTCATTTACAAATGAACCAATTCATTCTATTTTTAACCCCCGACCAAAAACAGGTGTGATAAGTTTGTAGTGTGTGTCTGTGTATCTGTGTATCTGAGTATCTGTGTGTCTGTGTGTCTGTCCGTGTCCACGTACAGCACAAACGGCTGAACCGATTTTGATTTAGTTTCCTCTGTTTGAAAGGTGACTTGATTGAGATGGTTCTTAACCATGTTTGAAGAAAATCGGTCCAGCCGTTTAGAAGATGTCACATTTTTTCTAGATATATCGGGGGTTTTAAAAATTTTTAATTTTTGTTATTAAGAGCATATTTTTTGACTTTTAAGTGCATATTTACAAGTTTTTAGTGTATATTGAATGCGCATAAAACACTTTTTTTAGAGCATATTTTTGGTTTCCCTGATAATAACAATTGCCTTTAGAGTAATTTGTTTGTTAAAAATTATGTCATTTAACTTCCTCATTACAAAAGCTTAAATGTAATTAAATAAAATCAAATCCATTATACATACATATACATGCGTTGAATGAAATTAAAAAATTACTCACTAATCAGGTTTGACAATTATTTACCTTAAACTCCCCAAGATATTGGCCTTAAGGCTATTGTGAATTCATCACTATTGTTTGTGAGTATTTTCCCGTATGTTTTCTTCTTGTGTTTATTTCTTGGTTATTAATTCAATTGTTGTTTGAGCTAGAAAGTGATTGTACAGTGCACTGGTGGCATAATACAAAATGTTAATTGTATGTATTAGATAAATAAAATGGAATATAGTATTAGGTGTGTTACAAAATATATAGAAAACTTGTTTTTAAAATAAAATATAAAAAAGAATGTTTTTAAGAAATTAATTAGAGTAATAAATATTGAAAGTTAACGTTAACTGAAAGAGCGCACAAACAGGCATAGAGATTTTTAATTTAATTTATAATGTCAATCGAAATTTAAAATTAAATATCAACTAGAAGTATGTTCGTGAATATTGATTTTGCTCACGAAAAGCACGCTAAAGAGCAAGACTAATGCATTTAACATCAATTAAAAAAATTTTCAGAATTACTTAATAGCAAACTATTTTCAATCACTTACGCTTATTCACGAGGGATATAAAAGTTCCCATGGTCATGCACGTTTAATGCACAACAAAGCACATTTAGTACAAAATAAGGCGCATTCGCCAAGTAATGGCGATGACATTTTTTTTTATTTAAAGAAATAGTTAAAGTTAAGAAACGTTCAACATGAAAAATAATTTTTTAATAAAAATTAAATATATAAAGAATAAATTAAAAACTTTTGTTAATGTGAATAATTTTTTATGGTTATTTTATTAAGCAAATTCTATTTTTGACATTTAGGTTCAACTAAAAAATCATATTGTTTGTTTCATTGTTGTATTATTGTAATCTTGATACTCGTATTGCCTGAAAATTAATGTGCCTTGATACAAAATATATGCAAAGACTGAACTTACATTATAAATTTTATTTTATGAAATTAATTACATAAATTCTTTTTATTTGTCAATAGCTGGCATTTAGAAATAAATCTGAACAAAATAGTTTTCGATACTGATTGAGAAATTCAAGACACGTCATTAATCCGATGCCATCATACCAATAAAATGATCACAAACACTATGGTTGCGAATGCGAGTACTTCAAACTAAGTGTTTGAAAAGAAGTCTTTGGGCTACAATAATTCCTTACTGTTGATAAAAAAAAAATTATGGAGTGTACTAGAAAATTTAATACTCGTTCAGCGCGACCCATTTTCACTACTAAATTTAGTAATATTTGTTTTGACTTAGCAGCTAACATTAATTTTTCAAATTAACCTTTGTTTTAAGCATTTTTGTATTATTTTTTAAAATTATTTAATTAGCATTTAAAATCTTATAAATTTCATAGAATCAATTTTATTTATAATATATCTGTTTAGTAATGGGTACATATGTATATGCCAATCATTGTATTTTGTCATTTATACATTTACACAAATGTGTAAAAAGCCTTATTTCTTAAACGGCTATTAGACGGCTATACTTGGTATGGCGAGATGACATACCATCATCAAGAGTACAAAACTCGTTTTCATAAAATTTTGAACTTTTCCGTTTGTCATCATACCATCATACTCCTTTAATAGAACTTCTGGCACACTCGGTGCAAATTTTATTTGTGTTTTCCTAAGCAAAGTGTAAAATCGTATTTAATTTTTATATGACAATTACCAATAAGAAATTTTACACTATCGTATTTAATACGATAACACCAAGATACAATAGGTTTTATGAATTAAGCAATTGTATTTTATATGTTCCTGAATTGTTTTTTACTAAATAAATTTACATTGATTTAATTATTTTGTTTTATTCAAATGAGATAAAAATTTACCCGCAATTATAACGATATAATGAGTAAAAAAAATAGCATGCCAAAATTTTTGCATTTCAAGATTTTTTTAATTTTTATGCTTTATTTTAAGCCCCGTTCAGCATTCAATTTTTTTTTTTTTGTCGATTGAGGTAGTTTACACGAGAACAATTTTTAAGCCGCACAATTTTTGTTCTTTTCCAAATTACACGAGATTAATTCGTCTGGTATAAAATGTATACGTATACACAGCTTTGTGTGTTAGTGTTTTTGTTATTCATTTAACATTTGCTGTTTTTTTTATTTGTGTGTGTATTGGGTTTGAGTTTCTAATGCGCGGTTATAGCTGGTTGAAAAATTATGCCAAACACAACACCACTCTCTTTGCCTCTCTCACCGACAACGTGGCATGTTATACCAGCACAATTATGCCCGTGTAAATCAGGGCATTGAAATTAATTGCCTATACGTATACTTAATATCATGCAATAACTGTGTTTTAATAAGTATACGTAAAGGGCGCTGAGAAGTATGCTCCAACATCTTTGAGATGCCGACAGAAAGCACCACGATGAAATTATTGACCGATACGTATACTTAATATCGTGCAAAAACTGAAAGTGATTTATTAAGTATGCGGCATGGGCGCTGAAAAATATGCTACAGCTTTAAATAAATAAACATATTTGAGATGTTGGCAGAAAACACCATGATCGAATTTATTGACCGATACGTATACTTAATATCGTGAAAAAACTGTAAATGATTTATTAAGTATACTGCATGGGCGCTAAAAAGTATGCTGCAGCGTTAAATAAATTAATATGATTGCGATGTTGAAGAAAATTTTCGACCGGCAACTTGAATTGAAAACAACAGTAAATAATAAAATTTAATTTAATTTTCAATATGAGTAGTCGATCGAACATTTGCTGTTGACATTGTGGAACAATTCACGCCACTGTGCGATGTAGACAGAAAACGTTCGATCGACAATTTGAATTGAAAACAACAGCAAACTAATATCGACATCGTGGAACACACTAAATGTCTTTCTGAAGCAGTAAATAATAGATATTTCAGAAAGTTTTATATGATATTAAATCAGAGCTGTTAAATTTCGATTACGATTAGTAATCAATTAGATTGCATTTAAAAAGGAATTGCAATGATTATATATGTAATTGCCTTCAAAAGAATTGCTGATAGATAATTTATTACGATTACTAATAATCGAAAAGTAATATGAATTACTTAAAATTACTAAAAATAATCAAAAGTAATCAAAAAGTAATCCGACTACTTTCAAATATTAATTTTGGTTCTTAAAAAATAATCAAAAAGAATCAAAAGTAATCTTTAGAAGTAATCGGATTATATTATTATTACTTTTGATTCCTTTTGATTATGTTTAGTAATTTTAAGTAATTCAGATTACTTTTCTATTATTAGTAATCCTAATCAATTAGTAATCCTGCAAAACTGAATATAATCGTAATTTAAGCATTATTTCACCTTTAAAAAAAAGTAATCAAATTAGTAATCATTACGATTACTAATTATTACTTAACAGCTATGATTGAAATACAACTGAGATCGAACACTATAGGTCTGTCTACAACGAATGATCGATCCATCAGAAATTCACGTGGTAGTTAATACATGTAAAAATACTAATAGTTTTTGCCTTGAACAAAAAGGTACGAAATCTTAGCCCGCCCTTAACCGCCATACTTGAAAACTGTCAGACTGTGCATTATCATACATATATACATATGTATATATTTGTACAAATCTATAACATCTATGATTAAATTTGATTAATAGTATTTACTAAAGACGCTCAAGTGAATCATCCTTAACTTTCGAACACCTATTCTGTTTCCTTGTAGGCAAAAATGTGTTAATATGCTTTTGTGTACATATACATATGCCTTTGTGTCATAATGTTTGCGTAAATATAACAATCAAAACCTTAGATTACATTTTGAAATGCATATTTCTTGTGACCTAAAGGGAATAAAACAAACATATTATTTATTAATTAATGGCCTTAATAACATCATGTTTGCACATTAGAGTAGAGGGCACAAAATTTGAATGCAATAATTTGTATGCATTGGAAAGCATAATTGCTTATTTTATATATATATATATATATATATATATATATATATATATATATATATATATATATATATATATATTAGTAAATGAGGTGTTGTACTTATTTTTTTAAGACGAGACATAAAACATAATAATAATAAATAATTTTTTTCAATTGATTTCAATGTATTTTTAAGAAATAACGAATATTTTGCTGAAGAAGCTAAATATTAATTTAAGGGAAAATTGCCATAGAAATATTAATTTTTTTTATTTTACTCTATATAATGGAAAGGAAAATTAACATGTTTCGTTAAAAATAAATTTGGCAGTAATGTTATTCTGTTCGTGTTATGACAAATTATGAAATTCATTTAAAAACATTTTAAGCACCATGTAAATTAGCACTAACATTAACTTTATTGAGTGGCCTTAGAGAACTCTGTATCTGACGAACACTTATTAATACTTTCCTCAGGTAAATGTATCACTCACATTTTGTGGAACTTTTTTATCAACTGCAAACATATTTAATGAGGTTTATTCTGGTAAAGATCATAAAAAACTGTGGGAGTAGAATTGACCATATATTTTTTCCTTTACGAAATTAAAGATCGATTTCAGCTAAACAGAGAAGGTCTCATTTTTAGTTCTAATCAAAATACAGAAAAAGAAAAAACAGAATTTATGATTTGATTAGGCTACAGTTTGATCGCTCTCTAAGCCAAATTACATGTGATAGTTTTTAAGCATCAAATAACACCAAACTTAATTGTAAATATTCTGACAAAACATAGCAACTAGCTGTCTTCGAAGGTACACTATGAAAAGCAGTTGCAACAAACTACGAAGAAAAAATTACTTGGTACGTTAAAGCTTTGTACTAAAGAATCAATAAAAAATATGTAAAAAATAGTTATTAATCAAAAGAATTCTTCAGCTCTATAAATTAGCTGCATTTAAAGTCAGAAGCCTATATTTTAATTCTTTATCATCTACTGGCATTTTCTATTAATTCCTTATTAAACAATATCCTCAGTCATTTTAACAATAAATTCTTATTATCTTTTCTCCTTTTATAAATATGTATAAGACAGCAGCGACAACAATAATATGAACGCAAAGAAAACTTTTCCTTTTTGCAATATTTGATTATCAGACACCAAGCAATAAATTGCTTGGGTTAAAGTATGAAATTATATTTTCATTTCAATTAAAATCTTTTTTGGTAAAGGAAAAATTACAGAAACAGAAATTGTCTACTGATTTTCTTTTTTTTCGACAGGCAGTTTAACATTTTTGCTGACTGCGTATATTTTAATTGCCAATACTTTTGCTTTTATACAACAAATACAAACACAATCCGCAAAACAATGCCAATACTCTTTCATATACAATATTTGTACAAAAAAAAATTAAAGTTAAAATGGAAATATTTTACGCCATTTATTTTCATGGTTTTATATCACAAATAAATAAATTTATGTGAAGAATTTTTATGTCCTTAAAATGTAAAAGAAAAAATATAGTAACATTGAGATAATATAAAATTCAATTAACTATGTTTAAAGATGTTAAACTTTAGTAGTAGCAATCATCGCTTTTTAGTTATTTTGAAAACAGTAGCGTCAGCATATGCACCTGATATTGAAGTATATCGTCAGCTGAAATGAAAAACCACATAACTAACAAAAAAAAACTCAAAACCATGTTTTTAATTAGCTATTGGGTATTACATGGAAACACACATATCTAGAAATTTTTTAATCCTTAGAAATGTTGAATTAATACCCTCTTGTTGATTAAGTGCGATATATTAAAAAACTCCACGAGATGTGAGTAGGTTTTTAACGTTCACATAATGCCTCCTGATAGTATTTGAGTGTTAAACAACTACTACGAAAATCTCTTGCCATTTTTCAATCAGTAGTTTATGCCATTGAGAGATTCGCACTATTTAATCTTGAAAGGGGCTACCGAGGGAGAGAAATAGCCATTTGCTCGGAAAGTCAGGCTGCCATCAAAGTGCTCAGCTCGTATGAGTTTGCCTCTAAGTTAGCTTGGGAATGCCACATTAAGCTAAATCAGCTAAGGTTACACTCTGCTGGTTTGCTGGACACGCCGGGCTGGTAGGAAATGAAAATGCATACAAAATGGCCCGGATTGGAAAAAAACCGGAAATCAATCTCCCTGGATTTAGGCATTCAACATTAATTATTGGAACGTATAAGCAAAATCGTTTCATAGCACTCATATCCTTGAGTAAAAACAATCTAAAAATGCTCTCAATCTTCCTCACAGGCCCTTGTAGACTGAGAAAACACCTCAATAGACTTGGCATTGAAAGTAACAGCCTGTGCAGAATCTGCGATTACGACGTTGAATCTCCAGAGCATAATCTAAAGGACTGTGAGGCGTTATGCCACAGAAGATATAGCCAGTTGCGCAAGCATCTATTGGAGCAATGGGAACGGCCAACACTAGACCCACTGGCAATCCTTTGATTTATCAGGAGAGTAGGGCTAGATGAGGTGCTCTAGCACTTGAGAAGGGATACAATAGATCTTCTTTGGTTGCAGTGTCCTGTGTTTCCCTTTTGAATTAATTCATTCATTCATTAATTTTTTCAACTATTATTTTACAAGTCAATTTATTAAAGTTCGAGACGTAACATTTTAATTAAAGACATATGACGTGAGAGGTGAGTAGTTTTTAACCAATGAATCAAATATAATATATATAATAATTTTTATTCGATGTGAAAAAATTTCTATTCAATTTGCAATAACTATTGCATATCCTGAACTTGATTCTTCTTCTGATACAATTGCATAATAGCAGCTTATCTTCAAATTCTAACAAAAGTAATTCAGATAAGGAATTTTCACTTTCACCATAACAACAAAATCACAATATTATCACTTTAGACGATTTTAAAAACTTGACAAAATATTTAAGTTTGCCATAAATAAAAAATAAAGCAGAGCCTGTGTGCTTTTTTGTAGCCTATTTTTATAGCAAAAATTAATAAAAAAAAAATAGTTACATATCGTCGGCTTAGAGTGTAAACCTCCTAACTCACTTCCAGCAAATTTTACAAGAGAGACAAAATACTGTTAATGGTTTATTTCTAATACAATATGTTGCTTCGACATATAGAGCTTCAAATTAAAATAAATATTTTAGCAAGTCGATGAGGTGTCTCTTTCTCTTTCGAACGGCATTAAAATCTCCTATGTTATAAAAAGTGTATTTAGCAGGTTTACACTCTAAGCCGGCGATATATCATTGCACGGTCTTATCTTCAAATAACAATTTAAATGACAGATTTTTAAAAATATCGTTTAAACGTTCTTCTAGATACAAAAGAAAACTTTTTGAAACCGCATATTTCTTTTTCATCTAACTGTGATCCTTACTATCGAAATTTTATACTTTAATACTAAGGTAAAATTTTGTGTTGACCAGTGTAACTTATCTTGAGAAAGATAAAACAAATTAGGCTCAACACATGCCTGACTATATTCATATGGAATTCTTTCTGCAGAGTTATCTCAAATCTAAAGATTTAAAAGAAATATTCATCAGTATATCGGCACCCAACATGAGCGGCTCTATGTTAATATGAGCGATATTATTTGTTATAAAAAATTAATTCCCAAATTGTTTATTTTTCACTCGCAGAGTTTACTTTGCAAACTCATGAGTTTGTTGGAGAGAGGGAGTGAAACAGCCACCATTCTATATTCCCTTCCCTCCAAAAAACTCAAAATTTTGCAAAGTGAAGTTTGCTTTCCAAACGCAAATCCGTCTTATCTAAATATATTAACTTGCACTAAATATAAACTAGCTTTTAAGACATCCTGTATATGTGTACATATAAAAACATAATTTAATCCTTTACATAGTGTACCTTAAATATAAAAAAGCAAAAAAATAAAATTTGCAAATTCGATAAACATTTGAAAACTAAGCGAATATTGTTTGTCAGTAGTAGGGAACTGCGGTTCCTGCGGCAATTAAACTTTTGAAATTTTAAAATTTTAATTACCCAAATTTTAAAATTCTTGGAAATTTGTGAAATTTGATACCCTACGAGGGTGGGTCAATAAGTCCGTCCAACTTTTTGTTTACATAAGGAATTTTTTGTTTACATAAGGGGCTTTGTTTGTTTAATACATACGAGGGTGGTTTAATAAGTCCGGGTTTTTATGACCGTGGGAATTTATATGTATGTTTGGATTAAGGGGTTTCATAAGATTAATATTTCATAAATATATATGCCGACGGGAAAATCATGAAAATGATTTTTCTTAATACCAAAGGGGGAGTGGGGTGAAATAGTGAAAATTAATTTTTCCTAATGCCTAAGGGTATGCATTAATATTTTTCCTAATGCCTACGGCAATATATGAATATTTTTCCTAATGCCTACGGCAATACATGATTTTCCTAATGCCTACGGCAATACATGATTTTCCTAATGCCTACGGCAATATATGAATATTTTTCCTAATGCCTACGGCAATACATGATTTTCCTAATGCCTACGGCAATATATGAATATTTTTCTTAATGCCTACGGCAATATATGAATATTTTTCTTAATGCCTACGGCAATACATGATTTTCCTAATGCCTACGGCAATATATGAATATTTTTCTTAATGCCTACGGCAATACATGATTTTCCTAATGCCTACGGCAATATATGAATATTTTTCCTAATGCCTACGGCAATATATGATTATTTTTCCAAATGCCGACGGCAAAACGTAATTATTTTTCCAAATGCCGACGGCAAAACATGATTATTATTTTTTTCTAATACCAAAGGGAAAATTGCCAGTGTTGCCAGACTGTAGAAATTTGTTATCGTAATACTATATCAGTAATATCAGAGAAAATATTTATTTATGTGTTCACATGTATGTGAACACCCATACTTGTGTTCACATGTATGTGAACACCCATACTTGTGTGTGGGGGGTCCAGCTTGATAGTCGCGGGTAATTTAATATTTTGTGTATTTGTTTAAGAAATATGTATGTATGTATGTATGTGTATGTATGTATGTATGTGTATGTATGTATGTATGTATGTATGTGTGTATATGTATGGATGTATGTATGTGTATGTATGTATGTATGTGTATGTATGTATATGTATGTGTGCATGTATGAATGTGCGATCGTGGGTACTTGTGCGTGGAATATTTTGTAGAATACATATATATTTTGCAAGGTAATCATTTTCTTTGTCTACGATTATTTTAAAGCAGCAAACTAAGTACACTCAACAGCAGAGAAACAAAAACCAAGAATTTGCAAGTAAGCAAAAAAGTTAATTTCTCCTTCTCCCCACTTCCTTCTCTTTCCTTTATGTAGTTTTTATTTGAAATAAGAAAACACATTTTATTTCATTTTATTTTTTATACATTTATTGTTTAAAATTTTATAAAATTTTATAATAATACATACATTCATATTTTAAAAAGTGAAAAAGTTTAATTAAAGCAAGACATTTCTTTTGTTAGTAAAATAGCATTTTTTAGTGCGCAAGCACCAAATTTATGATAATTACAATAAAAATATTCTGGATACTTGATTTCCATTTGTTTAAAGTTGATGCAGCCTATATCCTCAACGTTAAAAATTTTTCGGCATAAAATTTTTTCCAACCATCGTCTTTTTTCTTCACCTTTTACATAAATTGTAGAACATCTTGCGTTGGCTTTTATAAAATTGCAAACGCTTTGAAATGAAACTGATCCAGCAGTCCAGCTTAGGTGATGATAGTTTTTTGTTAGCCACTTTGCTTCTCTTTGCTTTTCTATTGATAAGCATTTGATATCAAATGGGGGTTTTATAATGAAATTGTTATATTCATAATTGTTGAAAACAATTGCTACTTCTTTTGCGATGAAATCATTTGAATTATTTTTGAAACCTTGTACGTCTATGAAAATTATGTTGTTTTCCATATTAGTCAATTCATAAGACTTTTCGCACTTGTCCTTTGATAGGTACATATTCTAATATACGATCATGAATAAGAATGCAGTAAGCTGATGTTTTTGCTCCAATATTAGTTGCTGTTTCAAATTCTATTTTTATATCAATCGGTCCATTATTGAGTGATTCATTCTGATGACTGACATCTACTACAATAATAGGAGCTTTTGTCTTAAACTCTGATGCAGTTAGAAGCGGTTGAGATTCTTTCATATAGTAGCTTTGTTGAAATCTTAGATACATATCATATAGAATTGCATATCGTTCATTTTTGAACTTTATGTTAAGATCATCATATGGATATGAGACTGAATTTAAATGTACTTTTAAATTAGTCAAATCACAATGAACAAACTTATTTTCTTGTTGAAAAGCAATCAATACAAAACGAGGGCGTTCTCTATTTGCAGCTAGTTTAACATTCCAAATATGGCTAGTTCCCATATTTAATTGTGGATTGACATGACAATCCCAACTGCGAAATGCCATAGGTATAGAAGCACCATTGTTAATAATTTTAATCATATTCAATTTGCTAAAGTCGGATAATTGTACATGTGGGATTCTCCATGAGATTAGTGAAATTGTAAGTTTAGCTTTTTTAGTAGAAACACTCGAGCGTACAAGATCTTCGTCGTTCTTATTGCGCAAGAGTATCAGTTCATGTTTTCCATTTAGTATAACTTTGTTGTAGTCTTCAGCGAATCCTAGAAGCATTTTTAGAGGTACATAGAAATTGAAAAAGCCATTTACAAGAGTGACATCGTCAATTTTGTTCCATCCAGCATTTTGCATCACGTTGCTTTCTGTTGGTGACATAGAAACCAAATTTTTTATGGTGCTTGTGGCTCCTAAATATCTTGTATGATCAATTTCAATTCCATTGAGCTCATAGCGAATTTCATCAAATAGATATGCCACAAAGTTGTTTTTTAATATAAAGTTGTCCGATGATGAAGAAGATTTAGAGTTATTATCATCAGCAACAAAACCTTCTACATAAATGTAGCTTTCACTGGGTAGCACGTACAAATCTTGATTTTGTATTGAAATTCTAATTTCATCATTATTGTTGTAAGATTGTAAGTATGGTACATATGTATGATAGTCCTTTTTGATTATATTCTCATCAGACAAGGGCTTATCTAAGACATCTATTATTGAACTCATTTTGTCTTCAATTTAAAATTCAAGGACTTTAGAAAATTTTTATTTGATGTTGTTAGTGCTTTTGGTTGTACTGGTCGCTTTAATGTTGATGTTGTTCTTGCTGCTATATTTTTCAATGTATTTGTGTTGTATATTAGCATTATTTAGTTGGCCTTAAATGTATTCTTATTGTAATTTCCTCTCCTCGGAAATTAATTAAATCACCGTGTTGATCAACTACGCGCAGCGCTAGTGAACTTATCTCTCTGGTGTTCACAGGTAAATAGATGAGATTTCTTGGAACCTCATCTATTTTATAGCCTGGAGGCACATTAATCGGAAATTCATGAAGTGTATGCGATTTGGAGCTATTCATATATGTGTTAATAGCGATGCTACTTTCTACTCGCAAGAGATTTACTTTAAAAATATTAACTGGAAGATCTGAATAATAATATTGGTTTGGTGTTAGGATTTTGCTATTGAATCCTAAAAGTTTTCCAATTGTATTGTCTTTATTAAAATATACAGTATCCTTGGAACTATTAACTTTAACTTGCATTGTATTGTTATTGGCTTCAATAAAAATCTTATTTGCTGGACAGAGTAGTTTGTATTGCTCTTCTATAAAATCAACTATATCATTTAATTCGTAAGATCCAATTGGTATTTCTATTGTATGTTCCCCTATATGAAACATATTGTTGTACGTGTCTACATTTGGAATACTATTGTATGAATGAAAATCAGTTAGAGCACACTCATATGCACCATGTAATTCAATAGGAGGAAAGTAACTAGCAGATAATTCTGATGAGTTAGAGCTCAGAGTAAGTGTTATTGACATTATAACAGACTGATTACAATTAAATAAAGTTTAGTAGACAGTATGGTTTATAAGCATAATTTACATATTTATTTCATTTTCTTATTTTAAAATTAACATTAGTTTCTTAATATTAATGCTATTATTTGTTGATTTAGTTTTTCTTCCATCTATAATATTTCATCTTTACTTATCCAAGAATTGTGTTGATTAGAAAATCCCAGCCATTTAACATATACCTCCTTCCCTTTAATTTTAAGCACCTTTTCAACTAGATATGTATTTGGAAATCTGGTTTTTGAAAGTTCGTCAGTATAGAATCCACCTTTAATAGGATTACCAAGATAGTCTTCTAATATGTATGTTGCAGGATTTGTATTTTGAACTCTTGTAATTGTAAAAATTTCTGTAGTCCAATTTGGAGTATAACCTTTTTCAAATGTATGCTTATATTTGCTTATGCGTACATGATCTCCTACATTAAATTTTGACATTTTATACATTTTCATATGACTGTATACTGTATTTAGCAGCTTTTCCTCATTTGTTGAGTTGACTTTAATTGGAGGCATTTTAATGGTACGATGAACTTTTCTATTGTAGGTATTAAGTAAATCTTTGTATATATCAATCCACTTATAAGAACCATTAAAGCTAAATTCTTTCCACATCATTCCTTTCAGTGTTCTATTAAATCGTTCTACTATTGATGCTTTCATAATGCTATATGTTGAGTAGTGATTAATGTTGTATTTATGCATTAATTTTTCAAAGTGTTTGTTGAAAAATTCTTTACCATCATCTGTTTGTATGTTTTTTGGTATTCGCCCCAATTCAAAAATATTTTCCATTGCGTTAGTTGTTTCAAGTGCAGTTTTTGTTTTTAGTGGTACTGCCCATGCAAATTTTGAGAATGTGTCAATTATAGTCAGCAAAAATCGATAATTTCTATTTTCTTTAGAATAGTTCCCCATTTCAACTAAATCAGCTTGCCAAAGATCATCTATTCCTTTCATTATAACTCTGCGACGCACAAAATGTTTTCGTGCTTGCTTATGGAGTTCGTTTACTAAATTTCTTTTTGAAGACATTAAGTTGTTTTTAGAGATTTTTTGGAGAGTGTTGTGATCTAGTTGAAGCACTTTCAGCTATTGATACAAACATGTAATTTTCTAATCTATAAATTTTCTCATTAAGCTGTTCAATTTGCTCTTCAAAGGATGTTTTAATTTTTAGAATATCTTTTTCAATTTTATAATTTTCTTCTATATCTAATTTTGTTTCGCGATGTAGATCCTCAATTTGTATTTGAATATTTTCTTGAATTAAAGTACTGTCTCTCTTAAAGAATGCTAATAATTTCTCTTCTAGTTTTTCGATTTGAGTTTGCAGAAACAATTTATTGATAACATCGTTTTCCTCCACAGCTTTTGCAACATTTTTGATCCTTTTGTTTTGGACATCAATGTTGTTGTTCGTATCCACAAAGAACCCCAGCAGTTTAGGTGCATTTTTCAAAGAAACTATGTTGCTAGTATCGTTTAAATAATGTCCAAATTTATCAACAGACATGCTTTATATACTTTATTAAAGTTAATGTATTATATTAGCTTCACGTAGTTCTTCAATAATTGATATAATCTCGTTATTGTGATTATTATGACCTGCAGCTTGTGATGCGAGCAGTAGTCGAAGTCGATCTACTAGCTCATTTGGATCATCCCAGTATATATAGTTGGGCTTATGGATGTTAAATTCCATCATTCCATCACCTAAATAGCTACCTTTGGGCTTAGATCCTGTTGATTCGGGTAAATTATCCTGGTTTTTCTCGTCAATAAATTTCTTAATAATATGTTTATATTTATATCCTCTAGTACCCTTAATTTGACCATCAGGTTTGTAGTCTCTTCTATATGCATTAGTAGTAATTAAAATCTTTTTATAGATTTCGAGTTCAAATTTATCATAATTTTTTGGTATTTTATGAAACATTAGAGAAAATAGTCCAGGTGTTAGAGCCCATATTTGACCACCAACTTGTATTTTATGTTCACTAAGTGTAAGTTTACTATCACCAAATTTCCATTCATTATTGAAATCTTTATGTGGACCATAGTTTGTATCTAATTCATTTCTTCCTTCCAAGACTGATAAATCAGTATAAGTATCTTCTGTATTGGAAGTTTGTGAGTAAAAATCATCTTCATCATCATCATCATCATTTTTAGTATTAGTTTCGTTAAATAATATGGTATTATCAGATATTGTTCCTTCTGCTAGTTTCTTTGGTGTACTTGTCTCTATCTTGAATGATGGTTTTTCAGACTTTAAACTTGTATTATTTTCAAATTCTGTCTTCATTTTATTTTCTTCTTTAATGGGAATTCTTTTAATTTTTTTTAGAACTATTTATGAATTCTTTCAGTGGTTCTGTTATAGGTTTAAATGTATCTCTTAGTTGTTCACGTGTATCTATTTCACCAGTTTTTATACTACGAAGCTTTTTCTTCAAGACATTTCTTGTCAACACCAACTGTTTTAAAATTTTCTCATCCATGTTTAATAAATAAAAGGTATCAGCTATTAGATGAGGTATCAGCTATTAGATCAGCTTATTAGCACCTGGTCTGGTTTTCAGATCAGCTTTTTAGGACCTGGTCTGGTTTTCAGATCAGCTTTTCAGGACCTGGTCTGGTTTTCAGATCAGCTTTTCAGGACCTGGTCTGGTTTTCAGATCAGCTTTTTAGGACCTGGTCTGGTTTTCAGATCAGCTTTTCAGGACCTGGTCTGGTTTTCAGATCAGCTTTTCAGGACCTGATCTGGTTTTCAGATCAGCTTTTCAGGACCTGGTCTGGTTTTCAGATCAGTTTTTCAGGACCTGGTCTGGTTTTCAGATCAGCTTTTCAGGACCTGGTCTGGTTTTCAGATCAGCTTTTTAGGACCTGGTCTGGTTTTCAGATCAGCTTTTCAGGACCTGGTCTGGTTTTCAGATCAGCTTTTCAGGACCTGGTCTGGTTTTCAGATCAGCTTTTCAGGACCTGGTGTGGTTTTCAGATCAGCTTTTCAGGACCTGATCTGGTTTTCAGATCAGCTTTTCAGGACCTGGTCTGGTTTTTAGATCAGGTTATCAGGTATCAAATCAGCTTATTAGGTAGCTGGTCTGGTTTTCAGATCAGCTTATCAGGTATCAGATGAGGTTATAGCAAATAGATGTATCAAGCTTAAAGTTAGATTAATAACTAAAGTAAATGTTTATGAAGAGTAGTTTATATAGTTATGAAATAGTCAAATTGCTTTCTGTAGCGTCCATCATTTAATTCATTATCTTTGCTAATCACCAAAAATCCATATTTATCCTTCCAACACTCTCGACAAATCTCATGAAACTTTTCATAACTCATATCGCCACCAACATGATCTCTATAAACATGCTTCATATTTGTCTCATCTTGTTTAAACATTATAATAACATTGGCATTGTCTCTTATTAAATGCTTGGGAATTCTAGTATAAGTTTGACACAAGTAGAATGAATCGACATCCCTATGTCGCCCCATACAAAAATATGTACGTATATTATTCTGCTTTTCACATGCAACATCATCAAATATCATAATTGAATTAGTTTTAGCTTCGTCAGGTGGAATAACTGATTCATTATCTGTAAATGTATAATATCCCATTCCTTTAATTGGTGAAATTAGTTTCTTCAGGTATTCATATTTGGGTTGATATAGAGATTTTGAGTATAAATAGATGTTTTCAAACTTGAGTCCATTAGGACTTTCTAGTAAGCCAATCATAACATTAGTCTTTCCACAATTGGATGGTCCAACTATTAGAGCACGAATAGAATTTGGTAAGAGGGGGCTATGCTTTATTTTTGAAGTGATGTTGACTGAATCGTCAATATTACGAACTAAAATATTTTTATGTTGTTTCACTAACTGCATTTTTGTAACTAAATACATTTTATAAATGTTACCTCTTATTATAGAAAAAATTAGATAATATGGTTATACGATATCAGAAAACGTTTAGTCATAAAAACACCTTCGTTGGAGGAGGTATAGTAGATAAAATAATAAACTCTCTACCTGTTGAGCTTCATCTTCCGGGGTATCAGTACTGTGGACCTGGAACAAAACTACAAAAACGTTTAAATCGAGGTGACAAAGGTATTAACTTATTGGACTCTGCTTGTAAAAATCACGATATTGCGTATTCAAAAAATAAAGATTTAAGTACTAGACATAAAGCTGATAAAATACTTGAAAATTCAGCTTGGAATCGAGTTTTAGCAAAAGACAGTAGTCTTGCAGAAAAATCATTTGCATATATGGTTACTAACGCAATGAAAACCAAAACTAAATTTGGTATGGGTGTGGAGAAAAAGAAAAATGTTAAAAAGAACAAGCCAAATGATAAAAAACTGTTTAGAACATCAATTAGAGCTGCAACAAAAATACTAAAGAAGGAAAAACCATTAGATATTAACTCAGCTATTAAAATTGCACGAAAAACTATTAACAAATCATTAAAAGGAAGAAAGTCTCAAATTGTAGTTCCACGTGTAATACGTGTTCCAAAAATCGGTGGTTTTTTACCTCTAATACCGATTTTAACTGCTCTGGGTGCAATTGGTAGTCTAACAACTGGAGGTGCTGCCATAGCTAAAGCTGTAAATGCAACAAAGAATGCAAAAAATCAACTTGATGAAGCAACTAGACATAATAAAGCGATGGAATCTATAGCAGTGGGAAAAGGACTTTACTTAAAACCATATAAAAAAGGTTATGGTTTAGTTCACAAAGAGGAATCAAAAAACTCTTAAAGATGCTGCCCAACAGACCACTATCTGATGTGGACCTAAACTGTTTCTCTATAAAAATTCCATATTTTAGAGGAGTTTTCATGTTGAATACTCTACCAAAACGAACAAAGAAAATTGAATGTGGAATAATCAACTTAGATGTATCAACAGGACCTGGTACACATTGGGTAGCATACTATAAAAACAACAATGAAAAAGAATATTTCGACAGCTTTGGAAACTTACAACCTCCTTGGGAAGTAGTCAAATATCTTGGTGCAAATATAAAATACAACTATAATCAGCATCAGAATTTCAATACATTTACCTGTGGACATTTATGTCTTAAATTTCTTTATGAAATAACTGAAAATATTAAATAAAACACAAAAATTTATATTTTACAAAACTCTTTAATGTCTTTTTATTCATAATTTAAAATACATAATTAATATATTATTGCCAAACAGGAAATTGGGAATTTTGAATTAGAAATTCACTCAGCTCACTCTCGACAATTAGGTTTTCTTCACCTTCTCTACTTAGGCAATATGATCCGCTTGAGAGATCTTTGATATCGTCATCAGTTAAAATATTATATCGTTTCGGCAGGAACATTATGTGTTTATTCATTTCAACTTTTAGGGTTGGTCCATATTTAGTTGTTACACGTACCACATTTCTAATAGTATATTTCGTTGAAGAATCAAGCTCCTTTACGTGGATTAAAGTTTTGTTATTTAGAGCATTAAATTTTGCAATTAGATTTGTTGTGGAGTCCATTTTTTATTTTTTATTTAGATACTTCTTGTCACTCTGAATGTTTAACTGGAAATGATCTTAAAAGTAGCGATGATGACTTCAAAAAGGCTAATCGAAAATAAGTGTGGTGAAATAGTAAATAAGTGGGGGATAGTGATAGACAGAAAGAGATAGTTATAGAGAGAAAACGGTTAGAGAGAGATAGAGTAGTAAAAAAGAAATATGGAATAGAGAGAAAAGGGTTAGAGAGAGATAGACTGCTAAAAAGAAATACGACATAGAGATGATAGTATAGATATTTTAAAGAACATATAGATATTTTAAAAATTTACAGAACAAATTAGTCTTAAAGGAACCTTCCAACATTCATCATCATTCATTCATCAGCAAATAAAATGAGTCAAATTAGACGTACTCTTAATCAATTTATAAGAGATTTTGAAAGCTTCAGGCTTTTTGATCATTGGGAGATGATAAGATGTTTCCAAAATATGCTGGATGAGAACGAAGAATATGGTGTCATGGAAGATGAAGACAACACTGAAGGACACTTCTCAAGCTGTCCTTGGTATCATCCTGAGTGTGAGGAGGGACCTGATACTTGCAGATGTACCATATATTTTTTAAGAAAAAATATACTAGAACATCTAATAATTGGCTATTACGAAATGTTTCCATCATTATAAATAAATTAAATAAAAATGAAATAAAATTGTATAAATAATAAAATAAAATAAAATTGAATTATAAAAATATTCCTTGATTTGTATTATTTTTTTCTAAAGGAAAACTAGGAATCATCTGCTCGAATATAAAATAACATAAACTTGTATGTAGTGAAAAATATGAGGATTTATCCGATTATCTAAATTATTTCTCTTTATGAAAATATCTAATTGAATTTCATAATATTGTGAAATTCAATTTCTCTTGTGCAGAACCTCTCAAAGAAAACAAGACTGTGCATGTTTAAGTAACCTGAAAACAAGACTGTGCATGTTTAAACGACATGAAAATAAGAATTTGTAAATAAGCAAAAACACAAATTTTTTTGATCCAACGAAGTAAAGCCAATAAAGAAATAAAAAAACCACTCACATTTTCCATTCTTTTTTCAATAGTTTATTTACAATAACTTTTCTTAATAAATAGGATTTAAATACAATAATATTTCTTAGACTTTTTTTACATTCATTTTAACAACAATAAAAGAATTTTTCTTAATAAATAAGATTTTATATACATCAATTTTTCTGATATAAATACAATATTTTTTCTTAATAAATAGGATTTTATATACAACAATTTTTCTTAATAAATAGGATTTTATATACAATTTAAAAATTAACTAATTAACTAAGATTTTCTTGCATTTTAGCAATCTCATCTAGCAACATGTCAAGTTCGTATTCAGGGTTAGTTTCCTTAATACGAAAATGATACCATGCATAAGTGTTTATATTATTTGATCTAATTTTTCTCTTATCATCTCCATAGCTTAATACTACCTTATTTAGTTCACTAGTATATAATTGATGTAGTTTAGATTTAAATGTTAACATACTATCATACACATTAATCTTATTAAATAGGCAATTCTTATATGTAGCTAAACTATATTTATCTAATATGGCTCTCTTTACCCCCTTCGATTTTTTAATATCATCTTGGTTTTCTACGCTAAATGAATACATTTTTGAGCGCAGCCCAACAAACTCTGTCATTATCTTACCGCAATTTTCATCCTTCATCATACCAATTACTTTTTTATTTACTATTGGGAAATTATAAATATTGTCTGTAGGGTAGTCCGATGTGTCAAATTGTTCATGTATGTCATTTTTTATGTCAGCGTAAAAGTCGTCAGTCTTTATTGAATATATAAAAGAGTCGGTATCCATATAGTTTAATGAGAGGTTTGTCTTAAACTTAGGTTGCATGTACCCGTAATGGAAATTATACATTTTCCATTTGGACAGCTCGAGTACACAAAATCCTAAGTAAATTGGTTTATTGTAGCAGGTTTTGACTCTAGTCATTTCGATTGCTACAAGATCTTCAGAAAATATAGATAAACTATGAAAATTTGGTTTTGATATCCAATCTTGGGCACCTAAATGATTGCAATTCGTCCTCTCCCAATTATAAACAATTTTAACATCTCTCCTCTTATCCACATTTTCCATGGTTTTACCATACACTGCATTATTAAGTAGCTTGAAAAAATTTTTTTCAAAAGCATTTTTAGCAGTGGCTCTATGTCTGGTATTTAGGTCAATATAGCCTTTTAACCATGGAGATTGTTTAAATGCTAGAATACGATGAGTTTTCTTTAAAACTAAGCCATATTCTAAGCACTGTTTGAGAACTCTAAAGTGTATCACATATGATTGCTTTGTAGAGAAATCGGTTATCAACTTGCTATACTTCGCTTGCATTGGTTTCTTATTTTCAGCGCAAAAAGGAAGATCATTATGCAAGTCGTGTAAATGAGAGGGATAATCCAACGTAACCTCATATATATAACCGTCTGTTCCATTATCAGCTATGCTGTTTGGATCCAGATTCAACTCGTCTTGTGATAACCATCTGAACCCACCATGAGGAAGATATTCCGACATAGCCCATCCATACAAATTGTTAGCGTCTAAATAGACGAGAAATTCTGAGGGCTTTTCCTTATCGAAATCTTGCAAATATTTATTATTTGCTTTCGAATATCTTTGACTACACTGTACTATTCCCCCACGTATACCTTTTTTCATAAAATTGTACATGTCTATGTCTGTCAATAATTCTAATTCAATTTTTGTATATTTGAGCATTGCATCCCAGGAAAGGCCAGGTGCTGTATAATACTGGCAAGGATCGAGCTCATAAATACCCTTACAAACTTTTCTAAAGTTCTCGAAAATATCTGTCAGTAAGAGGACGTCTGTTTTTAAGTAAAGTTCCATGTAATCTTTCATTGTTTCACAACCAAAAGTATTCCATACCTCTACAGCATGTGAGTATTCCTCTAAAGAACACTCTTTATTATTCAACTTATTAAAAAAATCACTGCGTGAAGGCAGCTGGCATTCATCTAATTTTTCGAATGAATTTAGGTACTCATATGGGAAAATACCTTTTTTCTTAATAAGCTGAAATTCTTTTTCTGACTGAAATAAGGACCTTATAGTGCTGAAATCATTATCCGACAAATTGCAGGCTAATGATTCCAAACTCTCAGCCATAAAGCGTATAGTATCAAGAAATCTTATTTCAAGCTTATGGCCATCACTCATTTCTGTGAATTGGGAGAGGGATATATAAAGTTCCTTATTGAGAGGGAGTACTTTCAGTTGCAATGAAATTTCACCTAATTCTTTAATGAAAAGATGTGAGTCATAATTTGAATAATTGTGGAAGTAAACTGGTATAAATTTGGGAATTTGGTAATTTAAATTACATTTATTGTGGGCTGCGCCTCTAAATTTGCCACTAATGTGGCAGTGATCTCTAACACGATCTTTGCCTAAAAATTTTTGGCAAATATGGCAATTCACCGCACTATAAAAATTATAAGTATCTGAAGGGGATAAAGTATCCATTTGTCTATTGTTAACTAAATAGTTATTATATATATCTTCACAATCCTTAATTAAATATTCTACAAATTTTTTGGAGGCATCTTCCCCCGTATATATTCTAAGCTTATCTAAATTATTACTATGGAGACACTTAATAAAATAACTAAAGGCACAAGGTGTGTGCCTTTTTATTAAATTTGTTTTACTACTTACACTATTACTTATATCCTCTAATACGCATTCGAAGTCCGCGTAAACAACAAACGGGACATCCATTTTTCGTTGATGTCCCTTAAAACTAAGAATGGCATCCTCACCTGATGGCATAGTTGTGACTATCTTCCCACATTCCTCCTTATGTGTGCTCATCACGTTCTCCCTATGGGTATATTGGAGACAGCTATTGCAGAAGTGTAGTTTTTGTTTATGTGTGGTAGTCTGATTCTGCAAAAGTCTGTGAATGATAAAAAAATAAAATAAAAGATTATGAGTAAAACGTATATATTATAAAATATATAAAAGAAGTATATGTATCATTAAATTAAAGTGTAGTATAATTTTTTAACTTACTTTGATATGTTCTTTATCAAAATGTAGTGATGAACTTCACCATTTTCCAAAAGCAACAAGTTTACATGACTATTTTTTTCGTCCTTGGTGACATAATAAGGACCAATAATCTGATTGGCCCCCTCATCATAGCCGAATACGTTAATACTTATTGCTGGATTGTTCACCTCAAACTCTTTTATTTTGTTTAATCCTAATGGGAAGCGTAAATTTTTGAAATTTAACGCTACACCATTTCGCGTAACAATCGTCTCTGCAGCAATGTCCTGAATATTATAAGAACTGCAGCGTCTTGTATCATTATATTTGGTTGTATCCATGGCAGCGATTAGGCACCACTTGAAGCAGTAGTCATCATTATTTTCAATGTTGATGCAAGCTTTTTTTCTTTCTAATTTTTCAGGTGTGGATATCCAGTTCGATCCTTTGACGAGCGAAGATTTGTTGATGTTAATTTCTGCTCGGACTATGCGTGACAAAGTCCAACCAGAATCTCGCTCTTCAAATTCGGACATTTTGGTTGAAATCTCCTCAACCTGCTTACGGAATAACTCTTCAATGCTATCTGCCCTCGTCAGCAAACTCATTTTGGCTACATGTGATATTATGCACAACTCCAATTCTTCTCCAACAATTTTGATATATTCTGCCACAATACTCACATGAAATTTAATTATTGCATGCTTACTTAAATTCACTTGAAGTCTCTCCATAAAAACATTTTTATTTTCTTTAACAAATTCTTCCAACAGAAGTTGGTCTTTTTTGTTTAAAATTGCATAAGTGGCAATATGGTTTTTGAATGCTTTAGATATTTTATAATATCGCAATTCTTCTACTTCATCTGTTCTAGCATGCGAAGTATTCCTTGGAGTTGGTAGAGTTTCTTCTCTTCTTTCTTCTACTTCTCCATCACTTTCCGGTAAGCTTATGTCCATAGCATCGTCGAATAAATTACCTCCAAGGATACCCACACCCTGTTGTTGAGCTTGTTGTTGTTGAGCTTGATTTTGATGATCTTGTGGTTGATGCTGGTACTCTTGTTGATGATAATTAAGAGGCTGCCATTGCATCACATTGGGATTATAATTGTATCCCAAAAACTGATTATTCCATGGCATACCGTATTGTTGAAAATTTAATGGTAACTGATATTGAGGATACTGAAGAGAAGGATATTGTTGATGAATGAATGATGATGATGAATTTTGATGATTTTGAAAAGATGTCTGCGGTAGCTCTTGATTTATGCCCCGGCTTACGACCACTTGATTCTGTACACTATGGTTTTTAACATGCTCCAAAAAGGACTTTTGGTATTTGTATACCTTATTACATGTATTACACTGATAACCTGATGAACTCATTTTTAATTATTTTATTATTATTTCACTTAACACAATTGCTGATGACACTTCTTGTAAATACAATAACGTACTGATGTGTTGGTTAGAAATGTTGGCGTATTTATACTAAAATTGGAAGCAGTATCCTTGCAGCATTCATAAATTTTACTTTTTGTTTCTCTGCTGCTGACTGTACTTAGTTTTCTGCTTTAAAATAATCGTAGACAAAGAAAATGATTACCTTGCAAAATATATATGTATTCTACAAAATATTCCACGCACAAGTACCCACGATCGCACATTCATACATGCACACATACATATACATACATACACATACATACATACATACACATACATACATCCATACATATACACACATACATACATACATACATACATACATACACATACATACATACATACACATACATACATACATACATATTTCTTAAACAAATACACAAAATATTAAATTACCCGCGACTATCAAGCTGGACCCCCCACACACAAGTATGGGTGTTCACATACATGTGAACACAAGTATGGGTGTTCACATACATGTGAACACATAAATAAATATTTTCTCTGATATTACTGATATAGTATTACGATAACAAATTTCTACAGTCTGGCAACACTGGCAATTTTCCCTTTGGTATTAGAAAAAAATAATAATCATGTTTTGCCGTCGGCATTTGGAAAAATAATTACGTTTTGCCGTCGGCATTTGGAAAAATAATCATATATTGCCGTAGGCATTAGGAAAAATATTCATATATTGCCGTAGGCATTAGGAAAATCATGTATTGCCGTAGGCATTAAGAAAAATATTCATATATTGCCGTAGGCATTAGGAAAATCATGTATTGCCGTAGGCATTAAGAAAAATATTCATATATTGCCGTAGGCATTAGGAAAATCATGTATTGCCGTAGGCATTAGGAAAAATATTCATATATTGCCGTAGGCATTAGGAAAATCATGTATTGCCGTAGGCATTAGGAAAATCATGTATTGCCGTAGGCATTAGGAAAAATATTCATATATTGCCGTAGGCATTAGGAAAAATATTAATGCATACCCTTAGGCATTAGGAAAAATTAATTTTCACTATTTCACCCCACTCCCCCTTTGGTATTAAGAAAAATCATTTTCATGATTTTCCCGTCGGCATATATATTTATGAAATATTAATCTTATGAAACCCCTTAATCCAAACATACATATAAATTCCCACGGTCATAAAAACCCGGACTTATTAAACCACCCTCGTATGTATTAAACAAACAAAGCCCCTTATGTAAACAAAAAATTCCTTATGTAAACAAAAAGTTGGACGGACTTATTGACCCACCCTCGTAGGGTATCAAATTTCACAAATTTCCAAGAATTTTAAAATTTGGGTAATTAAAATTTTAAAATTTCAAAAGTTTAATTGCCGCAGGAACCGCAGTTCCCTACTACTTTTGTCTTATCGTTATAAGCCATCACTTTTATGCTTTCACATCACAACTTCGAGTTTCCTACGAAACTTTAAAAAAAACCTAGTTAAAACGCAGTTCATCTATTGAGCCTTAAACAGAGAGTGAGACAAAAAGTTTAATTAAAGCAGTTTTCAAAACAGGAAATCCTGTATATGAAACACACTTAATGTTTTTCTTATTATGCTCTCATATCTTTATTTTTTTTTTTAACCAGATTAAACTTTTTTTATAACAAACTTTTACTCTACTTAAGTATTTCAAAGACACCAACAACCCAATTGTATTTTGGGTCTTAATTTATATTCCAATTTTCCTGGCTGTTAAGAATTATATGAAAATGTATAACTTAAATAAAGTTTGGCAAAAGAAAATTGGCCATTAACGCCTAATATTTGTAGCCAGCAGGTAAATGTGTTTGCTACAGCAGCCTTGAAGTAGGCAATGAATTTGTTAGATATTAAACCGCCTAAATGTAGGCTTAGCGGAAAGCAAGTTTTTGCTCAGTTTTAACTTTAATTGCCTTTTAAATGGACTGCGTTTAAAAAAGAATTACAGTTTTTATTTTTAATTTAAAATCTTTTGCTTGAGCTTGGGGCTAATGAAATTGAAATACGCAGGCAAACAGCAAATAAAAAAATCGAATGAAAAGTTTAAGTATAAAATTTTGCACTAAAAACTTTACAATAATACAATTACCAAAGATACAGCTAAAAAATATATTTTCCCTTTTAAAAGTAGCCTTTGTGTGCCAAACGGATAAAACTGGCAAATAAAGAAGGAGTATAATGATACTCAATACATACAGTAATTGTGCGTTGTGGCATCAGCATTAATAACGAGGGAGAGAGAGAGAGAGAGAAAAAAAGAACACTACAAAGTCCTTTTGCTTTTGGCTATTATACCAAAGTCTAATAGAACTTCCAAAAAAAGAAGGGCTGAAGTAGGGTCAAATTATACTCGACTTGTGAAACTATTCTTTTTATTTCTTGGCAACATAGAATTAGCAAGAAGCAGACAAAGTACTTTTTGTACAGACTTTTTGAACAAAGTGTTGACAACAATTTACAAAATTTGTTTTATTATTTCCCTTTCAAGCCGTTTTCTCTGTGTGTGTATGTGTGAGTATACACTTTTTTACTTTTGTGCTAGTGATATTTCTATTAAAATGAAAGGACACCTTTTAACGCTGTTTTACCATTTTCCATCTACTCACAATAAGATGTTAATATTCTATGAACAACTAAAACTGTTATCTGTGAAAAGGATTCGCTTTTCGTCGCTTTTACTTCCTCCTTTTATTTTTTTTTTCTTTTGCTGTTGAAAATTTATTGCATTTGCGATAATTTAAATAAGAAAATAACAATTTTTTTTTGGCTGAAATTAATGTGGCACAATAAACAATTAAAGCTTAATAAACAAAAGGGTTCAAACGAGCAGTTGCTGTTCTAAATAATTTATATGCATAATTTTTTAAAGGAAAAAGCTTCGCTGCAAAATCACTCCCTATGACACTTATTAACGTCGATGTTATCCTTGCAAATATTAAATTAATTTTGAATTTTTAAACGTTGAAGAAGGTTGCTTAGCTTGGTTTGTATTCTAGGAGACAAAAACTTGGGCCCATTTATGGCATTTGATGTTGCAAAAAAAATGTTAAGCAAGTTTAAAATTTTTAAATGTACTTCCATTTTAATTTTAATAAAATAGTTTTAAATTTCATTGGAGATGTACTGTAAGTATTCGTTGTAATTAGTCTGTATGGTTATATTGAAAAAAAATGGTGATAACAATACAAATTTGGCATCTGGAATGGTTGAAAATCATTCACAAGCAAATAAAAAATTTATATAAAACGTAACTAGAAGATAAAAGAAATTATCGAAACAAAATATTTAAAATTTACTCCAATTCCAACATACACAAATTCATTAACAAATTCACTAAAAATTAAAATTGTGTGAACATTAATTTTTGTTTCAGTTGACTGAAAAAAGTCTCCACTTATATTTATAACATCCCTAGGATAGGCAATAAATTTAAAAAATTCCGTATACTTTTCTTTTGAAAGTTCGTACTAGCAAATGGAAATTTCTTTATGAAATTTACCAACCTGACTAGCGGTCTCCACTAGCCATAAACTTGGTATGGGCATCATGTTGGACATCCCAAATGGCTAATGGAGACCGCTCATATCCATGTTTCGTCCATGCTCTGACATGGATGCCCGAACATATGTCTGAGCATCAATGTTCGCCATGAGATTCAGCGTCCGCAACCATTTACAATAGAACGAAAATAAACTGAACAAAATTGATAAATATTCTATCTCTATTGCACCACCGCAAAATACTTTGATATACCTGAATAGGGACATCGCACGTGTTCGCCACAACAAAGAAGTTGATGAAATTCATACGCAATTTCAGGTTCTTCAAACGAAAAATACACGGAATTTTTTTAATTTATTGCCTATCTTAAGGATTTACAAATATAAGTGGAGACTTTATTCAATCAACTGAAACAAAAATTCATGTTCAAACAATTGTTTGGTGTCGAAATTTTTGACATTTCTAATTTTCATCAAATTGTAATTAATTTTTAGCGTTTTTGTGATTTGCAAATTCAAAAAATAAACGAATTTGTGTGTATCCAAACATAATTCTACACCAAAGGCTACACGATTATTTTTCCGTGTAGAAATAAATGTAAATTTACAAACCTGAAATTCCGTAAGAACTCCGTACCGGGCTTTAGTTGACTGAAAAAAGCCTCCACTTAGATTTATAACACCTTAAGATAGGCAACAAGTTTAAAAATTCTGTGTACTTTTCTTTTGAAAGTCCGTTCTAGCAAATGGAAATTCCTTTATGAAATTTACCAACCTGAATTTTCGTAATATTTTTTACATACAGTTTGTATGATAATCTGAAATTATATAGGCCTTAAATATATTAAAAACATATTGTTTGGTTTTCCTTTAATACAATGTCTTTGATCCCTTCTCTTCTCTTCTCTTCTCTTCTCTTCTCTTCTCTTCTCTTCTCTTCTCTTCTCTTCTCTTCTCTTCTCTTCTCTTCTCTTTTCTTTTCTTTTCCTTTCTTTTCTTTTCTTTTCTTCTCTTCTCTTCTCTTGTCTTCTCTTCTTTTCTCTTCTCTTCTCTTCTCTTCTCTTATCTTCTTTTCTCTTCTCTTCTCTTCTTATCTCTTTTCTTCTCTTCAATTTTCTACTCTTTTCTTCTCTTCTCTTCTCATCTCATCTCATCTCATCTCATCTCATCTCATCTCATCTCATCTCATCTCATCTCATCTCATCTCATCTCATCTCATCTCATCTCTTCTCTTCTCTTCTCTTCTCTTCTCTTCTCTTCTCTTCTCTTCTCTTCTCTTCTCTTCTCTTCTCTTCTCTTCTCTTCTCTTCTCTTCTCTTATCTTCTCTTCTCTTCTCTTCTCTTCTCTTCTCTTCTCTACTTTTCTTTTCTCTTCTCTTCTCTTCTCTTCTCTTCTCTTTTCTTTTCTTTTCTTTTCTTCTCTTCTCTGTTCTGCTCTGCTCTGCTCTTCTCCTCTCTGCCCTTATCTTCTCTTCTAATCTCTTCACATCACTTCACTTCACTTCTCTTCACTTTCCTTCTCTTCCCTTTTCTTCTCTTCACTTCTTCATGGGAAATCCGAATTTCCGTAATAACTCCGTACCAGGCTTTATAGGCCTTAAATACTCGCATATTAAAACAATATTGCTTGATTTCCCTTCAATACAATGTCTTTGCTCTCTTCTCCTCTCTTCTCCTCTCTTCTTCTCTCTTCTCCTCTCTTCTTTTCTTGACTCTTCCCTTCTCCTATTTTCTCTTCTCTTTTCTCCTATTTATTTCTTTGTCCGGGCAAATATTAAAATTAAGCCAATTCAAATTCAAAATATTCCGAGCAATGTGGGTATCGTCTTTTCTCTCTCTCTCACTCTCTCTCTCTCTCTCTCTCTCGAAAAGAAACTTAAACTGCCTCATAAGAAAACACATACATATCGTCACCTTAAATGCAAACTGACGTAACTACACTTTTATATTTTTTACAGGAGAAACAAAAAACTTTACAAAATCAATAATAATAAAGTATTTTTGAAAATGTTCTTCGAAATTTACTTGTAGTATGGATACTTATATTATTTGAGCATTTATTTTCTATTTATATATAATTAAGCTTTTATGTTTGTTACGTTCTTTGCAATAAAAAATAGATGCATTCGTTATTACGTCCGTTTGAATTTCATTAATAAAGTCGTCATTTTTGATCGCAGAGGTCTAAATCTTTTCGTGAACATTTAGTTTGATAAAATTAACCGCAATCAATCTAAAACTCGATTTCGAATTTTTGTGTAGTTACGTCCGTTTGCATTTTAGGCGACGATATGTACATATCAATTATACAAAATTTGATTCACATCTGTCGTATTTATGAATGTCTGTTGTAAAACATCAGTTTTTCTAATTACTCATCAGATTCTTAATAAATATTAAAATATTTAATTTTCATTTGCCTAAAGATGTCTTTGTTTTATTGAAAATTTAATTTACTTTTTGCAAGATATTCATCTGTTGAAATTAAAATAATAAATAATTTTCTAGAACAAAAACAAACATATATTTATTATTCATAACAAGATATTTAATAAAAAATAATAATAACAATTGAATAATAGAATATGCAAGTAAACAACAATACATTTGTGAGTTAAATCGTATTTTATGCAAATAGCTTTTTAAAATATGTTAATTTCTTAAAAATTCAATTAAAAACTTGTTTATTATAAAATATTTATTTATAACGAGTATATATAAATTTTTTATACATCATATGGAAATGCAGGAATATGTTTCAAGGCAGGTGTGTGTGTGTATCTGCGTGTTTGTATATCTGCGTGTGTGTATTTTGCTTAATGTAATTATAAATTGAAATCAAACAGAAAAAAAGGAAACACGTCAGATAAAAATGTGTGTAAGTGGGATATTTAAGGGATTTAGAAAAGTATTTATGTGAGATTATAAAAATGTCTAAGAACTTATTAAACTTTTTTCACCACTAGTTTATAAATCGTTTTTGATACGAGTTTTACTTTTTTATAGTTTCTAAGATAATTTATTTTGTTTTTGTTATTTCAAACAGCTGATTGCTTTTCTGGTTGCCCAAACTAGCCCGAAGAAAAATAACGGTTTGTTTCATTCATGAGGTAGAAGAACATTATACTTTCAAAACCTCTCTCACTTGCAAAGTGATAATGAGCAGTCTCTTTAAATGTCTTTATAATATTGCCAATTCCTTGCACAGTAGGTCGATTATGACGACCATAATCATCTCTTAATGCTCGAAAAGTGGTAATTCACCACTTTTGTAGTAAGTTTTAATTATTTTTAGGCGTTCATCGCTTGTTTAACGATCTATATTCGTAAATGGCCAACCTTTTACTTATTAAATGACGCTTCAGATGACAGATGCTTAACAGCTGACAGACTTGCCAGACCAGCAGGTTTGAAACCACTACTTGGATAACACTTTATGAAACAAATTTTAAAATATTTCCAGTTAAACTTCATGGTACTATTTTTAAATTTCATTAAAAAAATATAAATTGCTATTGCTAAAGTCAAGGATAATAACTGTTCGAATATGAGTAAGGACACATCCCAATCGAGATTATGTACTACCAAGCCATGCAAAATAATTTTATTTTTTATGGAGACAGTGAGTTATAGTTGACATCAGTAGTATTTGGTTTCAGTCAGATGATGAAATTTTTACAAAGTTTTCAAAAGTTTTATACCTGCTGACGTAGCTGACTTACGATGTTTTTAAGAAAACTGAACTTATGAAATAAAAGCTGAGTATATAAAGCAGAAATCTACATCAAATAACACCCCACACAGTGGACCAAACACACAAGATGAAGGTGTAGTGACTTTCGAAAACAGCTAGTTGTTCCGTTCTGTTAAGTGTTTGTCAGAAGATTTAAAGTTGGTGTTATTTGTTCATTAATAATTATCACATGTAATTTGGTTTACAAGGTGATATGAACTTTAGCCTAATAAAATCATATATGTATATTGAACTCATGCATGTTTTAAGCCAGTGTAAAGCTGAGGTCTATACCATCCGTTCAATGCGTATTTCCGTCTTATGCATGTATCAAAAAGTAGTCGTGGCAAGTTACAGAACAAAACGCAAAGAAAGTATAGACGCATAGGACGGATAAAGTAGGTTTACTTTCTACTTTTGTATCCGTCGCATGCATCATGCTCTCTTTTATAGCCAAATGTTCGTGCGATGAATTTAAATTTTCTCTCTTTTTGCATTAAAACAACAAAAATACTTGAGCATAAGACGTATTGCATGTAACTTGAATTTAGAATCGGAGAGAACGTACAGAAACGCATACAATGCATATGCAAAGAATGGATGGTATGGACCTTCAGCTTTATCTGCAATCTTAAATTTGGTCGCAATCGTATATGTACACAGAGAAAACAGATTCGTTGAGACAACCGAATTTGTTGCCAATCGAATTTTGGTGGTTGCACCAACTATATAGAATTCTGGTATAAGAACTGCAATTTTCTTGTGGTACCACTATATTTTAATTATAACCCTTAAACAAATAGTTGCAGCAACAGAAAAAATTGGCTAACAGTATGGAATTTGAAAAAAAAAGTTATTCTTGCTACCGAAAATGTGGTTAGTATAACTGAAACAATATCATAATTGTTACCTGTGAAGGAAAAATTGGCCTTCCTTGCTGAAATAAAATAAAGCAATAAACGCAAATAAAAATATATAATTTAAGAAATTTATTATTAAACATATTGTCATAAGTTATTTTTAATTGAAATTTATTTATTTCAACCACACATTTTGAACAGCCACAAACCTGTTATCTTATGCACAGACTTTCAAAAACCATTTGAGAATTCATAAATCATAATATCTTTGAAAGTCACAAAAGTTAATTTTTTAATTTGCTTCAACGAGTATAAACTATGATAGTAAGCTCAACCTCTAGTTAGTTGCAGCAACTGATAGAAAGTGTTTATTTTAACCTTAATATAGAACGACAATTTTTTAGTTGCCAATACCAAAAGTTGGTAGTAACATCCAATTCATAATATTTTATTCGGCTGTGTTAACCAATCAATGAATTACATCGGTTGATGCAATCAATTTAAGAATTGTCAGAATCATACCTTTATTACAATTATGCCCTTATGGCAATAAACATGGATTGTTTTTTCGATTAACAGAAAATTGATTGTGTGAACTGACATATAGTTTATGCAAATGATATTTTGTTGGCCTAACCATTTTCCAACCAATCTTTTTTCTGGGTGTAATTAATTTTTCGGGTTTCAGTGGTCCCCAGAATCTCTTATACATTTAGAGTATTATAAGTCCAAACTAGCATCTGATAGGTACAGCTGACTTTCCTAATCTAATCCAAATTTATCTATGCAAGAGATATAAATGTTTCTTATTTAGCACACAAACACTTTTGCTCAATTCTAGAATATTTCAAAACCATATAAAATCTTTAATCAATAGAAAACACTTAGAGAATTTGGCGCATAAACGGGGAATTAATTTTTTATTTGCTAATAATTTTATTTGCACTAATCGCAAATAAAATGTTAAGAAATAACAAAAAAATAAAATATTTAAATGGATAAATATTGCACAAAAACATTGATAGAAGCAAATAATGACAATTAAAACAAATCATTATTTGATTTATTTTTTTATTTATTTATGTGTCTAATTTTAAGGAATGAAATTCTAAGATTAGATTTAATTTGAGAGCACTAGCTACATTGGCTACCGGCTCTTATTTGATATTTTGTTCACTTACACTATGATTTTTGTCAACATAAAAAAGTAAGTTTTCTATGGAAGTGCTACCAAGTTTGTGTACTTTTGCTATGCCGTATAAACAGGGAGTTAAATTATTTGCAAATAGTGCGCGTATAAGCGTAGTATATATTTATGTTATTCTAAAAGTTATTTTCCCACCAAATTTGTACGTATGTACATATATACATCAAGCACATCAAACTAATTTAATATATTTATTTATTGCTAAAAAAAATAAAATACCTTATTTAATAACATTTTAATAATAATTGTCTGTTTGTTTATATATATATTTTTTAAATAAAATATTAATATTATTTAATGCATAAATTGGATCATTTTCTACTCATTTAACTGGAAAATTAAATTTGATATAAAAAATAAATGCTGGCCTTAAAATAATCTCCCATGAATTTCATAAGTTCACACAAAAGCAAACTTTCACCTGCACACTCCCATATAAACTCGTCATGATGTTTGAAAATGTAACCCAACGAACGCTATTATTTTATTGAATAAATCTTTTTTTTTTTAGAAATAGTGCAACAAAAATTTATGATTTTAAATTTCAAGAAATGCTTAAGAAAATTTAAGGCAAGTATGTACATATGGTAATGAAGAGTTTTGATAAAAAAACAATTCTATTATTTGCACATGTTGTTGCACGCAGTATCTATCCATGATGATTTGGAAAAAGAGACTGAATATATGTATGACAACCTATTGAAATAAGGCCCCTATCAACTGTTGCAAGTTTCTATTGTACTAATGTCGTAGTTTAAGTGATAACAACTTATTTCCAAAATACACAGAGAAAAAACTACCTCAAAGAATCAAGAAGATTTTCTCTATGAAACGTTTTTAGGCTAAGGGATATCCCAGCAGAAAGAAGCGAATATTTTTCCATAGAGATTCCTTATTAATTTTATGTGGCAAATCTCATTAATTAATTAAATAGAAAACCACATAAAATCAAGAAGAAATTCTATTATTCACAACTTTTTTTACTCAATTTCCGCTATTTTTGGCACCAAAAAAACAATCTATAGAGAAAAACTTCTTGATTCTATTAGGTTTTCTTATAAATTGTAAACTATAGGGATTTCTTATTGATTTTATTAGGTTACCTTATTGATTTGTTTAAAAAGGTTTTCTTCTTGATTTTATTAGGCTATCTTATTAATTTTTTCAATAAGGTTTTCTTCTTGATTTTATTAGGTTCCTATATGATTATGTGTAAAGCATCTTATTGATTTTTTTAATAAGGAAATCTTCTTGTTATTTCATATCTATAAACAGACATACAGACAATATTTTTCATGATATTTTTCGTTTTTGTATAAGCATGTTTGCACAATTATTTCAATGGTTATTCAGACTGCTTGTTAGCATATTGGTTAGAGTACTTGTCTATCAGTCAGAAGTTTGCTGGTTCAATACTTGTCTCCTCTCAAATAATAATATGTATCTATGGTGAGTTAGTTAATTAAGAATACAATATAATATGTATATATAAATTAATAACATCTACATACACTACATACATACATAAGTATATGGTAGAGAATTTAAATGAAAATACATATAAGCAAAACACAAGGAATAAAGACATAATTTTTTTTATGAGGTCGCCTCACAAAAACAAGAAAAAAACCTTATTGAAAAAATCAATAAGATAACCTCATAAAAACTAACTAAGATTTCCTTATTGAAAAAAAACCATAGAGATTTCTTATTAATTTTGTTCTATTTTATGAGGTATTTAGTAGGCACTGTTTTCTCTGTGTATATTTAATAGCCAAATATACAAAAGAGTAAAGTTTCAATTATAAAAATAATTATTAACTTGATAAGCTAAGTTTAAAGCTAAACTAAACTAAACTAAACTAAACTAATATCAAATATCAAAATCTTCTTGTTTGCTGGGTAAGAGCTGGCGCAAATACATAATTGCAATTGTTTGATAAAAATACATTAAGAGCTTTGTAGCAATTGTTTATCGCTTACACGGTGATTAAAACAAAAACTGCCAGCAGAATTAAAACACACGTACTTTAAAAAAATAAAATAGAACAATACGTTGAACAATACACAGCTAAAAGCGAGTTTAGGTAATAGTTAGGGTCAAAACGAATTCATTTGCAAGCTAAAGGTTCGATCTGCCTTAAGAACAATTAACTTACAAGAAAACAAATTAATTGAGGGTGGCATTGGCTGGGTATGGTGGTCTTCAAAAACAGCATGTTGTTCCGTTCTGCTAGTATTTGTCAGCATATTTACTTTTGTGTTATTTTGTTTTTTAAAAACTATCACATGTAATTTGGCTTACAGCGCGATCCTTAGCCTAATCGTATCAAAAACAAAGTATATTTTTTTAATTAATAAAATTTTTATTTCATTTGATTGTTTAATTGAATCAAACAAATAATAGAATAAAACAACTCAATATTTTAAATGTTCACTATAATAAACTTAACACTAAATTGAATTAAGTTAGCATTTTGGTTGGTTTAGTCAAAATATATATATATATTTATAAAATTTCTGACACTATGATTGAGAACTACTTGATATCTGAGCATATCAAGGTAAAAAGCTTTAACAAATGAAGCACAGCCGCGAATAACGTTGTAAAAGACAGTTTTTTGAAAACCAGTTTTTTCACAGATTACCATTAACATAAATCTCTTGCGTTGTTCAAACGTTAAACCATCCAAAATTATGCACCCTATCGCCGTCAAAATACAATTACAATCAGTCAGTCGGTGGAAAACTTTATAAGTAACTAATAAAATCATTCAAACGAAATTGTCGAAAATAATTGATAAATGTCGCAGAGGTACAAAAAGAAAAGTGAATGCTAGTTATCATTATTTTCGATAAGTTAAAAAAAGAATTAAACGAAAAAACCAATCTTGCTTTAAAATACGTTTTTTGGCTCTTCTGAAAAATTATTATTTTGTCACTTAAAACGTTATTCGCGGCTAACCTTCAAATAATGAAACATATCGTGTTCTAATTAATCATATGATTGAATAAATTAGTATCTGAATTGGATATTATTTAAGACTCAATACAAAAATTTTGTGAAAAAAAAGTAAATGTTTGTTCAATGGCTTAATTAAGGTGTAGTTTCCACATTACAAACAGTCAAGACTTGTAGAAAATTTGTATAGAAGTCACTTAAAAAAAATAGTACTTTTCGTGCAAATTTTCTAGAAGCGTTGCCCGTTGGCAAAATGGAAACTACAGCTACAGGGTCAAACATGATAATTGGAAGAAACTGATGACAATTTTTTCTGTTTACAGAATTAGTTGTTGGTAAAACTTGAATCATAAAATATTTATTTTCTTTTTTTTTCTAAGCTAAGAAATCATATTTTTACGGACGTTAAATCTGGAGAAATATATATTTTTGGGTCAGTGCGCATGCGGAGCGTTTGATATAGCACGAGAGTCACCGTTGGGTCGTGAACGGTAATGTTACTTGTCCAAAATACAAATAAAAAAGGGAAACAAACCCGATAGATTTACCTAAAAATACCCAGGAAAAATTTTGATGGCAAAGTAATGGGTTGTCGTCGACGTGACTTGCGTCACCATTTCTCTTGACTTTCGTTAATAAATTCCATATTTTTGAGCACACACGGAGTAGATCGATTTTTACAAGGCCGATTTTTATTTTTTTTTGTAGATTGCGAATTTTTTTTAATGCAAGCACTCTCTTGTGCATCAATAAAAATTATTTTATTTCATATCACGAACTGTATTGTAAATTTAAGTACACTTTCACCATTCTGTAGGGTAAGAGAAAATAAAAACTGTGCAAAATATTTTTTTACTGCTATTGCCATGCATTTAACTCAATTGTTTTAACAAATATTATTTTTTAATTGGCTATGGAATGTATGCGTTTGACGTAATTATCAAGTTTATTAAGGCATGAATAGAAAATAGTCTGCTGCAAACATTTTAGTTTTCATTGTATGTAAGTGATCCGCTGCAGGTATAAAAACAAAAATGAATTGGTTAAAAAAAATAAATTTAGCTTCTCGTGAAAATGTGCTAAGTCCACTTTACATTAAAATTGTGTCTTTAATAAAAATAATAAAGAATACTTTGTGCGACTTTATAAAGCTAAAGTTTATATGGTGAGAATTATTGATGACTATTTTGGCCCTTATTAAGAGTAATGCTGAGTACACATCAAAGATCTGCGTGATCACGAATCAAACTGCATAAATTTGCCTTTTGAAAAATAAATATTTATCTAGCACTTAACATAAAAAAATTAAAATTGCTAATGCATGATTCATATTCACAAGACTATTATTAATAAATGCCTGTTTAATCATATGATTAACAAAAGCAGTGAATCAGTATAATTGTTTTGAATACTTTTTCATAAACCTTATTCTTCATCCAAAGTGCTTTTGTTCAACAGTTCTCTGGTACACAACTGACATTTCTTGTGTTGTTATTCGAAATGTGTGCAACACCAATCACACTATGTTTTTTTATATGCAAAGCAATGACGCACAATGAAAAATATCTGAAATGACAAACGTTTCCACTAGTACACACTATTGCGATGTTATATAATCCATAATGTGTACTCGGCCTAACTTTCGGTATTTAACTGTAGTCGAAATTGCTTAATGAACAAATTTGCATTTGGTATTATAATGGTAACGTTGAACGGCCACTGTGCCCTCGGAACCCATGCTTAACATACATATGTATGTGTATTCCGTTTAATAACTACTGCTACAGTTGCAATGACGATGTTTTTGTCCCGCTCCGTAGGATCTCCCTCCGTCTGCACCTCCTTGGTAGAATATCCTTCGGCAGCCTATCCGAGTTATTGGAAATCGACCTCAAAAAGTTGAGCCTTTATATTATGAGCAGTGTCTGGTATAGCCACTGACTCCCCTAGCCATTTTTGACCCACTCCAACCTCCTCTAAATTAACTATTATCTCTTTTCTACTTCTACCTTCTCAACCCCTTCCCCCCTCTCACTCTCTCTTATTTTCAACTTACAGGTAGCAAGCACAAAGGGATCATTCTAATGGACCCAAGTGAGTGAGACTCTAATTTTCTTTTTCCTTGCCAGCAGCCTGTTAACCTAACCTAACCTAACCTAACCATAATGGTAGGTACACACTTTGCAACTTGTTTACGCAACACGTTTATATTTCATGTGCAGGGTGACCAATGACATTTTTCAAAAAGTGTCACCAAATAGGGGATTTATCAAAAAAAAGGGGGACATTAAAAAAACGAGACAACTACACTAAACTTCTTATATTTAATATATTGTTATATATGTAATTCACTTTAAAAAAAGGTAGGCAAAATGACAAATGACAATTTGTCACTTTAGTCGATCAAACGGTCACGCTGTTCATGTGGCATATTTAGAAACACACAACACACTCTGCAGTCTACAATGAAACCAACAATGCAACCTATAAAACATACAAATATTTTTAAATTTTTGAAACTTTGAATGCAACTTCGGACGCAACCATAAACAATACTACATACTATGCGACCTACAATGAAATCTCCCCGGTTGTATAAACATGTCGCAAAGTCTGTATCTACCATAACTTGCATTCGACGATTAATGTCGCTATTGTGAATTTCACTTACTGTGATTGTTAAGGTTGAAGGCAAAAAAGAAATACAAGCAAATTGAGAAGCCCATAGAAATTTAGAATTTAAGAAAATTCGCTTACATCTTTTCATAAAAACCTTTCAATTGTAAAACTACCAGGTTTTAAGACAGAACAATTCTGTTCGATAAAAAATTCGTAGCTCAGCGAAATTTTCGATGCTCATAATATAAATTTGACATTCGATACTCGATGTTCTAGGAGCAGTGCAAATCGAAAATCAAATGCGAATCAAAATAAGGTCATTTACACGTTTGGTTTATTTAGGCTGAAGCTAGTAATTTTATGTAGACTTGTGTCCAACAGCTCTTTTGGAACTACAAATGAAACAATTTCATTAAAATTTTTTCACAAATCTAATGATAATTTCACAAATCTGGTATTCTGGTTTCGTAAGAATATTTTATTGGATTTATATCAACAATATTTTCTAATTATTAAGAAACCCCTTTATATTTAAGTTATTTCATTCTTTTCATGAAATTATGTTATTGTTTCGATAAAGTTATAGCACTGCATTAATTAAACTGTTAAATAAATTGGATGAAGTTTTCAATAAAATAATTTTGACCAAACTGGTTTCATTAACCCAACGAAGCGTGACGTTGGTTGAATTTTAATGAATTTTTCATTAGATTAATGTCGAAATTCATAGAATTTATGGCGAAATTATTTCAGTGTAGTTTGAGAGCGTTCGAATCAAAAGTTGTTTCAAACCCATTTAATTTACATTGACGCTTTTGACCGAACTTGTGTCCAACAGCTCATTTTAGTTTAAAAGAGCTCTTGGACACAACTCCACACTTAAATTACATAGGTTTGATCATAGGTTTGTGGCAAATATTAACGAATAAACTAGTTGGACCCAGCTCTATCAAAAACATCAATGTAAATCAAATGGACGCAACTCTACAAACAATAGCAGAACGCCACAACATGCTGTGTTCGATTACTGCTCCACGTTCAGCATCAACGTTCATGTGTTTGAGTCACTGTGTGTAGTTTTGGTTAATGAAAACTTCAGCGCAAATAGAATACGTGAATTGTATTGATTCATCGTATCAAAAGTTGTTGATACATTTTTTTTAACGAAAGCGCAAAGTTACCATAAACAATTCTCAACAGTCTTGCCATTGTTATTTGTTCTTTATTTTTGCTTTTTACTTGAGACAAAGGGTGTGTTCGTGAATGCATCACTGCTCTGCATCATACGTGCAAACTTTTATTTAAAATGCAATACAAGTTCGCTGATAATCTGTTTTAGTAGCAATCATGTTTCTACACCATATTTGCCATTTATTTGTGCGTTATCTACTTCAGTGAATCAGTTTAGAACATTTAGATTTTCATTTGCAGCGCAGTGATGCGTTTACGAGCAGACCCTTTTTATTGTTTTTGTCGGTTTCAACATGTTTATAAGATGTTGATGATATGATGAATTTACGAGCAGACCCAAAGTTTTTTGTTTGTTACCTTAAGTATGTATGTATGTATAATAATTTTTTGTTTGCTCAATTCCAATGGCTTTTAACTTACATATTTAATTTTTGATATCTGTTTGGACATTCTTGTTTTTTTGTTTGATATTTGACCCATAGCTAAACTAGTTATGCACAGATTTGAAGCATATGACGTCTGATGCATCTATTACGAAAGGGACAAGAAAACATACATAGCCATATACCGAGCAGAATCAGAGGGTTAAAATGTACCACAATAATTTTTCTTACAGGATTTTAGATAAAAATGTCTATCGATATATGAAGATGGACGTAATTTAACAGCTTATTTTAAAATGGAATATCTAGCTATGGTGTATTTAAGGATTTGCATTCCACTAAACGTTTTCATAACAAATTTTACTTAAAACTTTCAAACACATCCTTCACCTAACGTAAAAGAAACCCATTAATTGCTAAGAGGTTTCACCATGGCTGTGTTTAAAGAAGCGGCGAAACGGGAATTCAAAGCGCAATTTTGTAAATGAATCCGATGCAAGCTTTGAAGATGCCAATCATTCCTTAGAGCTTTTTTATTTTAATATATACATACATACATACATACATATGTGCTCTTAATTATGAAAGTAGTCTAAGTCATGTGCATTTTTGCTTCGAAATATCAAGTAAATATTAAAAAAAACTTTAATAAATATTTAAAATATATTAATCAAATTTATATAAATCGAGACTAGCACAATTCTGAATTAAAATGTTGCAAAATATAAAAAAAATTTTTTAAACTGTTCAAATATAATCTACTAAATAGCTCGACCAAAGAAATATATGACTTAGACCACTTTCATAATTAAGGGCACATACATATATGAGTTATGAGTGTTAAAAATTTTCCATTTTTTGTGTGCATGCAATTTCCTTGCAACTGAAAACCTGGCAACATTTTTATTAAAACATAATTTAGATTTAAATTTAAAAGTTAATTTTTTTTATTAAAAACTTATAATTCCTTAGATCTAAATGCAAGTTAAAAAAACGGAAGATTACATATGGATTGAACAACTAAGTTTATGTTTGTTAAATGTTTTAACTTGTTTCTTAAATTTTTTCCCAACAAATTGAAATACATTTGTAATCATTTACAAATTAGAGTCTGAACACAATGCAACGATAATTTATTGCGGTGCGGTTTTTCATACGATTTTGAAGTAAAAAACCGCAGTGCGGAACGGTATAAAATTAAAATCTATTTTATTTTCTCTGCGGACTTTCTTATTCTCTCAATTTTTGACTCTCTTTCTCTTTCTGATGTTGCCATAGTTTTTGAATAATTGGCGGTGTTCACAACATTTTTGTAAAGAAAAAAATGATTTTGAAGTTCAAAAACTTTTTTCATAAAATATAAAAGTTTAAAAAATATATCAAATATATCTGCCAATGTATAAAATGTTAAAAATTTCTTGTTTTTAGTTACTGCCATTACAAAATATTATATATGTATGTATATGTATACATGTTCCTGTCGATCCTATAAGGAGCATAGGTCCTCCATTACAAAATATTAAACAAATAGTAAATTTTTTAGAAAATTTTATAAAAATGTATCCACAAAAAAATTAATAAAAATTTAAACAAACAATAACAAGTATTGCCGTAGCCGTCTTCCGTTGTATTATGTTTATTTTTCTCTCCCGCAACGAGAAATCGCACCGCACCGCAAACATTGTGTTTAGACTCTTAATGAAAAATACTTATTGATATCTATCTGTAGCTGTAAAACAAAATTTGTTTTTTATTTTATTTTATTTTATTTTATTTTTTTGTAAATTATTTATGATTTCTTGTTTACTTTTTTATGCTTCTAACTTTATGAATAATGAATGTGCTTGATTTACAAAGAAATAAAAATAAAACTAACTTTTTTTACAATTAGTCCTAATTTACACTATACAAGTCTTATTGCTAAGCTGATTAGTTTGTGGGAGAGAGAGACGAGGGGCACAAATACATTTCTTTTCCTCTCGTCTAAAAAATAATCAGCTTAGCAATAAGACTTGCATAGTGTAAATTAGGACTTAAGTACAAACCAAGGCAGATTCATTTCCAGGTAGTATCAGGATTACAAAAACAATGAAAAAATACAACAATGAAAAAAACAACATGGGTTGTAGTTCATCAAAAACTTCAAAAATAGAATTTGTTTAACATAACAATAATAAAAATTATTCACATAACTTTGAAAATATTTCTCCGCGGCAGCTAACACTAACAACATTTGCAACGTTTAGCACTTCTCACAATTTTTTAATAGTTTTTTCATATTTATAAATTTGTTTTCACAGAATTTTTTTTAATAAAATATTTTTCATATTGAATTTTTTTAACATTTTCTTTTAATTTCTCTTTCGTAAAAAATGTTTGAAGTTTCCGATGAACTTTAATTTGAAAAAAAAATAGCTCAGCTGAATTTCCGCTACTACCTTGTGAATGTGCCTTGGTACAAACTATGTATAATAATAAAACTTATTTATAAAGAGCCGCTGGTGCCAAAAACACATAAATGTTAATTAAGATTTAAAAAAAAAATCACGTTAAATTTTATAACTTATGGATTTTTTTTAAATACTTATAAATATGTATAAAAAAAAAATCTCTTACACAAAAATTTGTCTCTTTGGCACTTATGCCTTTTTGGCGGTTATGGCTCTACATAATACAATGTGAAATTTGATGTATTACGGCAAATGAAGTAAAATGTGTATATATATATATATAGAAATGCATTTGTTTTTAGTAAGATTTTAATATTTAGCTTTATGAAACAGTCAATAGATATTTATAACCCAGCAAACATTTTTTATAAGTTTTATATTTTTTTTATTTTATGTAAATAAGCAATGTCAAATGGTTTTTGTATAACTTTGCTTTTGTCGTTTTTAAGAAAATTATTTACATGCTCTTCAACGATATCAAAGCAAAATCTTAACGAACGAAAGCCAATTACTCGAATTAGAATCAATTTGCGTTCAGCTACGTGAACAATGTTGCTTCCAACACACTTAAGGCCGAGACGCATATAATCCTTCTTACTAGGTTCTAACCGAAATCGAAACAGCGGTTTTCAGGTCGAATATTCGAAACCGAAAACTGATAAAAAATAAAACCGTGGATTTTCCGAATATTCGAAAACCGTAGGTCGAATATTCGAAACCGAAAACTGACAAGAAAACCGTAGATTTTTCGATTTTTTACTTCTTGTTATTTTAACATAATTTTTTTTAACCTTTCAATAATAATGATTTAAGAGCAGTAGATAATATTGGAGCTTATAAAGGCAAAGCTCATGAGGAAATAGTTTATAACGTGATTTTCAGATATGGAATTAAAACTTCTCCTCCAAAGAGAACTTTTGATTTTAAGCAAAAAATCGAAAATGAACTTGTCTGTAAATGGCTTTAAAAAAAGTAAAGTTATTGTTAAATTAAAAAAACTAATTAACCAGCAAAGGGTAAAAGTTTAAAGTGCTTGATAGCAGGCTTTTACTAAAACATCGACGAAAGCAAAGGCTTGCAAGTGAAATTTAAATACTTTTTCTGAGACTGTTGTCTTTAAATTAAATTTTTTAATATGTATTATAGATATAAATTTAGTCGTTATTTTATATTTTTATTATAAAATCACATTGCTTAACGGTTTCCGATACAAACTGAGTAGATTTTTTTTAATGTAAGAGAGTATTCAAAAGCTTTAAATAGTTTGGTTTTATATTATCAGCATTTTTTTCAATTTCTTTGTTGTAAGTTATTAAATTTATTAATTTACTAGAATTAATTAATGTAAAGTTTATAACCTTATTTTATTAGTTATATTACGATATGACATTGTTATGTGTTTTGTTTTTTTTTTCTGCTTAAATATAGTGCTTATAAGTGATTACTATTGTAAAGGTAAAAAAAGAATTTAATTTAGTCCTTAAAAATGAATGCAATAATTTTTTAAGAAATTTCAACACAAAGTTGCCAAGAGTTATGAAAAATGCACTGAACATACTCTATTTACATGTTTATCGAAGTGTTTAAATCTAAAACACCTCATTTGAGATGTTTAACAAAACAAGTCAATGTATGGTAAAACATCGCAAAATCGTCGTATTTAAGGTCTTAAACACGAATAAGACGTTAAACACGTATGTATGTAAGTGTGAACATAGTATAAGTGAAATAGTGTGGTGTTATAGAATTATTTTTTTTATAGTGGTTTGTTGTAACTTTAAAACCCAAAAACCACGATTTACTTTTGATTTCCCATATCGAGCTCGTACTTTATTTATTTTTCTTAAGCCGTTAAAAAGTTTGATTAATAACACATTCGTAAATATCTAAACTCATCTAGTGAAATTAAGAAAGTTTGGCAACGAACGTTTCGCAGTATGGACGACGTCTAAGGCTAGCCCACTCTATCAGCAGCAAAGCGGCAGGCGACATACGGTAGAGTGACTTATTTCATCGGCAAGTGGCTTATTATTGAGTAGTATTTGCAAAAGCGGCTTTTGTGAACGGTTATAGCTATTTCTAAGCGGCGCAAGTGGGGCCGAACACCATTTTTTCGCTGATTAATAGATATCTGCACAATTATACTTGTAAGAGCCTATTCACATTATGCCTTTTTAGCCTGCCTTCTTTCGACAATTTTCTTTTAAACCCCCTACGAAAAGTCAAGCACATTTACATTAAGACTTTTTTCTTCATGACTTTTTGACGTTTGTATACACTCTTAGTGCTGAGAGTACGAAAAAACAAAGAGAAATGTCAAAAATCCCCTCAAATTTTCATTTCGTGCCTTTTGTTTTACTCCGCCTGCTTCTTAACACCTCTCACCAACGAACTGAAAAAGCCTGCCTACACATGCAAGAAGAAAAGGCACAGTGTAAATTGCGTCTAAAGCTATGTACACACGGTTGTCAGATCTTACAATATTGTTAGATCTGGCAATGTGCTGACATTGTACTGACAATCAAAAATTGCAAGTGTATGGCAGATTGACAGTTCACACGGTTGTATCAAATTTGTCAGGAAATCTTACAATTTATTGCTAGATGATTGTATGACAATAAAATCAGCTGACAAAATCGTCAGCAAAAAAATTGTAAGTTCACACGGTTGTCATATGCAAAAATTGCCAGACATTATTATGCGTTGCCAGACTCAAAGCGCTTTTTAGAAATTGTTAAATATCAATCGTTTGTGGTGGTGTTAAATGTAAAAAGTGAAAATATTAATTATTATGGACCATACAGAAGCAACTGCAATGATTTTGGCTGCATATATTTTATTAAATATATTTTCTTTAAAATCAAGCGTGTACAGTGTTGCCCATAGAAATAATTCTCTTACAATGACGCCATTGTCAGATGCACGAACTTCGCGCATCTGACAATATTAAAATGTCTGACAAATAGCTGGCAATAATTTTACAATGTGTTCACACGATTGTAAGATGTCTGACAATTTGTTGTCAGCTGCTAGTCTTGCAATGGACTGACAATGATTTTTCTGGCAACGACGTCTGACAAAAATTGCCAGTTCACACGGTTGCAAGAAATTTTGAGCACATTTTACTGGCAATATTGTAAGATCTGACAACCGTCTGTACATAGCTTAAGGCTCACTAAATTTGATGTGGATGACTCTTAGAATAAACAATATGTTCCTACAAAATCTTGGAGTCGGGTACCCCCCATACAAAGTGATTATTAATTAATTATTGTTAATGATTGCTTTTAGTATAAGAAAAACAGCAACGAAATGCACATAAGCAGTGCTTTACAAAAACAAAAAAAGTAAGAATTCATGATTTTTTTTATTCACGCACGCTCCTGATCAATTGCCTGCCATTGACTGACTTTGAATATTCCCGGTCCAGACTTGTAATTTTTGTTGCAGCAAAAATTTAGTGAGAAAGAGCGAGCGAGGAATACAAAATGTTTTTATTTATATTTCAACACTGTTCCACATATTCAAGAATTGCTGCAAGAAAAATTGCAAGTCTGGACCGGGACATACAAATTATACACAAATAGATTATTTAACAAGCCTAAGATGTTATTTTTTAAATCATTATATATAAATACAACCACGATCACGCGTGATTCATGCGTGACTCACTCAATCACGGCATTTGCACATCTCTAATAAAAAATACATTAACAATGACAACAACAACAACAATAAAAGTGTTTTCAAAAGTCGCTAAGGGCTTATTGTTGGTAAACTCAAAGCGTGAGGCTATTACTAATTCGTGCATAACTTCTGAGACGTAGCGATGCGCAGCATAAATTTTTCTATAGTAACGCACATTCGTTCAATCTTTATAAAAGTGTTAAAATCTCTGCTTAATTGCCTAATGTATAAATTTATGTCCACCTAAACTAAGAAAATTCATTTATTTTATTGCACTTCCAATATGAACATTGAAAATAATAGCACTTTCTTAAATAATTAATATTACATATATAATGAAAACATTTGAAAGAATACATAAACTTGATCGTTGCTGGTTTTTAGCTTTTTTTATCGCTTATTTTTATCAATTTTAACGACTCATTACAACAGCACCGATACCTAAGTATATGACATTTGTTTTTTGCACAGCAGTGTAAAATTTTATGCACTTAAGGGAGTACTTTCAGTTTTCACGGTTCTTGAATTTTTTTTATAGCTATGCTATTTATTTCACGATACAGGAGCTAGAACGTAATTTTCGTAACAAAAACACTATTAAAGTTATAAATTTTTTTAGTTCTGATTTCTCAAAACCAGAATATGAAAATAAATTAAATAAATTGTTTGATTTTATTTTGTTTAAATCTTTGAAGTGAGTGAAACAAAAACAAAACAAAGACAATTAAATAGATTTGCTTAATTTATACAAATAATAAATGGGAAATAAATGGAAGTTTTAAAATATTTGCGGTGAATTTGACATCATATAATTTTATTGCATTGTTATTTAACAAATTACATTTGTTTTATATAGCTAAGCAGCATAGCTATAACCGGGTGACCTAAGACAGCTCTCTTCTTTATTTTTTTTCTTATTAATCAGAGAAATCACCGCCTTTGGCCCGTATGTGCCGCGTCGCACATTGGGTTGAATCAAGTCCAAAGTCGCTATTAATTAATATTTTCAAGTTATTATTTTCGAATAAAGTTTTATGTCGAGTAAAAATAGATAAAATTCCGCATCACTAGTGATAAAAATCAATCTTTAGTATGGCTTACTTTTTCTGCAGTGTGCTGTCCAAGTACAACGTTTTTTCGTGGTTTTCCTAATAGTGAAAAAATTTAAATTCTACACATTTCAAGTTCTTTTTAGGGTTTCGTGCACCAAAGGTGAAAAGAAACCCTATTGTTTTCGCTACGCTATCCGTCTGTCCGTCACAAGGTATTTTCTCGAGAACCGTAAGAGCTACGGACCTGAAACTTGGACAGAGTGTGTAGACCCTTGGCCGCTACAACAACAAATACATGAGAGTTGGAAATTAAAGGGTGTGCCAAAACGAGTAACGAAAAATGTTAAAATCCCATGTAATATACATACAATTGTAATATACATACAATTGTATGTATGTATATACACTTGAAATTTGTAAAGTTAGTGTATTTTTATACAGACTACAACAATTAACACTAAAATTTAAAAAAATTTTAATTAAACGGTGTACCATCAGTTAATGTAATTTCGACTATGTAATTTTGATAACTTGCTGTATCTTGGAAACCGTAAGAGCGAACTTCTTGAAATTTTCAAAAACGGTAAAACAAAAAAATCTCAAAACTATAAAATCGCCAAAATAAAAAAAAATCGCCAGAACGAAAAAAAGCACCAAATTAAAAAAAATTTCTAAATCGAAAATAAATCGCGAAAAACCGGAACAATCGCCAAAATGAAAAAATCGCCAAAATGAAAAAAAATCGCCAAAATGAAAAAATCGCCACAATGAAAAAAAGTCGCCAAAATGAAAAAAAAATCGCCAAAATGAATAAAATCTCCAAAATGAAAAAAAAAATCGCCAAAATTAAAAAAAAAACGCCAAAATTAAAAAAACGCCAAAACGAGAAAAAAGCGAAAAATAAACAAAAAAAAATTATCTCAGCTGAAAAAACGTAAAAAAACACTATTAAAAAAATGTTGAAAGCCTAACGTACGGAACCCTTCGTGCGCGAGTCAAAGTCGCACTTTACTGAATTTATTTAAATATTAAGTTTTAAGGAAACTATTTTCAGTAACTCCGATAATGAAAATGGTGATAATGATGATGATGATGATAATGCTGATGATAATTATGATGATGATTGTGATGACTATAGTGAAGGAGACAATGTAGATTGTAATTGTTGTCCATAATTTATATAAAAATAATTCCCAAATACATATTTTTTCTTTTATAAAAAACAAAAATCAAAAAAAAAAATCCAATGTTTTCAAAAATACATTTTTGTAATCAGTAAGGCATACATTTCCAAAAAAAAATTAAAAAACAATTTTCCACCTTTCCCTGAATTAATAGCAACTTTGGAGCTGATTCAACCCACTGTGCGTCGCTCAGAATTAAAACAATTTTTTTTAGCAGCTCCGCTCTGCCACTCAAATATGCCGCTCACTGCTTGACCGCTCCCACAGCATACTGTATGTTTTAATTTTTTGCCGCTCACTGCTCTGCCACTCACCGCTTTGCTACTCATTGCGTGACTCATAGAGGACATAAAATCTAAAATAATGCATTTGTAAACTTACTTAATTATTTGTGGTACTGTATACTTTAAAGATAATTTTTCCATCAATTCCAAATTTGAGTCATTGTTTTAACGTTTTTGGTTTAAAACAAATTCTTGCAGTACATTGCAACTTAAAGTTAAGAGGATATTAGTTACGAGGGCGGATCATTAAGTCCGTGACTTTTAGAACTTCCCTTGTAGTTATATGAAATTCAACACTGTTCCCGTTTAGTTAAAAGGATATTATGTTGAAAAATAAATTTTTATTTTGCAAAAAAAAACTGTGTTTCATTCAAAAAGTCACGGACTTATTGATCTGCCTGGTCCACTATTGTGACAGAAAACGTTCCATTGATTACTTGTGCTGAAAATAATAATAATAGGAAATTCTACTTCCACGTCAATCATAATTTCTTAAAAATTTAATGCATTTTATTTTTTAAACATGTAAAATTATAAATATGTTTTCGTTGTAGGCAGTTCGGTCAAAAAAAGTTAAATAATTTTTTTTTCAAATTTAAACTATTAAAGATGAACAGTTAATGTGATGAAATTTTTTTAAGTTATTTTTTTATGGATTATGAGGCTATTATTTTCTGCCATATAAAAAGCAAAGTTTGTTTTTATTATTTTTAATATTAATATCTATTGTTTTAATCTTACACAATATATTATATAATTTTTCTTTATAAATGCAGTTTAAAAATTGTTATTTTGTTTTACAATCATCATACTCTGCTTAAAACATGTATTATGCGGGAACTTTAGTTGTATTGTTTATTAATTAATTTCAATTGTGTTAAAAAGTTTCATTAATTTTCATATCAATATTTGTATATTAAATTACTTTTGTTATAACTATTGCTTTGTATTGTTTTCTGTTAATTTGTTTAATATTTTTCTGTTTTTTTTTTCAATAAAAAATTTTAATGGACGTTGTTAGTGCGTTTGTATTCAAACCTTGTTGATATCAGACTATATTTTTGCGAAAAACTTCATTGGGATGCTGTTGACTGTAGTTTTGACGTGTGGAGCATTGCTGAAATGAAAGATGAAAATAATTGCTTATGAGTCACTGAAGATACAAAGGAATATAGCATGTCCTGCACAAGACCATTTATAATACCTTTCAAAGCATTTGTTTCAATTGTTTGTCTTGCCAACAGTGTTGTTTAGCGTTTGTTTTAAAATAATGCGCTGTAGTAAAGCAGTTGAAAAATCTCTCATGTCTTGAAAGGTCTTAGAAATGGTCTTGTGCAGGGCTTTAGTACATCTCGCCTTACAGGCAAAAAAAAGTTGTCGTACACCACCGAATATAAAGTATTGTTGCAAGGCAGTTTCCAAAACATTTTTTTTTTGCCGAACGTAGGGGTGGCCAAAATACATTTTTCATTATATCTTCGGCATTTACAGTCGTATCTTAAAGTGTGATATATCGATGTTTTTGTAGCGAGGATGCCAATGTTTTGCTTCAATAGTCATTGACTTCAAATGTTGTATTCTAGTATTTACCCACTACATCTCAGTTCCTACAATCTAATGTCTAATGTACCACCCTAAGCAACGCATGGGACAACTTGAATCATCTCATAATACGATTGATTAAAATTCCATTACTTGATTTTGCACAAATTTTTTTAATTCTTGTTGTATAAGTTGAGATATGATGAGTAAGTACTAGAAGAGAGTACTTGAGGTCAATGACTATTAAAGAAAACACAGGGCTCCTCGATACAAAAACATTGATATATCATACTTCTAGATCCGACTGTAAATACCGAAGATGTGACAAAATCTTTAAAAAGCGAACCCCTACATTCGGCAAAAAAACATAAAACATCTTTTAAAATAGTTCTGCTGGAATTATCGAAATACTTCCTTAGCAGAAGTTTAATGATTTTTTGCGAGCTTTAATTTTCTGACATTAGGGTGGTAAAAACTGAGATGTGGTGGGTAAATAGGTAAATACTAGAATGCGATATTTCGTCGCTGTTTTAACTAACTGACCTAACTGACATCATTTTGAAAAATGAGTTAAGTCCACTATTAGATTTTATGAGTCATAATAGACCTTGTCCACAATTTTTATGACTGTTAACATTACTGTCGAGCCTATAACACTAAATATATTTCAGACGTTTCCATAAGAATACACGTAGAAAACAATCATAAAAGCTCCTCTCCTGTCCTCGAGACAAAAACATCGATGTATGACACTTTAAGATCCGACTTTAATTGCGGAAAATACAATAAAAAATGTGTTTTAGCGAACCCTACGTTCGGCAAAAACAATATAAAAAAAATTTTCGAAACTGCTTTGCAACAATACTCTATATTCGGTACTGTACGCCAAACTTTTTTTGAGGCACTCTAATGTACATGACGTGATACATCTAATATCTAACTCTAGTTTAATAAACTAATTTACATTCTCATTAACTTCATTAAATAATTCGTTAACTCTTAAAAGTGCCAAAGCAAGGTGTTCCAGTTAATTGAATAAATATTTCATAACATTTACATAATTATTCTACCAATAATGAAAATTATTTAATAAAACTATAATGAGGAGAATGTTAATAATTGTGTTCATTTCCTTGTCACTAAACTAAATTCCAACAAAGTACTTTAACTTGAGCAAACAAATGCATAAATTCATTAGAAAATTTATTGATTTATGCTTGTGGTAACTGAAGAAAATGATAATAATTTTCGACTACGCAACCACAATATTGAGGATGTTCACAGCGAGTGCTTGTAAATCAGTAGATTATTTTCTTTGTGGGTAAAAATTCCAATAGTGTGTTACTTTGAAAGGTGTACTAGTTTTCAATATTATTTACTTTTCCATATCTCTCAAAAATTAGCGGCAAAGCGGCTAAACGATAATAGTCTGAACTTTAAATGACTATAACATAAATGTTTAAAGTTTATATAGAGAACTGTGGTGCAATTCAGTAACTTTTAACGATCCGACAGTCGTAATTTTTGTCTATACATTTTGTCGCTTGCAATAACGATTGTGTGATTCTGTAACTTCTTTTTAACGATAATACGCAGCTGATATTTTCTGTTGATTTTTGTCGATAAAATTAACAGCATATAAATTATTGACGCTTAAATAACGACACAGCTGACATTAACCTACAGCGAATATCGTTAAAAATGTTACTGAATTGCAAATTCGATAAATTTTCGTTATAATTATTTTAACGATGTGATTATCGTTAAAAATAAGTTAGTGAATGTCACTAATGGACCGGCATACCCCTTATTGATGCGAACTATAAATGGAAGAATTCCACATTATTGAGAACTTATTGGTTTTTCTACGAATTCACATTAAATTTGGAGTAAAATTTTGTGCTTTATGGTGATTTAGACTTCGACATTTTGGTCCTAGATTAAAAACGAAATATATATTGCGGTATTCTTAAATCTACTACAAAATCGTCGTAATTGAAGTAGAAATACGACAACCACTTTAAGGGGGTTTAGCTGTACAGCCACATATAAAAGGTGTTAATTTTTTAGAGTGTCACAACTTTGAGTTAACATCACTGCTTTATTTGAGCACCCATTTAACAGCTGATATTTGCTTTTTGTTTAGATTGCTTTGAAATTTCATTATGAATCGACTTGCAGCAGAGCAACGCGTGCAAATTGTAGAAATTTTTAATTTTGTTCTTTTCGTCAAACTCATCGTGGCACTTCTTCCATTTTCCGCTGAAGCCCATTTTGGGTTGCATGAGTACGTACATAAGCAGAATTGTCCCATTTGGAGTGTGGAGAATCCACTAGCTTTTGTCGAAGCACCATTCCATTCGCAGAAAATTACTGTTTGATGCGCTTTATGTGCTGGCGAAGTCATTGGCCCATATGTTTTCAAAAACTATGATGGTCAGAATGTTACTGTCAATGGTGAACGGTATAGGAACATGATTCGAAATTTTTTCCTAACTCAATTACGTGGCATCTTGCTGATATGTGGTTCCAACAGGACAGAGCCACATGCTACACAGGGGGCGCTACAATTGATTTACTCAAAAAAAACATTTTATGAAAAAATAATTTCACGTAATGGCCCAATTAATTGGCCACCAAGATCGTGTGATTTAACACCATTGGATTATTTTCTTTGCGGTTGTGTTAAGTCACTTGTCTACGTCGATAAACGACAAACAATTAAAGACCTGGAGATCAACATTCGAAGAGTTATCGGCGAAATACGGCCGCAAGTGCTGCGAAAATTTGTTGAAAATTGGTGTTCCAGATTGCGCCCATGGCGGCCACATGGCAGAAATCATATTTAAACATTAATCTTCTAAACGGCTGGACCAATTTTCTTCAAACATAGCTAACCACCCTCTCGATCAAGTCACCTTTCAAACACAAAAAAAAACCAAAACAAAATCAAAATCGGTCCAGCCGTTTGGTCTGTATGTGGACATGGACAGACACAGAGATACACAGATACACAGACACACACCACAAAACTTATAACACTCCTCTTTTTGGTCGGGTGTTAAAAGTATATTTATTTGTTTTATTATGATTTAAACTTGTGGCGCTCTATAAAAAAAACACCCTTTATAACGATATCACAAATAATATGATCCTAAGTCAAAATTATATTCTCTCCATACTAACAAATAAATTTTTTAAACCTCAAAAAAATTAGTACGTTGACAAACAGCGATGCCAACCTGGTGCTTTTGGCACTATTTTTAGTGCTTTTTGAAGAAATTTGTGTATTTCTTAATATTACTTCAATGAAAACTTGATGTATTTATTTTTTCAGTGTAAAGAATACCTTTTTTTTTCTCTTCTGATATATTTCATTAAATAGAGCATAGCTAAGAAAATAATAAACATTATTAGACTTCACTCGTTTCGATCTTCACTCGTTTTTCACGTTAGTGCTTTTTACGCTTTTTAGATCTCACAAATACGCCTTTAGTGTTTTTTTTTTAATTTTGATGTGCTTTTAGAACCAAAAAAGTTGGCATCACTGTTGACAAATGCTTAATTGCAAGTTCTTAGTTGCTCTTTAAATGCACCTGGTCTTAGGGAGGACAGTAGTAAGAATATTTTTTTTAATAATGTTTAAATGATTTCTAAATATGACACCATCTAATGTTGTGTTGATATAACTAATTGGGTCATTAAGTAGTCCATCATTCTCTTAGTCCATCCAGTTGCTTTTGTGTTAAGCACGACAAGACAACATTCTTATAAATTGTATGTCAATAGAGAACAAACCACAACTAATTAAATATTCATATAAATTTGCTTTTAAGGACATGCAGGTTGTTAAACAAGAAGCAATTTATACAATACATATCGAAATGATTACATTAGTTTAAAACAATAATGTAGAATTGTTATACAAATAAAACGACAACCTACCGCTTGTTTCTTTTCCCAGGATTTCATGGCAGTTTTATATTTTTCAAATTCATGACACCAGTCGGAATAAATTTTCTGATAATCGTTGCTTTTATTGGGAGGGGTGCATCTGAAAAAATAGAGTTAAAATAAATACATATATAAATTAATTTCAATTTAGCACTTCAAATGTGACAACTAAAATTGTTAGCATTATTTCAAATATTAGGTATGTTCATTTACTTTCCCAGCAGAAAGTAGCAAGGAGAGAGTAAGACAGAAATTTACAAAATTACTCTCCTAAATATGAAAAAGTAAATGAACGCTTTAATGATCAAACAGAATAGCGGCATAAACACATTTTCCATACAAATTGACACAAAAAAGCAGCCATAGAAAGCAGTCGATAGATAGAATTTATTTTATTTTGACAACGTTTTTTCTTATGCTCTCACATATAAATTAATATTCTCTGAACAATGCTACCATACTTTCAATAAATTTCATACATTTTGTGAACAAAACTACAAAGAAAAATAAGCACGAAAGAAAATGAAACAAAAATTAGAGAGCATATGAAGTTACTGCGTAGATTTTATTATGGGCTTTGTTAATTTGACAACGATTTTTCCTGAAGTTGCGGACTTATTCTGTTGAATCATTTACTTGTAAGAACTTGCAAGAAAATTTTATTCATATCGGAACCATGGATGGAAATCATGATACAATTATACTTTTTCTGATGTATTTTGCTTGATAATATTTTAAATTGCAATTTTTTTTTAGAAATTGACAGTTAATATGAAATTCCTTACACAGTATCATGTATTTTTACTATTTTTATGAATTTTTCATAGGTTTTTAATTTTATTCATTAACAAATACATAAAATTAAAATTGAATTTGTGTGGCTTAATCAAAGAAAAACAATAAATTAAGAAAACATGGTCCTCGTCCACACTTGCAATTTTTGTTGCAGCAATTCTTGAGTTTATTGGTGAGAGATGTGAGAAGATTGGGGAAGTGTACACAGTTGTTAATTTAATTTAAATGTATTTGATGTTTTATTTTATTTTCTTTCTTCAGTTACATTAACAACAAAAAATATAACAAAAATTAAATACAATTGTTAATTTTTCAGGGAAATTTGTGGTGTAATCGAATTTTTTAATACATAATTCAAAGCATAATTTTAAAAAATTGCAGCAACACAAATTCCAAGTCTGGACGAGGACATGCTCTCTTTTTACAAACGTATACATGCCTTTTTAACAAAAAAAAAATGCACATTTCTAAGTTTTCGTTTTTTTAAATAATTAATTTGACAACAAAACACACAGCTGGTGGTTGGATAGTTCTTGCAAGTAAAAATTTTACTAGTAATAATTTGTAGGATTTTTTTTTTGTCCCTCAATTTTTTTCTCTCTTTTGACGCTCTCTCCTTGCAAACTTTTTGAGTTAATGAACACTTTCCAGTAACAATTGCTACAAATTCGTAATAGTTTTTAGTAAATGAACAAACCTATTGTCGGCTTAGAGTTTAAAGCTGCTAACTCACTTCAACAAAATTTTAAAGTAGAGACAAAAAACTGTTAATATTTTTTTATAAATACGAGTAGCTTAAGAAATTATCCTAACACATTAGTTTATTTCGGTATGTAGGATTACAAATTAGAATTTTTTAGCCAGGCAATAAGGTGGCTCTTTCTCTTTTAACCGGCATTAAAATTTCATATGTTAAATAAAAGTGAAATTAGCAGTTTTACACTCGAGGCCGATGATATATATATATATATATATATATAATTTCTGATTACCTGTGAGCATCTACAGTTATATTATAGCTGCATAGAAGAGAGCCACCCAAATGACAGTCATAACGTCCACCATCAGCTTCATTGACTGAAACAACCACTAGACCCCTCTCTGTTGTCTCTATATATTTGGTGGGACTGTATTTAATTTCATAGCTTAAATTAAAAAAAAAAGAAAAGTGAAAAAATATTGCATTTTAGATCTTGAATTTCAGCTATTTTTTTTTTCTATTTTTCTATACAAAATTTGACTTTTTAGTTTACGTTTTTCTTAACTTACCGTCCTTTATCCTTTGAATGATGATACCAAGTAACTTGTTCATTTTTCAAAACTTCGGGTATTTTAACAAAACAACCCAAATGCACACTCTGTCCGTAAGTGACAATAATTTTCTTTTTCAAAACACTCGAATCACAAATGTCACTTGTCTCATTGCCAACATCCTGCAAATAATGAAAATGGAGAGAAAAAGAAAAGAAAACAGTATAGAAATAGAAAAGCAATAAGTAAAATGTTTAACAGATTGTTTGCAATTTGAAGTTGACGATACAAATTTTTGAAAGTTTAAGGGAAACAAATTTAAAATAAAATATTTATCAAATTTTATCTGAAATATGTACATACTCGTAGATAAAAAGGATAAATATGCCATACAACGAGCTGACGCTGTCATTTAATGACAAATGCAGATTGTCTAATTTTAAAACAATAAGAAATTTAATGAATAATTACACTTAGGCCAAGTTTACATCTGGCACACATGTGCCCAAAAAAGCGTAACCACTAATTGCTAATGAAAAGCGGTTTCATGGTATTTGTGTTTGTGTTAAATATATTGGGAATAATTTAGGTCTGTAGTGGTATTTTTTTCTTTTAGTACAAGGACAACAGAACTGTAAACGAATCATTCCCCTTTATTGCGAATGGAATCGTTGACGTCACATCAAGAGGACAGTAAAAATTGTCACTTGTCTACTATCATCTTGATGTGACGTCGACGACGCCATTCTTTTTTAATTTTAACTCCTTGCGAATTAGCTAAATTTTGAATTAATTCTTTTAACAACAAAAAAAGAATTGAATGAAATTTGAATCACTTAAAACGAATTTGGTAGAAGTGAATTTCAGTTCGTTTCCAATTCAAATGAATTTCTAAAATGAGTTGCAATTCGTTTTCAATTCAAATGAATCTGTAAAATGAATTGCAATTCATTTCCAATTCAAGTGGATTTATTAAAGTGTAAAAGTTCAATCAGAATTCATTTGAATTGAAATGATTTTGAATTCATTGAAATGAATTAGAACAATGAATTGCAATTCAAATGAATGAAATCAAAAATGAGTTGCAATCAATCAAATTCAAGAACAGATCTGGGGGGAATGAAAAATGGAAATTTCTCCTATCACAACGAAAATATTCAATACAAAAATTTAAAAACCTTGTCCTGCATCCCCGCGCTTTATCAAAGAAAACTTTGTGTTTGGAGCAATGCTTGCTGCCTTTTACATAAAAAATGAATTGAATAACAAATTGACAATGATGCTTACTGCATATTTACTTACAAAATCAATTCAAATTTCAATATGTAGTTAAATTCAATTCGAATGGTTTTTTAATGAATTGCTAATAATTTTTTTTAATTATTTTGAATTAAATCAAAATCAATTCAATTCAAATAAATTGGAAATGAATTGCAATTCACTTTGACTAATTCATTTGAACTAGAAATGAATTGCAACTCTATTTTTTAAAGCAAGCACAACTCGCGAAGCAATAAGCTTGCAGAAAACACCCAGTCTAATGCGGGAATATAACCCACGACATCTGGACTGAGACGCTAGCATCGCTACCAGAGATCATGATTCAACTCTGCTCACTCTTTCACTACTCATTGCGCTCCTCTGATCGCTACCACTCAGCTACCGGGGAACCCTCATTTGAATTGGAAACGAATTGCAATTCATTTGACACATTCATTTTAATTGGAAATGAATTGAAATTTGAATTGACTAAAATTTCATTCAATTCATTTTTTTGTGTGAAAAGAATTAATTCAAAATTTGCTAATTGTGCATGAATGATTCGCGAAATAATTCAAAAATTAATGATTCATTTACAGCTCTGAAGGAAAGTCTACAATAAATTAGACTTGTATCGAACTCTTTCAGTAGCTCGTTTTTGACACAAACCAATGATCAACCCCATTTAAATTACATGGGTTTGATCATTGGTTTGTGTCAAAAACGAGCTACTGAAAGAGTTCGATACAAGTCTAGTATTTAATCAATTGCTGCAAAAAAAATGTTGTTGTTGCTTGTTTTACTATTATATTTGTACCCCAGTTGGCCACGTCTTTAAGACATCTTTGACGACGGGTACAAGACAATGGTAAGTCGTAGAAGACATATTGAAGACAGCCTCATACAAATCGTCGACGAAATTTTCATACAAATGGCACCGAGGTCACACAAGACAAGATGGGCCACAATGTCGCTCAGATTGTCGTCAACACTGCTTTATTGAAGACAAAACTTATATGACACTGTCGCTCAGATTGTCCTCAACAAAGTCTTATTGAAGACAAAACGTATGACACTGTCGCTCAGATTGTCGTCAACACGGCTTTATTGAAAACAAAACGATGGATATTGTCGCTCAGATAGTCATGAACGACGATTTCCTTTAAATTTTTGATTAGAAAATCTAATGAACAGGCGACATGTCGTACATTAATCGTCGAAGACAATGTCGTCTGTGACGATTTGGCCAACTAGGACATGTAGGAAAAAGACTCATACACACAAACTCAAACACATACACACAAACATTTCTACTACGTTAACTTCGTCTTTATTTAAAGCAGCAGTCAGTCAAACTGAAAACTGTTCGAACGTGGCGATAGCTGGAGCTCTTCGTTGTATATATCTATTCGTTTATTGTGTTTACTTCGACTACGACTCTTTGAATTTCAGTAGGCGAAGTATGAGCAACAGGTTGTAATTGGACAGTTGAAAAATAAAACTAACTAAACTGCTATTTCGACTGCAGTTTTTTTTTAATATAAATAAATAATTCGGCCTTCTTGTCTTCATTGGAAGCTTTTAATAAGATTAAAAAAATGCTAACTAAATTGCTCGAAACTCTTATATTTGGTTTTATATAAAATACCTCTCTTGAACTAACGATCCTATTGTCGTTCATCACTCAACTCAGTTTTTTCGTCTAAGTTGTGAATGACAACATCAACGATTGTGTTGTCATTTTGTGGTGTCATTTTCAAAATGTGTGCAACGTCATTCATATTATGTTTTTATATGGAAAGCAATGAAACACAACGAAAAATATCAAAAATGACAAACGTTACCACAATACACTATTGCCATGTCACAAAACTCTATAGTGTGTACTCGGCATTAGTTTGGTTGACTCTCGTGCAACCAAACAGAGTTGAATTGAGAACGATAATAGCGGCTTAAGGCTTTTTACTGCAAAATATCTTGTAAAAAAAAAGTAAACCAACAATTTCAATTTCTTTTTGTACTTGATTTCTATTTCCCATTTCTCTATCTAAAAACTAAAACAAAACAAATTTAAATTTTTCTTTTTCTTTTTCTTTTTAGCAAAAATTACCTGCAATAAATCCAATTCATAGGGACGACATGTGTTTGCTTCCTTATCCCAGCCGCAATACGGATCACGCACACAACGGAAACAATTGTCATAACGACGATTGCACATGGCCAAATCGATTTGTTTGACACGATGATCGGTTGCCACATACAACGATTTACGTGTCTGGCTGATTTGCATCACCTGTATGGGTTCATTTTGTGCAATTTCAAATATATCCAAGAGTTTCGACAGCGATTCACCATTACGATAATACTGCACAATTTTATAAATACGTCCCAAATTGCTGCCCACATAATAGACGGTGTATTCTTGATTTAAAATATCGATTTTTATTCTGTAAAATTTGAATGAAAACAATAATAAGCATTAAATTATGTACGAGTATAAATGTTAAATTATATGAATTAAAAGTTTGTCGAAAATTATTACTTTATTGTATGAAAACGTAGTGAAACAATACTTGATTGTACGTACTTAAAAATCAATTCCTTTTATTTATTATTTAATATTATTTGTGTATTTATTGAATAAGGACAATGGCGCATTTTATGGCCATTAATGTGATACCTTTTCTCTTCACATGCTTTTTTTTTTTTGTTTTTTTTTTTTGTTATGGTGTCGTTTTTTGTAATTAAAGTTTTACAAAAAGATTTTAATACGAGTAAATTTCATGTTTAAGGGGGGAGGGGGAGTGAAGGTATAAAAATATGATATGAAAATTCCAATTACAATTTATAATACCTGAGATTTCACATGCTTCTATGAACATATTTATGTATGTTGGTTTCATGTTTGGGTGATGGTCTTTTCTGTCCCTTTAGTAACCAGCCCACATACAGTTGGCTGTTGATTACAATTGAACTTCTTTTTTTTTTTTTGTTTGTTTTTGTTTTAACATTAAGCCCTGGATTTTTTTTTTAATTTTTTAAATACGAAATTCAGCTGCATCATCATTGTTGTAAAAATGCATTATAACACTGCGATTGCAGCTTTGGCCATTTACTGGCGCCTGAATGTATGCTAAATCCAACCGTTTTATAAAGAACACAAGCAGCTGCCATCAGAGGTGCCAGATGATATTGATAAATATTTTGGGTATATTTTAAAAATACCCATTTTATGTACAATAAAAAGATTGTTATTAACAAAAAATTTAAAAGCCGAACAATTCACCATTAAATAATGTTTAAAAAATATAAAATAAGATAAAAATTAATAAAAATATGCGTTTGAAAAAGAAATTGTAGTTGATTTAAAAAAATATATATACATAGATATATCTGCGGCAATAAGGAAAAATTGCTTAAGTCAAATTTTACTGTTTTGCAGGAGAGCACTTTTAGGCGTTCAAGTCGATTTTCAGAAATGTATTTCTTTTACATTTAAATTGGGATATTCTCTGTTAAACTTTATTTTTTCTAGCGAACATCGTTCTACACACTATAAGTAATATCCCAGCAAGAACACTCCCAGTCAAATGACCGGTCATTTGACTGGGAGTGGTGATGCCTTTAGCTATCTAAGTTTCTATCAGTTTGTTAAGGCCAATGTGGAAAAAGTGATGTAAACTTTTGTATACGTGTGATCTTGCATCTTTGTCTAACTAATTGAAAATATCTACTATGAAACATATATGTCTGACCTGCTTGCTCTGCCGTATTTTTACTTGGCATTGATGATGCATGTGGTAGTCACGTCTGACTGATCACACTTGATGTATATAACCATCATAGTAAACTATTCAAACCTGCATAATTATATTAATAAACACAATTTTTATGTTGTTTAAAACGTTTATTATTACAAAAAAAAATATATATATATAATTAAATAAACTATTTAAAAATTAAGAACAATAACCAAAAAAACACAAAATAACGTAGATGGCATCTGCCCCTCCATTCTTTTGAACCACCACCACACTTTGTTTTATAAATCTCTAAAATTTTAAAAAGAAAAGTATGGATTAAATTAAACATTGTAAATTTATTTTATACACTATTGTTTTTACTTAACTTTTTTAACACTTGCATATATTTTAATTACACAGACCGAACGAATTCTATATTTTACAATAAAATGCCATGTTTTTAAATTTTTGGCATATACATATTAGATGTTCCACTCTTACATATATGTTAGAGTAGAGCAACTAGAGCAATTGAATGTCACTGTTGATTTCGATATAAAATTGTTGCAAATGTGTTAGTGAAAAAATTACGTTTGTGTTAGTTTCAGTCACTCATTTCTTGTAGGGATATTTAAGTTGAAATTTACCAAAGTATAACCTCACTTAAGCTATTATTCCAAATGAGATTAGAAGTCTAAAAAAGATAAGTCGCAAGTCATAGTGCTATAACTTCATGAAAAATCTCACAAATTGATTGAGATTTTGACCAGAGGTACTTTCGAATGTGCAGATTACGAACGTACCATTAACTCAAAAACAGCTTATCTCGACTTAAGCACTTTTTCCTTTTTGCCACAGATATATACATGTATGTATGTATATATATACGAGTATATATTAGGGTGCACCTTATTTTTGAAATTCGGATTTTGTTACGGGGCGCCTTGCCACTTTATTCTGTTATGTGAAAAAAAATTCAAATTCAATCCTATATAGCAAGGGTGGCTAAAGCGCGACCCGCTAGCTATCTACTTGTGGCCCGCGGAGCATATGCACACATTTTGTTCTTTTAGTGTACATAAAACCACAAAAAGAACATTCCAACACATTTGCAGAAATGTCGTGAATAATGAAAAATCGTGATCGTGAAGCAGCTCTCGTGTTAACTCCAGTCTCGCAACATATTGGCCACAATCCATATGAGTACAATGTCAATCCGTCTTCTATTCGTCGGGAGCGTATAAAGTATCGACAGAAGATTGCCAAAGGGTTAAAGCAATAATTTAATTAAAATAATTTACTTTATGCATTCATTGGGATGGAAAGATGCTTGAAGACATCACTGTAAAAGAATCCGTGAATAGTCTTCCAATTCTAGTATCTGGAAAAGGAGTTCAGCAACTTCTTGCTATCCCAAAATTGCCAGCAAGAGCAGGTGAAGCTGCAGCTTCTGTGAACAAGTGACATATTTGAGTTTTGACACAACTTCTGTCAATAGTGGAGTATGGAATGGAGCATGCGTCCTCCTTCAGCAAAAGATAGGAAAAGATATGTTGTGGTTAGTATGCCGTCATCATATACTTGAGATTATGCTGGAGGCTGTGGTTCTGACATCACTTGGCGCTTCAAGTGGTCCCGACATACTAATCTTCAAGAGGTTTCAGAAACAATGGAAATTTATTGATGTTACAGTTAGTGCACTGGCTGATATTGCTGATGAGATTATTACATTTGCAAAGAATCAGTTACAGGAATTTCAACCTCGTGATGATTACAAAGAACCTCTGAATTTGGTTATTGTTTTGGGTTGCGTACCCGTAACCGTGAAACAGATTTTCTTCAGAGCTCCTGCTGGGCACCATCGCGCTCGGTGGATGGCGAAAGCCATTTATGCATTAAAAATTTGGATTTTCAGAAGTCAGTTTAAGCTAACAAAGAAAGAGGAAAAGGGATTGCTAGAAATCTGCATTTTCACTGTTCGACTGCATATTACTGCTTGGTACCAAGCTCCACGAGCCACACTTGCACCAAGACTTGATCTGCAGGTTCTTAAGGATGTTGATGCATACAAATCCCACAATGCTCTGAAGAAATTCATGGGTCATCTCTGGCATTTATCAGAAGAACTTGTTGCCCTAGCCTTCTTTGATGATTAAGTGTCTTCTGATACGAAGCGTAAGATGGTGCTTGCCATAAATAATGTGACTGATCAGCTTGCAGTTAAACGGGCTATTGTGGATGCCGCAGTGATACAGACGAAAAAACTAGAGGACTTTGTATCATTCAATACTCTCCAGTTTTTCAAAATCACAGGTATTTCGTCAAAGTTTCTTGAGAAAGATGTTGAGATGTAGATCGAAGTTGAAGAATACCATGCAGCAAAATGCACCGCTCGGCATATGAAGGTTATCACTGACATTGCAGAACGGGGAGTGGCCTTAATGGATGAATACAACAAGCTGCTCACAAAGGACGAGGAGCAAAGCAAATTCTGTTGCTGGTTGTACACAAATACAGGCAAAGACTCCCTGATAGAAAGAAGTCAACTGTCATTGAGGGAGTGTAGATGATGAGTTAGGAACTTAGTATGGCAAATGGTCACAAAAAGCACTTTAAACACACATATGACTGTAATCTGGCACGTATTTCCTATGTATCTGTATAAATTGTATATAGAAAAACTTTCAAGTGTGTTGTTGATAAAAATTCCTGAAAATTTTTTGTGATTTTTTTCTCATCTAAATGACCATTTAAGAAGGTGCCTCCTTAAGTTTAAAAAAAAAATTATTTAGCTCAAATAGGGAGCACCTTAGTATATATATATATATATATATCCGACAAAATCCTATTTTTAACTAACTTTAAGTTGTAATAATGGCCCTTAATCAATTATGTTTAATAAATAAAGTCATAAGCAGTATGTTTACAGTACAAAAATACTGCATAAGAACGAATCCAAAGTAGAAAAGTGAAAAAAAAACCGAAAAAATTATATCTGGTGACAAAAAATACACCTATTTGTATGTTTGAAATTTACTGAAATAAAATTTATATGGTTCGAAAGGTCTTAGTATCTTCTTTCTAAATCCATTAATATATTTAAAATCGGTTGATATCCAAGTTAGTTAGAAGTTGATAAGTGCTTACGAGTGCGACAACCCAGTTTTTTACCCGTAACTCAAGATTTTGGGGGTGTTTGGAAAATTTCAAATACAGATTGTTGTTGCATATACTCGACAATACCTACTAGAAAAATAGTAACACGTTTTTTCTGTCACACCGTGTAATTCTTTGTACAAATTTTCACAGCATTATAAATGCACCTGTAAAATCCCAATTAAGTCGTTACCCAAAAAGCGCCAAATAACAACAAAGAAAGTTATAGTATTTTAAATGTTTATCCAAAAATAGTAATTTTTGGAGCAAAAATCGGCAAATCGACACTTTAATAATTTTCAAGTAAAAAATCGGCAAAATCCCGATTAATCCGCAAATATGGCAAGCCTAGTTATTGCTTTTGAAACCGTCCCGCTCTTTTTCTCTGTGTGTGTGTGTGTGTGTGTGGCTGGGCCAAGATATGCAATTTGTATGTGTGTGTGTGTTTGTGCAAGTAAATGCGATATTTATGTATGTATGTAGATGTGTGTTTATTTGTGTAATCATAAAATCATTAAAATATGAAAGTATCAAAAAGTAATTTAATATTAAGTGGTATTATTACAATTGCCGTCAAAAATACATTTATTGATTTTTTATTACCCACCGTATAGTTTGGTGACATTTTAAAGCATTTGCCAGGGGTTCTTCCTCTTATTTCTTTTTTTTCAGTATCGTTTATAAGTACAATGTGATTAATATTTGCAAACGCTTTTAAATATAAAACAATCACTTAATGTGATCATGTAATTTTTTGTTTTAAGTATATTGGTCGGAAAATTTAAAGGCTTCAACAGGATAAAGTTTGTCATGCATTTTAACTTTGAAAAATTCGTACGTATAAGAAACAACATAACATAATATACTGAATCTGTAAGGAGCCAATAACAACTTTCAAAAAAAAAAAACTGTTGCAGCTACAGGCATTTAAAAAAAACCATAATTGAAGGAAAATACTCAAAATTCTGGTTGCTAAATTAGTAAGCCATCGGCCTGAGGTCTTATGGCGTTTTCTTTTCTGGAAAAAGTGTAAAATTTTTTAACTTTTTATAAAAAAAAAAAAACACAATTTAGCATTCGTTTAAAGAAAGAATTTAAGCTCATAAGGCATGGTACAATAATTTCTAATAAAATGTATAATTCTGAAGAAATAAATATAAGAAATTGATCTACTCAGTCGACAGTCCCTGCAGGCAATTATGTACAGAAATGTGAGTTTGTTTCCTGTAAGTTTTGTTTCACAAGTGGAATACACCTCATGCACTTTCCCATCCGCTTGAAGAGGTGGTGGTGCTGGAAGAGCATGAAACCATGCTCAACTATATCTTTATGTCAGCCGAGGACCATTTCGATTTAAACGGAAATGTTAATGACCAAAAGTCTCGAACGTGGAGTGATATTAATCCACAAATTCTTCAAGAGACAGAATTGCGCCCAGCTCTAGTCACATTGTGGCGTGAAGTTTCATCAGCCTGTAAGATGAGCGCCCAGCATGAATCAAAGAATACAAGATTACGTATTCAGCTTTCCTTTTCTGCGCATCTATGTCACATCAGCCGAAAACCATAAGCACAATCACACAAACACGTGTATTTGGTATAGAACAATTTTACATTTCGATTTCTATGTCATTATGACGTCACACCAGCACACTTCTTCAAGCATCGAATTGATGACTCATCCTCCGTACTATCCTAACATGGCACCCAAGGACTTCTCTTTATTCCCGTTGTCCACGATTTACGAGCGCCGAATAATCAGTTGAAGCGTTCAAAAACCCTGTTTTACAGGTGTGTCAAGAGGAATGGTAAAACTGCTATGACAAATGGTTTGAACGAATGCAAGAGTGTATTGATCATCAAGAGGAATATTTCGAAAGACACTAAAGCCATTCTCATTTAAAAATATATGTTATTATTTGCTATTCCCGAAATATAAATACTAGCCCTCGTATTATTTATTATTTTTACCCGAGAGCTAAGGAAAGCTTATGGTTTTTGCTGGACTTGTATCGAACTCTTTCAGTAGCTCAATTTTGACACAACCCTATGATCAAACCCATTTAAATTACATGGGTTTGATCATTGGTTTGTGTCAAAATTGAGCTACTGAATGTGCTCGATACTAGACTTGTATCGAACTCTTTCAGTAGCTCGTTTTTGACACAAACCAATGATCAAACCCATGTAATTTAAATGGGTTTGATCATTGGTTTGTGTCAAAAACGAGCTACTGAAAGAGTTCGATACAAGACTACTCGATACAAGTAAATATTTTGCGCGTATATCGCGTTTTTGTAAATTTGTTCATTACTGCGTATCTTCCGAGCGCATGGATGGATTTGGACAGTTATTTATAATTTAATTATAATTTATTTATATAATTTATTTATAATTTTTTTTATTATTTATTTTATTTACTTCATTTTTTAATTTTAATCCAAATATATCAATATAAATCTTACTGCCATAAAAACCCGACTTCAATGCAAAGATCTGATAGAAGAAGACAAGAAGAAGTACGTAAAATATAAAATTAAATTTTAAATTTAATGGCCTCCGCCCATTTTTTAATGCAAGATTATGTGTTTTTCAGAGCTCAGGGTGCGTGTTAAGTCTTGTAAAAATCGGTAAAGTAGAACCATTTAAAATAAAATATTAAATTTTAATGGTCGTAACTCCGCCCATTTTTATATGGAGGATTGTGTCTATTTTAGAGCTCAAGGTGTGTGGTACGCTTCGTAAAAATCAGTTAAGTAGAACCGCGGGAAATATTATAATAAATTTTAAAGGGCGTAACCCCACCCATTTTTTCAACTTTTGTAATTACAAGAACCAAAGGTGTTTTATAGGTTACGCAGCAATCGAATAAGTATAATATCATAAAATTAAATACATTACAATTTTGGGCGTGTTCGCGCCTACTTTTTTTTACAACGGACCCAATGGGAAGCTATAGCCTCTCAGGAAAATAAAAGAAATTTTTAAAATCTGTAAAAAATTTACCGAGTTATGAAGTAACACCCCAAAAAAAATTACTACGAATTGTTGACATCCCTCCCTCATCCTTTTTTGAAGTCGATTAAAAAGTAATTTCTAGTTTCATTTGTAACTTTGTTTCATCTTTTCAGAACCATATTATTTTTTCACTGATTACAAGCAATTTTTTTTTTTAGTTTCTCCAGCTATTTATTGCCATTTGTCCTTATTTTTACAGCCTTATTTATAAAAATGATTAATAAGAAAAATGCTTGATGAAAAACCTTTATAAAATCATAATAATTTTTATAAATAAGGCTGTTTATATTTATTAACATTTTAGAAAGGTCCTAAACTCATTATTTTTTTTTTTTTAAATCGAGAATTTTGCATTTTTGGATACATTAGATGTTCTTCTCTCGATATATACTAAAAACAAAATTTCGAAAAATAATGATTTAAGGCCTTTCTATATTAAGGTAACGATATACCATTTTGTCATAAGGGCATACAAACCTTCAAAAAAATTTCTTAGTCTAGCAATAATTATTTGTTTGCTATTTAAATATATCTTCTTCTTTTTTTTTGTAAATCATTTTCAATTTAATTTAAAATCAATTTGTTATAATTGTGTTACTGCTTTATATTCATTATTTTGGTTGTAGCGCCATTTTCTGCTTTTAATTAAAGCCATAATTTAAGCATTAAGTATTACAATCACCACAAATTACCTGTACGTGTGCAGCGGTGAGTTTGTTTACGTGGTTGTGTTTTACCTAATTGTTATGTATACCCTGCAGTTCTGATGCCAAAGAACGGAATCTGATATTAAATAAAATTAAGTATGCTTGAAGGAAGAAAATCAATGTCGTACAAATACAATTCATTAAAAATGCCTCTTTGAAGTAAAAGGGCGATCTCAAAACTAGTCGACCGAACAAAGAGGGTGGCGTTGGCTGAGTAGTTAGCACGTTGACTGCAAAATCGAAGGTCCTGGGTTCAATCCCTGTATCCACCAGTCATTAAATAACAACACCACGCATTTTTCTGATGTGCATTAGTGTCCCTTTGTATCAGTTTTTGTAGGAAAGTTCAAGTGATGAAGGCATAGTCACTGGTCACTGAACTATACCGACTGCAGCAGTTACTAATCCTAGCAGAATCATCGGCGAAGCAAAATAATCAATAAAATGGCTACAAAACACAGCTTCAAAAAATTAATACGCCTCATTTAACATCAGAGAGGCACCGCAACACTGCATTATTAAAAAAAGGCATTAATTGCCTGAGTGTTACTTCTCTTTAAAAAAAAATTTGGAAAAGATTTTCTTAAGTTCTCAAAATAATCTCCCTTCAGCTCTATAGCAGTTCAACTGGTCGGCCAATATGGTGTTCGTCTTGGCCTAATTAAACTATGCTAGCCAATATTTTATATTTGTGCACTAACGAGCAGACTCCGCCAAAGCAGCAGGAAGGACGGTTTTAATATTTGTTGGACTGAGACCTTTCAAATTAAAGTATTTAATAATATAAGAGTGACAAATTTTTTCCATGATAACAAATTCACTAACATAGTTTATTTTTTATGGCTCCAAGATAATACTGCAACTTAAAACAGATGTTTTATTAGGTTAAAATGGCAATTATGAATAAAATTCCGTGAGAAATTTTTCCCAGGGAGCAATTCCAACTAATAGCAAGTGAAAGGGAAAACAAAAAATTCTAATTGGAAAAGGGAGAAATTTCTAGCCCTGTAATACGAGTACTTTGATTCAAATTAATTTTTTCAAACTACTGTCACCATCTACATATATGTATGTCAGGTCGGCTAGTTTTGATACGGCCCTTGTATTTTTTAAAGGTTCTCTTTCACAAAGTACGGCCCTGGTAATTTTTAAAGGTGCTCTTTCACAAAATACTTTTTTTAATGGGCACAAGTTTGAAAATGTACTTTTTCTGAGATGACTTTTTAAAAGATGATTTTTAAAGGTAATTTAAATAAACTTTTCTCTAAGTAATTTTTTAAAATGGTGATTTAAAAAAGTAATTTTTTAAAGGCACTTACAAACTTATTTCGGGCAGACTTTTTTTAAGTGTACTTATTTTTAATGAGCCCAAGAGGTGTTTAATTCAAGCGGTACTTTTTTAAAGGTACTTTCTGTGAGCAAACTGAACTTATTTTAAAATTACCTTTGAAAATGGTACTTTTTTTAAAAGGAGCTTTTTTGTAAAGTGTAGTGCAATGCCTATTGCCATTAGTGAGGTTGATTTTTTAGCATAAAAGGTACTGCCCTTTTAGAGAGCAAGACATTTTTGAGAAACAAACATCAAATTGCACTTTTTAGATGGAACTGCAACAATTTTTTTTAGAAAAGAAAATATGATAAGTGATACTTTTTTTGAAACGTTATTTTTGATAAGGAATTTTTACTTAATTCAAACGGTGCTTTTTCCGAAAGGTACTTTCTACCAACGGTAGTTTTTTTATAGGTCAATATTTGTTGTAAAGGGTGTTTTTTTTTTAGAGTGTCACAACTTTGACTTGGCATCACTGCTTTATTTGAACAAACTTTTAACACCTGATAGTTGCTTCTTGTTTAGTTTGCTTTGAAATTTCATTATAAATCGACTAACAGAACATTTGAAAAAAATTTTAAAATTTCATTTTCCGATTAATGGTAGAATAAGTACGTAAATAAGCAGAATTATAGTATTTGGAGTGAAGAGAATCTACAAGCTTTTACTGAAACACCATTACATCCACAAACAATTACTGTTTGGTGCGCTTTATGGGCTGACGAAGAGTCATTGGCCCATATGTCTTCAGAAACGATGATGGCCAGAATGTTACTGTCAATGGTGAACGGTATAGGAACATGATTCGAAATTTTTTCGTACCTCAACTACGTGGCATTGATCTTGCTGATATGTAGTTCCAACAGGACGGAGCCACATGCCAAACAGCGGGCGCTACAATTGATTTACTCAAAGAAACTTTTGATGAAAAAATAATTTCACGCAATGGTCCAATTAATTGGCCACCAAGATTGTGTGATTTAACACCATTGGATTATTTTCTGGGGCTATGTTAAGTCACTTGTCTACGTCGATAAACCACAAACAATTTACAACCTGCTAATCAACATTCGAAGAGTTATCGGCGAAATACGGCCGCAAATGCTGCGAAAAGTTGTTGAAAATTGCGACTTCTATGCGCCAGTCGTGGCAGCCAAATGGCAGAAATCATATTTAAACATTAATTTCATAAAATTCTATTTCCAATCAAGCCCGTTTCATTGATATTAAAAATATATTTCCTTGTTTTATTATGATTTAAACTTGTGGCACTCTATAAAAACACCCCTTAAAAGGTAATTTTGTATCTAAAAATGGCATTTGAAAATGCTACTTTTTGCAAAAGGTACGTTTTACCAAAAGGTATTTTTTATTAAAGCTAATTTCTTAAAGGGTAATTTTTAATTGATACTTTTCGAAATGTCCTTTTTGTAAGGTATTTTTTATTTAGTTCAAATGGTACTTTTACCAAAAGGTACTTTTTTCAAAAATTCCATTTCCGTTTTGATAAGGTAATATATGCAAAGGGTACCTTCGTTATATAAACTTTTGAATAAAGTGCTTTTTGTAAAAGAACCTTTTGAAAAAAGTACTTTTTGTGCAAGAAACTTTTTAAAAAAGTACTTTTTGTAAAATAAAGTTTTGAAAAAAGTACTTTATGTAAAAGAAACTTTTTAAAAAAGGAGTACTTTTTGTACAAGAAACTTTTGGAAAAAGCACTTTTTATAAAAGAAACTTTGGAAAAATCACTTTTTATAAAAGAAACTTCTAAAACACGTACTTTTTGTAAAAGAAGCTTTTAAAAAAGTTCTTTTTGTTAAAGAAACTTTTAAAAAAGAAATTTTTTTAAAAGCATTTTTTGAAAAAAAAAAAAGAAAATTTTGTAAAAGAAACATTTGAAAAAAGTACTTTTTGTAAAAGAAACATTTGAAAAAAGTACTTTTTGTAAAAGAAACTTTTGAAAAAAGTACTTTTGGTAAAAGAAACTTTAAAAATAGGTACTTTTTTAATCAGAAATAATTTCTTAATCAGGCTTAAGTTCAGTAATTTCAATTCTTACCGAATGAATTATTTTTATTAATTAATGTGAATTTCTAAGGAAGAGAAGAAAAATTAAACTTGACTTTATTAGCTGGGGGAAATACCGATGTTAATAATAATCTCTACCCAAGTAGATAGACATGGGTGCTGATGAAGTGGGTGGCTGCACAGAAAAATATCGGCATTTCCCCCAGCTAATAAAGTCTAGTTTAATTTTTCTTCTTTTCTTTAGAAACTCACATTAATTAATAAAAATATTCCATTCGGTAAGAATTGAAATTACTGAACTTAAGCCTGATTAAGAAATTATTTCTGATTCTGCAAGAAACTTTTGAAAAAAGTTCTTTTTGTAAACAAACTTTTGAAACAAAGTACTTTAAAAAAAAAACTTTTGAAACAAGTACTTTTTGTAAAAGCAACTTTTGAAAAAAATACTTTTTATAAAACAAACTTTTGAAAAAAATACTTTTTGTAAACGAAAGTTAAAAAAAGTACTTTTTGTGTAATAAACTTTTGAAAAAAGTACTTTTAGTGAAAGAAACTTTTGAAAAAAGTACTTTTTGTGAAAGAAACTTTTGAAAAAAGTACTTTTTAAAAAAGAAAGAAATGAAAAAAGTACTTTTTGTAAAAGAAACTTTTGAATAGAGTGCTTTTTGTAAAAGCAACTTTTGAAAAAAGTACTTTTTGTAAAGTAAAGGTTAAAAAAAAGTAGTTTTTGTGAAATAGAGAAATTAAAAAAAAACTACTTTTGGGAAAAGGTACATTTTGCAAAGGAAATTTGTTAATATTTTTTAGAAAAGCAAGTTTTAAGAAATACTGCTATAGAAACTGCCATTTGTTACGAAGCACTGTTTTTCTAAATAACCTTTTTAAATTATATTTTTTCTAGAGTTGATTTAATAAAAGTACCTTTTAATAAAATACTTTTTAAAATATGCTTTTTTAAAATATACTTTTTTAAAAGTACTTTTTTGAAGTACAATACTTTCCTTAAACAAATCTTTTAAACAGAACCTTCTTAAAGGTACTTTTGAAAGGGTATCAATTAAAGGGTAGCTTAGGTACCTTTTCAGAAGTACTTCTTTTTATTAAAAGTAATTTATTTTCAAAAGAATACAGAACGCATTATATACATATATGAAAGTATATATAGTATATGGTTTATTTTCTGTGAATATGGAATTAGTGTACAAAATGTTTGTCCGATTGCTGCAACTTTGTTAGTGTAGAATATCAATTGTTTGTACTTTGCTGCCTAGACTGCTTGATTTGTTTTTCCATTTAGTTAATATTCATACAGTTTAATTAAGCATAATTGCAGTTTCAATTACCCGCAACAAGATTTTATTGAACTCTGTGCATATTTTCTCTTTTTCAGAGTCTCCTTTTATATTGAAAAAGTTCAGCAATAAAATATAATACAGAGGAAAAAGGGGGAAAAATGCCAATAATTTCAACACAGCTGTTACTTTAAATTTTATTGCAATATTTATGCATAAATAATATTTGCATGTTAAAATTTTCCACTTAACTATTTGCAGTATTTGTGGATGATTATTGCAAATTCGCGTAATTTATCGATTAAAATTGCAATTAACTTTTTTCCTCCCCTGCTATTCACAATTTATTGAGATTTTTAATTATTTTTTAATTAATTTTTAATTTCTTCTGGAGATTAAAGGATGTATAAGCGTTTGCACAAGGTAGTCATTTGGTTTGGATGGCCGGCATGCATAAATATTTGCATGCGTTGAGGGATATTTATGTGGTTAAAGGAATATGGTTTGACCATAAACAATAATAATGACACTTACTTGTCCACCACCAACTTGGTGAATACTAAATCTCTTTTGTAGTAAACAGGATTGTTGTGCTCATGATTCACAGCCTTGTCCATCAAGGGATGGGAGCGTATAAAATTTAAAACCGTATCCGGTAAATTAGAGGTATCGTTGACACAAGTACCTGGACGGGGTTCAGGCACACGTGAATTCAATACTGGCAGCCAGGCAGAGTTGGACGAAGATTGCTCCTTAAATTTGCCTAAAACAAATGCAAATAGATATTATTAATAATTTATAAATATACGTTTTATTTATTTTGTTTTTACTTCACTTACCATTGAAAGCGGCCAAAGCTTCATTGATATGGAAACTGCAAACAGCTGAGCCTATTAAACCATTTGTGCTGGTGGTAAATGTTGCATAAAAGCGTGTCTTGTCATTGGGCAACTGGTATACGGATTGTATTTCATTGAAATAAAATGGAAATTCACCCGAGATGCTACAATTCAAACGAGCCTTTAAGTATGTAGCCCAATTGTGTCCCAATATATTTTTGCCACCCACATCCTTTTTACAGACGCGAGCTATACGTGAATACACCGCCTTGCCACAATTTATATATTCAACGGCTGTTTCGCGGAAAAAGAAATAAACGTACTCGCCAATATCAAAGGAGCCCACAAAGTTTGGTTCTTAAAGAGAGATAGAAAAAATATACTTTATTAGATTTATTTTTTATTTATATTATATATGTATGTTGTAATTAATTTTATATTCTGTTTAAGATAAGCTAATGTTTGGTTGGATGATCTTTTGTATGTTTATCTTTTAGTTATTTTTAATTACATTTACATTGTATGGTTTACAAGGATTTATGGCATCTTTCTTTTTTTTTTCAAATTTTCAATGAAATCACAAAGAAGCAAGTTAGTGTTAGTTCGTGCTGGTAGTAAAGCTTTATTTTTGTACATATTTCTTAAATATTACGATTTTCCATAAAATTGTTATGACTATGGAAGTATAAACAATTATCTTAGCACAACAAGTAGTGCATGTCATTGTATTGGTTTAAAGGGATTTATGAAAGAGCTTTTGAAAATTTTCCACGAATATTAAAATTAATTAAGTTCTCCAAGTTTTTTTTTTTTTGTAGGAAATAAGATTGGAAAAGGTAACAACAGTGGGATTGGGAGTTTATTTTCTAAGCAGGCAAGGCTGAAAGGTAATTGCTTATGCTGACGACGTGGTTTCACTCGTAATGGCAAAGTTTCTTCTTATCACTGGCATTGAAGTCATACAAACGGCGCTGGGAGAGATGCAAAATAGATAGAGTTGTAATACCTAGGATGGGAGGCTAGAGCTGAGGCTAGCAGAGGCAGACAAATACTTGGGTATTTTCCCATATAAAGGGTGTTTATTTTAGAGTGTCACAACTTTGAGTTGGTATCACTGCTTTATTTGATCACCCATTTAACAGCTGATAGTTGCTTTTTGTTAAGTTTGCTTTGAAAATGCATTATGAATCGGCTTACACCAGAGCAACGCGTGAAAATGAATGATCTAAAGCATTTTCATTAAACATTTTATTTTCCGCTGAAACTCATTTCTGGTTGATTGGGTACGTAAATAAGCAGAATTGTCGCATTTGGAGTGAAGAGAATCTACAAGCTTTTGCTGAAACACCATTACAGCCACAGAAAATTACTGTTTGGTGTGCTTTATGGGCTGGCGGAGTCATTGGCCCATATGTCTTGAAAAAACGATGATGGTCAGAATGTTACTGTCAATGGTGAACGGTATAGGAAAATGATTAAAAAAATTTTTTTTTACCTCAATTACGTGTTATTAATCTTGTTGATATGCGGTTTCGACAGAAACGGAACAGCGGGCGCTATAATTGATTTACTTAAATGAGCTTTTGATGAAAAAATAATTTCACGTAATGGCCCAATTAATTGGCCACAACAATCGTACGATTTAACTCCATTGGATTATTTTCTTTGGGGTTATGTTAAGTCACTTGTCTACGTCCATAAAACACAAGCAATTGAAGACCTGCTAATGAACATTAGACGAGTTATCGGCGAAATACGGCCGCAAATGCTGCGAAAAGTTATTGAAAATTGGTGTTCCAGATTGCGCCTTCTACGCGCTAGCCGTGGCAGCCAAATGTCATAAAGCATATTTAAACATTAATTTCATAAAATTTTATTTCCAATAAAGCCCGTTTCATTGATATTAAAAATATATTTATTTATTTTATTATGATTTAAACTTGTCACTCTATAAAAAAACACCCGTTAACAAGCTTTCTTAGAAAAAGCTCAATGCCGACTATGCATGCAGCAGCTCCATTAGAAGGAGTCTGGAACCAAACCGGATTTACACATCGGTTGTCGGACCAGTTATTTCCTATGCTTGTGTGGTGTGGTGGGGGAGGGGGCATTGAAGAGGGAGACTCCACGAACATCGTACCTCAGGCTGTCTTGGACATCATTCCTCAGCTGCTGCTTATAGAGGACTTTGTGGTGAGAAGGGAAGTCTTCTTAGACTCGTTAAAGCTAGTTTGGTGAAAGTAGGAATAACAGGTCACACATAAATTTTAAAGTAGATGAGTTTTAGTCCTTGAAATTGATTTTAGTAGAACAAGCTTGTGTCAAATCTAATCAGCTTTCAACTTTCAATCTACGACTGTAGTCGAAAGTACTGATCGAACGAATTTTCATTTGGTATTATGACGATCATTCGACAAAGAATGTCCTTATTGTGAATATCACTCACAGTAGTGATGCTTAAAATTTGCAACAACTTCACCTAAAAATAAAAACTAATCGTTTTTAATAAGTTTTCATATTAAAAAACTTTATTGCTTAACGAAATATTCAATGATCATAATTTGAATTGAACATTCGATTTTCGATGTTCGATAGCCAGCGAAGATCGAAAATCGAATGCTTATATTTTTGGGGACGAACATTCGTAGCTGCAATCTTAGCGATTATCAGGGCCATGGAACTAGTGGCCAGAAATGTGGTTGAAGGCAAGCATTTAACTTTATATGTCGACAACTAGGCAACGCTAAAAGCTTTCAAGGTACACAATGTTAAATCGAAACTAGTTAGTGACTGTAGGAGAGCCCTAAGCTTGCTTATAGACAAATATAGTGTCAGGCTGTGTTGGGTTCCTGGCCACAGGACTGTTGAGGCAAATGAAACTGCCGATGAGCTGGCGTTATATGAGGGAATTTGTGAAAGATCGGTGAAATTGTCAATATATCATTACTACAGGGATGATGGTAAAGCCTCGAAGGGCCCTGGGGCTGAGTGGTAGCGATGCTAGCCTATCAGTCCAGAGGTCGTGGATTCGATTAACGCCATAAAGATGCAATTTTTAATTAAAATATTTAATCAGCTAAATTTTTAAACAGAATTTAAATTATAATCAATTATATTTTATTAATTTTTATTTTTCAATTAAAGGTGTTAATTGCAGAAAATATTTTTCCGTTTATATCAGATATCAGCTTTTGAAAAAATATACTCAAGGACATTATAGTCTAACGATCTCATTCAGTAAGAAAAAACTTCAATATGCATCACTGCAAAATTTTTATTATTACTAATATATTTTTCAGCCCACTGTACCTGCAACCACTAAAATTATCTGCTGAAGATGACAACGTTTTTTGTGATAAACTCGATTATGATAAATTTTTAGTATTTGTACAAGTAAATCTAATTATATTTTCAATTTAACCAGATTATGGCAAGCAACTATGACAGCGTAAAATATTATCACTACAAATTTTATTATATTCTTTTCTTTTTTAATAATTATTTTTTTTAAAAGACTTCAAAAACCTTATTAAATTATTGTTTTATTTGTAAACATTAGAATCAGAGGAGAAGAAAATATTCAAATAATAATTTTAATACATAATTCTTAACGCAGACTACCAGAATTAATATACAAAAAGAAAATTAGAATTTAGGTTGCAATAATAAATTCTAAAACAAAACATACCAGCATAATAAATGCTGATAATATTTTACAACTTAATACAGCTGTTGTTTGTTTGGAAAAAAACTGCATACTTCGTTAAAAAAAACTTAATTTTGGGTGTTCCATACACTAACGAAAAGGACCCCTATTGTTTTCGCTACGATGTCCGTCAATCTGTCACAGGCTACCGACCTGAAATTTTCACAGAAGATGTAAAATTTTGGCCGCTACATATAGTACATGGGAATACTGACTGCAGTATATATTTACTGCATTACAAGTTCCAGTAAGCAGTAAATTTTTACTGTGTACACAGAAAAAAATTAAAAAAAGTTACAATTAAAAAAAAGATGATTCACTTAAAAAAAATAATTTTTTGTTATCCAATCACAAAAATTGTAGTATTAACTCAACCATTTTAATTAATTCCTTTTTCAATCAAAAAAATATTATATTAATTAAAAATTTTATTTTACGTTTTTTTAAGATTCAATTGAAATTTAATAGAAGTATTTTCATTGACTCGATTACAAAATTAATTAAAATATCCCTTAAAAGTCCATTAAAATACTATTTAAAATTTTTAAAAGATTCAGTTAAAATATTAAATAAAATATTTAAAAAAAAAAACGAATAATAAAAATATATAAAAAAGATTTCATGTAAGATTTGCAAAAATGGGCACATTTGCCTAAAGTACCAAAAAACTTATTCTTGCATTGTATGAGTTTCTTTCGAACGGTGCACAAAAGTACAATGGTGGTATTCGGTATTTGATGCAAATGGTCTTGCGTAGCTTTTTTTTAATCCAACAACAAAATACACACAAGCTAAAGAATAAATACGATACTTTGCCTTTACACTTACGCAGGATCATTTGCATCTGTTTTTTTTTATCAACGCATGTCAAAATCAATTCGATTAAAAAAAATTCAAGTTCATAAAATATTAAAACTAATTAAAATATTAATTGACTATTTTCATTGAAAATATTTTTTTCATATATAATTTAACGCGAGAAAACAATTTCAGGACAAATTCGCAGCATTTTCCCTTTGAGGGGAATAAAAATGTCATGAAAACAATCATTCTATTGTTTTACCACAAAAGCTTATAGCATGTTTCACAATAACGAAAGAAAACTTTCGACTGAAAATTTATAACTATTGAAAACAACAATAAAATATGAAAATTTGTTTTTGTTTTCAATATAAATTTTAAGTCGAACGTTTTGTTTCGTTATTGTGAAACAGGCCATTAATGTGTAAGCAACGTTTCATAAGAAATGATTAAGTAAATGATTGAAATTGATGTAGAAGCGTTGCATTATCTAACATTTGTAAAGTTAAATGTTATTCGATATCCAAAAACAAAAATATTTCACAACTTAATTATGCTTTCATATCATATAAGTTTTTCCGATTATTAGAAAAGCTTTGGAATTAAAAATACTTAAAATGCAAAAACAAAATACTCACTATCCAACCATTTAGAATCGTATTTTAGTGTACGCTTAAATTTATATTCCAAACGTTTAGCTGTTACATTATACAAGTCAGTACGAAAGATGACAGTGTCCGCTTTGGTGAATTCAGCATTTGTTCCAGAATACTAAAATAAATAAATAAATTAAATAGATGGTATTAAAAAGATACAAAGTACATATTTAGTTATATATATATTTGGACATGTTTATGTATTTAATTGTTCATGTTTTTGTCAAGAAGAGTTAACAGGCAAAAGCATGACATTTACATAAATAAGTAAAAATAAAATCGTTATCCTAAACGAACATAAAAATATTTACATATATAAGGACATTAAAGAATTTAAGTATAATATGAGCGCACAGCAATGACTTAGAGATACCTTACACAGCATTTAGTACAGCTGAATTCTTAAACTTTTTGATGGTCTTACCAAGTAGTTACAACAGGCCAAACAAGGTATTGACGATTAAGCACCAAACTACAAGGTAAGCTCACTAGGCCAGGTGCTCGTAGCTATTGTTTTGCCAGTAAGTCAAATGTTAAGTTTGCTTTGTGTGTATAAAAGTCTAAGAATAATGATCTCATTTTCAAGAAACATACACCGTGACAATATCAGCCGATACTGACAACTATCATAATCATTTATAACAAGGCAGATCAATCAGCTACTCCCAGTTCTACAACAATTCAACAATAGAGAATATCATACGAATTTTTTTTTATATATATAAATTATCTAGCCAGCTGTCAAAATCATCTGGTAAAGCAAACCTGCAAAAGTTTTAATCCAATGTGCAACGTAAAACCGTGTGTTTTGAAAAAAGATGTCAAACATCTTACAGCCACGCCTAAACAAGAGCGGCAAGCCTTCACAGGTTCATACAATTTGTATGAAGCGGCGCCAACGTTTTGTAATTGGAAAATACAAATTTGAGAGCGTGTTAAGTAACGAGTGCTGGATTTAATTATCCAGTACTGTTAAATCACAAAGAAGAAACATGTTGAATCAAAGTTATTTCAAGTTGAAGCAACATGAATTTGAGGAACCATGTTGAATCAAAGATATTTTCAGCTGAAGCAACATGAATTTAATTTAATGTAGTTATTTTATTTTATTGATTACACTATGCAACAAATAAAGACTTTTTGAAAAACACACGGACTGGCCAATATAAGTTCAATAGCACTAGCAAAGGTTAGACAACCTATACTCATTATTTTCATATCTAGTTAAGCGCTATCACTAAGTTTGAATTAGCTGTTGGTCAAAAACTGGTAACACAATTTTTCAGAGCGCACACTGCTTCTCAAAATCTTTTGATGCCCATAAAGAAAAATTGGTCACCAAAATCCCCAAACTGAGTATAGGGTTGTACTGCCCTTTTGGTAGTACTATCGAACTTATACCGGCAAGACCGTGTTGTGTCCTGTTGCACAGTGTTATTTAACGTATCTGATTGTGTGTGCCCCTATTACCCAGCTAGACTATTCAATCGCAGCGGAGTGTATTGTGAATCGTATGCAGAGCATTTTCAATCGCAGACGAGCTCATATTTTAATCCTGGAAGATGCTTCGCACTTGAGAAACTATTACCGAGGGCGATTCGTGTACAAGAGCCGCAGAAGGCGCTTTTATTAATCGTAGATGCAATCATTTGAGATTTATCTAGAGATTATTTTACAACTCTTTTTTGAAGAACATTGGGAATCGTATGAGGGTCTTCAACGTTAATCTTATATGAGCCATTGGGGTACAGTTGTAAAAGAATCATTCTATAATGATTTGGGGAATTATACAATAATCGGTATGATTTTTATTTTGCAAGTAAAATACGCAAATAAAACAAATTAAATTTTTTAAGTATTGATTAATAAAAATCTTGCTTTCATTAATTGATTAAAGACTATTTTATGTACATTCATATGTATGTAGATATAACAAGTCTCTATACATAGAAAATTTATGATTACTACTCGTATGTATGTTGATTTTTGCTTTTTTTTTATCGTCTATCGCTTCCATCTTTATAGTCCACAAAATGGTGCAGCAAAAACTTTGAATGGCAAAGATCTATGAAAAGTTCAATTATTAAAAGAATTAGAACATTTTAATAGCTTTTTACGTACCTCCAACATTTTAATAAATATTTGATGTAAAATACCAAACACATTAGCCCAATTCACAATCTTGTGCAAATGGTCTTGCATCGTAGCATGTGCAAAATTGTATAGTATATTGATACTCACCACTAAGAATTGTTAAGTGGTGAGTATCAATATATTAACCATTTTGCAAATGCTACGATGCAAGACCATTTGCACAAGTTTGTGAATTGGGCTATTGAATTATTAGCCCAATTCACAATCTTGTGGAAATGGTCTTGCATCGTTGCATGTGCAAAATGGTATAGTATATTGATACTCACCAGTAAGAATTGGTAAGTGGTGAATATGAATATACTATACCATTTTGCACATGCTACGATGCAAGACCATTTGCACAAGATTGAGAATTGGACTAATATGTATTTCATTCATGTATCTAATGTATAATGTATCTTTAATTATTATAAAAAAACACACTTGAGACAACCGACGAGATTCTTATTCACAACTCAAATAGAAAGCATCAGCGAAGAATTGAAGAAACAGATAACAATCTATAACAGTAAATATGAAAATAAAAAAGAACTCACATATTTTAGATAAATGTATCGTCGATTAAACATTGCAAGATTTATAAGAGAGAGTTAAACAGAAATGCTGCAATATCGCTCTCAGTACAATCAGTAGGAGATTCGTTTAGGAGTTGCATATTAAACACCATCGTCTATTAAACAGCACTTGGCTAGCTGTGTAATAGGCATCAGGAAAAGTGTGTGTGTGTGTGTGTGTGTGTGTGTGGTTAATGTTTGGCTTCCACAGCCAAAATTTGAACTCGAACTGAGGCGTGTGGTAGTTCAGGCGCTTGCCGCTGCAGCCACAACAACCTTAAATATTATATAGATGCGTTAAATGATGAGTTAAACTTTAATTCAACATGATTTAATATGATTTCAAATCAAAATTTTTCCATTGTAATTTAACATTGACATATTCTTCTATGTGTGAAAGATTTGAATATGTTCCTGTGCAAAATTATGATGTTGCATAAAAAAATCATAATTAGCGACGAAGTATATTTCCACGCAACAAACAAAATTGGCATTTTTGAGGCACAGAGAGTCCCCAGGATAATCATGAAGAGCCATTGAATTGTCTAAATGTGAATATTTGGTGTGGCTTTTGCAGTGAGAAAGATTGGTTATTTTTAACCGACTTCAAAAAAAGGAGGAGGTTATCAACTGGTCTCTATTTTTTATTTTTTTGGCTGGTTTACTTCATAACTCGGTTCATATTAGACCGATTGAAAAATTTGTTTTATTGTGTGAGAGGGTACAGATTTGCTTTGGTCACATTGCAAAAAAACTGGGCGGAGATACGTCCACAATTTTTTTTATTTGATTTTCTGATATTCTACTTATTTGATTGCTGCGAAATCTAGCAAACACTTTTGGTTCCTGTAATTACACAATTTCAATGATGAAAAAATGGGCGGGGCTATAACCATTAAAATGTATTATTATATTTTACGTGGTTCTACTTAACCGATTTTCACGAAACTTACCATACACCTTGAGCTCAAAAATAGACACAATATCCCATTTGTAAAAATGGGCGGAGTGATGACCAATAAAATTTAATATTTTAAGTTCTACTGTACCGATTTTTACAAAACTAAACACACACCCTGAGCTCGGCAAAACTCAAAATTTTGCACTTAAAAATTGGGCGGAGGCACACCCATCGAAATTTAATTGTATGTCCTATAAATTTTTTTCGAAAATGTTCTGTCAGATGTTTGCATTGCAGTCGGGAAGGAGCAACCAATTCGAGACACAAATTTCCAAGACGAGTGATCTCTCGTTTTGGATATTTGAACTGGCCATCGAGATCGCCAGATTAAATAAATACTTTTTCAAGTTACAATTTTCGCAAGTGAAATCTTTGATTGATATTCAGCTTTACTTATATTCTATTATGGACTACATTAAGTTGATTAATTGTTAGTTGTTATTATTATTTTATTAATTGATGACTACCACGAGTGAACTGTCCCATAAGCAACAATAAACAAATTCATATTGCGATAATGTAGTGAACCTTTTAAAATGTATATTAATAATAATATAAAAAATACATGAATCAAATATATAATACTTGTACAAATAAAAATATTGTAATTTATAGCAGAAATAAAAACAGATTAAGTATTTCATCTCTTGCAGATATTATTATTATTATTTGATGTAAATAAACAAATAGGTCTAGTACTTGAAGTTCATTTAAAAGAAATAATAAAAAAATGGAAAATCAAATAAAATATTAAGTCCTGGCTGTTTGCTTTCCGTGTCTTTCCCACAGCAAAATACTCAAATAAGAATAAGCAGCTTTAAATAAATAAAACCACAAATATTACTTAGAAAAATAACAAGTGTACTTAAGGAAATTCTAAATAAATAAATAGAATATCCTCAAAACGTAAAATACAAGTGGAAGACGACCACCACCATCTCAAACCAAGTCAAGATGCCGGATAACTGTTGATATTTTATTTGTACATGTATTTAGTCTAGTATAAGGGAAGCACTTGTATACATTTAAATTTTTTCATTTATTCTATTATATATAAAATATAACAAATCTCTAGACTTTTTGTACTACAAAAGCCAGGCTGGTGCATTAAATGTTTTAGAAGAGATGAAAAGTGGTTTGTTTAAAACAATCTTAGCATTAAATATTTACTTACCAATCCTGGCAAGCCACCGGGGTTGCCATCTTCGACATAAATAGCAGTTGAGTTGTCCAGTGGATCATAAGGACATTTAGCAATGCCCAAACCAATGCCCATCACATATTCCGATCTGGGTAAATGCGTTAAGTTTGACTGTAAAAATAAGAAATAAAGAATTGAAAGCAATTACAAATCAAAGGGCTGGAATAATAATAATAATAAACAAATCTATTATGAGCAATTTGTAGTTACATAGAGGCAAATGCAAAAATAACTTTTTGATAAATAAAAATGCTGAGAATACATTAAAAGTGAAAAGTTTAAACACTTTTAACAACTGCGCCACTTTTTTTGACGCGAAGAAGTCAACACTGTTTGTAGTGTGCCCAGGTAGCTATTAATCTCTTCATACTTGACGAAGTTAAAGCACTATTCCGACCATATTTTGTTCTATCGTGTAACGCTCCATTTTTACTAATCCTAAACTGTCAGCTGTCGAATGAATGGGGTTTTTTAGTGTTGCCAACACTTTACTAAACAAATGGCGCCAAATTCAAATCTTGCGTTAATTTTGGGACACCCTTTATTATTTGGCCGATCTACGCAGTCACAATTTGTTATGTCTTTTCGACCTGTCAAACTATTAGCCAATAACAGTGGGAACACAACCAAAAATAAGGAAACTGATGATATGTTTAGAAGATAGTTGAAACAAAAATCATTGAGCAAGACCTAACAAACCGCATTGTAGTAGACAATTAACTGCAGGCTTTCAGAGTCGAGCACCTGTAGTTAAAAAACGATAAATAAAACAAGAGTTCTATATTCGGCTGTGTGGAATCTTATATCGTCGGTTGGTTATTGGTTTGCCGCAGTATTGATATATTTTTAATATACTGTGCGGCAAACCAGTAACCAACCGACGATATACACTTCATAAATACATGCCACATTTTATGAAGATAGAGAGGGTTGCCAGATCTTAGAATATTCTAAGATCTGGTAATGTGATGACCAGCGTTGTCAACTCGGTGCTTTTCGCACCGTTTTTAGTGCTTTTTGAAATGTTCAACGCGAAGAAGCTCAGTGCTTTTTTAAATTCATTTTCGGTGCTTTTTGTTTCAAGCGGTGGCACTTAACCATAAATTCAAAGAGAAATTTTCTTATCTATTCCTTTTTCGAGGAAGTCTGTCATTGAAAAAACATAAGCTCTGAAGTTAAATAGGGCATTTAACAAAATTCTAATAAGATTGTACAAGACTTGATTGAAGAAATAAGCCCCATATTACCCTCAAAGTTTAACATTTTAAGTATAATTAATGTAAGCAGTGTTTTGCCACGCAACAAGGAAGACATAAAACAAGTATTGAGTCCACTATCGAGTTTTGGGCAGAAGTAAAATCTAATAGCGATTCAGTTAAAATGAACTCGTTTGAGGCATTATTAAAAATTGCATTAGCATCAAACTTCTGTCGCTTCCATATTTAAATGAAGAAGTGTAGTTTATTCTAAACTACGTAACAGAATGTCCTTACACTTGGTTAACACTTTGCTTTATATAAAAATCGGCCTGAAACGAGACAATTTTGATGTGAATAGAGCTGCCGTTTTTGGTTAATTATAACCAAAATTTGTAAAAATTTTTTCCAATGTGCAATATTTTTTTCATTTCTGTTACATTTTTGCTATGAATATTTTTGTATATAACTTGATAAACTTGCAAATCACTTTTTTTATATTTAACTTTGTTATTTATATTGCGTTTGCTGCACAATACTTTTGACTCCTTTTTTATTTCGTTCAAAATTTATTGTCTTTGTCTCATAGTTCAGCTGCAGCCGAAAGAATGTTTTTACAGCATAATTTAATAACAACCAAATTTGGTAAGCCTTGATTAAAAAAAAAAACTATTAAGCTCATCGAGTTCAAAAATAATCAGCTCTTAACCTCATAAATACTTGTCGATTACTGCTAACTTGACTAAACTCGAGTGATTCGTTTGTTCCTTAACGAAAAGAAGTTAAAATTTTTTTTATAATAACTTCAAAAGTCTTCGTCAAATTGATTTTAGAATACAATGATTCCTATAGAATCAAAATGTGAATCGGATGCCTCTAATTTGACGTTTTAGGAACGTAATGCAAGGTCAACCGATTCCTTTATTTTTTATATTTTATTTACAAGGATATAGGAAATTTTTTATTATTTTATTATTATTTATTTGAGAATTACACAAAAAAAAAATTTAAAATATAAAAATAAAAACTTTTGGTTTTATTTTTTATTTTTTGCGCCATGTAAATATTTTCAGGTCATTGTTCATTTTTTTATATATTTTATTAAAAATTATTGTAATAAAAAATTACAGAAGCTGTAACAATTCCCTTAAAATTATCTTTTTTTTTTCATAACTATTAAAACCTTCAATTCCAAAAATTACAGATTATTCTAAAAAATTCCTTTTTAAATGAACAAAAAAAAATTTTTTTTCAGATTTTTATGTTTTAACCACATACATAAAATTGCTTTTTATAATTCACAATTTTCTTTTGTAATATAAACATTGTTTTTCATGAATTTCGCAAATAAAAATTTAAAATACCAAGTTTTGTTATTTACAAACAAAAAAGTATATAACGAATATTTTCGTAAAATGAACCGCACTTATCGTTTATTTTACAATTGATATATTTTGAGTGTGTAAACAGTGGAAATATACGAGGGCGGTTCGGAAACTTCTTAGCCTAGCACAAAAAGCGCGGTATAAACAGAAAAAAGTTAAGTGTTTTGGAAACTTCCATCTCTGCTATGAACACATGTTAAATTTTGTTTCGATCTGGCAACTCCTTCATATAGAAACAGGTGTTCACAAAAGACGCATCCGCGATTTTTTAACAATGGAAAAATTAGAAATGCGTGGTGTCATTAAATATTTACATAAAAAAGGTTTATCGGGACAAGAAATTCATAATGATATGGTGAATGTGTTAGGTGAAAGTGCTCCTTCATATGCATCAGTAAAAAATTGGGTTGCTGAATTTAAACGTGGTCGTACAAGCATTGAAGATGAACCACTTACTTAGTGGGCGTCCAAAAACAGCAACAACAGAAATTGTAGCCAAAGTGCATGATATGGTATTAAATGATCGACGAATAAAAGTGCGTGAAATAGCTAATATCATGGGCATCTCAAATGATCGAGTCCATTTAATTTTGCATGAAGAACTGCAGATGAAAAAGCTTTCTGCAAGATGGGTGCCGCATTTGTTAACAGTCGACCAAAAACGCATAAGAATGAACATTTCTCAAGCTTGTTTGGAGCGTTTTAAGCGAAATAAAATGGATTTTAAGCGTCGTTTCATAACTGTTGATGAGTCATGGATCCACCACTATACTCCAGAGACAAAAGAACAATCCAAACAATGGACTGAAGCTGGAGGAAGTGCCCCAAAGAAGGCAAAAACAATTCAATCGCCTGGTAAGGTTATGGAAACGGTTTTTTGGGACTTCAAAGGTATTTTATTGATTGGCTATCTGCAAAAGGGTAAAACAATAAATTCAGAGTACTATTGCAACCTTTTGGATCAATTAAATGTACAAATTCGAGAAAAACATTCTGGCTTGCAACACAAAAAAATAATTTTTCATCAAGACAACGCACCAGCGCACAAGAGTGTTTTAACAATGGCTAAAATCAACGAATTAAAGTACGAGTTGCTTGACCACCCACCTTATTCTCCTGATTTGGCACCCAGTGACTTTTACCTGTTCCCAAATCTAAAAAAATTCCTTGCTGGCAAGCGTTTTACCTCAAATGAAGATGCAATTACAGTTGTAAACCACTATTTTGAAGACCTTGAGGAAAACTATTTTAATCAAGGGATAGAATTGCTAGAAAAGCGTTGGACTAAGTGTATTGAAGTTTCAGGAGATTATATTGAAAAAATAAAAATATTTTTGAAAAACTAACTATTCTCTTTCATTGATAGGCTAAGAAGTTTCCGAACCGCCCTCGTAAATTGCTACGTACCATAAGGAAGCAATTGCAATAATTTTGTCTGCATATATTTTATTATAAAGGGTGTTGTTTTTAGAGTGTCACAACTTTGAGTTGGCATCACTGCTTTATTTGAGCACCCATTTAACAGCTGATAGTTGCTTTTTGTTTAGTTTACTTTGAAATTTCATTATGAATCGACTTACGCCAGAGCAACGCGTGCAAATTGTTGAAATTTTTAATCAAAATAATTGTTCTATTCGTCAAACTCATGGTGCACGAAGCCCATTTCTGATTGAAAGTGTACGTAAATAGGCAGAATTGTCGCATTTGGAGTGTGGAGAATCCACAAGCTTTTGCCAAACACCAATCATTACATCCACAAAAAATTACTGTTTGGTGCGTTTTATGGGCTGGCTGGCGCATATGTCTTCAAAAACGATGATGGTCAAAATGTTAATGTCAGTGGTGAACGGAATAGGAACATGATTCGAAATTTTTTCGTACCTCAATTACGTGGCATTAATCTTGCTGATATGTGGTTCCAACAGGACGGAGCCACATGACAAACAGCGGGCGCTACAATTGATTTACTCAAAGAAACTTTTGATGAAAAAATAATTTCACGTAATGGCCCAATTAATTGGCCACCAAAATCGTGTAATTTAACTCCATGGGATTATTTTCTTTGGGGTTATGTTAAGTCAACTATAAACAATTTAACACCTGGAAATCAACATTCGAAGAATTATCGGCGAAATACGGCCGCAAATGCTGCGAAAACTTTTTGAAAATTAGTGTTCCAGCTTGCGCCTTCTACGCGTTAGCCGTGGCAGCCAAATGGCATAAAGCATATTTAAACATTAATTTCATAAAATTTTCTTTCCAATAAAGCCCGTTTCATTGATATTAAAAATATATTTCCTTGTTTTATTATGATTTTAACTTGTGTTGCTCTATAAAAACCACCCTGTACTTTTGCACTTGTCTTTTTCTTTGAAATCAAGTGAGTGCAGTGTTGCCTATAGCAAGAATTTACTTATTGTGACAATAATAAAATGTCTGACAAATATCTGGCAATAATTTGACAATGGCGACGAAAATGCGTTCGCACGATTGTCAGATGTCTGACAATTTATTGTCAGCAGGTAGTCTGGCAATGGGCTGATATTTGGTTGCCTTTTTGAATTCCTGGACTAAAGTTTAATATTTTTATAGCACTTTTTGCAAGTTTACTATTTTACTTGTTCAGCCCAATTCACAATATTGTGCAAATGGTCTTGCATCGTAGCATGTGCAAAATGGTACTCTTATAGTACTCGTATATCCATACTCACCACTTAACAATTCTTAGTGGTGAGTATCATATAGTTTACCATTTTGCACATGCAACGATGCAAGACCATTTGCACAAGATTGTGAATTGGCCTATTGTTTCTTAAGCCTACATTAAAGTTCATTATTGAGGGACTAGGTAGATCCTATGCGCATTTCACGGCTGGAAATAAGTGCGTTGACATATATATGTTAAACTGAATTATTCCCAATTTGAACGCATCCGGTCAAAAATACTTGTATTTGCCACACACTGTATTCTTGCGAAAGCAATGCATCATAGTTCGTATTTTTGTTAAACTTATTTTTAATTAAATACTTCAGACAACTACAATTTGAGCTGAGAGCCTATGAGTTTGATCGATCATAGGCTTGTGCCAAGAATTAACTCATTCAGTTTGTTCAAAACCCATTCAAATTACATGGATTTGATCACAGGTTTGTGTCTTAAATGGCTCCCCCAGGGGAGTCTATTTTTGACTACGGGCTTGGCAACCCCGGGGCCCCACCTGGGGTAATGTGGCTTTTTCCATTGACGTACCTTTGGTACATTTCCCATAGAACTTATGTGTTACTACCCGATCTCTGGCAACAGAGCAAAGGATGTGCACATATTTATAAAAGGAAGGCAGGTTCCTGTTGATGTCAGTTAGATGCATGATCACCTAGAAATGCCCCTGAGTTCAAAAGATAGTAGTAGTGAAGCCTTTATGGTGGAACTGCGAGGTCTGACCAGAGGCTTGTTCTGGTACCACGGGTGCCGGTTGCCCGACAATCGAGCTGCTCTAAAAATTTGAGTGCATGTAGCGGTCGTCAGGATCCTTTGCTAAAAGGCCGAGTTCGTCCTACCCCACGGGGTTTAAGGGATGATTATGGTGTGTGTGGAGTAGGCACTGGATTTTTGGCGACAAAGGCATGGGTTCATTTCGGATGAGTGGTTGAGCTGTGCCGGCAATGGCTGAGGAATTCTCTTGGGGACCTCGCTTTGAGTGTATACATAACACCTTAGCGTGGAAGCCAGAGAATTATCGTGGTGGCTGTGGTTGCTACCAAAAACGCTGGAAGAATAGTCTTGGCTTCCGAGTGTTAAATCAATGCCAGTGGTTGGTATACGCGGTCAGCTAGATACTATTCTAGGTGCTGTTGCCAATCAACAGGAGCTGCTATGGGCACGGACATAGCAGCAGAGTTTAGATAGCTCAAATTACCTCAGCAAGGTAATTAAATATAGTACAGGTAAACTATATAGAAGGATTGCAACCTATGTGCCTTTGTGGAGTGAACATTCCTATGAGCATTCCTATGAGGGTGCATGGGGGCGTTGGTCTGACGTCTAACCCACACCCGTGTATAGGACAACGTGAGATAAAACCGTAATGGCAGGTGCTCATGGAAATCTAAAATACATCTGTCTTAAATGGCAGACTGAACTAGACTAGGGGCGAACTCGTTCACTAAGTAATGCTAGGAACACAACTGATACGAACGACGAATTTTTCGGTGCGAACTTTCGTCATAAAAAATAAAACACATTTCTGCATATGAAAATGAACACAACACCGCCGTACAACGAAATTCGTCGTGTGTGACGAATTCTGAGTTAGATTTGTTTCTAATTTGTACGCCGACGAACGACGAAAAAACAATTTTCTCTTTCTCTCTGTCTTTGTACACACAACCAGGGTTGTCAGACTTTTTCCGACCTATTTCGCCAAATTGATTTTAAAAATCGCCAAAAGTCGCCAAAAATCAGTTTATGTTGTTTTTCTTAGTAAATATTTAATAATAAATTAATTTTTATATAACACTTTTTAATATAAATTGTTATAAAATGATCGCATCAAAACTTATCAGAAAATCGCCAAAATTAAACATAAAATCGCCAAAAATTATTTCTTGCAACTTTTTCTCATCCAAACTCAAAAGGCATTAATGACTATAACACTGTGATAAACAAAAAATATTCAGGGATTCTAATGTACCAATTCTATTTTGTTGGAGTCCATGGATGACGAAAATACCGTTGGTTTTTTGTGGTCACTTCATAAACTGATTTTATAACGGTAAATGTAGTGAAAAACGGGGTTTCTTAGATTTTCAGTTGTAACTTCTTTGTTTCCCAACGGATTTCTTTTAACTTTTCGTTGGTGAAAAGAATCGAATATTATCTTTCAATAAAGATATAGTTTTTGTAAATCGACTAAGAAATGGCTAAGTTACAGTCGTTGAAGTGTACAAAAAATCCATTAAAAAGTATTCTTTTGTAACTCATAAGCAACTTATAGCCTGAAGAAAACAAAAGAATACTTTTTTAATTGGTTTTTTGTACACTTCAACGACTGTAACTTGGCCATTTCTTAGTCGATTTACAAAAAATATATCTTTATTGAAAGATAATATTCGAGCCTTTTAACCAACGAAAAGTTAAAAGAAATCCGTTGGGAAACAAAGAAGTTACAACTGTTTAAAACTGAAAAGCTAAGAAACCCCGTTTTTCACTACATTTACCGTTATAAAATCACTTTATGAAGTGACCTAAAAAAACCAACGGTATTTTCGTCATCCATGGACTCCAACAAAACAGAATTGGTACATTAGAATCCCTGAATATTTTTTTCTCAACTTTTGTAGCACAGTGTAATTAATATAAGAAAAATCATCAAAATCAAATTGTTTTAACTTCTTGCAATGAGTTTTGGTAGAATTAATTTTTTAAACTACTCCTTCAACAAACTAATTTTCATGAATTAGAAAAATTTTGAAGTTAAATTTTGTTAAAAAAAATAGCCATAACAATCGCCAACAAATTTAATTATCGCCAGAAAAATCGCCAACAAATTTATTTATCGCCAGAAAAATTGCCATGTCGCCAAACCAAAAATTTGGACGCCAAACAAATTGAGAAATCGCCACGTTTGGCGAGAAATCACCATATCTGACAGCCCTGTACACAACAACCAACTTTATCAAATATAAGAGAGGAATTCGCTGAGTAAATTGTCGTTGGTGTGCTTCACACGAGGAATTTACGCAGCTAACTCTTCTCGACGAATTTGGCGACGTGGACGAAATTCGTCATTCGTCCCAGTTGTGTTCCTAGCATAATTTGATTAATCGAGTTCGGGTGTTAAATGGGGAGTATTGAATTTCTTTCCTTTTTAATGATTTTACTTCGACGATGATTCTGCTACATAACGCAGGAGGGCGCTCTGATCTTATATTAGGATTAATATCTGCTGAAGTCGCAGATACGGATGTATTCAAACAAAACTCCATTTATTACTTTTATTAACGGACGGCTTATGTTTTTGTTTCTCTTGTAAAAAAAGGCGGCTTTTAAACGCACAAAGACTGCTTTGCAAAGTCTTGAGTGTAAAAAAGCTCAGTATCAATAAAGTTTAAAGGATTTAATTTAATTAAAATTGTTATATTCGAATAACCTTCTCTTATCTCAATTCTATATGTAGGTACGAGTTATTTAATCCCCTGAAATGCTTACAAAAAAATTAAAGATTTATTTTACTTTTTAACTTAAAGTTATGTTTATTCCTTTAGATGCGTATGCTCTTCTTCATGTTTCTGTAGTTTATTCAATTTTATATTCTTCGAGAAGAGAATAATAAAAAAAACTCAGCATTTTGTAGGACAAAACTTGTGCAAATAGTTTGCCATTGACATGCCTGTCCGTCCTGCTACAATTACAAAACTTCTTTAATGATGTGTATGTGCGTTTGTATTCAGCACTTTGCAAACCGATTAGTAAATGGTGTGCAAAAATTGCTGTTATTGCATCCTTGTTACATTTTTTCTTTTTCATTCTCGATTTCAACTGTTGTATGTATTGGTATATAATTTTTTTTTATTTAGTTTTCTATTGTTACTGCAATTTTTGTGTTGTTTTGAAATTTTTCTCTAAACGTTCTCTCACTCTCGAGTTACTGGTATTTTTTCTATACGAATTGTTTTGTTTTATATGTACGAGTATGTATGCAGTTTTAGCAAATGTTAGCACGTTTTTCAAATAATCCTTGAGTTTATAGTTTGAAAACTCTTTTAGCTTCCGATTGCTTCAGGAAGTGCGTGCCATGTAAAGAGGATTGTTAATGTATTTGTTTGTTCATTTGTTTGTTTAAACTACTTTTTTTTAAACTTTTCTCTTTTCTTAATGCTTATGGAGAATTTGTTGCAGGAAAAAATTTTATTTTTAAATAAAAATCAGTATGAGCTGAGTTGTAGTTAGGTAGTTTGGTTAAAGAGCGAAAGGCTTTTGCACTGAGGAGAAAAAAATTTGAAATTAAATTCTATTGCCTAAGCCGAGGCAAGAGCATTAATAAAGGTTGCAGCATTAGCCTTATGTTTAGTTACATATAAAAAAATCGTTTAATTTCTGCTAAGAAGCGATAGATTAAAGGATTTTACTTGATGAAGACTGAAGGTTTTCATATCAGCAATTTAATAAAGAAGATAAGGAAATGTCTGCCACATATATACCCAGATTTATATTTTAAAATTTATGTTTAATGCAAATGGTCTTGTGCAAGTGCAAATGAAAAATATCGTAACTTTATTTTAATCCAATAGCAAAATATACAGACACTTCGAAGTCATTTGCATTAAAAACATCGAATAAAGCCATTATGTTTGCACAGTTCAACGCGAAAAATTAGTGCAATCGGACTTGGATTTGATTTAAAAAAACCCCCACATCAAATTTAGAGAAATGTATGAAATGTTTACTTGAGTCAATAGAGAGATGTATATAGTTCTATGTTTAACCATGATTTCATGTAAATTTTTACCGCAGATATGTCTGAAATGGTTCATACGCTGGGTCCAAATTTGGCATAATTTGTCCAACATATTGCCCGGTATCTCACGAAGAAATTCTTCAATATTGTGCTCCAATATGACAATTGTTGTGGGCTTATTTCTATAAACATGAGCCTCAACATAGCCCCACAAAAATATATTCTAAAGGCGTTAAATCGCACGATCTAGGCGGCCAATTGACCGGTCCCAAACGTGAAATAAACTATTCAAAGAACTCGCCTCTCAATTGGGCCATTGTTTGGCGTGATGTGTGGCATATCACACCGTCTCGCTGAAGCCACATGTCAACCAAGTCCAGCTCTTCCATTTTGGGCATTGGCGGAGACAGCTGCTACATTTTCCTCTCTCCGCACTGCACGTATGTGCGTTTGTGGCTTAATGTTCAATAATGTAGTTTTGGTGCAAAATTTAATCACAAGATTCCGAATAGCTGCCTCAGAAGGTCGCCCAAACTGACCATAAAATGGAAGAAGTGCACGGATGCAATTTCTTAACCGAGCATGAAACTTGATAATAAAATTTAATAATCTACCAGCATTGTTCATTTGTAAGTCGTTTCGTGATTAAATTACACTGCGTGAATAGTGAAAAATTTCACTTTTTCAAAACTTCCTAGGAATGATTCTTAATTAATTAATTTCACTTTTTCACTTTTGCGGCTACCTACACGGTGTTTAGGATCATTCCTAGGAAGTTCATATGTTCTAGAAAGTTGTATATTGAGATGTTAGGTACATTTTTGTAGTTGACTATTTCCTTGAATTTTGAACGGTTTGCTATCTATGGACCTGGACAGGAGAAAAAAAGGAAAAAAATCGAATTTTTTAAAATCTTTTGCGATTTTGTTCTTGAAGATGAAGTTTTTGATCTTATATGTTCAGAATTTTTGTACTTTAAGACAAGAGCTACAACTTTGCTACAGAGAGTAAATCGAAATTCCAAACGGTTTGCAAGATATGAGCCTGAGAATGTGATCAGTTTTTTGCAAAAATGACACCGAGTGCCCAAAACTTTGGGGGCCCATTAAAAAAGTGCGTGACTTGGGGCAAAACTGGGAGACACGGGTCTTTTTTTTTTGCTCTTTTATCAGGTAGTGGTGTCCCTATATGGTTATATTTTTTTTTTGTGTTGCACTGTGTTAGACTGTGTTTAAGAGTAACATGATACACGAAAACAGCTGAGTTGCTAAAAAGAAAGTTGCTAAAAAAATCACCCTTTATAACAAGACATAGCGGCGCGCACTGTATCAAAATTAGCAGCTTAATTTTTTACAAGGCTTAAAGTTGACATCGTTGCCTATAATTCGTAAATACATTTTCCTGATCGGACTATAGATTTAGAAGATATGATTTTTTCGCCTCTAAAATTAATTTTTTCCCAGTGTGCAACGGTGCTAGTTTTCTGATTTAATGTTGAGGCAATTTTTTTTCGGAAAATCAAAAAAAAACACCAATTATTAACTTGACTGCATCCGGTGAAAAATACTTGTATGGCAACACTCTATTCTTGAATAGCTATTGTTGTGATTTACATTTATTTTCTTTACATACTTCTTACAACTACAAATCCAGCTGAAAAAAATTCAGCCAATATTGGTTTAAATGAAAGTTTGACATAATAACTCTAGTTGTTTTAAGAAATTTTTGGGTTAAGGTTCCCTGATGATCTGCATTAGCGACAGTGAAATGCTAAGCCCCTCAATAATAAATTTCAATGTGTTTTTAATAAAACAAATTATTTTACTGAATAAGTTAAATAATAATTTGGGATTATTAGTGCTTTAACTATAAATTGTTCTTAAATAAAGAACCCCACAAATTATCTAGGCAAATTTTATTTTTCTAAGCAAAATTTAAATACTCACACAGAGAAAAAACTGCCTCATAGAATCAAGAAGATTTTCTTTATGAAACATTTTTAGGCTAAGGGGTATCCCAGCATAAAGAAGCGAAGATTTTTTCATAGAGATTCCTTATTCTTTTTTTTTTTTTTTTTTTTTGGTAAATCTTATTAATTTTATCAAGAAGAAAACCACATAAAATCAAGAAGAAATCTTATTATTCACAACTTTTTTTTACTCAATTTCCGTTATTTTTGGCAAAAAAACAATCCATAGAGAAAAACTTCTTGATTCTAAATATTAGGTTTTCTTATAAATTGTAAACTATAGGGATTTCTTATTGATTTTATTAGGTTACCTTATTGATTTTTTTAAAAGGTTTTCTTCTTGATTTTATTAGGCTACATTGTTGATTTTTCAAAAAGGTTTTCTTCTTGATTTTAGCAGGTTCCGATATTAGTATGTGTAAAGCATCTCATTGATTTTGTTAATAAGGAAATCTTCTTGATTATGAGGTGTCTTGTTATTTCATATCTATAAATAGACATAGAGAACATTTTTTTCATGATCTTTTTGATTTCTGGATAAGAATGTTTGCACAATAATTTCAATGATTATTCAGGCTGCTCGTTAGCTTATTGGATAGAGTGCTTGTCTATCAGTCAGAAGTTTACTGGTTCAATACTTGGTGAGTAAGCTAGTTAAGAATATAACATAATGTATATGGTATAGAATTTAAATGAAAATACATAAGTACAGAGAATAAAGACGCAATTTATTTTTTATTTTGTATGAGGTCGTCTAATAAAAACAAGAAGAAACACTTATTGAAAAAATTAATAAGATAACCTAATAAAAACTAAAAGATTTCTTCTTGATTTTTTCAAAAAGGTTTTCTCTATGAAATTAATAAGATTTCCTTATTGAAAAAAAACATAGAGATTTCTTATTAATTTTGTTCTATTTTATGAGGTATCTAGTAGGCACTGTTTTCTCTGTGCATCGCTCATTTACTAAAACAACGTCATAACTCAAAAAATGGAATCTTTGAGTTAATGAATTAATCCTCATATCAATATTCATATTGTGTAAAACATTCGTACACAAATAATTTTCTTTTTCCATTAATCTGTAGGTAAATTGAAAAATTTAAACTCCTTTGCTGGCAAACTAAATTTTTAAATTAATTAAATTTAATTTTGTTTTATTAAATGGGCGATATATAAAATTTTCATACTATTTAACACTTGAAAGTCTTAAATTTTTGCTTCAAAAATAACTAAAATCATTTGCTACACACCTTTTTATCTTTCATATTGCAGATTTCCTTTCAATAATAAAATCTTGAATAGTCTTCTTAACTAAACATTCATGTAACTTTAAATCTCTCTTAAGAGTTTCTTTTATGGAACAAACATTTATTACAGTCTTACAGCTATTTGATGTAAGATTAAGATAGCAATCCTTTGTCGTAATAAATGCAAAGTCATTTCACATCTTAAGAAAATAATTTGCACACTAACGCTTCAGATATTTATACTCGTATTCCCCTCAAAGAGAAACTTTCCATTGAACAAATTATGTTGAGGGTTACTAAACTGAAACATATAAGAATTTCATTTATTATTTTTATCAGTATAATAGAAACGTTGTCACTTAATAATACACATACACATATACATACATACATCTCTTTTTCAGTTTAGAAATACTAATAAATATTTTTTCTTTTTTGGTATTTTTCTTATATTTGCTGTAACATCACCAGTGTGAAAAATACTAGAAAAAAATTAAAATATGTGTCAATTGAAAGAAAATATGTTACCACTATTTTTTTTAGATATTGCAAATGTGGCCTTGACTTAAGCTGGTAACAAAAAATTAAATAAATATACATACATACCAGAGAACAGCAATGAGTAATGAAAAAGTGAGTAGGGTTGAATCATGGCTTATAATTTCTTGTACTTATGCGCACTCACACTTATTGCAATGTTGTCTATGATTCATATTCACTCGAAAGTTTGAAGTGCGCATCGAACTCATACTTAGCAACATTTATGACATTGTTGATTTCAACTCTCCTTAAATCAATGCCTATGGACGATGCAAAATATGTATGATTCACAATGCGAACTTCGCATACGAACATTAAAGTTCTCATTGTGAGGTTATGTGTTTCTCTGTTGCTTTTTTTCTGTTTTTTGCAGGAATTGAAAAACAACCATATTTACTACAATTGTATACTACTTGCAAACTGTTTAATGACTAAACTTTTAAATAAACATACAAGCATGAGTTGAGTGAGCTGAATCAATCTGAGTAGTAAAAGTATTTTCCTGAAATTAGAAATCAAACTGAGGTGATTTCTGATAGTTGAGTTTAAATGATGTCTACTCACTTATATTTCAAAATTTCATGAGTCAGTATGAATAGCGAAGAAACGACTCATTGCCGATCACTGATACATACATAGGTCAAACAATTTCACTTCATCTGACCCTACATATTTTAGCATTCAGATTTTTATGCAAAACCACACTTGATTGCTAAAAACTTGTACATAAAGAAATGTAAAACTACAATCCAAAGAAGAATTTGAGAATATATGTACGTTTTTTGAGTGCACAATGGCATTGAGAAATAAAAGTGAATTTGCAATATTGAAAATATTTCAATTTACGATAAATAAACGGCAACGTCTATTCAATGAATGAATGAATTAAGTTGAACGGCAAACACAGAACACTGCGACCAAAATAGATATTGTATCCCTTCTAGGAGGCATACTCTGTAATTCGAAACGAAAGAAAATGCATTCGAATTTACATGTTATAAGCATACAAATTCGAAAGCATTTTCTTTCGTTTCGAATTACAGAGTAGACCCCCAGGTGCTGGAGCTCCTCCTAGACTTACTCTCCTGATGAATCTGTGTGTTAGCAGTTACCAATCCTCCAATAGGTACTTGCCCAATTCGCTACATCTTCTATGAAATAACGTTTCACAGTCCTTCAGAATATGCTCTGGAGTTTCATCGTTGTAATCACAGAATTTGCACAGGCTGTTACTCTCTATGCCAAGTCTGTTTTCTCATTCTTCAATGGCCTGTGAGGAAACCTGTGAGTATTCTATTAAATACTTTGATAGAAAATTGTGAATATTTTCACCTGTTCTAAACTGCATCGAAATTATGCAAAAACATTTATATGCTTTAAAAATTTGCTCATTTTTATAGTTCATGATTTTCGAGTTTTTTTTTTCGACGTCGGATAGTCAGTCACAATGTCAAAAAAAAACCAAGTTACGCAAAAAAAAAATGTAATCATATATTTCAAAAATTAGTTGGTTTTTAGAATAATTGAAATTTATTTGCTGGTGGTTAGGCATTGCCTATTGCTATCCAATGGATTTGTAATTATATTAAAGTGTAGAAAAATAAAATCGATTAATATGGGTGCCCCCGTGGCTGAGTGCTAGCGATGCTAACCTCTCAGTACGGTGGTCGTGGGTTCGATTCCCGCCATAGACCCTGGGCGTTTTCCGCAGACAAGCTAATCGCTTCGCGGGTTGTGCTGTGTTTCAAAAAAAAAAAAAGTATCGATTATAAACTATTTCCTGTATTTTATTAAAGTTTCAATTTGCAATACATTCACACTTTTTTACTAAAACACTCAAACTTTTTAAATTGAAAACTAGATTGCTTTCAAATTCACCTATCCATTTATATGGCAATTTAATTTTCAATTTGAACAGCTGGTCACAGCACGCATTGATTGAAGCTACAATTTTGACACACAATATGTCGTCGCTGTTTTAACTAACTGACCTAACTGACATCATTTTGAAAAATGAGTTAAGTCCACTATTAGACTTTATGAGTCATAATAGACCTTGTCCACAATTTTTATGACTTTAAACATTACTGTCGAGCCTATAACAGTAAAAATATTTCAGACGTTTCCATAAGAATACATGTAGAAAACAATCATAAAAGCTCCTCTCCTGTAAAATTTACAAAATGTCAGTTAGTTAAAACAGCGACGATGTGCGATGAAATTGACATATTGAACGTGTTGCTGCAGCGTTAGATTAATTTTAGATTATATTTTTCTATACGTTTTTTTTTGGAGAAAAAAGTGAACCACCCTAATGCTTATATTTAACAAAACAATAATATGAAAAAAACAGTTTTTTATCTATGAAAAACAGTATTTTTAACGGACATGTAAGTTGCATGTATGTTTAAGTTCTATTTATTTGTTGAAGTATCAGAACGTGCCCTTTTACAAATATGTCTGCAAATATTTCCCACATAATATGTTAAATATTTTATCTCCATATTGATACTTACATAAATGACATAATCCTTGGGATTGTGGGCATTAGTACCACACACATACAGCCTGTTGCCTTGCATACTTTGTATGACACGTATGTGATTTTTACAATCGAAAACCTAAAATAGAGAAGAAAATAAAAATATTAGTATAAAATAAAATTAATTTTTTGTAAGTTACAAAAAAAATAGTTAAGCTTAATTTAACCGCCTTAGAATATTTTCTACCCATCGATATCTATCGACAGTTAAGATTTTACTATCGATACTAACGATATTAACGATATTGTACTTGAGGAAGAAAACTTTAATTAATTTTTACTCAGGACACAGTTCGTTGTCCACTTTATCACTTTATTAAAAGTAGGCAATCTAATCACCCTTATCGTGAATAAAAGGCGAACATTTTGTTCACGTGAAATATTTCCCGTGAACAAAAAAATGGTGAACAAAATTAGAAAATAGTATGCTGACACAACAACAACGCAAACATTGGCGATAACAGTTTTAGGGAAAAGGGAACACTTTTATATATACTTAAGTATGATATTTTTTTTATGAGCATAAATTATGAATTTGATTATATTCAAAATAAAAGTTAATCCTACTGTAATTTAGAGCGAATTACTGGCAAGTTAACTTGCAAAGAGAAACTGTGATATAACACGTTTTGAAATCTGCATTTGAAATAATATCGATAACAATATTTTTTTCTATCTATATTTTCGATACTTTAAAACTATCGATAGTATCCCAGCGCTAGTGTGAATTAGCTAAAATGATAAGAATTTAAAAAAAATCAGTAAAGTGCGACTTTGACTCGGAACGAAGGGTTCCGTACGTTGGGCTTTGAGCATTTTTTAATATGAAATGATTTTTTTTTTCTCTTTTTTCTCGTTCTGGAGATTTTTTCATTTTTGCGATTTTTTCCATTTTGGCGATTTTTTTTCATTTTGCCAATTTTTTTCATTTAAGCGATTTTTTTAATTTTTGGCGATTTTTTTCATTTTGGCGATTTTCCGTTTTTTTGCGATTTTATTTCGTTTTAGAAATTTTTTAATTTGGCGTTTTTTTTCGTTTTGGCGATTTTTTGTTTTTGGCGATTTTTTTTTTTGTTTTGCCGATTTTATAATTTTGGGGTTTTTTTGTTTTACCGTTTTTGAAAATTTCAAGAGTTTAGCTCTTACGGTTTCCAAGATACAGCAAGTTGTCAAAATTATATACTCAAAATTGCATTAACTGATGGAACACCCTTTAATTTAAATTTTATTAAATTAAATAAATAAACATACACTAACCTTACAAAATTCAAGTGTATATACATACATACAATTGTATATATATTACATGGGATTTTAACATTTTTCGTTGCTCGTTTTGAAAAACCCTTTAATTTCCAACTCTCTTGTATTTGTTGTTGTAGCGGCCAAAGGGCTACACACTGTGTCCAAATTTCAGGCCCGTAGCTCTTACGGTTCTCGAAAAAATACCCTCTGACAGACGGACGGACAGACGGACAGCGTAGCGAAAACAGGTGTACGGAACCCTAAAAACTATACATCGCATTTTATCCCGCAAATTTGAAGTAGAGAAAATTGTGCGCAGGATGGTTGCCGTGTTTGGTCGCAACAGAACAAAAACAACGACGAGAAGATTGTTTCATTAAAGCAGCTACGTCCAAGCAGTGATGCCAACTATTGACAACCCAAACGCGCTATTCACCTTCTCAAAACGCGCTAGAACGCGCTGAGTTACAGCATTGTCAACTATTTATTTATTAAATTTTAAAGTCGATGTATGTAAGAGTTAATATTCTTTTTTAAGCAACTCTTTTTCAGATTTTGCAATATTGCTTCTTCGAAATTATATCCTAAATAACTAAAATAATTTAATACAGAATCAGAATCACCAAATAATCAAAATCGTTAGTTTTTATTTTAATTTTCTTTAACAAACTTTGTACGAGTAACAACATACTCGTATAAAATGTCGAATAGTCTTGCGATTCAAATGATTTTTGTACTTCAGCTATAATAGATGCTTGATAAGTTATATACATTTTTTTCGTCACGAGTACGACTACATATTTGTAGTTGTGAAATTTAAAGATAATTGCCATTTACAGTATTAAAATGCGTTTTTAATTCTAATCAAAGGCAAGGGAATTTTATTTGCAACAGCTGACTCATTAACGAAATTAAAAAAATTTTTATCAGAGTTTTGGACACTAGAAAATTAGTAAATTTATACAAAAAAGAAAAAAATTTAACTGAAATGATGTTATTGACTTTATCCAAAACGCGCTAAGTTAGCGCTTTTTTATTAAACGCGCTAAGACGAAAAAAAGCGCGTTTGGCGTAGTTAAAACGCGCTAAATCTAGCGCGAAACGCGCTAAATTGGCATCACTGCGTCCAAGCCATATGCACAATGTGCAAACTTTTATAAAGAGCTTTTTGTGCTTTCACACCGATGAGAGTACAACATCCACAACAACAACACAACAGACAGCAATGCTTGCTCTTAATTTTGCAAAGAAACAAGAACAAATTTAAGAGCTTTCAAAGCTGTTTACCTCAAATGCAAATATCAGTGTATGTGTGTTTGGACCTACATAACTGCATTAGAGTGAAGGGCGATGTTTCGCAGTAATAAAGCCGAGTTTTTGCGTCCATTCGGGACCATGGGAGGATGGCGTTGGCTGAAGTAGTTAGTACGCTGACTACAAAACCGAAGGTTCTGGGTTCGAGCCCGGTCTGTGACATTCATTAAAAATAACAACAACACGCATTTTTCAGATTTGCATTAGAGTTCTTTGTATCAGTTGTTGTGGAGAAAAATTCTAGTGATGCAGGCATAAGGCACTGGCCACTAAACTATAGCGACTTCATCAGATAATAATCCTAATGTAACATCAGAGCGCCCTCCTTCGTTGTGTAGCAGAATTATCAGCGAAGTAAAATAAGAAAAAAAATGGCTGCTTAGCACAGCTTTAAAAAAAATTTAATACGCCTTATTTGACACCGGAAGGCGGTGCAACACTGTTTCATCAAAAAGCGTGCAAAAAAAGCAGAGTTGTAAAAGAATGAAGCTTTCCTCTAGCTCTTCCTTCACCACCTGTCTTCTCTATCACTATCCTTTCCCTATTACCCTCTCCCACTATCTTCCCTTCAACTAACAGGTAGCACAAAGGGATCATTGTATTGGACCCAAGTGAGATGGACTCTAAATTTCAACCTTCCTTACCAGCAGTCTGCTAACCTAACCTAACCTAACCTAACCTAACCTAACCTAACCTAACCTAACCTAACCTAACCTAACCTAACCTAACCTTGGGATCATGGACAAGACAGGGATCGACCACTTTATATTTAAGAAAAAGGAAACACTCAAGTCATTGGATTGGAATGTCACAATCGTGCCCAAAATATGTGAAGACAGTTCCATCGGCAGGCATGGTCATGGCATCTATTTTTTAGTAGAGATGAAACTGAGGAAACCAGCCCGCATTTGACGAAAAATAAAGTGTTGTTTCATCAATACAATTCACCAGTTCACACATCCACTATTTTTATGGCGAATTGCTTCATCTTGTTCGCCAGATTTAACTCCCCCTCGGATTATTTTATGTTCCAAACTTGGAAAAATTTCAGTAATAAAATATTTGACAACAATAAAAAGGTGAAAGAGGGTTAATGGGTATCGAAGCTGCTGTATATCGCTGTATCGCTCTAAAAAGAGATTATGTTGACAAGTGAAGGAAAGGCTAGGTCGGCCCTCGTTATATCTACATATTTATTTATTTGTGCAATTAAAAATATTTCATAGCGTAATAGGTTAGGTTTATCTGGTTGGTCCAAAGACCTCGCATAGACCGGGATTGAACCTTAGCGATACCAGCAGATGAAAGAGAACCTGTTAGTACGGCAGCCTAGTTCGTGGTGCCTGTATCGAATGACTCCGACACAGATTTAACAAATTTTAGCAACCTACACATTTCTACTCTCGATACAAGCTCAAGACTACGAAAAGTGTAAGCACCAAGATAGTTATATCTAGTGCGGCTTAAAGCCGGGCAGTGACACAGTAGATGTTCCATTGTTTCCATTTCTCCGGGTTCCTTACATTTCCTGCAGGTACCGTGGGGCATTCGTCCTATTTTGACAGCGTACGAAGCCGTCCAGCAGTGCCCAGTTAATACTCCCACTAGAAGTTTACAGTTGCTTCTAGTTAATGATAGAAGGAACTTAGTCAATTTGGTATCATAGGAGCTCCACATGATTTCAGAAGTTTTGCAAGTTTTCGTCGCGCGCCAACATTTCTCAGCTTCTTCCCTCATATTAGAGTCTATGATCTCTTTAAGGTATTGAATTGGTTTTCGAATATATACCGTTACCTCAGCCGGTAATTGAATTCCCCTTTTGGCCAGTGTATCGGCCATTTCATTTCCCTCAATCCCCATGTGTCCCCGGATCCAGAATATATGTACTTGTCTACCAGTACATAACATATCCAGGGCCTTTCTACACAGGAGCACAAACGAGTAGTAGTTGCAGTCAGCTGAAATTGCTTTTATAGCCGCTTGACTGTCTATATACAGATTTACACGCGCATTCATAGTTAGAGAGGTGAAGGCTAACTCTGCTGCCATTTTGACAGCATAGATTTCCGCCTGGAAGATGCTACAATGTTCAGGAAGTTTATAAAATTCCTCTATACCGAGCTCCTGACAGTAAACCGCAGCTCCCACCCCTCTAACCATCTTTGAACCATCAGTGAAAAAGTTAAAACCAGAACCACTATGATTAAGACTTTCCAGATAGCCTTCTTCACTTATAGTGATCTGTGGTTTGGTAAAAAATTTCGTCACTGGAATGATGTAGTCCGAGCTACACTCCATGTTTTCTAGTAATTTGCTGTGACCAAATGATCTGTACGACATCTGACCTGTTGTCCTGAGTCGGATAGCTGATTTGCATGCCACGTTCACTGCAATTAGTTTTATTGGTTTAAGGTCCAATATAACGTCTAAAGCTGCAGTAGGTGTACTCTTTAAAGCTCCAGTGATGCAGAGCTCTGCTAGCCTCTGGATACTTTCAACTTTTTCAGGTATGATTTTATCTCAGTCGCCCTCCACCATACAAGTATTCCGTAGAGTAAAATTGGTCTAGCCACCGCTGTATAGGTCCAATACGTAAGAGTAGGTGAAAGGCATTTTTTTACATGCATATAGAGCAATGGTGGCCTTTTTAACTATATCTTCTATATTTGACCTCCACGTCAGCTTACTATCCAAAATAACCCCCAGGTACTTTGTGTGCGTTTTGGGCGAGAGCGATATACCGTCTAATTTTGGTGTTCTCCATCGTAATAAGAAACGTGCTATAAAAATGTTCTTAAGTATTACAAGTATAAAAACAAATCAATTTCATTTAAAAATTTCTTATTTTCTAACATGATGCAATTTAACTCTTACATTTTATAACTTGAGTTTTTATATTTTTGTCATTCAACTACTTACTAAGCAATTTAAGAAAGATATTGAACGCACACACTTACGAGTATCTACATACACACATGCATACACACATATCGTCAGCTACGAGTGTAAACCTGCTAAATCCACTTTTTATAAAATATGACATTTTAATGGCGTTCGAAGGAGAAAGAGACGTCCCATCGACTGGCTTAAATATTTATTTTAATTTGAAACTATACATGTTGACAAAACTTATACCCTAATTCTGTTCGACGAAAATAAAGAAGCAGTTTTGATTCTTTAAAACAATTATTATTTATTGTCTATGCTAGAAGGTTCGTGTATTTGCTCTATGATTTTGTTCCAAACATTATATCCAACACATATTTTTTCAAACTATTGTATAATACTTCAATTGAATTTTTATGTTTTAAAAACATGGCAGTAATATTTATATTTTTCATTATCAAAGACAACAACCATTTTTGAAGAAAATAATTTAGAGAATTCAAAGACAAGAACTCAGAAGCATTTTCAAACAACAAACGTCCTAAATCTTCTTACTGAATTAGGACGTTGATGTGTATATTAGGCTAATTTCTTAAGCTCTGTATAGAAAATGTTAAAAGTATTTTGTCTCTCTTTTAAAATTTGGTTGAAGTGAGTTAGCAGCTTTACACTCTAAGCCGACGATGTGTATGTATTTATATACATTTCTCAAGTTAAAATGAGAGATAAGCAGAAATTGCTTTTTACTGAAATGTCTCAAATGTTTATCAATACAATTCGTTTTCTAGTGCACTTTTCTTACAATATTTTATTTGTAATTTCTTTCTTTTTTTTCAAATTACTGCAAAAAGTAAACCATATACAATCTGTAATAGAAAATAAAGAAGATTTTATAGAGGTGGATGGAAAAGCGTATGAATGACTGTGTGTGTGTGTGTGCGTGTTTTAAGGATAAGATACGAGAATAACACACGCACCACGTTTTCATACATTTATACTATTTTTTTTTTAACCAGAAAATCAATCGCGCAACAATGAAGCAAATAAATAAAAGTTATTACAAAAAAAATTTTTTTATTTTTTCCACATGCGACACGCACACACACACATACATACATACACGCCGTACGTAATGTGGCAGGGAACCTGGATTTTAGCATCACTCATACGCACCGAATAAAAGCAAAGCAATTTCGCTTATAAAGCTAAAAAGTGCATTTTATCTGTGTGTATGTGTGTGTGTGTGTGTGTGTGTGTGTATGTGTGTGTGTATGTGTGTGTGTGTGTGTGTGTGTGTGTATGTTTTCTTGATACTCCGCGGTAAAGCTCAGAAGACCTTCTTGGTGCAGGCCTTAATTATTAAAGGCCGGCTTGAGAATTTTTTTGATTCAATCACTATTCTTATCCAACTGCTAAAGAATGCCTAATAAAATGCATAAATGATACGATGCACACATTGAGAAGGGAGAAGCGAAGGATTAACATGTTTTGTTTTGTTTTTTTTACCAAAGCGAAAGCAAAATCCATTAATTTGAAGGCCTTTCAGAATCGCTGGCGAAAGAAGCGGGAGCGGAAGGAGGCCTACTCCTCAATGACAACGTATATAAAAAACATATGGGTATGGAACGGAGTAGGCAGGCCTTGTATATCCAAAACAAGGAGTACAAAGGCCTTCTAGAAGGCATCTTTACTCCTTCTTGTTCCCGCTGGGTACATGTGTATGTATGTCTATACCCTGCAGGAGAATGGGTGTCAATTGTCTGAAAGCTACTAGTATAATTACTAGAACAGCAAGAACTATTGCGAAAACGGTTAAAGTTGTTGTATAAAATTACTAGTTCTGATGAGTACTAGTATATGAAGTAGTTCCAAGGCACCACATTGCAAAATAAATTTTGACTGTCTAACACAGCACTTGCACTGTACGAAAATTATTAAAGTTTTAGGTTCACCTATAAATAATTATAATCAAATGATTACAATTAACCTCTTGTATTTTTGAATTTTGATAAATATTTGCGAATTTTAACTAGCAGTGGTCTTACCCAGTGAAAGGAATAAAAGCACCAATTTTATAGAATTTTTCTTTGCAAAAGAACTGGTACTAGTTTAGGACTAGTTAAGTCCTAAACTAGTACCAATGGCACTATAGTAATTTTCTAAACACACTCAATGCTAATTTGAGCATTAACATGTTATAGGAAAGTTTACGGTTGGGAACTAGTGGTGGTGGCTTCTGTACTAGTAAAATACCAGTTGGACACTAGTTCGATCTCCTGCAGGGTATGTATGTATGTTTACATATGTATATGTATGTGTTTGTTTGTGTGTGTGCAATTGTGAACATTGTGTACATTTAAAAAGAAAATTTTAAAGAAAAATGTTAACCTCAGCTGTTTCGAGTTTATTAATGTAACCTGAATACTGTAAAGAAGAATAAGAAGAAATAAACTTCAATACGTATCGAACAATAGATGTGCTTGTGTTCAGATTTGTGTAAAATATGTTGTCATATATTTTTGTATTATGATGACTTTGCCAATATGCTTATTGCAATTGAAAAAAAGAAATTGAAGAAATAGAAAAATGTTGCAACAGAACCAGTTAACCAGGTATGGCCATTTATTGGAGTATATAAAATAAATTAAGATAATTGTGATAAAATATAATAAAATTTTAATCGATAGCTTGCCTTATAATAACAGCAGTAGAAGCTCTGCATTGACTAAACTGTGAAAGATAAATAGGTCGGAAATTATCCAGCTTGGTAGATCGGCATTATGAAGACAGTATAACAACTTGCTCTAAAGTTCATTTATTAAAGTAAAGAAGAAAGCCATTTATTAAAGAAGTGAGACAAGAACGGAAATAGTAGAAAAAAATAAGGAGAAATTAATCACTAACATATGACCAGCTATTACTGCATACGACATTTATGGATCAGTTGCTGAAACGAAGAAAAAGCAACTAGTAACTAAGCATACGTTAAAGAGGGAAGAGGGAAAGACACAGGACAAAAACAGGTAGAGAAACACAATAGCGAAATGTACACAAGAATAGGGCAGGGAATGAGACGCACAGAGCCGAGGGTAGATCAATAAGTCCGTGACTTTTTGAAAGAAACACAGATTTTTGCAAAACAAAAATTTATTTTTCAACATAATCGCCTTTTAACTCAATAAACTTACGTCCCTTTTCACAATGTATGGTTAAGAGCTAATGTGAACTTTAACAGCAAGTTCTTCATACAAAACTTCCCGTTAAAGTCTATTATATTTTAACCATACATTGTGAAAAGGTGCGTTAGTCCAACGTTTCTCCAGTTATTTTATCCCTTCCAAAAAAAATATATTATTTTTCGAGGTCCTTTAAATAGGCCTTTGTTTGTGCAATGATTAGTTGTTGGATTCAAATCTCTTTACGACGAGCCATTTCTTCAAGTTTGGGAATAAGAAATAGTAAATCGGGGCTAAATCTGAAGAATAGAACGGAGGAGGGAGCGATTCGTAGCCCAATTCATGGATTTTTGCAATGGAAACTGCACATGCGTTTGTGGTCGATTGTGAGCAAACGCGGCACCCATCTTACGGACAACGTTCTTAAACCCAGCTGATCATTCAAAATCGAAACCACACTGCCATATGAAATACTTATGGCATCAACAATCTCATGCACTTATACTCTTCGATCCGCTAACACCATATCGTGGATTTTTTTTGAAATTTTACTGCCCTCAATTGGCCGTCCAGAACGTTCAGCGTCATTTGTACTTGTGCGATCACAACTAAACTCAGTAAACCACTTTTTTACCATTTAAATCGATGGTGCAGAGTCCCCATCAGAGAACAGAAATGAGTCGTGAAAAAATGAGTAGAGTTGAATCATGAGTTATAATTTCAATGTTGCCTATTAAACATACTCACTCGAAAGTTTGAAGTGAGCATGGAACTCATACTTAGCAATATTTGTGACGTTGTTAATTTGGACTCTCCTTAAATCAACGTCGCGTCGATGGACGATGCAAAATAAGTATGATTCACAATGCTAACTTCGCATGCGAACATTAAAGTTCTCATTATTAGTACGTGTTTCTCTCTTGCTTTTTTTATTTTATTTTTTGCATGAATTGAAAACCACTTTATTTACTACTATTGTATACTACTTGCAAACTCTTTAATGACTAAAACTTTAAATCAACATACATGCATGAGTTGAGTGAGCTGAATCAATGTGAGTAGTATAAGTATTTTCCTGAAATTATAAATCAAACTGAGGTTATTTATGAGTGTGAGTGTGGATGACTTTGATGTTGACGTCGCATTCATACCCTGCAGGAAATGCGAATAGTGAAATTGTAGTGGTTTACTAGTGACATTGTCAGTAGTACTACTGACCAGGTGTACCCCAGACAAAATAATCATCTATTGACATTTAACATTAGCTTGTCATTGAAAATCCACCACTAGACTGTAGCACTACTGACTAATTAGTTCTTTTGGGACCACATGGAGACAATGGCACCAAAGATTCACTAGTAAATTTTAGTTGCTCTAGTCTACAATATCAATATTTTCTCGCTCGATGCCAATAGTAAAATTGATTTGCTAGTGACATCGTAAATAGTACTACTGACTGGGTACACCCCCAACCAATGTAATCGCCTATTGACATATAACATAGGGTTGTCATTGAAAATTTACCAGTATACTTTAGCACTATTCTCCTACGACCACATGGAGACATTTGAACTAAAAATTCACTAATAGATTTTAGTGTGTCTCGTCTACAATTTTATAAGGGGTGGGGCAACAAACTTAAAAACATACATAAGTACATATTTACGTAAGTTTTTAACATTATTGCATAGCATAATAAAAAAGAAAATCAAACTATTGACGCGTTCATTGACAATGTCACCAGAAATACACTAGAACTGTTGTCTCTAACGTATCTCTACTAGCGCATAATAGGAAATTTGTCGACATTTCAACTAGTGCAATTGTCGCCAGAGAAAATAGTGTTGACATAGAGACATATGGTTCTAGGCTGACTAGAGGGTATTTATTTCAACCTATACTTATAAATCAATGTCATGGTGAGTATGAGTAAATCAGAGTAGTTGATTTTAAATGATTTCTACTCACATACATTTAGAATTTTATGAGCCAGTATGAATAGCGAAAACATGACTCTTTGCGCTTCTCTGGTCCCCATACTAGTTATCGAGCTTTTCCTTGGTATGTTTGACGGGTTTTTTTTTCGCAAAAAATAATGTTTAATGAGCACTCGAAATTCACTTTTTTCCATTTTTAGAAAAATACACGAGGTTGTATGTTTTGAACAGGTGTTAAACGCAAACTATATGACGACACCTGCTCAAAATTTTACAGTAGTCTATTAGCGGGTGTCACTTGATGGGAACAGTGTCGCATTTCATATAACTACGAGGGAAGTTCGAAAAGTTACGGACTAATTGATCCGCCCACGAACATACACATACATACATATATTAAGTCTAAGTAAACTCTGGGCAGGCTAAAAAATAGTCTACTCTCTTAAGTTTGTTCAGATCTGTTATTATACTCGTACATAACTAAATGCATGCAGGCATCCTTTAAAGGATATAGTATGTATGTATACGTACATATTAGTGAACGTTTGTATGTATTTGTGACTCTGTTTGCTGCATTTGTATTGATATAAATGGCAACAATGACAACAAATAAACCGCATAAAAACAATTTTATAAAAGATATATAAAAAAGCATGGCAAAGTTAAGCCACAAATATATTGAAAAATAAAAAAAAAATATATAAATTGAATGCACCAGGTTTGATTGTGTGCGTCTGTATATTATGTGTGTAAACTAAAGACAATCACATTTTTAAAATTTTTTTAGTATCTCACAAATTTATCAAAAAAATTATTGAATAATAATCATATATGTACATACTACATATTTAAAATAAATTGTAAGCACAATAAATGCACAATGTGTCCAATTCCAAAATTCAAATTTTCAATTTTAACTTTCCAAAAAAAAAGGTTAATTGTTAACACTTCTACGACATAAATGCCAAAAATGTATGCCAGTTGGTAACTCAGTTTATATATAAACAGCTGTGAATATTTCCATTTTTTACCCGACTGCGCAACACAAAGAAGTGTATTGTGTTTATCAGTCTATGTATGTGTGTTTTTTTGCCGCACTATAAAAATCGAACGGGTGGACCGATTTTGATGATTCAAAATTACATCAATCGATTTGTCTTAATCCCGGGAGTGTCACTAAAGAATTGTCAGTTGTCAAAATTCAATATGGCGGCCAACAGACGCCATTTTGTAAATACGAAAAAAATAAAAAGTCGGCGAATTATATCAAAATGGGTACCATTCGACAGGTATTTTAAAATCATCTTTAGGTTTATCTTATGATTTTTCATTTTGAAATACCATTTGGGATATTTAACGGTTCACAGTTGGTCGCAGTCAGGTGTTTAGATTTTTTTGTATAAATACTTGTTTTATATTAAATTTTCTTCAAGATGTTAAATGGCAAACAAATTGAAATCAGGTAAAATTTATTTAAAAACAAACATTTTATAACTAAAATTTTACCAAAATGGATTTAAAAACTGAAAATATTTTACTACATGTTTGTAGTATGTATTTGCCAAATTTCATATTTTTATTATTTCATGCTTTTTGTGAAGTTGCAAAAAAGTTGTTTGTCTTCTCTAGTATAGAAGTTACGTGCATTTGTGTATGAAATGAGACTTAATCTTTTACGCAAACCGTTCATCATTGGGTTTGACACAAAACGGTGCTCAAATCGATTTAAATTACTTTGTGCCAAAAATGAAGTAGTGAAGACTTGTATCGAACTCTTTGAGTAGCACGTTTTAAGCACAAGTCCACAATCAAACTTACATATTTAAATTAAATGGATTTGATTAGTGTGTTGTGTATAAAACGAGCTACTGAAAGATTTCGATACAAGTCTATAACGAGTTCGACCCAAGCCTGAACGAGTTCGACACAATTGTGAACGAGTTCGACCCAAGCCTGAACGAGTTCAACCCAAGTCTGAACGAGTTCAACCCAAGTCTGAACGAGTGCAGTCTAAGTTTGAATGATTTCGACCCAAGTCTGAACGAGTTCGAGCCTAGTCTGAACGAGTTCGAACCAAGTCTGAACATATTCAACCCAAGTCTGAACGAGTTCGAACCAAGTCTGAACGTGTTCAACCCAAGTCTGAAAGAGTTCGACTCAAGTCTGAACGCACTCGACCAAAATCTTAACCAGCTCGCCTCAACTCTGAAGTGTAGGCTTCCTGTCATACCAAAGTTTGTTGCAATCACTTTCTCAATAAATTTTTAAAAAAATATTCCTCGGTTTCTGTAGCACTTGTAAAACGGTGAATTTCAAAAGCATACAAAATTGTTTACCGAAAAAATACTTATAGTGGAACCCCAAGAAAACGTTAGTAGTGACCTAACTAGCTTTAGTAGAAATGATTTTTGTAGAAAGTTAAATGAGAATAAAAATTTAAATATTTTTGAACAATTTTGAGAAAGTGGGGATGTCACCAGAAACGTCGGAAATAAATAAATCCTAGTTTAAAAAATAAATCCTACCAAAACTCGTCTGAAAGAAACAAAACAAATTGATTTTGATTAAATGCGTTTTGAATTTGGATGAGAAAAATGTACAAGAAATAATTTTTGGCGATTTTGTGATAAATTTTGATGATCGTATTTTATTAAAAAAATTGTTATATAAAAACCAATTTATTATCAAATATATACTAAGAAAAACTACATAAGACTGATTTTTGGCGCCTTTGAGCGATTTTTAAAATGAATTTGGCGAAATAGGTGGGAACAAATCTGACAACCCTGCACACAATAACTAAGTTTATCAATTATAATGGTAGGTACAGACTTAGCACCAGGCAGGTTGCATTGTCGGTCGCATAGTCTGTAGTCTTGTTTATGGTTGCGTTCCAAGTTGCATTCGAAGTTTCGAAAATATTAAAATGTTTTGATGTTTATGGGTTGCATTGATGGTTGCATTGCAGGTTGCAGTGTCTGTGTCAAAATATTTGAAAACGTGTTGCAAAAGCAAGTTGCAAAGTCTGTACCTACCATAAGAGCTGATTTCGCTGAGTAATTTCGTCGATGTTGGGCTTCAAACGACGAATTTGCACAGCGAATTCCTATCGACAAATTCGTCGAAGTGGACGAAATTCGTCGTTCGTCCCAAATATTTTCCTGCCAATATTCGAATTAATAAAATTAAAGTTGAACAAAATTTTTCATTTATTTTCTTTTTCAAAAGCTTTTTCAAGAACTATAAAATAAGCAAAAAATCAATGCATGGGAAGATTTCTTTTTCAATATGAACAAAACACACTTAACAAAAACATGAACCAAATACATGTAACCATGAGTTGGTAACAAAAACTGTTAACGAAATTATGCACAAAATGAGGTTCTTATCTATGCTAAATGTTTTTTGTTTTAATATTTCCTATATTCTTATCTAACGGCCTGTCCTCACGATGTCACCAGAAATCGTTCGATCGAATACTTTTATTGAAAATAACAACAAATTTTCTAATGTTATTGTTGTTTGCAATACAAGTTGTCGATCCAACGATTTCTGATGACATCGTGGGACAGGCCGTAAATTTATTAACTTGTTATAAATTATTTGTACACAGTATTGTTAGGCACATTCGACCCACTGTGACACACTAAGCATTTACATAAAATAAATCAAATAAATTTATGTGCACAAAATACATACAAACTTATAACATTTACAAGAGAAAACAACTGCCAGTCAGCTCCAGCTTCCATTTTATAAAAAAATTGCACATTTAAATGATTTTTATTTTTACTTCTATTAAGAAAAAATATATAAAGCAAAATGTTATCTCCTTATATAAAACCTATTTTGAGCCATAATTTCTTTTATGCAATTTATATATAAATTGTATAGTAATCCTTTTTGTATATTACATTTCGTATAAGTATATGAAAGCACTTTCACAACCTATTGATCTACAATTATTATTGTGCATCCTTTTTATAATATTGTGCGAGCGAGAGCACCTTGTGCCAGATACATTTATAGCACTAAGTTTAAACTAAATCGGCTTAGTTTTTGTTCTTACATTTAGTTTAGTTTTATATTGAGAGGAAATTGAGCGGAGTTTTCTTTTTGCGGCTTTGATTCCTTTTGTGGAATTTGTGCGGCTTCATGGCAGGGTTTTATTTTTGTGGCCTCTTTATGGATAATAAACGATAACTTTTAAAATAGTATGCTCGTGTATGTTTACCGTTTAGTGAACTTACCTGACTTTTGCCTTTTGATACGCAGCTTACAACATCATCTCTGGTTGGTTCTAAGTTAATAACATCGCGCTGAAAAGATTAAAAAAGAAAATAATGTAAAGAAAAAACTATATGAAACGGAAAATTATTTTATTTAAAAGAAATATTTAAAGATATATACAACTTATTAACGCTTAACGTTTTCGTTTTATAAAATTTGGTCCTTAGGAAGATTTTCAGTTAATGGGTTTTGTTTTGAATAAGAAATCGTAATAAATGTTTAAAAAAGAAACTTGGTGTAGATCTTAATAGATATCCGCTTTACTTCGTGCAGGCGTAAATGTCCTATTAATTTAATATTTTTTTGTTTTAAAAATAATATTTTTATTATTCATTATCAAAGACAACAACCTTTTTTAAAGCAAAGGATTTAAAGGGCATTTACACCTGCACAAAATCAAGCAGATTTTAATTAAAATCCTTATAAGAATCCAAAACAAAACCCATTAGCTGAAAATTTTTCAAAACTACAACCAAACAACTGCAATGCAGCCAATTCACATACCTTTTTAAGCAGAGAGTAGCTAATTTACTCATCTTTTTTTTAGAGAATACAAAAACAAACACTCAAAATTATTTAAAAAAGACATCCAAAATCTTCATACTAAATTAGTGCATTGTGGCTACTTAAGTAAAATATTTCAATTTGTAGATATCTGTAAAAAAAAAACAAGTGGGCTGTGCCGAATCTTATATACCCTTTGCCAACGTATGTACATGTAGTATACAGATACATATGTACATAATTATATATTTGTTTTGTGATAAAATTTATAAGTTTTTGTTATAGTGCAATTTTTTGTAAGTGACCTCTCGGTTTTTTTCGATTTGCTTGAGTAAAGATCTTAATAAAACATGAAATATGTTTAAGTGAAAAAAAAAATATTTTTGGTTATTTTTTTGCCCAAACTTTTCTTTCAATTTCCCTGGAACCATTATTTTGATTTTTATGGTTTTAATACTAATTTTTTTCTTTCTAAAATATAGAATATATTTACATAATTACTAAAGAAATAACTGGATTTATTTAAGTAGTTTTGTATATTAAAAAAAGTTTAAGTTTCCCAACCCTGGAATCATCTTTTTAAATTTTTTTGGTTCTTTATACCAATCTTATGCTTTAAAAAATATATAAAATATGTTAAGTGAACAAAGAAAAAAAGAAATAAGGAAAATACTAGTTTTATTCAAAAAAGTTTAAATTTTCCAGCTGTGGAGGCGTGGTTTTTATTTTTCTAATTTTCTATACCCAACTTTTCTTTCCAAAACATAATATATATATATATATATATATATATATATATATATATATATATATATATATATAACTTAAAATATAAAAAAGAAATTATTAGACCCAGTTAATTTTATATATCACAAAAAGTGTAAGTTTCCCAACCCTGGAGTCATAAATTTAAATCTCTCTGATTTTTCTTTTAAGAATGTAAGATATTTTAAATTTATAGATAAAAAGGAAAAATTATTTTTAGTAGGTTAATTTTATATAACAAAAAAGTTAAAGTACCAACCCTGGAAACGTCTTTTTTTTATAAAAATTTTATTCGAACTGAAATATAAAATAAGTTTATTTAAAAAAAAAAAATTAAAAAAATTTTGTTATCCAATTCCTTTTATATCTGAAAATCAAGTTTAAGATTTCCAGCTCTGAAAACATTTCCTCGATTTCGTGGATTTTCAATACCAGTCAATTTCGGACTATTTCTGATACACTAGTCCAACACGACGTCTCTAGCTGTTCTGGTAGGATCGAAAAACCGATTTCCCGTACCCCAGACGAACGGACGGACAGACGGACACCGCTTATTCGTCTTCCCTATTCATAAGAACCCAGAATATATATATTTTATGGGTCGCATATGAATATTATGGAAATTACACACGGAATGACAAACCTATATATACCCTTTACCAAAAATGGTAAAGGGTATAAAAACAATTATTATAACAATAGTTATTTCTTACCCTACGACTACCCTGATATATTTTTATCATGACAAATGTCAAATTCCATATAGGAAAAAGAGCTAGCATAAAAAAATTTATTTTTCAGTATAAACTTTGACTTTTTTTATGATAAAAATATATCAGGTGTAGACGTAGGGTTATGACTAGTAAATCGAAATATCTTCAACTCCCAATGAAATATTGAAAAATTATTTTTATTTCATTCCTATAATTATTTTTATCGGTCTTACACACAAACACACAATTGTGTAAAAGCTTTATTGCAAAATATTTAAATGAATGTTTGTTTAACAAACAAGTATTGACAACATCAAAGAAATAGACGAAGTTAAGCAATTTATGACAATGACAAATAAAAGGACTTTCTTCTACCCACCCACCAGCAACCCAAAAGAACAGTTTAAAATAAATTTGAAACAAGGCTGAATAAAATATTTATTATATATCTATATGGTAAAATATATTAAGAGTGTTTTTGACATCCTTTGTTTCCTTTTTATGTGGAAAGAAATGTCAGCACAAACCGAAAAAAACTTTTGTTTCAAAATTATTTAAAACAAAGTTTATAGAACCTTTTTCATACATAAAGGTAACTACGAGTAGAAAACAAACATATTCCTCGTACAACAAATATGCACATGAATACTTACGAGGCGACGACAATGTCATTGATGTTAAAGCTAATGACACTGTTGATGACAACAAAGTGGATGTTAAAAAGGAAAGAAGGTGTTTGATATTGTTTTATTTATTTTTTTTTTAATTTTTGTGACAGTTTTACCTTTATGGTAAATAAATTGAAACTAAGTTCTTTGTCGTTTAACTGTAAGAGGTTTGTTTATTTATGCAAAATTCACACACTCAGTTTAAAGTGAATGTAAAAGTAATCAAAGATAGTTTTCCTTTTGATTTTTCTCAGAAAAAATCTTTCAATTACACAATTTTAAACTCATTTTGTGAAAAGGTAAATTATTCTCTATTAACATTATTTTAAATAAAATTCTCCTCCCAATATTAGCTATTCAGCTATAGATAAGTATATTTCTTGTTTTGTTTTTAAAGTATTTTACAACTGGAAAATTTTCAATATTAAGGGTGTTCACGCTTGATAATACAATGTCTGCAAATGAGTGTAAAAATGCATAAATTTTCACAACACAACAACATTAATTGTAATTTAATTCATTATACTTCGTTTACACTCAAAAAAAAGAAAGAGCGCAAATTGTAATTGGAATCTAATGGAATTATTTATTAGTAATCAACATCTTCTGACATATCTACCGCCATATTTATATTTATATTTATATTTATATTTATATTTATATTTATATTTATATTTATATTTATATTTATATTTATATTTATATTTATATTTATATTTATATTTATATTTATATTTATATGTTTTTCCTTTCCACTGCTTTCGTGCATCTTTACTTAATAAATTTGTAACGTGCCGCCACAAAATTTCATATTTCATATATTATGTTACGTACACCATGACTGCGGGGTATCTACCAACCCAATTAATGTAGGATACATTACTAATGGTTTATTCGCAGTTGTGAGTAAACATACATATTGACAAAATATACCTTAGAAGTCTCATCAAGTTAATCAGCGAATCAGTATAAGACTTCAAGCTTTATACTCAGTCGGGGAGCAAGTCACGGCACCGTACGAATGGTAGTTACAAGAAGGCCACTTGGACTATCATCCGAGAGCTTTGCCGATTCTTGCTCGATATACATATATTACCTAGTAAAGTTGATAATCGTATTTAGTTAATACACGAACTCCCGAATCTTTCGTGTATTGTATTTAGTAAGGCATACGAACTTCCGAATCTTTCGTGTGTTTTGTAGTGAGTAACATAACTCGTATTTTAGCCGAATACACGAACTCCCGAATCTTTCATGTATTCGTAAATTGTATTTCGTTAATACACGAACTCTCGAATCTTTCGTGTATTGTATTTAGTAAGGCATACGAACTTCCGAATCTTTCGTGTGTTTTGTAGTGAGTAACACAACTCGTATTTAGTAATACACGAACTTTCGTGTGTTTTGTAGTTAGTGAACATAACTCGTATTTTAGCCGAGTGCACGAACCCCCGAATCTTTCTTGTATTCAATCTGTAGATATAACTAACCCATAGTTATGGAATATACGAACCTCCGCATTTTTCGTATGTTCGTATTTTGTAATTAGCCCGTATTTAGCTGAGTGCACGAACCCCCGAATCTTTCGTGTATTCAATCTGTAAATATAACTAACCCATAGTTATGGAATATACGAACCTCCGCATTCTTCGTATATTCAGCGTTTGTAGCAACGTTAGCATGCATACAATACACCATACCATATTTTCATATTCCTAGATTTATTCATCAGCGGAGTTTGACGATAGGCAGGAGGCAGCCTACCCGAGTGATACCTCAACATCAAACGCCGAATTATCATATCCAGTGAGGACGAGAGCCTTGCAGATTAATTAGTATTTTTAGTAACATAAGTTAAGTTTCTTAAATAAAGTATATTGTGTTCTCTGAATATTAAAACACCAACATCTTCGTGTTATTATTTACAAAGGAAGCAGACCTTTGGTAAGGACCTGGACAGGCTGACGCCTACCCCGGCTGAAAACAAAAACTGCGTTACAAATTTATTTGGAGTATCATGTATTTTTGTATATTATCAAGCAAATAAGAAGTTTTTAAAGTCAGGGCAGTGCTGCCAGATTTTTATAGAGTTGCCGGATATTTTTTAAGCAAATTATCTGCTTGTTACAAAACCACAATTATATTTAAAAAGTATGAACAATCCCCCATCATGCACACCTTTATTATTTTCCTTACAAGCGTTTCATTTCTTTAGCGTTACATATACAAATATTGCTCCCATACAATTTGTATGCGGCTTTATTTATTATACGAGGGCGGTTCGGAAACTTCTTAGCCTATCAATGAAAGAGAATAGTTAGTTTTTCAAAAATATTTTTATTTTTCAATATAATCTCCTGAAACTTCAATACACTTAGTCCAATGATTTTCTAGCAATTCTATCCCTTGATTAAAATAGTTTTCCTCAAGGTCTTCAAAATAGTGGTTTACAACTGTAATTGCATCTTCATTTGAGGTAAAACGCTTGCCAGCAAGGAATTTTTTTAGATTTGGGAACAGGTAAAAGTCACTGGGAGCCAAATCAGGAGAATAAGGTGGGTGGTCACGCAACTCGTACTTTAATTCGTTGATTTTAGCCATTGTTAAAACACTCTTGTGCGCTGGTGCGTTGTCTTGATGAAAAATTATTTTTTTGTGTTGTAAGCCAGGACGTTTTTCTCGAATTTGTACATTTAATTGATCCAAAAGGTTGCAATAGTACTCTGAATTTATAGTTTTACCCTTTTGCAGATAGCCAATCAATAAAATACCTTTGAAGTCCCAAAAAACCGTGGCCATAACCTTACCAGCCGATTAAATTTTTTTTGCCTTCTTTGGGGCACTTCCTCCAGCTTCAGTCCATTGTTTGGATTGTTCTTTTGTCTCTGGAGTATAGTGCTGGATCCATGTCTCATCAACAGTTATGAAACGACGCTTAAAATCCATTTTATTTCGCTTAAAACGATCCAAACAAGCTGGAGAAATGTCCATTCTTATGCGTTTTTGGTCGACTGTTAACAAATGCGGCACCCATCTTGCAGAAAGCTTTTTCATCTGTAGTTCTTCATGTAAAATTAAATGGACTCGATCATTTGAGATGCCCATGATATTAGCTATTTCACGCACTTTTATTCGTCGATCATTTAATACCATATCATGCACTTTGGCTACAATTTCTGTTGTTGTTGCTGTTTTTGGACGTCCACTACGTGGTTCATCTTCAATGCTTGTACGACCACGTTTAAATTCAGCAACCCAATTTTTTACTGTTGCATATGAAGGAGCACTTTCACCTAACACATTCACCATATCATTATGAATTTCTTGTCCCGATAAACCTTTTTTATGTAAATATTTAATGACACCACGCATTTCTAATTTTTCCATTGTTAAAAAATCGCGGATGCGTCTTTTGTGAACACCTGTTTCTATATGAAGGAGTTGCCAGATCGAAACAAAATTTAACATGTGTTCATATCAGAGATGGAAGTTTCCAAAACACTTAACTTTTTTCTGTTTATACCGCGCTTTTTGTGCTAGGCTAAGAAGTTTCCGAACCGCCCTCGTATGTATGGGTGTTTTTTTTAGCAGCATGGGTGCTTGAAATGATAATACAACACAGAAATATGGGCGATATTCGGTGTTTAATGCAAATGTTCTTGCATTAACGCAAACGCAAAATATCGTATCCTTTTTCGGATTGTGTGTATATTTTATAGTTGGATTTTAAGAAAAAGCTACGATTTTTTGCATTTGCACTTGCGCAAGACCATTTGCAACAAAATTCTTTAATATAATATATGTATAATCTGGTAGATAATTTCATGGCATTTATTTTTTTATATATGATTTCTGGCATATTACATGGTCCATTCGATCAATCCAATTTTTATTTTTATTTTTCCAGTCAATCTGGCTGTATGTTTTCAATGGCGGCTTGAATATTGGTTTTCAATGCATCTAGAGTTGCTGGTTTGTCTACATAAACCAATGACTTAACATAAAGATTAAGTAAAGATGCTTTATTTCGCACGAACGTGGGGTCCAGTGAACAAGACCACTTCTGGTAACAAAGTTGTCATGAAATTGATTTTGCAATAAATCGATTGTTAAGCGCGCTGCATGGCGAATTTCACCGTCTTGTTGGAACCAAATTTCATTGATGTTTCACTGATTAATTGAATCAGAAATTCGACGACAGCTCTCATCAGCAATATTCTCTTCGGTACGCATATTTCTCTGTCTTAATGATGGTAAAATTACTGAGAAAACGGTCAATAATTGCATGAATGGCTTGCTCGCTAGGACTATTATAATAATAATAATCATGGCTCTAAAATTATTTCAGAGCTGCCTCATTGCGGGCATAGGCTCTCTATAAGAAATTTTTATCTGGAGCGCATATTTGTAATACTTCTTAATTCTATCTACTTAACTATTTTTCTATCATTAAAATCATCAGGCAGTTTCTTCAATTCGTTTAATGTTGAACGTCGCCAATAGTTGTACGGCCTTCTTCGTCTTCTTGCACCCTGGGGGTCATATGGTAGCGCTCTTTGGCATATGTTGCCATCTTATCTTCTACAAGTAAGAGTGCGCTCTACACTGAAAGAATTTTCTTCATAAATTCTATGAATTTCGACATTAATCTAATGAAAAATTCATTAAAATTCAACCAACGTCACGCTTCGTTGGATTAATGAGACCAGTTTCGTAAAAATTATTTTATTGAAAACTTCATCAAATTTATTTAACAGTGTAATTAATGCAGTGCTATAACTTTATCGAAACAATAAAATAATTTCATGAAAAGAATGAAATAACTTAAATATAAGGGGGTGTCTTAATAATTAGAAAATATTGCTGTCATAAATCCAATGAAATATTCTTATGAAACCAGAATACCAACGAAGCAATTTCAATGAAATTCTTTCACAATATTCATGAAATTTTCATTGGATTTGTGAAATTATCATTGGATTTGTGAAAAATTTTCATGAAATTGTTTCATTGGACTTATGAAGCAAAATTCCTTCGGTGTATCCAGCCAAGTTTATGTCTTCGATATTTGTTATGGCGAGCAGCTGTGCATTTGTAATTGAGGCTATCAGCGCTCGTTTCGTTTTTTCACAGATCGTAATATTGCAAAGTAATAAAGCAATTAAATAATTTAAAAGAATAATTGTTTAATTAACTAAATGTGGGTTAAACCACTTCTGCGCTGATAGCCTCAATTGTATTAGGCCGGGACGCCAAAGTTGGTTTGCTCACACAGTTTCTATTTATTAAGCCCAAGATTGTTCTATGATTATTCGGAGCGTGTTTATTTGGTCTGTACAGGACATATCAGGGGCCCGTTTCTCAAAACTACAACTTACAAATCTACAAATAAAATAAACATAAACCAACAATAAAATTTGTATAAGTGTTGTTGTTTTGTGTGTATTTTACACACAAATTGTATTTTTGAGAAACGGGCCCCAGATCTGAAGCCTGCTTGCTCAGGTCTAATATTATTTTTTTTCATCACAGCTGGACCATAAAATAGACGAAGTGCTTTATGAACTTAACGTACAGATTTTATTAAGTAAATTTCCACAATTTGGAACCGTTGTTCTCGGATTAAACGATCAAAGTTCAACTGATGACCATAGACAACTACGTGTATTTGCTCAGACTGGGCCGTAAGGATCACTTAGAAACTGACTCTAATTTTTATACAAAAATTATCTTTCCATTCTAGATAAATTGAGACGACACCAAATATGTATATATGAGATCCGAAAGCGTTCCATGCATACCGAAAAAGTCAGTATCTGGTCAGCGGCTTCGGCGGTTTATATTGATTTTATAACGAAGTTAGCAAGGCCATCACCATCAATGAAATAAAAATTTGCTATCCAAGTAGAAGTCTTAAAACTTTGCTCACACACTAATAAATAAATGGACGAGTGTCGAGTTTCATTAATATTTACCACGCCCACAGCCCATCAAACCCATACCAAATATAAATACGATTCTTTTTTAATTTGGTTTATCGGTCGACAAAAAATTTTATTTATTCTTCATGTATTAGTTCAAATTAAAAATCCTGTTTGGATGGCTCATGTCTTAAGTTGGTTATAAAAGGGACGAAAAATGTCACGTGCCGTGTCAATGATGGCGGGCATGAAATAAAACCATATTTTTCAACGAACAGTTTTGCATAGTGTAAGAACTTTTCCAAATAGATTTCCTAGCCGCATTATATACATATGTATATGTAATATAATTATGTATTGTGGGTTACCTTCTTTAGGAAAGGGATAGTGATAGAGAAGACAGGTGGTGAAGGAAGAGAGAAAAGTTCTGGTTTTTGCATGTTTCTAATAATGCAGTGTTGCAGCGCCTCTGGTGTCAATGAGGCCTATTAAATTTTCGAAGCTGTGTTAATTAAGTAGCCATTTTATTGGTTATTTTACTTCGCCGATACATTAGGATTATTATCCGCTGAAGCCGGAATTATTTAATTATATTCATCTATACACAATAATAATTTTTGGGAGAAATTTTATGACAAATTTCGTGGCTTTTACCAGAAATTTATAGTTTTCTTCCCGCTCTGGAAATTTCCAAGATTTATTTTTTTAATCGAAAGGAGGCGTTCCCACCTTTCATTTTATGGAAAGAACTGCTTGGGTGAAAATAAGGCTACATAATTATTTTTAATTAAAAATAAATTTGTAGAGGCCCTTATATTTGGGCATATGATTTTAAGAGTTTACGATACCTACGTCCAATACATATGCACAGTGTGCGAGCTTTTACAAAAAGAGCTTTTGTGCTTTCACACCTACGAGAGCACAACGGCCAATAAGTACCTGGATTCACTAACTTTTATTGCGATAATCGTATCGCTATAATAAATATAACGAAAATTTACCGACTTCACTATTCAGTAACATATTTTAACGATATTCGGTGTCGAATTAAGCTCAAATTCATTTAGTTTTTCTTTATGATTATTTGTGCTTTTCGCTTTGTTTTGATATTTTCTATACAGAGACACCACATGATATTGAATTAACTGGTGATTAAAATATACCTGGAGACTATCGTAAAAAAAATTACGAATTCACATTATCATTACCGCCAACGAATAAATATGTCGATAAATCGTCAGTTGATAATTTAAATGTCGTATGTGGATTTTTTGCGGTTTTGAGTTAAGATCGATTCATTAGGGTTTTCGACCTGATCTTTCATTTGGCGTAATCAGTTTTTCGATACCTCATATGGTTTTCGACATATGGAGTGTTGAGTTTGTCGTATGTGGCACTTGCTGATACCATTTTCAAACTTAAAACTCAATTTTCTCGAAACTATCAAAATCCACATACGACATTTAAATTATCAATCGACGAAATATATATGAATATATATTTTTTTAAGAGATGTAACACCCAAGCAGTGAATGCCTTATACTATTACTAGGTGTTACCTTCTTTAGGAAAGGGATAGTGATAGAGAAGACAGATTATGGTGAAGAAAAAAATGGAGGAAAGCTTCATTATTTTACAACTCTGCTTTATGCACGTTTTTTTTAACGAAAGAGGGCGCTCTGATGTTACATTAGTATTAGTATCTGCTAAAGTCGGTATAGTTCAGTTACCAGTGACTATGACTTCATCACTTGAACTTTCCTGCAACAACAGAAAAATGCGTGGTGTTGTTACTTAATGACTGTTGGATTTCGGGATCGAACCCGGAACCTGCGGTTTTGTAGTCAACGTGGTAACTACTTCAGCCAACGCCACGCTCAAATTACGATTTTCGGTTCGCAAAAAGTTACAGAATCCAGGTACAGATCTCGGCGACAACAATGTTTACTGCTGACCTTGCAAAGAAACAAAAACTAATTGTAAGAGCATTCAACGCTATTTACCTCAAATACAAATGTGGGCTTGGACGTAGTTGGTTTATGATATCCCCATAATTTATGGAAAACTGATATATTTTTGAAATACGTACATACATTAAAGTCAAAATGTATTATCAAGAAAATTATAAATGTATTGACCACTGAGTGCCTAGCACCGTTGCATGCACCGTTGCATGCACTTTACTTAAAATTTTCCAAAATTCAATAAAATTTTTCTAAAAAAAAACAATAAATGTATATTTCACAACTACAAAACTGCATCATTTGACTTTTGAAAGTGAATGGTAGAATAATAGCGGTTTGACACCAAAGTCCCACTGTGCGTTATTTTGAGTGGAAGTCATGTGAACTGACCACCGATATTGTGTGATTTGTTCTTGTGGAGTTTTCTTAAGTTGTTGGGAATAAGTCACAGGCCACAGCGGTTTTCAAAGCCAACCAACCAAAGGAATGGAAAACTAGGCGTTTCGCATACGCGCCACGCAGTGAAGCCACGGCGAACATTTGCACGATTTTGTATTATACTCCATACATAATGACATCGATAGGCCTTTAAAATTACAGTCAAAATCCGATAATTCGTACCCCGATAAATCGTAATTCCCGATAATTCGTAATAAAATGTCGGTCTCGTTAATTCGTAAAATTTCCATACATTTTGGTCCCCTCGCTAATTCGTAATTTTTTTTTTTTTCAAATAAAATCTTCTTTACCTCTTATTTATAATTGTATAATTGTTTGCTAACTACCACTTATAATTCGTAATAAAAACAACAAAAACATGGAAACAATGATGAAATGAATTTGTCAGTTTTATTTTTATTTTATTGTTTTTTGTTTGCTATTAAAATTACACGTATTTTACGCTAAGTAAATGAATTTGCTATTTTACTTTATGTATTTATTTTATTTATTTTGTATTTTATTTTTGACAATTATTTTTTATGTTAATTTTTTATAGTTTTAGTAAAACCCCCGTTAATTCGTATTTATTTTATTTTAACCCCGTTAAATCGAAACCCCGCTAAATCGTAAAACCCTATAATTCGTAAGAAATGGCCGGTCCCTTGCGATTACGAATTATCGGGATTTGACTTGTATTATAAAAAAAAAATTTAATTTTATTCTATTTAAACTTAGAGATAGGCAGCAATTCACTAAAGGCCCTTTATTTGCTTATTAAAGTTAAAACTGAATTAAAAAAAGAAGAGAGGTGTCTTAGGACACCCGGTTGTAGCTATGCTGCTTGGTTATATAAAACAAACTGAAGTGTTAAATAACAATGCAATAAAATTATATTATATAATGATTGTTTATAGGTAAACATTTAATTAATTTTTTAATTGACATTACAAATATTTTAATTGATATTATAAAATTATTCATACCTATTACTTTTTTGTGTTTAGAATAGCTATAAAAAATTTTTTACATTTATAGATGTTTCAAAAACTCAATCATTATAATCTACTGTAGTAATAATTGGTTTGTGTTAGCTAAAATATGATACATATGTTTGCGATTGGATTTTTTCAAGGTGCTTTGAAAAAATTGCATCGATAGTGGTATTGCATTTTGTTATATGTTGTAATGGATCATTGTTTATTTTTAAATCAAACTCATCCAAAAGAAATTTTACTAATGGCTCAGAATTTCTTCTGAATTGAACCCTAAAGCATCAACAAATAAATATTTTTAAATTAAACAATAAATGATTAAGAAAGAGTCTGCAAAATTACACCAAAATCTTTTATTAGTTATGCATATACATATGAATTTTAAAAGTAGACTTTTCATAAAAAGCTACCAATTTCAACTGTTGAAAAATCGTCCATTTTGAGGAAAAAATTGTCAAATCGTCATTTTGCTATTTCGGCACCAAAAATCGTCGAAATGACGATAAATCGTCACATCTGGCAGCAGTGCCTGTGTGTTTCAATCAGCGTTACCATATATATTTTTTAAAAAACTTCTTAAATCTGAAAAAATACTTTTTTTCAAATACAAAAACTTTTTTTCTACAAAAGTACCAAAATTTTAAAAGAAAACATAAAATTGTATTTGGAATTCATTTTATTTAAAAATATAAAACCGATTAAAATCAAAACCATAACATATAATAAAAAAACAAAATAAAAAATTCATATTTAGATTTAGAGATCTTAATAAAAATATCACATACATTAATAAATATTATAAAGCAAGCCACAGACCTTGCGACCGATGGTACAACATGAGCAGGTTGTATATGAGATTGTAAAGTGTGTGGGGTCGTCGGATGAAGTTGTGTCTTGGTTGTATGAAAGATTAAAAAGATTTGATTTTTTGGCAAGTTGTATAGACAGGTTGTAAAATTTAGGAGTTGGTTGTACAACTTTACTTCATTTTGCTCGTATTTTTGTTGTGGTCATATAAAAAACGTTGCGCACGAATTCAAACTTGCTTTTGTGTATGCATCGGAACCTTTGATAAAGGCCATTAAATACTTCGTCTAACATCCACGTGTAATTTTTGTTCTCACTTTCTTTTAATATTTTCAAAAGTTTGTTGTTAGCATACATTTCTTTTTATATAAGCCACTCCTTTAATAAAATTCTTTTCTTCTGTCCTTTTTTACATTCTTCTTCTTATTTTTTTCACCAAAAAATATTCCATTACAATACGCGACATGGTCTCCGATGTCATGTTTACTCAAAAAAAAATTAAGAAATGAAGTTGTACGCTAATGTTGTACACGTTGTTGTATAGTTTGTGCGCAAAACACACAACTTGGTAATCCAACGTGTTTTACCAACGGTCGCAAGGTGTGTGGCTTGCATAACGACTCAACTTGTATGGAAGAGCAAAGGTGCTTTTGTTACCCCTCTGAAAATAAAGTTTGATATGTTTTATGATGATTCCCAAAATATTTTGGTTCTAGCTTTGACCATCCGTGAGCTGTACCATTTTTAAAAAAGGTATTTTTTTCAGTTTTTCGAATATTTTTGTACTTTGCTCCAAGACGACATATGTAAATAAAATTTGGTATCATCGAAAAGAATTTTTGAAAGCCGAAAATCCATAAATTGATCTTATAGATTTTTAGCTATAGAGATTTAGGTTTAGCGAGTTACAGATTACGAAGGCTCTTCCTTTATTTTGTTTTCATGAGATTTTGGTAAGAGAAAATCCTTTCGACATTTCGACGGACAAAATTCTGATTTATCAGGAAACATGTATTCATGTAATGCCTTTTTATTTTCAGCCAATGTAGACCAGGGGGGTTATTATGTAATTCGATTCGAAACGAAAACTGTTCAAATTTGTATGTTATTAACATTGGAGTTCGAACACATTTCCGTTCGATTCGGATTACATAATAACCCCCCAGAAACTGCATATATTCTCTGTTGGCTATGGTTTCAGTTCTTCCATACAGTCAATGCTCTATATTGATTGCCCATATTTTAAAAATTTTTCTTTTCCCTGGGAACATTTTAATTAAAAGTGGTATAATGATGTTGATTTTACCAGATTAAATATTTTCAAGGGGAAACTTACTAAACCAAACTAACATTTCATTGTCAAAGTCCACTTTTGCCCTTAGAGCTTAATATAATTTTTTTTTTTAAATTTTCTTCAAACTGATTTAAAACAGTTGTTTCAATAGATAACCTTCTGTGCCACATAAAATATCATTGCGTGAAATATGTTTTTCATTGATGTTTAATTGTGAAAGGTTACACTTTTCTAAAAGAGCATTACTAATAAAGTTTCGTTCCATTTTTCGAAAAAAAATTAATTATTTTCAAAAATATGTGCATGCGCACGTCTTCTGACTGCATATCTAAGTTGTCCGTGAGAGTATCAAATGTGTTACGGTCCTTTTTCATGTTAAATAGTATCAAAAAAAGTACGATAGTACTAACTTTCCCATCACTGCTCACAGCACACACTCAGTCCTAACAATACGAAATACACATGCACACATGCAGTACCAACAATACGAAATACACAAACAACTTTGTCTTATTATTTTGTTGTCGCTATTCACTGTATATACGCAAATGCAAAGCAACAAAATTTTTTCTTTTTTCCTTGAACAAATTGAGCAATCGTTTTCACTGTTTTTGTTTCTCTCACTCCAAAGGATTAAACAAAAGAAAATCAAACAATTTGTTTCGTTTATTTTCGTGCTCTGGTTTAAGTACAAAGGAATCAAAACAAAAATAAATTTATAACTGTAATAGTGTCGATTATTTATGTTACGAAAATTATTTTCTAACCCCTGTATCGCCCCACAAGTAGCATAGCTACAAAAATACTTGTCTAAATTATTTAAAAAAAATTGTTTAAAGCTGCAAAACAGACATTCTATTCAAAACGAAAATAAATAATAAATTAATCTTAATTTAAATAAAATATATCCAGTAAATATCTAACAAATCCTTCAGTAATATTTATTCCTACCTACAAAAATAGTGTGAATTATTCTATAGCACAAAAATGTAACTAAAGGAGATTTTACCTAAATTCGATTTCATTTATTTTTATTCCTCTGCGGGCACCAACAAAAGCTCACTCACCGCACTGAAAGAAATGAATTCAGTGTCCTGTTCAAATCAAAGTTGCAACATACATAAATATGACAAGTTCTCCATTAGGTTGTATTTGTCTCTGTTACAAGGACTGAAAAGGACACTGTCACACAACTAACAAGGTGTTAGTTTGTGTAACTTTTTGCTGATAAAAATATTATGAAGTGTTACTATTTAATTACATTACTTTGTAAAGATGAGTGTATTTCTGTGTGTGTATGTGTGTGTATTTAAGACATTAGCAGGTAAATATCTCGAGTAACTTGAACATTTTGTGTAGTATGTTGTTTGTTAGTGTAAGTAATAGAATCAGCAGAGTGTTTAAGCTTCAGTTAATTTGATTTACTTTGTAAAATTTTAATTAAATATAAAAACATTCACAGAGAAAGAGAGTTTAGCAGTTACGGAGCGTTGGTGCGAAAGAATGAATGACATGGCAGCATCCAACATAAACAACAATGGCAACAACCATGTATGTAAGTATGTACATATCTACATATGTATGAATGTATGTATGTATTAGAGTTCGACCGATTAATCGGCTTCGGCCTTCGGCCAAAAATTGGTAATCGGCCAACATTCGGCATACGGCAAAAATCGGCCGATTAGCCGAAGCCGAATATTTTTCATTCCAAGCTTGAAAAATAACATTATTTTTGGTCGTTGCTCGCCGACAGTTTCTATTGTGTTTAACGTTTTGAAAGGGTTGCTTTGAAATACAACCCTGTTGCTTTCTATTTTCTTTTACTTGGACGTTCTTGTGAGTAATCATATGAAAAAGCAATCTAGAAATTGCAAAATAGTTTTATTTTTCTTGTTATGTATCCAATAGATATTACAGCTATTTCAGTGATCTTTAAAAAGCAAACTTTTTTCTTAATTCATATAAAACAAGTATCATTTTTAAAATTTAAAACATTCGGCTTCGGCTTCGGTTTTGGCTGAAGTTTAGGATTTTAGCCGAAATTCGGCTTCGGCTTCGGCTTCGGCCAAAAAAAACGCCTTCGGTCGATCTCTAGTATGTATGTGGCTTAAAACTATTATCACACTTCTTAACAACTCTCTACTGGGATACTTATGTATACAACATACACTGGCACACAAACCAAATAGTTTTCAGTGTTTATAATTGTGACAGTGTGTGCAAGTATTAAACTTGTGAAGTGTTAAAACTTATGATTAAGGATTTGTATTATATATTTTTTATTTTATTTTTTTTTTTTTTTTTGAAGAGTGTTTTAAAATAAACATTTTTTTAATTCATTTAGTTTGCTGCTAAAACTATTGGAGTGTAAGGAAATGTGCTTATGCAAAATAAAATACAATAAAACAATAAGTATTTAACATTCGAAGCTTAGTGGAATTATAGGATTAAATAAATTTAATTTTGTAAATTATGAATAAAAATACTAAATAAAAATAATAAAAAAAAGTAATGAAATTTTTGCTTTTTTTTTTGTACACCAAAGTTGAAAAGGACTCTATTTTTTTTTGCTACGATATACGTCCGTCCGTCTGTCTATATGTCTCTCTTTCACAGGCTCTCTTTCACAGACTATGGACCTGCAATTTTCACAGTATATGTAAAACTCTGGTCGCTACAAAAAAAAATATACACGAAAGTTAAAAATTAAAGGGTGTTCTAAGGCCAGCAACGAAAAAATTTTAAATCCTAATGTAATATACAGACAATTCTATCAGACACTTCAAATTTTTAAATTTAGTGTATTTTTATGCAGGCTACACAAATTTACACAGAAATTTAAACTAAAGGGTATTCTATCAGTATTTAACTTGGAAACCTTTAGGAACAAACAAAACCAAAAATTAAAAAAATGCCGAAACAAAAATCAACAATTAAAGAAACCTTAAATAAAATAAATAAAATAAAATGAGGGTGCAAAGAGAAAACAGTGCCTACTAAATACCTCATAAAATAGAACAAAATTAATAAGAAATCTCTATGGTTTTTTTTTCAATAAGGAAATCTTATTAATTTCATAGAGAAAACCTTTTTGAAAAAATCAAGAAGAAATCTTGTAGTTTTTATGAGGTTATCTTATTGATTTTTTCAATAAAAAAATAAAAAAATTGCGTCTTTATTCTCTGTACTTATGTATTTTCATTTAAATTCTATACCACAGACATTTAGCCTTATCATGAATTCCACATGTGAAAATTTTCGAATGAAATTTTTCGTTCACATAGATTTTAATTTTGTATCGTCAATTCCAATCAAATTAAAAACTTGCATGTTTCCACTTTTTCCAACAGACAAATCTTTGTGAATAATTTTTTTCATAAATTGTCAGCATATTTCGCAATCGTATGAAGTTTTTTAATACCAATTGCTCACACGTTTGGAAATTTCCATGTGAAATTTTATTTATGATAAGCCTAATTATGTTATGTTCTTAACTAACTTACTCACCTAGTATTGAACCAGTAAGCTTCTGACCGATAGACAAGCACTCTAACCAATATGCTAACAAGCAGCCTGAATAACCATTGGCATTATTGTGCAAACATTCTTATACAAAAATGAGAAAGATCATGAAAAAAATTGTTTCTATGTCTATTTATAGATATGAAATAACAAGACAACACATAAAATCAAGATTTCCTTATTAAAAAAATCAATAGATGCTTTACACATACTCATATAGGAAACTACTAAAATCAAGAAGAAAACCTTTTTAAATAAATCAAGAAGGCAACCTAATAAAATCAATAAGAAATCCCTATAGTTTACTATTTATAAGAAAACCTAATAGAATCAAGAAGTTTTTCTTTTTGTGCCAAAAATAACGGAAATTGAGTAAAAAAAAGTTGTGAATAATAAGATTTCTTCTTGATTTTATATGGTTTTCTTCTTGATAAAATTAATAAGATTTACCACATAAAAATAATAACGAATCTCTATGAAAAAACGGTTCATAGAGAAAATCTTCTTGATTCTATGAGGCAGTTTTTTCTCTGTGTGGCGTTGGCTGAAGGAGTTAGCACGTTGACTACAAAACAGAAAGACCTGGGTTCGAGACCGGTGCTGATAGTCATTAAATAACAAAACTACGTATTTTTCTGATGTGCATTAGTGTCCTTTGTATCAGTTGTTGTAGGAAAGTTCAAGTGATGAAGGCATAGAGACACTGGTCACTGAACTACTCCTACGGATACTAATCCTAATGTAATATCAGAGCGCCATCTTTCGTCGGTATTGTGTAGCAGAATTATCGGCAAAGTAAAATAATTAATAATATGGCTACTAAGCACAGATTTGAAAATTTAATATGCCTCGCTGACACCAGAGGCGCTGCAGCACTGCATTATTAAAAATGTGCAAAAAGGCAGTGTTGTCTTCTCTATCACAACACCTTTCTTATAGAAGGTAATACCTAGTAATAGTAGTAGGCCATCATTGCCTGAGTGTTACTTCTATTTAAAAAAAAAACGCTAAAATGCAAATAAATCACTGAGAGTAAAAAATCACCAAATAACCAAAATAATCGCCAAAACGAAAAAAGCGCCACAACTAAAGAAACGCTAAAATTAAAATTATGTATTGTAAAAAAAATTGCCAAAAAAATATTTTAAAAAATTGGCTAAACGAAGAAAAAAATTCCAAATTACAAAAAACGTCAATACTAAAAAAATTCGCCAAAAAGAAACTGAAACAAGCGCCAAACCAATAAAAATTCATATATTAAAGGGTGTTTTTATATAGGTATTGAAGTTTAAGTTGGCAACACTTTTTTAAAAGGCGGCAATTTTGTCAGCTGTCAAGTGATTTATGTTTAGTTTTTAGACTGACGGCTGCACCTAGATTCAGTAACTTTTTTTACCATAATCGCATCGCTATAATAAATATAACGAAAATTTATCGACTTTGCTATTCAGTAACATATTATAACGATATTATCTATCGGTTGGAGGAAAAAAAAATAAATAAAATATAAAATTCGGCATTTAGCAATATTTTTGAATGAAAATTCTCTCTTAGGTGGAAAATGATGCAATTAATACACAAAAAGTAAAAGCAAAAAGAATTTTCTTTTGAGCTCCCGGCAATTCCCAAAAATATTTCATAGGAAACCAAAAATTGGATTTTTGGGTATTTCTGCTGTATTTTTCTTATTTTTCGCCGGGCGCAGATAATATTTTAGTAAATATATAAAAACATATCATGTCTTAAGGTGAAATGACAAATTTTTTGGTTCCAGCTTTGGAATTTGAGAAAAAAAAATGCCTTACATTTGATATTCATAACAAAAATAGGTCTATTTCGAAACGGTCTGGCACCTTTAATAACTAAAATTTTTAACAAAAAATTTCTTTGTAATATTTCTTTTAGTATTACCTTTTGAATAAACATGGAGTTAGTATTCCTGCAAACATGGCGTTAGTATTCCTGCAACATTTTTTAATAATAGCGAAATAATTAAACCACTTTTTTCTGTAAATAACGGCAAAAAAATCAACTTTTTCCAAAAATGTCATTTAAATTGCGTATAATTTTTGACTTAGTTGTGCTTTTGATACAAAATTTTTAATTAAGTGTTAAAAATTTTGTTCTTAGCCCATACTTAGTTTCTTTTTTAAAATTGAACAATATTTGACTTATCCACTAGCAGAACAGAACAGTGGACCAAGGTTGGTAAAAAAGCCAAAATATAAATTTTTTTTTCTCGAATATTTCCTAAACTGTAAGCGGAACTGCATAAATGTAGCAGACTTTTTTTAGCTCTTGGATAGAGAAATCCACTAGCACAAAATCTTTTTTTCAGGTCAAAAACATCAGCTTGGTATCAGTTTGAATTTGTTTTCATCAACCCGAGGCTGCCCACTTTAGGGCTTCGTGTCTCCGCCGCCTTTTGAGATATATAGTCAAAACTCCAGACTTAAGCTTTATGTACTGCATGAAATTTCATAACAATCGGACGGCTCTTTTAGAAACTGCAGAATTATTTCCACTTTTTTTTCAAAATTCACCACTGTGTGATGCTCACTGTTTATACAACACTACAGACTCATTGCCTTTACTTACATAATTACTTCCGCAAGTTGTCTTCACTTTCAACGATGTTGACTCCACTATTGTCTGATTCACACTGACTGCCTCTAACACACGGTACCTCGTTTTATACTACAGGGAGCGGTTCTAGAATGTTCGTTATGTGCTTAGAGATGGTGTAATGAAAGTGTGTGCACTTAGTAAAGCCAAATGCAAGAAACTGTATTACTGCATAAAGATGTTGCTGATATGCAAGTGACCAAGCCAAGTGATCAAACAGTCTTCTAACACAATCTGAAAAATTTATGTTACTATTTCTAGGTGTTTGTAGATAATTCGATTGACTGTTATTTTGAATTTTAGAGTTACTATATATGGACTTTTATGTTGGTAATACTGTGCGTTGTGGCTAATACAGAGTTGTTACCATGCGTGTTTGCACTTTTATGTGTACGTGTGTACGTTTAGTTATTTGGCTAAATGCATCTAGATATTTATTTTTATTTGCCAAAAACATTTACATTAGCTCTGTTCGAATATTTTTGCGTAACAATATCACACAGCTCGTGCGACAAATGATTTATTGACGAAAACATTTGGGGTTACCATAATTCCACGTTTTGGACCCGTGAATTGGTCTCCAAGATCGTGCGGTTTAATGCCGCTAGACTATTACGTGTGGGGATATGTGCAGTCGCTAGTCTACGCTGATAATCCCAAAACTATTGACCCCTGGGGGGCAACATTCACCGAGTTATTGCCAATATACGGCCACAAATTTTGGAAAAAGTCATTGAAAATTGGAAATTACCAAGAGGTCGCCAAATTTTCAATTTGTCCTGGTATAAAATTGTTCCCCTGATATGTATTTGCTCTTGTCTTGTTAACAAATCATTTTTTTTAATTTTCTAATTAAACTCCTACTGTTTCATTCTCTAAAAAAAATTTAATATTCATAAATGTTAGCGTAGAATTTATTTTTATTTTTTTCATTTTTTATAAATTTCTTCTTACGCTTTAATAATTGTAAATATAACAAAACCAACTAAATAACAACATAAACGTTGATGTAATTCTATTAAAATCAACTCAGTTTATTAAAAATTTTAAACACGTCTGCAAAATAGATTAACAGTAATTCAATTTTCACCTTTAGAAAATAATATAAACAAAATTTTACAACGTTCATACATTAAGCAACTTTATTTTTCAACCCATACATGCAACATTATAAGCAGAAGAAGCCCAGCAAACATTTGTTATATGTACATATATATTTTGTTTGAAAAATTTGTGAAAAGAACTTATTATTATTTTAACAGAAATAAGAAATTTATGTTAAAAGTTTGTACATTTGTTTCCACAAAAAAAAAATGGAACAAAATATTAGGGATGTAACGAATGTTTGCGTTCGCTTTCGCATTTGCAAATAATTCGCTTACTTTTGCTATTTGCATTCGCTTTTGCATTCGCTAAAATGTATGCGAATATTTCAAGCGAATACTAAAGACAAAAAAAATTTATTTGTTTTACGAAAATAGTTTACGATTTTAAATTTAAAGACGAAAATTATTTTAAGCCAGCATGAAAAAGATACATGTAAAGCAATAATATTTTAGCGGAAAACTTTTCTATCAATAAGTTCTCATAAGTATCAAAATGAAACCCTAATCCAGCTGTGTTTGGAAATATTTTTCAGTTTTGAAAAAGAAAAAACAGTGTTTGATTTGCGCGAAAATATTTTCGAAAATAGTCTGTTCAAACTTTTGAACGCCATTCATTACTTCGTACAACAAATTTCAGAGCGCCCTCCTTCGTTGTGTAGCAAAATCATCGGCGAAGTAAAATAATCAATAAAATGACTACAAGACACAGCTTCAAAAAATTAATACGCCCCATTTAACATCAGAAAGGCGCTGCAACACTGAATTATTAAAAAAAAAAAAAAAGGTGCAAAAAGCAGAGTTGTAAAAGAATGAAGCTTTCATCTATCTCTTCTTTCACCACCTGTCTTCTCTCTCACTATACCTTTCCTAAAGAAGGTAACACCTAGTAGTAGCAGTAGGCATTAATTGCCTGAGTGTTACTTCTGTTAAAAAAAAAAAAAAGTAGTCCTTGTTTGTTGTAAATTAAACGCGAAACAAGTGCCACTCATATAATTTCTCATGAAAACTTAAAATGTTGAAGATATATTTCATGTGTTTTTCCCAAGATGAACAGAGTACTACTTCTGCAAGATTTTTTCAGGAAAAATTCATTACAAGTTTTCTTCATATGTATTTGACAGCATTTCAAATGAAATGTTGAACAGAGTACCAGGATTTAGGGCTAAAGTACGAATGGGTGGATTTCCTAACATTGTGTAAACTTATTTTTAATTATTATATATACTTACTCTTATATAAATTTATTTGCATGTGATATTTTAACGAATTGTAATATTTGCATTCGCTTTCGCATTCGCATTCGCTTTCGCAAAAATTAAAATGTATTATTCGCTTTCGCATTCGCATTCGCTAAACTGGTATTCGTTACATCCCTACAAAATATTACAAACTATTTCCAAGGCTTAACAGATACCTAAACAAAAGCTCGCAAGCATTGTGTTTTATGGTGCTTAGCGTTAACGCTCAAGTTCCGTACCTAAATAGGAGCGGCAACGTGGTGTCACGGTGGAAAAAAAGACATCGAGTGCCATCTTAATCACGCTTATTCAAGTTGTTGACATCGACTTCACTTTAACACAATACCAAAAAAAAAATTGGGGCTTGTTTACTCGCTCTCGAGAATAATTTTGTGCTACTGATAATCTATTTCGGTTCCCTAAGGTCTGAAAAATAGCAGAAACCTGCCAATAGGAGTCAGTTGTTTTCGATAACGGGTACACAAGCCCCAATTTTTTTGGTATTCTGTTAAAGTGACATTGATGTCGACAACTGGAATAAGGCTGAACATTTAGTTAATTTAATTTGCGACTTGGTCTAGTATTGTAGTAAACGGCACTCAACAAGTTTCCATGTGACTGGATCTAAGACCTATCAAGCAGTATAAATATAATGTTGAATTGTTCCCTCCAATGAAACCGCCAACTCACTCTGGAACCAGTCCCATAACTATATTCACCCTTATCGTGAATAAAAGTTGACGTGGAAAGTGTTCCCCTTCCCTTTATAGTTACACTTTCGAAATGTGAATGCTCCTGTAGCAGAGTGGTTGGCGTGCTAGCCTGTCATGTCGGAGTTTGTCGGTTCGAATCCCATTAAAGGATCTGCTTACATATAAAACATAACTGCGTTTGTAACAATAACAAATTTTCAATTATAACAATTAAATGTCTGATTAGCATTTATATATTATTTTGTGTTATTCTGCAGCCATTAGGTCCCACTAAAATAGTTCAGTGATAAGTCACAAGGTGTTGCTACAAAGTGTCAATTAACCTCATCCCTAATCAAATCATTTCAATCTTAATAGTCTGTTAAATGCGAAAATTCTTGATTCGAGAATAAACTCTTAATTTTTTTAAGACCACATTTAAAATTGTAATCTTGAATTAAATCTCATTTTAAGATCGCATTCAAGATTTTATTCTTAATAAAAATCTCAAATTAAGATCACATTCTTAAAAATTTAAGAATACGATCTTAAAATTAAGATTACTTGCTTGATTTTTAGAAGTCATTCTAAATTTTAAATTTGAGAACGTCATTCTCACTGGCCAAATTTTGAGATGGAAATCTTAAGATTTCTGCAATCTTAATTCATGAATTTTTTTTTTCTTAAATTCAGATCGCAATTTTTCTCTAAGTGTAGGCCACCTACATGTAAAACTAAATGGTCCGCTTCACAGGAAGTGATAGAAATCGGATTGGAAACTGGTCACGTGAATAGTCTCGTTTCACTTCTATTTACATCAAGGATGGTTCAAAAAGAGTTATATTTTATAACTAGCGAATAATAACTATCAAATGCTTGCTGGGTTATACAATATTTATGTTGTAAAAAAGGGGTATTTATGAGGATACGTGTGAGTGAGTGTGTTCCTCTTTTCAACAGTAATAGCACATAAACCAAAATTAAATTATGCAAATTTTCTATATAAAACTTCAAGATGGAAACTAAAACCAGGGTTCGAGACATAGAAAACCCAAAGCAACAATAGGCCTCGCAACATACATATAAGCATTGTAATGATGGAATATTACGCCTTCATTTCGTGGTCGCATATTCAGAGAGTGTTTCAAACAATACTCGCTTCAAATTAATCAGTTGTGTTTGGAACAGCAGCTCTTAATATATGAAACTCTTATGGTACGGACCAAATACAAACCATACTCTAGGCATCATGGATATTCGGATTTTTCGTAGATTCGGCTAGGTGACAGTGCTCTATATCTAATTTTTTGCACTTTGGGTTGTCGTAATGGATCCATTTTTTATCCCAAGTAATGATTAGATCCAAAAAATTATTTCTTCTTATGGAATTTAAGCAGCATTTCGTATGAAGAAAAACGTCCTCCGGCTTCATCAGTTTGTTAACGATTTTCCTTGCTTTTGTGTTATAACCGCTTATATGGCAATATTTGGATTGTTACTATTATTATCACGCTTAACAACACTGTTAACGTCATTTTGTTATTAGGTATTAAGTCACCATTTTTTTATTCACCTGTAGTATAGATGATCGTTTGAATTAAGTTGTATTTTAATAAATGCAATTAATTGGAGTACTGTCGAGAACTTTTATTTCATCAAGTTACAACAGTTGGCGACGAGCGTAAAAGTAAAATAAGTGTTTTTTTTCTTAGAAAACAAGTGCAAGTTTCTTATGTACGAACACTTACAAGTACACGTGCAAATTCACATAAAATGAATGCAGATCAATTCGCAACTTTTATTAAAATGCAGGAGGCCCTGGTTCAACAGTTGGCGGTTTTAAGTGCAAATACTGGGGCTACTTCAAGTGCAACACAAGCAAGAGACACCAGTTTAAGTACAACATTAGTTCCAAATTTCGAATGTTTTGATCCGGTGAAAAAAACGTATAAAAACTATATGCAGAGATTTTCAAATTACATAACTATGAAAGGCATAGCAGAAAAAAAGGATTACTGTGCAAAATTGCTTTTAAATTCAATTGGGGCAAAATATTTTAATATGGCGACAGCGTTGGCTGCGCCGAAAGTCGCGACAGAACTAACCTACAAAGAATTACTGCAACTTTTAGAAAACCATTTAGCGCCGAAAAAAAATGTTCTTGTGCAACAGCACAAATTTTTATCAATATACCAAAGTGAAGGGCAGACAGTGGCAGAGTTTGTAGCAGCGCTCCGCAGTGATATTAATGCATGCGAATTTATTTCTCCGTGTGAATGTAAGACATCAATTGCAGATGTGTTTTTAAGAGCCCAATTTATTCGCGGCATTTGGGACAATAATGTACGCGAACAGTTACTTCAATCGAGCACGTCGAAGTTTGAAGAAATTGTGGATAAAGCAATGGCATTAGAGGCGGCGAAGATGGACGCTCGAGAACTATCGCAGGCTGCAGCAATTACTTCAAATAATAGTTCTATGGAAATCAACAAAATTTTCAACAACAATAACAATAACAACAAGAAATCAAAGAAACCCCCTAAGTCCAAACAAATCCAACAAAATAGAAAAGTAAACTACGAGCAATTGGGTATTGCAGGATTGTGCTTACGGTGTGGTAAGAATAACCATTTTGCGGGTGAATGTCGTTCCAGCAAAAATTTGAAATGTAAGTTGTGTTCTAAACAAGGCCATGTAGACAAAGTCTGCATAGCTTCACTTTTGGCAAATGGTCCTATTGCCGGACAAAAAGGTAAAGGCAGTACGTCTGGACGGACAACGAATCAGGTACGTAGTGATGATTCTTACGGAATTCTCAAAATCGTAGATGTCTATTGTAATACAATGTCAGAACGCTACTATGCCAATATATTAATCGAGGGGAAAACTGTAAGGTTCGAAGTTGATTCAGGATCTGGGTGTTCTTTTTTGCCAATAGATCAATACACGAAATTAAAATTGTGCAACAAATTAGTACCAACAGAAACCGTTTTCCGCTCGTATACCCAAGATACGTTCAGAGCAGAAGGGAAGGTATTGGTTAATATCAAATTTAAAAATGTTTCAATATCTGATGAATTATATATTGTACCAAATGGTTGTTCAGCCCTCATAGGTCGAACATGGATTCGTCGACTGGGAATTAACTTACAGGAACTCGACGGAATAAATTCAGATAACGTAATTACCCATTCTATTAACGAATCAAAGGAAATAAAAGAAATTATTTCAGAATTTGAAAATGTTTTTCAACAACGTATTGGTTGCATACCTAATCTTAAGGTTTCCCTGCAATTGCGCCAAAACGCCACACCTATATATACAAAAGAACGCAACATTCCATACGCTTTAACAGAGCGGGTGGATAGAGAATTAGTTGAGTTGGAAAAGGCTGGCATTATAACAAAAGTTGCCCACAGCGATTGGGGGTCGCCACTAGTCGTTATTCCGAAGAAAGATGGTGGGGTTCGCTTGTGCGTCGACTATAAGGTCGGCGTAAATCAGTGCTTAGTGGACGCACATTACCCAATCAAAAGAATGGACGAAATTTTCAGTGGTCTCAGGGACTCTAGGTATTTCTGTCGCCTAGATTTGTACAAAGCGTACTTACACGTACCAGTGGACCAAAAATCAAGCCAAATACAAACGATTTCAACCCACAAAGGGACTTTTCACATGAATCGGCTATCTTTCGGCATAAAAACGGCACCTGCCGAATTTAATAAAATAATAGATGAAATCTTACGGGAAATCCCTAAAACTGAATCGTATTTCGATGACATCGTAGTTCATGGTGAGTCGATGAGCGAATGTAAGGCGAATTTGAGAGCCTGCTTAAAACAACTACAAAAATATGATTTACATCTAAACGTTCCAAAATGTAAATTTTTCGAAAAACAAATAGAATTTCTCGGTCATGTGATACAGTACAATAAAGTGGAAAAATCGTCCTCAAAAGTCAAAGCCATATTGAGAATACCTCAACCAAGTTGCGTAGAAGATGTGCGAAGGTTCTTGGGTATGGTAGCCTATTACTCAAAATTTATACCAAATAATTCTACAATTACTGCACCTTTACGACGTTTACTAAGAATTAATTCAAAATTTAAGTGGACTTCACAGTGCAACAAAGCGTTTAATACGCTAAAAACTGAAATTGCCAGCAACCGTGTTTTGATGCCTTTCAACCCGATGCTACCAGTACAACTCGCTTGTGATGCTAGCCCCACAGGAATAGCAGGAGTTTTGTCTCACATTGTAGATGGGGAAGAGCGACCCGTGGCATTCGCATCAAGATCGCTGACACAGGCCGAACAAAACTACTCGCAACTAGATCGAGAGGCTTTAGCTATTGTCTATGCGGTTCAACATTTTCATCAGTACGTTTATGGACGACGTTTTAAACTCATTACGGATAACCAACCCTTATCCAGAATATTTCATCAACATTCTAAATTGCCTCAAATGACGTCATCTCGTCTTCACTGGCTATAACTACGAAGTCGGTACGAAAAAGAGCGAGGAAAACACAAATGCAGATTATCTGTCTAGAACTCCTATCACATCAGAGTCAGATGAAACTAATTTCATTGACCAGGAAGTACATTCCATCTGTAATTCTACCTTGCACCAAATTAACTCCAGTCAACTAAATTTTAAGTCAATCCGTAACGCAACGAAAAATGATCCGGAGCTATCCAAAATAATTCTTAAATTGCGCAATTCATGTATAGAATCTGAGTACACCATTGACAACGACATTTTGTTTAGAAATCAAAGGGTTGTAGTACCATCTTGTTTACAACAATCAGTTTTAGAAGAGCTACATTCTACACACATTGGTGTTACTAAAATGAAACAACTGGCGCGACGATATGTCTACTGGACCTCTATTGATAAGGACATCGAAAGAGTTGTACGATCATGTGCTGCTTGTGCTTCAGTAAAAAAAAATCCACCCAAAGTTATCCTACACCCTTGGCAGGAACCCGATGAAAATTGGCAGCGTGTCCATATTGATTATGCTGGGCCCTACCAAGGTTATCAATTCCTCGTAGTAGTCGATTCGAAATCAAAGTGGGTAGAAGTAGGCGTGTGCCCCTCTGCACCAACATCAACTTCGACAATTGAAATATTACACAACATTTTTGCAAGAAACGGGTATCCTCATGTACTGGTATCCGACAATGCCTCAATATTTAAAAGCGATGAATTCAAAAATTTTTGCACCAATTCCGGAATATTTCAAAAATTCATTGCTCCAGGATATCCTGCAACGAATGGGTTAGCAGAACGAAATGTTCAAACACTAAAACAGCGTTTAACGGCTATGTCGGGTGACTCATCAGCAATACCCAAGAAAGTACGAGAAATTTTATTCAAGTACCGAGCGATGCCGCTTCGAAACGGAAAATCACCTTCAGAAATGTACCTAGGAAGACAGATAAGAACCCGTTTAGATGCATTAAAGCCTGGAAAAATAACAAAACCGTATACACAACAAGCCTCTATTAGACAATTTAGTGAGGGTGACAGAGTACAAGTCAGACACTATCACTCAAACAAGCCGATATGGAAATTCGGTACGATTTCGCAAAAGATGGGGTGCCTTCATTACATGGTCCAACTCGACAGCGGATTTGTCCTTAAACGTCACATAAATCAGCTTCGTGCTACGAACGTACAATCGCAACAGTCCGACCAAATGCAACGGCCCGGCCAAATGAAACAGTCCGACCAAATGCAACGGCCCGGCCAAATGAAACAGTCCGACCAAATGCAACAAAGTGGCCAAGGTCTTCTTCCGTATCAACTTGGAGCATTGGCCTTGCCCAGCACCGCAACACAGCCTCACGAGACATCTCAAAACGAAGAACCATCAACATCTGAACAACAACTTGAGGTCGAGTCACCCCAAAATCGTCGGACATCGGCAAGACAACGTAGAACGCCTCGATACCTGGATGATTACGTTCACCAATGAAATAATTAAATTATATTGTTCATTTTAAGTGGGGGAGAATTGTTATAACCGCTTATATGGCAATATTTGGATTGTTACTATTATTATCACGCTTAACAACACTGTTAACGTCATTTTGTTATTAGGTATTAAGTCACCATTTTTTTATTCACCTGTAGTATAGATGATCGTTTGAATTAAGTTGTATTTTAATAAATGCAATTAATTGGAGTACTGTCGAGAACTTTTATTTCATCAAGTTACAACATTTTGGTAGAATCCAGCTGCTGGCAAGTCTTTTGAAATTTTTGCTTCCATGACATGCAATGATTTTGCACGTTCTTGCCTTCAATTCATCGGATTCCAATTTTTTTTTTGATGGTCGGTATTCCTTAATATATGAACATTTTCACAGTCATGTTACATCACTAAGCAATTAAGCTTGTAGTTTAGAGCCATGCTGTTGGATTTGTTCCTATCTTTGAAAAAATGTAGAGCAAACTACGTTCTAAAAACCAGAGAACAGCAATGGGCAGTGAAAAAGTGAGTAGAGTTGAATCGTGACTTTTTTTTCTATGAATCATATTCACTCGAAAGTTTGAAGTGCGCATCGAACTCATACTTAGCAACATTTATGACACTGCTGATTTCGACTCTCCTTAACCCAATGCCTATAGATGATGCAAAATACGATTAAGTATGATTCACAATGCGAACTTCGCATACGAACATTAAAGTGCTCATTATGCAAACTGTTTAATGACTAAACTTATAAATAAACATACGTGCATGAGTTGAGTGTGCTGAATCAATGTGAGTAGTGCATAAAAGAGTATTTTCCTGAAATTAGAAATCAAACTGAGGTGATTTATGAGTGTGAGCTTGATGTCGACGTCGCATTCATATTTATTTCAACCTATAATTATGAATCAATGTCATCGTGAGTATGCGTAAATCATGGTTGAGTTTAAATGATGTGTACTCACTTATATTTAAAATTTCATCAGTCAGTATGAATAGCGAAAAAACTATTCATTGCCGATCACTGCTAAAAACAAGCTGTCACCAAGTAATGTAACATGACAAAAAGTGGACTTTTCTGTGGAAATGCTCATATTCACAAAGTATTGGTAATATACTGCTGTCATATGTGACTATTTAATAAGTAATAAGTTTTTAAAATACCTTCACAAGTCGAATTTTTTTGGTTATTACGGCCTATTTTATTTACTTAGATTAAAAAAAATCCACATGGAAAATTTAGTGAAAGGTTATAACCATTTATTTTAATCTTAATAAAAACTACATGTTACATTTTTTTTATACAATATTTCGGTTAGTAGTGGCTAAAGTTGTGATAATAAAATATAATGTTAAATTAAAATTTGTTTTTTTTTCTATCTATTTTCCCTTCGCCCATAATTTTGTCAATGGAGAAAAACTTTTAAGGCAACAACAACCAACACAATTGCAAAGTTTTTAAAAGCATAAAAATCTTTATAAATATGTAAACATACTCGTATGCTGCTGGATGTGTGCTTTGGGCTTATTTATCCTTGTTAGGCTTAACATACGTTTGCATTGGGTGGGTAACCAGCGGAGGAAAACCAGAAATATATTATTATAACCGCCGCACAACGCATAAACTAACAACAAATACATACATACTCGTATCCTTCGTATGCTTTCAAGTAAATTGATTTATAAATCACGTAATATAACGTATGTGTTTGGTTTTGTAAGTGAAAAGTTTGTTGCTGCTTTATTAAAAAAAACCAAAAAAAAAACTGTTTTCCTTTGGTAATTTAACAGCAGGTATACATAAATATAAACACATATACAGTGTGCAAAGTTTAATACTTAACAACAATTAAAACTAAAATATTCTAATTTTCTCAAACGATTTTGTACATCTTTTTAAGAGTTCCGTACAGCAAAGGTGAAAAGCAACCCTATTGTTTTAGCTACGCCGTCCGTCTGTCCGTCACAGGCTGTTTTCTCGAGAACCATAATAGCTACAGGATATATAGAACTTTAGCTGCAGTTAAAAATTAAAGGTTGTTCCAAAAATAGGAGCGACAAATTTTTAAATTCTATGTAGTATACATAGAATCATGTATAGACACTTAAAAAAAATTATATATAGACACATAAAAACAACAATAAAAACTAAAATTAAAAAAAAATCAAAACTAAAGGGTATTCTATCAGTTAATGTAATTTTGACAACTTGCTGCATCTTGGAAACCGTAAGAGGCAAGCAAACTTTTGAAATTTTCAAAAAAGCTAAAATTGAAAAATCCCAAAACTAAAAAACCGCCAAACCGAAAAAAAATCACCAAAACGAAAAAAAATCGCCGAAACGAAAAAAAAGCGCCAGACTAAAAAAAAATCTGTAAAACTAACATAAATGGCCAAAACCCGAAAAAATTGACAAAATGAAAAAAAACCGCCAAAACCAAAAAAGGCCAAGAATCGAAAAAAGTCCCAAAAGCTAAAAAAAACGGCAAAAATAAGAAAAACGGCCAAATCTAGAAAAATACCCAGAAACCAAAAAAAAGTTTACCGGGTACTCAATTTTGTTTGAGGCCCTATGCTCCTTATGAGGAGCCAAAGAAACCAATATATATATATATATATATTTTAATGTCTACATCAGGTAAAATATTTGATTATATAGCCTGAAGTTCGTATAGTATTACATATTTAATGTCCGTACGGAACCCCTCGTGTGCGAGATACACTTTACTGAATTTATCTTATTAACGGCCTGTCACACGATGTCACCAGCAATCGTTCGTTCAAACAGTTATATTGAAAACAACAACACATTTTCTAAGGTTATTGTTGTTTGCAATATAAGTTGTCAATCGAACGATTTCTGTTGACATCGTGGGACGGGTAAGTCATCAGTTAATTTTTTTTTTATTTTTAGTTCGGTCACGTACTTTAGCAGGCACGGCTGCTAGCAGGTCTAAGCTAAAAAATTTTAAATAAAACTAAAAACTCGTTAATTTTTCAACAACAAAAAAAAACACATACTGTCATAACTTTCAAATTTATAAATAAAAAATTGTAGATGTTGAATTTGTGTTATAATATGATGCCAGGTCATCCTTTAATCATTTTCTTGGGCTAATTTTTTTTACTTTGGCATGTAACTTTTATAAGGCCGTGGTTGAAAGATCAACAATTTTCAAAGAAATTATTGAATTGAACTTATTTGCATCGATGAGGTTAAGTTAGGTAAGGTTAGCAGGCTGCTGATAAGGAAGGTTGATATATAAAATCCTGCTCACTTGGTTCCAATACAATGATCCCCTTGTGCTACCTGTGAGTTGGAGAGAAGATAGTGAGAGAGATGGTGATAGGCAAGAGATAGTGAGAGAGAAGACAGTTGTTGAAGGAAGAAATAGAGGAAAGCTTTATTATTTTTTTAAACTCTGCTCTTTGACACGTTTTTAATAATGCAGTGTTGCAGCGCCTCTGGTGTCAATGAGGCGTATTAAATTTTGTAACTGGTTTAAATAGCCATTTTATTGGTTATTTTACTTCGCCGATGATTCTGCTTCTGATTCGGTGTAGTTTAGTGACCAGTGCCTTGTGCCTGCATCTGTAGAACTTTTCCTACAACAACTGATACAAAAAGCACTAAATGCTTGGTGTTGTTATTTTAATGACTGTCGGTGGCCGAGTTCGAACCCAGGACCTTCAGTTTTGTAGTCAACGTGCTAACTACTTCAGCCAACGCCACCCATACATCGGTTAAGTAGAAGTACAAATATGAAGCATAGTGCTAAATTTTTAATATCGTGGTCTCGCACTTTTTAATGTTTCTGCATTTTCATTTGGACCTGAGCTATGCTCAACATTTCAAGTCTAGCTAATCGGCAAAGTAGAGTAAGATTGGTTATAATGATCCCCAAAGCGGTAGAATGTAAGGTATTTTTTCTCGCATTTATTTTGCAATCTAATATACCAAATGTAAGAAAAAAATCTTTCTAATCTATTTGCAAGGACTTACATATTTCATATTGAGTGTGAAGGTAATTTTGAGTGTCCATATTATTCTCTGTTAGACTGTACTATAGAGCAAACATAAATATTTACATTTACATACTTCCACTACTTATTTGTTTTTTTTTTTTTTTTTAAGTAGAACTAACAATAAAATTTGTAAATCTAAATACGCAGCAACTTAATGGGAAGTTTGGGTTTTTGTGGCATGAGATTTATTTATGCATGTGTATTTGCATTAAAAACATATGGAGCAACAGTAAAAAAAGTTATTTGGCATAGACGATCATTTGATATGCTACATTATATGAAACTTTAAAATAAATAAATAGAAATCTACTTCCGTAGTGCAAAATGTATGTTTCCAATAGGGATGGGCAAATGAAACAAATGTATCGATATATATCGTATCGATATTTTTGAACAGTATCGATATATATTTTTTGAAAACATCGATATTTCGATATATCGATATTTTTTGCTGCATTAATTTCGAATGCACAATTAGTCACTTTAAGAAATTTAATACAAAATAACTATTTATGTTAAGTAACCTACTGTAGCTCCTTCTTCATTAGTCTTTACTTTCTGTTGCTGTTTCGGACCACAACGGTCACAGTATTCCACTAAAATGATGAGGTTTGCATCGTCCATTCTTATTAGAGTTTTTCTTTTCCCGGACGTTTTCATTTCCCGGGAAATAACGTTTTATAAACACATTAGTCAAAAAAATAATACAATTTCAGTTCCCGGCCTTAATTGTTGTAAAGTTTTAGCTTTAGTTCTACTGCCATCACCTTATTATTACACCATCGCATTCATAAAGTGAATAACGACACTCATCGAGGAATGTGTACATTTGTACCAACTAAAGTTGCCCGTACAAATTTCCCGGGATTTCTTTCCAGGAAAATGCGCGGGATCCCGGGAAATTTTTCCCATTGTTATGTTTCAATATAATTTATGTTTTTTTGGTAAAAATTAATTTTTTTAAATTCTTAAAGCACAATCACAGTTTATTTCGAAATGTTTTTATTTTATTTATGCTGCCACTTACAATTAGTTAACAGTTTTTTTATTTTCACATGTTGAACCGAAACAGAACAGAATGAAAAAGAAAAACTAACGGCTTGTATATGATTTCTATAAACCAAAAAGAGTCAGCTGATTCGCAGCAGAACAGAAAGTAAAAACAAATTCTGCCTTTAGGCTTATACCCACACAATCTAAAAAGTCACCTGCCTTAGTTGGGTCACCTTATAAATTCGTCTGGGATGTTATGAAATTTCTCTTTTTTTCTTCGCATCACTAGTAGTGATGTCAATATCATACAGTTAAAAAACGGCTATAGCTCTTAAAAGTATCGAAACCTGATACTCGTAAATAAGAATCGATGTATCGATATATCGGTTTTTGAAATATCGGCGATATATATCGATATTTATTTTCTCAAATATCGATATTTCGATATATCGATATTTTTTGCCCATCCCTAGTTTCCAATGCCATAAATAGCGAATTTTGTATAATGGAAGCGTACTACCCTTTAAAAAGCAATCCAGACTCATAAATATAAGTTTAAGGATACTTTTAGGAGTAAAAAAATTATACATTGACAAATTTGGCGATATATTTCAGGAGAACCTAGTAGGGCACTCATTTAATCGGTCTTTTGCTGTAATCGGTTAATCGCTCGATTATTTAGTCGAAGTTTTGGCTTCATCAATATGACAACAAAATGGAAATTTTAAGAGAAGGTTTTCGTTGGATTAATTTTTAGAACTTTCGACGTGGATTATCTCAACAAGAATATGCCGATGAACTCAATTCTTTAATTTGCACCAACTGATACCACAAACAGTGTGGACCAACCACAAGAACGCTGATGATGAAGGTGTAGCTTCTTTGATAACTGAATGTTTCACAATACAAATGATAATTAATACATTTATATTAAAACAAGCAAACAAACTACCACCAGCATAAGCAAAATTATTAAAGACTTGCAAATACTTAAATACCCAAGTAGGGTATAAAAATTAGTATCTAAAGCTGAACAAGAAACGAAAAAAAATATATATTGCAATTACCTTTGCTTGTAAACTTTAAACACATGTATTCAATGGAGCAGGAAATAAAAATTTATGTGAACATACAACTTTACTGCAAAACCAAAATTCATATTTTATTCAAAATGTTCCTAAAGTTCACGAAAAAGAAGCATCATGTTACATAAAAAATATTTACTTAATATATGTATACGATGTGTTCGTTCTTGTTTTCTTTTTATGCAATTTATAAAATTAAAAGTGAAAGTTATGTTACAACCTTTTAGATTTATCGAAAGCATTAATTTAAGTTAATTTAAATATATTAAGCTATAAATGAATGTTGTTGTACTCGTATTTTAGTAAGAATACCATTAAAGTAAATTGTTAAATTTTTTCTTAATGTACAAAATGTTTTAAACATTCGTCGTCAGCCAATTGAATAATAGGGCAGCGAAAATCTTTCAGATGTTCCTAATGGACGACACTTTACTTAATACCAGAGCGCGGAGAGTGCTCGAATTAAACTCGCTCGCAAACGAATTCAATTCGAGTGAGTTTTATTTTTTGTATTGAAAAGAGCTACTCTTGTCTGGTCGCGAGTTAAAAAAATAAAACTCGCGAGCGCATTTAATTTTTGAGAATCGAAAATAGGACCCGCGAGAAGAATTCAAATTTTAAGAGTCAAAAATAAAACTACTCGCGAGTCGAATTAAAAAGAATTATTCGCGAGTTTTATTAATTTTGTTTGCTCAAATTCTGTTTTCTATAGGTCGCAATGTTGAAATTATATTTTATTACTGACAGGTAAGTATTTGCATAACTTTTTATGAAGCAGAAGCCTTAAAACATTTAAAAAATACCTCATGACATGAAAGTAAGAACATATATTTTTATATATGTAGTATATGCATTTGTAAGTACTATACTTTTCAAATTCGCATATAAATACATATACTTTTTCCAATAAACAAAAAAAAATAAATTTTGTAATAACTACTCGTTTTAAATTCGTTTATGCTCGTTTTGCACTCTTTTAAAATTTGTGCTTACGAGTTTTAAAATAAAACTCACGAGTCGAGCACAAAAGGAGTACAAGTCTTATAAAATTTTAAAACGAGCGAGTTAATAAAAATTGTTCTCGCGAGCAGAATGTTTCCCTACCCTGCTTATACAAATACAGTACGAGCTCGATTTACGCAACCGAAAGGAAATCGCGGTTGATGCTTTTACTGAAAAGTTGCAATAATCGAGCACTATAAATTTCATATAAACCAAACTATAATTTTAAATAAAATAATTTATTTTTAACACTTAGACATAAAAAATTCATACATTTGATTAAAAAAGTTATAAACTAGTATCTTACATATTTTTATTTGGATATTTGTATTTGAGTTCAACTCATGTTAATTTTTTTTATAAATACAATCTTGTTTGGAGAAAAGGATGTTGAATTAAAAAAATTCAGAGAGAAAAGCGTTTTTCAATTTACTAAAAGAAAAAAAATTTTGCTTATCGAGCCTACTTTTTGAAAAAAAAATTGTTGCACCTATAGAGATTATAATGTAAAACAACTGCCTGTTACGCTAATCGGGGTGTTGCAATAATCAATGGTTGCGCAAATCGAGCTCGTACTGTAGTAAGAAAATTTGATGTAATTTTCAATTTTAATAAGTAATTTGTATTTATTAAGGTTTCCTTTTCACTTTTTTTGCAACAATGTAAAACTACACGCAAAGAAAAGATATGGTTGTAAAATGGTTGAGAAAATAATATTATGTTCTCTGAAACAAATGTGTGGTCGTTGAAAACTAGTTATTGCTATTTTAAACATTAATTTTGTTACGACAAACAGAGTAATGTTTGAATTTAATAATTACATTATTATATTCATAGAAAGTGCAATATGGTTAGAGTTTAACAATATAGTTTTGTTAAAAATTTATGACTACAATATAATTTGCATTATTGTGTAAAAATAATATGATGTAAATAACAATATAATGCTATCCAAAACCATACTATGTTAAGTTTTGAAAAAAATCCTTTTCAGAAACATCTTCTGTCAGTTCAGTGTTTCGTTTGTAAACTATCGGTAGTGCACGCGTGGTGTCAAATAAATAAAAAAAAGTATATACAAAAGGGTAGATAAATAAAAATAATATGTACATATGTATGTATGTATATCTCTTTATACAGATGTGTCTGTATTTCGTGTATACACATATATGGGCATTTCCATATCAGCGTACGTGACATTTGCACGCCTACAAAGTGGAATAGACTCTGAAAAAATAGAGGTAACTCAAAAACATTTTGTTGTTATGTTCCATTCAGGGCGTACTATATGCGAAAAAAAAATTATTACATTTGGAACCCTGTTATCCTGTTATCCTGTTTTTATTGATAGTAAGTCGAGATACGTGCTTTAGGTTAAATTGAAAAATACGGAAAACCTGAAATAAGATAATTTTTTAAAAGCTTACCCACCGTTGTCACATGCCAATAATTACTTGCAAGTAGTGTATATATATTACTAACAAAAATCAGGAGAAATGTAAAAAACCCAAAAAATTTTCGAGTGGCTACACAGCACAGTACAAGTTCATTTTTAAAATGTTGCTGACTCGCAAGTGTGAGTGTATTGAGTTTTTTTCACTTGCAATTGCATGTGACAACGGAAGGTTATGTGCTGGTATGAAAATCACTCAAAAAGATGAGTGCTTTCCATACAAATTTTATACTCAAGTCAACCGCCTGCGTTGTAGAAACAGGGAGTTAGTTAAATATAACTCCCTGTTTCTACAACCCAGACGGTCAACTTGAGTATAAAATTTACATGGAAAGCACTCATTTTCTTGAGTGACTTTCATACAAATTTTCTAGACGAGTCGTTATTATTGAGTTATTGAACTCAAGTGTATACAAGTTTTGATGCTCAAATATTTTAATATTGATGTAGCTACCTTACAAAAATTATGTATTATTTTCCAAGAAGACTTAAGTTAAAATATAAATAAGTATAGTTTAAATGATAGATCTTGAAGAAGAGAATAAGAATATGTAATAAAATGAAAAAGCACTTATGTCAATTTAAGCCATTATTATATATTGCCACAGAAATTTATGCATACAAAAACTTAAAAACAAAACAAAAATATGTATTCAGTGAAAATAGCAATAAAACAAGAAAGAGTTCGCCGCCATCTTATACAGACATGTTCTGGAAATCACAAGTTTTCAAATCACTTGTGATTTTAAAATCACAATTGTTATTTGATGGTGTTCTGAATATCACAAAAGTTTTAAATTTTCTGTGTGATTTTACCCTTTAAAAATAGAAGAAAACAGCTGACGTTTTGTTTTGTAAATGCAATATCACAAATGTAAATCACAAAGCAAATAACAACATTTTTGCAAAATTAAGAGTTTTAAATTTTTTCATAATTTCATAAATTCTTTCGTAGAAAATTGCTCATTTTACTATAAAAATCAATAAAGAAGATATTAAGTTATTAATTTAATTAATCTATTGAGAATTTCAAAATAAATTGATTGAAAAAATAACCAGGTGATTTCAAATCGGCAGGCATTTAGGTGACCGATTTAAAATCACAAAACTTCAAAAAGTTATGTGTGCAGAACACCTTTCTTGTATTTTCAATTCACTTTCACAAAAAGTGATTTTCAGAACATGCCTGATAATTATCAAGTTAACGCTGATACATTTAATTGCAATTTTAATACTTACAATAGCGTACGTGACAAACTTTAAATGCTTATAAAATTTTTATTACACTAAATTGAGAAAAAATTTTGAACAATATTTATTTGCGACAATTATCCTGCTTTGAACTTTTATTTTGAAACAGTTGCGACCGGTCAAATTCAAATGATATAGACAAGTACGGTTTTTGCACCGCGTACGTGACATTAGAATAGCATCCAAAGCAAACCAAAAAAATACCGCTTATCGAACTCTAAATTTTCTCTTTCCTCATGGATCTTGTTCATTATTGTTGTAATATTAATTTTAAAGTATAGTTGTGATGTTACAAATACCTGAATCGAGTCGCTAGTTAAGAAAAAATAGGTGATTGCAATTTCTTAACATTAATCAAAGAGATGGTCAGTTTAAACTGCTATTTTTGTTGTTGAAAAATTTTTATAAGCTATTAATGCCTCTGCGTAGTAAAATTTGAGTGATTTTTTCCTCTTTGACATATTTAAAAAAAAAAATTCAAGGTTTTTTAATTTTTCAGTCGTGGTTGTCATTTTCATGGAAATGCCCATATGTATATATACATTTCTATACATACATACATACATTTTATTTCAATAATATTAATTTATTTTTATTTCTGACTTACTGCACAGCTGTTTTAAACAAAAGATTTGCCAATAAATATATGATTAAAAAACAAAATATTATTATTACATAAAATAATACTATGTTTGTATTGAAAAATATTATTATAATATTAGAACATGGTATGGTAAGTCTCAATTATATTTTAGTCACATCTAACAATAGTGTTGTCATATTTACAATAATAAGATTAGGTATAACAAAGTTAATTGTTTTTGTAGATAATATTTTTATTAACTCAGAAAATAATATTATTTAAACTTTGCTTTTCCGTTGACAATAATATGATTTGAGTGCAACCATATAATTTAATCATAGTATTTTGCTGTTTGATTATGGTTATCTCAATCATATTTTTCTTTGCGTGTATAATTTGTAATTTCTTATTTTTATTTAGACTTTGAATTGTGGTTTGAGGGTACTGAGGAATTGCCTAAGCAGCAAGGAAATGAATCTAGAACAACAACAAAATTCTGTTAGTTGTAATTTATAATTAAAAATATATTTGCAAAATTTCTTTCGAATATTCGGCCATGTCACAGAGTTCAATTACGTTCGGAGGCGGAATTAAATCCACCTCAGGATATTAAGCCCTAGCCGGAGCATACCCCATCGACACCATCTAGACACCATCTCCTACGAAAATGGGGTGGATTGAGTCTCGTTTCCAAACGGAATTGAACTCTGTGACATGGCCGATTGTTCGTTTTATTTAGCTCAACGTTTTAGGAAAACAACAACAACAAACCCAGCAAACTTAAAAGTGTTAAAGAAAGCTCAAAAACTATTCGTTCTATATTGAATTTATTAGCGAAAAAAATTTAACTAAATAATACACTAGCACTTTATTATCCTGCTTATTTAATAATCCAAATAATGATTATCAAACCAAGCTTTAAATTTTTTTATGATTCCTTAATAAAGTGTAATCTCCATACGCTACTAAAATTTTACAAATGAATAAATACATTATCAAATAATGAGGTAGCGCAAAATTTATGCGACAAAAAAGACTAACCAACCATTTGCCAGCAACAAAATAGTTTTATATCCAACAGGCATCATTTCTTGCCTGTAATACCAAAAAGTCATATACGCCATATATTTTCTATTAAGAAGCAGATTTAATGACAGCGTAAATTTTGTTTTTGTAGTTTACATCAAATATTAAGGACAACTAACAATCCTTTTATGTGTTTTTTTTTCTGTTTGCAGTTTGAATAGTTTGCATTATGAGTCCCGTGTCTCGTCATAAAAAATTGTTTGTGGATGGGAGAAAAACAAATAAATAAAAAAAAAACCCCTCGGCAACATGCAACCCCCAACATACTTGGGTAATAAAAAAACTGCCTTTAAAAAGAGATTTTCGGTGCTAGTATTTTTCTTGCCTCCATTTTGAAATGGGTTTTTTGTTTCTACACACATATACATACATATGTACATATGTATACATATATATATATTTAAAAGGCCATTTTTTACTAGCATACGAGTATTAGTGAATTATGAGTCTAGGGAGGAATGAGATCGTATGATGTTTATAGCTGTGAACAAGTCAGGTAAGTGTGTTGCATACAGTTGAGAGTAAAACTGTGTGGCCTTAGTTTTATCTAATATACATTCCAATATATTCAGTAGAAGAAGTTAATTTTGAAAAGGTTATTTACTCTGGAACCGTTAAAAAGATTATTTTCGGAAAATATGTCTAAAAAATATATTTTAATTTCTTATTGTTTTTCAACTTGTTAAAAAAATACTTTTCGCCAAATATGCATACATAAAAAATACATTTTCTCAATTCACAACTTTTTGTGGGAGTCGTAGTTCGTAGATGAGCTGTTGGTAATTTCAATAAAAATATTGTTTATAAACAAATGTTACATAGAAATTACCAACAACGTTTGTACGAACTACAAATACTACAATAGGTTGTGAATTGAGCAATTATAACTTATAGTTTTTATTTAACGCGTTTTTTTTAATTTCGTTGCTATTTATTCAACTCATTCAAAATCAACAAAAGTCTTTTCTTTTTATGTACATATTTTCAAAAATACCTTTGTAAAAGCAGTGTTTAAAACGTAATTTTTTAAATCTAGGAAATTTATTATTCGACATACACAGAGAAAACAGTGCCTACTAGATAACTCATAAAATAGAACAAAATTAATAAGAAATCTCTATGGTTTTTTTTCAATAAGGAAATCTTATTACTTTCATAGAGAAAACCTTTTTGAAAAAATCAAGATGTAATCTTTTAGTTTTTATGAGGTTATCTTATTGATTTTTTTAATAAAAAATAAAACAAATTGCGTCTTTATTCTCTGTACTTATATATTTTCATTTAAATTCTATACCATATACATATGTATGCATGTATGTATGTATGTTGTAACGAACAGTTTGCACACAAACTGTTGTCACACCCTGTAAAGTAGTAAAACATAAAATAACAAATATGATCGACGAACTAATTTATAAAACAAAAGACACTAACAAAATATATTAAAAGAAATAAACTAAAGAACAAAACATACAACAACAAACACATCCAACAAAATAATTTACATGCAAAGGGATTAACGGTCACTAACAAAACATACATACAAACATGTACATTAAAATAAGTCAGCCCCAATAACAACCAAACATAGGCATGCAGAAATCTCTGTAAATATTACAACAATAATGTAAAGGGAAAATAGTATAAAAGGCCGAAGAATTTGCAAACAAGGGATCAGTCGTTGCGTAGACATCAGTTGATCAGGATGAATCCGGGTAAGTTAGTATTCAACTAGCAAACATTGTTAGCGATTACCTAGTCGCGAAACAATACAGTAGAACCTAGATAAGTAGATATTTAATAAACATTGTTAGCGATTGCCTAGTCGCGAAACAATACAGTAGAACACGGATAAGTAGACATGGACAAACATTGTTAGCGATTTCCTAGTCGCGAAACAATACAGTAGAACCTGGATAAGTAGATATTTAATAAACATTGTTAGCGATTGCCTAGTCGCGAAACAATACAGTAGAACACGGATAAGTAGACATGGACAAACATTGTTAGCGATTTCCTAGTCGCGAAACAATACAGTAGAACCTGGATAAGTAGATATTAATACACATTGTTAGCGATTGCCTAGTCGCGAAACAATACAGTAGAACACGGATAAGTAGATATTAATAAACATTGTTAGCGATTTCCTAGTCGCGAAACAATACAGTAGAACACAGATAAGTAGATATTTAATAAACATTGTTAGCGATTGCCTAGTCGCGAAACAATACAGTAGAACACGGATAAGTAGACATGGACAAACATTGTTAGCGATTTCCTAGTCGCGAAACAATACAGTAGAACCTGGATAAGTAGATATTAATACACATTGTTAGCGATTGCCTAGTCGCGAAACAATACAGTAGAACACGGATAAGTAGATATTAATAAACATTGTTAGCGATTTCCTAGTCGCGAAACAATACAGTAGAACACAGATAAGTAGATATTTAATAAACATTGTTAGCGATTGCCTAGTCGCGAAACAATACAGTAGAACACGGATAAGTAGACATTGACAAACATTGTTAGCGATTTCCTAGTCGCGAAACAATACAGTAGAACACGGATAAGTAGATAGTTAATAAACATTGTTAGCGATTGCTTAGTCGCGAAACAATACAGTAGAACACGGATAAGTAGACATGGACAAACATTGTTAGCGATTTCCTAGTCGCGAAACAATACAGTAGAACCTGGATAAGTAGATATTAATACACATTGTTAGCGATTGCCTAGTCGCGAAACAATACAGTAGAACACGGATAAGTAGATATTAATAAACATTGTTAGCGATTTCCTAGTCGCGAAACAATACAGTAGAACACAGATAAGTAGATATTTAATAAACATTGTTAGCGATTGCCTAGTCGCGAAACAATACAGTAGAACACGGATAAGTAGATATTAATAAACATTGTTAGCGATTTCCTAGTCGCGAAACAATACAGTAGAACACGGATAAGTAGATATTAATAAACATTGTTAGCGATTTCCTAGTCGCGAAACAATACAGTAGAACACGGATAAGTAGATATTAATAAACATTGTTAGCGATTGCCTAGTCGCGAAACAATACAGTAGAACCTGGATAAAAAAATATTAATAAACATTGTTAGCGATTGCCTAGTCGCGAAACGATACAGTAGAACATGGATAAATAAATATTAATAAACATTGTTAGCGATTGCCTAGTCGCGAAACAATACAGTAGAACCTGGACAAATAAATATTAATAAACATTGTTAGCGATTGCCTAGTCGCGAAACGATACAGTAGAACTTGGATAAATAAATATTAATAAACATTGTTAGCGATTGCCTAGTCGCGAAACAATACAGTAGAACCTAGATATTAATAAACATTGCTAGCGATTTCCTAGTCGCGAAACAATACAGTAGAACCTGGATAAATAAATATTAATAAACATTGTTAGCGATTGCCTAGTCGCGAAACGATACAGTAGCACCTGGATAAATAAATAATAATAAACATTGTTACCGATTGCCTAGTCGCTAAACAATACAGTAAGACACCGAGAACTAGATATTATAAACACTGTCAGCGATTACCTAGTCACGAAGCAATACAGTAGTGCATCGTTAAGCAGATATTTACCAATATTATCGCGCGACAATATAGGGTAATCTCGGTAGTATTGCAACAATTGTTCTCACCACGAAAACAATACAACGCCACCACTAAACGGGGGTAGTAGGCCAGTAACCGATACGTTCAACTGTGCGGAAACATAAGTAAAATATCCATAAGGCCCCAATTTCCCTGATAAGGCACTACATAGGACCACAGAAGTAATACAAAGGTTGACTACGGAAGCATAGAAGACAACTCGCAGGAAGAAAAGCCATAACAAATCCGGGGAGCTGAGAGGCTATAAACAAAACAAATGATATAATACTACGGAATTGAAGTCAAGTGAATTATATTTCAGAAAACACAAAATTTATTAATTTTAAATAAAGAATAGAAATAAATTAAGAAAGAAAAACGTGTTATTTCTTGTAACGACCATTGGCATTTTCAGGCTGAGTATACCCGGCAGAAAACGACGTTACAATGTATGTAGTATATTGTAGATGTTATTTATTTATACATACATACATACACATTATGTTATACTCTTAACTAACTTACTCACCAAGTATTGAACCAGCAAACTTCTACCTGATAGACAATATGCTAACAAGCAGCCTGAATAACCATTGAAATTATTGTGCAAACATTTTTATACAAAAATGAAAAAGATCATCTGTATGTCTATTTATAGATATGAAATAACAAGAAGATTTCCTTATTAAAAAAATCAATAAGATGCTTTACACACAAGATAGTTTAATAAAATCAAGAAGAAAACCTTTTTAAAAAAATTAATAAGGCAACCTAATAAAATCAATAAGAAATCCCTATAGCTTACAATATATAAGAAACCCTAATAGAATCAAGAAGTTTTTCTCTATGGATTGTTTTTTTGGTGCCAAAAATAACGGACATTGAGTAAAAAAGGTTGTGAATAATAAGATTTCTTCTTGATTCTATGTGGTTTTCTTCTTGATAAAATTAATAAGATTTACCACATAAAAACAATAAGGAATCTCTATGAAAATATCTTCGCTTCTTTTTGCTGTGATACCCCTTAGCCTAAAGACGTTTCATAGAGAAAATCTTGTTAATTTTATGAGGCAGTTTTTTCTCTCTGTATTGTCATAAGTTTATTTAAATTTAAATTTATTTGCTGGTGGTTAAGCAGTGTCTATATATTTCATTGGTGCTAAGCCAAATCATCAGTAGACTTCGACCGCATATTTTGAAAAGGTAAATTTTTTAAGAGCCTTTAAAAGATAGAATAAGTAAAGATCAGTCCAAAGACCGGCACTGCTACAACTTGGCAAAATATGTTTTTTCTTAAAAGGATTTTTTAAATAATGGTTACAAAATTAAGAAAGACTTAATATGGGAAGATAACATTTTAAATAGACATAATTATAAAAAGCACCATTTAAAAATATTTTTTATGAAACTTCATTTGAAAAGTTTTCTTTTTTAAGTTAACTTTTTCAACATAGTGTTCTTGAAAAACATTTTTTTTTTGAAGAAAGTGTGCAGTCAAATTAAGTTTTCCTTTTGAGAGGTAATTTAGATTATACGAGCACGTAGGTAAATTTGTATGCACCACTGTTGCGGCATGTTCACTACATAAAGGAGTTGTTAAAAATGTTTTTGACTTGACACACACGGTCGGATGTGTTAAAGAGTAACTCGCTTAAAAACATTTCATAATAATTTTTATAAAGCCTAAAAGCATACTATGAAATGATATAAAACAAAGAAAATTCACACAAACAAAATATAAAATAAAATAAGCATACATGGGAAAACCACGATTTATTTTATATTTAAAATTTTTGACCCCAGGAGATCAGACTTTTATTCTGAAAAAAAAATAATAACTACAAAATTTTCTACAATGCCCAGGCTTCTCTTTTTGAAATTTTTCTAACCATATATTATTTCAAACGCAGCAAAAGTAGTTATTTTGTTGTTGTGGCAGTAAAGGTAAATTAATGTGTACGTGTATATATATTTTTTTTTGTTTTTTTTTCTAATTTAATTTTCTCTCTGTGTTTTATACGCTACTGGCCAGTATTTGGAATTAAAAAATATGAATTGAAAATAAAATTGTATTTTAAAATGTAAAAAAGAAAAGAAACATAAACTGTTTTACTTCTTTTTTACTCTAAACTTTTTTTTTTCATTTCAAAGCATTTTTCTAAATCATTTTAGTATTTTGTGTACATGGAAGATTTCATTTAGATTTGTGGCATTTATATTTTGTTATTTTTTTCTAGTTTTTTTTTCTCTATAACTCTTATGTTATACTATTTTACTCGCTTTTTAGTATCACTGGGGATGTAATTTCATTAAAAATTTATGCAATTTAGTTTTTTACCCACATATTATACTAAAACTGACATAAATCTATTGTCATACCTCTGAGAGATACACAAGCATACATACTCGTATGTACATATATGTACATGCATTAAATATATTCACATTAGAGAGCATGCGAATTTATTCCGTTTCCGCTAAAGTTTAGTTTTTATGAAGGATTATCTTTTGGTGGGTTGTTGTAGCGGAATTTAGCATATAACTTAGAGAACACAACTTTCAAAGCCTTCTAGCTTAAGGTTGCCAAGAAATCATAGTTATTTAATCACCATCTTAAAAGTCCATTTGGTGCCTAATGATATATATACTTTTCTAATCTGTTTACAGCTTTGATTTTTTTTAATTCCCAAAGCTATAATATAGTACTAATCAGCTGAACTAATCACTTATCCGGTACCAACAGTTGTGGAAAAATTAATATTTAGTTGTTTGAAGCAACCTCCGCTTAAAGAGTATTTTCAAATATAGCGAACTCTATTTCGAATCCTGTAACAAAACTACATGGAATTTGATACGCTAATAACGAATAAGAAACCAACAGCTGTTTCGTTTTTTAATCGACTTCAAAAAAAGAAGGAGGTTATCACAATTCGTGTCTATATTTTTTTTTGGCGGTGTTACTTCGTAACTCGGTTCATATTAGACCGATAGTAAACATTTTTTATTGGCTGAGGGTATAGCTTCCCATTGGTACCATTGCCAAAAAAAAAGGTTGGGAGGGGACACGCCCAAAAATTTTTTTATTTGATTTTAAGATATTCTACGAAACCTGGCAAACACCTTTGGTTCTTGTAATTACACAATTTTAAAGTTGAATAAATGGGCTGGGCTATGCCCATTAAAATCTATTATTATATTTCACGTGGTTCTGCTTAACCGATTTTTACGAAAGCTACTACACACCTTGAGCTCAAAAATAGACTCAATATTCTAATTGAACAAATGGGCGTAGTTACGCCCATTAACATTTAATAACCATTTTATTTTAAGTGGTTCTACTGTACCGATTTTTACAAAACTTAACACACACCCTGAGCTCTGAAAAACACAAAATATTTTGATTCTAAAAAATGGGCGGGGGCATGCCCACTAAAATTTAATTTTATATCCCATAAAGTTTTTTCAAAAATGTTCTGTCAGATATCTTTGCATTGAAGTCGGTTTTTATTTTGTTAAAATTATTAACTGTCTTATCAATTCTTGTGTCTTTTTTTTTAATTTTGGTCACATTGTCAAAAAAGTGGGCAATGACACGCCCATAATTTTTTATTTCTTTAATGATATATTATTTCCCCGACTGCAGTGAAACTAAGCACACACATTGGGCTCTGGTAGTGACACAGTCTCAAAGTGGGCGGAGCCACGTCCTTTGAAACTTAATACCCCTTATTGTGAATGGCGTCGTCGACGTCACATCAAGACGGCAGTATAAATATTGTCACTTTTCTACTCTTTATGGGTAACAATTGACAATATCTTACTAATCTTTAAGGCATTGTAAATTAATGGAGCATGTTAATAGTAGTCAATTGTTGTCGACAAAGAGTAGGCAAGTGACAATCTTTACTGTCGTCTTTATGTGACGTCGACGACGCAATTCGCAATAAGGGGGAATATTTTATTTCACATGCCTCTACTTGACCGATTTTTATAAAAGTTGTTACACTGGCATTTAAAAACTGGGCGGATCCACGCCCAATAAAATCTTATATTATAATTCACGTGCTTCTACTTACATATGTGATGTTTACGAAACTTTACTCTGTACTCTGTGTGAAAAGGATCACTATTGAATTTAAAAAAGTGGGCGGGGCTGCACCCATGAAAGGTTAGTATTAAATAATATGTACTTCTACTTATACGATTCCCACGAAATTTGGGAAACAATTTTGGCTCTTAGAAGAAGTGGGCGGGGCCATGTCCATTAGACCTAAATATTATATTGTAAGTGCTTCTACTTGACCGACCTTTACAAAACTTCAGGTTTAGGATAAGAAAGAGTAACTGACGGCTTAATCCACCGAAAAAGGGGGATGAAAGAGAAATTCGTAGCCAAATTAATGGATTTTTACCATAGAAACTACAAACTGCCTTGTATTTTCCTGATAGAAAATAATTTTATTTTCCTTGGCCAAATGTGATTGTTTTTCAAATCTTCTTAAATCCAATCCAACCCAATATCTTGACGGAAAATTTGCCACTTATTGTTTTACTGGTTTGAAGATAGTCAATGTGGATCTCCAAGAAAGGCCGCCATGACTTGATTGGCTGACAAGCATACGAGTACCTTGGCCATTTTTTGGAGCCAATTCATCAGCAGAAACTCGTTGTTTTAACTGTAGTTTGGTGTCTTGTGTTGTGGTGAATGCAGGTTTTGTCTTCTGTTACGAAACCGTGCAAAAACTCGTCCTCAAGCGAAGTTGTAATACAATTGCGTTTGTGGCCGACAATGATCAAACACGACACGCATCTTGCGGATAACTTTCTCATACACAAATAATCATTCACAATTGACACCACTGAGCCATATGAGATGCCTTTCTTTCACTTTCAATATCCGATCGATGAATAATATATCGTAAACTTTTTTCATTATTTCGTATGTAGAGACCACAACTGTGCATTCAAAACCTTTAGGATCTTCCGTGCTTGTACGGCCACAACGAAATGCACTAAACCACTTTTTTTTCGTTCAAATTGAGGGTGAAAAGTCTCTGTAGTATTTGTTAAACCTAACATAAAAAATAATTCTTAATTTGCACAAGAAGAAATTCACTTTTCACTCTGCTTTTAATCATGATTCCCACCCAGGTTTATTTTATAACTCATCGCCCAATTTTAAATTGTTCATCGCCAAAAATCTTCAAAAATGTTATTTTATAATTTATATTTATAAAAAAATGTCTCTCATATGGCTGCAAATAGACATTTGGTAAAAACAAGTTTAAATATTTTTGTTAGCGTTTTTTTCATTTCATTCATTCACAATTTCATTCACAATAATAATAATAACACAAATTTTTTAGACTTGCCAGACATAAATTTTTTTATATATGGAAATTTCTTCGATGTTGCCACCAATATAAAATAAATATATATATATAAAAAAAATATGATTAAATGAATTTGAAACAAACGTAAAAAGGAAAAACTGTATAACAAGATCTTTAATTATATATTATCCCCGAAGATCCGCGGCGAAAAAAGTGAGTTTCCCCAAAAAATTCCGTTTATAAGCAATCGTAAAATAATCTCCTATTAGCGTACAAATCCCCAAAACTCTAAGTGCTGCTTACAATGATTTCCAACACAAACTAAATGATACAGCATGCTCAAATTTTGACAGGAGTCAACTGAGCATTGCTGTTCACAGCAGCAGTGTTGTCCTTTCTCTTAACAGGCAGGAAATTAAAAAAAATCACTAACTATTAAAGGTATATCGCTAGAAACCTATTTATTTCGAGTTTCTTAGTTTATCAAACTTATTTTTATATATAGGACTTTTATCTACGAAATTTCCCATTTCTGTTGCTAAACCTTAGAATATTTATTGAAGCATGAGTTTTAGCAAATACGTTTTAGTTTTTACCAATGCATTTATAATTTTCTGTTATTTTTTCCCCTTTTTATTTTTAGTTGCTGGTGTTGTCTTTTTTGCATTTTTCATAGATTTATTGTATTTTTAATTCAAGTCTATTATTGTTTGTTGATTTATTTTTTTTTTTTTGCCCCAGTTTTATGTTATAACTAAATGAATTTCTTTTATTTTTTATATTTTTTTATTTTTTGTTAATCCATAAAATATACAACTGTGGGATTTGAAAAGCATTTTAACGTCCATATTTTGCATAATAGAATAAATCATATTATATACATGATAAATATAAATGTGATTGTTGCTTAACAATTGAGAGAAAAGCAGAAATAAAAGGAGTGCGATTTCAAAATTGTGAATTTTATCGCGCGAACAAAAAAACTTTTTTTTTCAACAGTATTATTTATTGAAAATGTTTAATACTTACGTCACATGTCGATGATGAGATATTTTTTAAGCTTAAGCGGAATATGCGGTCCCTGAAAGAGAAAGGAGGAGATGAGTTTAAAATATTAAATGGTTAAATAGAGAAATATATTAATCTAACTATAACTGTAGCTGAAACTTTAATTTAAAAATTAAACATCTATGAAAGTTGGATATATAGTGGCATCAATGGAACTGAAATTAACTGCATAATTGATGAAATGGTTAACAATTTCGTTTGCCAACGAAATTGTAAGCAAATTTAATTCTTGAAATAAAGGATATATGGGAGGCTTTTATGTCCTTGGACCGATTGAGCTTAAAATTTGCATACTATTAAGCTATACAATTATATAACTAGTTACAACTTTTCGCTGAACTCTGAGCATAAATAAAGTTGATATTAATTTTTTTTTTTAATTGTTAAGCTATGAGAAGTAGTCATATCCTTACACTGATTGTCATGAATTTTGTTTTTTTGAAAGCTCACATTTACGAGCATGATTCAGGTAATATTTACAGCGCCTTGTATTCATATCATAAGTACAGCTAATATTTAATTGTTGCGGTCAAGGATCTATGATAAATAGGATATCGACATGATGCACGCTTCTTAATTAAGTTTTTATTAATTTCGTTTCTTTAGGTTTAGATATCATTACAGTTTTTTCTGCATTTAGAATATTATTGTGGAGATTACATAATTTTTTTAATTAAGAATATGTGATAGTTTAATATATCCTTGCACTTATTGCAATAAAATGCGAGCAATTGCTTGCATGCATAATTTTTTATAATTCCCGGCTGTAAACCCATTTAATATACAATTTTTTAATATTAAGAATATATAAAATATAGAAATGTCCTGACACTGATCGCGCTAAGTTTTTTTTAATCAAGAGCTCTGGTGTAGTATTATAAAGTAAGTGGCAAGTTTGTATTGCATTGCAATTAAAATAAACTAAGTAAACTCAAAATTTCCAAATTAAGGATATATGAGGAGCAGTTTTATTCTTAAAAATATTAAACTGAAATTTTCAAAACATCTTAAGTTCATAAATTTTTAAATCGTTATGACAAGTTTTCGTTGAATTTTGGGCATCAGCTAAGCATATTATAGAATTTATAAAATTAAGTATGTATATATGAGAGGTAGACACATCCTTGTGCTTTCTGGCATAAGATTTATTGAAGAGCTTGAAGTTATTATTTTTTTATTGTTTTCATTAAGGATATACTGAAAGTATGCGTATCCTTGTAGCGATTGCCTGCATAATTTTCATGCATCCTTGATACATAATTTCAGCAAAGGCTTTACGTTTTAATTACATTCTGAGCTTACGTTGGCTGATGTTGAATTTTTTTAAATTTAGGATATCCTTAAGCATATCTTTAGGCATATTTTTAAGCAGATCAAACTATAATTTATGGAGTCACTTAAATGCATGATCTTTTAAATAGCTACTGCTGAGTTCTATTCTCAATTACAACCGAAAGTATTTTTTTTTTTTTTTCAAGTAAATATTTAGTTAGAAATGTTTTAAGCATAGTCGAGAATTATTAAATCGCACTTTCCATCCCTGTGACGCAATCAGCTGTACAGCGTTGCCATTTTAACGTTTTACAAATTCACTTTTCTGGCAGCAGGGATGTTTGCAGTGTGTACAAATAAAATACTCCTGTATATACTCATGTGTAGTCGGATAAATACTCAAAAGTATTTTTATACTTATGCATATGATTGTAGGTGATACGGTATATACTCTGTACGGATTTATAGTTCTGAAAGAGTACTTAAAACTAAAAAACTTTTGTCATTCTCTGATTGCCTTTCAAGTGAGTACAAAATTTCGATGATAACTCACACATATTTTTTTTATTTAAATTTAAAGATATGTACGAAGCGCCAATTAGACACACTGCATAAAATTGTATTTCCTTATATGATTTATAATTTAATTTTAAATTAAACATTGCATGCATTACTTGTTTAATCATTTAATCATTCAAAGAAAGAATACTTACATGGAACCAACATATAAAGAGTCCCGCTCCTCATCCAAATGGAAAGTACGATAGTAAAGTTTGCCACAACTAAATTCGCGTACATGATCTGTAACAGAAGAAAGGTACAAATTTTAAGGACAACTCAATTATTTAAATGAAAGAAGAAAAAAATACAAATGCGTTTATTATACACACACTCTTAAACATTTCCCTCACTCCTCATAATTTAAAATATAGTGCCTGTATACTCGTATACTGTATACTCGTATCTGGCCTTTTACCCCTATTCTGTCAAAAAATGTGTTTTATGTTGTCACAAAAGATAAGACATTAAATGATGACTCAAATGTACGTGTTTTATGTTCTAATTAGAAATATTTAGTTGTTTAGTTCAAGCTGAGATTTCTCTCTTAAGAATAATAATTTCATTAGTAGGTCATACGAGATTTTAATACAATGTATATTCGTATAAAACTTTGCATGTGTACATATGACAAGTGTACCTACGAGTTCAACCTTAAAAGATTCTTAATTTTAAATATCTGTTCGAGATATGTGCACGTGAATAAATTTTAAATAATGTTTTTACAATTTCGCCAAGGTTAGTGATAAGCAAGCTCATTCCATTATTATGCACAGTGGCGCCGATGCATCGCATTGCTAAACTAATTACGGACATTTAATTTGCAAGGATTAATGTTGGGCTCCTCCTTCTGCCATCGTGTATTCGAAATTCGAAGCTTTGGGGGAGTTCTTTGAGGGGAATTTCAATTTGACAGCACTCCTCAATTACTATGTCTTACAACTTTTGCAAATGTCGATTATAATGGAAGGCTTTTGGCGTGTGCCCCGAACAGCCAGTGAGATGTAGTCACCACTATGAGCTTTCATAGTTTGAACCTAGGAAGATTTATCGCAAACCACATTCTTCTTTGATTTTTTTGGTGCCAGAATTTTTTGGTCTCATTACGGGTGGGATCTTTCTCTTCCATCCATTATTTGAATCTTGTTGAAGTTTGTGTGAGATTATCTTCTTCCCCTCTTAAGAAGCATCACAGATTGTCTTAACTGTTTCTTGAATGCTGGTGGCTTTAGCAAGAGAATCCTTCCTGTTATGGCCATCAATGATCTCATTACAGAGAACTTACAGAGATGCCAGGAGACGGACAATAATTGTGCTTTCTGTATGTCTCCCTCGCACAGTAATCAAATCGTCGTTACCGTTTCTTTCGCGTTTTATAGTTTGCGGTCTCATTCGTTGTGTGATCTTTGTAAGTAAAAGTTCAAAACTAATATTTTTAATGAAAATGCTAAAAATAAAGTTTGTAGTCGTTTAGAAAAAAATATCAATCATTTTTTAACACTAATAATCTTTTCTACATTCTGTTTTACAATTCAACACAACGAATTTTTTCATTTAATTTTGTAAAAATGTTCTCTTGTTCATTTCACAAATAATATATTTTCTATGGTTTGTTCCGATTATTGTGTTACAAAATTTGTCCTTTTTTAACAGTACTCAAAGCAGCTAATTTTTGCTTTTTTGATAAGTCACCTTCTTCAATTCTGGTATTCTCTGTGATTCACATGTCCAGAAACCCATGTAAGGGTAAACGGCAAGTGTCTTAACTCTTCCAAAGACATACGTTATCCTTAGAGAGCTTTTGATATGATGTAAACATTTTCAAGGGATCTAATGACCGCTTTGCTGTGAAGAAAAATAAGAATATCTGTACCGGATATGGATTGATATGTACCATGCAGGGTTACAACAAATCGGAAGAGGTCTTGAAAGTCAAAAAAGTAATTGAAGTAGACAAACATATTTAGCATTATTTTAAATACTTTTAGTTTTAACATGTCAAAAAATCTAAATTGTTTACTTAAAACGAAATAAATCCCCACTGTGCCATATTATAATTCATGTTAATAAACATATGCACAAACATATGTCCATATGTATGTATGTATGTATATGTTTATGTTTAAACTGAATTTTGTATGACAAAAACTGTTTACGTTAACAATTTGTTACCATAATTAATGGCAAACTACACATCATATGGCGTCATTAAATTTAATATGTGTTAACTCGTATGTGTGTGTGTGAGGACATGTTTACATTGTGTGTATGTGCATTTCTTAATATTTCCCAACATACCAAATGCCTTGAGAAAAATAGTATAATAAACTTACTTAAGGCTTAAGCTTGAGAAAAGATTAATTTAATATTGAAAAAGGGTCATGTAACAATTACAGAATAATAATTAGGGAACCCTTATGATAATATTACATGTACATGATTAGAATAAGCTTATTCTTGCAATTGTATAATAAGCTTACGCAAATAATATTGTGTTAACGTGTGTATAGAAAAGCTTATTTTTCTCAATATTTTTAATTTAATTTTCTACATCTTGATAACCTAAGTTTCTTATTTATGTTAAAAATAGGATGATATTTATTTGAATGATAATCTTCTGGCACTATAATTTGAATGTCTTCTTCTAGCATATGACCTCCATGGCTGGCTCGGTCGTAGTCTAATTTGGAGGTCTAATTTTCGATGACTTTTTCCCAACATTTGTGGCCGTATATTGGCAATAACGCGCCCAATGTTATCCTTCAAGTGGTCAATCGTTTCGGGCGTATCGGCGTAGACTAGCGACTTCACATATCCTAACAGAGGTCAATTCACGGGTCCGAAACGTGAAACCATGCGATTACCAAACGTTTCCTTCAATAAATCAATTGTCACACGAGTTGTTCAATTGATGAACAAAGAAGTCACTTATCAGGGCTCTATAACTGATTCGGGTCTTCTTCTACACTACGCTCTACAGCAGCAATAAATTCTTCTGCCCGACGACTCTGTGGATGCGTATTATCATTTAAAGTAAACGTGGTGCGAATATGTTCTATAGTTAATTGAACTAATTGCTCTGATGGACGATTATGTTGACCGTAAAATGGACGTCGTGCAGAACGATGATTTTCAAAATAAATTTGCACAATTTGGAAGCCTTGTTCAGGCGTCAGTCTATTCATGTTGAAATGCCTAACCAAACTAAACATAAATCACTTAACAGCTGACAAAATGGCCGCCAGTTAAAAAAGTGTTGCCTACTTAAAGTTGTATACCTCTTAGAGATCGACCGAAGGCGTTTTTTTTTGGCCGAAGCCGAAGCCGAACTTCGGCTAAAATCCTAAACTTCGGCCAAAACCGAAGCCGAAGCCGAATGTTTTAAATTTTAAAAATGATACTTGTTTTATATGAATTAAGAAAAAAGTTTGCTTTTTAAAGATCACTGAAATAGCTGTAATATCTATTGGATACATAACAAGAAAAATAAAACTATTTTGCAATTTCTAGATTGCTTTTTCATATGATCACTCACAAGAACGTCCAAGTAAAAGAAAATAGAAAGCAACAGGGTTGTATTTCAAAGCAACCCTTTCAAAACGTTAAACACAATAGAAACTGTCGGCGAGCAACGACCAAAAATAATGTTATTTTTAAAGCTTGGAATGAAAAATATTCGGCTTCGGCTAATCGGCCGATTTTTGCCATAGGCCGAATGTTGGCCGATTACCAATTTTTGGCCGAAGCCGAAGCCGAAGCCGATTAATCGGTCGATATCTAATACCTCTATGAAAAAACACCCCATATAAATGAAATTAAGAACATCTTAAGCTGGTCTTTACATGGTAATACCATGTATTACGACATGTCAAAAAATGCTGTAGAATGCAGAAAATCTTATCATGTAAACGCAAAATGTATAGAGTAGGAGAGAATACGGATAGAAAATTTGACAAGCGGTCGGTAAATGTTTTGTTTTCTAAACCATTTTAGAAACTTAAGTATTCTCATCACACCAGAGGTGTATTTCAAAGTAAACATTGGCAGCGCTAATGGTATTAATTGAAGGTGCTAACACTTTTGCAGAAGCAACCAAAATCAGCGTAGGAAATTTTCATGTTGTTTTTGTAAATATTGTACAACTGCAACCATTCAAGTAGTTGATAGTACACATCTTTTTTTCAATTTTCCATTCTTTGTTATTAACTCAGCATTTTACTTATTGAAACAAGATAAATACCTACAACAGACTTTTGTTCTCTGTTTTTAACATGGAGAGAATTTCATAATATTTTGATTCTACAAAGTCGTAACACTTTGTATTACCATGTAAAGACACCTTTACATAGTGTCCCCACCTGATGATTATATATTATAACTCGTAATATAAAGCCGGCAGAGCAACTTTCATTTTTTCATTAATATCAGCACAAAGGGGTAGACCTTGATGATTTTATATCATGATGAATCAAACAAATAGTTGAAAAATACTTGCCAAAAATATCTAATTTGCGTGTTGTTTAATCTAATAATAATTGTTTTGCTTCCTTTTTTAAACGAAAATTGTTTCATAAATAAACTTTAAATGCACAGTCACATATAAAATGACATTTGATATCAAGATGAATTTATCAGGCCGCGAGCTCTGATGATTATATCATAACGCTGATATAATATTAATAAATTGAGTCTATACGTGATGAATTTTCATCTTGATATTAATTTGACATTAATAGAGAAAGGGGCCTAAGGGTAAAAAAATAAATTTTCACTTTTTTTTTTTTGATGTGGACAACATCTGAGCATCGAATGAAATTGAAGTCGACGATTCTAAGGTTATGTGAAAAAAATTTTCGTACTAACAGAGTGATATTCACGATTTAAAAGAATTGTAAATGCGTATTTATTATAATTCACAATTAATAAATTTCAGAAAATAAACCTGGATTCGAAAAAACGCGAGCAAAATTGATATCAAACTCATGGAAAAAGCGCGCTAGGTAGAAAACAGTAAAAACTAACTACACAAAACAAGAGGTAGGGAGGACCTAAGCGCGTTTTCAAGGTTGACCAACACGTTCCTGACGTCATGAGATGTGTCGCTTTTAAATGAGACCAATACCAACACGCTCATTGATGGTACACCAAAGATACACGTATTTAAATCTTTAAAATGGCTCTTCTGAACAAAACCGGGTTTTACCCTTAGGTCCCTTTCTATTTTGCGCGTCACATATAAATTCATCAGGTGTAGACACTATGTTAGAACTCACTACATATTTTTATCATCTTATTCTCAAGTTGAATTGAAGTTTGATTATTGTTTGGTCTGTTGGGTTATATTTAATGTTTCATTGTATTGTGAATTTTTAAAAAGATTTTCAAGATTGTTGTTATTGTATTAATTTGTTATTTTGCCATTGTCCAAATTTATGGTTGGCACTGGTCATGTGATAATTTGTTTATTTTATTGTTGACAACAATAACAACAACAACAATAATGTATACGTAGCACGAAAATACAATAGTTATAATAACATTAAAAGCATAAAGCAAAACAAAAATCAGTGCAAAATTTAATACGCGTTTGGAGAATAATATAAACACACAAAAGGATATACATACATACATACATACAAGCAAACAAAACTATTTACATGCAAGGACATTTGCACACATTAACAAGAAAGCACATACATACATACTAATACAAACATGAACATGTAAGAATGTGTGTGCGCGTGTGTGTATTAAGTACCCTATCGGAAATTAGGCTAACTTTAAACTAACTTTAAACTAACTATTTCGCAACTAGTACTGACTTACACTTGGATTATTTTGCAATGTAATCAACTGACTATTTTAACATTGCGATGTCCTAGCCGGTAGTGAATTGTCTCACTCTGCATTACTTTCAGCTAACTTAAAGTTAACTTTTTTTAAATCACCTGGTAGTCAGTAAATTAAAAAAAAATTTATGGGGTTGGAACATGTAACATCACACGTTGTGCACTCAAAGCGCTACCACTCGGCTAAGCTGCCATATAAAATAACAACAGCAAAATGTTAATATAAAACTGAAATGAGTTTTAAAGTAGCTGAGAATAAATTTGTTGGCTCTCATCAAATTCCATTACGTACTCAACTTAAGAATTAATTTTTGGGTTTGTTCTGGATGACTTTGCAGCTAGCTTTTAGTCAGTCTAAGAAAAGTTAACTATAAGTTAACTATTTTTGTATTCAAACACACATTCTCCGACAGGGTATGTATGTACACTTGAGTGTAAGTGCACAATACGTGAAAGGATGTGTAAGCTTTATTCCACAGGCATTAAGAAGCATTGTAAGATTACAACTAAGTAAATTCTCTGTACATATTTTTTAGATTTAATAAGTGAATGTTTTCAAGTTCCCCGGAAATTTAAAGTGAATGCTAGTGAATAATAGATGTAAAATGTTAACAAAGAAAACTGGAGAAATTGTAAAGGATGTTTCTGCTAATTTTTCAATCATTTTATTGTGAAGAGTATTCACCCATAATTTCTCTTAAAAGGACTAACTTGAGCTAAACTTAAAATATTGATAATTTGTATCCTAAATATAAATACCACAACATATTTAATTAGATTTACTTGTAATATAGAAAGTTCTTACATGTCCCAGGATTTACTAAAAATTTTCGCAACAAACTTAATCTAATATAAATTGCCATATGTATTTAAAAGCATTTATTTTTGCTTAATGTACACACAACTGATTTTATATTAAAATCATCTTAGTCTTTGTGGTTACTTAATTAATGTGTTTCCATAATTTTTGGTCATTTATAGTTTCCTTTTATTCATTTCTCTCTTCTTCTTTTTTTTGTGTGGGATTTTTGGACTAAAAAGGACATCCGGATACATAAATGTTGCTATTAATTATATTAATTAAATGATTTTAGAGCTAAATAGCAGCAAATATTTTCGAAATGATAAGCAACTACATTTTGTATAATGCATATATGCTGGTATGTGTGTCTCACTTATAAATTGTTGATGGTTTTCAAGAAAGTAAATTTTTCATGTATGAGAATGTAAAAATTAATAGTCGACATGATTTGAAGGAAACAAAATACAATAACATAATTCACTACAAACTAAGTAAATAAACTAATTGATGATTGTTTTGCTAGACAATGTATGACTAACGATTTATACAAAATAATAACAAATATGTACATACATGGCGCCGAAGTTTATTTAATCATTCATTTAGAAAAATTTGTAAAAATTTAATTTTTTTCTATCATTGGCGGCACAAGGACAGACTAAAATGTTGCTATTTGACTATTTTAACCAATAACTATATATAGTTAAATATAAGAAAGCGTATTTTAATAATCAAGAAAACAAGGACAAAAATTTCATTATCAGGGCGCAAAATATTCAAAATAGTCATTATGCTGAGAATGAAAGCTTTTATTACATCTAAGTGCATCTCAATTAAACCAATTAATGATTTATGCAAAATATTTTCAGATCCAGAGAAGAAACATCAGCGCGAAGGGAAGAGAAAATAAGAAAGTTTTGTGATATCAATTAAAAAATTAATTAAATTTCCATCAATAAAGAAATCAGTAACATTAATCACGTTTTTATACTTCAATTATTAGCAACAGTTAAAATAAATCTTAAGTCTTAAAGCAATTGAATTTTTGATTCAATAACTTTTTGCGAGCCGGAAATCGTAACATACAGCTGTGGACAAATATACAGCACATAAGAAGCAGTGATGCCAATTTAGCGCGTTTCGCGCTAGATTTAGCGCGTTTTAACTACGCCAAACGCGCTTTTTTTCGTCTTAGCGCGTTTAATAAAAAAAGCGCTAACTTAGCGCGTTTTGGATAAAGTCAATAACATCATTTCAGTTAATTTTTTTCCTTTTTTTGTATAAATTTACCAATTTTCTAGTATCCAAAACTGATAAAATTTTTTTTAATTTCGTTAATGATTTAGCTGTTGCAAGTTAGATTCCCTAGCATGTAATTAGAATTAAAAACGGATTTTAAAACTGTAAATGGCAAATATCTTCAAATTTCATAACTACAAATATGTAGTCGTACTCGTGACCAAAAAAATGTATATAACTTATCAATCATCTATTATAGCTGAAGTGCAAAAATCATTTGAATCGCAAAACTATTCGACATTTTATACGAGTATGTTGTTACTCGTACAAAATTTGTTAAAGAAAATTAAAATAAATACTAAGGATTTCGATTATTTGGTGATTCTGATTCTGTATTAAATTATTTTAGTTATTTAAGATATACATAATTTCGAAGAAGCAATATTGCAAAATCTGAAAAAAAGTATATTTACTAATACATACATCGCCTTTAATTAAAATTTAATTTAGCGCGCAGAAAAATAGCGCGTTTTGGCTATGAATAGTTGACAATGGTGTAACTCAGCGCGTTCTAGCGCGTTTTGAGAAGGTGAATAGCGCGTTTGGGTTGTAAATAGTTGGCATCACTGATAAGAAGTCTATCATGTCGCCTCAATGTTTCTGATAAATTGATTTGATATTTACTTAACTTTGTTATTTTACTTAACTTCCCTTAAAATTTTATGGAAAAGTTTCATTAATCTTTTTACATGTTTGTTTGTGGAAGCCTTAAGTTAGACATATAAATAGAGCAGGGGTCTAATCGTCGCTTCAGATAACGAGCTGTTTCGAGATTATTTGAGATTATGGCATTCGCTATCGAAAAATTTAATAATATGGTTCGATATCGAATGCCATAATCTCAAACTGAAAAAACGTGATTGAATCAGCTTGTTATCGAAAACACCGATTAGACCCCAGTTTTATTTAAGTTTCGAACAAAATTTTTGTTGTAGTTAGCACATTGACTACAAAGCCGAAGGTGCTGGGTTCGAGCCCGGTTCTGACAATCATTAAATAACAAAACCACGCATTTTTCTGATGTGCATTAAGCATCACTTTGTATCAGTTGTTGTAAGAAAGTTCAAGTGTTGAAGGCATAGACACTGGTCACTGAACTAATACTAATGCTAACGTAACATCAGTGCGCTCTCCTTCGTCTGTATTGTGTAGCAGAAGCATGGGCGAAGTAAAAGAACCAATAAAATGGCTATTAAACACAGCTTTGAAAATTTAATACGCCTCTTTGACACCAGAGGCGCTGCAACACTGTATTATTAAAAACGTGCAAAAGGCAGAGTTGTAAAAGAATAAAGCTTTGCTCTTCCTTCACCACCTGTCTCCTCTATCACTATTCCTTTCCTAAGTCAGGCAGTCATTGCCTGAGTGTTACTTATCTTTAAAAAAAAAATAAAAATGAAAAGCTCGCATTAATTTCCCGTTTTGTAATTAAAATAAAAATGGCTGGAGGAGCGAGCTCACTGCTCGAAAACAAGATTATTTAAGACCTTTATCAAAAGGACACAAACCAAGTTGAAATCTCCCAAATAGTTGGCTGTTCTAGTAAAATGGTGTAGAATGTCATCAAATGTTTTAGTGCTGGTATAAATTTCCTTAACAAGAAAAAGAAACGAAAGATAAAAAATATGATATGATGATAAAAAATAATCCGGATTGGACAAGTGAGCATGGCTCCTCTGAAGTAGGGAAAATATTTGCTTAAAAATATTTCAGAAACAAATGCAGCGATAATTTTGAAAATCTTCATGACTTCTTATGTTAATAATGAGATTTGTATTCTATAAATTAGTGAAGCTTGAATCACAAGCACTTCTAATACAAAAAAAAATATTTCTTTCTTCTACAGTTAAAAAAATATTTGTAATGAATTTTTATCAATTACATTTTAAGAAAAATCGAATAAGAGATAGAAAATTTCAAAATTCTAAGGCGACACAGAAACTCTAGGCGGGATTAACCTATGAAAAGCGGGATAACCCCGCCTAAAGCGAGCTGTCTGTTCACGTTAGTAATAATAAATAGCAATATAGTACAAAAAGGAATCGATGGTACCATATTGCTTACACTAAAAGAAAAATTACGATCTAAATTTAAGAACAACATTCTTGAATTTAGCTTGCAGAAATCTTAATATTTCAAACTTGAAATTTGATCAGTAAAGCTGAGTTTACATCTTGCATTTCTTGTGTGCCATGTGCACAAAAAACAGTTTTTCATTAGTAATTAGTGGTTACGCTTTTTTTACGCTTGTGTGGCACATGACACACAGATGTTAACCTGGCCTAAGATTGACGTTCTCAAATTTTAGCATAAATTCTTAATTTACAGAATGAATTATTAAAATGAAGAACGTGGTGGTCTTAAACATTAAGAACTCATTCTCAAAATCAAGAACATAATCTTAATTTTAAAATTATATTGTTAAATTTTCAAGAATATGATCTTAATTTAAGATTTTTATTGAGAACAAAATCTTGACTTCGATCTTAAAATGAGATTTAATTCAAAATTACAATCTTAAATGCGATCTTGAGAAAAATTAAGACTTTATTCTTGAATCAAGAATTTTCGCATTTAACAGGGCATTAAGATTGAAATGATTTGATTTCGAGTGTAAGATCTTGATTTTAGCACGTTTTTTCCCTCAATCCTTTAAACTGGATATTCATGCATGATAATGACCCCAAACATACAGAGAAAGTGGTAAAAAAAAATTTGATTCATAAAGAAAGCAGTACAATTCTCCATTCGACACGGCAAAGGCCAGATTTTAGTCACATAGAAAAGTTGTCGAACGTCGTAAAAATTTAAGTTAGGCAAACAAAGTTTAAGAATTGTGATGAATTTTGGAAAGGATCGATGCCAAAGTTTAATATAAAGTTTACCTCGCAGGTATGAAATGTAATTGTTGGCATCACTGGCAATGACACAAGCCTTTTTGCTTTGCCACGAATTAAAGAAAGTCCGGCAGCCTTGCATACCCATCAAACGTATGAGTAATGTGATAATTTTTGTAGCATACTTTACTGCTGTAATTTTGATTTCATTCAAACTTTGATGATTTGAATAGCAGATAGTCCGAAATTTGGAAAATCAAGCTGCTAGTAATAATTTAGGACTTACCCCCGATCCCACAATGTCGACAACGTTCGACTTGTCGCACACTTACACTTGAAACAACAACAAAATATTAAAATTTGTCTTTGTTTTGAATGTAGATGTGCGACAAGTCGAACGTTGTCGACATTGTGGGATTGGCCCTTAATATCTATATGTTAAACAAATTTCATCAAAATCGGTCCAGCAGTTCGGACGTGATGCCGTAACAAACAAACAAACAAGTTTACACAATCTTTTTTTATACAATAAATATGGATATTTGGATTATATGTATATCTTTTTTTAAACAAAAAATGTTGAGGAATAACTTTTTTTTCAATTTGCTCGTCGCCAGCGGAAATGACAAACAAATAATATAAAATCAAAGCACTTTCCAGAACAAAGCACAAGCTAAGGGGTGAAATCGAAATATAAATTGCTTTCTTTTTACTTCGCCACTCTCAATAACAAAAAACAAAAAAAAAACAATAAATAAATAAGCAAATAAAAAACTACATACTACCAAAATAAACTCTAGTAAAAATGATAATAGTTTAACTAGAAAAAAAAAATTAAATAGCAATTCATGCATATACAAGCTCACTTCCGGTTTGGCAGGGTTTACATTTTTAACATCAAGCAATACACAAAAATTGGCAATATTTATGTGACAAAGCGCACTCACACGCACTCACACTCGCACTCACACTTAAGCCAACAAACCAAAAGATTTTCTATCTGCAAAAAAAAATAAAAAAAAAGATTTGCTTAAAATGGATGAAAAATCAAAAATAACTTGAGCAAAATGGTTTGCCAGCGTATTTCCCCCTTAGGTTAACTATTTTAACCAGTCATTGAAAATATGTTAAATTTAGATTTAAAAAAAAATACGAAATACTCGTACTTTAAGTAAAGAATGCAAAAATGTGTGTTTTCTTTGCAACATATAACATTTAGTGAAGTCTTAAAGACAACTTAACTCTATTTCCCAGACTCATTTGAGTTTGTAGTTGGCTGTGTTGAGTTCTGGTGATTGTAAAAATTACTCACATTCACAAAATTAAGTTGCAAGGCCCGTAAGATATTGATATTTACATAATAAATAGATTTGCTTAGACAGAAAAGGAAAATATATATAGAAAAGAAAAAAGTTTCATTTGTCGTATTAAAATAGTAAAATTTTATTAATCCCTTGTGAAAGATTGGTAAATGACCGATACATATGGAAAGTAGAACTTGTACTGCCAAATATAAACAACTAATGCCCCATTGTCATTCTCAACTCAACTCAGTTTGGACGTCTGATTCAAGTCTCTCTCAAAACCAAACGTTTTTTCTTTTCCCCTTTATTATATTTTATTTGTTGAGACATTATTAGATTTAGTTGAACTATAGTGAATTTTAATCAGAAATAATTTCTTAATCAGGCTTGAGTTCAGTAATTTCAATTCTTATGAATGAAATATTTTTATTAATTAATGTGAGTATCTAAAGAAGAGAAGAAAAAAAGTAACAAAGTAACATAAAGCCACTACAATAATACTTATATGTATGTACCGATGGTGCATCGAATAAGTAAAAATAATTAATGTGATGATCGTAAAAGATAAGTAAGAATAGTTAAACATACATTGGTAGAGTGATATAACTTCGTGCTAACCTAAAATAGAAAATGGAAAAACAGAAAATGAATAGTGATACTTACAAATGTGTTTGCCAAAGGCAAATCAATAATTGTATACACAATCAATTCTCATATTCCACTTTCATAGATTTTCAGGTTAAATAGCTGATGTTAATAATAATCTCTACCCCAGTAGATAGACATGGGTGCTGATGAAGTGCGTGGCTGCACAGAAAAATATCGGTATTTCCCCCAGCTAATAGTGTCTAGTTTAATTTTTCTTCTCTTCTTTAGATACTCACATTAATTAATAAAAAATATTTCATTCATAAGAATTGAAATTACTGAACTCAAGCCTGATTAAGAAATTATTTCTGATTAATATTTTATTTGTGTTAAAATTAGATGCGAAATATAATAATGATGCTTTTTTGTAAAGATACATATTAAATTTTAATTGGACTAGAGTGAATTTGAATCAGGAATAATTTCTTAATCGGGCTTAATTTCAGTATTTTAAATTCTTAGCCACCTTTCACACACGTCAGGTCTGACTCGTCAAGTTTTGAGTTTTTAGGAAAGAGAGGAAAAGAGATTGGAGAGGGGTGAGTTTCGTGCTAACCTGAATAGAAAATTAAAAAAAAGGAAACACTGAAAACTAATAGTAATACTTACAAATATATTTGCTCGTAGCAAAGGCAAAACAATAATTGTATACACAATAGAATCATTTCTCATATTCCATTTAATTAAAAATTTACGTTATATAGCTGGACAGAGAAAAAACTGCCTCATAGAATCAAGAAGATTTTCTCTATGAAACGTTTTTAGGCTGAGGGGTATCCCAGCAGAAAGAAGCGAAGATTTTTTCATAGAGATTCCTTATTGTTTTTATGTGGTAAGTCTTATTAATTTTATCAAGAAGAAAACCACATAAAATCAAGAAGAAATCTTATTATTCACCACTTTTTTTACTCAATTTTCGTTATAAAAACAATCCATAGAGAAAAACTTCTTGATTCTATTAGGTTTTCTTATAAATTGTAAACTATAAGGATTTCTTATTGATTTGATTAAGTTAACTTATTGATTTTTTCAATAAGGTTTTCTTCTTGATTTTAGTAGGTTCCTATATGATTATGTGTAAAGCATCTTATTGATTATTTTTTAATAAGGAAATCTTCTTGTTATTTCATATCTATAAATAGACATAGAGACAATTTTTTTCATGATCTTTTTCATTTTTGTATAAGAATGTTTGCACAATAATTTCAATGGTTATTCAGGTTTATTGTTAGCATATTGGTTAGAGTGCTGGTCTATCAGTCAGAAGTTTGCTGGTTCAATACTTGGTGAGTAAGTTAGTTAAGAATATAAACATAATGTCTAGGTATGTATGTATAAATAAATAACATTTACAATATACTACATACATACATACATATGTATATGGTATAGAATTTAAATGAAAATACATAAGTACAGAGAATAAAGACGCAATTATTTTTTTATTTTTTATGGTGTCGCCTAATAAAAATAAGAAGAAAAGCTTATTGAAAAAAATCAATAAGATAACCTAATAAAAACTAGAAGATTTTTTCTTGATTTTTTCAAAAAGGTTTTCCCTATGAAATTAATAAGATTTCCTTATTGAAAAAAAAACATAGAGATTTCTTATTAATTTTGTTCTATTTTATGAGGTATTTAGTAGGCACTGTTTTCTCTGTGAGCGACACGTTTTTTTTTTTTTTGAACTTATGGGTTATTTAAGATCGAAAATAATCGATTTTGGTCAAAAAAATTCAATGCGATTATTAAATCGCTTAAGATTTTTTTTGGGGGGTTACGGCACAACATAATATTTTCTCTTTACTTTTAATGGGTTACACATGCATTACGCTTTTTGTATTTATTTTATAAACTTTAGCAAGTGATTTTTCTATTTTTACAACAACTCCATTTGTTTATGTGTTTAGGAATATTTGCATAGATAAATATGTTTACAGATGTATTTGGACATGCATACACATGTACGTGCAATATGTTAAATATAAAAAAATATATATTTTCTGTGCTGTATATTTATTTTCTATTTTTCTCTATTTTTGTATGCCAAGATGTTTCTGAAAAAAATTGTATGTACTCGTACATATTTAGATATTTACATGGGCATTCAAGCAAAGAACTGTATGCAAACAAATAAAAATTTTGTCCTTTCCTATTTTCTTTAACATAAAAAAAAACACAAGATAAAGGCAAGAAAATAATGATTGCCCTATAAAATTAGAAATAAAATAGAGAAAAGTCAATTGTGAGAAAATTAATAGAGTGACAGGATTTTAATTGATTTTATGGTTAAAAATTCTAGACAAATTGGTTTGGTAACAAATTAATGTAGAGAAATTATTATCCAAAGATTTAGTTGGTCAGCTTGTGCCTGAGAAAACACAAAAATTGCAGCTCTTAGTTTTGTGCTTTCTACATATTTTCTGCTAATTTATATTTCTTCACACAAAGTTAAGTTAGCCCTAACCCAAGTCATACAATTGTTAGGAACAATCTTGTAAATACATAGACAAATCTCTTAAACTCTTATTATTTAAATAGAAAATTGTTGCATCAGTTTCTTTTCTGTAAAGTCACTAAAAAAAATTATTTCAAATAAAACGTCGCTTTGAATATTTAAGCACACACACACATACACACACACGCACACACACACTTATGAACATCAATCCTTCCCAGTGGTTGTACAACATTTTATTATTGTATTTATTCAGTGTACGAGTATAAAAATCATAAACCATGACATATTTCAGCATTAGAAAATTGGTTAGAAAATTTGTGTCTATAAAAATATTAAAAGATCATAAAAAGGAAATTTACTCGTTTGAGCACTATAATCAATTTTGAACATTTAACTCTTCTTACAAGAAAGAAAATAAAAGTAACAATAAACCCGCCAACACAACCAAACTTTAAGGGGCAAGTACGAGGGCTGATCAATAAGTGAGTGACTTTGGATATAAGACACTAATTATAAAATCACTTCATTTTTCATCGTGTTTTTTTTTAACTCTATACACTGTTTCCAGCATTTCTCCAATTGTTAATCTCTTCAAAAATAATTCTATCTGTCAAAAAAAAACCGACTTCAATGCAAAGATCCGATAGAAGAAACTAAGAAGAAGTACGTGAAATGTAAAATTAAATTTTAATGGGCGTGTCTGCGCCCATTTTTTAAATGCAAGATTGTGTGTTTTTCAGGACTTAAGGTGTGTGTTAAGTTTTGTAAAAATCGGTAAAGTAGAACCACGTAAAACAAAATATTAAATTTTAATGGGCGCAACTCCGCCCATTATTAAAATAAAAGATTTTGACTATTTTAGAGCTCAATTTGTATGGTAAGTTTCGGAAAAATCGGTTAAGTAGAACCGCGTGGAGTATTATAACAAATTTTAATGGGCCCATTTTTTTAACTTTCAAACATGTAGTGTAATTACAAGAACCAAAGGTTTTTTATAGGTTTCGCAGCAATCAAATAAGTAGAATATCATAAAGTTATATAAAAAAAAAAATTGTGGGTGTGTCCCCGCCCACTATTTTTACAATGGGACTAATGGGAAGCTATATCCTCTCAGACAACAAATAAAATTTTAAAATCGGTCTAAAATGTACCGAGCTATGATCGAGTCAAATCTCTTTCCGCCGAATTATTTCTTCAGCTTTGCGAATGAGAAACATATGAGAAATATATATGAGGGAGCTATGAAGTTGTGGCATGGAAACTGAATTTTTATCTTTGCCAAATGCGGTTGGTTGGTCAAATCTTAAATTAAATCTACCCAATAAAATTTCTAAATATTCGCCATTGATTTTTTTACCAGCGTGGATTATATAGCGCGCAGCCCAAAATATATATATATATATATATATATATATATATATGTTCCCTTCGATCCTATAAGGAACATAAGTTGAGGCCTGAAGCGATCTGCAATTACATCGGTCAATGGTAATGTTCTTTAACTTTTCCTTGTCTTTGCGGCCTCCTTGTCGACCTGTCTTTTTCATGAGTGGGCGGGTCGTGCTCTTCTGCGAGTGCCCTGCGGATTCCATTAATTCCAGCACGGTTTGTATTATTATGGCGCTTGAGTAGTGTATGGCCGTTCCACTTCCACTTTAGCCTTCTGATTTCTCGCTAAATAGGTATTTGGTGTGTTCATGTGTTGGATATTGTGTTTGGCCAAAATACTTTTAGGATTCTCCGCAAGCACCGGTTTATAATGACCTGTAAAGCGTTCAGATCACGTGTAGCTGCGTTAAGGGTCGCGCACCCATACAAAAGTAGTGACTTGGCATTTGAGTTGAATATCATGATTTTCGTGTTAGAGTTATACTACGTTTATACGCGCACTATTTGCAAATAAAATTATTTGCAAATAAATTAACTCACTGTTTATACGGCATAGCAAAAGTACACAAACTTGGTAGCACTTCTATAGAAAGCTTACTTATGTTGACAGAAAAAAATATCAAATAATTATTTGTTTTAATTGTTATTATTTGCTTCTATCAATGTTTTTTGTTGCAATATTTGTCTAATTATTGTTTTGTTATCAAACATTTGTAAGCGTGGCAACCTTAAGCATTTTATTTGCAAATAGTGCGTTAATCGTGAATAGTTTTCTGAATTAGTAAGTCGCAATAAAGAGAATAATATGGCAACAATTTACAGTTTTATTTGCAAATAAGTCCTGCGTATAAACGTAGTATTAGTTTACACTATGCAAGTCTTATAGCTAAGCTAATTAGTTTGTGGGATTGAGAGACGAGAGGAAAAGAAACGTTTCTTCTCCCCCCGCAGGGTGACCGATGACATTTTTAAAAAAGTGGCACCAAAAGGGGATTTATCAAAAAAAAGGGGCAAAATTAAAAAAATAAAGAGAAAACTACATTAAACTTTTTATTTATAATGTATTTTTATATAATTCACTCTAAAAAAGGGAGAAAAAAGTGGCAAGGCAGTCAAAAAAGTGGCAAGGCAGTCGAAAAAGTGGCAATTTGCCACTTTAGTCGGTCAAACGGTCACGCTGTCCCCCCGCCTCTCTCTCTCTCTCTCGCTCTCTCTCTCTCTTGCTCTCTCTCTCTCTCTCTCTCTCTCCTAACAAACTAATTAGCTTAATTACATCACCATCAACTTTGAACACACTGGTTATAATGCTGTTTACTCTCAATGACTTTGTTTTACTTACATTTATTTTTAGGCCTGCCCTGGATAACATTGTCTAGTTTCCTCGACATATCTGCTAAGCTATGTGACAACAAACATATGACATCCGCATAGTACAGGTCCTCCAACCAGTTTCCTAGCCCCACATTATTCCTCTTTGCTCTATAAGGCCTTCTTTCATTACTACGTCCAGTACAATGTTTAAGGAGTAGCGGAGACATAACACAACCTTATCTCAGACCTTTGTTTAAATCAGCTACGTCCAAACACACATACACTGACATTTATTTGCATATGAGGTGAAAAGCTTTGAAAGCTCTTATATTTATTCTTGTTTCTTTGCAAAGTAAGAGCAAGCATTGTTGTCTGTTGTGTTGTTGTTGTGGCTGTTGCATTCTCGTCGGTGTGAAAGCACAAAAGCTCTTTTATAAAAGTTTGCACATTGTGCATATGGCTTGGACGTAGCTGGTTTAAAAGAATACTACGGCTTAGTTGGTTATCGTGATATATTCGGCAGGTTGCTCCCCTGTAAACTGCCTTGATAAGACTGATAAGTTTGTCAGGACCTACTTTTTTCAAGCGAGAGCAGACCATATGACTTTGTGTGCTAGTGTCAAATGAACGTCGGATATAATGGGGACCGCCCTTCTACTGATTGCTACACACTTATTTTAAGGCTATTTATATGGTCTGTGCAGAATTTTCGTGATGGGAACCCTGCTTGGTTATCCCTCAGTCGAAAGCACAGTGGCTATGACTTTATTCGCTGACAGAATCACTTTGGCCTTTTTTGGCGCCGATTTACCTCGGGAAACTCATTGTTTTGACTGCTGTTTGCTGTCGGGTGTATTATGTTGCATCTAACTTATGTCTACAATTACGAAACATATTGCATTTGAACAACGTCAAACACTACTGCAAACTTGTCACATGATTGCGTTAGTGAAAAAAATATTCAACTTAAAATCTACGTAAACATGTTCATGTTAATCTAATATGATTTACAGTAATCTTTAACATTATCGTACTGTTGAATCAAAATGAAGAATCTGTTGAATGAAAATGAAACAACATAAATTCGATAATTAAATAATACGAAGATGCTTGTTGAATCAAAGTTATTTCAAGTTGAAAGAACATGAATTTCATTTAATATAGTCATTGTATTTTATTAATTTTTTAACTTACGCGATTGTGTGTATTGGCACAGGCAATAGGAAAATGTTTTGTGTTGGCTACTCCGAGCAAGATTTGAACTCGGAACTCATAGCATGGTAGCGAACGTGTTTATCGCTGCAGCCAAAACAGCCTTAAACATTCTTTAGATACACACTAAATATACACCATCATGAATAATATGTTACGGCCTGTCCCGTGATGTCACCAGAAATCGTTCGATCGACAACTTGTTTTAGTTGGAAAAAAAATACAAACTGCGAAGCTACTTTAACTTGTCTCCAGGATTCGAACCTGCGACCCTCCGAGTACAAGACTGGTACATTGCCATCTAGCCAGCAGCAGGAAGTTTTCGGTGGTAATGCGAAGTTTGTCGGCTATTTATGAACATCAAAATAAACAACAACAATACTAAAACAACTCACACAACTAAGCACAAAAGTGTATTGCAGCTATGAGCGAAGCAAATAAACACCAACACACCTAAACAACATATTATTTCTTGTAAATTTATTATGAATTGCAATCAAAATGTTTGCATGGTGATTTTACATTGGCATTTGTTTCTGTGTATGGTCAGTTGTTAGCAAACGCGGCACCCATCTTGTTTAAAGCTTTTTCATGCCCAAGCTATCATACAAAATTGAAACCACTAAGCCATGTGAGATGCCTATGGCTTCCACAGCCTTTCTTTCACTTTCAATCTCCGATCCGCCAATCCAATCGTGAATTGTTTCAAGTATTTTGGTTGTAAAGATCTCAACTGGGCGTCAAGAACGTTCGGCTTGTACGGCCCGAAATTCAGTAACAACTTTTTTACCCTTGAAATTGATGGAGAAAAATCTCTGTACTATTTATTAAGCTTAGCCTTGGTTCGAATGATGGCTTTTTTCTGCAAAAAGTAATGCTTAATGAAATGCACACGTAAATCACTTTTTCCATATTCTTCTCTAATCAAGCGCTAGTCAGCCAAACACAAACTAAATAACACAGCCTGTTTAAATGTTGACAGTTGTTGTCTATTTTCAGTTCTCTATTTACAGTAGCAGTGTTACCCTGCAATCATTGACTTATTAAACCGCCCTCGTAAATACATGCGTACGTATTTATTTCAAGTTATAAAGATATTTGTCTAAATATCAGTTACGAGTATACATATAATTTTTTTATTACCACATTCTTACAAAACCTTTATTCAGTATGTTTTTATTATTTTTCTAAAGAAAAAAAAAATAAATAAAAAATAAACGAAACGCAAGAATAAAGATAAAATTTATTTAATCCTGATTTTATTAGCTTAATGCTGATTGCTTAAGAAAAAGAAAGAAAAAAAAACTCTCATAAATAACAAATAGAACGGAAACACAAAATCGCAACAATATTGTTGAAACGTATTATTAAGCTTAATAAATTATTTGAATTCAATGAAATGTAAAAAATATATAAATACATACATACATACATATACGAGTAATCACATTAGTTAAGGGGTCTGGGTATAGTATGCGACAGATCACAATCATGCATGAGGTTGAAAGGGGTTGAAAGTGTAATGGATTTTATTATTATGAAACAAGTTGACGCCAATATACATACACATGTAAATATATAATATAAGCCATAAAATAAATTTTAAATTTAATAAAAAATTTTAACAATCAAAAGTTTATTGCATACGCAATAAGTCTCATTTACTTTAAGTAAAAATTAATTTTTGTAACATATATACATACACACCAGACTTGGCAGTAATGATTACATTGTGTAATTGTTCCTACATCGATTATAACATTTCTTATAATTGTAATTCAAAGTATTCAATTACAATTACATTTTATTATAATTGAAAATTAAAAAAAAAACAATTACATGTAAAAGTAATTGCGGTGGAAAAATCTCAATTACAATTACATGTAATTGTAATCGAAAAAAAAACAACTACAATTATAAGTAAAAATCGAAAAAAAGCAATTACAATTAAATGTAACAATTCCAATTAAATGTAATTAATAAAGTTACGTTCAAACACCCAGTAAAAAATTAGACATTACCATTAGGACTACTTGCCATATAATGACTTACTTTTCTCATTGACAAATTTCATTACTCGCTTACAAATAACATTACATAACATTTACGACAAGGTTTATTCCTAAAGAATTTTTTCGATTTTGTTCAGCAGAAAGCAAGGGTTCAGGGAAATGAAATATAAATGTGACTGTTCTTTAGCGATAAATTTTATTTTTATCACCATTTACTAAAAAATTAAAAAAAAACTCGACACAAGCTGTCAACGAGAGACAGATCGATTTAAAACATGGCTGTACTGAGAGCATAACAAGCACCATGGCAGAAAACCTTCGTTTATACTTAATTTAGATATCCATATAAAAATTAAACAAATATAAAAAAAAATCTTGAGTTAAGATCTTCCTAAAGCATGAAATATTTTAAGCTGAAAAAAATTATTTTTGGTTATTTTTACCAAAAAATTTTATTCAACTGCCAACCCTGGAACCAAAATTTTAATTAATTTAACTAAAGAAATAATTAGTTTTATTTAATTCGTTTTATATTATTCTGGAGCAATTTTTTTATTTTTCTTTATCTTTCTAAAACATAAACCCCCGTATTCATACAAAAAAATTAAATTAATTTGAAATCCATTTTAGGAAAATTTTGTATAAAAATTTTTAAATAAAATACATTTCAAATTCATTTAAAATTTTATGAATATGGGGAAAGTATATTTAATTTGTAAACAAAAAGAAAATATTATTAATGTGATCTAGTCACTTTTATATACAAACAAAAAAACTTAATTTTCCAACCCTGGTATCATCCTTTTTGGATTTTCCTGATTCCTTACACCAATCTAGTTCTTTAAAAAATATATAAAATCTGTTAAGTGAACAAAGCAAAAAGTAACATATTAGGTTTATTAATTTGCTTTAATATCAAAACACATAAGTTCAAAGTTTCCAGGTCTGGAGCTGTGGTTTCCATTTTTCTAATTTTCTATAGCAAACTTTTCTGTTAAAAGCATAAAATATATATAAAAGCAATGTGAGTGCGATCACGGGGGAGATGTGTAAACATCTAGTAATGAAATTTTTTTTTTTATATTGGCTTATTGTAACTAAAATAATGCCCCGATTATGGTTTACAACAGTTGTTATTTCCCTGTTGTATTTTTTAAAATGTGATTATGATTTACAACTGTTGCCGGCACTGTTGTATATAGAGTTGTCTGTGTTAATTAACATCGATTATTGTTTACAACATGTGTATTTATGTGTTGTCAGCACTGTCAAAATCTAACAACAGCGCATTAGCTGTTGTTTTATTAACGTTACAAGTTCAAAAACGAAAATGGAGAAGAATTTGTGAGTAATGCATACAAAATTTGTTTTGCAAAACCTAAAAAATAGCTAATTGTTAATATTTTTTAGCAAAATTACAAACAAAAAACAAATGGAAAGTCTGGTTGAGCTTATGAAAATTAATCCAGATATTGGCCGAGGCAAGTTACCATTTGGATGCAACAAAATGCAGCATATTGTAATTAATGTATGTATGTATTGTAATAACTTTTTGTTTTAGAAAAATCACACTTACTCAGTATGTGGTAGTTCGAATGGATTTGAACTGTCGCGAATTCTTTTCCGAATAGGTGCCATGTGTGTTCTTTTATTGCTCTCATTATCATCATCATCATCATCAAAATATAGATCAACGTTAATATCCATAATTCTTAATACTTTTTTAATTCAATTTTTTTTATTTATTTCGGACAAAGTATACACTTTTTTCAATTTCTTTTTTGAACTTGACAGTTTTTGGTAACCAGATATGCATTTTTACGGAAAAATCTATTACAATTAAAATGCAACTCTGTGACATACACAACACCTAGATGTTGTAAACCATAATCGCTAAAAGGATTAATGTTGTGTTGTAGCAGAAACAACACAACATTTGTGTGTTGTAAACCATAATCGGGGCATAAGATATATAAACTTTTGACTCTACTATATTGTAAAATCTATGAAAAACTGCATCTATAGTAGTGGAATTGTTAGTTGTGGGGTTTTCTGGAGAATTGCTCATATGCAAGTGGAAAACGTCAAATGAAAATTTTGATAAAGCTTGCGACTATGGGTTTGCAAGATTTGTATTAAAATCTCCACCCATAATAACACTATGATACAAAAAAAAAAAAAAAAATATTCAGGGATTCTAATGTACCAATTCGATTTTGTTGGAGTCCATGGATGACGAAAATACCGTTGGTTTTTTTAGGTCACTTCATAAAGTGATTTTATAACGGTAAATGTAGTGAAAAACGGGGTTTCAGTTTTAAACAGGTGTAACTTCTTTGTTTCCCAACGGATTTCTTTTAACTTTCCGTTGGTGTAAAGGACCGAATATTATCTTTCAACCAAGATATATTTTTTGAAAATCGACTCACAAATGGCTAAGTTACAGTCGTTGAAGTGTAGAAAAAACCCATTGAAAAAGTATTCTTTTGTTTTCCTCAGGCCATAAGTTGCTTATGAGTTACAAAAGAATACTTTTTTAATGGGTTTTTTCTACACTTCAACGACTGTAACTTAGCCATTTGTGAGTCGATTTTCAAAAAATATATCTTGGTTGAAAGATAATATTCGGTCCTTTACACCAACGGAAAGTTAAAAGAAATCCGTTGGGAAACAAAGAAGTTACACCTGTTTAAAACTGAAACCCCGTTTTTCACTACATTTACCGTTATAAAATCACTTTATGAAGTGACCTAAAAAAACCAACGGTATTTTCGTCATCCATGGACTCCAACAAAATCGAATTGGTACATTAGAATCCCTGAATATTTTTTTTTTTTTTTGTATCACAGTGTAATTGGCATGAGATGGAGATTGTTACCCAATTGTCGTCAGTGTAAGGCAACAGTACGTAATGAAGATATGTTATAATATAATATTATAAATTCTTTATATATCTTTTAAACAAATATTTGACAACGCTCGTTTATCTAAAAGTTTATATTTAGTTTATTTATTTTATATGTTTCAACTTTTTAACAAAATTATTCCCACAAGCAATTTCTATTAAAATTAACATTGCGCCTAAAGGTATGCTTTAACATTCGGTTGAGTGTATTTCTATGCAGTTGTTAAGTTTCTCTGTACTTCTTGTTGTCCGTATGATTACACTAATACTCTTACACATAGCTCACACCGATTTGATAACGCTTTACGATCTTACTGAAAATTTGTGATTGCATTGTGAAAAAGTTTTTTACCCCCTAGCGTATAGATGTTTACACATCAAAAATTAATTGGTAGACCTAGTTACTTTTATATATCACAAAAAGGGTAAGTTTCCCAACCCTGGAATCATAATTTTAGATTTTTCTGAATTCTTACACCCATCTGTTTTTTTTTTTTAAATATATTTATTTATTTAATTGTTTCAGAAATTTGCAAAGTATTGTTCCACAAATATGGGCGGAGTAACTAGACCATATGCCCAAGATGCTATTAACAGTATTTTAAAAAAGTTTTTGTGACTGACTACACACGACCTATGCCTTCACATAGGAAGTAGCAACGGGGTTGTCAACTAAATTCCACAAAAGAACCGCAAGATTATACGGCATTATCCGTGGCAGATCAGGCAACCAGTGCGAGCGAGACAAAAAACTCTCAAAAGCCAAACAACACACACAAGCCTGACCGCACTTAAGAAAGAACTTTAACTTACCGCATATTGGTATGGCAGGTTTTAACTAAAATCTGACCAGTTATTTCTATATCGTCCCTACCACATCAAACTATCCAATATGCAAAGTTCATTTTTTAGATTCGTTATCTTGGTACCCTAATTTATACGAAATGCCTCGTTTCAAAATGCTGAAATTCTCATGGACGATAGATAACCTAATAGCAAATATTTTAAGCCTGGCACTTTTATGAAAACGCCGACTTTAAATTCACAATTCATGGATCTTCGAGCACTTCAGAAAAGTACAAATTTGCATATTTGATAGTTTGACATGGTAGGGACGATATTTCCTTTAATATGCCAGTGTTGCGAATTGTTTTGAATATTGAGAATCGTTACAAGTATTGAAAACTATACCAATAATACGCCCCTGAATACATAACTACGCAAGTAAAATAAATTTTTTATGAAAATTTAACGATCGGTTTTAATATGTACATAAAATTAGTAGAAGAGAAGAAAAAATTTTGACATATGTCACCGAAGTAGCAACCTGAACGCCCCATACTATCAACATCCAGCAAAGGTCAAAGTTAAAAAGGACTCTTTCTTTCACTCCTTTGCTAAAACACTTTATATGTATACATAAGCATTTGAGCATTATATTACACATTTTATGATTATAAATGGCAATAAAAAATATTTCCTAATTTTTGCTTAATACAAAATTTATTGTTCCGGTAAGTGGCAAAATGGTTGCATGATTCTTTTTTTTTTTATGTTGCATACTTTCAGGTGTTGTTGCTTACTTAAATTCCATTTGATTGCCGAATAAAATAAGGAATCCTAATAAATGAAGGTAAAACAAAAATACAAATGCTTAACATAAATTTAAGTACTCGAACAGAAATTAAGCTTTTATATTACATTATTCAAAGAAAAGAAGAAAAAAGATACATACATTCAAAAACGAAAAAGATTTCATTGGTTTTTAATCTAACATCAATCAAAATCAAATTGCCAAAAGAAATTTTATTGCCAGAAAGGACAACTGCAACGCACACAAAATCATAAATTTTTTTCTCTTATGATTACTATAAATATTTATAAGAGAAAGTCAGTCACAGCAGAAAAAAATATTTATTTCATTTCTTTTATTACCAAGGCAAGCATAAAGGGATGGAGTGGATGGAGTTGGGGTGATGGTGGTGGAGGAAAAAACCTATAAAAATTAAATAATTTCAAATAACATCTCGTCGCATTTGTGCAAAGAACTGTCAAAGTAATTTTGTGCAGCAGCAAAAAAAAATATTTTAATATTGTATTTTTTTTTAGGAAAACAAAATATGTTTGACATCATACAAGTCAATTGCAGCTTTGAAAATACATAAAATTATAATAAGTTTTAGGTATTCACATGTCAAAAGGGAATTTTGAAAAGATTTTTATTGCATTCTATTGGCAGCAGCAAAAATAAATAAAAATACATAAATACTTTTATTGGCAGAAAAATTAAAAAATATTGCATTTTAACATTTGAATAATTTTTTAATATTTTATTTAAATTTAATTTAAATTTTCTAGTTGTTATTTAAGCAAGTTGTGTCATTTTATATTTAGTCCCATCGTTATTATTTTCTTTTTTTAATTTTTATGCCTTCGTTCTCTTGCCATATACAAAATAAAACTGTGAATTTATATGAACTTATAAATGGAAATGGGTTGAATATGAATGAAGTGCACCCACATATACTCATAAAAATATTTGTGTGAACACTAAGTGTACAGTGGAAAATCAATCTCGTAATTGTGGTATAAAATATTTTCATTATAAAAAAAAGTTTAGATTGCTATTTTTTTTTTTTTTTTTCGTAAAATTAAGGGCCTAACGTTGTAAAACGCAACGCTTAGCCTTGAAAAATTTTTTATGGGAAAATTGCAAATTACAAAAACAAAATCCATATCTTAGGAAATAAGGTCCCAAATCTTTATGTTCTAAATAATTTTACATGACTTGCATGCTTTTAGAACTGAGAAAGTACAATGCCGTGTACTTGAAATTAAAACAAAATATCGACGAGGCTGGCGTTGCCTGAAGTAGTTAGCACGTTGACTACAAAACCTAAGGTCCTGGGTTCAATCCCTGTATCGAACAGTCATTAAATAACAACACCATGCATTTTTCTGGTATGCATTAGGGTCCCTTTGTATCACTTATTGCAGGAAAGTTCGAGTGAGGGTGGCGTTGGCTGAAGTAGTTAGCACGTTGACTACAAAACCGAAGGTCCTGGGTTCAATCCCTGTATCGAACAGTCATTAAATAACAACACCACGAATTTTTCTGATGTGCATTAGTGTTCCTTTGTATCAGTTGTTGTAGGAAAGTTCAAGTGATGAAGGCATAGTCACTGGTCACTAAACTATACCGACTTCAGGACATACTAATCCTAATGTAACATAGAGCGCCCTCCTTCGTTGTGTAGCAGAATCATCGGCGAAGTAAAATAATCAATGAAATGACTACAAGACACAGCTTCAAAAAATATTAATACGCCTCATTTAACATCAGAGAGGCGCTGCAACACTGCATTATTAAAAACGTGCAAGAAGCAGAGTTGTAAAAGAATGAAGCTTTCCTCTATCTCTCCCTTCACCACCTGTCTTCTTTACCACTATCCCTTTCCTAAAGAAGGTAACACCTAGTAATAGTAGTAGGCATTAATTGCCTGAGTGTTACTTCTCTTTATTAAAAAAAAAAAAAAGACATAGACACTGGTCACTGAACTGCACCTGCTTCAGCGGATACTTAATGCTAATGTAACATCAGAGCATCGAAATTCACCAATAAAATGTCTACTTAGCACTTATTCAAAAATTTAATACGCCTGATTAACACCAGAGGCGCTGCAATACTGCATTATTAAAAACGTGCAAAAAGCAGAGTTGTAAAAGAGTGAAGCTTTCCTCTTCCTGCACCACCTGCCTTCTCTATCACTATCCCTTTTCTAAAGAAGATAACACGTAGTAATAGTAGTAGGCATTCATTGCCTGAGTGTTACTTCTCTTAAAAAAAAAATTGTACCCCATTATTATGGAGGGTGAAGACTCAGTCAGGCTTTACCGGAGATTTCAAGAAAATCGGGCACAAATCCGGTTTCTTTTTAAAGCCCTTAAATCTCTGAACTTCTAGTGGATAACTCCAAAAAAAATACATGTTGAAAATTAATGGACGGTAGTCGAAAGAGATTTAAATTGCAGAGATCATAATATTGTTGTCACGAAGTTTTTTGGCTGTTTCAAAAATATCATTTTCAAGTACGGTTATCGATTTAAATAAAATATACATGCACATCTATTCAAAATTTTTATTTTTTTTTTGCTTATCACAAACGAAAGCGCAATATGAAGAAAGTATCACCTTTTCAGCAGAAACTATTTCTTTATTTTCTCTACTTACATTGTACTACTGTACTGTATGGTAGTTAAACACAAAAATATAGCAAAAACAAAGAAGGAAAAAAGTTCCGATTAAAAACAGTTAACGCTTGCTGCTGCTTGTACATGTGAAGGATATTTCAATTATACCAGTATAATACGAAGCTGCATTTACCTTTTTTTCATGTTGCTGTGTATACCCCAAAAAAAAATGTTTTTGAACTGATATGGAGTGCTGAGAAACATGTTGAATCATAAAATGGCAGACATATATTATTGTCAAAATACACCTAAAGAATGATGGCAAGTGTTTTTAAATTTAATAGAAATATAGTTTCGTATCCTGAGGAAGGCAAGCGAGCGTGGGATGACTTTTTAATTAAGAAAACGACCAGTGTCGTATTTCATTTACATTGAAAAGTCTGTATATACGATTGAAATTCACATCAGCAGACACCACACACAGCGGACCAAACGCATGAGTGCTGATGATGAAGGTGTGGTGCAATTCGAAGACAGCGTGTTCTGCCGTTCTGTTTGGGCTTTCTTATTGATATCATCCCAATTCCCAGGTTTCGGTATCTTAATCCATTTAGCAACATTACTATTAATGTAATTAACAGTGCTCTGTTATGTTGAAAACATGCTATGTTAGAAGTTCTGGTTTGTGTCTCTGCTAGTTAAATTCATGTTTATCTACATACACACACATAGATAATTAATACCCATTTGCCCCGCCCACTTTTCATAGCTTATTCACGAATCACAGTTCACTCTCAGAATGAAATGTAGAGGGTGTCGTTATTGCATTTTTCTCGCATCGTCTAAAAAAATAACTCATTTTACTTTCTCGAATGCCAGTATAAATAAACATAAGCAAAAAAACAAAAGATGGATTTTTTTATGGCTCGATCAAGGATAGCAACCGAGAGGGCGGTTCGGAAACTTCTTAGCCTATCAATGAAAGAGAATAGTTAGTTTTTCAAAAATATTTTTATTTTTCAATATAATCTCCTGAAACTTCAATACACTTAGTCCAATGCTTTTCTAGCAATTCTATCCCTTGATTAAAATAGTTTTCCTCAAGGTCTTCAAAATAGTGGTTTACAACTGTAATTGCATCTTCATTTGAGGTAAAACGCTTGCCAGCAAGGAATTTTTTTAGATTTGGGAACAGGTAAAAGTCACTGGGAGCCAAATCAGGAGAATAAGGTGGGTCGTCAAGCAACTCGTACTTTAATTCGTTGATTTTAGCCATTGTTAAAACACTCTTGTGCGCTGGTGCGTAGTCTTGATGAAAAATTATTTTTTTGTGTTGTAAGCCAGGACGTTTTTCTCGAATTTGTACATTTAATTCATCCAAAAGGTTGCAATAGTACTCTGAATTTATTGTTTTATCCTTTTGCAGATATTCAATCAATAAAATACCTTTGAAGTCCCAAAAAACCGTTGACATAACCTTACCAGCCGATTGAATTGTTTTTGCCTTCTTTGGGGCACTTCCTCCAGCTCCAGTCCATTGTTTGGATTGTTCTTTTGTCTCTGGAGTATAGTGGTGGATCCATGTCTCATCAACAGTTATGAAACGACGCTTAAAATCCATTTTATTTCGCTTAAAACGATCCAAACCAGCTTGAGAAATGTTCATTCTTATGCGTTTTTGGTCGACTGTTAACAAATGCGGCACCCATCTTGCAGAAAGCTTTTTCATCTGTAGTTCTTCATGCAAAATTAAATGGACTCGATCATTTGAGATGCCCATGATATTAGCTATTTCACGCACTTTTATTCGTCGATCATTTAATACCATATCATGCACTTTGGCTACAATTTCTGTTGTTGTTGCTGTTTTTGGACGTCCACTACGTGGTTCATCTTCAATGCTTGTACGACCACGTTTAAATTCAGCAACCCAATTTTTTACTGTTGCATATGAAGGAGCACTTTATCTTCACCTAACACATTCACCATATCATTATGAATTTCTTGTCCCGATAAACCTTTTTTATGTAAATATTTAATGACACCACGCATTTCTAATTTTTCCATTGTTAAAAAATCGCGGATGCGTCTTTTGTGAACACCTGTTTCTATATGAAGGAGTTGCCAGATCAAAACAAAATTTAACATGTGTTCATAGCAGAGATGGAAGTTTCCAAAACACTTAACTTTTTTCTGTTTATACCGCGCTTTTTGTGCTAGGCTAAGAAGTTTCCGAACCGCCCTCGTAAAATTCGTATTATGTATGGCAACTTTATGCTGTTGCCAAAAAGTTGTCGAAAATTCGATCATGACAATTTGGTAACTGAAAATAATATAAACAAATCATCAAAATATAGGATATGTGAGTGCTAAAAAAATTGGGAAAATGGAAATATTTTTACCGTGTACTCAAACACCTCGATACACATAAACAATTTAAATATTATATTTGTGATGCTACAATTTGTTGGCCAGTGGTATTTTATTGTTAATACATTTTGAAGCCCAAAAATAAAAAATAAAAGCTATATGACGTGGAAGATGCTGCACTGACACAACCATCAACCACAACAGTCGTACCACTAAAGAAGCACACAAACAGGAAACAATGATACAACAATTTAAAACTAAAGAGAACCTACATTTAACCCTTCCTGATAGGGTTTGGGAAATCGAAATTCCTGGGAAGAGGCACATTGAATTTCCTGGGAAGTTTTCGTGAGATTTTCTGGGAAACAAGATTTTATATTAGGATTTTTCCTTTTTTATGTAATAGCAAAAGAAATAACTGATTAATTTAAAACTGCAATGTGCGTGAAAATACATTTAATATTAAGTAGCAGAGACAAAAACCAACAATTTTAACAGAAAAAATTTTGCACTTAACAGCGTACTGTTAAGCGTTTAACAGTACTAGTAAAATTAATGAGTATTATTTTGCAAGCAAAATCTAGCAATGGGAACTAGGAATATACTCACCAATTCTTGGAAAATATAGACCGAGGTATGATTAAGGAAATTATAGCACTTGGATATACTTAATATATATAAATAATACAGAGGCATTAGGAGCATTATTTCTTTACATACATTTAGAATTCTCCTATTTGCTGCAGTGACCACTAATCTCCTCCAGAAATTTGGCCTAAAATATGAATTCCCAAATTCATTTTTTGAAAGTTCCAAAATTATTTCAGAAATGTCACTAAATCTGTTCTTTACTAGGGGTCTTCACTAGCCATGAACTTGGTATGGGCATCATGTCGGGCATCACGAATGTTGCTAATGGAGACCGCTCATGTCCATGTTTCTTCCACGCTCTGGCATCGATGCCCGAACATATGGCTGAGCAACAATGTTCCATTTGCAATATAAAGAAAAGAGGCAGAACAAAATTGGTAAATATACCATCTCTATTGCACTACCGCAAAATACTTTCGATATGCCTGAACATGGACATCGCACGTAATCACCACAACAAAGAAGTTGACAGTTGCTCTGCCGGAGTTATGTTCATGTCATGGCCAAGTCGATGGCTCGTGAAGACGTAGGATTAGAGAGCCATCAGGATACTTGTAGGATTCTCTTGTTTTCATTTATCCCTCCAAAATCGTAATTTTTTTAATTGATTTTCTGTATTATTTGTACATCTTAAGTTTATCCAAGTGTTATAATTTCATTAATAATTTCTCGGACCATATTTTCCATTAATTTGTCCTACATTTCAGCTCCGAAGTAACACCAATTAATGTTACTACTACTGTTAAATGATTAACAGTGCGCAGTTAAGTGCAAAAATTCGCTCTAGCTAAAATTTTTGGTTTTTGTCTCTGCTACTTAAATTTAAATGTGTCCCAGTCCAGACTTGCAATTTTTGTTGCAACAATTCTTGAATATGTGTGAGAGTCTTGAACTAGAAATATACACTTTTTGTATTCTCTTTTGCACTAGGAAATAAAAAGTTGCTGCAACAAAAATTGCAAGTCTGGACCGGCACTATATCTTCGTACACACAAATTATTCAATTAAATTAATTATTAAATTATCTTATCTTCAAAAGTCTATTGACAATAATTTGTCGTACTAAAATAAACAACTGCGAGAATATGAAGAAAAACACAAACAAAAAACTATACGCTAAGATCAATATATGTTTTTAGTCTTACGGCCTGTTCCACGATGTCACCAGAAATCGTTCGATCGAATACTTATATTGAAACAACACAAATTTTCTAATATTGTTGTTTGCAATACAAGTTGTCGATCGAACGACATCAAGGGACAGGCCGCTAATTTGAAAAAAAATACTTGTTTTTATTTTGAAGACACCTTAAGCCAAAGTAAAAGAGAAGAGATGAGTCTTAGTACACCCGGTTATAGCTATGCTGCTTAGTTACATAAAACAAACTTCATGTGTTAAATAACAATGCAATATAATTATATTATATGATATTGTCAAATTCTCGGCAAATATTTCAAAACGTTTCCATTTATTTCTCATTATTTTCTTTTCTAACGGCGAACGATTAAATTAATGTATTGTTTGAGGCCGGTGGCAGCTGTTAACCGGCTTACAACAGATCGGCTGTGTTCTCTGACTTGTGCTCATGTGCCGAAACACTACAAAAGCAAATTGAGCAATCGTTCTCATTGTTTTGTTTCACTCACTTCAAAGAAGGAAACAAAACAAAATCGAACAATTTATTTCGTTTATTTTCGTACTCTGCTTTTTAAGTGCAAGAAAATCAAAACAAAAATTAATTTATAACTGTAATAGTGTCGAATATTTTTGTTACGAGAATCATGTCATAGCTCTTGCATCGCGCCATAAATAGCATAGCTTTAATAATAAAAAAAAACTCATCATACAAAAGGTTATATACAAAAACTCATATTTTAGCACTAACCAGGCGAATTCATACCAGGTGGTCTCGATTGGCAACTCTGCATAAAATGCATGCATATTTTCAAAAAACTTCCGCACTTTTTGCTTTGATTTGACACAGGAGATATTAACAGTTGATCACCTGGGGGGTTATTATGTAATCCGAATCGAACGGAAATGTGTTCTAGTTGCAATGTTAATAACATACAAATTCGAACAGTTTTCGTTTCGAATCGAATTACATAATAACCACCCTGGTGTCAATTCGCTTTTAGCATTTACTTACCCCTCTTTGTGTACGACGTTTGAGTTAAAAATTTTAGCGTTTCTGTAATATATTAAAGAAAAGTTGTACAAGTTTCCTTTAATATATTACAAAAATGCCAAGATTTCTAACTCAAACGTCTTACACAAACAGGGGGTTAGTCCTTGTCCATACAAGGAAACATGAAACATTTGTTGCGAAACATTTATTTCAAACTGTATTTGTATTCACACAGTTAAGCTTTCATTTTGATTTGTAAATATGTACATATATAGCTGTATATATTGCTATTTTCCCGTGAGTTCCCGGGAATATGTGCCAGTTTTTCCCCACTTTTTCGGGAAGTTAAAAAGTCCGGAAAATTCCAAACCCTACTTTATACACATAAAAAATACAGTTTCAAGGCGATTTTTTTCTATTTTTGTTTTAGTTTTATATTATTTTTATCAAAAAAAAAAATAAAAATATTTCTATCCGTTGTGTTGTCAGTGCGAATGTACGAAACCGCATAAAACAAGAAATTATTGTTATGGTTAAATAGCATGTTGAGTAGGAAAAGTGCAAAAATAACACCAGGGACTAGTGAAATGAGTCAGTCAGTCCTGTTTGCTTATAAAGACTCAGGTGATCTGAAGGATATAAAATATTTTTATGTTCATATACACATGTATACATGGGAAATATTTATAATGTTTTTTAATGCTCTGCTGTGGTGCAAGAGTTTATGAAAAAGAAATAAATTATAAGTGCGGTGGCGGATAGTACATATTTTTATATTTTTGTTGTGCAAAAAAGATTTTTTATGGTCAATTATTGTTTAAGCTTGTTGCAATGATGCTCGCTCGCATCGCCGTGTACATGTTGTTCCTTGTACTATATTTCTTCTGTTTATTATTGTATCTGCATTACTTTTTTTTTTAAATAAGCTTAAAGGTATGGCCATCGAGCGCGCGAATATTTTGCAGCAAAACGTTTAATATAAATGAGTTAGTTATCTTGCACCACTTTTAATTAATATTGCCTAAAAGGCGTTTAATGAAAATTCCATTAGTTTTAGAGAGTATTGAAAAGACACATTTTAATATTATTATAATTAAAATATTATTTTATTAATTTTTCATTTAGAAAACTAAGGATTTTGCATAATGCAGAGCAATAGAATATTAATAAAATACATATATACATACATACATAATAAAGGGTGTTTTTTTAACCTAGATAGAACTTTAAATTGTAAAAAGTAACACAAAAAATTAAATTTTGATAAAACATTTTTTTTTTATTTGTTTCAGTATACTCTGACAAATCATCATGAATAGACTCACGCTTGAACAACGCTACGAAATTATCCAAATTTACTTTGAAAATCAGTCGTCGATTCGCGCAACTTATAGACGACTTCGTCATTTTTATGGCGTACATAATCGTCCATCTGAACAAGCCATTCGTCGAACTGTGGATAGATTTCGTACCACATACTCTCTAGAGGATGCAATAACACCAACACGTCGAAGGAATGTGCGTAGTGAAGAGAATATCGCCGCTGTAAACGAAAGTGTGGAAGAAGATCCAAATTTATCGATTCGTCGTCGGTCGCAGCAATTGGGGTTCTGTCCGTCCACTACGTGGAAAATTTTGCGCAAAGATCTCGGCCTACACCCGTATAAGATCCAGCTGGTGCAGGAATTGAAGCCACGAGACCATTATATGCGTCGTTCTTTCGCCGATTGGGCTCTAGAGCAGTTGGCAACTGACCCGTTGTTTTATCGCAAAATTGTGTTCAGCGATGAGGCGCATTTTTGGCTTAACGGGTTTGTTAATAAGCAAAATTGCCGCATATGGAGTGAGACCAATCCACAAGAGACCCTACAGACTCCATTACATCCAGAAAAATGCACCGTTTGGTGCGGTTTTCACGCTGGTGGCATCATCGGACCTTATTTCTTCAAAAATGAGGCCGGAGCTCGCGTTACTGTCAATGGAGATCGTTACCGCACCATGATCAATGATTTTTTGTTTGAAAATATGGATGACATTGATCCGGAGGAGATGTGGTTTCAACAGGATGGCGCTACGTGCCATACGGCGAACGCAACCATCGACTTATTGAAATCAAAATTTGGCGATAACTTGATTTCGAGAAATGGACCTGTCAATTGGCCTCCAAGGTCGTGCGATTTGACACCTCTCGATTATTTCCTGTGGGGCTACGTGAAGTCACTGGTTTATGCTGATAAACCAGCAACAATTGACGCCTTGGAGGCCAGCATTGTTCGTGTTATTCGTGACATACGGCCAGCAGTGCTCGAAAAAGTAGCCCAAAATTGGACGTCCAGAATGCGCTTCGTCAAGAACAGCCGCGGTGCCCATATGCCCGAAATCATTTTCAAATGTTAATGTCACGTATTGATCTTTCGAATAAAAAAAAAATTTTGATTACAATTTAATTTTTTGTGTTATTTTTTACAATTTCAAGTTATATCGGGCTTAAAAAAACACCCTTTACATACAAATGCCCAGCGGTAAAACTCAGAAGACCTTCTTGGTGCAAGCCTTATTAAAGGACTCTTTCGTATAAAATATGCGATATACATTCCAAACTCCCTTCTATGAGAAGGGAGCAGGGAAGGAGTAAAATGTTTTGTTTTGTTTTTTTTTACCAAAGCAAAAGCAAAATCCATTAATTTGAAGGCCTTCCAGAATCTCTGGTGAAAGAAGCAAGAACAGAAGGCCTGCTCCGCAATGACAGCACGTGTAAAAAAGATATGAGAATGGAATGGTGCGAACAGGCCTTCTACATCCAAAAGAAGGCGTCCTTACTCTTTCTAGTTCCCGCTGGGTGTATTTATTTCGGTATACACACACACACGCATACAAGTCTTTCACAGCATCGAACAAGTTCATTGCCTACTTTAAGGCTTCGGGCTTTTTTCGCAGTTTCTTTTTGTGCAAATTTTTTCAATGTCACAGTAAATTTTCAACTGGAATTTTCCAGTAAGAGTATCATGCGCCCTTTTGTTCTTATGTCACTCACAATATTTCTCATTATTTGTATGTCCCCTAATTTTTTTTTTTTTTATGTTATGTTTTATTTTCTTTTCTTACTGCATTTTTCTATGCTTGACAGCCTGCATAGGCCTGTCTGATTTGGCTGAATGCAATTTTATGTGCATAAATACGTTGTTTTTTTTTTATTATTTCTCATAATTGTTGATACTGCATGTATATATGTAGGTGCTACAATATGTATAACAATTGCAATATCAAAATAAAAAAAAGTGTATTTCTACTAGACGTCTAGACTGCAGTTAAGTGCTTTTTCCGTGATGAGTACCTACTGCAGTAACAAATAGTAACAAAAAAAGTATCTTTCAAATGTAACATCATGCTGTTTTTTTTTTTTTGTTGTTTTAAAATGAAATGAATAGATGAAATTGCTTTTCATTGATAGAAGAAGACTGCGGCAAATGACTCGCTTATTTGATATGAATGGATGTAAATTGTAAAATATTAAGCTGACAGAAATAGGCCCTACTTGTAGGTAAATACTTCATTGAATATTCACTTAAATTCCAGGCCTACATAGCTAGAAAAACTTCAGTTACCATAAGTCTAATTTAATATTTTCTATTTCAAAACATAATTATATCTTGTCTGCAAATGCCTAGCAAAACTTTTCAAGATTTTGTAATGGGTAGTATTGTTTTTTATAGCTATGCTATTTATGTAACGACACAGGAGCTAGAACTTATATTATATAGTTATAAATTTATTTTTGTTTTGATTTCTTTGTACTTAAAGCCAGAGTACGAAAATAAACGAAACAAATTGTTTGATTTTGTTTTGTTTCGTTCTTTGAAGTGAGTGAAACAAAAACAAATCAAAAACAATGAGACGGATTTCTCAATTTTTTTTGTATTATTTTTGCACATAAGCAGAAAGCAGAGCACACAGCCAATCGATTGTAAACCGGCTAACAGCCGCCGGCGGCCACAAACAATACATTAATTTAATCGTACGCCGCTAGAAAAAAAAATATTGGAAAATAAATGGAAACGTTTTGAATTTGACATCATCATATAATCAAGACAATTGTGAATACAATTCGGCTAGAAATTTCTCCCTTTTCCAATTCGAATTTTTTATTTATTACTTGCCATTAGTTGAAATTTTCCCCGGGAAAAATTTCTGGCGGAATTTTACTTATAATCCTGATGGCCAATGTTGCTAGTGCTCTGTAATTAAATTTAATCTTAGAATTACATTCATAAAGATTAAATAAATAAATAATAAATAATAATAATAATAATTTTATTGCATTGTTATTTAATACATTAAGTTTGTTTTATATACATAGCTAAGCAGCACAGCTAAAACCCGGTATCCTTCTTATTTTTTTATCTAATTATTTTACATGTAATGGCTTCCCGGTAAAGAATAAAATAAGCACTTATTTGCATCATTATGTGAAAGTACTTATTTTAGTACTTTCCAGCTATTAATGAAATATGTACATACAAAAACTTATTGATCGTAAAAATTAACTTTGAAAACAAAGAAGATTCGTGCTTTAATTTTTAATAAATTAACCTTGATATTCAAGACACTGCACAACAGTAATTTGGATGTTTAAATAAAAATGACCGATCCTTATGTATTTTGATCTCCGGATTACGATCTCCGGATAGTTTTTCCCTATCAGCTCTAGTTTTGAAAATATAGTGATATTCAGGATTTGCATAATTTGCATCTCTTTTTGTATTACTCCGTTAATATGTCGCGAATAGTATTCCAAACTGAAAAATACTTTCTGGATTATTAATCTAAACATTTATTTATTTTGTAGCCCCTCTAGTTTCAGAGATATTTCGCGTTATATGAAAAAAATACTTAAAATTTTTCTTTTTGAAAGCCATCCAAAATAATGGTTTTTTATATTACGAGCACATTTGTCCAGCAATATTTGAGGTTGTTGTGGCTGCAGCAGCAAGCGCATTGACTACCACTCGACTAGTTAGAGGTCAAATCTTGGCCGGAGAAGCCAACTACATACAACACAAAAACATTTTTCTTATGCATTTGCCTATACACGTAAGTCAAGTAATTAATAAAATAAAATTACTACATTAAATTAAATTCATTTTGTTTTAACTTGAAACTACTTTGATTCAACATAATTGTTCGTGTTATTTCAGTATTAAATTCACGTTGTTTCAACTTGCAATAACTTTGATTCAACATGATTCTTCAGTTTGATTTAACAGTACTGAAATATTAAATTAACATGAAATCTAGTTATTTCAAAAGGAAAAATTTTCTTTGATGATTGGTTGGTTTACATGGCTGCCTATTACACGCAGGCATTTAAGTAAACTCTAGATGATTCCTTTTTGAAAGGACCACTACACTCATCGGTGGCAACCTATGTAGCACCGTATCTAAGTATTCGGATACGGTGATCGTTACTAGATCCAAGCCGTCGCCTTGAGATATCTGATAAGATCACTCAAACCAATCTCAGATAAATCTGAAAGATCGTCTAGTATATGACTGTCTTCTTTGAAAGTTACTGTTAATCATGTTGAATTAACATGAAACGCATATGAAGCAAAATCATTACCGAAAAATTTTTAATTACCCTTGTTTTCGACGATTTTAATGAGTGCAATCTTGAATAAAATTCCGCGAGAAAGTTTTCCCGGCGAATAATTTCAAACAATAGCAAGTAATAGGGAAAACAAGAAATTATAATTGAAAAAGGGAGACATTTCTCATGGAAATGAGAAATGAGTATGAAATTTTTCTGTGTGGAAACGAGCAAGGAGCAGACTATACTCTAATAAAAGCATACTTAGAATTTCTAAAAGTTCAAGGTCGCACGAGTTTTTCGAAAATCTCGTACGCCCATGTTGGCTTGTAATAATAATAATAATTTTGTAGAAGTTGATATAATATTGCAATTTTTAAATGTATTGCTATAATATCCCAAACATATGTATGAATTGCTTTCTGTGGTAATTTGACTGATTTTACAATTTGTATTAATTTTGCTTTACATTTTAAAGCTTAAACATTTTTCAAAGTACTGCAGGGTGTAAAATATGTCGATATTTAATTTAAATGAAGCTCAGGATTAAAAAAAAAAGTTAAAAGGATTAACTTCTAAGAACGCATTCTATGCTCTGCTGAAGAGATAGATACAAATGACAGTAATGAGGTAATAAAATACACCGCAGATCTTAAGATGAGAAAAAAGTTTTCTTTTTTGCATTTGTTTAAGTTTAGGTTTAAATACATAAAGACTATAATTTGCATTTCTTTCGAATATTTGAAAGAAATACTATTTTTGAAGAAAACATTGAACTATTTGCTGAGAAAGTTCAATGGGAAATTTGACAGAATAACAGACACATACATACATACATATTTGTTCATATTCTTATCTGTGGTGACTACGTGCAGTTTTTGATGTTTAAAGTGATGATAATATTTTTTGACAGCACAACTCTTTAAAGTGTTACGAGTATGTCTGTTTGCTACATTGAAAATGGTAGTTGATGGCAAGACATTATTATTTTAATAAATATATCCTTTATAGCAACATATTCATGTCTCAAAAAATAAATGCACTTTTGAAGTTAATAATGCAGAATAATACTCGTATGTCTGTCATATAATATTTTATTATGTATATAAATGTCATACAAATGGTTTGTACATTCAACTATTGGCAGAAGAAAATTTTTAACTTAAACTCATTTTTGCCAAACTTTTTATTTTGAGTTGTGGCTATCATAGCAACAGAGAAGCGAAATTATCAGACAACGCTGGTTCGTTCTTCGTTCTTTACAAACCTTTCTACGGCTGATTTAAATGAAATGATCAAAGCTCAGTGTTAAGAATGCTTATGGAAAAAGGAGGTTCATCAATGATATTCTGAAAATCTTTGGACGCATATTTAAGTAATACAAATAGAATAGAAAATAATCCGAGGGAGCTAATTCTGGCGAATGAGATGCGTGATGCAGCAATTCGAACTGTAATTCACAGAGTTTGGCCGTGTGTGTGAAGATAAATTTAAATTTAACTAGCAGAGACAAAAAGCAATAAAGTTTACAGAGCCCATTTTGCAGTTAACAGTGGACTGTTAAGCACTTAACAGTCCTAGTAAAGTAAAGGAATATTTAGGCCCATTAGTTCGGTGACAAAATCCAGGAACGGGGACCGATATTATACTCAACAATTAACGGAAAATATGGTCCGAGATCTGATTAATGAAATTATACCACTTGGATATGCAACAAATACATACATCAATAATTATATAAACTTAATTTTAAAAAATGTTCTATTTTGGAAGGAAAAGTGGTGATTGTGGGAAATAGAAGAATAGTACATACATCCCACTATACAGAAATAGTGCTCCTGATAGCTCGTTAAAGTGGCATATCTGAAATCATTTTGGGACTTTGGAAAAATTAATTTGAAAAGTTATATTTTAAGCAAAATTTCTGGGGAAGATTTGGTGGTCATTGTGGGAAATAGGAGAATAGTAAATATATCCCACTATATAGAATTTGTCATTGTTTAGCAAGATACATATCCACACATACACATTTGTACTTTTCAGAAGGCAAAACAAATAAAACATGTAATAAAGTGATAAATATAATTATTTATGAATTTTCAATAGATAAAGATATTCCAACGAGTTGATTTGATTGAATTGCATTCATTTAGATGGTATGAGCAGAAACAAATTTACTGCAAAATTATGAACAATGTCTATATCTATGGCTAAAGAATGCTTAAGTTTATGTAAGTATGATTATACAATGTATACATTGTGGCCACCTGAAAGTCACATCACCACCTGAAAGTCACATAATGCTAATGCTAATGCTTATGCTTATGCTTATGCTTATGCTTATGCTTATGCTTGTGCTTATGCTTATGCTTATGCTTATGCTTATGCTTATGCTTACACTGAGAAAATTAAAAGCTTTAAAATCAAAGAAAAAACGTCTTTGTAAAATTGTAACGAAAATATCTTTGTAAGAAGGAAAAAATCCTTGCATCAATGATTTATTCTTTAAACAAGCACATGGTGCGTCTTCAACACAAACGACTACAATTCTTTGAAGCTTAATCAAAGAAATTATCTTTTCCGTAAAGATAAAATATTTGCTACAACGATTAATTTCTTTGCTAATAAGGGATTGAAAAACGTATTTAAAATTAAAGACTTTTCTTTGTTTTTTTAAAGCTAAGCATCCTTGCTACAAAGACAAAGTCTGTAACTTTAAAGAATTTTGTATTCAATGCATAAGTGAACATTTTTGCTTGTTCACACATGTTGGCTTGCATCGGTAAACAAGAGCGGTTAAAAAAAATAAAGATAAAGTCTGTATCTTTAAAGAATTTAGTCTTCAAAGTTAAATTTGTTTACGAATGCATAACGAAACTTAACGTTAGTCTTAAGACTAACGAATGAAAGTCTTTGTGCCAAAATACTTTTTCCTTAGTTTAAGGACTTTTTTCATGTGTGTCCAAAGACGAACATCCTTGCCACAAGATTTTAAGTCTTCGATTTCAAGTATATATTTCATGGGAATCTAAAGAACTTTGCGTCTTTCTGGTAAAGTTGTTTTGTCTTTGGGCACAATCTGACCAATAAACGTCTTTGCAACAAAGTGTATTTTCTTTGATTTTACGATTTAATTTTCTCAGTGTATGCTTATGCTTATGCTTATGCTTATGCTTATGCTTATGCTCATGCTTATGATTATGCTCATGCCTGTGCTTATGCTTACGCTTATTTTCAAATCACTTGAAATATTATTAAGGTGAAGAAGGCAGTCTTTCTGGCCTATGTATATCTAGAAAAGATGTGATATCTTCACAACGGCTGGACCGAGATTCTTCAAACATAGCTAAGAACACTCTCATACACTACAAACTTATAAAACCTCTTATTTGGTCGGGGATTAAAAACAAGTTTGACAAAAATGGTTGCTATTAAAAAAAGAAGTGTCTTAGGACACCCGGTTATAGCTATGCTGCTTAGCTAACTAACTAAATGTGTTAAATAACAATGCAATAAAAATATATTATATGATGATGTGAAATTCGCCGCAAATATTTCAAAACTGTTTGGTAATAGATTAAAGACGACTTCAACAGTTTTTCTTTAATCTATTACCAAACAGTCGTAGTCGTATTTGAAATACGCCAACCATGATAAGGCAGATTATTACATTGTTCGGTAGCGAATGCCATAACCTCAAACAGGGCTGTTTAAACACGACGGTTTGTGTCCAGGGTTATAAATTTAAAAATTTATCTTTACTTAATTTTAATTATTATTCGAACTCCATTTGTTTCTATATAATTTGAACGGGTGATACGAACCTTAGCCCGTTAAAAATTTATCTGCACGCACATTTTTCGCATCGCATAAATATTAACCATATCCAAGGCGAAATGCGGATGCGAGACGTAGATCGCTGCACCTAGAGAAGTACACAAGACCCAACTAGTTATAAATTAATGTCGCTGAATAATTTTGAAAATCTTCTGGCCAAGGGTAATATCCAATAGCAGACTGTGGAAGCATTCGAACAAACAGCCTATAGCCTACGAAATATAAAATCATAAATGGCGCTGGATTGGCTGCACGCACACAACAACATCACAAGAGATGCCATAGAAATTAACCCACAGTGCAACCGAAGGAGACAGGTTGACACGGAATTAGCCACCATGGGTAAGACGTGTTTTATTTTATTTTTTTTTAACAACCCGCGAAGCGATTAGCTTGTTTCTAGAAAACACCCATGTTCTATGGCGGGAATTGAACCCACGACCTCTGGTCTGAGAGGCTAGCATCGCTTTCACTCAGCCACAGGGGCACCCAAAGTGAAATGCAAGACAGGAATACATTCAACAAATTTAGTGAGGCCCTATGCCCCTCATAGCATCGATGAGAAAATATTGTTATAATTATGAACATAGTATTTCCCAGTTATAAAGCTTAAATTAGACGTGCCACAACATATTGCTATAGCCATAACCAAAACCAATATTCAATTGGTTTATATGGTTAGGGCTATGGCGTTATGGCGAGTCACCTATAATCAAATACAGTGTTGGCCATTAGTTAGTTTGAACAGCAGTTTTGTATGGTTATGGTTATGCTACGTTTAATTTAAGCTTAATCTCTTTGCATGCATCTGCCTGCGAAATGATACAAATGAGAGAAAATATAGCAAATTCTTTAATGTTTCATTTAATTATAAATAAATCTTTTTTTTCTTCATATTTTTCCTTTCATATTGCAAAATTTTAATTTATGAATGAAATACACATATTCATGATTGCGTGGTTTTATTATCGTTAAGAAAAAAAATTTATTAAATAATACGACTACATACATAAATACATACAATACTACAGTGTGTTGCAATTATGCTATATATTTTTTTTATCAGTATTATCCTCTTTTTATACTCTTACAAAGCTTATGCTCTTAAACCAAATAAATAATGTATGGCCGCAGCAAAAAGTTTCAATATTTTAATGTAAATGCAGGTCAGTAGTGTTAATAAGCGATAAAAAATATTATAGAATTATTTTCTCTTGGTGAAAAAAAAAACACTGGCTTATGTAATCGGAAAAAAATGCATGAATTACATTTCAATTGTTTTCATAAATATTTTGATAAAAAAATAATTGAAACAATTGAAACGTTTTGTGTGAAATTGGTTCATGCAAAAAAAAAAGAGTGAAAAAAGTTTTTGTGAAAACTTGTTTATGAACAATTGCTTTCTATATTAATTTTTTTAACAATAAATGGCGAAACGTTTTTAAACAATATATTTGCATACTTTCTTTTTGAAATGAAAAATTTTGCCCCGTTTTCGCTAGATTTGCGATTTATGAACTATAATATAAGCTTTCTTTCCCATCAAATATTTTTACCATGCTTAATAAGCATAACTAACTGAAACATTAGCGGTATTCGGTGTTTAATGCAAATGCAAATTATATTGCTTCAGGACGCAATGTTGCTAATGTTTACGTTTGAAGAGGAAAACGCTGAACAGTCACTTCTACAAATATTTGTTATCATTTTGATTAAAACTTACTTACTCAGTTAAAAATTTTAATTGTTTTTTAACATACCTAAAAAGAAAAAAAAAGAAATTGGTTAAAAATAATTAAATATTTATTTGCATTAAAAAGAAAACTTAAGGCTCAGTTAGCCCACTGTAATGTAATGTAATCGCAACGGTAGGAAACAGCTGATTGGTATTGTTATGAGAAAAGTACATTCCGGTTACATCTCTACAATCACTTTCATTACTTTTTACATAACAATAGATCAGCTGTTTCCTACCGTTGCCGTTACATTCCATTACAGTTGGCTAACTGAAAATTTTTATTTATTACGGAATAAAATATTGGCACATATCAGCAGTATTGCCAGTATTATGAAAAAATCGTTCCATGTAGGATTTTTTATTGCCAAAGAACAGACACTTTATTATAAGACAATATGTAATTTTTTTCTTCAAGTTGCATTTGTTTCCTTATATTGTATTTAATTTAATCAATTCATTTTTCAAAAGTGCATGAGTTTTGATGCAATTAATCGGGTAAATCATTTATGCAATACTCAGTTGACTGATTCACTTACGAATTTATTAAGTGAATAAATCAATTCAAGGTAGATCAATTAAGCGGAAACTACTGTAAATCTAACTTATGGGCAATTCCACAGAATGTCAGGTACGAATACCAATCAATTAACCTTGTATTTCAGATTAATGAGGTTAGATTTTTCCTTATCTTTTAGCAAAAGTAGATAAAGAAATAAAGAAAAATTTAAATTTTCTCTGTAATACAAACTTAATTGATTTGTATTCGCACGTGACATAGTACGTGACATTCTTTGGAAATGTCCATATACATTTTAGAAATATTTTTTTGTTCAAAAATACCTAAGAATTTTTGTTTGTTTAAAACTGCCTAAAGTATGACTTAACAGCACCTCTTGAAATACAAAATAAATTTCCATTAAATACGGATTCAAAGTTTTATATAAATCCGATTCTAAGAACCCAGAACAAGTTTTTTTTGGCGGGAAAAATAAGCGATCACAAATTCGAGCAAACCGCCTAAACCAGCAAGGTTTAAGCCGTATACGTGATGTGCAAACTTTTACAAAGGATCTCTTGTGCTTTCACACCCACGCACAGTGGCGTGAAATAAAATAAAAGTGATAAAAATTCCGCAACTTTTGAACTAGTCAACCGATTTCTATGAAACCGACTGTTTTGAAAAGAAGAGGTGGTGAACTTTTGAGGCAGTATATCTGGAGACACACTATTTTTAGACAGGGTAGCTACAAAGAGCGTTAAAGTTGGAAACTACGGGTATCGAAATTATTTCGGAGCTGGTAACTTTTGTAAATATCGACCGACCGATCTTAATAATTTTTTCAGCGGAACAATCAACGCACAGTGGCGCGAAATAAAAAAAAAAGTGGTAAAAAGTACACAACTTTTGAACTAGTGAACCAATTTCTTAAGTTTCCAAATTATTTGATTTTAATCGGCTTAAGCCCGATTAAGAAATTATTTCTGGCAAAAATTATTTGGTTTTGTTGTTTTCAAATAAAATCTTCATTCAGATTCATATGAAAAAATCTTTTTGATCTCAAAAGTTGGATTTTTGAAAAATACAAGAAAATTTTATATATTTTGTGAAAAAAAAGTATTCTTAATTTGTTTGTAGTATCTTGAAAAATTATTAAGCATTTGATAAAAACTTTGATTGTTTTTAAGAGAAGAGGTATTAAGAAAGACTGTGAAATAAATTTTAGAGATTTTTGCTGATGCACCCTACATCCAGCATAGGTCGCAAATCAGCATTTTTTTACAAAAAATCTAATTTTTGGATGTGGCAAAAAAATTGCACGCTCTTTTTTGTAAATTTTTTCGCATTTTATTATAAATAAACTTGTTGTTAGTAACCTGTAAGAAACTCTTGACATCTTACATATAAATACAGACAGAAGAAAAGATTTTCTAAAAATTTTAAAATTTTTCTAACAAAATTTTACGTGTGTGAAGTTAAATTTTAAAATTTATAACCCTTGACACAAACCTTGTGATTTAACAGAGCTCTGTTAGCGTGTTAACAGAGCTCTTATAAGCTATAAAAATTCGCTTAATGCCTTTCCAAAGCACTTTTCCATTAAATGGTGCAACCGAGACGGAAAAAAATAATGCAAATTTATACACAAGGTGTTCCTTTATAATTTCGTATGAATCTATTTCTGAAAAACACGGATTTGAACCAAATATCGTCAAGTTTTTAACTTGGCAATTTCTGAGGGTTAAACACTTTCGTTTTTGGGAAGGAGGCGATGCGGGCGGACAAAAGTGGTCACCTATTATGGACCACATAGTACTCTAAAAACGTGCATACTCAGAATTTCTGGAAGTTCGAGTTTTCAAGAAAAAACCTTAAATTTGACCAACTATATTAACATTTTCCAAGATATGACCAAATTTTTTTAGGAAGGAGGCGATGCGGGCGGACAAAAAGGGTGACCTATTATGGACCACATTCTACTCTAAAAAACGTGCATACTCAGAATTCCTGGAAGTTCGCGTTTTCAGGAGATTTTCGAAAAACTTTAAATTTGCCCAACTATATTAACATTTTCCAAGATGTGAACAAATTTGTTTAGGAAGGAGGCGATGCGGGCGGACAAAAAGGGTGACCTCTTGTGGACCACATTCTACTCTAAAAAAGTGCATACTTAGAATTTCTGGAAGTTCCAGTTTTCAAGAAAAAACCTTAAATTTGACCAACTATATTAACATTTTCCAAGATTTGACCAAATTTTTTTTGGAAAGGAGGCGATGCGGGCGAACAAAATGGGTTACCTATTGTGGACCACATTGTACTCTAAAAATGTGCATACTCAGAATTCCTAGAAGTTCGAGTTTTTACGAAATTTTCGAAAACTTTAAATTTGCCCAACTATATTAACATTTTTCGAACAAAATTTTTTTAGGAAGGAGGCGATGCGGGCGGACAAAAATGGTGATCTATTATAGACCACATTCTACTCTAAAAAAGGGCGTACTTAGAATTTCTGGAAGTTCGAGTTTTCAGGAGATTTTCGAAAAATTTTAAATTTGCCGAACTATATTAACATTTTCCAAGATATGACCAAATTTTTTTAGGAAGGAGGCGATGCGGGCGGACAAAAAGGGTGACCTATTGTGGACCACATTGTACTCTAAAAACGTGCATACTCAGAATTTCTAGAAGTTCGAGTTTTTACGAAATTTTCGAAAACTTTAAATTTGCCCAACTATATTAACATTTTTCGAACAAATTTTTTTTAGGAAGGAGGCGATGCGGGCGGACAAAAAGGGTGACCTATTGTGGACCACATTGTACTCTAAAAACGTGCATACTCAGAATTCCTGGAAGTTCGAGTTTTCAGGAGATTTTCGAAAAACTTTAAATTTGCCTAACTATATTAACATTTTTCGAAGAAAATTTTTTTAGGAAGGAGGCGATGCGGGCGGACAAAAGTGGTGACCTATTATGGAACACATTCTACTCTAAAAAAGTGCATACTTAGAATTTCTGGAAGTTCGAGTTTTCAAGAAAAACCCGTAAATTTGCCCAACTATATTAACATTTTCCATGATTTGACCAAATTTTTTTTTGGGAAGGAGTCAATGCGGGGGAAAAAAAGTGGCCACCTATTATGGACCACATAGTACTGTAAGAACGTGCATACTCAGAATTTTTAGAAGTTCGAGTTTTTACGAGATTTTCGAAAAATTTTAAATTTGCCCAACTATATTTACATTTTCCAAGATGTGACCAAATTTTTTTAGGAAGGAGCCGATGCGGGCGGACAAAAAGGGTGACCTATTGTGGACCACATTGTACTCTAAAAACGTGCATACTCAGAATTCCTGGAAGTTCGAGTTTTCAGGAGATTTTCGAAAAAAACTTTAAATTTGCCCAACTATATTAACATTTTTCGAACAAAATTTTTTTAGGAAGGAGGCGATGCGGGCGGACAAAAGTGGTGACCTATTATGGAACACATTCTACTCTAAAAAAGTGCATACTTAGAATTTCTGGAAGTTCGAGTTTTCAAGAAAAACCCGTAAATTTGCCCAACTATATTAACATTTTCCATGATTTGACCAAATTTTTTTTGGGAAGGAGTCGATGCGGGGGAAAAAAAGTGGCCACCTATTATGGACCACATAGTACTGTAAAAACGTGCATACTCAGAATTTCTAGAAGTTCGAGTTTTTACGAGATTTTCGAAAAATTTTAAATTTGCCCAACTATATTAACATTTTCCAAGATGTGACCAAATTCTTTTAGGAAGGAGGCGATGCGGGCGGACAAAAAGGGTGACCTATTGTGGACCACATTGTACTCTAAAAACGTGCATACTCAGAATTCCTGGAAGTTCGAGTTTTCAGGAGATTTTCGAAAAATTTTAAATTTGCCCAACTATATTAACATTTTCCAAGATTTGACCAAATTTTTTTTAGGGAAGGAGTCGATGCGGGCGAAAAAAAAGTGGCCACCTATTATGGACCACATAGTACTGTAAAAACGTGCATACTCAGAATTTCTAGAAGTTCGAGTTTTTACGAGATTTTCGAAAAATTTTAAATTTGCCCAACTATATTTACATTTTCTAAGATGTGACCAAATTTTTTTAGGAAGGAGGCGATGCGGGCGGACAAAAAGGGTGACCTATTGTGGACCACATTGTACTCTAAAAACGTGCATGCTCAGAATTCCTGGAAGTTCGAGTATTCAGGAGATTTTCGAAAAATTTTAAATTTGCCCAACTATATTAACATTTTCCAAGATGTGACCAAATTTTTTTTGGGAAGGCGATGCGGGCGGACAAAAAGGGTGACCTATTGTGGATCACATAGTACTCTAAAAACGTGCATACTCAGAATTCCTGAAAGTTCGAGTTTTCAGGAGATTTTCGAAAAACTGTAAATTTGCCCAACTATATTAACATTTTTCGAACAAAATTTTTTTAGGAAAGAGGCGATGCGGGCGGACAAAAAGGCTGACCTATTGTGGACCACATTGTACTCTAAAAACGTGCATACTCAGAATTCCTGGAAGTTCGAGTTTTCAGGAGATTTTCGAAAAACTTTAAATTAGGAAGGAGGTGATGCGGGCGAACAAAAAGGGTGACCTATTGTGGACCACATTGTACTCTAAAAACGTGCATACTTAGAATTTCTGGAAGTTCGAGTTTTCAGGAGATTTTCGAAAAATTTTAAATTTTTTTTCTTAGGAAGGAGGCGATGCGGGCGAAAAAAAAGTGGCCACCTATTATGGACCACATAGTACTGTAAAAACGTGCATACTCAGAATTTCTAGAAGTTCGAGTTTTTACGAGATTTTCGAAAAATTTTAAATTTTTTTTCTTAGGAAGGAGGCGATTCGGTTGGACAAAAGTGGCCACCTATTATGGATCACATAGTACTCTAAAAACGTGCAAACTCAGAATTCCTGGAAGTTCGAGTTTTCAGGAGATTTTCGAAAAACTGTAAATTTGCCCAACTATATTAACATTTTTCGAACAAAATTTTTTTAGGAAGGAGGCGATGCGGGCGGACAAAAGTGGTGACCTATTATGGAACACATTCTACTCTAAAAAAGTGCATACTTAGAATTTCTGGAAGTTCGAGTTTTCAAGAAAAACCCGTAAATTTGCCCAACTATATTAACATTTTCCATGATTTGACCAAATTTTTTTTTGGGAAGGAGTCGATGCGGGGGAAAGAAAGTGGCCACCTATTATGGACCACATAGTACTGTAAAAACGTGCATACTCAGAATTTCTGGAAGTTCGAGTTTTTACGAGATTTTCGAAAAATTTTGAATTTGTCCAACTATATTAACATTTTCCAAGATGTGACCAAATTTTTTTAGGAAAGAGACGATGCGGGCGGACAAATAGGCTGACCTATTGTGGACCACATTGTACTCTGAAAACGTGCATACTCAGAATTCCTGGAAGTTCCGAGTTTTCAGGAGATTTTCGAAAAACTTGAAATTTGCCCAACTATATTAACATTTTTCGAACAAAATTTTTTAAGGAAGGAGGCGATGCGGACGGATAAAAGTGGTGACCTATTATGGACCACATTCTACTCTAAAAAAGTGCATACTTAGAATTTCTGGAAGTTCGAGTTCTCAAGAAAAAACAGTAAATTTGACCAACTATATTAACATTTTTCAAGATTTGACCAATTTTTTTTTTGGGAAGGAGTCGATGCGGGCGAAAAAAGTGGCCTATTATGGACCACATAGTACTGTAAAAACGTGCATACTCAGAATTCCTAGATGTTCGAGTTTTCAGGAGATTTTCGAAAAATTTTAAATTTTCCTAACTATATTAACATTTTCCAAGATGTGACCAAATTTTTTTAGGAAAGAGACGATGCGGGCGGACAAAAAGGGTGACCTATTGTGGACCACATTGTACTCTAAAAACGTGCATACTCAGAATTCCTGGAAGTTCGAGTTTTCAGGAGATTTTCGAAAAACTTTAAATTTGCCCAACTATATTAACATTTTTCGAACAAAATTTTTTTAGGAAGGAGGCGATGCGGACGGATAAAAGTGGTGACCTATTGTGGACCACTTTCTATTCTAAAAAAGTACATACTTAGAATTTCTGGAAGTTCGAGTTTTCAAGAAAAAACCTTAAATTTTACCAACTATATTAACATTTTCCAAGATTTGACCAAATTTTTTTGGGAAGGAGGCGATGCGGGCGGACAAAAAGGGTGACCTATTGTGGACCATATTGTACTCTAAAAACGTGCATACTCAGAATTCCTGGAAGTTCGAGTTTTCAGGAGATTTTCGAAAAATTTTAAATTTGCCCAACTATATTAACATTTTCCAAAATGTGACCAAATTTTTTTAGGAAGGAGGCGATGCGGGCGGACAAAAAGGGTGACCTATTGTGGACCACATTGTACTCTAAAAACGTGCATACTCAGAATTTCTAGAAGTTCGAGTTTTTACGAGATTTTCGAAAAAATTTTAAATTTGGCCAACTATATTAACATTTTCCAAGATGTGACCAAATTTTTTTAGGAAGGAGGCGATGCGGGCGGACAAAAAGGGTGACCTATTGTGGACCACATTGTACTCTAAAAACGTGCATACTCAGAATTCCTGGAAGTTCGAGTTTTCAAGAGATTTTCGAAAAATTTAAATTTGCCGAACTATAGATATTAACATTTTCCAAGATATGACCAAATTTTTTTAGGAAGGAAGCGATGCGGGCGGACAAAAAGGGTGATCTATTGTGGACCACATTGTACTCTAAAAACGTGCATACTCAGAATTCCTGGAAGTTCGAGTTTTCAGGAGATTTTCGAAAAACTTTAAATTTGCCCAACTATATTAAAATTTTTCGAACAAAATTTTTTTAGGAAGGAGGCGATGCGGGCGGACAAAAGTGGTGACCTATTATGGACCACATTCTACTCTAAAAAAGTGCATACTTAGAATTTCTGGAACTTCGAATTTTCAAGAAAAAACCTTAAATTTGACTAACTATATTAACATTTTCCAAAATTTGACCAAATTTTTTTTGGGAAGGAGGCGATGCGGGCGGACAAAAAGGGTGACCTATTGTGGACCACATTGTACTCTAAAAACGTGCATACTCAGAATTCCTGGAAGTTCGAGTTTTCAGGAGATTTTCGAAAAACTTTAAATTTGCCCAGCTATATTAACATTTTTCGAACAAAATTTTCTTAGGAAGGAGGCGATTCGGGCGGACAAAAGTGGCCACCTATTATGGATCACATAGTACTGTAAAAACGTGCATACTCAGAATTTCTGGAACTTCGAATTTTCAAGAAAAAACCTTAAATTTGACCAACTATATTAACATTTTCCAAGATTTGACCAAATTTTTTTTGGGAAGGAGGCGATGCGGGCGGACAAAAAGGGTGACCTATTGTGGACCACATTGTACTCTAAAAACGTGCATACTCAGAATTCCTGGAAGTTCGAGTTTTCAGGAGATTTTCGAAAAACTTTAAATTTGCCCAGCTATATTAACATTTTTCGAACAAAATTTTCTTAGAAAGGAGGCGATTCGGGCGGACAAAAGTGGCCACCTATTATGGATCACATAGTACTGTAAAAACGTGCATACTCAGAATTCCTGGAAGTTCGAGTTTTCAGGAGATTTTCGAAAAACTTTAAATTTGCCCAACTATATTAAAATTTTTCGAACAAACTTTTTTTAGGAAGGAGGCGATGCGGGCGGACAAAAGTGGTGACCTATTATGGACCACATTCTACTCTAAAAAAGTGCATACTTAGAATTTCTGGAACTTCGAATTTTCAAGAAAAAACCTTAAATTTGACCAACTATATTAACATTTTCCAAGATGTGACCAAATTTTTTTAGGAAGGAGGCGATGCGGGCGGACAAAACGGGTGACATATTGTGGACCACATTGTACTCTAAAAACGTGAATACTCAGAATTCCTGGAAGTTCGAGTTTTCAGGAGATTTTCGAAAAATTTTAAATTTGCCGAACTATATTAACATATTCCAAGATATGACCAAATTTTTTTAGGAAGGAGGCGATGCGGGCGGACAAAAAGGGTGATCTATTGTGGACCACATTGTACTCTAAAAACGTGCATACTCAGAATTCCTGGAAGTTCGAGTTTTCAGGAGATTTTCGAAAAACTTTAAATTTGCCCAACTATATTAACATTTTTCGAACAAAATTTTCTTAGGAAGGAGGCGATGCGGGCGGACAAAAAGGGTGATCTATTGTGGACCACATTGTACTCTAAAAACGTGCATACTCAGAATTTCTAGAAGTTCGAGTTTTTACGAGATTTTCGAAAAAATTTTAAATTTGCCCAGCTATATTAACATTTTTCGAACAAAGTTTTCTTAGGAAGGAGGCGATTCGGGCGGACAAAAAGGGTGACCTATTATGGATCACATAGTACTGTAAAAACGTGCATACTCAGAATTTCTGGAAGTACGAGTTTTTACGAGATTTTCGAAAAATTTTAAATTTGCCCAACTATATTAACATTTTCCAAGATGTGACCAGATTTTTTTAGGAAGGAGGCGATGCGGGCGGACAAAAAGGGTGACCTATTGTGGACCACATTGTACTCTAAAAACGTTCATACTCAGAATTCCTGGAAGTTCGCGTTTTCAGCAGATTTTCGAAAAACTTTAAATTTGCCCAGCTATATTAAAATTTTTCGAACAAAATTTTTTTAGGAAGGAGGCGATGCGGGCGGACAAAAGTGGTGACCTATTATGGACCACATTCTACTATAAAAAAGTGCATACTTAGAATTTCTGGAAGTTCGAGTTTTCAAGAAAAAACCGTAAATTTGACCAACTATATTAACATTTTCCAAGATTTGACCAAATTTTTTTTCGGGAAGGAGTCGATGCGGGCGAAAAAAAGTGGCCACCTATTATGGACCACATAGTACTGTAAAAACGTGCATACTCAGACTTTCTATAAGTTCGAGTTTTTACGAGATTTTCAAAAAATTTTAAATTTGCCCAACTATATTTACATTTTCCAAGATGTGACCAAATTTTTTTAGGAAGGCGGCGATGCGGGCGGACAAAAAGGGTGACCTATTGTGGACCACATTGTACTCTAAAAACGTGCATACTCAGAATTCCTGGAAGTTCGAGTTTTCAGGAGATTTTCGAAAAATTTTAAATTTGCCCAACTATATTTACATTTTCCAAGATGTGACCAAATTTTTTTAGGAAGGAGGCGATGCGGGCGGACAAAAAGGGTGACCTATTGTGGACCACATTGTACTCTAAAAACGTGCATACTCAGAATTTCTAGAAGTTCGAGTTTTTACGAGATTTTCGAAAAAATTTTAAATTTGCCCAACTATAACATTTTCCAAGATGTGACCAAATTTTTTTAGGAAGGAGGCGATGCGGGCGGACAAAAAGGGTGACCTATTGTGGACCACATTGTACTCTAAAAACGTGCATACTCAGAATTCCTGGAAGTTCGAGTTTTCAGGAGATTTTCGAAAAATTTTAAATTTGCCGAACTATATTAACATTTTATAAGATATGACCAAATTTTTTTAGGAAGGAGGCGATGCGGGCAGACAAAAAGGGTGACCTATTATGGACCACATTGTACTCTAAAAACGTGCATACTCAGAATTCCTGGAAGTTCGAGTTTTCAGGAGATTTTCGAAAAACTTTAAATTTGCCCAACTATATTAAAATTTTTCGAACAAAATTTTTTTAGGAAGGAGGCGATGCGGGCGGACAAAAAGGGTGACCTATTGTGGACCACATTGTACTCTAAAAACGTGCATACTCAGAATTCCTGGAAGTTCGAGTTTTCAGGAGATTTTCGAAAAATTTTAAATTTGCCCAACTATATTTACATTTTCCAAGATGTGACCAAATTTTTTTAGGAAGGAGGCGATGCGGGTGGACAAAAAGGGTGACCTATTGTGGACCACATAGTACTGTAAAAACGTGCATACTCAGAATTTCTAGAAGTTCGAGTTTTTACGAGATTTTCGAAAAATTTTAAATTTGCCCAACTATATTTACAGTTTTCAAGATGTGACCAAATTTTTTTAGGAAGGAGGCAATGCGGGCGGACAAAAAGGGTGACCTATTGTGGACCACATTGTACTCTAAAAACGTGCATACTCAGAATTCCTGGAAGTTCGAGTTTTCACGAGATTTTCGAAATATTTTAAATTTGCCCAACTATATTTACATTTTCCAAGATGTGACCAAATTTTTTTAGGAAGGAGGCAATGCGGGCGGACAAAAATGGTGACCTATTGTGGACCACATTGTACTCTAAAAACGTGCATACTCAGAATTTCTAGAAGTTCGAGTTTTTACGAGATTTTCGAAAAAATTTTAAATTTGCCTAACTATATTAACATTTTCCAAGATGTGACCAAATTTTTTTAGGAAGGAGGCGATGCGGGCGGACAAAAAGGGTGACCTATTGTGGACCACATTGTACTCTAAAAACGTGCATACTCAGAATTCCTGGAAGTTCGAGTTTTCAGGAGATTTCCGAAAAATTTTAAATTTGCCGAACTATATTAACATTTTCCAAGATATGACCAAATTTTTTTAGGAAGGAGGCGATGCGGGCGGACAAAACGGGTGACCTATTGTGGACCACATTGTACTCTAAAAACGTGCATACTCAGAATTCCTGGAAGTTCGAGTTTTCAGGAGATTTTCGAAAAACTTTAAATTTGCCCAACTATATTAACATTTTTCGAACAAAATTTTTTTAGGAAGGAGGCGATGCGGGCGGACAAAAGTGGTGACCTATTATGGACCACATTCTACTCTAAAAAAGTGCATACTTAGAATTTCTGGAACTTCGAATTTTCAAGAAAAAACCTTAAATTTGACCAACTATATTAACATTTTCCAAGATTTGACCAAATTTTTTTTGGGAAGGAGGCGATGCGGGCGGACAAAAAGGTTGACCTTTTGTGGACCATATTGTACTCTAAAAACGTGCATACTCAGAATTCCTGGAAGTTCGAGTTTTCAGGAGATTTTCGAAAAATTTTAAATTTGCCCAAATATATTTACATTTTCCAAGATGTGACCAAATTTTTTTAGGAAGGAGGCGATGCGGGTGGACAAAAAGGGTGACCTATTGTGGACCACATAGTACTGTAAAAACGTGCATACTCAGAATTTCTAGAAGTTCGAGTTTTTACGAGATTTTCGAAAAATTTTAAATTTGCCCAACTATATTTACATTTTTCAAGATGTGACCAAATTTTTTTTGGGAAGGAGGCGATGCGGGCGGACAAAAAGGGTGACCTTTTGGGGACCATATTGTACTCTAAAAACGTGCATACTCAGAATTCCTGGAAGTTCGAGTTTTCAGGAGATTTTCGAAAAATTTTAAATTTGCCCAACTATATTAACATTTTCCAAGATGTGAGCAAATTTTTTTAGGAAGGAGGCGATGCGGGCGGACAAAAAGGGTGACCTATTGTGGACCACATTGTGCTCTTAAAACGTGCATACTCAGAATTCCTGGAAGTTCGAGTTTTCACGAGATTTTCGAAAAATTTTAAATTTGCCCAACTATATTAACATTTTTCAAACAAAATTTTCTTAGGAAGGAGGCGATTTTGGCGGACAAAAAGGGTGACCTATTGTGGACCACATTGTACTCTAAAAACGTGCATACTCAGAATTCCTGGAAGTTCGAGTTTTCAGGAGATTTTCGAAAAACTTTAAATTTGCCCAGCTATATTAACATTTTTCGAACAAAATTTTCTTAGGAAGGAGGCGATTCGGGCGGACAAAAGTGGCCACCTATTATGGATCACATAGTACTGTAAAAACGTGCATACTCAGAATTTCTCGAACTTCGAATTTTCAAGAAGAAACCTTAAATTTGACCAACTATATTAACATTTTCCAAGATTTTACCAAATTTTTTTTGGGAAGGAGGCGATGCGGGCGGACAAAAAGGGTGACCTGTAGTGGACCACATTGTACTCTAAAAACGTGCATACTCAGAATTTCTAGAAGTTCGAGTTTTTACGAGATTTTCGAAAAAATTTTAAATTTGCCCAACTATATTAACATTTTCCAAGATGTGACCAAATTTTTTTGGAAGGAGGCGATGCGGGCGGACAAAAAGGGTGACCTATTGTGGACCACATTGTACTCTAAAAACGTGCATACTCAGAATTCCTGGAAGTTCGAGTTTTCACGAGATTTTCGAAAAATTTTAAATTTGCCCAACTATATTTACATTTTCCAAGATGTGACCAAATTTTTTTAGGAAGGAGGCGATGCGGGTGGACAAAAAGGGTGACCTATTGTGGACCACATAGCACTGTAAAAACGTGCATACTCAGAATTTCTAGAAGTTCGAGTTTTTACGAGATTTTCGAAAAATTTTAAATTTGCCCAACTATATTTACATTTTCCAAGATGTGACCAAATTTTTTTAGGAAGGCGGCGATGCGGGCGGACAAAAAGGGTGACCTATTGTGGACCACATTGTACTCTAAAAACGTGCATACTCAGAATTCCTGGAAGTTCGAGTGTTCAGGAGATTTTCGAAATATTTTAAATTTGCCCAACTATATTTACATTTTCCAAGATGTGACCAAATTTTTTTAGGAAGGCGATGCGGGCGGACAAAAATGGTGACCTATTGTACTCTAAAAACGTGCATACTCAGAATTCCTGGAAGTTCGAGTTTTTACGAGATTTTCGAAAAAAATTTTAAATTTGCCTAACTATATTAACATTTTCCAAGATGTGACCAAATTTTTTTAGGAAGGAGGCGATGCGGGCGGACAAAAAGGGTGACCTATTGTGGACCACATTGTACTCTAAAAACGTGCATACTCAGAATTCCTGTAAGTTCGAGTTTTCACGAGATTTTCGAAAAATTTTAAATTTGTCGAACTATATTAACATTTTCCAAGATATGACCAAATTTTTTTAAGAAGGAGGCGATGCGGGCGGACAAAAAGGGTGACCTATTGTGGACCACATTGTACTCTAAAAACGTGCATACTCAGAATTCCTGGAAGTTCGAGTTTTCAGGAGATTTTCGAAAAACTTTAAATTTGCCCAACTATATTAAAATTTTTCGAACAAATTTTTTTTAGGAAGGAGGCGATGCGGGCGGACAAAAGTGGTGACCTATTATGGACCACATTCTACTCTAAAAAAGTGCATACTTAGAATTTCTGGAACTTCGAATTTTCAAGAAAAAACCTTAAATTTGACCAACTATATTAACATTTTCCAAGATTTGACCAAATTTTTTTTGGGAAGGAGGCGATGCGGGCGGACAAAAAGGGTGACCTATTGTGGACCACATTGTACTCTAAAAACGTGCATACTCAGAATTCCTGGAAGTCGAGTTTTCAGGAGATTTTCGAAAAACTTTAAATTTGCCCAACTATATTAAAATTTTTCGAACAAAATTTTCTTAGGAAGGAGGCGATTTTGGCGGACAAAAGTGGCCACCTATTATGGATCATATAGTACTGTAAAAACGTGCATACTCAGAATTTCTGGAAGTTCGAGTTTTTACGAGATTTTCGAAAAATTTTAAATTTGCTCAACTATATTTTCATTTCCAAGATGTGACCAAATTTTTTTAGGAAGGAGGCGATGCGGGCGGACAAAAAGGGTGACCTATTGTGGACCACTTTGTACTCTAAAAACGTGAATACCCAGAATTCCTGGAAGTTCGAGTTTTCAGGAGATTTTCGAAAAATTTTAAATTTGCCGAACTATATTAACATTTTCCAAGATATGACCAAATTTTTTTAGGAAGGAGGCGATGCGGGCGGACAAAAAGGGTGATCTATTGTGGACCACATTGTACTCTAAAAACGTGCATACTCAGAATTCCTGGAAGTTCGAGTTTTCAGGAGATTTTCGAAAAACTTTAAATTTGCCCAACTATATTAACATTTTTCGAACAAAATTTTCTTAGGAAGGAGGCGATGCGGGCGGACAAAAAGGGTGATCTATTGTGGACCACATTGTACTCTAAAAACGTGCATACTCAGAATTTCTAGAAGTTCGAGTTTTTACGAGATTTTCGAAAAAATTTTAAATTTGCCCAGCTATATTAACATTTTTCGAACAAAATTTTCTTAGGAAGGAGGCGATTCGGGCGGACAAAAAGGGTGACCTATTATGGATCACATAGTACTGTAAAAACGTGCATACTCAGAATTTGTGGAAGTACGAGTTTTTACGAGATTTTCGAAAAATTTTAAATTTGCCCAACTATATTAACATTTTCCAAGATGTGACCAGATTTTTTTAGGAAGGAGGCGATGCGGGCGGACAAAAAGGGTGACCTATTGTGGACCACATTGTACTCTAAAAACGTTCATACTCAGAATTCCTGGAAGTTCGCGTTTTCAGCAGATTTTCGAAAAACTTTAAATTTGCCCAGCTATATTAAAATTTTTCGAACAAAATTTTTTTAGGAAGGAGGCGATGCGGGCGGACAAAAGTGGTGACCTATTATGGACCACATTCCACTCTAAAAAAGTGCATACTTAGAATTTCTGGAAGTTCGAGTTTTTAAGAAAAAACCGTAAATTTGACCAACTATATTAACATTTTCCAAGATTTGACCAAATTTTTTTTCGGGAAGGAGTCGATGCGGGCGAAAAAAAGTGGCCACCTATTATGGACCACATAGTACTGTAAAAACGTGCATACTCAGACTTTCTATAAGTTCGAGTTTTTACGAGATTTTCAAAAAATTTTAAATTTGCCCAACTATATTTACATTTTCCAAGATGTGAACAAATTTTTTTAGGAAGGAGGCGATGCGGGCGGACAAAAAGGGTGACCTATTGTGGACCACAATGTACTCTAAAAACGTGCATACTCAGAATTCCTGGAAGTTCGAGTTTTCAGGAGATTTTCGAAAAATTTTAAATTTGCCCAACTATATTTACATTTTCCAAGATGTGACCAAATTTTTTTAGGAAGGAGGCGATGCGGGCGGACAAAAAGGGTGACCTATTGTGGACCACATTGTACTCTAAAAACGTGCATACTCAGAATTTCTAGAAGTTCGAGTTTTTACGAGATTTTCGAAAAAATTTTAAATTTGCCCAACTATAAAATTTTCCAAGATGTGACCAAATTTTTTTAGGAAGGAGGCGATGCGGGCGGACAAAAAGGGTGACCTATTGTGGACCACATTGTACTCTAAAAACGTGCATACTCAGAATTCCTGGAAGTTCGAGTTTTCAGGAGATTTTCGAAAAATTTTAAATTTGCCGAACTATATTAACATTTTATAAGATATGACCAAATTTTTTTAGGAAGGAGGCGATGCGGGCGGACAAAAAGGGTGACCTATTATGGACCACATTGTACTCTAAAAACGTGCATACTCAGAATTCCTGGAAGTTCGAGTTTTCAGGAGATTTTCGAAAAACTTTAAATTTGCCCAACTATATTAAAATTTTTCGAACAAAATTTTTTTAGGAAGGAGGCGACGCGGGCGGACAAAAAGGGTGACCTATTGTGGACCACATTGTACTCTAAAAACGTGCATACTCAGAATTCCTGGAAGTTCGAGTTTTCACGAGATTTTCGAAAAATTTTAAATTTGCCCAACTATATTTACATTTTCCAAGATGTGACCAAATTTTTTTAGGAAGGAGGCGATGCGGGTGGACAAAAAGGGTGACCTATTGTGGACCACATAGTACTGTAAAAACGTGCATACTCAGAATTTCTAGAAGTTCGAGTTTTTACGAGATTTTCGAAAAATTTTAAATTTGCCGAACTATATTAACATTTTATAAGATATGACCAAATTTTTTTAGGAAGGAGGCGATGCGGGCGGACAAAAAGGGTGACCTATTGTGGACCACATTGTACTCTAAAAACGTGCATACTCAGAATTCCTGGAAGTTCGAGTGTTCAGGAGATTTTCGAAATATTTTAAATTTGCCCAACTATATTTACATTTTCCAAGATGTGACCAAATTTTTTTAGGAAGGCGATGCGGGCGGACAAAAATGGTGACCTATTGTGGACCACATTGTACTCTAAAAACGTGCATACTCAGAATTTCTAGAAGTTCGAGTTTTTACGAGATTTTCGAAAAAATTTTAAATTTGCCTAACTATATTAACATTTTCCAAGATGTGACCAAATTTTTTTAGGAAGGAGGCGATGCGGGCGGACAAAAAGGGTGACCTATTGTGGACCACATTGTACTCTAAAAACGTGCATACTCAGAATTCCTGGAAGTTCGAGTTTTCAGGAGATTTTCGAAAAATTTTAAATTTGCCGAACTATATTAACATTTTCCAAGATATGACCAAATTTTTTTAGGAAGGAGGCGATGCGGGCGGACAAAAAGGGTGACCTATTGTGGACCACATTGTACTCTAAAAACGTGCATACTCAGAATTCCTGGAAGTTCGAGTTTTCAGGAGATTTTCGAAAAACTTTAAATTTGCCCAACTATATTAACATTTTTCGAACAAAATTTTTTTAGGAAGGAGGCGATGCGGGCGGACAAAAGTGGTGACCTATTAGTGACCACATTCTACTCTAAAAAAGTGCATACTTAGAATTTCTGGAACTTCGAATTTTCAAGAAAAAACCTTAAATTTGACCAACTATATTAACATTTTCCAAGATTTGACCAAATTTTTTTTGGGAAGGAGGCGATGCGGGCGGACAAAAAGGGTGACCTTTTGTGGACCATATTGTACTCTAAAAACGTGCATACTCAGAATTTCTAGAAGTTCGAGTTTTTACGAGATTTTCGAAAAAAATTTTAAATTTGGCTAACTATATTAACATTTTCCAAGATGTGAGCAAATTTTTTTAGGAAGGAGGCGATGCGGGCGGACAAAAAGGGTGACCTATTGTGGACCACATTGTACTCTAAAAACGTGCATACTCAGAATTCCTGGAAGTTCGAGTTTTCACGAGATTTTCGAAAATTTTTAAATTTGCCCAACTATATTAACATTTTTCAAACAAAATTTTCTTAGGAAGGAGGCGATTTTGGCGGACAAAAGTGGCCACCTATTACGGATCATATAGTACTGTAAAAACGTGCATACTCAGAATTTCTGGAAGTTCGAGTTTTTACGAGATTTTCGAAAAATTTTAAATTTGCCCAACTATATTTTCATTTCCAAGATGTGACCAAATTTTTTTAGGAAGGAGGCGATGCGGGCGGACAAAAAGGGTGACCTATTGTGGCCCACTTTGTACTCTAAAAACGTGCATACTCAGAATTCCTGGAAGTTCGAGTTTTCAGGAGATTTTCGAAAAATTTTAAATTTGCCCAACTATATTAACATTTTCCAAGATGTGACCAAATTTTTTTAGGAAGGAGGCGATGCGGGCGGACAAAAAGGGTGACCTATTGTGGACCACATTGTACTCTAAAAACGTGCATACTCAGAATTCCTGTAAGTTCGAGTTTTCACGAGATTTTCGAAAAATTTTAAATTTGTCGAACTATATTAACATTTTCCAAGATATGACCAAATTTTTTTAGGAAGGAGGCGATGCGGGCGGACAAAAAGGGTGACCTATTGTGGACCACATTGTACTCTAAAAACGTGCATACTCAGAATTCCTGGAAGTTCGAGTTTTCAGGAGATTTTCGAAAAACTTTAAATTTGCCCAACTATATTAAAATTTTTCGAACAAAATTTTTTTAGGAAGGAGGCGATGCGGGCGGACAAAAGTGGTGACCTATTATGGACCACATTCTACTCTAAAAAAGTGCATACTTAGATTTTCTGGAACTTCGAATTTTCAAGAAAAACCTTAAATTTGACCAACTATATTAACATTTTCCAAGATTTGACCAAATTTTTTTTGGGAAGGAGGCGATGCGGGCGGACAAAAAGGGTAACCTATTGTGGACCACATTGTACTCTAAAAACGTGCATACTCAGAATTCCTGGAAGTTCGAGTTTTCAGGAGATTTTCGAAAAACTTTAAATTTGCCCAGCTATATTAACATTTTTCGAACAAAATTTTCTTAGGAAGGAGGCGATTCGGGCGGACAAAAGTGGCCACCTATTATGGATCACATAGTACTGTAAAAACGTGCATACTCAGAATTTCTGGAAGTTCGAGTTTTTACGAGATTTTCGAAAAATTTTAAATTTGCCCAACTATATTAACATTTTCCAAGATGTGACCAAATTTTTTTAGGAAAGAGACGATGCGGGCGGACAAATAGGCTGACCTATTGTGGACCACATTGTACTCTAAAAACGTGCATACTCAGAATTCCTGGAAGTTCGAGTTTTCAGGAGATTTTCGAAAAATTTTAAATTTGCCCAACTATATTAACATTTTCCAAGATGTGACCAAATTTTTTTAGGAAGGAGGCGATGCGGGCGGGCAAAAAGGGTGACCTATTGTGGACCACATTGTACTCTAAAAACGTGCATACTCAGAATTCCTGGAAGTCGAGTTTTTACGAGATTTTCGAAAAACTTTAAATTTGCCCAACTATATTAAAATTTTTCGAACAAAATTTTTTTAGGAAGGAGTCGATGCGGGCGAAAAAAAGTGGCCACCTATTATGGACCACATAGTACTGTAAAAACGTGCATACTCAGAATTTCTAGAAGTTCGAGTTTTTACGAGATTTTCGAAAAATTTTAAATTTGCCCAACTATATTTACATTTTCCAAGATGTGACCAAATTTTTTTAGGAAGGACGCGATGCGGGCGGACAAAAAGGGTGACGTATTGAGGACCACATTGTACTCTAAAAACGTGCATACTCAGAATTCCTGGAAGTTCGAGTTTTCAGGAGATTTTCGAAAAACTTTAAATTTGCCCAACTATATTAAAATTTTTCGAACAAAATTTTTTTAGGAAGGAGGCGATGCGGGCGGACAAAAAGGGTGACCTATTGTGGACCACATTGTACTCTAAAAACGTGCATACTCAGAATTCCTGGAAGTTCGAGTTTTCAGGAGATTTTCGAAAAATTTTAAATTTGCCCAACTATATTTACATTTTCCAAGATGTGACCAAATTTTTTTAGGAAGGAGGCGATGCGGGCGGACAAAAAGGGTGACCTATTGTGGACCACATAGTACTGTAAAAACGTGCATACTCAGAATTTCTAGAAGTTCGAGTTTTTACGAGATTTTCGAAAAATTTTAAATTTGCCCAACTATATTTACATTTTTCAAGATGTGACCAAATTTTTTTAGGAAGGAGGCGATGCGGGCGGACAAAAAGGGTGACCTATTGTGGACCACATTGTACTCTAAAAACGTGCATACTCAGAATTCCTGGAAGTTCGAGTGTTCAGGAGATTTTCGAAATATTTTAAATTTGCCCAACTATATTTACATTTTCCAAGATGTGACCAAATTTTTTTAGGAAGGCGATGCGGGCGGACAAAAATGGTGACCTATTGTGGACCACATTGTACTCTAAAAACGTGCATACTCAGAATTTCTAGAAGTTCGAGTTTTTACGAGATTTTCGAAAAAATTTTAAATTTGCCTAACTATATTAACATTTTCCAAGATGTGACCAAATTTTTTTAGGAAGGAGGCGATGCGGGCGGACAAAAAGGGTGACCTATTGTGGACCACATTGTACTCTAAAAACGTGCATACTCAGAATTCCTGGAAGTTCGAGTTTTCAGGAGATTTTCGAAAAATTTTAAATTTGCCGAACTATATTAACATTTTCCAAGATATGACCAAATTTTTTTAGGAAGGAGGCGATGCGGGCGGACAAAAAGGGTGACCTATTGTGGACCACATTGTACTCTAAAAACGTGCATACTCAGAATTCCTGGAAGTTCGAGTTTTCAGGAGATTTTCGAAAAACTTTAAATTTGCCCAACTATATTAACATTTTTCGAACAAAATTTTTTTAGGAAGGAGGCGATGCGGGCGGACAAAAGTGGTGACCTATTATGGACCACATTCTACTCTAAAAAAGTGCATACTTAGAATTTCTGGAACTTCGAATTTTCAAGAAAAAACCTTAAATTTGACCAACTATATTAACATTTTCCAAGATTTGACGAAATTTTTTTTGGGAAGGAGGCGATGCGGGCGGACAAAAAGGGTGACCTTTTGTGGACCATATTGTACTCTAAAAACGTGCATACTCAGAATTCCTGGAAGTTCGAGTTTTCAGGAGATTTTCGAAAAATTTTAAATTTGCCCAACTATATTTACATTTTCCAAGATGTGACCAAATTTTTTTAGGAAGGAGGAAATGCGGGCGGACAAAAATGGTGACCTATTGTGGACCACATTGTACTCTAAAAACGTGCATACTCAGAATTTCTAGAAGTTCGAGTTTTTACGAGATTTTCGAAAAAAATTTTAAATTTGCCTAACTATATTAACATTTTCCAAGATGTGAGCAAATTTTTTTAGGAAGGAGGCGATGCGGGCGGACAAAAAGGGTGACCTATTGTGGACCACATTGTACTCTAAAAACGTGCATACTCAGAATTCCTGGAAGTTCGAGTTTTCACGAGATTTTCGAAAATTTTTAAATTTGCCCAACTATATTAACATTTTTCAAACAAAATTTTCTTAGGAAGGAGGCGATTTTGGCGGACAAAAGTGGCCACCTATTATGGATCATATAGTACTGTAAAAACGTGCATACTCAGAATTTCTGGAAGTTCGAGTTTTTACGAGATTTTCGAAAAATTTTAAATTTGCCCAACTATATTTTCATTTCCAAGATGTGACCAAATTTTTTTAGGAAGGAGGCGATGCGGGCGGACAAAAAGGGTGACCTATTGTGGACCACATTGTACTCTAAAAACGTGCATACTCAGAATTCCTGGAAGTTCGAGTTTTCAGGAGATTTTCGAAAAATTTTAAATTTGCCGAACTATATTAACATTTTCCAAGATATGACCAAATTTTTTTAGGAAGGAGGCGATGCGGGCGGACAAAAAGGGTGACCTATTGTGGACCATATTGTACTCTAAAAACGTGCATACTCAGAATTCCTGGAAGTTCGAGTTTTCAGGAGATTTTCGAAAAACTTTAAATTTGCCCAACTATATTAACATTTTTCGAACAAAATTTTTTTAGGAAGGAGGCGATGCGGGCGGACAAAAGTGGTGACCTATTATGGACCACATTCTACTCTAAAAAAGTGCATACTTAGAATTTCTGGAACTTCGAATTTTCAAGAAAAAACCTTAAATTTGACCAACTATATTAACATTTTCCAAGATTTGACCAAATTTTTTTTGGGAAGGAGGCGATGCGGGCGGACAAAAAGGGTGACCTTTTGTGGACCATATTGTACTCTAAAAACGTGCATACTCAGAATTCCTGGAAGTTCGAGTTTTCAGGAGATTTTCGAAAAATTTTAAATTTGCCCAACTATATTTACATTTTCCAAGATGTGACCAAATTTTTTTAGGAAGGAGGAAATGCGGGCGGACAAAAATGGTGACCTATTGTGGACCACATTGTACTCTAAAAACGTGCATACTCAGAATTTCTAGAAGTTCGAGTTTTTACGAGATTTTCGAAAAAAATTTTAAATTTGCCTAACTATATTAACATTTTCCAAGATGTGAGCAAATTTTTTTAGGAAGGAGGCGATGCGGGCGGACAAAAAGGGTGACCTATTGTGGACCACATTGTACTCTAAAAACGTGCATACTCAGAATTCCTGGAAGTTCGAGTTTTCACGAGATTTTCGAAAATTTTTAAATTTGCCCAACTATATTAACATTTTTCAAACAAAATTTTCTTAGGAAGGAGGCGATTTTGGCGGACAAAAGTGGCCACCTATTATGGATCATATAGTACTGTAAAAACGTGCATACTCAGAATTTCTGGAAGTTCGAGTTTTTACGAGATTTTCGAAAAATTTTAAATTTGCCCAACTATATTTTCATTTCCAAGATGTGACCAAATTTTTTTAGGAAGGAGGCGATGCGGGCGGACAAAAAGGGTGACCTATTGTGGACCACTTTGTACTCTAAAAACGTGCATACTCAGAATTCCTGGAAGTTCGAGTTTTCAGGAGATTTTCGAAAAATTTTAAATTTGCCCAACTATATTTACATTTTTCAAGATGTGACCAAATTTTTTTAGGAAGGAGGAGATGCGGGCGGACAAAAATGGTGACCTATTGTGGACCACATTGTACTCTAAAAACGTGCATACTCAGAATTTCTAGAAGTTCGAGTTTTTACGAGATTTTCGAAAAAAATTTTAAATTTGCCTAACTATATTAACATTTTCCAAGATGTGACCAAATTTTTTTAGGAAGGAGGCGATGCGGGCGGACAAAAAGGGTGACCTATTGTGGACCACATTGTACTCTAAAAACGTGCATACTCAGAATTCCTGTAAGTTCGAGTTTTCACGAGATTTTCGAAAAATTTTAAATTTGTCGAACTATATTAACATTTTCCAAGATATGACCAAATTTTTTTAGGAAGGAGGCGATGCGGGCGGACAAAAAGGGTGACCTATTGTGGACCACATTGTACTCTAAAAACGTGCATACTCAGAATTCCTGGAAGTTCGAGTTTTCAGGAGATTTTCGAAAAACTTTAAATTTGCCCAACTATATTAAAATTTTTCGAACAAATTTTTTTTAGGAAGGAGGCGATGCGGGCGGACAAAAGTGGTGACCTATTATGGACCACATTCTACTCTAAAAAAGTGCATACTTAGAATTTCTGGAACTTCGAATTTTCAAGAAAAAACCTTAAATTTGACCAACTATATTAACATTTTCCAAGATTTGACCAAATTTTTTTTGGGAAGGAGGCGATGCGGGCGGACAAAAAGGGTGACCTATTGTGGACCACATTGTACTCTAAAAACGTGCATACTCAGAATTCCTGGAAGTCGAGTTTTCAGGAGATTTTCGAAAAACTTTAAATTTGCCCAACTATATTAAAATTTTTCGAACAAAATTTTTTTAGGAAGGAGTCGATGCGGGCGAAAAAAAGTGGCCACCTATTATGGACCACATAGTACTGTAAAAACGTGCATACTCAGAATTTCTAGAAGTTCGAGTTTTTACGAGATTTTCGAAAAATTTTAAATTTGCCCAACTATATTTACATTTTCCAAGATGTGACCAAATTTTTTTAGGAAGGACGCGATGCGGGCGGACAAAAAGGGTGACGTATTGAGGACCACATTGTACTCTAAAAACGTGCATACTCAGAATTCCTGGAAGTTCGAGTTTTCAGGAGATTTTCGAAAAACTTTAAATTTGCCCAACTATATTAAAATTTTTCGAACAAAATTTTTTTAGGAAGGAGGCGATGCGGGCGGACAAAAGTGGTGACCTATTATGGACCACATTCTACTCTAAAAAAGTGCATACTTAGATTTTCTGGAACTTCGAATTTTCAAGAAAAACCTTAAATTTGACCAACTATATTAACATTTTCCAAGATTTGACCAAATTTTTTTTGGGAAGGAGGCGATGCGGGCGGACAAAAAGGGTAACCTATTGTGGACCACATTGTACTCTAAAAACGTGCATACTCAGAATTCCTGGAAGTTCGAGTTTTCAGGAGATTTTCGAAAAACTTTAAATTTGCCCAGCTATATTAACATTTTTCGAACAAAATTTTCTTAGGAAGGAGGCGATTCGGGCGGACAAAAGTGGCCACCTATTATGGATCACATAGTACTGTAAAAACGTGCATACTCAGAATTTCTGGAAGTTCGAGTTTTTACGAGATTTTCGAAAAATTTTAAATTTGCCCAACTATATTAACATTTTCCAAGATGTGACCAAATTTTTTTAGGAAAGAGACGATGCGGGCGGACAAATAGGCTGACCTATTGTGGACCACATTGTACTCTAAAAACGTGCATACTCAGAATTCCTGGAAGTTCGAGTTTTCAGGAGATTTTCGAAAAATTTTAAATTTGCCGAACTATATTAACATTTTCCAAGATATGACCAAATTTTTTTTGGAAGGAGGCGATGCGGGTGGACAAAAAGGGTGACCTATTGTGGACCACATTGTACTCTAAAAACGTGCATACTCAGAATTCCTGGAAGTTCGAGTTTTCAGGAGATTTTCGAAAAATTTTAAATTTGCCGAACTATATTAACATTTTCCAAGATATGACCAAATTTTTTTCGGAAGGAGGCGATGCGGGCGGACAAAAAGGGTGACCTATTGTGGACCACATTGTACTCTAAAAACGTGCATACTCAGAATTCCTGGAAGTTCGAGTTTTCAAGAAAAAACCGTAAATTTGACCAACTATATTAACATTTTCCAAGATTTGACCAAATTTTTTTTCGGGAAGGAGTCGATGCGGGCGAAAAAAAGTGGCCACCTATTATGGACCACATAGTACTGTAAAAACGTGCATACTCAGACTTTCTATAAGTTCGAGTTTTTACGAGATTTTCAAAAAATTTTAAATTTGCCCAACTATATTTACATTTTCCAAGATGTGACCAAATTTTTTTAGGAAGGCGGCGATGCGGGCGGACAAAAAGGGTGACCTATTGTGGACCACATTGTACTCTAAAAACGTGCATACTCAGAATTCCTGGAAGTTCGAGTTTTCAGGAGATTTTCGAAAAATTTTAAATTTGCCCAACTATATTTACATTTTCCAAGATGTGACCAAATTTTTTTAGGAAGGAGGCGATGCGGGCGGACAAAAAGGGTGACCTATTGTGGACCACATTGTACTCTAAAAACTTGCATACTCAGAATTTCTAGAAGTTCGAGTTTTTACGAGATTTTCGAAAAAATTTTAAATTTGCCCAACTATAACATTTTCCAAGATGTGACCAAATTTTTTTAGGAAGGAGGCGATGCGGGCGGACAAAAAGGGTGACCTATTGTGGACCACATTGTACTCTAAAAACGTGCATACTCAGAATTCCTGGAAGTTCGAGTTTTCAGGAGATTTTCGAAAAATTTTAAATTTGCCGAACTATATTAACATTTTATAAGATATGACCAAATTTTTTTAGGAAGGAGGCGATGCGGGCGGACAAAAAGGGTGACCTATTATGGACCACATTGTACTCTAAAAACGTGCATACTCAGAATTCCTGGAAGTTCGAGTTTTCAGGAGATTTTCGAAAAACTTTAAATTTGCCCAACTATATTAAAATTTTTCGAACAAAATTTTTTTAGGAAGGAGGCGATGCGGGCGGACAAAAAGGGTGACCTATTGTGGACCACATTGTACTCTAAAAACGTGCATACTCAGAATTCCTGGAAGTTCGAGTTTTCAAGAAAAAACCGTAAATTTGACCAACTATATTAACATTTTCCAAGATATGACCAAATTTTTTTAGGAAGGAGGCGATGCCGGCGGACAAAAAGGGTGACCTATTGTGGACCACATTGTACTCTAAAAACGTGCATACTCAGAATTCCTGGAAGTTCGAGTTTTTAAGAAAAAACCGTAAATTTGACCAACTATATTAACATTTTCCAAGATATGACCAAATTTTTTTAGGAAGGAGGCGATGCCGGCGGACAAAGAGGGTGACCTATTGTGGACCACATTGTACTCTAAAAACGTGCATACTCAGAATTCCTGGAAGTTCGAGTTTTCAAGAAAAAACCGTAAATTTGACCAACTATATTAACATTTTCCAAGATATGACCAAATTTTTTTAGGAAGGAGGCGATGCCGGCGGACAAAGAGGGTGACCTATTGTGGACCACATTGTACTCTAAAAACGTGCATACTCAGAATTCCTGGAAGTTCGAGTTTTCAGGAGATTTTCGAAAAATTTTAAATTTACCCAACTATATTTACATTTTCCAAGATGTGACCAAATTTTTTTAGGAAGGAGGCGATGCGGGCGGACAAAAAGGGTGACCTATTGTGGACCACATTGTACTCTAAAAACGTGCATACTCAGAATTTCTAGAAGTTCGAGTTTTTACGAGATTTTCGAAAAAATTTTAAATTTGCCCAACTATATTAACATTTTCCAAGATGTGACCAAAATTTTTTAGGAAGGAGGCGATGCGGGCGGACAAAAAGGGTGACCTATTGTGGACCACATTGTACTCTAAAAACGTGCATACTCAGAATTCCTGGAAGTTCGAGTTTTCACGAGATTTTCGAAAAATTTTAAATTTGCCCAACTATATTAACATTTTTCAAACAAAATTTTCTTAGGAAGGAGGCGATTTAGGCGGACAAAAGTGGCCACATATTATGTATCACATAGTACTGTAAAAACGTGCATACTCAGAATTTCTGGAAGTTCGAGTTTTTACGAGATTTTCGAAAAATTTTAAATTTGCCCAACTATATTTTCATTTCCAAGATGTGACCAAATTTTTTTAGGAAGGAGGCGATGCGGGCGGACAAAAAGGGTGACCTATTGTGGACCACATTGTACTCTAAAAACGTGCATACTCAGAATTCCTGGAAGTTCGAGTTTTCAGGAGATTTTCGAAAAATTTTAAATTTGCCCAACTATATTTACATTTTCCAAGATGTGACCAAATTTTTTTCGGAAGGAGGAGATGCGGGCGGACAAAAATGGTGACCTATTGTGGACCACATTGTACTCTAAAAACTTGCATACTCAGAATTTCTAGAAGTTCGAGTTTTTACGAGATTTTCGAAAAAATTTTAAATTTGCCCAACTATAACATTTTCCAAGATGTGACCAAATTTTTTTAGGAAGGAGGCGATGCGGGCGGACAAAAAGGGTGACCTATTGTGGACCACATTGTACTCTAAAAACGTGCATACTCAGAATTCCTGGAAGTTCGAGTTTTCAGGAGATTTTCGAAAAATTTTAAATTTGCCGAACTATATTAACATTTTATAAGATATGACCAAATTTTTTTAGGAAGGAGGCGATGCGGGCGGACAAAAAGGGTGACCTATTATGGACCACATTGTACTCTAAAAACGTGCATACTCAGAATTCCTGGAAGTTCGAGTTTTCAGGAGATTTTCGAAAAACTTTAAATTTGCCCAACTATATTAAAATTTTTCGAACAAAATTTTTTTAGGAAGGAGGCGATGCGGGCGGACAAAAAGGGTGACCTATTGTGGACCACATTGTACTCTAAAAACGTGCATACTCAGAATTCCTGGAAGTTCGAGTTTTCAAGAAAAAACCGTAAATTTGACCAACTATATTAACATTTTCCAAGATATGACCAAATTTTTTTAGGAAGGAGGCGATGCCGGCGGACAAAGAGGGTGACCTATTGTGGACCACATTGTACTCTAAAAACGTGCATACTCAGAATTCCTGGAAGTTCGAGTTTTTAAGAAAAAACCGTAAATTTGACCAACTATATTAACATTTTCCAAGATATGACCAAATTTTTTTAGGAAGGAGGCGATGCCGGCGGACAAAGAGGGTGACCTATTGTGGACCACATTGTACTCTAAAAACGTGCATACTCAGAATTCCTGGAAGTTCGAGTTTTCAAGAAAAAACCGTAAATTTGACCAACTATATTAACATTTTCCAAGATATGACCAAATTTTTTTAGGAAGGAGGCGATGCCGGCGGACAAAGAGGGTGACCTATTGTGGACCACATTGTACTCTAAAAACGTGCATACTCAGAATTCCTGGAAGTTCGAGTTTTCAGGAGATTTTCGAAAAATTTTAAATTTACCCAACTATATTTACATTTTCCAAGATGTGACCAAATTTTTTTAGGAAGGAGGCGATGCGGGCGGACAAAAAGGGTGACCTATTGTGGACCACATTGTACTCTAAAAACGTGCATACTCAGAATTTCTAGAAGTTCGAGTTTTTACGAGATTTTCGAAAAAATTTTAAATTTGCCCAACTATATTAACATTTTCCAAGATGTGACCAAATTTTTTTAGGAAGGAGGCGATGCGGGCGGACAAAAAGGGTGACCTATTGTGGACCACATTGTACTCTAAAAACGTGCATACTCAGAATTCCTGGAAGTTCGAGTTTTCACGAGATTTTCGAAAAATTTTAAATTTGCCCAACTATATTAACATTTTTCAAACAAAATTTTCTTAGGAAGGAGGCGATTTAGGCGGACAAAAGTGGCCACATATTATGTATCACATAGTACTGTAAAAACGTGCATACTCAGAATTTCTGGAAGTTCGAGTTTTTACGAGATTTTCGAAAAATTTTAAATTTGCCCAACTATATTTTCATTTCCAAGATGTGACCAAATTTTTTTAGGAAGGAGGCGATGCGGGCGGACAAAAAGGGTGACCTATTGTGGACCACATTGTACTCTAAAAACGTGCATACTCAGAATTCCTGGAAGTTCGAGTTTTCAGGAGATTTTCGAAAAATTTTAAATTTGCCCAACTATATTTACATTTTCCAAGATGTGACCAAATTTTTTTCGGAAGGAGGAGATGCGGGCGGACAAAAATGGTGACCTATTGTGGACCACCTTGTACTCTAAAAACGTGCATACTCAGAATTTCTAGAAGTTCGAGTTTTTACGAGATTTTCGAAAAAAATTTTAAATTTGCCTAACTATATTAACATTTTCCAAGATGTGACCAAATTTTTTTAGGAAGGAGGCGATGCGGGCGGACAAAAAGGGTGACCTATTGTGGACCACATTGTACTCTAAAAACGTGCATACTCAGAATTCCTGGAAGTTCGAGTTTTCACGAGATTTTCGAAAAATTTAAAATTTGTCGAACTATATTAACATTTTCCAAGATATGACCAAATTTTTTTAGGAAGGAGGCGATGCCGGCGGACAAAAAGGGTGACCTATTGTGGACCACATTGTACTCTAAAAACGTGCATACTCAGAATTCCTGGAAGTTCGAGTTTTCAGGAGATTTTCGAAAAACTTTAAATTTGCCCAACTATATTAAAATTTTTCGAACAAATTTTTTTTAGGAAGGAGGCGATGCGGGCGGACAAAAGTGGTGACCTATTATGGACCACATTCTACTCTAAAAAAGTGCATACTTAGAATTTCTGGAACTTCGAATTTTCAAGAAAAAACCTTAAATTTGACCAACTATATTAACATTTTCCAAGATTTGACCAAATTTTTTTTGGGAAGGAGGCGATGCGGGCGGACAAAAAGGGTGACCTATTGTGGACCACATTGTACTCTAAAAACGTGCATACTCAGAATTCCTGGAAGTCGAGTTTTCAGGAGATTTTCGAAAAACTTTAAATTTGCCCAACTATATTAAAATTTTTCGAACAAAATTTTTTTAGGAAGGAGTCGATGCGGGCGAAAAAAGTGGCCACCTATTATGGACCACATAGTACTGTAAAAACGTGCATACTCAGAATTCCTGGAAGTTCGAGTTTTTACGAGATTTTCGAAAAATTTTTAATTTGCCCAACTATATTTAGGAAGGAGGCGATGCGGGCGGACAAAAAGGGTGACCTATTGTGGACCACATTGTACTCTAAAAACGTGCATACTCAGAATTCCTGGAAGTTCGAGTTTTCACGAGATTTTCGAAAAATTTTAAATTTGTCGAACTATATTAACATTTTCCAAGATATGACCAAATTTTTTTAGGAAGGAGGCGATGCCGGCGGACAAAAAGGGTGACCTATTGTGGACCACATTGTACTCTAAAAACGTGCATACTCAGAATTCCTGGAAGTTCGAGTTTTCACGAGATTTTCGAAAAATTTTAAATTTGCCCAACTATATTAACATTTTTCAAACAAAATTTTCTTAGGAAGGAGGCGATTTAGGCGGACAAAAGTGGCCACATATTATGTATCACATAGTACTGTAAAAACGTGCATACTCAGAATTTCTGGAAGTTCGAGTTTTTACGAGATTTTCGAAAAATTTTAAATTTGCCCAACTATATTTTCATTTCCAAGATGTGACCAAATTTTTTTAGGAAGGAGGCGATGCGGGCGGACAAAAAGGGTGACCTATTGTGGACCACATTGTACTCTAAAAACGTGCATACTCAGAATTCCTGGAAGTTCGAGTTTTCAGGAGATTTTCGAAAAATTTTAAATTTGCCCAACTATATTTACATTTTCCAAGATGTGACCAAATTTTTTTCGGAAGGAGGAGATGCGGGCGGACAAAAATGGTGACCTATTGTGGACCACCTTGTACTCTAAAAACGTGCATACTCAGAATTTCTAGAAGTTCGAGTTTTTACGAGATTTTCGAAAAAAATTTTAAATTTGCCTAACTATATTAACATTTTCCAAGATGTGACCAAATTTTTTTAGGAAGGAGGCGATGCGGGCGGACAAAAAGGGTGACCTATTGTGGACCACATTGTACTCTAAAAACGTGCATACTCAGAATTCCTGGAAGTTCGAGTTTTCACGAGATTTTCGAAAAATTTAAAATTTGTCGAACTATATTAACATTTTCCAAGATATGACCAAATTTTTTTAGGAAGGAGGCGATGCCGGCGGACAAAAAGGGTGACCTATTGTGGACCACATTGTACTCTAAAAACGTGCATACTCAGAATTCCTGGAAGTTCGAGTTTTCAGGAGATTTTCGAAAAACTTTAAATTTGCCCAACTATATTAAAATTTTTCGAACAAATTTTTTTTAGGAAGGAGGCGATGCGGGCGGACAAAAGTGGTGACCTATTATGGACCACATTCTACTCTAAAAAAGTGCATACTTAGAATTTCTGGAACTTCGAATTTTCAAGAAAAAACCTTAAATTTGACCAACTATATTAACATTTTCCAAGATTTGACCAAATTTTTTTTGGGAAGGAGGCGATGCGGGCGGACAAAAAGGGTGACCTATTGTGGACCACATTGTACTCTAAAAACGTGCATACTCAGAATTCCTGGAAGTCGAGTTTTCAGGAGATTTTCGAAAAACTTTAAATTTGCCCAACTATATTAAAATTTTTCGAACAAAATTTTTTTAGGAAGGAGTCGATGCGGGCGAAAAAAGTGGCCACCTATTATGGACCACATAGTACTGTAAAAACGTGCATACTCAGAATTCCTGGAAGTTCGAGTTTTTACGAGATTTTCGAAAAATTTTTAATTTGCCCAACTATATTTAGGAAGGAGGCGATGCGGGCGGACAAAAAGGGTGACCTATTGTGGACCACATTGTACTCTAAAAACGTGCATACTCAGAATTCCTGGAAGTTCGAGTTTTCACGAGATTTTCGAAAAATTTTAAATTTGTCGAACTATATTAACATTTTCCAAGATATGACCAAATTTTTTTAGGAAGGAGGCGATGCCGGCGGACAAAAAGGGTGACCTATTGTGGACCACATTGTACTCTAAAAACGTGCATACTCAGAATTCCTGGAAGTTCGAGTTTTCAGGAGATTTTCGAAAAACTTTAAATTTGCCCAACTATATTAAAATTTTTCGAACAAATTTTTTTTAGGAAGGAGGCGATGCGGGCGGACAAAAGTGGTGACCTATTATGGACCACATTCTACTCTAAAAAAGTGCATACTTAGAATTTCTGGAACTTCGAATTTTCAAGAAAAAACCTTAAATTTGACCAACTATATTAACATTTTCCAAGATTTGACCAAATTTTTTTTTGGGAAGGAGTCGATGCGGGCGAAAAAAAGTTGCCACCTATTATGGACCACATAGTACTGTAAAAACGTGCATACTCAGAATTCCTGGAAGTTCGAGTTTTTACGAGATTTTCGAAAAATTTTTAATTTGCCCAACTATATTTAGGAAGGAGGCGATGCGGGCGGACAAAAAGGGTGACCTATTGTGGACCACATTGTACTCTAAAAACGTGCATACTCAGAATTCCTGGAAGTTCGAGTTTTCAGGAGACTTTCGAAAAATTTTAAATTTGCCGAACTATATTAACATTTTCCAAGATATGACCAAATTTTTTTAGGAAGGAGGCGATGCGGGCGGACAAAAAGGGTGACCTATTGTGGACCACATTGTACTCTAAAAACGTGCATACTCAGAATTCCTGGAAGATCGAGTTTTCAGGAGATTTTCGAAAAACTTTAAATTTGCCCAACTATATTAAAATTTTTCGAACAAAATTTTTTTAGGAAGGAGGCGATGCGGGCGGACAAAAAGGGTGACCTATTGTGGACCACATTGTACTCTAAAAACGTGCATACTCAGAATTCCTGGAAGTTCGAGTTTTCAAGAAAAAACCGTAAATTTGACCAACTATATTAACATTTTCCAAAATATGACCAAATTTTTTTAGGAAGGAGGCGATGCCGGCGGACAAAGAGGGTGACCTATTGTGGACCACATTGTACTCTAAAAACGTGCATACTCAGAATTCCTGGAAGTTCGAGTTTTCAGGAGATTTTCGAAAAATTTTAAATTTACCCAACTATATTTACATTTTCCAAGATGTGACCAAATTTTTTTAGGAAGGAGGCGATGCGGGCGGACAAAAAGGGTGACCTATTGTGGACCACATAGTACTGTAAAAACGTGCATACTCAGAATTTCTAGAAGTTCGAGTTTTTACGAGATTTTCGAAAAAATTTAAAATTTGCCCAACTATATTTACATTTTCCAAGATGTGACCAAATTTTTTTAGGAAGGAGGCGATGCGGGCGGACAAAAAGGGTGACCTATTGTGGACCACATTGTACTCTAAAAACGTGCATACTCAGAATTCCTGGAAGTTCGAGTTTTCAGGAGATTTTCGAAAAATTTTAAATTTGCCGAACTATATTAACATTTTCCAAGCTAAGACCAATTTTTTTTAGGAAGGAGGCGATGCGGGCGGACAAAAAGGGTGACCTATTGTGGACCACATTGTACTCTAAAAACGAGCATACTCAGAATTTCTAGAAGTTCGAGTTTTTACGAGATTTTCAAAAAACTTTAAATTTGCCCAACTATATTAAAATTTTTCGAACAAAATTTTTTTAGGAAGGAGGCGATGCGGGCGGACAAAAGTGGCCACCTATTATGGATCACATAGTACTGTAAAAACGTGCATACTCAGAATTTCTGGAAGTTCGAGTTTTTACGAGATTTTCGAAAAATTTTAAATTTGCCCAACTATATTAACATTTTCCAAGATGTGACCAAATTTTTTTAGGAAGGAGGCGATGCGGGCGGACAAAAAGGGTGACCTATTGTGGACCACATTGTACTCTAAAAACGTGCATACTCAGAATTCCTGGAAGTTCGAGTTTTCAGGAGATTTTCGAAAAACTCTAAATTTGCCCGACTATATTAAAAATTTTCGAAAAAAAATTTTTTAGGAAGGAGGCGATGCGGGCGGACCAAAAGTGGTGACCTATTATGGACCACATTCTACTCTAAAAAAGTGCATACTTAGAATTTCTGGAAGTTCGAGTTTTCAAGAAAAAACCGTAAATTTGACCAACTATATTAACATTTTCCAAGATTTGACCAAATTTTTTTTTTGGGAAGGAGTCGATGCGGGCGAAAAAAAGTGGCCACTTATTATGGGCCACATAGTACTGTAAAAACGTGCATACTCAGAATTTCTAGAAGTTCGAGTTTTTACGAGATTTTCGAAAAATTTTAAATTTGCCCAACTATATTTACATTTTCCAAGATGTGACCAAATTTTTTTAGGAAGGAGGCGATGCGGGCGGACAAAAAGGGTGACCTATTGTGGACCACATTGAACTCTAAAAACGTGCATACTCAGAATTCCTGGAAGTTCGAGTTTTCAGGAGATTTTCGAAAAATTTTAAATTTGCCTAACTATATTTACATTTTCCAAGATGTGACCAAATTTTTTTAGGAAGGAGGCGATGCGGGCGGACAAAAAGGGTGACCTATTGTGGACCACATTGTACTCTAAAAACGTGCATACTCAGAATTTCTAGAAGTTCGAGTTTTTACGAGATTTTCGAAAAAATTTTAAATTTGCCCAACTATATTAACATTTTCCAAGATGTGACCAAATTTTTTTAGGAAGGAGGCGATGCGGGCGGACAAAAAGGGTGACCTATTGTGGACCACATTGTACTCTAAAAACGTGTATACTCTGAATTCCTGGAAGTTCGAGTTTTCAGGAGATTTTCGAAAAACTTTAAATTTGCCCAACTATATTAAAATTTTTCGAACAAAATTTTTTTAGGAAGGAGGCGATGCGGGCGGACAAAAGTGGTGACCTATTATGGACCACATTCTACTCTAAAAAAGTGCATACTTAGAATTTCTGGAACTTCGAATTTTCAAGAAAAAACCTTAAATTTGACCAACTATATTAACATTTTCCAAGATTTGACCAAATTTTTTTTGGGAAGGAGGCGAGCGGGCGGACAAAAAGGGTGATATATTGTGGACCACATTGTACTCTAAAAACGTGCATACTCAGAATTCCTGGAAGTTCGAGTTTTCAGGAGATTTTCGAAAAACTTTAAATTTGCCCAGCTATATTAACATTTTTCGAACAAAATTTTCTTAGGAAGGAGGCGATTCGGGCGGACAAAAGTGGCCACCTATTATGGATCATATAGTACTGTAAAAACGTGCATACTCAGAATTTCTGGAAGTTCGAGTTTTTACGAGATATTCCAAAAATTTTAAATTTGCCCAACTATATTAACATTTTCCAAGATGTGACCAAATTTTTTTAGGAAGGAGGCGATGCGGGCGGACAAAAAGGGTGACCTATTGTGGACCACATTGTACTCTAAAAACGTGCATACTCAGAATTCCTGGAAGTTCGAGTTTTTACGAGATTTTCGAAAAAAGTTTAAATTTGCCCAACTATATTAACATTTTCCAAGATGTGACCAAATTTTTTTAGGAAGGAGGCGATGCGGGCGGACAAAAAGGGTGACCTATTGTGGACCACATTGTACTCTAAAAACGTGGATACTCAGAATTTCTAGAAAATCGAGGTTTTACGAGATTTTCGAAAAATTTTAAATTTGCCCAACTATATTTACATTTTCCAAGATGTGACCAAATTTTTTTAGGAAGGAGGCGATGCGGGCGGACAAAAAGGGTGACCTATTGTGGACCACATTGTACTCTAAAAACGTGCATACTCTGAATTCCTGGAAGTTCGAGTTTTCAGGAGATTTTCGAAAAACTTTAAATTTGCCCAACTATATTAAAATTTTTCGAACAAAATTTTTTTAGGAAGGAGGCGATGCGGGCGGACAAAAGTGGTGACCTATTATGGACCACATTCTACTCTAAAAACGTGGATACTCAGAATTTCTAGAAAATCGAGTTTTTACGAGATTTTCGAAAAATTTTAAATTTGCCCAACTATATTAACATTTTCCAAGATGTGACCAAATTTTTTTAGGAAGGAGGCGATGCGGGCGGACAAAAAGGGTGACCTATTGTGGACCACATTGTACTCTAAAAACGTACATACTCTGAATTCCTGGAAGTTCGAGTTTTCAGGAGATTTTCGAAAAACTTTAAATTTGCCCAACTATATTAAAATTTTTCGAACAAAATTTTTTTAGGAAGGAGGCGATGCGGGCGGACAAAAGGGGTGACCTATTGTGGACCACATTGTACTCTAGAAACGTGCACACTCAGAATTGCTAGAAAATCGAGTTTTCAGGAGATTTTCGAAAAATTTTAAATTTGCCCAACAATATATTGACATTTTTCCAAGATGTGACCAAATTTTTGTAGGAAGGAGGCGATGCGGGCGGACAAAAGGGGTGACCTATTGTGGACCACATTGTACTCTAAAAACGTGCATACTCAGAATTTCTAGAAGTTCGGGTTTTTACGAGATTTTCGAAAAATTTTAAATTTGCCCAACTATATTAACATTTTCCAAGATGTGACCAAATTTTTTTTAGGAAGGAGGCGATGCGGGCGGACAAAAAGGGTGACCTATTGTGGACCACATTGTACTCTAAAAACGTGCATACTCAGAATTCCTGGAAGTTCGCGTTTTTACGAGATTTTCGAAAAAATTTTAAATTTGCCCAACTATATTAACATTTTCCAAGATGTGACCAAATTTTTTTAGGAAGGAGGCGATGCGGGCGGACAAAAAGGCTGACCTTTTATGGACCACACTCTACTCTAAAAAAGAGCATACTTAGAATTTCTGGAAGTTCGAGTTTTCAAGAAAAACCCGTAAATTTGACCAACTATATTAACATTTTCCAAGATTTGACCAAATTTTTTTTTGGGAAGGAGTCGATGCGGGCGAAAAAAAGTGGCCACCTATTATGGACCACATAGTACTGTAAAAACGTGCATACTCAGAATTTCTAGAAGTTCGAGTTTTTACGAGATTTTCGAAAAAATTTTAAATTTGCCCAACTATATTTACATTTTCCAAGATGTGACCAAATTTTTTTAGGAAGGAGGCGATGCCGGCGGACAAAAAGGGTGACCTATTGTGGACCACATTGTACTCTAAAAACGTGCATACTCAGAATTTCTAGACATTCGAGTTTTTACGAGATTTTCGAAAAAATTTTAAATTTGCCCAACTATATTAACATTTTCCAAGATGTGACCAAATTTTTTTAGGAAGGAGGCGATGCGGGCGGACAAAAAGGGTGGCCTATTGTGGACCACATTGTACTCTAAAAACGTGCATACTCAGAATTCCTGGAAGTTCGAGTTTTCAGGAGATTTTCGAAAAATTTTAAATTTGCCGAACTATATTAACATTTTCCAAGATATGACCAAATTTTTTTTAGGAAGGTGGCGATGCGGGCGGGCAAAAAGGGTGACCTATTGTGGACCACATTGTACTCTAAAAACGTGCATACTCAGAATTCCTGGAAGTTCGAGTTTTCAGGAGATTTTCGAAAAATTTTAAATTTGCCGAACTATATTAACATTTTCCAAGATATGACCAAATTTTTTTAGGAAGGTGGCGATGCGGGCGGGCAAAAAGGGAGACCTATTGTGGACCACATTCTACTCTAAAAAAGTGCATACTTAGAATTTCTGGACCTTCGAATTTTCAAGAAAAAACCTTAAATTTGACCAACTATATTAACATTTTCCAAGATTTGACCAAATTTTTTTGGGAAGGAGGCGATGCGGGCGGACCAAAAAGGGTGACCTATTGTGGACCACATTGTACTCTAAAAACGTGCATACTCAGAATTCCTGGAAGTTCGAGTTTTCAGGAGATTTTCGAAAAACTTTAAATTTGCCCAGCTATATTAACATTTTTCGAACAAAATTTTCTCAGGAAGGAGGCGATTCGGGCGGACAAAAGTGGCCACCTATTATGGATCACATAGTACTGTAAAAACGTGCATACTCAGAATTTCTGGAAGTTCGAGTTTTTACGAGATTTTCGAAAAATTTTAAATTTGCCCAACTATATTAACATTTTCCAAGATGTGACCAAATTTTTTTAGGAAGGAGGCGATGCGGGTGGACAAAAAGGGTGACCTATTGTGGACCACATTGTACTCTAAAAACGTGCATACTCAGAATTCCTGGAAGTTCGAGTTTTCAGGAGATTTTCGAAAAACTTTAAATTTGCCCAACTATATTAAAATTTTTCGAACAAAATTTTTTTAGGAAGGAAGCGATGCGGGCGGACAAAAGTGGTGACCTATTATGGACCACATTCTACTCTAAAAAAGTGCATACTTAGAATTTCTGGAAGTTCGAGTTTTCAAGAAAAAACCGTAAATTTGACCAACTATATTAACATTTTCCAAGATTTGACCAAATTTTTTTGGGAAGGAGGCGATGCGGGCGGACCAAAAAGGGTGACCTATTGTGGACCACATTGTACTCTAAAAACGTGCATACTCAGAATTTCTGGAAGTTCGAGTTTTTACGAGATTTTCGAAAAATTTTAAATTTGCCCAACTATATTAACATTTTCCAAGATGTGACCAAATTTTTTTTAGGAAGGAGGCGATGCGGGTGGACAAAACGGGTGACCTATTGTGGACCACATTGTACTCTAAAAACGTGCATACTCAGAATTCCTGGAAGTTCGAGTTTTCAGGAGATTTTCGAAAAACTTTAAATTTGCCCAACTATATTAAAATTTTTCGAACAAAATTTTTTTTTGGGAAGGAGTCGATGCGGGCGAAAAAAGTGGCCACCTATTATGGACCACATAGTACTGTAAAAACGTGCATACTCAGAATTTCTAGAAGTTCGAGTTTTTACGAGATTTTCGAAAAATTTTAAATTTGCCCAACTATATTTACATTTTCCAAGATGTGACCAAATTTTTTTAGGAAGGAGGCGATGCGGGCGGACAAAAAGGGTGACCTATTGTGGACCACATTGTACTCTAAAAACGTGCATACTCAGAACTACTGGAAGTTCGAGTTTTCAGGAGATTTTCGAAAAATTTTAAATTTGCCCAACTATATTTACATTTTCCAAGATGTGACCAAATTTTTTTAGGAAGGAGGCGATGCGGGCGGACAAAAAGGGTGACCTATTGTGGACCACATTGTACTCTAAAAACGTTCATACTCAGAATTTCTAGAAGTTCGAGTTTTTACGAGATTTTCGAAAAAATTTTAAATTTGCCCAACTATATTAACATTTTCCAAGATGTGACCAAATTTTTTTAGGAAGGAGGCGATGCGGGCGGACAAAAAGGGTGACCTATTGTGGACCACATTGTACTCTAAAAACGTGTATACTCAGAATTCCTGGAAGTTCGAGTTTTCAGGAGATTTTCGAAAAAATTTTAAATTTGCCGAACTATATTAACATTTTCCAAGATATGACCAAATTTTTTTAGGAAGGAGGCGATGCGGGCGGACAAAAAGGGTGAACTATTGTGGACCACATTGTACTCTAAAAACGTGCATACTCAGAATTCCTGGAAGTTCGAGGTTTCAGGAGATTTTCGAAAAATTTTAAATTTGCCGAACTATATTAACATTTTCCAAGATATGACCAAATTTTTTTTAGGAAGGTGGCGATGCGGGCGGGCAAAAAGGGTGACCTATTGTGGACCACATTGTACTCTAAAAACGTGCATACTCAGAATTCCTGGAAGTTCGAGTTTTCAGGAGATTTTCGAAAAATTTTAAATTTGCCGAACTATATTAACATTTTCCAAGATATGACTAAATTTTTTTAGGAAGGTGGCGATGCGGGCAGGCAAAAAGGGTGACCTATTGTGGACCACATTCTACTCTAAAAAAGTGCATACTTAGAATTTCTGGACTTCGAATTTTCAAGAAAAAACCTTAAATTTGACCAACTATATTAACATTTTCCAAGATTTGACCAAATTTTTTTGGGAAGGAGGCGATGCGGGCGGACCAAAAAGGGTGACCTATTGTGGACCACATTGTACTCTAAAAACGTGCATACTCAGAATTCCTGGAAGTTCGAGTTTTCAGGAGATTTTCGAAAAACTTTAAATTTGCCCAGCTATATTAACATTTTTCGAACAAAATTTTCTCAGGAAGGAGGCGATTCGGGCGGACAAAAGTGGCCACCTATTATGGATCACATAGTACTGTAAAAACGTGCATACTCAGAATTTCTGGAAGTTCGAGTTTTTACGAGATTTTCGAAAAATTTTAAATTTGCCCAACTATATTAACAAATTTTTTTAGGAAGGAGGCGATGCGGGTGGAAAAAAGGGTGACCTATTGTGGACCACATTGTACTCTAAAAACGTGCATACTCAGAATTCCTGGAAGTTCGAGTTTTCAGGAGATTTTCGAAAAACTTTAAAATTGCCCAACTATATTAAAATTTTTCGAACAAAATTTTTTTAGGAAGGAGGCGATGCGGGCGGACAAAAGTGGTGACCTATTATGGACCACATTCTACTCTAAAAAAGTGTATGCTTAGAATTTCTGGAAGTTCGAGTTTTCAAGAAAAAACCGTAAATTTGACCAACTATATTAACATTTTCCAAGATTTGACCAAATTTTTTTGGGAAGGAGGCGATGCGGGCGGACCAAAAAGGGTGACCTATTGTGGACCATATTGTACTCTAAAAACGTGCATACTCAGAATTTCTGGAAGTTCGAGTTTTTACGAGATTTTCGAAAAATTTTAAATTTGCCCAACTATATTAACATTTTCCAAGATGTGACCAAATTTTTTTAGGAAGGAGGCGATGCGGGTGGACAAAAAGGGTGATTTATTGTGGACCACATTGTACTCTAAAAACGTGCATACTCAGAATTCCTGGAAGTTCGAGTTTTCAGGAGATTTTCGAAAAACTTTAAATTTGCCCAACTATATTAAAATTTTTCGAACAAAATTTTTTTTTGGGAAGGAGTCGATGCGGGCGAAAAAAGTGGCCACCTATTATGGACCACATAGTACTGTAAAAACGTGCATACTCAGAATTTCTAGAAGTTCGAGTTTTTACGAGATTTTCGAAAAATTTTAAATTTGCCCAACTATATTTACATTTTCCAAGATGTGACCAAATTTTTTTAGGAAGGAGGCGATGCGGGCGGACAAAAAGGGTGACCTATTGTGAACCACATTGTACTCTAAAAACGTGCATACTCAGAATTCCTGGAAGTTCGAGTTTTCAGGAGATTTTCGAAAAATTTTAAATTTGCCCAACTATATTTACATTTTCCAAGATGTGACCAAATTTTTTTAGGAAGGAGGCGATGCAGGCGGACAAAAAGGGTGACCTATTGTGGACCACATTGTACTCTAAAAACGTGCATACTCAGAATTTCTAGAAGTTCGAGTTTTTACGAGATTTTCGAAAAAATTTTAAATTTGCCCAACTATATTAACATTTTCCAAGATGTGACCAAATTTTTTTAGGAAGGAGGCGATGCGGGCGGACAAAAAGGGTGAGCTATTGTGGACCACATTGTACTCTAAAAACGTGCATACTCAGAATTCCTGGAAGTTCGAGTTTTCAGGAGATTTTCGAAAAAATTTTAAATTTGCCGAACTATATTAACATTTTCCAAGATATGACCAAATTTTTTTAGGAAGGAGGCGATGCGGGCGGACAAAAGGGTGACCTATTGTGGACCACATTGTACTCTAAAAACGTGCATACTCAGAATTCCTGGAAGTTCGAGTTTTCAGGAGATTTTCGAAAAATTTTAAATTTGCCCAACTATATTTACATTTTCCAAGATGTGACCAAATTTTTTTATGAAGGAGGCGATGCGGGCGGACAAAAAGGGTGACCTATTGTGGACCACATTGTACTCTAAAAACGTGCATACTCAGAATTCCTGGAAGTTCGAGTTTTCAGGAGATTTTCGAAAAATTTTAAATTTGCCCAACTATATTAACATTTTCCAAGATATGACCAAATTTTTTTAGGAAGGTGGCGATGCGGGCGGGCAAAAAGGGTGACCTATTGTGGACCACATTCTACTCTAAAAAAGTGCATACTTAGAATTTCTGGACCTTCGAATTTTCAAGAAAAAACCTTAAATTTGACCAACTATATTAACATTTTCCAAGATTTGACCAAATTTTTTTGGGAAGGAGGCGATGCGGGCGGACCAAAAAGGGTGACCTATTGTGGACCACATTGTACTCTAAAAACGTGCATACTCAGAATTACTGGAAGTTCGAGTTTTCAGGAGATTTTCGAAAAATTTTAAATTTGCCCAACTATATTTACATTTTCCAAGATGTGACCAAATTTTTTTAGGAAGGAGGCGATGCGGGCGGACAAAAAGGGTGACCTATTGTGGACCACATTGTACTCTAAAAACGTGCATACTCAGAATTACTGGAAGTTCGAGTTTTCAGGAGATTTTCGAAAAATTTTAAATTTGCCCAACTATATTTACATTTTCCAAGATGTGACCAAATTTTTTTAGGAAGGACACGATGCGGGCGGACAAAAAGGGTGACCTATTGTGGACCACACTGTACTCTAAAAACGTGCATACTCAGAATTTCTAGAAGTTCGAGTTTTTACGAGATTTTCGAAAAAATTTTAAATTTGCCCAACTATATTAACATTTTCCAAGATGTGACCAAATTTTTTTAGGAAGGAGGCGATGCGGGCGGACAAAAAGGGTGACCTATTGTGGACCACATTGTACTCTAAAAACGTGCATACTCAGAATTCCTGGAAGTTCGAGTTTTCAGGAGATTTTCGAAAAAATTTTAAATTTGCCGAACTATATTAACATTTTCCAAGATATGACCAAATTTTTTTAGGAAGGAGGCGAGCGGGCGGACAAAAAGGGTGACCTATTGTGGACCACATTGTACTCTAAAAACGTGCATACTCAGAATTCCTGGAAGTTCGAGTTTTCAGGAGATTTTCGAAAAATTTTAAATTTGCCCAACTATATTTACATTTTCCAAGATGTGACCAAATTTTTTTAGGGAGGCGATGCGGGCGGACAAAAAGGGTGACCTATTGTGGACCACATTGTACTCTAAAAACGTGCATACTCAGAATTTCTAGAAGTTCGAGTTTTTACGAGATTTTCGAAAAATTTTAAATTTGCCCAACTATATTTACATTTTCCAAGATGTGACCAAATTTTTTTAGGAAGGAGGCGATGCGGGCGGACAAAAAGGGTGACCTATTGTGGACCACATTGTACTCTAAAAACGTGCATACTCAGAATTACTGGAAGTTCGAGTTTTCAGGAGATTTTCGAAAAATTTTAAATTTGCCCAACTATATTTACATTTTCCAAGATGTGACCAAATTTTTTTAGGAAGGAGGCGATGCGGGCGGACAAAAAGGGTGACCTATTGTGGACCACATTGTACTCTAAAAACGTGCATACTCAGAATTCCTGGAAGTTCGAGTTTTCAGGAGATTTTCGAAAAATTTTAAATTTGCCCAACTATATTTACATTTTCCAAGATGTGACCAAATTTTTTTAGGAAGGAGGCGATGCGGGCGGACAAAAAGGGTGACCTATTGTGGACCACATTGTACTCTAAAAACGTGCATACTCAAAATTTCTAGAAGTTCGAGTTTTTACGAGATTTTCGAAAAAATTTTAAATTTGCCCAACTATATTACCATTTTCCAAGATGTGACCAAATTTTTTTTGGGAAGGCGATGCGGGCGGACAAAAAGGGTGACCTATTTTGGACCACATTGTACTCTAAAAACGTGCATACTCAGAATTTCTAGAAGTTCGAGTTTTTACGAGATTTTCGAAAAAATTTTAAATTTGCCCAACTATATTAACATTTTCCAAGATGTGACCAAATTTTTTTAGGAAGGAGGCGATGCGGGCGGACAAAAAGGGTGACCTATTGTGGACCACATTGTACTCTAAAAACGTGCATACTCAGAATTCCTGGAAGTTCGAGTTTTCAGGAGATTTTCGAAAAAATTTTAAATTTGCCGAACTATATTAACATTTTCCAAGATATGACCAAATTTTTTTAGGAAGGAGGCGATGCGGGCGGACAAAAAGGGTGACCTATTGTGGACCACATTGTACTCTAAAAACGTGCATACTCAGAATTCCTGGAAGTTCGAGTTTTCAGGAGATTTTCGAAAAATTTTAAATTTGCCCAACTATATTTACATTTTCCAAGATGTGACCAAATTTTTTTAGGTAGGCGATGCGGGCGGACAAAAAGGGTGACCTATTGTGGACCACATTGTACTCTAAAAACGTGCATACTCAGAATTTCTAGAAATTCGAGTTTTTACGAGATTTTCGAAAAAATTTTAAATTTGCCCAACTATATTAACATTTTCCAAGATGTGACCAAATTTTTTTAGGAAGGAGGCGATGCGGGCGGACAAAAAGGGTGACCTATTGTGGACCACATTGTACTCTAAAAACGTGCATACTCAGAATTCCTGGAAGTTCGAGTTTTCAGGAGATTTTCGAAAAATTTTAAATTTGCCGAACAATATTAACATTTTCCAAGATGTGACCAAATTTTTTTAGGAAGGAGGCGATGCGGGCGGACAAAAAGGGTGACCTATTGTGGACCACATTGTACTCTAAAAACGTGCATACTCAGAATTCCTGGAAGTTCGAGTTTTCAGGAGATTTTCGAAAAACTTTAAATTTGCCCAACTATATTAAAATTTTTCGAACAAAATTTTTTTAGGAAGGAGGCGATGCGGGCGGACAAAAGTGGTGACCTATTATGGACCACATTCTACTCTAAAAAAGTGCATACTTAGAATTTCGGGAACTTCGAATTTTCAAGAAAAACCCTTAAATTTGACCAACTATATTAACATTTTCCAAGATTTGACCAAATTTTTTTTGGGAAGGAGGCGATGCGGGCGGACAAAAAGGGTGACCTATTGTGGACCACATTGTACTCTAAAAACGTGCATACTCAGAATTCCTGGAAGTTCGAGTTTTCAGGAGATTTTCGAAAAACTTTAAATTTGCCCAGCTATATTAACATTTTTCGAACAAAATTTTCTTAGGAAGGAGGCGATTCGGGCGGACAAAAGTGGCCACATATTATGGATCACATAGTACTGTAAAAACGTGCATACTCAGAATTTCTGGAAGTTCGAGTTTTTACGAGATTTTCAAAAAATTTTAAATTTGCCCAACTATATTAACATTTTCCAAGATGTGACCAAATTTTTTTAGGAAGGAGGCGATGCGGGCGGACAAAAAGGGTGACCTATTGAGGACCACATTGTACTCTAAAAACGTGCATACTCATATTTTTCGAACAAAATTTTTTTAGGAAGGAGGCGATGCGGGCGGACAAAAGTGGTGACCTATTATGGACCACATTCTACTCTAAAAAAGTGCATACTTAGAATTTCTGGAAGTTCGAGTTTTCAAGAAAAAACCGTAAATTTGACCAACTATATTAACATTTTCCAAGATTTGACCAAATTTTTTTTTGGGAAGGAGTCGATGCGGGCGAAAAAAAGTGGCCACCTATTATGGACCACATAGTACTGTAAAAACGTGCATACTCAGAATTTCTAGAAGTTCGAGTTTTTACGAGATTTTCGAAAAATTTTAAATTTGCCCAACTATATTTACATTTTCCAAGATGAGACCAAATTTTTTTATGAAGGAGGCGATGCGGGCGGACAAAAAGGGTGACCTATTGTGGACCACATTGTACTCTAAAAACGTGCATACTCAGAATTCCTGGAAGTTCGAGTTTTCAGGAGATTTTCGAAAAATTTTAAATTTGCCCAACTATATTTACATTTTCCAAGATGTGACCAAATTTTTTTAGGAAGGAGGCGATGCGGGCGGACAAAAGTGGCCACCTATTATGGATCACATAGTACTGTAAAAACGTGCATACTCAGAATTCCTGGAAGTTCGAGTTTTCAGGAGATTTTCGAAAAACTTTAAATTTGCCCAACTATATTAAAATTTTTCGAACAAAATTTTTTTAGGAAGGAGGCGATGCGGGCGGACAAAAAAGGGTGACCTATTGTGGACCACATTGTACTCTAAAAACGTGCATACTCAGAATTTCAAGAAGTTCGAGTTTTTACAAGATTTTCGAAAAAATTTTAAATTTGCCCAACTATATTAACATTTTCCAAGATGTGACCAAATTTTTTTAGGAAGGAGGCGATGCGGGCGGACAAAAGTGGCCACCTATTATGGATCACATAGTACTGTAAAAACGTGCATACTCAGAATTCCTGGAAGTTCGAGTTTTCAGATTTTCGAAAAATTTTAAATTTGCCGAACTATATTAACATTATCCAAGAAATGACCAAATTTTTTTAGGAAGGAGGCGATGCGGGCGGACAAAAAGGGTGACCTATTGTGTACCACATTGTACTCTAAAAACGTGCATAGTCAGAATTCCTGGAAGTTCGAGTTTTCAGGAGATTTTCGAAAAACTTTAAATTTGCCCAACTATATTAAAATTTTTCGAACAAAATTTTTTTAAGAAGGAGGCGATGCGGGCGGACAAAAAGGGTGACCTATTGTGGACCACATTGTACTCTAAAAACGTGCATACTCAGAATTCCTGGAAGTTCGAGTTTTCAGGAGATTTTCGAAAAATTTTAAATTTGCCCAACTATATTTACATTTTCCAAGATGTGACCAAATTTTTTTAGGAAGGAGGCGATGCGGGCGGACAAAAAGGGTGACCTATTGTGGACCACATTGTACTCTAAAAACGTGCATACTCAAAATTTCTAGAAGTTCGAGTTTTTACGAGATTTTCGAAAAAATTTTAAATTTGCCCAACTATATTACCATTTTCCAAGATGTGACCAAATTTTTTTTGGGAAGGCGATGCGGGCGGACAAAAAGGGTGACCTATTTTGGACCACATTGTACTCTAAAAACGTGCATACTCAGAATTCCTGGAAGTTCGCGTTTCCAAGATGTGACCAAATTTTTTTTAGGAAGGAGGCGATGCCGGCGGACAAAAGTGGCCACCTATTATGAACCACATAGTACTGTAAAAACGTGCATACTCAGAATTCCTGGAAGTTCGCGTTTTCAGGAGATTTTAGAAAAACTTTAAATTTGACCAACTATATTAACATTTTCCAAGATGTGAACAAATTTTTTTAGGAAGGAGGCGATGCGGGCGGACAAAAGTGGTGACCTATTATGGACCACATTTTACTCAAAAAAAGTGCATACTTTGAATTTCTGGAAGTTCGAGTTTTCAAGAAAAAACCTTAAATTTTACCAACTATACTAACATTTTCGAAGATTTGACCAAATTTTTTTGGGATGGAGGCGATGCGGGCGGACAAAAAGGGTGACCTATTGTGGACCACATTGTACTCTAAAAACGTGCATACTCAGAATTCCTGGAAGTTCGAGTTTTCAGGAGATTTTCGAAAAACTTTAAATTTGCCCAACTATATTAAAATTTTTCGAACAAAATTTTTCTAGGAAGGAGGCGATGCGGGCGGACAAAAGTGGCCACCTATTATGGACCACATTCTACTCTAAAAAAGTGCATACTTAGAATTTCTGGAAGTTCGAGTTTTCAAAAAAAAAACGGTAAATTTGACCAACTATATTAACATTTTCCAAGATTTGACCAAATTTTTTTTTGGGAAGGAGTCGATGCGGGCGGACAAAAGTGGCCACCTATTATAGACAACATAGTACTGTAAAAACGTGCATACTTAGTATTTCTAGAAGTTTGAGTTTTTACGAGATTTTCGAAAAATTTTAAATTTGCCCAACTATATTAACATTTTCCAAGATTTGACCAAATTTTTTTTGGGAAGTAGTCGTTGCGGGCGAAAAAAAGTGGCCAGCTATTATGGACCACATAGTACTGTGAAAACGTGCATACTCAGAATTTCTAGAAGTTCGAGTTTTTACGAGATTTTCGAAAAATTTTTAATTTGCCCAACTATATTTACATTTTCCAAGATGTGACCAAATTTTTTTTGGGAAGGCGATGCGGGCGGACAAAAAGGGTGACCTTTTGCGGACCACATTGTACTCTAAAAACGCGCATACTCAGAATTCCTGGAAGTTCGAGTTTTCAGGAGATTTTCGAAAAACTTTAAGTTTGCCCAACTATATTAACATTTTCCAAGATGTGACCAAATTTTTTTAGGAAGGAGGCGATGCGGGCGGACAAAAAGGGTGACCTCTTGTGGACCACATTGTACTCTAAAAACGTGCATACTCAGAATTCCTGGAAGTTCGAGTTTTCAGATTTTCGAAAAATTTAAAATTTGCCCAACTATATTAACATTTTCCAAGATGTGACAAAATTTTTTTTGGGAAGGCGATGCGGGCGGACAAAAGTGGCCACCTATTATAGACAACATAGTACTGTAAAAACGCGCATACTCAGAATTTCTAGAAGTTCGAGTTTTTACGAGATTTTCGAAAAAATTTAAGTTTGCCCAACTATATTAACATTTTCTAAGATGTGACCAAATTTTTTTAGGAAGGAGGCGATGCGGGCGGACAAAAAGGGTGACCTCTTGTGGACCACATTGTACTCTAAAAACGTGCATACTCAGAATTCCTGGAAGTTCGAGTTTTCAGATTTTCGAAAAATTTAAAATTTGCCCAACTATATTAACATTTTCCAAGATGTGACAAAATTTTTTTTGGGAAGGCGATGCGGGCGGACAAAAAGGGTGACCTATTGCGGACCACATTGTACTCTAAAAACGCGCATACTCAGAATTCCTGGAAGTTCGAGTTTTCAGGAGATTTTCGAAAAACTTTAAGTTTGCCCAACTATATTAACATTTTCCAAGATGTGAACAAATTTTTTTAGGAAGGAGGCGATGCGGGCGGACAAAAAGGGTGACCTATTGTGGACCAAATTGTACTCTAAAAACGTGCATACTCAGAATTCCTAGAAGTTCGACTTTTCAGGAGATTTTCGAAAAACTTTATATTTGCCCAGCTATATTAACATTTTTCGAACAAAATTTTCTTAGGAAGGAGGCGATTCGGGCGGACAAAAGTGGCCACCTATTATGGATCACATAGTACTGTAAAAACGTTCATACTCAAAATTTCTGGAAGTTCGAGTTTTCAGGAGATTTTCGAAAAATTTTAAATTTGCCGAACTATATTAACATTTTCCAAGATGTGACCAAATTTTTTTTGGGAAGGCGATGCGGGCGGACAAAAAGGGTGACCTATTGCGGACTACATTGTACTCTAAAAACGCGCATACTCAGAATTCCTGGAAGTTCGAGTTTTCAGGAGATTTTCGAAAAACTTTAAATTTGCCCAACTATATTAACATTTTCCAAGATGTGAAAAAATTTTTTTAGGAAGGAGGCAATGCGGGCGGACAAAAAGGGTGACCTATTGTGGACCACATTGTACTCTAAAAACGTGCATACTCAGAATTCCTGGAAGTTCGAGTTTTCAGGAGATTTTCGAAAAATTTTAAATTTGCCCAACTATATTAACATTTTCCAAGATATGACCAAATTTTTTTAGGAAGGAGGCGATGCGGGCGGACAAAAAGGGTGACCTATTGTGGACCACATTGTACTCTAAAAACGTGCATACTCAGAATTCCTGGAAGTTCGAGTTTTCAGGAGATTTTCGAAAAACTTTAAATTTGCCCAACTATATTAAAATTTTTCGAACAAAATTTTTTTAGGAAGGCGATGCGGGCGGACAAAAGTGGTGACCTATTATGGACCACATTCTACTCTAAAAAAGTGCATACTTAGAATTTCTGGAACTTCGAATTTTCAAGAAAAAACCTTAAATTTGACCAACTATATTAACATTTTCCAAGATTTGACCAAATTTTTTTTGGGAAGGAGGCGATGCGGGCGGACAAAAAGGGTGACCTATTGTGGACTACATTGTACTCTAAAAACGTGCATATTTAGGATTCCTGGAAGTTCGAGTTTTTAGGAGATTTTCGAAAAAATTTTAAATTTGCCCAACTATATTAACATTTTCCAAGATGTGACCAAATTTTTTTAGGAAGGAGGCGATGCGGGCGAACCAAAAGGATGACCTATTGTGGACCACATTGTACTCTAAGAACGTGCATACTCAGAATTCCTGGAAGTTCGAGTTTTCAGGAGATTTTCGAAAAATTTTTGTAGGAAGGAGGCGATGCGGGCGGACAAAAGTGATGACCTATTATGGACCAAATTCTACTCTAAAAAAGTGCATACTTAGAATTTAAAAAAGTGCTTACTTAGAATTTCTGGAGCTTCGAATTTTCAAGAAAAAACCTTAAATTTGACCAACTATATTAACATTTTCCAAGATTTGACCAAATTTTTTTTGGGAAGGAGGCGATGCGGGCGGACAAAAAGGGTGACATATTATACTCAGAATTCCTGGAAGTTCGAGTTTTCAGGAGATTTTCGAAAAACTTTAAATTTGCCCAGCTATATTAACATTATTCGAACAAAATTTTCTTAGGAAGGAGGTGATTCGGGCGGACAAAGGTGGCCAGCTATTATGGATCACATAGTACTGTAAAAACGTGCATACTCTGAATTTCTGGAAGTTCGAGTTTTTACGAGATTTTCGAAAAATTTTAAATTTGCCCAACTATATTAACATTTTCCAAGATGTGACCAAATTTTTTTAGGAAGGAGGCGATGCGGGCGGACAAAAAGGGTGACCTATTGTGGACCACATTGTACTCTAAAAACGTGCATACTCAGAATTCCTGGAAGTTCGAGTTTTCAGGAGATTTTCGAAAAATTTTAAATTTGCCCAACTATATTTACATTTTCCAAGATGTGAACAAATTTTTTTAGGAAGGAGGCGATGCGGGCGGACAAAAAGGGTGACCTATTGTGGACCACATTGTACTCTAAAAACGCGCATATTCAGAATTTCTAGAAGTTCGAGTTTTCAGGAGATTTTCGAACAATTTTAAATTTGCCCAACTATATTTACATTTTCGAAGATGTGACCAAATTTTTTTAGGAAGGAGGCGATGCGGGCGGACAAAAAGGGTGACCTATTGTGGACCACATTGTACTCTAAAAACGTGCATACTCAGAATTCCTGGAAGTTCGAGTTTTCAGGAGATTTTCGAAAAATTTTAAATTTGCCCAACTATATTTACATTTTCCAAGATGTGACCAAATTTTTTTAGGAAGGAGGCAATGCGGGCGGACAAAAAGGGTGACCTATTGTGGACCACATTGTACTCTAAAAACGTGCATACTCAGAATTTCTAGAAGTTCGAGTTTTTACGAGATTTTCGAAAAAATTTTAAATTTTCCCAAATATATTAACATTTTCCAAGATGTGACCAAATTTTTTTAGGAAGGAGGCGATGCGGGCGGACAAAAAGGGTGACCTATTGTGGACCACATTGTATTCTAAAAACGTGTATACTCAGAATTCCTGGAAGTTCGAGGTTTCAGGAGATTTTCGAAAAAATTTTAAATTTGCCGAACTATATTAACATTTTCCAAGATATGACCAAATTTTTTTAGGAAGGAGGCGATGCGGGCGGACAAAAGTGGTGACCTATTATGGACCACATTCTACTCTAAAAAAGTGCTTACTTAGAATTTCTGGAACTTCGAATTTTCAAGAAAAAACCTTAAATTTGACCAACTATATTAACATTTTCCAAGATTTGACCAAATTTTTTTTGGGAAGGAGGCGATGCGGGCGGACAAAAAGGGTGACATATTGTGGACCACATTGTACTCTAAAAACGTGCATACTCAGAATTCCTGGAAGTTCGAGTTTTCAGGAGATTTTCGAAAAACTTTAAATTTGCCCAGCTATATTAACATTATTCGAACAAAATTTTCTTAGGAAGGAGGTGATTCGGGCGGACAAATGTGGCCACCTATTATGGATCACATAGTACTGTAAAAACGTGCATACTCAGAATTTCTGGAAGTTCGAGTTTTTACGAGATTTTCGAAAAATTTTAAATTTGCCCAACTATATTAACATTTTCCAAGATGTGACCAAATTTTTTTAGGAAGGAGGCGATGCGGGCGGAGAAATAGGGTGACCTATTGTGGACCACATTGTACTCTAAAAACGTGCATACTCAGAATTCCTGGAAGTTCGAGTTTTCAGGAGATTTTCGAAAAATTTTAAATTTGCCCAACTATATTTACATTTTCCAAGATGTGAACAAATTTTTTTAGGAAGGAGGCGATGCGGGCGGACAAAAAGGGTGACCTATTGTGGACCACATTCTACTCTAAAAAAGTGCATACTTAGAATTTCTGGACCTTCGAATTTTCAAGAAAAAGCCTTAAATTTGACCAACTATATTAACATTTTCCAAGATTTGACCAAATTTTTTTGGGAAGGAGGCGATGCGGGTTGACAAAAAGGGTGACCTATTGTGGACCACATTGTACTCTAAAAACGCGCATACTCAGAATTTCTAGAAGTTCGAGTTTTCAGGAGATTTTCGAAAAATTTTAAATTTGCCCAACTATATTTACATTTTCGAAGATGTGACCAAATTTTTTTAGGAAGGAGGCGATGCGGGCGGACAAAAAGGGTGACCTATTGTGGACCACATTGTACTCTAAAAACGTGCATACTCAGAATTCCTGGAAGTTCAAGTTTTCAGGAGATTTTCGAAAAATTTTAAATTTGCCCAACTATATTTACATTTTCCAAGATGTGACCAAATTTTTTTAGGAAGGAGGCGATGCGGGCGGACAAAAAGGGTGACCTATTGTGGACCACATTGTACTCTAAAAACGTGCATACTCAGAATTCCTGGAAGTTCGAGTTTTCAGGAGATTTTCGAAAAATTTTAAATTTGCCCAACTATATTTACATTTTCCAAGATGTGACCAAATTTTTTTAGGAAGGAGGCGATGCGGGCGGACAAAAAGGGTGACCTATTGTGGACCACATTGTACTCTAAAAACGTGCATACTCAGAATTCCTGGAAGTTCGAGTTTTCAGGAGATTTTCGAAAAATTTTAAATTTGCCCAACTATATTTACATTTTCCAAGATGTGACCAAATTTTTTTAGGAAGGAGGCGATGCGGGCGGATAAAAAGGGTGACCTATTGTGGACCACATTGTACTCTAAAAACGCGCATACTCAGAATTTCTAGAAGTTCGAGTTTTCAGGAGATTTTCGAAAAATTTTAAATTTGCCCAACTATATTTACATTTTCGAAGATGTGACCAAATTTTTTTAGGAAGGAGGCGATGCGGGCGGACAAAAATGGTGACCTATTGTGGACCACATTGTACTCTAAAAACGTGCATACTCAGAATTCCTGGAAGTTCGAGTTTTCAGGAGATTTTCGAAAAATTTTAAATTTGTCCAACTATATTTACATTTTCCAAGATGTGACCAAATTTGTTTAGGAAGGAGGCGATGCGGGCGGACAAAAAGGGTGACCTATTGTGGACCACATTGTACTCTAAAAACGTGCAAACTCAGAATTTCTAGAAGTTCGAGTTTTTACTAGATTTTCGAAAAAATTTTAAATTTGCCCAACTATATTAACATTTTCCAAGATGTGACCAAATTTTTTTAGGAAGGAGGCGATGCGGGCGGACAAAAAGGGTGACCTATTGTGGACCATATTGTACTCTAAAAACGTGCATACTCAGAATTCCTGGAAGTTCGAGTTTTCAGGAGATTTTCGAAAAAATTTTAAATTTGCCGAACTATATTAACATTTTCCAAGATATGACCAAATTTTTTTAGGAAGGAGGCGATGCGGGCGGACAAAAAGGGTGACCTATTGTGGACCACATTGTACTCTAAAAACGTGCATACTCAGAATTCCTGGAAGTTCGAGTTTTCAGGAGATTTTCGAAAAACTTTAAATTTGCCCAACTATATTAAAATTTTTCGAACAAAATTTTTTTAGGAAGGAGGCGATGCGGGCGGACAAAAGTGGTGACCTATTATGGACCACATTCTACTCTAAAAAAGTGCATACTTAGAATTTCTGGAAAATCGAGTTTTCAAGAAAAAACCGTAAATTTGACCAACTATATTAACATTTTCCAAGATTTGACCAACTTTTTTTTTGGGAAGGAGCCGATGCGGGCGAAAAAAAGTGGCCACCTATTATGGACCACATAGTACTGTAAAAACGTGCATACTCAGAATTTCTAAAAGTTCGAGTTTTTACGAGATTTTCGAAAAAATTTTAAATTTGCCCAACTATATTAACATTTTCCAAGATGTGACCAAATTTTTTTAGGAAGGAGGCGATGCGGGCGGTCGAAAAGGGTGACCTATTGTGGACCACATTGTACTCTAAAAACGTGCATACTCAGAATTCCTGGAAGTTCGAGTTTTCAGGAGATTTTCGAAAAATTTCAAATTTGCCGAACTATATTAACATTTTCCAAGATGTGACCAAATTTTTTTAGGAAGGAGGCGATGCGGGCGGACAAAAAGGGTGACCTATTGTGGACCACATTGTACTCTAAACCCGTGCATACTCAGAATTCCTGGAAGTTCGAGTTTTCAGGAGATTTTCGAAAAAATTTTAAATTTGCCGAACTATATTAACATTTTCCAAGATATGACCAAATTTTTTTAGGAAGGAGGCGATGCGGGCGGACAAAAAGGGTGACCTATTATGGACCATATTCTACTCTAAAAAAGTGCATACTCAGAATTTCTGGAAGTTCGAGTTTTTACGAGATTTTCGAAAAATTTTAAATTTGCCCAACTATATTAACATTTTCCAAGATGTGACCAAATTTTTTTAGGAAGGAGGCGATGCGGGCGGAGAAATAGGGTGACCTATTGTGGACCACATTGTACTCTAACAACGTGCATACTCAGAATTCCTGGAAGTTCGAGTTTTCAGGAGATTTTCGAAATATTTTAAATTTGCCCAACTATATTTACATTTTCCAAGATGTGAACAAATTTTTTTAGGAAGGAGGCGATGCGGGCGGACAAAAAGGGTGACCTATTGTGGACCACATTGTACTCTAAAAACGTGCATACTCAGAATTCCTGGAAGTTCGAGTTTTCAGGAGATTTTCGAAAAATTTTAAATTTGCCCAACTATATTTACATTTTCCAAGATGTGAACAAATTTTTTTAGGAAGGAGGCGATGCGGGCGGATAAAAAGGGTGACCTATTGTGGACCACATTGTACTCTAAAAACGCGCATACTCAGAATTTCTAGAAGTTCGAGTTTTTCAGGAGATTTTCGAAAAATTTTAAATTTGCCCAACTATATTTACATTTTCGAAGATGTGACCAAATTTTTTTAGGAAGGAGGCGATGCGGGCGGACAAAAATGGTGACCTATTGTGGACCACATTGTACTCTAAAAACGTGCATACTCAGAATTCCTGGAAGTTCGAGTTTTCAGGAGATTTTCGAAAAATTTTAAATTTGTCCAACTATATTTACATTTTCCAAGATGTGACCAAATTTGTTTAGGAAGGAGGCGATGCGGGCGGACAAAAAGGGTGACCTATTGTGGACCACATTGTACTCTAAAAACGTGCAAGCTCAGAATTTCTAGAAGTTCGAGTTTTTACTAGATTTTCGAAAAAATTTTAAATTTGCCCAACTATATTAACATTTTCCAAGAAGTGACCAAATTTTTTTAGGAAGGTGGCGATGCGGGCGGACAAAAAGGGTGACCTGTTGTGGACCATATTGTACTCTAAAAACGTGCATACTCAGAATTCCTGGAAGTTCGAGTTTTCAGGAGATTTTCGAAAAAATTTTAAATTTGCCGAACTATATTAACATTTTCCAAGATATGACCAAATTTTTTTAGGAAGGAGGCGATGCGGGCGGACAAAAAGGGTGACCTATTGTGGACCACATTGTACTCTAAAAACGTGCATACTCAGAATTCCTGGAAGTTCGAGTTTTCAGGAGATTTTCGAAAAACTTTAAATTTGCCCAACTATATTAAAATTTTTCGAACAAAATTTTTTTAGGAAGGAGGCGATGCGGGCGGACAAAAGTGGTGACCTATTATGGACCACATTCTACTCTGAAAAAGTGCATACTTAGAATTTCTGGAACTTCGAATTTTCAAGAAAAAACCTTAAATTTGACCAACTATATTAACATTTTCCAAGATTTGACCAAATTTTTTTTGGGAAGGAGGCGATGCGGGCGGACAAAAAGGGTGACCTATTGTGGACCACATTGTACTCTAAAAACGTGCATACTCAGAATTCCTGGAAGTTCGAGTTTTCAGGAGATTTTCGAAAAATTTTAAATTTGCCGAACTATATTAACATTTTCCAAGATATGACCAAATTTTTTTAGGAAGGAGTCGATGCGGGCGAAAAAAAGTGGCCACCTATTATGGACCATATAGTACTGTAAAAACGTGCATACTCAGAATTTCTAGAAGTTCGAGTTTTTACGAGATTTTCGAAAAATTTTAAATTTGCCCAACTATATTTACATTTTCCAAGATGTGACCAAATTTTTTTAGGAAGGAGGCGATGCGGGCGGACAAAAAGGGTGACCTATTGTGGACCACATTGTACTCTAAACCCGTGCATACTCAGAATTCCTGGAAGTTCGAGTTTTCAGGAGATTTTCGAAAAATTTTAAATTTGCCCAACTATATTTACATTTTCCAAGATGTGACCAAATTTTTTTAGGAAGGAGGAGATGCGGGCGGACAAAAAGGGTGACCTATTGTGGACCACATTGTACTCTAAAAACGTGCATACTCAGAATTTCTAGAAGATCGAGTTTTTACGAGATTTTCGAAAAAATTTTAAATTTGCCCAACTATATTAACATTTTCCAAGATGTGACCAAATTTTTTTAGGAAGGAGGCGATGCGGGCGGACAAAAAGGGTGACTTATTGTGGACCACATTGTACTCTAAAAACGTGCATACTCAGAATTTCTAGAAGTTCGAGTTTTTACGAGATTTTCGAAAAAAATTTAAATTTGCCCAACTATATTAACATTTTCCAAGATGTGACCAAATTTTTTTAGGAAGGAGGCGATGCGGGCGGACAAAAAGGGTTACCTATTGTGGACCACATTGTACTCTAAAAACGTGCATACTCAGAATTCCTGGAAGTTCGAGTTTTCAGGAGATTTTCGAAAAATTTTAAATTTGCCGAACTATATTAACATTTTCCAAGATATGACCAAATTTTTTTAGGAAGGAGGCGATGCGGGCGGACCAAAAGGGTGACTTATTGTGGACCACATTGTACTCTAAAAACGTGCATACTCAGAATTTCTAGAAGTTCGAGTTTTTACGAGATTTTCGAAAAAAATTTAAATTTGCCCAACTATATTAACATTTTCCAAGATGTGACCAAATTTTTTTAGGAAGGAGGCTATGCGGGCGGACAAAAAGGGTGACCTATTGTGGACCACATTGTACTCTAAAAACGTGCATACTCAGAATTCCTGGAAGTTCGAGTTTTCAGGAGATTTTCGAAAAATTTTAAATTTGCCAAACTATATTAACATTTTCCAAGATATGACCAAATTTTTTTAGGAAGGAGGCGATGCGGGCGGACAAAAAGGGTGACCTATTGTGGACCACATTGTACTCTAAAAACGTGCATACTCAGAATTCGTGGAAGTTCGAGTTTTCAGGAGATTTTTGAAAAACTTTAAATTTGCCCAACTATATTAAAATTTTTCGAACAAAATTTTTTTAGGAAGGAGGCGATGCGGGCGGACAAAAGTGGTGACCTATTGTGGACCACATTGTACTCTAAAAACGTGCATACTCAGAATTCCTGGAAGTTCGAGTTTTCAGGAGATTTTCGAAAAATTTTAAATTTGCCCAACTATATTTACATTTTCCAAGATGTGAACAAATTTTTTTAGGAAGGAGGCGATGCGGGCGGACAAAAAGGGTGACCTATTGTGGACCACATTCTACTCTAAAAAAGTGCATACTTAGAATTTCTGGACCTTCGAATTTTCAAGAAAAAGCCTTAAATTTGACCAACTATATTAACATTTTCCAAGATTTGACCAAATTTTTTTGGGAAGGAGGCGATGCGGGTTGACAAAAAGGGTGACCTATTGTGGACCACATTGTACTCTAAAAACGCGCATACTCAGAATTTCTAGAAGTTCGAGTTTTCAGGAGATTTTCGAAAAATTTTAAATTTGCCCAACTATATTTACATTTTCGAAGATGTGACCAAATTTTTTTAGGAAGGAGGCGATGCGGGCGGACAAAAAGGGTGACCTATTGTGGACCACATTGTACTCTAAAAACGTGCATACTCAGAATTCCTGGAAGTTCGAGTTTTCAGGAGATTTTCGAAAAATTTTAAATTTGCCCAACTATATTTACATTTTCCAAGATGTGACCAAATTTTTTTAGGAAGGAGGCGATGCGGGCGGACAAAAAGGGTGACCTATTGTGGACCACATTGTACTCTAAAAACGTGCATACTCAGAATTCCTGGAAGTTCGAGTTTTCAGGAGATTTTCGAAAAATTTTAAATTTGCCCAACTATATTTACATTTTCCAAGATGTGACCAAATTTTTTTAGGAAGGAGGCGATGCGGGCGGACAAAAAGGGTGACCTATTGTGGACCACATTGTACTCTAAAAACGTGCATACTCAGAATTCCTGGAAGTTCGAGTTTTCAGGAGATTTTCGAAAAATTTTAAATTTGCCCAACTATATTTACATTTTCCAAGATGTGAACAAATTTTTTTAGGAAGGAGGCGATGCGGGCGGATAAAAAGGGTGACCTATTGTGGACCACATTGTACTCTAAAAACGCGCATACTCAGAATTTCTAGAAGTTCGAGTTTTCAGGAGATTTTCGAAAAATTTTAAATTTGCCCAACTATATTTACATTTTCGAAGATGTGACCAAATTTTTTTAGGAAGGAGGAGATGCGGGCGGACAAAAATGGTGACCTATTGTGGACCACATTGTACTCTAAAAACGTGCATACTCAGAATTCCTGGAAGTTCGAGTTTTCAGGAGATTTTCGAAAAATTTTAAATTTGTCCAACTATATTTACATTTTCCAAGATGTGACCAAATTTGTTTAGGAAGGAGGCGATGCGGGCGGACAAAAAGGGTGACCTATTGTGGACCACATTGTACTCTAAAAACGTGCAAACTCAGAATTTCTAGAAGTTCGAGTTTTTACTAGATTTTCGAAAAAATTTTAAATTTGCCCAACTATATTAACATTTTCCAAGATGTGACCAAATTTTTTTAGGAAGGAGGCGATGCGGGCGGACAAAAAGGGTGACCTATTGTGGACCATATTGTACTCTAAAAACGTGCATACTCAGAATTCCTGGAAGTTCGAGTTTTCAGGAGATTTTCGAAAAAATTTTAAATTTGCCGAACTATATTAACATTTTCCAAGATATGACCAAATTTTTTTAGGAAGGAGGCGATGCGGGCGGACAAAAAGGGTGACCTATTGTGGACCACATTGTACTCTAAAAACGTGCATACTCAGAATTCCTGGAAGTTCGAGTTTTCAGGAGATTTTCGAAAAACTTTAAATTTGCCCAACTATATTAAAATTTTTCGAACAAAATTTTTTTAGGAAGGAGGCGATGCGGGCGGACAAAAGTGGTGACCTATTATGGACCACATTCTACTCTAAAAAAGTGCATACTTAGAATTTCTGGAAAATCGAGTTTTCAAGAAAAAACCGTAAATTTGACCAACTATATTAACATTTTCCAAGATTTGACCAACTTTTTTTTTGGGAAGGAGCCGATGCGGGCGAAAAAAAGTGGCCACCTATTATGGACCACATAGTACTGTAAAAACGTGCATACTCAGAATTTCTAGAAGTTCGAGTTTTTACGAGATTTTCGAAAAAATTTTAAATTTGCCCAACTATATTAACATTTTCCAAGATGTGACCAAATTTTTTTAGGAAGGAGGCGATGCGGGCGGTCGAAAAGGGTGACCTATTGTGGACCACATTGTACTCTAAAAACGTGCATACTCAGAATTCCTGGAAGTTCGAGTTTTCAGGAGATTTTCGAAAAATTTCAAATTTGCCGAACTATATTAACATTTTCCAAGATGTGACCAAATTTTTTTAGGAAGGAGGCGATGCGGGCGGACAAAAAGGGTGACCTATTGTGGACCACATTGTACTCTAAACCCGTGCATACTCAGAATTCCTGGAAGTTCGAGTTTTCAGGAGATTTTCGAAAAAATTTTAAATTTGCCGAACTATATTAACATTTTCCAAGATATGACCAAATTTTTTTAGGAAGGAGGCGATGCGGGCGGACAAAAAGGGTGACCTATTATGGACCATATTCTACTCTAAAAAAGTGCATACTCAGAATTTCTGGAAGTTCGAGTTTTTACGAGATTTTCGAAAAATTTTAAATTTGCCCAACTATATTAACATTTTCCAAGATGTGACCAAATTTTTTTAGGAAGGAGGCGATGCGGGCGGAGAAATAGGGTGACCTATTGTGGACCACATTGTACTCTAACAACGTGCATACTCAGAATTCCTGGAAGTTCGAGTTTTCAGGAGATTTTCGAAATATTTTAAATTTGCCCAACTATATTTACATTTTCCAAGATGTGAACAAATTTTTTTAGGAAGGAGGCGATGCGGGCGGACAAAAAGGGTGACCTATTGTGGACCACATTGTACTCTAAAAACGTGCATACTCAGAATTCCTGGAAGTTCGAGTTTTCAGGAGATTTTCGAAAAACTTTAAATTTGCCCAACTATATTTACATTTTCCAAGATGTGACCAAATTTGTTTAGGAAGGAGGCGATGCGGGCGGACAAAAAGGGTGACCTATTGTGGACCACATTGTACTCTAAAAACGTGCATACTCAGAATTCCTGGAAGTTCGAGTTTTCAGGAGATTTTCGAAAAATTTTAAATTTGCCCAACTATATTTACATTTTCCAAGATGTGAACAAATTTTTTTAGGAAGGAGGCGATGCGGGCGGATAAAAAGGGTGACCTATTGTGGACCACATTGTACTCTAAAAACGCGCATACTCAGAATTTCTAGAAGTTCGAGTTTTCAGGAGATTTTCGAAAAATTTTAAATTTGCCCAACTATATTTACATTTTCGAAGATGTGACCAAATTTTTTTAGGAAGGAGGAGATGCGGGCGGACAAAAATGGTGACCTATTGTGGACCACATTGTACTCTAAAAACGTGCATACTCAGAATTCCTGGAAGTTCGAGTTTTCAGGAGATTTTCGAAAAATTTTAAATTTGTCCAACTATATTTACATTTTCCAAGATGTGACCAAATTTGTTTAGGAAGGAGGCGATGCGGGCGGACAAAAAGGGTGACCTATTGTGGACCACATTGTACTCTAAAAACGTGCAAACTCAGAATTTCTAGAAGTTCGAGTTTTTACTAGATTTTCGAAAAAATTTTAAATTTGCCCAACTATATTAACATTTTCCAAGATGTGACCAAATTTTTTTAGGAAGGAGGCGATGCGGGCGGACAAAAAGGGTGACCTATTGTGGACCATATTGTACTCTAAAAACGTGCATACTCAGAATTCCTGGAAGTTCGAGTTTTCAGGAGATTTTCGAAAAAATTTTAAATTTGCCGAACTATATTAACATTTTCCAAGATATGACCAAATTTTTTTAGGAAGGAGGCGATGCGGGCGGACAAAAAGGGTGACCTATTGTGGACCACATTGTACTCTAAAAACGTGCATACTCAGAATTCCTGGAAGTTCGAGTTTTCAGGAGATTTTCGAAAAACTTTAAATTTGCCCAACTATATTAAAATTTTTCGAACAAAATTTTTTTAGGAAGGAGGCGATGCGGGCGGACAAAAGTGGTGACCTATTATGGACCACATTCTACTCTAAAAAAGTGCATACTTAGAATTTCTGGAAAATCGAGTTTTCAAGAAAAAACCGTAAATTTGACCAACTATATTAACATTTTCCAAGATTTGACCAACTTTTTTTTTGGGAAGGAGCCGATGCGGGCGAAAAAAAGTGGCCACCTATTATGGACCACATAGTACTGTAAAAACGTGCATACTCAGAATTTCTAGAAGTTCGAGTTTTTACGAGATTTTCGAAAAAATTTTAAATTTGCCCAACTATATTAACATTTTCCAAGATGTGACCAAATTTTTTTAGGAAGGAGGCGATGCGGGCGGTCGAAAAGGGTGACCTATTGTGGACCACATTGTACTCTAAAAACGTGCATACTCAGAATTCCTGGAAGTTCGAGTTTTCAGGAGATTTTCGAAAAATTTCAAATTTGCCGAACTATATTAACATTTTCCAAGATGTGACCAAATTTTTTTAGGAAGGAGGCGATGCGGGCGGACAAAAAGGGTGACCTATTGTGGACCACATTGTACTCTAAACCCGTGCATACTCAGAATTCCTGGAAGTTCGAGTTTTCAGGAGATTTTCGAAAAAATTTTAAATTTGCCGAACTATATTAACATTTTCCAAGATATGACCAAATTTTTTTAGGAAGGAGGCGATGCGGGCGGACAAAAAGGGTGACCTATTATGGACCATATTCTACTCTAAAAAAGTGCATACTCAGAATTTCTGGAAGTTCGAGTTTTTACGAGATTTTCGAAAAATTTTAAATTTGCCCAACTATATTAACATTTTCCAAGATGTGACCAAATTTTTTTAGGAAGGAGGCGATGCGGGCGGAGAAATAGGGTGACCTATTGTGGACCACATTGTACTCTAACAACGTGCATACTCAGAATTCCTGGAAGTTCGAGTTTTCAGGAGATTTTCGAAATATTTTAAATTTGCCCAACTATATTTACATTTTCCAAGATGTGAACAAATTTTTTTAGGAAGGAGGCGATGCGGGCGGACAAAAAGGGTGACCTATTGTGGAACACATTGTACTCTAAAAACGTGCATACTCAGAATTCCTGGAAGTTCGAGTTTTCAGGAGATTTTCGAAAAATTTTAAATTTGCCCAACTATATTTACATTTTCCAAGATGTGAACAAATTTTTTTAGGAAGGAGGCGATGCGGGCGGATAAAAAGGGTGACCTATTGTGGACCACATTGTACTCTAAAAACGCGCATACTCAGAATTTCTAGAAGTTCGAGTTTTTCAGGAGATTTTCGAAAAATTTTAAATTTGCCCAACTATATTTACATTTTCGAAGATGTGACCAAATTTTTTTAGGAAGGAGGCGATGCGGGCGGACAAAAATGGTGATCTATTGTGGACCACATTGTACTCTAAAAACGTGCATACTCAGAATTCCTGGAAGTTCGAGTTTTCAGGAGATTTTCGAAAAATTTTAAATTTGTCCAACTATATTTACATTTTCCAAGATGTGACCAAATTTGTTTAGGAAGGAGGCGATGCGGGCGGACAAAAAGGGTGACCTATTGTGGACCACATTGTACTCTAAAAACGTGCAAACTCAGAATTTCTAGAAGTTCGAGTTTTTACTAGATTTTCGAAAAAATTTTAAATTTGCCCAACTATATTAACATTTTCCAAGTGACCAAATTTTTTTAGGAAGGAGGCGATGCGGGCGGACAAAAAGGGTGACCTATTGTGGACCATATTGTACTCTAAAAACGTGCATACTCAGAATTCCTGGAAGTTCGAGTTTTCAGGAGATTTTCGAAAAAATTTTAAATTTGCCGAACTATATTAACATTTTCCAAGATATGACCAAATTTTTTTAGGAAGGAGGCGATGCGGGCGGACAAAAAGGGTGACCTATTGTGGACCACATTGTACTCTAAAAACGTGCATACTCAGAATTCCTGGAAGTTCGAGTTTTCAGGAGATTTTCGAAAAACTTTAAATTTGCCGAACTATATTAACATTTTCCAAGATATGACCAAATTTTTTTAGGAAGGAGTCGATGCGGGCGAAAAAAAGTGGCCACCTATTATGGACCATATAGTACTGTAAAAACGTGCATACTCAGAATTTCTAGAAGTTCGAGTTTTTACGAGATTTTCGAAAAATTTTAAATTTGCCCAACTATATTTACATTTTCCAAGATGTGACCAAATTTTTTTAGGAAGGAGGCGATGCGGGCGGACAAAAAGGGTGACCTGTTGTGGACCACATTGTACTCTAAAAACGTGCATACTCAGAATTCCTGGAAGTTCGAGTTTTCAGGAGATTTTCGAAAAATTTTAAATTTGCCCAACTATATTTACATTTTCCAAGATGTGACCAAATTTTTTTAGGAAGGAGGAGATGCGGGCGGACAAAAAGGGTGACCTATTGTGGACCACATTGAACTCTAAAAACGTGCATACTCAGAATTTCTAGAAGATCGAGTTTTTACGAGATTTTCGAAAAAATTTTAAATTTGCCCAACTATATTAACATTTTCCAAGATGTGACCAAATTTTTTTAGGAAGGAGGCGATGCGGGCGGACAAAAAGGGTGACTTATTGTGGACCACATTGTACTCTAAAAACGTGCATACTCAGAATTTCTAGAAGTTCGAGTTTTTACGAGATTTTCGAAAAAAATTTAAATTTGCCCAACTATATTAACATTTTCCAAGATGTGACCAAATTTTTTTAGGAAGGAGGCGATGCGGGCGGACAAAAAGGGTTACCTATTGTGGACCACATTGTACTCTAAAAACGTGCATACTCAGAATTCCTGGAAGTTCGAGTTTTCAGGAGATTTTCGAAAAATTTTAAATTTGCCGAACTATATTAACATTTTCCAAGATATGACCAAATTTTTTTAGGAAGGAGGCGATGCGGGCGGACCAAAAGGGTGACTTATTGTGGACCACATTGTACTCTAAAAACGTGCATACTCAGAATTTCTAGAAGTTCGAGTTTTTACGAGATTTTCGAAAAAAATTTAAATTTGCCCAACTATATTAACATTTTCCAAGATGTGACCAAATTTTTTTAGGAAGGAGGCTATGCGGGCGGACAAAAAGGGTGACCTATTGTGGACCACATTGTACTCTAAAAACGTGCATACTCAGAATTCCTGGAAGTTCGAATTTTCAGGAGATTTTCGAAAAATTTTAAATTTGCCAAACTATATTAACATTTTCCAAGATATGACCAAATTTTTTTAGGAAGGAGGCGATGCGGGCGGACAAAAAGGGTGACCTATTGTGGACCACATTGTACTCTAAAAACGTGCATACTCAGAATTCGTGGAAGTTCGAGTTTTCAGGAGATTTTTGAAAAACTTTAAATTTGCCCAACTATATTAAAATTTTTCGAACAAAATTTTTTTAGGAAGGATGCGATGCGGGCGGACAAACGTGGTGACCTATTATGGACCATATTCTATTCTAAAAAAGTGCATACTTAGAATTTCTGGAAGTTCGAGTTTTCAAGAAAAAACCGTAAATTTGACCAACTATATTAACATTTTCCAAGATTTGACCAAATTTTTTTTGGGAAGGAGGCGATGCGGGCGGACAAAAAGGGTGACCTATTGTGGACCACATTGTACTCTAAAAACATGCATACTCAGAATTCCTGGAAGTTCGAGTTTTCAGGAGATTTTCGAAAAACTTTAAATTTGCCCAACTATATTAAAATTTTTCGAACAAAATTTTTTTAGGAAGGAGGCGATGCGGGCGGACAAAAGTGGTGACCTATTGTGGACCACATTGTACTCTAAAAACGTGCATACTCAGAATTCCTGGAAGTTCGAGTTTTCAGGAGATTTTCGAAAAATTTTAAATTTGCCCAACTATATTTACATTTTCCAAGATGTGAACAAATTTTTTTAGGAAGGAGGCGATGCGGGCGGACAAAAAGGGTGACCTATTGTGGACCACATTCTACTCTAAAAAAGTGCATACTTAGAATTTCTGGACCTTCGAATTTTCAAGAAAAAGCCTTAAATTTGACCAACTATATTAACATTTTCCAAGATTTGACCAAATTTTTTTGGGAAGGAGGCGATGCGGGTTGACAAAAAGGGTGACCTATTGTGGACCACATTGTACTCTAAAAACGCGCATACTCAGAATTTCTAGAAGTTCGAGTTTTCAGGAGATTTTCGAAAAATTTTAAATTTGCCCAACTATATTTACATTTTCGAAGATGTGACCAAATTTTTTTAGGAAGGAGGCGATGCGGGCGGACAAAAAGGGTGACCTATTGTGGACCACATTGTACTCTAAAAACGTGCATACTCAGAATTCCTGGAAGTTCGAGTTTTCAGGAGATTTTCGAAAAATTTTAAATTTGCCCAACTATATTTACATTTTCCAAGATGTGACCAAATTTTTTTAGGAAGGAGGCGATGCGGGCGGACAAAAAGGGTGACCTATTGTGGACCACATTGTACTCTAAAAACGTGCATACTCAGAATTCCTGGAAGTTCGAGTTTTCAGGAGATTTTCGAAAAATTTTAAATTTGCCCAACTATATTTACATTTTCCAAGATGTGACCAAATTTTTTTAGGAAGGAGGCGATGCGGGCGGACAAAAAGGGTGACCTATTGTGGACCACATTGTACTCTAAAAACGTGCATACTCAGAATTCCTGGAAGTTCGAGTTTTCAGGAGATTTTCGAAAAATTTTAAATTTGCCCAACTATATTTACATTTTCCAAGATGTGACCAAATTTTTTTAGGAAGGAGGCGATGCGGGCGGACAAAAAGGGTGACCTTTTGTGGACCACATTGTACTCTAAAAACGTGCAAACTCAGAATTTCTAGAAGTTCGAGTTTTTACTAGATTTTCGAAAAAATTTTAAATTTGCCCAACTATATTAACATTTTCCAAGATGTGACCAAATTTGTTTAGGAAGGAGGCGATGCGGGCGGACAAAAAGGGTGACCTATTGTGGACCACATTGTACTCTAAAAACGTGCAAACTCAGAATTTCTAGAAGTTCGAGTTTTTACTAGATTTTCGAAAAAATTTTAAATTTGCCCAACTATATTAACATTTTCCAAGATGTGACCAAATTTTTTTAGGAAGGAGGCGATGCGGGCGGACAAAAAGGGTTACCTATTGTGGACCACATTGTACTCTAAAAACGTGCATACTCAGAATTCCTGGAAGTTCGAGTTTTCAGGAGATTTTCGAAAAATTTTAAATTTGCCGAACTATATTAACATTTTCCAAGATATGACCAAATTTTTTTAGGAAGGAGGCGATGCGGGCGGACAAAAAGGGTGACCTATTGTGGACCACATTGTACTCTAAAAACGTGCATACTCAGAATTCCTGGAAGTTCGAGTTTTCAGGAGATTTTCGAAAAACTTTAAATTTGCCCAACTATATTAAAATTTTTCGAACAAAATTTTTTTAGGAAGGAGGCGATGCGGGCGGACAAAAGTGGTGACCTATTATGGACCACATTCTACTCTGAAAAAGTGCATACTTAGAATTTCTGGAACTTCGAATTTTCAAGAAAAAACCTTAAATTTGACCAACTATATTAACATTTTCCAAGATTTGACCAAATTTTTTTTGGGAAGGAGGCGATGCGGGCGGACAAAAAGGGTGACCTATTGTGGACCACATTGTACTCTAAAAACGTGCATACTCAGAATTCCTGGAAGTTCGAGTTTTCAGGAGATTTTCGAAAAATTTTAAATTTGCCGAACTATATTAACATTTTCCAAGATATGACCAAATTTTTTTAGGAAGGAGTCGATGCGGGCGAAAAAAAGTGGCCACCTATTATGGACCATATAGTACTGTAAAAACGTGCATACTCAGAATTTCTAGAAGTTCGAGTTTTTACGAGATTTTCGAAAAATTTTAAATTTGCCCAACTATATTTACATTTTCCAAGATGTGACCAAATTTTTTTAGGAAGGAGGCGATGCGGGCGGACAAAAAGGGTGACCTGTTGTGGACCACATTGTACTCTAAAAACGTGCATACTCAGAATTCCTGGAAGTTCGAGTTTTCAGGAGATTTTCGAAAAATTTTAAATTTGCCCAACTATATTTACATTTTCCAAGATGTGACCAAATTTTTTTAGGAAGGAGGAGATGCGGGCGGACAAAAAGGGTGACCTATTGTGGACCACATTGTACTCTAAAAACGTGCATACTCAGAATTTCTAGAAGATCGAGTTTTTACGAGATTTTCGAAAAAATTTTAAATTTGCCCAACTATATTAACATTTTCCAAGATGTGACCAAATTTTTTTAGGAAGGAGGCGATGCGGGCGGACAAAAAGGGTGACTTATTGTGGACCACATTGTACTCTAAAAACGTGCATACTCAGAATTTCTAGAAGTTCGAGTTTTTACGAGATTTTCGAAAAAAATTTAAATTTGCCCAACTATATTAACATTTTCCAAGATGTGACCAAATTTTTTTAGGAAGGAGGCGATGCGGGCGGACAAAAAGGGTTACCTATTGTGGACCACATTGTACTCTAAAAACGTGCATACTCAGAATTCCTGGAAGTTCGAGTTTTCAGGAGATTTTCGAAAAATTTTAAATTTGCCGAACTATATTAACATTTTCCAAGATATGACCAAATTTTTTTAGGAAGGAGGCGATGCGGGCGGACCAAAAGGGTGACTTATTGTGGACCACATTGTACTCTAAAAACGTGCATACTCAGAATTTCTAGAAGTTCGAGTTTTTACGAGATTTTCGAAAAAAATTTAAATTTGCCCAACTATATTAACATTTTCCAAGATGTGACCAAATTTTTTTAGGAAGGAGGCTATGCGGGCGGACAAAAAGGGTGACCTATTGTGGACCACATTGTACTCTAAAAACGTGCATACTCAGAATTCCTGGAAGTTCGAGTTTTCAGGAGATTTTCGAAAAATTTTAAATTTGCCAAACTATATTAACATTTTCCAAGATATGACCAAATTTTTTTAGGAAGGAGGCGATGCGGGCGGACAAAAAGGGTGACCTATTGTGGACCACATTGTACTCTAAAAACGTGCATACTCAGAATTCGTGGAAGTTCGAGTTTTCAGGAGATTTTCGAAAAACTTTAAATTTGCCCAACTATATTAAAATTTTTCGAACAAAATTTTTTTAGGAAGGATGCGATGCGGGCGGACAAACGTGGTGACCTATTATGGACCATATTCTATTCTAAAAAAGTGCATACTTAGAATTTCTGGAAGTTCGAGTTTTCAAGAAAAAACCGTAAATTTGACCAACTATATTAACATTTTCCAAGATTTGACCAAATTTTTTTTGGGAAGGAGGCGATGCGGGCGGACAAAAAGGGTGACCTATTGTGGACCACATTGTACTCTAAAAACATGCATACTCAGAATTCGTGGAAGTTCGAGTTTTCAGGAGATTTTCGAAAAACTTTAAATTTGCCCAACTATATTAAAATTTTTTGAACAAAATTTTTTTAGGAAGGATGCGATGCGGGCGGACAAACGTGGTGACCTATTATGGACCATATTCTACTCTAAAAAAGTGCATACTTAGAATTTCTGGAAGTTCGAGTTTTCAAGAAAAAACCGTAAATTTGACCAACTATATTAACATTTTCCAAGATTTGACCAAATTTTTTTTGGGAAGGAGGCGATGCGGGCGGACAAAAAGGGTGACCTATTGTGGACCACATTGTACTCTAAAAACGTGCATACTCAGAATTCGTGGAAGTTCGAGTTTTCAGGAGATTTTCGAAAAACTTTAAATTTGCCCAACTATATTAAAATTTTTCGAACAAAATTTTTTTAGGAAGGAGGCGATGCGGGCGGACATAAGTGGTGACCAATTATGGACCACATTCTACTCTAAAAAAGTGCATACTTAGAATTTCTGGAACTTCGAATTTTCAAGAAAAAACCTTAAATTTGACCAACTATATTAACATTTTCCAAGATTTGACCAAATTTTTTTTGGGAAGGAGGCGATGCGGGCGGACAAAAAGGGTGACCAATTGTGGACCACATTGTACTCTACAAACGTGCATACTCAGAATTCCTGGAAGTTCGAGTTTTCAGGAGATTTTCGAAAAATTTTAAATTTGCCCAACTATATTTACATTTTCCAAGATGTGACCAAATTTTTTTAGGAAGGAGGCGATGCGGGCGGACAAAAAGGGTGACCTTTTGTGGACCACATTGTACTCTAAAAACGTGCAAACTCAGAATTTCTAGAAGTTCGAGTTTTTACTAGATTTTCGAAAAAATTTTAAATTTGCCCAACTATATTAACATTTTCCAAGATGTGACCAAATTTGTTTAGGAAGGAGGCGATGCGGGCGGACAAAAAGGGTGACCTATTGTGGACCACATTGTACTCTAAAAACGTGCAAACTCAGAATTTCTAGAAGTTCGAGTTTTTACTAGATTTTCGAAAAAATTTTAAATTTGCCCAACTATATTAACATTTTCCAAGATGTGACCAAATTTTTTTAGGAAGGAGGCGATGCGGGCGGACAAAAAGGGTGACCTATTGTGGACCATATTGTACTCTAAAAACGTGCATACTCAGAATTCCTGGAAGTTCGAGTTTTCAGGAGATTTTCGAAAAAATTTTAAATTTGCCGAACTATATTAACATTTTCCAAGATATGACCAAATTTTTTTAGGAAGGAGGCGATGCGGGCGGACAAAAAGGGTGACCTATTGTGGACCACATTGTACTCTAAAAACGTGCATACTCAGAATTCCTGGAAGTTCGAGTTTTCAGGAGATTTTCGAAAAACTTTAAATTTGCCGAACTATATTAACATTTTCCAAGATATGACCAAATTTTTTTAGGAAGGAGTCGATGCGGGCGAAAAAAAGTGGCCACCTATTATGGACCATATAGTACTGTAAAAACGTGCATACTCAGAATTTCTAGAAGTTCGAGTTTTTACGAGATTTTCGAAAAATTTTAAATTTGCCCAACTATATTTACATTTTCCAAGATGTGACCAAATTTTTTTAGGAAGGAGGCGATGCGGGCGGACAAAAAGGGTGACCTATTGTGGACCACATTGTACTCTAAAAACGTGCATACTCATAATTCCTGGAAGTTCGAGTTTTCAGGAGATTTTCGAAAAATTTTAAATTTGCCCAACTATATTTACATTTTCCAAGATGTGACCAAATTTTTTTAGGAAGGAGGAGATGCGGGCGGACAAAAAGGGTGACCTATTGTGGACCACATTGTACTCTAAAAACGTGCATACTCAGAATTTCTAGAAGATCGAGTTTTTACGAGATTTTCGAAAAAATTTTAAATTTGCCCAACTATATTAACATTTTCCAAGATGTGACCAAATTTTTTTAGGAAGGAGGCGATGCGGGCGGACAAAAAGGGTGACTTATTGTGGACCACATTGTACTCTAAAAACGTGCATACTCAGAATTTCTAGAAGTTCGAGTTTTTACGAGATTTTCGAAAAAAATTTAAATTTGCCCAACTATATTAACATTTTCCAAGATGTGACCAAATTTTTTTAGGAAGGAGGCGATGCGGGCGGACAAAAAGGGTGACCTATTGTGGACCACATTGTACTCTAAAAACGTGCATACTCAGAATTCCTGGAAGTTCGAGTTTTCAGGAGATTTTCGAAAAATTTTAAATTTGCCGAACTATATTAACATTTTCCAAGATATGACCAAATTTTTTTAGGAAGGAGGCGATGCGGGCGGACCAAAAGGGTGACTTATTGTGGACCACATTGTACTCTAAAAACGTGCATACTCAGAATTTCTAGAAGTTCGAGTTTTTCCGAGATTTTCGAAAAAAATTTAAATTTGCCCAACTATATTAACATTTTCCAAGATGTGACCAAATTTTTTTAGGAAGGAGGCTATGCGGGCGGACAAAAAGGGTGACCTATTGTGGACCACATTGTACTCTAAAAACGTGCATACTCAGAATTCCTGGAAGTTCGAGTTTTCAGGAGATTTTCGAAAAATTTTAAATTTGCCAAACTATATTAACATTTTCCAAGATATGACCAAATTTTTTTAGGAAGGAGGCGATGCGGGCGGACAAAAAGGGTGACCTATTGTGGACCACATTATACTCTAAAAACGTGCATACTCAGAATTCGTGGAAGTTCGAGTTTTCAGGAGATTTTCGAAAAACTTTAAATTTGCCGAACTATATTAACATTTTCCAAGATATGACCAAATTTTTTTAGGAAGGAGGCGATGCGGGCGGACAAAAAGGGTGACCTATTGTGGACCACATTGTACTCTAAAAACGTGCATACTCAGAATTAGTGGAAGTTCGAGTTTTCAGGAGATTTTCGAAAAACTTTAAATTTGCCCAACTATATTAAAATTTTTCGAACAAAATTTTTTTAGGAAGGAGGCGATGCGGGCGGACAAAAGTGGTGACCTATTATGGACCACATTCTACTCTAAAAAAGTGCATACTTAGAATTTCTGGAAGTTCGAGTTTTCAAGAAAAAACCGTAAATTTGACCAACTATATTAACATTTTCCAAGATTTGACCAAATTTTTTTTTGGGAAGGAGGCGATGCGGGCGGACAAAAAGGGTGACCTATTGTGGACCACATTGTACTCTAAAAACGCGCATACTCAGAATTCGTGGAAGTTCGAGTTTTCAGGAGATTTTCGAAAAATTTTAAATTTGCCGAACTATATTAACATTTTCCAAGATATGACCAAATTTTTTTAGGAAGGAGGCGATGCGGGCGGACAAAAAGGATGACCTATTGTGGACCACATTGCACTCTAAAAACGTGCATACTCAGAATTCGTGGAAGTTCGAGTTTTCAGGAGATTTTCGAAAAACTTTAAATTTGCCGAACTATATTAACATTTTCCAAGATATGACCAAATTTTTTTAGGAAGTAGGCGATGCGGGCGGACAAAAAGGATGACCTATTGTGGACATTATTGTACTCTAAAAACGTGCATACTCAGAATTCGTGGAAGTTCGAGTTTTCAGGAGATTTTCGAAAAACTTTAAATTTGCCCAACTATATTAAAATTTTTCGAACAAAATTTTTTTAGGAAGGAGGCGATGCGGGCGGACAAAAGTGGTGACCAATTATGGACCACATTCTACTCTAAAAAAGTGCATACTTAGAATTTCTGGAACTTCTAATTTTCAAGAAAAAACCTTAAAAGGCGGACAAAAAGGGTGACCTATTGTGGACCACATTGTACTCTAAAAACGTGCATACTCAGAATTCCTGGAAGTTCGAGGTTTTAGGAGATTTTCGAAAAATTTCAAATTTGCCCAACTATATTAAAATTTTACGAACAAAATTTTCTTAGGAAGGAGGCGATTCGGGCGGACAAAAGTGGCCACCTATTATGGACCACATAGTATTGTAAAAATTTTAAATTTGCCGAACTATATTAACATTTTCCAAGATATGACCAAATTTTTTTAGGAAGGAGGCGATGCGGGCGGACAAAAAGGGTGACCTCTTGTGGACCACATTGTACTCTAAAAACGTGCATACTCAGAATTCCTGGAAGTTCGAGTTTTCAGGAGATTTTCGAAAAACTTTAAATTTGCCCAACTATATTAAAATTTTTCGAACAAAATTTTTTTAGGAAGGAGGCGATGCGGGCGGACAAAAGTGGTGACCTATTATGGACCACATTCTACTCAAAAAAAGTGCATACTTAGAATTTCTGGAACTTCGAATTTTCAAGAAAAAACCTTAAATTTGACCAACTATATTAACATTTTCCAAGATTTTAGCAAATTTTTTTTGGGAAGGAGGCGATGCGGGCGGACAAAAAGGGTGACCTATTGTGGACCACATTGTACTCTACAAACGTGCATACTCAGAATTCCTGGAAGTTCGAGTTTTCAGGAGATTTTCGAAAAATTTTAAATTTGCCCAGCTATATTAACATTTTTCGAACAAAATTTTCTTAGGAAGGAGGCGATTCGGGCGGACAAAAGTGGCCACCTATTATGAATCACATAGTACTGTAAAAACGTGCATACTCAGAATTTTTGGAAGTTCGAGTTTTTACGAGATTTTCGAAAAATTTTAAATTTGCCCAACTATATTAACATTTTCCAAGATGTGACCAAATTTTTTTTAGGAAGGAGGCGATGCGGGCGGACAAAAAGGGTGACCTATTGTGGACCACATTGTACTCTAAAAACGTGCATACTCAGAATTCCTGGAAGTTCGAGTTTTCAGGAGATTTTCGAAAATCTTTAAATTTGCCCAACTATATTAAAATTTTTCGAACAAAATTTTTTTAGGAAGGAGGCGATGCGGGCGGACAAAAATGGTGACCTATTATGGACCACATTTTACTCTAAAAAAGTGCATACTTAGAATTTCTGGAAGTTCGAGTTTTCAAGAAAAAACCGTAAATTTGACCAACTATATTAACATTTTCCAAGATTTGACCAAATTTTTTTTGGGAAGGAGGCGATGCGGGCGAAAAAAAGTGGCCACCTATTATGGACCACATAGTACTGTAAAAACGTGCATACTCAGAATTTTTAGAAGTTCGAGTTTTTACGAGATTTTCGAAAAATTTTAAATTTGCCCAACTATATTTACATTTTCCAAGATGTGACCAAATTTTTTTAGGAAGGAGGCGATGCGGGCGGACAAAAAGGGTGACCTATTGTGGACCACATTGTACTCTAAAAACGTGCATACTCAGAATTCCTGGAAGTTCGAGTTTTCAGGAGATTTTCGAAAATCTTTAAATTTGCCCAACTATATTAAAATTTTTCGAACAAAATTTTTTTAGGAAGGAGGCGATGCGGGCGGACAAAAATGGTGACCTATTATGGACCACATTTTACTCTAAAAAAGTGCATACTTAGAATTTCTGGAAGTTCGAGTTTTCAAGAAAAAACCGTAAATTTGACCAACTATATTAACATTTTCCAAGATTTGACCAAATTTTTTTTGGGAAGGAGTCGATGCGGGCGAAAAAAAGTGGCCACCTATTATGGACCACATAGTACTGTAAAAACGTGCATACTCAGAATTTTTAGAAGTTCGAGTTTTTACGACATTTTCGAAAAATTTTAAATTTGCCCAACTATATTTACATTTTCCAAGATGTGACCAAATTTTTTTAGGAAGGAGGCGATGCGGTCGGACAAAAAGGGTGACCTATTGTGGACCACATTGTACTCTAAAAACGTGCATACTCAGAATTCCTGGAAGTTCGAGTTTTCAGGAGATTTTCGAAAATTTTTAAATTTGCCGAACTATATTAACATTTTCCAAGATATGACCAAATTTTTTTAGGAAGGAGGCGATGCGGGCGGATAAAAAGGGTGACCTATTGTGGACCACATTGTACTCTAAAAACGTGCATACTCAGAATTAGTGGAAGTTCGAGTTTTCAGGAGATTTTCGAAAAACTTTAAATTTGCCCAACTATATTAAAATTTTTCGAACAAAATTTTTTTAGGAAGGAGGCGATGCGGGCGGACAAAAGTGGTGACCTATTATGGACCATATTCTACTCTAAAAAAGTGCATACTTAGAATTTCTGGAAGTTCGAGTTTTCAAGAAAAAACCGTAAATTTGACCAACTATATTAACATTTTCCAAGATTTGACCAAATTTTTTTTGGGAAGGAGGCGATGCGGGCGGACAAAAAGGGTGACCTATTGTGGACCACATTGTACTCTAAAAACGTGCATACTCAGAATTCGTGGAAGTTCGAGTTTTCAGGAGATTTTCGAAAAACTTTAAATTTGCCCAACTATATTAAAATTTTTCGAACAAAATTTTTTTAGGAAGGAGGCGATGCGGGCGGACAAAAGTGGTGACCAATTATGGACCACATTCTACTCTAAAAAAGTGCATACTTAGAATTTCTGGAACTTCGAATTTTCAAGAAAAAAACCTTAAAAGGCGGACAAAAAGGGTGACCTATTGTGGACCACATTGTACTCTAAAAACGTGCATACTCAGAATTCCTGGAAGTTCGAGGTTTTAGGAGATTTTCGAAAAATTTTAAATTTGCCGAACTATATTAACATTTTCCAAGATATGACCAAATTTTTTTAGGAAGGAGTCGATGCGGGCGAAAAAAAGTGGCCACCTATTATGGACCACATAGTATTTTAAAAATTTTAAATTTGCCGAACTATATTAACATTTTCCAAGATATGACCAAATTTTTTTAGGAAGGAGGCGATGCGGGTGGACAAAAAGGGTGACCTATTGTGGACCACATTGTACTCTAAAAACGTGCATACTCAGAATTCCTGGAAGTTCGAGGTTTTAGGAGATTTTCGAAAAATTTTAAATTTGCCGAACTATATTAACATTTTCCAAGATATGCCCAAATTTTTTTAGGAAGGAGTCGATGCCGGCGAAAAAAAGTGGCCACCTATTATGGACCACATAGTATTGTAAAAATTTTAAATTTGCCGAACTATATTAACATTTTCCAAGATATGACCAAATTTTTTTAGGAAGGAGGCGATGCGGGCGGACAAAAGGGGTGACCTATTGTGGACCACATTGTACTCTAAAAACGTGCATACTCAGAATTCCTGGAAGTTCGAGTTTTCAGGAGATTTTCGAAAAACTTTAAATTTGCCCAACTATATTAAAATTTTTCGAACAAAATTTTTTTAGGAAGGAGGCGATGCGGGCGGACAAAAGTGGTGACCTATTATGGACCACATTCTACTCTAAAAAAGTGCATACTTAGAATTTCTGGAACTTCGAATTTTCAAGAAAAAACCTTAAATTTGACCAACTATATTAACATTTTCCAAGATTTTACCAAATTCTTTTTTGGGAAGGAGACGATGCGGGCGGACAAAAAGGGTGACCTATTGTGGACCACATTGTACTCTACAAACGTGCATACTCAGAATTCCTGGAAGTTCGAGTTTTCAGGAGATTTTCGAAAAATTTTAAATTTGCCCAGCTATATTAACATTTTTCGAACAAAATTTTCTTAGGAAGGAGGCGATTCGGGCGGACAAAAGTGGCCACCTATTATGGATCACATAGTACTGTAAAAATGTGCATACTCAGAATTTTTGGAAGTTCGAGTTTTTACGAGATTTTCGAAAAATTTTAAATTTGCCCAACTATATTAACATTTTCCAAGATGTGACCAAATTTTTTTTAGGAAGGAGGCGATGCGGGCGGACAAAAAGGGTGACCTATTGTGGACCACATTGTACTCTAAAAACGTGCATACTCAGAATTCCTGGAAGTTCGAGTTTTCAGGAGATTTTCGAAAATCTTTAAATTTGCCCAACTATATTAAAATTTTTCGAACAAAATTTTTTTAGGAAGGAGGCGATGCGGGCGGACAAAAAGGGTGACCTATTGTGGACCACATTGTACTCTAAAAACGTGCATACTCAGAATTTCTAGAAGTTCGAGTTTTTACGAGATTTTCGAAAAAATTTTAAATTTGCCCAACTATATTAACATTTTCCAAGATGTGACCAAATTTTTTTAGGAAGGAGGCGATGCGGGTTGACAAAAAGGGTGACCTATTGTGGACCACATTGTACTCTAAAAACGTGCATACTCAGAATTCCTGGAAGTTCGAGTTTTCAGGAGATTTTCGAAAAATTTTAAATTTGCCGAACTATATTAACATTTTCCAAGATATGACCAAATTTTTTTAGGAAGGAGGCGATGCGGGCGGACAAAAAGGGTGACCTATTGTGGACCACATTGTACTCTAAAAACGTGCATACTCAGAATTCCTGGAAGTTCAAGTTTTCAGGAGATTTTCGAAAAATTTTAAATTTGCCCAACTATATTTACATTTTCCAAGATGTGACCAAATTTTTTTAGGAAGGAGGCGATGCGGGCGGACAAAAAGGGTGACCTATTGTGGACCACATTGTACTCTAAAAACGTGCATACTCAGAATTTCTAGAAGTTCGAGTTTTTACGAGATTTTCGAAAAAAATTTAAATTTGCCCAACTATATTAACATTTTCCAAGATGTGACCAAATTTTTTTAGGAAGGAGGCGATGCGGGCGGTCAAAAAGGGTGACCTATTGTGGACCACATTGTACTCTGAAAACGTGTATACTCAGAATTCCTGGAAGTTCGAGTTTTCAGGAGATTTTCGAAAAATTTTAAATTTGCCGAACTATATATATTAACATTTTCCAAGATATGACCAAATTGTTTTAGGAAGGAGGCGATGCGGGCGGACCACATTGTACTCTAAAAACGTGCATACTCAGAATTCCTGGAAGTTCGAGTTTTCAGGAGATTTTCGAAAAACTTTAAATTTGCCGAACTATATTAAAATTTTTCGAACAATATTTTTTTAGGAAGGAGGCGATGCGGGCGGACAAAAGTGGTGACCTATTATGGACCACATTCTACTCCAAAAAAGTGCATACTTAGAATTTCTGGAACTTCGAATTTTCAAGAAAAAACCTTAAATTTGACCAACTATATTAACATTTTCCAAGATTTGACCAAATTTTTTTTGGGAAGGAGGCGATGCGGGCGGACAAAAACTGTGACCTATTGTGGACCACATTGTACTCTAAAAACGTGCATACTCAGAATTCTTGGAAGTTCGAGTTTTCAGGAGATTTTCGAAAAACTTTAAATTTGCCCAACTATATTAACATTTTTCGAACAAAATTTTTTTAGGAAGGAGGCGATGCGGGCGGACAAAAGTGGTGACCTATTATGGAACACATTCTACTCTAAAAAAGGGCATACTTAGAATTTCTGGAAGTTCGAGTTTTCAGGAGATTTTCGAAAAATTTTAAATTTGCCCAACTATATTTACATTTTCCAAGATATGACCAAATTTTTTTAGGAAGGAGGCGATGCGGGCGGACAAAAAGGGTGACCTATTATGGACCACATTGTACTCTAAAAAAGTGCATACTTAGAATTTCTGGAAGTTCGAGTTTTCAAGAAAAACCCGTAAATTTGCCCAACTATATTAACATTTTCCATGATTTGACCAAATTTTTTTTTGGGAAGGAGTCGATGCGGGCGAAAAAAAAGTGGCCACCTATTATGGACCACATAGTACTGTAAAAACGTGCATACTCAGAATTTCTAGAAGTTCGAGTTTTTACAAGATTTTCGAAAAATTTTAAATTTGCCGAACTATATTAACATTTTCCAAGATATGACCAAATTTTTTTAGGAAGGAGGCGATGCGGGCGGACCAAAAGGGTGACCTATTGTGGACCACATTGTACTCTAAAAACGTGCATACTCAGAATTCCTGGAAGTTCGAGTTTTCAGGAGATTTTCGAAAAATTTTTAAATTTGCCCAACTATATTTACATTTTCCAAGATGTGACCAAATTTTTTTATGAAGGAGGCGATGCGGGCGGACAAAAAGGGTGACCTATTGTGGACCACATTGTACTCTAAAAACGTGCATACTCAGAATTCCTGGAAGTTCGAGTTTTCAGGAGATTTTCGAAAAATTTTAAATTTGCCGAACTATATTAACATTTTCCAAGATATGACCAAATTTTTTTAGGAAGGTGGCGATGCGGGCGGGCAAAAAGGGTGACATATTGTGGACCACATTGTACTCTAAAAACGTGCATACTCAGAATTCCTGGAAGTTCGAGTTTTCAGGAGATTTTCGAAAAATTTTAAATTTGCCGAACTATATTAACATTTTCCAAGATATGACCAAATTTTTTTAGGAAGGTGGCGATGCGGGCGGGCAAAAAGGGTGACCTATTGTGGACCACATTCTACTCTAAAAAAGTGCATACTTAGAATTTCTGGACCTTCGAATTTTCAAGAAAAACCCTTAAATTTGACCAACTATATTAACATTTTCCAACATTTGACCAAATTTTTTTGGGAAGGAGGCGATGCGGGCGGACCAAAAAGGGTGACCTATTGTGGACCACATTGTACTCTAAAAACGTGCATACTCAGAATTCCTGGAAGTTCGAGTTTTCAGGAGATTTTCAAAAAGCTTTAAATTTGCCCAGCTATATTAACATTTTTCGAACAAAATTTTCTCAGGAAGGAGACGATTCGGGCGGACAAAAGTGGCCACCTATTATGGATCACATAGTACTGTAAAAACGTGCATACTTAGAATTTCTGGAAATTCGAATGTTCAAGAAAAAACCTTAAATTTGACCAACTATATTAACATTTTCCAAGATGTGACCAAATTTTTTTTAGGAAGGAGGCGATGCGGGCGGACAAAAAGGGTGACCTATTATGGACCACATTGTACTCTAAAAACGTGCATACTCAGAATTCCTGGAAGTTCGAGTTTTCAGGAGATTTTCGAAAAACTTTAAATTTGCCCAACTATATTAAAATTTTTCGAACAAAATTTTTTTAGGAAGGAGGCGATGCGGGCGGACAAAAGTGGTGACCTATTATGGACCACATTCTACTCTAAAAAAGTGCATACTTAGAATTTCTGGAACTTCGAATTTTCAAGAAAAAACCTTAAATTTGACCAACTATATTAACATTTTCCAAGATGTGACCAAATTTTTTTTAGGAAGGAGGCGATGCGGGCGGACAAAGAGGGTGACCTATTGTGGACCACATTGTACTCTACAAACGTGCATACTCAGAATTCCTGGAAGTTCGAGTTTTCAGGAGATTTTCGAAAAATTTTAAATTTGCCCAGCTATATTAACATTTTTCGAACAAAATTTTCTTAGGAAGGAGGCGATTCGGGCGGACAAAAGTGGCCACCTATTATGGATCACATAGTACTGTAAAAACGTGCATACTCAGAATTTTTGGAAGTTCGAGTTTTTATTATATTAACATTTTCCAAGATGTGACCAAATTTTTTTTAGGAAGGAGGCGATGCGGGCGGACAAAAAGGGTGACCTTTTGTGGACCACATTGTACTCTAAAAACGTGCATACTCAGAATTCCTGGAAGTTCGAGTTTTCAGGAGATTTTCGAAAAACTTTAAATTTGCCCAACTATATTAAAATTTTTCGAACAATATTTTTTTAGGAAGGAGGCGATGCGGGCGGACAAAAGTGGTGACCTATTATGGACCACATTCTACTCTAAAAAAGTGCATACTTAGAATTTCTGGAACTTCGAATTTTCAAGAAAAAACCTTAAATTTGACCAACTATATTAACATTTTCCAAGATTTGACCAAATTTTTTTTGGGAAGGAGGCGATGCGGGCGGACAAAAACTGTGACCTATTGTGGACCACATTGTATTCTAAAAACGTGCATACTCAGAATTCCTGGAAGTTCGAGTTTTCAGGAGATTTTCGAAAAACTTTAAATTTGCCCAACTATATTAACATTTTTCGAACAAAATTTTTTTAGGAAGGAGGCGATGCGGGCGGACAAAAGTGGTGACCTATTATGGACCACATTTTACTCTAAAAAAGTACATACTTAGAATTTCTGGAAGTTCGAGTTTTCAAGAAAAAACCGTAAATTTGACCAACTATATTAACATTTTCCAAGATTTGACCAAATTTTTTTTTGGGAAGGAGTCGATGCGGGCGAAAAAAAGTGGCCACCTATTATGGACCACATAGTACTGTAAAAACGTGCATACTCAGAATTCCTGGAAGTTCGAGTTTTCAGGAGATTTTCGAAAAACTTTAAATTTGCCCAACTATATTAAAATTTTTCGAACAATATTTTTTTAGGAAGGAGGCGATGCGGGCGGACAAAAGTGGTGACCTATTATGGACCACATTCTACTCTAAAAAAGTGCATACTTAGAATTTCTGGAACTTCGAATTTTCAAGAAAAAACCTTAAATTTGACCAACTATATTAACATTTTCCAAGATTTGACCAAATTTTTTTTGGGAAGGAGGCGATGCGGGCGGACAAAAACTGTGACCTATTGTGGACCACATTGTACTCTAAAAACGTGCATACTCAGAATTCCTGGAAGTTCGAGTTTTCAGGAGATTTTCGAAAAACTTTAAATTTGCCCAACTATATTAACATTTTTCGAACAACATTTTTTTAGGAAGGAGGCGATGCGGGCGGACAAAAGTGGTGACCTATTATGGAACACATTCTACTCTAAAAAAGGGCATACTTAGAATTTCTGGAAGTTCGAGTTTTCAGGAGATTTTCGAAAAATTTTAAATTTGCCCAACTATATTTACATTTTCCAAGATATGACCAAATTTTTTTAGGAAGGAGGCGATGCGGGCGGACAAAAAGGGTGACCTATTATGGACCACATTCTACTCTAAAAAAGTGCATACTTAGAATTTCTGGAAGTTCGAGTTTTCAAGAAAAACCCGTAAATTTGCCCAACTATATTAACATTTTCCATGATTTGACCAAATTTTTTTTTGGGAAGGAGTCGATGCGGGCGAAAAAAAAGTGGCCACCTATTATGGACCACATAGTACTGTAAAAACGTGCATACTCAGAATTTCTAGAAGTTCGAGTTTTTACAAGATTTTCGAAAAATTTTAAATTTGCCGAACTATATTAACATTTTCCAAGATATGACCAAATTTTTTTAGGAAGGAGGCGATGCGGGCGGACCAAAAGGGTGACCTATTGTGGACCACATTGTACTCTAAAAACGTGCATACTCAGAATTCCTGGAAGTTCGAGTTTTCAGGAGATTTTCGAAAAATTTTTCAATTTGCCCAACTATATTTACATTTTCCAAGATGTGACCAAATTTTTTTATGAAGGAGGCGATGCGGGCGGACAACAAGGGTGACCTATTGTGGACCACATTGTACTCTAAAAACGTGCATACTCAGAATTCCTGGAAGTTCGAGTTTTCAGGAGATTTTCGAAAAATTTTAAATTTGCCGAACTATATTAACATTTTCCAAGATATGACCAAATTTTTTTAGGAAGGTGGCGATGCGGGCGGGCAAAAAGGGTGACATATTGTGGACCACATTGTACTCTAAAAACGTGCATACTCAGAATTCCTGGAAGTTCGAGTTTTCAGGAGATTTTCGAAAAATTTTAAATTTGCCGAACTATATTAACATTTTCCAAGATATGACCAAATTTTTTTAGGAAGGTGGCGATGCGGGCGGGCAAAAAGGGTGACCTATTGTGGACCACATTCTACTCTAAAAAAGTGCATACTTAGAATTTCTGGACCTTCGAATTTTCAAGAAAAAACCTTAAATTTGACCAACTATATTAACATTTTCCAAGATTTGACCAAATTTTTTTGGGAAGGAGGCGATGCGGGCGGACCAAAAAGGGTGACCTATTGTGGACCACATTGTACTCTAAAAACGTGCATACTCAGAATTCCTGGAAGTTCGAGTTTTCAGGAGATTTTCGAAAAACTTTAAATTTGCCCAGCTATATTAACATTTTTCGAACAAAATTTTCTCAGGAAGGAGACGATTCGGGCGGACAAAAGTGGCCACCTATTATGGATCACATAGTACTGTAAAAACGTGCATACTTAGAATTTCTGGAACTTCGAATTTTCAAGAAAAAACCTTAAATTTGACCAACTATATTACCATTTTCCAAGATGTGACCAAATTTTTTTTAGGAAGGAGGCGATGCGGGCGGACAAAAAGGATGACCTATTATGGACCACATTGTACTCTAAAAACGTGCATACTCAGAATTCCTGGAAGTTTGAGTTTTCAGGAGATTTTCGAAAAACTTTAAATTTGCCCAACTATATTAAAATTTTTCGAACAAAATTTTTTTAGGAAGGAGGCGATGCGGGCGGACAAAAGTGGTGACCTATTATGGACCACATTCTACTCTAAAAAAGTGCATACTTAGAATTTCTGGAACTTCGAATTTTCAAGAAAAAACCTTAAATTTGACCAACTATATTAACATTTTCCAAGATTTTACCAAATTTTTTTTGGGAAGGAGGCGATGCGGGCGGACAAAGAGGGTGACCTATTGTGGACCACATTGTACTCTACAAACGTGCATACTCAGAATTCCTGGAAGTTCGAGTTTTCAGGAGATTTTCGAAAAATTTTAAATTTGCCCAGCTATATTAACATTTTTCGAACAAAATTTTCTTAGGAAGGAGGCGATTCGGGCGGACAAAAGTGGCCACCTATTATGGATCACATAGTACTGTAAAAACGTGCATACTCAGAATTTTTGGAAGTTCGAGTTTTTACGAGATTTTCGAAAAATTTTAAATTTGCCCAACTATATTAACATTTTCCAAGATGTGACCAAATTTTTTTTAGGAAGGAGGCGATGCGGGCGGACAAAAAGGGTGACCTATTGTGGACCACATTGTACTCTAAAAACGTGCATACTCAGAATTCCTGGAAGTTCGAGTTTTCAGGAGATTTTCGAAAATCTTTAAATTTGCCCAACTATATTAAAATTTTTCGAACAAAATTTTTTTAGGAAGGAGGCGATGCGGGCGGACAAAAGTGGTGACCTATTATGGACCACATTTTACTCTAAAAAAGTACATACTTAGAATTTCTGGAAGTTCGAGTTTTCAAGAAAAAACCGTAAATTTGACCAACTATATTAACATTTTCCAAGATTTGACCAAATTTTTTTTTGGGAAGGAGTCGATGCGGGCGAAAAAAAGTGGCCACCTATTATGGACCACATAGTACTGTAAAAACGTGCATACTCAGAATTTTTAGAAGTTCGAGTTTTTACGAGATTTTCGAAAAATTTTAAATTTGCCCAACTATATTTACATTTTCCAAGATGTGACCAAATTTTTTTAGGAAGGAGGCGATGCGGGCGGACAAAAAGGGTGACCTATTGTGGACCACATTGTACTCTAAAAACGTGCATACTCAGAATTCCTGGAAGTTCGAGTTTTCAGGAGATTTTCGAAAAATTTTAAATTTGCCCAACTATATTTACATTTTCCAAGATGTGACCAAATTTTTTTAGGAAGGAGGCGATGCGGGCGGACAAAAAGGGTGACCTATTGTGGACCACATTGTACTCTAAAAACGTGCATACTCAGAATTTCTAGAAGTTCGAGTTTTTACGAGATTTTCGAAAAAATTTTAAATTTGCCCAACTATATTAACATTTTCCAAGATGTGACCAAATTTTTTTAGGAAGGAGGCGATGCGGGTTGACAAAAAGGGTGACCTATTGTGGACCACATTGTACTCTAAAAACGTGCATACTCAGAATTCCTGGAAGTTCGAGTTTTCAGGAGATTTTCGAAAAATTTTAAATTTGCCGAACTATATTAACATTTTCCAAGATATGACCAAATTGTTTTAGGAAGGAGGCGATGCGGGCGGACAAAAAGGGTGAGCTATTGTGGACCACATTGTACTCTAAAAACGTGCATACTCAGAATTCCTGGAAGTTCGAGTTTTCAGGAGATTTTCGAAAAATTTTAAATTTGCCCAACTATATTTACATTTTCCAAGATGTGACCAAATTTTTTTAGGAAGGAGGCGATGCGGGCGGACAAAAAGGGTGACCTATTGTGGACCACATTGTACTCTAAAAACGTGCATACTCAGAATTTCTAGAAGTTCGAGTTTTTACGAGATTTTCGAAAAAAATTTAAATTTGCCCAACTATATTAACATTTTCCAAGATGTGACCAAATTTTTTTAGGAAGGTGGCGATGCGGGCGGTCAAAAAGGGTGACCTATTGTGGACCACATTGTACTCTAAAAACGTGCATACTCAGAATTCCTGGAAGTTCGAGTTTTCAGGAGATTTTCGAAAAATTTTAAATTTGCCGAACTATATTAACATTTTCCAAGATATGACCAAATTGTTTTAGGAAGGAGGCGATGCGGGCGGACAAAAAGGGTGACCTATTGTGGACCACATTGTACTCTAAAAACGTGCATACTCAGAATTCCTGGAAGTTCGAGTTTTCAGGAGATTTTCGAAAAACTTTAAATTTGCCCAACTATATTAAAATTTTTCGAACAATATTTTTTTAGGAAGGAGGCGATGCGGGCGGACAAAAGTGGTGACCTATTATGGACCACATTCTACTCTAAAAAAGTGCATACTTAGAATTTCTGGAACTTCGAATTTTCAAGAAAAAACCTTAAATTTGACCAACTATATTAACATTTTCCAAGATTTGACCAAATTTTTTTTGGGAAGGAGGCGATGCGGGCGGACAAAAACTGTGACCTATTGTGGACCACATTGTACTCTAAAAACGTGCATACTCAGAATTCCTGGAAGTTCGAGTTTTCAGGAGATTTTCGAAAAACTTTAAATTTGCCCAACTATATTAACATTTTTCGAACAAAATTTTTTTAGGAAGGAGGCGATGCGGGCGGACAAAAGTGGTGACCTATTATGGAACACATTCTACTCTAAAAAAGTGCATACTTAGAATTTCTGGAAGTTCGAGTTTTCAAGAAAAACCCGTAAATTTGCCCAACTATATTAACATTTTCCATGATTTGACCAAATTTTTTTTGGGAAGGAGTCGATGCGGGCGAAAAAAAAGTGGCCACCTATTATGGACCACATAGTACTGTAAAAACGTGCATACTCAGAATTTCTAGAAGTTCGAGTTTTTACGAGATTTTCGAAAAAAATTTAAATTTGCCCAACTATATTAACATTTTCCAAGATATGACCAAATTTTTTTAGGAAGGAGGCGATGCGGGCGGACCAAAAGGGTGACCTATTGTGGACCACATTGTACTCTAAAAACGTGCATACTCAGAATTCCTGGAAGTTCGAGTTTTCAGGAGATTTTCGAAAAATTTTAAATTTGCCCAACTATATTTACATTTTCCAAGATGTGACCAAATTTTTTTATGAAGGAGGCGATGCGGGCGGACAAAAAGGGTGACCTATTGTGGACCACATTGTACTCTAAAAACGTGCATACTCAGAATTCCTGGAAGTTCGAGTTTTCAGGAGATTTTCGAAAAATTTTAAATTTGCCGAACTATATTAACATTTTCCAAGATATGACCAAATTTTTTTAGGAAGGTGGCGATGCGGGCGGGCAAAAAGGGTGACCTATTGTGGACCACATTCTACTCTAAAAAAGTGCATACTTAGAATTTCTGGACCTTCGAATTTTCAAGAAAAAACCTTAAATTTGACCAACTATATTAACATTTTCCAAGATTTTACCAAATTTTTTTTGGGAAGGAGGCGATGCGGGCGGACCAAAAAGGGTGACCTATTGTGGACTACATTGTACTCTAAAAACGTGCATACTCACAATTTCTAGAAGTTCGAGTTTTTACGAGATTTTCGAAAAAATTTTAAATTTGCCCAACTATATTAACATTTTCCAAGATGTGACCAAATTTTTTTAGGAAGGAGGCGATGCGGGTTGACAAAAAGGGTGACCTATTGTGGACCACATTGTACTCTAAAAACGTGCATACTCAGAATTCCTGGAAGTTCGAGTTTTCAGGAGATTTTCGAAAAATTTTAAATTTGCCCAACTATATTAACATTTTCCAAGATATGACCAAATTGTTTTAGGAAGGAGGCGATGCGGGCGGACAAAAAGGGTGAGCTATTGTGGACCACATTGTACTCTAAAAACGTGCATACTCAGAATTCCTGGAAGTTCGAGTTTTCAGGAGATTTTCGAAAAATTTTAAATTTGCCGAACTATATTAACATTTTCCAAGATATGACCAAATTTTTTTAGGAAGGTGGCGATGCGGGCGGGCAAAAAGGGTGACCTATTGTGGACCACATTGTACTCTAAAAACGTGCATACTCAGAATTCCTGGAAGTTCGAGTTTTCAGGAGATTTTCGAAAAATTTTAAATTTGCCGAACTATATTAACATTTTTCAAGATATAACCAAATTTTTTTAGGAAGGTGGCGATGCGGGCGGGCAAAAAGGGTTACCTATTGTGGACCACATTCTACTCTAAAAAAGTGCATACTTAGAATTTCTGGACCTTCGAATTTTCAAGAAAAAACCTTAAATTTGACCAACTATATTAACATTTTCCAAGATTTGACCAAATTTTTTTGGGAAGGAGGCGATGCGGGCGGACCAAAAAGGGTGACCTATTGTGGACCACATTGTACTCTAAAAACGTGCATACTCAGAATTTCTAGAAGTTCGAGTTTTTACGAGATTTTCGAAAAAATTTTAAATTTGCCCAACTATATTTACATTTTCCAAGATGTGACCAAATTTTTTTAGGAAGGAGGCGATGCGGGCGGGCAAAAATGGTGACCTATTGTTGACCACATTGTACTCTAAAAACGTGCATACTCAGAATTCCTGGAAGTTCGAGTTTTCAGGAGATTTTCGAAAAATTTTAAATTTGCCGAACTATATTAACATTTTCCAAGATATGACCAAATTGTTTTAGGAAGGAGGCGATGCGGGCGGACAAAAAGTGTGAGCTATTGTGGACCACATTGTACTCTAAAAACGTGCATACTCAGAATTCCTGGAAGTTCGAGTTTTCAGGAGATTTTCGAAAAATTTTAAATTTGCCGAACTATATTAACATTTTCCAAGATATGACCAAATTTTTTTAGGAAGGTGGCGATGCGGGCGGGCAAAAAGGGTGACCTATTGTGGACCACATTCTACTCTAAAAAAGTGCATACTTAGAATTTCTGGACCTTCGAATTTTCAAGAAAAAACCTTAAATTTGACCAACTATATTAACATTTTCCAAGATTTGACCAAATTTTTTTGGGAAGGAGGCGATGCGGGCGGACCAAAAAGGGTGACCTATTGTGGACCACATTGTACTCTAAAAACGTGCATACTCACAATTTCTAGAAGTTCGAGTTTTTACGAGATTTTCGAAAAAATTTTAAATTTGCCCAACTATATTAACATTTTCCAAGATGCGACCAAATTTTTTTAGGAAGGAGGCGATGCGGGTTGACAAAAAGGGTGACCTATTGTGGACCACATTGTACTCTAAAAACGTGCATACTCAGAATTCCTGGAAGTTCGAGTTTTCAGGAGATTTTCGAAAAATTTTAAATTTGCCGAACTATATTAACATTTTCCAAGATATGACCAAATTGTTTTAGGAAGGAGGCGATGCGGGCGGACAAAAAGGGTGAGCTATTGTGGACCACATTGTACTCTAAAAACGTGCATACTCAGAATTCCTGGAAGTTCGAGTTTTCAGGAGATTTTCGAAAAATTTTAAATTTGCCGAACTATATTAACATTTTCCAAGATATAACCAAATTTTTTTAGGAAGGTGGCGATGCGGGCGGGCAAAAAGGGTTACCTATTGTGGACCACATTATACTCTAAAAAAGTGCATACTTAGAATTTCTGGACCTTCGAATTTTCAAGAAAAAACCTTAAATTTGACCAACTATATTAACATTTTCCAAGATTTGACCAAATTTTTTTGGGAAGGAGGCGATGCGGGCGGACCAAAAAGGGTGACCTATTGTGGACCACATTGTACTCTAAAAACGTGCATACTCAGAATTTCTAGAAGTTCGAGTTTTTACGAGATTTTCGAAAAATTTTTAAATTTGCCCAACTATATTTACATTTTCCAAGATGTGACCAAATTTTTTTAGGAAGGAGGCGATGCGGGCGGGCAAAAAGGGTGACCTATTGTTGACCACATTGTACTCTAAGAACGTGCATACTCAGAATTCCTGGAAGTTCGAGTTTTCAGGAGATTTTCAAAAAATTTTAAATTTGCCGAACTATATTAACATTTTCCAAGATATGACCAAATTGTTTTAGGAAGGAGGCAATGCGGGCGGACAAAAAGTGTGAGCTATTGTGGACCACATTGTACTCTAAAAACGTGCATACTCAGAATTCCTGGAAGTTCGAGTTTTCAGGAGATTTTCGAAAAATTTTAAATTTGCCCAACTATATTTACATTTTCCAAGATGTGACCAAATTGTTTTAGGAAGGAGGCGATGCGGGCGGACAAAAAGGGTGACCTATTGTGGAGCACATTGTACTCTAAAAACGTGCATACTCAGAATTCCTGGAAGTTCGAGTTTTCAGGAGATTTTCGAAAAATTTTAAATTTGCCCAACTATATTTACATTTTCCAAGATGTGACCAAAATTTTTTAGGAAGGAGGCGATGCGGGCGGACAAAAAGGGTGACCTATTGTGGACCACATTGTACTCTAAAAACGTGCATACTCAGAATTTCTAGAAGTTCCAGTTTTTACGAGATTTTCGAAAAAATTTTAAATTTGCCCAACTATATTAACATTTTCCAAGATGTGACCAAATTTTTTTAGGAAGGAGGCGATGCGGGTTGACAAAAAGGGTGACCTATTGTGGACCACATTGTACTCTAAAAACGTGCATACTCAGAATTCCTGGAAGTTCGAGTTTTCAGGAGATTTTCGAAAAATTTTAAATTTGCCGAACTATATTAACATTTTCCAAGATATGACCAAATTGTTTTAGGAAGGAGGCGATGCGGGCGGAGAAAAAGGGTGACCTATTGTGGACCACATTGTACTCTAAAAACGTGCATACTCAGAATTTCTGGAAGTTCGAGTTTTCAAGAAAAAACCTTAAATGTTACCTACTATATTAACATTTTCCAAGATTTGACCAAATTTTCAAATTTGAAATTTTTTTATTGAAATTGTGCTGTAATTTTTACAAAAACAGGCTGTTAAGACTTTTGACTATTGGACATTGATCCAGAGGCGTCCAGGAGTCTCCTCCAATATTCTTTTTTTCCCCATCTCCTACCGTTTTTGAAAAAAATGACAAAAATTATTTTTCAAATTTGAAATTTTTTTATTGAAATTGTGCTGTAATTTTTACAAAAACAGGCTGTTAAGACTTTTGACTATTGGACATTGATCCAGAGGCGTCCAGGAGTCTCCTCCAATATTCTTTTTTTCCCCATCTCCTACCGTTTTTGAAAAAAATTACTTAAAAATATTTTATGACTGTGGGTCAAGATATGTATTTTTCTTGTTGTTGGATGTATTAAATGATATATAGATATAAAGAAAGCATAGAGACGGATCTCGGTTTAAATTTTCTGGTTCATTTTGCTTAAAAAATGGGTATCAAGTCCATTTTGTGGGTAAAAACTAATTTATTATTTAACAGAGGTCTGTTTTTTTGTTAACAGAGCTCTGTTAAACATGACGGTTTGTGTCTAGGGTTATAAATTTTAAAATTTATCTTCACGCACATCAAAATTTTTTCCAATAAAAAAATGTTTTAAAGAATTATATATTGGGAATTATTTTAATTTAGTTCAATAGTAAACATTTAGCTTTGCAAACTGAAAAAAAATTATTCTCATACCTTCAATACTTTTCGAAATATTTAAAATCGAATTTTGGCTATAAAATTAAATTTTCAAAATTTTTTCTTTTTGCCTAATTTGTTGATCTCATTTTCTTTACTTCAAATGTTTCTTAATTTTTTCTATGTTATCACAATAGAAGAGGTTATTGTATATTAAACGGTGTATAATATGAAAACCTTTGTCTGATATTATACCAATCTTAAAATGTATGTATACACAAATAAAACACCTCAATAGTGCAATTCAGTAACTTTTAACGATCCGATAATCGTAATTATTGTCTATACATTTTGTTGCTTGCAATAACGATTGTGTGATTCGGTAAATTCTTTTTAACGATAACGATCAAATTAACAGCACATAAACTACTGTCGGCTAAATAACGACACAGCTGACATTAACCTACAGCGAATAACGTTAAAAATGTTACTGAATAGCAAATTCGATAAATTTTCGTTATAAATATTTTAACGATGCGATTATCGTAAAAAAAAGTTAGTGAATCACACTACAGGTGAAATAAGCTGTATAAAATCTTGAAGCTGTTATTATAAATTTTTTTGGCTAAAACATATAAAAATTTATATACAAGGACAAAGGCACCTGCGCACACATCTCTATTACGGGTATGTTTTACCTGATATTTAATTAAACAAATAAATCCCAAATTTGTTTAAATATTTCAATGTTAAATATATGAAATCTTTTTTAAATTAATTGATTTTGTTGTGGCCGGGTTTTTCGCGGTTTTTTTTTTTCTAAGAAAATGTAGATAACGGAACTCACTCAGTATGCTTGGAGGTTTTTTTAAAAAATCTTCTGGCAACACTTAATTTTACCGCCATTTTCTTTCTATTCCAGGCACAGTAATTTAGACGCTTCTTTTTACTTAGTTTAACTAAAAAAAAACTTTATATAATTTTTTTTTTTTAAACATCACGTCCATTTATTTTATTTTTTTTTTTTGCTACACCACGCTTAAAAAACACCTTTAATTTTGTTTTCTATTCACTCAGTAATGACATTATTACAGCAACTATAAAAAACTTTAATCTTGACACAAAAACGAACAATAAAAAAAATTTGCAAGAGGCACAGAAAGAAGTTAGAAAAGAAACAAAAAGTTTATTAGAATCTCAAGAAGAAAATTTTTCCTCAACAATGTACGAGTATTTTGTTGCAGTTTACTTTTAGGATTATTTGCAGCAAAAGAAAAGGGAAGTAAAAAAGGAAAAACGGAAGTAAGAGAGAGAAAAAAATTATCACTAATATTAATAAAAATCTTGAGATTATTTTTTTATACTTTTTTTTCTTCTAACTTTAAACTATCCGTGCAACTATTAACATGACACTATTTAACTTTTTGTATGCAGTTCATTTTTTTGCCACGATTTCTTTTAATTTTTATATTTTTCTACTTTCTGGTGACAGGGCAAGAAAACATTTTTTTTTTCATAATCTCAGCCAAAGTAAAGAAAACTTGGTATTTTAGAGGGGAGGAAAAATGTCAGATGTTCAAAGCGTTTAAATTCAACAGTATAGCCTATAAGTCGAACTTTATAATGGGGCTATTTAAAAATAGATTAAACAAGACATTGGACCACATTAAAGTTTGTTTAATGAACAATATCAAGGACCACAGTCGAGACCAGTGCTGGCCACCGAGCAAAATGTGTAAGGCGATTAAACCTCGGCCCACTGATGCCACTTCCCAGCTACCCAGCTACCCAGCTAGCATTTTGTATCACAATCGAATCTTTTCCGAATCAGCTTGAAGGGAAAAATAACTGCATATGAACTCATTTTTCGATCATAAATTGTACTCACGTTGTGAGAAAATGGTACCTTACAGATGAATCATACTAAAGAATCATTTATGATACGATTTGCTGATTAATTTTTGAGCAATTTTCTGGTAGTATTAAATCATGAAATGACCTTTTGGCGGTTTCTTTCCATTTAGTTCCTCTATTTTAAAGAAATCATTGTTTGATCATATAGATGGAGCATAAGTGAATCATTTTTCAATCACCTAAGTGATAAATGAGTTTTTAATCATCAAAAGTGATCTCAGGAGAATCAAAAAGAGATTTATGCAAAAAATTATCAGCCAAATGCTAGCTGGGCACCATTTGGCTGATAATTTTTTGCAGAAATCTCATATATTATTCTCCTCAGATCACTTTTGATGATTAAAAGCTGATTTATCACTTAGGTGATTGAAAAAGGTTCACTTATGATTTGATTCACTTTTTGATTTATTGAAAATAGAGGAACAAAATGCAAAGAAACCAGAAAAAGCTAATTTAATGATTTAATACTACCAGAAAATTACTCAAAATTTAATCAGCAAATCGTATCACAAATGATTCCTTGGTATGATTCATCTGTAGGGTACGACTAGGGTCAAGACACTATACCCCAGCAAACATTTTGTATCATAATCGAATCTTTTCCAATTCAGCTTGACTGGAAAAATAACCGCATATGAGCTAATTTTTCGATCATAAATGATACTCCCGTTGTGAGAAAATGGTACCCTACAGATGAATCATAGCAAACAATCATTTATGATACGATTAGCTAATGAATTTTTGAGTGATTTTCTGGTAGTAAAATATCATTGAATCATCTTTTTGCGGTTCGTTTGCATTTTGTTCCTCTATTTTCAAGAAATCATTATTTGATCATATAGATGAATCATAAGTGAATCCTTTTTTCAATCACCCAGTGATTAATCATCAAAAGTGATCTGAGGAGAATCATATAAGAGATATCTGCAAAAAATAATCACCCAAATGCTAGCTGGGACTAGTCTCACAACTAAATTATTGTAAATGATGTATTAAAGCTGGTCCTGCACAATACCGGATAATAACCATAACCTAATCCGACTACAGCATAGACTACAGGTGACAAATGAAACTATCTACCAAAGCAAAAAAAAATTTTTTACATTTGATTTGCTTATTTAATCTAGATTTGAATAAAAACTAAAACGGTCATATTGTTAACAACATTATCAAGTATGTATTCGTAAATGTTGCAGATGATGATGGTGACAACAGCGGTGTATTGCCAGCAACACCTTCTAAAAAAAAAACTTTATTTCAATGGAGATGATCATCGTCAGCTAACATGAATTTCATAGCTGTGCCTTATTATTGTGTAATGAAGCTGAGAATTGCATCAAATTGCAGGTGAATAGTTTTATTTGAACAGAGAAGAAACCAGAAAAAAAGACATTGTGACACATTTTGCAAACAATAAACTGAAGAAGAAAAAAAAACGAAAGCAAAACTATAAAAGCAAACTTATGCCAAGATTTGTTGAAAGTTGAAAACAGCAGAGTTATTGCAATATAAAAAATAAATTTCACGTTATTTTTCTAATAAAGTTCATGTGAAATAAGAATTTTTTTCTTTTTAGCAAATATTTATTTTATCTTTTTAACTTTTTTTTTAACACAAATGGGGTTTCATCATTCAAGTGTAAAACAAAATATTATATTCCCCTTTACTGTGAATGGCGTCGTCGACGTCACATCAAGACGACAGTAAATATTGTCACGTATCTACTTTTTGTTGACAACAATTGACTACTACTAATACGCTCTATTAATTTACAAAACCTTAGAGATTAGTAAGAGATTGTCAATAATAGCCAATTGTTGCCGATAAAGAGTAGACAGGTGACAATATTTGCTGCCGTCTTGATGTGACGTCGACGACGCCATTCACAATAAGGGGAATTATTGGCTGGATTATGGATGACAAACGAACTTTAGTTGCGTTGCCAGTTGCCAATAGCTGGTAATTGTAATTGACAAATTGGAATAACATTGTTAAAATAAAAAAAACTTTTGTATAAATAAAATTATGGATATTAAATCAACTACTCCTTGTCTGGGAAGGCGAAAATATGATTTAAAACTAAATGAATTAATATTTATGATTTGATTAGGCTAAAGTTCGTATCGCTCTGTAAGTCAAATTGCGAACACCAGCAACACCCTCATCATCAGCGTTCTTTTAATGGACCAAACACAAAGAACCCTGTAAATGAATGTGTTGCGAACTTCGAAAACAGCTAGTTGTTACGTTATGCTAGTGTTTGTCAGAATATTTACAATTAACTTTGTTGTTATTTGTTCATTAATAATTATTACATGTAATTTGGCTTAGAGAGCGGTACGAACTTTAGCCTAAACAAATCATAAATGTGCCCTTAATTATGAAAGTGGTCTAAGTCTTTCTTTCTAGTTTACTTTCGAACAAATGATACATTTTTATATTATGAAGCATTTTAATTTACAGTTGTTGTGCTAGTCTCGAATAAAATAAATTTGTTTAAAATTCATTAAACATTTATTAAATTTTTTTTTCAAGATTTATTTAACATTTCGAGACGAAAATGATTAATTAAGGGCACAAATATAAAAACAAATAAAGTTCGAACAGTATTAATTAAACTAAAATAAATTAATTGTTATTTAAAAATAATTTTAAGCAATAGAATTTAGTGACAGTAGAGGCGTTAATTCCAGGGAATTTAATTGTAAGTTAAAGCAAAATATTATTATTGTTGTTATTGTAATAAAATTCTTCTTTTATTTATTAACTAGCTACACCCGGTGTGCGTCGCTACCCCGATCGATTTTAAAATTTACCCTCATCGTCTTTTAAATTTCATTTACATCGATTTGAAAGTGTCAGAGGAGCTAAAATAAATATATATATATATATATATATATATATATATATATATATATATATATATATATATATATATATATATATATATATATATATATATATATATATATATATATATATATATATGGCATTGGATTTTGCCACGCCCCTCCGCCCGCAGATCGAAAATCAAAAATCAGACATCACAGTGTCACCCGCCTGAATATTCTGAAGATTCCCTGAAAATTTCATCAAAATCGGCCCAGCCGTTTTGGAGTCCATACGTTACATACATACACACATACTGTTTTATATACATATATAAAAGATGTTACCAGATTTCAGTAAGGATAGTATCCCTGAAGATGTTGGAAAATCCCAACGAAACGTCGGATATGAATAAATGAAATAAAATTGTCTTTTATTTGCATTTAAATCAATTTGAATGACCTTTCCAATAGAGAAATTCTATAAAAACTCTTTATACTTTAAATAAAAAGGTCGAATAAGTATTTATACATATACCCCCTTATGCAAAAAAAGATTTTACTTTAGCTTTAAAGTTGATAGTAGTTAATGATTTTTTTAATAAACAAAAATTGGTCTGCCTCAGACAAACTCATCGATATATTATACTTTAATATCTGAATATAAATACTGAAGCTATGACAAATTTAAAAAGGAGACCCCTACGGTCTGCAACAATGAACTTATTTATAAAACCATTTTTTAAATAGCTGTGCTGTAATTATCGAAATACTTTCTTAGCAAAAGTTTTATGATTTTTTGCGAACTATAAATTTCTAACATTAGGATGTCACATAAGGGTGGTAGAAAATAAGATTTGGGGGGTAAGTACTAGAACGGTACACTTGAGGTCAATGGACCTAAAAATAAAAAAATTGGCCACCCTGAGACAAAAAATTTGCTATATCAAACTTTAAGATCGGACTGTAAATATGGAAGATATAAAGAAAAAAAGAAAAAAGCGACCCCTACGTTCGGCCAAAAAAAAAATTTTTTTTAAATGTCCTTGGGACAATACTTTATATTCGCTGGTGTTCGGAGAACTTTTTTTTTCTGATACGGTCTAATGTACATATATGGGCATTTCCACACCGTCACCATACGTCACCATACAATTAAGCTTGTATTTCGGAGCAATGCTCTTCGATTTCTTCCTAGCTTTTACTAAATGTAGAGCTGATTACGCTCTACACAGTGTTACCAAAATATATATTCAAAATTACACCTCATAGGAGCGAAAATTACCCGATTTCAAAGGAATTACACCCAATATTAAAATAAATATTTGACACATTTCAAAAATCTTGTTTAAGGTCTATTTATGATTTGGTATCAGCCCCAGTGAAATGATATACATATATGGAGAGCGTGTATTCAAAATACGTCAACTCAAATTCTCTCAAAATGAGTTTTGGATGGCAAAAAACACTCCTATAGAATATTCATCTGTAATATAAATTTTGAATCAAAAAAATTATTTTTTCTTGTTTTGTATAATTTTTTTTTTATTCTGCTATCTAAAAGTATAATTTTTTTGGTGAAAATAAATGCTAACTCTCATGTAAAAATAAATAGTTCATTACAAATCTACCTCATATCTTATTGCTTATTATTATTGTTTTTTTGTATACCTTCTTTAAATAATAAAATAGCATCAACTATCAACTAAAACGAAAAAATCTAACAGTTTGAAATCGTCAATTTCCAAATAGTGTTCTTCTAAATTCGGATGCTAAATAGAACACATACTATTAATTTTTATTTTCTAAATTTCAACTTAAGCAGGCGTACCATGTGTTTTAACATCCGAACTCACAAGAAAACGTGTGAAAACGATGTGAAAGCAAGAACACACACGATTTATTATATAAAACAGGCGAATTTTAAATTACCCGTAAATTACACCTGAGAGCAATTACCCACGCGCTACACTTGCACATAAAAATTACACCCGATTCGGGTAATTACCCGCGATTTGGCAACACTGGCTCTACACCAGTGATGTGCACTAACACATAAACACACTTGCGCTTGTGTGTGGAGCAGAGGAAAACCTCTATTACTTTTAACAGAGGTGGAAATGTTTTGTGAATCACATTCTGTTTATTACTTGTTGAGACAACAACACACGCGTAAAATGTTTAAAGAAAATTACGAAAGCGAATTCTTCTTTAAAGAAAATGTTGATGGTAATGCACAATGCGTTATATGTTATTGAGTTTTACATTTACCAAGCCATTTTTTTTAATAAAAAGACATCAAAATATAGATAAAATTTAAAAATACTTGTTATCCATCCCTGCTCTATGCTAAAGAGAAGCCAAAACCTAAAGAGAGCAACATTTTTTTTTTCGTGTACGTATTTGTTTGCTGCGTAAGCAGAATTTGTTTTTTTTCTTGCTTTCCTATAACGCGTTATAGGGAAAGAGATGCTTGAACATCTATGCTCTACACTAACATGTAACATGCAACGTCAAGCGAGAAAATGTGGACTTTTCTGTGGAAATGCCCATAAATGTATAAGATGATCTACTTAAATATTTATTCAAAGCAGATTTTTATTTTAACTTTTTATAACAGGGTGTTTCTATTAAATTTTACAATAATAGAAGATGCCAGTGAAAAACATTATTTATGCAAAAACGAGAATCATTTCATCCCGAAAATCCCATGCTCCGGGATTTGCATAGTCCCGAAAAGCCCGGGATTTCCGGGAGTGGGATTTCCCGTTTAGCATCTCTATATACAATAGTTGTTCCTGAAAATTAAGTAATTTTCGAAATAAATTATTTTACTTGAGCGGGGTGGATTGTTTATTCATTTTGATGGGACCAAAATTAGGCATAAAATTTAACATAAGAAGATAAGATGACAAGTTGAAACGCTTGCAACTCCTTGATGGAGTGCAAACCTATCGACGGGAGAGTTATGACCACAACTTTTCGACCTAAGGTATGTAATACGTCCTTAATAGATTGTTAACACTCCAATTGGAAAGATAAAGATTCTGCTATACGACATGAAGGCAGGTAGGTAACAACAACAAACTACATATGTATGTAGATCTGCCTTTAATTATGGCCAATCAAGGCGAATATGGTAATATGAATGCGAATGCCGAGCTATTTAAATCAATTTAAAGGATCACGTGACTGAAAAGCAAATTATGTGCGATGTTCACACTATTCAAATTTAAGCCTAATGAACGTTTGCTTTAAATGCGATCTATAAAATAAAATTACATGTCACTTGGTCAACTTTACAAAAAACTTGCATTATTTCAACCTAAATATTGTAAATGTTATCGATACAAAAATTTACATTGACATGGCGTGAATAAAGATGCCAAAATGAGAGAAAAGGGTCATAAATAAACGTTGCAATATGCGTTTACGTTACACTAATCGACAAAACTTTAAAATGAAAAAATTCAATTCTGAAAATTTATATGCAGTGCATTTGTTTCTGCCATTTAAATTGCATTACAAGAGTTTTCTTTTCTCTGTAGACTAGTGTTATTGAAAATTTTTTTGGTATATTTACAAATGTTACGATTTTTGTGTGTAAAAATACAGTCATGTAACAACATGATGAGATCGTTTAAAGGTGGGAAATGTTGCCACAATAATGTATGTATGTATGTGTTATGGGTGTGTGTGTGTGTGTGTGTGTTTGCACATGCAGTGCGAGGTCCTTGCAATTTAAACATATTGTTAAACATACGAGTACAATAACAATAATGTGTTCAAAGATATCAAAGGCCTAGTTAGTGCTCGTATAGCAAGCAAATGTGTAGTAAATGCATACCTGCAACGAACAACAAAAGAAGAAGTTGTGTAGAGACATTCTGACATCAGTAGTTGTAGCGAGTGTCAGTTTTACATTGTATTTCAGACAATAAGCGGTTTATGTGATTGTTTTTCTTTTGTTTGTGTAATGACCTGCACAATGGTCTTAAACGTTTGCATTTGAATGTAGTTGAGTAGGTAGTGCATGTGTGTGTGTGTGTCTGTTTGTGTTTGTAGACATTTGCGTGGGTGTGTGCTAAAGTGAGTTTCCGTGTAGTTGGACCTACATGTTAAAGTAAGTATAAAATTAATCTTTTTCAGGTTGATGCTTTTCAAATGGAGTTTGCTTCAGATCTCATCAGAATTATTGAAAACTATTGATTTTTCAGTAATTTAGGGATATTGTATGTATCTAAGTTGAAAGTTTTTATTTATAACTATACGAGGGCGGTTCGGAAACTTCTTAGCCTAGCACAAAAAGCGCGGTATAAACAGAAAAAAGTTAAGTGTTTTGGAAACTTCCATCTCTGCTATGAACACATGTTAAATTTTGTTTTGATATGGCAACTCCTTCATACAGAAACAGGTGTTCACAAAAGACGCATCCGCGATTTTTTAACAATGGAAAAATTAGAAATGCGTGGTGTCATTAAATATTTACATAAAAAAGGTTTATCGGGACAAGAAATTCATAATGATATGGTGAATGTGTTAGGTGAAGATAAAGTGCTCCTTCATATGCAACAGTAAAAAATTGGGTTGCTGAATTTAAACGTGGTCGTACAAGCATTGAAGATGAACCACGTAGTGGACGTCCAAAAACAGCAACAACAACAGAAATTGTAGCCAAAGTGCATGATATGGTATTAAATGATCGACGAATAAAAGTGCGTGAAATAGCTAATATCATGGGCATCTCAAATGATCGAGTCCATCTAATTTTGCATGAAGAACTACAGATGAAAAAGCTTTCTGCAAGATGGGTGCCGCATTTGTTAACAGTCGACCAAAAACGCATAAGAATGAACATTTCTCAAGCTGGTTTGGATCGTTTTAAGCGAAATAAAATGGATTTTAAGCGTCGTTTCATAACTGTTGATGAGACATGGATCCACCACTATACTCCAGAGACAAAAGAACAATCCAAACAATGGACTGAAGCTGGAGGAAGTGCCCCAAAGAAGGCAAAAACAATTCAATCGGCTGGTAAGGTTATGGCAACGGTTTTTTGGGACTTCAAAGGTATTTTATTGATTGAATATCTGCAAAAGGATAAAACAATAAATTCAGAGTACTATTGCAACCTTTTGGATCAATTAAATGTACAAATTCGAGAAAAACGTCCTGGCTTACAACACAAAAAAATAATTTTTCATCAAGACAACACACCAGCGAACAAGAGTGTTTTAACAATGGCTAAAATCAACGAATTAAAGTATTCTCCTGATTTGGCTCCCAGTGACTTTTACCTGTTCCCAAATCTAAAAAAATTCCTTGCTGGCAAGCGTTTTACCTCAAATGAAGATGCAATTACAGTTGTAAACCACTATTTTGAAGACCTTGAGGAAAACTATTTTAATCAAAGGATAGAATTGCTAGAAAAGCGTTTGACTAAGTGTATTGAAGTTTCAGGAGATTATATTGAAAAATAAAAATATTTTTGAAAAACTAACTATTCTCTTTCATTGATAGGCTAAGAAGTTTCCGAACCGCCCTCGTAGAGCTAAAATAATGAGAAAATACTTTGGAAATGCTTAAACTTTAAATAACGTTGATTTTTTTAAGTAAATCTGTTAATTGCTGCAGAACGGTGGTACTTGGAGGCTAATTTTTTTTTTTTTTTTGGAATTTGCATCTTTTGTGTCTTTTTATGAAACCCAATTATCAAAAACCTTAAAACTTGCGTTTTTCACTAAAGGGCGAATTCCTCTTTTAAGAGGAACTTACACTCAGAGTAACAAGAATGTCCACTCTTGCAGTTCTCTGGTATGTACTATATACATATACATGCATATGTGTATATGTATGGATGTGCGTGTGTGTGTATGAAAAACAATATCGGCCACCGCAAGTCTGTCTTAACCCCTCGTCTCCACTGGCCATCAACTAGGACATGACATGAACATGACGCCGGCAGAGCAACTGTGAAAATATCATCAACTTCTTTGTTGTGGTGAATACGTGCGATATCCATGTTCAGGCATATCAAAGTATTTTGCGCTAGTGCAATAAAGATGGAATATTTACCAATTTCGTTCTGTCTCTTTGCTTTCTATTGCAAAGGATTGCGGACTGAGAATCTCATGGCGAACATTGTTGCTCAGACATATATGTATGTATGTTCGGGCATCCATGTCGGAGCATGGACGAAAGTTGGACATGAGCGGTCTCCATTAAATACACTGGTTCTGTCGAAAAATCCATAGTCGAAATATATTGAAAACGACGAGGTTTTTAATAAGTTAAAAATTTATTGTCAAATCGATTTTCTCATTTCATTGAAAAACTGCATAAAATTCCAGAAACTGAAACTAGATCGGTCAAATGATTCGAGAGACGTCCTCTTCGAATAAATTTCAAAATAATGAGGGCAATCATGAATAAAATTCCGCGAAAATTTTTTCCTGGGAACAATTTCAAACAATAACAAGCAACAGGGAAAACAGAAAAATTCTAATTGGAAAAGGGAGAAATTTCTGGCAGAATTTTATACATAATTACCCTGATTATGTTGTAAATAATTGCAAAAATTCTTGTAAAATTGGTTTGGCTCAGTTACTTTTTTCGGCTTGAAAACTGCATTCACACTATTACGACCGTATCCACAAAGAATAATAATAAATTTGTATTTCACGTGTGGTTAGTTAAAATTGTTATTAAAATTTATTTTATTTTATTTATTCTTACCTTAAAAGTTATGATGTTTGTAATAAAAACAGTCGAAAGCAGACACTGTGCACAGTGCAGCGCCTAACCTATGACCGTGCAAATCATGTATATTAAAGCTAAAGGAGTTTTCTTTCAAATGCTTTTTAAAATTTTTAAATATCTTTATCAGTTCAAAAGTTATGATTTTTGCAACGAAAAAAGTCAAATGCCCCACTGTGTGCCAATTGTTACACGACCAAAGTTCAGGAATAAACCAAAAACCGCCCTTTGCATGTTTAAGGATTTTCCTTACACTCGGTTTTATTTTCAAATGACACATATTCAATTTAAAAGATGCACTGAAGTTTTTATTTTTTATTAAGATTTAAAAAATCAAAATAGTTTTTTAAAGTAGTGGAAATATTTAGAGCCTATTTCACCAACTTATTTAAATATCAATTCATATTTAAAAGTTATCTTTCCATACAAAAATTAATAAAAATCTACATTTAAATATGAATTGATATTGAAATAGAGTTGGTGAAATTGACACTTAGATATACATACATACTCGTACATATGTATTTCTGTTCACGAAACTACCTGAAATTTCAAGATCACTTGGCTTTATCAATACATAGTTAAATACTGACTACCTGGCATTTTTGTTCGAAATGAAGTTATCAATCCCATTGCTATTTATGGCTACCATATGTCATTAATATAGTACGAGTCAGGGATGGCATTGAGAATTTTAAAAGTGTACCAACATCTTTCAAAAATTTTACTTTTTTGACCTAAATTGTACTAAAAGATTTTTTTTTAATTAAAATTGCACATCTTTATTTGTTTTTATTAAAATAATCGATTTTGCTCCGGCTATCGAATTTGCTTGTAAGTTGGAATGTTAAAGCATATGAAAAACTATTTGGAAAATGACGAGTTCACATTTTTTTCGCTGCGTTTTGCTGTTTTCAAGTGAGAAGAATATGAGTTTCATGGTTCAAAAGTGAAAATTTACATATGCAATCGTTTGAAAAGAAATACGAAGTGAAACTGAGGAGATTCCTTAAATGTTCTAAATTAGTCATTGGTGTACTATTGTACTTTCGGAGTTTGAATAGTACCAAAAAAGGTACAATTGTACCAACTTTGTCATCCCTGGTACGAATATATTTGAATTGTTAAAAAACCTTAAGATACATACACACTTTATGCTCGTGTTTAAGAGCAGATGAAAAATTTCATTGAAAGAAAAACCGGTTATCTACACAAATAAAAGAAATGTAAACATAAAACAATATGCCGGATTTTTTCATTTTTAACTAAAAGATTTATGAGGGCAGCAAAAATAAAAATTAAATACAGTTGCGCATAAAATTAATCGTTCGAAGCAAAATTAAATAAATATTTTACACAATTTTTAATTCTTCCTTGTTCATTGGCAAAATTACACTGTGCTAGTTCAAAAATGTAACAGAGGGGGGACCTGGTGGGTAAACCTAATTCGAGTACGCTGAATTCAGTGCTTCTAATTATTTTTTTATGTCAGAGCTCTTGTTTAAAAAATAGTTAAGATTGTAAACTTGGTTGAAAGTATCTAAAAATCTCAATTTTCCCGAGTTTTCAATGATTTTTTTTATTTGCTAATAGCAGACATTTTTGACATCGTTTTTTATCTGAAAAATTGCGTGATGTACGAGTTCATAATTTACTTTTAAAATTAAATGTAATTAAACAAAAATCTTATCCCCGTTTCTGTAACATGTGAGAAGTTTTCGCAACGAAAGTAATTAATATTGATTATATTATATCATCTCTGCAACTCGGTGTTAATAATTCAGACCCAAGCTGGGAAGAAACAAAAAAAAACTTCAATCAAACCGCAGACAATACCCTGGGATATAAAGAAAATTCTCATAAAGAGTGGATTAGCGATGAAACTTAGAGGCTGGTATCGAAGAGAAAGGAAGCTAAAACAGCACAACACAGTAGTTGCACAATCGCCTCAATCGTGAAGTGAAACGAAGTGCTCGGCGTGTTAAACGAAATTGCTTCAACAGTATCGCAAAAAAATTAACCGGAAACACAAAATCGTTAGCAAAACCATTAAAAACCGATGCTGGAGAACTTATATCATCTAAACAGCAAAAATTATAACTTTGGGAAGAGTTCTTTTGTAAAATTTTATGTTCATCAGTTCCCACACAACAACCGATATGCTGCTGTGAATTCCATGCGATACACACAAATATCCCCATCAATTGCCCAGATATTTCTGAGATATGCGAATCCATCAAATCGCTTAAGAAAAACTAATCGCCTGGTATAGACAAGCCCCCTTATTTCGTCGACGTCACATCAAAACGACAGTAAATATTCCGTCTTATTGCGAATGGTGTCGTCGACGCCAACTTTAAGACGACAGTAAAAATTGGCACAATTGACTTCTATTAACATGCTCCATTAAATTACAAAGCCTTAGAGATTGATAAGAAATTGTCAATAAGATCCAATTGTTGCGGATAAAGAGTAGACATGTGACGTCGACGTCGCCATTCACAATAAGGGGGAATATTTCTCCAGAGATGCTAACAACTGACGCAACAACACGTGCTCGGCTACTCCTAACTATTGTAAGAAATTTCATGTATGTATGTGAAGATAAATTCGAATTTAAATAGCAGAGACATGAACCAACATTTCTAACATAGCATGTTAAGCACATAACAGAGCACTGTTACTTGCTTTTTTTGGTGAAAATTCTTGAGAAGATCAGGGTAAAATATGGAAGAGCACACGTACTACACCGTACTTTGAAGGTTCCTAAATGTGATCCAATCGGTCAAGTTTCTCAAACAATTTTGGGAATTGAAATAATCGATTTTGAAAAATATGCTTTTTTCGTAAATTTTTTTTAAAGAAGTGCTCATTTTGGTAAAATATGCAAGAGCACACGTACAACACCATATAGATGTGGTACTCTGGAGTGTCCTAAATGTGATCCAAGTGTTCACGTTTCTCAAATAATTTTTGGTATTGAAATAATTGATTTTGGAAAAAATGATTTTTTAGTGAAATTTTTTTAAAAGATCAGGGTTATGGAAGAGCACACGTACTACACCATACAGGTGTGGTACTCTGAAGGCTCCTAAATGTGATCCAATCGGTCACGTTTCTCAAATAATTTTGGGAATTGAAATAATCGATTTTGAAAAATATGCTTTTTTCGTAAATTATTTTTAAAGAAGTGCTCATTTTGGTAAAATATGGAAGAGCACTCGAACAACACCATAAAGGTGGGGTGCTCTGGAGGGTCCTAAATGTGATCCAATCGGTCACGGTTTCTTTAAAAAAAATTTACGAAAAAAGCATATTTTTCAAAATCGATTATTTCAATTCCCAAAATTATTTGAGAAACGTGACCGATTGGATCACAGACAAAACAGAATTTTTCAATCGTTCTAAAATGTACCGAGTTGTGAAGTAACAATGTCAAAAAAGGAAGATAGAGACAAATTGATAACCTCCTCCTTTTCTTGAAGGTTAAAAAAATATATATATACATATGTATATAAAAAATAAAATAATAAATAATAAAACAAATTTATGGTCATCTCTCTGAGTTACAAAACACCCTCTATATAAGCAAGTATTTTTCTGCAAAGCTTTTGATCAGAGAATACGCAAGTTATTTGAATATTCCGAAAGAAAGCCAAGAGTAAGAATTTAAACAACCAAAGAGAAAAATATTTTAAGAAAATTTAAAAACATTTCAATAGTTAATTAGTTTTGTTTTTCGTATGCTTAAAAAAATTGCGAAATCGATAAATAGTTATAGAAACTACGAGCTTTTCCCATGCCAAAACAAATAATTAAATTTTACATACTCTACTAGTTTTGCAACCAGTTATATTTTTCAAAAGCGTAAATTCTATTCAACAATTTTTTTAATGATTTTTTATCAATTCTCCCAATACTAAATAGTAAAGTACATACATATTTATGTTTGCAAGTTATTGTGACAGGCCCCACTGTGCGTTAGCTAGAAGTTATTAAGCCAACGATGGGCATGTGATAAATATTGATTTCTTATCGTACTTGGCGTTTTTGTTATTGAAACTTGCAATCAACTTGCAGGTAACTGTTATGATAGTGGTTTTGATACCCTGCCATACTGTTTCTCTTTATAATTACTTACAATTATAAGCAACACTGTATAACTTACACTGTATTACACATTTAATCAACACTTAACTTTAAGTACTTTTTGTAATCATCAAGTATTCATTTGATATAGAATAAAGAAGACATTCAATAAAACCACATGGTGTCAGGTGTGGGGTTCGAAAAAAAAAAATTTTTTTTGAGGTTAGAACCCAACGTGTAAAAAGTTATTTTTTAAAAATTGAAAAATAGCCCCACGAAAAAATAAAAATAAATAGAACGATGACAACTCCGAAGGTTGAGGGAGAAGGTCCCAGAGAAATGATGGCGATTTCAACGTCTGTAAACCCTTTAAATACAAATGCGCCAAATTTATCGTTGGAATGGAAAAATTGGAGCAGGACTTTTAAAATTTTTATGAGAGCCTCTGCGTTGGAAACGCAACCAGAAACACGTAAAGTGGCATTACTGTTGCACCATATTGGATGCTCAGCGCTACTAATAATAAATTCCTTCAACATTGATATTGATGTGGTGAAATACGACGAACTGTGGAGTAAGTTAGAAAACTACTTCGTACCTAAAAAAAATACAGCGATGGAGCGCCACATTTTTTTCACCAGAAAGCAAGTGCAAGGTGAATCCATTACGCAATATGCAACGGTACTACAAAACCTTAGTATGACGTGTGATTTTGGAGAAATTAGAGAGGGATTAATAAAAGACATATTTATTTGTGGACTATCACAGAATTTCCAAAAAGTCAAAGAAAAACTTTTAAGTGAAGGTGAAATAACGTGGGAGAAGGCACTTCAGATAGCTAAAAGCATGGAAGCCGCTAGAGAAAATGTAACGGCAATTGAGCAGGTGTCTCAAAACAGCAGTAACGCAAATGTATACGGTATAAAACAATATAACCAAAAATGTTCAAAGAACAACAGCAGTGGTGGCAAACAAAGTCAACAGGCTAAGTATAATAGCCAGCAACAACAAAGCAAATGTGGTAAGTGCGGACAAGCACATCGAAGTAGATGCCCAGCTGAAGGGCTTAAATGTCACATATGTGGAAAGATCAACCATTTTGCTAAAATGTGTTTTGTGAAAACACATAAAGGCAGCAACAAAAACTACAACAACAACAGATATGTTAAGGCCGTTGAGAGCGGCAACGATGAACAAAATTTGTTTATAGGGAGTGTATGGAGAAAATCGCAACAACAGAATGGAGTTAGAAGTTCGCATGAAAGTGCTACAGTCTCAGGCCGTGAGTGGAATGTGGAAGCTAAATTGAACAACAAGATGCTGAAGTTTCAAGTGGATACGGGAGCGCAAGCCAATCTCCTATCTGTAAAAGCAATATCTTATTTAGATATACGTAAGTTAAATAATAATACTTTTAATAATATATTAACGTTTAGTGGAGAAGAGTTGCCGGTGTTAGGTACAATTAACTTGAATATAAATTATAATAATTTAAATTGTTCTGCAGTTTTTCATGTTTTAAATATGGATTGCAAAAACGTTATTGGTCTCGAGTTAGCTATACAACTAAATCTGGTAAAAACAGTTAATGCTATAAATTTAAACTCTGTTATGGAAGATTATAAAGAAGTATTTAATGGTCTTGGTCAATTAAAAGACGTGTGTCACCTAAAAATTATTGAGGGTGTAGAGCCTATTGTAGAGGCACCACGTCGTGTGCCTATAGGTCTTTTTGAGGCATTGAAAACGGAACTTAGAAGAATGGAAAATCTAAATGTGATAGTTAAAGAAAATGGACCAACGGAATGGGTAAACTCCATTGTTTTGGTCACCAAACCAAACGGTAGCCTTCGTCTGTGCCTTGATCCTAGGAATTTAAATAAGGCAATTGTCAGACCTCGTTTTAGTTTTCCCAACATTGACGAATGTAGAGCTAAACTAACAGGGTCCAAATATTTCAGTTGTCTGGACGCCAATTCAGGATTCTGGATGATACGTTTGGACGAGTCTTCGTCAAGACTATGTACATTTAACACGCCTCTAGGGCGTTATCGTTTTTTGCGTTTGCCATTTGGCATAAATGCCGCACCCGAAATATTCCATTCGGAAATGGTTAGACTTTTCGGAGACATATATGGTCTCATAATTTATATGGACGATTTTCTAATTCACTCGTCAACCTTAGAAGGGCACAATGAAATATTACTTAAAGTTATAGAAAGAGCTAAGGCTGTAGGGTTAAGGTTTAACAAGCAAAAGTCTTCAATTTTGAAAAAAGAAGTAAAATTTATAGGCCATATTTTCAATGAGGATGGTGTTAAACCTGATGACGACAAGATTAAGGCTGTCTTAGACATGGAAGTACCTACAAATGTCCCACAGCTACAAAGGTTTTTGGGGATGGTAAGCTATTTAGGCGCGTTCATTAGAAATCTATCCTCTAAGACAAAACATTTAAGGGATCTGATAAAAAAAGACGTCTTGTGGCATTGGAACGATGAACAGAACAATGAATTTTTAAATCTAAAAAAGGAAATAACTAATTCCCCAGTTTTAACATACTTTGACCCAAGGAAACCTTTAACACTTTCAGTTGATGCATCAAATTTCGCTGTGGGAGCCACTATCATGCATGGCAACAACCCAATTGCATATGCATCTGCCGCATTAACAGAATGTCAATCAAATTACGCTCAAATAGAAAAAGAGCTATTTGCAATATTATTTGGCAACACACTAGTTGACTTTAATAAAGAAATAGATTTACATTGTAATTTTATTATTGCTCAGAATAACTTAAAAGACGTTGCCATAGAAAAAATAAGGGAGGCCACTCGAAATGATGAGGTATTTAAACTCTTGACAGAATGTGTTAAAAATGGATGGCCAACAAATAAAAAACAGTTGAACGAGATGTTACTGCCATATTACGCTATTAAAAGTGAAATTACACTTTCAGATGGTATTCTGTTAATGAATAATCGTATTTTAATTCCTAGAAGTCTCAGAAAGGAGATGTTGTCTTATTTGCACGAGGGTCATATGGGTGTCCAAAGATGTCAGAATTTAGCCAGGGAGTCGATTTTCTGGCCAAACATTAATAATGACATAAACATCATGGTTTCAAACTGTGAGATTTGTAAAAAGTATCAGAATTCTAATGCAAAAGAAGAATTACTACCACACGAAATTGTTACTTTGCCTTGGTACAAAATTGGTTGCGACTTTTTCGAGTTTAACGGAAAAAGGTACTTATTAGTAGTGGATTACTACTCTAAATATATAGAAATCGATATTTTAAGTTCAGGCTGTAACAGTAACCAGGTAATAACCAAACTGAAATCTATTTATGCTAGGCATGGAATACCAGCAATTTTCATGTCCGATAATGGACCGCCTTTCAATTCTAAGGAATTTTCAGATTTTTGTAATAAATGGGGAATAGAGCATATTACTTCAAGCCCTTATCTCTCCAGGTCAAATGGATTGGCAGAACGTTCGGTACAAACCATTAAAAGAATTTTATACAAATGTAAAACTGATTTGTCTGATCCTTATACAGCGCTTTTGCAATATAGAACCACCCGCAAGGGGAATTTTCCAAGCCCATCAGAGTTGTTAATGGGAAGGGTTTTGAGAACAAAGTTACCGTGTATTTCAGAAAATCTGAAACAGAGAATAAACAGCACGGAACACATTAAGAAACAAATTAGTAAACAAAATAGTAACATGCTAAAATACTACAACAGAACAACAAAAAATCTTAAGCCAATAGAAGTAGGGGAAAAAATAATGTTCAAGAAAACTCCAACCTCGACTTGGTTCTCGGGAACAGTAGTAAAAGACTGTAAGGAGCCCAGATCATTTGTTGTGCGAGACCAAGGCGGAGCAATCTATAGAAGGAATAGACAACACATAAAAAAAAATCCGAGTTATTTGAACTATAATTTAAGCGATGAAATAGATGAAAGAATTAATGAAAAAATAAATGAAAACTGTAATGAAAATTATAATGAAAATGTATATACTAGAATTAATGAAAATCCTAATAAACAACTTCAGGAAAACCTAGGCACAAATTCAGATGAAAGTAATGTAAATGAATATACCACTAAAAGTGGAAGAGTTATTAAACCTCCTGAAAGATTTCGAAAATAAATATTTAGCTATAAAAGGGAGATGTTATGATAGTGGTTTTGATACCCTGCCATACTGTTTCTCTTTATAATTACTTACAATTATAAGCAACACTGTATAACTTACACTGTATTACACATTTAATCAACACTTAACTTTAAGTACTTTTTGTAATCATCAAGTATTCATTTGATATAGAATAAAGAAGACATTCAATAAAACCACAGTAACTTGCAAGCAACTTGCAAGCAACTTGCCGGTAACTTACATGCTACTTGCAAGCAACTTGCAAATAACTTGCAAGCAACTTGCAGGTAACTTGCAAGCAACTTGCAGGTTACTTGCAATCAACTTGCAAGCAACTTGCAGGTAACTTGCAAGCAACTTGCAGGTTACTTGCAATCAACTTGCAAGCAACTTGCAGGTAACTTGCAAGCAACTTGCAAGCAACTTGCAGGTAACTTGCAATCAACTAGCAACCAACTTGCAAGCAACTTGCAGGTAACTTGCAAGCAACTTGCGGGCTACTTGCAAGCAACTTGCAAGTAACTTGCAGGGAACTTGCAAGCAACTTGCAGGTAACTTGCAAGCAACTTGCGGGTTACTTGCAAGCAACTTGCAAGTAACTAGCGGGTAACTTGCAAGCAACTTGCAGGCAACTTGCAAGCAACTTGCAAGCAACTTGCAGGTCACTTGCCAGCAACTTGCAGGTAACTTGCAATCAACTAGCAACCAACTTGCAAGCAACTTGCTTGCAAGTTACCTGCAAGTTGCTTGCAAGTTCCCTGCAAGTTACCTGCAAGTTGCTTGCAAGTTGGTTGCTAGTTGATTGCAAGTTACCTGCAAGTTGCTGGCAAGTGACCTGCAAGTTGCTTGCAAGTTACTTGCAAGTAACCTGCAAATTGCTTGCAAGTTACCTGCAAGTTGCTTGCAAGTTGATTGCAAGTAACCTGCAAGTTCCTTGCAAGTTACCTGCAAGTTGCTTGCAAGTTATTTGCAAGTTGCTTGCAAGTAGCATGTAAGTTACCAGCAAGTTGCTTGCAAGTTGCTTGCAAGTTACCTGCAAGTTGCTTGCAAGTTGATTGCAAGTAACCCGCAAGTTGCTTGCAAGTAACCCGCAAGTTGCTTGCAAGTTACCTGCAAGTTGCTTGCAAGTTTCCTGCAAGTTACTTGCAAGTTGCTTGCAAGTAACCCGCAAGTTGCTTGCAAGTTACCTGCAAGTTGCTTGCAAGTTGGTTGCAAGTAACCTGCTAGTTGCTTGCAAGTTACCTGCAACTTGCTTGCAAGTTGATTGCAAGTAACCTGCAAGCAACTTGCAAATAACTTGCAAGCAACTTGCAGGTAACTTGCAAGCAACTTGCAGGTTACTTGCAATCAACTTGCAAGCAACTTGCAGGTAACTTGCAAGCAACTAGCAGGTTACTTGCAACCAACTTGCAAGCAACTTGCAGGTAACTTGCAAGCAACTTGCAGGTTACTTGCAATCAACTTGCAAGCAACTTGCAGGTAACTTGCAAGCAACTTGCAAGCAACTTGCAGGTAACTTGCAATCAACTAGCAACCAACTTGCAAGCAACTTGCAGGTAACTTGCAAGCAACTTGCGGGTTACTTGCAAGCAACTTGCAAGTAACTAGCGGGTAACTTGCAAGCAATTTGCAATCAACTTGCAAGCAACTTGCGGGTTACTTGCAAGCAACTTGCAAGCAACTTGCCGGTAACTTACATGCTACTTGCAAGCAACTTGCAAATAACTTGCAAGCAACTTGCAGGTAACTTGCAAGCAACTTGCAGGTTACTTGCAATCAACTTGCAAGCAACTTGCAGGTAACTTGCAAGCAACTAGCAGGTTACTTGCAACCAACTTGCAAGCAACTTGCAGGTAACTTGCAAGCAACTTGCAGGTTACTTGCAATCAACTTGCAAGCAACTTGCAGGTAACTTGCAATCAACTTGCAAGCAACTTGCAGGTAACTTGCAATCAACTTGCAATCAACTAGCGGGTAACTTGCAAGCAACTTGCAATCAACTTGCAAGCAACTTGCGGGTTACTTGCAAGCAACTTGCAAGCAACTTGCAAGCAACTTGCCGGTAACTTACATGCTACTTGCAAGCAACTTGCAAATAACTTGCAAGCAACTTGCAGGTAACTTGCAAGCAACTTGCAGGTTACTTGCAATCAACTTGCAAGCAACTTGCAGGTAACTTGCAATCAACTTGCAAGCAACTTGCAGGTAACTTGCAATCAACTAGCAACCAACATGCAAGCAACTTGCAGGTAACTTGCAAGCAACTTGCGGGTTACTTGCAAGCAACTTGCAAGTAACTTGCAGGGAACTTGCAAGCAACTTGCAGGTAACTTGCAAGCAACTTGCGGGTTACTTGCAAGCAACTTGCGGGTTACTTGCAAGCAACTTGCAGGCAACTTGCAAGTAACTTGCAAGCAACTTGCGGGTAACTTACATGCTACTTGCAAGCAACTTGCAAATAACTTGCAAGCAACTTGCAGGTAACTTGCAACCAACTTGCAAGCAACTTGCAGGTAACTTGCAAGCAACTTGCGGGTTACTTGCAAGCAACTTGCAAGTAACTTGCAGGAAACTTGCAAGCAACTTGCAGGTAACTTGCAAGCAACTTACGGGTTACTTGCAAGCAACTTGCAAGTAACTAGCGGGTAACTTGCAAGCAACTTGCAGGCAATTTGCAAGCAACTTGCAGGTCACTTGCCAGCAAGTTGCAAGCAACTTGCAAGTAACTTGCAGGTAACTTGCAGGTAACTTGCAAGCAACTTGCAGGTAACTTGCAAGCAACTTGCGGGTTACTTGCAAGCAACTTGCAAGTAACTAGCGGGTAACTTGCAAGCAACTTGCAGGCAACTTGCAAGCGACTTGCAAGTAACTTGCAAGCAACTTGCAGGTCACTTGCCAGCAACTTGCAGGTAACTTGCAATCAACTAGCAACCAACTTGCAAGCAACTTGCTTGCAAGTTACCTGCAAGTTGCTTGCAAGTTCCCTGCAAGTAACCTGCAAGTTGCTTGCAAGTTACCTGCAAGTTGCTTGCAAGTTGATTGCAAGTAACCTGCAAGTTGCTTGCAAGTTACCTGCAAGTTGCTTGCAAGGTATTTGCAAGTTGCTTGCAAGTAGCATGTAAGTTACCGGCAAGTTGCTTGCAAGTTGCTTGCAAGTAGCCCGCAAGTTGCTTGCAAGTTACCTGCAAGTTGCTTGCTAGTTGGTTGCTAGTTGATTGCAAGTTACTTGCAAGTTGCTTGCAAGTTGCCTGCAAGTTGCTTGCAAGTTACCCGCTAGTTACTTGCAAGTTGCTTGCAAGTAACCCGCAAGTTGCTTGCAAGTTACCTGCAAGTTGCTTGCAAGTTCCCTGCAAGTTACTTGCAAGTTGCTTGCAAGTAACCCGCAAGTTGCTTGCAAGTTACCTGCAAGTTGCTTGCAAGTTACCTGCAAGTTGCTTGCAAGTTGGTTGCAAGTAACCTGCTAGTTGCTTGCAAGTTACCTGCAAGTTGCTTGCAAGTTGATTGCAAGTAACCCGCAAGTTGCTTGCAAGTAACCCGCAAGTTGCTTGCAAGTTACCTGCAAGTTGCTTGCAAGTTTCCTGCAAGTTACTTGCAAGTTGCCTGCAAGTTGCTTGCAAGTAACCCGCAAGTTGCTTGCAAGTAACCCGCAAGTTGCTTGCAAGTTGATTGCAAGTAACCTGCAAGTTGCTTGCAAGTTACCTGCAAGTTGCTTGCAAGTTGCTTGCAAGTAACCTGCTAGTTGCTTGCAAGTTACCTGCAAGTTGCTTGCAAGTTGATTGCAAGTAACCCGCAAGTTGCTTGCAAGTAACCCGCAAGTTGCTTGCAAGTTACCTGCAAGTTGCTTGCAAGTTTCCTGCAAGTTACTTGCAAGTTGCTTGCAAGTTATTTGCAAGTTGCTTGCAAGTTATTTGCAAGTTGCTTGCAAGTTATTTGCAAGTTGCTTGCAAGTAGCATGTAAGTTACCCGCAAGTTGCTTGCAATTTACTTGCAAGTTGCTTGCAAGTTGCCTGCAAGTTGCTTGCAAGTTACCCGCTAGTTACTTGCAAGTTGCTTGCAAGTTGCTTGCAAGTTGGTTGCTAGTTGATTGCAAGTTACCTGCAAGTTTCTTGCAAGTTACCTGCAAATTGCTTGCAAGTTACCTGCAAGTTGCTTGCAAGTTACCTGCAAGTTGCTTGCAAGTTACCTGCAAGTTGCTTGCAAGTTGATTGCAAGTAACCTGCAAGTTGCTTGCAAGTAACCTGCAAGTTGCTTGCAAGTTACGTGCAAGTTGCTTGGAAGTTATTTGCAAGTTGCTTGCAAGTAGCATGTAAGTTACCCGCAAGTTGCTTGCAAGTTACTTGCAAGTTGCTTGCAAGTTGCCTGCAAGTTGCTTGCAAGTTACCCGCTAGTTACTTGCAAGTTGCTTGCAAGTAACCCGCAAGTTGCTTGCAAGTTACCTGCAAGTTGCTTGCAAGTTCCCTGCAAGTTACTTGCAAGTTGCTTGCAAGTAACCCGCAAGTTGCTTGCAAGTTACCTGCAAGTTGCTTGCAAGTTGGTTGCTAGTTGATTACAAGTTACCTGCAAGTTGCTTGCAAGTTGCTTGCAAGTTACCTGCAAGTTGCTTGCAAGTTACCTGCAAGTTGCTTGCAAGTTTCCTGCAAGTTACTTGCAAGTTGCTTGCAAGTAACCCGCAAGTTGCTTGCAAGTTACCTGCAAGTTGCTTGCAAGTTGCCTGCAAGTTGCTTGCAAGTTTCCTGCAAGTTACTTGCAAGTTGCTTGCAAGTAACCCGCAAGTTGCTTGCAAGTTACCTGCAAGTTGCTTGCAAGTTACCTGCAAGTTGCTTGCAAGTTTCCTGCAAGTTACTTGCAAGTTGCTTGCAAGTAACCCGCAAGTTGCTTGCAAGTTACCTGCAAGTTGCTTGCAAGTTGGTTGCAAGTAACCTGCTAGTTGCTTGCAAGTTACCTGCAAGTTGCTTGCAAGTTGATTGCAAGTAACCTGCAAGTTGCTTGCAAGTTACCTGCAAGTTGCTTGCAAGTTATTTGCAAGTTGCTTGCAAGTAGCATGTAAGTTACCCGCAAGTTGCTTTCAAGTTACCTGCAAGTTGCTTGCAAGTTGATTGCAAGTAACCCGCAAGTTGCTTGCAAGTAACCCGCAAGTTGCTTGCAAGTTACCTGCAAGTTGCTTGCAAGTTTCCTGCAAGTTACTTGCAAGTTGCTTGCAAGTAACCCGCAAGTTGCTTGCAAGTTACCTGCAAGTTGCTTGCAAGTTGGTTGCAAGTAACCTGCTAGTTGCTTGCAAGTTATTTGCAAGTTGCTTGCAAGTAGCATGTAAGTTACCCGCAAGTTGCTTGCAAGTTACTTGCAAGTTGCTTGCAAGTTCCCTGCAAGTTACCTGCAAGTTGCTTGCAAGTTGGTTGCTAGTTGATTGCAAGTTACCTGCAAGTTGCTGGCAAGTGACCTGCAAGTTGCTTGCAAGTTACTTGCAAGTAACCTGCAAATTGCTTGCAAGTTACCTGCAAGTTGCTTGCAAGTTGATTGCAAGTAACCTGCAAGTTGCTTGCAAGTTAAATTGCAAGTTGCTTGCAAGTTATTTGCAAGTTGCTTGCAAGTAGCATGTAAGTTACCGGCAAGTTGCTTGCAAGTTGCTTGCAAGTTACCTGCAAGTTGCTTGCAAGTTGATTGCAAGTAACCCGCAAGTTGCTTGCAAGTAACCCGCAAGTTGCTTGCAAGTTACCTGCAAGTTGCTTGCAAGTTTCCTGCAAGTTACTTGCAAGTTGCTTGCAAGTAACCCGCAAGTTGCTTGCAAGTTACCTGCAAGTTGCTTGCAAGTTGGTTGCAAGTAAACTGCTAGTTGCTTGCAAGTTACCTGCAAGTTGCTTGCAAGTTGATTGCAAGTAACCTGCAAGCAACTTGCAAATAACTTGCAAGCAACTTGCAGGTAACTTGCAAGCAACTTGCAGGTTACTTGCAATCAACTTGCAAGCAACTTGCAGGTAACTTGCAAGCAACTAGCAGGTTACTTGCAACCAACTTGCAAGCAACTTGCAGGTAACTTGCAAGCAACTTGCAGGTTACTTGCAATCAACTTGCAAGCAACTTGCAGGTAACTTGCAAGCAACTTGCAAGCAACTTGCAGGTAACTTGCAATCAACTAGCAACCAACTTGCAAGCAACTTGCAGGTAACTTGCAAGCAACTTGCAGGTTACTTGCAAGCAACTTGCAAGTAACTAGCGGGTAACTTGCAAGCAACTTGCAATCAACTTGCAAGCAACTTGCGGGTTACTTGCAAGCAACTTGCAAGCAACTTGCAAGCAACTTGCCGGTAACTTACATGCTACTTGCAAGCAACTTGCAAATAACTTGCAAGCAACTTGCAGGTAACTTGCAAGCAACTTGCAGGTTACTTGCAATCAACTTGCAAGCAACTTGCAGGTAACTTGCAATCAACTTGCAAGCAACTTGCAGGTAACTTGCAATCAACTAGCAACCAACATGCAAGCAACTTGCAGGTAACTTGCAAGCAACTTGCGGGTTACTTGCAAGCAACTTGCAAGTAACTTGCAGGGAACTTGCAAGCAACTTGCAGGTAACTTGCAAGCAACTTGCGGGTTACTTGCAAGCAACTTGCGGGTTACTTGCAAGCAACTTGCAGGCAACTTGCAAGTAACTTGCAAGCAACTTGCGGGTAACTTACATGCTACTTGCAAGCAACTTGCAAATAACTTGCAAGCAACTTGCAGGTAACTTGCAGCCAACTTGCAAGCAACTTGCAAGTTGCTTGCAAGTAACCCGCAAGTTGCTTGCAAGTTACCTGCAAGTTGCTTGCAAGTTCCCTGCAAGTTACTTGCAAGTTGCTTGCAAGTAACCCGCAAGTTGCTTGCAAGTTACCTGCAAGTTGCTTGCAAGTTGGTTGCTAGTTGATTGCAAGTTACCTGCAAGTTGCTTGCAAGTTGCTTGCAAGTTACCTGCAAGTTGCTTGCAAGTTGATTGCAAGTAACCAGCAAGTTGCTTGCAAGTTACCTGCAAGTTGCTTGCAAGTTGGTTGCAAGTAACCTGCAAGTTGCTTGCAAGTTACCTGCAAGTTGCTTGCAAGTTGGTTGCAAGTAACCTGCTAGTTGCTTGCAAGTTACCTGCAAGTTGCTCTCAAGTTGATTGCAAGTAACCCGCAAGTTGCTTGCAAGTAACCCGCAAGTTGCTTGCAAGTTACCTGCAAGTTGCTTGCAAGTTTCCTGCAAGTTACTTGCAAGTTGCTTGCAAGTAACCCGCAAGTTGCTTGCAAGTTACCTGCAAGTTGCTTGCAAGTTGGTTGCAAGTAACCTGCTAGTTGCTTGCAAGTTACCTGCAAGTTGCTTGCAAGTTGATTGCAAGTAACCTGCAAGTTGCTTGCAAGTTGATTGCAAGTAACCTGCAAGTTGCTTGCAAGTTACCTGCAAGTTGCTTGCAAGTTACCTGCAAGTTGCTTGCAAGTTGATTGCAAGTAACCTGCAAGTTGCTTGCAAGTTACCTGCAAGTTGCTTGCAAGTTATTTGCAAGTTGCTTGCAAGTTATTTGCAAGTTGCTTTCAAGTTATTTGCAAGTTGCTTGCAAGTAGCATGTAAGTTACCCGCAAGTTGATGGAAGTTACTTGCAAGTTGCTTGCAAGTTGCCTGCAAGTTGCTTGCAAGTTACCCGCTAGTTACTTGCAAGTTGCTTGCAAGTTGGTTGCTAGTTGATTGCAAGTTACCTCCAAGTTTCTTGCAAGTTACCTGCAAATTTCTTGCAAGTTACCTGCAAGTTGCTTGCAAGTTACCTGCAAGTTGCTTGCAAGTTGATTGCAAGTAACCTGCAAGTTGCTTGCAAGTAACCTGCAAGTTGCTTGCAAGTTGGTTGCAAGTAACCTGCTAGTTGCTTGCAAGTTACCTGCAAGTTGCTTGCAAGTTGCTTGCAAGTAACCCGCAAGTTGCTTGCAAGTTACCTGCAAGTTGCTTGCAAGTTGATTGCAAGTAACCTGCAAGTTGCTTGCAAGTTACCTGCAAGTTGCTTGCAAGGTATTTGCAAGTTGCTTGCAAGTTGGTTGCAAGTAACCTGCAAGTTGCTTGCATGTTGGTTGCTAGTTGATTGCAAGTTACCTGCAAGTTGCTTGCAAGTTGATTGCAAGTTACCTGCAAGTTGCTTGCAAGTTATTTGCAAGTAACCTGCAAGTTGCTTGCAAGTTACCTGCAAGTTGCTTGCAAGTTATTTGCAAGTTGCTTGCAAGTAGCATGTAAGTTACCGGCAAGTTGCTTGCAAGTTGCTTGCAAGTTGCTTGCAAGTAACCCGCAAGTTGCTTGCAAGTTGATTGCAAGTTGCTTGCAAGTTACCCGCTAGTTACTTGCAAGTTGCTTGCAAGTAACCTGCAAGTTGCTTGCAAGTTACCTGCAAGTTGCTTGCAAGTTGGTTGCTAGTTGATTGCAAGTTACCTGCAAGTTGCTTGCAAGTTGCTTGCAAGTTACCTGCAAGTTGCTTGCAAGTTGATTGCAAGTAACCTGCAAGTTGCTTGCAAGTTACCTGCAAGTTGCTTGCTAGTTGGTTGCTAGTTGATTGCAAGTTACTTGCAAGTTGCTTGCACGTTGCCTGCAAGTTGCTTGCAAGTTACCCGCTAGTTACTTGCAAGTTGCTTGCAAGTAACCCGCAAGTTGCTTGCAAGTTACCTGCAAGTTGCTTGCAAGTTCCCTGCAAGTTACTTGCAAGTTGCTTGCAAGTAACCCGCAAGTTGCTTGCAAGTTACCTGCAAGTTGCTTGCAAGTTGGTTGCTAGTTGATTGCAAGTTACCTGCAAGTTGCTTGCAAGTTGCTTGCAAGTTACCTGCAAGTTGCTTGCAAGTTGATTGCAAGTAACCTGCAAGTTGCTTGCAATCAACTAGCAACCAACTAGCAAGCAACTTGCAGGTAACTTGCAAGCAACTTGCAGGTTACTTGCAATCAACTTGCAAGCAACTTGCAGGTAACTTGCAAGCAACTTGCAAGCAACTTGCAGGTAACTTGCAATCAACTAGCAACCAACTTGCAAGCAACTTGCAGGTAACTTGCAAGCAACTTGCAGGTTACTTGCAAGCAACTTGCAAGTAACTTGCAGGGAACTTGCAAGCAACTTGCAGGTAACTTGCAAGCAACTTGCGGGTTACTTGCAAGCAACTTGCAAGTAACTAGCGGGTAACTTGCAAGCAACTTGCAGGCAACTTGCAAGCAACTTGCAAGTAACTTGCAATCAACTAGCAACCAACTAGCAAGCAACTTGCAGGTAACTTGCAAGCAACTTGCAGGTTACTTGCAATCAACTTGCAAGCAACTTGCAGGTAACTTGCAAGCAACTTGCAAGCAACTTGCAGGTAACTTGCAATCAACTTGCAGGTAACTTGCAAGCAACTTGCAGGTTACTTGCAATCAACTTGCAAGCAACTTGCGGATTACTTGCAATCAACTTGCAAGCAACTTGCAGGTAACTTGCAAGCAACTTGCAACCAACTTGCAAGCAACTTGCAGGTAACTTGCAAGCAACTTGCAGGTCACTTGCCAGCAACTTGCAGGTAACTTGCAATCAACTAGCAACCAACTTGCAAGCAACTTGCTTGCAAGTTACCTGCAAGTTGCTTGCAAGTTCCCTGCAAGTAACCTGCAAGTTGCTTGCAAGTTACCTGCAAGTTGCTTGCAAGTTGATTGCAAGTAACCTGCAAGTTGCTTGCAAGTTACCTGCAAGTTGCTTGCAAGGTATTTGCAAGTTGCTTGCAAGTAGCATGTAAGTTACCGGCAAGTTGCTTGCAAGTTGCTTGCAAGTAGCCCGCAAGTTGCTTGCAAGTTACCTGCAAGTTGCTTGCTAGTTGGTTGCTAGTTGATTGCAAGTTACTTGCAAGTTGCTTGCAAGTTGCCTGCAAGTTGCTTTCAAGTTACCCGCTAGTTACTTGCAAGTTGCTTGCAAGTAACCCGCAAGTTGCTTGCAAGTTACCTGCAAGTTGCTTGCAAGTTCCCTGCAAGTTACTTGCAAGTTGCTTGCAAGTAACCCGCAAGTTGCTTGCAAGTTACCTGCAAGTTGCTTGCAAGTTGGTTGCTAGTTGATTGCAAGTTACCTGCAAGTTGCTTGCAAGTTGCTTGCAAGTTACCTGCAAGTTGCTTGCAAGTTGATTGCAAGTAACCTGCAAGTTGCTTGCAAGTTACCTGCAAGTTGCTTGCAAGTTACCTGCAAGTTGCTTGCAAGTTGGTTGCAAGTAACCTGCTAGTTGCTTGCAAGTTACCTGCAAGTTGCTTGCAAGTTACCCGCAAGTTGCTTGCAAGTTCCCTGCAAGTTACTTGCAAGTTGCTTGCAAGTAACCCGCAAGTTGCTTGCAAGTTACCTGCAAGTTGCTTGCAAGTTGGTTGCTAGTTGATTACAAGTTACCTGCAAGTTGCTTGCAAGTTGCTTGCAAGTTACCTGCAAGTTGCTTGCAAGTTGATTGCAAGTAACCTGCAAGTTGCTTGCAAGTTACCTGCAAGTTGCTTGCAAGTTGGTTGCAAGTAACCTGCAAGTTGCTTGCAAGTTACCTGCAAGTTGCTTGCAAGTTGGTTGCAAGTAACCTGCTAGTTGCTTGCAAGTTACCTGCAAGTTGCTTGCAAGTTGATTGCAAGTAACCCGCAAGTTGCTTGCAAGTAACCCGCAAGTTGCTTGCAAGTTACCTGCAAGTTGCTTGCAAGTTTCCTGCAAGTTACTTGCAAGTTGCTTGCAAGTAACCCGCAAGTTGCTTGCAAGTTACCTGCAAGTTGCTTGCAAGTTGGTTGCAAGTAACCTGCTAGTTGCTTGCAAGTTACCTGCAAGTTGCTTGCAAGTTGCTTGCAAGTAACCCGCAAGTTGCTTGCAAGTTACCTGCAAGTTGCTTGCAAGTTTCCTGCAAGTTACTTGCAAGTTGCTTGCAAGTAACCCGCAAGTTGCTTGCAAGTTACCTGCAAGTTGCTTGCAAGTTGCCTGCAAGTTGCTTGCAAGTTTCCTGCAAGTTACTTGCAAGTTGCTTGCAAGTAACCCGCAAGTTGCTTGCAAGTTACCTGCAAGTTGCTTGCAAGTTGGTTGCAAGTAACCTGCTAGTTGCTTGCAAGTTACCTGCAAGTTGCTTGCAAGTTGCTTGCAAGTAACCCGCAAGTTGCTTGCAAGTTACCTGCAAGTTGCTTGCAAGTTTCCTGCAAGTTACTTGCAAGTTGCTTGCAAGTAACCCGCAAGTTGCTTGCAAGTTACCTGCAAGTTGCTTGCAAGTTGGTTGCAAGTAACCTGCTAGTTGCTTGCAAGTTACCTGCAAGTTGCTTGCAAGTTGATTGCAAGTAACCTGCAAGTAACTTGCAAGCAACTTGCAATCAACTTGCAAGCAACTTGCGGGTTACTTGCAAGCAACTTGCAAGCAACTTGCAAGCAACTTGCCGGTAACTTACATGCTACTTGCAAGCAACTTGCAAATAACTTGCAAGCAACTTGCAGGTAACTTGCAAGCAACTTGCAGGTTACTTGCAATCAACTTGCAAGCAACTTGCAGGTAACTTGCAATCAACTTGCAAGCAACTTGCAGGTAACTTGCAATCAACTAGCAACCAACATGCAAGCAACTTGCAGGTAACTTGCAAGCAACTTGCGGGTTACTTGCAAGCAACTTGCAAGTAACTTGCAGGGAACTTGCAAGCAACTTGCAGGTAACTTGCAAGCAACTTGCGGGTTACTTGCAAGCAACTTGCGGGTTACTTGCAAGCAACTTGCAGGCAACTTGCAAGTAACTTGCAAGCAACTTGCGGGTAACTTACATGCTACTTGCAAGCAACTTGCAAATAACTTGCAGCCAACTTGCAAGCAACTTGCAAGTTGCTTGCAAGTAACCCGCAAGTTGCTTGCAAGTTACCTGCAAGTTGCTTGCAAGTTCCCTGCAAGTTACTTGCAAGTTGCTTGCAAGTAACCCGCAAGTTGCTTGCAAGTTACCTGCAAGTTGCTTGCAAGTTGGTTGCTAGTTGATTGCAAGTTACCTGCAAGTTGCTTGCAAGTTGCTTGCAAGTTGCTTGCAAGTTACCTGCAAGTTGCTTGCAAGTTGATTGCAAGTAACCTGCAAGTTGCTTGCAAGTTACCTGCAAGTTGCTTGCAAGTTGGTTGCAAGTAACCTGCAAGTTGCTTGCAAGTTACCTGCAAGTTGCTTGCAAGTTGGTTGCAAGTAACCTGCTAGTTGCTTGCAAGTTACCTGCAAGTTGCTCTCAAGTTGATTGCAAGTAACCCGCAAGTTGCTTGCAAGTAACCCGCAAGTTGCTTGCAAGTTACCTGCAAGTTGCTTGCAAGTTTCCTGCAAGTTACTTGCAAGTTGCTTGCAAGTAACCCGCAAGTTGCTTGCAAGTTACCTGCAAGTTGCTTGCAAGTTGGTTGCAAGTAACCTGCTAGTTGCTTGCAAGTTACCTGCAAGTTGCTTGCAAGTTGATTGCAAGTAACCTGCAAGTTGCTTGCAAGTTGATTGCAAGTAACCTGCAAGTTGCTTGCAAGTTACCTGCAAGTTGCTTGCAAGTTGATTGCAAGTAACCTGCAAGTTGCTTGCAAGTTACCTGCAAGTTGCTTGCAAGTTATTTGCAAGTTGCTTGCAAGTTATTTGCAAGTTGCTTGCAAGTTATTTGCAAGTTGCTTGCAAGTAGCATGTAAGTTACCCGCAAGTTGCTTGCAAGTTACTTGCAAGTTGCTTGCAAGTTGCCTGCAAGTTGCTTGCAAGTTGCCTGCAAGTTGCTTGCAAGTTACCCGCTAGTTACTTGCAAGTTGCTTGCAAGTTGGTTGCTAGTTGATTGCAAGTTACCTGCAAGTTTCTTGCAAGTTACCTGCAAATTTCTTGCAAGTTACCTGCAAGTTGCTTGCAAGTTACCTGCAAGTTGCTTGCAAGTTGATTGCAAGTAACCTGCAAGTTGCTTGCAAGTAACCTGCAAGTTGCTTGCAAGTTGGTTGCTAGTTGATTGCAAGTTACCTGCAAGTTGCTTGCAAGTTGATTGCAAGTAACCTGCAAGTTGCTTGCAAGTTACCTGCAAGTTGCTTGCAAGTTATTTGCAAGTTGCTTGCAAGTTATTTGCAAGTTGCTTGCAAGTTATTTGCAAGTTGCTTGCAAGTAGCATGTAAGTTACCCGCAAGTTGCTTGCAAGTTACTTGCAAGTTTCCTGCAAGTTACTTGCAAGTTGCTTGCAAGTAACCCGTAAGTTGCCTGCAAGTTGCTTGCAAGTTGGTTGCAAGTAACCTGCTAGTTGCTTGCAAGTTGCTTGCAAGTAACCCGCAAGTTGCTTGCAAGTTACCTGCAAGTTGCTTGCAAGTTTCCTGCAAGTTGCTTGCAAGTAACCTGCAAGTTGCTTGCAAGTTGGTTGCTAGTTGATTGCAAGTTACCTGCAAGTTGCTTGCAAGTTGATTGCAAGTAACCTGCAAGTTGCTTGCAAGTTATTTGCAAGTTGCTTGCAAGTAACCTGCAAGTTGCTTGCAAGTTGGTTGCAAGTAACCTGCAAGTTGCTTGCAAGTTACCTGCAAGTTGCTTGCAAGTTATTTGCAAGTTGCTTGCAAGTTATTTGCAAGTTGCTTGCAAGTTACCTGCAAGTTGCTTGCAAGTTTCCTGCAAGTTACTTGCAAGTTGCTTGCAAGTAACCCGCAAGTTGCTTGCAAGTTACCTGCAAGTTGCTTGCAAGTTGGTTGCAAGTAACCTGCTAGTTGCTTGCAAGTTACCTGCAAGTTGCTTGCAAGTTGCTTGCAAGTAACCCGCAAGTTGCTTGCAAGTTACCTGCAAGTTGCTTGCAAGTTTCCTGCAAGTTACTTGCAAGTTGCTTGCAAGTAACCCGCAAGTTGCTTGCAAGTTACCTGCAAGTTGCTTGCAAGTTGCCTGCAAGTTGCTTGCAAGTTTCCTGCAAGTTACTTGCAAGTTGCTTGCAAGTAACCCGCAAGTTGCTTGCAAGTTACCTGCAAGTTGCTTGCAAGTTGGTTGCAAGTAACCTGCTAGTTGCTTGCAAGTTACCTGCAAGTTGCTTGCAAGTTGCTTGCAAGTTGCTTGCAAGTAACCCGCAAGTTGCTTGCAAGTTACCTGCAAGTTGCTTGCAAGTTTCCTGCAAGTTACTTGCAAGTTGCTTGCAAGTAACCCGCAAGTTGCTTGCAAGTTACCTGCAAGTTGCTTGCAAGTTGGTTGCAAGTAACCTGCTAGTTGCTTGCAAGTTGATTGCAAGTAACCTGCAAGTTGCTTGCAAGTTACCTGCAAGTTGCTTGCAAGTTATTTGCAAGTTGCTTGCAAGTAGCATGTAAGTTACCCGCAAGTTGCTTGCAAGTTACTTCCAAGTTACCTGCAAGTTGCTTGCAAGTAACCCGCAAGTTGCTTGCAAGTAACCCGCAAGTTGCTTGCAAGTTACCTGCAAGTTGCTTGCAAGTTTCCTGCAAGTTACTTGCAAGTTGCTTGCAAGTAACCCGCAAGTTGCTTGCAAGTTACCTGCAAGTTGCTTGCAAGTTGGTTGCAAGTAACCTGCTAGTTGCTTGCAAGTTATTTGCAAGTTGCTTGCAAGTAGCATGTAAGTTACCCGCAAGTTGCTTGCAAGTTACTTGCAAGTTGCTTGCAAGTTCCCTGCAAGTTACCTGCAAGTTGCTTGCAAGTTGGTTGCAAGTTGCTTGCAAGTTACCTGCAAGTTGCTTGCAAGTTATTTGCAAGTTGCTTGCAAGTAGCATGTAAGTTACCGGCAAGTTGCTTGCAAGTTGCTTGCAAGTAGCCCGCAAGTTGCTTGCAAGTTACCTGCAAGTTGCTTGCTAGTTGGTTGCTAGTTGATTGCAAGTTACTTGCAAGTTGCTTGCAAGTTGCCTGCAAGTTGCTTGCAAGTTACCCGCTAGTTACTTGCAAGTTGCTTGCAAGTAACCCGCAAGTTGCTTGCAAGTTACCTGCAAGTTGCTTGCAAGTTCTCTGCAAGTTACTTGCAAGTTGCTTGCAAGTAACCCGCAAGTTGCTTGCAAGTTACCTGCAAGTTGCTTGCAAGTTGGTTGCTAGTTGATTGCAAGTTACCTGCAAGTTGCTTGCAAGTTGCTTGCAAGTTACCTGCAAGTTGCTTGCAAGTTGATTGCAAGTAACCTGCAAGTTGCTTGCAAGTTACCTGCAAGTTGCTTGCAAGTTGGTTGCAAGTAACCTGCAAGTTGCTTGCAAGTTACCTGCAAGTTGCTTGCAAGTTGGTTGCAAGTAACCTGCTAGTTGCTTGCAAGTTACCTGCAAGTTGCTTGCAAGTTGATTGCAAGTAACCCGCAAGTTGCTTGCAAGTAACACGCAAGTTGCTTGCAAGTTACCTGCAAGTTGCTTGCAAGTTTCCTGCAAGTTACTTGCAAGTTGCTTGCAAGTAACCCGCAAGTTGCTTGCAAGTTACCTGCAAGTTGCTTGCAAGTTGGTTGCAAGTAACCTGCTAGTTGCTTGCAAGTTACCTGCAAGTTGCTTGCAAGTTGCTTGCAAGTAACCCGCAAGTTGCTTGCAAGTTACCTGCAAGTTGATTGCAAGTTTCCTGCAAGTTACTTGCAAGTTGCTTGCAAGTAACCCGCAAGTTGGTTGCAAGTAACCTGCTAGTTGCTTGCAAGTTACCTGCAAGTTGCTTGCAAGTTGATTGCAAGTAACCTGCAAGTTGCTTGCAAGTTACCTGCAAGTTGCTTGCAAGTTATTTGCAAGTTGCTTGCAAGTAGCATGTAAGTTACCCGCAAGTTGCTTGCAAGTTACTTGCAAGTTGCCTGCAAGTTGCTTGCAAGTAACCCGCAAGTTGCTTGCAAGTAACCCGCAAGTTGCTTGCAAGTTGATTGCAAGTAACCTGCAAGTTGCTTGCAAGTTACCTGCAAGTTGCTTGCAAGTTGATTGCAAGTAACCTGCAAGTTGCTTGCAAGTTACCTGCAAGTTGCTTGCAAGTTGGTTGCAAGTAACCTGCTAGTTGCTTGCAAGTTACCTGCAAGTTGCTTGCAAGTTATTTGCAAGTTGCTTGCAAGTTATTTGCAAGTTATTTGCAAGTTGCTTGCAAGTAGCATGTAAGTTACCCGCAAGTTGCTTGCAAGTTACTTGCAAGTTGCTTGCAAGTTGCCTGCAAGTTGCTTGCAAGTTACCCGCTAGTTACTTGCAAGTTGCTTGCAAGTTGGTTGCTAGTTGATTGCAAGTTACCTGCAAGTTTCTTGCAAGTTACCTGCAAATTGCTTGCAAGTTACCTGCAAGTTGCTTGCAAGTTGATTGCAAGTAACCTGCAAGTTGCTTGCAAGTAACCTGCAAGTTGCTTGCAAGTTACGTGCAAGTTGCTTGCAAGTTATTTGCAAGTTGCTTGCAAGTAGCATGTAAGTTACCCGCAAGTTGCTTGCAAGTTACTTGCAAGTTGCTTGCAAGTTGCCTGCAAGTTGCTTGCAAGTTACCCGCTAGTTACTTGCAAGTTGCTTGCAAGTAACCCGCAAGTTGCTTGCAAGTTACCTGCAAGTTGCTTGCAAGTTCCCTGCAAGTTACTTGCAAGTTGCTTGCAAGTAACCCGCAAGTTGCTTGCAAGTTACCTGCAAGTTGCTTGCAAGTTGGTTGCTAGTTGATTACAAGTTACCTGCAAGTTGCTTGCAAGTTGCTTGCAAGTTACCTGCAAGTTGCTTGCAAGTTGATTGCAAGTAACCTGCAAGTTGCTTGCAAGTTACCTGCAAGTTGCTTGCAAGTTGGTTGCAAGTAACCTGCAAGTTGCTTGCAAGTTACCTGCAAGTTGCTTGCAAGTTGGTTGCAAGTAACCTGCTAGTTGCTTGCAAGTTACCTGCAAGTTGCTTGCAAGTTGATTGCAAGTAACCCGCAAGTTGCTTGCAAGTAACCCGCAAGTTGCTTGCAAGTTACCTGCAAGTTGCTTGCAAGTTTCCTGCAAGTTACTTGCAAGTTGCTTGCAAGTAACCCGCAAGTTGCTTGCAAGTTACCTGCAAGTTGCTTGCAAGTTGGTTGCAAGTAACCTGCTAGTTGCTTGCAAGTTACCTGCAAGTTGCTTGCAAGTTGCTTGCAAGTAACCCGCAAGTTTCTTGCAAGTTACCTGCAAGTTGCTTGCAAGTTTCCTGCAAGTTACTTGCAAGTTGCTTGCAAGTAACCCGCAAGTTGCTTGCAAGTTACCTGCAAGTTGCTTGCAAGTTGCCTGCAAGTTGCTTGCAAGTTTCCTGCAAGTTACTTGCAAGTTGCTTGCAAGTAACCCGCAAGTTGCTTGCAAGTTACCTGCAAGTTGCTTGCAAATTGGTTGCAAGTAACCTGCTAGTTGCTTGCAAGTTACCTGCAAGTTGCTTGCAAGTTGCTTGCAAGTTGCTTGCAAGTAACCCGCAAGTTGCTTGCAAGTTACCTGCAAGTTGCTTGCAAGTTTCCTGCAAGTTACTTGCAAGTTGCTTGCAAGTAACCCGCAAGTTGCTTGCAAGTTACCTGCAAGTTGCTTGCAAGTTGGTTGCAAGTAACCTGCTAGTTGCTTGCAAGTTACCTGCAAGTTGCTTGCAAGTTGATTGCAAGTAACCTGCAAGTTGCTTGCAAGTTACCTGCAAGTTGCTTGCAAGTTATTTGCAAGTTGCTTGCAAGTAGCATGTAAGTTACCCGCAAGTTGCTTGCAAGTTACTTGCAAGTTACCTGCAAGTTGCTTGCAAGTTGATTGCAAGTAACCCGCAAGTTGCTTGCAAGTAACCCGCAAGTTGCTTGCAAGTTACCTGCAAGTTGCTTGCAAGTTTCCTGCAAGTTAATTGCAAGTTGCTTGCAAGTAACCCGCAAGTTGCTTGCAAGTTACCTGCAAGTTGCTTGCAAGTTGGTTGCAAGTAACCTGCTAGTTGCTTGCAAGTTATTTGCAAGTTGCTTGCAAGTAGCATGTAAGTTACCCGCAAGTTGCTTGCAAGTTACTTGCAAGTTGCTTGCAAGTTCCCTGCAAGTTACCTGCAAGTTGCTTGCAAGTTGGTTGCTAGTTGATTGCAAGTTACCTGCAAGTTGCTGGCAAGTGACCTGCAAGTTGCTTGCAAGTTACTTGCAAGTAACCTGCAAATTGCTTGCAAGTTACCTGCAAGTTGCTTGCAAGTTGATTGCAAGTAACCTGCAAGTTGCTTGCAAGTTATTTGCAAGTTGCTTGCAAGTAGCATGTAAGTTACCGGCAAGTTGCTTGCAAGTTGCTTGCAAGTTACCTGCAAGTTGCTTGCAAGTTGATTGCAAGTAACCCGCAAGTTGCTTGCAAGTAACCCGCAAGTTGCTTGCAAGTTACCTGCAAGTTGCTTGCAAGTTTCCTGCAAGTTACTTGCAAGTTGCTTGCAAGTAACCCGCAAGTTGCTTGCAAGTTACCTGCAAGTTGCTTGCAAGTTGGTTGCAAGTAACCTGCTAGTTGCTTGCAAGTTACCTGCAAGTTGCTTGCAAGTTGATTGCAAGTAACCTGCAAGCAACTTGCAAATAACTTGCAAGCAACTTGCAGGTAACTTGCAAGCAACTTGCAGGTAACTTACATGCTACTTGCAAGCAACTTGCAAATAACTTGCAAGCAACTTGCAGGTAACTTGCAAGCAACTTGCAGGTTACTTGCAATCAACTTGCAAGCAACTTGCAGGTAACTTGCAAGCAACTAGCAGGTTACTTGCAACCAACTTGCAAGCAACTTGCAGGTAACTTGCAAGCAACTTGCAGGTAACTTGCAAGCAACTAGCAGGTTACTTGCAACCAACTTGCAAGCAACTTGCAGGTAACTTGCAAGCAACTTGCAGGTTCCTTGCAATCAACTTGCAGGCAACTTGCAAGTAACTTGCAAGCAACTTGCGGGTAACTTACATGCTACTTGCAAGCAACTTGCAAATAACTTGCAAGCAACTAGCAGGTTACTTGCAACCAACTTGCAAGCAACTTGCAGGTAACTTGCAAGCAACTTGCGGGTTACTTGCAAGCAACTTGCAAGTAACTTGCAGGAAACTTGCAAGCAACTTGCAGGTAACTTGCAAGCAACTTGCGGGTTACTTGCAAGCAACTTGCGGGTTACTTGCAATCAACTTGCAAGCAACTTGCAGGTAACTTGCAAGTAACTTGCAAGCAACTTGCGGGTAACTTACATGCTACTTGCAAGCAACTTGCAAATAACTTGCAAGCAACTTGCAGGTTACTTGCAATCAACTTGCAAGCAACTTGCAGGTAACTTGCAAGCAACTAGCAGGTTACTTGCAACCAACTTGCAAGCAACTTGCAGGTAACTTGCAAGCAACTTGCGGGTTACTTGCAAGCAACTTGCAAGTAACTTGCAGGAAACTTGCAAGCAACTTGCAGGTAACTTGCAAGCAACTTGCGGGTTACTTGCAAGCAACTTGCGGGTTACTTGCAATCAACTTGCAAGCAACTTGCAGGTAACTTGCAAGCAACTTGCAAGCAACTTGCCGGTAACTTACATGCTACTTGCAAGCAACTTGCAAATAACTTGCAAGCAACTTGCAATTTAACTTGCAAGCAACTTGCAGGTTACTTGCAATCAACTTGCAAGCAACTTGCAGGTAACTTGCAAGCAATTTGCAGGTTACTTGCAAGTAACTTGCAAGCAACTTGCAGGTCACTTGCCAGCAACTTGCAGGTAACTTGCAATCAACTAGCAACCAACTTGCAAGCAACTTGCAGGTAACTTGCAGGGAACTTGCAAGCAACTTGCAAGTAACTTGCAAGCAACTTGCGGGTAACTTGCAAGCAACTTGCGGGTTACTTGCAATCAACTTGCAAGCAACTTGCAGGTAACTTGCAAGTAACTTGCAAGCAACTTGCGGGTAACTTACATGCTACTTGCAAGCAACTTGCAGGTAACTTGCAAACAACTTGCGGGTTACTTGCAAGCAACTTGCGGGTTACTTGCAATCAACTTGCAAGCAACTTGCAGGTAACTTGCAAGTAACTTGCAAGCAACTTGCGGGTAACTTACATGCTACTTGCAAGCAACTTGCAAATAACCTGCAAGTTGCTTGCAAGTTGATTGCAAGTAACCTGCAAGTTGCTTGCAAGTTACCTGCAAGTTACTTGCAAGTTATTTGCAAGTTGCTTGCAAGTAGCATGTAAGTTACCCGCAAGTTGCTTGCAAGTTACTTGCAAGTTACCTGCAAGTTGCTTGCAAGTTGATTGCAAGTAACCCGCAAGTTGCTTGCAAGTAACCCGCAAGTTGCTTGCAAGTTACCTGCAAGTTGCTTGCAAGTTTCCTGCAAGTTACTTGCAAGTTGCTTGCAAGTAACCCGCAAGTTGCTTGCAAGTTACCTGCAAGTTGCTTGCAAGTTGGTTGCAAGTAACCTGCTAGTTGCTTGCAAGTTATTTGCAAGTTGCTTGCAAGTAGCATGTAAGTTACCCGCAAGTTGCTTGCAAGTTACTTGCATGTTGCTTGCAAGTTCCCTGCAAGTTACCTGCAAGTTGCTTGCAAGTTGGTTGCAAGTTGCTTGCAAGTTACCTGCAAGTTGCTTGCAAGTTATTTGCAAGTTGCTTGCAAGTAGCATGTAAGTTACCGGCAAGTTGCTTGCAAGTTGCTTGCAAGTAGCCCGCAAGTTGCTTGCAAGTTACCTGCAAGTTGCTTGCTAGTTGGTTGCTAGTTGATTGCAAGTTACTTGCAAGTTGCTTGCAAGTTGCCTGCAAGTTGCTTGCAAGTTACCCGCTAGTTACTTGCAAGTTGCTTGCAAGTAACCCGCAAGTTGCTTGCAAGTTACCTGCAAGTTGCTTGCAAGTTGGTTGCAAGTAACCTGCTAGTTGCTTGCAAGTTACCTGCAAGTTGCTTGCAAGTTGCTTGCAAGTAACCCGCAAGTTGCTTGCAAGTTACCCGCTAGTTACTTGCAAGTTGCTTGCAAGTTGGTTGCTAGTTGATTGCAAGTTACCTGCAAGTTTCTTGCAAGTTACCTGCAAATTGCTTGCAAGTTACCCGCAAGTTGCTTGCAAGTTACTTGCAAGTTGCTTGCAAGTTGCCTGCAAGTTGCTTGCAAGTTACCCGCTAGTTACTTGCAAGTTGCTTGCAAGTTGGTTGCTAGTTGATTGCAAGTTACCTGCAAGTTGCTTGCAAGTAACCTGCAAGTTGCTTGCAAGTTACGTGCAAGTTGCTTGCAAGTTATTTGCAAGTTGCTTGCAAGTAGCATGTAAGTTACCCGCAAGTTGCTTGCAAGTTACTTGCAAGTTGCTTGCAAGTTGCCTGCAAGTTGCTTGCAAGTTACCCGCTAGTTACTTGCAAGTTGCTTGCAAGTAACCCGCAAGTTGCTTGCAAGTTACCTGCAAGTTGCTTGCAAGTTCCCTGCAAGTTACTTGCAAGTTGCTTGCAAGTAACCCGCAAGTTGCTTGCAAGTTACCTGCAAGTTGCTTGCAAGTTGGTTGCTAGTTGATTACAAGTTACCTGCAAGTTGCTTGCAAGTTGCTTGCAAGTTACCTGCAAGTTGCTTGCAAGTTGATTGGAAGTAACCTGCAAGTTGCTTGCAAGTTGGTTGCAAGTAACCTGCAAGTTGCTTGCAAGTTACCTGCAAGTTGCTTGCAAGTTGGTTGCAAGTAACCTGCTAGTTGCTTGCAAGTTACCTGCAAGTTGCTTGCAAGTTGATTGCAAGTAACCCGCAAGTTGCTTGCAAGTAACCCGCAAGTTGCTTGCAAGTTACCTGCAAGTTGCTTGCAAGTTTCCTGCAAGTTACTTGCAAGTTGCTTGCAAGTAACCCGCAAGTTGCTTGCAAGTTACCTGCAAGTTGCTTGCAAGTTGGTTGCAAGTAACCTGCTAGTTGCTTGCAAGTTACCTGCAAGTTGCTTGCAAGTTGCTTGCAAGTAACCCGCAAGTTGCTTGCAAGTTACCTGCAAGTTGCTTGCAAGTTTCCTGCAAGTTACTTGCAAGTTGCTTGCAAGTTACCTGCAAGTTGCTTGCAAGTTGCCTGCAAGTTGCTTGCAAGTTTCCTGCAAGTTACTTGCAAGTTGCTTGCAAGTAACCCGCAAGTTGCTTGCAAGTTACCTGCAAGTTGCTTGCAAGTTGGTTGCAAGTAACCTGCTAGTTGCTTGCAAGTTACCTGCAAGTTGCTTGCAAGTTGCTTGCAAGTTGCTTGCAAGTAACCCGCAAGTTGCTTGCAAGTTACCTGCAAGTTGCTTGCAAGTTTCCTGCAAGTTACTTGCAAGTTGCTTGCAAGTAACCCGCAAGTTGCTTGCAAGTTACCTGCAAGTTGCTTGCAAGTTGGTTGCAAGTAACCTGCTAGTTGCTTGCAAGTTACCTGCAAGTTGCTTGCAAGTTGATTGCAAGTAACCTGCAAGTTGCTTGCAAGTTACCTGCAAGTTGCTTGCAAGTTATTTGCAAGTTGCTTGCAAGTAGCATGTAAGTTACCCGCAAGTTGCTTGCAAGTTACTTGCAAGTTACCTGCAAGTTGCTTGCAAGTTGATTGCAAGTAACCCGCAAGTTGCTTGCAAGTAACCCGCAAGTTGCTTGCAAGTTACCTGCAAGTTGCTTGCAAGTTTCCTGCAAGTTACTTGCAAGTTGCTTGCAAGTAACCCGCAAGTTGCTTGCAAGTTACCTGCAAGTTGCTTGCAAGTTGGTTGCAAGTAACCTGCTAGTTGCTTGCAAGTTATTTGCAAGTTGCTTGCAAGTAGCATGTAAGTTACCCGCAAGTTGCTTGCAAGTTACCTGCAAGTTGCTTGCAAGTTGGTTGCAAGTAACCTGCAAGTTGCTTGCAAGTTACCTGCAAGTTGCTTGCAAGTTGATTGCAAGTAACCTGCAAGTTGCTTGCAAGTTACCTGCAAGTTGCTTGCAAGTTGGTTGCAAGTAACCTGCTAGTTGCTTGCAAGTTACCTGCAAGTTGCTTGCAAGTTATTTGCAAGTTACTTGCAAGTTGCTTGCAAGTAACCCGCAAGTTGCTTGCAAGTTACCTGCAAGTTGCTTGCAAGTTGGTTGCAAGTAACCTGCTAGTTGCTTGCAAGTTACCTGCAAGTTGCTTGCAAGTTGATTGCAAGTAACCTGCAAGTTGCTTGCAAGTTACCTGCAAGTTGCTTGCAAGTTATTTGCAAGTTGCTTGCAAGTAGCATGTAAGTTACCCGCAAGTTGCTTGCAAGTTACTTGCAAGTTGCCTGCAAGTTGCTTGCAAGTAACCCGCAAGTTGCTTGCAAGTAACCCGCAAGTTGCTTGCAAGTTGATTGCAAGTAACCTGCAAGTTGCTTGCAAGTTACCTGCAAGTTGCTTGCAAGTTGATTGCAAGTAACCTGCAAGTTGCTTGCAAGTTACCTGCAAGTTGCTTGCAAGTTGGTTGCAAGTAACCTGCTAGTTGCTTGCAAGTTACCTGCAAGTTGCTTGCAAGTTATTTGCAAGTTGCTTGCAAGTTATTTGCAAGTTGCTTGCAAGTTATTTGCAAGTTGCTTGCAAGTTATTTGCAAGTTGCTTGCAAGTAGCATGTAAGTTACCCGCAAGTTGCTTGCAAGTTACTTGCAAGTTGCTTGCAAGTTGCCTGCAAGTTGCTTGCAAGTTACCCGCTAGTTACTTGCAAGTTGCTTGCAAGTTGGTTGCTAGTTGATTGCAAGTTACCTGCAAGTTTCTTGCAAGTTACCTGCAAATTGCTTGCAAGTTACCTGCAAGTTGCTTGCAAGTTACCTGCAAGTTGCTTGCAAGTTGATTGCAAGTAACCTGCAAGTTGCTTGCAAGTAACCTGCAAGTTGCTTGCAAGTTACGTGCAAGTTGCTTGCAAGTTATTTGCAAGTTGCTTGCAAGTAGCATGTAAGTTACCCGCAAGTTGCTTGCAAGTTACTTGCAAGTTGCTTGCAAGTTGCCTGCAAGTTGCTTGCAAGTTACCCGCTAGTTACTTGCAAGTTGCTTGCAAGTAACCCGCAAGTTGCTTGCAAGTTACCTGCAAGTTGCTTGCAAGTTCCCTGCAAGTTACTTGCAAGTTGCTTGCAAGTAACCCGCAAGTTGCTTGCAAGTTACCTGCAAGTTGCTTGCAAGTTGGTTGCTAGTTGATTACAAGTTACCTGCAAGTTGCTTGCAAGTTGCTTGCAAGTTACCTGCAAGTTGCTTGCAAGTTGATTGCAAGTAACCTGCAAGTTGCTTGCAAGTTACCTGCAAGTTGCTTGCAAGTTGGTTGCAAGTAACCTGCAAGTTGCTTGCAAGTTACCTGCAAGTTGCTTGCAAGTTGGTTGCAAGTAACCTGCTAGTTGCTTGCAAGTTACCTGCAAGTTGCTTGCAAGTTGATTGCAAGTAACCCGCAAGTTGCTTGCAAGTAACCCGCAAGTTGCTTGCAAGTTACCTGCAAGTTGCTTGCAAGTTTCCTGCAAGTTACTTGCAAGTTGCTTGCAAGTAACCCGCAAGTTGCTTGCAAGTTACCTGCAAGTTGCTTGCAAGTTTCCTGCAAGTTACTTGCAAGTTGCTTCCAAGTAACCCGCAAGTTGCTTGCAAGTTACCTGCAAGTTGCTTGCAAGTTGCCTGCAAGTTGCTTGCAAGTTTTCTGCAAGTTACTTGCAAGTTGCTTGCAAGTAACCCGCAAGTTGCTTGCAAGTTACCTGCAAGTTGCTTGCAAGTTGGTTGCAAGTAACCTGCTAGTTGCTTGCAAGTTACCTGCAAGTTGCTTGCAAGTTGCTTGCAAGTAACCCGCAAGTTGCTTGCAAGTTACCTGCAAGTTGCTTGCAAGTTATTTGCAAGTTGCTTGCAAGTAGCATGTAAGTTACCCGCAAGTTGCTTGCAAGTTACTTGCAAGTTACCTGCAAGTTGCTTGCAAGTTGATTGCAAGTAACCCGCAAGTTGCTTGCAAGTAACCCGCAAGTTGCTTGCAAGTTACCTGCAAGTTGCTTGCAAGTTTCCTGCAAGTTACTTGCAAGTTGCTTGCAAGTAACCCGCAAGTTGCTTGCAAGTTACCTGCAAGTTGCTTGCAAGTTGGTTGCAAGTAACCTGCTAGTTGCTTGCAAGTTATTTGCAAGTTGCTTGCAAGTAGCATGTAAGTTACCCGCAAGTTGCTTGCAAGTTACTTGCAAGTTGCTTGCAAGTTCCCTGCAAGTTACCTGCAAGTTGCTTGCAAGTTGGTTGCTAGTTGATTGCAAGTTACCTGCAAGTTGCTGGCAAGTGACCTGCAACTTGCTTGCAAGTTGCTTGCAAGTAGCATGTAAGTTACCCGCAAGTTGCTTGCAAGTTCCCTGCAAGTTACCTGCAAGTTGCTTGCAAGTTGGTTGCTAGTTGATTGCAAGTTACCTGCAAGTTGCTTGCAAGTAACCTGCAAGTTGCTTGCAAGTTACGTGCAAGTTGCTTGCAAGTTATTTGCAAGTTGCTTGCAAGTAGCATGTAAGTTACCCGCAAGTTGCTTGCAAGTTACTTGCAAGTTGCTTGCAAGTTGCCTGCAAGTTGCTTGCAAGTTACCCGCTAGTTACTTGCAAGTTGCTTGCAAGTAACCCGCAAGTTGCTTGCAAGTTACCTGCAAGTTGCTTGCAAGTTCCCTGCAAGTTACTTGCAAGTTGCTTGCAAGTAACCCGCAAGTTGCTTGCAAGTTACCTGCAAGTTGCTTGCAAGTTGGTTGCTAGTTGATTACAAGTTACCTGCAAGTTGCTTGCAAGTTGCTTGCAAGTTACCTGCAAGTTGCTTGCAAGTTGATTGCAAGTAACCTGCAAGTTGCTTGCAAGTTACCTGCAAGTTGCTTGCAAGTTGGTTGCAAGTAACCTGCAAGTTGCTTGCAAGTTACCTGCAAGTTGCTTGCAAGTTGGTTGCAAGTAACCTGCTAGTTGCTTGCAAGTTACCTGCAAGTTGCTTGCAAGTTGATTGCAAGTAACCCGCAAGTTGCTTGCAAGTAACCCGCAAGTTGCTTGCAAGTTACCTGCAAGTTGCTTGCAAGTTTCCTGCAAGTTACTTGCAAGTTGCTTGCAAGTAACCCGCAAGTTGCTTGCAAGTTACCTGCAAGTTGCTTGCAAGTTTCCTGCAAGTTACTTGCAAGTTGCTTGCAAGTAACCCGCAAGTTGCTTGCAAGTTACCTGCAAGTTGCTTGCAAGTTGCCTGCAAGTTGCTTGCAAGTTTCCTGCAAGTTACTTGCAAGTTGCTTGCAAGTAACCCGCAAGTTGCTTGCAAGTTACCTGCAAGTTGCTTGCAAGTTGGTTGCAAGTAACCTGCTAGTTGCTTGCAAGTTACCTGCAAGTTGCTTGCAAGTTGCTTGCAAGTAACCCGCAAGTTGCTTGCAAGTTACCTGCAAGTTGCTTGCAAGTTTCCTGCAAGTTACTTGCAAGTTGCTTGCAAGTAACCCGCAAGTTGCTTGCAAGTTACCTGCAAGTTGCTTGCAAGTTGGTTGCAAGTAACCTGCTAGTTGCTTGCAAGTTACCTGCAAGTTGCTTGCAAGTTGATTGCAAGTAACCTGCAAGTTGCTTGCAAGTTACCTGCAAGTTGCTTGCAAGTTATTTGCAAGTTGCTTGCAAGTAGCATGTAAGTTACCCGCAAGTTGCTTGCAAGTTACTTGCAAGTTACCTGCAAGTTGCTTGCAAGTTGATTGCAAGTAACCCGCAAGTTGCTTGCAAGTAACCCGCAAGTTGCTTGCAAGTTACCTGCAAGTTGCTTGCAAGTTTCCTGCAAGTTACTTGCAAGTTGCTTGCAAGTAACCCGCAAGTTGCTTGCAAGTTACCTGCAAGTTGCTTGCAAGTTGGTTGCAAGTAACCTGCTAGTTGCTTGCAAGTTATTTGCAAGTTGCTTGCAAGTTATTTGCAAGTTGCTTGCAAGTAGCATGTAAGTTACCCGCAAGTTGCTTGCAAGTTACTTGCAAGTTGCTTGCAAGTTCCCTGCAAGTTACCTGCAAGTTGCTTGCAAGTTGGTTGCTAGTTGATTGCAAGTTACCTGCAAGTTGCTGGCAAGTGACCTGCAACTTGCTTGCAAGTTACTTGCAAGCAACTTGCAAATAACTTGCAAGCAACTTGCAGGTAACTTGCAGGTTACTTGCAATCAACTTGCAAGCAACTTGCAGGTAACTTGCAAGCAACTAGCAGGTTACTTGCAACCAACTTGCAAGCAACTTGCAGGTAACTTGCAAGCAACTTGCAGGTTACTTGCAATCAACTTGCAAGCAACTTGCAGGTAACTTGCAAGCAACTTGCAAGCAACTTGCAGGTAACTTGCAATCAACTAGCAACCAACTTGCAAGCAACTTGCAGGTAACTTGCAAGCAACTTGCAGGTAACTTGCAAGCAACTTGCGGGTTACTTGCAAGCAACTTGCAAGTAACTAGCGGGTAACTTGCAAGCAACTTGCAATCAACTTGCAAGCAACTTGCGGGTTACTTGCAAGCAACTTGCAAGCAACTTGCCGGTAACTTACATGCAACCCGCAAGTTGCTTGCAAGTTACCTGCAAGTTGCTTGCAAGTTGGTTGCAAGTAACCTGCTAGTTGCTTGCAAGTTACCTGCAAGTTGCTTGCAAGTTGCTTGCAAGTTACCTGCAAGTTGCTTGCAAGTTGGTTGCAAGTAACCTGGGGGTCGATTCTGAATTTATGATAAAAATGAAGTGATAAAAAATTTATCATATTCACTTCACTTGACAGGTAGTTCTCATAAAAAACTAAAATCAGAATCGCATTTTCAATGAAGTGATATTTTATTTTTCATTTTCACGATTTCACAGAAACAGAATCGACCCCCTGCTAGTTGCTTGCAAGTTATTTGCAAGTTGCTTGCAAGTAGCATGTAAGTTACCCGCAAGTTGCTTGCAAGTTACTTGCAAGTTGCTTGCAAGTTCCCTGCAAGTTACCTGCAAGTTGCTGGCAAGTGACCTGCAAGTTGCTTGCAAGTTACTTGCAAGTAACCTGCAAATTGCTTGCAAGTTACCTGCAAGTTGCTTGCAAGTTGATTGCAAGTAACCTGCAAGTTGCTTGCAAGTTAAATTGCAAGTTGCTTGCAAGTTATTTGCAAGTTGCTTGCAAGTAGCATGTAAGTTACCGGCAAGTTGCTTGCAAGTTGCTTGCAAGTTACCTGCAAGTTGCTTGCAAGTTGATTGCAAGTAACCCGCAAGTTGCTTGCAAGTAACCCGCAAGTTGCTTGCAAGTTACCTGCAAGTTGCTTGCAAGTTTCCTGCAAGTTACTTGCAAGTTGCTTGCAAGTAACCCGCAAGTTGCTTGCAAGTTACCTGCAAGTTGCTTGCAAGTTCGTTGCAAGTAACCTGCTAGTTGCTTGCAAGTTACCTGCAAGTTGCTTGCAAGTTGATTGCAAGTAACCTGCAAGCAACTTGCAAATAACTTGCAAGCAACTTGCAAGCAACTTGCAGGTTACTTGCAATCAACTTGCAAGCAACTTGCAGGTAACTTGCAAGCAACTAGCAGGTTACTTGCAACCAACTTGCAAGCAACTTGCAGGTAACTTGCAAGCAACTTGCAGGTTACTTGCAATCAACTTGCAAGCAACTTGCAGGTAACTTGCAAGCAACTTGCAAGCAACTTGCAGGTAACTTGCAATCAACTAGCAACCAACTTGCAAGCAACTTGCAGGTAACTTGCAAGCAACTTGCGGGTTACTTGCAAGCAACTTGCAAGTAACTAGCGGGTAACTTGCAAGCAACTTGCAATCAACTTGCAAGCAACTTGCGGGTTACTTGCAAGCAACTTGCAAGCAACTTACCGGTAAATTACATGCTACTTGCAAGCAACTTGCAAATAACTTGCAAGCAACTTGCAGGTAACTTGCAAGCAACTTGCAGGTTACTTGCAATCAACTTGCAAGCAACTTGCAGGTAACTTGCAAGCAACTATCAGGTTACTTGCAACCAACTTGCAAGCAACTTGCAGGTAACTTGCAAGCAACTTGCAGGTTACTTGCAATCAACTTGCAAGCAACTTGCAGGTAACTTGCAAGCAACTTGCAGGTAACTTCCAAGCAACTTGCAAGCAACTTGCAGGTAACTTGCAATCAACTAGCAACCAACTTGCAAGCAACTTGCAGGTAACTTGCAAGCAACTTGCAGGTTACTTGCAAGCAACTTGCAAGTAACTAGCGGGTAACTTGCAAGCAACTTGCAATCAACTTGCAAGCAACTTGCGGGTTACTTGCAAGCAACTTGCAAGCAACTTGCAAGCAACTTGCCGGTAACTTACATGCTACTTGCAAGCAACTTGCAAATAACTTGCAAGCAACTTGCAGGTAACTTGCAAGCAACTTGCAGGTTACTTGCAATCAACTTGCAAGCAACTTGCAGGTAACTTGCAATCAACTTGCAAGCAACTTGCAGGTAACTTGCAATCAACTAGCAACCAACATGCAAGCAACTTGCAGGTAACTTGCAAGCAACTTGCGGGTTACTTGCAAGCAACTTGCAAGTAACTTGCAGGGAACTTGCAAGCAACTTGCAGGTAACTTGCAAGCAACTTGCGGGTTACTTGCAAGCAACTTGCGGGTTACTTGCAAGCAACTTGCAGGCAACTTGCAAGTAACTTGCAAGCAACTTGCAGGTAACTTGCAACCAACTTGCAAGCAACTTGCAGGTAACTTGCAAGCAACTTGCGGGTTACTTGCAAGCAACTTGCAAGTAACTTGCAGGAAACTTGCAGGCAACTTGCAAGTAACTTGCAAGCAACTTGCGGGTAACTTACATGCTACTTGCAAGCAACTTGCAAATAACTTGCAAGCAACTTGCAGGTAACTTGCAACCAACTTGCAAGCAACTTGCATGTAACTTGCAAGCAACTTGCGGGTTACTTGCAAGCAACTTGCAAGTAACTTGCAGGAAACTTGCAAGCAACTTGCAGGTAACTTGCAAGCAACTTGCAAGTAACTAGCGGGTAACTTGCAAGCAACTTGCAGGCAACTTGCAAGCAACTTGCAGGTCACTTGCAGGTAACTTGCAGGTCACTTGCCAGCAACTTGCAGGTAACTTGCAATCAACTAGCAACCAACTTGCAAGCAACTTGCAGGTAACTTGCAAGCAACTTGCGGGTTACTTGCAAGCAACTTGCAAGTAACTAGCGGGTAACTTGCAAGCAACTTGCAATCAACTTGCAAGCAACTTGCGGGTTACTTGCAAGCAACTTGCAAGCAACTTACCGGTAACTTACATGCTACTTGCAAGCAACTTGCAAATAACTTGCAAGCAACTTGCAGGAAACTTGCAAGCAACTTGCAGGTAACTTGCAAGCAACTTGCGGGTAACTTACATGCTACTTGCAAGCAACTTGCAAATAACTTGCAAGCAACTTGCAGGTAACTTGCAACCAACTTGCAAGCAACTTGCATGTAACTTGCAAGCAACTTGCGGGTAACTTGCAAGCAACTTGCAAGTAACTAGCGGGTAACTTGCAAGCAACTTGCAGGCAACTTGCAAGCAACTTGCAGGTCACTTGCAAGCAACTTGCAGGCAACTTGCATTCAACTTGCAAGTAACTTGCAATCAACTAGCAACCAACTAGCAAGCAACTTGCAGGTAACTTGCAAGCAACTTGCGGGCTACTTGCAAGCAACTTGCAAGCAACTTGCCGGTAACTTACATGCTACTTGCAAGCAACTTGCAGGTAACTTGCAAGCAACTTGCGGGTTACTTGCAAGCAACTTGCGGGTTACTTGCAATCAACTTGCAAGCAACTTGCAGGTAACTTGCAAGCAACTAGCAGGTTACTTGCAACCAACTTGCAAGCAACTTGCAGGTAACTTGCAAGCAACTTGCAGGTTACTTGCAACCAACTTGCAAGCAACTTGCAGGTAACTTGCAAGCAACTTGCGGGTTACTTGCAAGCAACTTGCAAGTAACTAGCGGGTAACTTGCAAGCAACTTGCAATCAACTTGCAAGCAACTTGCGGGTTACTTGCAAGCAACTTGCAAGCAACTTACCGGTAACTTACATGCTACTTGCAAGCAACTTGCAAATAACTTGCAAGCAACTTGCAGGTAACTTGCAAGCAACTTGCAAGTAACTTGCAGGGAACTTGCAAGCAACTTGCAGGTAACTTGCAAGCAACTTGCGGGTTACGTGCAAGCAACTTGCAAGTAACTAGCGGGTAACTTGCAAGCAACTTGCAGGCAACTTGCAAGCAACTTGCAAGTAACTTGCAATCAACTAGCAACCAACTAGCAAGCAACTTGCAGGTAACTTGCAAGCAACTTGCGGGCTACTTGCAAGCAACTTGCAAGCAACTTGCCGGTAACTTACATGCTACTTGCAAGCAACTTGCAGGTAACTTGCAAGCAACTTGCGGGTTACTTGCAAGCAACTTGCGGGTTACTTGCAATCAACTTGCAAGCAACTTGCAGGTAACTTGCAAGCAACTAGCAGGTTACTTGCAACCAACTTGCAAGCAACTTGCAGGTAACTTGCAAGCAACTTGCAGGTTACTTGCAACCAACTTGCAAGCAACTTGCAGGTAACTTGCAAGCAACTTGCGGGTTACTTGCAAGCAACTTGCAAGTAACTAGCGGGTAACTTGCAAGCAACTTGCAATCAACTTGCAAGCAACTTGCGGGTTACTTGCAAGCAACTTGCAAGCAACTTACCGGTAACTTACATGCTACTTGCAAGCAACTTGCAAATAACTTGCAAGCAACTTGCAGGTAACTTGCAAGCAACTTACGGGTTACTTGCAAGCAACTTGCAGGTAACTTGCAGGTAACTTGCAAGCAACTTGCAGGTAACTTGCAAGCAACTTGCGGGTTACTTGCAAGCAACTTGCAAGTAACTAGCGGGTAACTTGCAAGCAACTTGCAGGCAACTTGCAAGCGACTTGCAAGTAACTTGCAAGCAACTTGCAGGTCACTTGCCAGCAACTTGCAGGTAACTTGCAATCAACTAGCAACCAACTTGCAAGCAACTTGCTTGCAAGTTACCTGCAAGTTGCTTGCAAGTTCCCTGCAAGTAACCTGCAAGTTGCTTGCAAGTTACCTGCAAGTTGCTTGCAAGTTGATTGCAAGTAACCTGCAAGTTGCTTGCAAGTTACCTGCAAGTTGCTTGCAAGTTATTTGCAAGTTGCTTGCAAGTAGCATGTAAGTTACCGGCAAGTTGCTTGCAAGTTGCTTGCAAGTAGCCCGCAAGTTGCTTGCAAGTTACCTGCAAGTTGCTTGCTAGTTGGTTGCTAGTTGATTGCAAGTTACTTGCAAGTTGCTTGCAAGTTGCCTGCAAGTTGCTTGCAAGTTACCCGCTAGTTACTTGCAAGTTGCTTGCACGTAACCCGCAAGTTGCTTGCAAGTTACCTGCAAGTTGCTTGCAAGTTCCCTGCAAGTTACTTGCAAGTTGCTTGCAAGTAACCCGCAAGTTGCTTGCAAGTTACCTGCAAGTTGCTTGCAAGTTGGTTGCTAGTTGATTGCAAGTTACCTGCAAGTTGCTTGCAAGTTGCTTGCAAGTTACCTGCAAGTTGCTTGCAAGTTGATTGCAAGTAACCTGCAAGTTGCTTGCAAGTTACCTGCAAGTTGCTTGCAAGTTGGTTGCAAGTAACCTGCAAGTTGCTTGCAAGTTACCTGCAAGTTGCTTGCAAGTTGGTTGCAAGTAACCTGCTAGTTGCTTGCAAGTTACCTGCAAGTTGCTTGCAAGTTGATTGCAAGTAACCCGCAAGTTGCTTGCAAGTAACCCGCAAGTTGCTTGCAAGTTACCTGCAAGTTGCTTGCAAGTTTCCTGCAAGTTACTTGCAAGTTGTTTGCAAGTAACCCGCAAGTTGCTTGCAAGTTACCTGCAAGTTGCTTGCAAGTTGGTTGCAAGTAACCTGCTAGTTGCTTGCAAGTTACCTGCAAGTTGCTTGCAAGTTGCTTGCAAGTAACCCGCAAGTTGCTTGCAAGTTACCTGCAAGTTGCTTGCAAGTTTCCTGCAAGTTACTTGCAAGTTGCTTGCAAGTAACCCGCAAGTTGCTTGCAAGTTACCTGCAAGTTGCTTGCAAGTTGGTTGCAAGTAACCTGCTAGTTGCTTGCAAGTTACCTGCAAGTTGCTTGCAAGTTGATTGCAAGTAACCTGCAAGTTGCTTGCAAGTTGATTGCAAGTAACCTGCAAGTTGCTTGCAAGTTACCTGCAAGTTGCTTGCAAGTTGATTGCAAGTAACCTGCAAGTTGCTTGCAAGTTACCTGCAAGTTGCTTGCAAGTTATTTGCAAGTTGCTTGCAAGTTATTTGCAAGTTGCTTGCAAGTTATTTGCAAGTTGCTTGCAAGTAGCATGTAAGTTACCCGCAAGTTGCTTGCAAGTTGCCTGCAAGTTGCTTGCAAGTTACCCGCTAGTTACTTGCAAGTTGCTTGCAAGTTGGTTGCTAGTTGATTGCAAGTTACCTGCAAGTTTCTTGCAAGTTACCTGCAAATTGCTTGCAAGTTACCTGCAAGTTGCTTGCAAGTTACCTGCAAGTTGCTTGCAAGTTGATTGCAAGTAACCTGCAAGTTGCTTGCAAGTAACCTGCAAGTTGCTTGCAAGTTGGTTGCAAGTAACCTGCTAGTTGCTTGCAAGTTACCTGCAAGTTGCTTGCAAGTTGCTTGCAAGTAACCCGCAAGTTGCTTGCAAGTTACCTGCAAGTTGCTTGCAAGTTGGTTGCAAGTAACCTGCTAGTTGCTTGCAAGTTACCTGCAAGTTGCTTGCAAGTTGATTGCAAGTAACCTGCAAGTTGCTTGCAAGTTACCTGCAAGTTGCTTGCAAGTTATTTGCAAGTTGCTTGCAAGTAGCATGTAAGTTACCCGCAAGTTGCTTGCAAGTTACTTGCAAGTTACCTGCAAGTTGCTTGCAAGTTGATTGCAAGTAACCCGCAAGTTGCTTGCAAGTAACCCGCAAGTTGCTTGCAAGTTACCTGCAAGTTGCTTGCAAGTTTCCTGCAAGTTACTTGCAAGTTACCTGCAAGTTGCTTGCAAGTTGGTTGCAAGTAACCTGCTAGTTGCTTGCAAGTTACCTGCAAGTTGCTTGCAAGTTGCTTGCAAGTAACCCGCAAGTTGCTTGCAAGTTACCTGCAAGTTGCTTGCAAGTTGCCTGCAAGTTGCTTGCAAGTTTCCTGCAAGTTACTTGCAAGTTGCTTGCAAGTAACCCGCAAGTTGCTTGCAAGTTACCTGCAAGTTGCTTGCAAGTTGGTTGCAAGTAACCTGCTAGTTGCTTGCAAGTTACCTGCAAGTTGCTTGCAAGTTGCTTGCAAGTTGCTTGCAAGTAACCCGCAAGTTGCTTGCAAGTTACCTGCAAGTTGCTTGCAAGTTTCCTGCAAGTTACTTGCAAGTTGCTTGCAAGTAACCCGCAAGTTGCTTGCAAGTTACCTGCAAGTTGCTTGCAAGTTGGTTGCAAGTAACCTGCTAGTTGCTTGCAAGTTACCTGCAAGTTGCTTGCAAGTTGATTGCAAGTAACCTGCAAGTTGCTTGCAAGTTACCTGCAAGTTGCTTGCAAGTTATTTGCAAGTTGCTTGCAAGTAGCATGTAAATTACCCGCAAGTTGCTTGCAAGTTACTTGCAAGTTACCTGCAAGTTGCTTGCAAGTTGATTGCAAGTAACCCGCAAGTTGCTTGCAAGTAACCCGCAAGTTGCTTGCAAGTTACCTGCAAGTTGCTTGCAAGTTTCCTGCAAGTTACTTGCAAGTTGCTTGCAAGTAACCCGCAAGTTGCTTGCAAGTTACCTGCAAGTTGCTTGCAAGTTGGTTGCAAGTAACCTGCTAGTTGCTTGCAAGTTATTTGCAAGTTGCTTGCAAGTAGCATGTAAGTTACCCGCAAGTTGCTTGCAAGTTACTTGCAAGTTGCTTGCAAGTTCCCTGCAAGTTACCTGCAAGTTGCTTGCAAGTTGGTTGCTAGTTGATTGCAAGTTACCTGCAAGTTGCTGGCAAGTGACCTGCAAGTTGCTTGCAAGTTACTTGCAAGTAACCTGCAAATTGCTTGCAAGTTACCTGCAAGTTGCTTGCAAGTTGATTGCAAGTAACCTGCAAGTTGCTTGCAAGTTACCTGCAAGTTGCTTGCAAGTTATTTGCAAGTTGCTTGCAAGTAGCATGTAAGTTACCGGCAAGTTGCTTGCAAGTTGCTTGCAAGTTACCTGCAAGTTGCTTGCAAGTTGATTGCAAGTAACCCGCAAGTTGCTTGCAAGTAACCCGCAAGTTGCTTGCAAGTTACCTGCAAGTTGCTTGCAAGTTTCCTGCAAGTTACTTGCAAGTTGCTTGCAAGTAACCCGCAAGTTGCTTGCAAGTTACCTGCAAGTTGCTTGCAAGTTGGTTGCAAGTAACCTGCTAGTTGCTTGCAAGTTACCTGCAAGTTGCTTGCAAGTTGATTGCAAGTAACCTGCAAGCAACTTGCAAATAACTTGCAAGCAACTTGCAGGTAACTTGCAAGCAACTTGCAGGTTACTTGCAATCAACTTGCAAGCAACTTGCAGGTAACTTGCAAGCAACTAGCAGGTTACTTGCAACCAACTTGCAAGCAACTTGCAGGTAACTTGCAAGCAACTTGCAGGTTACTTGCAATCAACTTGCAAGCAACTTGCAGGTAACTTGCAAGCAATTTGCAAGCAACTTGCAGGTAACTTGCAATCAACTAGCAACCAACTTGCAAGCAACTTGCAGGTAACTTGCAAGCAACTTGCGGGTTACTTGCAAGCAACTTGCAAGTAACTAGCGGGTAACTTGCAAGCAACTTGCAATCAACTTGCAAGCAACTTGCGGGTTACTTGCAAGCAACTTGCAAGCAACTTGCCGGTAACTTACATGCTACTTGCAAGCAACTTGCAAATAACTTGCAAGCAACTTGCAGGTAACTTGCAAGCAACTTGCAGGTTACTTGCAATCAACTTGCAAGCAACTTGCAGGTAACTTGCAAGCAACTAGCAGGTTACTTGCAACCAACTTGCAAGCAACTTGCAGGTAACTTGCAAGCAACTTGCAGGTTACTTGCAATCAACTTGCAAGCAACTTGCAGGTAACTTGCAAGCAACTTGCAGGTAACTTGCAATCAACTAGCAACCAACTTGCAAGCAACTTGCAGGTAACTTGCAAGCAACTTGCAGGTTACTTGCAAGCAACTTGCAAGTAACTAGCGGGTAACTTGCAAGCAACTTGCAATCAACTTGCAAGCAACTTGCGGGTTACTTGCAAGCAACTTGCAAGCAACTTGCAAGCAACTTGCCGGTAACTTACATGCTACTTGCAAGCAACTTGCAAATAACTTGCAAGCAACTTGCAGGTAACTTGCAAGCAACTTGCAGGTTACTTGCAATCAACTTGCAAGCAACTTGCAGGTAACTTGCAATCAACTTGCAAGCAACTTGCAGGTAACATGCAATCAACTAGCAACCAACATGCAAGCAACTTGCAGGTAACTTGCAAGCAACTTGCGGGTTACTTGCAAGCAACTTGCAAGTAACTTGCAGGTAACTTGCAAGCAACTTGCAGGTTACTTGCAATCAACTTGCAAGCAACTTGCAGGTAACTTGCAATCAACTTGCAAGCAACTTGCAGGTAACTTGCAATCAACTAGCAACCAACATGCAAGCAATTTGCGGGTTACTTGCAAGCAACTTGCGGGTTACTTGCAAGCAACTTGCAGGCAACTTGCAAGTAACTTGCAAGCAACTTGCGGGTAACTTACATGCTACTTGCAAGCAACTTGCAAATAACTTGCAAGCAACTTGCAGGTAACTTGCAACCAACTTGCAAGCAACTTGCAGGTAACTTGCAAGCAACTTGCGGGTTACTTGCAAGCAACTTGCAAGTAACTTGCAGGAAACTTGCAAGCAACTTGCAGGTAACTTGCAAGCAACTTACGGGTTACTTGCAAGCAACTTGCAAGTAACTAGCGGGTAACTTGCAAGCAACTTGCAGGCAACTTGCAAGCAACTTGCAGGTCACTTGCCAGCAAGTTGCAAGCAACTTGCAAGTAACTTGCAGGTAACTTGCAAGCAACTTGCAGGTAACTTGCAAGCAACTTGCGGGTTACTTGCAAGCAACTTGCAAGTAACTAGCGGGTAACTTGCAAGCAACTTGCAGGCAACTTGCAAGCGACTTGCAAGTAACTTGCAAGCAACTTGCAGGTCACTTGCCAGCAACTTGCAGGTAACTTGCAATCAACTGCAAGTTGCTTGCAAGTTGATTGCAAGTAACCTGCAAGTTGCTTGCAAGTTACCTGCAAGTTGCTTGCAAGTTATTTGCAAATTGCTTGCAAGTAGCATGTAAGTTACCGGCAAGTTGCTTGCAAGTTGCTTGCAAGTAGCCCGCAAGTTGCTTGCAAGTTACCTGCAAGTTGCTTGCTAGTTGGTTGCTAGTTGATTGCAAGTTACTTGCAAGTTGCTTGCAAGTTGCCTGCAAGTTGCTTGCAAGTTACCCGCTAGTTACTTGCAAGTTGCTTGCAAGTAACCCGCAAGTTGCTTGCAAGTTACCTGCAAGTTGCTTGCAAGTTCCCTGCAAGTTACTTGCAAGTTGCTTGCAAGTTGGTTGCAAGTAACCTGCTAGTTGCTTGCAAGTTACCTGCAAGTTGCTTGCAAGTTGATTGCAAGTAACCCGCAAGTTGCTTGCAAGTAACCCGCAAGTTGCTTGCAAGTTACCTGCAAGTTGCTTGCAAGTTGGTTGCAAGTAACCTGCTAGTTGCTTGCAAGTTACCTGCAAGTTGCTTGCAAGTTGCTTGCAAGTAACCCGCAAGTTGCTTGCAAGTTACCTGCAAGTTGCTTGCAAGTTTCCTGCAAGTTACTTGCAAGTTGCTTGCAAGTAACCCGCAAGTTGCTTGCAAGTTACCTGCAAGTTGCTTGCAAGTTGGTTGCAAGTAACCTGCTAGTTGCTTGCAAGTTACCTGCAAGTTGCTTGCAAGTTGATTGCAAGTAACCTGCAAGTTGCTTGCAAGTTACCTGCAAGTTGCTTGCAAGTTATTTGCAAGTTGCTTGCAAGTAGCATGTAAGTTACCCGCAAGTTGCTTGCAAGTTACTTGCAAGTTGCCTGCAAGTTGCTTGCAAGTAACCCGCAAGTTGCTTGCAAGTAACCCGCAAGTTGCTTGCAAGTTGATTGCAAGTAACCTGCAAGTTGCTTGCAAGTTACCTGCAAGTTGCTTGCAAGTTGATTGCAAGTAACCTGCAAGTTGCTTGCAAGTTACCTGCAAGTTGCTTGCAAGTTATTTGCAAGTTGCTTGCAAGTTATTTGCAAGTTGCTTGCAAGTTATTTGCAAGTTGCTTGCAAGTAGCATGTAAGTTACCCGCAAGTTGCTTGCAAGTTACTTGCAAGTTGCTTGCAAGTTGCCTGCAAGTTGCTTGCAAGTTACCCGCTAGTTACTTGCAAGTTGCTTGCAAGTTGGTTGCTAGTTGATTGCAAGTTACCTGCAAGTTTCTTGCAAGTTACCTGCAAATTGCTTGCAAGTTACCTGCAAGTTGCTTGCAAGTTACCTGCAAGTTGCTTGCAAGTTGATTGCAAGTGACCTGCAAGTTGCTTGCAAGTTATTTGCAAGTTGCTTGCAAGTAGCATGTAAGTTACCCGCAAGTTGCTTGCAAGTTACCTGCAAGTTGCTTGCAAGTTCCCTGCAAGTTACTTGCAAGTTGCTTGCAAGTAGCCCGCAAGTTGCTTGCAAGTTACCTGCAAGTTGCTTGCAAGTTACCTGCAAGTTGCTTGCAAGTTGGTTGCTAGTTGATTGCAAGTTACCTGCAAGTTGCTTGCAAGTTGCTTGCAAGTTACCTGCAAGTTGCTTGCAAGTTGATTGCAAGTAACCTGCAAGTTGCTTGCAAGTTACCTGCAAGTTGCTTGCAAGTTGATTGCAAGTAACCTGCAAGTTGCTTGCAAGTTACCTGCAAGTTGCTTGCAAGTTATTTGCAAGTTGCTTGCAAGTAGCATGTAAGTTACCGGCAAGTTGCTTGCAAGTTGCTTGCAAGTTACCTGCAAGTTGCTTGCAAGTTCCCTGCAAGTTACTTGCAAGTTGCTTGCAAGTAACCCGCAAGTTGCTTGCAAGTTACCTGCAAGTTGCTTGCATGTTGGTTGCTAGTTGATTGCAAGTTACCTGCAAGTTGCTTGCAAGTTGATTGCAAGTAACCTGCAAGTTGCTTGCAAGTTACCTGCAAGTTGCTTGCAAGTTACCTGCAAGTTGCTTGCAAGTTGATTGCAAGTAACCTGCAAGTTGCTTGCAAGTTATTTTCAAGTTGCTTGCAAGTAGCATGTAAGTTACCCGCAAGTTGCTTGCAAGTTGCTTGCAAGTTACCTGCAAGTTGCTTGCAAGTTCCCTGCAAGTTACTTGCAAGTTGCTTGCAAGTAGCCCGCAAGTTGCTTGCAAGTTACCTGCAAGTTGCTTGCAAGTTGGTTGCTAGTTGATTGCAAGTTACCTGCAAGTTGCTTGCAAGTTGCTTGCAAGTTACCTGCAAGTTGCTTGCAATTTCCCTGCAAGTTACTTGCAAGTTGCTTGCAAGTAACCCGCAAGTTGCTTGCAAGTTACCTGCAAGTTGCTTGCATGTTGGTTGCTAGTTGATTGCAAGTTACCTGCAAGTTGCTTGCAAGTTGATTGCAAGTAACCTGCAAGTTGCTTGCAAGTTACCTGCAAGTTGCTTGCAAGTTACCTGCAAGTTGCTTGCAAGTTGATTGCAAGTAACCTGCAAGTTGCTTGCAAGTTATTTTCAAGTTGCTTGCAAGTAGCATGTAAGTTACCCGCAAGTTGCTTGCAAGTTGCTTGCAAGTTACCTGCAAGTTGATTGCAAGTTTCAATAACAAAAACGCCAAGTACGATAAGAAATCAATACTTATCACATGCCCATCGTTGGCTTAATAACTTCTAGCTAACGCACAGTGGGGCCTGTCACAACAACTTGCAAACATAAATATGTATGTACTTTACTATTTAGTATTGGGAGCATTGATAAAAAATCATTAAAAAAATTGTTGAATAGAATTTACGCTTTTGAAAAATATAACTGGTTGCAAAACTAGTAAGTAGAGTATGTAAAATTTAATTATTTGTTTTGGCATGGGAAAAGCTCGTAGTTTCTATAACTATTTATCGATTTCGCAATTTTTTTAAGCATACGAAAAACAAAACTAATTAACTATTGAAATGTTTTTAAATTTTCTTAAAATATTTTTCTCTTTGGTTGTTTAAATTCTTACTCTTGGCTTTCTTTCGGAATATTCAAATAACTTGCGTATTCTCTGATCAAAAGCTTTGCAGAAAAATACTTGCTTATATAGAGGGTGTTTTGTAACTCAGAGAGATGACCATAAATTTGTTTTATTATTTATTATTTTATTTTTTATATACATATGTATATATATATTTTTTTAACCGACTTCAAGAAAAGGAGGAGGTTATCAATTTGTCTCTATCTTCCTTTTTTGACATTGTTACTTCACAACTCGGGACATTTTAGAACGATTGAAAAATTCTGTTTTGTCTGTGATCCAATCGGTCACGTTTCTCAAATAATTTTGGGAATTGAAATAATCGATTTTGAAAAATATGCTTTTTTCGTAAATTTTTTTTAAAGAAACCGTGACCGATTGGATTACATTTAGGACCCTCCAGAGCACCCCACCTTTATGGTGTTGTTCGAGTGCTCTTCCATATTTTACCAAAATGAGCACTTCTTTAAAAATAATTTACGAAAAAAGCATATTTTTCAAAATCGATTATTTCAATTCCCAAAATTATTTGAGAAACGTGATCGATTGGATCACATTTAGGAGCCTTCAGAGTACCACACCTGTATGGTGTAGTACGTGCGCTCTTCCATAACCCTGATCTTTTAAAAAAATTTCACTAAAAAATCATTTTTTCCAAAATCAATTATTTCAATACCAAAAATTATTTGAGAAACGTGAACACTTGGATCACATTTAGGACACTCCAGAGTACCACATCTATATGGTGTTGTACGTGTGCTCTTGCATATTTTACCAAAATGAGCACTTCTTTAAAAAAAATTTACGAAAAAAGCATATTTTTCAAAATCGATTATTTTAATTGCCAAAATTATTTGAGAAACGTGACCGATTGGATAACATTTAGGAACTTTCAGAGTACCACACCTATATGGTGTAGTACGTGTGCTCTTCCATATTTTATCCAAATGACCACTGATCTTCTCAAAAAATTTCACCAAAAAAGCATTTTTTTCAAAATCGATTATTTCAATTCCCAAAATTATTTGAGAAACCTGAACACTTGGGTCACATTTAGAACCCTCCAGAGTACCACACCTATATGGTGTTGTACGTGTGCTCTTCCATATTTTACCACAATGAGCACTTCTTTAAACAAAATTTACGAAAAACGCAAATTTTTCAAAATCGATTATTTCAATTCCCAAAATTATTTGAGAAACTTGACCGATTGGATCACATTTAGGAACCTTCAAAGTACGGTGTAGTACGTGTGCTCTTCCATATTTTACCCTGATCTTCTCAAGAATTTTCACCAAAAAAAGCAAGTAACAGTGCTCTGTTATGTGCTTAACATGCTATGTTAGAAATGTTGGTTCCTGTCTCTGCTATTTAAATTCGAATTTATCTTCACATACATACATGAAATTTCTTACAATAGTTAGGAATAGCCGAGCACGTGTTGTTGCGTCAGTTGTTAGCATCTCTGGAGAAATATTCCCCCTTATTGTGAATGGCGACGTCGACGTCACATGTCTACTCTTTATCCGCAACAATTGGATCTTATTGACAATTTCTTATCAATCTTGCAACTTGCAAGTAACTAGCAAGCAACTTGCCAGCAACTTGCAGGTAACTCGCAAGCAACTTGCAAGCAACTTGCAAGCAACTTGCAGGTAACTTGCAAGCAACTTGCAGGTAACTTGCAACCAACTTGCAACCAACTTACATGCAACTTGCAGGTAACTTGCAAGCACTTCTTTCGTGTGTAAGAAGACATCAGCAATAAACAGCTGTTAAAACGCTCAACGCTCGACTAATGAGACATTATAAAGTTAAGATTTTTGAAAAATTTTATAGAAAATTTTAATTCATTCCCCCCAAATGAATGCTTGATATTTTACTCTGCAACTATACATCATACAATACAATAACCTTCTTTCTTTTGGTAACGCATTTATAAATAGCCTTCAATTCAAAATCTAATTAAATTGCTTATCAATATTTTTAATACACAAACACCCTCTATCAGTAACGCTTCATTTACACATGCAGGTAACTTGTTACAAGTTGCGTGTACGTATTAACAACCAACACATCGAATGAAATAATAAAAACACTTGCAAGTTGCTTGATTGTGCAGTCAAGTGCAAGTTTATTTTAAAAATGTCGTTGAAGGAAAATGTTTTAAAGAAAATTGTTCCGTATGTTGTTTCTATTTTGTGTGTGTTTGTATGAGTTTTTAATGTCTGGGTTGCCAAATTTTTAGCGTAGGAACTTTGCAGGGAAGCAAATTAAGTGAACAGCTTTTTAACAGAATAATTAACAAATGTATACTGCAAATCAATAATAAATCATATTTGATTACATGATTTTACTTTTTATATTATTTTTTCTGTATATAAGTTGAAATAATAATATTTTAATAATTATTCCATATAAACTATCCATTAAGATTAAAATAAAATCCCTAAGGGGTAACACTGTTTTTACTTTTGACAATTCTCCTACATGCAAGTGAAAAAATTACTTGTAATGAAAATCTCTTGCCAGTGAGCCTACAACTTGTAGCATTATGATTGTATTAGTAAAAATATGTCGATGTATTGAGTTACTTGCACTTGTACTTGCATGTGTAAACGGCAAGTAGAGGTCTAAAATTTAGAACCGCCACTAAAATGGCCTTTCTACGCCTACACCGAACGCGTGGACCAATTTTGTTGATTCTTACCAGAGAACAGCAATGAGTAGTGAAAAAGTGAGTAGAGTTGAATCATGACTTATAATTTCTTGCATTTATGCGCACTCATACTTATTGCAATGTTGTCTATGAATCATATTCACTCGAAAGTTTGAAGTGCACATCGAACTCATACTTAGCAACATTTATGACGTTGTTGATTTCGACTCACCTTAACTCAATGCCTATGGACGATGCAAAATAAGTATGATTCACAATGCGAACTTCGCATACGAAGATTAAAGTTCTCATAATGAGGTTATGTGTTTCTCTGTTACTTTTTTTTGGTTTTTTGCACGAATTGAAAAACAACGTTATTTACTGCTGTTATATATATATACTACTTCCAAAGGCCGACTTCCTAAACGCAAGTTTCAATGCATATTTAAAGTCCATACACTTCAAAATCCCGCATCATTTTTATTTTGAATGGAAACATATGTATGAGTTGCAAAGCGACGTTCCTAAGTGCCGATAAAATTCAAAAACTGTCTCTGCAACGCAAGGTTGCACTTAAGACATAGTAATTTTTTTAATTATGCATTGCAAGTTGCGTTTAGGAAGTCGGCCAAACTGTTTAATGACTAAACTTTTATATATATACATATGTATATGGATGAGTTGAGTGAGCTGAATCAATGTGAGTAGTATAAGTATTTTCCTGAAACTAATGGGTGTTTTTTATTGAGGTATAGAACTTTAAGTTGGCATCACTTTTTTAACTGGCGGCCATTTTGTCAGCTGTCAAGTGATTAATATTTAGTTTGGTTTGCCATTTCATCATGAACAGGTTGACAAAAGAACAACGCTTGCAAATCGTGCAAATTTATTTCGAAAATAATGGTTCAGTTCGCGAAGTTTACCGCAAGCTCCGTCCATTTTATGGTCGACATAATCGTCCATCAGAGCAATTAATTCGGTTAACTATGGATCGTTTTCGCACTACGTTTACTCTATGTGATAATACGCATCCGCAGAGACGTCGAACAGTGCGCACCGAAGAAACAATTGCCGCTGTAGAGCAAAGTGTTGAAGAGGACCCGAATGAATCGATTCGCCACCGTGCACAGCAATTGGAGCTTTGTCCATCAACTTTATGGAAGATTTTGAAGATTTTGAATGTGGATGAGTTGTGGTTCCAACAAGACGGCGCTACATGCCACACAGCGCACGTCACAATCGATTTATTGAAGGAAACATTCGATGAGCGCATAATTTCGCGGAATGGACCTGTCAATTGGCCACCAAGATCGTGTGATTTGACACCATTGGATTATTTTCTTTGGGGATATGTGAAGTCGCTCGTCTACGCCAACAAACCAGAAACGTTAGGGGACTTGGAAGCCAACATTCGTGGCGTTATTGCCAACATACGGCCCCATATGCTCGAAAAAGTGGTTGAAAATTGGACCTGTAGAATTGGCTTTATTCGAGCCAGCCGCGGCGGCCACATGCCCGCAATTCATATTTATTTCAACCTATACTTATAAATCAATGTCACCGCGAGTATGCGTAAATCAGGGGGCAAATTACGGCATTCGATACGATTCGAAATTGTGAAATATTTTCATATAAACTCTATTGAAATATTTCGTAATTTGGTTCGATAACGAGTGCCGTAATTTTCCCCCAGAGTAGTTGAGTTTTTAAATGATGTCTACTCACTTATATTTAAAATTTCATGAGTCAGTATGAATAGCGAAAAAACTATTCATTGCCGATCACTGATACATCCTAGAGTTTTTAATATGAATAAAACAAATTTACACACACTTGGTATAATCATATCGGTTTGACAGAAACAAACTACTAAGCTGGAGAAAGAAAACGACTCTCGAATTTGATAGTACTTTAAGTAATTGCTATTTTATATTGCTCATTTAAGATAATATTATCGAATGTACGAACAAATTTTTTTTTTATTATCGAATAATGTGCATCCCAGCAATAAATTATGATAAAAAAATTATGTTTCTCTAAATAAGAGGCAAGAAATACAAGTAGAATTTTACTCAATTTTATTTTCGGCATTCCTTTTTTGCTGGGATACATGTTTTTTTTATTTTTGTTACAAACAGAAAACACATGTTGAATTTTAACGATTCCGTATTTTAAAATACATCTGCAGAGTTTTTATTAAATCATCTGCAGTCGTTCAATTTATTTTTGTGTGCAGTTGTTTTCATTTGTTCTGGTGCAATTGATTTATGGTTTTACAGCGTAAATTGACAGTCGTTTTTTGTTAATTTTCGACAGATCGAGAAATTATTTTAATAGCTGAAGAAGTATTTTTTGTAGAAAAATACCGCTTCTGGGAAATTTTAATTTCATATAATCAACAAAATGTTACACCATGTCTGTTCACAGTTTATTTGATAAACATAATGATAATAATTCTGAGAAAAAAAAAATATTTTACATTCCAAAATAACATACAAGAGTGAAGGTTTTACTTAAAATAACAATATTAACACACGTAAGAGTAATGTTTGCCCTTGGGTTTCGAATTTGGGTTCATCAGAAACATGAAACTTTACATTATGCATATGGGCATATCCACAGGAATGTCAACTTTTTGTAGCGTGCGACACCAAGCAAATATGCTAGTTTTTTTCTAAGAAAACAAAACTTTTTTTTTATTTATTTATATATTTGTGTAGGCCGTCCGTCAGCAGCTCTGCTTTAGGTAAAATTTTAAGAAAAAACGAGTGACGTTGTTCAAAAATACAAGGTTAATTGATTGCTGTCGCACGCGACAAAAAAGTGAAATCTCTCGTAGAAATGCCCATATACATATGTATGTATGTATATAGGCATCAAATATGACATAATTAAGTCATGCCATTTAGGTCAGAACATAATTATGTCATGACATAACAACCTAAATAAACTATACGAGAAAATGCCCCCAAAAAATTACAAAAAAAACCTTAAACCTCTAGAAAATTACTCAAAAGCTTAAAAAATTACTTAAAACTTGTTTATTTCAATTAATTTGCTGTGAATTGCAATATATTCTTAAATACTTCTTTATACCTTTAAAGCAAAAATAACTACGATTTTCTTTAAAAAGTTCCCTACCACATCGACACTCACAATCGGTGCATTCGTAATATATAAAAGTTCATTAGTACTCTAGTTTCCAATTGTATAATTTTTAATAAATCTGGAAGCAGAAGCTTAAAACGCTCCCTTCGTAATGAAAGCTTGTGAAATATTTGTGAATATAACTTAAAGTAATGAAAAACTTGCCCAAAGAGAAAAAGTATGGAAAATCACCAAAAACATTACTTAAAATAATAAGAAAAATTATATGAAATTAAAAAAAATCTTTTTTTAAAATAAAATCGTTTAATTCGGCATTTCAGTATGAACAGTAGACTCTCTCTCTCTCTCTCGCGCACACCACCGAATATAAAGTATTGTTGCAAGGCAGTTTTGAATTTTGTTTTGAAGAACATAGGGGCTGCTTCATAGGGGTACTTCCTTAGCGAAAGTTTAATGATTTTTTGAGCTTTAATTTTCTGAAATTACGCTGGTACGAGGGAGAATCAATAAGTCAGTAACTTTAAGAACTTCCCTCGTAGTTGTGTGAAATGCAACACTGTTCCCATCAAGTACCACGTGTTAATAGACTAGTGTCAAATTTTGAGCAAGTGTCGTCGTTTACTTTGCATTTAACAGCTGTTCAAAACACACTATCTCGGGTATTTTTCTAAAGATGGAAAAAAGTAAATTTCGAGTGCTCATTAAACATTATTTTTTGGAAAAAAAAACGGTCAATCAAACCAAGGACAAGCTCCATAAATAATATGAGGACTCTGCACCATCGATTTCAATGTTAAAAAAAGCGGTTTACTGACTTTCGTTGTGGTCGCACAAGTACATATTTGAAAATGTCGAAAAAAAATCCACGATATGGTGTTGGCCGATGAAAGAGTAAAAGTGCGTGAGATTGTTGACGCCATAGGCATTTCATATGGCAGTGTGGTTTCGATTTTAAATGATCAGCTGGGTTTAATAAAGTTGCCTGCAAGATGGGTGCCGCATTTGCTCACAATCGACCACAAAAGCATGTACAGTTTCCATGGAAAAAATCCATGAATTGGGCTACGAATTGCACCTCATACGCTCTATTCTTCAAATTTAGCCCCGAGTTACTGTTTCTTATTCCCAAACTTGAAGAAATGGCTCGTCGGAAAGAGATTTGACTTCAACAATGAATCATTCCACAAACAAAGGCCTATTTTAAGGACCTCGAAAAACCCTATTTTTTTGGATGAGATACAAAAGCTGAAGAAACGGTGGACTATGTGTATTGAGTTAAAAGGACATTATGATGAAAAATAAATTTTTGATTGTTAGTGTTTTTATGGGAATTGTTAAAATTTAAGTTTAAAATTTTTTAAACGCACTAATAACCCCAAATTATTATTTTACTTATTAAGTAAAATATTTTTTATTAAAAATACATTGAAATTGATTATTGAGGGGTTTACCTGGATCCTATGCGCATTTCACTGTTGCTAATGCAGGGTAAAGCTTCCCTGATGTTTTGCAAAAAAAAAACTCATTCAAAAAGTCATGGACTTATTGATCCACCCTCGTACATTAGGTTGGTAGGAACTGAAATCTAGCGGGTAAGTACTAGAACGAGATATTTGAGGACAATGACTATCGAAACAACACATTGTGTCTCCTCGAGACAAAAACATGGCTATATCACACTTTAAGATCCGACTGTAAGTGCCGAAGATATAATGAAAAATTTATTATGGCGACCCTACATTCGGCAAAAAAAAAATACATTTTTTTCGAAACTTCCTTGCAGCAAAACTTTATATTCGGTGGTGTATGGTGAACTTTTATAGGTATGCTATTTATAGCGCGATACAGTTATAAATTTATTTACAAAAATAAACGAAACAAATTGTTTGATTTTGTGTCGTTTCGTTCTTTGAAGTGAGTGAAACAAAAATGAAACAAAAACAATGAGAACGATTGATCAATTTGGTTTTGTATTGTCTTTGCACATGAGCACGAAAAACAGGCAACACCAGCGATGCCAATTTAGCGCCTTTCGCGCTAGTTTTAGCGCGTTTTAACTATGCCAAACGCGCTTTTTTTCGCTTTAGCGCGTTTAATAAATAAAGCGCTAAATTAGCGCGTTTTGATTAAAGTAAAAAATATCATTTCAGTTCAATATCTTATTACTTTTTTGTATCAATTTAACATTTGTCTAATGTCCAAAAGTTAACTTTTTGTTTAAATTCATTAATAATTGAGATGTTGCAAATAAAATTCCATTGACTGTGGTTAAAATTAAAAACGCATTTTAATATTGTAAATGGCAAATATTTTGAAATTTCACAGTTAAAAATATGTACTCGTACTCGTGACCCAAAAATGTATATAACTTCTTAAGCATCTGTTCTTTTTGTACTTCAAAAAGCATTTGAATCGCAACACTATTCGACAATTTATGTAAGTTGTTACAAAGTTTGACAAATAAAATCAAAACTACGAATTTCAAATATATTTGAAATGCGAGACTGATTCTGTATTAAATGATTTTAGTTATTTAGGATATAATTTCGAAGAAGCAATATTGCATAATCTGACAATGAGTTACTAAAAAAATAATTGTACTCGTATTTACTAATACATACATCGACCTTTATTAAAATTTAATTTAGCTCGTAGGAAAATAGCGCGTTTTGACTATAAATTGTTGATAATGCTGTAACTTAGCGCGTTCTAGCGCGTTTTGAGAAGGGGTATAGCGCGTTTGGGTTATAAATAGTTGGCATCGCTGGGCAACACAGTCGATCGGCTGTAAGCCGGCTAAAAGCCTCCATCGGCCACAAAAAGAAAATAATAAGAAATAAATTGAAATATTTGCGGCGAATTTAACATCATCATATAATATATTTTTTTTTGCATTGCTATTTAACACATTAAGTTTGCTTTATATACCTAAGTAGCATAGCTATTTGTATGTAGCAAGACTTATACCTGAAATTAGTTGCATGAAAAATTTTTATTTGTCAATAAGGGGACTGGAGGAACAAATTATATCAAAAAATTTGCTAAAAATTCATAAGAGGTTGATTCTACGTCCTATTTTATACAACATTATACAAATAGATAAAGTTTCGTGCAACAAAATTCATTAAATTTCATGAAATAATGCTTAATGTAAATCAGGTATTAGTTACGTCATGACACAAATCTTATTATAAGTATGGTAGTAATGTCGTGACGTTGATTTATGTTGGCTGAAGTATTTAGTGATTCGTCATCGAAGTAAAATAGCTAATAAAACACCTATATAGCTTAGAATAATACGTCTGCTTAACACCAGAGGCGCTGCAACAATGTTATTAAAATTACCAGGGGCCTGTTTCTCAAAACTTACAATTGTTGTAATGCAAGTAAAATAGTAATGAAACACTTGTATGCTTTGAGAAGCAGGCCTTAGAACGCAAAATAGCATTTTTATAAAATAAAAATAAAAATTAAATTTTAGTTAAATTTCCTCATACAGCAAAATTTCAACAGAAAACAATTCTTCGATAAGAAGAAAATATACATACGACTACAAACAGCAACAAATTATTTAAACACTGTGAATCACCAATCATGGTTTTCAAAAATTTCAACATTATGATTTAATAAGTTAGGCCGGTTTTACATCGGTGTGCCAAATGCCACACAAGCGTAAAAAAAGCGTAACCAACTAATTACTAATGAAAAACTGTTTGATTCAGACATGTATTTATTAAGTTAAATAGTTCCATACATAACTCTTACACAATTTAATAGAATCCAACATGATTGGAAAATGTTTAAATCAATAAATACATGTCTGAATCACAGTTTTTCATTAGTAATTAGTTGGTTACGCTTTTTTGGCCAAATGACACACAAGAAATGCCAGATGTAAACTCAGCCTTAGTTTCATAAAAAAAAATATTTTTTAATTATGCTGGCAGCTAATCAACAACTAACTCGGGAACAACCAAAATGTGTGAAACATAATAGTGAATGTGATGAAGCCTGAAGGCAGAGAAATCTTAATATCATACTTGTATAGGGTGTTTTTATTGAGGTATAGAACTTTAAGTTGGCATCACTTTTTTAACTGGCGGGCATTTTGTCAGCTGTCAAGTGATTAATATTTAGTTTGGTTTGCCATTTCATCCTGAACAGGTTGACAAAAGAACAACGCTTGCAAATCGTGCAAATTTGCTTTATTCGAGCCAGCCGAATTGGCTTTAAAAAAGCCGAATTGGCTTTATTCGAGCCAGCCGCGGCGGCCACATGCCCGAAATCATATTTAAACATTAAGTTCTATACCTCTAAAAAAATCGTGCAAATTTGCTTTATTCGAGCCAGCCGAATTGGCTTTAATAAAGACAAATTGGCTTTATTCGAGCCAGCCGCGGCGGCCACATGCCCGAAATCATATTTAAACATTAATGGCATAAAATTATCCTTCCAATGAAGCCAAATTGATGGACATTAAAACGATTTTCTTGTGTTTTATTTCAATTCTAAGTTCTATACCTCTAAAAAAAACACCCTTTATATTTGCTAAGTTTTGTTTTATCAAGCAACACGTAATCCACGAAAACTTAATAAGGTAGAATATAAAAAAATATATTTCGCAATACTCGTATCTTCAATCTTAAATAAACTATCAGCAAGTTTTGTAAATTAACCCTACTGCTTAAAATTAAATATCTGTTCTATACATTTGATTAAATATTAAAAGAGTTGCGATGCGAACGAGACAAATTATAACAAAATACAGAAAATATATAAGCTGTGCAAGGCAAACTTCTTTTTAGAAATAGTATATTGAATTGAAAAAAAATATATCGTGTAGTCACACAGTTCGTTGTTTGGACCATTTATATGAACATGTAACACAAAAAAATATATTCGTTTTTTTTTTTATTTTCTTTGCCACAACACAGAAAAACTAAAGCCAAAAAATGCAACTGCATGTTTTGGCAAAAAAAAAGCAGAAATTTAAAAATATATTCTATGGAGAAATTGTTAAACACGATGAACAAATAGACTTTGTATTTCCCTTTACGACCAGAGCAAAAATGTTTTGAATAATTTATGCTACGAATATTTTTCGGTCTGTCTGTGTGTCCGTCCACATTGGTCTAGCAGACAAAAACTTTTCAGCAAGAACGAAAAAAAAACAAATATAATCAGCATTTGTATACATTTCTTTTTTGGTAAGCAATAATTTATAGTTTTAAATAAGTAAAGAAGAAGTTCCCAAATAAACATACTCGTACATACGTATTTACACTAACAAAATTTACACTAATGAGAATTGCTTTAGGTGGACATGTATTCGATAAAAAGAGAATTGCTTCAAGTTACTACAATAATGAAACATTTTAAAAACCATAAATTACATATATGTATGTTTATAGGTTTAAATAGAATGGAACTTATCAGGATTAAACTGGTCGACTTCTTCCCATTTAAACATTTCCAGATTTGCGAGTGCAACGCATACAAAAGTGCAACTTTTATCATTTGTATACTTCTTTTGCTCATTTTGTTGTGGTAAACGTTCTTAAAGAAAACCATTAACCATAGACTTTTGCCCTCTAAAATTTTCCTGAGGGTACAAATTATGTATAAGAAGCTGTACGATTGCAAATAATTGTAAACGTTTGCCTTGCGAAATCGCATATTACGATGTCACGTGCGACATTGAAAAACATTATTTGTTATTAGTGATTCGAAAGTACATGCAACAAGATCATTAAATATTCAGTACAAACAGAGATATTTAATGCAATTAATACATATAAGAAAAAACTTGCTGGAAAACAGATTTGCGATCGTCATACATAGAAAAAGTTGGTCATGTGCAAAATCCTAGAACTAAAAAAAAATACATATATAAATATTTCACATAATTTTTTTAAATTATTTTAATTAAAAAAATGGCGAACAAATAAAGAGAGCTGCTGCAAACGGCGGAGAGCAAAATTGAAGCAACATGAAATATTTTTGCGTAAAGATAAATTTAATGAGGAACGTTAATAAAAAGCTAAGCTAAGCTTCTTTATTTATAATTGCAAAGAAAGAGTAACAGAAACAATATAAATATAATGATAGGAAAAATGTCACGTGCAACATGTCAAATCGATTGTGATTAAAATTTAACTTTTAAAATTTTGGCGTAAAATCAAAAGAATTTTAAAGAGACATTAATGCACAGCTTTTTCAAATTTGTCAGCGTTTTAAACGTTGGTGGCAAAGAGAATTTATGTTTTCGTCACATGCGAATGCCTTGGTTTTCTGAAATTATGTATTTTGAAAATTAAAAATTAATCGAAATCAAGCTCCTCGCCAATTATAGCGCTAACTTACAGCTATAAGTTAGGCATGTTATGAAAAAAAATAAGTTTTATTTTGACTTTTTTCCACTTTAAATGTGTCACGTTCGAATTACTTTTAAAATAAAGCTAAGTTTGTTTTCCAGTTAAGCAAGATATTTATGTATTTCTTTATTTATTTGTTGGTACATACTCTACAAAGTAAGTTTGCAGAATATGATTGCACAAAAGTGGACGGTGGGACTAAGAACATATACGTTCATGATGTTATTAACGGTATTCTTAAAAATGGTTTTGTGACTGACTATACCCGACCTCTGCCTTAACATAGGAAGTAGAAACGTGCTTGTCAACGAAATTCCACAAAAAAGCCGTAAGACTATATACATATGTACATACATATCCGTAGCAAATCAGTCAACCAGTGCGAGCGAGATGAAAAACTCTCGAAGGCTACACAACACACACAAGTCTGACCGCACTTAAGAAATAATTACGATAACCTTAGAACTGTTCTTCAGCCCAGAGTTGCTTAACGACTGTGGTTAAGCTAGATATATGTATCAGAGAACTGTATGAGTTGATTCACTTTCGCTCTCCACTCACTTTTACAATGCTTTTATTTTGTTCTTTAACATCAATACGTACTAATGATATTGCTTGGAGAGTTACCTCTCTAACAATTGACGGTCATTAACTCACTCGCTTTTCTTACTGTTGATTGTTTTTCTATAGTAATCAAATAAATCACAAGAGCACGTTGAATAGATAAAGTCTGAAGTTAATAAAACATTGCGTATTAATCAATACTTTTTTCACGTAATAAAATAATTTAGGAAATAAAATGAGCATAGCTTTTTTATTTTATAATATTCCTTAAAAATATATTTGCCAGAAGGAATTTTAAGAAGTTTTCAAAACAATCATACTGATTCATAGCTTTAGTGAATCATATGAATGAATAGAAATTGCAAGCAGTGGCATGCATTTACAGTTTTATTGATATGAATCATGCAAAAATCTTTAATTTTTTATTGTTAAGTGCTAGATCAAAATTCATTTTAGAAAATGCAAAATTATGACGCTTGATTCGTAATTATGCAGATCTCTGATACATATTTATCTCAATACTTTTCAACAACAACAGCAGGACCAAAAAAGAACAACGACTGGGTAAGGACACCAGAAGAAATATACTTACGTACATCGGTAATTTGAAAGCTTATGTCAGATACAATAATTTAATTAATTAACTTTTCACAGGATCGAATAAAAAAGTGTCCGATTTAGCTTGAAATTTCTGGTATCTACTTCAGTTATATCGCTAATTATTTTATCTATGGGGTAAAAGTTATTTTTAGGTTCAAACTTAATTTATAATGAATATTATTAAAATTATTTATTTATTTATTTACTGCCGTATTCAGAAAAAAATAAATTTTGGTTTACAAAAGATCTACAAAAAAAATTTTTTGTATGGAAATTTGTTTGTTAAAAGTTTTGTAAACCTAAATTATTTTACTCGGAATAAGGTCTTGAAAAATTAATTTAAGTTTTGTTTTTTTTCAACCCCCGACCAAAATAAGGGGCGTTATAAGTTTGTAGTGTGTGTCTGTGTATCTGTGTGTCTGTCCGTGTCCACGTACAGCCCAAACAGCTAGGCCGATTTTGATTTAGTTTTTTCTGTTTAAAAGATGACTTGATCGAGAAGGTTCTAAACTATGTTTGCAGAAAATCTTTCCAGCCGTTTAGAAGATATCACATATCATATATCGGGGGTTTTTAAAATTTTAAATTTTTGTTATCTTATATTTTTTTGGCTTAATTTGTATGAAAAATATTGAAGTGATATCGATAATGTATAATTACATACTACAGTATTTACCGCTTATATGCACTTCGTAATTTGCTCGACATTTAGTGCTTATAAGCGGGATATGCATTTACCAAAACTCTGTTATATGCATTTGCAATGCATGTAGAAAAACTCGTTTAGTTGCATCGGTGGTGCTTATATAAAAAAGATGTTATATATGTATTTAGTAGTACTTGCACCAGAATTTCAGAAATGTAATTGTAAAAACAGAATACGCATGCGCATTGCTAGTAGTTTTTGTGTTTAAAACATTTTTATTGAGATCAATCAATTTGAAACAAAAATTACTTAAAATAAGAGTTCACAGTATGTATAGGTTTTGTAAATTCAATTTCATTGAAATAAATGCGTATGAATATATACATATACATGTTATAATTTTGTTGAGATGAAACAATTTTTCTACATTTGCTTTATTTATGATGAAAAATTTAAACAGTGCATATATGAGAATTTTTTACATGCAATTTCTCAAAATCCTATATAATTTTGGTGCATAAAAGCGAGAAATGCATATAAGCGAAATGCATATATTAAAAAATATTGCGTGTATTTTATATACAAAAGAAATATTGTTCAAGTTCGGCTGCATATAAACGATAAATGCTTATAACCGGCGGTAAATACTGTATCAATTTTTAGAATATTCTTTTTTTATTTGATAGCGCCATTAGTTATATAAGAAAGTATAATAATAACAAAAATTAAAAATTTTAAAAACCCCCGATATATCTAGAAAATATTTGATATCTTAAAAAATTAAAATCGGTCCAGCCGTTTGGCCTATACGTGGATACGGACAGACACACAGATACACAGACAAACACTACAAACTTATAACGCCCCTTATTTTGGTCGGGTGTTGAAAAGAATTCGATGTAAATGAAAATATTTTTTTTTGTAGTGCATATAAAGAATACATGTGAAGGGTAAATAAAATTCGTTTAACTGTCTTACTTTCTTTCCTTCAAAAGAACAATTTTGTGCTGCATTGTGGTAAAACCCTAAAATTAAATATGGAACCGGTCATTAGTTGCATATAAGAAGACACAAAAGTAACTACATATTCTATTTGGCCATTATTATTGTCTAGATGCTTTTGCGTGTAAATATATGTATGTCCAGTTCTTTTTGTACAGTTTTTACGATGAGTTCACGTTCAAGGATGCTTTTACTGGAATAAATGTTAAGCGTGGAAAATAGTTTATCATGTATAAACAATTCAAACACTGTCTTGCAGATATTCGTGTTAAAGTATTCTACATCTTGCTTTTTTCTTGCTTAAGCTACTAACTTAAATGTTGTCTCAGGCATATCCAAATAGGTTTCTTAAGTACCACACAAAGTTCTGCAGTACGTTTGCTTTCTATTCGTGCGGCTGCAAAGAAATGTTCCAACAATCAAGCAACAGCATGCTATATTCACCTAAAATAATTTTAAATATGATGTTTATAGTGTTCTATATTTATATACATATGTACATATGCATATACATACATACTATGTACATACATATGTATGTACGAGTATTTATGTCTAAGGACGAGAGTATTTTTAAGAATCCATAGACGCTTTTTAGTTAAATACGTTTATATGAGACGTACTCAAGAGGACTATCACAACAAATTTCCTCTTCTTTTTATTTTTATTTTTTTGGTATAACACGAAAGAACAACAAAAACAAAAGCAATATACAATGTTGTCTTCATATCCTTTGAAAAGCACTTGCTGAAACGTGATGCGATTAGATAAAAAACGCTTAACTTTTATATAAAGAATATAAATTTCGTAAGAAGTTCTTTCTTATCCTTTTTTTTTTTTTTTTGTTTTCTTAAATGTGTTGCTGTGTTTGCAGAAAAACCGAAACACTTTTAGAACGCGTAAAAATTTAACTTACTGAAAAGTGAGTAAAATTAAAGAAAACCCGAGTGTGAAGGCGTATCTAACTTATGTGGTTTTCCCATGGATTGAATTTTTTTTTCTACATTATTTCGCTTTCTGGTTTAGTTTCTTACAATAGTTTACAATTTTAAGGCAGTTTTGGTAGCAAGATTTTATAAGAAATAAAAAAAATTAAAAATTTTAAAAACCCCCGATATTTCTAGAAAAGATGTGATATCTTCTAAACGGCTGGACCGATTTACTTCAAACATAGTTAAGAACCTTCTCGATCAAGGCACCTTTCAAACAGAAAAAATTAAATCAAAATCATCCAGCAGTTTGGGCTGTACGTGGACACACGGACAGACACACACTACAAACTTATAACACCCCTTTTTTGGTCGGGGGTTAAAAATACATAATAATTAACGTTTTTAGTCGGTTCTGCATATATGTATGTATGTATGTACATTGTATATACATACATATGTATGTATATAAAATGATTCAAGCTTAGTTTGCTGATTTCAAATTTCACTCAAAAATGAATTTTATATGTGTGTACTTATATTGCGCAAATAGTTTCTCTATTATAAAAGGAAATCAATCAGCAAACGTTTACAAAACGTTTTTTCTCAAAACAATTCAGTTTTTTTTCATCAGGTATGTAATGGGAAACGATCGGCTACAAAATTATCCTTCTGAAAAGGTGTGAGAATTTTTTGCACAAATTAGATACTACTCAAAAATAATGCCAGAAGTTTGAAGACATATCGCTCATTTAATTGTTAAATTAAAAATGTAACGTTTTTAATTAATATAATAATGTTTTAATTTCAATTTAAAATTTAAACTTTAAAATTTCAGTTTCATGTTACTTTGCTTTAAATACACTATGGAATCAAAAGGTCCTTATTAAGAGCAACTTTCGATCTTATGCTGTAGTCGAAAGCGCTGATCGAAGGAATTTTTACTTGGTATTAAGACAAGCATTGGAAAAAAAATTACGCTATTGTGTATATGACATTGTGATTTTTAAAATTTGCAATAATTTTAAGATTTCGTGTTCAAGAATCATACCGGGTAATTGAAGTTAAAATACACTTGGTCTTATTAATAAATTATTCTTCTTTTTTAACCACGACACACATGTAAAATGTTACTGCAGAAAAAAAATGTTTTATTTCAAAAAATTCAAATTCTTGATAACAGAAATTTATTATTTGACATGTCGTAATTCTATCATATATGTACTATATTAATATAAAAAAATTTCTTGTTTCAAAAACTATTTTAAAAAATGCTAAATTTTTGAAACGAAAACACAAAATTCTTTTTTTTTTAGAATGCTTTTTTGGTTCAGTGTATAAACTATTCAAATAAACACATCAGACCGTTTACCAATTTAAAAACGTTTTTGTGTCTGAAACGTTTTTTAACAATTTTTAAATAAAATAAAAATTTATCATCAGGACACAACAAAACTAAATGGCACAATCGTTAACATTGTTTTAGTTTTAATCTCCTCCAAGAACAAAAATAAAAAAAGACAAAACGTTTCCTTTTATTTATTTTCGCCCTCTGGTGAAAATAATGGGCGTTATTACGAGTGTCGCATTTCGACTACTACGATTTTGTACTAGATTAAAGGAATACTGTTGCAATGTTCGTCGTGGTCGAAGACGAAATACGACACTAGTAATTAGGCTCAATATCAGTGTTCGGAATTTTCAAGATAGTTCAACCGAAAGGTACGACAAAAGATATCTTAGCGTATGGCTTATATTGCTGCGGATTCTGACTATTATAAGCATACACAAGATTACTTCAATTAGTTGCCTTGAGTAGCGGGAGGTAGGATAGCTTTTGATTGTTACCAAGACTTGAGTAAATATGTATGTATGTATAGATATCGCACTTAATTCACACGAGGTGTAGGTGTCCACTTACTGTTCTAGCATGATCATTAAATTTCAAAAGATTGTTAAAATTTACTACTAAATATCTCAAATTATCAACAAAAGGAATATTTTGTCCATCTAGACTTGAACTGAGTTGCTTACTTTCTGGAACAACGAACGAAGTACTTGCACTTCCCAGAAGCATTCCTCAAACAAATAGCTTTACTTTTGCCTGGATTAATTATTATACCCCATTTCTAATAAAAATTATTGACTTGATTTAAATATGAAGAAAGGGTAATGAGAGTATTTTTCGGAGAAATACCATAAGCGTACAGAAGTGAATCGTCTGCATAAAGAATTCCAGTTGCAGAACTATATGTGTGTGGGAAATCATAAATAAACATGTTATATAAATGTGGTGCTAAAATAGAGCCTTGAGGCACACCACAAATAATATTACCATAGGCTGAGAAATATATTCTGTAATTGAACACAAAACTTTCTGTCCCTCAAAAAACGGCAAATAAGTTTAACAAGGTGAGGACTATAACCAATATTAATCATCTTAAAAATTAAGCCATCATCTTCTATATCAAGAGAAATTGCTATTGTACAACGTTTTTTCCCTCAATTTTATTCACAACATCATCCCGAAATTTAAGCAGCGCATGCATGATTTGTTGAATAAGATTTTTTAAAACCAAATTGATAATCTTGAATAGGGATGTAACGAATACCATGCCAATGCGAAAGCGAATGCAAATATTACAATTCGTTAAAATATCACATGCAAATAAATTTATATAAGAGTACGTATGGATAATAATTAATAATAAGTTTACAAAATATTAGGGAATCAACCCATTCCTAATTTGGCTCTAAAGCCTGGTACTCTATTCAACATTTCATGTGAAATGCTGCCAAAATACATTTTAAAAAAGCTTGGAATAAATTTTTCCAAAAAAAATCTTGCAAAAGTAGTTGTTTTTTTTTGACGTTTGTTAATCGCCAACTATTTTCATAAAAGAAATACAATTTTTTTTGTCGCCAGTATTCGCTTGAAATATTCGCATACATTTTAGCGAATGCAAAAGCGAATGCAAATAGCAAAAGTAAGCGAATAATTTGCGAATGCGAAAGCGAATGCGAACATTCGTTACATCCCTAATCTTGAATACATGAAGTTTCCAAATTGTTATCCATCCTAATTCTAATAATTTTTTTAAAACAGTTTTCCTAAGTTAGATAAAAGAGATATTAGTCTTACATTATTGAAATCAAAGTGTTGTGTTTCTTTGGAATAGGACACATTTTTGCCTCCTTCCAAGAAATAGGAAAGTAACAATTATTAATACATCAGGTATGTGATGGAAAACGATCGTTTTCGAAACGATTTCAAAGGAATCGTTTTGAAAAGGTGTGATGAATCCCGATAGATTTTGAGTATCATTTTTGAGCCAACCTCAAACTATTTACTTCTAAAACGCACATTAAAAGATAAAATATAAGCCATCTAATAGAGCTGTGAAAGAAATGTATCAAAATTTTTTGGAAAACCAATTAAAAACACATTTTAAAATTATAGACCAAACGACTATAGAAAACATATCACACTTTTTATCGTTTTCAAATTGGTTTTGTGTCTAAATCGTTTTTCATCACTTACCTGAATAACTAAATAATCAAAAGCAATTGGGGAAGTTTCTTTATTATGAAATTAGAACAACCATCCAAACCGAACGATTTCTTGTTATTTAACAATTTAATAACTGACAGTAACTCATCAGCATAAGTTGGAGAACTATCCCGCTGAGTATTTGATGATGGAAAATTGTTATCAAAATTAAACATTGATTTTGATATTATTATTAGACATATTTCTGCCTAAGTTTCATTAAGCTAAGGACACTCAATAAGCTTAAAAAACAGTATTGGCCAGCTTTTTGGCTCAAATACTCTTCTGTGCTACATAGCAAATATTCCTCCTTAGCGTGATTGGCGTATTTCGTCTTCGACTACGACGATTTTGTAATACATTAAAGAAGACTTCCACAGTTTTTCTTTAATCTAGTACCAAACTGTCGTAGTCGAATTTGAAATACGCCAACCACGATAACGCAGATTATTTTTATTTGTTTATTTTTATCTTAAACCATTAATAATCTCTTTATTTTATTTGGTGGAAAATATGTATTTTTTCATTTACCTCTTTTATGTTTGACATAGTTTGTAACTTCGTTGCCACAACACGGTTGTTCATAATAAAAATTCCATGTATTTTCATAATCACAGGATGCAATTTTCACGCAAAATGTCATCAACATCAAGAGCAGCAGCAGAATTGGTAAGCTTTTCAGACAATATGGCAATTGTTTTTTGTTGCCAACAAATCGCTGGCATATTGTACGGCAACATGTTTTGCATGAAGGCAGCCAGGATAAGCATATAGGAGGAGATGACTCCATTTTGCTAGTATGCACTAAATGTTGTATATGTGGAAGGGACGACCACAACCTCGATTGGATTATTGAGGTTTTTTTGATGAGTGGCTTAAAAGTTTTGTTTGAATGTGTTTTAAATCCTGGGCTTTTTTGTGAATGTTTTTTCTTTTTTTTTTTTTGCAAAAGTTACGTGGTTTTTAATAGATTTTCCTTTTTTGTATGTAAACACATACATATGTATGTATGTATGTATGTTTGTGTTATTATTAATTATATTTTTGAATTTTTTTATTAAATTGATAATTTTTATTCTAGGAAGAAAATCTTTTGTTATATTTTTTTTTTGTTATAATTGTATTGCAAATATTTTTAAACAAAGTTTATTAATGAAATTGTATTGGTAATCACTGCAATTTGGAGAATAGCTCATAAAAAACACTATAAATTATATTAATGCAATTTCCATAAATTAGTGGGAATTCGAAAAGTTTTTAATCACTTTTTTGCACATTTCTGTTAATTTATGTATATCATTTTTTTCACTTTTTAAACTAATTTTATTTAAATTAAATTCTTGCATTTTGTTCAGATAAGAGAAAACATTTCTACAAACAATAAGAAATAGTAAAAATACTGGTTTTAGATTTCAACATCTTTTTTTTTCTTTTTTGTTGATTGTTGTTTATTTTTGTCTATTTTTATCTGAACGAGGGTGTTCCAGGATTGCCGTGTTTACAAAATTGTACAATGAAGTAGACATCATTAGGAGAATTTATATTTATTTATTAGATTAGATTGCTGTCAACTTTTTTTTATATAATTAGTGTTTTATTTTTGGGAATTTCTACAATTTAAGTTTAACGCTTATTAACGCACTAATAATCCCAAATTATTTTACTTAATTAGTAAAATAACTTTTTTATTAAAAATACATTTAAATTGATTATTGAGGGGTTTAGCTGGATCCTATGCGCATTTCACTGTTGCTAATGCAGATCATCAGGGAACCTTTACCCAAAAATCTTAGAACAACTAGAGTTATTATGTTATAAACTTTCATCTAAACAAATGAGAAGTTCAATAACAAAGTTGAAACAAGAACTCAATAATCAACATGTTTTTTATTTTTTTACTTTACTACATTGGCTGACTTTTTTTTATATATATACATATAACTTTTTATCCTAGCAAGGGACAAAGAACAAATTCATAGTGGAAGAAAATTTTTTTTTAATTTAAAATTTTTTTAACTATGAAGCGGCTGCCAAAAACGTCAATATTCAGCTTCAATATCACAATCATCCCGTAATATGAGAAAGATTATTCTAATTGCACTGCTTAACATTCAATATATAGTATATATAGCTATGGCAATAAGTAAAAAGTGCTTAATAGTACGTTTCCACTATGAGCAAAACGAGTTGTTTTTCTCAGAACACTTCGAGGGGTTTCCATTATGTTTTTGTGTGTTTTGATTATACGATTTTCGAAATCAATTTGATTTTATTATCACGGCCGCAACCTCATTATTTATATTAATACATTTTTCACTTATTTACATATAAAAAACGTATAAATACAACTAATGTGGTTTGAGCAATTGCTTAAAAAATGGAATATTCTGTATTAGTGCCACCTTTGATTAGCATACTGCGGTTTTTTTTTTTGGGAAGTTTCAGCAACGCAGTGTTGCACTGACAAATTTTGTCATGTTTTGGATGAAAATAACCTTTTTAAGGTGTTTTGCTGATATGAAAATGTGCGAGAGAACATGTAGCAAAACATTGATTTTGCGAAAACGGTGTTTCCTGCTCCAAAATTTTAAGTCCATTTGCAAAAATCCATTTATTTTAAAGTTACATTGGGAAATTTGTTATTAACTTTTATTTTTATTTAGGAAAACATCATTATTTTATATAATTTGAAACATAGCAAAGTTTAAGTTAGTTTAAGCTATGTTTCCATTTAAGATAATAAATCGCTTTGCTCTAAAACTTTTTCAAAAATTCCACAAGCTCATTGAGATTTATTATTTATATTATTATGATATTATTAGGCTAAAGTTCGTATCTGCTCTAATCAAAACATATACATATGTATACATATACATACATATGTATATATATATATATATATATATATATATATATATATATATAGAAACAAATAAATTTCGAACAATAATATTTAAGCCAACTACATGGGGGCCCTTAACTCAAAATTAAGCACTTTTATTTTTGCAGATAAATTTAACGATTAACCATTGCGATATTTAATAAACGTGTTTCAGGTAATATTGATGGTTGCGGATCAGGCGATATACATATCGTCGGCTTAGAGTATAAACCTGCTAACTCACTTCCATCACATTTTACAGGAGAGACAAAATACTATTAGCCGTTTCATTACAAAGATTAAGAAATTAGCCTAATACATTAAGTTTCTTCGACATATAAAGCTTCAAATTTAAATAAATATTTTAGTAAGTTGATGAGGCGTCTCTTTCTCTTTCGAACGACATGTTTTACCCAACACGGCGCTGCTTCTTAAGGATGCTTTGTATAGACGGAATTCGGTCGTGCTTAAGGATTTTTTTACCATGCTATTTCCAAAAGATAATAGAGGGCATGCGGCCGGGATTGAAAATTTTCTCCATCATGGCATTTCCAAAACGGTGCTGCTTACTAAAGATTCTTTGAATTTTCTCCATCATGGTTTTTCCGACCAATACTAAAGATTTTTGGAACAAATCAAGTTCAGGGACACATCTTAAAAATTTAAAAAAAAGATATCCTATCCTATAGAAAATTTAAAAATGAGAAAAAAATTAAATAAAAAAATTCTAGGCGAGGCTTAGTTTCCGAGTTAAACTTGAGGTGCCCCTTAACTTGATTTAAGCAAAATTTTTTGCACAGCTCTTAATTGATACCAATTTTGTGCCATCACATTAGAAATTTAATGCGCAATCATAGTTTTATATGAAATTTTTAAAGGTCCTTAACTTGGAAGCTAAGGCTCTCTGCCAATATAGAGCAAAAAAATAACAGCTGAAGTAGCGCTGCCACCTTGAGTAGAATATGTTATTGCTTTTTAATTATTTTATGGCAACAAGGTATAATGGGTAAACAGGTTTTCTCGCTACTTTTTTACAAACGACCTGCACATTGAAAAAATAATATAAGCATTGAAGCTATAAATATTGAACATGTACCAAGCCCAAGCGATACATCCATCCATTAAAATGAACCACGATACAAATATCACAAGATAAATTGAACGTGTAACAGTTACCTAAAAGCATGTAATTCGCTAAAGCTAAATCTCTATAGCTAAAAATTTATAGGGCCGATTTATCGATTCTCAGCTACGAATACAATTTTGAAACTTGTACTGCTTAATCGGGCAATGACTTAATAGCTTAAAATTAAAATTATCCTTCTTTAAACCATTTTCTCTACCATGGTTTAAGCTAACATGGCGCTGCTTACTAAAGATCCCTTGTACTAAAGATCCCTTCGGCCGGGTTTAAAGATTTACTCCATCACTGTTTTTTTTTTTGGAACATGACATTGTTTACTACATATGTAGAGCCAGCTTTCAGCCGGGCTTAAAGGTTTTTTTAAGTTATGTGAGGTGCAACTAAACTTGATTTAAGCCAGATTTTTTGCACAGTTCTTAATTGATACCAATTTTGTGCCATTACATTTAGAAATTTAATGCACAATCATAGTTTTATATGAAATTTTTAAAGGTCCTTAACCAATATTTTTTTTCTTATTTTTTAATTTTGTATCGAATGTGAGCACTTTAATTTATTGGAACAAATCTAGTTTAGGGGCACCTCCCCAAAATTAAAAAAAAGTATCCCATCCTATAGTAAATTTAAAAATAAGAAAAAAAAAATTAAATAAAAATATTGGCGGCGAGGCTTAGTTTATGAGTTATGGGCCTCTGAAATTCTAGTACAATATTTTGATTATACGGTGTTTTTCAACGAATATGACCAATATTGGTATTTCAAAAATTAAAAAAAAAATTGCTATCCTATAATGTAAAGTTTTCATGCCTAATAGCGTATTTCTGCGCTGCCGGCCTTCGGCCGGGCTTAAAGATTTTCTCCACCATGGTGTTTCCCGAGACGTCTCAGCCTAGTAATGATTTTCTGGATTGCAAAGTTTTCCTGCTTAACATTTTTCTGCATTGCTGGCCTTCGGCCGGGCTTAAGGATTTTCTCCACCATGGTGTTTCCCGAGACGGCTTAGCCTAGTAATGATTTTCTGGATTGCAAAGTTTTCCTGCTTAATAACATTTTTCTGCATTGCCGGCCTTCGGCCGGGCTTAAGGATTTTCTCCAGCATGGTGTTTCCCGAGACGGCGCAGCCTAGTAATGATTTTCTGGATTGCAAAGTTGTTTTTTGAATTTTCTATAGGATAGCATACCTTTTTTTTTAATTTTTGAAATACCAATATTGGTCATATTCGTTGAAAAACACCGTATAATGACAATAATGTACTAGAATTTCAGAGGCCTATAACTCGGAAACTAAGCCTCGCCGCCATTATTTTTATTTAATTTTTATTTATTATTTTTCAATTTACTATAGGATAGGATACTTTTTTTCATTTTTGGGAGGTGCCCCTAAACTAGATTTAAGCCAATTTATTTTTGAGGGGAGAACCTAAAACCGATTTAAGCCATTTTTAATATTATATTTCTTCAGCATTTTAACGATCGAAGTTAGCCTCAGCTCTAGCGAATTACAACATATGGGGACTTATCAAAATTTTTCTGAAGACATGGCAATCCTAGCTTTTGTTTGTATAAAAAAAATATGTACATGTGAATGTTTTTGTTCCTTGTTCGAGGTTTACACAAACAATTTTTATACCTATCAGACATGATCAGAGAAACAAGTCGATAAATAATGTCGGCGGCGGCGGCTTAGGTCAATAAATGTCGGCGGCGGCTAAAAGTCGGCTAGAGCCGTTGGGAAACTTTCAGCCGTTCTATGAAAATTTTGTATGAAAAGTATGTACAGTAGTTTTAGTTCTTTTTTACATTATTTTTTATTGCTCGTTCATATTAAATTTTCTATCAAAAATATTTTGCAAAACAAACGTCTTCATTCGATTTTGTGTAAATTTTTATTTTTTCACAACCTTTTTCCAATTTGTTGCCGCATAGGGTAACAATAAAACAATTTAAAAGACGAAAATAAAAACAAAATATTTGTGTTTATATGTACATTAGGGAATAACTTTTTTAAATTTTTTGCAAATATCAAAATGGCCCTAGCATAGTCGAATACGTCACGATTTAAAAAATAGTACGTAGGACAATAGTTCGTACGTGAACATAGATCCGGCAGAATAAGTCCTCGTCCATACAGTGAAACATTTGCTGCGACACATTTTTGATTTCTCTTTTGAAACTCCATTCGTGTCCACACTGTGAAGTTTATGTTTTGCAGCTTAATAGTACTTTTTTCCATTCCTCTTTCCCGTTTATTAACATGTTCGAATAAGAAGAAAACATGAACATCAGCGGTTCACATTAGACACATTCATGTGCGAACGAAAATTTGTAAGTTGTCCGTACTTAATCTATGTATGTTAACAGTGTGTAAATGTCTTCATAGCCAGAGCTCCCAAGTGTGCAGATTTATCACAGTTTTATGAAGTGCAGTCACGACGTTCTTGGTATTTTTTCAATTAATTTGGCATTTGAATATACTATTTAATATTCGTTTTTATTATATCATATTTCGATTAAAATTTTATCGGCTAACATTTGTGAGCCGGAGCAAGCCGGTCGCTTCGGCGGCGGCTTGGTTGCAAAAACATTTTCGGCGGCGGCTCGAAGTCGACTTTTAGCCGACTTGCAGCTGATCGACTTGTTTCTCTGGACATGATTGGAGTTGTAATAATTTTAGGAAATCCAAAAAATTTATTTATTAATTTAATTACTTTTGTAAATATCCTCACTCTTGCTTTTTTAACATACATATATGTATGTAAATACAAGTGCATACAATTTTAACTCTTCTTTTTATTAGATTATATATTTACAATGTAAATATTACATATGCATATGTATGTACGTATATATATAATATATATTATATTTACATAAGTATGTATGTACGTTAGCGCACGTATGTAGATATGTAAATACATAGTAAGTATTTACTTATTGCATTAAGTACATACATATATACATGCATATGTATGTAGTAGAATCGGTCTTTTACATGAATCAAAGAATTCATGGGTCTTTTAGTGCAACACAGTTATAACTCAAAAAATTTAGTTTTGCAGAAAACGAGTTTAAACTTTATACCATCCAATTTACATACATATATACGACTTAATGAAGATGTGAGACAATTTTCTTTTTTTTCTAAAGTAAAGTACACAAGCAGTTCGTATTAAGTTTAAGCACAAGATAGTTTACAACAAACATACATACATAAATACTTATGTATGTATATAATTATAGTGAACAGAATAAATTTTTTTTAAGATATTACAATGTTGTAATAAAAGAGCAATATGTATGTATCTTTATTTATGAATTTACATACAAACTTCTTTTCTTTAACTTCATATATTGGTTTTCACACACTTCTTTCAAAACTTGTTTCACCTTTAAACCTTAATTAAACCGAATTGAACAAAACACAGTAAAAAATTAAATTTTTAAACAAAACAGCAATATACATGTATGTATGTATGTATTTATGAAGTTATTAAACGAATTTAATAACTTTAATAAAATAAACAACGAATATCCACAGATCAATTGTATTTTCGTACTCTTAAGACAACATCGCGTAGATCACTGAACTGTATAAATATATAATTTTGTACACAAGTGTACATTCCATACAGGGGTGCCAGATGGTTTTGATATAAAAATCGGCACATTTGGAAGGAAAATACCCGGCAATACAAGATATTTTTACTAACAATATATACAAAATAAAGTAACATAAAACTTAATAAAAAAAACGCTCTAAAAATAAATTGTAGTTAGTTTAATAATATACATACAGTTAAACCTCGATTATCCGGCTCTCGTGGGACCGACACCAGCAGCACGGATAATCGAAATACACGGTTAATAGAGGTTATTCTAAAATATACAGATATTTATTTTTTTATTTGTTTTTATTTAAACATTCGATTTATGTTACTACAGATTCAAATAAACCACATATTTTTCAACAAAACATACAAATCGTCATATACTACGTTTATACGCACGGCTTATTTGCAAATAAAACTGTAAATTTTTGCCATATTTATTGTTTTATTGCGACTTAGGCACCTTTCAGATTAGGCAACTTAACTTGCGCAAGTCTTGTGCTTGTGGGTGTGAGAGGAAAGGTCGGTTTGAAGGGGAAAGAATATCCGAGATTTGGGTACAGACTTGCTTGTACTTGGCAATTCTGTACTTGTTCTTGGCAATTAAGTATATTCAAGTATATCTTTAACTAAATTACTTTTTTTCTTCAACTTCCATTGTATACACCAAATTTCAAATCACTTTCACAATACAATGAATACAGAAATGAAACAAAATGTCGACAAGTTAAGAAAATTCGAGCATAAGAAAGTTAAACTTGCTCAACAAAGTTGCTGAATGTGAACATTAAAGCAAGTTCAAAAGAAAATAAATAAAAATGAAAATTCTACTTGCTCAATTAAAGTTGCCTAATCTGAAAGGGGCCTTACTAACTCAGAAAATTATTCACGATTAAATGATTAAACAGAATAAATCCACAACTTCAGGAAAAATCGCTGTCAAATTACCAAAGCCCATAATAAAAACTACGACAGTAACTTCAAATGCTCTCTAATATTTGTTTCATTTTCTTTTGTGCTTATATTTCTTTGTAGTTTTGTTCACAAAATATATGAAATTAATTGAAAGTATGGTAACATGTTTGAGAGAATATTAATTTATATGTTAGAACATAAGAAAAAACGTTGTCAAAATAAAATAGATTCTATCTCTCGACTGCTTTCTGGATGTACTTTTTTGTGTCAATTTGTATGGAAAATGTGTTTATGCCGCAATTCTGTTTGATCATTAACGCACTATTTGAGGTTGCCACCAAGAGCGCTTTTATAATTTTGAGTTGTGACTCTTTATGATTTATTATGCGATATGTACATATGTACATATTTAAATGCACTGTTTCTAGATATACTTAACTTTTAAAGGGAATACAAGACATGCAGATAAATAAACGGTTTGGTTTCTTTATTAATAATAAAATAAATCATAAAAGAGCAAAAAAGCACGGACAAAGACAAAAAATCGGCTAAATGACAATAAATCGGCAAATATGGCAGGCTAATCTGGCCCATAATGATGGTGAGAGAAAGAGAATATCAAACGAGCAACAAAGAAAATTTTGTTTGTCACGGTTCACACATGGGAATTTTGTTTGCGCAGTGTGGCCAGATCCTAAGAATGTTTGCTGCTTAATTGTTTAAAAAGAAAGCTTAAATATTTTTTAAACAATAATTGAATTGAAAATTTTTTAAAAATTTCATACCTATTAGTTCTTGAACATAAACTGTTTTTTGTATAACTTGGGGGCCACACGTTAAATGTTTGCCTTTTTTCTTAGTAGTTTCTTCGTCGGTTGCATTTATTAAATGAAATTGACTATCCTTTTTGTGTAACAGCCATCAATTTCAAGAAATTTTGACACACAGTATGCATAATGAAATCGAAAGCGATTTATTGAACGTATGACTGCGGCGTAATGAAAAACTTTAGGCTAGCATAAGTATCAAAATTAGAAATCACACTAGGATGCAATTGTTAGTTAAAACTACACTATGCACTAATTTTTTATATCAAATTGTATGGAGGAATTCATTAAAACCTAGAAAAATTACATTACTGATGCTAACTTTCAGTTTTTCATTAAAAAACTGCGCATGAAAAAACGAAATGGAGCTGTTTTACGCAAGACAATTTGCATCAAATACCGAATACCACCAATGAAATAAGGAATGCAAGCAATTATTTTCCCATTTCTATAATTACTTATTATCTTAACGTTGTAGTCAAGTGCTCAATCATAAAATTACCTCGTGTAAAGCAATACTTTTAAAACACTAATTTAGGCACTGATCTTTAAAAGTTAATAAGAAGGAACAACACAACAGAGAAGAAAAAATATTTTGATATTTCCGTTTGCCGTTGTGTTCGGTCAATATGTACATATGTATGTAAGCATGTACTTAATGTGTACCCAACGGGAAAAGAGGTCATTGACTACATATATTTAATGGGAGATATAGTTAGTTGTTTTATTTGTTTTAAAAACGTGTTTACATCTTTGAAGAACCTAAAGAAAACTTAATTGTGTTGTAGAGCCTGGCCGAACGCCATTAATGCTTAATTAACACTGATAGACACCGTATAAACACTTCGTATTTCTATATTCTTTATTTAACGCGCTAAAATTGGCGTCGAACGAATATGACATTGAATCATGGTGACGAAGTGTTTTAGAATACTTCCAATGTGAAAGAAAACATATCTTTTCTAGCACTCATCTCCAACTTAAATTTTAGAATACCAAAAAGTAAATGAAAGATCCGCGTATTTGTGGTGAAAATGACTTCCCGAATAGATCTGATAATGTGTGATTTCTCAAAGCGAGACAATACATTCCTTTAGAAGTAAGAGGGTAATTTAATCAGACACAATTATTACACATTGCTCACCACGTGCATTTCCACATCACAAACCACATCTGCAGAAGAATTAAGGTGTAGTTTTTGCTTGTTATTCAAAGACGCAATTTGTGCTCCAACGCGTGCCAGGAAAGTTTAATGGAACCAAAAATTGAATACATATGTACATACATTTGGCAAATATTTAAATTTATTTGCTGATGGTTAATAAGCATAGTAGGCTTAGAAACTGTAACAAAACCCAGCAAATAATTTATATTCGATATAAATCTATTTAATTTTTCTTTTGTGATTTTCAAAACTATTATTATTTGTGAACTCTCAAATGGTTTTTGGAAGTCTGTGCATAAGATAAGAGGTTTGTGACTGTTGGTTGAAGTCAACTGATGATTCGGCTAAGCACCAATGGGATGTATGGACAATGCTTAACCATCAGCAAATAAATTTAAATTTGAATAAATTATTGACGATATGTCGAACAATAAATTTCCTTTTGCAAAAACTTATTAAGAAATTATGCATTGGAGAAACAAAAATAAAACAAATCGAGTACCTGTATTCACTATACGCCAACTCAAAAATGGTAACTTTTCAGTAAAGCGAAAAAATAGTTAATAAGATCATTATTGTAAAAATAAATGATGAGTCCAACTTTCATAATATAGTTTAAATATGCTTACTAATATATAAGGTTTGCAAAAAAAAAGTTTTTTTTTTACACTGGTTTGCGTATTTTTCTGAGATAGCATATTTTAGTCGATAAAAAAATATTTTTTCTGAGTTAGTATATTTTGTCGGAAAACAAAATTATATGTTTTTAAATATATTTATTTTTGAATAAATTTGTGCCATTTGTTACTCAATACTAGATATTAGAATTTAAAAGCTACAATAAAAAACTTAAAATGTCATAAAAAAATAATTTAAGCCTGGCTTCTTCCATCTCGAGGTATTCAGCCTTGGCATTCTCTAACTCAGTCTCTATTGCAGCAAGGTCACTCAAAATTCAATTTCGAAAGCTTATATCATTGACTATAATCGGTCCATAGATAATTTTCCTATTCGATTAACAGTTTAGAAGTTATACATTATTACCAATTTTTTTAACGGAACCCCTATGTACCAATATGTTATAAGTGACCATATCTCAAAAACTAGCCTTAGGACATAAAAATCCTTACCAGATTCGTGTTCTGCATGCAAATGCAATATGAGGTAGATTTATAATAAATTAATTCTTTTTTTAAATTTCAGAAATTTACATGAGAGTTAGCCGTTATTTGCACCAAACAAATTTTACTTTGAGATAGCAGAATAAAGAAAAATTAATATTAAATGAGAAAAAATTATTTCTTTGATTTGAAATTTATATTACAGATGAATATTGCATAGGGGAGCTATTTGCCATCGGAAACTAATTTTGACCAAATTGGACTTGACATGCTTTTATATGGGCTCTCAAAATAGTTATTCTATTAATTAATTCATAAATTGTTGATTAAATATAGGTATAATTAACCATTAGTGCATAAGTAATAAAATGCAATGAATTATACATACATTTCATTAAAATAAATATTGGGCCTTATAACGAGTGCAGTATTTCGACTACGATTACAACTATTTTAAACTAGATTAAAGAAAAATTGTTGCAATGTTCTTTAGTCTAGTACAAAATCAACGTAGTCGAAGTCGCAATACGACATTCGTAATGAGGCCCATTATAAATAAAATGCATTCCTCGTACGCATGAAAATAACTCATTATTTTCCTAGGACATGCTGTGTGTTCGCAGTAATGAATTATGGAATGACAAATTATACATACTGTGCATTACCATCACGTTTCTTATTCGTTACCGTTTCCCGCTGGGCATGTATTTGGACTGCTATCCAGACAGTGTGACCGTTTGACCGACTAAAGTGGCATATTGCCACTTTATCGACTGTTTTGACACTTTCTTCAAAGTGAATTATATAATAACACATTAAAACTAAGACATTTAGTGTAGTTTTGTTTTTTTTTAATTTTGCCCCTTTTTTTGATAAATCCCCTATTTTGTGCCACTTTTTGAAAAATCTCATCGGTCACCAGAATGCAGTAAAAGTGACGAAAAATAACCGAGAACAAAAATTTTGTACTTATGTGTGTATGTATGTGGAAAGTACCATTTATTTCAACAAAAACTATACAAAATATGCTGACCCAACTAATTTTATATTTAACTATGTACATATATATGTATATATATATGTATGTATCTACTTTAGTATATATCTATGTATACATATATATTCTTAGTTATATAAATATGTATATTTATCTTTTTTTTCAAATACATGCATGTGTATGTAGCACTGTTGGGATTTGTGGTACAATTATATCAAATTTGGAACTATTGCGTTTGCATTGGTACACTGGTACACTTTATACTACAGTGGTAGAATTTGAAAAAAGTTGTACTTTGCTATACAATAATAATAATTTCTCATAACATGGTTGCCCAACACTGATCATATGTACCGAAACTTGCAACATTGGCAGTTTATGGCAGTGATGCAAAATGTGGCACAATTGGGCCATTTGTGGCACTTTTGGATGTTTGTTGGCCCTGTGGTACTCTCTGGGCTATTTTGGCCCTTTCAGCTCAAAATTCAACTAATCCCTTTAATCCTTTGAGTACACTTTCTAATTGAGTTTTCTCCATTGTAAAAACTACTTGTATTTTTCGAGATTTTTATTTAAACTTGCTTCCGAAATCTGCACCAGATCATGTTTTCAGTGGGGAAGTCAATAGTATTGTATCACTTGCTATTAAACTTTTTCAAAAGGAAACAAGTTAATAATGAAAATAGGGCAGTATAGCAAGTTCCATAATTTAAAAAGCTCAAAGATTTAAGTAGAAGTAAATTTTGCAAAAGGATTTCTACCATTAAAGTTCGCCTAGGTAATCCTTTGAATACAAATTTATACAGAATTATTCAAGGCACTCTTTCTATTCCCTATTCCTCAGGATGTGTGGAAAGAATCTTTTCTTTCGACTGAAAATTTATTTTGAAATCAACAATAAAATATAAAAATTCGCTTTTGTTTTCAATATACACTTTTAGCCGAGAGTTTTCTTTCGATATCGTGAAACAGGCCATAATAGAAGAAATCGTCGTCATGTAAAAAATACTGTGTCATATTTAATATAATTAAAATATTTAATGAGATTTAATTCCAATAATTCTTATGACGAAGATATTTTAAAACTTAACACAAAAAAATGCTTTTAAACAGACTAAGAATTTAGAGATTATGAATAATAAAGTTAGAATTACATACAGAATGTTTTTTAAATAAAATAAATTTTTTTAAGCAACATACATATGTATATGTATATCGTGCCATAACCGAAGAAAAAAACTAAAGCTACATAATTTTTTAACTTAATTTTTTGACCATAATCGATAATTTGCGGTGGTAAATAATCGATTTTCGTAAAATAAAACGAAGTCCAAAAAATGTGTCGGTTAACCTTTTTTGGCAGTTATGGGTCTATATATAATATGAATTTACTTTAATTTAATAAAAAATACTTTAAAAACTTTTATCGCTAATTTCTGTTTTTGCCCTAAACAAAATAAATCACATGTTTGATATTATTAACACATACATACTTTTGTTTTTATTTAAATTAACAGATTATAGTCAAGTACATTAAAGAACTTTTTTGGCCCTATCAAAGGTATTTTGGCCCTTTTAAATCGTTAATTTGGCCCTAAATCAAAAAACTCAAAATGCATCACTGGTTTATGGTATTATTATTCATTTGGTTTGGTAGCTCTTACTTAGTCCTAGTTTACACACTGCAAGTCTTATTGACTAAGCTGATTAGTTTGTGGGAGATAAGGACGACGGGAAAGAAACTAGGACTCAGCTTCATGTACTGTCAATACGTTTTGCTTTCTCATTCGCAATGTTAAAAGTAGCACACATGCATACACAAAACTATTCATAAAAAATATGAGCTGATAAATAAGACTTGCATTGTGTGAACACCGATGAAAGTTCAAAGAAGAAAAAGTTATAAGCTTAGCAATAAGCCTTGACTAGTGTGAACTGGGACCAACATACATAGATGTATAGAATTTTTATGAATTCTTACGGTGTATGCTTATTTAGCATATGGCTACATTTTGCTAAAATTGATGTTACTTTGGTACAATGTTACCATTTTCATGGTACAATTTAAGAATAGACGAAAACCAATACTGGTATGTAGGAGTGCAAGTATGTAAATCCATATCCATATTAAGGTCCTGCACAAGACCATTTATAAGACCTTTCAAGACGATATATTTATCAAATGCTTTACTACAGCGAAATATTCTAAAGGAAACGCTAAACAACACTGTTGGTAAGCCTTTATTTTCAGTTGTTTGTCTTGCCAACAGTGGTGTTTAGCGTTTGTTTTAGAATATTTCGGTGTAGTAAAGCAGTTGAAAAATCTCTCATGTCTTGAAAGGTCTTATGAATGGTCTTGTGAAGGACTTTAATACATATGTTTACATGGGAAGATTTTCGATACAATTATTATTTGTTTATAGGGCAAAGAAAAAGGGAAGAGGCCAAAACTAAAGAAGAAATACAAACAGTTGCGAACATAGAAATAGCAGTCCCATTAATATATATATATTTGAAACTGAATACTGCATTCTTAAATACACTTCAATTACTTGAGTTTCTTGTGCAAGCGGATTGATATTTAAAACGATTACGGGGGCAGCTTCTTGGTAGACGTTAAACGATGGACTTATTTTTCTGGACAGCAAGAAAAATAAATTTAAGGTATTCATTTTCATCTCAACAACAAATTTCTCAACACACTACAGTAAAGTTTACGTATGGAGCACAAAAATATACTTTTTTGAAAATAAATTGTGCATTCGGCAAAAAACGTATTTTTCACTTATGCAGCCCCTACACGTTGCGAGTTTTTGTACAATTTGATTAAGTTGCACAGCCAATTGTTACGTTATAGGTCTGATTGACCAACGGTTGGTCATCAGTTGAATACAAAATCAAAATTTTTGATTTTCATTCAACTGACGAACAACTTAGCTCTCAAATTAGTGCGTGTGATGGCGATTTCTTCTTTCAGTTGTCATCTTTATTCAGATGTTTTGTAAGCAATACCGTGCGCAGTAAACCAAAAGAAGAGACGTGTCTTAGGACATCAGGTTATAGCTATGCTGCTTAACAAACTTACGTCCCTTTTCACAATGTATGGTTAAGAGTTAACGTGAACTTTAACTGACAGTTCTTCATACAAAAGTTGCCGTTAAAGTCCCTGTTAGCTTTTAATTGTACATTGTGAAGAGGGCCTTTAATGTGTTAAATAACAATGCCACAAAATTATAATATATAATGATATAAAATTCGCTGCAAATATTTAAAAACTTTCCTCTTTATTTTCCATTATTTTCTTTTCAAGCGGCGTACGATTAAATTATGTGTTGTATGTGGCTGCTAGCCGGCTTAGAGCCCATCGGATGTGTTCTATGGTTTGTACTCATGTGCAAAAACTAAACAAAAGCACAGTGAGTAGTTCTCCTCATTGTTTTTGTTTCACTCACTTCAAAGAACGAAACAAAACAAAACAAAATCAAACAATTTGTTTCGTTCATTTTCGTACTCTGGTTTTAAGTACAAATAAATCAAATCAAAAATAAATTTATAACTAGTGTCGATCATTTTTGCAACGAAAATCACGTCCTAGCTCCTGTGCCGTGAAATGAAAAGCATAGCTATAAATACGTGAATACTAAATTCAGTAAAGTGCGACTTTGACTCGCGCACGAAGGGTTCCGTACGTTGGGCCTTGAGAATTTTTTAATATGGCAGTTTTTTTTGCGTTTTTGACGTTTTTTCAAGTGAAATACATATTTTTTTTGTTTTTTTCTCGTTTTGGCGATTTATTTTCAGTTTTTTTTGCGTTTTTTCCGTTTTTGGCGATTTTTTTATTTTGCCGATTTTTTTTTTTAATTTTGGCGATTATTTCATTTTGGTGATTTTTTCGTGATTGATTTTCTTTTAAGAATTTTTTTTAATTTGGTGTTTTTTTTCGTTTTGACGATTTTTTTTTCGTTTTTGGCGATTTTTCAATGACAATGTCCAATTTTATTGAAGAATACAAAACTTTTTTTTATTGTCTTTCTTCCATCAAAGATTTATTTATGACCAGTAGAGTTGACAAATCGGAACTCATGTTGATTTTATAAAAATAATTTCAAATACAAATCTTCTTTGATGTTTTTATCCACTCACAGTTCTGAGGCAACGATTAAGTAGTGATATAAATAGAATTCGAAGTAAAAATATTCAAGAAAGTAATATTACCGCTCCTTATCATCTAGTATTTTTGATAAGCTCTCCTATAATACCCATATTGTTACATTGAAACAAAAATTTGTCATGGACCGGTTGACTTAGCAAGACCTCCGACTAGCTATCACATTTCTCAGGAGGTCCCAACCCTTCTTGCTAGCCGCGTATCCATACAAAAAAAATTCAAGAACAAAAAAAAATTACTCTGAACTCTACAAATCAACATACCACAGGAAACACTCTACGGGAAACAGATGTTTTGTTCCCTTGCCCTCCCAACCTTGTCGCTAACTCTCCGTCTTCATTTTCAGCAGCCGCAACAAATTTAGCAAAAATATGCCTAAGGATTTCTAAAAATTTTGTGGATCCCGTAACTTCCAACATATCTGTTTGCGGAGATTTTTGTTCTTAACTGTTTTTTCTTTGAATTCAATTTGCTATCATTTAGCAAAACCTTTTTTATTCGGAAAGGTTCCTCTGAAGTCGTTCTCATATACATATTCATTGAAGTTTATTGACGGCGTAAATCAAGCGGCGAATGATTTGGTTCACAGCTGCCGTCGACAACTTTTGCCGACTACGATTTCTGCCCTTTGGTCGATTGCATCGATAACAATATCGATAGTTCATTAATAATAAGAATATCGACAGTGTTGCACCTTTATCAGAAAGTATTTTGTGATCTCTATCTTAAAAGGTTTCGTGAAAATTTCGTCCCGTGAAAAGTGAATTCACAAAGAGTGGAAATTTTATTATTTTTGGTAGTTAATAGTTTATTTAATACAATTTTTCGCGAGTGTTTGCATAATTTTTAAGTGGTGGCTTTATTGTTAGTCGGCCATTTTTAATATAAAAATTTTAGACTTTACTAGACAAAGCTCCAATTGCAAAATTTGCATACAGGCTCTTTTAAGCCTGAATAATATTTTAAAAGTGTTTTAATTCATAGACAAGCCCAAGAGCGTAGTCCACGCGAATAAATAAATACGAGACATCAAAAGACTTATTCTGCCGTCCATCCAAATACACCTGAGAACGAAATACATACAAACACACATACATACACGCTACGAACTTGTGGCGCGTTTTCATTATTTTCCAACAACCGCTTGGGCTTTATTTTGCGCGCTTAATAAAAACTGTTTAGAAAACCACACATATAGCCCTTTGTGAATAATTTTATATTCGTGCGATTCAGTATATTTCAATTGGAATACACTTCACTTTGGAACAAGGTATCGGTTTGATTCGTTATTGGTCTTAAAAAATGAGAAGTGGCTTAAAGATTCAAATCCTCAAGTATCGAAAAAGGTCAGTATTATAGTAATTTTCATTCATTAGATTTTTCAAAATACTGGTGTATAGACTTCAATCTATTTTATTTCTGTGTGCATCGCAGAAATAAAATGAGGGCAATCATGAATATACCTAATTCCGCGAGAAATATTTCCCGGGGAATTATTTCAAAAATAAAACACAAACATTGTAATTGGAAAAGGGATAAACTTCTCGCGGAATTTTCAGGACAATTATGAACAAAAATTCCTTGAGAAACTTCTCCCTTTTCCAATTAGTGTTTTCTGTTTTCCCTATTACTTGCTATTAGTTGGAATTCTTTCCCGGGAAAAATTTCTCGCGGAATTTTATTCATAATTGCCCTCTTTATTCATGACTGCCCTGAATAACTATCTAACGCCTCACTGTAGAAAAAGAAAACGAAACTGCTTACATCAGGAACTAGCTAGTCCTCTCAGAAATAAATAAAAATTATCGTCCATGTTCTGAAAAACGCAATTCGCTTAAAAATAGCGTTTTCGATTTGAAAACGCTAATTGGGTGTTCTGAAAAACGCATATCGAAAAAAGTTGTTTTTTTGCGATTTGAAATCGCCAAAAAGGTGTTCTGGCCAACGCAATTGCGATTTAAAATCTGAATTTATACTGAAGCGAACTGATTGAATCTGCTTAAACTAAACCTTAAAGAGAAAATAAAATTATGCACAATTAAAATTTAATATGTTTTTTTTTATTTCAACAAAAATTAAAAACAATTTTACACAGTTTTAATTAAAAATACCAGCGAGTTTTCCAGAACATGGACACGTATCTATGCTAGAAAATTAAAAAAAGAAGAAAAATTAACGAAATTGGCGTCGAGCCTTCGTTTCCTTTGCATTTCCGAACGAAACGGGCCAATATTGGTATAAATTAAGAACTGTACAGAGAATCTTTGGGGTGGTTTGAGAAAAACCAAGCTGGAGAAAATCCTTCAGCCTGGCCCAAGGGCGGCTATGTACATTAGAAAATGCTTAAGCCCGCGCAAAGGCCGGCTGTACAAGGAATCTTTAGTACGCAGCGCTGTGTTGTAACCAGCAGGTTACTTAATTTTTTCAAAATTACAATAAATCCTTAAATATCTTCTTAAAAGCTTTTAAATCAAAGATAAAAGTATATCATAGAATAAAAAATTTGTACTGTAACTCTGGAAGCACATAACTCGGCTCGCCGCCAATCTTTTTATTGATTTTTTTTCTTCTTATTTTTAATTTTATGTCGTATTGGATACTTTCTTATCTACTTTTGGAAGCAGTATCTAAACCCGATTTGTTCATAACAAACAAACCAAGTGTTACGATTTCCTAACAACTGGTTAACAAAATCTTAGAATTTCGGAACCGAAGCATCACCCAAATCGTAACGACTTTTATATGAAATTATTGACACAACGCAGTTACGAAATCGTAACGATATGTCGATAAAAAATAACAATGACATGTCGCTACGAAATCGTAAAAATAGGTATGTCGGTACACCAAAAAAAATTTCTAAATCAAGTAGAAACAATTTCACCTTAAAGCGAAATGTGAAATGTTTATGAAATAGAACTAAGTTCGCTTCATTTTTAAAATAAAAATGCAAATTTTTGTTTGAAACTGATTATTATTTTTTGAAAATGTGAAAAGTCTAGCACTTGTTATATTTCGTTGTTGTGAGGCTAGTACGTACCTTTATTACAACTTAAAGTTAATTAAAAGTAGGATTTTGTTCGGCGTATAAAACGCTATTCATTATTATAAATTTAATTTAACTTACCAGGAAGGATATATTTGCCTCTAATTTAGCGCTCACTTTAGGTTAAGCTAAAGTTGTACTGATGGAAAACTTTTTATACGTCCGATAAATCCTACTTTTAACTAACTTCAAGTTTTAATAATGGAACTAAGAGTTTTAAAAACTTTTAATTCTTTCCTGCAGTGTTCCTGGGTGGCCAGGCCGTTAATGCATTAACTTTCTTGCTCTTCGCCGTGTGAGGTTTTATGGTCCTCTTAAAAAAAGGACAACAAATACACTTTAATGAAAATATCACATGTTAAAATATTCCAAAAATTTCTACTATAAGTCACAGAACTCAAATATGTTAGAAATTATTCTTTTGAAAAAAATTAAATTAGTCAAAACATTAAATGCGTTTAAAGTACTTCTCTTTTTAAATCTCTGAATACATCAGAAGCATAATATTATTATGCTTAAAAATCTCAAGTCTGCGAAATGATATAGACATATATATGTATATACATACAGTATGCCAAATCCGTACCTTAGCGAGAATTTTGAGGGATGTCCTGCAAGGTCAACTGATTGCCAATTAAATTTTTTTTTACAAAATAAAGATTTAAAAATTAGTCCATTAATTCTTGCTTGACATGATTCGCTGATTTCGGCACTAAAATTAGTATTTTGAAAGGTAGTGTAAAATTGACGATTTTCTCTTCTATAGAATCAGATCTTTTTCAAAGCTACATACCACTTAATTCATTCCCAATTAATTTGGTATATAAATGAATATAAATCTATTCTCACACTTGAGATTTTTATAACAAAAAGACAGTCATCAGTTCTAAATTCATAGTACAGATGGATAATTAAAATAAGTAAAATAAAAAAGCTTAAAATGCCTGAAATACCAACTGGCACAAGGATGCCGAAAGCTTACGCAACGGACAGCATAACACTTAAAATAGTTAAATCTTTAATAGATAGAAAAGAGGTTTCAATTCTAACAATTAATTTTTAGGGTGAATCAATACCCTTACAAATATCACAAGAACTACATGTACATAACTACTAGGCTCCGTAATTTCTACAAGTAGACATCTATTGGTGCCTAGATATCTATCGTGTAAGTTGAATTTTATAAGGCAAACTCGTGGGTAAAAACCTTAGGTAAATTACCTGTGTGTAGAAATTACGGGCATCGAACAAGGACATCAGATGCATACTTCTATTTTCCCTGTTATACATATTCAACTAATTTGGATAAGGACTATTCAACATTCACGTGACGTTCTGTCACAGTCACCATTACTAATTGCATTGTGTATTAGAACTATACCCACTCATGTTGGGTGACTATTTCTTTTCGTTTATAGCAAGTAAAGTCAACTATTTTTAACCGACTTCAAAAAAAGGAGGAGGTTATTAATTCGCCTCCATTTTTTTGGCGGTGTTACTTCATAACTCTACACATTTTTGAGCGATTTTTAAAATTCTTTTTTTGTCTCAGCCATTGGTCCCATTGTAAAAAAATGGACAGGGACACGCCCACAATTTTTTTATTTGATTTTATGATATTCTGCTTATTTGATTGCTAAAAAAAAACTTACCCAACACATTGGGCTCTCGTAATTACATGATCTTGAAGTTGAAAAAATGGGCGGAGCTACGCCCAATAAACTTAATATTATATATCACATGATTTTTACGAAATTTTATTTTATTTTATTTATTTTATTAATATCAAACTTGCAACACACACTAAGCTCAAAAAAAGACACAATCTTGCATTCAAAAAAGTGGGCGGAGGGTGCGCCTATTAAATTTTAAGATAATATTTCACGTGGTTGTACTTAACCAATTTTTACGAAACTTGGCACACACCTTGAACTCTTGAAAACACAAAATCTTGCATTTAAAAAATGGGCGGGCGTACGCACGCCCTTTAAAATTTAATTTTATATCCCATAAATTTTTTTCAAAAATATTCCAATAGATCTTTGCATTGAAGTCGGTTTTTTTTTGCAGAATTATGTGACCCTAAATTTACATTCTGAAATTTTTCTGAAGCAAATTCAATAAAAAAAATTTAACAAACATCAGAGTACGAAGAATGCTCAATTTTTTTTCTTTCGCAAGCGAATTTAATTCGAATGAATTTTATTTTTCATAATTTTAAAGAATTATTCTTTTTATTCGTTAAAATTATAAATAAAATACGCAAACTAAAAAAGAAATCTTAAAATGCAAAATAAATGTCTCGCAAATTTAAAAAATTAAATTTGCAAACGAAAAATAAAATGAAATTCCCGATTAAGTTAAACATCAGGGTAGGAAAAAATTCTGCTCGCAAATACAATTTTATTTTATTCGTTCCTTTTAAAATTTGTTTTCCAAATTTAAAAAATTAAATTCGGAAAAGATTATTATGCTGACTTCTTTATGTCATATCATGGCCCAACACAAACGACTATACGTAGAGAGCTAAAATTTGCTGTGTGGATTACCCTTCCGATGTGTAGATCCACTAAGGAGGCATGTTCTGAAAATAAAATTTTTTTGAATCACATATGATACATATATCATATACAGCCCAATTGTGAATATTCCCGGGGAGTTTTATCCCTATAGCCGGGGAATAAGCAGATGCGGGAGATAGTAAAATCTGGATCAGCTGTTTAATGTTTACATTTTATTCTGCAATAAAGCAAGAGTTCAGCAATAGAAATTTAATAAAAATTTTGTGTTTTCAATGCCAATAAAATTGTGTGTTAATATAAATATATTTTTTGCTTAAATAAAAAAATAAACAGCGTAACCATATACAATCATACAGAATAACTTTATGGGCTAAAACTGCCCAGGTGCAGATGCGAATATGTTAAATTTCCAATGACTGAATTTACAAAGGAAATTGTAAATTTCATAGTTTTTCTTATCGGTCTTAATATTAGAGGAAAACAAATCTTCCATTTACCTGCTATGTGAACTTAAAGGAAGCGTGCAATTTTTAGTGTTTTAGTTTTTTTTCTACAGGCAGAAGTAGTTCATGTTTTTGAAGTTGATGTGTGCAGGGTTTGGATAAAAATGCCTAAAACAGATAGAAATAACATTTCTATCATTTATAACATTTATTAATTTGATTTTTAAATTTTTGCATTAGTTCCCTTCAAAATGTTTGGGGATAAAACTCGCAAAAAATTCTCCCTCTCCCTCATATTAAGGAATAGCTACTTTTATCCCGGGGAAATTTCAATTCATAATAGGAGGAATGGGAAAGGGAAAAAAAACTCCCGGGGAATTGCTGTTCATAATTGGGCTGATAAGAAAAAATTTCTTTCAGAAAAGATATGTCCTACTTCCTATGTCTGGCATAAAGAGCATAGCTCTAAAAAAATCCTTTAAAAACATTTTTGATTATTTAAATTTTTAATTTAATCGCTCATTTTATTTTTAAATTTGCGAAAGAAATTTATTTTGCATTCTTCGATTTTATTTTTCGTTTACGAACTTTATTTATAAGATTTCCGAATAGTTGTTTACATTATGAAAAAAAATTCGCTCGAATTAAATTCGTTTGCGAAAGAAAAAATTCGAGCATTCTTCGTACCCTGTTAAAAATGCAAATATGTAATGAAAAGTACACTGAAAATTTTTTTTTTGTTAATGTTAGATAAATGCAATTATATGTGGGTAACATTATAAGACAGAATGTCAGGTGACCGTGGCATTGACCATATTTAAAAGTATTATTATAGCTTAATAATTCATTTTCAGATAGACGTGACTCTTTCATAAAACTGCACACATTTCGAAGTGAACAAATATTTTGTCAGCCGGCACCCAAATAACCAGGAAATCATTCCGCCAGCCAACAACTAAACAAACAGCCAAGCAAACCCATTTGGTAAGTAAAATTTTTATGTAAAATCCTCATGTCGCAGAACACAAACCGCATATTAACGTAATAATACTAAAAAAAAGTGCCCAACAATTGGAAGACTGACTGGACTTGTAGGAAATCATTTTTGAATAATAAAACCATATACAGCATTAACAATAAAACAGCACACACAAATATTTATTTTGTTAAAAATTCACATACACACATATCCGTTGTCCTTTTCCGCACTCACTCATGCTAGTATGCAACCAAATATACCAACAATTATTTGTATATTTAAGAATAAAAAATAATTTTCCATACGAAGTTATTTTTAATTACACACATACATATGCACATATATTTATGCACACATCTGTATGCATTTCAGAGAACAGCAATAAGTAGTGAAAAAGTGAGTAGAGTTGAATCATTACTTACTTACCTTTTCTTGTACTTATGCGCACTTATTGCCATGTTGTCTATGAATCAAATTCATACTTAGCAACATTTATGACCTTGTTGATTTCGACTCTCCTTAACTCAATGCCTGTAGAAGATGCAAAATAAGTATGATTCACAATGCGAACTTCGCATATGAACATTAAAGTTCTCATTATGCAAAATGTTTAATGACTAAACTTTTAAATAAACATACATGCATAAGTTGAGTGAGCTCAATCAATGTGAATAGTATAAGTTTTTCCTGAAATTAGAAAGAAATCAAACTGAGGTGATTTATGAGTGTGAGTGTGCTATGACTATGATGTCGACGTCGCATTAATATCTATTTCAACCTATACTTATAAATCAATGTCATCGTGAGTATGCGTAAAGCAGAGTAGTTGAGTTTAAATGATGTCTACTCACTTATATTTAAAATTGCATGAGTCAGTATGAAAAGCGAAGAAACGATTCATTGCCGATCACTGCTGCATTTGCTACCGTGCAGCAGGAATTTAGAAGTGTGACTTCTTGGGTGTATGTTGCATGTAAAATATTCTAAATTTGCAGACATTAAATTTTCATAAAGTTTACAGGTTGCAATTTTTTTCTTTCTTCTTTTTTTTTGTAAACCATGACACATGTGAAAATTGATATTTATTCATATTCTCAACTATGCTGCATCATACAGCGCCAGAACAAATAACGACAAATGCAATGCAAATGGTATTAGATCAAAAGTTGTTAAGCGGCAAGAAGAGTAGATATGGTATGATGTTTGGTTAGTTATTGTTGCTGTCTTACTTCCTTCTGAAAATCAGAATTCTAATAGAAATTGTACTGGTTGAAAAAGTAGAAATTTTTTAATAAACATTTTTGTTTGTCAGTTTTGTTGAAAACATTGTCGTGTCTAACTAACAATTTGCCCGGCTATGTAATGCATATCTCTTGCTTTATCATGAGAGTTGTTGGTAGGAGGACTTTCATATGTGAAATTTAGTAGTTTTATAGCAGTGACCTTAGCATCGGTCAAAAGGTTTAGTTTTTCATTTAGGAAAGTTAGATATAAGAACAGAGAGAGTTTTTAATTGCTACAACAAGGTTAAACATAAATTTATGGCTGTGTTAGAAGAAAGAACAAAAAAAAACTTAGTAACAAAATAAGAAGTGAATTCAATATAACTTTAAGAAGATCAAATAGACCAAAGCTTCATTTATTTTACAACTCTGCTTTTTTGCGACGTTTTTGTAATAATGCAGTGTTGCAGCGATTCTGCTGTCAAATGAGGCGTATTTTGAAATTTTGAAGCTGTGTTCAGTAGACATTTTATTGGTTATTTTACTTCACCGCTGATTCTGCTACACAACAACGAAGAAGGAGGGCGCTCTGATGAGACCGGTGTAATTTTAGTGACCAGTGAATTATGCCTGCATCACTACAACTTTTTTCCACAACAACTGATACAAAGGACACTAATGCACATCAGAAAAATGCGTGGTGTTGTTATTTTTTTTAATGACTGTCGGATACCGGGCTCGAACCCAGGACCTTCGGTTTTGTAGTCAACGTGTTAACTACTTCAGCCAACGTTGATCATCACTCTACCTAAGTATGTTTAACTATTCTTGTTTATCTTTTACGATCATCACATTACATACGAGTATATGCAAGTATTATTGTATTTTTTATCATTATCTGGTAGATAATAATAGATCGTAGATCGGGGCTACGATTTGCATGGTCCATTCGATCAGGCCAAGCTATGACCGTAGGGCTTCAATGCTGGCGTATATTGGCTTTCAATGCTTCAAGACTTGCTGGTCCTTCGGCATAAACCAATGACTTAACGTAGCCTCATAAAAAATAATCTAGAGACGTTTAATTGCATTAACGAGGGGGTCCAGTCAACAGGACCACTTCTGGAAATAAAGTTGTCACCAAATTGATTTTGTAATAAATTGATTGCGCCGTCTTGTTCGAAGCAAATGTTGTTGATGTTGAGTTGATTAGTCTTTGGGAATAAAAAATTCAATCATCGTGGTTCGATAGGGCTCGAAATTCACCGTAACCATAGCTCTTTGCTTATTTCGAAAGAGTTCTCTACTCTCTTCGGTACGCAAAGTTCTTTGTCTTGTTGATTACCCCCAGGGGAATCTGTAGTAGATTACGGGTGTGGTCATTCCGTGGCCCCAGCTGGGGTAATTTGGATTTTTCTATCACCCTATCTTTGGCTTTTTACCCATTGAAATTGTGTTACTACCCAATCTCCGGCAGTAGAGGAACGGATGTGCACATATTTATAAAAGGAAACAGCTCTGTGTTATCGAGCAGGTGCAGCGTCACCTGGAACTGCCCTGAGTTCAAAAGACGCTAGAGGTGGATCCTTTCGGAGTGGAGCTTCGAAGTCTAACCAGAGGTACCACGGGTGGCGGTGCCCCAACAGCAGAGCTGCTCTAGCAGTTGGATGTGTGTAGCGGTCGTCATGATCCTTTACTAAGAGGTCGATTTCGTCCCACCCCACTGTGTTAAAAGGATGATGTTAACCTGTGTGGAGTAGGTACTAGATCGTGTCGGCTCAGGCATAAGTCTGGCTTTGATGAGTTTTTGAGCTGTGTCGGTTAATGGTGAGGAATTCTTTTGGAGACCTCGCTGTGGTTGTAATCAATTACATACGCGGCGTGTGATCACGGAGAATCGTACGTGTTGGCTGTAGTTGCTACCAAAAACGCTGGGAAAATAGTCTTTGCTTCCCAGTGCTAAAAGTCAATGCTAGTGATTGGTCTGACACGGTCAGGCAGAAACTATTCTTGGTGCTGTTGACATACAACAGGAGCTGCTTTACGCACGGACTTAGCAGCAAGAGTTTAGAATGCTCTAAGTATCTCAACCATAGCTGTTAAGTAATGATTACTAATCGTAATGATTACTAATTTGATTACTTTTTCTTTAAAGGTGAAGTAATGATTAAATTACGATTATATTCAGTTTTGTACTTAGTAATCGTGATTACGATTACTAATAATGGAAAAGTAATCTGAATTACTTAAAATTACTAAAAATATCAAAAAGAATCAAAAGAAATCCGACTACTTTCAAAGATTACTTTTGATCCTTAATAAATAATCAAAAGGAATCAAAATTAATCCTTAGAAGTAATCGGATTATTTTTAGACTACTTTTGATTCTTTTTGATTATTTTTAGTAATTTTAAGTAATTCAGATTACTTTTCGATTATTAGTAATCGTAATCAATTATTTATCAGCAATTCTTTTAAAGGAAATTATATAATCATTACGATTCTTTTTAAAATGTAATCTAATTGATTACTAATCGTAATCGAAATTTAACAGCTGTGATCTCAACAAGCTACTTGATCGTAGTCCAGGGATAACTATGTTCAAATATTGCAACCTATGTGTTCTTGGTAAGTCACATGGTGCTATCTAAGGCTGCATGGAGGCGATGATAAACGTCTCACCTTCACGATGTTTAGACCACCTTATGATTAGGCCGTAAAGGCAGGTGATCACGTTAATCGGAAACACATCTGTTTTGTTGATTATTTTGAATCAAGAAAAGCAAAATTACAGCGATAACGATCAATAACTGTGTTAATTGCGTGCTCTCTATGAAGATTAGGTTGACCGCAAAATGGACGAAGTGCTCTATGAATTGCAAGTTAAATTTTAACAGCTGATCACAGCAGCTAATAAAATTGAAGCTTGTTGTAAGCTTATAAAATAAAATTGACTATAAGTTTGTGTCACAGCTATCGAATTGAAGGAATTTTGATTAACTTGAAAGTGATTTATTCAACGTATGGCTCTAGCGTAACTGAACAGAAATGTCAACACAGTTTGACAATCACATCTGTCAAATCATAGTTATCGATATCGATAGTTCTCATGGATGTAAAAAACAGCCGATATAATGAGGAACTTTTATTCAATACAACATTAAGATCAAGGCGAATTGATAAAAGGTGACCTTAACAGTCCAGATGATTATCAGGTGTTCGAAGACGAATTGAACTGCTTAGAACCCGGCTGTCAAAATCTATTCGTTTATCTAGTGCTTGTTTACATTTAAAGTGAAAAGTGTATGTATTTTATACATATATATGTATGTATTGGTATTTTAGTCAACTGTTTCTGACAGATGGGGTTTTTTAAAGTCAGACGAATTGCATATTGTTCTTAGTATTGTTGTAGGATCGGTTTTTATTTCACTACGAATATTGTAATTCGATAGGGATTGAGTCATGACATCTTAGTCATGACATTATTGATTACCTCACAATTAATTTGGCCACGATACAATACCAGATGATTTGCCATCCTGGTAGAAATCTCGAGGGATCAGCTTTGCATACTAGTGGCGGTAATATTTATGCTTATGATTTGATTACGAAGAAGCTCATCAGTGATGGTAGGGTATCCAACTCTATTGATTCATTGGAGCACCGACGCAATGTGGGGTGCATTTCCTTGTTCTATCGTTACTACAACGGAACTTGTTCATGAAACCCGCACATTTATACACACAACACGTGCCTCATTCAGAGTACATCGCTTTGTGGTCGACTGGCCAATAAATCGTACTACACATTACAGAGAGAATTCCTTTTTTAGCAGGATGTGGAACCAACTACCTGCGGAAGTCTTTCCTATCACTACCAGCATGAGAAAGTTTAAATCGAATATCCACAGACACTACTCTCTCTATCCTCCTCCCCCATAACCTATTTTCCTAGTTCTCGCACAATGCATTGCATGGCTAGGGGTTATCCCCTGAGTGCTGGTCCTATTAAAAAAAAAATGGAAATGGAAATGGAATACATGAATTCTTTTGATTCATGGTACTGCAATTTGTTGAAGGGTTTTTATATAATGAAAGCTCAAATATTTCAACATTACTAATTTACAACACTCTTGCCGTTGTGTTGTTCGTTCTTTTTTCAACTAAAGTTAATAACCATTTTGAATCAATTTATTACATTTGCATCTACAAACGGGATGTCTAGCTAATTTTTTTTCTCACAGAAAAAATTAAAACATCAAATATTCAAAAGGTATTAAAGAAAGCTCATACCTCATGAAATGGAATCCTCTTACAAACAATTGTTATTTCATAACCGTTTTCTTTTGTTCACCCGCATCTGCTTTGCGTTTTAGTTTTACTCTTTGTTGTTTGTTTTACAATTCACAACAGTTTAGGTGCATGTGTTACGGTTTCCATTTTTTGCGAAACACATAAATTTTTAAACAATTGTCCTTTTTGCAAAGGAATAGAAGGAAAAAAAATTAAAATTTTTTTACAGAACTAAACCTCAAATTTACTATTTGTGTGTGTGTGTGTTTGTTTTTGTAGCCACATTTGGCGCATTTAGCCGCAATGAAAGCCAAGTTCGCAATAAATGTGCGACAATAGTACTTGATCGCATAATTCCCAGACAGGGAGTTTTTCAACAATTCCCATATTTTGTATTCGTATCTGTGTGAGTATTTAAATTTCGCTTTTTTTGGTGTGTGCCAGTAATGGACAAATACATCAGCGAAATGAGAAAATGCGGGACGGAACGGTCATTGGGGAGATATGCATGCACAAACTAATCCTTACGAATAGCATATAAATAAATATGTTGTAGCAATTTGTGGCATGAGAATGTTGCCAATGATGCACAGAGAAAAAACTGCCTCATAGAATCAAGAAGATTTTCTCTATGAAACGTTTTTAGGCTAAGGGGTATCCCAGCAGAAAGAAGCGAAGATTTTTTCATAGAGATTCCTTATTGTTTTTATGTGATAAATCTTATTAATTTTATCAAGAAGAAAACCACATAAAATCAAGAAGAAATCTTATTATTCACAACTATTTTCACTCAATTTCCGTTATTTTTGGCACCAAAAAAAATAATTCATAGCGAAAAACTTCTTGATTCTTTTAGGCTTTCTTTCTTGCCTTATTGATTTTTTCAATAAGGGTTTCTTCTTGATTTTAGTAGGTTCCTATATGATTATGTGTAAATCATCTTATTGATTTTTTTAATAAGGAAAACTTCTTGGTTTTATGAGGTGTCTTGTTATTTCGTTTCTATAAATAGACATACAGACAATTTTTTTTTCATGATCTTTTTCATTTTTGTATAAGAATGTTTGCACAATAATTTCAATGGTTATTCAGGCTGCTTGTTAGCATATTGGTTAGAGTGCTTGTCTATCAGGTAGAATTTTGCTGGTTCAATACTTGGTGAGTAAGTTAGTTAAGAAATAACATAATGTGTATGTATGTATGTATAAATAAATAACATCTACAATATACTACATACATACATACATATGTGTATGGTATAGAATTTAAATGAAAATACATAAGTACAGAGCATAAAGACGCAATTTTTTTTTATTTTTTACTGAAAAAATCAATAAGATAACCTCATAAAAACTACAAGATTTCTTCTTGATTTTTTCAAAAAGGTTTTCTCTCTGAAATTAATAAGATTTCCTTATTGAAAAAAAAAAACCCATAGAGATTTCTTATTAATTTTGTTCTATTTTATGAGGTATTTAGTAGGCACTGTTTTCTCTGTGTACGAGTACAATAACGGCTATTGAGAACACTTTGTTGGTAACATGGACTTTTTATGCCGCCAGTGCATATGCAAACACTTTTACGGCTTGCAGAAATTTTAAAGAGTTCTAAAATTGAAGAAAAAGGTATAACGAATTATGAAGAAACATGTGAAAAATATCCTTCCTACTTCTTGTCCTATCGTAGTTTCTATGTAAAATGTAAAATTTTTTTATTATAATAATAACATCACTTCAAACTGCATGTTACAAACGACCTATATCTCTTAGTGACGTTCCTTTAATATGGGCAAGTGTTTAGGTTTGGTTAGGTTAGGTTAGGTTAGGTTAGGTTAGGTTAGAATGCTGTTGGCAAGGAAAAGTGGAAAATTAGACTCCAGCTCACTTGGGTCCATTACAATGATCCCTTAATGCTACCTGTAAGTTGAGCAGAATATAGAGGGAGAGAGGAAATATGGAAGAGCGTGAGAAGGGTAGAAGTAGAAAAGAGATAATATTTATTTTAGAGAAGGTAAGAGTGGGTCAAAAAATTGTCCAGGGGGCTATACCAGCCAGTATTCCTAATATAAAGGCTAAAGTTTTTGAGCTCAATTTCCGATAGCTCGGATAGGCTGGCAAATGATATTCTGCCAAGGAGGTACAGCGGAACAGAAACACAGGAGATGCAGGCTACTTTCCTCCTCTTCCTCATCATTGCAACTGTAGCAGTAGTCATTATACGGGAAACCCATGCGCTTAGCATGGGTTCCGAAGGCACAGTGACCGGTCAACGTGGCCATCGAGGTACCTCAATTACTTCCTATTGAAGTTCATGAGATTTTTCGTTCTATGGGAGTTTAGGCGAGGCCAGAGGATTCCCGCTATTGCACAGGTGGGCTCGTTGCGCCATCCATCTGATTTGAGTTAATTCAAGAAAGGTAACAGCGAAACGTCTCCAGCAGGATAAGAGTGGGAGACCACAGAGATTGTCAATAACGACTTCCCTTGGTAGGGTTCCTCTCTTTGCCAGCGCATCCCCAACTATGTTGCTTGAAATAGTACCGTGTCTACGCACCCAGTTTAGTAAGATATTTGAGTGCTGTGCGAGTTCGTCCAGGCCTTTGCGATATTCTTGGATAAGTAGAGATATGGTATACACGCGTATGATGGACTTAATTGCCTATTGGCTGTCATTAATAATATGAATATCTCTGTTTGAAATCCGATAGTGCATCTTAGCTAGTTCATCGCTCTTGGAATGGCAGATGACTCTGTCTTCCTAGGAAGAACATAACTAGCATCGCAATCTGAAGAATTTTACGAAAAGAAATGAGAATGGCAAATATGTGGTTTCGCTTCCCATTTAAGGATGAACATTCAGAGGGAAGAAACATATGTCAATCTCGAAAAAGTGCAATAGCTCAGTTCTTGAGGAATGGGGCAAGGTTGCTTAAAAATCTAGACTTAAAAACACAATAGCCCAATTCACAAACTTGTGCAAATGGTCTTGCATCGTAGGATGTGCAAAATGGTATAGTATATTATTACTCACCACTAAGAATTGTTAAGTGGTGAGTATCAATATATTAACCATTTTGCACATGCTACGATGCAAGACCATTTGCACAAGTTTGTGAATTGGGCTAATATGATAAAGTAGTTCAGGAATATGTAGAGTTAAGCAACATATGTGTCATTCCTACACCAGAATCATTATCCGGAACTTACTATTTACCACATCATGCTGTCCTTAAACCAAACAGTACGACGACAAAGGTACGTGTCGTGTTCAATGCATCCTCTCCAACTTCCAACGGTATCAGCTAAAATGATATGCTACACGTTGGTAAAATTTTACAAAATGATTAAACGCTGCTTATTATTAAATGGAGATTTTTCCAATATGTTTTTAATGTCGACATCCTGAAGATGTATAGACAAATCCTCGTTAAGGCAGAATATAAAAAATTTCAAAGAATACTTTTTCGAAGTAGTGCAGATGAGGTTCTACGTGATTATGAACTGAAAACAGTAACTTTTGGCGTCAACCATGCGCCGCCATACTTAGCAATTCGTACCATTCTCCAATTAGCTGATGACATTAAATCCACTTATCCAAACGCCAGTAATATTCTTTGTAATTCGATGTATTTAGATGATGTTCTGGCTGGAGGTCATTCGATTGCAGGATCCATACAGTCCAGAGATGAGCTTGATTTGTCGTTTCAACACTAAAGTCCAGTTGGTAAGATCCATTCTCCGATTAACTGCAAATAAATATCCAACCCATTTCCATACTTGGTTGTTTTATTTCACGTTGAGACTTTTGTCTAATTTTCTTTATTTTGAGTCACTAAATAACTTTGTACTCAGAGACTATTATAAAGCTACAATCCATATGCCTTCTCACCTATTTCGTCCAGTTGAGTGACATTCACCCTCATCTTTACACTCTGCTTGTAATGCATTTCATTCCCCCGGGAGTCTGCAGGATATTTCAATTCCGTATTTCGAAATATAAACACCCTCACCAACTCTTCTGCCCCTCTTTTTGGAACCATCCCTGAAAACCTGTATGGCTCCGTTCAGTGACCAATGAAATTTACAAATTCCTATGGAAGTAGGATTTCTGAGTGCAGTAGTCTTTCGGTATGTTACCTAGTGTATTTAAAATGCGTTTAGTCTGACGGCGGTACGTAGAGCTAGCTTTCTAGCCGTTAAGTCCACTGGAAGCCAACCCAACATAGCGAAGAGCGCTTTTGTTGGCGTCGATCTTAAAGCACCTATTATCATAAGTGCTATTTTGCGGAGAATTCTCTCTATACGGGACTGATTACTCGTCGATTACGATTTAAAAGAATTATAAATGAGTATTTATTATAATTTACAATTAATAATTTCAGAAAATAAACCTGGATTCGAAAAAACGCGAGCAAAATTGATATCAAACTCATGGAAACAGCGCGCTAGGTAGAAAACAGTAAAAACCAACTAACTACACAAAACAAGTGGTAGGGACGACCTACGCGCGTTTTCAAGGATGACCAACACGTCATGAGATGACGTCATGAGATGTGTCGCTTTAAAATGAGACCAATACCAACACGCTCAGTGATGGTACACCAAAGATACACGTATTTAAATCTTTAAAATGGCTTTCTTGAACAAAACCGGTTTTTACCCTTAGGTCCCTTTCTATTTTGCGCGCACCATCTCTAGTATCCAACCGACTCCCTTAGGACTTATTCCGCAAGTAGGGCCGATTGCGTTCCTACTTATGTAGATTGAAGTTATGGCTTTCGCTACCCTTGCCTGAAGATTTGCCCTCCAGGAAAGCTTGCTATTCTGGACACCCACACCCAGACATTTGGTATTATCCGACAGGGTTAGGGTAATGCCGTTTAGCTTTGGGTGGTTAAAGTGGGGAACTTTGTGTCTCCTAGAAAAGAGTACCACTTCCGTTTTGCTCAGGTTTACACCGAGGCCTCTCCGTGAGCACCAAACACTAACCTCATTTAGTGCAGTTTCTGGTCTTTCTGATATCGTATTCAGGTGGAGTCCTGATATTGGGCAACTATTTGTGCTATTATTTAATTCCATAGAATGTAAATATGTATGTTTTAAAAACCATAAAGAACATATTGTTTATGTTTTTGCCAGCTTTAAGCCAAATTCTAAAAGTAAATTTTCTTAGTGAAGTTTCATGTAATCTTCCGAAAACTTTTCTACCCCTGATTAGAACCATTTTCAACTTTCAGTATAAATTAGATGGAAAATTCAAAGAATTTTTTAGGAACTAAAATGTGAAGTAAAATGTATTAAAGCATTTTATAAAATCTTCTAATGATAGCTTATTACCCTTTAATATCTATTTGTAATAAACTTTAAGTTTCAAACCCAAATTAAATATAAAAAAGAAAACTACACAAGAAAATCTCTCTAATTACTATTTAGAAATTCGTGTTGCCACAAAGATTCTGAATGTCTTTTTTTTTTTTGTTTAACTACGACTGAAACAATTTTATTTCATAATAATTTCCAGTGAAAGACAACTAATAATTTTATTACTTCAGGCCAAGATAAAGAAAACTTTCATAATGAAGATTATTTTTTGGCGTTTGTTAAAAAAAAACTTTTCGAGAAAAATTAATTTCAATAATATTTCTTCTCCAACTCCTTTGACAAGTAAACTACAAAAAAAAAAAAAAAAAGAAAGTTAAATTTGTGTCTCTTTCTTGCTGCACTGTGTGTGTAAAACAAGAAAGAAATGAAAATAATAATAAAAAAGTATCTGCGAAACGGGGTAATTTAAATTTGTTTTTCTCGTTCGTGTTGTTTCAGCGTTCAGTACTTATTTCTTCCATTACAGTGAATTTGATCATACCCTTGGCATAATTAAAATTCCGGCGATGTTTTAGAATCTCACACACATTATGCTTTTGTTACAGCTGCCGTGCTACATGATTGTTATGAAGCAGCTCCTTTTCTGTTGCTCTCGCAACTCTGCCGCTTGTTGGCTGGCTGTCTGTCCTTGTTTTATTAATAGTAAAAGTGGGAAAGGCTTTTTATGTCCTTTTTTTTTGTTGCTTATTTCCTTTTTGCCCTTTATGTTTGTCATTTTTGTGCATGATTTTGTGTTTGAGGTAAGCAAACGCTGATGTGCATAATTGCCAGCGAAAGTGCTTTGCAGAATATTTGGTATCATGTCGTTGCTGATGTTGACGATAGTTCTTCTCATACTTGTTGTTATTGCTGTTGTTTTGGCAACGTGTCATTACTTTAGGTTAAGCACTTTGCATTAGTCTTTTTGCTGCAGTTTTAAACTAATGTATTGACATTCTGTTCACTAATATTTAGAATATCCGGATGGCATACATTTGGCACTTAAGTTGGAGAAAATTAAAGTAGAGTTACATGATATAGGGACTATGAATTATTTATGCCACTCGTTTAGGTGTAAAGGAGGAGGAGGAGGAGGAGGAGGAGGATTAGGACACCTTAAACACCTTCCAACATGATTGGAAGGTGTTTAAATCAATAAATACGTGTCTGAATCAAACAGACGATGATGTATAGTTCGAACATCAGATTTTTTTTTTTTAATTTACTGACTACCAGGTGACTTAAATAAAACCAACTTTAAGTTAGTTGAAAAGTGGTACAAGTTAGACAATTGACTACCGCCTAGGACATCGCAATTTTAAAATTGTTAGTTGTTTCCAGTGGAAAGTATTCCAAGTGCCAATCAGTACTACACAGTTGCGAAGTAGTTCGCTTAAAGTTGGTTTAAAGTTAACTGAGTTTCCGACAGGGTAGCTACAAAATCAAATAATTTGTTTCGTTTATTTTCGTACTCTGGCTTTAAGTACAAATAAATGAAAACAAAAATAAATTTATAACTGTAATAGTGTCGATTATTTTTGTTACGAAAAGCACGTGCTAGCTCCTGTGTCGTGACATAAATAGCATAGCTATAAACATTTATTTGAGTCAATTGAACTTTTGCTTAAGAACTTAATTAATTAAAAGTTTAATTAATAGTTTAATTGAGTCAATTAAACTTTTGCTTAAAAATGTTATTAATTGAAAACTTTAATAGACACAATTAAACATTTACGGCTTGGCCCACGATGTCACTAGAAATCGTTCGATCGACAACTTGTATTGCAAACAACAATAAATTTAGAAAAATTGTTGTTGTTTGCAATACAAGTTGTCGATCGAACGATTTCTCGTGACATCGTGGGCCAGGCCGTTAATTGAGTTTTTAAAAATTTTGTTTAAAAATTTACTAAATTAAAAGTGTAATTAAAATTTTTTAACCCATTTCAATCTGAGACATATTTTTGGCAATAGAATGAAAAATAAAATAAGTTTCAAGATTTTTGATATAAATTAACCCATTACTGGCCCATAATACAATACTAAGGAGCTTTATAACATCCAGTCAAGAGCAAATACTTTCAGTTGCTTTCTGGATGCGAACGAAGTCGTGCGAAGATGCTAGTTATGAAATAAATGTAAGCAAAAATAAATTAGAGTAGAATTACAGTGATGTGCATAAATATACATACACTGCATCTGCTAGACTTATTCGAAAAAATTATTTTCGAAAATGAATTTTGATTTTCGTGAAAGGATTTTTTTTATAATTTTCTCTCCTGGAATAACTAACCCAACAAAAGTGTTGCTTATATTGCATAAATTTTCGGGAGTGAAGCCTTGGCTTTTGAGTTGCTTTTTGCTGCAGGATGATTTCTTATGAAGTCGCCCAAAACTATTGTTTTTCCAACACGGATCGATACTGTGCATGAAATGGTAAAAAGGTCTGAATTTGATCTCTAGTGAGATTTATACATCCCTGGTAATTGTGTGTATGGGATGGTTTCATAATTTTTTTTAAAGGATTAAATGAGTGAAGTTGAATCATGACTTATAATTTCTTATACTTATACGCACTCATACTTATTGCAATGTTGTCTATGAATCATATTCCCTCGAACGTTTGAAGTGCGCATCGAACTCATACTTAGCAACATTTATGATGTTGTTGATTTTGACTCACTCTCCTTAACCCAATGCCTATGGACGATGCAAAATAAGTATGATTCACAATGCGAACTTCGCCTACGAACATTAAAGTTCTCATAATGAGGTTATGTGTTTCTCGGTTGCCTTTTTTTGGACGAATTAAAAAACAACGCTATATACTACTATTGTATACTAATTGCAAACTATTTAATGACTAAACTTTTAAATAAACATACATGCATGAGTTAAGTGAGCTGAATCAATGTGAGTATTATAAGTATTTTCCTGAAATTATAAATCAAACTGAGGTGATTCTCTGAGTGTGAGTGTGTTATGACCATGATGTCGACGTCGCATTCATATTTATTTCTACCTATACTTATAAATCAATGTCATCGTGAGTATGCGTAAATCAGAGTAGTTGAATTTAAATGACGTCTACTCATTTATATTTAAAATTTCATGAGTCAGCATGAAGAGCGAAAAAACGGTTCATTGCCTATCACTGGTATGTATGTATGTATGTGTGTTTCTTTGTGGCACTATATAAACCGAACGCGCGGACCGAATATGATGATTCATACGTCAATCGATTTGTCTTAATCCCGGGAATTTCACCAAAGATATGTCAGTTGTCAAAATTCAATATGGCGGCCAACAGACGCCATTTTGTAAATACGAAAAAAATAAAATGGCTATCATTCGACAGGTATTTTAAAATCATCTCTCATCTCTCTCTCATCATTCTCTTACAACTTTTCATTTCGAATAACCATTTAGGATATTTAATGGTTAAAAGTTGGTCGCAGTCGGGTTTTTTAATTTTTTTGTATAAATACTTGTTATCATATTCTTTTATCTAATTTTTCGACTTTTTTTTTATATATTTAATTAAACTATTTTTTTGAGCTTTAGGTCTGTCTGTTTGTATTTGTGCTTTATTCGTTCAATATTTCGTTAACCTTCGGTTAACTTCTTCAGTATATATATTGTTTTGGTTTTTATGACATTTCAATTATTTATAATTGAAAGGAAAAAAGGAAAAATAAAAATTTTAAATATCATAAAACCAAAACAATATACATATATCCTGAAGAAGTTAACCGAAGCTTAACGAAATGTTGAACGAATAAAGCACAAATACAAACAGACATAAAGCTAAAAAAAAAAATAGTTTAATTAAACAAATACTTGTTCTTACTCGTAATATATATTTGATAATGAATTTGTTTTTATATAAAACTTTTTTTAATCGCCCCTATCGTGAACACGTTTTCCCTTAAAATATTTCCCTTTTACCCAAATTTCAATGGTGAATAATTTTTCCCCAGAAATCTGTTCGCTTTTTTGATTCCCCTTATCGTGAATACTATTTAGCACATGGATTTTTTCACTTTTACCTTGGTTTTGTTCACTTTATAGGCGTACTGAATTAATACACTGCGTAATTTCAATATCATACTTGCAATTATATATAAAAATTATTTTTAGGACAAGATCAATAAATAATGTCCACGATTAATAACAATAATTCCTTACAACACCTTTTTTCATTGAACATGAATCTCTTTGGTTCACATGCAGTAAATTTTATGGCTGTGGTATACTAAATAGTTTTTTGCACGACACCTAAAATATTCACTTCACTACTGTGTATTCTTTGACACAAACTTTACACTCAATAACACTTAATTTGAAACCCAAAATATGTGTATTTCTTATTATTAAACTTAATTTGTTTGATTTTCAATTAATTTTTAAGCTTTACAAATCTTCTTCCCATTTTTTACATGCACTAAGCATTGATAGCGGGAACAAACGTTCCCATGAAATTCACGATGGCAAATTTCCCTTAATGGGGAATGAAAATTTCATGTGCACAAAAATTTCACATTTTATTCGCGATAGGGTTGAATATAAATTTTTATAAAATAATCGTATAAAATTGAGCAGAAATACTAATCAGGGGCCAAAAGTAGAAATAAAATCGCTAAGAAGTATTTATTGTAAATTTTTCTCATCCAAATTCAAAACGAATTAATTTGTAACTATAATTAATATAAGAAAAATCATCAAAATCAAATTGTTTTGATTTCATTTACAGACGAGTTTTGGTTGTATTAATTCTTGAATTACACAAATTTTGAAGTTAAATTTTGTTACAAAATAGGCAACAAATTTATTTATCGCCAGGAAAATTGCCATGACGTCAAATCAAAAATTTTTTTATTCGCCAAACAAGTTGAAAAATCGGCACGTTTGGCGAGAAATCCCAATAGCTGGATGGCTACCCTCTTCAGTATCTTCTCCTCTGGCTTCCGTAAACTCACAAGTTGCTCAATAAAATTGATATTTGTCTTGCAGATTAGCTGAGATACTTGTCGTTCTTATCAATCAGACAAATTCCATTCAATCTTGAGATTATTTCAATCACGTATTTTGAAATTATCGCATTCGATATCGTACAATATTTTTGCATGAGCGAATGCCATATTCTCAAAGTGAAAAAAAAACGTTAACGAAATCCAAGGCTAGGCCCCTGATTAGTATATATTCAACAACTTTTTTTGGGCTTATTAAAATAGGAAAACAAAAAAACAAAACCCGTATTCTGTTTGTTATAAATAAAATTTGTGCCAATTTATATACGTTTGCAGAAATTGATTGCCTTCGTTAAGGATATAAGCAAGAGGCTCAAGAATAATATCGTTAACTTTAGAATAGCAAATTTTGTTTCTATTGGTCTTCTCTGTCTCATAATATAGACACTTTAGTCTTAATATTCTGTGCGGTTACCTAAAGAGAAATGTGAGCAATATTCCCAAACCCATTACTACGACGTAACGTTGTGTATGGCAAAATATTTCTCCTGTTTTCTTAAAATTCCTTACACGCACATTAGTTAAATATTTATCATTAGCAGCCTGCATATATGCTATGCAAATTAATTTTCATACAAATGAGTAGCAAACACATTCTCTCTTAAGTGTGTGTGTGTGTGTGTGTTGTTGTTGTTGTTGTTGTCATTCTTTTGTTTTTTTATGCAAAACCGTTGTAACTTTCGCCTACACGTATGCTTCAACTATGACATTAACATTGAGTTTATGTTTATTTTACCCTCTCATTTCGACCTTAATTTTAGTTAAATATTTGCAAATAAAAAAAAATTGATAAAAAAGAACGGCAGAAACACAATTTTTTCATTAGTCAACAAAAAAAGAGGAAAAAAAAATAGAAAAATAAAAAATTTGATATCCTTGCTGCAGGTTTTTGTTGCCATTTTATGTTGCTCATGCAAGATGAACGAACAAAAAGAAATGTATGTAGAATTGTTCAACATCATTGTTGGCAAACATGTCAACTATCAACAAAAGAATTTAATTAAGCTTTTAATGACAACCTAATTTACCACTTTCATGAGCAAATTATTTGCGATTAATTTGTTTTTTTTTTTTTTTTTTTTGGTTGCTCATTCAATTCTGTCTCATTTCTCGCCAATATTTGCTCATGTGTATGTGAGAATTTTATGGTGTGGTTTGCGATTTTTTCTTTGTAGTCTCTAGTGTTTTGTTTGTGTCTGTTCAATATTGGCAAAGTTTTTCTTAACTAAAATTTAACCGGATATGTTTATTAATTTTGCTTTAAGTTTTAGTATTCTGTCTTCTTTTTATATTTTATTGATGGTAATAAGGTGAATAATAGATGTAAGAAGTTTTTGTATTGTTTTGTTATTTATTCCAAAGTTCTCTTTTTTTGTTTTAAACAGAGTGCGGAGAGTGCTCGAATTAAACTCGCTCGCAAACGAATTCAATTCGAGCGAGTTTAATTTTTTGTATTGAAAAGAGCTACTCTTGTCTGCTCGCGAGTTAAAAAAATAAAACTCGCGAGCGCATTTAATTTTTGAGAATCGAAAATAGGACTCACGAGAAGAATTCAAATTTTAAGAGTCAAAAATAAAACTCGACTCGCGAGTCGAGTTAAAAAGAATTATTCGCGAGTTTTATTAATTTTGTTTGTTCAAATTCTGTTTTCTATAGGTCGCAATCTTGAAATTATATTTTATTATTGACAGGTAAGCATTTCCATAACTTTTCATGAAGCAGAAGCCTTAAAACATTTAAAAAATACCTCATGACATGAACGTACGAACATATATTTTTATATATGTATATGCATTTGTAAGTACTATACTTTTCAAATTCGCATATAAATACATATATGTACTTTTTCGAATAAACAAAAAAAAATTTTTTTTTGTAATAACTACTCGTTTTGAATTCGTTTATGCTCGTTTTGCACTCTTTTAAAAGTTGTTCTTACGAGTTTTAAAATAAAACTCGCGAGTACAAATTTTAAGGCGAGTCATTTAATGCTGACGAGTCGAGCATAAAAGGAGTACGAGTCTTATAAAGTTTGTGCTCGCGAGTTCTAATTTTGAACTCGCGAGCACAAATTTTAAAACAAGCGAGTTAATAAAAATTTTTGTCGCGAGCAGAATTTTTCCCTACCCTGATTTTAAAGCTTTTCAATTGAGTTCAATTCGCCATTAAAAGTTTTAAATTTTAACTAATTGTATTCCTCTCTTAATGGCTTTAATTTCGTTAAAATGAAGCTCATTATTTGACTTGCACGGAATTATAGAATTAAAAATAAAATATGGAAAAAAAATCTCTACAACTTTCTTGTCTAGTGCTTCTATTATTATTACTTTTTGTTTTTGCTTCAAAAAAAAAAAAAAACAAAAATTAAAAACAAAACAAAAAACTTCCTTGCCAATTCAAATGCTTTGTGTACATGCAGTTGTTAAGTTTCATGACGTCTGGTGCATTTATGCATTCAGTGTCACCGTAAAGCCATAAGTTCAAGTATCAGGTATATGAACTCTAAAAACAGAATAATACCAAACATAAAATATACTAAATAAATAAATAACGTTGACTTTCTTATTTAATTGTAAAGCTTAAACGTAATACGAATATGGTTTTATTATAGTTCAATTTGTAACTATTAAAAGTCCATGCGAAAATTTAAACTCTGAAATATTTATGTTTCTTACTGCGCAAGTAAATGCATACATACATACATATGTATGTATGCAAATATAAACTTTGATTTGCTTATATGTAGAATTTTCAGCAAACTCTGTTTTGACAGTTCACTGTGACAAGTTTCATTAGAAGGAAAAAGTTTTCAACTGTGTCAGCTTAGTAGTACAAAACAGACCATGTCCACAAAATTTTACACTTGCCGTGCACTTGTTTGTGTTACAGTGTGTTGCTGTTGAAACTACCAGCTACAAGTTAGAATGCGAGACAGTCTCGAGTTGATATTCAAGCGTTAAATGTCACATACGGCGACATTAATCTCTGTCGTTTGCCAGCTAAATGTTAAAGCAAACGTTTTGTTTGTTCCTTGTTTTAAGTTCATGTTGGGTTGGAGTCAGTTTTTATTTTATTCCTTTCGAGTAGACTCTATTGTTGAATACATTTGCATAACTGTTGCTTTGTCAGAATTTAAGTAAAAAGTTTTTAGCATACTTTGTAGCATAATTAGCTGTAGCATTATAAATGAAATTAATATATAATGGGTGTTTTTTATTGAGGTATAGAACTTTAAGTTGGCATCACTTTTTTAACTGGCGGCCATTTTGTCAGCTGTCAAGTGATTAATATTTAGTTTGGTTTGCCATTTCATCATGAACAGGTTGACAAAAGAACAACGCTTGCAAATCGTGCAAATTTATTTCGAAAATAATGGTTCAGTTCGCGAAGTTTACCGCAAGCTCCGTCCATTTTATGGTCGACATAATCGTCCATCAGAGCAATTAATTCGGTTAACCATGGATCGTTTTCGCACTACGTTTACTCTATGTGATAATACGCATCCGCAGAGACGTCGAACAGTGCGCACCGAAGAAACAATTGCCGCTGTAGAGCAAAGTGTTGAAGAGGACCCGAATGAATCGATTCGCCACCGTGCACAGCAATTGGAGCTTTGTCCATCAACTTTATGGAAGATTTTGCGCAAAGATCTTGGCTTGCGACCTTACAAGATCCAGCTTGTGCAAGAATTAAAGCCGCGAGACCATGCAATGCGTCGTGATTTTGGTGTATGGGCCGAAAATGAGATTGATCTCGATGCTGATTTTCATCGCAAAATTTTGTTCAGTGATGAGGCTCATTTTTGGTTGAATGGCTACGTCAACAAGCAAAATTGCAGCATTTGGAGTGAAGAGAATCCACGTGAGACCCTTGAGACGCCATTACATCCACAAAAACTGACTGTTTGGTGTGCTCTATGGGCTGGTGGAGTCATTGGGCCATACTTCTTCCGAAATAATGCTGGAGAGTCAGTTACCGTTAATGGAGACCGGTATAGAGCCATGATAACCGACTATTTTGTTCCCGAATTGGATGGCATGAATGTGGATGAGTTGTGGTTCCAACAAGACGGCGCTACATGCCACACAGCGCACGTCACAATCGATTTATTGAAGGAAACATTCGATGAGCGCATAATTTCGCGGAATGGACCTGTCAATTGGCCACCAAGATCGTAAGATTTGACACCATTGGATTATTTTCTTTGGGGATATGTGAAGTCGCTCGTCTACGCCAACAAACCAGAAACGTTAGGGGACTTGGAAGCCAACATTCGTGGCGTTATTGCCAACATACGGCCCCATATGCTCGAAAAAGTGGTTGAAAATTGGACCTGTAGAATTGGCTTTATTCGAGCCAGCCGCGGCGGCCACATGCCCGAAATCATATTTAAACATTAATGGCATAAAATTATCCTTCCAATAAAGCCAAATTGATGGACATTAAAACGATTTTCTTGTGTTTTATTTCAATTCGAAGTTCTATACCTCTAAAAAAAACACTCGTTACATATGTATATAAGTTAATATATTTCTCTTATAACTAATAAGAATGATATGTATGTAGATTGTAGATTGAAGTTTTGTTTACGAATTTAAATAGTAAAAAATAAAATTCGATTGATCCAATGCTAAAATGCCTTTGAAAGTAAATATTTGATAAAGTATATAGTTTTATAATTCCATATAATAATTTAAAACGTTATAACTAAAATAAATGCACAATCGAATAAAGATGCTTGTTTTGTAAAGATTTTTGTTTGAGGCTTTAAAAATTATTATGTTTGTATATAGTGATTCTCAATATGGTATTAAGAATTTTACTACAAACATACGAAGTTTGTTAGCTAGATTCCAAATTTTTTGAGTTGAAGTCTACTGATGAGTTCAAAAGTGGGAACGAAATGCATATATACAATTGCTTAACCATAAAAACAATCAAAATTTACAGGTTATAACTATGGGCCTTATCACGAGTGTCGTATTTCGACTACGACTATTTTCTAATAGATCAAGGAAAAAACATTCCAATGTTCTTTAGTCTAATAAAAAATCCTCGTAGTCGAAGTCGTGATACGACACTCGTGATAAGGCCCTATATCTTAATTTAAATTGATACTTTCTGCAGGCATATTAATAACATAATCACACGGAAATACCAAAACTGCAGGATTATTGTGTACGGTTAAGAAACTAAAATCTCCATTCGTATAGGTTTGTTTTGGCGAAATATTGAAAATAAAATAATAAATTATAAAGCTTAAATTAATATTGGTATGTAATTTCTCGACCTTATTTTTACTATCAATTAATGTAGTTTTATAGATATTGTATCTATTCAGGCTTTCAAGGTCATTCAATTTCTTCAAAATGTAAATAAAAGACGTTTTTTATTTAATTTTTAATGTACCCGACGTTTCGTTGGGATTTTCCAACATCTTCAGGGATAATTATTTTTATTGAAATCTGGTAACATTGGTAATATATAAAAAGAGCGACTTTAATATTTATTAACCGACTTCAAAAAAAGGGAGGCAGTTATCAATTCATCTGTATTTTATTTATTTATTTTACATTATTACCTCATAACTCGGTGCATTGTACACCAATTGGTCCCATTGCAAACAAAGTGGACGGGGGACACCCACAAATTTTTTATTTGATTTTATGATATTCTACTTATTTGTTTGCTGCGAAACCTAAGAAACACCTTTGGTTCTTGTAATTACACAATTTAAAAGTTGAAAAATGGGCGAGGCTACGCCCATTAAAACTTATTATTATATTTTACGTGGTTCTACTTAACCGATTTTTACGAAACTTGCCACACACACAAGTGGTTCTACTTAACCGATTTTTACGAAGACACAATCTTCCATTTAAAAAAATGGAACAGAAATGGCGGCGTCACGCCTATTAAAATTTTATACTTTATTGCAAGTGGTTCAACTTTACCGATTATTATAAGACCTAACACACACCCTGAGCTTTAAAACACACACGATCTTAAATGGGGGAAAGTGGAGGTGGGCCCATTACAATTTCATTTTACATTTCACGTACTTCTTAACCGACTTATTTTCGATATTTTTTTTTGTTTGAAAGAGTTTACTTTCAGTTTGGTTCCATACATTTTTTTTTTTCAAAAATGTTAAATCAGATCTTTGCGTTGAAGACGGTTTTTTGGTAAAATTATTAAATAAAAAGGCAAACATTTTTTTTTATTTTTATTTATTTATTTATTACACTGCACAACAGTGGTTTCGATGTTTAAACATAAATAGCCGATCCTTATGTATTATTCTGCCTTATCGTGGTTGGCGTATTTCAAATACGACTACGACTGTTTGGTAATAGATTAAAGAAGAGTTCAATAGTTTTTCTTTAATCTATTACCAAACAGTCGTAGTCGTATTTGAAATACGCCAACCACGATAAGGCAGATTATCTTCTGATTACGATGACGTCATTAGTTTTTCCCTGCCAGCTCTACTTTTAAAGATATAGTGACATTTAGCATTTGCATAATTTGCACCAATTTTTATGGTTTACGTGGCTGCCCACTACATCTACAGGAATCTAGATGATTCCTTTTTGAAAACACCACTTTTTATATTATAACGTTAATATTTCACGAATGGTCCTCCAAACTTAAAAATACTTTCTGGATTATTAATCTACACAAAAATCTCTTTCATGTAAATAGAGTCACATTAATGAATATATCAGGATATCTTACTATCCTTGTAAGGATGTTAAAAATCGTGTGTTTCTAATTTAGTACTAAAATGTTTTCTATTATAATTTTTTTTAAACTTTTTAAGTATACTAATCCTTATGTAGTTTTGTTTACGAAAATAGGCTTATTACTTTTCTAGCCCCTCTAGTTTCAGATACATATATTGTGCTTTATATAAACAAAATACTTTCAATTTTTATTTTCGAACGTCATCCAAAAAATTTTTTTTTATATTACACGTCAATTTACAAAAAAAAAATGTTATACTCGTATGGACCAGTCGATAAAATCTTTGTTATTTGTACAGTAAAGTTATATTGGGTGTTGTAGATTATTATTTCTTATTAATTCCCAAATTAGTTTTATGTTATTATCACAGATACTTTTTAGAAAATCGGTAGGACGATTTGACCCAAAGATGTGTTGTCTCGATGTATTGAACTTTATGCACTCGTCTCGCTTATCGTCGCTGTTTTAACTAACTGACCTAACTGACATTTTGTAAATTTTACAGGAGAGTAGCTTTTATGATTGTTTTCTACATGTATTCTTATGGAAACGTCTGAAATATTTTAATGTTATAGGCTCGACAGTAATGTTTACAGTCATAAAAATTGTGGACAAGGTCTATTATGACTCATAAAGTCTAAAAGTGGACTTAACTCATTTTCCAAAATGATGGCAGTTAGGTCAGTTAGTTAACACAGCGACGATATGTGAGACGTTCAGTTTTGTGTTGCAAAGGGTACACATTGTAGTTGTTAATTTTTCCAGCAAGTGCTTTTGAGAGAACTTACAGAAATAATTCGTTATGCAGAAAAATTCGTTACAACATTTGAAGTTCGTCATAGAAAAGTTCTACTGTGTACCATATGCACTATTACATATTTAATAATTTTATAGTAGTGCACCATTAAAATAAAGTTTTATCAACACATCCGTTTTATGCTGAAAGTTTTAAATATTTTCCAAAAGAGCTTAAAAGCTTTAAAATTTATAACATAAAAGGAAGTGTGGCGATTAAAACTCTTCACAACACAAGCACAGCCGCTACATTTAAGGTAAACTTCACATAAAATAACAATTAACGTGATTGCATCATGTCGTCAACTTTGTTTTAACTCTAATCTAATAAATTTTTAAAACTCGAAAAAATATCTTGGTAAAAAACGGTACAAGGCAATAGGGAAAAAGTAATGAAGTCATATTTTACAGTTTTGCAGTAGCGCAGTTTTAAACTTTCAAGTAAAGTTTTAGAAACTTATTTGCTTCACACATGAATTGGGAAATTTTGTGTGCACTTTAATTTTTTTTAAGGAAAACATCGTTCAACATACTACTATTAAATTTAATTAGCTACACATCAAATTATAAGCTTAATTAAGCTATAAGTCCAAAAAAAACGCAGCAAGTCCTTGCGCTATAAATTCCTGAAAAATGCCGCAAAATTCAGATTTTGCCTACACAGAGAAAAACCTGCCTCATAGAATCAAGAAGATTTTCTCTATGAAACGATTTTAGGCTAAGGGGTATCCCAGCAGAAAGAAGCGAAGATTTTTTCATAGAGATTCCTTATTGTTTTTATGTGGTAAATCTTATTAATTTTATCAAGAAGAAAACAACATAAAATCAAGAAAAAATCTTATTATTCACAACTTTTTTTTACTCAATTTCCGTAATTTTTGGCACCAAAAAAACAATCCATAGAGAAAAACTTCTTGATTCTATTACGTTTTCTTATAAATTGTAAACTATAGGGATTTCTTATTGATTTTATTAGGTTGCCTTATTAATTCTTTTAAAAAGGTTTTCTTCTTGACTTTAGTAGGTTCCTACATGATTTTGTGTAAAGCACCTTATTGATTTTTTTAATAAGGAAATCTTCTTGATTTTATTAGGCTTCTTGTTATTTCGTTTCTATAAATAAACATAGACACAATTTTTTTCATGATCTTTTTAATTTTTTTAATGGTTATTCAGGCTGCTTGTTAGCATATTGGTTAGAGTTAAGTAGAAGTTTGCTGGTTCAATACTTGGTGAGTAAGTTAGTTAAGAATATAACATAATGTGTATGTATGTATGTATAAATAAATAACATCTGCAATATACTACATACATATGTATATGGTATGGAATATAAATGAAAATACATAAGTACAAGGAATAAAGACGCAATTTTTTTTTATTTTTTATTGAAAAAATCAATAAGATAACCTCATAAAAACTACAAGATTTCTTCTTAATTTTTTCAAAAAGGTTTTCTCTATGAAATTAACAAGATTTTCTTATTGAAAAAAAAACCATAGAGATTTCTTATTAATTTTGTTCTATTATATGAGGTATTTAGTAGGCACTGTTTTCTCTGTGTAGAAGTACACTTTTGAATATGAAGATTACATTGGTGCTACAAACTCAAAAATAGTTTATCTAAACTGGGACATTTTTTTCTTTTTATCACAGATTTCTAAGTAATTAATTGTGACATGTCATGACATCCCATTGAACTAAATTTTTCCCTTAAGTGTATTTATATCATCATCATCATAATCATTGTGTATATTGTTTTATAAACGTAACTAAAACTAGCTAATCGCCAAAACTAGTTATTAATTTAGCAGAAGATGCTACAAGCAAAATTTACAAACATTTCGCAACAATTTTTTCTATCGCAAATTTAGCCAAACAATAACAATAATCGTCTAGTATGTATATTTAGCTGCATGCCTCAAAATGCGTTTATAACAGAAACTTTCCCAGTTTTAGTTTGTTATAAAAAGCATTCAAAAACCTGCATTTTTTTTTAGTTTTTTCTCTATAGAGAAAAGGTAGACCAGGAGACCAGGCTCCACACACAAAATATGAAGTTAAATCGTTGCCATCAAATTAAATATAATGACAAAGTAAAAGTTTTATTAGCACCACTGTTAAAGGTTTACTTTATTTCTTTGTTTGTGTCCTAGTAGTGAACAACAATTTATACATGAATATTTTCCAGCAATAAATTGTTTACTGGCTTTAACTAAAACAAGTGGAAGAATTAGTTCGGAAGGTATGCACCTTTGTGATACCCTTTAAAGAAATCTGCAGTAATGATTTTAAACAGTCCTTTTAAGTAAACTTTTAACCGATCATTGGAACACAAAAAGTAAAAACAAGTAAGAGTGCTATATTCGGCTGTGCCGAATTTTATATACCCTTCACCAAAGTGCGTATATTTAGTAAAGAGATACATACATAAACACATACATGCATATTTGTTTTGTGAAGAAAATTTATAATTTTTTGCTCTAGTGCAATTTTTAGTAAGTGACTTCTCGGTATTTTTCGATTAAATATATTTTTTTCGATATTAGCAATGAGTTAAATATTTTATTATACGAGTACGCTCTGTACTTAAGAAATATTTTACATTCACCCTTATTCCAGTTGTCAAAAACGACGTCACGTCATACAATATTAAAAAGAATTATTCCTAAGGAGTTTTTTTCTTCAAATTTGCTTAGCACAAAGGAACGTTTTCAGCGAAATGAAACGGAACATGTCCTTTTATTAATTTTATATATAGACTGTTCTTTGGCGATACATTTTATTATTACTTTCGGCATTTTTTCTGTTTTTAGTTTTGTCGCTGTTTTCTCGTTTCTTTTATTTTTTTCGGTTTTTAGCGTTTGTTTTCATTTAGGCGATTTTTTTTTATTTTGGCGATATTTTAATTTTTGGGGATTTTTTTCATTTTGGCGATTTTCCGGTTTTTCGCGATTTATTTAGTTTTAGAATTTTTTTTTAATTTGGCGCTTTTTTTTCGTTTTGGCGATTTTTTTTGGTGCTTGGTGATTTTTTTCGGTTTGGCGATTTTATAATTTTGGGATTTTTTAATTTTACCGTTTTAGAAAATTTCAAGAGTTTGGCTCTTACGGTTCCCAAGATACAGCAGGTTGTCAAAATTACATAGTCAAAATTACATTAACTTATAGAACACCCTTTAATTAAAATTTTTTAAATTTTAGGGTTAATTGTCGTAGTCTCTATAAAAATACACAAACTTTACAAATTTAAAGTGTATATACATACAATTGTATGTATATTACTTGAGATTTTAAAATTTTTCGTTGCTCGTTTTCGAACACCCTTTAATTTTTAACTCTCATGTACTTATTGTTGTAGCGGCCAAAGTCCTTCATACTCTGTTCGAAATTCAGGTCCATAGCTCTTACGCTTTAGCAAAACGAAACAAATAATTTGACCTACTTATTTTTATGTACAAAAAAAAAATTAATTTCCCAACCCTGGAATCATCCTTTTTTTCTGATTCCTTATACCAATCAAGTAGTTCTTAAAACAATATATAAAGTATGTTAAGTGAACAAAGAAAAAAGGATATTAAAAAAAATTGTTTTATTTAGTTACTTTAATATTAAAAAAAAAAGTTAAAAGTTTCCAGCTCTGGAGCTGTGGTTTTTATTTTTATAATTTCTACACAAAATTTTTATTTCCAAAACGTTAAATATATACAATTTATAGAGAAAAAGAAAAAAATTAATTAGACTTAGTTCCTTTTATATATCACAAAAAGTTTCGCAAATCTGGAATCATCCTTTTTTTATTTTTCTGATCTCCTATATCAATCTCTTTTTTTTAAGAATATAATATATGTTTAATTTATAGAAAAAAAGGAAAAATTAGTTTTAACTAACTAGCTCTCCAACCGTCTGGTCGATTTCGCTGATTTTCAATATCAATCTATTTTGGACCATTTCTGATACGCCAGTCAAAGAACGAAGTCTAGCTTTTCTGGGAGCTTCGGAAAACCGATTTCACGTACACCAGACGGACGGACGGACAGACGGGCATCGCTTATTCGTCTTCCCTATTCATAAGGACCCACAATATATATATTTTATGGGTCGCATATGAATATTATGGAAATTACACACGGAATGACAAACTTATATATACCCTTTTTATTTTTGGTAAAAGGGTATAATAAAATAGTCAAATTCTCACATCAACTAATGGAAGCCAAGTTGGGATCCCAGTAGGAAAAATCAAATTGGAAGTAATTTTTAAGGAACTACCTTTCAATTAAAAATTGATTCTAGTCTTAAATAATACCCACCATGCTTTTAAAAAAATTGATTTTTTAAAGATACATATTTATAAAATAGTTTTGGTCTAAAAATTTATAATTATTTACTAGTGTTGTTAATTCTTCGTGATTTATATTTCTTCGAATAAAATTTGATGATTTGAACTTTTTTCGAATATTCGAAAGGAAAAAGAATAAATATTGTTTTTTCAAAAATTTTAACAAATTTAGCGAAAAAATTAAAATAATTTTTCATTAAAAAAAATAACAAAAACAATTCATTGCAAAAGAATAAGAACTGTTTGAATAACAAATGTTTGGGGTATTCAAACGTTAGCCTTAAGTACCATAATTAGGGATGAGCGATATTTCGACATAACATAAATTATCTTGCTATACAAAAACATTTTGTTTAATAATAACAAAAATTAAAAATTTTAAAAACCCCCCGAATACATCAAAAAAGATGTGATATCTCTAAAACGGTACAGCCGTTTGGTCTCTACGTGGACTAGAGTTCGACCGATTAATCGGCTTCGGCCTTCGGCCAAAAATTGCTAATCGGCCAACATTCGGCCGATGGCAAAAATCGGCCGATTAGCCGAATATTTTTCATTCCAAGCTTGAGAAATAAAATTATGTTTGGTCGTTGCTCGCCGACAGTTTCTATTGTGTTTAAGGTTTTGAAAGGGTTGCTTTGAAATACAACCCTGTTGCTTTCTATTTTCTTTTACTTGGACGTTCTTGTGAGTGATCATATGAAAAAGCAATCTAGAAATTGCAAAATAGTTTTATTACAGCTATTTCAGTGATCTCAAAAAAGCAAACTTTTTTCTAATTCATATAAAACGTAAGTATCATTTTTAAAATTTAAAACATTCGGCTTCGGTTTTGGCCGAATTTTAGGATTTTAGCCGAAGTTCGGCTTCGGCTTCGGCCAAAAAAATAAACGCCTTCGGTCGATCTCTAACGTGGACTCATACACACAGATACATAAATACACAGACACACACTACAAACCCTCTAGTCAGCCTAGAACCATATGTCTCTATGTCAACACTCTTTTCTATAGCAGCGGCTATTGCACAAGTTAAAATTTCGACAACTTTCCTTTTGTGCGCGCAAGTAGAGATACGTTAGAGACAACAGTTCTAGTGTATTTCTGGTGACATTGTCAATGAACGCGTCGATAGTTTGTTTTTCTTTTTTATTATGCTATTCAATAATGTTAAAAACTTACGTATATTTGTATGTATGTAAATTATATACCATATACATATGTATGTATGTATGTAGTATATTGTAGATGTTATTTATTTATACATACATACATACACATTATGTTATATTCTTAACTAACTTACTCACCACGTATTGCACCAGCAAACTTCTACCTGATAGAAAAGCACTCTAACCAATATGCTAACAAGCAGCCTGAATAACCATTGAAATTGTTGTGCAAACATTCTTATACAAAAATTAAAAATATCATGAAAAAAATTTCTCTATGTCTATTTATAGATATAAAATAACAAGACACCTCATAAAATCAAGAAGATTTTCTTATTAAAAAAATCAATAAGATGCCTTACACATAATCATATAGGAACCTACTAAAATAAAGCAGAAATCCTTATTGAAAAAATCAATAAGATAGACTAATAAAATCAAGAAGAAAACCTTTAAAAAAAATCTATAAGGTAAGCTAATAAGATCAATAAGAAATCCCTATAGTTTACAATTTATAAGAAAACTTAATAGAATCAAAAAGTTTTTCTCTATGGATTGTTTTTTTGGTGCCAAAAATAACGGAAATTGAGTAAAAAAAGTTGTGAATAATAAGATTTCTTCTTGATTTTATGTGATTTTCTTCTTGATAAAATTAATAAGATTTACCACATAAAAACAATAAGGAATCTCTATGAAAAAATCTTCACTTCTTTCTGCTGGGATACCCCTTAGCCTAAAAACGTTTCATAGAGAAAATCTTCTTGATGCTATGAGGCGGTTTTTTTTCCCTGTGTAATAACGATTCCCCATAAATTTCGGGGGAGGTGTTATTACCCCTTTGTATATTGGCTAAGTGAAATATTTGACGTACGAGTATCATTTGTAAAGCAGTGAACAGACCATTGCCCATTAAATACTAGTTTTACATTCCACCTGACCGATTTTTACGAATCTTGGCACACAACTTGAGCTCTGAAAGTAACGCGACGTTGAATTTAGAAAAGCGAGCGGGTACTAATATTTGCCGAAATTGGGCGTGACCACGCCCATAAATACTGTCTTGTTTCCCATTTAAGATTTCAAAAGTCTACTCGGTTTTTATATGTGCATAAATATATAGAAATTTTATACAAATAAGTCGATAAATTTAAAATACCTACACTTACTTCAGTAAAGCTAAAGACAAAAAGAAAACTGTCAAACATGCAGGATGGTTGCACCCTAAAAGATATAAAAAACAAAACAAATAATATTATCTGCATAGAATAGTGCCCGTCATATCCTTGGATTTCTCTCAACCCACTTACAACTACAAGGAACAACTTTTACGGTCATTAATGTTTAAATAACAGCGGCTGCACCAACAGCGCGCCAAAGCCGGAACAAAATAAGTAAAGCACGCTTAAAAGTTGCGTAACAAAGTGTCGCTAAACTTTTTCATTTTAGCTTTATAAAAGGCACTTAAATACTTTTATACTACAATTTCTTAGCTACTAATGAATAAATAATGAAATTTCCTTATAAAAACAAAAGGAAACTAAAAATCAAAAGGGGAGAACAAAACAAAATTATAATTCTCAAAGTATTGGATAAACTTCAAAGGGGTAAAATTCTGAAAGTTATTAAACTTAAATAAAGGTATGCAGTAATTATTTTGTTTATTGTTGATAAAAAGTATTAATAGTTTTTTTTTTTTTGAAATTCTTTAAATTATATAAAAGGAAACACAAAGCAGGAGAGACAAAAAGTTGTTGACAACATGCAATGCAATGCAATGCAATGCAATGCAACAACTTATTAAAGATATGCGCAAACATGTTGTCAAGCTGCATGTTTAGTTATTTTTTTACTATTTATTAAGTATAATAAAAACAATTGCAAATTATACTCGTATACTCTTAACGAACATAGTAACCAAGACCTTTAACTGTTGTAATGAAGCCAGCCCACAGACTTTGACAGGAATTGTACCCAAGACAGCCATACTGATGGACTAACAAATTATACAACTCTCTAACCAACCGCATATCCAAAATGATTTTATTGCTATTAATTTATTGAATACAATAATAATTTAGTTGCAAATAATGCTAAAATTAAGACTAATGAATATAAATAATCCTTGAATTGAAAGAGAGACAACTTTTCGATGCAAATCAAAACTATGGGATCGAGCAACAATCATAGACTTGTAGTATATCATAGTATTGTCTTCCATAACGACGCACAGTGGTTCAGAATCGTTTTTCATCAAAAATATGTAACTTTTCAACTAATAAACACTTTTTGGAATTCTTTTTTTAGTGGATAGATAACATCTTTATCCAAATCAGTACCCCATTTCTGTAAATTGTGAGAAGTTTTCGCATCGAGAAAAACTAAATAATTACTTATATAAACTCACAAAACATATCAACAAATACAGTTTTTTTTTCTTGCTCACCCTGTGTTTCACAGGATGATAAAAATTTTTTCGACTCGAAAAGTTCTCACATTCCTTACAGAAACGAGGCACAGTACAGTGGTTGTTGTGAAATTTAAAGTTAAAGTTGAACTTTCGATTTTTTTTTACTTTTGCATGGAAATGTTGGGTTTTTATTTATTTTTTTTTAAAAAGGGCCTTATAATAAAAATGAAATCTTCTTTATAAAAACAACAACGTTTTGAGAATTTAATACCTAAGCCCAGTTGTTTTTCAGTCATAAATAAATTTTAGACTCTTTTGGATGTATTTACAAACAAACACTCAATTGATATAATTCTACCAAAATCAACCGACTTCAATGCAAAGATCTTATAGAACATATTATTTTCGAAAAAAATGTAACTGCAAATAAACTCTTTCAAATAAAACCTATTTTGAAAAGGACGGAGAAAACTTCTCCATAAATTTTCGAAAAAATTGTGCGACTAAACTGCAAGAAAATCCTTCAAAAAAATTTATATTTTGAAAATCGCTTGACATGGGGTAAAAAATTTCCGCTACGATTTCGAAAAAAAAATTATGGGACCCAACTGCAGACAAAACCCTCTTAAACAAATTTTTTTTTTTTGCGAATTGGCTAACAAATGACAAAGTTATACATAAGGGGAGAAAATTCCCCCTCCGATTTCCAAAAAAAAAAAATTGCGGAACCCAACTTCTGACAAACCCTTTCAAACAAAAAAAGAATTTTGCAAATCGCCTTACAAATGAAAGAGTTATGCATAAGGGAAGCGAAAGTCCCCCTCCAAATTTCCAAAAAAAAAAAAATGGAGGACCAAACTTAAAGCAATTATTATCAATTTTCGTAGAATTTAATTGATAATTTTTAAGTATTTTCATTAAAATAAAAAAAGTTTTATACTGATGAGTCGTGGCGGATGCGTAAAATAGAAAGGGACCTAAGGGTAAAAACCGGTTTGTTCAGGAGAGCCATCACTGAGCGTGTTGGTATTGGTCTCATTTGAAAGCGACACATCTCATGACATCAGGAACGTGTTGGTCAAATTTGAAAAGGCGCGTAGGTCGTCCCTACCACTTGTTTTGTGTAGTTAGTTGGTTTTTACTGTTTTCTACCTAGCGCGCTGTTTCCATGAGTTTGATATCAATTTTGCTCGCGTTTTTTCGAATCCAGGTTTATTTTCTGAAATTATTAATTGTGAATTATAATAAATACTCATTTATAATTCTTTTAAATCGTGAATATCACTCTGTAAGTAAGAAAATTTTTTCACATAACCTTGGAATCGTCGACTTCAATTTCATAAAACGCGCATATCTCTGGGAGGGAACACTTTTGGGACATGGCATCGGTCTCATTCGATGCTCAGATGTTGTCCACATAAAAACAAAAAAAAAGTGAAAATTGATTTTTTTTACCCTTAGGTCCCTCTCTCTATGCGCTGTCACATATAGGTTTAAGACAACACTTTCATCTTTCTCTGGATGATTTAAAGATTAAAATTAGGGACAGCTTCCAACTGGTCAAGGGTCCATTTTTCGAACACACGTCGGTGTCGGTGATCGTTTGTCTTCAGATCCTGGATTACTTTTATATTCTACTGGTGCATATCCAAGTAACGACACTTAATTCTAAAAGTTGTTGTCTGCGAAATAGAAGGCTGTCCTGCATACTCTCGGACAGCGGAGTTGTTGGTTGATTGTTTACCCAGTGAACTCAAATTTATCATATCTTATCCAGTCGGTATGACGATTAAGAAGACCGTGGAATGTGTAGAGCGAGCGGAACAGAACATCAATTTTGATGTAGCAATTCCCTCATTTAAACGAGTTGATGGGCACTATATCTCTCCATGGTAAATTGTGAAAACCAATCTGAATAATGTGACTGCTATCAGCTGTGAAAGCAGCTATTGGAAAACCCTTGGAAAAACCAAAATCTGGGCAACAAGATCATCTTCATAAACGGAATAAAACGTAGAAAGTTTTAATTAAACTGTTCGCAACGACACTGATTTTTCAAAGAGAAAGAAGGCAAATGTTTTAAATCTTAATGGATCGTCATTTAGACCACATTTATATATATAAAATTCTAGTGTCACAATGTTTGTATTTGTTATGAAATTTTGCATGCGTATTTGATAGGTCTAAGAATATGTCCTTATGTATTTTTCATACCCCTAAGTCGGCTGCGCCAGGCCCATACCAACGAAATGTCTTATATCTTGAAAGCTTTAAGCTGTAAGAGTCAGAGGATTCACATTTTCTATGGACTCCTTTGAGAGTGGGGTGCGAAGTAATTCAATATATTAGTAGAATAGGACCGTGGGGAAGGGGCAACCCCCATACAAAGTAATTAATAATAATCTTATATCTTAAAAGCTATAATAGCAAGAGTCTTCAAGTTTGGCATAGCCTGTTTTGAGAGTGGGTGCGTAGTAATTTAATATATTAGTAGAATAGGACCGGGGGTATGAGCACGCTCCATACAAAGTAATTATAAAAATGTTATATCTTGAAAGCTTCATATTTGATATGAGTTAATTTGAAAACAATTATTATATTATACGAGTGTATTAGTATAAATTATAATAAATTTAAAACAATAACGGCCTGTCCCACGATGTCACCAGAAATCTACCCTAGAAATTCTCTAGAAATAATTAATGTGGCAAAACTACGTTTGCCGGATCAGCTAGTTTTATATAAAAATGTAAAGCTGCATTCCTAAAAAAATTTACAGAATAGGTCAATCTACCTCTATTACCATGGACTTTTTCAAATGTTATGCCGAGTACACACTATGGCATTTTGTGACATCGCAATAGTGTATACTGTTGGCAACGTTTATCATATGCGATATCATTCATTGTGTGGCATTAGGTTAGGTTAGGTTAGCAGGCTGCTGGTAAGGAAGGGTGAAATTTAGAGTACAGCTCACTTGGATCTATGATCCCTTTGTGCTACCTGTGAGTTGAAGAGAAGATAGTGAAAGATGGTGATAGGTAACGGTTAGTAATAGAGAAGACAGGTGGTGAAGGAAGAGTTAATGGAAAGCTTCATTCTTTTACAACTCTGCTTTTTTGCACGTTTTTTTAATAATGCAGTATTGCAGCGCCTCTGGTGTCAATGAGGAGTATTAAATTTTTAAGCTGTACTTAGCAGCCCTTTTTTTTTGTTGTTTATTTTACTTCGCCTATGATTGTGCTGCACAATACCGACGAAGGAGGCAGCTCTGATGTTACATTAGGACTAGCATCCGCTGAAGCCGGTGTAGTTCAGTGACCAGTGGCTATGTCTACATCACTAGAACTTTTTCCACAACAACTGATACAAAGGGACACTAATGCACATCAGAAAAATGCGTGGTTTTGTTATTTAATGACTGTCGGAGACTAGACTCTAACCCAGGACCTTCGGTTGTGTAGTCAACGTGCTTCAGCAAGGCCATCCCTTGTGTGGCATTGCATTCCCTATAAAAAAACATAATGGGACACAAGAAATGACAACACAAGAAATGCCCGATGTGTACACGGCATTATGCGCAAATGCAAACTCTCGCGTTCCAGGCACTCCTTCAAATCGAGTAATAGAATTTCTTATGACTGCAATTTCCATAATGGCTGGCTTTTCGTGACGGCTAATCGATTTAATGGTCTTAACCAATAAAAAGTCTTTGAAGTTTCAATCTGGACTGTGTTGACGCAATGTTATATCACCTCTTCTGGAGATTTAAGTCTTACATTACATTATATTTTCTTGGAATGCTGTTTTAGATCTTGATGTAAAATGTCATATAGTGTCGGATATGTGCATAGTTCGGGCCAACTATTATTGTATTCCTTTACAGTTTAAGTAATGTATGATAAATTTAGGACCTTATTATGAGCAACTTTCTATCTTCTACTGAAGTCGAAAGCAGCGATCGAACGAATTTTAATTTGGTATTATGACGAGCATTCGACAAAGAATGTCCTTATTGTAAATATCACTCAAAGTATTTTTTAAAATTTTGCAACAACTTTACCTAAATATAAAAAAAAACAATCGTTTATAATAATTTTTTATACTAAAATACTTCATCGAAATCTAAATTCAGTTCGATACAAAATTCGTGCTCAACGAAATTTTCGATGCTCAGAATATGAATTGAACAATCGATGTTCGATAGCTGGCGAAGATCGAAAATCGAATGCAATTCATAATAATGGCCTTATACAATAAATTTTGTTTAGAGCCATTTTTGCAAATTAATTTTATTCATATTAATTTTATTTCGAGATCAAAAATATTTGTTTACCGTGAACTTAAGGTCGTGTGTTGTAATAAATTTGCTCTATATAATTTGTTTTTTAAACTAACACTCGGCTATTCAAAAATAGATATTCTTATAAAAATAAAAATTAATTTATAATAAAAAACTTAGAACCTAGAAGTAAAGGAGTTGTTGAAAATCAATCTTGTTATATCAACCCTTTTTTAAAATTACGAATAGCCATTTTACTGTTAACAAGAAAATCCCTTCCTTAGGAAAACTAAAAGCATGAGCAACACAAAACCAAAACCCTCCATAATGCACCCATAGAAGAAACATATGCCAAACGTTTGTTGGAAAACCAGTGATTATGGAAAATTGTATTGCATATTTGATGCAATAAGTGTTGTGTATTAGAAAACATTTAACCTAAACCCTTGCAAATAACAAACAGTGTGTTGCATGTATTTCTAGGTTGTTGACTATTAAGCAAAATCTTTTTCAACAACATTTTCTTTTACTATTAATATTTTATGAATTTCTATTTCTACAATATTCTCTTTTTGCTTCGCCTTTCGTGTTATTATTATTTTATTTTTATTATTATTTTTTTTGGTAAAAACTTTTTAAGCATGAAAATGTTAAAGCTAAAGATTTCTTTTTTTTTCAAAGTAATTTAAAAAGAAAATTTTTTAAGTTTATAAGGGTTCATTAAAAAGTAAATACTTTTGCAGATGTTGTTGCTGGTTGTCTTTTACCTTTTAATAAAAGCTAGTTTGCCGCTAGGAGGGAGTTTTGAAATTTAAAATATTTTTGGTATGAGAGAAAAAACTTTTTTTCTTGTTGACAACTTGGTTTTTCTTTTGTTTTTTATTATTAAGTTGGTTTTGTTTATTATTATGTTTTATTTTTTACTTTTTTGGTGCTGCGCTGTCATCTGCATAGTTTGCAGTTGCTGCTGTTGCCCTTTATTTTTTACATTCTCAGCACAGTGGGACCAATTGTGAAATAAGTTAATTGAGGTATGATATTGGTTAAACACTTTAGAGGTTTAGATAAAAAAAAAAATTGTAAACAAAAAACTGCTAACAAATTTTTCTCAGGTTAACGTAGGCCTAAAGTTAAATCCTATTATTAAACTTTATATGAACCTCAAAGCAGGGAAACCAGAAATATGCTCTAAAAAAAAGTGTTTTATGCGCATTCAATATGCACTAAAAACTTGAAAATATGCACTAAAAACAAAAAAGAAAGATGGTAAATTTGAGCCTTCATTACAAAACGCATTTCAGCAAATTGAAATACGATGAATCAAAACAATTCACATATTCCATTTTCAAAAAAGTTTCGTATATAAGGCAGAAATCTACATCAACTGACACCACACACAGTGGGCCAAACACAGAAGAACGCTGCTGGTGAAGGTTTAGTGGCCTTCGAAAACGGCTGGCTGTTCCGTTCAACTATGTGTTGTTGTCAGAATATTTACAACTAACTTTGATGTTATTTGTTCATTAATAATTATCACATGTAATTTGGCTTAAAAAGCGATACGAACCTTAGCCCGTTCAAATTATAAATATAAAAAAGAATATACTTTTTAAAATAAAATAAATTGGTTTATTTGTAAATGAAAATATATTTTTAATTAAAAAATTCAACAACATTTATATGCAAATAATAAATAAGAAAAAATAAAACAAAAAATAATAACAAAAATTAAAAATTTTAAAAACTAGAGAAGATGTGATATCTTCTAAACGGCTGGACCGATTTTCTCGATCAATTCACCTTTCAAACAGAAAAAACTAAATTGAAATCGGTCCAGCCGTTTGGTATGTACATGGACACAGACAGACACACAGATGCATAGATACACAGACACACAGTCGGGAGTTAAAAAGGAAGCAATTAAATAATTACCAAAGAATAACTGTCTTATTAAAAACAATAATTTGGTTTTGAAGTATACGTTAAAACAATATTGCCACACAAATTTTGACTGAAGCAAGCAATACTAATGATTTTTTTTATACTCCCGCAAAAATTTAACTTCAACTTCAGACGAGATCACTATATCAGAACTTTGGGAACAACAAATTATTGAACTAGATTTTCAAATAAAAATAGTTGTCTGCCACATCTAAATAAACTTTTATACATTGGTAATGTACTTTCAACTTCTATTCGGGGCGGAGTTGGTCACAAATGGCAAAACTATTGAAAATGAGATTTAGATGTCTAAAAATAGAAATAAAAATTTTGACCAACAGACGAGATAGATGATAGCTTGTAAGCATATTAAAATAATTCAAAAAAATCTATAAAGTTCCAAAATTTGCCCTTAAAAAGGGAAAATAATGATCTACAAATTCGATAATATGCCAAAAATACGAGTGTAAGACGGAAATATGCAGCAACATGCTTTAAAGGGTAAAATATGCAAAAATATGCACTAACAAATCTATGCCAAAATTCATAAAAAGTTCTGAAACGGATAAATATTTTGTCTCCGCATTAATGTGACGTAATGTGACAACAAAAAACATGCAATTGCATATTTGCGGTTTCCCTGACAATAACTAATAATTTCTTATCCTTTATGTCTCCCATAATGTCAACGTTAAATAACACTGCTGCTGTCAACAAGCAACTGTCAGTTGACTCCTGTCTATATTTCAACAAGCTGCGTCATTTAGTTTATTTTTGGCAGCCATTGAAATCAGACTACCGCACGTTTTGAGAAGAAAATGAAAAAAAGTGCATTTCGTGTACTCATTACGCATTATTTTTTGCGGAAAAAACCATCACTCAAACCAAGGCTAAGCTTTATAAATACTATGGGTTCCCTTCACCATCAATTTAATTGGTAAAAAAGTGGTTTCCTGGACGCCCAGTTGAAGTCTCTACATCCCACTTAATTGAACAAATTCACGATGTGGTTTTAGCCGATCGGAGATTGAGAGCAAAAGGCATCTCACTTGGCTCAGTGGTTTCAATTTTGAATGATCACTTGGGTATGACAAAGCTTTCCGTAAGGTGGGTGCCGCGTTTGCTCACAATCGACTACAAACACCATACAGTTTCCATGGCAAAAATCCATGAATAGGGCTGCGAATTTCTTCCTCATCTGCCCTATTCTCCAGATTTAGCCTCGAGTGACTCTTTCTTGTTCCCAAACTTGAAGAAATTGCTTGCAGATTTGACTCCAACGACGAGTCATCTCACAAACAAATGTTTATTTTGATGTCCTCGACAAATCATATTTTTCTTAAGGTATAAAAAAATTGAAGAAAAGTTTGTTAAAAATAAAATAAGTTTTTATATAAAAACCTGTGTTTCTTCAAAAAGTCACTGAGCTAATGACCTACCCTCGTATTAATACTTTTGAACTAAAATAACTAATAAAATGGCCACATAGTTTAAAAAATAATGCACCTACTGCACGCCAGAGGCGCTCCCACAACGATGCAATAAACATTAACCAAATTCACAATAAAGTTTTAAAATTAAAATGAATTAAGCTTCTCTTCTCTCTATCTTTCCACACAAAAAAAAATATTAATGTAAAATCAACATGCAAACATTTTGAAAGGAGATTATATTAAATTTATTAGAAATAATATGTTGTTTAAGTGTGCTGGTGTTTATTTGCTTCGTTCAAAGCTGTAATGCACTGTTGTTGTTTGCCTTGATGCTCGTCTATTTTTTTAACTAGCCCGCGAAGCGATTAGCTTGTCTGCGGAAAACACAAAGGGTCTATGGCGGGAATCGAACCCACGACCTCTGTACTGAGAGGCTAGCATCGCTAACACTCAGCCACAGGGGCACCCAACTTATACACAGATTTTCCTGACGCCTGTGCCAATACACACAGCAACCTAAGTTAAATAATTAATAAAATAAAATGACTGCATTAAATTAAATTCATGTTGTTTCTACTTGAAATAACTTTGATTCAACATGGTTCTTCGTGTGATTTCAGAATAAAATCACTTTGTTTCGACTTGAGCTTAATTCTTTATTTTGTTTTAACAGTACTGCAATGTTAAATCAACAGGAAATACAGTTGTTTCGAAAATATATTTTTTTTAAAGATTACTGTAAATCATGTTAAATTAACATGAAACACAGCTGAAGCAAAATTATTGCCTAAAAATATTATTTAATAAGTAAAATAACAATTTGGGATTATTAGTGCGTTAATAAATGTTAAACTTAAATTGTAACAATTCCCATAAATAAAACGCTAGTTATTTAATTTAACTTGTTTTAGTAGATTTTAATATTGCATTTTTTCTTTGTATCTGTCAGTTCCCTATCCCCTTCCTACTCTCAAAAATTTATCTTCTCTTCTCAGCAATCTGTCAAGCCAACCTTAATTAGGGCCGTTCCTTGCGAGAGGCCAGCACCAAATATTAAAATAGCTTAGTTATTCCATTAGCGAGCAATGGGCCTGTTCGTAAATGCATCACTGCGCTGCAAATGGAAATTGAAATGTCCTAAATTACTTCACTAATGTAGATAATGCACAAACAAATGTTTAATATGGAGTGCAAACATGGCTATTACAGAAAAAAAAATATCAGCGAACTTGTATTGCATTTTACATAAAAGTTTGCTCTCATGATGCAGAGCGGTGATGCATTTACGAACAGGCCCAATCAGTGACACTGTTCCGGTCATTGTTGCCAATAATATACTGTATGCTATGTGGGTTTATTTTTTGCCGCCTCAGTGGTATGTATGAAAAGTCTCAAGCGTTTTGTTGTTGTTGCTGAGGTTTCGTTATAAGAAAGTTGCTGGGAAAAACCCGCAGACAGAAAAACTTATGTATGTATGTATGTATATATATCAACTTTGTATGAAATATTTTTGTTGTCTTAAGAAATTCCAAAGAAAACACAACCAACTGTTGGAAAAATAAAACTTGACAACATGACCACTTTACAAAGAACAACAAACAAGCCAACAAAAAATAAATAAAAAAGCAACAAAGTTGGTCAAGTTTATTATTGGTCTTAACAAAAGAAAGTTTAAGTTTTTAAAGTCGAAAATAATTATCATTAAATTTCAATTCTTTTGTGTTTTTATTTTATATAACTTTTTTGTTTCCTTACGACTCAACACAGACCCCAAGGAAGCATCAATTTGTGTTGTTTGTATATTTTGTATACAAAAAAAATTTAAATTGTTAGAGTAAAATAATATCTATAGGGTTGAAGGGGCAAAAGTGTTTAGATGAAGAAAAAAAAACAATGCAAATTGTGTGCATTAGTGTGAAAGTTATGTTTGGATTAAAGTCATTAAGGAATGACCGCAGAGAACTTTGATTATTAAATTAAAGATTTGAACTCAATAAGTAATTACTTTGGCTGAAACTGAAAAACATGATTTTCTTTTTACATTAGAGCCCAGTAAAAAAAATTGGAAGTCATTCTGAAGGAACTACATTTTCATTGCTTCCAAAAAATCGATATTTTTAATTTCCGCCGATAGTTAGCAGAAAACCAAGTAGAAGTTCATTTTAGTCATACAAAACTTTGTAATTCCTCCATAGTATTAGAAATTACCCACCAGAATTAAAAAAAATCGATCTTTTGAAGAAACTTATGAACCAGTTTTGGTTTAAAATTTTTAAGTTATTTGCTTAAATTTACATGAAAATACTTTTTCGTGATTAAATTCCTATAAAAAGAAACTAATTGTTAAACTGGGTAACTAGTAACCATTTTTCCTAGATGAAAATATTATCATAGAACACAAAAAAGGATATTTTTCTTAAAATCGCTTCCAATTCGGTGACCAGGCATCGAAAAAGAGAACTTCTTGCAATGACAACCCTATGTAAAAATCATTAGATCGGATCGAAATTTGCACTACTTCGAGATCGAAAACTCTACATTTTCATGACCTTTTTGGAGTGTCTTTTTTTACTGGGAGTGGCCGTTATTTATTTATTTTTTATTTCTTATATTCTCTCCCCCCAAATCGGTTCAATTTTATGTAAAAAAAAATTCATAGCGATAAGTTGTATTTTAGGGGGTGCGCCCGCCCCTCAAAGTTGGACTTAAAGCCCATTTTAAAAGTAATTTGTTTGCATATGACTATCTTTAAAAAAAAACATTTAACAAGAATATGATGTATGGCAATATTTTAGCTCTTATAGTCTACAACATTACTCTCAAAGAAAGTTTTTTGCTAAAATTAATATTTTAGAAAATAATTAAGAAAATAACCAACAAAATACCAAAAATTTTATATACCAAAAGTGCATTTATATGGAAATTATTTTACTAAGCATGTATTGGGTGTTTTTTATTGAGGTATAGAACTTTAAGTTGGCATCACTTTTTTAACTGGCGGCCATTTTGTCAGCTGTCAAGTGATTAATATTTAGTTTGGTTTGCCATTTCATCATGAACAGGTTGACAAAAGAACAACGCTTGCAAATCGTGCAAATTTATTTCGAAAATAATGGTTCAGTTCGCGAAGTTTACCGCAAGCTCCGTCCATTTTATGGTCGACATAATCGTCCATCAGAGCAATTAATTCGGTTAACCATGGATCGTTTTCGCACTACGTTTACTCTATGTGATAATACGCATCCGCAGAGACGTCTAACAGTGCGCACCGAAGAAACAATTGCCGCTGTAGAGCAAAGTGTTGAAGAGGACCCGAATGAATCGATTCGCCACCGTGCACAGCAATTGGAGCTTTGTCCATCAACTTTATGGAAGATTTTGAAGATTTTGAATGTGGATGAGTTGTGGTTCCAACAAGACGGCGCTACATGCCACACAGCGCACGTCACAATCGATTTATTGAAGGAAACATTCGATGAGCGCATAATTTCGCGGAATGGACCTGTCAATTGGCCACCAAGATCGTGTGATTTGACACCATTGGATTATTTTCTTTGGGGATATGTGAAGTCGCTCGTCTACGCCAACAAACCAGAAACGTTAGGGGACTTGGAAGCCAACATTCGTGGCGTTATTGCCAACATACGGCCCCATATGCTCGAAAAAATGGTTAAAAATTGGACCTGTAGAATTGGCCGCGGCGGCCACATGCCCGAAATCATATTTAAACATTAATGGCATAAAATTATCCTTACAATAAAGCCAAATTGATGGACATTAAAACGATTTTCTTGTGTTTTATTTCAATTCGAAGTTCTATACCTCTAAAAAAAAACACCCTGTACAATAAGAGCTCTTATATCTATTAAATTATTTCATACATACATATATTAAGTATAGTCATAAAAAAACTAAAAAAAAAAATTACATTGAATACATATATGGGCTTGAGGGGCAACTTTGAGGGCCGGACGCACCCCCTAAAACACAACTTATGAAATTTTTTGGTATTCTTTTAAATAAAACTGAACCGTTTTGGGGGGGGGGGCAAAGAATATAACAAATAAAAAAAAATCTCCATACAACTAAGGGCCACTCTAATGTACATACATATGAGTTAACATTTTAAACTACATACATATACATATATACGTACATGCTAGGGTTTGGGAAACGGGAATTCCCGGGAAATGTCTGTCTAATATTCCCGGGAAAATCTCAAAAATTTCCCGGGAATATTAAAGTACATTTTATTTCATAAATATATACAATTTTGTGACACACATGTTTATAATCCTATTTTACTTTAATATAAAAACTCATTGTTTTTTTATATATTAAAAAAGTTCGTTGGAATGATTGTATGACTACATTTACACGAAAATTGATACGTTTTTCATCGTCTGTTTAAACACTTACATATGTATAGCCTGTTCGAAGGAAATTTTTCAATCTTATAATTTAAACAAATTCTAAAATTGTATTTTTGTTTCAAATGTAAACTGTAAGAAAGAAAGAATTCCTTCGACGCCGACAAACAAGCAGTAAAATGACCATAGTTTTTTTAAAATAAAATAAAAATGTTAGCTATTCAAATCTATACTGAAATTTCATAAAAATTCCATAAAATTGAAGTCATGCCATATCTCCTAATGCGTCTACGAAAAAAATTATTGCTCTATTCGAAAGCTATATAGTACAGGCCGTTTCCGACTATAATACAAGTGTTAATGGCATGGTGAGTTGTTGTTTTTTTTTTTTTAAATTTTGAAACTGAAATTTGATCAGCGAGACATTTTAGTCAAAAGTATTAATAGTTGTATTATAGTCTGAAACAGCCTTAATCACTATCGTTTAATTACCATTACCTAAGAAAGTGGAATAAATTGTTTAATTATCAATGATTGTAAGTATATAATCGTTTCCTAAAGTAAATAATTCGATGCTAAGCGAACTTGAAGTACTTTTTCGCCGAATTAGTGAACAAATTTTGAAAATTGTAGCGAAATTTTTAATCTGTAAAAACTCTGAGATGATAATACATAAATTTATTATAAGTTGATGCTATTATTGAAATTCTGAAGAAAATATTTTAAGAGAAATAAACTGAAAAATTAAAGACACTTAGACAGACTGTGGCTCAAGGTATTTAAAATTCGGCGCAGCTAAGTATGGTACTGTAACTTGCTTGTACTTGACGATAAGAAACCGCTTGGAATTTTTCAAAATGAATGAGAAACAAGCCAAACAAATTCGTATTAAAATGATTTGTAGGTCTTATTATAAAATTATCTACTAATTGTGGTAACAGTCGTCAACTGGTTTTTATATAATTTTTTTTTCGGTGTAATAACTTCATTCCATTTGCTTGAATTCAATTAAAATTTTTTTAAAAATTTGTCTTAAGCCTAGATCCCACTATCGGCACAGTGTACCGATTTTCGTCGGCTCACTGAAATAAGTAATAAGCTAAATATAAGAGCATAATTGCACCACAATGCATTGCTAATACAGCCATATACACTTATATCGGAATAAATTAAAAAATACGGCCATTTTGGTTGATTTATTGGGACTTTATTGCAGTGAGCCGACGAAAATCGGTACATTGTGGCGATAGTGGGATCTCGGCTTTAGAGTTGCTTTTGTATTAACTTTTATTTCAAAAGAATTTCGCCAACTTTCATTTAATAAATGTATTTAATTTAGAAAATTAGCTTTTCCCGGTAATCCCGGGAATTCCCGGGAACTTGGTTTTTCATTCCCATTTCCCGGGAAGTGCAAAAGTCCGAGAAATCCCAAACCCCAAGTCCCGCTCAAATTATTACAAAAATTATAATTTTTCTATAAATTTTCCATATAGTGAATTAGAGCTGAGCCAAAAAATCCATACCGTTACATCAATTTAAAAATCTTTAATCACTTCTGTCTCTGAAAATTATTAACTGGCATTTATTTGAAATTAAATTATTTATAAATCACATTCACTACAAATAACATTGTTGAAAAAAATCACTGGATCTTTTAAAGCTGTATTTTTAAAACTTAAACAAATATAAAATTTGGCAATTGCTTGTTAAAGAGGAAAGAGTCAGACTGATAAGACAATTTTTGCTCATTATCACTTGAATAGCATTTGTGCATTAGTACGTTTATTTCCGTTTCCGTTTTGCAAAATATACACTAACACACACTCATAAAAAAGTCATACAAATATATGTAAATGTAATTGCGAGATTTGTTAATGTTAAAACTTAGAAGAAGCCTTTATTGAGATTTATGACTTCCGTTACTTGGGTAACCAAAAAGTAAAAAGAGTAGATTTAAATTATATTCCAAAAATATACTAAACATAAGCAATACAAGTGTGTTATCTCGCACTAATGTCTGTAGTACGGTGAGTACAAGGAAACTAATTTATTTTATAAATACATAGTTGAAAATTTAAATTTGTTTTATCTCAAGTACATACTACATATGCACTCAGCAAACTGTCAAATTAAAATAATTTGCTAAAGATTTTAGCAAAACTACTTCTTATTGTATGTTTCCACCGGCATGATTTATACACATCATGATGATTTGTGCAAATTATTATGATTTGTGCAAATCATGTCATTTATACATGATTTACCATACATTTTGCATATGGATAAATCACCTCAAAGTGGTTCATTTATTTTAAATAATGTCGAAAATACTATTTTTCGAACTCGATTTATGTATGCAACCCTGCGTTGCTTTTAAAATTACAAACTCCATCCCTGGGTCTTCCATCAATAGTGATTGACAATTTCGAAAAAAAATTACATTAATGAGTATTTAATAAATTTTAAATGTCAACTATATGTAAATAAAATTCACATTACAGCTGCTGCGCCCACCTTATAAAGCACGTGCATAAATTGAGTACGAAAATTCGTGTAAACACTTTGAAGTGATTTACTTAATAGTGTTTTCACACTGCAAGTTAAAACCTGGTTTTAACGTTAAAACCATTAAACAGCTGAATTTGGATTCACACTGAAAGTTTTCTAAATTCAGGTTTTAACTCACAGACTGTCTAATAACTTTGCTCAAAATAAAATAAATCTCCTGCAGAAATGCGTGTATTTGTTGTTGTATTTTTTTCTGCTTTTTATAACACTTATTTGACAAACTGTACAACCGTTTTTGTTTGTATGAAAAACTAAGAAACTTTACAATGCGCTCTAAAATGGAAATTATTTCATATTTTGTAAATTAATATTTTAAAATTATGGAACTAAATACAAAGTGAAGAAGTGCTTGGAAATAAAGTTATTGTATATAAAAAATGCACAAATAAATCGCAAAATACAACTTTTTTAGTGGTGGATCGATATGTCATATCATTTATTTTCACTTTCCAGAGGTGAATGAAAATTTTTTGTTGTTTTCCTTCCAAATAACTTTTATTTTTCCATAATTTTTTACTTATTGTTGCTGCTGCATCCATTTTTAAGTTGAAAATCTTTCAAGCGACATCTCTTGTTATTCAATGGCATAAACATTATCAGCTGCTGCCGGTCATTTTAACTTGGCAGCACTGAATTTACCAAAGCGAAAACAGGGTTTCATTTCATAAAACCAAAATAAAACCAATTCAGAAATGGTTTTAAGTTGGATTTAACAAAAACAATTTGTATGGTAAAACCAGGTTTTAACAGTTGGTTTTGACATTAAAACCAACTTTATAAAGTCGGTGGAAACATACTATTAGCTTGGAAAAGCTTTGTCAGCGAAAACCGAGTTTTTTTTTTGGTATAAAGGGTGGGCAAATTAGAGGCTAGGAAGTAAGTGGGCTGTCGAATGATGAAATTCTGTCATTCTTTGACATTTATTTAGTAAAAAGTTGGGAAATTTTAACCATGGAACGCTACACTTTTAAAAAAGAATGTTAACCCTTTGCTCATAGCACAAGTAAAAATTTGGTTCTAGGATTTTTTTAAAATTTTATTTATTGGAGTGAAAAAGGGCAAAGAATTAAGAGGAAAGAAAGTCAGATATCTTGGCAATAAGAGTTCCAAATTAAAAATAATTTTACTGACAATAATAAAAACAATAATTGACTTGAAAAGTCACAAAACATCGTAGTTATTTTATATCTGTTGTGATGTAAAACATAAAATTTTTTGTTAAGAATAAATTTTACAGTTGATATTGTACCAAATTGAGTGGATTAAAATAAAGTTATCAATTGCCTGGTTTTTATGAGGACTGAATGTTTTCTTGCATATCTGCAACATGGCATCATGAAGGGTTAATTGGGAAAGTTTACTATCAAAAACACTGAACGAAAACAAATCGTCTTTAGTAATGAGGCCCATTTTCAATTAGGTGGCTATGTAAACAAACAAAATTGTCGCAAATGGGTATCACAAAATCCACAAACAGTCCTCGAATCCAATTGCATCCAAAGAAAGTGACCGTAATGACGGAAACGCTGTCTCAGTGAATTCTCTGCGCTACCAAACGATGATAACTGATTTTTTGTGGCCACAATTTGATAATGTTGACATCAGTCACTTTTGGTTTCCACAAGCCACACAGCCAGCCAAACATTTCAGTTATTGCATGATAAATTTCACGGTCTCGTAATTTCTCGATTTGGCAATGTCATTTGGTCGCCTCGTTCTTTTGATTTAACGCCGCATAATTATTTTATCTTTGGCCATTTTAAAGACCGGATGAACAAACCAGAAACAAATGACGCTCTGAAAGATGAAATTCGGCGCTGCATTGATGAGATAGGCGAACCTTTGTTGCAAAATGTGATTCAAAATGTTGTAAGAAGAGCGGTATGTGTTTTAAACCAACTTACTTCCTAACCTTATATCTGTCCCCCCCACCCCTGGAAGTTGGTTGATTTATTTTTCGTAAATCTTAGATTTGATATAAGCTTACAAGAAAAAATAAGTTTCAGAGGTGTTAAACCAGGACTGCGTGGAGGTAAATTTATATTACCTCGTCTGGAGATGAATTTTCTAGGAAAAATATGACGAAGTGGTGGAGACAACGTGCTGAACGTGTGAAATGTTGTGCCGTTATCCTGGAACCATGTTTTTTGGATATAGACAAAAAAGGATTTGCAGTTCAGGTACAAAAAAAATCATACTCGTACGAGTATAATATCTTCACTTAACTGGTTGTCCCCATTGGCCATGACATCACATACGGTTAATGTAGACCGAAGAGAACCTAATCAAATCATAAATATCGAAACAAATAAAGTTCGAACAAGAATAATTAAATCAAAAAAATTTTAAATTTTTGGCGATGACATAAAACATGAGATTAGATTTCTAAACCATTGCCTGATGTAGAAAGATACGTTTGATGATTGTATTTGTTGCCGAAAATCGATAAATAGATTTTTAGCGATAGAGATTTAGCTTTAGCGAGTTACCGCATACGGGGGTAGATTTTGCTCCAAAAGCTGGACTCCTTCCACAAGCATTTAAATTTACAGGAAATTTCATTCAGTACTTTAGAAGTTCCATCGTTATTACAATTTTGTTATTTTACAACAGTGAACCGCACGCCATACCACAATTGTGGACAACAAAATCACACACATGCTTATGCTCCCTCACTTAGTCGTCACTGAGAAAGCGATGAATGAAGTTGAAGTATTACTTTTTTCTGGTTTTCCTCGTTTAGTTATTTTGAGCACACCGAACGAAATTAAAATTAAAATTGAATAAATTTGTACAAAAAAAATAATTATGGAATTATGGAAATATGTCGTGATTAAAAATGCTTTTGGCAATATGCCAGGCATTTTGTGTTATAGAACATTTAAAAATAATTTTAATTGTTTCACAGCGCTGCGGATAAATTTAATTTGGAATTTATAGACTACATTGTTAAATGGATTATTACATTTTTTACTTTTTGCTTAAGTTTTTATTAAATTGTTTATTTAAAAAAAATATATTCAAACAATGAATAACCACAGAATGTTTTTTAAACTACAAAACTTTTCTTTAAGTGTAACTTTATGTTACTCTCATTTTTCTCACCCATACAAATATATTTTATTTTGCGGATCACTGTTTTACACCACTGTGTAGTGCAAAGGCACAGGCACACATACATACGTAGATATACGTAGGCTGGGAAATACAATACCATTCTTTACGTCGCACAGACGGGTAAGAGTCACTGGACCGTTTAATTGTTATTAAGAAAAAATATTTCCTTAAATTGCAGAGTGTACCGAAAACAAAAGCTTAAATTGTGGACAATTAAAACTTTGTGTAATTTCCTTTTACATATTTTTTAAAAGAAAATTTTATTTTTTTATAGATACGCAAAAAAAAAACTAACAAATCAATTGATAGAAGAAAAAAAAGCGCAAGTAGCTCCTCTTCATTTTCCATTATGTAGTCATTGTAACTTAAAGACTATTGCATTCAAAGGCATTTTACAATTATATATTTGCCTTTTGATTGGAGCATCTTCAAATTATTTGTTTTATTTCTTAAAAAAAATAATAATGCTTTTACAACAATTGTGATTATTTGTTAAATGTCTGGAAGAATTTTTTTTAATGTAAGTTTTTCCGTTTTCCTTGCAATAATGTAAATTGTACGTTTAATATCTATCTATATTAATAAAAAAAATATTGTACAGTAGGCTCTCATAAACAGCAACCACTTTGTTCCTCGGGAGATTCTAATTTCCGAATTGCTCTAATTTGTGGAAGTTTTTATCTTTCCATAAGCAGGGCTAAAACTTTCATGCAAATGCATATTTGTAGTCATCGAATTGAAGCATTTGCATAAACATGGCATCGATTTGTTAGTGCATATTTTTGCATATTTTTTAATAAATACATATTTAAGATGCATATGTTTTTATAAAACTTTTTTTTTTTGTAGATTTCAATATAAATGAAAACTATTATATTTTGTATTTCACTTGTTTTTGCAGTGTAGTTAAGTAAAATCACATTGCGACAATTAGTTGGCAAAAACTCCAATCAATTAAACTAAAAATAAATCCCTTAATACGGCAACCATGTTAAAAACTAAAAACAGAAAGCATAAAAAAGCACGAAACAGATCTTGCTAAAGCTTTGTACAGACGATTGCCACATGCTACAAAATTATCAGATGTAACAATTTGCTGACAATCAAAAATTGCCAGCACAAGGTAGATTGACAGTTCACACGGTTGTATCAAATTTGTCAGAAAATTTTACAATTTATTGCCAGATGGTTGTATGACAATAAATTCATCTGACAAAGTCGTCACTCGAAAAATTGGCAGCTCACACGGTTGTCATATGCAAAAATTGTCAGATATATTGTTATGCGTTACCAGACTCAAAGTAAAAAGTGAAAATATAAATTATTATGGACCATAAAGAAGCAATTGCAGTGATTTTGTCGTCATATATATTTTATTATATATTTTTTCTTTAAAATCAAGCACGAGCAGTGCTGTCCATAGAAAGAATTCTCTTTCAATGATGCCATTGTCAGATGCATAAACTTTGCACATCTGACAATATTAAAATGTCTGACAAATATCTGGAAATAATTTTACACTGTGTTCACACGATTGTAAGATGTCTGATAAAAAGGAAAAGAAAGTTCAACTAAAAAAAAAAATCAATTAAAAATTTTATTGAGTCCATTAAACTTTTAATTAAACAAAATTTTTAAACAATAGTTTAATTGAATCAATTACATTTTTAATTGATTTTTTTTTGGTTAATTAAACGTGTTTATCGCAGGAAATTTTTTTTTCTGTGTTATAAAAGTTTGATACAACGTTTCATTACGAATGTTGAATGTGTTTACTGGAAAAAATATCGCTGTTCTTGCAACAATTTATAACATTACCACGTTTCAATCGGGGATTCCCTGTTCTATATCTTACTTCAATGAACAGATAAAAAGTAACCTACTGTAAAATATATAAAAAGAAAACTTTCACAGAAATTGGAACCCCTAGTTCTAATTTCAGAGCAGCCTTTAGTATGTTGAAATCACAGGATCAGTTTGAATTTAAGAGAGTTCTAATATTTGAGTTCCTACTGTATTTGTGTCTGCTCTATCTTCAACATTATTAATGAATGAAAAAGAAGCAATTTTGTAAGTTCCTTAACTTAAATTTTTCCGTTTTTTTAGCCAAAAAAATAAATAAGAAATACATACACATATCGCCCATTAACTCAAAGAAAAAAATGGAAATTTCCAATTTACACACAACTTAATAGAAAAAGAACATTTTATTTGTCTCTCAAGAGTTGAGGAAATAAGATATTTGCATGACATTTTTAACTAATATGAAGATTAATGCTATTATGCAAAAACGATTGTTAATGTTAAAGCATGCTTTAAAACCGGTTTTGCCATACAAAATTCGTTTATTAAACCAACTTTAATTTTAACAATCGTTTTTCCATAAGGGGGTTATTCTGCATTTTTTGAGTTATGACGTTGTTTGAGTAAATAAGCCAAAGGTATTTATTTTTTTTCTAAAAGTATGAAAAAAAAAATTGTGAGGACAAAAAATTTGCCTCAAACAAATTGGTGGTCAATAAATTCAGCTTTAATACAAAATAACATTGCCAGGGAGAAAGAAGTGATTCATGCAAATGCATTTTTCCCTGATAATGAGAAAAAAATAAATAGCCTTATGAAACAATATGCAATTGCGTAAAAATGGCATCGTTTGCTTGGTGCATATTTTGATGAAAATGCATATTTTGTCATAATCTGGTGATAAGTGAGTATTTTTGTGTCATAATCGTGTATATTCTGGCTTCCACATCGTGAGTTCAGACGTTAAAACACATGCTACGCCTGTTTGAAATCGTCCATTTCCAAATTATTTTCTTCTAATTTCGGATGCTGGAACACATACAATTAATTTGTATTTTCTAAATTTTAGCTTAAACAGCAGTAGCATGTGTATTAATATCCGATCTCACAAGAAAACATGTGAAAACGATGTGGAGCCAGAACATACACTAATTTGTTACTCACGTATAAAGTGGGAAAAACAAAGAAACTTCCCCGCCTTGCGTTAAACACATTCACCGCAGCAGGCTGCATGTGCCGCCTAGTGTTTTTCATACGGGATTTCCCGGAAAATTTTCCCGGGATCCCGCACATTTTCCGGGAAAGAAATCCCGGGAAATTTGTGCGGGAATTCCCGGGATTTTTTGATTTTGTTATGGCAACTTAATTTTTATGTACACATTCCTTGATGAGTGTTGTTATTCACTTTATTAATGCGATGGTGCAATAATAAGGTAATGGCAATATCACAATAGCTAAAGCTTTACAACAACTAAGGCCGAGTTTACATCTGGTACACATGTATTGTGAGACTTATATGCCTTTATTTGGAAAAAGCAGAACGCGACTATCAATATTTAATTCTACAACAATTCATAAAAGTAAAAAACAGAAATGAGCAAGGAAATAAAAGAAAATTACAAATAATTACACATTCTCTTGGGAAATAGTACGGTTAACAGCATTAACAGCTTATTTTGTACTAAAGTCCTATTTCCAAAGAAATATGCCCTTATGTAAAAACGATTGTTAAAGTTAAAGTATGCGTTAAAACTGGTTTTGTCATACAAAATTCGTTTGTTAAACCAATTTTAAGTTTAACAATGATTTTTTCATAAGGGGATATTTTGTAATATTTTTTTTAATAATACTCGTATAATTTCTTTTTTATAATATTGGTATCTATGTATTACTATTATAAAGAACGGAAACGGTATTCGTTTTTGAATAATGTGTGTATAAAACGTTATTATTTGATCGAACTCATGAATTATAATTTGTTTTTGTTAAAATAAATTAAATTTAAAAATATTTTGTATTGTTTTGTACTGGGCGGGAATTCCCGGGATTTCCCGGGAAACCGAAAAATCTTTCCCGCTTTCCCGGGAAATGAAAAAGTCCGGGAAAAGAAAAACTCTAGTGCCGCCTCGTAGCCAGTTAGCCAGGTACTTAATTCTTTTGGAGACGGCAGCAACACAATCAGGGAGTCTACTATGTAATTCGAAACGAAATAATATGCTTTCGAATTTGTATGCTTATAAGATGTAAGTTCGAAAGCATTTTCTTTCATTTCGAATCACAGAGTAGACCCCCAGTACACCTCATATTATCAACATAAAATATTTCGCATTTATAAAAATTACATGACACTTTTAAAATGTACTTATATCACATAAAAATATAAAAATTAATCAATTTATTCCTTATGTCAATTTCGTAATATTATTCCAGTTAAGATTTTATGTTACGCTGGCAACACTGTATTTGCTCATTGTAGCCAAAGAAATAGAAATTAAAGACAAAAATAGAAATTAAAGACAAAATCAGCAAGTTGCCACATGGCAACGTATGAAAACGTGGCAACTTCAAATGTGAAAACCTTACGATAAAAATTACAGGTAGGGTGAACTTGTCTTTAACTTATCGCTCACTTTTGGTTAAAGTGGTAACAATGAGAAAGTGTTTCCAATAAAATCCTACCTTTAAGACAAGTTATAGTAATGGCCCTAAGTCACTCTCTATCAATTCTCAAAATTTGTATCACTTAATCTCACGAAGAAACAATTTTTTATCTCTCACACTCACGTCTTCTCATGCGTGACAAATAATATTAATAATCTTCGACATTATTTTCCATTTTTTTCAATTTTCAAAAAACTATAAATTTTAGTTATGGAAACTTTTACTACACTATATCGTTATTTAAAATCACACACAAAATACTTGATAAAGTAGTAAATCAAAATTAAGAAATAGCTGGATGTTTACTCTGTAATTCGAAATGAAAGAAAATTCTTTCGAATTTGTATGTTAATTACATGTAAATTGGAAAGCATTTTCTTTCGTTTCGAATTACAAAATAGACCCCCTGTTTACTTTGTTAATCTTTTTATATTAAAGCAAAACAAAAAATTACTTTTTCTCTCACGCTCACGCATTCTCAAGCGTGAGAATTTTTAAACACTACTCTTAGAGACCTTTTTTTTAAAAAAGATTTAAAATTAATGACTTCCGACTTCTTCCCCTTACAGTAAATAAATATTTTGTTGTTGAAATTTTTTTTAAAATGCAAATACTCCCGGCTTAAATATTTCCAATTCGGAAGATAAATACTTGTTCTAGCGGACTGTGATGGCGTTATAGCTATCATTTGCTAAATTTTTTTTGAAGGTCCAAATGAAAAGAGACTTTAGTTCTATTACCTTAGCTTACTCCAATAATTCCAATTTACTCGAACTAATACACAAATTCACACAAATTTTATCATACACTGAAAGAATTTTCGGCATAAATTCTATGAATTTCGACATTAATCTAATGAAAAATTCATTAAAATTCAACCAACGTTACGCTTCGTTGGATTAATGAAAACAGTTTCGTAAAAATTATTTTATTGAAAACTTCATCAAATTTATTTAACAGTGTAATTAATGCAGTGCTATAACTTCATCGAAACAATAAAATAATTTCATGAAAAGAATGAAATAACTTAAATATAAAGGGGTTTCTTAATAATTAGAAAATATTGTTGTCACAAATCCAATAAAATATTCTTGCGAAACCAGAATACAAACGAATTCCTTCACAATATTCATGAAATTTGTGAACAATTTTTAATGAAATTGTTTCATTGGACTTATGAAGCAAAATTCTTACGGCGTACACTAAAAAAATGCACCCTGTCGATATTATCTTCCAATCATTAAATTTTAGAATTTATAAACTCTTATTGCTGAAACCTTTAGCGGAAATTCACACTACATACAGTCCCTGTTTTTTAACCCATTTCGAAACCGCGCTAAAGCAACTTGTCGGAAAATGTGATATTTTCCATTAGATCCATTAGAGCAAAATGAATTACGAATTCCCATTAGTAAGTATATTTTTAGTTTTGGACAAAATTGGGGAAATATATCCCATAGTGCATATTTGCATCATCCCATAGTGCATCATTCCAAAAAAAAATTACCATTATTTAGTATTTTACAATCGTTAACATAGAAAATACTTCATTATTTGCACTTTCAACAAAAAACTTTATAAAAGTCCTTTGTGACGCAGCAAGTGTTTTTGACTTGCTCTTTATGTATGTACATGTACATTCATTCACATCTTTATTTTTTATTTATTTTTTTTTATTTTTTTTGTCATAACCAAAATGTAACATAAATATAAATAATTCAATTAGATATTTTGTCACATGCTAAAAGCTTTTCATAATGACATAAAAGTGAAATAACCGCCGAAAAAAAGGAAGATGCCAAAACAAAACGCGCACATAAGCATTAAGGACAATTTATTTACACATACAAACATACATACATGTGTTTTGCTAATGCAAAAATCTAGAAAAATAAAACAATAGGCAACACAAAAGGATACTTTAGGGCAAAAGTGACAAGTACCAATAGCATTATGTAAAACAACATGAAAAAAACAACAACAACAACAACAACTACAACGACAGCGACATCAATGGCAACTAACATAAACCATAACGCATTAAGCCAAAGTAAAAAGGAAAGCCCCAAAAAGCCATGTCATGTACGTTTAAAAATTTTTTAGCTTTGATGCTAATTTTATTAGCAGGGAAAAGAAAAAAAAATTAGACAAAAAAGGCAGGCGGAATTTTTTATAATAGTTTTGCTATTACTTACATTACACATACTTACATATCGCACAGTAAATCATAAACAGTCACAAAGCAAAAAAAAAATTCCAGATGTTCAGGAGTGGTAAAAAAACTGCTGATACTCGTACTGCACAAAGGACGCGAGTATAAAACATAAAAACAGGCATAACGTTATTTTGTATTGTCTGTGTTGCAAACAATTTCCAAAAATGTAAGAAAAAAATACTTACCAATGTAAAATCACCATGCAAAAATTTTGATTTCAAATCATATTGAATTTACAAGAAATAATATGTTTTTTAAGTGTCTTCGTGTTTATTTGCTTTGCTCATAGCTAAAATAGACCTCTGTGCTTAGTTGTGTGACTTGTTTTTGTGTTGTTGTTGTTGTTTATTTTGATTTTCGTAAAAAGCCGACAAACTTCGCATTACCAGCCACAACTTCCTGCTGTTGGCTAGTAGGCAGTCGCAAGTTTGAGTCCTGCAGACAAGACTCAGTTTGTATTTTTTTTTTGTAATTATAACTTTACACATAAATTGTATGTTGAATGATCAATTAAATAATGAATTAAAATTTTATTCATGATGGTCTATACACTCAGGGAAAAGCTGCAACTTAAAAATACGAACGCGTCACATTAATTCAATGATTTTCAATATAATAAAAAAAAATGTATGGTGAGACACTTAAAAATAAATGAAATTAATAAATTAATACTGTAAATTAATATTTTTCGATATTGAAATATGAAATTTCAACATGACTAGACTTTCGTTAATGTTTTTTTTTTAATAATTCAATATGGTTTTTATAGATTTTAAGCTGTTTTTTCCCTGGGTGTACTCACAGCCTTATTTATAAAACTTATTAAGGCCTTACAAAGCCTTTTTAAGAATTTTTTTTAATGAACATTTGTTCTAAACCCCCTTTATACGTGTAAAGCCTTCATACGTTTGATAAATAAGGCTATTAGTGTATTTAGCGAGTATTTCAAGTTGTTGTTGCTGCCGGGGTAAGCACCTTGACTACCACGCTATGAGTTCTGAGTTGAAATCTTAGCCGGGGAAGCCAATCATATACAACAAACAAAAATTTTTCTGATGCTTTATTAATTATTTAACTTACACACGTAAGTTAAATAATTAATAAAATACAATTACTACATTAAATTGAATTAATGTTGTTTCAACTTTGATTTAACATGGTTCTTCGTGTTATTTCGCAAACCTTGCTGCTTTCCAGAAGCGTTTTTGTAAGGGAGCCAATGTTACAGAATAACTTGCTGTTGCGCATGAATAAAACATTTTTTTTTCGAGAGAAGCCAGCTAGAACAATACATTTAGCTTCCAAACAGCCATGCATTTTTTTTTTTTTTTTTTTTTATAAGAGAAGTAACACTCAGGCAATTAATGCCTACTACTATTACTAGGTGTTACCTTCTTTAGGAAAGGGATAGTGATAGAGAAGACAGGTGGTGAAGGGAGAGATAGAGGAAAGCTTCATTCTTTTACAACTCTGCTTTTTGCACGTTTTTTGATAATGCAGTGTTGCAGCGCCATCTGGTGTCAAAATGAGGCGTATTAAATTTTTGAAGCTGTGTTTTTGTAGCCATTTTATTGATTATTTTACTTCGCCGATGATTCTGCTACACAACGAAGGAGGGCGCTCTGATGTTACATTAGGACTAGTATCTTCTGAAGTCGGTATAGTTAAGTGACCAGTGACTATGCCTTCATCACTTGAACTTTCCTACAACAACTGATACAAAGGGACACTAATGCACATCAGAAAAATGCGTGGTGTTGTTATTCAATGACTGTTGGATACAGGGATTGAACCCAGGACCTTCGATTTTGTAGTCAACGTGCTAACTACTTCAGCCAACGCCACCTTTTTTGCCTTGATAAAGTGCTTCTTTTTTGCCTTGATAAAGTGCTTCACAGAAGTAATAATATACATATAATTTTTGTGAGAGCACGCCTTACGTTAGTGCTTTTCAGAAACATTTTCGAAGCTTTTGTTGCCAAGTAAGCAATACATTGCTTCCCTCAGTTGCTAGTGCTTCCAAATCAGATTTTTTTCTTGCTGGCTTCAGTATCGAACTTACATTATTGCAACTTGAAATAACTTTGATTTAACATGATTCTTCATTTTGATTTTAACAGTACGAAAATTTTAAATCGACGTTAAATACAGTTATTTCAAAAGAAAAAATTATTAATTAACATGAAACACATATGCAGCAAAATCATTGCGGATGCAATTTTTCTGTGTGTATTGGGTGTATACAGTGTAATTCGAAACGAAAGGAAAAGCTTTCGAAGTTGTATATTTATAACATGTAAATCGAAGTACAGAGTAGACAACCCTTTATTATCAACTTAATGATTTTAACCAGCCGTGTGACTTAAATAATCGATTCTTGAGAGCCGCTTACTTTGTTTTGACACCATGTTCCATAATCTATTAAAGCTAAAACAATCAGTCTTCTCAATAATCAACTTTTACATAATTTTTTTTTAATTTTATGCAATGTGATTTGTAAGCGAGTAATGAAATTTGTCAATCAGAAAAGTAAGTCATTATATGGCAAGTGTAGTTGTGATGTTAATGTCTAATTTATTGCTGGATCAAATCAAAACAATTTTAATAATTTTGAATTGTGACATTTTACCCCACTGGGAGGCACCATAAAAGCAGAAAAAGCGGATTTTTTAAAATAATTATTCAAAAAATTCTTTTTTTTTGTATGCGGACAACCTTAATGGTTGAAGATAGACGATAAATATGTTTAGAGAAAATCTTTGTATTGAAAAAATATTGTAGGTTGGTTATAGATTTGACTTCGATAAGTATGCCCTAGGAGAAGTTAGAGCCCTGCGAGTAAATTTTATAAAAATTTCCCCTTTTGTAAGGGAGCCCACTTAAGGAGAGGAGTTAGGCGGTCGCTGTGTTTAAAAAAGATGTTGGCCGGAGAAAATTAATGAGTGCTGGTTATACATTTGACCCTTGTAGTGGTGACCCCTGGAAAGTTATATGATTTGTGGTAATTTTTTTTGCTTTCACCTTATACTTTGAGCATGAAGAGGCGACCTTTGCCACCATCTGACCGCCACCATTTTTTGGCTCAACTATTTCTTTCCGAACCTCATAAAATGAGGGGTTCTTGCAAGTCGAAATCTCGTTACTAAGAATTCTCATATAACACCATAGCCCAATTCACAATCTTGTGCAAATGGTCTTGCATCGTAGCCAGCGTTACCATATAAATTTTTTTAAACACTTCCTAAACATGAAAAAAAAAAACTTTTTTTCCAAAACAAAAATTTTTTTTCTACAAAAGTACCAAAATTTTAAGAGAAAACAGCTAATCGATATTGTTATGTGAAAAATAATGAAAATGGTTAGGCTAACTGAGCCTTTAAACACTGTTGCAGTAATAAGGGAGTGAGAAAATATAAGGTCGTTTTATTGCATACAAACATTACTTAATATTTTCATTCAATAAATTCTTGCAAAAACTTTATATTTCCAAAAAACTTTTTGGCATCTCAAAAAACTTCCAAAAAAAGGGGAAACTTGACAAATGGTAACGCTGATCGTAGCATGTGCAAAATGGTATAGTATATTGGTACTCACCACTTAACAATTCTTAGTGGTGAGTATCAATATACTATACCATTGTGCTTATGCAACGATGCAAGATCATTTGCACAAGATTGTGAATTGGGCTCATGTCATAGCTAATGTACTTATTTACATTCATTTGATTTATCAATTCGAAACAAGGAATTGTGGCACTACGTCTTGTCTTTTTTGCAAGGTTGGCAAACGGTATCGTAAAAATACCGATACCGATTCAAATAGCGCTAAAATTAGATACCGGTATCGTTACCGGTACCGAAATCCATTTCGGTTAGAAAATACCGGTATCCAGACTACCGTTTACGTCTATACCGGTACGTACCGGTATACCGATTCCGGCCAAAAAACAAATGATAGTTGCCAAATATTTATTATGTATTACCACTTTTTTCACCACGAGACAACTGCTTTTTATCAGTTATATTTTGGTTTTTATTTCGACCATTGTGTTCGTTTTGCTGTACTATTCCAGACGCCAACCAATCCCATTTGTCAACCAATATTATTGCCATGTTCATAAAACATAGAATCTGAAGAAAAAATACCAAGGCCAAAACTAAAAATATTTAAAATGTTTTGTAATGGATACTATGGTTTCAAAAAATATAGCATAGATAAGAACCTTTGTTTTTCGTGCATTGTTTCGAAGTCAACTAAAATTAGCAGTTTCAATCCAACTTAGCTGAGCTGTAAACCATAATATGGGCAAAAATATATTTCAATTAACTTTCTTTCTTTGGTGTTGGTCTTGTTTATACACTTCACCGTAATATATAAGCTTGGTAGAGAAGAAACTTCTAAACTTTTATATTTGAAGTTAAAGATTCCTCTCTGGAGGTGAAGAAAAGTACTTTTTTGTACCAATTTTGTACTCTGTAGCTCGTTTCTGTATTTCTCGCATCGTAAAATTTCCCTCATGAAACGAGGGAATCGTAACAAAAACATTGTAAATTGAAACGAAAAATTACTTTTCTCACATAAGTGTTTCTGTATATTTACTTTGCGAGAACTATCTGTCATTTGAATAAATTTCCAGCAATTATTGGAAGGATGTGCAAAAAGTGTTTCTGTAATATTTTGTGAAAACTTTCTCGCAAGAACTGTCAAAACAATTCGCATTTTGAATTGGTGCGAGAACAACAAAATGTGAACAAAAACATATGAATTTTTGAATTTCTGTGTAAAAATATGAAAAATAATTTGGTCGAAAAGATATGCAAAGAATTGTTGAACTAAAATAATTATTAACGAGTCGATATGATAATGTTTATTTACTGTCGTATTCAAAAAAATATTTTACTTGAGCTTTAAAGTTCATGGTAGCTACCAAGCACTTTAAGGCTAACATTGCTTTATTAAAAAATTGCATTCAAAAGACAACTTTAATTATTTTGTAATTAATAATAGAATTTCATTCGAGTATTCAAATAATTTTTTATTTTACTAAATAAATTTTTATTATCTTGAAGTAAAGCAACCTACTTTAAAAAATATGAGCTTCTGACATGGAAGGAAAATAGATAAACATTTCTATGAAGTAAAAGTAAAAATAATATGATGAACAAAGAAAAATTATCACAATTTATTTTATTCGAATGAAATGAGTATTTTAATATCCAGATTTTTTCCATTCGTTTTGACTGTATGTACATCACTAAAAAATTTTTGTATAATTGAATTTATTTTAATTTTTTTATGGACTTTGCTATGTATTTCGAATCAGTTGTATAATTTGGTGATGTTTTCCATATCATGACAGAAATAATAAATTTAAGATAAGAGCTAACACTTCTAGCTTCATTTTCAGATGTATCATGAATCAATATGTGCTATATTAACAAAAATATTTGAGGTACAAAATATACATTTTTGAAATATCAACTTAAAGTAGTCTTAACAAACGTAGGTGCATACTTTATAATTTTGATATAATAATTTTTTTTGAATACAACTTTACTTAATATTGCATAGCAAAGCTTTATTAAGTTTTTTTGAACACGACTCTTAGAATTTATTTTGTATTATATTCTTATGTAGAGACAATTGATAGAAATAATTTATTTCAAGCATTTTACATTCACTTTATATTCATTTTCATTATATTATTTTCATTTTCTTGTAAATTACTTAATTGTTTTGTTATTAAATAATATTTTTGTTACATTTTGTTTTCATTTGACACTTGATTACTGGAAATATTCCAGTGAAAATAGATTCAGTGTTGTCTGTTTTCACATTCAAATACAGAAACACTTTTTTCTCACAAATCGAGAAGCGATAGAATTTTGTGTTTCACACTTCATGTGAGAAATTTTGCTATGCGAGAAATACAGAAACGAGCTACTGTGTTGATATACATTATTAAATTGTACTTTCATCATCCAGGAAGCTTAAATACACCGAAAACGTATAAATAGAACGCGAAATACATCATACAGGTAGTTCTTTAACAGAAAGTCTCCTAAAAAATATTTAAAACTCTCCTGCGAATTACTCTTATTCAATTATGTTTTATAAATAAAGTTGTAAACAATAAAGGTCCAGTACAAAAATATTGCCTAAGAACGTGACCAAAGTAGAAAAGTGTCGAAAAAAACCGAGAAAATTATATTTGGTGAAAAATAAAGACATATACTTGAAATTTACTGAAACAACATACATATATATGCTTCAAAAGGTCTTAGTCTCTTCTTTCTGTTTCCGTTTATAAATTTAAAATCGGTTGATATTTAACTTAGTTAGAGGTTGATAAGTGTCTACGGGTACGAAAAACCGGGTTTTTATCTGTATTGTTATACTCGACAATACCTAGCAGAAAAATAATAACACGTCCCAGGTATTTCAATTTCATAAAAATTTGTCTCACAGTGTAATATAACAGTATAGACAAAACTTTTATTTTTACTATTTTGTTTAATTAACCAAAATGTATACTTTTTATATGTAAAGTTTGAACTGCAGTCTCCTTGTTTCACTTTTTTAATAAATAATTTTTTAATAATAGTATAAAAACATATATAGAAACAAATAAGTTTACACGCTTTTATACGAGTACATATGTATTTAATGTAAAAATACTCCCTTTTTGAAGTAATTTAATAAAAAAAAAAAGATTTTTTGTTATGTCCAATTCCTGAAATAATAAATTTATCAGTAATATCGGTATACCGGTATTATAAACTCGATAACGGTATGTACCGGTAATACCGATACCGAAATAAAAAAAATACCGATACCGCTACCGATACCGAAATTTAAAAAATAATTGTACCGGTATCAATACCGATACCGTTATTTTTTTCGGTTTCCAACCTTGCTTTTTTGTCTTAAGGGTGCGCGTCTTTGCTAGATGAAAGACTTGTGACACTAAGTCTTCATGCAATTATCTTTTGGGTGTGTGTCTTTGCTGGTTATAAAATTTGTAAATGAGCTTTAGAAAATGAATTCTAAGAGTTGTATATTTCCTTCCTTTTTTTGTTCACTAACCACTACTAGAAAATACAACCATGTTCCTGTTAAGGTTTTATAGCATGTTCATACGGACAGCAATTATCGAGGTTCGCTCTCTCATTCACGGTTCGCGGCCGAATCTTGATTGAATCAACATGGTTCGCCATACAAATTTTTGAGAGCGAACCAACTTGGTTCATATTGGACCTTGCTGCGAACCATGAAGAAATTGCTATCATCACTAGTTTTGATAACATATTATCGCCAATTTATCTGAACTAGCTATCAAAACAAAATGAGTACACACGTACACATACACATGTATACATTTGTAAACAAAAAAAAAACAAACCAAAAAAATGGATGCTTGTATGAATTAATAATATTAGAACACATTTTATTAATTATTTTTGCTTAATTTGTTTATCTACTGTAAAAAAGCAAGTAACACAGAATATAAAACGCGTATTAACCACGTATCAACTATTCATGTATGTATGTGTGCATGTATGTATATACATGAAAACAGTGATGCCAATTTTTGATACTCAAAGCGCGTAAACATTTTTTGAAAAAAGGGCTAAAATGAAAAATATACCTTTAGCGCAAAATTAAGTCAAATTTTTTGAATAAGCGCGAAAAGGGGCTAGTTTTAAAATGTTTCTGTTTTAAATCAAAACATCAAACATTTTTAGAAAATAAATATGTGAAATTTATTTAATTTAATTTATTAGAAAATAAATATGTGACTATCATAAGATCAACACATACATAAGAACATCAGCTCGAGATATTACATTTTAATAAGGTATGTACTAGTAATGTAACGAATGTCAATTTTTGATATTCGCGAATACGAATATTTGAAACGATATTCGCGAATGCGAATACGAATATAATATATGAAATTTATAGATATTAAATTGGAGTTCTATTTACGTCTGCAATATGAAATATTAAAACATTGTTATGAAAAAGGACTTCATACTCCTGTTGGCGTACTTTAAAGTTAATAAAAACTAGCCAAAATTTTAATGATCGTCATTAAATAATATTTAAAAATGATACAAAGCACGAATTTCTATAAAAAATTTAATGGATTTGTATAAACTAATATTTTTAGCCATTTATTTAAATTTCGTTTAGGATTTATGCATTTATTTATTTAATTTGTTTGCAAAAATATTCGTATTCGAGCACAAAAAATTCGAAGAAATAGCAGATTATTCTATATTATTCTTCTTTTTTAAATTGGTTATCTAGCAAAATAAAATGAATTAAAATTCGATATTGCTAGATTAAAGGAAGAAAAAGTTCACAGACTAATAAAATCTAGCCATATTGAAAAAAAAGAAAAAGGGGCTAAAGGGCTGAAATATACAGGGCTGTCACAGAAACCAAATTCGATCGAAATGATTTCAATTCCGTAATTAGCTTCTGCAGAAAATGAAAAACGAAGAATTTGCTCGATGAGTAATGCTCGGAATTGTAATTTTCTCTATGTGAAAGTTCAAAAATATGTTTGAAACAACTTTATTTCAACAAAGAAAAATGCTTTTCAACCATTTATTTAAAATATGTTTGTTTTATTTAACTTTTTTTTACATATTTAAGATATTTTCTTAGGTGAAAAATGCATTATCATAAAAACTGAAATATTCTATTCTGTCAAATAAAATTAAATAAAACTTTGACACATACACTACTTTTGGATATGAAAGTGGATCTGAAGCAATTTTCCGCCAAAATCTTGACTGCTCTGGGCATCCAAAACCGCAGTTATTGCAATTACAGACATTTTATGTAAACAATTTTTAAATTTGGTTCACTTCAATAAAAAAAATTGATCCTTTGGTATGTTGTTGCTCTTCTAATAAGAGCAACAATGTGTTTTTTTTTGCCCAATATTTCCACATTTAAATTGAAAACAATCGATCTGACGTTTCTTCGGAATGAACAAATCGATCGAAATCTGAAGAAAGTAAAACAAAATTGATCGAAATGAAAATTCGTAATTGTAAAAATTGGGGCCACGTTTTTTTTCGCGTTTTGAGTGACTGAAAATGCGTTAAATCCAACCCAAAAAATTCTAAGTTGGCATCACTGTGTCAAAAATATTTGTCAAAATGAACCACGAATGTTGTCGTCTGAACACCAGGGTTCGCAATTGTGGTTCAAAGAGCGAACCGAGTGGTTCATGTTGCCGTCTGAACATAGCATTAGTTATTTGACAGTCGCCGTGGTATTAAGTTTTTTAGTTTGCGCTAAAATTCCGGTTCGTGTTAATAAATTTAATTTATACGCGATAAACCATTGCTATAGTATTTTTTAAGTGTTAATAAAGTTTACTTAATGTATATAAACAAAATACATCGTGTTCAGTTGCCGGTAATTGGAGAACGGCATTTTATATGAGGTAGTCTCCTGTCCAAGTGTGTACGTATACATTAAATTACATGATTTTTCCCAGCAAAAATTACTGCTTCTCCATAAGCAGGTTTGTAAGGGAATGTCAAGCTGCTATTGGCTTACAAACCTACTAGCGTATGGCATAACATTTTGTTCGCGATGTCCCACTTTGGAGCATTTCGTTTTAAGTGCTTATTTCAGTGCAATAAGTATGTAGTGAATTCATGGAATATTGAATGAAGCTTCTCCATAAATAAAAAAAAATTATGTACATTAATGTACATTTATCAAATAAGTTTTGTTCACTCATTGCCTCAGAAGTACATCCCACGATCACCGCATGTTAAGCAAGAACACTAACCACTGACCTACCGAAAAAGTAGTAGGATGCCTTAATAAAATTTTACTAACAGCTCGAATCTTTGTTTAGGTGGACAGATGCTCTTAGAAAAATGATTTTGCTTAAAATAAATATTGGATGATGTTCCTCAGAAAATTTCCTAGAGCTGCTATTTTCTTCCTTCCTTCTCCAGCTTCCACTGCTAAAACTTACAAATTTGTTTAGGAAATAACTTCTTAGATAACGTGAAAGTTCTGGGGGGCTACCGCGTATTTCGATTCGAAAAGTAAAATTTTTCGAAAGAAATTTCCGAATCGAATGCTAAACCGTACTGCGTAACTCGTTCGAAACGATTACAGAGTTGTATTTAGAAACGAATGGGATATTATATGAAAAGTTGGTAGCACTGCTGCTAAAGTACCAAAATGGAAAAAAATATCCCATAACAAAAAAATCTTTGCCTTGTAAAAAAATTTAATGTTATACGTATTTTGTGTGAAAAATTAAGTGCTCCTTGTACTTTTTATAATGGATTGTGTTTGCTGTGGTTGGACGAGGATGATTATTATACGATTTGTTTTTAGCATCTGAAACATTTAGATGCCCTCTTGCGAGGTATGGATGCAGAGACATATAGTTTACCACTTCTTCATATTGCTTTTATTTGTGTCATTTTTTTTAGTATTCCTTGAATGTTTCAAAATCACAAATATTAAAACATTTATAACAACATAAATAAGCAATATGTTTTAGCAAATCAAACATTAAGTATAATTTTTTTATAACACCTTTTATTTATATTGAAATATTTAAATAATTACATTTTCTATTTTTGTCTCAAGTTGTCACTAACAAAATGTCTTTCGAACCATTTCCGAACGCTTTTTGCATAACTGACACTCGTTTTCGTATTACAGAGTAGCCCTTTCGAAAGGGATTTTTATTGTTCGTAATACAGAGTTGCTGTCTCGAAAGGGATTTTTAGTTTTCGATAGAGTACAAAAACCGTTCGTAAATTCGAAACAAGTAGTACGAAAATCGTAATACACAGTACAATTCGTTCGAATTCGTAAGTTATTTCTTTCGAAACGAAATACGCGGTAGCCCCCCTGGATTAAATTGAATTAAAAAATTCAATACATACATTAGTTTAATATAGAAAGGCCCTCCGAACTCTTTATATATATGTGAAATCGGGTTTTTTGTATATTTCGATAGAAGAACATCTAATCGAAAAATACAAAAATCTCGATCTCAAAAAAATATTGAGTTAGGGAATTTCTATATTAAGGTAATGACATGTATGTATGTGAATGTTTAGATACTTGTAAGAAAGAACGGCTGCAGGTATTTTTAATCAAATTCAGTACACAGACTGGTTATATGCTGGAAAAAGAACTGCCTCATAGAATCAAGAAGATTTTCTCTATGAAACGTTTTTATGCTAAGGGGTATCCCAGCAAAAAGAAGCCAAGATTTTTTCATAGAGATTCCTTATTGTTTTTATGTGGTAAATCTTATTAATTTTATCAAGAAGAAAACCACATAAAATCAAGTAGAAATCTTATTATTCACAACTTTTTTTAATTAATTTTCGTTATTTTTGGCACCAAAAAAAAAAAACAATCCATAGAGAAAAACTTCTTGATTCTATTAGGTTTTTTTATAAATTGTAAACTATAGGGATTTCTTATTGATTTTCTTAGGTTGCCTTCTTGATTTCTTTAAAAAGGTTTTCTTCTTGATTTTAGTAGGTTCCTATATTATTATGTGTAAAACATCTTATTGATTTTTTAATAAGGAAATCTTCTTGATTTTATGAGGTGTCTTGTTATTTCATATCTATAAATAGACATAGAAACAATTTTTTATGCTCTTTTTCATTTTTGTATAAGAATGTTTGCACAATAATTTCTATGGTTATTCAAGCTGCTTGTTAGCATATTGGTTAGAGTGCTTGTCTATCAGTCAGAAGTTTGCTGGTTCAATACTTGGTGAGTAAGTTAGTTAACAATAGAACATAATGTGTATGTATGTATGTATAAATAAATAACATCTACAATATACTACATACATACATACATATGTACAGAATTTAAATAAAAATACATAAGTACAGAGAATAAAGACGCAATTTTTTTATATTTTTTACGAGGTTGCCTAATAAAAACAAGAAGAAAACCTTATTGAAAAAATCAATAAGCTAACCTAATAAAAACTAGAAGATTTTTTCTTGATTTTTTCAAAAAGGTTTTCCCTATGAAATTAATAAGATTTCCTTGTTGAAAAAAAAAAACTATAGAGATTTCTTATTAGTTTTGTTCTATTTTATGAGGTATTTAGTAGGCACTGTTTTCTCTGTGTATGTAACTTTATTTTTCATAAAGATTTTAAAATAATCATATTTTGTGTAACAGAATGAAAAAGATTGTTGAGAAAAAAGTTTTTTTAAGGCCAATCAATCATACTAAAATGTAAAGCAAGGATTTTTTTTTAAATGTTCTTTAAATAAATAGGAATTTATTTTATCGTGACGCGCTGCAGGCGTATATGTAACCTCTGATAATTTTCTTTAATCATTGTTGACTAAGTTAAAACCGATTTCAGTTTCAAATAGAGTCCAGTTTATAAAAAATATAAGAGAATACGAGTAATGCTATTTGTTATTTTCAAGAAAAAGCTGTATTTTATTGCCCTAAGCAACTCAATTAGTTGTATGAATCTACAAATGTTTTACCACAATGCATACTTATTTATTTGTATATTCAATACCACAAAATTCGATTTACAGCCTAAAGGCGTAGTAAAGCTTTTAAACTATTATTTGAAACCATTTTGAAACAATTTGCACACAAGCATACACTCCAGATCATATGATTAGAACCACTTAAATTTTTGTGTCTTTTCTTGTCAATGGACAACAAAATGTCGCAATTGTGATTCTTTAAAGCATTTATTATTTATTGCAAAAATACAACAATGACAGAAACAACATGGCTTTTTAGTTGAGCTAAAATGTCGAATATAGAATTTGTTAAACAAGTTTAAGTTAGGTTAGGAAGGATGGTGCTATACCGCACCTCCACTCGGAGATCCAATTGGGTCCATTGTGATTCCCTTCTGTTGCCCAATAAAAAGTAATATTTGGATCTTCCTGAGTCAAGTTTTGGCCACATACCCCTCGAAACTCTACAAGGGAGTTTCGCCATGAACTTTTGGTCCTGCTTTCTTCCCAATCACTGAGTAGGGAACTCATAGTAATGACCTATTAGTAATTTCACCGATCTGTCTGACATTTCCTCATCTAATGCCGACCCTATTCTTGCCAGCTCATCGGCAATTTCGTTTCCCTTAAACCTGCTGTGGCCAGGAACCCAACATAGTCTGACACTATATTTATCCATAAGAAAGTTGAGGGCTTTCCTGCAGTCACTAAAAAGTTTCTATTTGGTAGTGTGTCCCTTCAAAGTTTTTAGCGCTGCCTGGCTGTCGACGTAGAAGGTTACCTTCTCACCTTCAGCTACATTCTTGGCCACCAGCTCCGTCGCCCTGAGGATCTCAGCCTGGCAAACGCTGCATTCATTGGGCAGTCTGAAAGAACAACGAATTTTCGTTCCCAAGATATAGACACCAGCCCTTGTACCTTTCCTCAGTTTTCTACCCTTCTGTAAGTACCGCACTACCCCCTTGTAGCTTATCGGATTTGACCCAATAGCCGCTATCCGAAATTACCAGTGAAGGTGTTATACTAAAATCGATTTCAGGGACCTTATAGTCCGTAAACCCAGGGTTTACGGATCCCTGATGACTAAAACTGATCTCATTTAAGAGTGATGTGTGACCTGTTATTCCTGTCCTCACCAAACCTGTTTCTACGACTCTAAGGATACTTCTAGTCGCTGTTCTCACCACAATGTCCTCTTTAGGAAGTAGATAAAGAATGACATTCAAGGCAGCTTGACGTGTGATCTTCTGAGCACCTCTGATGCCCATCGAGGCACATCTCTGAACCTTAGCTAGTAATCTCCTATGACTTTTCTTCCTCAATGCCTCCCACCATACCCCACAACCATAGGAAATAACCGGCCTGACAACCGATGTGTACATCCACTTTACTATCTTCGGTTGCAGACTCCAGTTCCTTCCTATGGAGTTCCTGCATGCGTAGTAGGCATTGAGCCTGTTCTTTAGCCTTTCATGCGTGTTCCTTTCCCAAGAAAGCTTGTTACATAGGAAAACACCCAGGTATTTATCTCCCTCTGCTAATCTCAGCTCCACCCTCCCATCCTGGGCAGTGCAAAGCTTTCTACTTTGTATCTCCTGGTAGAGAGGACTAGCTCGGTTTTCTCTGCATTAACTCCCAGTCATTTACTGCTGGCCCAGGAGGATAGATCACTCAACGCCGACCGCCTGACTTCACTGATGGTGGGAAGAAACTTTCCCGTTACCAGTAAAACCACGTCAACCGCATATGCAACTATCTTCCGTCCGCTCCTGCCAAAACGCCTAAGAATTGCGTTCTTTGCAGGGTGATAAAACTCCACCCTGTGGTGTACCTCTTGTCACTAAACAAAATAAAAATTATTCTCACTAACGTCCCTTTTCACAATGTGTGATTAAAGGCCGGGGCACAATGAATCCGTCATACGTTAAACTTCGCCTTTTTAAACTGACATTAACGCAACGACGGAGAAGGTTGACACAATGAGTACTTTATTGAAGGAAGCATTTGAACAATTTCTATAGGTCGATTCTTTATTTTATTTATTAAATTCAACTTTTTGTATTTATTTCGTTTATTTATTTTGTTTAATTTTATTTTTGCTACCACAAAACACAAAAATCTAAATCAGAACTTACCAAAAAAACCAACCAATATCTGTAAAACTGCTCAACGTACGCAAAAAGTTAAAAGTTGACCAAAATTTGTACTTTGCGTTGACAGACACGTACTGAATGTGAACGACCTCACAAGAAACCATCTATGTATTTCAACTTAGCTGTCAGTTGAAAAAGGCGAAGTTCAACGTATGACGGATTCATTGTGCCCCGGCCTTAAGAGTTAACGTGAACTTTAACTGACAGTTCTTCAAACAAAACTTGCCGTTAAAGTCCCTGTTAGCTTTTAATTGTACATTGTGAAAAGGCCCGGGCCGTAAGTTGAACAATTTTCGCCAATTGCGCCTGCCCCTAACAAAATTTGCAAGGAAAAGAACTGTTCACATTTCTTTTTAACCGACTTCAAAAAAGAAGGAGGTTAACAATTCGTCTCTATTTTTTTTTCTTTTAGGTGTGTAGGTCCATAACTCGGTGCATTTTAGACCGATTGTAAAAATTTTTTTGTCGTCTGAGAGGGTATAGCTTCTCATTGGTCCCATTTGAAAAAAGTGGGTAGGGTCACGTCCACAATTTTTAAATTTGATTTTGTGATCTTCTACCCATTTGATTGCTGCGAAACCTGGCAAACATCTTTGGTTCTTGTAATTACGCCCATTAAAATTTATTATAACATTGCACGTGGTTCTACTTAACCGATTTTTATGAAACTTAGCACACACCTTGAGCTCTAAAAAAAAATGGGCGGCGTCACGCCCATTAAAATTTTATATTACATTTCACAGGGTTCTATTTCACCGATTTTTACGAAACTTGGCACACACCCTAAGCTTTAATAAAGCCACAAAATTGCGTTAAAAAAGTGGGCGGGGCACGCCCATTAAATTTTAGTATAATATTTCATGTGCTTGTACTTAACCAATATTTACGAAACTTGGCACACACCTTGAACTCTTAAAAACACACAATCTTGTTTTACAAAAAGGGGCGTAGCCACGCCCCATAAAATTTTATACTTAATTTCACATGATTTTACTTTATCGATCTGTACGAAACTTGGCACACACCTTGAACTCTTAAAAATACACAATCTTGTTTTAAAAAAGTAGGCGTAGCCACGCCCCATAAGATTTTAATATTATATTTCACGTGTTTTTACTTAATCGATTTTTACGAAACTGGACCATAACTCTGCTCTAAAAGGATACTTACAAATAAAACTTTTTTGAATTGACCAGAGCTCAAAAATATGCATTAAAAAGGTAAAAATAAAACTTAAAAAAAAATTACACCGACTTCAAAAATTAGCTTAGTGCTACAAATAATATAGATCTAGTTAAATAAAAGATTTTTATATATGTTGCCTATAGTGATGTTTGAAGTTGGTGCCAGTAGTACTGGTACTAAACACATAGGAACATGCCCGGTAAAAAAACTGCAAGTAATTTGTATGTACATATGTATGTTCGAACATACATACATACATACATATCGTCATATAAATTAAAAAAGGGCGTAAGTTACATTCAAAATATTTTACAGAAGAAGTAAAACACATTTTAAGTTTTAGTGCATTTAACTAGTTCTCCGTAGTCTTTTGAATTTCGCAAATAATTTCGATATTTTTGAGCATACTCATATAAAATTCAGTAAAGTGCGACTTCGACTCGTGCACGAAAGGTTCCGTACTTTGTGCTGTGAGCATTTTTTATATGGCGTTTTTTTTTGCGTTTTTTAAAGTTTTTTCCGCTGAAATTTAATTTTTTTTTTTTGTTTTTTAGCTGTTTTTCATTTTGGGGATTTTTTTCATTTTGGCGATTTTTTTAATTTTGGCGATTTTTCCGTTTTTTTGCGATTTATTTTTCGTTTTAGATTTTTTTTAATTTGGTGCTTTTTTTCGTTTTGGCGATTTTTTGTTTGTTTTTTGGCAATTTTTTTCGGTTTGACGGTGTACGGAACCCTAAAAAATCCTTAAGATAGATAGATTTTATATAGTTACTCCTACATCATAATTAATCAAAAAGATGATTTTGAACTTTTTATAAGTTACGCCCTTTTTGAATTTATACGACGATATGTACATATGTATGTATGTATTTATGTGTGTAATGATTTCAATTGAATTCATTTAAAATAAAAATAAAAGCAATTTTCGTCATTTACAATTTTATATTAATTTTTGACAAATAACCAGCAGGTATTAAATTACATTTTATTTGCAAATATTTTTGTACAAACAAACATTAACAGCAGGACAAAGAAAAATACTAAAATTTCAACAGTTTTTTTTATACGAATTTTTTTGGTTATAATTTTTTTTATGAAAACATATTCTTTTAATCTTAAAACAAAAAAACAAATTTGACTTTTTCAATCAAAATAATACTGCAAGCATTTGTTTTGTTGCTCCTGCTGTTTGATGTCATAATCGTAAAAATTTTAATCAAGTTATTTGTCATTTGGTCATGTTCCTCCAACGCAAGCGGCAACATTCTTAAGTTCTAATAAATGATTTCCTTTTCCTATTTCCTGTTGCTGTGCGACTGTTTTACTGCTGGTGCTTGTTTATTTTATTTAGTCAGGCAAATAATATTCCATAATTACATACATACATATAAACAGACGAAAAGAACAAATTCTTCAACGTTCAGATACACAATAAATAGTTTAAACGCATAATAAACTTTTTTTTTGTTGCGTGTAAATTGGCTAATAATTTTTTTTTTTTGAAAAAGCTTTAGTTTTAGAGACTTATTTTTACTGCTCTTGCAAAGGAATAGTTTCATTTTCAAGGAAGCGGTATTGACCCAGGCAAACTCACCTGATTTTAAATCTACCTTGAGTATTTTGAGAACTAATTTTTTTTTTATTAAAACGAAATCCATATTTTACCCGAACCTTCGAAATTTATTTACAAATTTAAAACTACACAGTTTTAAGCCATTTCAAATGAAATTTTTAAATTTCTATTAATATTTCATATAACATAAAACAGAGTAATATTTCTTTAAAAGTATAAGTCTTAAAGTTAAAACATAAAATAAAATATTCCTGATTAAAATAAATAATATTCATTAGCAATGATTTTTAACCCTACTCATATACGAGTATGTTTGTACGAGTTTTAAAATAAATATTTATTATTTAAAAATAAGCAGAACTTATGCTACTGCACTACTTCAATAACAACATGTATGACTACTTTTGTATTTCTACAAGAGAACACTGAAAAGTATTTTACATCTGCCTTAACTCAAGATGGACATGAGTACACTGAAACTTCTGAACAGCATAGTTGTTCTTCTTCTTAAAAACTTGAAAAGTGTTGCTTTTCAATTTGGTTTTTATTTATTTATTTTGTACTTGAGCATATGAAGCACCACTTATAGATTATTTTTCAATATAAACAAAAGAAATAATAAAATATTTATACATATTTTTTTGAAAAACAAATAAAGTAAGAAATTATTGGTCAAGCTGCAGTAGAGTATTGTGTATATATACTGCACAGTGGGGAAAAATAAAATTACATACACACAAAAAGATAAACATTGATTTTAATAACAAAAATTGTGTATCTTTTTTTTAATTTCCTGCGATAAACATCTCTGCAAAAGCGATAACTTTTCATTCAATAATTGAAGTTATTCAATTGATAACGAGTTTTATTGATTTTGATTGATTTGCTTCTTTGTTTATTTGGTACATATATATATTAAATTTGTTTATTTAGTGATATATAAAAAATAGAGATATAAATAGCGTTAGAGATAAAAATAGCGAGAGATTGAAATATATATATAGAGATAGAGTCAGAGATAGATATATAGTCAGAGATAGACATAGAGATATAGACATAAATATAGATATAGATATAGATATAGATATAGATATAGATATAGATATAGATATAGATATAGATATAGATATAGATATAGATATAGATATAGATATAGATATAGATATAGATATAGATATAGATATAGATATAGATATAGATATAGATATAGATATAGATATAGATATAGATATAGATATAGATATAGATATAGATATAGATATAGATATAGATATAGATATAGATATAGATAGAGATTGAAAAAGAGATATAGAGATGGAGATGGAGATAAAGAAATAGATAGATATATAGAAATAGATAGATATAGAGATTGAGATATATATAGATACATAGATAGAGGTAGTGATACATATAGAGACAGAGATAGAGATAGAGATAGAGATATAGATAGAGATAGAGATAGAGATAGAAAAAGAAATAGAGATAGAGATAGAAATAGAAAGAGAGATAGAGATGGAGATAGAGATATAGATAGAGATAGAGGTAGAGATGGATATAGAGTTAGAGATACATATCGAGATTTAGATTAAGATGGAGATATAGGTAGATATAGAGAAGGAAATATAGATAGAAATAGAGATAGAGATAGAGATGGAGATATAGATAGAGATGGAGATAGGGATAGATACGGAGATGGAGATATATATAAGGATAGAAAAAGAGATATAGATTGAAATAGAGATTGAGATAGAGATTGAGATAGAGATTAAGATAGAGATTGAGATATAGATATAGATTGAAATAGAGATAGAAAAAGAGATATAGAGATGGATATATAGAAATGGATAGAGATAGAGATTGAGATATATATAGATATATAAATAGAGGCAGAGATACATATAGATATAGAAATATAGTATAGATAGAGATAGAGATGGAGATAGAGATATATATAGAGATATAGGTAGAGATGGAGATAGAGTTAGAGATACAGATAGAGATTTAGATAGAGATGGAGATATAGATAGAGATGAAGATGTAGATAGAGATAGAGATGGAGATATATATAGAGATGGATATAGGGATAGATATGGAGATGGAGATAGAGATAGAGATAGGGATAGAAAAAGAGATAGAGATGGAGATATATATTGAGATATAGATAGATATATAGACAGAGATAGAGATGGAGATAGAGATTGAGATAGAGATTGAGATAGAGATATATATAGAGATAGAGATAGAAAAAGAGATAAAGAGATGGAGATGTAGAAATAGAGAGGTACATATAGAGGCAGAGATAGAGATAGAAAAAGAAATAGAGATAGATATATAAACAGAGATAGAGATGGAGATATAGATATAGATGGAAATATAGATATAGATAAAGATGGAGATAGAGATATAGATAGAGGTAGAGATGGAAATATTGATATATATTTAGCGATGGATATAGAGATAGAGATATACATAGAGATTTATATAGAGATGGAGATATAGATAAATATAAAGTTGGAAATATAGATAGAGATTGAGATATAGATAGAGATAGAGATGGAAATATAGATAGCGATAGAGACAGAGATGGAGATTGATATGGAGATGGAGATAGAGATAGATATGGATACATAGTTAGAAATACAGATAGAGATGGAGATAGAGATAGAGATAAATATAAAGATAGATATTGAGATAGAAATAGTAACAGAGATAGAAAAAGAGATAGAGATAGAGATAATGATCGAGATAGGGTGCCCTTGTGGCTGAGTGGTAGCAATGTTAGCCTCTTAGTCCAGAGGTCGTGAGTTCGATTCCCGCCATATACCCTGGGTGTTTTCCGCAGACAAGCTGATCATTGTTATTTAAACAAATGATCCGTTATCTAATTTATAAAGATAGCGACACAGATATACATATATACTCGTAGATCCAAAGATAGGGATAGAGTTTTTCAAAAATATTTGAAGTACATATTCTAGGGAAATTTATGGGACTTACTCCTGCCTGTTCTGTAAATCGAGTCGATTTAAAAACGCTCGATTTAGAAAAATTAAATCCACTAATAGAGAATTTTTTTAGTTTTCTATTTTTTAGTTTTCTATTTTTTAAAGCTTCATATATCATATCTGAAATTACTTTAGTATGTATAGTTTTAAATACTTCAATGGGGCCATTATTTATTTTTGGAAAACGAGAAATATACTCGGATTCGGTTTGCAGAACAGGCCCGACTGTGAAAGCATTCCCTTTACTCTATTACGATACTCGTATGTATTGCTATCTTATTATATATAATACAAAAGCACGTTTATTTGTTATGGGTAAACTCTTCAATGCCCCAACAGATTTTCGACTTCCACCCCGCAAAATATTCGTAAAAGACCTGTGCGTGTTTATATATACATATATTCTATCCCGGTAAATGCTACGCCCCTTTCAGAAATCGTGATTCGTCCGACAGATGGCGCAATTGTTAGTTTTTTTGTGTTTTTGCACCGTAACTCAAGAACTACTGAACCGATTTTGACCAAACTTCATACACATGCTTTATAGGGCGTGAGTAGTGTTTCTGTGTAGTTTGAAGTTCGTCCGACAGATGGCGCCATATTTAGTTTTTTTTGTGTTTTTGCACCGTAACTCAAGAACTACTGCTTCGATGTTGACAAAACTTTATATACATGCTCTATAGGGCGTGAGTAGTGTTTCTGTGTAGTTTGAAGTTCGTCCGACAGATGGCGCCATATTTTTTTTTTGTGATTTTGCACCGTAACTCAAGAACTACTGCACCGATTTAGACCAAACTTTATATACATGCTCTATGGGGCGTGAGGAGCGTTTCTGTGTAGTCTGAAGTTCGTCCGGCAGATGGCGCAATATTTAGTTTATTCGTGGGCAAAATCCAATTTTCATATTGTACCACCAATGCCATATACAACACTAATGTTTGCTTAGGGCCAGCAACGCGGACCGGGGTCAGCTAGTAATAAATATAACGAAAATTTATCGGCTTTGCTATGCAGTAACATATTTTAACTATATTTGCTTTTGGTTTGGAGTAAATAGTTTTTCTTTAATTCTTTTTTTGTGATTTTCGCTTTTTTTTTGACATTTTGTATACAGCAATGCCACATGATATTCATTTAAATGGCGAGTAAAATACAGCTTTACACTATCGATAAAAAGAAATTACAGCATGACATTATCGTTATCGCAAATGAATAAATATGTACATAAATATTGCGATTTTCATTTCGCAAAAATTTTCAGAAGCCAGATACTGGTATTATGATTAAAAAAAGGTTAATAAAAATATATTAAAAATTTCAAATTTCCACGCAAGCGTGCCCACTGTACGTTAGGGTGTAAAGTTTTAAAATTTTTATATATAAAAAAATAGCACATATATACATATTTGCAAGTTTTTCTCTATTTATATGCAAATGTGTAAATTTTTTAATATTAAAATCTCCTACGAAAAAGTTGTTGTTAAAGAAATAAATTTGAAATCTAAGAGAAATATAATTAAACTAAATTCATTTTATATGAAATTTCTTATTTATTTTTGCTAGAAATTAGAGAAATATTTTGTATTTATTTAACTCAGTATTTATATAGAAATATCTGTAAAATTAAAAAAAAAAATTACTTGTTCAACAAAAAATTAGTTTTAAGATTAGAAAAAATGCTAAAGTTGTTAAAAAGCACTAAGGATTAGTTATGTTATATTTATACTCACACAAAGTAAATTATATGCCTACCAGCAAACATTTATATGTGTGTGTTAACTTCTTTAGGATAGTGAAGCTGAATTTGTTTTACAACTCTGCTATTGAGCGTTTTAAAATATGCTGCTCCATATCTCGGAAGCTTTCAGTGCAAAACTTTCAAAATTCGCATATAAGGTAACCTTCTTGTTTTATGTTTCATTATTATACAATTAAAGCGGCTGAAGCACCCTTTGTAGCAGGAAAATATTCATATCTCTTTAAGTTGCATTTCGTATGTATAACGAATGGTGGTTTATGCTAATGTCGTATAATGAAATCTTATCTGTGTGAGGAAAGTCTCCAGCTGATTGATAACTTGGCTCATATTACCAACGTGTATGATGGCTTGCATAATAATTTTGTTATTTCAGTATTAGCTCTAGGTTGTGCGAAATATCGAGCAGTAATTTTCACAGCCAAATTTAAGAAAATAAAACTTTCTACTTTTATTCTAAAATAACTAAATTATGTTTAACTAACCGTGAACTTTTCTTCTAAGTTAACGAACAAATCCATTGATTTTCTGCAAACTTCTCCATGATTTACTAAAATCAAAATCTTAAAACTTGGAAATTTTTTTTATTTAACCTCATACTAATATTCTTTGTACTATAAGAGAATAAACATTTACTTTTTTACACCTTAACTTAGTTATTATGCTAAATTGGTAGACAGACAGCTTTCTTTGTTTAAATATTCTTAGTGGAATTTTTTTTATTGAAATGAAATACTCGTATAGACATCCGAATGCTTAAGGATTTTTCTTATTCAAATTTACCTTTCTTGATTAAGCTTTACAATAGCTTTCGTGTTGTTGCTGCTATTAGAGTAAGTGTTTATTAAAATGGTACTCAACCATTTGTTAAACTCAACAACAGCAATTTAAAAATTCTATTTATGATGCTGATTCAAGGGACCGATACTTGCAGATGTAGAGTTAATAATACTTATGCGATAAATAAGGCGCTATGAAATAAGGCCCAAAGAAATAACGCCCGAATAAGAAAGTGAATTGGGCATCATGTCATCACGAATTTGGTTTCATTGGATTTTATTTTATTTATATTAAGAGTTTTTTTCATAACTTTTCTGTTGGACCTTAATTTTTTGTTAAAGCTATGCTATTTATTTCACGACGCAGTAGCTAGGACGTGATTTTCGTTACAAATATAATCGACACTTTTACAGTTATAAACTTATTTTTGTTTTGATTTCTTTGTACTTAAAAGCAGAGTACGAAAATAAACGAAAGAAATTACTAGATTTTGTTTTGTTTTGTTCTTTGAAGTGAGTGTAAATTGCTGAATTTGTTTCTGTATTGTTTTTACACATGAGCACAAACCAGAAGACACAGCCGATGGGCTGTAAGCCGGCTTAAAGCCGCCGCCGGCCACAAACAATACATTAATTTAATCGTACGCCGCTAGAAAAGACAATCTCCCTTATTCCAGTTGTCAACATCAACGTCACGTTAATACAATACCAACAAATTCAAGCTTGTCTACCCGTTATGGACAACAACTGACTGCTGTTGACAGGATCAATCTGTTTTCTGGACTTTAGAGAACATAACTATACTGTCAATAGCACAAAATTGTACTTTAGAGCGAGTAGACAAGCCCAAATTTTTTGGTATTATATTGACGTGACGTCGATGTCGACAACTAGAATAAGGGTGAATAATGGGAAATAAATGGAAACGTTTTGAAATATTTGCTTCAAATTTGACATTATCATATAACATCATTTTATTGCATTGCTATTTAGCACATTAAGTTTGTTTTATATATATTTAAGCAGCATAGCTATAACTAAGGTGTCTTAGGACACATCACTTTCTTTTTTTTTGGTTTTATTTCATCATTATGGTTTCCTTAATATGAGCATCGTTGTATTTGCTTGGCTCTTAATTAATTATATATGGGTATTTCCACCGAAAGGTAAACTGACACCAAAAAAAAAATTAAAAGTTGTTGACAACATTGTTTTATCATATTTTGGTAGATAAACAGTGTAATTTAACTAATGTAAAGGGTGATTGTTTGCAATTTTCTTTTTATCAAGACTGTTTTTGGCAACTCATGTTTCAGCTTCGTCTATAATTTAACCATAAATCGACTTACAAATGAACAACGCTTGCAGATTATTAAATTTTATTATCAAAATTTATGCTCTTCTTTGAGTTTTAAAAAGAATAGCCTCTGCTTCTCTGGCGAAAAATTTTCTAACTACGCCACTACTCTACTACTTAACTAATGTATTTACTTTATTTAATTCTATATTATGACGAAGAGGGTAAATATTTTAAGTAATGCTTCTTAAATAAAATGATAAATTGATAAACATATTTGGGTCAAAGTGCAAAGCGTTCATCATTTGTGTTTTATTACAAGTCAATGTGAAAACTTAAAAGCCTTGGTAAACGTACGAGGGTTGAGAGAAAAGTTATGTTTTTACTTGCGCGAGCGTGGTCAAGCATGCAAATGCAAGTCCTCACATGTATTATATGTTTTTTTTAATCATATTTGAAACAAATTCAGTACTTGTTGTAGAGCAACAATGTAACATACGAGTATTAATTGCATTTTGTTGCATAAAAGAAGTTTCAAGATTTGCGATGTCTTCAAGAAAGAAATGTTTTATAAAATATTGTGATCCTTCAGGGATTTTTAAAGGAGTCGCTACTTATTATTGAAGCAAATTCTTGGTACTTAAAGTAATATTTGATTTGAATAAGCGTTATAGAGTAAAATTGTTCCATAAAAATTGTTTTTTGTAAGTTCAGCCCATCATTTTAGCAACTTCTACATTTACTTATTTATGCGTTTACTTATCATTATTTTTGCCACCGACTTTGAAAAAAAAAACATTTCTTATTTAACTGAATATAAATTATTTTAAACTTTTTAGTACTTATTTTTGAAGTGGGCTAAGCTTTTTAAAAATTTTATTTTTAACTTTTTGGTGCCAATTTAAAGTTTTTAGGGGCGCTATCAGGCCTATGTTTCAAATATGAATGGTCTCACCCTCTTTTCCAAATACAAAATATCGCCACTCTTAGAGCTCAAGGTGCGTGTCAAGTTTAGTAGGAATTGCTCAAGAAGAGGCACGTGAAATACAATATTTAGTTTTAATGGGCATGCCCCCGCCCACTTACCACAATATTATGGTATTCTAAGAGCTTAAACTGTTTGCTAAGTTTCGTGCGGATCGGGTAAATAGAAGTACACATAATTTAATACTAAATTTCAATAGGCGTGGACCCGCCCCCCCACTTTTTTAAGAGCTCATCATCTTACTTTTAGAGCTCAGAATATGTGCAAATTGTCATTAGATGCTCGTGAATTATAATATTAAATTTTAGTGGGCGTGGCTTCGTCAATTCTTTAAGTTCAAGATTGTATCATAACAAATGAAATACATAAAATCAAAGAAAAAAGATTTAATAGGCTTGTTCCCGCCACAATGGCTTTATGAATCAAAGTTAAGTAGGGCAATCATGAATAAAATTCTCCGTGAAATTTTTCCCGGGGAACAATTCTAACTAATAGCAAGTAATAAAGAAAAACAAAAAAATTCTAATTGGAAAAGGGAATTTTGTTCATAATTGCACTGGATGTCATTTTTCTCGGAGAAAATCCTATTTTCTGCAGAAAGGGGAAAGAGTGGAAAACTCCACTCTAAGAAGAGATACACATATTCATGAATTTGAAATTAGTTTTGTTGTCTCCTTCGTTATTTCAATCCTAAAAACATTTAGGCATTTAGGCATAATTCTTAAGATGAAATAAAAATCTCGTTTGATTTTCGATTCTCTTTAAAGGATGCTTCCAAAAACCTTTAACATTCATACAATGATTTGTTTTTCACGTGTCTAGGGTTGATTATTTTAGTATGTAGTCGGTTAATCTTCTTTATTCACTCATTCGCGTGAATTAAATAATATAAATTTTAAATAGAAATGTGTCATTTTTCTAACCAAATTAAACTTTTATTTTATTACAAAATTTATGTTGTCATTGCAGGTAAAACTTCAGATCAAACCGCTGTTATCACACCAAGAGTCGAGCAAAAATAAAACATATCAAGAAAAAATTAAAAATAAAATACCGAGAACAGAAACTGTGACTTTTTTCTACCCCGCGTTCAGCGTTCACGTATCTACAAGATAAGTTTCTTCATATGAATGCAACTGGAAGTTTAAAAAATACAATAAAAAAAAGTTTGCTAGAAAAATTTCTTTTCGTGTGAACGCAAGTGCAAGTTTAAAGATTTAAATGAAATAAATGTTGACAAAAGGAATTTCTTCATATGAAAAATGTTTGAGAGATAAATTTCTTCATGTGAACGCAAGTGCAAGTTTAAAGATTGAAATAAAAAAAATGGTTGCAAGAAAAATTTCTCCTTATGAACACAAGTGCAAGTTTAAGTATCAAAATGAAGAAAAAAAATGTCAGCAATAAGTTTTTTTTTCGTGTAAAAGAAAGTAAAAGTTCAAGCATTAAAATGAAAAAAATGTTTGTAAAAAGCAAGCACAGGAGCATGTTTACTGAAAAAATTAGAAAATTTGTGCAAGAAAAATTTCTCATCTGAACTTATGTGCAACTTTAAGGAATAACATTGCAAAATGTCTGCCATAAAAATTTCTGTTCGTATGAACGCCAGAGCAAGTTTAAGGAAAAAAATTTAAAAAATGTTTGCAAGAAAAATTTCCCTTGTAGACTCGAGAGAGAATGTTTAATAAGTAAAATGACACAATTTCGACAAGAAAAATTTCTCATGTAAAAGCATGTGCAAGTTTAAAGAATAACATGACAAAATGTCTGCAAGAACAAAATTTCTTTTTGTGTGAACGCCAGTGCAAGTTTAAGGAATACAATTTAAAAATTTCTGCTAAAAAAATTTCTTTTCGTGTGAACGCAAGCGCAAGTTTAAAGATTAAAATGAAATTTTTTTTTTCAAGAATCATTCCTTTATGTGAACGCAAGTACATGTTTAATGAAAAAAAAATTAAAATATGTCTGCAAGTTAAATTTCTTTATTTGAACGCAATGAATAAAATTAAAAAATGAGAAATAGTTTTTCGTGCGAACGCAAGTGCAAGTTTAAGGAATAAAATTAAAAAAAAATTTGTTTAAGAAAAATTTCTTTTCGTGTGAAATCGAGTGCAAGTTGTGATATTAAGAGAAAAACTGCTGCAAGGAAATTTGCTTCAGCTAAACTGAAACTAATAAATTATATACTTTTGATAAATTGTTTCGGTAACCCTCGTGCAATCAACAGTGTTTCCAGTGCCGAACAAACCACCAAAAACTTATTTTACTTTCCACGTTTTCAACATACAATTGGAATCAACCAGTGTCGCCAGCAGCAGCAGCAGCAGCAACAGCAGCATGAAATAAGACATGCCAACAGCAATAAAGTAATATAAATTAAGGTATGTAACCTCTTGATATAAGTAAACAAATAAATAATCTTTTCAGGCTTTATTCCATTTATGCCATCTTTTTTTTACATGCCCAAATGCGAATAAAGACCATAAAGGTTAATGTTTCTTTGGCTTTTGTGACCATCATTATCTTAAAGATAGTCATTCAGTCAGTCATACAGTCAGTCAGTCAGTTAGTTTCCTTTTGTTAAATTCATTTGGAGTTTATTTACACACTGTCTCATTACAACATCCTTTTGGCTGTTGAGTTATTTTAAGTGGGGTTTTTATTCTTAATGATTTTATAGGGCCAAAATGATAAGGATAACATTGAGCATGATGATTATTATAATCATTATTTAACCATCATTTGTATCAAAGGAGCATTTTCTGATTCTCTATTTTGGTTTTTATACATATTTTATTTGTTTATAAATTGAAATTAATGATTATTTCAACCTTTTTAACAGCTGAAATATACACTTTGTACTCGTATTATAGTCATTTGTCATGACGATTCTTTTTTTTATTTGATAGAAATAAGTTTTGTTTTTTTATAAAATATTTCCTTTTATATGCGGTTGATTATAAAGGATAGACGGGTATATAATTGATTCAAATGATATTTCTTAATGCTAAATATCAAGTGATGCTTTTAAAAACTTGTAAATAATTGGCTGCTGCTTTTGTGTATAAAACTTTGAAAATAAAAATTTAACCATCACAAAATTATTTGATATACGAGTAGAAATAATATGAAAGCCAAAAATTATTAAAGGATGAAAAAATTAATTCTTTAACCTAATTTCCTTTTTTAATATTATTCTTCGTATTGAAATTACAGTGACAGAACTGTACCTAAGGCATATTTATTCCGATTATTCTCTCCCCAATTCGTTACTGGGATGTCTAAAAATGTACTGAAAAACAATCACTTGAGATGTCACGGCCAAATGGTATGAATTCGCCTTGACTATAACAAAAGTGAAATAAATGAAAATTTTAAAATTTTTATATTTTAATCATAAATTTATTGCCAACTTTTTTATATTAAAAAATATTGTCATGAAAAAAATCAAGGCGAGTGCATATTAGGTGGTCTAAATTGCTCAGCTGATTATTTTCGCCGCTTGTAATTTAAATATCCCTTAACAAGGCGAATTCATATAAGCTAAACTTGGCTCAACTCGTCTTGAGAAATTTATACTTTTAATATCAAAAAAATTTACTGAAAAATGTGTGTTGACATCCAACGTATTTTCAGATTGCAAGCGGCGAAAATAGTCACCTGTGCAGTTGCGAGACCACCTGGTCTTGATCCACATTTTTCATTAATTTTTTTTGACATCAAAGGTATACATTTTTTAAGGTGAATTGAGCCGCTTTTAGATGATATGAAAACTCTAAATAAAAAATATATCAAGACGAATTCATACCAGATAGTCTCAACAGCCCAGCTGACTGTTTTCGCCGCTTGTCAACACACATTTTGCAGTAGTAAATTTTTCTCACATCCCAAGAATACATTTTTCCAAGCGAACTGAGGCGAGTATACTTTATATGTAAATGCTTTGATCAATATTTTTTCTTGATCATATTTATTAGCAAGCGTGCCAAATTTAGTGTGTTTTAGTAGTTTTCCTTAAGGCAGAAGTAGTTCATCTATTTGAAGTGTGTGTTTGTACGACTTGAATAAAAATTCTTAAACCAAGAGGGAAATCTATCATTCTGGTGCTTATTTAAAATTTTTGTTCTAAATAAATGGTTATACGAGTACCATTGTTCTACAACATTTTCTTAATTTGGTTTTCAAATCTTTGCTTTAGTTCCCTGACAAATGCGCGAAAAATTCTCCCTCTCCCTCATATATAAAATGCTTACTTATTCCCCAGGGAAATTGTCATTTATAATAGACGGTATGTAAGAAGGGAGCCAATTCCCGGTGAATTATTACTCATAATAGGGGAAATGGGAAAAGGGCTTAAATTCCCCCTATAGGAAGTTACTGATTTCACTCCAATTTTCGAAAATAGAATTTTCATCACCTTTAGACATTTTGAGGTCCTGGGAGTCGATTCTGACTATCTTGCGATGATGTACTTATACATAGATGCATGTATGTATAAGTTAGAAAGCGAAAACGGATCATGATTTCGAAAATATTCCAAAATAATTTCTTAACCCCAGAAAGACAATTCGATTGCTGCCAATTTGACTGAAATTGTATGATTCATTCGAAAGATTTCGTTGACGAAAGTTTTCGAAAAATTAATTTTGTTTTAAAAATTTCAAAAGTTTTTCTTTTATAATAATTTCAAAATACTGCGTTAAATCTATTTTAGATATTCACTGAATTTTATAGATTTAAAAATTCCGATACAAATATGCCTCAAATTTGTAAAATTTTTGTAGCTCATCGAGAATTTAGAGAGATGTCCAGCAAGGTCAACCGTTTGCCATATTTTTTAAATTTAAAATCAATATAATTTAATTTAGTGTTTTTACATGGAAAGTTTTAAAGTTTTTTTTTTTTTTTTTTAAAGAATAACATTTAGGCAATGACTGCCTACTACTATTTCTAGGCATTACATTCTTTAGTCCTAACCCTGCAGGAAATGGAACTGACACAAGACTAGTCACGTGACCGGTTCCCAAGTGATAGGGACCAGTCCGAGTTCTAACACTTCCTATGAAGCGGACCAGTCACTTTTACATGGCGATGACTTAGGATGTGGTTAATTGATACTTTGTATGCACCTTGTGACTTGTCACTGAACTGTCCCATAGGGACCTATTCGATGTATAATAATATAAATTATTTATAAATAAAATTTCGACATTTAGCTGCAACAATAAACGCTTATAAATTTTTTTATTGTTACAAATGCAATGAAATTTTTTTTTAATTTTATTTTTAATCTGAAAATTTTTTGAGCTTCGAATCGACAACCTCGTGCATTACAGGCTTGCACACTACCCACTCGACTACAGTGCCACTCATATTTCAAAAGTATAAATACCACTTAAGCTTAGGATAATATTTAAGTATAGTTAAGGGACTGGTTCCAGGGTCACATTGAAGGGAGCAATTAACATTATATTTACACTATTTGATACGTACCGTATTCGACCACATTGAACATGTTCAGTTCCGTTTACTACAATACTAGACCTAGTCCGAATTAAATTGGCTCAAGATCAAGACGATACATCACGAAAATGGTCAATATGTCACAATTTAAACGATATGGATTTTTTCACCATACACTACTCCGAACTTTTGATAACACCCACATTTTCTCCAGCTATAGGACGAGTACGTTTGGATCAATTGTCACCAAATTTTCTGCAGGGAATATACACTATGCAAGTGTTATTGCTAAGCTGATTAGGTTTTTAGGAGAGAGAAAGACGAGGGGAAAAGAAACGTTTCTCTTCCCTTCGTCTCTCTCTCTCTCTCTCCCACAAACTAATCAGCTTAGCAAGAAGGCTTGCATAGTGCAAATTAAGTCCTAATAGTGATAGGGAAGATAGGTGGTGAAGGCAGAAATAGATAGAGGCAAACTTCATTCTCTTACAACTCTGCTTTTTTTTGTAAATTTTTTCTAATAATGCGGTGTTGCAGCGCCTCTGGTGTCAATGAGGCGTATTGAATTTTGAAAGCTGTGCTTAGTAGCCATTTTATTGGTTATATTATTTCCCCACTGATTCTGCTACACAATGCCCAGGAAGGAGGGTGCTCTGATGTTACATTACGATTAGTATCCGTGTAAACCGGTGTATTTTACTGTCTATGCCTGCATCTCTATAACTTTCCCTACAACAACTGATACAAAGAACACTAATGCACATCAGAAAAATGCGCGGTGTTGTTACTTTTATGACTGTCGGCGACCGAGCTTGAACCCAGGACTATCGGTTTTGTATTCAACGTCCTAACTACATCAGCCAGCTGTTTAAAAAAAAATTTAAATTACTAAGCTGATCACAACGGGACCTCTAAGGATCACAACGGGACCTCTAAGGACCCAAGTGGGCTGGTTTTACTATAAATCGGCAGCCTGTTATAACCTAAGCTGATCAAACTCAAAATCAAATTCAAAATTCAGAAAAAAACATGCCAATTGCTGCCAATTTGATGATTCGATCCAGAGATATCGTTAACGAAAAATGTCGAAAGAATAATTTTTTTTAACAGGCTTAGTTTCTTAATCGGGTTTAAGATCCCTATTTTCAATTCTTATGGAATGATAGATTTTAATTAATTAATTTGATTTTCAAAAAAAGCGAAGAAAAATTAAACCAGACTTTAGGTGGGGGAATGATGGCATTTTTCTGCGCCGCTACGCACTTCAGCAACACATTTGTCTATCTACTTGGGCATTTAACGTGATTTTTTAATGAAATGGAATATAAAAAATGATTATATAAATGCACCGTCGCGTAGAAATCTATTTGGAAAAAAGTGGGGTTATACGAAACTTTGCCCAAAATGAACGTGTTTACACGTTCTGTTGAGCACTATATCTGTTTATGGTGATTTGCAAAACTGACTAAGTAAATGACAGTCAGCTGCTATTTTGCTGATATGGGGAAGAGAGCAGTAAAGATACGAGGTTTCAAAGTTAAAATAAAATAAAACATTCCAGGTAGTCTAATTGTAGTACATAAGAAAAAACAGAATGAATCTTTGTTGCACTCTCTCTCTGGCTGAAACAACCTTTCAAAGAAAAAAGTCCAAATGTCACATGGGCTTAATTGTTGACTTTCAGTTAAGTGCTTCTGAGCTTCTGGATTTGAGGTTATTGGGTCTACACGGCTCATTTGTCTTGCCATTATGAGCAGTAAGCAGTCTTTTGTTTTTTTTTTTTTTGTTTTTCTTGCTTAAGACAAAAACCATTAGCATTTAGCACTGACTATTATTCATTTGGCATTTACTGCTGCAACCAATAATCCAAACATTCTCTTATTCAATAATTTCTTTCACTATTCAATGTTACACAACACTACAAAGCAGGCAACAAAATCAAGGGTATTTGGTTTTTTTTTGTAGCAATGGTACGAGTATTTGAAAGCTCTTCAAATAATTGTAATTTCTAGCTCATAAATATTTTGAAAATTTTCATAATGACTTTTCCCCCAACTCTAAAAATTTATTTAATATGTGTGGTGGAAAAAAGTTTAGACATATTTGTCCCTTTTGGTTGTTGGTTGAGAAGTGGACCACAAGTTTCTCTTTTTTGAAGTTTGCTTACATCCCCCCACACACTCCACTCCGCACACTGGCATACAAACTTTTTTTTTAACACTTTATATAGACAACAATTTTTCGTCATTAATAATAATGTCACCTTAAATTCCGCTGAAAATTTTGGGGTTTCTTTTGTAGTCAACTAAAAAGGTTTTTATCATTTACTTTCTCCTTAACTTTGGGACAAGTTTGAAAAGCTTTATGTTTTTTTTTTTTGTTAAAAAGAGAGTGAGAGGTTTTTAATTTATAGTCTTTGTTTTAGTTGTGAGTTGAGGATTCCTTTATTTTGAATATTTTTTTTATATTTTTTTTTTTGCATATTTTAAGGAGATTAATAAAGTAAAAGTCCATTCATATTAATTATGTCTCATAGATATAATGAAATGTTAATTATTATTGATATTCTATAGAAGAGGAAAAACTTCCTTTTGGCGTATTAAAATATTCTGGTGAAATAAATGACTGGTAGGCTTTTTCCTCTATTTAAGCTGCTGGGAAAGGGAAACTTTTGTACAATCTCAGTTGGCCAAATCGTCACAGACGACATTGTCTTCGACGATTAATGTACGGCATGTCGCCTGTTCATTAGGTTTTCTAATCGGAAATGTAAAGGAAATTGTCGTTCATGACTATCTGATCGACAATATCCATCGTTTTGTCTTCAATAAAACTTTGTTGAGGACAATCTGCGCGACAGTGTCATACGTTTTGTCTTCAATAAGACTTTGTTGAGGACAATCTGAGCGACAGTGTCATATAAGTTTTGTCTTCAATAAAGCCGTGTTGACGACAATCTGAGCGACATTGTTGCCCATCTCGTCTTGTGTCACCTCGGCGCTATTTGTATGAAAATTTCGTCGGCGATTTGTATGGGGCGGTCTTCAATATGTCTTCTACGACTTACCATTGTCTTGTACCCGTCGTCAAAGATGTCTTAAAGACGTGGCCAACTGGGATATGTCTGAAGAGAAAATTTATATTTGTTTAAAAACAAACCTGAGAGGCGTGTCAAATATGTCAACCAGTAGCATGACTCTTGGGAATGAAGTGTTTATGCAGGATTTCTCGGGGAGAGGGTTTTTACCAAAAATGAAAGCTCGATAACGCAAAAGCTTACAAGTTGATGCAATGTGATAGGTTCGAACTAATTAAATGATGTGTAAAGTATTCCTCTTATTCGAAAGTGGAACCAATAGAATACCTAACTAAGGCTGCATCCCTTTAAAAAAGAAGGAAGTTATCAATTCGTCTATATTTTGTGTAAAAAGAGCTCAAAAGAAACAAGAAATTTTTAATGTTAAACTATGTTGCAGTTTGTTTTTTTTTTTTTTTTTTTTTTTTTTTTTTTTTTTGTTTTGTTTGAAAGAGAAGTAGCACTCAGGCAATGAATTCCTACTGCTATTACTAGATGTTACCTGCTTTATAAAGGGGATAGTGATAGAGAAGGCAGGTGGTGAGGGAAGAGATAAAGGAAAGCTTCATTATTTTACTTCAGCGGTTTTGCACGTTTTTTTTTTTTTTTTTAACAATGCAGCCCCTCTGCTGTTAAATGAGGCGTATTCATTTTTTTGAAGCCATTTAATTGGTTATTTTACTTCGCCGATCATTCTGCTACTCAACGCAGGAGGGCGCTCTGATGTTACATTAGGATTACTATCTGCTGAAGTCGGTATAGTTCAGTGACCAGTGCCTTATGCCTGCATCACTTGAACTTTCCTACAACAACTGATACAAAGGGACACTAATGTACATTAGAAAAATGTGTCGTTTTGTTATGTAATTACTGTTGGATGCCGGGGTCGAATCCAGGACCTGCGGTTTTGTAGTCAACGTGCTAACTACTTTAGCCAAAGCCATCTTCATCTATATTAAGCTTCTGATGGGCAATATCCTGTCAGCTTGTTTTATAAGCAAAAGCTCTTTTTAACCGGCCTACAAGCAGTTGATCTTACACATCTCAATTTGTTCATAATATTGCCTTTCTAAAATCTCAAAATATTAAGATGTGAAATAGTGTTTATCCACTTTATATTGGGTATGGCCATAAAGCAATTTCTGGTTTAATTTAACTTTCAAATAAATAAACAATAAACTCTTCATCTTTCTCTCTCTCTCTCTCTAAAGTTACTCAATCGCCAACAACATGACCTTCTGTGTAAAATAAACTTTTCTTTTAAGTCCTTTTTAAACACAAAGTATCGACCTTTTGCACTAAAACAATTGTTTCGTTTTAAATTAATATTCTTAGAAAAAAAAAGAGCAAACTAACTCCAAAGATAAACTGAAATGCAAAAAGAAAAAACATCTATTTAAAATTTTATTTAACAAGATTTCATGGATGTACATGTCGAAAGTTGTTTTTGAATAAGTGAAAAAAAGTTTTTTTTTATCCCACTTACCTGGTGACAATTCTTCTGTAATCCCTTCAATGGCAACCGTAAAAAGTGTCAACATGACAACTGACACAACCAGCCATTGATGTTTTTGCTGCCATTGTTTAAACTTTTGCTGTTGTTGTTGTTGTTGTTGTTGTTGTTGTTGGGGGCGTAATAAATGCAATATACGAACTGTTGGCTGAAGCTGATGTTGCTCTAGAGTTGTTGCTGAGTTTGGCATTGTGCTTCTTTTTGGTTCGTTTTTATCTTTTTTTCTTATTGTATTTTTTGCTTGTTATCACCAGTAACTATTTTATAGCAATACTTTTTTTTTGTTGCAGTTACTCTTGTTTTCATGTAAATCAAAGTGTTCTAATTTTAGTATCAACTGCAATTTTTCTCATTTACAAGTTTTACTATTTTATATAGTTTTTTTTAACACACTGCAACAACAATTTTAAGCTTCAAGTAGTTGTTATCAGCAAAAAGAGGGGCGAAACACTACATCTGTTTTACAACAACAGATTACAGCATTTTAAGCTTAGTTAGTGTCTTTAGATGAAAATTTTTAACTTTTTTTTAGAAATTATTTTGATTTGACAGCAATCTTTTTCAAAACTAAAACTCTTGCTATGTAAACTCACTTATTTGGTAAAACTTCCATTCTGTGGTAACAATTTAAGATGATGCGTCGTATCGCTTTAATATAAAACACCTGAAAAAAACAAAAATATTAAGTCAAATTCAAATCAATTATTCTAAGTTTTAAAGTGAGGAAGGAATTATTTTCAACTAGACTTCGGTCGAAATCGTTCACTAGTACAACTGGGTCCAACTCGTTCATTCGTTCATTTTTGCCGCAAAACTTAGATCGAACCCATTTAAATTACACGGGTTTGATCATAGTTTTATGGCAAAAATTAGCGAATGAACTTGTTGGACCCAGCTCTATTCACTAGTTCAGTTTTGATACAAACCGACGTTCAAACCAATTAGACTTGAATCGAACTCTTTCAATAGCTCATTTTTGATTAGACTTGTGTCCAACAGTTCTTTTTGAACTAGTTTGAGAGCGTTTGAATCAAAAGTTGTTTCAAACCCATTTAATTTACATTGATGTTTTTGACCGGACGTGTGTCCAACTGAACGAACTAGTTCAAAGCGAACTGTTGGACATATCAAACCCATAAACTTTAAAACGTGTTTGATCATAGGTTGGTGTCAAAACCGTTCTGAAATAATTCGATCAAGTCTAAAACCCATGTAATTTAACTTGGTTTTATCATCGGTTTGTGCCAAAACTAAACTAGTGCACGAGTTCCACAGAAACTATTTGCAATAAATTGCAGTTTTTTTTGAATTGTTAATAATTACTGCAGGTAAACAAGTATCAAGTCTAATTTTTTCCCCTTATAATAAAAAAAAAGCTTTCCAGATTTGAATAAAAGTTCTGTAAATCAGGAGCTCAAGTCAATTTAATCAGATATGAGACTAAAACCGAATAATTTCTAAGATATTCATTCGTTTTAAAAATCTATTTTGAATGTTGCTCTAATCAATTTTGAACCAAGCGCACTTTGTTGGAAAAGCACACTGAACAATAGAAGCAGATTCAGCAAAAATGAGAAGACATTAGGGGTCCTAGAAAAAAAAGGATGCTATACATTTTGTATTTACCAATATTTTTAGCTAAAAACTCTCACGTACATAGGTGGCGAATGATAATAAATAACTATCAATTCCCAAAGAAATTTCGAAAACTCCCGAAAATTGGATTTTTCAGTATATTTGCTGTAGTTTTACTATTTTTAAACAGACGCAAATATATTAATTGGAAATTTCAATATCATATCAGGCTCCTAGGTGGCATGATATATTTTCTATTGACAGCTTCGGATATGTCTACCGGGGCTGCCAGATAAAATTATCGAAAAATTGTCGAAATCCCGATAAAATATAAAATAATCGTCATTGCATAGCCCCAAGAATCGACAGAAAAATCGGACAAATCAAAATGTATTTTGGTTAACATGTATAACATATACATTAGGGCGGGTCAATTTAAAAATCGCACAATTTACAAGAAAAATCGTGCCACCTATGCCAGTGGCACACCCCCTGGAACCACCCCTGGGGGTGGTTCCCCATACAAACATTTGTGATATTTTGAAACCCCCCAGGGGTAGTTCCAGGGGGTGTGCCACTGACATAAGTAGGTCGGCCCTCCAAAATTAGTGGGGGTCGGTCATACATATTGACTCGATTCAGGAACTCTAAATGGGTCAAAGTGAGATTTTTCAAAATTTGACCCTTCAAGAAAATTTTACCTTTCGGATCAAAAGTCGGGACATCAAAATACATTTTAGGGGTATGGTTCCTTCGGCAAAGTTTCTTATTTTGATCCCTAGAATACGATTTTCCTTGTAATTTGAGCGATTTTTTTGTCTCCATACAAATCGACCCGCCCTAATATACATGGTTTATTTTACAAATCTATTTATTAGGAAACAAAAATATAACAATTCATGTTCCTGCATGAATTTTATCTAGGCGCACAATAGATCACTAGGGCAAGTTTCAGCCTATGCACATGGTGTATATGTTTACACGAAGCCATTCGTCCTGTTTGTCGTCTCATAGCTTTGTTGCCCTCAGTGGTAAAATTATGATAAATATTGCTTAGTATTTTTAATGGCCGAAATTTTTGATAGGATGCTGTATATATGTAAATATGTTCAGTTATTGCAACAATAGGGTATTAATTTATATAATAAATTTTATTAATAAAGAGTAGGCAAAGCTACTCCAAAATATTTTAGTGGATATGCATATAAGAATTCTTATAGTCGATTTTTCATGAAAAGCTTCCCATATTTGAACTGTTAAAAAAATTTTATTTTTTGAGGAAAAAATCATCAAATGGCTATTTTGCTATTTTCGCCACCATAAATCGTCAAAATGATGATAAATCGTCAAATCTGGCAACAAACGAAATTACTGAATTTGGCATGATAGCAATCCACATGATTTACAAGATTTTAGGATGACAGCATCATTGGTCCATATACATATACTCAGGAACGACGGTGGCCGCCAGACCACTAACATTAATTGCGAACACTATTATGCGCTGATTACCAACTTCTTTTTTTGGTCAGAATTGGATAACAGTGGCCAGTACAGTACGAGCTCGATTTGCGTAACCACCGATTATTGCAACACCCCGATTAGCGCAACAGGTCATCTTTTTTTCGATAAGCGCAACATTTTCTCTTCTGCTAAATTTAAAACGCTTTTTTTCTGAATCTACTGAATTTAAAACGTAATTTTAACAAGTGCTGTCAGTTTCACAAACGAACCCATCCAAAAAAGTTTTTTGCAATCCACTGATAACACTTTTAATTTAATTTTTTTCTCTTCTGCCCTTCATGCATGAGTATAAAAATTTGTATTCACACAGAATTTAAAATTAATGTGGATCAAAGAATACTTTTTGGATGAAAGTGAAGCTATAGATATCTATATATTTTTCCGACGAAAAAACTTCAGAGAATTTACAAACTAAAAACAAGCAAAAGGTTAAAGTAGATGATGCCCTTTAGTGCACCTAACATTTGTACAGAGTGGGTAGCAGAGAATAATATTCCTTATGAAAAATTAATTGCACAGAGGAAAAACTGCCTCATAGAATCAAGAAGATTTTCTCTATGAAACGTTTTTAGGCTAAGGGGTATCCCTGCAGAAAGAAGCGAAGTTTTTTTTCATAGAGATTCCTTATTGTTTTTATGTGGTAAATTTGATTAATTTTATCAAGAAGAAAACTACATAAAATCAAGAAGAAATCTTATTATTCACAACTTTTTCTACTCAATTTCCGTTATTTTTGCCACCAAAAAAAAAAAAAAAACAATTCATAGAGAAAAACTTCTTGATTCTATTAGGTTTTCTTATAAATTTTAAACTATAGGGATTTCTTATTGATTTTATTAGGCTATCTTATTGATTTTTCTAAAAAGGTTTTCTTCATGATTTTATTAGGTTCCTATATGATTATGTGTAAAGGATCTTATTGGTTTTTTTAATAAGGAAATCTTGTTGATTTTATGAGGTGTCTTGTTATTTCATATCTATAAATAGACAGAGAACATTTTTTTCATGATCTTTTTCATTTTTGTACAGGGTGTTTTTTATTGAGGTATAGAACTTTAAGTTGGCATCACTTTTTTAACTGGCGGCCATTTTGTCAGCTGTCAAGTGATTAATATTTAGTTTGGTTTGCCATTTCATCATGAACAGGTTGACAAAAGAACAACGCTTGCAAATCGTGCAAATTTATTTCGAAAATAATGGTTCAGTTCGCGAAGTTTACCGCAAGCTCCGTCCATTTTATGGTCGACATAATCGTCCATCAGAGCAATTAATTCGGTTAACCATGGATCGTTTTCGCACTACGTTTACTCTATGTGATAATACGCATCCGCAGAGACGCCGAACAGTGCGCACCGAAGAAACAATTGCCGCTGTAGAGCAAAGTGTTGAAGAGGACCCGAATGAATCGATTCGCCACCGTGCACAGCAATTGGAGCTTTGTCCATCAACTTTATGGAAGATTTTGAATGTGGATGAGTTGTGGTTCCAACAAGACGGCGCTACATGCCACACAGCGCACGTCACAATCGATTTATTGAAGGAAACATTCGATGAGCGCATAATTTCGCGGAATGGACCTGTCAATTGGCCACCAAGATCGTGTGATTTGACACCATTGGATTATTTTCTTTGGGGATATGTGAAGTCGCTCGTCTACGCCAACAAACCAGAAACGTTAGGGGACTTGGAAGCCAACATTCGTGGCGTTATTGCCAACATACGGCCCCATATGCTCGAAAAAGTGGTTGAAAATTGGACCTGTAGAATTGGCTTTATTCGAGCCAGCCGCGGCGGCCACATGCCCGAAATCATATTTAAACATTAATGGCATAAAATTATCCTTCTAATAAAGCCAAATTGATGGACATTAAAACGATTTTCTTGTGTTTTATTTCAATTCGAAGTTCTATACCTCTAAAAAAAACACCCGGTATAAGAATGTTTGCACCATAATTTCAATGGTTATTCAGGCTGATTGCTGGCATATTGGGTAGAGTGCTTGTCTATCAGGTAGAAGTTTGCTGGTTTAATACTTGGTGAGTAAGTTAGTTAAGAATATAACATAATCTGTATGTATGTATGTATAAATAAATAACATTACATTATACTACACACATACATACATATATATATGTATATGGTATAGAATTTAAATGAAAATACATAAGTACAGAGAATAAAGTCGCAATTTTTTTTATTAGGTCGCCTAATAAAAACAAGAAGAAAATCTTATTGAAAAAATCAATAAGATAACATAATAAAAACAAGAAGATTTCTTCTTGATTTTTTCAAAAAGGTTTTCCCTATGAAATTAATAAGATTTCCTTATTGAAAAAAAACCCATAGAAATTTCTTATTAAATTTGTTCTATTTTATAAGGTATTTAGTAGGCACTGTTTTCTCTGTGTGTCATTCAAGAAAATACAGAGATGGCAATATCGCAAAAAATTAAAAATCCTAAGGTTCAAACCAAAATTTTTTTCCCACAAACTAGGTTTTGTACAGAAAAAAAATTAACATGAAGTTAGATAAACGCATGATGTGTATGAATGAATACGATGAATAAAACAATTCACATACTCCATGTGCAATAAAAGCTGATTATATATACTAGAAATATACATCAACTTGTCGATTATTGCAACTTTTTGATAAAAACAATAACCTCGATTTGCTTTCGGCCAGCAAATCGAGCTCGTACTGTAGTTTTAATTTGTTACACTGCATAAGCCACCTGTATACTTTTCATACATACATATATTTCAATTAAATATTTTAATTATTCTCTATTGTACGAGTAAATATATTTAACGAAATATTTTGGCCTTCTTTAAAATGCTTTTAAAGATATTTTATACAATAACTGACACAGTCTTAAATAGATTTGCTTATGAAAATACTTTAACATGTTTATCTTTCTTAAGAATGTTACAAATGTTTTCTACTACTTACTTTCTACAAAAAGAGCAAAAAAAAAAAAAATAAATAAACGTAATAAAAAACCTAAATAATGTCAGGAATAACAATATGCTTATATATACTTTATTTTATATGTCATTGTTATGTCTTTGTAGTTTTTATAATATTTTTCAAATTTTTATCTTCTATTATATTTTGCTTATTTTTTACTTTGTCCCAACTTATTTTCGGGTTTTTCTTTTGGCTGTAACTGTTGCAAAGTACAACTGTCAAATGTCAAGCTGTCATCAGTCCAGATACTACGTGTTTATTTTAGTTTATATATTGTTATTTAAAATTTTCTTTATATAAAATATATATATATATATTTTTATTCTTAAAAAAATACACAACAGTTAAACCAGCAGTGACATTTACAGATACGTATATGCATGTGTTTTCTTACAATAAAATTTGCATCTTTATTTTGTTGATATAAAGGATATTTCTATGGTTTTTAAATAAAACAGTGTATAATGCAGTTTTTAGCACATTGTTTAAAGTAATGGGTAATTTTTGGAATTTAGGAACTCAGTTATTGTTTTGTTTCAGTTTCAGTAGAATTTAAACTTCAGTATTTTTTAAATTATGGATACTAAAGAAACGACTTGGCCAGTTTCAATTGCATTAATTTCCATTACCATGTAATTGTTATTGAAAAAAAAAAAATTAATTGCAATTACAAAATGTAATTGTTCACCTTATTGTAATGGTTTTTTTTAAATTACAATTACATGTAATTATATTAAACTTTTAGTGCAATAAATTTAATTACATTTCTTTGAAATTAGTTTTTTTTAACCAAAAGTTTTCAATGTTTCGTAGACTACAAATTATTTATGTTTGTTTGTATGTACAATGTGAAGAATTTGCGTTATTTAAAGGCATTTGCTGTTGTAAAAAAAAACATAATTTAGCATACTTGACGTTCCCTTAAAGATTTTCTCATTTATTAGAAGCAAAATGTTTGTAAATGGGTAATTGTATTGTGACGGGTGTGACCATTCATGTTTTTTTTTTGTTAAAATTCAAACATTTAAAATTTATAGGGTCCGCCAGATAACTTTTTTTTGAAAATGCTATGCAAAACATCGAGTGTAGCTTCGGCTGTGCGGCACGTAGCGCCGTCCTGTTGAAACCAAATGTTGCCAATATCCTCCTCTTCAATTTTTGTGAACAGAAATTCGTTCAACATGGCCCGATAACGATCGCCATTGACTGTAACGGCCACTCCTTGCTCATTTTCGAAAAATGGCCCAATTATGCCTCTGGACCAAAATCCGCACCAAACAGTGACTCGTTTTGGGTGCGTCGGCTTTTAAATGTATGCGTGCGGGTTTTCTGTGCCCCAAGGGCGACAATTTTGCTTGTTTACATACCCGCCAAGATCAAAATGAGCTTCATCTGAAAAGATGATTTTTTTTTTGGCAAAATCGGCATCTTCTGTAAGCAATATTTCCCAGCGTTGTTCAAGCGTATACACAACCATATTCGTTCAGCGGAAGGATAAAACTAATTATCTGTCAAATCAGACATGAGCTAAGTGTTACCATTCACGAAATAAGCACTAGTTAAAAAAAAAGTTAGATATCGGACCCTTTATAAAAAAAACGTGCGTTGACCGCACCAGTGATGTTAGTTCAAAAGACCAATAATTAGATGCTGAAAGAACATGATTTCTGCTTAGAAGGCTGGGACGGGTGTGACCTTACAAATCTCAGTTTTTGCAGAATTATTACTTTTAGGACATATCCTTTCCGAAAGCGCACACAATAATTTTCGTATAAAAAATCTCTGTCTTTTTGATAATAGGAAAATACTGCCTGGGAAAAATTTCTTTATGTGACGGGTGTGACCTAGTATGAAAATAATAAATTATTAATTCTTTGTTTTGATTTTCGTTAATTTTTATTGCCAGGAAAAAACTAGTTTTACTTAAAAAAAAAACGTTTTAGAAAATCTTACGGGTGTGACCTATTTATGTGACGGGTGTGATCTAGTATGAAAACTCGAAAATTGTGAACGCACACACTAACTTTGTTGTAGTAAATTGTTTAAAGTCTGGAAAAAAAAAACAAATTGTTCATAAAAAACACTTTTTCTCTAAAAATGTGACGGGTGTGACCTATCATGAACACTCGTTAAGCTGGCAGAAGTAAAACTTTTTGTTGGCTTCACTCGCATAATCAATATAAAGTTAAACTAAAAGGAAAGTAATAATAAGAAATTATGTTATTTTAATTTTTGATGTTGATAGTGGCGGGTGTGACCAAATATTTCCTATAATTAATTACTTCTATATTAAAATTTTATTATATTATTAATTGCACTGACTTTTTTGTTGTTGGAAGGTATAAATAAAGTCTTTTTAATGCGTAATAAAATTTTTATTAAACTTTTTAAATTTTTACTGTGACAGGTGTGACCAAAAACCTTAATATTTCAATTAATTCACATAACTCTCATTTTAAGACGAAACTTCAGTAAAAAGCAAACTGTTTTAATTAAATATAAGAAAGAGAATAAAAGAAAACGTAAAATAAAGACGAAACATTCAAGGAGAGAGAGAGAGTAGAGTGTACACTATAGGCTCATTTAAAAGGTTGCCAAAAACTAAGGAAAGCAGAAACAATTTCATATTTGTGATTTGTTCATAATTGTCATTCTCTTGTTGAACGATTTTTATTACACATAAGTTAATTAATTTTTCCCCCCTGTATAGGGCATTTTGCTTGGAATTGCCCATATGTAAAAAGCCAAAATCATGCCATTTCATGCCAACGTTCCGTTTAAAAGATCATTAATATCTTAGAAAGAAAACAAGTGTATTCGTATCTGTACGTATGCAACAGCCAATCAATTTTTCTGTATGGCCAAAAGGACAACAAGAGTTATTGTGTTCCACAAGCGCAATAGTTGATGTAATTTGAGCTTCGCTGTTAAGGAACATTCATCACTAGAATGTCACAAGCTGACAGATGTACTGCCTTATTTATTTATTTCTTTACTTTTTTGTTTGGCAATCAGTCTAGCCACAATTTACGAGACATGTGTTTTTAGCGCTGATTCTCTTCGAAAAATAACAAACAAAAAAAAAAAAAACGTAACATGCAACCACCACCTTGAACGACATGACATTTCACCAATTATTAACAAACGAAAACAGCGTTCAAAATTAAAAATCATTTTTCATTTCTTATTTCGTTTAAAAAAACATTACATGGAAAAATGCCACCTCAAACACTAACTAAGCGAAGAGGTGTCTGGAAAAATCTCATCTAAAAATATTGGTTTTTTCTCTTTACCAAATTGTAAAGTAATTTTTAAGTCATTATGTCCATATATTTTGTTAAAGAAAAAGAATTTAAAAATCAATTGCAATATAAAAACAGCCAAGCCAATATGCTTCATGTGTTACATTAAATACGCATTAAATAAATTTTTAATTTCGCCAAAGAGCTTCATCATTTAACACACATGTTTGCGACATCAACTTCAATCTAAATTTTTTTTTTTCAAGAATAATAATTTAACAAAATTGTTTTTTGACTTTTATGTTAACGGAAAGGAAACGTTTTGTAGTATTGCCAAGCTTGTATTTATATGTAAGAAAGTATGGCAATATTTAACCTAAGCTTGGGCACTACTTTACAGCGTTGCCAGTTTATTATTTTAGAGATTAAAATTACTTTTGTAGGCGACAAAAATTTGGCTTAACTTGTCGTTGTTCCGACCATAATTTTTAGCTTGAAAAAATAAGAACTGATCACATTTTAGAGCTTTTGTTTTGGTGTTCACAATATTGCCACATTTAAATTGATAATAACTGAGTTGCCACTTTTTCGAAAGATACAAAATCTACCGAAATTTGGAAAAGGTAAAACAAAAAAGAAATTTCGTAATCGAAACAATTTCGATTGGTTTCAGTCACAGGCCTGTTGCATTAAAAACCAAAACAAATGGTAGATTTTTATTGGCTTTTAAATAGAAACTCCCAACCAAAATCTATTATTTAATTTCCAAAAACAATTTAATATAATTTATTTGAATAAATAAACAATAGAACAAAAGTAGCGTGGTGAAGATGTCTCTATAGAGTGTTTGGCTCAGTTTGATCGCAATAAAGCCGAGCTTTTGAATCGATTCGTACCATGCATGAGACAAGGGTACACCGTTTTACACCAGAGACAAAGAAACTGTAAACGCAATAGACTGAAGTAGGGGAATCCTGTCCAACAAAGGGAAATACTGCAAGCAAGACCGACGCCATATTTTTTAAAATAAGAGTAAAAATTTTTTTATTTGTTCGGATGGCGTCATCACTCATCTTATTCGGCAGATTAAGCTCTCTCGAACTATTTTATATATCCTGGGTCCAACTCGTTCATTCTTTCATTTTTGCCATAAACCTATGATCAAACCCATGTAATTTAAATGAGTTTGATCATCTCTTTGTGGCAAAAATTAACTAGTGAACAAGTTCGAACCAAGTCTAGCTTGATTAGACTTGGGTCGAACTCGTTCTCTAGTTCATTTTTGCCACAAACCAATGATCAAACCCATGTAATTTAAATCAAGAATATGGGTATCGCTTTTGCATACAGTAGAAGAAAAACAGCGGCATAAAGATGTTTAAAGAGAGTGTTTCACAGCAATAGAGTAAAATTGGGTCCAACAGCTCTTTTTGAACTAGTTCGCTCTGTTGGACACAAGTCCTGTCAGAACTATCAATGTAAATTAGACTTGTGTCCAACAGCCCCTTTGAACTAAAATGAGCTGTTGCACACACAAATTCGGTCAAAATCGTCAACATAAATTAAATGGATTTGAAACAACTTTTGATTCGAACGCTCTCAAACTAGTTCAAAAAGAGCTATTGCACACAAATCTAAATTAAACGGATGATTAAATATGTTTCATCGAACATGCATGATCAAACGTGTACGATATATGGGTATCGCTTGCATTAGACTTGGGTCGAACTCGTTCACTAGTTCATTTTTGCCACAAACCAATGATCAAACCCATGTAATTTAAATGGGTTTGATCATTGGTTTGTGGCAAAAATGAACAAGTGAACGAGTTCGACCCAAGTCTAGCTTGCATTCAATAAAAGAAAAACACCGGCATGAAGATGATTCATAGCAATAAAGTAGATTTGTGTCCAACAACTCTTTTGAACTAAAATGAGCTGTTGGACACACAAGTTCGGTCAAAATCGTCAACATAAAATAGACTTGGGTCGAACTCGTTCACTAGTTCATTTTTGCCACAAACCAATGATCAAACCCATTTAAATTACATGGGTTTGATCATTGGTTTGTGGCAAAAATGAACTAGTGAACGAGTTCGACCCAAGTCTAGGTTTGATCATTGGTTTGTGGAGTTCGACCCAAGTCTAACATAAATTAAATGGATTTGAAACAACTTTTGATTCGAAGACTCTCAGACTAGTTAAAAAAGAGCTGTTGGACACAAGTCTATTCAAAAAGACCTGTTGGACGCAACTCTAATCGCGAATGTAGACTTGTGTCCAACATAGACTTGGGTCGAACTCGTTCACTAGTTCATTTTTGCCACAAACCAATGATCAAACACATTTAAATTACATGGGTTTGATCATTGGTTTGTGGCAAAAATGAACTAGTGAACGAGTTCGACCCAAGTCTAGTCCAACAGTTCTTTTTGAACTAGTTCGTTCAGTTGGACAGAAGTCTGTTAAAAACCATCAATGTAAATTAAATGGGTTTGAAACAACTTTTGATTCGAACACGAACGAACTAGTTCAACAAGTCGTAATTAAAAAAAAACAAAAAAACCCGACTGCGACCAACTATCAACCGTCAAATATTCTAATTGGTCATTCTAAATGAAAAATCATAAGAGAAAATGATTTTAAAATACCTGTCGAATGATACCCATTTTGATATACATAGTTGGCCGACTTTTTATTTATATTTTTCGTATATACAAAATAGGGTCTGTTGGCCGCCATATTGATAACTGTCATATTTCTATTAACAGTCCCAGGATTACGACAAATCGATTGATCGGTCCACGCGTTTGGTTTATGTAGTGGCGCTAAGGAACACGTATACGATTTCTCTTAATTCCGGGAGTGTCACTAAATATATGACAGTACTTAAAACTCAATATGGCGGCCAACAGACGCCATTTTGTAAATACGAAAAAAAAATAGAAATTCCGCGAACTATATCAGAAAGGGTATCATTCGACAGGTATTTTAAAATTATTTTTAAGTTTTTCTTATGATTTTTCATTTAGAATTACCAATTAGGATATTTGACGGTTGAAAGTTGGTCGCAGTCGGGTTTTTTTATTTACTACTTGTTAATTAAAAACCACAAAACTCCATTCATGAATAGTTTAACATGCAAATCAAAGCTTAATGTTTGAAATTAAAAAAATCTTTTAGTGGCCATTTTTTTTTATAAAAATATGTTTTGGTTTCTTTTCTCTTTTTTTTAACCATAATTACCTGTAAACTTCTATAAATTAATTCATATAAAAACCAAGTATAATGCCCTAATTCTTTTCTTGTCTATGGACGAAAAAAAGAAGAAGTTTTGATTCTTTAAAACAATTATTATTTATTGTCTATGCTAGAACGTTCGTGTATTTGCTTTATGATTTTGTTCTAAACATTATATCCAACACATATTTTTTCATATATTTTTCAAACTATTGTATAATAATTTAATTGAATTTTTATGTTTTAAAAACATGGCAATAATATTTATATTTTTCTAGACTTGGGTCGAACTCGTTCACTAGTTCATTTTTGCCACAAACCAATGATCAAACCCATTTAAATTACTTGGGTTTGATCATTGGTTTGTGGCAAAAATGAACTAGTGAACGAGTTCGACCCTAGTCTATATTTTTCATTGTCAAAGACAACAACCATTTTTGACGAAAATAATTTAGCGACTTCAAATACAAGAACTCAGAAGCATTTTCAAACAAAAACGTCCTAAATCTTCTTACTGAATTAGGGCATTAGTCTATGGGACAATCCCACGATGTCGACAACGTTCGACTTGACGCACATTTACATTCGAAACAAAAGCAAATTTTATTCTTATTATTATTCATTTATTTAATCTACAGAATAAATTCGAGGACTAAATTTATATATATGTATATATGCCCTTAAAGCAGATACTTCTCTGATACTGCAGTATAATCAAATTTAATTCGAGCAATAAAACTGTAATTTCTATTTTTTTTTTTTTTTTTTTTTTTAAAGAGAAGTAACACTCAGGCAATTAATGCCTACTACTATTACTAGGTGTTACCTTCTTTTAGGAAAGGGATAGTGAGAGAGAAGACAGGTGGTGAAGAAAGAGATAGAGGAAAGCTTCATTCTTTTTACAACTCTGCTTTTTAGCACGTTTTTTTTTTTTTTTTTTTAATAATGCAGTGTTGCAGCGCCTCGCTGATGTTAAATGGGGCGTATTAATTTTTTTTTTTAAGCTGTGTCTTGTAGCCATTTTATTGATTATTTTACTTCGCCGATGATTTTTGCTACACAACGAAGGAGGGCGCTCTGATGTTACATTAGCATTAGTATCTGCTGAAGTCGGTAGAGTTCAGTGACCAGTGACTATGCCTTCATCACTTGGACTTTCCTACAACAACTGACACAAAGGGACACTAATGCGCATCAGAAAAATGCGTGGTGTTGTTATTTAATGACTATCGGATACAGGGATTGAACCCAGGACCTTCGGTTTTGTAGTCAACGTGCTAACTACTTCAGCCAACGCCAGGTTTAAACTTAACTTTTTTTAAACTTTAATTTCGCCAATACAAAAAAAAGAAAAAATAAAAAATGTTAAGTCTCCTTATAAACATTTTATATCCCAAAAATATTTAACCCACAAATACTTGAGGAAACTTTTTTAGCAAACATTATCCGACCAATAAACAGTAAATTTAAACTTTCACAAATTAAATAAATATAAATAAAAAGGAGCATAGAAGAGAAATAAAAAACAAGTAAAAATACATCAATATAAATAGCAAAGCATTAAAATTCCAAAGGCCTAAACAAAATGAAATTGTACAAATAAACTAATTGCCTCCGAGGATATTTTACAACATTGAGCTAAAGGAATTAACGAACATGTACAATACAATCATACAACCGAAACCAAGCAACAGTCGTAACACACACACACACACACACGCACACACACATACATACAACACACCACCACAGAAACATCAAAATATACCACCAACACATGGCCAAACTCCTCGTCTCACTTTCGCACTCCCAGCAACATATTTCCTCCTGCCTTCAAAACCAAACCCAAATCCAACCATATCAGATATTCAATATTGAATAAAACATTGCAAATCCTTGTACAACTTGTAAGCGTATGATGTTATTTAGATGGTGTGTGGAGAAAAAAAATATGTATGTATGTATGTATGCATGTAGAAATTTTAAATAAATAAAAAATAAAAAATTTTTTTAAGAGAAACGAATAATGGTTCGGAATTTTAATGTAATTTATTTTATGATTTTTTTTTTTTTTTTTGCAAAAAATTCTCTTCACTTGGTTTTTTGATGATACAAAACTTAACATGAGGAGCAGTGGAGAAAAACGGCAATGCGAAGGAAAAAAAATAGGGGAAAAACGTACTTAAATATGCTACAGGCAATAAAACAGAATAAAATCATTGAATTTTAAAAGTATTCAATAGTTAGAAAATGCAAACAAAGAACTTGTATGTTTGCTCAATATACATAAATGCAAGTAGTTACAAAACTAAGTACTAACTTCGATGTAAAAACTTCACTAAACTTACATGTACAGTGAAACCTCTCAGAAACGGACACTCACCGTCGCGGTGTTTTTGTCCAGTTGTTAGAGGTGTCCGGTTATAGGAGCTGTCCGTTATGAAAGGTTTCACCGTACTCGTATTTTGTTATTAAGCTAAGCACACACGAGGTAACAGCTGAATTAACTTGTTGAGGCAAATGTTATACATACAGGGTGGGCCAAAAGTTACCATGAGATTTAAAAGTTTAATCACTTTTTCATTTAATAATTTTTTAAATTTTTTTTTTGCTGCTTAGTTATATAAAACAAACTTAATGTGTTAAATAACAATGCAATAAAATGATATAATATGATGATGTCAAATTCGCCGCAAATATTTCAAAACGTTTCCATTTATTTCCCATTATTTTCTTTTCTAGCGGCATTGTTTGTGAACAACGGCGGCTTACAGTCGATCGGCTGTGTTCTCTGGTTTGTGCTCATGTACAAAAACCATACAAAACCAAATTGAGCAATACTTCTCATTGTTTTTGTTTTACTCACTGGTTTATTTTCGCACTCTGCTTTTAAGTACAAAGAAAACAAAACAAAAATTAATTTATAACTGCAATAGTGTCGATTATTTTTGTTACGCAAATCACGTCTCAGCTCCTGTATCGTGACATAAATAGCATAGCTATAAAAATTGTGCAGGCAATTCATAGTTAGTTCGCAAATGGGAATTTTGGTTGAATGCGAGAGAAGATAATATGATGCCTCTCTTCCTCATTATCTACTCATCTCTCTGTCTCTCTCTCTCTCTCTTCCATAAGCTCAAAAGTTGCTGAACTAAAATTACCTTGTGTGAATCCAGTATAAGCGTAACAAATATACGAAACGAAAATGTTCGCGGAGTATTTAAACATAACATGGAAAAAAAATCTTTGCCTCCCCTGGCAGGGCGGTAATACAGAAAATTAAAGACTAATTTTCAAAAATTTCTTGTCATTTATTCATCCAACATGTTTAGTAAATTTTACTTTTCTCTTGGCGAAACAAGAGTCTCTTCTATTAGACACAATCTGTATTAAATTAATGGCACTACTTTAAGAAACGTATAGAAGAAGAATTTCTTACAACAAACACCCCCTCGCCCCCATCCCCCAATCCATTACAAAAAGAGTGCGCGTGGGTTCTATTTATTTTATTTGCATCCTATGATCGTGTTCATATAACGTTTATGGTTATAGTTAGTTAGTTATGCAAACTTTCCAGCCATTATTACCCTCGTGCCACAATCCTTGCTCACACACACACACACCATCTCACATCGCAATGTTTAAACACAAATCTTCTATAAGAGTGTTTTTTATGCTAATATTATGGGTCATTGGGATTTGTTTAACACTTAAGTAGTTGTTAAACATTTCATTAGTTGCGTTAGGAGAAAATGTTCATGCGAATAAAGGATTAAATTAAGTTTGCACAATAACACCAGAGGAAAGGTACTTTTAAATTCGAAGAAATATTGAAAATGTTTTTTTTTAATTAATTCTAAAATACGAAAATATTAAGACTTTCGAGTGCAAGGCTTTAAAAGTAATAAAGGAGGTAAAATACTCTTGATAAAATAAAACTATTGAATTTAGTGTACATGTAGATAAGATAGGATATATGTATGTATGTATATGTGTATTAGACTTTTCATTACATCAACCTAACTTGAAGTACAATGTGAGTTTTACAAATGTTTTGAAAACTTGGACAGCTCGTGTATAAAATATTTTAATAAATTTTTAATTAATTCTAAAAGCGTCTTCTCTTCCTTCCCATTATGCCTTTTAGAAATAGAGTGTAGCATTTTATTTCCCTTCCTAAGATTTTTCTCAAGCACACTTACACTCTATTTTCAACCTCTAAAATTACAACTCTGAGCTTACATCACTTAGTCTGCGTTTAGACAGATGTGCAATGGTTTTCCGTGAGCACCTGCCATTACGGCCTTATCTCACGGGTGCCAAGCACCGAGTTTGGGTTAGACGCCAGACCAACGCCCCCATGCACCCTTATAGGAACACACCTATGCGTACACATAGGTGCGCCTTAAAGGCACAAAGGTTGCAAACCTTATATATAGTTATCCCTGTACTATATTTAATTACCTTGCTTAGGTAATTGAGCTATCTAAACTCATATCCGTTGCTATGTTCATGCCATAACAATTTTCTGTTGATTGGCAACAGCACCTAGAATAGTGTCTGGCTGACCGCGTCATACCAATCACTAGCATTGATTTAACACTGGGAAGCCAAGACTATTCTCCCAGCGATTTTGGCAGCAACCACAGCCACTACGATAATTCTCAGGCTTCCACGCTATAGTGTTGTGTATACACCAATAGCGAGGTCCCCAAGAGAATTCCTCACCATTGCCGGCACAGCCGAACCACCCATCCAAAATGAACCCATGCCTGTGTCGCCAAATTTCCAGTGCCTACTCCACACTTACCAAAATCAGCCCTTTAACCCCGTGGGGTAGCCCGAACTCGGCATTTTAGCAAAGGAACTGACGACTGCTACATGCACTCAAATCTTCAGAGCAGCCAGACTGTCGGGCAACCGGCACCCGTAGTACCAGAAGTAGCCTCTGGTCAGACCTCGCAGTTCCACCTTTATTAATAAAGGCTTCACTACTACTATCTTTTGAACTCAGGGGCAGTTCTAGGTAATCATGCACCTAACTGACAACAACGATCTTTCATTATTTGTTTTCCTTTTATAAATACATGCACATTAGAGATGCTAATCGGGACAGGTTTTTTGAAATCCCGGGCTTCGGGATTTAGTGATGGAGTCTCGAAATCCCGAACCGGGACCCCGGGATTTTCGGGACTTACAAAATCCCGAAAAAATTGTGCACAAATGTGCGTCTATATATTAATAATAATATTTTAATTTTACAAAATATTTTTGTTTTGCATATTTAAAGGGTACTTATACAATTCAGACATTAAATTGCAAATTTTCATTGAAAAGTGCAATGTTTGTAACATTTTTCCTAGAAAAGAAAAAGTCATAAGATATATTATGTATATACCATATACTATTATCTACTAAAATATTTATTCAAAGCAAATTTTTTATTTTAACTTTTTATAACAGGGAGTTTCTAATAATTTTTGATGTAGAAGATGACAGTCAAAGACATTATTTATGCAAAAAACGGGATTCAGATAATCCCGAAAATCCCGGGCTTTAAAATTAAAAAATCCCGGGCTCCGGGATTTGAATAGTCCCGAAAAGCCCGGGATTTCCGGGCTCGGGATTTCCCGTTTAGCATCTCTAATGCACATCCTTTGCTCTGTTATTTCAGAGATCGGGTAGTAACACATAAGTTTTACGGGTAATGAGCCAAAGGTCCGCCAGCAGAAAAAACTTCATTACCCTTAGCTGGGGCCCCGGGATTGCCACACCCGTAGTCATTGACTCCCCTGGGGGGATCTGCGTTTAGACAGGAAAACATTTGAAAATGAAACACTTAGCTTGGTAGCAATTTACGGGTGGGGAATACAGAATCCTTCCTGTGTTCGGTACTCGGCGCCAAGCTTTATCCAATATTATTGCAATGTTGCCGGCAAAAGTTTCGTCTGTATTTACGCGCAGGAAACAACAAAAGAGAATTAAAGTTATTTTTCTTCCAAATGTTCCCCCTTCTAAACTCGTACTTAAGAATTTAAAGTTTTACATATGTATGTATGTACCCTGCAGGAAATGGAACTGACACACGTGACCGGTCCCCAAGTGATAGGGACCAGTCCGAGTTCTAACACTTTCTATGAAGCGGACGAGTCACTTTTACATGGGGATGGCCTAGGATGGGATTAATTGATACTTTGTATGCACCTTGTGACTTGTCACTGAACTACCTCATAGGGACCTATTCGATGTATAATAATATAAATTATTTATAAATAAAATTTCGACATTTAAATGCAACAATAAACGCTTATAAATTTTTTTATTGTTACAAATGCAATGACATTTTTCTTAAATTTTATTTTTAATCTGAAAATTTTTTGAGATTCGAACCGACAACCTCGTGCATGACAGGCTTGCACACTACCCACTCGACCACAGTGCCACTCATATTTCAAAAGTATAAATACCAGTTAAGCTTAGGTTAATATTTAAGTATAGTTAAGGGACTGGTTCCAGAGTCACATTGAAGGGAGCAATTAACATTATATTTACACTATTTGATAGGCACTGTATTCGACCACATTGAACATGTTCAGTGCCGTTTACTACAATACTAGACCTAGTCCGAATTAAATTGGCTCAAAATCTAGACCAAACATCACGAAAATCAATATGTCATCATTTAAATGATATGTCTTTTTTCAACATACACTACTCCGTACTTTTGATAACACCCACATTTTCTCCAGCTATAGGACGAGTACGTTTCGAGATCAATTTTCACAAAATTTTCTGCAGGGTATATATAACTTTTGTAAAAATAACAGCAACAGTTTTTACCATTTCTAGGAGTGGAAAATATATTTTATTTTCAAGGGGAAGTAAAAGTTTATGAAGCACTGAGTACTCACGAATTCCCAGCCAAATAATATTTTAAGTAATACCCATAAGTATTGTTTATTTCGATTTAAGAGAACATTTTTGCCCGAACAAATTAATTTTTGTTTTTAGTTCGACAATTTTTTAACCAACTTCAAAATAAGGAGGAGGTTATCAATTCGCCTCAATTTTTTTTTTGGCACTGTTGCTTCATTACTCGGCACATTTTTAAACAATTCTAAAAATTATTTTTTTTTTGCCTGAGAGGGTATAGCTTCTCATTTTTCCCATTCCAAAAAAGTGGGCGGGAACACGCCCAAATCTTTTTCATTTGATTTTATGATTGCTGCGAAACATAGCAAACACTTTTGGTTCTTGTAATTACACAATTTTAAACTAGAAAAAATGGGCGGGGCTACGCCCTTTAGATTTTTTTTATTGTTTCACAAGGTTCTACTTAACTGATTTTTGCGAAACTTACCACACACCTTCAGCTCTAAAATTTAGACAATCTTCCTTAAAAAAAAAAATGGGCTGAGTCACGCCCATAAAAATTCATAATATTGTTTTGAGTGGTTCTAATAAACCGATTTTTACAAAACTTAACACACACCCTGAGTTTTGAAAAAACACAAAAACTTGCATTTATAAAATGGGCGGAATTACGCCCATTAAAATTTAATTTTATATCCCATACATTTTTTTTGGAAATTTTCTATCATATATTTGCATTGAAGTCGGTTTTTATTTGGCAGATTTATTTAATCTATCTTCGTCTGCAATAATTTGTTGTTGTGGTCAACTGGGCACGATTTATTTTGCTTTGTAAAAGTATAATTTTCATTTGGGTTTTTTTTCGTTAAGGTGTTTATTTTGCTTTGACGAATGTCTTTTAACTTTTTTTTCAAAATTTTTCGCTACAGTGATTTTTCTAAATTTTTCTGTGCCTGCAGTTTTTTCTGTTTAGGCAAGAGAAAAATCCTATACACAAGGTCATAACTAAAAAAACTAGTTTGCCCGAAAATGAGCTTAAAGCTTTCAATTTAAACATTTGTATGATATATGAGAATCCATTCTGCATTAAGAATCCCATTTTTGAGTTCTTCCTATTGTGAATTTCATTTGAAGTTCTGAGTTCATTTTTTTATTTCACGAAATAGGAATTCTATGGTAAAAGTGGCAACACATGGTACCTTTTTCATCCGTTTGCAACGAGACGTTACATATGTTATATATCTTACAAGTTGGGTGTAGTTATAAGATGTATACTCATGTGTGTACACCAAGTTGCAAGCCTAACTATAGATGAATACATACCACTTCAGCTTATAAAGGATACAAAACAATTGTTATGTTACATTGTTTGCTGACATTGAGGTTGATACATGTAACTTAGAATTTTCAGTCAGTTGTCGAGTGCAACTGTATAAAGCTTCTAGTTTTGAAACCAATCGGGGAGAAAATATGACTCGGTACGGGTGGCAGTGACAAGCAGCGATGCCAACTTGGTGCTTTTGAAACTATTTTTAGTGCTTTTTGAAGACTCAAAACGCCAATTTTTGAGCGTTAGTGCCAAACTAAGAAAAAGCACTAAATAGTGCTTTTAAAAAATTTGTGTATTTCTTAAAATTACTTGAATAAAAGCTTGATGTATTTATTTTTTCAGTGTAAAGCATACCTTTCTCATCTGATATATTTCATTAAAGATGATACTATTGTCGAAATAGAGAATAGCTTAGAAAATATTTAACATTATTAAACTTCATTCCTTTGGATCCTCACCCGTTTCTGACGTTATTGCTTTTTATGCCTTTTAGATCTCAAAATTAAGCTTTTTTGTGCTTTTTTTCAAATTTGATGTGCTTCCAGAGCCAAAAAAAATTGGCATCACTGGTGACGAGTGGAAAGGGTAACGCCTACCACAACTGAAAAAGAAAACTGCGTTAACCTTATTTATGTAAATTTCCAAAATATCAACATATATTCGCGATTTTTCAAGTTATTGAGATTTATCGCCAAACGTGGCAATTTTTTTTTGATTCGGGGACATGGCTACTTTTTAACAAAATTTAAGTTTTTGTAATTTAGAAAAAATAGTTTGTTAAACGAGTACTTTCAAAAATAAATCCCATCAAGACTCGTCTGCAAGAAATATAAAAATTTTGCTTTACATGAGTTTTCTTATACATATATATTATAGTAATTAATACGTTTTGAATTTGGCTATTTTATTTCTGCTTTAAGCGTTTTTCTGAAAAAAGTGTAATAAAAATAATTTATTATTAAATATATATTAAAAAAGGAAGGTAAAAAAATTGATTTTGGCGACTTCTGGCGGTCCTTAAAATCAATTTGCCGAAATAGGTCGAAACAAATCAGACAACCCTGCGTATAAAGTTCTACAAAACTAATGCCCAGATAAGCATATTGATTTGTCTTTTCAGCCAATTGTAATGCAGTATGAATTGATAGTCTACCTTGATAAAAACTTATTGGCAATTTTTTAATGAAGAGTACAATATAAAATAAATTTCCTTTATATGGCACTTACACCTGCACAATATCAATTAAAATGTTTAACAAAATCTATACCGCTTACACGCAGTTTTTTTTCAAACATCAAGATTTCGTATTTAAAAAATATCATTGACTAAGATTTTTCATAAACTTCAAACAAAAAATTAGAATATAGCTAATTCACACACCTTTTTAAGTATAGAAATTTACTTTTTAGTATAGTGAAAACCATGAGTTGCGTCACTAAGTTCTACTAGATTTCAAGTAGATTTTGAGATAATCTAGTGAGGAAGTTGATTTTGTTTTCTATGGGAAATATACTATATGTTCGGATATGCTTAGATTTCCGTGAGCACCTGCTTTACGGCCTTATCTCACGGGTGCCAAGCACCGGGTGTAGGTAAGACGCCAGACCATCGCCTCATGCACCCTTTTCAATGAACCAATGTGCCCACTCACCAAGGCAAATAGGTTGCAATCTTTGTATATAGTTATCGCTGTACTATATTCAACTACCTTGCTGAGGTACTTTGAGCTATCTAAAGTCTACGCCGTAATGACTTTGTCAGAACAGTACTATCTGTTGTATGGCAACAGCACCTAGAATAGTGTCTGGCTGACTGCATCACGCCAACCACTAGCATTTATTTAACACTGGAAAGCCAAGACTATGCTCCCAGCGTTTTTGGTAGCAACCACAGCCACCACGTTCATTCTCACGCCACAGGTGTTGTGTATACACCCACAATGAAGTCCCCCAGGGAATTCCTCAACCTTTGCCTGCACAGCTCAACCACTCATCCGAGATGGACGCATGCTTGTGTCGCCAAAAATCCAGTGCCTACTCCACACACATCAAAATCATCCCTTTAACCCCGTGGGGTAGGACGAACTCGGTGTTTTAGCAAAGGATCCTGACGATCGCTACATACACCCAAAACTTCAGAGCAGCTCGACTGTCGGGCAACCGGCACCCGAGGCACCAGAAGTAGCCTCTGGTTAGACCTCGAAGTTTCACCACAAGTGCTTCACCTCTATTGTTTTTTGAACTCAGGGGCAGTTCCAGGTGACGCTGCACCTGGTTGACATCAACAGACCTGCCTTCCTTTTACACAGAGAAAACAGTGCCTACTAAATACCTCATAAAATATAACAAAATTTATAATTAAGGAAATCTTATTAATTTCATAGAGAAAACTTTTTTGAAAAAATCAAGAAGAAATCTTGTAGTTTTTATGAGGTTATCTTATTGATTTTTTCAATAAAAAATAAAAAAAAATTGCGTCTTTATTCTCTGTACTTATGTATTTTCATTTAAATTCTATACCATATACATATGTATGTAGTATATTGTATATGTTATTTATTTATACATACATACATACACATTATGTGTTAACTAACTTACTCACCAAGTATTGAACCAGCAAACTTCTACCTGATAGTCAAGCACTCTACGCAATATGCTAACAAGCAGCCTGAATAACCATTGAAATTATTGTGCAAACATTCTTATACAAAAATGAAAAAGATCATGAAAAAAATCTTCTCTATGTCTATTTATAGAAATGAAATAACATGACACCTAATAAAATGAAGAAGATTTCCTTATTAAAAAAATCAATAAGATGCTTTACACATAATCATATAGGAACCTAATAAAATCTAGAGGAAAATCTTGTTGAAAAAATCAATAAAATAGCGTAATAAAATCAAGAAGAAAACCTTTTTAAAAAAATTAATAAGGCAACCTAATAAAATCAATAAGAGTTCCCTATAGTTTACAATTTATAAGAAAACCTAATAGAATCAAGAAGTTTTTCTCTATGGATTGTTTTTTTTTGTGCCAAAAATAACGGAAATTGAATAAAAAAAGTTGTGAATAATAAGATTTCTTCTTGATTTTATGTGGTTTTCTTCTTGATAAAATTAATAAGATTTACCACATAAAAACAATAAGGAATCTCTATGAAAAAATCTTCGCTTCTTTCTGCTGGGATACCTCTTGCCTAAAAACTTTTCATAGAGAAAATGTTATTGATTACAATGATACAGGTAACCGCGAAGCGCCAGCTGTTTTGCTTGTTTCGTGATGTGATCTGCCAAATGTTGCTTATGTTTTACCAACACACGCGCATAGTGCCTATTAAAACTGTACTAATACAAACATGCTTTGCAAAGCCAAGAGAAAACTTAAGTACATGTATATTGTTTTCTCTTGGTTGTCTCTCTTGTCAATCACTGTTGTTTTATTTGTTGTACATTTGTTGTAGATTTGCGGCTACCTGTATTATTGTATCATGATTCTAAGAGGCAGTTTTTTTTCTGTGTATAAATATGTGCATATCCTTTCCTCTGTTGCCAGAGATCGGGTAGTAACACATAAGTTCTATGGGTAATATACCAAAGGTACGTCAACGGAAAAAGTCTCATCACCCCAGCTGGACCCCCGGGATAGCTACACCCGTAGTCCAAAATAGACTCCCCTGGGGGGATGTTCAGCACTTCAAGAGATATATGAATTACGAACAAGTAAAAATCAGTTTTTATTCGCTTTTACTCCCTAAATATACAATTGTTGAAAAAGTACCAAGCATATGTCTCATAGTTTTTTTAGTTTTATTATAATACGACTCAGTTTTGAAGTTTCTTTTGTGCTATGATTGGTTCCGAAGACATTGTTTTACTGATTTTATCCGTTTTACTCTCTTTTTAATGCCTAGACATTTAAATTTTAAATTTTTTCTCCCTTAATTTTTGCTAAGTCTATACATCAGCAAGGAATTGTAAAGCTTCCTTGAAATTCATTTACTAATTTAATGAAATGGGAGTTGCATTTATACCTTTAATTTCTTTGCTCTGATTCAGGGCAGTAATGCTCAACAATATCATTATATGTAGGAAATCTCATTATCTACTTCAATATCAGCCCGAATAGTAGGAATGCAGGTTATTTTTCCTTTTTTGATCAACTTCAATTACAATACTGGTTTTGCAAACAAATTTTGTTTGAGGCTTTTAAACTTTTTATGTTCGTATATTGTGATTCTCAATCACTTATTAAGAGTCTTACTATAAAAACATACGAAAATTTTTGTTAGCTAAACTCAAAATCATTTGGCTTCAAGTCAACTGATGAGTTCCATATTTATTTTATAAAAAGAAAAATTATTCACATAAAAGTTGAAAAACAAAATTTGTAAAATTTGCAATTTGACAATAATAAATTTATTTAAGAACAACAACAAATATTGAAAAAGAAAACAAAAACAAAACAGCGCAAACAACATAAACGTAACTAAAAGAAATCTGACATATTGCTTAACTGTTTGACAGGTCTCTCTGTGTTTCGTAATTCTGTTTGCAGATTTACAGATATAAAACTGAGAATAAAGTATGTGTGTATTAAAATTTGGCATATACCTATATGCCACCTACATATATATGTACTCGTATCTAATATCTTGTATATTTTTTAATAGATTGTCTCCTAAAATAAATGTTTATCACTTCAATTTATTAAGAAATCTGCCCAAAACTGCATCAATAATTGGAGTTGTAAGGGAAAGCAACAACATATGTACATATGAATACACAAACACATGTATGTATGTATAAATGGATGTACATATGTGTGTGTGTATATTAATATGCACTCTAAAAGAATCTTAAAAGGTTTATACTTACACACTTAATAAAACTTTAATTCTAAAACTTATTGTTTTGATTTAGCACTTAAATTTATTAATGTTTGCACAAAAATCTTTCAACACTTCAAATCAAATAACCAAATTCTTTATTATTTTTTTTTTTTTTGTAACAAAAGGGTTTGGTTCTCTCTAGGGAAAGTGGCCACAAATCTCGTCAAACAAATAAAAACAAAATTTTTTATGCTGGAATTTCTTTTCCGTAATTTTTTGCTTCAATTTCAAGCTTAAGCTGAAACTTTTTTTTTAATTTCACACTTTATAACAGCAACTTAAAACATTTTTATTTTTAATTCAACAATCATGAAGCACAATAATTTAGTATTTTATTTGCAATAAAAATCTTTTATTTATTTTGCAAACTCCAAACAAGCTGAGAAAAATTTATTTTGACAGTTTTCCATTGCTGTTTGTTTCAATTCCAATTCAATTACTCCTACAGTGAGAGTTAAATTTTGTTTAGAGAAGAAAACAGAAAAACTGTCAAATTTTTTAGTTCTTGTTTGTAAAAATGTTTGTATGTTGTTGGCAAAATTTTCAACCCTCCCCCAAAAATAAAATGTAAAATTTTGACGTTTCTGTTATATTCGTATTTTTGCACAGACGTACCTATTGCGCATGTTTGCTAGTGGTGAAATTTCAATTCTAAATCATTCCATTTACATAGATTTGTTGCTCTCTGTGTGTGTTTTTTTCAAAAAGAGATTTATTTTGTAAAATAAGGGTTGTTTATCTATTTTGTGCTGCAAAGGCAAATAAACAAAATTTTTGGTTGTTGATTTATATAAATTTACCTGTGGCAAAGTGCTGCTTACCCTTAGATACTTGCAGCAGCTGTTCTCACATTGCATTGTAGAGAATGCATTATGCTTAATAATAAACAAAAATATCCCAAACTAAAAGAAAATTAAGGATATACATGGAAGAATATGGCAGCAAAACATATTGTTCCTTTGTTGCAAAATAGTCATAACTCAAAAGAGGCAAATTCGTAGAAAATAAGATTTAAATATTAAATTTGCACGCATATGTACAACTCAATGAAGAATATTTATGAGATGAGGATTTGTTGCAACAGAAGATACAAATATGATAAAACGACCAAAAGAGTAACAAATACTGCTTGTGTTACAAGGATATACAAACATATGTATGTATCTATGTAGTTAAAATATGTTACGTTTTACCAAATACAGAAAAAAGGGTAAGGGTAGTGCAGAGTTTAGGCATTACTTAATTTCGTACTAATCGTAGTATGAGTTCTAGTATGGTTCTGAGATGCACGCTACTAGAAATCGTCAGACCCTTATTATGAGCAACTTTCGACTGTAATCGAACCTACTGATCGAACGAACTTTCATTTGGTATTATGACGAGCATTCAACAAAGAATGTCCTTATTGCGATTATCACTCAAAGTAATTTTTAAAATTTGAAACAACTTATCTAAACATAAAAAAGAATTGTTTATAATAATTTTTTATACAAAAATATTTCATCGAAAGTTAAATTTTGATCGATAGATAATTCGATGCTCAACGAATTTCGAAAATCGAATGCAACTCATAATAAGGGAATCAATCAAAAGAAAAATTTGGCAAAATGAATGGTGTGGTAGCCTTATTAAAAATAAGTGAAATGCTGTTGAAAATAATAGAAATAGATTCAGTAGAGTGCGACTATGACTCGCGAGGGAAGGGTTACGTACGGACACTAGATATGTAACACTATACGAACTTTAGCCTACATAATATTAATTTAGTAACTTTTTTCGTTTTAGGTATTTTTTCGGTTTTCAGCATTTCGTTAATATGGCGTTTTTTTTTAGTTTTGGGTCTTTTTTTCATTTTTGGGGTTTTTATTTGGTTTTTGGCGATTTGTTTCAGTTTTGGCGCATTTTTCTTATTATGGCAAATTTTTTTCGGTTTATGGCGTTTTTTCATTTTGGCGGTTTTTTTTAATTTTGGTGTTTTTTTTAATTTTAGCGCTTTTTTTTTTTTTTTTTTTTTTTTTTTTTTAAAAAGAGAAGTAACACTCAGGCAATTAATGCCTACTACTATTACTAGGTGTTACCTTCTTTAGGAAAGGGATAGTGATAGAGAAGACAGGTGGTGAAGGAAGAGATAGAGGAGAGCTTCATTCTTTTACAACTCTGCTTTTTTTTTTTTTTGCACGCTTTTTTGATAATGCAGTTTTGCTGCGCCATCTGGTGTCAAATGAGGCGTATTAAATTTTTGAAGCTGTGTTTTGTAGCCATTTTATTGATTATTTTACTTCGCCGATGGTTCTGCTACACAACGAAGGAGGGCGCTCTGATGTTACATTAGGATTAGTATCTGCTGAAGTCGGTATAGTTCAGTGACCAGTGACTATGCCTTCATCACTTGAACTTTCCTGCAACAACTGATACGAAGGGACACTAATGCACATCAGAAAAATGCGTGGTGTTGTTATTCAATGACTGTTGGATACAGGGATTGAACCCAGGACCTTCGGTTTTGTAGTCAACGTGCTAACTACTTCAGCCAACGCCATTTTTAATTTTGGCGATTTTTTTAATTTTGGCGATTTTTTTTTTTAATTTTGGCGTTTTTTTTGGTTTTGGCGATTTTTTTCATTTTGGCGATTTTTTTTAGATTTTTGGTGCTTTTTTTCATTTTGGTGATTTTTTCCTTTCTAGCGATTTTTTTAATTATGGTGATTTTTCCGATTTTTCCCGATTTATTTAGTTTTAGATTTTTTTTTTTAATTTGGCACTTTTTTACTTTTTGGAGATTTTTTTTTTTGGTTTGATGATTTTATAATTTTGGGATTATTTAGTTTTACCGTTTTAAAAAACATTAAGAGTTTGCCTCTTACGGTTTCCAAGATACAGGAAGTTGTCAAAATTGCATTAACTGATAGAATACCCTCCAATTTAATTTTTTTTTTAATTTTAGTGTTAGTTGTTGTAGTCTGTATAAAAATACACTAACTTTACAAATTTCAAGTGTACAGTTGTACATACAATTGTATGTATAATACATGGGATTTTAAAATTTTTCGTTGCTCGTTTTGGAACATCCTTTAATTTTTAACTCTCAATTATTTGTTCTTAATATTGATATAATGTTAGTATCTGAGACTCATTTGACTTCGAGAAGTCTTTTTAAAATTTATGGCTACACTATATATGATACAAAGGACCCTAGAGGAAGGGCTTGCGGTGGATCAGCAATTCTAATAAAGTCAAGACTCAAGCACTATGTTCTTGATAACATTTGTGAAGAATACCTACAAGCAACAAAGATTGGCATTGAAAGTTTTTGTTCAAATTTCGTTATATCATCAATTTACTCCCCTCCCAGATTTTCAATCACTGAGAATCAATATGAGGATTTCTACAAATCTCTTGGACCTTGTTTTGTAGCAGCTGGAGACTACAATGCGAAACATACGTTCTGGGGTTCGCGCCTTGTTACACCCAGAGGTCGAGCATTGTTCAACACTATTTCAAAAATGGGCTTGGATGTCATTTCGAGTGGGGAGCCCACTTATTGGCCTACTGACATACAAAAAATTCCGGATGTTATAGATTTTGGCGTCATAAAAAATATCTCTAGGGATTTAATTCAAATTCAAGCTTCTCTTGATCTCTCGTCCGATCACTCCCCGACGATCATTACAATTTGTAGCCCATTAAGAAGTAACTTACCTGACCCATATGTGAAGATGATCAATCGTGTTAATTGGCTGGGGTTCAAAAAATATCTCAGCAGTCATTGTACGGAAAACATTACGCTTAGAACACCCGATGATATTGAATCGAACATTGCCAATCTCAGCGAAAATATTAAACAGGCTGCTGAACATGCCACTATCTCCCATCCGCAGATTGGGTTTAATAAAATTTATTCTACAGACATTGAACGTCTCGTACGTGAAAAAAGAAGGGCTAGAAGGGAATGGCAACAGCACAGATCACCACAAAATAAAATCAGATTTAAAGAGTGCACTAAACGACTCCAAGAGTTGCTTGCATCTGAAAAAATTGCATCTCTTAAAAATTATCTGGAGGGTCTTGATGTTACACCGGCGTCTAATTACTCCTTGTGGCGCGCTGCCAGAAAGCTTAAAACACCCGTCGAGTATAAGCCACCTCTACGCACATCTACCGGAGGTTGGGCAAGAAGCGATACTGAAAAAGTTAAAATATTTGCTGAGCACTTAAAATCCGTTTTTACGCCAAATATATGTACTGGTGTTGCTGATTTGCCGAATATAGTCGCTCTACCCCCTCAACACATAAAGTTGAAGACGCGTGATTTACAAAAATTAATTGCCGAACTCAACCCGAAGAAAGCTCCGGGTATTGATGGAATTAGTAATCAGATGCTGATGAACTTGCCTCGTATTGCAATGAGAATCCTGTTATTCATATTTAATGCTATTTTTCGACTGGAGTATTATCCACACAACTGGAAACTTGCCAAGGTTAAAATGATTCCAAAGCCGGGCAAAGATATAACAAAGGCTGAGTCATATAGGCCAATAAGTCTACTATCTACAATGTCAAAGCTTTTCGAAAAACTGCTCAAAACAAAATTGTCCCCAATTCTAATTAGTAGTGGGTGCATACCAGACCATCAATTTGGTTTTAGAAGTCAGCATAGCACCATTGAACAAACTCACAGATTGGTTCAATTTATAAGAAGAACTTTTGAGGAAAAAAAGTATTGTTCTGCGCTGTTTATAGACATTTCCCAGGCATTTGATAAAGTGTGGCATGAAGGCCTAATTTTAAAATTGAAGACTTACTTACCAATAAACATTTTAAATCTTTTGGAAAGTTACATTATTTCCCGTAAGTTCACTGTTGCGGAAGGAGACTTTACAAGTAGGCCTGAAACAATTTCATCTGGTGTGCCACAGGGGAGTATACTGGGACCAGTTTTATATTTAATTTATACTTGTGATATGCCTGTGAGCAGTAGTATCCATACTTCCACATTTGCCGACGATACAGCCTGCCTTAGTATGCATGAAAACCCTGATGAGGCATCCCGCAAACTCCAGGAACACATTAGCCAGATGGAGCTTTGGTTAAACTTATGGAGAATCAAGGTAAATGAACAAAAGTGTGTTCAAGTAACATTTACTTTACAAAGAGATACTTGTTCCCCCATTCGGATTAACAATCAAGTTGTTTCTCAACATTCACATGTGAAATATCTTGGTATACACCTTGACCGACGACTTACATGGAAACACCATATTGACTCTAAGTTAACTCAAATGAAACTTAAATTAACTCAGGTACATTGGCTGATTGGTCGAAATTCAACACTTAGCCTAGACTGTAAACTTTTAATATACAAGTCGCTCTTAAAGCCAATATGGTGCTACGGAATTCAACTATGGGGCACTGCTTCAGATTCAAATGTAGAGAAAATTCAGCAAAACAAAATTTTACGCATGATAACATCGGCTCCATGGTACATCAAAAATTCAAATATACATCGTGATTTGAATATGCCACTAGTGACTGAAGAAATTGCAAAATACGCAGGCAAATATTTAACAAAACTCGAGTCACATCCTAATCCGCTTGCCCGTAATATTTTGAACTTTACTGGACACATCCGCCTAAAAAAGAGGGACACAAGGGCTCTTATTCACAGCACTCCAGATGGGTCTTCCTGAAAATACTTTTAGTTTTTATATTTTTTCCTTTTGATTATCACTACTTATGTATTATACATATATAACTATTACTAAGCTTATCTCCGACACTGGTCGGGCCTAATTATATTTTTATATTTAAGATTTAAATACTTATTGTTAGTTCATATATGAAGATACAATAAATAAATATCATGTATTATTAAAAAAAAAAAAAAAATTATTTGTTCTTGTATAAGGTTCTACATACTGTGTCCAAATTTCAGCTCCGTAGCGCTTACGGTTCTCGATAAAATAGCCTGTGGCGGACAGACGGATAAACGGACAAACGGACAGACGGACAGAGTAGCGGAAACAATAAAGGTCCTTTTTGCCTTTGCGTACGCAACGCTAAAAAGCACGGTGTAGAGAATGGTTTAAATAAAGTTTAAATTATGTTTTCTTCTTCCTCTTAATGCCCTAATTTAGTAATAATGCATTTACACTGCCCCGAAATCTAGTGTATTTGATTTGAAATCTTTATCGAAATCTATACCGTTTACACTAAGCTTCTCTAATATTTCTCAATATTTTGCATCCAAGACAAAATCCTTGGCCCAAAATTGTGTCTTAAACTGTAACCCAAAAAGAGTGCCAACTTAGCTCATACACACACCTTCAGTGGGAATTTTGTAGAGCGCAGTTAATTCACTCCCCTTATATATATAAATATGTTATAGACAAAATCTCGCAAGTACTAGATTTCGAGACAATGTAAATGTTCTATAAGAAGATTTGGGACGTTTTTGGGACCAAACTTGAAGTAAACTTTTTAAAAAAAATTTTAATCGGCGAGACTCCGTCCATTTTTAAAATGAAAGATTGTGTCAACTTTAGAGCTCAAGGTATGTGGTAAGCAAAAATCGGTTCAGTAGAACCACGTCAAATATAGTAATACATTTTAATAAGTGTAACCCCGCCCAACCAAAGGTGTTTTCCAGGTTTGGCAGCAATCAAATAAGTAGAATATCATAAAATTCTATAAACAAATTTCTGGGCGTGTCCCTGCTCACTTTTTTTTTACAAAAGGACCAATGGGAAGCTATAGCCTCTCAGGCGAAAAGATAATTTTCACAATCGGTCTAAAATGTACCGAGAAGTAACAATGTGATGTCATGAGCATTTAGCGTAGTTCTGTTAAATTTACATTACGTTGGTGTCCATATCATCCAATTCTCAAAAACGTACAGACCGATGATACTGAAAGCAAAAAAACCAAACAGTGATTTTTTCGTAATGCATTGGACGCTCCTAGCTTCCAGGCGGATTGATATCATCTCAAATTCAATAATTTTCTATGTTGATGTATCAATTCATCCAGAAACGGGGCTTCATCCCGGGATATGAATATTCGATGAACGAAGCGCGCGAAGCGTGATTTGAAATTGTTAAATAAATTGAAAAAGCATTTTGATAAATTAATATTTTGCCTGTAAAAAAAAAGTAGTGATCAATGTGTATTGACAGCAAAAGGATTTCAAAACAACAAGCTGCGAAAATAGTCACCTGAGCAGTTGAGACCACCTGGCATGAATTCGCATTAATTTCAAACCTGCTATCTGGCAACAAAGTTATCAAGGCAGATATTGACAAGAATATTGAAGTATAAAAAAAATTAATATAATTAAAAAAAAATCTGTTATTGCACATACAGACATACATTTACAAATATATATTTTCTAATAAAAAAATAAATAAATTTTATTATATGCATTCAATGGCCAGCAAAATACTTACAACAACTAATCTCGCAGAATTAGCCAAATTAGTGCCACCAAATCAAATACAACAATTCGAAGCGTTTCGCAGGAAAACTTTTGAATATCGCAGGTATGACCAAAATAACACAAAAGTCAAGACGCTTAAAATAAATAAAAGTTTTACTCACAGACAGGCCAAAAAATATCCCGATACATTGCCCACCATCGACTGGGAATATTATCGTCAAAATGTACGTGCCGACTGCATCAAATTAGTGGATCAATTTCAAATTAAATATGAAGAGCTCAATCACTCATTTGCTAGACGTCATGAGGCCTTGGATCATTCTAAATATTTCACTGAATGGAAACAGCTGACGGACAAAGTTCAAGATGAAGTTGATAAATTTATTGAAGACTCAGTGCAGCGCATAAAAAGCTATAGGGAAAAAATAGAACGTCTTAAAAATTTATCCTATGAAAATATGACCATGGAACAGTTTGTTGAGTTGCGTGAAGATGTAGCGAAATTCATACCAGGACAAGGTAAACCCTTATTTTGGCCTCATCGGCCAGAAGAAGAACAGGCGGAAGAGCGTAAAACTGATACATCTAGTGAAGACGAAACTAAGGCCGGTGGTGATAATCAAGATGAAACCAAATCCAAAGACACAACAGATAATCTAGACACAACAAAATCCAAAGATACAGATAATCAAGATACAACAAAATTCAAAGATACCGATAATCAAGATGAAACCATATCCAAAGATACAGGTAATCACGAGACTACCAAATCCCAAGATTTAGATAATCAAGATGAACCAAAATCCAAATGAGTTCAACAATTTTAAAACAATTTTCGTTTATTTTGCTTTTTAATTTTAAATAGCGAATGCTTTCCATTATCCTTACTTAGTTATTTAAACTAAACTAAGACTTTTATACAAATATTTTTGATGTTTTATGCTAATAAAGATTGGTTAAATATTGTTTGATATGATTTGTTGTGCCAGAAAGCAAATTCTTTAATAATTGAAAATAAAAATGTTAGCATCATTTTAAGTGCCGAATAAACTTGACCCCAATTAGTTTATTCGGGCTATTCTCGATACTCAACGTGTCATGGAAAATTTACCGTTTTATCCTTATACCGTATTACCATTTCAATATATAACTTGCGTTTTTATAAAACGTTTGAAAACGGAAACCGGACTAGGGATTCTACTCTGTATTTCGAAACGAAAGAAAGTGTTTTCGAATTTTACATTATTATAATTCGAAAGCATTTGCTCTCATTTTGAATTACAGAGTAGACCCCCTGTTAATTTTCTATTAAAATGGTGATACGGAATTTGGGTGTAATAAGGTTCCTATTTAATGTAAATTTGTCGTTTTAAAACGATTGTTTGAGTATGATTTCGGGTTACTCTGTAGGTTAGGTTAGGTTATGTTAGGTTAGGAAGGGTGGTGCTACACCGCACCTCCACTCGCAGACCCAATTGGGTCCATTGTGATTCCCTTCTGTTGACCAAGTAGTTCATGGATCTGTCCGTCATTCCCTCATCTAATGCCCACCCTATTTTTGCCAGCTCATCGGCAATTTCATTTCCCTCAACACTGCTGTGGCCAGGAACCCTCTGTAGGTAAAAAACGAAATGATATTAGTGGGTATTCTCGTTTCAGTATCGGTTTAAAACGACAGTTAAAAACCGCAATTTTAAATTGAAAGGGTACCGTACTATCCTAGTACCGTGTTATCATTTCAATGTAAAATAACACGGTGTGACAAAAAAAAATACCTTCGAAGTGTTACTATTTTTCTGGAAGGTATTATTATCAGGTATAACAACAATCTGTATTTGAAATTTTCCAAACACCTCCAAAGTCTTGAGTTACGGGTAAAAAACCGGGTTTTCGTACCCGTAGGCACTTATCAACCTCTAACTAAGTTAAATATCAACCGATTTAAAATTTATAAACAGATATAGAAAGAAGAGACTAAGACCTTTCGTACAATATATATTTTGTTTCAGTTCATTAAAGATATGTATGTATGTGTGTATTTTATCACCAAATATAATTTTTTCGGGTTTTTGCTACATTTTCCTCCTTAGGACTCGTTCTTAGGAAGTATTTTTGTACTGTAACCATACTATTTATAACTTTATTTTTAAAACATAACTAAATATGAGTAAATTGCAGGTTCATTATAAAAAATTCCCCAGAAATTGACGGAGTTATTAAACATTTTATTAGAAGACTTTTTGATAAAAAAAAAACTACCTGTATGGTGTATTTTGCGTTCTATTTACGCGCTTTCTGTGTATTTAAGCTTCCAGAATCATGACAGTACAATTTATTAGACATATATAAACACAGAGTACAAAATTGGTACAACAGTGGTCGCCAAACTTTTTTTCTTGAGAACCACATTTTTTACTCACAAGAAAATTGTGAAAACGATTCGGATTACTATTTCTGAATTTCTGTTTGACAAATCCAATTAACATAAAAATTTCGAATTATGGATTTTTCATAGAAAAAATTTTTACCTTGAACTCATTCAGTTATGTGATGAAAATCGAAGGATTTCAAACGTTCTGTTGTGAAAAAATTTGTTAATAAATTTCGAAAGATGTCGTGGATCATTTATATAAAAAAGTATAAATAAACAACTTTTTGCGTTTGTTAAAAAAAATTTCCAATATGCAATTTCGAAAATAGGCTCATGTCAAAAAGTAAAATATTAAAACAAAAAATGTCAAAATAAATGTTCAAAATAAACCAGATATATTTATAGTTGTATTGTCATTTCATTGTAAATAAAATTGGAATTTGCTTGCTAAAATATATTTTAATTTTTTGCAAGGAATGATAGCCCTGTAAAATTAGCCCAAAAAATAGGAATGCCTTTGCATTAATTCACAACAAGCTGAAGCAGGCACGTAGGGGATACCACTCTAATGAAATCCTGAAAAGTCCCTACTGATTCCGTGTGCGCAAACATTTTTATTAAAGTTCAAAGGTCACAACAATGGGGGTTTTTAAAAATTTGAGCAAAGCCATGCCCATGTAATGTTTGTATTAAGTTTCACGTGCTTTTACTTGAACGATTCTTGCGAAACTTGGCACACATCGTGAGATCTGAAACTGACGCGATGTTGAATTAAGAAAGGTGGGTATATACTTCGGCTTAAAGCCGATCGGCTGTGTTCTCTGGTTTGTGCTCATGTGCAAACACAATACTAAAACAAATTGAGCAATCGTTCTCATTGTTTTTGTTTCGCTCATTTCAAAGAACGAAACAAAACAAAAGCAAACAATTTGTTTCGTTGATTTACTCTGCTTTTAAGTAAAAAGAAATCAAAACAAAAATAAATTGATAACTGTAATAGTGTATCGCGCAATAAATAGCATAGCTATAAAAATAACTTTCTATCAGTTAAATAATACCATGAATAATACCCTATATAATTTCTTTTTACATTTGTTGCCCTCCAAAAAGGCAAGAAAATCGAGAAACGTAAAAACTAAATTATAAAAACCAACAAGGTATTCATATTCGGCTGAGCTGAAGCTTATGTACCCTGCAACTAAAATTAAAAAAAAACGAACTTGATATGGAAAATATAATACAAATGCTACTAAAAGGTACTAGAGGTCTTAAGTCTTATAAGACAAGCGATTTTGATATCTTTACGGTAAAATATTAATAATTTTTGACACTTAGAAAATACGAAAATCTTCTCTAAAACCTCATAATACATACGTAGCCTCAGGAAATATTTCCGTATACTATATCATTAATGTATGTATGTGCGTATGTATGTATGTACTCGTATCTATACAATGTGAAAAAGAAAATTACAAGATTTGTACAAATTAAATAGTGAGTGTATAGAACAGTATCTTATTGCGAAGGGGGTAAAAAATTACAAAAGAAATGACCAAAGATTCTGGGTTAAGCTACAGGTAAATAAGAAACATTTTAACCCACTTTTAAAGAAGTGCCTTTATGTTCGTAATATTTGCGTCGTTCATTTTAACATTGAGGCAAGGAATTTTTTTTTACAAATTTGGTTGCAAATAAAAACTTGTGGAATAATAAGTTTAACCTACACTGAAAGAATTTTCTTCATAAATTCTATTAATTTCGATCCAATGAAAAAATTCAACCAACGCCACGCTTCCTTGGATTAATGAAACCAGTTTCGTCAAAATTATTTTATTGAAAACTTCGTCAAATTTATTTAATAGTATCATTGATGCAATAAATTACTTCATCGAAATAACAAAATAATTTCATGAAAACAATGAAATAACTTAAATATAAAGGGGGTTCTTAAGAATTAAAAAATATTGTTGTCATAAATCCAATGAAATATTGTCACGAAACCAGAATACCAACGAAGCAATTCCAGTGAAATTCTTTCACAATATATGTGAAATTTTCATTGGATTTGTGAAATTATTATTAGATTTGTGAAAAAATCTAATGAAATTGTTTTATTGGATTTATGAGGCAAAATTCTTTCGGTGTATGAACACTGTTATCAAATCTTTTCAAAACTAATAGCTTGTGTGTACGTCTACATACAGAAATCAAAATATTTGAGTATTTGAATATGTGGGTTTTTTTTAAACCATCATGTTGCATATGCAACACGGTAAATGTTTGCAAAAACATACCTTTAGTTCTTTTATATAAAATGCAAAGAGTCCTTCACTAAGCACTTCCTATCCTTAAATTTAAATAAAACAAAGTGTGTATAAAAAACATCATGGACAGTTTTTTCAAACGTGCAAATGTCCGCCACGGCTTCGTGTCATGGCGCGCATCTGAAATGTCCAATTTCACTTTCGTAAATCCAGCTAAATAAGATCGATAGCATGGGTTGTGCTGGCTTTGAGGGCCACTATGGCTTGTGGCTTTTTCGTATAAACCTTCGACTTAAAAAACATCACTAGAGAAAGTCTATATATATGTATATATTGGTTCCTTTGCCTTACTAGACAATAATGGGAGGATTTCTTCTAAATCTTATCATCTGAATTACCCTCCGTGAAAAACAGATATGTCTTGAATTTCCCGCCTCTTAGTTGAAATGCCAAACTGCTCTTGTCAACAGGCAACTGTCAATTAACTGCTGTCAAAATATTAACAAGCTGCGTCATATGGGTTGTGTTTGAAAGTGATTTGAAAATGAAAAAAGTGAATTACGAGTGCTCATTTAGAATTCTTTTTGGAGAGCAAAAACCGTTCCTGAAACCGAGTGTTGCAGTCATGACGGGGCACTGGAATGTCGTCAGAGATGCTAAAAGGATATATCTGTCCTGTAATGAGTTCTACCAAAGTTTTTGAGAAGAAAGCAAAGAAGAGACTATCTGCCACTTTCATCGCGTGTGTCCAGCTTTGTATCTCTCGAGGCTCAAATTTTTAGGCAGTCATGTACTAGACGATTCTCAGATTTACCTGAGATTGGGTTGAGTGACCTTATCAGATATTTCAACACGAGGGGTTGAATTCTAATAGCGATTATCATATCAATACTAAGATACGGTTCTACACACATAGGTTGACACCGATGAGTGTGGTGATTATTTCACAAAGAAATCATCTAGATTCTACTGGTATTGCAGCCACGTATACCAACCAATCAACCAGCCTAACCGAGCATAAGCTTGATAAATACTACATAGACTTTTCACCATCAGTTTCTGTGGTAAAAAAGTAGTTTAGTGAATTTCCTCATTCATTCTGGACGCCCAATTGAGATCTCTGCACCCGAAGGTTACATTAGATTAGGAAGGATGGTGTAATAACACGCCTCCACTCGGAAGACCCAGTTGGGTAGATTGTGATTCCCTTCTGTTAACACCCGTTAATAATAATTTTTAACCCCAATTTGTACCCAGAAGTGCCCCAATTATTTGTCATTAAGCCACTGAATTCCCATGATGAAGCACCTCATATCCTGTCGTTTAAACTTATTGATATCACTAACGCTCTCATGGAAACATCTGCTCAGCCACATAAGACTATGGCGTTGCAGCTTCCTGCAATGACGAATAATATATTCAAAGGTTTCTGGTTCCTCTTCATCTTCGCACATCCTACATAAATTTGGAGTGCCATTTTCTCAAATGCTGGTCCTTGCTCTGACCGAGCAGTGAGCAGTCAACGCACCTATCACAACTCGCATCTCCTTTCTATTCATATCCAGTAGCAGTTTGGATCGTCCTGAGTCAAGTTTTGGCCACAAAGCCCTCGAGTTTCTACAACTCTTCTTACACTGAATGGAAAACCTTGATTTTTATCAATGAATATGTCATTAATAACGCGCTAACCAAAAAATTCATTGTATTAATGAAAAATTTCATGCATATAACGAAAACTTTCAATAATAAACAATTTTATTCATACAATAAAGAAAGGGAAAAGTTCCAGTGATGCAGGCATAAGGCACTGGTCACTAAACTATACCGACTTCATCAGATACTAATCCTCCCTCCTTCGTTGTGTAGCAGAATCATCGGCGAAGTGAAATAACCAATAAATTGGCTACTAAACAAAGCTTCAAAAAAAGCCGCTGCAACACTGCATTATCAAAAAGCGAGCAAAAATAAAGGCAGAGTTGTAAAAGAATGAAGCTTTTCCTCTATCTCTTCCTTCACCACTACCCCTTCCATATCACCTTCTCTCACTATCTTCTCTTCAACTAAGAGGTAGCACAAAGGGATATTATATTGGACCCAAGTGAGCGGAAATCTAAATTTCACCCTTCTTTACCAGAAGCCTGCTAACCTAACCTAACCTAACCTAACATAACCTAACCTAATCTAACCTAACATAACCTAACCTAACTTAACCTAACATACTTCATTAGCTCAATGAATATTTTTTCTCTTAGTTTGCTACGCCATAAATGGTTTGTCCTACTCTCCATGCAATTAATGAGTTCCCTGTTGTAATAACCTATAGGAAATTTCACCGAACTGTTACACATTCCCTCATCTAACGCCTACCTTTCAAACTCGAAGTAATTTAAAGGAATTTTCGATTTGGTGTTGGTAATTTCACATGGGTCACCGGTTCAGTTCTGAATGATAACTTGGGTATGATAAAGCTTTCCTCAAGATGGGTGCCGCCCAAGTGTTTAGTGTTGTTCAATCTCAATGTGAAAGTTTTTGCGCCATTCCCGACTGTAAACGAAACATGTATCTACCACTGCACATCAAAGACCAAACAAAAGAGTGGGTTTCTAGGTGTGAAGCGGCACCAAAGAAAGTCTAAGCGGGCTTGTCAGGTAATAAAGTCATGCCGACCGTTTTTAGGATACAAAACTTCCGATTTCAAAAAAAAAAAAAGAGTTAGGGCCTATCCATATTAAGGTAACGATCTACTTCTTTCAAAAGAGCGAATGAATGAACAATTAGTTCAAGAAATTTAATAAATAAAACCGGGTATAATGCATGTGGAATATGTTTGTTCAACGTTGAACCTTATTAAAAGAAAGCTAGAATTTTAACAAAACTTTTATTTGAGCATATGTGCAACAGCAATTGTTCAATTCAGGGGCATATATGATAAAATAGCCATGAAAGAAGCAACAATGCCTTGGCATTTAGCTAATAAAGCGTTATTAGCCATTACACTTCGAATCAATATAAATTGGGACGAAAAATTTAATTTGCACTGGGTTAGATATTTCCTAGAGTATCTTAATAACATTTTCCTTGGTTAAATAATCTTTAAATTAATACTACCGTAAACTGCAGGGCTTTAACTGTTAACATATCGCACCCTAAATACAAAAGGGGCACAACTCAAAAAATTTCAGATGCTGAGTAGTTGCAAACAACTGTTGATACTGTACAAATGACGCAAGTATGTCACATAAAAACAACCATAATGGTATTTTATATTCTTCAAGAAGACTGTATTGCAAAAGAAATTGTTGGGGTCGTTATAAATTTCTTCAATTACCTGTTTTATAAAAAAGCAAAAGCACTTTTATAATTTTGAGTTGTGCCCCTTTTGTATTTAGGGTGCGATATATTTTAACATACTCATGCTTAAACATACAAATACTTGCACATTAAATTAAGTGTTATATTTAAGCACTCAAGCACACACACACACACACACATACTTTTACACACTCTTACACTTATTTACATCCCTGCAGGAAATGCGAATATTGAAATTGTGGTGATTTGCTAGTGACATTGTCAGTAGTACTACTGACCAGCTGTACCCCAGCCAATGTAATCACCTATTGACATTTAACATTAGCTTGTCATTGAAAATCCACCACAAAACGGTAGCACTACTGACTAAGTAGTTCTTTTGGGACCACATGGAGACATTGGCACCAAAGATTCACTAGTAAATTTTAGAGGCTCAAGTCTACAATATCGATATTTCCTCGCTCATTGTCAATAGTAAAATTTTAGTGATTTACTAGTGACATTGTCAATAGTACTACTGACCAGTGTACCCCAGTACGTAAGTTTTTAACATTATTGAATAGCACAATAAAAAAGAAAAACATACTATTGACGCGTTCATTGACAATGTCATTGGAAATACACTAGAACTGTTGTCTTTAACGTATCTCTCTCTATTCGCGCATAAAAGGAAAGTTGTCGACATTTCAACTACGAGTAGTGCCATTGTAGCTAGAGAAAAGAGTGTTGACATAGAGACATATGGTTCTAGGCTGACTAGAGGGATATTACGAGAAAGAAAGAAAACAACATGCATACACACATATGCACATTTACACAGAAACCCACAAACCAAACGAGAGAGAGATATCGAAGCATATTCATTTAAAGAATATTATCTACCCTAAAATATATAGTGAAAATATGCAGATTAGTTGCCTTTAAGCTCAAGTTAAAAAAAATTTTTTTTCTACTATAAATTTTCAATAAAATATCAAAAAATAAAGGAACACAAAAACAAGGAGCAGTATAAAAAAAGGATATAGAAAAAATATAACTACTTTCATTTACATATGAATGTGTGCATGTCGTTAGTTTTTACAGTCTCATCTACAGAATGCCATGAATAAGGTTCCACAAAACCAGCTGGACTTACACCGCTATAAATGGCAAGTTTTGGCAAACGAAAACAAATGAAATTTCATAATATTTTTATTTCGATTTAACTAAAATCTTTTGAGAAATTAGCTCGATATCGAGTAATTTAATATGCCACCAGGTTTCGATTACGCCAATTGCATATTCAATTATTTTTTTCTCTCAACGCTTTATATCTGGCTATCTCCGTACAAAAAGTCGAGATTTTCAACACTGCTCCTATGAATAGTTAACTCCTGCCAAACATTTTAACAAGCTGCGTCCCTTAAGTTTGTGTTAGAGAGTCATTTAATGAACACTTTAGCGTTAATGGAGAATAAAATGAAAAAAGTGATATTGTGTACTCATTAAGAATTATTTTTGCGAAAAAAAAAAACATCAGGGATGTTCTGTAAATCGATCGTTTGGAAATCGTGTGATTTCCGAAAACGAAAAACAGTGTTCTCATAATCAAACTACATATTTAGTGCATTCAAAGTTAAGTTCGTATAAGATATCTTGAACATTTCAAACATTAGAACCAATTAAAAATATGCAGTGAGTCACCTTTTAATTGAACGATTTGCAGAACTCAAACCAAGGCTAAGCTTCATAAATACTATTGAGACTCTTCACCATTAATTTCAATGATTTATTCAATTTCGTTGTGGTCATACAAGCATGGAAGATGCCGAAGGTTCTGGATGCCCAGATGAGCTGTCTACAGCCAAAACTATTGAAAATTGGTGTTGGCCCATCGGATGATGAAAGTGGGATAGATTGTGGAAGCCAGAGACATCTCACATGTCTCATTGGGTGTGCAATTCTGAACGATCACTTGCCTATGATAAAGCTTTTCATAAGATTGGAGCACAATTTGCTCCAAATATACCACTAACACAAAAGTGTGACAACTTCGCACAATTGTTTGTTATACTTCAACCGCCAGAAGGACACATTTTTAGTAGCGTCGTGTAACCACCACAGCACACCAAAGACCATACAGCAGTCAAAACAATGGGTTTATAGGGGGTGAATCGGTGCCAAAGAAGTCCAATATGGTTTTGTCTGCCAATAAGGTAATGATGACAGTTTTTTTTTCGGATATACCCGGTGTAATCCGCATTGACTACGTCCTAAAGAGTAAAACAATCTATGGCGAATATTATGCAAACTTATTGGGTCTTTTTAATGAGGATTTGGAAAAAAAAACTACTGCATTTGCTTAAGAAAAAACTTCTTTTCCACCCGGACAGTAGAAGGGTAAACACATGTATAGTTTCCATGGAAAAAAATACGTTGGGACTTCTCTCTCATCCGCCCTATTTTCCGGACGGAGGTAAGGTTAGGTTAGCAGGATGCTGGTAAGGAAAGTGAAACTTAGACTCCAGCTCAATTGGGTCCAATATAATGATCCCTTCGTGCTACATGTCTGATGAAGGGAAGATAGCGAGAGCGGGTGATTGGAAAGAGATAGTGGTAGGGAATATAGGTGTTGAAGGAAGATATAGAGGAAAGCTTCATTCTTTTGTAATAATGCAGTGTTGCAGCTCCTCTGGCGTCAATGGGGCATATTAAATTTTAGCAGCCATTTGATTGGTTATTTTGCTGCGCCGATGAAAGAGGGCGCTCTGATGTTACATTAGGATTAGCATCCGTAGAAGCCGGTGTAGTTCAGTGACCAGTGACTATGGCTCCATCACTTGAACTTTTCTACAGCAACTGACGTAAAGGGATACGAATGCACATCAAAAAAATGCTTGTAGTTGTAATTTTTAATGACTTTGTCAGTGATTGGTCTCGAATCCAGGTTGTTTTGTGGTCAATATGCTAAGTACTTTAGCCAACGCCATCCAGACTTAGCCCCGACTGACTGCTTTTTGGCCCCAAACCATTCATTTCCTAAGCCATTTTGTTGACTTCGGTAAATCTTGGTAAATCTGGACAAAGTGCAGAGAACTCAAAGAATGCTACGTCGAAAAATAACCAAGAACCTGTGTTTTATTAAAATCACGGACTTATTTATCCGTCCCTAGTATTACTATACAAAAGTGGCCACTTATAGCCTTCACAGGCTCTGAAGACAGTTTATTTTCATGACTCTTAAATTAAGAACCTAAGACTTAATTATGGCTTTCATTCGATGCTGGATCATCTATGGGGGCATCTGATTTCGAGTACCAAAAGAGGGCCAGGTAAGAAGGAATACCGGATTCCATTGCAATTTGTTCAATCAGCTCCTTAGACTTCAGTCAGAGCTCTCAATTTTCTCATAGTAAATATAAGCCCGAGTGTTGCATATGGGCATTTCCACAATAATGTAGCGTGCGACACCAAGCAAATAGGCTTCTTTTTTTTCCCAAAAAAAAAATAAAACTTTTTTTTACTTCTTTATATACATATTTGTATAGGCCGTCAGCAGGTAAAATTTTATGAAAAATCGTGTCACGTTGTTCAGAAATACAAGGTTAATTGCTTGCTGTCGCACGCGACAAAAAAGTATCATATCTCGGAGAAATGCCCATATGTATATCTAAAAAGCATTATTCAGTATCTTTATTTCATGTCACTCTGTAGTTGTGTAATACTCTCCCTTTACAACTGTTTTATATTCATATGTGGCAGTATATATGTTTATGTGCATGAACATTGAAAACTTTTACTAATTTCTACTGGTTTTTTCTTCTTCTTGTTTTTATAAAAAGAATTGAATTAACATTCATATACATACTTCCGTTAAATTTCAAAATATATATATATATATATATATATATATATATATATATATATATATGTATACAAAAAAAGGATAAACAACAGAGTTCGGAAACACCTACTACTCCTCCATCCTCCCTCCATCAAGCGTCCATATGATTTTACAAGAATATGAAACAAATTTCAACTGTTGTGGAAAAAAATTAAATATCTGTTAGATGGTATAATTATGTAAATTTTTTTTATTTTGCTCTTTCAATAGTTTTTTTTTTTGAAATACTATTTTTGTAAAAAAATATACCATATATATGTAGATATATATTTTTATCTGCAATACTCGTATACATTAAAAGAAGGCAAAACAAAAAAAATTCCAACAAACTTTTGCAAGTGATTTAAAGCGGAAAGAATAAGCTTTAATTGAAATAGTTTACAATGAAATTAATGTGTAAGTGAAAGTTTTAAATAATTCTTAAGTGAAAGTAAAGACATTAGGCAGCAGCAAATAAACAAGGTTGGCCATGCTATAGAATGGCCCAGATTCCTTGATAAATTCATGTGATGAGAATTATTACTTAAACAATTATGATCCAAGACCTTAAATTTATGTTTTTTCTTCTTCTAAATTGTTCTCTTTTATATTAAAGAACCTGCTCAAAGGTGCGAGTATCTATCATTCAGAAAATTATAGCACTTTAATTTCCTTAGTTCTCACTCCTTTTGAGTGAAAGTGAAATTCATTTCCCTTTTTTCCCAAACTACAACAAAAATATTGCTGTTATTTTTAAAATAAAATGTCATTATTGTCTACCTTAGCCTTTTATAGCCTTCAATAAGTTTTTTATATTGGGACTCTTTAGTTTGTACATATATTAAATACCTTTTCAACAACGAGTAAATAAAAAACACACTTGAGGACAATAAGCTAAGAAAAAAAAAAGGATTCACACCGGGCTTTTTTTGTGCGTGTGTTTGTATTATAACTGTTTAATATGTAAATAACAAAGCTTTTGTTAGCCTCTTTTAAGTCTGCTTATTGATTTCCATTCATACTTTTTACACAAATAAAAAGTGTTGACTGTTTGTTGAATGTTATCGCATTAGATTTGATTACAAATAAAGGAAGTATTATTTATATTAATAAAAGAGGTACCTGGCATTAATAAAAAATAAATTTATTCCTTGTCACAAGTTCTTATTCACTAACAATTTTAGTGACATTTTTTATTTCACTACAAAAATAAAGTACTATTGTTTGAAATTATTAAGTTAGTCGATCAAAAAATATATGAAAGAAAAAAAAAACTGGCAAAACGTAGCAACATGTTGGCGAATCATGAATATTAAAATCGCATTCATTAAACATTTCTCTAAGTGTATAACGCAAAATTCTTTTTTCATATACTTTTTTTATATACTCTTCTACATAGCTGGCCACTGAGAGAATGTGTATTCATTTGTATAGGAAGCTGTGGTGCTACTCAGCTCTTCTATTACGTATCAGTGATCGGCAATGAATAATCTTTTCGCTATTCATACTGACTAAATGAAATTTTAACTATAAGTGAGTAGACATCATTTAAACTCAACTACTCTGATTTACGCATACTCACGAAGACATTGATTTATAAGTATAATGCCCTTATTCTGTTCGACGAATGTATCGTGTTATCTATGGACGAAAGAAAGAGGCAGTTTTGATTCTTTAAAACAATTATTATTTATTGTCTATGCTAGAAGGTTCGTGTATTTGCTTTATGATTTTGTTCCAAACATTATATCGAACACATATTTTTTCATGTATTTTTCAAACTATTGTATAATAATTTAATTTAATTTTTATGTTTTAAAAACATGGCAATAATATTATATATTTTTCATTGTCAAAGAGTACAGCCATTTTTGAAGAAAATAATTTAGAGAATTCAAAGACAAGAACTCAGAAGCATTTTCAAACAAAAACGTCCTTAATCTTCTTACTGAATTAGGGCATAAGTTGAAATAAATATGAATACGACGTCGACATCATGGTCATACCGCACTCACACTCATAAATCACCTCAGTTTGATATCTAATTCCAGGAAAATACTTATACTACTCACTCATTGATTCAGCTCACTCAACTCATGCATGTATGTTTATTTAAAAGTTTAGTCATTAAACAGTTTGCACGTAGTATATAATAGTGGTAAATAGGGTTGATTTTCAATTTCTGCGAAAAAAAAAAGCAACAGAAACACATAACCTCATAATGAGAACTTTCGTATGCGAAGTTCGCATTGTGAATCATACTTATTTTGCATCGTCCGTAGGCATTGAGTTAAGGAGAGTCGAAATCAATAACGTCATAAATGTTGATAAGTATGAGTTGGATGTGAGTATGATTCATAGACAATATTGCAATAAGTATGAGTGCGCATAAGTACAATAAATTATAAGTCATGATTCAACTCTACTCACTGTTTTACTACTCATTGCTGTTCTCTGTTACGTATATGTACACACGCATTATTGAGAACAAGTTGTGTGTATCGCGTACTGTTAATAATCAGCGTTGCCAGAGAATAAAAAATGTTCCAGCAATGAGAAAATATGTGTGATAAAAATTTACAAAATTTTTGATATTCAGAAAAGTATTTTGGCAAACCAGAATGATTGGTTTGTCATTATTTTAAGAAAATTTTCTACAATCCATGTTTTTACTCACCACTATATTGACGTACCAACAAAAAAAAGATAGATAGATGCCTTTCTTTATAAACAAAACTTGAGTGTTTCTTCTAACCATAATAAAATCAAGTTTGCCTTTGGAGATTAAAAATTTCAAATTAGGTAAATGAGACAAATTTTCACTGGCTCCTGGTGAGAGTATAATACACACAATTTTAAAATGTAATGGTATAGGTTGCCGACCACTGAATTAGAGTATGTGCTCGCTTGTCTAAAAGCTTAACACAGGCTGTGTTACACAGCACAAAAGCTCATCGGCTCTGTGTTGCTTTTTAATAATATTGTACCCAAAATTTTCCTGATCACATGCAATTTTTAAAAATTTTATTTCACAGAGTTATTCACCCGTATTGCGTATGTTGAGTCGAATATTCGTCTACGACAGTTTTGTCCTACATTAAAGAAAACTTGTACACGTTTCCTTTAATCTAGAATAAAATTCTCTTAGACGAATATTCGACTCGACATACGCAATACAGGTGATTGTCTCATTCACACACAGAAAAAGTTCGTATTAAATGCTATTAAAACAAGGTTAAATTAAAGTATTTCGCATTTGTTTGTCTTGTTTTTGCTTCATATGTGTCTCATTTTAAATCAACATGATTTACAGTAACATTCAAAGAAAATTTGTCCAGTTAAAATAAGTTAATTTCATGTTGATTTAATATTTCACTACTTTTAAATGAAAATGAAAAATCACGTTGAATCAAAGTTATTTCTAGTTGAAACAACAATGAATTTTATTTAATATGGTGTGGAAATAGGCATCAGCAAAATATATCTTTAGATCGTTTCCTCGACTAAGATTTACAGTCGAACTCATCGCTGGGTAGTACAACAAATAAATATTCTTTAATACACACTAAGGTTAGGTTAGGTTAGGTTAGCAGGCTGCTAGTGAAGAATGAAAATATAGCAGTCTAGCTCACTTGGGTCCAATACGATGATCCCTTTGTGCTGCCTGTAAGTTGAAAGTATAAGAATAAGGGGGAGACCGGGAGTATAGGGAGAATATAGATGGAGAGGAGATAGATGGAGAGTTTTTGTACAATAAGAGAGAGTAGAGTAGAGAAGAACTGAAGAAGTGGGACAAGGAAAGGGTCTGGTACATACACATGCCGTGAAGGCTAGCGGCCATACCAGCCGCTGCTACTAATCTATAGACTTAGGTTTCTAAGTCCTATTTCCGATAGTTCGGAAGCTATTGAAGGATATTCTGCCAAGGAAGTGCAGGGCAGAAGCAGAGAAGATGCGAAATGCTTTCCTCCTCTTCCTCATCATTGCAGCTGTAACAGTAATCATTATACGGGAGACCCATACGTTTAGCGTGGGTTCCGAAAGTGCAGTGGCCTGTAAGTGTGGCCAGGAGATTCCTCAGATGCTTTCTGGTAAAGCTAGTGAGGTTTCTGGTTCTTTTAGTATCTAGACGAGGCCAAAGGGTTCTCGATATAACGCAGGTAGGCTCATTGCGCCATCTTTCCTGAGCTAAATTAAGAAAGGCAATATCGAAGCGTATCCAGCAAGACGACAGAGAGAGCCTACAGAGATTGTCAATATCGACTTCCCCGAGTAGGGTTCCTCTCTTTGCTAGTTCATCCGCAACTATATTGCCTGAATTGGTTCCGTGTCCACGCACCCAGTATAGTGTGATGGGTGAGTGCTGCGCCAGTTCATCCAGGACTGTGCGGCATTCTTGGACAAGTAATGATGTAGAATATACACCTGCAAGGGTTTTGATCGCGGGTTGGCTGTCCGTTATTATCTGGATATTACTATTGTGTATCCGATAATAACTCAACCAGTGTGTTGCTCTTTTTATGGCGGATATTTCTGCCTGTAATATGCTACATTCGTCCGGGAGTCTGAAGGATATTTAAATTCCAAAATCTGGAATCTGCCACACTAAGGTTATACCATCATAAATTAAATCATGTAACATAAAATTGTATGGTATTGACAGTATATTTCTGTCTAGGTCTAGAAAATAGCATGAGCCTTTCAATAGCAGTCAGTGGTTTTCGACAACGGTTAGGCAAGCCCCAATTTTTTTTTTGTATTGAAATATTTGATAACTGAAATAAGGGTTGTTATTTAAGTTGAGAATGGCAATACGAATATAATTAATTGTTTTCACTTTTAGACGACAAATTTGAATTGAGCTGAGAATGGCAATATCTGCATACAATTTTCAATGAACAATAATGCTCTGTATAAAATATTTGTGTACCTTAAATACTCGTGAATGCATTTTAATATCCCTGTTGTGTATTGCACTTTAAAATCTTCTCCGCATCTTATGGTTTGCAATTCACTTTTACTGGCACGAGCGACAAAAGAAAAGAAAAGCAAAGTATATTTTTTCTTTAAACGTTATAAGAGAACATTAAGATTTACAAATAATGTAATCTTAATTCTTTTGCCGTAGTTATTAAAAATTTCTTTGCCATAGTTTGAGCCATAATTTACATATGCTGCCATTTAGTTTTTGCACTTGTAATTTTAATGACAAATCTTTTCCTTTCGTTTTGTTATTTTTTTTGCTTTATCTGTATCTTTGGTTTACGTTTTGCTTAGTTTTGTGCTTTTCATTTTGCTTAAAGGTTGAGGCAATCAGTTTTTAACCACTCATAAATTTTATGCTGTTAACTGTAATTTATGTTCTTGACAAAAAAAGAAAAAACAAAAAACAAAACTAATTGCAAACGTCAGTAAGAAAAGTCTCTTACTTGCGGCTACGTACGTACGTAAAATACGTTAAAGATACTTTACCCAAGTATATTTATACAAAAAGAAACTTTGCCATTTGTAGTGGGAAACAAAGAGCCTGGGCCACCGCCATTTCTACCCACTCTTGCCACCAAGTTTACTAATTGGCAAATGGTATTTATGTACGAGTATTTCGCCCATAACTGAAAACTTATTGTTTAAAAAAAAAAAAAATGAAGAATTTTTTCTTGCAAAAAGTTTAGTAGTTTGTTTTGGAAGTTTCTGATTTTGCTTTAGCAAATTTGGCATATTTCAGTTTTAAAACTAATCCTTTCAACAAGCAATAGCTTCCTTGCTCAGGAATTTAAATTAAATGATAAAATAACTAAAATACTAAATTAACTAACTCTATAAATATTTATTAATGATATGTGTACGATGTATAATAAATTTTCCTTGTCTAACCTGTGCCTTAATTTAGCATAAGAGTGGATGCGCTCCAGGCTGCAATAATTTATTTAATTTTAAACAAAAAAATATAACTTCATAAGCAGGAAAACACTTTTAATATACTCGTATGCCTTAAATAATATTCATCAATTTTAATTTTATATATTTGTCGATTTCCTTGCTGGCTTTTATGATTTTCTATTGTTCATATTTATATTTATATATTTATATATTATTTTACAGACTTTTCTCATTCATTATTGTTGCATCTTATTGTTTTCTTGCATAAATTTATGGGAATTTTAAGTGTCTCCCTTGAAGCTACAATTTCTTGAACTTGGCATTCTTGTTTGCAAATATTAAAAGAAAAATACCATTCATTCATATATGGCAAATGTTGTTTTCAATGCCAACAAAATGCTTATTATTTATAAAATTTATGAAGGAAATAATAAACATTTATTTATGCTTTTCCATATGTAACGAAGCATTAAAATAAAATAATATAAAATACTATTAAGCCAAGTCTCGAAGCAGTAGTTTCTGTTTTCTTATTATAAATAAAGACAAATTTTATAGAATTAAATAAGCAGTTAAATAATATTGTCATAAAAATAGTTTTACTACATGAAAGTTTTTTTTTTCATCCAAGTAACGAGAGAAGAAAATTATATTTGTTCTTTAAGGGCACTGCTACACGTTCAATATATATTGAACGCGATCCAATATCGCGATATTTATTGAACCTGTAGCATGCAGTATTGATGGATTGCGAACCATATCGCAGAAAGGCCTAAATTGTGGAATCCAGATCACGGATCGCAGATCGCGTGATAAATATTGAACGTGTAGCATTTTCATGATATTAGATCGCGATACGTTAATAAGAATTGAAATAAAACAAATAAAATAAAAGACGCAGTGCAAAAAATTTAACAAATAAAAAATAAACAAATTTATTACCGAAAAAGTTATTTTGAGACTTTATTTTTAATTTGGAGGCATTGCCGGAGTTTTGGGACTCGTCGGCTAAAGCTTATTAATAAATTTATTATTAATAAACGATCCGCGCAGCACAAAAATAACGTAAATACTGACTCGATAAATATTGAACAGGTAGCATACGCTCGTGATCCATCACAAAATATATTGAACGCGATCCAGTATCGCGATATTTATTGAACGTGTAGCATGCAGTATAGATGGATCGCGATCCATATCGCAGAAAGGCCTAAATTGTGGAATCCAGATCACGGATCGCGTGACAAATATTGAACGTGTAGCATTTTCATGACATTAGATCGCGATACGCTTATAAGAAGTGAAATAAAATAAAAGACGAGGTGCAAAAAATTTAACAAATAAAAAGTAAAAAAGTTTATTACATTTGTGTAAAGTAGTTTTTAAAAATTGTATTGGCAGAAGATAGTGAAAGCGAGTGGGTTCTGCCGGTGGAATCGGAATTAACGACCGAAAAAATTATTTTGAAAGACTTTATCCGATCCGCACACCACAAAAATAACGTAAATTTTGACGCGATAAATATTGAACATGTAGCATATGCTCGTAATCCATCAATCCATTAAAATGGATCGCGATCCAAATATCACAATATATATTGAACTTGTAGCAGTGCCCTTAAAATGATCGAAATTCGGAATTCCATAGAACTTAGAGATTCCTATCTTTGCGTTTAAGAATCATTTTCACCTTACCCAACTTATTAAAATATATAACCATATAGGGACACCACTACGTGATAAAAGACAAAAAAAAAAAAAAGATCCCAGTCTCCCAGTTTTGCCCCAAGTCATGCATTTTTTTAAGGGCCCCCAAAGATCTGGGGACTCAGTGTCACCGTTCGGAACTTTGATTCACTCTCTGAGGCAAAGTTGTAGCTCTTGAAATAAAAACAAAAACTGTGAACATATAAAATCAAAAAACTTCATCTTCAAGATTAAAATCGCAACAAATTTAAAAAAAAATAGTTCGTTTTTTTTTTACCTTTTTTCCCCTGTTTAGGTCCATAGTTAGCAAACCGTTCGAAATTCAAGGAAACAATCAACTACAAAAATGTACCTAAGATTTTAGTAAACAACTTTCTAGAACATATGCACTTCCTAGGAATGATTCTTAATACCGTTTAGGTACAGCTTAGGTAGCAGCAAAAGTGAAAAACTTCCCGACAATTTTTTAATTTCATTTGTTTGGACATTTTTCACTTTTGCGGCTACCTAAGCTGTACCTAAACGGTGTTAATAATCATTGCTAGGAAGTTCATATGTTCTAAAAAGTTGTTTATTGAGATCTTACACAGAGAAAAACTGCCTCATAGAATCAAGAAGATTTTCTCTATGAAACGTTTTTAGGCTAAGGGGCATCCCAACAGAAAGAAGCGAAGATTTTTTCCTAAAGATTCCTTTTTGTTTTTACGTGGTAAATCTTTATGATTTCATCAAGAGAAAACCACATAATATCAAGAAGAAATCTTATTATTCACAACTTTTTTTTTACTCAATTTCCGTTATTTTTGGCACCAAAAAAACAATCCATAGAGAAAAACTTCTTGATTATTTGATCTATTAGGTTTTCTTATAAATTGTAAACTATAGGGATTTTATTAGGTTGCGTTATTAATTTTTTCAAAAAGGTTTTTTTCTTGATTTTAGTAGGTTCCTATATGATTATGTGTAAAGCATCTTATTGATTTTTTTAATAAGGAAATCTACTTGATTTTATGAGGTGTCTTGTTATTTCGTTTCTATAAATAAACATAGAGACAATTTTTTTACATGATCTTTTTCATTTTTGTATAAGAATGTTTGCACAATAATTTCAATGGTTATTCAGGTTAACATAATGTGTATGTATGTATGTATAAGTAAATAACATCTACAATATACTACATACATACACACATATGTATATGGTATAGAATTTAAATGAAAATACATAAGTACAGAGAATAAAGGCGCAATTTTGTTTTATTTTTTATTGAAAAAATCAATAAGATAACCTCATAAAAACTACAAGATTTCTTCTTGATTTTTTTCAAAAAGATTTTCTGTAATAAGATTTCCTTATTGAAAAAAAAACATAGATATTTCTTATTAATTTTGTTCTATTTGATGAGGTATTTAGTAGGCACTGTTTTTCTCTGTGTAGGTATATTTTTTTAGTTGATCGTTTCCTTGAATTTGGAACGGTTTGCTACCTATGGACCTGAACAGGCGAAAAAAGGTAAAAAAACGATTTTATTTTTAAATTTCTTGCGATTTTGATCTTGAAGGTAAAGGTTTCATGATTTTATATCTGCACAATTTTGTTCTTTATGAGAAGAGCTACAAGTTTGCTTAAGAGAGTAAATCAAAATACCGAGGTCCCAAATCTTTGTGGGCCCATAAATTGATATTTAAATATCATTGGTGAAATAGGCTGTAAATAAAACAAAGTGGGTGTGCAGAAGCATCGAAACTTTTTATTCGTTGGAAAGACCAAGTTCACATCACTTCGATGTCAGATGACCAGATCCTCAAATTGCTCATATAGAATGTCCAATTTGGTGAGAGCTGTATGGCTTGTAGCGCCGTTCTATTGAAACCGCAAGTGCTTGTCCATATCGTCTTATTCTGCCCAAAAGAAGCTAATAATCAGTGACCTCTAGCGCTTGCAGCTGATAGTGATGGTCTGGTCAACGTTGCTCTCAAATAAATATGAACCAACGGAGCTAAAAGCCCAAAGTTTTTAACGTCCTAAATTCTTAAATTTTCCCTCTGTTGAACGATTCGATTTAGATAAAATCGCTCTGTAAGCCAAATTATATGTGATAATTTTTAAGGAAACATTTCACTAAAGACAGATTGTTAATTATTATGATAAACACTAGCAGAACGTAACAACATGGTACCCTTTGTGTGATGTCAATTGGTGCAACAAAGCTCAGCTATATATTTTTCAATCCAAATAGAATATGTTAATAGTTTTGATTCATCGACCTACAATTGGTGAAAGCTATTTATGTAATGAAAGCTCTAACTTAATATTCCTCATTTACAACAGTCGTGTTTTTCATTTTGTTCTCCTTAAGGCAAACTTTTCAAGTAAGTACATTTGTTTAATTTTTGTTTTTTTTTTCGTCGCCATTCATTTAGAAATGGGTCTCTTACCTGAATTTGAATATTCCATGAAAGCCTTGCCCGAACACAACAACCACTTTTAAAAAAACATTTTAATCATTTGCACGTGTTGTTGAACGTCATATCCGTATACGTTGATTCGGCAAGTCAAATTGAATAAATGACAGTCAAATAGAGACGGAAGAATCTTAAACAATATGGCCGCCTTCAAGTGTTATAGTTCGGAAATCGCTAGCGGAAAACCTTTTAGTATCTACATTTAATTATGTCATTGATTAATACAATAGTTTTCTTCACTGCAAAAATAATTAAAAATTTTGTTTTTCTAATCACCGTTTTGATTTGATTTTAAACAATTATTTATTTATTATATTTATTTTAAATTTAAATATCTATTGAGTAAATAATTTTTCAATGATTTGGAGAGAAATAAGTTGTGGTTTTGTCAATTATATTATGTCCTGATTGACCGTAACAGTCAAGTTGGCTTTTTAATTTTGTTTTGTTATTCTCTATTCTCGCGAGTCGAGTTTTATTTTTGACTCTTAAAATTTTAATTCTTCTCGCGAGTCCTATTTTCGATTCTCTAAACTTAAATACGCTCGCGAGTATTCTTTTTTTAACTCGCGAGCAGACAAGAGTAGCTCTTTTCAATACAAAAAATAAAACTCACTCGAATTGAATTCGTTTGCGAGCGAGTTTAATTCGAGCACTCTCCGCACTCTGGCTGTAAGCTTTTACAAATTATATTTATTTCAGTCTCGTATATTGCAGTATATTACATATCTTCGTTACTAAGTTTGATAAATAAGATTAGAAGTAACATATGTGTTTTACAATATTATATCAATAAATTAAGTGAAATGTTTTTGTAGGTTTTTTCCATTTTTCTAAAATTTTATTATTTATATGAAAATTATTTTACCTTTTATTTTTTCTTATACTTTCAGGTAAGCACGAAAATATATTTTTATGAGTAAGTTAACTTCTTAAATATTTTATAATTTTTATAAATTTAGTAAAAAGACCCCGAGCTTAACAAACATAAGACAAAGAACTCTTTTGAATGAAATTTCTGCCATATTTCGGAATAAATGTCTATCGTAAACTAATATATTAAAAATAATTAGGTTTGGCGCGGAAAGTAATTTTCGGCACAAATACGCACTTCTCTCACTTTTTGCTCTTCTAAAGTACGTTAGAGCTGAGGTCGCTTTCGATAACGAGCTGATTCGTTCACGTTTTTTTTCAGTTTGAAATTATGGCATTCGATATCGAGCTATATTATTACATTATTCCATTGCGAATACCATAATCTCAAACTGAATAAAAACGTGATCGAATCAACTCGTTATCGAAAGCGATGATTAGCCCCCGGTTAATGTTGTAAAATATATGTTTTCTTTCACACTGGACTTATTCTAAAATACTTCTTCACCACCCTTCAATGTAATCTTTATTCAACGCCGATTTTAAAGGGTAAATTAAAACAAAATATATCAAGAAAAAATATTTACGAAGTCTTTTTTATAAATATTAAATTACATGAACACTTGGCAAACATATTCCAAAGACACTTATGAGAGATTCAGAAGCTTCTTCATTAAGTTAAACAGTTTCTCACTTAACTAATATACAATGACGTAGCATCAAATTTTATTGGGAACTGTTTAAATTAACATACTCGTGCCTGAAAAAAAAAGCTTTTAATTAGTATTTAGTAGCTACGCTTTGTGGGCAAATGTTTGTCCACAGGTTGTGGATTCGATTCCCGCCATACACCCTGGGTGTTTTCCGTAGGCAAGCTAATCGCTTCGCTGACTGTGTTTGCTAAAAACTTTGTTACCGTAAACTACATAAATATTTTGAACAACTTAAGAGCTTTTGTGCTTTCACACCGACGGGAGCAAAACAGAGTACAACAGCCAATCACATCTCGGTGACCACAATACTCGCTCTTACTTTGCAAACAAACAAGAACATATTTAAGAGCTTTCAAAGCTGTTTATCTCAACTGCAAATGTCAGAGTATGTGCGTTTGGACGTAGCGGGTTTATAATCTTATTAGTAAATGCCCAGCGGGAACTAGAAGGAGTAAGGATGCCTTCTAGAAGGCCTCTGTATGCCTTCTTTTGGATGTAGAAGGCCTGCTCGCTCCATTCCATACTCATATATATTTTACACGCGTTGTCATTGCGGAGCAGGCTTTCTGTTCTTGCTTCTTTCGCCAGAGATTCTGGAAGGCCTTAAAATTAATGTATTTTGCTTTTGTTTCCGTAAAAAACAAAACAAAACATGTTACTCCTTCTCTTCACCCTTCTCATAGAAGGGATTGTGGAATGTGTATCGTATCTTTTATACGAAAGAGCCATTGGGTAAGGCCTGCACCAAGAAAGTCTTCTGAGTTTTATCTCTAGGCTATAATTCAGGCTTCAGAGTTCCAAATTTTCACGCAACTGTGGCAACAGCTCTGTTGGTATTTGTAAAAGATTTAAACCAAAACTTTGGGTGGGGCGTAGCTTAAACTCGGTGCGAAAAATTCTTTTGTCTTCAAAGCTTTAAAATTTCGTATTCTGTATGTATTTTTAAGGTGAATAAATGTATTTAAAATCGAAACAGTTATAACAATCTTCTTTAATTGCTGACCCACTGTGCAACCTGCAATAGTCTGCCACAGTTTCTTCTACCACCCAAGAAAATTTTTTTATAGAACAAGAATCTCTAGTCAATAATTTATTAAAACAAAAGCACAGAGAATATACCGAGATCGTACGATACGGAACCTAATTTGTGTTTTCGGGCGGTCTCGCTTACTCGGTCACTGCGTATTCTTTAAATGTTCTTTTGATATGGCATTTTTTAGCTTAGTTTCATTTTATACTTTCCAACCTCATTCGCTGTGCGTTTTTTGTAAATAAATGGTAACAATTAATTTAATTAATGTTATTATTATTTTTCGAACTTTATTAGTTTCTATATTTATGATTTTATCAGGCTAAAGTTCGTATCAATTGTAAGTCAAAATACAAGTGATAATTATTAATGAACAAATAACACCAAAGTTAATTGTAAATATTTTGACAAACACGTAGTAGAACGGAACAATTAGCTGCTTTCAAAGGCCACTACACATTTATCAGCAGCGTACTTTGTGTTTGGTCCACTGTGTGTGGTTTCAGTTGATATAGATTTCTGCTTTATATACTCAGCGATTATTGCAAATGGAATATGTGAATTGTTTTCATTCATCGTATTAGAATTTGCTGAAAGCTTTTTTTGCTAATGAAAGCTCAATTTTACCATCTCTAAATTAACAACAGTCTTGCCATTGTCGCTTGTCTTTCATTATTTTTTGTTTGTTTTTAATTTAATTAAAGTTAAGTTCATATATTTTTATTAAACAAATTACATTTGATAATTTTTAAGGCACAAACAATATTATAGTGAGAAATTATATGACAGATTTTTTTATTTATAAAATAATAACATGTTTTCAGCAAACGTGATGAGCTATTTTATATTGAATTGGACTTTAACTTAATGTCAACGAAAGCTTAATTACAATGTTAGTTATAAAAGTTCTTAATTTGCTACGCTATAAACTTTCCTTTTGTTAACCTCCAAGTAAAACGTATTCATACATGCATTTGTCTTTCCTTTTAGCAAAATGTAGGCATCATATACATGAAAATTATTATGCGAATGTTGTGTAATTTTATACAATTTTAACGATATCACGTACATTCGTTAACTAATTCTAACTATAGCTAAATGTTAGACTTATATCCTCTCATTTGTAGCCACCAGCTGCAGTTGCCTGGAACTAGCTAGCAATGTGCAAGTACACATACAGCGCCAACACAAGACTTAAATTCCTAGAATTATGCTCTGCTCTGAGCATCATAATGTAATCAACAGTAAACCTACAATATCCAGCTGGCAGAAGAAAACTTTAAAATAAACTCAACTGAACGGAAGTTGTGGAAAGGTCCTTTAATGAAATCAGTTGTAGCTGGCGTAGTGGTAAAGTTTTAGTTGATGCCAGGTACAGCATTTAATAAGCTTTTTCTTTTTAGTAAAGTAGAAAGTAAAAAATTAAAAAAATATGTGTTTTCATACTCGTATGATGACAATCACGTCTTTTGAAATTGTTGCTGGCTGTTGCTGGTGCTGCTGCTTTCATTACTGGCAGTAGTCAAAACAATTTCTGGTTCGTTAAACGTCAGTAATTAAACTGTAAAATCCTGTGCAAGCACACGCTTAAAGCAACGTACATGTGTCTGCATGCCTACAGCTCATGTGTGTGAGAATATTAGTGCACATACACATATACGTGCATACATACACACATACATATTTATTTTCACAAACATGCTGTTATAGCTAAAACGTTAAGAAAAAGTAATATTGCGGGGCTATAAACTAAAAAACTTAAATTAGAGTTTCAAAAAATTCATGTTAAACAAAGAATTTGAAGAAAATCTTAAACCTGGTAATAAATAAGAAGTAACTTCTGTATTTGTTTAGCTGGTAAAACTTAGAAACGAAAACTGCCTCCAGTCACTGCTAAAGAAAGCATTGGTATGTTCAATAATACTGCTAACAATTTTCTAAGATAATCAGATTTAAAAGAAAGTTTTAGTTGAGAAAGTTTTTTAGCTAATTATTTAAAAAAAAAAACTTTTAAATACACTGACCTCCACTGTAAAAAAAACCTACTTGGCTGTTAAAAGCACACACGCACACAGACACACTTATACACACACACAGACACACTTACACACACACACACAGACACACTTACACACACACACACTCCAGCTTAAAACTCTTTTATGGCACGCAAGCAGGGAACGAAGCCGATCGGCTGCGAGTCGGCTAACAGCCGCCGCCGGCAATATTTAAAGACCCTCAGCCGCCGCCGACCCATGCGGCTCATTTTCGGCTGCGGCTTAGCCGCTGTGTTAATCAGAATTTTTTTTTAATTATGTGTTAGCTTCTGTTAATAATGATAATTTTTTTTTTGAAAAATAGTATTTTTTTCTGCAAACAATTTGATATGACTGAAAAATAAAGCTACCAGATATCATTGAAAAATGAAGGAGGGCTGCCAGATGTGGCGATATCTCGCCAACTTGTCGATTTTAACTAACGGTCTCCACTAGGCATGAACTTGGTATGGCCATCATGTCGAACATCGGAAATGTCTAATGGAGACCGCTCATGTCCAATTTTCGTCCATGCTCTGACATGGATGCCCGAACATATATATGTCTGCGCAACAATGTTCGCCATGAGATTCTCAGTTTGCAGCCATTTGCAATAGAAACAAAAGAGACAGAACAAAATTGTTAAATATTCCATCTTTATTGCACTAGCGCAAAATACTTTGATATGCCTGAACATGAACATCGGACGTATTCACCAGAACAAAGAAGTTGGTGATTTTTTCACAGTTGCTCTGCCGGCGTCATGTTCATGTCATGTCCAAGTCGAAGGCTAGTTGAGACGTAGGGTACAATTTGGTGTCCTAATTTTCCTATAAGTAGATGTGTATATCAAATGTTGTTTAAACCTATTTCTCCTATGTAAAACTAGATATTTTGTTAAAAACCGGTTCTCTGACGGAAGCATACTAAAATATTAAATATAAAAATGCTTTTTTATTGCTTTACTTAATCTATTAACCAGAAGAAGTGCTACGTCTACAAGGAATTTACTAAGATACTCCATCTTACATGGACTACCTATATATGCAATGATTTTTATTTTCTATTCACCAAATATTTGCGATTCGTTTTAAATAAAAATTAAATTAAATATAAACATATTTTGGAAAATTTTAATGCTTCGGATTAAATTTTCATACTCTCTATTATTTCTATGTAGATGGAGGTAAACTACACCAAGTCACATCTTGAAAATTTTTGCGGGAGACTGCTAAAACATTTGGAAAATGGATAAGGCCGCCCATCCATTATACAATATTTTTGCATATGTTATTGTACATATTATTGTCGTTTTGACCTAGACTATGCAATAAATGGCACAATATTTTCTTGACAGTGAAAATAAACAACACTGAACAATGTTGCCACCACATTACACAACTGTCTTGATTGTACAATAAAAATAAAGTCTTGATATTTTCCAATATATTGTGCCACCTTCGAATATGACATACACATTGGCGATATTATTGTACAATTATATTGCAAGTGGCTGGGGCGATCAATGGTTCAATCCCGGCAGGATTAAAGGCCGGGCACAATGAATCCGTCATACGTTAAACTTCGCCTTTTTCAACTGACATTAACGCAACGACAGAGAAGGTTGGCACAATGAGTACTTTATTGACGAAAGCATTTGAACAGCTTCTAAGGGTCGATTCTCCATTTTATTTATTAAATTCAACTTTTTGTATATATTTCGTTTAGTTCTTTTGTTTAATTCTATTTTTGCTACCACAAAACACAAAAATCTAAATTGGAACATACCAAAAAACCAACCAATATCTGTCAAACTACTCAACGTACGCAAAAAGTTAAAAGTTGACCAAATGTTGTACTTTGCGTTGACGGACACGTACTGAGTGTAACCGACCTCGTAAGAAACCATGTATTTCAACTTATCTGTCAGTTGAAAAAGGCAAAGTTTAACGCACGACGGATTCATTGTGCCCCAGCCTTACCAGTTTGACCTACCCCAAATATTTTATATAACTATATCTTTTTTTATATCTAATACTTCGGACATTAGAACTTACTGGATTTCCGCTATCGATAGAGAAAACAAATTCTGATTCCAACAATAAAAAAAGTATTTAAAAAAATGTGGCTTGGTGTAGCTTAGCTCCTACCTACAGATTTATAAACAAATTTTTGTTTAAGATTTTTTAAATTGAATCTTACAACCATAGACTTATCATGAAATGCCTAATTATAACAGTAACTTCATGTTAGTGCTATATATATTTTCACTAAAAATATCTTTGTATGTAAAAATACCTCTATTTAGAATTTCTACATGAAGTGATGTCCATAGACTGTTCTGTGGTGGTGGTTTTATTATAAATTAGCCGACTCTCAGCCGTTTTGTACTAGCCGCCGATGGTTTTATTTTTTAGCCGCCGCCGCCGAGATTTCTTCGGCGCAAGTCGAATTTTAGCCGCCGCCGATGATATTGTTGGTCAGCCGCCGCCGCCGGCTTCGTTCCCTGCACGCAAGCAAAAACTACAACGATATAATAAAAATAAGAAAAAATATGTATAAAATAACGAAATTTTATTGGGCTTTATATTTTTTTAATTTGCCTAAAAGACGGCAATAAAAACCATTATAAATATTTCCTTTCAAGGTAAAACAAACTGTTACATACACATTTCACAATTAATTTGTTTTTTTTTATAGTTTTTCTTCATAATTTTTGTCGTAATTGTTTTGCTCGGCGCTATTTAAAATTATCAACTTCCATGCAAAAAAGTAAAAGTGTTGGAGCGGGAGGAGAGAGAGACGTGCTAGGCGTTATGAATCCACACACAAACACCCATACATACATACACACATCTAGTATGTCATCGCCTAATGGGTCAACTCATTAATTAAACATGATAATCAAATGCCATAAATCAGTAGGAAATAATTTAACTACAACTAAAAGAACAGCTCAAGGGGGTAAAACAAAATGCGCCTCAAGTTAGGCAGCAATTTAATTAGTGAACAAAACAAATACGAACAAATAAACAATAAAAACCGTATAAGCGCTTATGTTTTATTATAAATAATATTTACAAAAACTGCTTAAGGCGATTTTGAAATACGTATAATGTTTGTTAATGAAAATGTCCATATATAGTTCAAAGGATTGCCTGTGCGGCTTTCACAAAAAACAATGATAAGTCTAATAAATTAGAAATTTGTGGACTCATTGGATGGACTTAAAACAGCACAAATTCCATATTTTCTCAATTCACAACCTATTGTAGGAGTCGTAGTTCGTACATTAGTTGTTAATAGTTTCAATAAAAATATTGTTTATAAACAAACGTTTCTATAGAAATTACAACAACGTTTGTATGACCTACGACTCCTACAATAGGTGGCGAATTGAGCAATTGTATATTCGAATAAGTTGTAGTACTATTATAACAAACTGTATTGTAGTTATTCGCTAAAGAATTGTTGACATTAAAGAAATAAAAATACACATGCACATAAGAGTGGGTCGAATTTTGCGCCAGTCACTCTTGGATTTCTCCATGATGATTTTAAAACAGCACAACAAAAATTCTGCCGCGGCTCAAAATACAGACCACACAGTTTTTTAGGGTTCCGTGTAACAAAGTTGCCCAGGAAGTAGGGAGGATTGTAGAGTCTTGAGAAGTATGTGGCCAAAACTTGACTCAGAAAGATCCAAACTGCTGCTGGAAATGAATAGGAAGGCGATGATAGGCGCATTTACAGGTCACTGCTCGGTCAGAGCAAGAACCGGTATTTGGGAAACTGGCAGTCCAGATTTTTGTAGGATGTGCGGGGATGAAGAGGAACCAGAAACCATTGTATATATTACCTGTCACTGCCCAAAGCTGCAACGTCATAGGCTTAGATGGCTGAGCAGATGTTTTAATGAAAGCATTACTGATATCGGAAAGTGTAAACTAGAGGACATCAGGGGCTTCATTATGGGAATTCGGTGGCTAAATGAAGGATAATAGGGTCACTTCTGCCAAAAAAGGAGGTGGGGGTGAAAATATTACTTGGTCAGATATGTTTCAGATTTTCGTGAGCACCTGCTCACGGTGTTCTAAACACCGGGTGTAGGAAAGACGTTCACCTTCGTGCACCAGACGTGCCCTTGCTGCACCCTTTTAGAATGAACCTAGTGCCCATTCTTCAAGGCACTTAGGTTGCAATCTTCGATCATATTTGTTATCCCTGTACTACGTCAAGCAACTTGCTGAGGTGCTCAGAGCTATATAAACTCTTTATGCCGTAATGATTTTGTCAAAACAGTTTAATGGAAACAGCACCTAGAATAGTGAGTGCCTAGCTGACCGCGTCATACCAACCACTAGCATTGATTTAACACTGGAAAACGAAGACTATTCTCTCAGCAATTTCGGTGGCAACCACAGCCACCACGTTGAATTCTCAAAGATCTCACGCTAAGGTGTTGTGTATACACCAATAGCGAGGTCCCTAAAAGAATACCTAAAGCATTGCCGGCACAGCTCAATTACTCATCCGAGATGAACGCATGTCTGTGTCGCCAAAAATCCAGTGCCTACTCCACACACCCCAAAATCATCCCTTAAACCCCGTGGGGTAGAACGAACTCGGTGTTTTAGCAAAGGATCCTAACGACCGCTACATGCACTCAAAACTTCAGAGCAGCTCGACTGTCGGGCAACCGGCACCCGTGGGGTACCAGAGACAAGCATGTGGTGATACCTCGAAGATCCACCATAAAGGCTTCACCTCTATCATCTTTTGAACTAAGGGAGTTCTAGCTGATGCTGCAGCTAACTAACATCAACAGAAACCTGTCTTCCTTTTTTTTTATAAATATGTGCACATCCTTTGCTCTGTTGCCAGAGATCGCGTAGTAACACATAAGTTCTATGGGTAATGTACCAAAGGTACTTCAATGGAAAAAGCCATGAGGCTGGGGCCCCGTGGTTGCCAAACCCGTAGTCAAAAATAGACTCCCCTGTGTGGATATTACTTGGTCAACAGAAGGGAATCACAATGTACTCAATTGGGTCTCAGAGTGGCGGTACGGTATAGCACCACCCTTCCTAACCTAACCTAACCTCCACCGGAGAAAAATTTCTGGGTCTTATTGACTTCCTTGGAAGCTCTTTTATACTGAACCTATTATACTCCCAACATCTTGCATTAGAAGCTCGCAAAGAAAGCAATTGTATTGAACTAAACTAAACCTCTTGATCTTTGTTTTCATCTGCCAACAAAGTTGGATGCATCATCTTAAACAGCGTTTTCCAATTGATACAGCCTTTAATTTTTATTTATCAAATGACGAGGAAGTTACACTTTATCGTAACTATTTCATTATTAGTTTTTTTAAATTCAACATCATTTAATTATTGTTTATTTAATGCGTTTACGCAAAATGAAGAAAAATAAACAAATTTGCTTAATAAAAAATAAATAAATAAAATTACATACAGTATAGCAAATGATGTAGAAAAAACTTAACAAGCAAATAGAATATCGTGTTAAATTAATAGAATTTGCGTTTTAAGTGAATTTTTTTTATCGTTTACTTTTTCCTTATCGTTTGAGAACATTCCTGCGTTCGTTTCATATTGTGGTTAGTTTAATTGCACTTAAGTAAATAAATTTTAAATTAAATGTTATTTTTTTTCTTCTTTTAATGGTGGTTACTTTATTGTGGAGTCTTAATAAAATGTGAGGGTGATTTCATTTGGCCACTTGAAAAATTCTATTAAAGTTTTGTTTATTTCTTTCTTGCGGTTATATTGTTATTGGTGTTAAGCAGACAGGAATTTTTATTAATGGACTTTAAAGTGGAGGTTTGAGATTTGTTAAAAAGAAAAATAAATAAAATATTTGTAATTGTAGTTATTATTATTATTTTTGTAAATGTGCTAAAGATGTTTAGAAATTAATGGACATAATGTGAGGGATATAAACTTGTTTGCTTTATGCTTTCCTACATGTAAAGTACTTTGGTATCGTTAACAATTTCATTTACTTTACTTTTATTAAATAAAATAAAAAAACACGTCGATGATGCCCGTCGAACCAGAAATATTATCACCAAATCTGAGTATCGGTGTTGCAAAGTTCTACTCTCAAAGCTTGTATTAAATTACTTGTAAATAACTTGAAATAAAGCTTATAACTTTACCTTAATCATTAAATAATACTTATTGTATTGTGTAACCGAAATTCAGAGCATTTTTACAGATTTAAGCCGGATACGGATGTTGTTTAATTTCCTAAAATCATAAATCCCATGTTTTTTTTTTTGCCGATAACAAAACCACCAAACAAAAAAGAAAAAAAAAAAATAAACAAACCAACTTATAAAACGTAAACAGCTCCCATGCTTTTCTTTACCCAGGGAACACAATTTTCCACCAGGGGTACTGGCAACTTCCGAAAATCATAAACAACAATGACATTTTACTTGGTACGCTCTTTCATGCAATAATACATACGCACTTGTTTGGTTATTACTGCTGCTGGTTGGATAGCACTGAAGCCACACACGCACACACTCTTACACACACGCGCACACACACACACAAAATTCACTCTTATACACATGCATATCACAGCGTGTTTTTTAAATTTAACAAGATTTGTTAGTTTTTGCTTTACTTTGTTAGTGTATCTGCAATTGAAATGAATTTTTCCTTCCCAAATATAAAAAAATATAAAATTCCGCAAACACTTCAGTGGGTAGCGCTTTGCGAGTTCATGGAAATTGAAGTATGTATTCACAGTAATGCGAGGACTTAATTATATAAAAGCTAGAGAGTTGGAGTAAACACGACTCCTTTGATAGGCTATTTAAAAAGGAATGATAAGATAAATAGGCGAAGATATAACTACGAATAAGTTGGCAAGATTCTTAAAGAACCTTTTGGAAGGACACTTTCGCATTTTTGCAGTTTATAGAGGCCACATAGTTGAAATCAAGGACATCTGTCAACTCAACTTGAACAGATGCAACGTTAAACAACACGCGCCAATGATCAAATTGTTGAACCCAAATGTATGTTCTGTTTGGATAACATTCCTCGTGCTAGGGTAATTTTAAGGTCACCTCCTCCTCCTACCGAGAGGACAGTTCGGCAGTGTGATGGATAAATTTTAGTCCACTAGTTTAAATCGACATCAACATCTTTACGAGGACGTGACGCAATATTTCCTGAAAACATAGAGTATACAGAAGAATCCGCGGCAATTGATTTTCGCGTCGCTCACAAGAACTCTGCCTTTTGCAGATCACAACTTAGCGCATGTGCTGTAGTGATTTGGACCTGTACCTGAACAATATTCAACTGACCCAGGGTCTAAAGGTAAACGACTGTAAACAACGACATGTGTTGGCTAAATGGGCCCTGAATCAATTGGAAACTGCCCGTAATTTTCATTGAAAAATAAACTTCTGCCATGAGATCCATTTCTAGTTGAATGGATACGCCAACAAACAAAATTGTCGAATTTGGGAAAATGTCAATCCGAATGAGATCCCCGAAAGTTCAATCCATCCCGAAAAATTCCCTGTTTGTTGTGAATTTTCGGCTGAAAGTGGTGCAAGTGGTCCATTTTTCTTCCAAAACCAACACTGGCCAGCTCATCTGCTTCAATTCCGAAAGATATAGATCGACTAATAGCAACTTTTTTTTGGCAGGAATTGTATGATACATACACCAACGACATGTGGTTGCAAAATGATATGCGATATTAGAAAGAACCTAGTCAGCTCACGTGGAGGTGCTGTAAAATGCCTACGAAATCGTGTGACTTGAACCCCTTAGACTTTTCCCTTATCGTGATTGACGTATTTCAACTTCGACTACCACATTTTCGTAAAAGATTTATATAGATCAAGAAATTTAATCGAGGATAAAAATTTCGTAGCCAATCACGATAGAGGGGGGTTTCTTGCAAATAAGTCACACGCTCGCATCGGTCCTTAAAGCAAACAAAAATCATAGGTTTGATTAAGTTCGGTTTTATGGGCTGCCAGTTTCATGAGAACACGACTCGCTTGGGTATTGGTGGGTCCCGTTCTAAAGAACATTAAAAAAATGTTCCTTCATCATCTTACTTGCTCTGTATTAAATCAAAGTGATTTTGGTATCAATTTTTCTATTGCCACATGCCGATATCTCTGCAAGGTTTTGCACAAATAGGAAGCTCGTGATAGTTGCCAAGATATCGGCAAGAGCGGGGCAGGGACAAAGTAGGTGTTCAAACGTTTTCTACACTTCTACGTCAGGAAAATTTTCTACAGAAGTCATTATATGAGTATGAAGCATACAATATTCTGAGATATGTAGCTATATGATAAAGTCCTATTAGCACTAGAACTAGTATACAGAGCTGACCTTCGGTATTCTTTCTATGATGGCGAACCATCTGGGATTGCAACATAGCCAAGTTACTTTTGAGGTAGAGCAGGTAACCTCGTTTCACCATCTAGTCTGTGCCATTGTAAAGATCCACTGCTCTGTTCTTAATTTGCAATGTTGCAAAGTAATACCAACTTTAACGTCTCGTTACAAAAATTCCTCTATATAATATATTGGGTTACATACATCCTGATTAAGATGTACACACCAACCCAATTAATGTAGAGAACATCATTAATGATTTTCGTTCGCATTTGTGGTTAATAGTTATTATGAAAAATAAACCTTAGAACTCTCATCCAGTTAGCAAGTGGAACTGTATAAGACTTCATTTTTAAAACTAAATCGGGTAGCAAGATAGTATATCGTACGAATGTCTTTGGGTTTGAAGTAGTTATATGCATGTCGAATCCCCCGTATTGTTAGTGTATTCACAATCGTAGTTGGACAAACAACGAATCAGCGCAATTTATCGTGTGTCCGTACATTAACACTAACATTGTATTAAGCCGACTGTACAATCCTCCGAAAACAAAACTGTGTTAGAAATTCTAGGCTACATCATGACGCCATATCATTGAGAGACATCTTGCATGCATGAACCAAAATATTATATCTTGTGTACACAGCTGATAGAGGTTTGATCGCGGCTTTGCCGTAGGAACATATATAAATATCTACATTGTATATTCTTTAGTACCCTAACCAGTTTTCTGACCCTTTTATAGCTAATATTACAGCTGTATTACACTACTCTGATTATTTAGCTAGAATTTTATCTTTAGCCCGAAGCGGGGATCCGACTTGGATCCACCTTTACAAAGATCTAGCACACCAGGAAGATATCATAACATCGCTCCATTGGATAAGATGTGTTGACATGAACCTGCTGTCAGACAACGGTTTGGATGGGCATTAGTCTATATGAAAGAATGAATGAATTAAGTCAAACGGAAACACAGGACACTATGACCAAAGAAGATCTATTGAATCTCAGGTCCAGAGTTGGCAGTACCCAATCCTCCAATATGTGCTTGCCCAATTGGCTATATCTTCTGTGGCATAAAGCTTCACAGTCCTTCAGAATATGCTCTGTAGTTTCATCTTCGTAATCACAGAATCTGCACAGGCTGTTACTCTCAATGCCAAGTCTGTTTAAGTATTTTCTCAGTCTACAATGGCCTGTGAGAAAGCCTGTGAGCATTCTTCTTAGATGGTTTTTACTCAGTAACATGAACGTTATGAAACGATTTAAGTTATACGTTACAATCATTAGCTTTGCATGCCTCAATCCTGGGAGATTGGGCCAGAGGTGCTCCCTATTACTCTTGATCTCCGTCGATATATCTTCCCGAATTTTGTCCAATCCGAGTCCACAAAATTTTGTGGTCCGACCATGGGTGTACTAGCGCCCCTTCTGGCCACTTTGTCTGCATTTTCATTTCCTAAGACCCCGGCGTATCCAGAAACCCAGTAGTCTATATACACTGAGAATAAAAAATCTCTCACCTCCGCTCTTGTCCGATTTCGATCTGTCTGTAAAAAGATCTAGCACATGGTGAATATTTCCTAACATCGTCGTATTTGGTCAGTCAATGCGCTTCCTTGCTTGTTTGAAGGAAACACAGCTTTATATTCAAAATGGAGCTACCAAGTTTGTCATGAGGGTGGCGTTGGCTGAAGTAGTTAGCACGTTGACTACAAAACCGAAGGTCCTGGGTTCTATCCCAGTGTCTGACAGTCATTAAAAATAACAACACCGCGCATTTTTCTGATGTGCATTAGTGTCCTTTGTATCAGTTGTTGTGGGAAAAATTCTAGTGATGCAGGCATAAGGCAATGGTCGCTAAACTATACCGACTTTATCAGATATTAATCGTAATGTAAAATCAGAGCGCCCTCCTTCGTTGTGTAGCAGAATCATCGGCGAAGTAAAATAACCAATAAAATGGCAAATAAATATAGTTTCGAAATTTAATGACGTCATTTAATACGTGTCATTTGACACCAGAAGGCGCTAGAAGACTGCATTATGAAAAAGCGTGAAAAAAGCAGAGTTGTAAAATAATGAAGCTTTCCTTCATCTCTTCCTTCACCACCGTCTTCTCTATCGCTATCCCTTCCCTATCACCCTCTCCCACTATCTTCTCTTCAACTAACAGGTAGAACAAAGGAATCATTGTATTGGACCCCCATTGGACCTGAACTATAAATTTCACCCTTCCTTACCAGGAGCCTGCTAACCTAACCTAAGTTGGCTATTGTGAATATACGAGGGCGGTTCGGAAACTTCTTAGCCTATCAATGAAAGAGAATAGTTAGTTTTTCAAAAATATTTTTATTTTTCAATATAATCACCTGAAACTTCAATACACTTAGTCCAACGCTTTTCTAGCAATTCTATCCCTTGATTAAAATAGTTTTCCTCAAGGTCTTCAAAATAGTGGTTTACAACTGTAATTGCATCTTCATTTGAGGTAAAACGCTTGCCAGCAAGGAATTTTTTTAGATTTGGGAACAGGTAAAAGTCACTGGGAGCCAAATCAGGAGAATAAGGTGGGTGGTCAAGCAACTCGTACTTTAATTCGTTGATTTTAGCCATTGTTAAAACACTCTTGTGCGCTGGTGCGTTGTCTTGATGAGAAATTATTTTTTTGTGTTGTAAGCCAGGACATTTTTCTCGAATTTGTACATTTAATTGATCCAAAAGGTTGCAATAGTACTCTGAACTTATTGTTTTACTCTTTTGCAGATAGTCAATCAATAAAATACCTTTGAAGTCCTTAAAACCGTTGCCATAATCTTACCAGCCGATTGAATTGTTTTTGCCTTCTTTGGGGCACTTCCTCCAGCTTCAGTCCATTGTTTGGATTGTTCTTTTGTCTCTGGAGTATAGTGGTGGATCCATGTCTCATCAACAGTTATGAAACGACGCTTAAAATCCATTTTATTTAGCTTAAAACGATCCAAACAAGCTTGAGAAATGTTCATTCTTATGCGTTTTTGGTCGACTGTTAACAAATGCGGCACCCATCTTGCAGAAAGCTTTTTCATCTGTAGTTCTTCATGCAAAATTAGATGGACTCGATCATTTGAGATGCCCATGATATTAGCTATTTCACGCACTTTTATTCGTCGATCATTTAATACCATATCATGCACTTTGGCTACAATTTCTGTTGTTGTTGCTGTTTTTGGACGTCCACTACGTGGTTCATCTTCAATGCTTGTACGACCACGTTTAAATTCAGCAACCCAATTTTTTACTGTTGCATATGAAGGAGCACTTTATCTTCACCTAACACATTCACCATATCATTATGAATTTCTTGTCCCGATAAACCTTTTTTATGTAAATATTTAATGACACCACGCATTTCTAATTTTTCCATTGTTAAAAAATCGCGGATGCGTCTTTTGTGAACACCTGTTTCTATATGAAGGAGTTGCCAGATCGAAACAAAATTTAACATGTGTTCATAACAGAGATGGAAGTTTCCAAAACACTTAACTTTTTTCTGTTTATACCGCGCTTTTTGTGCTAGGCTAAGAAGTTTCCGAACCGCCCTCTTAAGGCACGAAAGAACCTTTCGGGGCAGGAAGCATCCTAAACTCTAGCTGACCCACCCGCTTAACCAAAGCAATAGTTACCGCTTTTTAGTTACAAAATATCCGTGTGAAGACGCTGGACTTACAAATCGAAGCACTGTTCGTACAAATAGAACAGCAAGTAGACAGTTTTGTTACCTTAAATCTGCCAATTTCAAAACACTTATTCACAATACCCCCCATACTTGAATTATTGCAAACACTATGATCAACTTATCATACTCAAAAATTTCCCTTTTCGAAATGTTGCATAGACTTTAAGTTGAACAAAACATGATGTTATTTGCTGAGTTTTGGTTTTTTAACCGCTACCTGTGATGATTGGGATGTTCTATGCTGCTGATAACAACCAAAAATTTACAACAAAATAAGTAACTGTACAGCAATAACGGGTCACCAGTCTTCCTGTTCGTGTGCACCAGCCTTTGCTTTAGACAAACACAACAACAGTAACAACAACAACAAAGCCAGCAACGACTGGTCAACAATCAAATACTGTTAAAGTTATTGGTAAACTAATGTTGTACAACTGACAACACATGCTGGGTGCATTGAAGGTGGACAAGCAGACTGACTGCTTGTATTATTGGTATGTTTGCATACAACTCAGTTTTAAAAACAGTTTGCTCGTATATACATACATACATATCCATACATGTACATATATGAAAAACATAAACAAAAAACGGAAGACCACTATGGACAAAGTGTAACAACAATGTTGTTGTTTGTTTCATATTGCTTTTTTGGTATGTAGTATGTATTTGTTTATATATCCGTTTTTATGTTGCAATTACAGCCACAACAATATCAGCTGCCTGCTTGACATTCTCGCAATGTCTCCGGTGTGCGTATGTATGTGTGTGTGTATATGTGTAAATATTTCTATGACATTGTATGCTAGCCGGAGTCTATGAAATGTCCATTGAATTGCTGTTTGTAGTTTGCATCAGATATGACAAGGAATGCAATACATTTTAGATTCATGCACAAAACAAACTACATGCACACACACACAACCACAAGAGCATCAACAGTGTTATTAGAAGAATCAGGCTTGAATAATTTTATTAGGGAAATTGTAACCGTATGAATGTTGGCAATTTTTGTTGATGGAAGCACACACGATACAACTTTTTATGGCTTAATGGTTATTTAGGTAATTTCTTTAAATTTATTGCCACAAATTTATGAGTGTTTTAAAATTTTTGAAAAATCCAAGATTTATCTTTTAAATTTATTAATATTTTATTTCATTCAAAAATATTTATAAAACTAATAGAATAATCACACTAAAGCAAAAATTTGTATCGCTAATAGGGACCGAAATATTACATAATATTTTCCGCTTAAAGACATTAATTTTTACGTTCTGCAACATGTCAATTATTATTATCATTAAAAAAAATGTATATATTTTTCTTAAGATATTTTATTACCTCTGCTACGACACGCCTTATTACAATGGTTGCAATAACTTTCTTGACAGCATAAAGTTCAAACTAGCACAAATTGGAAAACATAATCATAGTGAGAAAAATCTATTTCTCTCACTGCCAAAAAATTTACTACATTCCCGAAAACAGTGAAAGAATTTCATACATTATAGATGTACTCTTTGAAACGCTTCTGGGGATGCGATAAATGGAAGGGAGAGTTTCCTTAATTCTGTCTCCAGCTCACCGAACATCATTTAATTTCATCTTTCTTTTTTCTTCAAAACTATATACTAAAACGAACACAACTTTCAGTTGTAATTAAATATTAATGTGTACGAAGAAGAATCATGTCTTGTGGAAAAATATTTTGAAGTAGTGGCCGACGCAACTCTCGCTTCCAGACCTGTTTCAATGAAGGACAATTGTTTTTCAGAATCTAGTGATGCAAATTGCAATCGAAACCTTGTAGAGAGAATTCATACATTTTATGAAGCATTGCATATTGGAACGTCTTAAACCTACAGGATGAAGGGAGCATAAAATGTTTGACTTATTTTTACGTAGCAGCCTCTTTGAATGCTGAAAACGAGTGGAAGATAAAACGAAGGGAAGTAGCAATAATGTAAAAAAAAAGTTGCAGGAAGTAGGGCAGAGAAAAGAAGGAGGAAAGAATAGAGGATAAAGGAAGAAAGAATGGCGGAGGAAGGAAGAAAAAATGGTGGAAGATGGCAGGAAAGAATGGCGGAGAAAGAAAGGATGGAACAATGACGAAAGAAAGCCAAAAAGTAAAAAGATATACAGAAAAAATGGCGTAGGAAGCAAGGATAAATAGCGAAAGAAGGAAGGAAGAATGACGGAGGAAGGAATAAAGAATGGCGAAGGAATGAACAATGGTGGAGGAAAAAAGGAAGATCGAAAGGAAATTTGGAAGAAAGTCTGCAAGAAAAGAAGGAATTTTGTAAGGAAGAAAGAATCAAAGAAGAAGAAAGTTTAGAAAGAAGGAAGAATGAAAGAATGGCGAAGAAAAAAATTAAGGATCAATGGTGGAGGAAAAAAGGAAAGAAAGGAAAGCATGAATTAACTCAGGAAAAAATGCAGGAATGAAGGAAGGATGGGACAAAGGATGGGACAAAGGATGGGACAAAGGATGGAAAGAAGGAAGGAAGGAAGGAAGGAAGGAAGGGAGCAACGGAGGAAAAAAAGAAGGTAAGTTGGAAGGAAGTTTGGATGGAAGTTTGGAAGAAAGGAAGAAAAGTTGAAGCGAAGGAAGTTTGGTTGAAAGGAAATTGGGAAGAAAGGAAGCTTAGAAGAAAGGAAGGAAGTTTGGAAGAAACGAAGGAAGTTTGGAAAGGAAGAGAGAGAGAGAGAAAAAAAAAAAGAAAGAAAATCGAAAAAGAAAAAAAGGAAGAAAAAAAGAACAAAGAAAGAAAAAAAAAATAAAGAATGAAAGAAGAAAGTTTAGAAGGGTGAATGGAAGAATGGCGAATAAAGAAAGGAAGGAACAATGGTGGAAGAAAAAAGGAAGTTTGAAAGTAAGTTTGGAAAGAAGAAAGAAAAGAAGAAAAGAAAGTATGAAGGAACGCAGGAAGAAATGCAGAAAAGAACGCAGAAATGAAGGAAGGCAGTAAGGAAGGATGGGGCAAAGGAAAGAAGGGAGGAAGAAAGGAAGGAAGGTAGGTTGGATGGAAGTTTGGAGGGAAGAAAGTTTGGAAGGAAGGAAGGAATGAATGAAGGAAGTTTGGAAGGGAGGAAAGAAAGAAAGATAGCTGGGAAGGAAGGAAAGAAAGGAAGATAGCTTGGAAGGAAGGAAGTTTGGAAGAAAGGAGGTATAGAAGGAAGGAAGTTTGAAATGAAGGAAGGAAGTTTGGAAGGACGTAAGGAAGGAAGTAAGTTTGTAAGGAAGGAAGGAAGTTTGGAAAGAAAGAAGGAAGTTTGGGAGGAAGACACGAAGGAAGGAAGGAAGCACAGAGGGAAGCAAGGAAGAGAGAAACAAAGAAAGAGAGAAAGAAACAAAGAAAAAAGAGAGAAAAACGAAAAGAAAGAAAAAATAATTTAATAAAGAAATAAAGAAAGAATAAATGCAGGAAGGAAAGAAGGATGGAAGTATAAAAAAGAAAAAATTATACAAGCAAAGCGGAGAGAAGGAAAGAGAAAATGATGGAAGGAAGCAAAAAACACCAAAAAAAAGAAAGGACGAGGAAAAGTGAGGAGAGAAAGTAAAGAAAAAAGGAAAAGAGAGGTAGGAAAGTAGGAAAACAAATTCAGAAAAAGAGAAATATAAAAAGAAATGAAGAATCGAAGGGGGAAATCAAAGTTTTACTATGCGAAGCAAGAGAATGGCTTACGAGTTTATGTTTCTTTGTCGTAAGAATAAACAAAATTGAGAATACTCGTATATTTTAAGCTTGTGTTACAAGACCGAAACTATTGGTGAAACACAAAAAAATCATTTATTTATTTCAGTGTTTTCTCCATGTAAATAATTATAGAAAGTCAATTGATGCGAGAAAATTTACTATACTCCTTGAATTTTTTTTCATGTTTTGAAAATCCTGCGATCGATCTTGAAATTTATTTAAGAGGACTTGGTTTTTATGCAGCTGATAAAAACATTGATAAAATAATTTTGAATTCGTTATTTATAACATATTCTTCAATTTCTAGTAAATATTAAAATCTATCAGCTAGTTATATAAATTTTATTTGATCCTTCTTTTCTCAGGAATATTTGGCTTATGTTGTTATACATCAGTTTCCACTATTAACGAATTTATTTTAAATTAACTGTATACCTTTTCACTTCTGTAATACAAAACAAACAAATATTAAGCATAGTTTTTTGCAAGTGTTATTGTCTTGACTTTCTTTGTGTCTTAGCAAACGTTTTAGGATTTGTGCACCAAACTTTTGAAATTTTTCAATTGTATGAAAATGTAAATTTATAGCTTCGACTTTTTTTCCTTTTCCTTTGTCTTTGTCCTTGTCCTTGTCCTTGTCCTCGGAGTATGTGTTACAAGTGTAGTATGTGTACATATAAATAAAGGACAAAGCTATGCTTTCAATTTACGTTAATGTCAACCCTTTTGCCAACTCGTTTATTTTCCTGTAATAATATTAACCACCTTTCTTCATGTGCTGTATGCTGTGGTGCTCTTACCTTTCTCAAAAGCAAGTTTTATCTCTGGGGGTACACAAAAGACAAAATCTATAAAAGTGATTTTGTTTTGCCAATCCTTTATTTTTGTGTTGTGAGATAAACATTAGTGCTGATTGCATCATTAACAATATTCATTATGGAATTCTAACAACTTTGTGTCATTAAAATGGTTAAAAAGGGTGAATGAGTTAAAAAAAATAAACCAAAAACTTTAATGAATATTATAGGATTTTAATAAGCAGAGTTTAAACGAAATGCCTATAAATTTATTTGGAATAGTTATAGTTAACTAAATATTATGAGTATTTAATGAATATATATTAATCTGTAATTAAAAAGGAGGAAAATATAAAAATATTGTAATTTTAGAACTGGCTTAAAAAAGTACCATTTATTTTATATGAAATATATTTTTAAATTGAAAATCTATTGATTTTGTTTTGCTGTAGAAGCAAAAAATATTTTTTGTGGGTTAAGCTTCAAAAAATTCTGGTTGGTGCTAATTTTTTCTCATCAATAACAAAAATGGAAATATCTAAAGATTCGCCTTGAATTTCTTAGTTTTGAGTAAAAAAGGAATGCATGTTTTAGAACAAAGGCACAATATATTTTAATCGAAGTATTATTGATCAAAACCTGTGGTCTAATCGTCGCTTTCGATAAAGAAATGATTCGATCACTTTTTTAAATTTGAGATTATTTCATTCGATATCATACCATATTATTACATTGTTCGATAGCGAATGCCATAATATCAAACTGAAAATGCATCAGCTCGTTATAGAAAGCGACGATTAGACCTCTGTTGTCTTTTTGGCTTTTTATTATCCATTTTACACAATTCTTTACTACATTTAAAGACCATAAAAGAAGCGACAAAAGTTCGGGATAACCTGGCACTTTTGTCAAAGACTTCTTGCGATAAGATCACTTAGAATATCCTTAAGTTTAGTTAACCAATGTAAGCATATGCTACCCAGACTTGTTCTTATCTGGCTTCCTGTATATAATAACTTCACCTGCAATCAGCGGGTGTACGAACTAGCCAGGTATGGATCTGGGTCGCACGACCAGTGTTCAATAATAAGAAGGAAGCCACTAAATTTAACCATAAGCTTCCTCGTAGTCCATCAAAAAGAATTACTGTTATTAATCAACTCTTAAAAGAGGTTTATTCAGAATACCTGATGCCTCTAATAAGCACAAGAATACAAATTCTGGCTGCTGATATTGCAATTTTCCATAAAAAGTAAATAAAAAAGTCACACCCGTCACATTTTCGAAAAAGTGTTTTTAAAAGAAAAATTCATTTTTACGAATGATTTCAATACGGTGGGATTGTGTGAAGTAGTTAGCACGTGGACTAGAAAACCGAAGGTCCTGTGTACGGGACCAGTATCCAACAGTCATTAACTAACAACAGCACGCATTTTTCTGATGTGCATTAATGTCTTTTTGTATCAGTTGTTCTAGGAAAGTTCAAGTGATGAAGGCATATTCACTGGTCACTGAACTATACCGACTTCAGCAGATACTAATCATACGGCCTGGCCCACGATGTCACTAGAAATCGTTCGATCGACAACTTGTATTGCAAACCACAATAACTTCAGAAAATTTGTTGTTGTTTGCAATACAAGTTGTCGATCGAACGATTTCTCGTGACATCGTGGGCCAGGCCGATAATGTAACTTCAGAGCGCACTCTGTGCGGCGAAGTAAAATAATTAATAAAATGCCTACTAAACACAGCTTCAAAACAAAAAACAAAATTTAATACGCTCATTTAACACCAGAGCCGCTGCAACACTGCATTATTAAAGAACGTGCAGAAAGCAGAGTTGTAAAAGTATGAAGCTTTCCCCTATTTCTTCCTTCACCACCTGTCTTCTCTATCACTATCCCTTTCCTAAAGAAGGTAACGCCTAGTAATAGTAATATTTATTGATTGCCTGAGTGTTACTTCTGTTAAAAGAAAACAAAAAATTTTACAGAATATATTCTAAAAGTGGTAATTCAATAAAATGTAAGGTCACACCCGTCACATCCTTGTGATAGCCATTCTGAGCAGAAATTATATTTTTTTAGTGTCTGTCTTTACTTTTTTTTTAATTAATTTTTTTTTATACAGGGTGGCCCAGAATGGCTGAAGTGGTTTCAATTCCTTATAACTTTTTTATTATAACTTTTTTATTATTTTTCTTTTCAGTACGAGTACTTTGTAAAGAAGATTTGATTATGCAACGACTTGATTATGCAATTTATTTTCGTGAAAAAGCAGAAGAAAATAGTGATCTTATTCATAACTTAATTATGAGCAACGGATCCCATTTCCAATTAAATAGGTTGGTTAATAGGCAAAACTGCAGGATATGGGCTACGAAAAATCCAAGAGTAGTTAAACAGCGAGAATTACACGCACTTAAGTGAACCGTTTGGTGCGGTGTTTCGTCGAAAAAGACAATTAGCTCATATTTTTTTGAAAATGAACACAATGCTGTCATTTCCATTACTGGTGTTAGATATCGTTTTTGAATTGTGTACTGTTCCATTTTAAATTTCCGAAGTCTTCCCTACAAAATACTGAAAAGAAAAATAATAAAAAAATTATAATAAAAAAGTTATAAGGAATTCAAACCACTTCGACCATTCTGGGCCACCCTGTATTTTTGGATTACAACAAAAAACTTGAGGTACATGGTCACACCCGTCACAATAGAACTAGTCAAAAGTGAATGTATGTTTGTCTATTTGTGTGTATATTTGAAAGCTGTGGCCTACTAAGTCAGCGAACCCATTTTGCTGAAATTTCCACAGTACATTACTGATAGTGTGTGAGGAATAATAGGCTTTATATATTTGTTATATTTTAAGTAGGCGTGGCATTTCACATATAAATGAAAATTCTTACTTTTAGGGTATTTATGGAACTAATGCATCGAAAGACTTGAAATTCTGTTTTAGTAACTCTTTTTATACTATTTTTTAGAGAGATCGTACTAAGTAGTGGACAAGTGGGTGTGGCAGGTCCCACATGTAGTAAAGGAATTTTTCAGAAGTATATTCAAATCATAATAGGCTTATAAAACAGATTGCTATACTAAATTTATAAAAGAGATTTATTTATTTTATTGAATAAGGCAGTAAGTAGTTCTATTGAATTACCGGAACAACTAACACGGTAAAACATCTGAGAATAACTACGAACAAGTCCGTTGATATAGTGAATTATTTCAAAGAAAATAAACACAATAAAATCCCCTATATTACTTTTTGTTTGTTTTTGACTATCTTTGGGGATAATGCAGCAAGGAACTTGAAATTTTATGTGAAAGTCGGGATTGGTCATGTGGCTGTGGAACCTCAAATAAATATTCATAAAGGTTGTTTTTTACACAGTGACACAAGTCTAAATATAGTAAAACAAGTAAATATTTTTAATATCAATGAAACGGGCTTTATTGTATCGAAAATTATATGAAATTAATGTTTAAATATGACTTCTGCCATGTGGCAGCCACGTCTAGCGCGTAGAAGGCGCAATTTGGAATAACAATTTTCAACAACTTTTCGCAGCATTTTGTGGGCGTACTTCGCCGATAGCTTTTTGAAGGTTGATTTGCAGGTGTTAAATTGTTTGTGGTTTATCAACGTATGCAAGTGACTTCACATAATTCCAAAGAAAATAATAGAATAGCCTTAAATCACACTATCTTGGTGGCCAATTAATCGGGCCATTACGTGAAATAATTTTTTCATCAAAAGTTTCTTTGAGTAAATCAATTGTAGCGCCCGTTGTGCGGCATGTGGCTCCGACCTGTGGGAACCACATATCAGCAAGTTTAATGTCACATAATTCAGGTACGAAAAAATTTCAAATCATGTTCCTATGCCGTTCAGCATTGACAGTAACATTTTGACCATAATCGTTTTTGAAGACATATGGGCCAACGACTCCGCACCAAACAGTAATTTTCTGTGGATGTAATGGTGTTTCGACAAAAGCTTGTGGATTCTCCTCACTCCAAATGGGACAATTATGCTTATTTACATACCCATTCAAACAGAAATGCTCTTCTTCGGAAAATGGAAGTGCATGATGAGTCTGAGGAATAGTACAATTATTTTGATTAAAAATTTGAACAATTTGCACGCGTTGCTCTGGTGTAAGTCGGTTCATAATGAAATTTCAAAGCAAACTAAACAAAAGGCAATTATCAGCTGTTGAATGGGTGCTCAAATAAGGCAGTGATGCCATTTCAAAGTTGCGACACTCTAAAAAAAGCACCCTTTATATTGAATATTAGTTTTCAAGTGAGAAACTTGAGATGTTGTTCCATTTTCGAGATAATAATAAATTAATTCCATGGCCAGTATAAGTTTATTTGAATAACTTTTTCGACCTTTTAATAAATAACAATATGGAAATAATCAAACTTAAGGTCTTTGTTTTTATAAAAATTATATTTTAATTATATATTATATTGTATTCCATGATAAGTCTTTACAGGCTTATGAAGCATTTGCTATTTAAAATAGTTTTATTATTATTGTTCGAACTGAATTTGTTTCTATAGTTTTGGTTTGATTATCTTAATCAAATCATAAATATAAAAATAAATTTTGTTGCAATTTCAACACAAAGGATATGTAAGCTAAGTGAAGCACAGCGTGTTTTAGATGCTACAAAAATAGTATTTTTATGTATGGAAGAGGGGACCATATCAATGTGACCTGGTTTGTGCTTAAATTAAACTTCTATTCTAAAAATGCAACATTATAATTCTTTTTCTCTTAGCCTGCATCTGTTAGTTCAATTTAGAGAAAATATTTTTATTTAAAATACCATTAAATGACTGCTGCCAGAGCAAAATTTTTAAAACCCCAAAACGTCAATAAGGCAACATTAAAATAATAGATAACAACAACTAATTGAGATTGACTTCCCCTAAATTGTCCATTTTTTTCCTTCAGTAATGAGTGGCCGACCTAAATTTTTAATATAAACTTGTCAGGGTTTAATGATGTAAAAAAATATTAAAAGTTCTTAAAATAAAGGAACTTAAATATACATGCATACATACATAGATACAAATTGCCTGCTCCGCGCCGAAAAATATGCAATAATTTTTCATTATTAGACCATGACATTGACAGATAAGGGATAATTTTTTCTTTTACTGCAACAAAGCAACAAATTTATAACCAAGAAAAATTACAAATGAATACATGCTGTAGAAAAATCATTTGTTTTTCTTTCTTGCTTTTCTTTAAATAATGGAGAATAAAAAGAAATGCATTTACATGCATCACTTGAAGCAGGCGAATGAATATGTAAAGCTTGACGCTTGCCAGCCATGCAGTTGAAATTGAAGAAGGAAAACAAAGTCCTTACAAGTATGTGTGTGTGTGTGTGTGTGAATAAATGGCCATCATGGTCAGTGATGAATAGTGCGTAAAATTTACCAATTTATGACTTTATTACAATTACGTGCTCTGTCTGTACCAAGTGCTTCCAAAGGCTTAATGTACTGTAACTACAACCACCTTGAGAGGCTTATGCCAACATACATACAAGGCATGTGTGTCAATATGTGAGCGCTCGCTGTGGTTTTCGGCAAAATATTTTCCACACTTTTATTTTACAATAAAATAATTCGTTAAAAGAAATGTAGCACAATAATTCATTTAATTTGATACATTACATTACATATATTTTTATAAAAATGTGCAGGACTTGTGCAAGAAACATCATATAGAAAAGGACTACAAAATAAACGCGGCAACAATAATTATGTTTGCTATTATATTTAATGATACTGTTGTGGTGATTTTAAGTATAATGAAGAAACTGTGATATTTATGATAACTATGCGGAAATATTTTCTGCATAATTACTCGTTAATAATAAAGTTTCTTCCTCAACTTTAAAATATAAAATATTGTTTAAACAATACGAGAAACGCCTCAGCAAATTATATGCTACAATGAAAAAATTTATGAACGGTGAAGTTGTATTTTGATAAAAAAAAAAATGCTGAAATTAAAAAAATAAATTGATATGAATCATTACAGCCTTATGTATAACGAAAAACTGGCATGAATTTAGCATACGGCCGTGTTCTGTAAACCCAATTCGAGTAAATTTCTCGTTTTCAAAAGATTAATAATGATGCTGCTGAAGTATTTAAAATCACACACAAAATTTATCTTTCAGATATGACATTTGAGAATATATATAATAAAAGAATTAAAAAAAAAATCTGGAAAAAGGTTTCTATTATCGGAGTAAGTTTTCTAAAATCGTGCGATTTCAAACCGATCGGTTTACAGAACCGGGCCGATAGTATTTTTTATTCGTTTGAACGGCCTGTCAATGCCAATTTTTAGGGATTATAATAACGTGCTTATATCCGCCGAGGCTTTGGTGACTGGCGCGCATCAGAAATACATTAAATTTCAAGGACTCTTACGCGCAAAAATCAGGCGGAATTCGATCGATGCACTATGGGAAATTTCATCAATTTTTAATTTTTTTATAGAAGTAACACTCAGGCAATGCATGTCTACTATTATTACTAGGTGTTACCTTCTTTAGGAAAGGGATAGTGATAGAGACGACAAGAGCTTTTTTACAACTCTGCTTTTTGCATGTTTCTAATCATGCAGTGTTGCAGCGCCTCTGGTGTCAATGAGGCGTAGTAAATCTTCGAAGCTGTGTTTGGTAGCCATTTGATTTACTATTTTTCCGCCGATGATTCTGCTACTCAATACCGACGAAGGAGGGAGCTCTGATGTTACATTAGGATTACTATGCGCTGAAGTGAAGCTCCTGTTGCTCAGTGACCAGGGTCACTGCCTTATTTGAGCACCCATTTAACAGCTATTAGTTGCTTTTTGATTAGTTTGCTTTGAAATTTCATTATAAATCGACTTACACCAGAGAAACGCGTTAAAATTTTGCAAATTTTTAATCAAAATAATTGTTCTATTCATCAGACTCATCGTGCACTTCTTCCATTTGCCGATAAAGCCCATTTCTGGTTGAATGGGTATGTAAGTAAGCAGAATTGTTGCATTTGGAGTGAGAAGAATCCACTAGCTTTTGTCGAAACACCATTACATTCACACAAAATTACTGTTTGGTGCGGAGTCATTGGCCCATATGTCTTCAAAAACGATGATGATCAGAATGTTACTGTCAATTGTGAAGGGTTAGGAACATGATTCGAATTTTTTTCGTACCTCAATTACGTGGCATTAATCTTGCTGATATGTGGCTACAACAGGACGGAGCAACATGCCACTTAGCGGGCGCTACAATCAAGGAAACTTTTAATGAAAAAATAATTTCACGTAATGGCCCAATTAATTGGCCATCAAGATCATGTGATTTAACCCCTCTGGATTATTTTCTTTGGGGTTATGTTAAGTCAGTTGTCTACGTCGCGCGGCTTATCGCAGGTTCGAATCCTGGAGTCAAGTCAAAGTGGTTTGTATTTTTTTTAACTAAAACTTTTAAAGTCAAAGAATTTTGTATTTTTTTTTAAACTAAAACTTATCAAATAAATTGTATGTTGAATGATCAAGGAAATAATGTTGAATTAAAATTTTATTCCTGATGGTATATATTTAGTGTGCATATAAAGCATATTTAAAGTTGTTGTGGCAGCAGGGGTAAGCACGTTGACTGCCACACGATGAGTTCCGAGTTCAAATCTTGGCCGAGAAAGCCAATTTAGAGGGAAACAAACATTTTTCTGTCTATGTCAACTACACGTAAGTTAAATAATTAATAAAATACAATTACTACATTAAATTAAACTCATGTTGATCTAACTTGAAATAACTTTAATTTAACATGATTCTTCATTTTGATTTTACAGTACGTATATGTTAAATCAACATGAAATAAAGTTATTTCAAAATGAAAAATTTTCTTTGACAATTACTATAAATCATGTTAGATTAAAATGAAATACATATGGAGCAAAATCATTGCCGAAAAACATTGGATTAACCTTGTTGAAATAGTCCTCTCCGTAGCACAATTGTAGCATTTGCAAGCGAGGTTAAAAGCTATATGCGCCCACGGTATTTTTACAAAATACACTGAATATTTGAGAGCCCATTAATTATGGCCAATTTTCGAAAATCCCTCTAAGAAGACCCTTTGTCTTTAGCAAAACTTCAAACAATTACACTTTTTTATATGTACTTTAAATAATACAATTACAAAAATAAAAATTTCATTATTTTAAGGAAAACATTTTGTATATAAAATTATTTTTTTTAACTACCACACATTTTATTTATTTTGGCCACAAATGAGTGCTTGTCTGCAATTGTTGACAACCCTTGTGGCTCATAAATTTTATTTTATTTATGTATATGTTTATTTATAATTTTAATTTAATACTTTTATTTTATTTATGTATTTTAAATTTTTGCTTTTATTTGGTTGTTGCTGCCATCAAAGTGTTTCTGTTATTATTGTTTTCTATTTATTTATGAATTTGTTGAACAAAAAAGAGCAAAGCAGAATGACAAAAAAAAAAATAAACACGTTCTGTTATTTGCTTTTACGAATGACAAATACTAGATGGACATTTAGCGGTCGAGAGCCATATTTTATGTGTTGTTTATTAAATGAAGTACACGTTGCAACAAGACCTTGAGTAAATAACCCAGTTAAATGTTTTAATTTCAATAAACTAATGAATAAAAATAATATTTGCTTAGCAGACAGTTTTCAGTTTGTTCTTTTTGTGTATGAACAATTAGCTATTAAAATCGAATTAAACTGGAAAGTTAAAAAAATTATTTAAGCCACATAATACAGCTGACAGCGTTGGAAGTGATGTCAACTTTACGTTTTTTCAAACAACAAACGACTAATGGCGACAGTATGATAATGTATATCACAGCGCCCTCCTTCGTTGATATTTGTAGCAATTAATTGCAAAATTTTCAAAAACGAGTCCATTTGTTGTTCTAGCAATTAATCAATTTATAAAAAAATCGCATTTTTAATAAAAAAAGTATGTACTAAACATGCTACTTCTTTTTTTTATTGTTTGTGTGAAATGACAATAATCTAATGAAAACAATTGATCACTCGTACAACGAGATAAAACTGCCTCATAGAATCAAGAAGATTTGCTCTATGAAACATTTTTAGGCTAAGGGGTATCCCAGCAGAAAGAAGCGAAGATTTTTTCATAGCGATTCCTTATTGTTTTTATGTGGTAAATCCTATTAATTTTATCAAGAAGAAAACCACATAAAATCAAGAAGAAATTTTGTTATTCACAATTTGTTTTTAGTCAATTTCCGCTATTTTTGGCACTAAAAACACAATCCATAGAGAAAAACTTTTTGATTCTATTAGGTTTTCTTATAAATTGTAAACTATGTATAGGAATTTCTTATTGATTTCTTTAGGTTACCTTATTGATTTTTTTTAAAAGGGTTTTCTTCCTGATTTTATTAGGTTCCTATATGATTATGTGTAAAGCATATTATTGATTTTTTAATAAGGAAATCTTCTTGGTTTTATGAGGTGTATTGTTATTTCATATCTATAAATAGACAGAGACAATTTTTGCACAATAGTTTCAATGGTTATTCAGGCTGCTTGTTAGCATATTGGTTAGAGTGCTTGTCTATCAGTCAGAAGTTTGCTGGTTCAATACTTGGTGAGTAAGTCAGTTTAGAATATAACATAATGTGTATGTATGTATAAATAAATAAATAACATCTACAATATACTACATACATACATACATATGTATATGGTATAGAATTTAAAATTTAATTTAAAATTAAATACATAAGTACAGAGAATAAAGACATAATTTTTATTTTATTTTTTATGATGTCGCCTAATAAAAACATGAAGAAAACCTTATTGAAAAAATCAATAAGATAACCTAATAAAAACTAGAGATTTCTTCTTGATTTTTTTCAAGAAGGTTTTCTCTATGAAATTAGTAAGATTTCTTTATTGAAAAAAAAAACCATAGAGATATCTTATTAATTTTGTTCTATTTTATGAGGTATTTTTTAGGCACTGTTTTCTCTGTGTATATAATTCAATACTTTCATTTGAAAGGTGTCAGTGTAACCAATTTTAAGGCCAAGCTTGATTCTACTCTGGCGGAGTTTGCTTCTTCGTTTATGACGATTCAATCAATCTGCCTTATCGTGGTTGGCTTATTTCAAATACGACTACGACTTTTTGGTAATAGATTAAAGAAGACGTCAACAGTTTTTCTTTAATCTATTACCAAACAGTCGTAGTCGTATTTGAAATACGCCAACCACGATAAGGCAGAATATTAAGTTAACCAAAACTATACCACCTGCCAAGGCGAGCACCATAAATTTGTCCAGCCCAGAAACGGCTTAGAAAGTCCACAAAATGGGATTGAATGAATTATCACATATTAATCCATAATTTGGTAATTTGCCGCGTTTTTCACAATAAAACAAACATTGTATAGTGAAATTAATTCAATAGAATGTTCGTAAGCATGGATGAGACATTGGTCCACCATTTCCCACCTGATATAAAGGAACTGTCAAAGTAGTCACTGGAATAGGAAAATCGTGTTCAAGGAAGACGAATACATTTCGTCTGGATTTTGGGATGCGTGTTAGATAATTTTTGTTAATTATATTTATTTTAAGTTTAACTTTTATCAACGCACTAAATTGTAAATTGTCACAATTCACAAAAAAAAGACACTAATATACTTATTTTAACCCCCTTATTCTGAACTTTATGACAAATAACAAAATTATAACAAATGACAATTTTTATATATCAAGCAATGTAAAAATTGTCATTTGTTATAATTTTTATTTTGTCACAGAGCTTATTGTTAACGCACTAATAATCTCAAATTATTATTTTACTTATTCAGTAAAATTTTTTTAACTGATATTGTAACAATCACCTCTCCCCCCCGCTACCAAAAAAATTTAATATGTTTACTATAATTTTATTTTCTTTATTTAATTTAATTACCCTCCTAAAATTTTATCACCACATCCCTAGAGATTAAAAACGAGTACTCAAAAAAAAAAATATACAGAAGTAAATATTTTTTTAAAATACGCCACAACTGAAAATCAAATGCACTGACTCTCTCTTACTTATAAAGTCTGAGTATACTTATACTCCGGCTATGGATATTTAATCGGACAAAAAATATACGCATGATACTCGGGATATTTATTCATTATACATTAATATATTGGTGTATATAAAAAGGAATGGAAAATGTATGGGTGTAGGTGTGTGCACAACTGTTTGAAAAAAAAAATGCTCTTTATGCGTATCTATATGTAAATAAAATAGCCCTGCATGTACGCATGTGTAGTCAAATAGTTGTCAGAGTAGCTTTATACTTACCGTTTATTAATGTCGACAATGTTCGACTTGTCGCATACTTACATTTGAAACAAAAATAAAATATTACAATTTGCTTACATTGACAAACAGCCCTTAAATGAACTTGGGGTGATGATTTTACTTTTTTATATTTCAACCGACAGCGAATGTTCTTAAAGTAGACAGAGAAAACAGTGCCTACTAAATACCTCATAAAATAGAACAAAATTATTAAGAAATCTCTATGGTTTTTTTCAATAAGGAAATCTTATTAATTTCATAGAGAAGACCTTTTGAAAAAATCTTTTAGTTTTTATGAGGTTATCTTATTGATTTCTTCAATAAAAAAAATTGCGTCTTTATCCTCTGTACTTATGTATTTTCATTTAAATTCTATACCATATACATATGTATGTATGTATGTAGTATATTGTAGATGTTGTTTATTTATACATACATACATACATACACATTATGTTATATTCTTAACTAACTTACCCACCAAGTATTAAACCAGCAATAAGCCTGAATAACCATTGAAATTATTGTGCAAACATTCTCATATAAAAATGAAAAAGATCATGAAAAAAATTGTCTCTATGTCTATTTATAGAAACGAAATAACAAGAAACCTAATAAAATCAAGAAGATTTCCTTATTAAAAAAATCAATAAGATGCTTTACACATAATCATATAGGAACCTACTAAAATCAAGAAGAAAACCTTATTGAAAAAATCAATACGATACCCTAATAAAATCAAGGAGAAAACCTTTTCAAAAGAAATCAAGAAGGCAACCTAATAAAATCAATAAGAAATCCATATAGTTTACAATTTATAAGAAAACCTAATAGAATCAAGAAGTTTTTCTCTATGGATTGTTTTTTTTTTGGTGCCAAAAATAAGGGGTTTCTTCTTGATAAAATTAATAAGATTTACCACATAAAAACAATAAGGAATCTCTGTGAAAAAATCTTCGCTTCTTTGTGCTGGTATACCCCTTAGCCTAAAAATGTTTCATAGAGAAAATCTTATTGATTCTATGAGGCAGTTTTTTCTCTGTGTATGTTAATAGATGACCAAGTCAATAAGTTTTCGTTATATTTATTATAGCGACACGATTATTGTAATACAAGTTAGTGAATCTAGGTACTCATCTCCGTGTGGAAGATAATTGTGTTCACAAGCCTCCTGATCGTTGGCCTGTGCAATCTTAAAATCTCTTGTAATTGGTCGTCATTTGTACTATTCATAGGATTCTACTTAGTTTTCCCACATCAGAATTTTGCCAAACTCTTTAATGTTCTTCAATCGTTTAATGTTTGTGTTCGCTTTGGAGTCTTCAAAAGGTCTGGTGCTCTGCACTGTGATGTTAAATAAGGGTGGTCCCATCTTGGGAAGCCTAGCATCCTTTTCATTTCCTGTTTTGCTTTGATGTCGGGGTATTCATATTATCTGTAGATCTGTATTTTATGCGCATATAAGTTCATCTCAATTTTATATTGCAGGGCGTTCCAGAACTTATCAATTTACATTAACGGTCATGACCTCAATATGTAAAACTGTATTATGATCCTGCTGGCGATGTTGAAGGAAGCACCCAACAAGACATACTGCAAGTGTGTACAAAATTAAACCCATACCAATCTTTCTTCCAGTAAATTTCGTTTACTAGATTTATGGATTTTTTTTTTATAGCAGACTGGCATGAAAAATTTAAATATGTATACTACTCGTATCTAACCGAATCCATTCTTTTGCTAAAATACTGAATGTATTAGCAACAAAATTTTGCATATTCATGTTGTCGAACAAAAAAACCCAAGTCCTTCCAAAGTAATAGGCTAAATAATTTGACATAATTATATCACTTTCGCATCAGTATTTTTCATTACAAAAATTTTCTTTAGCGCCAAACTTGTGACTGGGCAAAAATAATGTTGTATTTGTTAACAGAAACACCAAAAAGAAATAAAATAGTAAAATGAAAATGCCCATAAATCACGTACAAGTGGATTCTAATGATACATGTAGACAACTGCATGTGTGTGTGTGTGTGTGTGTGTGTGTGAAAAAGTCAGACAAAAAAAAAATAAAAATAAAAGTCTGCATAATTCAATGGATGAATGAAATAATGAATGCATCGTGTGTGCAAATAAATAAAATACCCAATTACGCGACTGCTTTGCCTGCTGGTTGTTGCATTTCCCCATCGAGTTGTTAATCATGATGAAACAAAAAATAATGCAAGCAAACAAGCATTATATTTTATTTCATTTTCTAATGAACAATTATTATTTTGTTATATGGGAAATTGTTGTTGTTGTTGTTGTTTTTTTAATTTATAACATAATGACTTAAACTCTTTATACATTTGGTTTTCGAGTGATTTATTTCCTGTCATTTTGCCGTCACAGCAACTCATTCTATTTGTCACTTTTGCAAAATAGTAAATATTCTGTTTGTCTAGCTATCCATGAGTACTAAAAAGTAAAACGAAAATACTGGGTAGTATTTTTGGGGTGGGAACAGTTTTTGTATGTGTTGTGCGCACAATCTCCCCTTGTGCTAGGGAAAATGTTAAATAACAGTGGCTCGCTGTATTTTCAAAGGTTAAGTGCTGCGGAAAAAGTGTTTTAATTAAAATGCAATTTGGTAAAGTGTAGAAATTTAAAAATTTCCAATTGCAGTTTTATTTATTTATTTATTGTCATTATGTATAATGTTAGATAAAGTTTTTAAACCACTTTAATACGAAGACATCCTTGAAACTATTTTTCTTGCAAAAATTTTGCTCAATATTTTCTTTTTTTCTATCTTATAAATACTTCAAAATTGGAAGGAAGCTTGTGACTTGTATCTTATATAGCATATTTGTTACTAAATTTTTTAAAGCTTCTGACTGAATATCAGATGTAGAGCCTTGAGTGTCTCCCATCTATCTCGCAACATGTTAAGGTTCGTAGGTACCACCAACGAATATCCATAAATAAAAGGCCCTGGTGTAAGCGCCAGTTCACTAGGATGGCTTGAGATTAATGATATCGTATCGGAACTCCTTTAAACACTGTGTGTGTGTATGTGTTTGTGTGTATGTGTTTGTGTGTATGTGAGTGGGTATTTGTATATTTATAACCTAGAACTAACTTTAAAAGAGTAACTTAGAAGTCACTTTGACTAGATTGAAGCCACTGATAACAATGAATGCAGGGCATGTGTGGAATACATTGGGACAGTGTAGCACTTTCTTTGTCCTCCAGTTTTCTCCCTTTGGCTGGGATGATGTGTTACAGTACTTTAGAGGCATTGGCTGGAAAAGACTAAGGGACTACGTTAATGATACTGAGTTCTAATAAAGTGGGGGTTCGTTTTTAATTCACATGAGAGCGCAGGCTTAGATTATGCGTACATATGTCCTTTGATATAATTGTAATGGCTCCTCTCGTTAACCTAACCTAACAAAATTACATACGATTATGCTATGGTTCTATGATAGTTGTAATAATGTTCTCCGGTATAGTTCGACATCTTACAGATTCTTTAATACACGATATCCAATTTTAAAACCCTAAATAGACAAAGAAAACATGCTCAGCATCTTCCACAAAATTTCCACTGCAATTCCAGCAATACGGAACACTAGTTTCCGAAACGATACAAGCACGATCTGAAACTGTAATGGTCAGTTCAAGAACTGGGTGAAATAGTAGTCCAATTCAACATGTGTTCCAGACAAACCTATTATGATTTTGGGTATCTGTGAGTAAGACCATATCTTTGTCACTCATTGACAAACGTTCTTGCCACTCCAACTCGATGTGTATCTTACATATCGTGGCAAAAGCTACCTTCTGGGACACCCTTCAGATTGTGTTACACATTCGCAAAACAGGTGGCGAATATAAAAGTAATATCATCTTCAAATAAGTAGGAACTTTCCGCAAACTGGCACTTATGATAATAGTTGATCTGATATCCATGCCGACAAAAGCTCTATTCGTTCTGTTGTCGGCTTCCAGTGGATTTAACGGTTAGACTAAATGCAGTAGGCATATGAAACTCCCGATCTTGGGGATATGCTAGCATTATATATACAGTAAATAACATACCTATACATGGATTCAGTAACTTTTATTGCGATAATCGTATTGCAATAACGAAAATTTATGGACTTTGCTATTCAGTAACATATTTTAACGATATTCGCTGTCGGTTGGAGAAAAAAAATTAAGTCACAAGATCAAATTAATTGAGTTTTTCTTTATTATTCTTTCTGTTTTTCGCTTATTTTCGTTCTTACTCTATAGATATAATGGATACTATCATAAAAAATAAATTACGAAATCTCATTATAGTTACTGCAACCAAATTAATATATCGATAAATATTACAGAATCGAAGTACTTATCTTATTGACCACAGCACTCCGAAACCCTACTTCAATAGGAATTTTCGAATTTCATTGACAAAAGTGGTTTCCCCAATAGATGGAGCCGTACAGGTTTTCGCGGACGGCTAAAAAAGAGTGGGATAGAGTTGGTGGGAGTTCAGAATTGAAATGCCCTTCACACTCCCGGATGAATATAGGATATTACAAGCAGAGATATCTGCCACTAAATAAGCGATAAACTGGCTAAGGTTCTATCGGATACCAAATAGATATATACATATTATAACTGACAGCCAGTCTGCAATTAAGTCCCTCAAAGATGTGTATGCCACATCTGTTCTTGTCGAAGAATGTTCCAAAGCCCTGGATAGGCTCGCGCAGCACTCACAGATCATATTAAACTGGTTGCGTGGACGCGGTACTATTTCAGGCAACATAGGTACGGGAATAGACGGGAATTCTACTCAGAAAAATCCATATGGATAATCTCTGTGGGCTCCCATTCTCATCCTGCTGTAGACGTTTCGATGTTGCCTTTCTTGAGACAACTCAAGACGTATAGCGCAATGAACCCATCTGCGCTTTAGCAAGAACCGTCTGGCCTCGCTCGCCTAAACTCCCACAGAACGAAGAACCTCATGATTTTCACTAGGAACCCCTTGAAGAATCTCTTGACCATAATGGCCAGCCACTGCGCTTACGGCACCCATACTAAACGTATAAGTCTCCCGTACAATGCCTACTGCTTCAGTTGCCATGATGAAGAGCAGGAGGAAACTATCTTGCATCTCCTCTGCTTTTGTCCCGCTCTGGAAGATCTCCATCAGCACTTCCTTGGCAGATTGCACTTCAATAGCCTATCCGAGCTATCGGAAATAGGACTAGCAATTTTGAGACTTTATATTAGAAGTACTGGCTGCTGACTCTCCCCACCTCCCAATGACTTGTACACACACACGATGCAATTCTCGACGCAATCTCTCCTCTTCTAAAACAACTAACTATCTCTTTTCTACATCTACCTTTTCACTCTTCTCCCTCTCTCTCTCTATCTATCTTCTCTTCAACTCACAGGCAGCCCAAATGAGATTTTCACTCATCCTTAGTCCTAATTTACACTCAGCAAGTCTTATTGCTAAGCTGGTTAGTTTTTTAGGAAAGAGAGACGAGGGGAAAAGAAACTTTTATGTTCCCCTCGTGTCTCTCTCCTATAAACTTAGTGTAAATTAGGACTTACCAATAACCTGCTAACATAACCTGACCTAAGTGGGTTATCTCTATAGCTGCCAGGTTATTTTTGTCGCAAACAAATTACCAAAAATCCCCGCGGTAGATTTTTATTAAAAATATCATAATATCCTTTATTATGTATATCTATTATGTATTATTATTTTTTCTAAGTCATCACTTAAATGAAAAAAAAACAACAATAACTTCTTCTGTGTATATACATATATTTTTATTTAAAATTTTGTTAATTAATACGTAAACATTTTATATTACCATATAGTACAGCAAAAAATTAACTCCATTTCCAAATAATTACCAACGAAAATTTAATCTTGTGTTTCTAGATAAAATAATTTTCACAGACATTTGTTTAAAATATTTCCATTCTTGTTCATTTGGCTCATTTTTTTATACTTATTTTTATATCTAAAATGCAAGGCCTATAAATTTCAAAATAATACTCAAGGACTTAATTAAATCTTATAATTTTTTTTCTGAAACTTAATTTTTTTTAGTCTGAATATTTTATATCTTTTTTGAAATTCCTTGCAATGTCACTGCTACAGCAATTTTAATAAATTTTTTTAAATTTTTTCTTCTGTTTTGGCAGTATGTGTTGATTTGTAAATTCACTAAATAAAACAGACAATTTTAAATGCTTTTTGCACACCTACACAACGACTTGGAATTAATGTGACAATAAAAATAAATTCCAGGGTGCACAAAGCAAAAAAAAAACCAAAAAAAAAGGAACGGAATGCAACTTAAGTTCAGCCACACTTACTTATTGTGTTTGTTGGCGCACAGGATTCACACATACATACATATGTTGGGAGTGTATGTGTGTGTGTGTGTGATTGTGTTTGTTTTTTTGTGCATGCAATGTTTTTCTTGCATTTCTTTTGTGCCGTGAATAGATTCTGTTTAAAATTTTTTGGCGTCATAGTGAGGAATAAACCCGCTAAATTAATGCGATATAAAATGAATAAACAATGGAAAGAAATGGAAAGGAATGTTTTCGCTTTTTGATATTTAATATTTTTTAAATTATTATTGCTAGTATATGCGATTATACAAGGTAATAAATTGATATGGGTATTTTTCCAGGAAGGTCTACTTTTTGTCGCGTTCGACACCAAGCAGATATGCTTGTTTTTTCAAAGAAAACGAAACTTTTTTTTTACTTTTTAATACATTTGTGTAGGGCGTCAGCAGCTCTACGTTAGGTAAATTTTAGTCACATTGTTCAGAAATACAAGGTTATTTGCTTGCGGTCGAACGTGACAAAAAAATTTTAATTTTTCGGAGAAATGCCCATAAACAGGTAACCCTTCTATAACACGGTTCTCCCTAAAGCGGTTTCACTCTAACTAAAATGAAATTTTTTTGAAACTAGTTTTTTTATGTTTAGTGCCCGCCTATGACATGAAATTAAAAACTATATTTCTCATTAAAAGCATCATAATAATAGTTGGTCCCGCACTTTTTCATTTCCCGTGGAAGCGGGATTTTTTTTTAAATATCCCGGGATCCCGCTCCATAGAATACAAATTAAATTTGCTTGGCATGATTAGAAAGCTTAATGTTTTTTTATATATCGCAAAATAAAATATGTTCGTATTGGTGAGAAAAATTAGAGTAAAATAAAGTTACACATGAAGAAAAAATACATGCTGTGGTTATTAACTGTTTGAATAATTTTTGGTAAATAAGCAATTTAATAAAAACTTTAGTAAAAAGTAAAAAAAATCTAATAATCCATTCAACAATATAGTGTATAAGTTCCAAATTAAATTTATTAACAGCATGATGAAAACTATTAAAATGCTTTTATTATTTTTTTATTATCGCAAAATATTTCTACGGAAGCTAGTATTTATTTTTTGCCTTACAAAATTATTAAATATGATCTTTAATTTCGTTCGGTGTGCTCAAGCAAACTAAACAAAACACTAGGAAAAACTCCGTACATGCGTGCACAACTTCATTCGTCGCTTTCTCAGTGACGACTAAATGAGAGAGCTTAAGCATGTGAGTGATTTTCTTTTCCACAATTGTGGTATGTACAAACATAAAATACATAATACGACGGTACTCGACGTTTGATATGAAAAACAGATGCGTAAATTTTTTCTTAACAAAACCTGCATACAATTGAGTATTTCATCTAAAACAATTTTATTTGTTTCTATTAAAAACAAACAAAAAAGACAATAATGACTTCAATAAATTATCTTAGAAAATAAATATATTTGACAAAATATCTTTAATAGTGGAGTTAATGTCGACGTCGTTGACGGCGTTTCAACGCCGAAAAAGTTGAAACAGATTGAACTTTTACGGCGTTGCAACGCGTTGAGATTAACTGCTCTCATACAATTTCATACGATTCAACATTTTTTTTGACATTTGACGCCGTCGACGACGTCGACATTAACTCCAGGGTAAATGTAAAATTTGTTCGAAAAAAACGCTGCCCACAATAAATTTTCACAAAAGCCAAAGTGACTGCAGCTGTTTTCTAAATATAAAGTTGTTAATTATTATTTTTTATTATTTTCCGGGATCCCGCATAAAAAGAACTGGGAATTCGGGAAATTTTAAGAGTGGAATTCCAGTCTTGAGATTCTCCGGGAAAAAACCCTAATCATAATTGTAAAAAAAACATCTTAAATTAACATAAATCGTCATATTTAGCACCCGTGGTTGAATTTATGTACGTAATTTAATTTTAGGAATTTATTTGAGTCGGAATGTAAAGATAACAATTTTACTCTGTAAAATTATAAATTATACATCGTACATTTTTCATAAAATAATTAAATGGGCTATACATGGTCCATTCATTAATCGGGCTATACATCATCCATTTTTCATAAAAAAATTAAATCGTCCATTATTCATAAACTTAGCCTTACAAAATTTTAAAGTAGCTAGGTAACCTTGAATGAGGAGATAATAAAAGCAAAATGGAGTGAGAAATACAGGTACACTTGATATTGGACGACTTCAGGAAACAACTGACTCTTCTGCATAGTGGAGTTTAAAGTTCGAATTGATGCTAATTTGCCTAGTGCCTTGGAATCTTGTTGGCTAAATATAACGTTACGAGCTTTAACCTAATGTAATAAAATGTTTCCTTTTTTAATCTCTTGGCCTCATATAAAAAGTTACTTTTTTTGAACGTATCTGCCGCTTTATAGGAGGGTTACCTGTATTGCCATTGCTCTAAATATGTGGTAGTAATCTCGAGAACAGGCCTTGAGGTGTTACTAAACAAAAATATTGTAAACATATTTTTTTAAATGTGAAATTAAAAAGATTTTTTTTTCAACGTACCCATACTCGTTGTCTGATGGTATTTTATACAATTCCAAGCGAAGTGTAATTTTTAAATCGTTGACAGATCTTTACTTTTAAGTTGAGAGATAGATCTTTAGAATGGAATAGACTATATGTCAAGTCCATTCGATTTAATGCTGGAACACCATGTCATTATTGAGAAGAAATAATTCTGGCAAAATTTTCTCGTTAAAAACTTTCGACTTCTCCAAAAAGATGAAATGAGCCAACAAAAAATGTATTTGGCTCACAAAGTGTGAAGGATTTAAAATAAATGTACTTTTCCAAAAATTTTAAAAATTCATTTATTTAAATATTTCGCTTAAGTGATGAGTGAAAACTGTACTGGCAGTAGACGTTGTGGCAACTGAACTTCTCCTTAAGATGCATTTAAAACTGCAGTCATATTAACAGCAATGAAATTAAATACCAAACAGTGGAAACCTAGGACACTGGAATTGTGTGGGTTGAAACTACTGGCAAATTGGCGAAAATGAAGATACACATGTTGCCAAAATAATACAAAAAAAAAAAGGAAAATAATAGTAAAAATGCTAAAGAAACATGCAACAAAAGCAAAGGCAAGCGAAACAAAAAATATGTTGCACTTAAAAAACAAGTTGGCAAATGAAATTAACAAAAAGAGAATTTAAATAAAAAGCAGAACAACTAAAAAAAAAACTTTTTAAATGAAATAAAAAATTATCAAGAGTAAAACTTAAATGCCAACCATGCCGCCAAGCATGATAAAAAAAACTACAACTCAAAAAAAAAAGGAAAAAAAGATTTACGAAGTAAAATCAATTTACAATTTTTTTATTGTTATTGTTGCTGCTGTTGTTGTTGTTGTGGCTGTTGTTGTCTTTAGAGCAGACTACTGTGGAAAGGGTGTAGCGAAAAGTGATGGGAATATTAAGGATTTATGGGTAACACTTTTTTAAGGTTTATCGGACGTTACTGAGAGATCGTTTAGATTTTGACAGCCGTTGCTTGTTTATCTAAGTTTGTCATTTTGTCAAACATAGAACCAGCACCTAAATTATTTTTAAGAAGAAAGCATATTTGCTTGCTTCAAGTTGTGAAACTTATTGCACTATTCGTCACTCTTATGGACCATATGTGGTCGGCAAGTCATTTTAAGTAGAGTCTAAATAATGTTGAAGTGGTCTTGTCGAGGTCCAGATAAAAATTCAATAGCGGCCACTTTAAAATTTTTAATTTGACTTATATGAGACAGTTCTCTAAACCTCGGTTCACGCAGAGAACAGCTTATGCGAAGAGTGTCTTCAAGGGCGTTGTCTGTTAACATCAAACGATATTTGTTTATTTTCTAACCGACTTCAAAAAAAGGAGGGCGTTATCAATTCGTCTGTATCTTCTGACATTGTTACTTCATAACTCGCTACATTTTAGACCGATTATAAAACAAAATTGTCCAATTGTAAAAAAAAATCGGCGAGAATACGCCCAGATTTTTTTATTGGATTTTATGATATTATACTTATTTGATTGCTGCGAAACCTAGCAAACACTTTTCATTAGTGTAATTACACAATTTTAGAGTAGAAAAAAATTGCCGGTTCTAAGCCCTTTAAAATTTATTATTATATTTCACGTGGTTCTACTCAACCGATTTTTACGAAACTTATAACACACCTTGAGCTCTAAAATAGACACAATCCTCCATTTAAAAAAATGGGGCGGAGTCATGCCCATTAAAATTTAATATATTAATTTACGTGGTTCTACTTTAACGATTTTCACAAAACTAAACACACACCCTGAGCTCTGAAAAATATACAATCTTGCGTATCAAAAAGGGCGGAGGCACGCCCATTAAATTTGCATTTTATAATTCACGTACTTCTTCGTAATAAGTTCAACTAATTCCCATTAGATAATTGAAATTTTTATTCCAATGGTAAAACTAATTGCAAATAGTTGCCATTAGCAAAAAAAAAAAATTGGTTTAACTTTACAATTAGAAATCTAATTGAATTCTGCTAATGCAATTAGATATTCAATTAGCTTGAATTAGAATCAATTATTTGAATTCAATTGAATATCTAATTGCATTAGCAGAATTCAATTAGACTTCTAATTGTAAAGGTAAACCAATTTTTTTTTTGCTAATGGCAACTAATTGCAATTAGTTTTACCATTGGAATAAAAATTTCAATTATCTAATGGGAATTAGTTGAACAATTCTAATTGTTTAATGAATTAGAGAATTTCACAAAAGAAGGTTAATTAGCAATCATTAGCATTATCTAATCATTATTTAACATGCATGCCCTGTGATCGTCTACATCGATAAGCCATAGACGATTGGAAGGAACTATTCGTCACGTTATCACCAGCATGCGGTCTCCTGGTTTATTTGGCTGCCCTCTTCATGCAGGCATTAAAGTAGAATCTAGATCATTCCTTTCTAGAAATCAGTCTCCATTGTGACAAAAAGTGATGTCCATAATTGAAAAAATCATATTCAAATAAATATTGCATTTTTCTGCTGTGCATTAGTGTCCATTTATATCAGTTGTTGTAGGGAAATTCAAGTGATGAAGGCATAATAAACTGGTCACTAAACTACACCGGCTTCAGCGGATATTAATAGTGTAACATTAGAGTAACATTAGTGCTCCCTCCCTCGTCTGTATTGTGTAGCAGAATCATCGGTGAAGTAAAATAGCCTATAAAATAAAATGGCTACTTATAAACAAGCTTAACTAGAAAGTTTAACACGTCTAGTTGACACCAGAGGCGCTGCAATATTGCATTTTTAAAAACGTACAAAAAGCTTATCTCTATCACTTTCCCTAGGCATTCATTGCCTGAGTGTTACTTCTCTTAAAAAATATAATATTGAAATAAAAATTACAAGGAGTTATCTTTCGTATAAAGCTTAATTTATGAAATTTAATACGAGTATTTATCTGTATTTTGTTTAAATTTAAAGCGTCGTTATATGGATTCCATAATATTGTGCCACATAACATGAAATATATTGATTGCCTTTGGTCTTCATAAAAGTTCAATTTGGTGAAAATAGTGCGATTTCAAATTCTCTCCATCTTATGCTATCATTAGCAAGGGTCATTACTTGGCTCCATGATTTATTTACTTCTGCACATTCTCTTCGAACAGACCTTATCTACGTAATTCTAGGTCTACCTGATTTTCTCTGTCCTTGGGGATTCCACTACAGCGCAGCTTTAGTGATATCGTCATCACCTCTACACAGGATATGACCAATCCAAGTCCATTTACGCTTTTTGAGCTCATACTTTACTTTGATGTTGTTCGACAGGTTAAACAGATCGGTGTTTGTGATAGTCTTAGGCCAATATAATAAATAATAAACCTTTGAATTTCATTTATATTTACCCGTGACAAGCCCCAATTTGTTCAGCCATACAATAGGACTGATTTGACGTTGCAGTCGAATATTCGGAGTTTTGAATTTCTTGCTTTGTTTATACGGGATGTGACGTCGTCATCGATACCACCATTCTTTGTGATTACACTACCACGATAACTGAAAGTTTCCACTTCTTCGATTCTGATGCCATTTAGTATGAGCTCGGTGGTTAAGTTTGTGTTAATATGCACAATTCGGTTTTTCGTATATTAATCTTGAACCCGAAGTTATACTCAGAGTATGGATATTTAATCGAACAAAAAAAAAATACTCATGATACTCGGGATATTTTTTCATCATTTGCCACCGTATATATACATGGAATGAAAAAGATATGTGTGTGAGTGTGTATGGGGCTGTTTGAAAACATGTTTTATAGGTGTGTGTAAATAAAATAGCTCTGTATATACGCATGTGTACTCGATTAATAGTCAGAGTATCTCTATACTCATGCATATGATTGCAGCTCAGATTGTCTATAAATTTTAGTTACAGCTGTTGGTGCTACATAATTAAAAAACTGTGTATAACATTTCGAGGCTTATTTTCGATTTTATCGTAAGCGACAAAAATTAAATTGTTCAGGAGAAGTTTTGATTAAAATATTCAAATATGTTTTTGTACGTAAATTGACGCTTACGATAAAATTTTACAGCCCATAGCTTAAATGTTATCAACAATTTTGGCATTTCAATAATTCTAAACCAGCTACGTCCAAGTCATAGGCACAATGTGCAAACTTTTACAAAAGAGCTTTTGTGCTTTCACACGGACGAGCATACAACATCCACAACAAGCAGACACCAATGCTTGCTCTTACTTTGCAAAGAAACAGGAACAAATTTAAGAGCTTTCAAAGCAAATATCAGTGTATTGGTGTTTGGACGTAGCTGTTCTAAACTATGGGTAGACCCATAAAATTTTAATTTCAATTAAAAAGTATATTCTCGATAACATGTCGCCTACGATAAAATCGAAAATGAGGCTCGATATAAACAAAGTTGTTGTATGTTTATAATTACACGTATTCATAGATGTTTGGCGGCCAATACTCAAAGAGTATTTATAACGATATTTTTGACACTCTCCGGTGCAGAGTCTATTGCAGCCGTAAGAAAAGCTTTATAGCGTTTGAATCCCCAAATGCCACGCTAACGATAGGTACACCCTACTGGCCCTTTTAGAAGTCTAACAAATATAAACTTTCTTTTGCAATACCTTGTATTATATTTTTGGATTGTGAACTTGTATGTGTTAACACACTCATTAAAACGCTGCTTACTTACTCAAAACAATAGCAGACTTTTAGGAGCCATATAGTTTTTTTTTGTCTCTTAATCCTACTTGCATATATCCTCCATGTGTGTGCATGTATGTGTGTTTATTTTTTTTACTGGTTTCTCTCAACATCTAAGTATTTTCACTGCTGCAATTACTATAGATGGCAGTTCATTTTTCATTATCCCAACATAAAGTATAATGAACGTTAAATAATATTTTTTTCTTACTCGCTTTATTTTTTGATCTCATTTTTCTCCTTTTTTTTAAAGGACATTGCAACAGTAGAATAAACACAGCAAAAATTGCGAACGCATGTGAAGCGACACAAACAACACCATCACTCATATTCATGAACAACACACTTGTTCTATGAGGCACTAAATATAAAAAGTTTTAGCAATTTTGTGTTTTTGTGTGTGTGTTAACTTTTTTCTCTGAAGTGCGTATGTGCTACAAATTAAAATATAATAATGAGATTGTAGTTAAGGGATTATGTTTTTTTTTTGTTCTTTGTTAGATAATTTTTTTTAGGTTTTTGTTTTTTGCAATATTTTGACATAACCGTAATTTGTCAAATGAATGGGGTAAGGACTGAAATTATTTAAATTACGAGTATATAAAATATATATTTCTGCAAAAAAAAAAAACAGACTTCAATCCAAAGATCTGATAGAAAGCGATAATATAAAGTACGTGAAATATAAAATTAAATTTTAATGGGCGTGCTTTCGCCCATTTTTTAAATGCAAGGGCTCAGGGTGCGTGTAAAGTTTTGTAAAAATCGATAAAGTAGAAGCATTTAAAATAAAATATTAAATTTTAATGGGCCAGACTCCACACATTTTTTTAAATGGAGGATTGTGTCTACTTTAGAGCTCAAGGTGCGTGCCAAGTTTTGTAAAAATCGGTTAAGTAGAACTGTGTGAAATATTATAATAAATTTTAATGGGTGTAACCCCGCCCATTTTTTCAACTTTCACATTGTGTAATTACAATAACCAAAGGTGTTTTACAGGTTTCGCAGCAATCAAATAATTGGAATATCATAAAATTAAATAAAGTACCCAGTAAAAAAAATTGGAAGTCATTCTAAAGGAAGTACATTTTCATTGCTTCCAAAAAATCGATATTTTTAATTTGCCGATAGTTAGCAGAAAACTAAGTAGAAGTTTATTTAAGTCATACAAAACCTTGTAATTCCTCTCTAGTTTTAGAAATTACTCACCAGAATTTTAAAAAAATCGTTTTTTTTTTAAGAAACTTATGAACTATTTTTGGTCTAAAATTTTAAAGTTATTTGCTTAAATTTACATTAAATTACTGTTTCGCGTTTAAATTCCTATAAAAAGAAACTAATTGTTAAAATAGGTAACTGTTAGCAATTTTTCCTAGATGAAAATATTATCATAGAACACAAAAAAGGACATTTTTCTTAAAATCGCTTCCAATTCGGAAGCTGACCAGGCAGCGAAAAAGAGAACTTCTTGCAATGACAACCCTATGTAAAAATCATTAGATCGGATCGAAATTTGCACTACTTCCAGATCGAAAACTCTACATTTTCATGACTTTTTTGGAGTGCCTTTTTTTACTGGGTAGTTGTGGGCGTGTCTCCGTCCACTTTTTTTACAATGGGACCAATGAAAAGCTATACCCTCTCAGACAAAAAAATAGGTTTCTACAATCGGTCTAAAATGTACCGAGTTGTGAAGTAACACACCAAAAAAATAGAGACGAAGTCGCTTAAAAAACTAAAGATTAATGTGCAGTTTCCACAAGCCAGACGACTCGTCTAGAAAATCACTCAAAATTATGAGTGCTTTCCATACAAATTTTATACTCAATTCAAACCTTCTGCGTTGTAGAAACAGGGGATAAGAAAACGTATTGTAGCTTTTTACAATTGAAATTGTGTTCTTTTTGAAAACAAAGCTCACAATTTACTCGTTATATGTTCCAATTTACTTGGTCGCTTTCCTTGCTCATAAGGGAAGTAGTTTTTTTTAGATATTAGATATATCTTTATAATATAATATACACCAGTTGTCTGCTAGTTTTTTTATGTACTCGACTTAAGCTTTTTGCAAAGTTTTTTTTTTATATAAGTTCAACATATTTTCTTTAGCGAGTGCTATAAGCTTTAATCTTATTGTTCTAGTTTATTTTTACTATAGTCTTCTTGTTCGATGTTGAGTTCTATGAACTACAAATGATTCGATAAAAATCTTAATGAAATACTTTAACTTGTTCTAATATATAAACCAGGGCAAATAAACTTTAATGAGGTGCATAACAGCAATTATGTTTTATTTGTGCTTTAAGTATTAATCTAAAGAAATATAAACCTATTTTGTTATTGTATATATTTTTCTATTAAGCTTAATGACCGAGCGGCTGTTCAATTCGCAATTTCAAACACATTCTATTAGTATTGAAAAAAGAAACATAAATTTTTTCTTCTTCTTAAATTTGAAAGAAAAATTTAAGAGAGTGTGTAGTTTCTTTTAGACTGGGTTTATACACAGCATCGAATTTTTTGTCTATCGAATTTTGATTTTAATTGGAAGAGGTCAGAAACTGTAAAAGCTCAAAGCTATTCAACGAAAATATGTGTGTGCTAACCAGGGATGGGAAATGGATTTTATAATTTTGTATCAACTATGAAAATAAATAAAATGTACTTTTTACACAATGACGGTACCATACACACTAAAAACATAAACATGTAACGTGACGTTACAATTACCCTAACCTTTGCATTAACTAATTTTGACGTAGATATAAAATATTAGTTAAATACCTGCACCGAATGTACACAAACCTAATTAGAATAATACCTAACAATAACACCAAACGAGTATGTGGTAAATAAAATTTGTTAGCGATCAAACAAATTTGCAATACCTAGTAATTCTCATTAAGTGCATCTTTTGTTTAGCATGGAAACACGCTGCTTTCCCTTTACTAATTGCACATATTGTTGTTATACCAGTGTGTTATGTATTCCACGTGAGATTAAATCGTTCGGAATTGCCATAGCATTATTGTTGTAAACATACACATACATATTTCCAACCTCAATTTTATGGCAAATCCGCAGGTTTTAATTTTATTAACAATTCATAAATAAGGTTAATTATAAGAATTTTGTACTTCAAAGCATATTGTTAATAAAATAATGGGGCGTTTATATATTAAGATATTAAGTACGTATATAACAATTTAGGGCTCATAAAATCCACAAACGGTCCTCGAAAACCATTTGAAGTCTGGCGGCATCATCGGCCCATACTGAACAAAAAAGGAAATTCTCTGCGCTACCAAACCATGATAACCAATTTTTTGTGGCCACAATTGGCTGATGTTGACATCAGTGACATTTGGTTTCATCAAGACGGTGCCACAATCAACACAGCCGGCCAAACAATTCAGTTATTCGCTTAATCGTCGCTTAATTTCTGGATTTGGCATTTACGGCGCTGCATTGACGAGATAAGCGAAGCTTTGTTGCAAAATATTGTAAAAAGAGAGAGAAAGAGAGAGAGAGATAGAGAAATTCTCATGTTTCTTTGATTTTAGAAATGTATAGTACACAAAAATAATTATCAAAAATGAAAACGGTCAATCCTTCGAAATTTTTTTGAAAATAGCCACCAATATTTAATTTAAATATGTCCTAGTTTACACAATGCAAGTCTTATTACTAAGCTGATTAGTTGTAGGAGAGAGAGAGAGAGAGAGACGAGGGGAAAAATAGAAAATATATTCACTAAGAAATCTATGCCAAAATTCATAAAAAGTTCATAAATGGATAAATATCTTATCTCCGCTTTAATATGTCACACCAGAAAAAACATGCAATTGCATATTTGCGGTTTCCCTGTTAATTACTATCACTAAGTTTATATAAGACACTGGTCGAGACTAATAATTTTATTGAGATGTAAGCTTTGAATACTTATTGTTAGTTCATTTTTAAAAATACAATAAATAAATGTATGTTAACAAAAAAAAAAAATAAAACTTTAAGAAAAAAAAAATTAAACTGACTTCAAAAATAAGCATGACCCCGCCCATTTAAAAAAAAAATTGTGTCTATTTCAGAGTTCAAGGTGTGTGCTAAGTTTCGTAAAAATCGGTTAAGTAGAACCACGTGTAATGTTATAATACATTTTAATGGGCGTAGCCCCGCCCATTTTTTTAACTTAAAAATTTTGTCATTACATGAACCAAAGATGTTTGTTTGCTAGGTTTCGCAGCAATCAAATGAGTGGAAGATCACAAAATCAAATTTAACAAAATTGTGGGCGTGACCCCGCTAATTTTTTTCAAATGGGACCAATGAGGTAGTTTACACGAGACTAATTTTTATGCAGCACAATGTTTGTTCTTTTAAGAATACACGAGACTAATTCATCCGGCATAAAAATGTATACGTATACACAGCTTTGTGTGTGTTAGTGTTTTTCGTATTCATTTAACATTTGCAGTTTTTTAAGTTGTGTGTGTATTGGTTTTGTGCTGCTAATGCGGGGTTGTAGCTGGTTGAAAAATTATGCCAAACATAAAACCCCTCTCTTTGCCTCTCTCATCCACAAACTGGCATGTTATGCCAGCACAATTAATCCCGTGTAAATCAGCGCAATGGGAAGCTATACCCTCTCAGACAACAAAAAATTTTTACAATCGGTCTAAAATGCACCGAGTTATGAACCTACACACCTTAAAAAAAGTAGAGACGAATTGTTAACCTCCTTCTTTTTTTGAAGTCGGTTAAAAAAACTAGAAAAAAGTTTGCAACACAACTGACAACATTTTAAAGACAGTATAGTCCGTGCTTTCATCAATAACTGAAGCATGCTCTAAATACGAGTATTTTTGCAGTAAATACTAAAGTTTATTGGGTGTGGCTTGCCCCATTTCTGAAAGCGCATGACTATATAATACGAAGAGCCCAAAGTGTTTTTCTAGTCTCATGCGAATCACATAAGCAGAAGTACACATAATGTAGGACTAAATATAAATATGTGTGACCTCACCCATTTTTCTAGGTTTAATCTTTAGAACATGTGGATAGGTGTCAAGTTGCTTAAGAAGCGGCCAAGCTCGTAAAATACATTATTAAATTTAAGCTGGTGTAGCCCTGCCCACTTTTTAAATGCTATATTGTGTCATTACAAGAGCTCATGTTTGATAAACTCCGCAGGAAAGTCCGTATAAGACAATAATTATAATGGGCATAGCCCGCCTACTTTTTATACTCTTTACTAAAAAATGGAAAAGGGTATAGGTTTGTCATTCCGTGTGTAATTTCCATAATATTAATATGTGATATATACATATATTATAAATTCTGAATTATGCATAGGGAAGACGAATAAGCGATGTCCGTCTGTCCGTTCGTCCGTCTGGTGTACGTGAAATCGGTTTTCCGAAGCTCCCAGAAAGGTAGAGACTTCGGTCCTTGACTGGCATGTCAGAAATAGTACAAAATAGATTGGTATTGGAAATCAGCAAAATCGAGCAGACGGTTTCAGAGCTGGAAAACTTAAACTTGTTTTTGCCATATAAAAGTAATTAGTTAAAACTAATTTTTATGTGTTTTGTTAAATAGACTTATCTTATATTTACAAATAAAATTGGTATTCAAAATTAAAAAAAAAATATTAAAAAAATCAAAAAGACGTTTCCAGGGTTGGAAAACTTTAATTTTTTTTGTTAAATAAAAATAACTTACTAAAATTAATTTTACATCTTTCTCTATAAATTAAACATATCTTAGATTCTTAAAAGAAAAAGATTGGTGTAAGAAATCAGAAAAATTTTAATTTATGATTCCAGGGTTGGGAAGCTTACACTTTTTGTGATATATAACATTAACTGGGTTTAATTAATTTGTTTCTTCTTCTTTATAAATAAAATAAAGTTATTTTTTGTTTTGAAAAGAAAAGTTTGGTTTAGACAATTTGAAAAATAAAAACTCCAGAGCTGGAAAATTTGATTTTTTGTATATTAAAGTATCTAAATATAACTAATTTTTTACTTAATTCCTTATATTCTATGTTCGCTTAACATATTTTATAAATTTTTTAAAGAACAGGATTGTCATAAGAAACCAGAAAAATCTAAAATGTGATCCCAGGGTTGGGAAACGTACACTTTTTTTTGATATATAAAACCAATTAAATAAAACTAGTTATTTCTTTGCTTATTAAATGTATTCTATATTTTAGAAAGAAACAAATTAGTATTAAAACCAGAAAAATCAAAATTATGGTTGCAGGGTTGGAATTAAAAAAAAAACTTCATGTTTTAAAAAGATCTTTACTCAAGATTTATTTATTTATTTGATTTATATACTTAATTTTTATATAAACGAAGATTGTTGGCATGTTGTTTCTTATGCTCTCAGAGCAGTTATGTTTCAAATCGATGGTCTTTAGTGGACAGCTTGTAACGAGTGCTTATTAATGTTTGGTAAATGGAGATAAAAATTAAATTAATCGCTAAAGAATAGTCATAGCTATAAAATACATTTAGGGCATATTCCATTTCATTTTCCTGAAGCCATTCCTTTCTGCTGAACAAACTCGTTGGAGAAGGGTATATAAGATTCAGCAAAGCCGAATATAGCACTCTTACTTGTTAAGTACTAGATTTTATCAGTAGAAGAGAGCAAGATGTAAGTAAAATCTCGCTGCAATCTGACAAGTAAAGTCCAAGACTCTTTTGTGAATATTAGAGCTGTGTCGTTCATGAACGAACGAGTACAATTGAACGAATCAGTGAAATGAACGAAGTGAGCCGGTCACTTTACTGAGCTGTTTTGGCTCAGCAGTACTGATAAAAAGTACAATCTCAAAACTGTGGTACAATTGAACGAAATGAACGACCAAGCACACTTGGCTCTTTTTTTGTTTTGTTTGGCTTTTTCTTTGTTCATGTGAGATTTGTTGTCATATTCTTGTTTTCATTTGACTTTTTATATACTTTTAGTAACACTGTTCCCATTACGAAATTAATTAAATTACCATTCATGTTTATTAAGTTTTTAGAACATAGGTATTAATAGTTTTCTTAGCAAAATTGGTTTAGATATTTTAGTTTATTTTCATTGTCATTATTGTGTATAAGTATGTGGCTCTTTTGGCGATATGAATCTTTTTTCATTTGTTTACTTTCAACTCAAAACAAAATGCATTGTGTATGTTTCCCTTTTTATGTACAGAATCAACTGCTTGTTTGTTTTCACTTCGTTCTATTTCTTGAAAAGAGCGGATGAACGAAATGAACGAACTCGTTCTTTTTTAGAAAATGAACGAAAATGAGCGGTCACTTGAATGAACGATTTGGCACAGCTCTAGTGAATATGAAACCCAATGAAAGCTATAGCATCTTAGTAAAAAGAAGGTTTTTTAAAAGTGGTCTACAAATGACGAAGTAGTGAAGTAACACATATAAAAGAAGTAGAACTTTCTCCTGCTCTTGAAGTCGGTGAGAAATAGTTTTGTACAGAAAGTCGCAAAAAATCGTTTGTCGTCGAAAGCTTTCGAATTTTGGTGGTGCACCGTCACACAGTGCAATTTTTCTTTTGCAGCATAATAAAATCCAAAAGCTTCTTTCTGACTTATGAAGATTAACTAATTTTAATATTATTTGATTTTTATTTAACGCGAGTCAAAATTAATATGGATTTTAAAAATTTAGTTGTTGTTAGCTTAGCATGATTTTCTGGTTGTTGTTGCAATCTACTGTAGTGTTGCTTAGCAGCAACAAAATACATCTAGACGTGCTAAATTAACAACAAATAAATTACTTGAAAAATCGACTAAACTACTTAAGAAATTAATTTAATCTTTCGTTGTTGTTAAACTAAAATTATTGTACATTTGTGAATAAAATGATTTTTGTCTAATATAAGAAATTCAGTGTCAACTATCCCACGCATGCACAGTTACAATAAGACCATTGAACTGATTGATTAATAGTTGAGTTAATATTGTTTGTTAATCAGCGTGCACTCAAAGCCATTAGAAAGCGAAAGTATAAATAAAAAAGAAATTATGACACTGGAAAAAATGCGTTAAAATAACTCGAAACACATTTTAATATTTACCTTAAAAATGGCAGCAATAGTTTTTTTTTATTTGCTCTACAATTAACAGTGAATTTTTTTTTTAGCTACAAAACTATTTCACATTCACTTTTTTCACTTAGTCCCACTTTAACTATAAATACTATTAAATGTTAAGTGCTTGGCAAATAGTTTATCATCTCGTTTGAATTCGTTAAGACGCTTGAGCCATTTCCAAAAAATGAGGCAATATTTCAAATACATTTTTTTCTTTTCATACACTTTCACTCAACTTTTTTTGCATTCCAATGCTGCTTTACGCCAAGATATGCGTGATTTTTTTCGGCTTGTGCCCAAAGGACGCGTGGGCTATATAGTGGCCAGGCACTATATCATGGACGATCAGTTTCGCATTTCATTTCATTACTTGCACAGTTCAAAATTTGCACAGAGCTGGAGCAAGGTGCGCACTTCTCAAGAGTATGCCGCTGTACACGATTACATGCGAGCACATAATGTATCACAGACGGCATTACAGGATGCAAGCGATGTCATTGATAAATTGTCAAATCAATTGCGTACCTTTCGCATTCCCAACAAAGTACCCGTCACAATGCTGATGCAAAGGAATTTTGTGTCATTTATGCGCGACGTTGTGCAGGCGTTGCCACGTGCACGTTTTTCCAGTTTAATGGCGCGTAAAGTTACTGAAGGCGGTGATTTTGCACGACTCTATAAAGCTGTGCAACAAAAGGAATTTAAACAATTGGTGGCTAAAGCCAAGGTATATATTAACAAATGTAGAAGAGTGAGTGAGTGAGTGTGTGTGTATTGTGTGTATGTGTGTGTTTGTATGAGTGTATGTGTGTGTGTGTGTGTTTGTATGAGTGTGTCTAGAGTGTTGGGATATTCATGTCAATCCCTACCAAAGATAAATAAAGGAAGTTGTTTAAACTGTGTGAATTGTGTTTGTGTTCATGCAAATTCAACTGCAATTTAATGTTTAGTATTTTTTTATTTTTTTTTTAATTCTTACTTTTATTACCGTTCACACAGGCATCTGGCAATCTGAAATCATTCTGGTCGGAATTAAGAAAAAATTACATTGAAGTTAATGATGTGATTGATATGGCGTTCGAAATTATGTCTTGGGGACCTTAAACGTATTGAGTTGGAAACTGAAATATGTGTTGGTGTGTGTGCATATTTTTTTAATTATAAAATTAAAATAATTTTGTACGAAATCATCTGCTTGTTGTTGTAAATAACATAAAAATTTTCATTAAGGGAAATCATATTGAAAAAATAATAAAAAAAATTTCAGTAAAAATTCACGATCGGAAATTTTCATTTTATTTGCCAAAATAGGCAGTAAAACTAATATTATGATTATTTTAAACAAAAGAGTAAAAATTCCAAAAATTATGTTCGATGTACTGTGGGGAAAAAAGTCTGCAGTTTTAAAATCCGTCCGATTAGTTTAAGATTTCATACAGAAATTAAGTAAGTCTTACTGGGCTTAATTCTGGAGTATACATATTTTATATCCTTAAAGGGTGAGTTTAAATATTAACCTATTTTCCTGTTAATATAAAATCTGAGCCCCAAAAAGTGGTAAAAAGTAAAGATGGGTCAAACTCGTTCAGCCGTTCATTTTTTACACAAACCCTTGATCAAACCCAATTAAATAACATGATTTTGATCATAGGTTTGTGTCTAAAATTATCGACTGAACTAGTTGGACCCAGCTCTAGTAAAAATTTCACAACTTTTAAACTACATAACTCTTTTTAGATTAAACAAATTGTTATGTATGGAATGTTTTGAAGCATTGTATTTGGAGGCACCGTAATGTAAGACAAGGTATCTCTAGAGAGTATCAAAGTTGGAAACTACGAGTATCGAAATTCTTTCGAAGCCTGTAACTTTTGTAAATATCAATCTATCTTAATCACTTTTTTAATGGAACATTATATTGGCATTAGACTTGTGTCCAACAGTTCTTTTTGAACTAGTTCGTTCAGTTGGACACAAGTCCGGTCAAAAACATCAATGTAAATTAAATGGGTTTGAAACAACTTTTGATTCAAACGCTCTCAAACTAGTTCAAAAAGAATTGTTGGACACAAGTCTAATTGGCATGATACATGTATGTTCAGACAATTTTGGTTAAATATTTTTGATATGTATGATCAAACATGTCTTAGGGAATATGCATGATTGCACGTGTATGATCATGCATGAGCTAACATGTATGATCAAACATGCAAGATCATATTAGATATATTATATTTATGATCACACACATGTATGATCCACAACATATGCGATCATACAGGTGTTATGTTGATTTCATATTTGGCATTTCTTTTGTGGTCATTTTGCTGTGTCATTTTCGAAATGTATACAATGCCGTTCACAATTTGAGTTTTTTGTTTGTGTCGCAACGATACAAAGCGAAAAATATCGAAAATGACAAACTTGACACCAATAGACTGTTGCGATATCAGTAAATACAGTAGTGTGTGCTCAGCATTAGAGTTGTGTCTAACAGCTCTTTTTGAACTTGTTCGCTCTGTTGGACAAAAACACACATCTTTAGACTTGGGTTGAACTCGTACACTAGTTAATTTTTGCCACAAACCAATGATCAAACCCATGTAATTTAAATGGGTTTGATCATTGGTTTGTGGCAAAAATGAACTAGTCTAGTTCATTTTTGCCACAAACCAATGATCAAACCCATTTTAAATAACATGGGTTTGATCATTGGTTTGTGGCAAAAATGAACTAGTGAACGAGTTCGACCCAAGTCTAGTTTGAAACAACTTTTGATTCAAACGCTCTCAAACTAGTTCAAAAAGAACTGTTGGACACAAGTCTACTACACATCTTTAACCCCGCATGTTTGATAATATTTGCTTGATCATACATGTTTGATAGAGCTAAGCTCAACTCGCTTAAATATAGACTTGTGTCCAACAGTTCTTTTTGAACTAGTTTGAGAGCGTTTGAATCAAAAGTTGCATCAAACCCATTTAAAATACATTGATGTTTTTGGCCGAACTTGTGTCCAACTGAACGAACTAGTTCAAAATGAACTGTTGGACACAAGTCTACTTAAATATCAAATATCAATAGAGTTGTGACCAACAGCTCTTTTGAACTAAAATGAGCTGTTGGATACAAGCAGCGTGTCCGTTTGACCAACTAAAGTGGCAAATTGCCACTTTTTCGACTGCCTTGCCACTTTTTTCTCCCTTTTCTTAGAGTGAAACATATAAAAACACATTAAAAATAAAAAGTTTAATGTAGTTTTCTCGTTTTTTTTTAATTTTGGCCCTTTTTTTTATAAAACCCCTTTTGGTGCCACTTTTTGAAAAATGTCATCGGTCACCCTGGAAACAAGTTCAGTCAAAAGCGTCAATTTAAATTAAATGGGTTTGAAACAACTTTTAATTCGAACGCTCTCAAACTAGTTCGAAAATAGCTGTTGGGTACAACCACGGCTGCCAGATTTGACGATTTTTGGTGCCGAAAATAGCGAAATGACGCCTTGACGATTTTTTCCTTAAAATTGACGATTTTTTAAGAGCCCAAATATTTCTGTTTTTTTTTTATGAAAAATCTACTATTACAGTTAATGTATTACTTGCCTTTTAAAAGATTTTGTTGTAATTTTGTCCACTTTTTATTTTATATCTTGTAGTAGTATTATAATTAGTGAAAGCCGATTATGGCCATGAGGCTAGGTTTTCGTGTCATGAATGAATAAATTAATTCATTAATTAAAAAATTTATATTCTCAAGAAAACTTAAATGTGAAAAAAGTACTGAGACCAAAACTTGGACATAATTTGGCAATATTGTTCATAATTTTACCAGTGAAAAGAAACAAGTTATAAGGGGTTAAAAGAGGACAATGGTTTAAATTTCCCTATGCTCCTTCTAGGAACAAAAGGAAATAATATATATATGTATATAAAACAACGTTAGGGCGAATCAATTTTTTTTTTGCAAAAATCGTGTAGCAAATACATAAGGTAATCTACACGAAATTCTGAGGAAATTCTACGATTAAACTACGTGTATAAAAGCAATGAAATGTATTTCCTCTTTTTTAGAAAAATTATTTTTTTGAAATTACAATTTTTTCAAAAATGTGCGTCCTGCACTAAATGCTACTAAACTCGAATCATTATTCATTATTCATTATCCATAATATTTGGTTCCCCATTTTCATCATTAAAGTCAAAATGTCTTTAAATAAGGGAAGTAATAGCAGAACAAAAAGCAGCTCAGGAAAAGGAAATATGTAAGTTTTCAGGTCGAGAGGGGCGGTATAGGGTTTACTTTTAGACCAATGGGTTCGTCGAAAAATTTTCTTAGAATTATATGTAGATTTCGTTTTTACTATATGATTTTAAATTTTTTTTTTTTAATCCATATAAATTGAACCGGCCTAGTATACACGTTAAAAAATTAATTTTGATTTGTCCGATTTTTCTGACGATTTTTCGAGTATAAAATGACGATTGTTTTATAGTTTATCGGGACTTCGATGATTTTTCGTTAATTTTATCTGGCAGCCCTGGGCACAAGTCTATATATCAAATCGTTCAATAGGTAGTTTTGGACACAAATTCATGATCATGAAAGGGATTTGACTACAGGTTTGTGTCTAAAACGTCCGAGTGAACGAGTTGTAGCCAGTACGTTCTGGTCGACTAGTACGTGGTTCGTTTTGGCAGCTCGTGCGGCTTTGTATAAACTCTGCCACCCAATGTTTTATAGTCATATAAATGAAAAAACATACTTCCTCAAAGCAGATAGTAGATAGGCTTTAATGTTTGTTGAACTGAGCCCTTTCAAATTAAAGTATTGAATTACCTAACGGTCGCCAATTTTTTCAATGCTTAGATTAAAACTAAAACAACATACTTGTACAATATTGAAATTAATTTAAAAGAATTAAATTATCATGAATAGTAGCTTTGAAAATTATTAAAAGAAGATAAAGAGCAGAAGGGTAAAACATAAATAAATTATCATATTAAAAAAGAAAATATATAAGCTAGAAAAAAAAGTTAAAAATCAAGATAAAAAGATATTTCTACAGCAGCAATATTTGCTTTTTATTATTCCCTTCTAATTATTTTTCCGCTTATGATTTTTTTTTGCTGAAATTATTTCTCTGACAAGATTTCAACTGAATTTGCTCTTTCATTTATGGACAGTGGTCACACATTGGTTAATTTTAAAATAATTTTAAAGAGGACTTCCTTATAATTCTTAGCGAAATCACTTATAACTACACCTTCGCCAGTTGTTATTCAGAAAGCGTCAATTGTAATGCAAAAAATAATAAATATAAAGAAAAATCCCTGAAATTTTCTGACCATAAGTTATACAAATAATAATCCATTAACCATAACCATTATATGAATGTAAACGTGGCACAACTTAAGAACCGGTCAATGTATCGTAAAGAAATATGTCTCTCGATTTTTTTTTTGTAAAATTCTATTAATCTGTTCGAAAATGCAAATATCAATAGCAATATTGATTTTTCCTTGAGAAAAATTTCTCATGCATCAAATGCTGCCCATCTCGCGCTTTTGCTAAATACACTACAATATCTTGTGGCCTGCCGTCGTTTATATTAAACAACAGATTAGAAAAATTTAGAAATCATTATTTTCATTTGTAAAATATAATAAAATATAGGAAAGAAATTGGTATTGTCCCCTAAAAATGTCCAATTACTTTATTTTGTCCTTAATTGCCCCACTCTAAGAAAAAATAGAATCTCTTGTTACCAAATATTTTTGCATATTTATTTTATTAAAAATGTATATTTTTAAAATTTTTTTTTAGTTTTTTCATGCTATAAATCAAATTTTGGTTTTTTGATTAGTTGCAAAGTATTTAAAAGCTGAATTTTTTACGACTGTGTTAGAACAAAAAAAAAGAGGAAAACGACGAAAATTTACGATCGCATTTTTGGTGATATTATTCCATATTTAAAAAAACACCCTGGAACTCCTTCAACTCACTTGAAAAGTTCAATAAATTGGCTTTAGTCAAGAATACAAATACCATTGAAAATTAAAACAAAAATCAAGTCACCTTTCAAACAGAAAAAACTTAATCAAAATCGGTCCAGCCGTTTGGGCTGTACGTGGACACGGACAGACACACAGATACACAGATACACAGACACACAGTACAAACTTATAACACCCCTTGTTTTTGGTCGGGGGTTAAAAATAACTCAAGTTGAATTAATTGAAGATGAGGTAAAAAAAATTGTGCTCTGAAAGGCAGAATAAGTGAAGAGATTAAAACTAAATTAGAAATACACAGAGAAAAAAGTAACTACTAAATAGCTCATAAAATAGAACATAATTAATAAGCAATCTCTATGGTTTTTTTTCAATAAGAAAATCTTATTAAAAACCTTTTTGAAAAAAATCAAGAAGAAATCTTGTAGTTTTTATGAGGTTATCTTGTTGATTTTTCAATAAGGATTTCTTCTTGTTCTTATTAGGCGACCTCATAAAAAATATAAAAAATTGAGTCTTTATTCTCTGACTTATGTATTTTCCTTTAAATTCTGTACCATATACATATGTATGTAGTATATTGTAGATGTTATTTATTTATTTATACATACATACACATTATGTTATATTCTTAACTAACTTACTCACCAAGTATTGAACCAGCAAACTTCTGACTGATAGACAAGCACTCTAACCAATATGCTAACAAGCAGCCTGAATAATCATTGAAATTATTGTACAAACATTCTTATACAAAAATGAAAAAGATCATGAAAAAAATTGTCTCTATGTCTATTTATAGAAACGAAATAACAAGACACCTCATAAAATCAAGAAGATTTCCTTATTAAAAAAAATTAATAAGATGTTTTACACATAATCATATAGGAACCTACTAAAATCAAGAAGAAAACCTTATTGAAAAAATCAATAAGGCAACCTAATAAAATCTATAGCTTACAATTTATAAGAAAACCTAAAATAATCAAGAAGTTTTTCTCTATGGATTGTTTTTTTTTTGGTGCCAAAAATAACGGAAATTGAGTAAAAAAAGTTGTGAGTAATAAGATTTCTTCTTGATTTTATGTGGTTTTCTTCTTGATAAAATTTATAAGATTTTCCCACATAAAAACAATAAGGAATCTCTATGAAAAAATCTTCGCTTCTTTCTGCTGGGATACCCCTTAGCCTAAAAACGGTTCATAGAGAAAATCTTATTGATTCTATGAGGCAGTTTTTTCTCTGTGTAGTTATACAAAAAAAAAAAAAAATGATGGACTAAAAAAATATGCAGCAAATTGCATCAATAGTTTATAGTTCTAACCGCGAAAATTTAGCAACTGAATATTCCACAAACGAAGTAGCAGCATTTAATTGCGCACCAATAACTTCTGCTGATGTGGAACGTTCATTTTTATTACATAAAAGTTTTTACAAAAAAATCGGCAAAGAGTTACTTTTGACAATTAAAAAAAATAAAATTTATTTATTCATGTATGTGAGTAAAAGTTCGACTTAACTTTATTTCGTATTCCATATGATTTGACAAAATATTTGCTAAGAAAGCATTAAAACTGAACTTTGTAGCATTTTTAAGTTTTTAAGAAAGCAATGAAGCTGATTTTTTTTTTCAAGTTTTTAATATTAATAAAGGTTGAAAAAAGTTGATAAATGCATATTTTATTAGTTTTAAATACATATTTTTATATGTTTACTGCATATTTTATGTATATAAAACGTGGTTTTAAATGCATGCAAATCCTGTCCCTAGTGATAATTTTTTTGCTCTGAAAAGTATGCAGCAGATTTTTCTTATAACAAATTATAACAGAAAATTAGCGTATACTTAATATATATTTAAGGTTAAAAAAAGCATTAACAACATAAGTCGACTTACGACAAAATCGAGTTATTTATGCTAAAAGATTCCAGAAACGAAGTTTAGTATTGAGGTGAAATCTGCATGTCTGTAAACCGGCCCATCCATTATACAATGTTATATAACAAATTATAACAGAAAATTAGCGTATACTTAATATATATTTAAGGTTAAAAAAGCATTAACAACATAAGTCGACTTACGACAAAATCGAGTTATTTATGCTAAAAGATTCCAGAAACGAAGTTTAGTATTGAGGTGAAATCTGCATGTTTCTAAACCGGCCCATCCATTATACAATATTATTGCATATGATGTTGTATATATATTATTGCCGTTTTGACCTATACTATGCAATAAATGGCACAATATTTTCATAGAAAATATTGCCCAATTTTCCTGACAGTGGAAAAGTATACAACATTGAACAATGCTGCCACCACATTATACAATTGTCTAGATTGAACAATAAAAATCAAAAGACTTTTGATATTTGCCAATATATTATGCCGCCTTCGAATATGACATATACATTGGCGATATTATTATACAATACGTAAAACTGCACAATTATATTGCAAGTGGGTGGGCCCCTTAACGAACATCGGTAGATATAGACAAAAGTATTCTCCAATTAATCCATTAATAGCATAGACAGACGGCAGCGTTAATTTGCATTAACTGCCTTAATTCAAATTAACTTGTGAATTATCCCCATGCCAATGCGCATTTGATTTGAAGTAAATGCACTAAATGAAAGTGAATTAATACTGAATTTACCTATTTCAATATGGCAACACCGTCAACAATCAATCAAATACTGGTTGATGAGTGAATTAGATACGGACTGCTTGAAAAGGTGTGCGACTTGGCTACGAGTACATTCAGTTAATGGGGTTTGTTTTGGATAAAACAAATCAACGGTTGGTTATTGGTTTGCTGCAATAATAATGTATTTTGAATATCCTGTACCGCAAACCAATAACTAACCGACGATTTACTTAATGCAAATACTGTCGTCTGTCAGGGTAAATTTTTAATTCACATTAGTTAGCTTTTAATGCAAATTAACGCTGTCGTCTGTCTACGCTATAAGTTAATTCATTAAGCTAAAAGCTAAAAAGTTTTATGTACACAATAAATTATTGAATGTCGCATGCTATATCAACACAAGGATTGCCTTTATGTTCCATTTATATTTTAATAAAAAAATATAATGCGTTTAAATTTTTTTTGAAAACCCTTTTTTTCAATAGAAATAGGCAGTTTTACCTCAAAATATTATGGCAACACTGGCTACACCTGTTATTTACCCTCAAAAGTATGCAGCAAGTTTTGTAAACGTTAAATTGAAAAATAGCAGCGTATACGTAATATCATGATACAATAATATAAAGGTACAACCGTTCTCTCTTTTCGTCGCCATATTAACCTTCTGACGTTTGTGCCGACAATTTTTTACTCTCAAAATTAATGCTACCTTATTAATTTATGAAATCCGAGTTTTTGATTAATTTTTTGACGTTCTTTTTTATTTATTGAAAAATATTGAAGAATATGTATTTAAATTATAATTATAAAAAAAATTTACATCAGCATAAACAATTCAAGGGAAATTACCAACGGAAAAGCCTCTGAATCAAGGGTGGGACTTTCTCTTCATACTACTCTGGCTTATTGCTTTACATCAGGTGCGTCCAAGTGATATGCACAATGTGCAAACTTTTTTAAAAGAGCGAGAGCACAATTGCCAATCAGATCTCGGCGAGAACAATGCTTCCTCTTAATTTGCAAGGAAACAACAGCACACTTAACAGCTTTCAAAGCTGTTTGCCTCAAATACAATCATCAGAGTATGCCTGCTTAGAGCCTAAAATTATAAGCAAAAGGCCACCCGCGGGCACTTCGTTATGCTCTGTTTTAAACATACATATGTATGTATATATAAATGAATAAACGTATCATGGGTTCTAAGCACTCATTGGAATGATGAGCAGTTTTGCTAAATGTTCGCCCATGCTCGTCAATGACACGCCTGTGTTAAAATCATGCGTTCTGCACCTAAATTGAACCAATTCATTAGCAATAGAACCCATGCATTAACTATTTCTTTTGCATGTCTTTTTTTGTTCAGATTATTCAGATGTAGCCCATCAAAAAAGCATTAATTCGTACTGTAAGCTGCAATAAATTTGCACACGAAGTGTATGTAAATGTGTATTATATGCATGAAACACGCTCATCCATTCTACATCATATTATACACATGCATATTTCGTTATCCACGTATCCAATTAATACAACATTTAAAAAAGTGTGTATTAAACCATAATTTCTAAACTTAAAATTACACATTTCCAAAAACATTCCTAAAAAAAAGTTCCCCGTAATTTCGTGTGGCAACGTTTTCCTCTCTCTTTACAAAAAAACAGTAATCAAAAAATTTTGGTAAAAGTCAAAATTAATTTTATACGTCAAATGTGGTTGTACCTTTATATTATTGTATCATGCGTAATATCATGATACAATAATATAAAGGTACAACCACATTTGACGTATAAAATTAATTTTGACTTTTACCAAAATTGTTTGATTACTGTTTTTTTGTAAAGAGAGAGAGGAAAACGTTGCCACACGAAATTACGGGGAACTTTTTTTTAGGAATGTTTTTGGAAATGTGTAATTTTAAGTTTAGAAATTATGGTTTAATACACACTTTTTTAAATGTTGTATTAATTGGATACGTGGATAACGAAATATGCATGTGTATAATATGATGTAGAATGGATGAGCGTGTTTCATGCATATAATACACATTTACATACACTTCGTGTGCAAATTTATTGCAGCTTACAGTACGAATTAATGCTTTTTTGATGGGCTACATCTGAATAATCTGAACAAAAAAAGACATGCAAAAGAAATAGTTAATGCATGGGTTCTATTGCTAATGAATTGGTTCAATTTAGGTGCAGAACGCATGATTTTAACACAGGCGTGTCATTGACGAGCATGGGCGAACATTTAGCAAAACTGCTCATCATTCCAATGAGTGCTTAGAACCCATGATACGTTTATTCGTTTATATATACATACATATGTATGTTTAAAACAGAGCATAACGAAGTGCCCGCGGGTGGCCTTTTGCTTATAATTTTAGGCTCTAAGCAGGCATACTCTGATGATTGTATTTGAGGCAAACAGCTTTGAAAGCTGTTAAGTGTGCTGTTGTTTCCTTGCAAATTAAGAGGAAGCATTGTTCTCGCCGAGATCTGATTGGCAATTGTGCTCTCGCTCTTTTAAAAAAGTTTGCACATTGTGCATATCACTTGGACGCACCTGATGTAAAGCAATAAGCCAGAGTAGTATGAAGAGAAAGTCCCACCCTTGATTCAGAGGCTTTTCCGTTGGTAATTTCCCTTGAATTGTTTATGCTGATGTAAATTTTTTTTATAATTATAATTTAAATACATATTCTTCAATATTTTTCAATAAATAAAAAAGAACGTCAAAAAATTAATCAAAAACTCGGATTTCATAAATTAATAAGGTAGCATTAATTTTGAGAGTAAAAAATTGTCGGCACAAACGTCAGAAGGTTAATATGGCGACGAAAAGAGAGAACGGTTGTACCTTTATATTATTGTATCATGCGTAATATTAAGTAAACTTCAAGCAGGTAGAAAAATTAAAAATTTGGGAAATTTTTGAATTGATATCGAAAATTATGTGAACTTATTGGGCTGTTAAAAAAAATGCTTGCAAAGAAAACCGACCACATTTGGCCAAGAAAAATTTCTTTTCCGCCAGCACAGTGCAAGGGTGCACACATGTGTAAAGTTTCGATGTAGCTAAAATCCATGAATTGGACTACGAATTGCTACCTCATATGCCTTATTCCCCAGATTTAGCACCGATTGACTATTTCTCATTCCTTAACTTAGCTGGACGGCAAGAGTTTTGACAACAATTATGAAATTATTTCACAAAAAAATACCCATTTTGAAGACCTCAACAAAACTTATTTTTTTTAAAGCAATAAAATAATTGGAAAAACGTTGAAGAAAGTGTGTTGAGCTCAAAGAAACGGCGTTGAAAAATAAAGTGATTTTTTTATATTTTCATACAACATTTTGTCATTAAAATTGTCACGTATCCTCGTAGATGCGGATCCACGGATGCTTTAGTATTTTGCACTAAAATAGTACATTTTCAAATATATTTTATGGTTAATTTAATAAAACTCTACCTAAATCCATCGATATAATGCCTTTTTGTTGCCCACTGTAGTGACCTTAAAAAGAAAGAAGAAGAAAAAAGAAAACCTCTAGTCTGATTAGCGAACGAATCAACGAAAAAAATTTCACATGAATGAGCAACACAAGGCTGTGGGCACAAAAAAAAAATACTTTTTAATAAGGCCCAGGTAAAATTTGTTTGAATTTAAATCTGCTCAATATTATTCGCTGTACTTTTTTTTGTCTTACAGTATACCAAACTAATGCGCTGAAAGCAAAGATTTCAAAATATATTAGCTGCTTTCGTCCTTGTTTGTTTATGAAATGACCATGATTTTGCTTCTGCCACTTCAACCCTTTAAAAATGCTTCCACTCAAACATTGAAAATTAGCTTATTGTTTGAAAGAATGAACAAAAAAAATATAAATAAATATTTATCTTGTGTTTGTATGTTTATGAATGGAATCTTAAAATCTTTTTAGGATCCTTTTCTTTAGTATTGTATAAAAGTTGTAAAAAATAAATTATAAAAGTCATGCAAGAACGTGTCGAAATTTAAGCAAAGTACAATATTATAATTTTTTTAGTTAAAAATTCATGATGTTTTTTATATATAATAAAGGATGGGTTGTTTGTTGAAATAACTTCCCTAAAGCTATTAAATTTATACCATTAAATTTCACAAAATAAAAATTGCTTGGTATTCCAGAAAATGGCATTAAATATTGATTTTTATGACGATTAAATTGGGGAAATTCAGGGGTATATGTTAAAAAACCATTTAATGTAAAGATTGGATAAGATTTTATATACAAGGTGGCGGGAAAGTAATTTAATAATGTGAATTGGCAGCCATTTTTTGCAAAAGTTGCCGCCTTGAGTAGCAATAAAAAAATTAAATTTGTATATATAGACTAACGATTAAACAAATAAAAAAACCTGAAATCCTATTCTGCCCATTTTCATTCCTTTCACGTCCTTTTATTTTTTAATAATAATATTGTGGATCTATCCACCCGTATTTCCATCATAAATTTATTTGTTTGCATTAAAATTATCACTTGCATTTCCAATAAATTTCCTAACTGCGTTTTTTAAATTCCAAAAGCAATCAATCCATTGTATGTATTTAAACTTTTAATCTCCAACAATTAACTAAAGTCAATAGAATATAATTCCCAGCACATTAAAAATTTATATATTTAAAAAAAAATTAATTATACGAAATTGATATTGAACAAACATTTGGCGCCACCAAGTAATGACAGACTAAAAGCAGGCGAATGATATTAAACAGCAACCAAAACTTCATGAAACTAAAACATTAACAGCAGCACAATAAAAAAAGCAATAATAAACTTCATGTAGTGCAACATGGAGAAAAGGGTTCAATAATCTCTATTTGATAAAACTGAAGAAAATCTCTTTAAGGACGAAATCAGGATATTTTAATATCCGATGATATTTATGTTACTTATATTATACCAATGGCAAACAATGCAAGGCAAAAATATACGATTTGGGTTTAATTACCAAAATACTTGAATAATTTTAAAATAATAAAATAATTGTGCACTCACACAAAGTACAAAAACTCATTTGTTATCATCAGGGAAACCTCAAATATGCAATTGCATGTTTTTTCTTGTGTGACGTATTAATGCGGAGACAAAATATTTGTCCGTTTCAGAGCTTTTTATGAATTTTGGCATCGATTTGTTAGTGCATATTTTTGCATATTTTTTGCATATTTTTTTTTTTGCATATTTTACCCATTAAAGCATGGTTTTGCACGCATATTTTTACCATATTTTCGAATTTATAGAGAATTAATTATGCTTTTAGGGCATATTTTGATACTTTATAGAATTTATTTTGTTTTAACCCACTGGACGCAACGGTCCTTTTAAAAGGACATACATTGTTTTTCTACAAACTTATTAAAATTTCATTTTCGAAATAAACATTTAAGCTTAGAAGAAAAAAAATTTCCGGCGCTTATGGGTTAATATGCTTACAAGTTAAGGGCCTGGTCAAAATTTCTATTTTTCGCCATCTAAATCTCTTTTCCAATGTTCCACGTAATGTATACATTTTTCTTATACATATATTACGCAGTTTTACGGACGTTAGTTTCAACACAAATTTAGTTTAGCTATTTGTAACGGACTCTGCCCCGAGTAGACGTTGAAGGAACATATTGTCAATGTATAAAAGTTTATTTAGATGAGACAAAAATGATTTTTATTTGAAATTCTACGTCAATATATTGTTATTTCCTGCAATAAAAATTATAAATAAAAATTTTTGTCTAATTTATCCCAAATACAATACCAAAGCCTGACTTCTGATATCGTCATCTTTTGGAATTGAAGTTAAATTCTTATGAGAGCATAAAAAAAAAATTAATTTGTCAACAATTCTATACAAAAAATCGTAAATTCCTTTTTTTCCTGAACTGGCCCAGTGTGCGTTCCCATACCAAATGGTTAAATTACCCACTTGTCATAAATATCAGTTCTGTTTGTATACTTCAGTCAACATGTTTGTATAACAAAATTAGATACAGATCGGATTTTCCATGATGTTGAACGTGACTGTCGTACTCATATAAAGTAAAAAAAAAAAAATCAAATTAAAGCTAATTTTTATTTTAACAATAAGCGTAACTTAAAGCTGTAATTTATTCCTGTAACCGCTGCTAAGCTTAATTTTGTGCAATGTTTGGGTTTCAAAACAATTGTAAAAAACTAAAAATATTCGCATGTGACTAAAACAGAAATAGATTTTGCGTCCAACGATGAAAACGCTGGGACATACGATATCGTTATAGACTACACACAATACAGATTTACATAAAATTTTAAATATATTTGTATGGAAATTTCGATTGATAACTAATGCCGCAATTTGCCCCCTGACGTCCAGCTTAACCTGTAGCAACATTTTAATGTGATTAATTTTAGACTAATGTGTACTTATATCTCTTTAAAATATTTCTAATTTTAGCCAACAATTATTTATATTTATTAAAAATTAAATTTATATCATAGTGGCACGTGACATGTCGCACGTGACATGTGCCACGTGGAGTTTTTACCACTATGATATTTATATGGCTTCTGTGGGATGTTTTTTTTTTTGGAAATTTTTAATGCGAGTAAACAAGCTTAGTAAAAAATTTTCAAATTAACAGAAGTATTCAACTACTTTTAACTTATATTTTCATGGCTCTTTTTTGACAGCTAGCTTGCTGGGAGGCTACTCTGTATTTGGAAAATAAAATGCTTTCGAATTTGCATGTTATTAGCATTGCAATTCGAAAGCATTTGCCTTCGTTTCGAATTACAGAGTAGAACCGCTGGTTTCGTGCTTGTTCTAAATTTCGCATTTCTACGAGCTTTTGCTGACTTTGTCTCTCACGTAAGGCATCTATTCCGCATTTTCTCTTCAATCATTCATATATTCCTGCAGACAACGCTTTCCACTTTTCTCAAGCATTCCGCATTATTTCAAAGTACATATTTTAATTTATGTTTTTGTAATAATATTTAATTTTCCTTAAATTTTTCTTTCCCACAATTGCAACTTACCTTATTTTTTTTAATTGCAAATTTTGCTTATTTAAAATTAACTTCTGGTCCACAAGGCGGAAGGTCCTCACTAGAAGATTTATATGCAAACCACTAATTTTTTTGAGTGAGTTACATAAAAATTTTCCAGATGAGTCGCCTGCCTGACTTGTAGAAACAGGTTATAAATAATTTAAAAGTATCTAAAATATAAAAAAATACCAAAGTGTATTTATTTGACATAAGATCTTTATTTTATTTGAAAATTTTGCTTGTTTTTTGTTGGTTAGGCAACGTCTATATGCATTTCTTTCCCGCATATGGAACTCGTCAGTCGACTTCAACCCAAAAGATTTAATAGATTATTAAAAATCACAATATAAAACCATAGTTAATTTAAAAGCCTCAAACGAAAATTCTTTAAAAAACAAGCATATTTTTTTAATTTTACACTTGAGATGTCGCACGTGACCATTTTTATATGGATTTCTCGATCACACATCTTAATATTTTTTATAATTTTTAGTTTACATTTTAATTGTATTACATGTCTCTGTTGTAATTAATATTTTATGACCTTTTTTATGTGAACTTTCGATGCACTGATAACAAGTGTTGATTTTCAATGTCGCACGTGACTTTATTTTGATTTAGTAAAGCAAAAATTTACAGTTATTTGCAATCGCATAGTTTCTTATGCAGACTCTATTATGATTCTTTACCATTAGAAAAATTTTAGAGAGCAAAAGCCAATGGGTAATGGCCAGCTTTAAAAACATTTTATATTTTATTAAAGTTTCTCTAAGACAATATGATAAAACAAAGTGTTTTGCAGAACTTTTAATATTTCGGTATCGCTAGACCTTTCAGTGGAAATGTTCATTTATTTACAAAGAGCCGTAAAAAAGTCTTCCATTTAGATCTATTCTGTGCCATTCGTTGTATTTTAAAGACAAGTTATTTTTATTGGGCGTATGACGAATTCTAATAGTCTTCTACCTTGAGGGTTCCAGACAATTGGCATCTTCGATATATCATCATTTCCTTTTTGAAATATCTGTACGGCTTGATGTTTCACCTGTTCTTCACCAGAGTCCTCTATTGGAAACTACGTTTGGTCAAATTTTTCCAATACTTTTTGTACGAAATGATTAACAAATACTGCCAGGGATTCTACATACATACATATAGGCCCTTAATTATGAAAGTGGACTAAATCATATGCATTTTCGCTTCGAATTATAAAATAAATCGTAAACAAAAGAAGAGAGGTGTCTTAACACTCCCGGTTATAGCTATGCTACTTAATTATATAAAACAAATTTCATGTGTGAAATAACAATGCAATAAAATTATGGGTGTGTTGGTAAAGGCATCACTGCTCTGCATCATACGTGAAAACTTTTATTTAAAACGCAATACAAGTTCGCTGATAATCTGTTTTAGTAGTAATCATATTTGTACAGCACATTTGACATTAATTTGTGCGTTATTTAAATTTCCATTTTCAGCGCAGTAATGCATTTACGAATATACTCAATATCATATGTATGATGATGTCAAATTCTCTGCAAATATTTCAAAACATTTCCATTTATTTCCCATTATTTTCTTTTCCAGCGGCGTGCGATTAAATTAATTTATTGTTTGTGGCAGGTGGCGGCTGTTAGCCGGCTCACAGACGATCATCTGTGTTCTCTGGTTTGAGCTTATGTGTAAAAATAAAACAAAAACAAATTGAGCAATAGTTCTCATTGTTTTTGTTCCACTCACTTCAAATGAAGGAAACAAAATCAAACAATTTATTTCGTTTATTTTCGTGTTCTGCTTGAGGGTGACGTTGGCTGAAGTAGTTAGCACGTTGACTACAAAACCGAAGGTCCTGGGTTCAATCCCTGTATCCGACAGTCATTAAATAACAACACCACTTATTTTTCTGATGTGCATTAGTGTCCCTTTGTGTCAGTTGTTGTAGGAAAGTTCAAGTGATGAAGGCATAGTCACTGGTCACTGAACTATACCGACTTCAGCAGATACTAGTCCTAATGTAACATCAGAGCGCCCTCCTTCGTTGTGTAGCAAAATCATCGGCGAAGTAAAATAATCAATAAAATTGGTACAAGACACAGCTTCAAAAAATTAATACGCCCCATTTAACATCAGAGAGGCGCTGCAACATTGCATTATTAAAAAAAAAAAAACGTGCGAAAAAGCAGAGTTGTAAAAAGAATGAAGTTTCCTCTATCTCTTCTTTCACCACCTGTCTTCTCTCTCACTATCCCTTTCCTAAAGAAGGTAACATCTAGTATTAGCAGTAGGCATTAATTGCCTGAGTGTTACTTATCTTTATAAAAAAAAAACTAGTGCCGATTAGTTTTATTACGAAAATCACGTCCTAACTCCTGTATCGCGCAATAAATAGCATAGCTATAAAACTAAATCTTAAAAAAAACTTCAATAAATATTAAACAAATTTATATTAATCGAGGCTAGTAGTACAACTCTAAATTAAAATGTTGCATAATATAAAAATATGTTTTGATTTACTCAAATCTAATCTACAAAATATCTCTACCAAAGAAATATATGATTTATGCAACTTTCATAATTATGAGCACATATATCCAGCAGTACTTAAATTAACTTTCAGTTTAAAAATACTCTCCTAATGGAATATTTATTTTTTAAATTTCGATTAAAAGAACAGCTGGGTATACAAAACTGTAAAATATTTAGCGCCAATGCACGCATACAACATATCGTCATGTAAACGATAATGCAGATATGAGAAAAATAATTTTGCTGTTTATTGACTTTTAACTGTACTTTTAGTGTAATGCAGTTAGTTTTTAATACAATTCAATTTAACTGTAAACACATGTATGTATGTATGTACGTATGTATGTGTGTGTTTGTATGTATGTATGTGCTCCCATGCAAGTGGCATAGTCAGTCTGCTTGTGTGGTTCTCAGAGTTTATGTTGTAATGCTCTCGTCAGCTTATTTTTATAACCGTTAAAGTTTGCAAAATGTGAAGTTGTGTGTGTGTGTGTGTGTGAATTTTTCATATGAGTATGATTTTTCTCTTAGTTTTGTGTTTTTATTTTGTGATTAATTAATAAAATGTTACATTATAGCGATTATAATTGAAAAAGTTTATTTCTTTTATTGAATCATTTAATGAATTTTATAGCACATGATTTATGAGTTAAAATAGCGAGAAATAATTATTGAAAGCAGCATTAAGGGATAACAATTTTAATTTAATTGGAATCGTTAAATTTTCAATAATAATGTTAATGCATTTTGGATATAACTGTTTACTTTTAACATTGCACTATGGCGCCAAATCCATTTTTTGTTTGTTAAAAGTTGAGAAAAAAGAATGAGCGAATATTTAATAATTAAAAATATGTATTTTTAGGGTTCCGTACAACAAAGGTGAAAAGGAACCCTATTGCTCTGTCCGTCTGTCACAGGGTATTTTCTCGAGAACCGTAAGAGCTATGGACCTGAACTTTGGACACAGTGTGTAGACCTTTGGCCGCTACAGCAACAAATACATGAGAGTTAAAAATTAAAGGGTGTTTCAAAACGAGCGACGAACAATGTTAAAATCACTTGTAATATACATACATGCAATTGTATGTATATACACTTTAAATTTTAAAAGTTAGTGTATTTTTATACGGACCACAACAATTAACACTGAAATTTAAAACAAATGTAAATTAAAGGGTGTGCCATCAGTTAATGCAATTTTGACTATGTAATTTTTACAACTTGCTGTATCTTGGAAACCGTAAGAGCAAAACTCTTGAAGTTTTCAAAAACGGTAATACTAAAAAATAAAAAAAAATATAAAAACGCCAAACCGAAAAAAATCGCCAAAAACAAAAAAAATCGCCAAAACGAAAAAAGTACCAAATTAAAAAAAAATTCTAAGACTAAATCGCCATAAACCGGAAAAATTCCCAAAATAAAAACAAATCGGTAAAATAAAAAAAATCGCCAAAATGAAAAAAATTACCAAAACGAAAAAAAAGACCCTAAATACAGAAAAAATCGCCAAAGTGAGAAAAATCGCCAAAATGAAAAAAAACCAAAGAACAGAAAAAAAATCGTCAAAATGGGAAAAAATTGCCAAAATGAAAAAAAAAATCGCCAAAATTAAAAAATGATGCCAAAATGAAGAATAACCCAAAAACAGGAAAAAATCGCCAAAGTCAAAAAAAATTTCCAAAACGAAAAAAACCCCAAAACAGAAAAAAATCGCCAAAATGAAAAAAAAAAACGCAAAAAACCCCAAAAACAGAAAAAAATCGCCAAAATGAAAAAAATTACCAAAACGAAAAAAAAGACCCTAAATACAGAAAAAATCGCCAAAGTGAGAAAAATCTCCAAAATGAAAAAAAACCAAAGAACAGAAAAAAAATCGTCAAAATGGGAAAAAATTGCCAAAATGAAAAAAAAAACGCCAAAATTAAAAAAATTGCCAAAGCGAAAAAAACCCCAAAACAGAAAAAATCGCAAAATGAAGAAAAACCACAAAACAGGAAAAAATCGCCAAAATGAGAAAAATCGCCAAAATGAAAAAAAACGCAAAAAACCCCAAAAACAGAAAAAAATCGCCAAAATGAAAAAAATTCGCCAAAATGAAAAAAATCGCCAAAATGAAAAAAACCCAAAAACAGAAAAAATGGAGAAAAAACGACAAAACTGAAAAAAATTATTTAAATTGAAAAAAAACTTTACTAAAAAATGCTCTAGCTGTTTTCGATGGTCACTGCATCTTCATCATCAGCTGTCTTTGTGTTTGATCCACTGTGTGTGGTGTCAACATAAAATTATTTTGATAGTAAAGTTTTGACTCTTGCCTTTTTAACTCTTTACTTTTGTTGTTAACCGTACTTATAAACAATACCTTGTAACGACACGATTCCGCTCTTAGCTGGGGTAGACTCAGCGGAGGCCAGGATCGTGTGTGGAGTAAATAAAAAACCGATCTGATTTCCTTTACGTTACAAAAATTCACTTTATTTACAATTTATATTGAAAATTTTATTGCCAAATGCAATTTACTTAAGCCAAACTAGATTTAATTCTAAAATACAATTTCCACACTTTTGGTTTATTCTTTAAATTCAAATATAATTACAACAATTTAATTAATGGCAGAAGGCCCTAATTTACTAGTGTGGGGATTCGTCTTGGAGCCCGGAACCGGGTCACCAGAGACAGCCTCCTCTTACTCGTAAATTTTCTAGTGATGAGATTCGTCTTGGAACCAGTAGCCTGGACACCAGCGACAGCCTCTCCTCACTCGTGGAATTACTAGTGATGAGATTCGCCTTAGAAGTGTGTATTCCAAGGTAGCCTCCCTTCACTCCTAGTACTGGACCTTATCGAGAGTTTACTCCAGGTTGTAGAGATTGGATTCGTAGCCGAATTCCAATATCTACTCTTGCTCCAATGTGGCTATAGAAAGTCAAAATATTAGACAAGTAACCGTCGTCCAATATTCGTCTTACCGTAGCGAGCGCTGCAAGCAAACTCCTCTTTGTTCTGTATTGAGTCGCTTGTTATACCATTTCTATACCATGCACAACAATACTACAATCACACAAACGTTAACCAGAGTGTGTGTTGAAAATGTGGTGTGGTGACTAACAGCCTTTTATGCTCTTTAAGTACCACACATACAAGTATACACCCATACGAACGTTACACGCAGAGAGCGTCTGTGATGTCTCTTGTTCTCATTCTATGTAACTAATATAGGAGATACGTAGACAATTCATTGCTTGTTTAGCATAAAAGATAATAATGAAATTAAGAGTATAAATGTAATGATAATTAAAACCTGCTTCTTGCGGTTGAATAAAAATAAATAACAGAATTAAATATAAAATTCATTGCTTATTAACGGGTAAGGTAATAATGACAATGCACAAAAATCAGTATTAATAATAATAACTACATCAGTAACGAACTTCAGTGGTTGTGGGCCAAAACGAGCTTGAGACTTTGGCCGTCACATTACCTCCCTTCTTCGAGTGGCGTTTTGAGACATGGGTTGAACAATTGTATACGCACCTCCCCAGTTCGCCTGATGATAATCCGGTATCGTTGCTCGTTCACTACCATTAGCCACCGGAAACCCTTTTTTCCTCTGGCCCGTTCAAGATTCTTTCTTATTTCCGCCTGCACAGTTTCGGTGGCCTTGTTAACGGGGATGTCCGTCGGTCCCGTATTTGCCGATGTGGCCGGCGACGTTACTGCGGAAACGTCAGGGGTGACGATGTCGGCCTGTAGTGTTGCAGAACGACTTTGTGTCGGCATCATGGATTGTGTGGCTGGCGACCGCCCCGGACCCTTGATGTAACTTGTTGTCTGCCGTACTTCACTTCTGTCGTAGCAATCGGGGGGACGGTTGAGCCAACCTCGCCCCGGGATTATGGGTAACGGTACTCCAGTTACGATCTCGTTGATGTCCAACGGACTCGGGGATTTTGATACACCACGTGGGCCTGCGGACTGCCCTATTAACGTCTGCTGTTCCTGGTGGCCGGTTATTCTTGCAGTGGGATTTTGTGACGCATAACGTACCTTGATGGGTCGTTCGTCTTTCATCACTATGCTATGAGTTGCGGCGCAGGACCGTCCTTGCATTTTCTGAAGTTTTGATAATTCTTCGTCACGAAACTGTTTAATTTGTCGTTGTGGACTCATCTGGTCGATACGACGTATGGCAACCTTTCGACGACCACTTATTCTAGCTTTATTTTGGCTTACCTTTTTCTTTTCCGCCCTCTTGGAGTTAGCATGTGCGGCTCGCCCAGCACATGTCACTGTGGTGTTGAAGGACTTCAAGAAATCTACGCCTAAAATCATGGGTTCTGTTGATGATTCCATTACCAAGAAATCGTGGCTGCCAGTTTTGTTGCCCAGTGTTACCCGGCACTGCACTGCGTCTTTGATGGTGGTTTTAGAGCCATCAGCCATGCGCGCATCGATTGCTACGGGCAGAAACTGGGGTTTGTTGAATAGTTTTGTTACCAACCCTGGAGTAACGAAACTGCGAGTTGCACCTGTATCTATAATGGCAGTTGTCAGCTGATTCTCCACCCTGAGAACTGCTTTTAATTTGTCTGCTTCCCATGTTAAATATGTTGCGTCACCATTGGCCCTTGAGACACGTACTGCGCTATGCTCTTGCTGTGGTACGTTCCCTTTTACTTTTGTGGTGTTAGTTATCATACGGTGATGTTCTCCACGCGTATGCTGTGGGCCACTCGGGATACTCTCTAAATCGGCAGCAAGTGCCATGAGTTCATCCAGAGTTGAAAAATCTTTCCGCCGGATGTACCATTGGTAATCTGCATGGGCATTGCGGAATATGCGCTCCAGTTTTTGTTCTGGGCTTAGCTGAGCGTGGCGCATAAGGTCTTGTAGGGCTAGCATGTAGTCCTTGAATGCCTCACGCGGCCGCTGAACCCTTTTCCGAATTTCGTCCTCTAGTTTCTCGAAGTATCGGGTTGGGAGGAAAAACTCGTAGAAGTTACGTTTGAACTCTGACCACTGCTCCCATTGCTTATTGTTGTTCCGATACCAAATGAGAGCCCTGTCTCGGAAAAGCTCGGTCATGACGCGTAGTATAAGATTTAGGTCGAGCTCGTACATGCTGGACAGTTCTTCTACCCGCTCGATGAATCCTAGTGGGTCCTTCCCTCCATCATAACGTAGCCCCCATTTGCGGACGAGCTCAATAGCTGCTACTCGGGTTTCCGTGGTTGGCCGGCTTATAGCTAGTGGTGCTGTCGTTGGCTCAGGAATTTCTGCTTTTGATGGTGTGGAAACTGTTTTGGTAGTGTCAGTTTCTGGCAGGGATAGGCAGGTGTTTGACGTACTCGGAGCATGAGAGTCGTGTCTGGCCTGCCACTCGAGGAACCTTTTAGTATGCTCTTCGTCGTGGTCTAGGCTCAAATATTTCGCCAATCGTTTTCGTAATTCTTCTACTGTGCCGGCTGTGCTTTGCTCGCACTGGTTTAGGTAGCTAACCAGCTCTTCCTTTTTCAGGGAGTATACCCACGTGGTTTTAATCATGTTGGACGTGTACAGAAAAATGGCAATCTTACAGTTCGTAGCCGTGTGTATGTGCGTATTTTATAACGTTTAGATCAGTCTTTTATTTATGTTTAGATAACAATCAAAATGTTTTCTTTATAATTTGGAACAAATATGTCCCTGCTCGGGCGCCAATGTAACGACACGATTCCGCTCTTAGCTGGGGTAGACTCAGCGGAGGCCAGGATCGTGTGTGGAGTAAATAAAAAACCGATCTGATTTCCTTTACGTTACAAAAATTCACTTTATTTACAATTTATATTGAAAATTTTATTGCCAAATGCAATTTACTTAAGCCAAACTAGATTTAATTCTAAAATACAATTTCCACACTTTTGGTTTATTCTTTAAATTCAAATATAATTACAACAATTTAATTAATGGCAGAAGGCCCTAATTTACTAGTGTGGGGATTCGTCTTGGAGCCCGGAACCGGGTCACCAGAGACAGCCTCCTCTTACTCGTAAATTTTCTAGTGATGAGATTCGTCTTGGAACCAGTAGCCTGGACACCAGCGACAGCCTCTCCTCACTCGTGGAATTACTAGTGATGAGATTCGCCTTAGAAGTGTGTATTCCAAGGTAGCCTCCCTTCACTCCTAGTACTGGACCTTATCGAGAGTTTACTCCAGGTTGTAGAGATTGGATTCGTAGCCGAATTCCAATATCTACTCTTGCTCCAATGTGGCTATAGAAAGTCAAAATATTAGACAAGTAACCGTCGTCCAATATTCGTCTTACCGTAGCGAGCGCTGCAAGCAAACTCCTCTTTGTTCTGTATTGAGTCGCTTGTTATACCATTTCTATACCATGCACAACAATACTACAATCACACAAACGTTAACCAGAGTGTGTGTTGAAAATGTGGTGTGGTGACTAACAGCCTTTTATGCTCTTTAAGTACCACACATACAAGTATACACCCATACGAACGTTACACGCAGAGAGCGTCTGTGATGTCTCTTGTTCTCATTCTATGTAACTAATATAGGAGATACGTAGACAATTCATTGCTTGTTTAGCATAAAAGATAATAATGAAATTAAGAGTATAAATGTAATGATAATTAAAACCTGCTTCTTGCGGTTGAATAAAAATAAATAACAGAATTAAATATAAAATTCATTGCTTATTAACGGGTAAGGTAATAATGACAATTCACAAAAATCAGTATTAATAATAATAACTACATCAGTAACGAACTTCAGTGGTTGTGGGCCAAAACGAGCTTGAGACTTTGGCCGTCACAACCTCGTAGAAATTGTTGTTGTTGTCCATATAGATACAGAAAATTTTTCACATTAAAATCTACGAAAACAAGGTTAATTTAAAAGTTATTAGCAGTGATATTGTTTCATATATGTTACATGTTATTTATTTATGATTTACAGTAACCTTCAAAGAAAACTTTTCTTTTTAAAATAACTTTTATTTTATTTTGATTTAATATTCCAACACTGTTAAATGAAAATTAAGCATCAAGTTGAAACAATTTGCATTTGATATTGAAACAAAACGAAGAATCATGTTGAATCAAGGTTATTTCCAGTTGAAACGACATGAACTTTATTTATGCTGTAATTCCGTTCGACGATTGTGTGGTCTTGTGTATGGACGGTAAAAAGTAGAAGTTGAGATTCTTTAATACAATTATTAGTTATTGTCTGTGCTAGAAGGTTTGTGTATATGCTTTACGCGTTAGTTCCAACACATATTTTTTCGTATATATTTCAAACTATTGTATAATAATTTAATTTAATTTTTATGTTTTAAAAACATGGTAATACTATTTTTATTGTTCATTATCATTGCAGGAAATTATTTAGAGAATTCAAAACCAAACACTCAAAAATATTTTCAAACAAAAATGTCTGAAAACTTCTTACTAACTTAGGGCATTAATAAGTCGTTTTATATTATTTACTAATTAATTAATGCAATTTTATTTTTTGACTCAAGCATCAGGAAAATGTATTTGTATGTGTATGTTGTTGGCTACCGTGACAAATATTTAAACTTCAATTCGAATTCACAGCTGCAGCCACAACAACTCTAAATATTCTTTAGATACACACTAGTTAATACCATCTTGAATTAAATTTTAATTCAATGTGATTTAATTGATGGTTTATAACCTGAAATTTTTTTGAAATTAAATAAATACCAACTTCAAACCTAATTCGACTTGTCTGCAGAAACACTCAGAATATCCTGCAGGAATTGAACCTGCGCCACCCTGACTACAAGACAACTACACTGCCTACTAGCCAGCAGTACAAAGTTTTTGCTTGTAATGCGAAATTTGTCGCCTGTTTACACAATACGAACAAAACAAACAACAACAAGATTAAAATATGCCATTCAACTGAGCACAACAATGATTTTTGGCTATGAGCAAAGCAAATAAACACCAACACACTTAAACAACATATTATTTCTAGTAAATTTAATATGATTTCTAATCAACATTTTTTTAATGTTGATTTTACATTGTTATTTTTTTCCGTGTGTGCACTGTCAAGTCTGTGTGTCTACATTTGTAGGTGTGAACATTTTTAAGTTTTCTCCCTATCCAGCCCGATTTATAGCAGAGATGATTTTTTGAAATGTAGTTCTAGGGAAAATCTGAAAATTTTTGATTGAGATTTTAAGTATTTTAGAGAATTAAATATATACCGAATAATGCTTAAGCTGCACTAGTATTTGAAAGAGAGTACAGCAACTTTTTCGCACTGAAGAGATCTATAAAACCTTGAATAAACAAAAAAAAAATTAAATAAAAAAATTAAGCAATAATTTTTCAACGCAAAAATTACATCAACCTCATGAAATGAGAAGACAACAAACACTTTATGTAAACTATATATTTTCCAAACAAATATTTTTTATTGAACCGATGTTGTTATTGTGCTCCTACTCTGGATTTTTATAAAAAAAAAACTAAAAAATATCTATGATAGTTTTTGCAAGCTTACAAAATGAAAGAAATAAAAAATCCTTCGTTAGATGAGATTTTTTTTTGGCCAAGTATAAATATCTGACAAGCATTTTAAGCAGCAATTATTTACTCAAAAATACTAGATACGAAATACAAAATAAACACAAGATAAAAGAAGAGAACAAGGTTGCTCTTATTTTTTTTTTTCGTCTTTTTCCAAGCAACATTCATAAAACTTAGCAACAATTATTTAGTACACACATACAAACATTTTGATGGTATACAGAGTATAATAATTGAAATGATATCCAAACTTATATAAAGGACATCCATCTGCAGTTGATTTATACACTGAAGAAAATAATTATAGAGACTGCTGTTATGTCTTGCATTTGAAATTAAAACTCTGCAATTTTTTTTTTGGTGAAAAAAATCTATATATATATGGTTTTACATCATAAAAATATTTTTATCTTGTTATATAAAATATTTCTTTTTTTTTTTGGCTGACCTTATAATTATTATCTCTAGTGTTATTTCATATTCAAGTATCTTCTCACTTGTAAGTGATGTGTTCAGAACATTTTGTATGATATCAACATATCATTTTATTTCATTTTATGGCTTTAGGTTGTTATTAAAACAATACATCTATTGTTCAGCTCTGAACTTATGCTCGTGCAACGTACAAGTAAAACAAAATATTTTTACTTTAAAGATTTAACTTCTTGTTACGTGCCGGCGAAAGTGTATATGAAATTATATTTTGGAGATTTCGAATAAGACAACGAAAATCGTATAGCAACTGCTTAGTCTTAGATTTCATGCGAACATGCAAATCTGGCTAAACCGAACGGTAGATTCTGTAAAAATAAATATTTGCTAAAATTAGCACTGCAGTTAGTAATTAGCCTGATGGCATAATGGTTTATGTATTTTTGCTTAATATGACCACTTGATATGATGATTTTATAGACTTATTTGATTTTACTTATCGGAATGCTGCTAAAGTTGGCAAACACCTTGTGAACTTTTAGTGACATATTCTCGTACTGAGAAAGTAGGCGGGCTCCACCTATTAAAATTTAATATTATCTTTAATTTGCTTATACTGAAAGGATTCTTATGAAACTTGGTACACAGGATCTTGCTTTCAAACATGTGGGCATGGCTGCGAAAATTGGCAAATATCTGGGGTGACATATTCCCTTATTTAAAAATTTGGAAGAGGCTACGCCTATTAAAATTTAATATTATATTTCATTTGCATCTACCGAAACGCTTCTTATGAAACTTGGTAAGCACAAGATCTGGCTTTTAAACAAGTGGGCAAGGCTACGCCCATCAAAAGTTAGTCTTATGTATATACTTTTGATTCCTTCGAAACTTGGCAGATACTTTGAGCTTTTGGAATGACTTAATTTGTTATTAAATAAATGATAGGGGCCACGCCTATTAATATTTAATATTATACATATGTATAGCACATGCACTTACCAAACCAATTCATATGAAACTTGTTACACACATTTTAAGCTTTAAAAGCGCTAAGATTTTTCTTAGCTTTTTCTTTTAAAGTTTATTCTTTCATTATATATACTTTTACTCATCCGATTCCCTCTTAACTTGGCAGACACTTTATGCCTTTGAAATGACATAATCCTGTGCTTGAAGAAGTGGGTCAGGCCACGCCTATTAAAATTTAGTAGTGTAATTAATGTGATTCTGCTTAACCGAATTCTATAAAAGTTGGCTCTTGTTATGATGAGTTTTGATGATTGCAAAAGTGGGTGAGACCACGCCCACAAAACTTTAAAATTATGTTGCATGTACGTCTACTTAACCGATTCCCGTGAAAGTTAGCTCTTGATGTTTGCAACAAAAAAACTACATATACATTTTTTAAATTGAAGCGGCTTCAAGAATCAGATAGAAAACCTAAAAATTATTTAGATTTACAGTCCGGTTTTTGAAAATTAATACGTGTATTCGTTTATTACAATAACGAACGAAACCATGTTCATGTTTTTGTAATATTGAGGCTCAAATTCACAGCCTTTAGATAACAATGAAATTGATAAGCAAAATCGTTAGTTAAATCACGGGTGTTAGTTAACTATACACTGTGAATTTGGACCTGAATCATTTTCATGTGAGTGATAATATAAGAACTTTCACTTCTGCCACACTCATAAGATTCTGTACGCAGTAAAAAATATTTCAGCAATAAACAACTTCAATTGAAAATAAAACCAAAAATCAATTACAAATGTATTTAAGTCAATTAAACTGTTGTTTAAAAGTAAAATAATCCTGCAATAAACAATTTTAATTGCAAATAAAATCAAAAATCAAGTCAAAATAAGTCAACGGAAAATATGAAATACTTATCAAATTTTTATTACGGCCTTTTCCACAATGTACAATTAAAAGCTAACAAGGACTTCAACGGCAAGTTTTGTATGAAGAACTTGCTCATGTTAAGTCTTAATCATACATTGTGAAAAGCGACGTTACTTAGTTCTTTAAATGAATGATATAATCAATTAAAAATAAAATTGCTTACCCATTACTCATAAAAGTTAAAATAAATTTTAAATGAATGTTAATAGATTTCAAATACATTTTATTATTTATTCAGTCACTGTAATAATTTTATAGGTGAATGTGCTTTTTGTTATACCGAAAAAGCTCTTTTTATGGCAAAATAGAATATAAAAACCAAAAATTTTTAAACGTTATTGTTTATACACGAAAAAACCAGCTGTTAGTTAAATAAAACATTTTTATATTTTTAACCACTAGTGCTTTTAGAAGTATGTGCCAATACGAGGTAGAATTTAGTGGCCTGCTTGGTAACGACTTCAAACTGCAGCTATAGTTAAAACATATAAGAATATTAATCAGCAATAATTTCTTAATCGCGCTTAAGTTCAGTATTTTTCAGTTGTTATTTAGTGAAATATTTTTTTTTAATAATTAATGTGATTTTCTAAAGAAGAGTAGAAAAATTTAACTATGAGACTTTTTAGCTGGGGGAAATACGCATTTTTCTTTGCTTATAAGATTTTTTTTTAACTTGTTACTGCTGATTTCTGAAGTCCCCACTAGTCGGCTCAATTTTTGTTATCAACTTTTACATTGAGTAATTCAAAATAAAACACTGTGTAAAAAGAAAATTTAATAGGCAGATTTTGTAAAAAATTTCGTTTCTAAACGTTTCAAATTTGTATGAAAAATAACAAAAATTTTTTCCATACAAATTTAAAAAAAAAATTCGTTTGCATTTGCAAAATCTGCCTTTAAAATTTTGAATAGCTTTTTTCATTAAAAAGTTTTTATAGGATCTGATTTTAAGTGAAAACTAGTTTGTTCTGATTCTGTTCCTTATAATTTTAATTTGCCAGTTGACACGACAACTGAAGTTCGGTGGCCACAAACCACAATCGAGTCATTTATTTCTTTTTTAATAGATTTTTGGCTTCAAAAGCTTTTATGTGACTCGATTTTATAACAAAAATTTCTTTTAATTAAATTTTTTTAATGATACTGTATAAAGTCTTAAAAAATCCCATATTACATCAAAGATAACTGCATCTTAAATTCTATTGCTTTCATTAAATACCAACTATAAATATAAAAGAGTAAATTTAAAAATGACGTCAAAACTGAATTAAGAAAAATTAAAAAAGTTTAATATAAAAAAAAATAATAAAAATCAAGAGTTAAAAGAGAGACCATAAAAATACAAACAAGAACCATCATGAAATTGTTAAAAGCAAAAAAAAAAACATTAAAATTGTTATTGAAGTTTCATTCGAATGCTGAGAAACCCCAGAAGAAAAACAAAAAAAAAAACAACCCTTTGGCAACATTCAAATGGAAGAAACCGCTAAAAGGAAAAATGCATAAAAGTGCTGTATACGTATTACGGCCATCTTATACTCGTATGTTCAATGATATTGATTCTTAACAGCCAAAATATTGTAAAAATTTTACAATTGCTGTAAAAAAGTAAAATAATGAATTGTTATTTACTTGCCTGGCTTTTTTTTTCAATATAATGAATGAAATAAAATTAAATCATGGTAAAACCACATGCAAAAGAAATATAAAGTTTCTTATAAGTAGGGAAAATTTAATGCGTGCAAGTGAATGTGATTATTTCAGAACTGATATGCCCACGTCTGGCTTTAAAGCCATTTGTAAATGCAGAGCCAGCAATCCACGTTTATAATTTGGATATTTGACTTGCTGAGAAGCGAATGACAATAATTTGTTTTTTTTTTTACTGCAGCAATTGAGTTGCGGTAAAATCCTTAAGATATTAACTTTTCTTTGACTTTTCTTTTAATTATTTTACTTTGGGTTATAAAAAAGGATTTATTAAAACAGCAAGTGAAATCTTTCTTCAATATCTTCTAAGTTTTTCGTTTATTGTTTATTTAATGTAATCTTGTAAAGCCAATGAAAAGTGTTTTTTCTTGTCTTACTAAATGATCTTCTTAAGACAACTGCTACAAGCTTTATGAACTTTATTTATAGATCGCTCTCTAACAAGTTAGGTACCTAGCCCTTGCTGCTGTTATTTACGATAAGTTTTCCCATCGAGTAATGTCAAATAATTGAGTTTGTCACATTTTACTCTATATACTTGTATCCTAAAAAACTTCTACTTAATAAAACCCTACAAGAATAGTATAGGTCAATTGACCGCTCATTTGATCGCTAGTCATGCAGGATATATTCATCATTGCTTAGAACAAAGTTTCTATCACATTATTAAAACTTCCGGATATTATAGATTTTGGAGTCATGAAAAATATTTCTAGGGAATTAGTTCATGTTGAAGCGTCTCAAGATCTTTCCTCCGATCACTCTCCCACGATCGTTACAATTTGTAGCCCACTAAGTAGGGACTTACCTCACCCGTATGTGAAGACGATCAACCGTGTTAATTGGCTGGGGTTCAGAAAATATCTCAGTACTCATTGTACGGAAAACATTACGCTAAGAACATCCGAAGATATTGAATTTAACATTGGCAATCTTATCAAAAATATAAAACAGGCTGTTGAACATGCGACTACCTCCTACCCGCAGACTGGATTTAATAGAATTTATTCTACGGATATTGAACGTCTCGTAAGTGAAAAAAGAAGAGCTAGAAGGGAATGGCAACAGCACAGATCGCCCCAACATAAAATCAGATTTAAAGAGTGCACTAAACGACTCCAAGACTTGCTTGCATTTGAAAAAACTGCATCTTTTAAAAACTATCTGGAAGGTCTTGATGCCACACCAACATCTAATTACTCTTTGTGGCGCGCTGCTAGAAAGCTTAAAACACCTGTTGCGTTTAAACCACCTCTGCGTACATCTACAGGGGGTTGGGCAAGAAGTGATACTGAAAAAGGTAAAATATTTGCTGAGCATTTAAAATCAGTATTTACCCCTAACTCATGTACTGGTGTTATTGATTTGCCGAATGTAGTGGCGCTACCTCGACCCATAAAATTTAGAACGTGTGATGTACAAAAACTAATTGCTGAACTTAACCCGAAGAAAGCTCCGGGTATTGATGGAATTAGTAAGCAGATGCTAATAAAGTTGCCTCGTATTGCAATTAGAATCCTGTTATTTATTTTTAACGCCATTTTACGACTGGAGTATTATCCAAATAGCTGGAAGCTTGCCAAAGTTAAAATGATTCCAAAGCCGGGCAAAGACCATACCAAGGCTGAGTCATACAGGCCAATAAGTCTGCTATCAACAATGTCAAAACTTTTCGAAAAATTGCTCATGACAAAATTGTCCCCAATTCTAGTTAGTAGTGGGTGCATACCGGACCATCAATTTGGTTTTAGAAGTCAGCATAGCACTATCGAACAAACTCATAGATTGGTTCAATTTATAAGAAGAACATTTTAAGAAAAGAAGTATTGTTCTGCGCTGTTTATCGACGTTTCTCAGGCATTTGATAAAGTGTGGCATGAAGGTCTTATTTTAAAATTGAAATCATATTTACCAATAAATTTTCTGAGACTATTAGAAAGTTATATTACTACCCGGAAGTTTACGGTTGTGGAAGGAGACTTCATGAGTGTGCCTGAATCTATATCATCCGGTGTGCCACAGGGGAGCATACTGGGGCCAGTTTTGTATTTGATTTACACTTGTGATATGCCTTTGAGCAGCAATATCCATACATCTACGTTTGCCGATGATACAGCCTGCCTTAGTATGCACGAAAACCCTCACGAGGCTTCCCGATATCTACAAGAACATATTACACAACTGGAACTATGGTTAAATTTATGGAGAATCAAAGTAAACGAGCAAAAGTGTGTCCAGGTAACATTTACCCTGCGAAGAGATACTTGTTCGCCAATTCGAATCAACAATCAAGTTGTTCTTCAACATTCACACGTAAAATACCTTGGTATACACCTTGATCGACGGCTTACATGGAAGCCCCATATTGACTCAAAGCTTACACAAATGAAACTGAAATTAACTCAGATACATTGGCTGATTTGTAGAAATTCAACACTCAGTCTAGATTGCAAACTTTTAATATACAAGTCAATTTTGAAACCAATATGGTGCTACGGAATACAGTTATGGGGCACTGCTTCAGCTTCTAATGTCGAGAGAATCCAACGAAGGCAAAACAAAATTTTACGGTTAATAACATTGGCTCCATGGTATATAAAAATTTCAAATATACACCGTGATTTAAATATGCCACTAGTGACTGAAGAAATTGCAAAATACGCTGGCAAATATTTAACAAAACTCGAGTCACATCCTAATCCGCTTGCCCGTAATATTTTGAACTTTACTGGACACATCCGCCTAAAAAAGAGGGACACAATGGCTCTTATTCACAGCACTCCAGATGGGACTTCTTGAAAATACTTTTATTTTTTTTCCTTTTGATTATCACTACTTACATATGTATTATATATAACTACTACTAAGCTTATGTCCGACATTGGTCGGGCCTAATTATATTTTTTAGATTTAAGATTTGAATACTTATTGTTAGTTCATATATGAAGATACAATAAATAAAAATCATGCATTAATAAAAAAAAAAAAAAAACATTATTAAGGGCAAAATGAAAAATGTAATGGAAACTTTTGTGTAAGTGTGATATTGCATTTCACTCTAACTACTATAAAACACATAGTAGTACTGCTCACTCTACTGCTTTTTTTAAATCAATGATAGCATAAATATTAGTCAAATTTGACCGATCATAATTGACTAATATATCCCCCACAATTGAGCAATTCTACATGATTGATATACTGACAATAAATATAATTTTTATTTTATTTTAATTGTTTTTTTATTATAAAAAGTAACTTAAAAATACACAAGTAAATAAAATATTTAAAACGAAAAATATAAATGAGCAAAATACAAAATAGCCTGAGCGGTATGTAATCCTCTTCTTTTTTAAAATAAAACTCGACGTTTTAAAAGCTTTGTACATGGAGTAGAACATCTAACCATTCTAACATATATGCTAGAGTAGAGCAACTATAATTTATAACTAAATCCATCATCACTACCGATCAAATAACGAGTAAATTGGCTGCCACTGTTGAATTCAATGTAAAATTGTTGCAAATGTGTTAGTGAAAAAATTTTGTTTATGTTACCTTCAGTCATTTATTTCTTATAGGGAATTTCACAGACTTCAAAAATAAACATTTGGAAGTTAAAAATAATTTAGATTCAGTTAAAACATTTTTTATATGTGATACCTGTAATGCTATTCGAAGTTGGTGCCAAGCAGGTTAGGAAATTTTATATTTACTTAGTGTAGTTATCATTCTTATTTGTCACTCCCAAATTTGCAAACGTTAGTATCCGCCCACTTTTGTAAACTTAACATCGCTTCACTTTCAGAGCTCAAGCTGTATGTCAAGTTTCGTAAAAATAGCTCAAGTATAGAGTGTTTTTTTATAGACGTATGGAACTTTGAAATTTGATAAAACAAAGATTATTTTATTTTAATTGCCATGAAATTTATTTTATTCGAAAGGGAATCTTCTGGCATTATAATTTAAATATGACTTCAGGCATATGACCGCCAAGGCTGACTCGGACGTAGTCTAATCTGGAGGTCCAATTTTGTATGAATTTTTCCAACATTTGTGGCCGTATATTGGCAATAACGCGGTGAATGCTGTGCTCCCAGTGGTCAATGGTTTCGGGCTTATGGGCATAGACTAGCGACTTCACATATTCCCACATAAAATAGTCTAGCGGCGTTAAATTGCACGATCCTGGAGGCTAATTCACGTATCCGAAACGTGAAACTATGCGGTTACAAAACGTTTCCTTCAATAAATCAATTGTAATACGAGCTGTGTGACATTCTGCGCCGTCTTGTTGAAACTACAGCTCCTGCACATCATGGCACATCCACAAAGTGGATGGATAGATATCCAGTTCCTGTGCACGATGGCGGAGAGACTGATTCGGGTCTTCCTCCAGGCTACAATCTACAGCAGCAATGACTTCTTCTGTGCGCACTGTTAGATATCTCTAAGGATACGTATTATCATTTAGAGTAAACGTGATGCGAAAACATTCCATAGTCAATCGAATTAATTGCTCTGATGGTGTATTATATTTACCGTAAAATGGACTTAGCGTATTTCGAACAGAAGCATTATTTTGAAAACAAATTTGTACAACGTGGAAACGCTGTTTAAGCGTCACTCTATTCATGTTGAAATGCCAAATCAATTAAACTTAAATCACTAGACAGTTGACAGAACGGCCGCCAGTTAAAAAAGTGTTGCCAACTTAAAATTGTATACATCTACAAAAAACACCCTATAGAAGCACGTCAAATATTATACTAGTTAAGCTTTGGGAATGGTTTTTTCAAGCACAAAATTATTTCGTTCTAAGTAAGGGCAGAAACTGTTTACCAAGTTTTATGGGTATGAGATAAGTAGAAGTAAATATAATTTAATACGAACCTTTTATGGGCGAGGCCCGCCCACTTTTTGAAACACAAGATTTAATATTTTTCAGAGCTCAAGGTGTCTGCCACGTGTCGTAAAAACCGGTGAAGTAGAAGCCCGTGACATATAATATTAAGTTTTAAGGGGCGTGGCTATATCCTTTTTTTTAATGCCACATTGTTTCCTTATAAAAGCTCAAAATTAGTGTTAACTTTCATAACAAGAGGTAAAATAGAAGTACGTGGAATATATTCTTAACTTTTAATGGGCGTAGTTCCGCCCTCTTGTTTTAATCTAAGTTAGGAATACCTAAAATATAAGATTAAGTTTCAATTGGCGTGGCCCCGCCCATTTTTTCTTAACTTCGAAATTGCGCCGTTGCAAGAGCCGAATGTGTATGCTAAGTTTCGCAGGAATCAGGTAATATAATAAGGAATGAAAAAAATTAGTACTCCGCCCACTTTTTTGACAATGGGAACAAAGGAAGCTTTTTCTCAGACAAAAGAAAAAGAATTTTTAAAATCGGTGTCAAAGGTTCCGAGTTATGAAGTGACAAACATAAAAGAGTGCAGACGAATTAATAACCTCGCCCTATTTTGAAGTTGGTTAAACAAACTTTTTATTGTCAGTTACTGCCCATAATTTATCGGCCAGTAGCAATATTGGCCCACATTCTTCAATAGGAAACGTAGCTTGTATGTTGCAGTTAATAATGACTGTTGGCAAGCCAAATTAAATGTCCCGAATTTGAATGATATGTGGTTGAAATAAGACGTTACAAGATGCCATACATTGCTCTTCATAATTAAATGGAAGAAAATTTCGGTGAATTGGACTACATTTTGTGAAAATATGTAAAAATTAGAGTATATTTTCAAAAGAAATATAAAATCCAGGCCATAGAGTACAGCAATCGTCCAGTTATGACTGATGTAAGGCTTCGGTGTCTGTAAAAATTCTACTTATAAATTTAAATTCTTCTTAACCAGCCAGAAATCAAATAAAGTAAATAATGCTAAACAACATTTATCGGTCTTGTGTCTCTATTCAAAGTTCTATATTTCTAAAAGAAAAAAAAATACCCATTACAATAATTTTAATATTTTTCCTATGAGAAAATTATAAATCATGCAATTTACTACAAAAAAAAAAAAAAAAACTTTAATTTAAAGTTATAGAAAATTTTAATAAGACTTCTTGAGCCATAGAAAAGCTACACTTAGCGATATCAAGTGTTAACTTTCACTTATGGCTTAAAAAATTAAAGAAAAGTAGGTTATATATCAAATAATTTAATTTATTAGTCTTGTCAAACTTTCCATTAACCATTTTGCGAACTTCAATGTGAAAAATATTTGTGAACAAAACTTTGTAAATAAACACTTTGTTAAACATACACCAAATATTATTTAACTCGAATATTACTTTGTTCAACGAAAAAAAAAAATTGACATATTAATTAATTGCCTGTCAGCGACACTCGATATGATTGGCAATCACAATTAACAAATACTTACGCACACTAACACGCACAACGAACATATACAACTACACGCATAGCGACAAATAACTACCCAGTTGACCATGACTTTTGTTATTGATATCGATTTGATTTCGAATATACAAATCTTGAAAATTTATCGTGTAAAACTATTGAGAGTGACACTCAAAACTAAATTGAATTTTATTTTTTAACTTACAGTGCTTTCATGGCTCCAACTTGGTACCTTTAGACTAATAGGCTAGCACTCATCTACAGTCAATTATTCGAAAAACTATCGAGAGAAGTTCGAATTTCAAAGCTTTAGCGAACATGGGAATTTTTTTTAGATTTGCGAATAAATATAGAACAATTTTGTTCCGAATTTTCTTCGCTTTAGTTTATCTAATCTCAGGTCGTGTGGGTATAAAAGGCCACTTAAAGCCTGTTACATACACATACACTTATGCTATCTCATCCCAGCAAACATTTCCTATTGAAGTTGATACTAAAATATATGTAAATAAATCAGATAAGTTTCAAATTATGTGAGTATTATTTGACCGGTAAGTCTCCGAACCTTGGGCAATGACCAGGGGGATAATCGGTTGTTTCTTCCTCGTCTCCATCCTGACAGCTTCCGTAAAAGTTGTTATACTCGTAGATTTGAATGATGTTTTGTAGTTGCAAATCTAGAAAGATTGTTAGGCAGATTTTTCTGGTCTCATTACAGGTGGACCCTTTTCTTTATCGTTTATTCCCAATTTGTTGAAGTTTGTGTGAGAGATTATTATCTTTTTCTCGTGTCTTAATTGTTTCTAGGAAGCTGGTGGCTGCTGCAAGTCTATCCTTCCTTTGAGGTTACTTAAAGTTTCTTTTTGAGAACAACATGTTATAAGAAGATGTATACAGGAAGTCTTTGGAGAGGCATTCTAGCTAAGCAATGGACATACTTTTTCTTGAACAAGTATTACAAACTACGGAAGGATGGGAAAGATTGGCTCTCTTATTGACACCTACGAAAGCCAAGACAGACATGTTAGCATTAACAATGCAGCTACTAACGAGATAATCTGCTTTAAGGACTAGCTTCGGAAATATTAAGTATGTATATAATCCTTTAAGTGATCACTTCTAATGTCGGCTTCAGCAATTTGAGCCAATAATTTTTCTAAACCACTTGATACTACAGCTTTTTGTGACAAGTTGCTCCGAAAATCTTCTGAAATTTCGCAACGGAATATGAATGTGTGTTGAGCTCCACTTTTAACAATTAGTGACTGGAGATGCATAATTTTCTTTTTCAACTGATTATTTGAAATGTTCTAAAAATTTTGTCTATAAAATACTGCCTCAATAAAACGTTTATGGACTGAAGATTAAGTAAGGTCTTTTAAGAAACAGACTTAGTTATATGTTTATGTGTATATGCAACTTGGGAATTTATTTCTTAAAATTATAATCGTACAAATGCTACCCTCTAGTTAGTGGCACTCGTACACTGATGTGTGCCCATATCAATATAGCGTAGATTTTTTTTAAGCGTCAAAGACTTCGAGGTAGTAGTCTCGAATTCCACTTACATTTGCATTTATGCACAGATGACTGGAAACTTACATTAACAGACACTAAACACAGTGAAGCGAAAAAAAGACAGCACGTTGTTCCGTTCTGCTAGTGTTTGGCTAGGTTAGGTTAGATTAGGTTAGCAGGCTGCTGGTAAGGAAGGTTGAAATTTAGAGTCCAGCTCACTTGGGTCCAATGCAATGATTCCTTTGTGCTACCTGTGTGGTGAAGAGAAGATTGTGAGAGATGGTGACACGGATGAAGGGATAGTGATAGAGAAGACAGGTGGTGTAGTAAGAGATAGAGGAAAGCTTCATTCTTTTACAACTCTGATTTTTTGCACGCTTATTTGCAAATTGCGTATTAAATGTTGAAGGTGTGCTTAGTAGCCATTTTATTGTTATTTTACTTCGCTGATGATTCTGCTATACAATACCAACGTAGGAGGGCGCTCTGATGTTACATTAGGATTAGCATCCGCTGGAGCCGGTGTAGTTTTAGTGACCAGTGCCTTATGCCTGCATCACTGGAAATTTTCCCACAACAACTGATGCAAAGGACATTAATGTACATCAGAAAAATGCGTGGTGTTGCAAATTTTAATGACTGTCGGTGACAGGGTTTGAACCCGGGACCTTCGGTTTTGTAGTCAACGTGCTAACTACTTCAGCCAACACCACCCTCTAGTGTTTGGCTAATTATTAAATATTCCTTGATCGATTTGTTAATTAAAAAGCCGTGGTATTTGCATACTCATTTCAAACTACCAAATGTTGGCAGGGATATCACTTGTTAGTTAAGACTTTTACACACATGCAGACAATTATGCAAGTATATTAAATTTGTATGTATTAGAATTTGAAGAAGATTTATACAATAGAATCCTTGGAATGAGTTTGTTATTCAATAATATTTAAAGGAAAAATTTCTTTAGTTTTAAAATAAGAAAAACCTAGCAAATTATTTGTACGCGAGAAGCGTTGCAAATATAACTATTAAATTTATTATCGCAAGTATGTTTATTTATTTATTTTATCTAGTTATTTTATTTAATTATTCCAGAGCCTGAGATTTTTAAATTTAGCTTATTCTGTACATAAGTCAGTTTTTATAAACTAATATACAGTAATAAATTTGAAAATATTAAACATTAAGCACTAATAGAGAAATTCGCTGCACTGCCAAAATTAGATAAGAAAATGTGAGTAAAAAAGAATAGATATAAAAGCACGCCCCCAACAGCAGTAATTTACCCTGTCCCGTGATGTCACCACCAAACGTTCGATCGACAACTTGTTTTGCAAACAACAATAACATTAAAAAATTTGTTGTTCTTTTCAATATAATCATGTTAAGTTGATTGTTACCCTCAGTGAATAAAATATAATCCACTTGCCCAACCCTAACTTAATCAACGAAGCCCACAAAACAACTGCAGCCAACTTCAAGGCTGCAAAAAAAAAATCATATTCACCGTCATATATCACGATCTCAAAATAAATTTTCCGTTTCTAAAATTTCATACAAATCTAAAGTTAAATATAATAAATTAAATTTAAATAAACAAAAAATTACACGTTAATAACTTTAATTAAATGAATGATGTTCGTATCCATACCCTGAGAAAATTTCATGACAATTGATCCAAACATACTCGTTCTATGACTTGAGAAAATGGGAGTTTTTGCCAAAACTATGGAGTAAGCAGTGAATAGTGAAAAAAAAGACATATCCTGTAAATGCTTCCATATTCAGCATTTTCGTGATGCATCATTTAATCTTTAGCCAATTTAATTGGGACTGCACTGATAAGTTGGTTAGATCCAGGACCCATCAAATAGTGTAATGTCCTAATTCTGTTCGACGTTTGTATCGTCTTGTCTATGGACGATAAAAGCCGCAGTTGTGATTCTTTAAAACAATTATTATTTATTGTCTAAAAACGTGGGCAATAATATTTTTATTTTTCATTATCAAGGACAACAACCATTTTTGGAGAAAGTAATTTAAAGAATTCTATAACAAGAACTCTAAAGTATTTTCAAACAAAATAGTCTTAAATATTTTTACTGAATTGGGGCATAAATATAAATGTGGCTAATGCACCAGGGAAATAGATAGGGTAGGCTATTTAGGGAGCCTTTACCTAAACATTTCTTAGAACAACTAGAGTTATTATGTTAAACTTTCATTTAAACAAATGAGAAGTTCAACAAATATCAACGTTGAAACCAGAACTCAATAATCAACATGTTTTTTTATTTTGTTAACCCCCGACCAAAAAAAGGGGTGTTATAAGTTTGTAGTGTGTGTCTGTGTATCTGTGTATCCGTGTATCTATTCTGTGTATCTGTGTGTCTGTCCGTGTCCACGATCAAGGTGACTTGATCGATAATGTTTTAACTATATTTGAATAAAATCGGTCCAACCGTTTAGAAGATATCACATCTTTTCTAGAAATATCGGGGGTTTTTAAAATTTTTAGTTTTTGTGATTACAGTAATATTCTTACATTGACTGATTTTTTTTCAGCTCGAATTGTAGTTGTAAGAAAATAAATGTAAAAAAGAAACACCATTTTTTAAGTTAAATGTCAGCATAACACTTATATGATTTTTTTATTATATATTATATTGTTATATTTTAAATTCCGTCATCGTTCACAGCACACCCTGATTCTAACACTCATATACTTACATTGATTTAGTTATTGTTTTTATACCCTAGAAATTCCCTAGAAAAAATTTATGTGGCAACAACAACGTTTGCCGGCTCAGCTGATAAGTATATAAAAGTTCATCTTGAGAATAGGGCGTCCACCGGCGGTCGCTTTTCAAAGCATTTACGCATTGCTCAAGGTTCAATGATTTTATCCGCTCAGGTACGTAAAGCACCAAATTCGCTTTCTAAAGTGTTTATGCATTATCGGCCTTCTGCAGCCTGTCACACGTATTTTATCCTAAAATTCTTATGCATTTGTGAATTGTGTTATATATTATGGATTTTTATTTATTATACAGCCGAAAAAAAATTTTGTTTTCGCTTCCAGAACGTTAAGTCATTTTTGCCTTTTCATTTTCAAATTGTCAACGTTTCGTTTCATAACATATGTTGATTTTTTAGGGTTCCGTACACCAAAGGTGAAAAGGAACCCTATTGTTTTCGCTACGCTGTCCGTCTGTCCGGCACAGGCTATTTTCTCGAGATCTGTTAGAGCTACGGACCTGAAATTTGGACAAAGTATGTAGAACCTTAGCCGCTGCAACAGCAAATACATGAGAGTTAAAAATTAAAGTGTGTTCCAAAACGGGCAACGAAAAATGTTAAAATTCTATGTAATATACATACAATTATATACATATTGACAATTGAAATTTCTAAAGTACAGGGGTATTCCGTATTATCGAAAATCCAGATAATCGATTTCAAAGCAAATCAAATCTAAAAATCAATTTACATACATATAAATTTGTCGTGCTTGTCATATGTAAATTTTTATTTAAATTTTAGTCGTTCAGATAATACGATATACAACAAAAACGAGCTATAACGATATATAATGAATTACATAATACCTATGTAAGGCAATTAGACAATTAGAGCTGAGACGAACGATTAGTCCGGATAATCGGATATCCGGATAATCGTTGTTCGGATAATAGGGATTCTACTGTACGTGTATTTTTTATACAGACTACAACAATTAACAATAAAATAAAAAAAAAAAAAATAAAATTAAAGGGTGTTCTATCAGTTAATGGTATTATGAATATGTATGTAATTATGAAAACTTACTGTGTCTTGCAAACCCTAAGAGGCAAAATCTGGAGATTTTCAAAAACGCTAAAACTAAAAACTCCCAAAACTATAAAAAAACCGAAAAAATCAGCACACAGCGAAAAAAGTTTCTAAACCAAAAATAAATTGTCAAAATCCGAAAAAATCGCCAAAATGAAAAAAATTCCCAAAATTAAAAAAAAATCAGTGTTTTATTTTTGGGAATTGCTACAATTTAAGTTTAATGTTTATTAACGCACTAATAATCCCAAATTATTATTTTACTTAATTAGTAAAATAACTTTTTTATTAAAAATACATTTAAATTGATTATTGAGGGGTTTAGCTGGATCCTATGCGCATTTCACTGTTTCTAATGCAGATCATCAGGGAACCTTTACCCAAAAATCTTAGAACAACTAGAGTTATTATGTTATAAACTTTCATTTAAACAAATGAGAAGTTCAACAAATAACAAAGTTGAAACAAGAACTCAATAATCAACATGTTTTTTTTTTTTTTTTATTTTCTTTCGCCAGAATGAAAAAATCAGCAAAATGAAAAAAAGCCAAAAACCGAAAAAAATCGCAAAAACAATAAAAAGGAAAAGAAACCAAAATAATAGCCAAAACGAAAGAACATTTTCTAAAACTAAAATAAATCGACAAAATCCAAAAAATTTTCAAAATGAAAAAAAATGCCAAAATTAAAAAAAAGTTAGCAAAATGAAAAAAAACGCCAAAAAAACCGAAAAAAAAATCGTCAAAACGAGAAAAAAGCGCCAAATTAAAACAGCCCAAAACCGAAAAAAAGTCCCAAAGCGAAAAATGCCAAAACTAAATATTATATAGACTAAAGTTCGTATAGTAGGAGTATTACATATCTAGTGTCCGTACGGACAAGTCCAGGGCCAGTCAAAGTCGCACTTTACTAAATTTTTTGTTTTAGCGTTGTTGAGCTTGTTTTGAAAATAGCGATCTTGCGATTTCTTTATTATTAGACAGATTTCTCAAATTAACAAACAAAAGCAAACAAAAAGCATATATGGGACCTTCTGCGAAAAAGGGACCTAGGGTGTGAAAAAAACGCATTTAAAAAATAAAATTTTTATGTTTTTCTCATTTTTATCGATTTTGACACACACCCGTTTTTTGACACACTAGGCCACTTTTCTCGGAGAAGGTCACATATGACATTTTTATTTCATGTTTTTCGATGTGACAACGTTTGTTCTGAATGCGAGAATAAAATTAGTTGTTAATTTTTATTCCAACCGTGGACTTATACGGATATATAACCATTGCACTTTATTTGCTCTGTATCTTGTATACATTGCAAACCGATTTCAAGAAATCTTTACATAACACTTCAAAATTTTTTATTGATTTAATTAATTCAGTCTGCTATTAAGCATCTCTGAGGGCGACATTGTCTAAAGTGTCACTAAATTTATTCCAAGTGTATGCCAAGTGTGTATGTCTGATGTGTGTGTCCATGGTATTAGCCCTAAGGTTTCTTGTGTATTTATGCGTGTGCAAGTGTTTGTGCGTTAATGTATTTTAGTTTGACAATAGAAGGAATTGTTATTTTCTTGCGTTAATTAGACAACTTATGCTATTGACACCTTAATACGTCTTGTTTTCAACTTGACATTTCTGTTATCGTTAATGTTGGTTGCTGTTGATTGTTGTTTTTTTTTTAATTTCGGTTACTAGCGTCTCAAGGAATATTAATGTTGTTGTTTCTATTAATATTATTGCCTCTATTGACAGCAACAGCAACAGCATGTGCTTGTCCTTATTGCCACTATTGTTGCTCAAGCTTTCATTATGCAAATTATGCTGAAAATCATTTTGTAATTTGTTGTACGTGAGAGAGCTTTAATATTTTGACATTAATTACACGAATGAATTTTGATATTTGAATATTATTAAAGTTGTTGTCATTTGTTATTATTAAAGCAATGGATAGAGTGTTTGTTCCTAATAATAAAACAAATTTTGAACAACTTCAACTACAATAACAGTAATAGTGGCAACTATTCAGAATTTCATAAATCAAAATGTGTATTGAATTTAATCTCATGAAGAATAGTTAAAATAAACTCAATATAATATTTCCTAAAAGAAACTGCTTAAATTTTGTTATATCCCACGAAAAAAAGCCTTAACTAATTTTTAAGGCACTACATTTTAATTGCTTCCAAAGAATCATTATTAAAAATATCCATATAATTACATGAAAAGCTAGTAAAAATTTGCATAAAATAATATTTCCTTAAAACGAAAATATTACTTGAAATTTTAATCATCATCAATAACGTTTTTGCTGTAACTAGGCAATCATTTCCTTTTGTAAAACGTACGCAATTAATCAAATCAAATAGTCCTTTTTTTCAAACCACTAAAAGAAATGCTATTTAAAGCATTTTTTTTAGAGGAGATACATTGTACTTGTACATTTAATAGGCTCTAACGTCATAAGCTTCAGTCAAGTTAAGCAACCTCATGCAAACTGTCAATGTGTTTCATTCGAACAACCAGACCACAGTGCTTCGCAATCATCAAACGAATTAGCATTATTTGAAGCAGCATATTTCGAAAATGTCTGCAGGATGCCCATATATATTATTATTTATTATTTTGAAAGCTTTAAAATTTTTTGGAAATGGAATAGTATCCTTATTATACTTTTTTGCACTTTAATACAGTAATAAAAAACAAATAATCGTTAATTTTTGGTATTATTATATTTAAGAGGAGGGTACCAAAGGTCCTGGGTTCGAGCCCGGTCTCCGACAGTCATTAAGTAACAAAACCACGAATTTTTCTATTTATGGTTTAAACAGGCTAAAGTTTGCATCGCTTTGTAAGCCAAATTACATGTGATAATTATTAATGAACAAATGACACCAAAGTTAGATTCTGACTAACACATAGCTGAACGGAACAACTAGCTGTTTTCGAAGGCCCCTAAACCTTCATCATCAGCGTCCTTTTGTGTTTGGTCCACTGTGTATGGTGTCAGTTGATGTAGATTTCTGCTTTATATACTCAGCCATCATCCCAAATGGAATATGTGAATTTGCTGAAAGCTTTTTTTTTGTAATGAAAGCTTGTTAGTTAATTTGGTTATTTTGTGTTCTACTTAAGATACAATATTTTGGTGATGTGCATTATGGTCCATTTGTATCAGTTGTTGTAGGCAAGTTCAACTGATGAAGGCATAGACACTGGTCACTGGACTATATCGGCTTTAACGGATACTAATCTACTAATGTAACACAGGCGAAGTAAAATAATCAATTTAAAAAATAGCTACTAAACGCAGCTTCCAAAATTTAATGCGCCTCAGTGACACCAGAGGCGCTGCAACACTGCATTATTAGAAATGTGTAAATAGAACAGATTGTAAAATAATGAAGCTTTCCTCTATTTCTTCCTTCACCACCAGCCTTCTCTTTCACTATCCCTTTCCCAAAAGAAGGTAACACCTAGTAATAGTAGTAGACAATCATTGCCTAAGTGTTACTTTTCTTTAAAAAAAATTTTTTTTTCTACTTATATACGATATTCCAAGGACTAGATGAAGCAATCACTTTGACAAACATCAGTAGAGTAGAAATTCTTGCTCTTTTTGGAAGTCACGCCAGTGATCCCAGCAACTATCTGGACTGTCGCGTAATGCAAAAGCAATGTAGATTGCGGGGTATTTAAATAAAATCGATTTTGGTTGGTTTAAAATTCATTGTATGGATGTATAATTTTTTAATAAAAAATTACTACGGATGCCGCTAACTTCATTTAAGTTGTCAAAAAATTTTGTTACACGTTTTTATTTTTGAAATTTCTGGTTAAAACAATTTTTTTGTCTACATAAACTGAGTGCAATGTTAAAAGTTTTATCTGAATTACTTTAATGGCGTGAGCAATATCGTTTTCGAAAAATTTTTAATGTTTCTTTTAAGTTTAAAATTTGTAACAATTCCCAAAAATAAAACGCCATTTAAATGTTTTTCTTTTATTACACATAAAAAATTCTTAGAGGGAAATTATAGGAATAAAAAAAATACAAATCCTAAACTGTTCAATATTTTTCTGAAGTAATAAAAACGCTATAAAGAAAATATTTCAGCATTATATTGCTACGTTGTTAAATTTTAAAAATGTAGTTTTTTTTTAGGTTCGAAGACTTGCAAATTAAATAAAAAGTTCAGTTGTACAATTTTTAGCAAATGAAAACACTTTATTTACTCAATATAGATATTAAAAGTAGAGTTGTGCTGAAAAGAACGAACTAGTTCAATTGAACTATTCCCATAAGTGAACGATGTGAACTAGTTCAGTCAAGTTGTTCCTTTTTGTTCTTTTGGTCTTTATTGTTCTTTTGTTCTTTCTCGTTCTTTTGGTCTTTCTTGTTCTTTCGTTCGTTTTTATTCCTTCGTTCGGTTTTGGTCTTTATTTCGTTTTGTTTATCTTATTCTCTGTTCCTGATCCGGGCTGCCAGATGTGACGATTTTTGGTGCCGGAAATAGCAAAATCGTCGGTTGATTTCTGGTTTGCGGCGCATTATTATCAAAATGCATTATGTTTGCAGCAAACCAGAAACCAAGTGACGAAATAACGATTTTTTGTTTAAAATCCTCGATTTTGCAAGTCAAATTGGGCTGCTTTTTATGAAATGTCTACTGTTATAGCGAGTATACACGTTAATACAAATCGAACGATAAATCGTACAATGAAATTAGTCACTGGTGTCATGCTGTCGTACTTATGAAGTATACTTTGTAGTATGAAAATCAAAAATTTTTGATTTTTGTGGGCGGAGCTTCGATAATAAGTATTGTGTATCATGCTGTTGTGCAGCAAAATTTGTTTCATGAGGTGCTAATTTAGAAAACGCAGTGTTTCTACAGCTCAATTTTAAAATTAGCTTTATATAGCGGATATTTTAATTATAAAAAGAACATAAAACATTCCGGGCAATTATGTAAAAAATTCCGCAGGAAATTTCTCCCAGGGAACAATTCCAACTAATAGCAAATGACAGCGAAAACAAAAAATTCTAATTGGAAAAGGGAAAAATTTCCTGCGGAATTTTTTACATAATTGCCCTAATTATTTCAACCATTCTCTACAACATACCCCTTTTGTTTTTGCATTATTTTTTTATTCTTTTTAACTGCAGTTAACTTATTATTAATAAATTCACCACATTATTCATTTATCCACGTGTATTGCCTTAAAATTTTTCTTTTAAATGAATTAGTATGATTTGTAGTAACGTGTGTCTGAAACCCCGTACTACAACTCATACTACGCTAAGTACGAAATTAAGTATGCATTAAAATTCATATGTGCATGCCCATTTTGGTATAGTTTTGCAGACTCTTTCTTAATAGTTTATTGTTTAATTTAACAACATTTTTTTGTTGATGGTTTAGCGTTAAATAAAAATTACATACGTATGTATGCAAGTATGTATGTTGAATTAAAAGAAATTTTATGTATATGTAACTCGTATTTTTTCCGAAATTGAGTTTTTCAGTGATTCCAAAAAATTCATTTCTATTATGTTTTACCTTCTGTTGTAAAGATACAATGGGCCTTATTACGGGTGTCGTAGTACGACTTCGACTACGACTATTTTGTAATAGCTTAAAGAACATTGCAGCAATTTTTGTTTAATATAGCACAAAATCGTCGTAGTGGCTTCGTGTAGAATTCATGTATGAACACGAATTGTTATGTTATTGTTTGGTAATAAATACATTTATAAAATAAAACATATCGTGGATTGGTTTCTGGTTTGCGGCACAGTATATCCAAAATACATTATGTCTGCAGCAAACAAGAAACCAACTGACGATATGTATACATGTTTACAAAAAAGTACATTTTGATTTGTCCGATTTTTTAAGTATGAAATGACGACTTTTTTGTATTTTATCGGTATTTCGACGATTTTTCGATAATTTTGTCTGGCAACCCTGGTTCCTGATCAATACACATCAGTGTTGGCAAAGTTGGTACAATTGTACTTTTTTTTGTAACATTCAAACTCGCAAAGTACAATAGTACACCAATGACTGGTCTTTTGAAAGAAAAACGCACCGAGAAAATCAAAAAAAATGTAAAGCCGTCCATTTTCCAAATAATTTTTCTTCTAAATTCGGATGATAAGCATATGCTACGTGTATTAATATACATACCAACATATAAAAATATGAAATTTGAACGAAAAAATATTTTAGTACAATTAAGGTAAAAAAGTACAATTTTTAAATCTTATTGGTACAATACCAAATTCTCAATGCCATCCCTGATACACATCCAAAACATTTCAACTAAAAGATTATAGTTGCTGATTTGCATACTGTTAAAAAGAGACAAATGTAGTGTGCCTATTAATTAGCACAGTAATCAAAACAAACAGCAGAAAATGTATACTTAGTGAAAAATACAAGTGAGTTTTACAAAATTAAAAGAAATAATTTGTAGTATTGATTTAAAAAACAGATTGTGAAAAAGATTATTAGAATTAAAAAAGTGAATAAAATTGATTTTAAATTGATTACGGATTTCGTTTAAATTTTCGTTCAAAAATATTAGTTTTTACCTTTTACTTACTTAAAGCATAGAACACACGAAGAAAACATTGAAGAGGATTCGACGACTGTGCAATCTGTGTTCTGTTGTTCACTGAACAACTGACCGAAAAGAACAACTGAACGAAAAGAACGAACTAGTTCTTTTTGTTGTTGGGAACAAAAAGGAACAATCCGCAAAAGGAACAACTATGCCCAACTCTAATTAAAAGCATTTTAAACACACAATGTTACATTAATTCAATGCTATACTACCACGATGTTAAATTCGCTGTGGAATACTCGACTCGACTAAACTGACTCCGCTCTTAGCAGATACATCAACCTTTTTATACTTAAAATAAAGCTTCGAAAAGAATGTCAGCAAAATCCACAAAATCTCAGGACATTTAACAGCTTTTCAATATGAGATTTGGAGCTTGTCATTAATTCATGTTTCTGTTTTTTTTTTTGTATGTAAGTTGACAAGCGAACATCATTGTAGAAGTAATTCTAGTTAATGTTGTTTATGTCTGCCGTCTGCATTGCCTTATGTGTTTGTGTGGTTGTATATTTGTTAAAATTTCTTGTTATGTTTTGAATGCTTTCTTTAACATCGTCTTGTGTGTTTTTGTGCTGGTGTATTTTGTTCTTTAGTTAAGAATAAATAGATAATTCTTTTGGTTTAAATTTTGTTTATGAATTACATTTGTATTAGGTCAATGTCATGGCAATTGTCGTAACAATATTCGATGATTGTTTCATGTGTACAATGGAGTTAGGTTTTTAAACCAATCGATTCAGGAAAGAAAAAAAAATTGTGACATTCTCATTATATTAATTTTAACAAGTTTTTAATAACGTTCCTTTAATTTCTTGTTAAAATTTTTGTTTATTGCTTAAATTGTAGCTTTCAGTGTAACTTTGGGAAGTCGAAAAAATGCGACGAGAATCAAAGTTGATTAAACAGCGTTTTTCATTAAGTGCTTTCCATATTTAAATTTTAATAAAACAAAGTGTGTCGTGAGATATCATAAATTAGGCTGAATTTGAACTATGGCATGTGCTATGTTGGCTTGTTCCCTTACAGCTACGACTTAAGAAATAAGACGATCTCAGTTCACATCACCTCCAGAATGCTCAATGTGGCTTGAGCTATGTGGCACGCTGTTTGTTGTTTATATCATCCCATGTGCAAAAAAAAACCGGTAATGCTCCCTATATAACAGAAGCTATTGACGTTTTCAACTTGCGAGCCGCTGATTGAGAATGACTGGATATTGTTTGCATTTACTCTCAGCGATCTAGTTTTCTCGCAGTTGATCTTCAGACCAGCTTTTGCCGCAGATGTCTCTAGTAGTGCGAGTTTTTCTTACATGTCAGTATGTTTATGGCTTAACACACAGATGTTATCGCCATATTCCAAAGCGCCAAGTTGTTCTTGCAAGCCCCAAGTTATTCCGTTTATTGTATATGTGGAATTTATCATCACAACATCTAAGACAATGTTAAATAAAAGGGTTGACATTACACATCCTTGCCGCACGCCAACTGCTATATTTATTTGGTCACTTGGTTGATTTTCGTGTAACACCCAGCATTTGGTCTCGCGATACAGTTCTTGTATGAAAGATATAATTTTCGGTGGTGTACCTTTGCATGCCAAAGCGTTCCAGATAGATTTGTGTTCGAGTCATTCGAAATCTTTCTCAAAGTCTATGAAAGTCATGTACAATAGAGATTTTCATTCAACAGACTGCTCCACTACCACTCTCAGGTTATTGACTTGGTCACTACACGACTTATCGGGACGGAATCCAGCCAGATGTGGTCTAGGCCAGTTTCTAATGCGCTTGCGAGACGATGTGCTAGTATATGTGCTATCAGTTTATTCCCCAAGCTTATCAGAGCTATTCCTCTCCAGTTTCCGCACTCCGAAAGATCAGCTTTCTTACTGGTTTTGGTTGATGGTTAACTGAACCAAATTCATAATAAATCAGATCGCCAATTGAAGCGACCGACAGAACACCCATTTTAAAAAAAAAAATAATTTTGTCATTTACACATATTGTTGAGATCTGTATCCTTTCATGATAATTTGGTAAAACAGACTGAAGAAAATACAATCAATACGACAGCTGAAGCTTTAACAATTTGGTCGCTATCAACTATAAAAGTTCGGAAGTCTCTTATTGGTATACAAAACTTAACGCTCCTATGCAAAACGAAATGTTTTAAAATGTTTCAATTTTCTGATTTTAGTGTGAGCGCTGAAGCACTGTGCAGTGTCTGTCAATAAATAAACTAAACAATTTAACAATCGCCATGACTAATCAAAAGAAATTTTTTTTATAAACACAAATATTAAAACTATTAACCATATCGCTGGGTATGAACAGGAATAAAATAAATAAATTTCATGGCCGCAATAATTTATTTTCTTTACAATTTTGTTTAAGAATTATAAAATCGACCACACTACCCCCCTACCGCCACCCTAATCATTACAAAGCATGATACACACAAAAAGTACTTTAAAGCCAATTTAGTTTGAAGTTTAATATCAGGATAATAGGTTGTTTCCTGCATGAGTTGTCAATTACAGTCAAGAGTCCTTGAAGCTTCGTGTCGGCATAAGGCAAAAAGTGAGAAGAAAAAGCAAACATAAACGTCATGCTAACAACAATAAAAATTAACAATAACAATAACGTTGAGCAAGTCGATGGATGGATGGCAAATACAAAATGTTAAGGTTTTGTGAATGGGCATTTGCCTCAGTAGCCAATAAAGCAATAAAAATCCATCTTAATAAGTTTTCCAAATCAAGGCAAGAGTATAATAAACAAAATGTTATAAGGTAGACATACGTATGGCCAAAATGAGATCATCTAACAGTGATTAGAAAGTTTGTAATCTTGTATAATAAATAGTGTTCCAGTGGGAAATTGTTTTAAACGCACTGGTACCTTGTGGATGTTTATGCAAAATTTACATATAAATAAATAAAAACGGAAAGAGAATATGCTAAACATATGCTTCATTTATTTATTATTTGTAGATGAGATCTAAAGGCTGAAAGATTTGGTAAATATTGCCAGTTTACAAATACATGGTTACGCTTTAAGTATTCTTAAAGTTCTTGAGAAGTGAATGATGGCCAAGTAAAACTCAATGAGTTAATGATTTAAAAGCCTACAATAGCAACTTCAAAAAAATTGGGTGATTTAACACCTCTAGACTCATGAACGATTATTGTCTGTTGTATAACCTTTAAGCCATCCGGGGCAAAGTCTTTAGATTTGCTAGTTGACAGAAAAATTATTCTTGGTATTATAACAATTTTAATGATATGATTTCTTTTATTCTTTTGCACTATTTTCATTAAGCACTTCCCATATTTAAATTTAAATAAAAAAAATATATGCAAATCGGTTGACCTTGCAGGCCATCTTTTTTCAAGAGCCTCCCAGTAAAAAAAATTGGAAGTCATTCTAAACGAACTACATTTTCATTGCTTCCAAAAAATCGACATTTTAAATTTGCCGATAGTTAGTAGAAAACCAAGTAGAAGTTTATTTTAGTCATACAAAACCTTGTAATTCCTCTATAGTTTTAGAAATTGCTCACCAGAATTTTTAAAAAATCGATTTTTTTGAAGAAACTTATGAAATAATTTTGGTGTAAAATTTTGAAGTTATTTGCTTAAATTTACATGAAAATACTGTTTCGCGCTTAATTTCCTATAAACAGAAACTAATTGTTTAAATAGGTAACTATTAACCATTTTTCCTAGATGAAAATATCATAGAACACAAAACAGGAAATTTTTCTTAAAATCGCTTCCAATTCGGTGACCAGGCATCGAAAAAGAGAACTTCTTGCAATGACAACCCTATGTAAAAATCATTAGAACGGATCGAAATTTGCACTACTTCCAGATCGCAAACTCTACATTTTCATGACTTTTTTGGAGTGTCTTTTTTTACTGGGCTCCTAAGAGAATTTACTAAGTAATGCTGAGTACTAGAGTGGTTCGCCATCCATACAAAAAATAAGAAAATGTGCCAGTCACTCCCTTCGATTAAAGATAATGTAAAAACAAATCCAAAAATATATTATTTTTTTTGCCACGCCTGCAAATACCGCCCTTTTAGTACTTTTTTCACTGTGTCGCCATTTTTAGTCCAATCATGACATTTTATATACCGGTGTTCATGGCTCCGTAAGGGCTATACTTCTGTCTTGGCATGACTTTCGTTCAAAAATATTCAGCATTAGGGTGAGTACGAACCGATTTTTAAAATTCATGAATGGAATATGACGTGGTAATAAAAAATTATTAAAGACGTACGTAGGTATTTGTAGGCGTGGCAAAAAAATATTTTTGTAATTGTTTTTACATTATCTGTAATCCTAGGGGGTAACTGGCACAACTTTTTTTCCGTGATGGATTTACATATAGGGCCGGGCCTAGGGCGGCATGGTTTTAGGGGCGGCAAATTTTTGAGAACCCTAAGAATTTACACTTTAAATAGTTTGAAATTTTTCGCTTTTGTGAATTGCTTTTGCTTTATATCAACGAAAAATTTAAAATATAATTCTGACCTTTTACCCGTTAATTTATCGGTGCAATGTAAATATTTTTCAGATTTATATACATAGGAAAACCTGCCTCATAGAATCAAGAAGATTTTCTCTATGAAACGTTTTTAGGCTAAGGGGTATTCCACCAGAAAGAAGTGAAGATTTTTTCATAGAGATTCCTTATTGTTTTTATGTGGTAAATCTTATTAATTTTATCAAGAAGAAAACCATATAAAATCAAGAAGAAATATTATTATTCACAATTTTTTTTTACTCAATTTCTGTTATTTTTGGCACCAAAAAAACAATCCATAGAGAAAAACTTCTTGATAATATTAGGTTTTCTTATAAATTGTAAACTATAGGGATTTCTTCTTGATTTTATTACGCTATCTTATTGATTTTTTGAATAAGGTTTTCTTGATTTTATTAGGTTCTTATATGATTATGTGTAAAGCATCTTATTGATTTTTTTAATAAGGAAATCTTCTTGATTTTATGAGTTATCTTGTTATTTCATATCTATAGATAGAGACGTACAGACAAATTTTTTCATGATCTTTTTAATTTTTCTATAAGAATGTTTGCACAATAATTTCAATGGTTATTCAGGCTGCTTATTAGCATATTGGTTAGAGTGCTTGTCTATCAGGTAGAAGTTTGGTGGTTCAATACTTGGTGAGTAAGTTAGTTAAGAATAAAACATAATGTGTATGTATGTATGCATGTATGTATAAATAAATAACATCTACAATATACAACATACATACATTCATATGTATATGGTATAGAATTTAAATGAAAATACATAAGCACAGAGAATAAAGACGCAATTTTTTTTATATTTTTTATGAGGTCGCCTAATAAAAACAAGAAGAAAACCTAATTGAAAAAATCAATAAGATAATCTAATAAAAACAAAAAGATTTTTTTTTTAGGACCAGCACTCAGGGGATAACCCCTTCTCCTGCAATACATTGTGCTAGAACAAGGAAAATATGTTATAGGGAAGGAGGATAGAGGGAGTAGTGTCTGTGGATATTTGATTTGAACTTTCCCACGCTGGTAGGGACAGGAAATACCTCCGCAGCGTAGTGCGATTCATTGGCCAATTGACCACAAAGGGATGTGCTCTGAATGAGGCACGGGTTGTACGTATAAATGTGCGGGTTTCAGGAACAAGTTCCCTAATTTCATTAGAACACATTCCGTTGTAGTAACGATAGAACAATGAAATGCACCCCACATTTCGTCGATGCTCCAATGAATCAATAGAATTGGATACCTTACTGTCACCGATGAGCTTCTTCGACCTCTCCTGTACGCGGTCGAGCAGCCCCAAAATAGACTTTAAAGCGCCGGCTCATACATGAGAGTTGTATTCCATTTTCGGTCGGATATAAGTGGCATAAATAGTAAGGAGATCAGATGGGGTGAAATATTGTTTGCACCGTTACAAAAAGCCGAGGCCCTTGAATGCTTCTTTTGCAATTTGAAAAATGTAGTCAGTCCATCGAACATCACACTGTATTTTCATGCCAAGAACATCAAGAGCGTCTGATTCCTTAATACTTATACCTCCCAAAGTTACAGAGGCAGCAGCATTTTCGGTCATTCGTCTATGTGTAACCATGCAACATTGGGTCTTACGGGCGTTAAAGTCGACCCTGTTCGCATGACCCCATTCAGAAATTTTTACTAAATCATGGTTTAAAGTCTCATTCATTATTTGTCGCATAGCTTCAACCTGCGGCAGGCTAGGTCTATTGCTGAATGAGAAAGAATGGCAAATGCTACTGTCATCCGCGAAAGAATAGATAGGGTTGAAAGTTTTACAGAAAAGGTCATTTAGAAAGATAAGAAATAGAGTCGGTGAAAGGACGGAACCTTGCGGTACCCCTGAATTTAACTTGAACTCATTTGATGAGATCCCATCTATAACAACTTTTATAGTGCGATCCCTGAGGAAACTCGATAAGAATCGAGTGAAGTTATCACCGATTGATTTTTTCAAAAAGGTTTTCATTATGAAATTAATAAGATTTCCTTATTGAAAAAAACCATAGAGATTTCTTCTTATAACTTTTGTTCTATTTTATGCGGTATTTAGTAGGCACTGTTTTTCTGTGTGTAATACGAGGGCTACTATTTATATTTCTGGAATAGCAAATAATAACAAAAATTTTGAAATGAAAATGGCTTTATTGTCTTTCGAAATATTCCCCTTGATGATTAATATACTTTTGCATTCGTTCAAACCATTTGTCATACCAGTTTTTCCTTTCCTCTTGAGACACTTCCAAAGCATGGTTTTTGAAAGCTTCAACTGCTTCTTCGACGCTCGGTTGACCTCTGATATTCAAGAACAAGAAGAAGTCATTGGGTGCCAGGTCAGGACTGTACGCAGGAGTATTCTAAAGAACTTGAGTAGACCACTGTGCATTGCTTAGATTTAACGCCAGTTCGGATAAGCGTATTTTACATGTATGTATATTAGGAAGTATTGAAAATTAGCGTTTGAAAACTTCTGATTTGTGTAATTGCTTTGGCTTCTGCTTGTGAAAATGCAAATAGTCGCAGTCAAAGCGAACGCATGAAATGACAAGTTATACACAACAAAGAACTTCAGCACACGACATGTTCGAACAGTTGTCGGTTTGGACTGTTCCTTTAAATAAATTCGGATGTTAAATTTTTGTCTTTTACTAGATTATCGTTTTTGTTGTTGCAGAAAGTGTTACTGAAACTCAACAGAGAAGTGTGCATTAGTTAAATAATTTTTGAGTTAAAAAGTGGTCTGTTTGGCTGCGTGCCTAAACACGTTCAGATTATAGTAGTAGTCCCTGTTAGTTATTCTGAAGGAAATGAAAAGATAGGATATAAATGAAAAGGAAGAGTTAAAGCAAAGTTAAATTGTTTTACAACTCTGCTTTTTGCATGTTTTTTTTTTATAATGCAGTATTTCAGCGCCTCTGGTGTCAATGAGACGTATTACATTTTTAAAGCTGTGCTTAGTAGCCATTATATTGGTTATTTTACTTCGCCGGTGGTTCTGCTAAACAATACCGACGAAGGAGGGCGCTCTGATATTACATTAGGATTAGTATCCGCTGAAGTCAAGGTAGTTCAGTGACCAGCGTCTTAAAGTTTCCTACAACAACTGATACAAAGGGACACCAATGCGCATAAAAAAATGCGTTATGTTGGTATTTAATAACTGTCGGAGACCGTGCTCGAACCCAGTACCTTCGATGTTGTAGCTAAGCTGCTAAATTCTTCAGCCAACGCCACCATCTGGTAACTCGAGAGCTGTAGCTGTAACCGGCACTCTGCCAGGTTCTTTGTAAAGTTTATGAGAGGATTTCCTCATTAATTTACTCTAGATACTCTGTTGTCATATGATAGACGTAATTTTTGAATATTATTAATTTTTCTTGTAATACGAATTTCTTCTTTCGAGGTAAGCTTTAGAGGTCGGCCAGTACGATGGGAAGTTGAGGAGCTTAAATAGTTCTTAAATGCTTTTACTGTACTGGCTACAGTAAATTAGCTTCTTTTCACTATTTTTCTAATTTCCTCAGAAATTAGTTCAAATAGCTCTGAAATTACTTTTCTCTCAGCTTCTGTTTTTTTCTTCAGTTTATGGATCGTTTTTCAAAACGGGTATTTTAAAAAACAATTTCTCAAAATAAACTTTGGTGCAAAATGTTTTAAAACAACACTTTTTTCAATAATATACGATAAAAAATATACAAAATGTTTATTTAGCACTAAAATTATTATTTCTGTGAATACTTTTCTGCACTTAAACGGCTACTTTAAATTCCAAATGAATATATTTCTTATAATATAACATACGAATGACTAGTTTCTCTCTCTATTTAAAAAAGTATTCAGTTAACAAACAATTCACAGAAAATCAGATTTCGATTAATCATTTCGTGTGAAACACAGTGTAGTGTACCTCACTTACTGTAATACACTGTGTCATAATATAATTGCATTGCAACACAGTTCATTGTAATAATTAACAAATCGCTTACTCTATTAAATTTAAATGACACACTTTTGTTTTCATTACAAAATTATTTTATTATAGATGGTCAGCAAAAGTAAAGACATAAAGAAACACAAAAATAATAAAATGTAAAATAGTATATACTCGTAAGTAGAGTTAAACATTCAATAAATCAGACTTTAATTTCTAGACGCAAACCGGCAATAACTTGCCTAGTTTTTCAATTAAATTCTCAAATCTTTTGGCACCTCTTTTGAGCGCCTACTGACAAGCTGGTCTCCCTGACAGCTGTAAAAACTAAACAAGGGACTATAGGGCCATACACGCACACTAACTACTACACATTAGGGCTAACCTTTGAATCCTGCACTTTCACGCATTACATGGCGATCCTGCCGTCACACGTCCTTCTTTCAACCATTACAACAGCAAGGTTCAAATTTAAAGTGAGGTGCTATTTGAATATTTTTGTCCATATCTTTTTTTAACTCCCACTGTAGCACAGGCCGCCTCTATAATTCATATCGTAAAATATTTCATGAAAATGTACATGAACTTTTATGAAACTTGTTTTTTTTTCTCATTGGACCGGTACTGAAGAGAGTGACATAGAGAAAACAAATTATTATGAATTTTTAATATTTCTTTTTCAATTTCATTGACAAGCAGTAAAGTTCCATTTTACTAATTGCACTACGGTTAAAAGAAAATCTAAATATGGGGCCAAGCTACTTTATTGGATATTGAACAAAATTTCAAAATATGCACTCGTACTTAAACAGAGTATAAATGGAATTATTTCTGAATTCTGTTCGATATTGAATGCCGTAATTGGCGCCTTGCTTTCACTTCCCGAAACTTCATGATCAATTAATGTTTTTAACGACAAAAATTGTGAATCGAATTAAGAGGGTACAAATTATAAAATTTTATGCATGTATGTATATGATGTTTTATTTCTGTATATAGTTTGTGTTCCTTATTATTATACAACATCTAAAAACTACACATCTAAAATTTTTTTTAAATAATATACGACATACACACGTTTTATTATTTTTTAAATCTTCTGCAAAATACAGGATTATACAGCTGAAGTTTTTGGATCAGTTGCCCCAGTTTCTTGCTCAGATCCATTATTTACCGTCTTTAATGGCTCATCTAATGTTTATCAGTACATTCAGGATCTTGACGACCACCTCGTTTGCATGGAACACAATCTGAACCTGTTCCGTAGAAACATTGACCATCTTTACATCTTAGCTTCTTGACTGCGCCAGCTTCACAAACAAGGTAGGCACTGGCATCTCGATCATCTTGGTATTTAGTGGTTCCTTCGGTATCGGCTGCACAGTCTGGCTTCTGGTAACTTCCAGATTTACAGCCAGCAGAAACAAAGGCAACAGAAACAGCTAATACAGCCAAGAAAATAACTAAGGACGTAGAATAAAGGACAAGGGTTAATAAATTATATCTACGTGTGTATATTTTTTGTATTGCTAAAATACACTTACCAAATTTCATTTTGATTTAAATAGTTTAGTTGATGTGTACTTCTTAAGAGAATTGACAGAACTGGATGATGTTTGATATTTTCTTTGCGTATTTATAGGATAAGGGATAAGTAGTGTTAATCTATGTATGTTTGTATGTTTAAGTTAAGAACTATGAAAGTCAACAAGATACTTTGTTGACAAATATTTTTATTAATTACTATTAATCTCAGTGTCATACATATTCACATTCCATACATAGATGTTTTTCATAATTTTTTATATTTTTATAAACAAAAATTTATTTTTAATAAATTCCCAATTAGTTTTTCAGCTGTTAAAACTACTTTTGCATTTTATTTATTTAGCCCCGTTTTTTTGTTGTTCAGAATATGAAAAATAAGTAGAGTTAGTTAACTTTCTTTTGTTCTTGCTTTCTTTGTGTGGAATTTTTGTCTTAAGATAGGGAACATAGAAAAAATAAATTATTTCATTCTGCTGCTCTTAAAGGAATTTATAATAAGTTTTGGCAATTTTTAGAAATTTAAATAAATGAGAAGTGAAAATGTCGCATATCCCATTACCAATTTCCTCTTTCAGACCATGATGCTAACATATTTTAAGGATGCAATTATTATGTATTAACTAGGACTGGATAGACAATACACGGATTATATGCATACGTACATCATGGTAACTGCATTCTAGTAACCACCCCTCCTACTCTTAGAAACAGATGGTTATGGCACTACCAAAATGATTTCAGAAATACGACTTCATTTGCTCTTTAAAGAACTACCAGGAGCACCATTTCTATATAGTGGGATATATGTATAATTCTTCTATTTCCCACAATGACCACTACTCTTCTCCAGAAATGTAGCTTCAAAAATCACTTTTTTCAAATTAATTTTTCCAAACTCCCAAAATCATTTCAGAAATGCGATTTCATTTGCTCTTTAAAGAACCATCAGGAGCACCATTTCTATATAGTTCATTTGCACTTTAAAGAGATGTAGATATAGATAGATAGATAGATAGATAGATAGAATTCTTCAATTTCCCACAATGACCACTACTCTTCTCCAGAAATTTTGCTTCAAAAATAATTTTTTTTCAAATTAATTTTTCCAAACTCCCAAAATCATTTCAGAAAAGCGACTTCATTTGCTCTTTAAAATCCACCAAGAGCACAATTTCTATATTGTGGGATATATGTAGATTTCTTCTATTTCCCACAATGACCATTAATCTTCTCCAGAAATTTTGCTTCAAAAATCACTTTTTTCAAATTAATCTTTTTAAACTCCCATAATCATGTCAGCAATGCGACTTCATTTGCTTTTTAAAAAGCAAACTGGAGCTCAATTGTGATATAGTGGGATATAAGTAGAATTATTTTATTTCCCACAATGACCACTACTCTTCTCCAGAAATGTTGGTTCAAAAATCACTTTTTTCAAATTAATTTTATCAAACTTTAAAAAGATTTCAGAAATGCGACTTCATTGTCTCTTTAAAGAACCATTCGGAGTACCATTTCTATATGTAGTGCGATAAACGTATGTAGAATTTTTCTTTTCCCCACAATGACCACTACTCTTCTCCAGAAATTTTGCTTCAAAAATCACTTTTTCCAAATTAGTTTTTCAAACTCCCAAAATCATTTCAGAAATGCAACATCATTTGCTGTTTAAAGAGCCACCTGGACCTCAATTTAGATATAGTGGAATATATGTAGAATTCTTCTATTTACCACAATGACCATTAATCTTCTCCAGAAATGTTGCTTCAAAAATCAGTTTTTCTAAATTGTTTTTTCCAAAGTCCCAAAATCTTTTCAGAAATGTGACTTCATACGCTCTTTAAGGAGCCACCAAGAGTACATTTTCTATATATGTAAAATTCTTCTATTTCCCACAATGACCACTACTCTTCTCCAGAAATTTTGCTTCAAAAATCACTTTTTTCAAATTAATTTTTCCAAACCTTAAAAATAATTTCAGAAATGCGATTTCATTTGCTCTTTAAGGATCCACGAGGAGCACCCTTTCTCTGTAGTGGGATATATGTAGAATTCTTCTATTCCCCACAATGACCAATTTTTCTTCCAAAGTGCGACATTGTTTAAAATTAAGTTTCTGTGTAATAGATATTATCTGTTGTATATCCAATTAGTATGCTATCATTAGTTATTCAAATTTCGGACCATATTTTCCATTAATTGTTGGGTATAGTATCAGTCCCCGTTCCTGGATTTCACCACCGAAATAATATTCCTTTATTTTAATAGGACTACTTAAGTGCTTAACAGTCCGCTTTTAACAGCAAAATGGGCTCTGTAAACTTCTTTGGTTTTTGTCTCTTCTAGTTAAATTTAAATTTATCTTCACTCATATAAATTTTTCATGAAAATGTGCAAGAAATTTTATGAAACTTGTTTCATAAAATATTTTTCCTATTTCCTAATAGGAGCGGTACTGAAGAGCGTGGCACAGAGAAAGCGAATTAGTATAAATCCTAAAAGTATTTTAAAAATTTCCTTCTCAAAATCGTTGACAAACAGTAAAGTTCCATGCTTCTAATTTCACTAGGGTTAAAAGATAATCCAAATATGGGGCCGAGCTATTTCATTAGATATTGAACAAAATTTCAAAATATGTACTCGTACTTGAACAGAGTTTAAATGGAATTATTTCTAACTTCAGATCGATATTGAATGCCGTAATTGGCGCCTTGCTTTCAGTTCCCCAAACATCATGATCAATTAATTTTTTTAACGACAAAAATTGTGAATCGCATTAAAAGAATACAAATTAAAAAAAAAACAGAGAATATAAAATTTTATGCATGTATGTATATGATATTTTATTTCTGTATATAGTTTGTGTTCCTTAATATTATACAACATCTAAAATCTACACATTTACAATTTTTTTTAATAATATACGACATACACACGTTTTATTTTTTAAATCTTCTGCAAAATACAGGGGTCTAATCGTCGCTTTCGATAACGAACTGATTCGATCACGTTTTTCAGTTAGAGATTATGGTATTCGATATCGTACCATATTATTACATTGTTCGATAGCGAATGCCATTACCTTGAACTGAAAATCGCGATCGAATCAGCTCGTTATCGAAAGCGACGATGACCCCAGGATTGTACAGCTGATGTTTTTGTATCAGTTGTCTCAGTTTCTTGCTCAGATCCATTATTTACCGTCTTTGTTGGCTATTCTAATGTTTATCAGTACATTCAGGATCTTGACGACCACCTCGTTTGCATGGAACACAATCTGAACCTGTTCCGTAGAAACATTGACCATCTTTACATCTTAGCTTCTTGACTGCGCCAGCTTCACAAACAAGGTAGGCACTGGCATCTCGATCATCTTGGTATTTAGTGGTTCCTTCGGTATCGGCTGCACAGTCTGGCTTCTGGTAACTTCCAGATTTACAGCCAGCAGAAACAAAGGCAACAGCAAAAGCTAATACAGCCAAGAAAATTACTAAGGACGTAGAATAAAGGACAAGGGTTAATAAATTATATCTACATTTGTATATTTTTTTTTTTTTTTGCTAAAAGACACTTACCAAATTTCATTTTGATTTAAATAGTTTAGTTGATGTGTACTTCTTAAGAGAGGTGAAAGAACTGAATGATATTTGGCATTTTCTTTGCGTATTTATAGGATAAGGGACACGCAGTCTCAATCAATGTGTGTTTGTATGTTTAAGTTAAGAACTATGAAAGTCAACAAGCTTCAATACAAAAAAATATTCTATTCGTTGACAAATATTGTACTAACATTAATCTCAATATTATACACAATCGCATTCCATACATAGATGTTTTTCATAACTTTTAATTATTTCAAAATACAGATAAAAGATTATAATCAGTGTGATGGTGTTTGTTGATGTCGATCAAGTTAATGATATTTTTGTCGTGTATGCACATACCTTCCTTCACAGCTTAATAAACAAAAATTTATTTTTAATAAATACGCAATTAGTTTTCCAGCTGTTAAAGCTACTTCGACATTTTGTTTATTTAGCCCAGTATTTTTGTTGTTCATAAAATAAAAAATACCTAAGTAGAGTTAGTTAACTTTCTTTTGTTCTTACTTTCATTGTAGGGAAGTTATGTCTTAAAATACTTAACATAGAAAAATTAAATTATTTCATTCTTCTGCTATTGAAAAAATTTAGAATGCGTTTTTGCACTTTTTATTAATTTAAACGAATGAGAAGAGAAAATGGTGTATATCCCACTACCAATTTCCTCTTGCAGTCCATGATCCTAGTCTATGTTATGGAAGAAATTATTTCGTACTAACTGGGACTGGATAGACAATCCAAGGATTATATGCATACATACAACATGGTGATTGCATTGTAGTAAACACCCCTCTTTACAACTGTACAACTGGTCCAAACGGCAGTAGTCACCAATCAGACAAAAAAGAATTTTTGAAAAAATTACAAGGAGCTTGGAAGTGCAGTGCCTATTTGTTAAAAAGTTAATCTCACATGCGAAGTTTGATCGATAGTGTCAGTTCGCAATCTCTCATTATCTTCTCTTCACCAAACAGGTAGCATAAAGGGAGCTAGACTCTAAATTTTACCCTTCCTTACCAGCAGCCTGCTAAGTTAATCTAACCTAAGCATACTAATGAGTTGTTTAAGCAACAACGAAGTGCCCCTAGATGAGCTTAGAGAACAACAAACAACTGTTTTTAGTTTTATATATGTATATATATATATATACATATATATATAATTAGCTTCCCGTCGTTACTACAAGGAGCATATGTCCTCAATATAATCCCTGAAGAATATAATATCCTGAATATAATATTCTGCGACAACGCCTTTACTTCTCCCCAGCTTTTGCCACTGTCATTTACTTCTGCCTCAGTTTGTCTTCTCCCTGCCTTTAGGGTTCCAATCTACGGCATGTCTAGTAACGTCGTTCGTGTGCTTTCTAAGGGTGTGGCCATTCCGTCTCTTTATCTCAATTGAGAGGGATTGTTGGGTTGTTCTTCTCCAAAGCGTATGATTTGATATAGTTCTCGGCCAGAATACAAGTGGAATCTTGCGAAGACAGCGGTTCACGAAAACTGGCATATTTTCCAGGTCCCGAGGGGCAGGATGCCATGTTTCACAACCGTACAAAAGGGTAGATTTCACATTCGCGTTAAATACTGGGGAAGCCAATTATATACAAACAAAAATTTTTCTGATGCCTATGCCAAATTTAATTAAATTCTTGTTATTTCAACTTGAAATAACTTTGATTCAACACTGTTCTACATATTATTTCAATATCGAATTTACATTGTTCCAACTTGAAATAATTTTTATTCAACATGATTATTCATTTTGGTTTTAACAGTGCGGTAATATCAAATCAACATGAAACAAAACTATTTCAAGAGGAAACATTTTCTTTGTTAATAGTGTTTTCACACTGCAAGTTAAAACCTGGTTTTAACGTTAAAACCATAAACAGCTGATTTTGCATTCACACTGCCAGTTTGCTAAATTCAGGTTTTAACTCACAGACTGTGTAATAACTTTGCTCAAAATAAAATAAATCTCCTGCAGAAATGCGTGTGTTTGTTGTTGTATTTTTGTCTGCTTTTTATAACACTTATTTGACAAACTGTACAACCGTTTTTGTTTGTATGAAAAACTAAGAAACTTTACAATGCGCTCTAAAATGGAAATTATTTTATATTTTGTAAATTAATATTTTAAAATTATGGAACTAGTAATATAAAGTGAAGAAGTGCTTGGAAATAAAGTTATTGTATATAAAAAATGCACAAATAAATCGAAAAATACAATTTTTTTAGTGGTGGATCGATAAGTCATATCGTTTATTTTCACTTTCCAGAGGTAAATGAAAATTTTTTTGTTGTTTTCTTTCCAAAGAACTCTTATTTTTACATAATTTTTTATTTATTGTTGCTGCTGCATCCATTTTTAAGTTGAAAATCTATCAAGCGACATCTCTTGTTATTCACTGGCATAAACATTATCAGCTGCTACCGGTCATTTTAACTTGGCAGCACTGAATTTACCACAGCGAAAACAGGGTTTCATTTCATAAAACCAAAATAAAACCAATTTAGAAATGGTTTTATGTTGGATTTAACAAAAACAATTTGTATGGTAAAACCAGGTTTTAACAGTTGGTTTTGACATTAAAACCAACTTTTATTAAAACCAAGTCAGTGGGAAAACACTATAAATGAACATGAAGCACATATGAAACTAAATCATTGCCGAAAAAGGTTAAATTAACTTTGTTTACCTGGACTTTAAGTTAAAATTTTTCTGTGTGGTAGTAAGAAAATTTACATTCGAATATAATTTCGAACTAGGTACCATCACACATGTGTGTGAAGATAAATTCATCGAGTTAAATTCATTTTTAAAAAATATCGCATGCGATATTTTTTTTTTTGCTCGCATTTTGTACTGAAATTAAGGGGTTTCTTCATAAAAACGTTCACTGTGGCCAAACCCTTCTTCCTCAGCGAATCAAACCTAGTGGAAAATGAAGACAACAAATCATACTATTAAACTGCATTTGCAGTATATCTGAATTGTATTTGTGAAATTTTTTAGAAAACTTGGAAAAAATATGACTTAGTGAAAAATATTATTTTTTGAGTTCTAGGAGGGAAATGGCCACTGTGGCCAAAGCCTTCTTCCTCAGCGAATCAAACCTAGTGGAAAATGAAGACAACAAATCATACTATTAAACTGCATTTGCAGTATATCTGAATTGTATTTGTGAAATTTTTTAGAAAACTTGGAAAAAATATGACTTAGTGAAAAATATTATTTTTGAGTTCTAGGAGGGAAATGGCCACTGTGGCCAAAGCCTTCTTCCTCAGCGAATCAAACCTAGTGGAAAATGAAGACAACAAATCATACTATTAAACTGCATTTGCAGTATATCTGAATTGTATTTGTGAAATTTTTTAGAAAACTTGGAAAAAATATGACTTAGTGAAAAATATTATTTTTGAGTTCTAGGAGGGAAATGGCCACTGTGGCCAAACCCTTCTTCCTCAGCGAATCAAACCTAGTGGAAAATGAAGACAACAAATCATACTATTAAACTGCATTTGCAGTATATCTGAATTGTATTTGTGAAATTTTTTAGAAAACTTGGAAAAAATATGACTTAGTGAAAAATATTATTTTTTGAGTTCTAGGAGGGAAATGGCCACTGTGGCCAAAGCCTTCTTCCTCAGCGAATCAAACCTAGTGGAAAATGAAGACAACAAATCATACTATTAAACTGCATTTGCAGTATATCTGAATTGTATTTGTGAAATTTTTTAGAAAACTTGGAAAAAATATGACTTAGTGAAAAATATTATTTTTGAGTTCTAGGAGGGAAATGGCCACTGTGGCCAAACCCTTCTTCCTCAGCGAATCAAACCTAGTGGAAAATGAAGACAACAAATCATACTATTAAACTGCATTTGCAGTATATCTGAATTGTATTTGTGAAATTTTTTAGAAAACTTGGAAAAAATATGACTTAGTGAAAAATATTATTTTTTGAGTTCTAGGAGGGAAATGGCCACTGTGGCCAAAGCCTTCTTCCTCAGCGAATCAAACCTAGTGGAAAATGAAGACAACAAATCATACTATTAAACTGCATTTGCAGTATATCTGAATTGTATTTGTGAAATTTTTTAGAAAACTTGGAAAAAATATGACTTAGTGAAAAATATTATTTTTGAGTTCTAGGAGGGAAATGGCCACTGTGGCCAAACCCTTCTTCCTCAGCGAATCAAACCTAGTGGAAAATGAAGACAACAAATCATACTATTAAACTGCATTTGCAGTATATCTGAATTGTATTTGTGAAATTTTTTAGAAAACTTGGAAAAAATATGACTTAGTGAAAAATATTATTTTTTGAGTTCTAGGAGGGAAATGGCCACTGTGGCCAAAGCCTTCTTCCTCAGCGAATCAAACCTAGTGGAAAATGAAGACAACAAATCATACTATTAAACTGCATTTGCAGTATATCTGAATTGTATTTGTGAAATTTTTTAGAAAACTTGGAAAAAATATGACTTAGTGAAAAATATTATTTTTGAGTTCTAGGAGGGAAATGGCCACTGTGGCCAAACCCTTCTTCCTCAGCGAATCAAACCTAGTGGAAAATGAAGACAACAAATCATACTATTAAACTGCATTTGCAGTATATCTGAATTGTATTTGTGAAATTTTTTAGAAAACTTGGAAAAAATATGACTTAGTGAAAAATATTATTTTTTGAGTTCTAGGAGGGAAATGGCCACTGTGGCCAAAGCCTTCTTCCTCAGCGAATCAAACCTAGTGGAAAATGAAGACAACAAATCATACTATTAAACTGCATTTGCAGTATATCTGAATTGTATTTGTGAAATTTTTTAGAAAACTTGGAAAAAATATGACTTAGTGAAAAATATTATTTTTGAGTTCTAGGAGGGAAATGGCCACTGTGGCCAAACCCTTCTTCCTCAGCGAATCAAACCTAGTGGAAAATGAAGACAACAAATCATACTATTAAACTGCATTTGCAGTATATCTGAATTGTATTTGTGAAATTTTTTAGAAAACTTGGAAAAAATATGACTTAGTGAAAAATATTATTTTTTGAGTTCTAGGAGGGAAATGGCCACTGTGGCCAAAGCCTTCTTCCTCAGCGAATCAAACCTAGTGGAAAATGAAGACAACAAATCATACTATTAAACTGCATTTGCAGTATATCTGAATTGTATTTGTGAAATTTTTTAGAAAACTTGGAAAAAATATGACTTAGTGAAAAATATTATTTTTGAGTTCTAGGAGGGAAATGGCCACTGTGGCCAAACCCTTCTTCCTCAGCGAATCAAACCTAGTGGAAAATGAAGACAACAAATCATACTATTAAACTGCATTTGCAGTATATCTGAATTGTATTTGTGAAATTTTTTAGAAAACTTGGAAAAAATATGACTTAGTGAAAAATATTATTTTTTGAGTTCTAGGAGGGAAATGGCCACTGTGGCCAAAGCCTTCTTCCTCAGCGAATCAAACCTAGTGGAAAATGAAGACAACAAATCATACTATTAAACTGCATTTGCAGTATATCTGAATTGTATTTGTGAAATTTTTTAGAAAACTTGGAAAAAATATGACTTAGTGAAAAATATTATTTTTTGAGTTCTAGGAGGGAAATGGCCACTGTGGCCAAAGCCTTCTTCCTCAGCGAATCAAACCTAGTGGAAAATGAAGACAACAAATCATACTATTAAACTGCATTTGCAGTATATCTGAATTGTATTTGTGAAATTTTTTAGAAAACTTGGAAAAAATATGACTTAGTGAAAAATATTATTTTTGAGTTCTAGGAGGGAAATGGCCACTGTGGCCAAACCCTTCTTCCTCAGCGAATCAAACCTAGTGGAAAATGAAGACAACAAATCATACTATTAAACTGCATTTGCAGTATATCTGAATTGTATTTGTGAAATTTTTTAGAAAACTTGGAAAAAATATGACTTAGTGAAAAATATTATTTTTTGAGTTCTAGGAGGGAAATGGCCACTGTGGCCAAAGCCTTCTTCCTCAGCGAATCAAACCTAGTGGAAAATGAAGACAACAAATCATACTACTAAACTGCATTTGCAGTATATCTGAATTGTATTTGTGAAATTTTTTAGAAAACTTGGAAAAAATATGACTTAGTGAAAAATATTATTTTTGAGTTCTAGGAGGGAAATGGCCACTGTGGCCAAACCCTTCTTCCTCAGCGAATCAAACCTAGTGGAAAATGAAGACAACAAATCATACTATTAAACTGCATTTGCAGTATATCTGAATTGTATTTGTGAAATTTTTTAGAAAACTTGGAAAAAATATGACTTAGTGAAAAATATTATTTTTGAGTTCTAGGAGGGAAATGGCCACTGTGGCCAAACCCTTCTTCCTCAGCGAATCAAACCTAGTGGAAAATGAAGACAACAAATCATACTATTAAACTGCATTTGCAGTATATCTGAATTGTATTTGTGAAATTTTTTAGAAAACTTGGAAAAAATATGACTTAGTGAAAAATATTATTTTTTGAGTTCTAGGAGGGAAATGGCCACTGTGGCCAAAGCCTTCTTCCTCAGCGAATCAAACCTAGTGGAAAATGAAGACAACAAATCATACTATTAAACTGCATTTGCAGTATATCTGAATTGTATTTGTGAAATTTTTTAGAAAACTTGGAAAAAATATGACTTAGTGAAAAATATTATTTTTTGAGTTCTAGGAGGGAAATGGCCACTGTGGCCAAAGCCTTCTTCCTCAGCGAATCAAACCTAGTGGAAAATGAAGACAACAAATCATACTATTAAACTGCATTTGCAGTATATCTGAATTGTATTTGTGAAATTTTTTAGAAAACTTGGAAAAAATATGACTTAGTGAAAAATATTATTTTTGAGTTCTAGGAGGGAAATGGCCACTGTGGCCAAACCCTTCTTCCTCAGCGAATCAAACCTAGTGGAAAATGAAGACAACAAATCATACTATTAAACTGCATTTGCAGTATATCTGAATTGTATTTGTGAAATTTTTTAGAAAACTTGGAAAAAATATGACTTAGTGAAAAATATTATTTTTTGAGTTCTAGGAGGGAAATGGCCACTGTGGCCAAAGCCTTCTTCCTCAGCGAATCAAACCTAGTGGAAAACGAAGACAACAAATCATACTATTAAACTGCATTTGCAGTATATCTGAATTGTATTTGTGAAATTTTTTAGAAAACTTGGAAAAAATATGACTTAGTGAAAAATATTATTTTTGAGTTCTAGGAGGGAAATGGCCACTGTGGCCAAACCCTTCTTCCTCAGCGAATCAAACCTAGTGGAAAATGAAGACAACAAATCATACTATTAAACTGCATTTGCAGTATATCTGAATTGTATTTGTGAAATTTTTTAGAAAACTTGGAAAAAATATGACTTAGTGAAAAATATTATTTTTGAGTTCTAGGAGGGAAATGGCCACTGTGGCCAAACCCTTCTTCCTCAGCGAATCAAACCTAGTGGAAAATGAAGACAACAAATCATACTATTAAACTGCATTTGCAGTATATCTGAATTGTATTTGTGAAATTTTTTAGAAAACTTGGAAAAAATATGACTTAGTGAAAAATATTATTTTTTGAGTTCTAGGAGGGAAATGGCCACTGTGGCCAAAGCCTTCTTCCTCAGCGAATCAAACCTAGTGGAAAATGAAGACAACAAATCATACTATTAAACTGCATTTGCAGTATATCTGAATTGTATTTGTGAAATTTTTTAGAAAACTTGGAAAAAATATGACTTAGTGAAAAATATTATTTTTGAGTTCTAGGAGGGAAATGGCCACTGTGGCCAAACCCTTCTTCCTCAGCGAATCAAACCTAGTGGAAAATGAAGACAACAAATCATACTATTAAACTGCATTTGCAGTATATCTGAATTGTATTTGTGAAATTTTTTAGAAAACTTGGAAAAAATATGACTTAGTGAAAAATATTATTTTTTGAGTTCTAGGAGGGAAATGGCCACTGTGGCCAAAGCCTTCTTCCTCAGCGAATCAAACCTAGTGGAAAATGAAGACAACAAATCATACTATTAAACTGCATTTGCAGTATATCTGAATTGTATTTGTGAAATTTTTTAGAAAACTTGGAAAAAATATGACTTAGTGAAAAATATTATTTTTTGAGTTCTAGGAGGGAAATGGCCACTGTGGCCAAAGCCTTCTTCCTCAGCGAATCAAACCTAGTGGAAAATGAAGACAACAAATCATACTATTAAACTGCATTTGCAGTATATCTGAATTGTATTTGTGAAATTTTTTAGAAAACTTGGAAAAAATATGACTTAGTGAAAAATATTATTTTTGAGTTCTAGGAGGGAAATGGCCACTGTGGCCAAACCCTTCTTCCTCAGCGAATCAAACCTAGTGGAAAATGAAGACAACAAATCATACTATTAAACTGCATTTGCAGTATATCTGAATTGTATTTGTGAAATTTTTTAGAAAACTTGGAAAAAATATGACTTAGTGAAAAATATTATTTTTTGAGTTCTAGGAGGGAAATGGCCACTGTGGCCAAAGCCTTCTTCCTCAGCGAATCAAACCTAGTGGAAAATGAAGACAACAAATCATACTATTAAACTGCATTTGCAGTATATCTGAATTGTATTTGTGAAATTTTTTAGAAAACTTGGAAAAAATATGACTTAGTGAAAAATATTATTTTTGAGTTCTAGGAGGGAAATGGCCACTGTTGCCAAACCCTTCTTCCTCAGCGAATCAAACCTAGTGGAAAATGAAGACAACAAATCATACTATTAAACTGCATTTGCAGTATATCTGAATTGTATTTGTGAAATTTTTTAGAAAACTTGGAAAAAATATGACTTAGTGAAAAATATTATTTTTTGAGTTCTAGGAGGGAAATGGCCACTGTGGCCAAAGCCTTCTTCCTCAGCGAATCAAACCTAGTGGAAAATGAAGACAACAAATCATACTATTAAACTGCATTTGCAGTATATCTGAATTGTATTTGTGAAATTTTTTAGAAAACTTGGAAAAAATATGACTTAGTGAAAAATATTATTTTTGAGTTCTAGGAGGGAAATGGCCACTGTGGCCAAACCCTTCTTCCTCAGCGAATCAAACCTAGTGGAAAATGAAGACAACAAATCATACTATTAAACTGCATTTGCAGTATATCTGAATTGTATTTGTGAAATTTTTTAGAAAACTTGGAAAAAATATGACTTAGTGAAAAATATTATTTTTTGAGTTCTAGGAGGGAAATGGCCACTGTGGCCAAAGCCTTCTTCCTCAGCGAATCAAACCTAGTGGAAAATGAAGACAACAAATCATACTATTAAACTGCATTTGCAGTATATCTGAATTGTATTTGTGAAATTTTTTAGAAAACTTGGAAAAAATATGACTTAGTGAAAAATATTATTTTTTGAGTTCTAGGAGGGAAATGGCCACTGTGGCCAAAGCCTTCTTCCTCAGCGAATCAAACCTAGTGGAAAATGAAGACAACAAATCATACTATTAAACTGCATTTGCAGTATATCTGAATTGTATTTGTGAAATTTTTTAGAAAACTTGGAAAAAATATGACTTAGTGAAAAATATTATTTTTGAGTTCTAGGAGGGAAATGGCCACTGTGGCCAAACCCTTCTTCCTCAGCGAATCAAACCTAGTGGAAAATGAAGACAACAAATCATACTATTAAACTGCATTTGCAGTATATCTGAATTGTATTTGTGAAATTTTTTAGAAAACTTGGAAAAAATATGACTTAGTGAAAAATATTATTTTTTGAGTTCTAGGAGGGAAATGGCCACTGTGGCCAAAGCCTTCTTCCTCAGCGAATCAAACCTAGTGGAAAATGAAGACAACAAATCATACTATTAAACTGCATTTGCAGTATATCTGAATTGTATTTGTGAAATTTTTTAGAAAACTTGGAAAAAATATGACTTAGTGAAAAATATTATTTTTGAGTTCTAGGAGGGAAATGGCCACTGTTGCCAAACCCTTCTTCCTCAGCGAATCAAACCTAGTGGAAAATGAAGACAACAAATCATACTATTAAACTGCATTTGCAGTATATCTGAATTGTATTTGTGAAATTTTTTAGAAAACTTGGAAAAAATATGACTTAGTGAAAAATATTATTTTTTGAGTTCTAGGAGGGAAATGGCCACTGTGGCCAAAGCCTTCTTCCTCAGCGAATCAAACCTAGTGGAAAATGAAGACAACAAATCATACTATTAAACTGCATTTGCAGTATATCTGAATTGTATTTGTGAAATTTTTTAGAAAACTTGGAAAAAATATGACTTAGTGAAAAATATTATTTTTGAGTTCTAGGAGGGAAATGGCCACTGTGGCCAAACCCTTCTTCCTCAGCGAATCAAACCTAGTGGAAAATGAAGACAACAAATCATACTATTAAACTGCATTTGCAGTATATCTGAATTGTATTTGTGAAATTTTTTAGAAAACTTGGAAAAAATATGACTTAGTGAAAAATATTATTTTTTGAGTTCTAGGAGGGAAATGGCCACTGTGGCCAAAGCCTTCTTCCTCAGCGAATCAAACCTAGTGGAAAATGAAGACAACAAATCATACTATTAAACTGCATTTGCAGTATATCTGAATTGTATTTGTGAAATTTTTTAGAAAACTTGGAAAAAATATGACTTAGTGAAAAATATTATTTTTTGAGTTCTAGGAGGGAAATGGCCACTGTGGCCAAAGCCTTCTTCCTCAGCGAATCAAACCTAGTGGAAAATGAAGACAACAAATCATACTATTAAACTGCATTTGCAGTATATCTGAATTGTATTTGTGAAATTTTTTAGAAAACTTGGAAAAAATATGACTTAGTGAAAAATATTATTTTTTGAGTTCTAGGAGGGAAATGGCCACTGTGGCCAAAGCCTTCTTCCTCAGCGAATCAAACCTAGTGGAAAATGAAGACAACAAATCATACTATTAAACTGCATTTGCAGTATATCTGAATTGTATTTGTGAAATTTTTTAGAAAACTTGGAAAAAATATGACTTAGTGAAAAATATTATTTTTGAGTTCTAGGAGGGAAATGGCCACTGTGGCCAAACCCTTCTTCCTCAGCGAATCAAACCTAGTGGAAAATGAAGACAACAAATCATACTATTAAACTGCATTTGCAGTATATCTGAATTGTATTTGTGAAATTTTTTAGAAAACTTGGAAAAAATATGACTTAGTGAAAAATATTATTTTTTGAGTTCTAGGAGGGAAATGGCCACTGTGGCCAAAGCCTTCTTCCTCAGCGAATCAAACCTAGTGGAAAATTAAGACAACAAATCATACTATTAAACTGCATTTGCAGTATATCTGAATTGTATTTGTGAAATTTTTTAGAAAACTTGGAAAAAATATGACTTAGTGAAAAATATTATTTTTGAGTTCTAGGAGGGAAATGGCCACTGTGACCAAACCCTTCTTCCTCAGCGAATCAAACCTAGTGGAAAATGAAGACAACAAATCATACTATTAAACTGCATTTGCAGTATATCTGAATTGTATTTGTGAAATTTTTTAGAAAACTTGGAAAAAATATGACTTAGTGAAAAATATTATTTTTGAGTTCTAGGAGGGAAATGGCCACTGTGGCCAAACCCTTCTTCCTCAGCGAATCAAACCTAGTGGAAAATGAAGACAACAAATCATACTATTAAACTGCATTTGCAGTATATCTGAATTGTATTTGTGAAATTTTTTAGAAAACTTGGAAAAAATATGACTTAGTGAAAAATATTATTTTTGAGTTCTAGGAGGGAAATGGCCACTGTGGCCAAAGCCTTCTTCCTCAGCGAATCAAACCTAGTGGAAAATGAAGACAACAAATCATACTATTAAACTGCATTTGCAGTATATCTGAATTGTATTTGTGAAATTTTTTAGAAAACTTGGAAAAATATGACTGAAAAATTTATTTCTTTTTCTGCTTTGCCTATAATAACAGCTAGACTTTAGACTTGTATCGAACTCTTTCAGTAGCTCGTTTTTGACACAAACCAATGATCAAACCCATGTAATTTAAATGGGTTTGATAATTGGTTTGTGTCAAAAACGAGCTACTGAAAGAGTTCGATACAAGTCTACTAGACTTGTGTCCAATAGACTTGTATCGAACTCTTTCAGTAGCTCGTTTTTGACACAAACCAATTATCAAACCCATTTAAATTACATGGGTTTGATCATTGGTTTGTGTCAAAAACGAGCTACTGAAAGAGTTCGATACAAGTCTAGTGTCCAACAGTTCATTTTGAACTAGTTTGAGAGCGTTTGAATCAAAAGTTGCATCAAACCCATTTAATTTACATTGATGTTTTTGGCCGAACTTGTGTCCAACTGAACGAACTAGTTCAAAATGAACTATTGGACACAAGTCTAATAACAGCGCTGTTAAGTTAAAATGATCGATCGCAACAGGTTGTCTAGGATGTTCTAAGGAAATTTTGTCGTTTATAATTTTAATGCTGCTTCATACCTTGAACAACCTAAATAGACTTGTATCGAACTCTTTCAGTAGCTCGTTTTTGACACAAACCAATTATCAAACCCATTTAAATTACATGGGTTTGATCATTGGTTTGTGTCAAAAACGAGCTACTGAAAGAGTTCGATACAAGTCTAAACCTAAATGCAGATTACTTTCTACACAAACCTAAATGTGTCAAACTTGGAAGTTTATTTAAAGTGAAAGAAGTGTTTTTGAAGAAGTGTGAGATTTATTTAATATTACAATAAATTATTTTTTATAAATTAAGAAAATATGTTGAGAAAAGAGATCTTCGGGTTTTTAGCAAAATTGTTTTGCCTTAATAATTCTTTTGATGGCACTGAATGCCCTTTAGAAGCCTTTTTTAAGTTTTGTAATGAAATTTTAGGAAATGCTGATATGGAACTTATAGCTCCAAATAAAAGAAATAAATACCGCCTCACAAAGCGATTTAATGCAATGGTAATTATAACTCTACAGATATATACATTCATATAGTAAATAAATTTTATTTTCATAGAATGATACTCATATGAATTTGGGCACCGAAATTGAGCTGTTTGCAAACTGGTGCAATAGCAATAGTCTCATAAAATTAGAACGTGAAGTGAAAAAACTCTTTCCAAGCTCAGTGTTAACCAATAAAGGTAACTAATTTCTTATTTATTTGGTTTCGATGAAAGTCCAGTTGTAGTTTATTCTGTTGGTTTCATGGATAACGTCAATATATAAATACATATACATACATATATGTATCCACATATTTTGTAAAATATGTACATACCTATATCTTAAAATATTTTTTTTGAGAGCTTAAAGCAGAAAATAAAACCTTTTCAGTTAATACCTACATATGTATGTACGATAATGCAGTTGTCTTTTCTACAAAAAATGCTAAATTTTCATCTTAAAAGATGTTCGTTTCTTAAGAATGTTTTGTTCTCGCAAAGGGTGGTATATTTTATTTATTATATTTATATCGTTTTGAAGCATTTGTCTATTGTTTTAAAAAATAAGCATAACATTGCCAATGCTACGTCAGTAATATAAAAAATTTCTAAAACGAAAATAAATCGCAAAAAACCGGAAAATCGCGAAAATTAAAAAAATCGCCAAAGTTAAAAAAAAAACACCAAAATGGAAAAAATCGCCAAAATGAAAAAAATCGCCAAAATGAAAAAATTCCCAAAGTTAAAAAAACGCCAAAATGGAAAAAATCGCCAAAGTTAAAAAACGCCATAATGAAAAAAATCGCCAAAATGAAAAAACCCCAAAAACAGAAAAAAAATCGCCCAAATGAAAAAAAAATCGCCAAAATGAAAAAAATTGCCAAAACGAGAAAAAAGCCACAAAACTGAAAAAAATCGTTTAAACTGAAAAAAAACTCCAAAAAATCAAAAAAGCCACATTAAAAAGTGCTCAAAACCGAATGTACGGAACCCTTCGTGCGCGAGTCAAAGTCACACTTTACTGAACTTATTATATATAATTAAGCTTTTATGTTAGTTACGTTATTTGCAATAAAAACTAGATGAATTCGTAAATACGTCGGTTTGAATTTCTTTAATAAAGTCGTCATTTTTTATCGCAGAGGTCTAAATATTTGCGTGATCATGTAGTTTGATAAAAATTAATCATAATCAATCAAAAACTCGATTTCGAATTTTTGTGTAGTTGCGTCCATTTGCATTTAAGGTGACGATATGCACCTTTGAAAAAGATGGTATTTTTTTGTAGAAAAGTAAACCCCATAAGATACATATGTGCCCTTAATTATGAAAGTAGTTTAAATTATATATTTCTTTGGTCGAATAATTTAGTAGATTACATTTGAACAGTTTAAAAAATATATTTATATTTTGCAACATTTTAATTTAGAGTTGTGCTAACTAGTCTCGATTTATATAAATTTATTTAATATTTTTATAAAATTTCTGGAGGTGTTTTTCATATGCAAAAATGCATATGACTTAGACCACTTTCATAATCAAGGGCATACTCGTATATGCATTTATTTATCCACAAAACTAATCGAAACCAACAAGTTTCTCCTTTCATATACAAAATTTAGATTTAACAAAACAATCAATCTATCAGGTACCCAAAAAGAAGACAGTTTTGAAAAGATACTGACGGACCTGCTTAATACCTCCGAATCCCAACTCATAAATGCCGAAAAAAACTGCAAAGTTGTAGATAGCATTACACTAACAGATTTAATAAATACAATTGAACACAACGAGGCTTCTGAAATTGCCATTCTAACACCAATAGACAATGTTTTTCATCCGCAAATGATTCAGTCTACATCTGAAGCTACGTATATGGAACTTGACCATTCAACTGATATTTTCAATGCCCAATTAACGTCCACAAAAAATAATTTGTCTGCTATAAATGATACAACAGAAAATGACATAAAATTAGAAGAATATAGTGTTTTGAGAAAAAAAAATGCCAATGCAGCGTTCACCAAACAAAAGTGTAGATGGAGCTGAAATGTCTTTTAAACTTAAATTGATAAGTTCAACCAAAAAAGCAACAATATATTGTTGTCATGAAGGACTATTCTGCTTTAAATCTCAACAGACTGCATTTTTAGAAGAATATTTTGTTGCAGATAGACAAATTAAACAAAAAATTGAATTTACAAAATATGTGGAAGATTTGGTGAGAGAAAACTTTAAAAGAATAAATAATGTTTGTCCTTTTAATGTTACGAGCCATTCGTATACTAAGGACATGGCATATTTAAAAATATATGGAAAATGTTTGTATGAAAAAGAGGGTTGCAAAAAGTTCAAATTTGTAATAAATCTTAAAGTATCACCCTATTCTGTAGAAGTTTTTTCCAATAAAGAATTTATAGTACATCCAAATTCTATAAAAAATCAGCAGATTCGTGCAATAAATAGGCTGGTTCAAAAAAATGAAATTAAAAACCAACTACCGTCGAATTATAGAAATTCTTTATTGGTTAGACAATCAAAAAAATTAATAAACGTTGGTAATAACCAATGTGTACCATCATCTGACGCAGTTAGAAAGATGAAGAGTGAGGCCATGCAAAAACGTAACCGAAACAAAGATGCCGTTTTGGATGTTATTCTCATGCAGCGAGATAAAAAATGGAATACTTTCATACAACGTGTGTCCATTCCCCAAGAAATTTATCTGTTTTCGGAAGAGCAGTTAAATTTGTCTACCAAATATAATGGAGAACTATTGAAAAAAAGTAGAAACACTTTATTTGTAGATGCTACGGGTGGTGTGGTAAAAAAATTTGACAAAGCTTCAAAAAGGACTTTTTTATATAGTATTGTAATGCATGTAGCCAGTAGCCATAAGAAGGGAATAGTCGTTCCAATAGCGGAGGCATTATTAGCCCGTCACTATGAAGATGATGTAAAAAAATTTTTTATGGACATAAAAGTTTATTGCATAGAAAATAAAATCAAATGGCCTCTTTGCAAACGTTTTTGTATGGACTGGAGTTGGGCAATTATAAACGCAACCATTAAAGTTTTCAACAAAATGGAATCCGTTTCAATGTATTTGAGCACTTGCTTTGACATTTTAGAAACGTCTAAAAAATTGCCACCTAGTTTGATTGTCCTGCAAATATGTTGCTGTCATTTTTTTAAAATATGCATAAATGACATAGAAGAATTATCGGAAACACCTGAACAATGTGATTTTTTCAAAAAAATAATGATGAGAGGCATAAATATATCTTCCATAGGAGATTTTTGGACGTGGTGGAAAAATAGTTGTATAATTTTGTTGTCCTCAAATGAAGACGAACGACTTCAAATTGCAAAAAATTATTTTCTTTTCACATCATGGCAAAACGAAGAAGAATTTACAACGCACCATGAATTTCAAAAAAATAAAAACACTGGACCCCAATACCAAAATAGTCCTTTTTACCAAAAAGGTATTAAAATTTATAACTCAATAAAGAAATGTTCAGCAGCAAATGGACCGCAAAATAGTTTAAGAAATTGGGCTTATTTGAATTTAATTCTTAAAAAATACGTACCATATGCCGTTCTTTGGACAAATTTGATGGGAGTTATGGTTGAAACCACTAACCAAACTCGGGTGTCTAATAGCCCTGTTGAGAGTTATTTCAATATTAATAAAAACATAACTCTTAAAGGAAAACGCCACGTTAGGCCCACTGTCTATGTTCGTGCTTCGAAAACATACATAGAGGCTAAAATTAAGGACATATATAATACCTCTACTCGTATTTCATTTAAGCCTAATGCTAAGCAAACTATCAGTGCAAAAAATGAGACTTTAATTGAAGATCATTGGAAAAGAACTCCCAAAAAAATTAAAGAAAACGTCAATAGCCGTCAAATGGAAATTGAAAAACTTTTCAAAAACGTAGAGGAGAATAAACAGCTAAAAATCAGCAGAATAAAACTTCCTACGAATTTCAAATTTATACTGTTTGACTACGCACATATATATGAAAAACAAAACAAGGAAATTCCTCACTTTGCCCGGTACATTTATTTGCATGAGTTCCAAACTCTTAACCCAAGGAAGGAAATTTTCAATAATATTATCGAGCTTTATTCTCATATATTATTTTTAAAGCACGGTATAACCAATGGCGAAAGTCTACCTTGCGAAGTTGGCAATGCAATTTTCAACTTAAGATCTGTAACAGTCCTAGAGACTTTTGTTAAAAAACAATCTAAACATATTTTTATACCAATCCATACAATTAATCACTTTACATTAGTATATGTGAATACCGAAAAAAAAATATTTGTGTATATCAATCCAATGATCGCGTCCAAAAATGAATGCCAAGATAAATTCGAAATCTTTTTAAAAATAATACATGAAGACGATAGAAATAGTTGGAGATTGGACATGTTAGACCACTATAAACAAAAAGACTTTTACAATTGTGGTATTCTATGTATACAATTCATAGAGGCAATTTAAAAAAAAAATCACTAAAAACAATTATGGATCCTGATAAATACAGGTACATTTTAAAGGCTGATTTTATTAAATATGGCAACGGTAATATAGAGTGTATACACTGTGAAGGTCAACTGAAATCATTTTTGAAATGCAACATATGTAGTAGAGGAGTCGATGAAGAATGCTTCGTATATTATAACAATATACTAAAAATTAAATATACCTACCCTTTCACTTGTTACTTATGTCGCAATATATAAATCGTTCTTATTTTAATTCTTAATAACCTGGAGGTTGCATTTATATTTTCATATAAAATAACAATTGCAATGTAAATACTCTAGTCTGTAAACAATTTAAGAAGTACCTGACTTGATTTAGTTTATATTAAAACTATTTTACTGTGAATTGTGTTAAAATTACAATAACTTAATTTTAAATGAAGTACCTGACGATTTAATTTATATCAAAACTATTTTTCTATGAATTGTGTTAAAATTACAATAACTTAATTTTAGTTTACTTAAATAAATATGAATTATTGATTTTGTCTAAAAGCATAAACACATATAATTTCTTTCAAATCACGAATATTTTTTTCTTATCATTCTATTTTGGTCCAACAGTCGATAAAAATGTACGCCTAAGTTTGTAACGTATAATCCCGTTTATTTATTTTCCAACCTTGTATTTTTTTTAAGAGTTTATGTTCTCAATCTTTTGGTTAGAACGTCAAGTTGTATCGAAAATGTTAAACTGTAGACTTGTATCGAACTCTTTCAGTAGCTCGTTTTTGACACAAACCAATGATCAAACCCATGTAATTTAAATGGGTTTGATAATTGGTTTGTGTCAAAAACGAGCTACTGAAAGAGTTCGATACAAGTCTATTTAGGTTGTTCAAGGTATGAAGCAGCATTAAAATTATAAACGACAAAATTTCCTTAGAACATCCTAGACAACCTGTTGCGATCGATCATTTTAACTTAACAGCGCTGTTATTAGACTTGTGTCCAATAGTTCATTTTGAACTAGTTCGTTCAGTTGGACACAAGTTCGGCCAAAAACATCAATGTAAATTAAATGGGTTTGATGCAACTTTTGATTCAAACGCTCTCAAACTAGTTCAAAATGAACTGTTGGACACAAGTCTAGTAGACTTGTATCGAACTCTTTCAGTAGCTCGTTTTTGACACAAACCAATTATCAAACCCATTTAAATTACATGGGTTTGATCATTGGTTTGTGTCAAAAACGAGCTACTGAAAGAGTTCGATACAAGTCTAAAGTCTAGCTGTTATTATAGGCAAAGCAGAAAAAGAAATAAATTTTTCAGTCATATTTTTCCAAGTTTTCTAAAAAATTTCACAAATACAATTCAGATATACTGCAAATGCAGTTTAATAGTATGATTTGTTGTCTTCATTTTCCACTAGGTTTGATTCGCTGAGGAAGAAGGGTTTGGCCACAGTGGCCATTTCCCTCCTAGAACTCAAAAAATAATATTTTTCACTAAGTCATATTTTTTCCAAGTTTTCTAAAAAATTTCACAAATACAATTCAGATATACTGCAAATGCAGTTTAATAGTATGATTTGTTGTCTTCATTTTCCACTAGGTTTGATTCGCTGAGGAAGAAGGGTTTGGCCACAGTGGCCATTTCCCTCCTAGAACTCAAAAATAATATTTTTCACTAAGTCATATTTTTTCCAAGTTTTCTAAAAAATTTCACAAATACAATTCAGATATACTGCAAATGCAGTTTAATAGTATGATTTGTTGTCTTCATTTTCCACTAGGTTTGATTCGCTGAGGAAGAAGGGTTTGGCCACAGTGGCCATTTCCCTCCTAGAACTCAAAAAATAATATTTTTCACTAAGTCATATTTTTTCCAAGTTTTCTAAAAAATTTCACAAATACAATTCAGATATACTGCAAATGCAGTTTAATAGTATGATTTGTTGTCTTCATTTTCCACTAGGTTTGATTCGCTGAGGAAGAAGGGTTTGGCCACAGTGGCCATTTCCCTCCTAGAACTCAAAAATAATATTTTTCACTAAGTCATATTTTTTCCAAGTTTTCTAAAAAATTTCACAAATACAATTCAGATATACTGCAAATGCAGTTTAATAGTATGATTTGTTGTCTTCATTTTCCACTAGGTTTGATTCGCTGAGGAAGAAGGGTTTGGCCACAGTGGCCATTTCCCTCCTAGAACTCAAAAAATAATATTTTTCACTAAGTCATATTTTTTCCAAGTTTTCTAAAAAATTTCACAAATACAATTCAGATATACTGCAAATGCAGTTTAATAGTATGATTTGTTGTCTTCATTTTCCACTAGGTTTGATTCGCTGAGGAAGAAGGCTTTGGCCACAGTGGCCATTTCCCTCCTAGAACTCAAAAAATAATATTTTTCACTAAGTCATATTTTTTCCAAGTTTTCTAAAAAATTTCACAAATACAATTCAGATATACTGCAAATGCAGTTTAATAGTATGATTTGTTGTCTTCATTTTCCACTAGGTTTGATTCGCTGAGGAAGAAGGGTTTGGCCACAGTGGCCATTTCCCTCCTAGAACTCAAAAATAATATTTTTCACTAAGTCATATTTTTTCCAAGTTTTCTAAAAAATTTCACAAATACAATTCAGATATACTGCAAATGCAGTTTAATAGTATGATTTGTTGTCTTCATTTTCCACTAGGTTTGATTCGCTGAGGAAGAAGGCTTTGGCCACAGTGGCCATTTCCCTCCTAGAACTCAAAAAATAATATTTTTCACTAAGTCATATTTTTTCCAAGTTTTCTAAAAAATTTCACAAATACAATTCAGATATACTGCAAATGCAGTTTAATAGTATGATTTGTTGTCTTCATTTTCCACTAGGTTTGATTCGCTGAGGAAGAAGGCTTTGGCCACAGTGGCCATTTCCCTCCTAGAACTCAAAAAATAATATTTTTCACTAAGTCATATTTTTTCCAAGTTTTCTAAAAAATTTCACAAATACAATTCAGATATACTGCAAATGCAGTTTAATAGTATGATTTGTTGTCTTCATTTTCCACTAGGTTTGATTCGCTGAGGAAGAAGGCTTTGGCCACAGTGGCCATTTCCCTCCTAGAACTCAAAAAATAATATTCTTCACTAAGTCATATTTTTTCCAAGTTTTCTAAAAAATTTCACAAATACAATTCAGATATACTGCAAATGCAGTTTAATAGTATGATTTGTTGTCTTAATTTTCCACTAGGTTTGATTCGCTGAGGAAGAAGGGTTTGGCCACAGTGGCCATTTCCCTCCTAGAACTCAAAAAATAATATTTTTCACTAAGTCATATTTTTTCCAAGTTTTCTAAAAAATTTCACAAATACAATTCAGATATACTGCAAATGCAGTTTAATAGTATGATTTGTTGTCTTCATTTTCCACTAGGTTTGATTCGCTGAGGAAGAAGGCTTTGGCCACAGTGGCCATTTCCCTCCTAGAACTCAAAAAATAATATTTTTCACTAAGTCATATTTTTTCCAAGTTTTCTAAAAAATTTCACAAATACAATTCAGATATACTGCAAATGCAGTTTAATAGTATGATTTGTTGTCTTCATTTTCCACTAGGTTTGATTCGCTGAGGAAGAAGGCTTTGGCCACAGTGGCCATTTCCCTCCTAGAACTCAAAAAATAATATTTTTCACTAAGTCATATTTTTTCCAAGTTTTCTAAAAAATTTCACAAATACAATTCAGATATACTGCAAATGCAGTTTAATAGTATGATTTGTTGTCTTCATTTTCCACTAGGTTTGATTCGCTGAGGAGGAAGGGTTTGGCCACAGTGGCCATTTCCCTCCTAGAACTCAAAAATAATATTTTTCACTAAGTCATATTTTTTCCAAGTTTTCTAAAAAATTTCACAAATACAATTCAGATATACTGCAAATGCAGTTTAATAGTATGATTTGTTGTCTTCATTTTCCACTAGGTTTGATTCGCTGAGGAAGAAGGCTTTGGCCACAGTGGCCATTTCCCTCCTAGAACTCAAAAAATAATATTTTTCACTAAGTCATATTTTTTCCAAGTTTTCTAAAAAATTTCACAAATACAATTCAGATATACTGCAAATGCAGTTTAATAGTATGATTTGTTGTCTTCATTTTCCACTAGGTTTGATTCGCTGAGGAGGAAGGGTTTGGCCACAGTGGCCATTTCCCTCCTAGAACTCAAAAATAATATTTTTCACTAAGTCATATTTTTTCCAAGTTTTCTAAAAAATTTCACAAATACAATTCAGATATACTGCAAATGCAGTTTAATAGTATGATTTGTTGTCTTCATTTTCCACTAGGTTTGATTCGCTGAGGAAGAAGGCTTTGGCCACAGTGGCCATTTCCCTCCTAGAACTCAAAAAATAATATTTTTCACTAAGTCATATTTTTTCCAAGTTTTCTAAAAAATTTCACAAATACAATTCAGATATACTGCAAATGCAGTTTAATAGTATGATTTGTTGTCTTCATTTTCCACTAGGTTTGATTCGCTGAGGAAGAAGGGTTTGGCCACAGTGGCCATTTCCCTCCTAGAACTCAAAAATAATATTTTTCACTAAGTCATATTTTTTCCAAGTTTTCTAAAAAATTTCACAAATACAATTCAGATATACTGCAAATGCAGTTTAATAGTATGATTTGTTGTCTTCATTTTCCACTAGGTTTGATTCGCTGAGGAAGAAGGCTTTGGCCACAGTGGCCATTTCCCTCCTAGAACTCAAAAAATAATATTTTTCACTAAGTCATATTTTTTCCAAGTTTTCTAAAAAATTTCTCAAATACAATTCAGATATACTGCAAATGCAGTTTAATAGTATGATTTGTTGTCTTCATTTTCCACTAGGTTTGATTCGCTGAGGAAGAAGGCTTTGGCCACAGTGGCCATTTCCCTCCTAGAACTCAAAAAATAATATTTTTCACTAAGTCATATTTTTTCCAAGTTTTCTAAAAAATTTCACAAATACAATTCAGATATACTGCAAATGCAGTTTAATAGTATGATTTGTTGTCTTCATTTTCCACTAGGTTTGATTCGCTGAGGAAGAAGGCTTTGGCCACAGTGGCCATTTCCCTCCTAGAACTCAAAAAATAATATTTTTCACTAAGTCATATTTTTTCCAAGTTTTCTAAAAAATTTCACAAATACAATTCAGATATACTGCAAATGCAGTTTAATAGTATGATTTGTTGTCTTCATTTTCCACTAGGTTTGATTCGCTGAGGAGGAAGGGTTTGGCCACAGTGGCCATTTCCCTCCTAGAACTCAAAAATAATATTTTTCACTAAGTCATATTTTTTCCAAGTTTTCTAAAAAATTTCACAAATACAATTCAGATATACTGCAAATGCAGTTTAATAGTATGATTTGTTGTCTTCATTTTCCACTAGGTTTGATTCGCTGAGGAAGAAGGCTTTGGCCACAGTGGCCATTTCCCTCCTAGAACTCAAAAAATAATATTTTTCACTAAGTCATATTTTTTCCAAGTTTTCTAAAAAATTTCACAAATACAATTCAGATATACTGCAAATGCAGTAGACTTGTATCGAACTCTTTCAGTAGCTCGTTTTTGACACAAACCAATTATCAAACCCATTTAAATTACATGGGTTTGATCATTGGTTTGTGTCAAAAACGAGCTACTGAAAGAGTTCGATACAAGTCTAAAATGCAGTTTAATAGTATGATTTGTTGTCTTCATTTTCCACTAGGTTTGATTCGCTGAGGAAGAAGGGTTTGGCCACAGTGGCCATTTCCCTCCTAGAACTCAAAAATAATATTTTTCACTAAGTCATATTTTTTCCAAGTTTTCTAAAAAATTTCACAAATACAATTCAGATATACTGCAAATGCAGTTTAATAGTATGATTTGTTGTCTTCATTTTCCACTAGGTTTGATTCGCTGAGGAAGAAGGCTTTGGCCACAGTGGCCATTTCCCTCCTAGAACTCAAAAAATAATATTTTTCACTAAGTCATATTTTTTCCAAGTTTTCTAAAAAATTTCACAAATACAATTCAGATATACTGCAAATGCAGTTTAATAGTATGATTTGTTGTCTTCATTTTCCACTAGGTTTGATTCGCTGAGGAAGAAGGGTTTGGCCACAGTGGCCATTTCCCTCCTAGAACTCAAAAATAATATTTTTCACTAAGTCATATTTTTTCCAAGTTTTCTAAAAAATTTCACAAATACAATTCAGATATACTGCAAATGCAGTTTAATAGTATGATTTGTTGTCTTCATTTTCCACTAGGTTTGATTCGCTGAGGAAGAAGGCTTTGGCCACAGTGGCCATTTCCCTCCTAGAACTCAAAAAATAATATTTTTCACTAAGTCATATTTTTTCCAAGTTTTCTAAAAAATTTCTCAAATACAATTCAGATATACTGCAAATGCAGTTTAATAGTATGATTTGTTGTCTTCATTTTCCACTAGGTTTGATTCGCTGAGGAAGAAGGCTTTGGCCACAGTGGCCATTTCCCTCCTAGAACTCAAAAAATAATATTTTTCACTAAGTCATATTTTTTCCAAGTTTTCTAAAAAATTTCACAAATACAATTCAGATATACTGCAAATGCAGTTTAATAGTATGATTTGTTGTCTTCATTTTCCACTAGGTTTGATTCGCTGAGGAAGAAGGCTTTGGCCACAGTGGCCATTTCCCTCCTAGAACTCAAAAATAATATTTTTCACTAAGTCATATTTTTTCCAAGTTTTCTAAAAAATTTCACAAATACAATTCAGATATACTGCAAATGCAGTTTAATAGTATGATTTGTTGTCTTCATTTTCCACTAGGTTTGATTCGCTGAGGAAGAAGGCTTTGGCCACAGTGGCCATTTCCCTCCTAGAACTCAAAAAATAATATTTTTCACTAAGTCATATTTTTTCCAAGTTTTCTAAAAAATTTCACAAATACAATTCAGATATACTGCAAATGTAGTTTAATAGTATGATTTGTTGTCTTCATTTTCCACTAGGTTTGATTCGCTGAGGAAGAAGGCTTTGGCCACAGTGGCCATTTCCCTCCTAGAACTCAAAAAATAATATTTTTCACTAAGTCATATTTTTTCCAAGTTTTCTAAAAAATTTCACAAATACAATTCAGATATACTGCAAATGCAGTTTAATAGTATGATTTGTTGTCTTCATTTTCCACTAGGTTTGATTCGCTGAGGAAGAAGGGTTTGGCCACAGTGGCCATTTCCCTCCTAGAACTCAAAAATAATATTTTTCACTAAGTCATATTTTTTCCAAGTTTTCTAAAAAATTTCACAAATACAATTCAGATATACTGCAAATGCAGTTTAATAGTATGATTTGTTGTCTTCATTTTCCACTAGGTTTGATTCGCTGAGGAAGAAGGCTTTGGCCACAGTGGCCATTTCCCTCCTAGAACTCAAAAAATAATATTTTTCACTAAGTCATATTTTTTCCAAGTTTTCTAAAAAATTTCACAAATACAATTCAGATATACTGCAAATGCAGTTTAATAGTATGATTTGTTGTCTTCATTTTCCACTAGGTTTGATTCGCTGAGGAAGAAGGCTTTGGCCACAGTGGCCATTTCCCTCCTAGAACTCAAAAAATAATATTTTTCACTAAGTCATATTTTTTCCAAGTTTTCTAAAAAATTTCACAAATACAATTCAGATATACTGCAAATGCAGTTTAATAGTATGATTTGTTGTCTTCATTTTCCACTAGGTTTGATTCGCTGAGGAAGAAGGGTTTGGCCACAGTGGCCATTTCCCTCCTAGAACTCAAAAATAATATTTTTCACTAAGTCATATTTTTTCCAAGTTTTCTAAAAAATTTCACAAATACAATTCAGATATACTGCAAATGCAGTTTAATAGTATGATTTGTTGTCTTCATTTTCCACTAGGTTTGATTCGCTGAGGAAGAAGGCTTTGGCCACAGTGGCCATTTCCCTCCTAGAACTCAAAAAATAATATTTTTCACTAAGTCATATTTTTTCCAAGTTTTCTAAAAAATTTCACAAATACAATTCAGATATACTGCAAATGCAGTTTAATAGTATGATTTGTTGTCTTCATTTTCCACTAGGTTTGATTCGCTGAGGAAGAAGGCTTTGGCCACAGTGGCCATTTCCCTCCTAGAACTCAAAAAATAATATTTTTCACTAAGTCATATTTTTTCCAAGTTTTCTAAAAAATTTCACAAATACAATTCAGATATACTGCAAATGCAGTTTAATAGTATGATTTGTTGTCTTCATTTTCCACTAGGTTTGATTCGCTGAGGAAGAAGGCTTTGGCCACAGTGGCCATTTCCCTCCTAGAACTCAAAAAATAATATTTTTCACTAAGTCATATTTTTTCCAAGTTTTCTAAAAATTTCACAAATACAATTCAGATATACTGCAAATGCAGTTTAATAGTATGATTTGTTGTCTTCATTTTCCACTAGGTTTGATTCGCTGAGGAAGAAGGCTTTGGCCACAGTGGCCATTTCCCTCCTAGAACTCAAAAAATAATATTTTTCACTAAGTCATATTTTTTCCAAGTTTTCTAAAAAATTTCACAAATACAATTCAGATATACTGCAAATGCAGTTTAATAGTATGATTTGTTGTCTTCATTTTCCACTAGGTTTGATTCGCTGAGGAAGAAGGCTTTGGCCACAGTGGCCATTTCCCTCCTAGAACTCAAAAATAATATTTTTCACTAAGTCATATTTTTTCCAAGTTTTCTAAAAAATTTCACAAATACAATTCAGATATACTGCAAATGCAGTTTAATAGTATGATTTGTTGTCTTCATTTTCCACTAGGTTTGATTCGCTGAGGAAGAAGGCTTTGGCCACAGTGGCCATTTCCCTCCTAGAACTCAAAAAATAATATTTTTCACTAAGTCATATTTTTTCCAAGTTTTCTAAAAAATTTCACAAATACAATTCAGATATACTGCAAATGCAGTTTAATAGTATGATTTGTTGTCTTCATTTTCCACTAGGTTTGATTCGCTGAGGAAGAAGGCTTTGGCCACAGTGGCCATTTCCCTCCTAGAACTCAAAAAATAATATTTTTCACTAAGTCATATTTTTTCCAAGTTTTCTAAAAAATTTCACAAATACAATTCAGATATACTGCAAATGCAGTTTAATAGTATGATTTGTTGTCTTCATTTTCCACTAGGTTTGATTCGCTGAGGAAGAAGGCTTTGGCCACAGTGGCCATTTCCCTCCTAGAACTCAAAAAATAATATTTTTCACTAAGTCATATTTTTTCCAAGTTTTCTAAAAAATTTCACAAATACAATTCAGATATACTGCAAATGCAGTTTAATAGTATGATTTGTTGTCTTCATTTTCCACTAGGTTTGATTCGCTGAGGAAGAAGGCTTTGGCCACAGTGGCCATTTCCCTCCTAGAACTCAAAAAATAATATTTTTCACTAAGTCATATTTTTTCCAAGTTTTCTAAAAAATTTCACAAATACAATTCAGATATACTGCAAATGCAGTTTAATAGTATGATTTGTTGTTTTCATTTTCCACTAGGTTTGATTCGCTGAGGAAGAAGGGTTTGGCCACAGTGGCCATTTCCCTCCTAGAACTCAAAAATAATATTTTTCACTAAGTCATATTTTTTCCAAGTTTTCTAAAAAATTTCACAAATACAATTCAGATATACTGCAAATGCAGTTTAATAGTATGATTTGTTGTCTTCATTTTCCACTAGGTTTGATTCGCTGAGGAAGAAGGCTTTGGCCACAGTGGCCATTTCCCTCCTAGAACTCAAAAAATAATATTTTTCACTGTCATATTTTTTCCAAGTTTTCTAAAAAATTTCACAAATATAATTCAGATATACTGCAAATGCAGTTTAATAGTATGATTTGTTGTCTTCATTTTCCACTAGGTTTGATTCGCTGAGGAAGAAGGCTTTGGCCACAGTGGCCATTTCCCTCCTAGAACTCAAAAAATAATATTTTTCACTAAGTCATATTTTTTCCAAGTTTTCTAAAAAATTTCACAAATACAATTCAGATATACTGCAAATGCAGTTTAATAGTATGATTTGTTGTCTTCATTTTCCACTAGGTTTGATTCGCTGAGGAAGAAGGGTTTGGCCACAGTGGCCATTTCCCTCCTAGAACTCAAAAATAATATTTTTCACTAAGTCATATTTTTTCCAAGTTTTCTAAAAAATTTCACAAATACAATTCAGATATACTGCAAATGCAGTTTAATAGTATGATTTGTTGTCTTCATTTTCCACTAGGTTTGATTCGCTGAGGAAGAAGGCTTTGGCCACAGTGGCCATTTCCCTCCTAGAACTCAAAAAATAATATTTTTCACTAAGTCATATTTTTTCCAAGTTTTCTAAAAAATTTCACAAATACAATTCAGATATACTGCAAATGCAGTTTAATAGTATGATTTGTTGTCTTCATTTTCCACTAGGTTTGATTCGCTGAGGAAGAAGGGTTTGGCCACAGTGGCCATTTCCCTCCTAGAACTCAAAAATAATATTTTTCACTAAGTCATATTTTTTCCAAGTTTTCTAAAAAATTTCACAAATACAATTCAGATATACTGCAAATGCAGTTTAATAGTATGATTTGTTGTCTTCATTTTCCACTAGGTTTGATTCGCTGAGGAAGAAGGGTTTGGCCACAGTGGCCATTTCCCTCCTAGAACTCAAAAATAATATTTTTCACTAAGTCATATTTTTTCCAAGTTTTCTAAAAAATTTCACAAATACAATTCAGATATACTGCAAATGCAGTTTAATAGTATGATTTGTTGTCTTCATTTTCCACTAGGTTTGATTCGCTGAGGAAGAAGGCTTTGGCCACAGTGGCCATTTCCCTCCTAGAACTCAAAAAATAATATTTTTCACTGTCATATTTTTTCCAAGTTTTCTAAAAAATTTCACAAATATAATTCAGATATACTGCAAATGCAGTTTAATAGTATGATTTGTTGTCTTCATTTTCCACTAGGTTTGATTCGCTGAGGAAGAAGGCTTTGGCCACAGTGGCCATTTCCCTCCTAGAACTCAAAAAATAATATTTTTCACTAAGTCATATTTTTTCCAAGTTTTCTAAAAAATTTCACAAATACAATTCAGATATACTGCAAATGCAGTTTAATAGTATGATTTGTTGTCTTCATTTTCCACTAGGTTTGATTCGCTGAGGAAGAAGGGTTTGGCCACAGTGGCCATTTCCCTCCTAGAACTCAAAAATAATATTTTTCACTAAGTCATATTTTTTCCAAGTTTTCTAAAAAATTTCACAAATACAATTCAGATATACTGCAAATGCAGTTTAATAGTATGATTTGTTGTCTTCATTTTCCACTAGGTTTGATTCGCTGAGGAAGAAGGGTTTGGCCACAGTGAACGTTTTTATGAAGAAACCCCTTAATTTCAGTACAAAATGCGAGCAAAAAAAAAATATCGCATGCGATATTTTTTAAAAATGAATTTAACTCGATGAATTTATCTTCACACACATCCATCACACGTACTGTAGTCAATCCAGCTAAGGTACCATCTAATAAAATAACAGCAACATGTTAATAAAAAATTTAAATGAGCTGAGAGTAAATTTGTTGGCTCTCACCAAATCCTATTACATACTCAACTTAAACTTTGGGTCAGTTCTGGATGATATTGTAGTTAGCTTTTAGTTAGTCGCAAAAAAGTTGACTATAAGTTGATTATTTTTGTAGTCAACCACACATTCTCCGACAGGGTACAAACACACATACATATTTTGTTTATTTTTTAAGTGTAAGCGAATAAGTGTGTGTGTGCTATGTGTGCATGAAGAGCAACTTTCAACGCTTATAGCTTCCAAAATACTAAACGGATTACAATTAAATGAAAATTGTGCACATCTCTGCAGAAAAACCTTTATAAATCTCTTCAAAATTGGTGCAGTAGTACTGGCGTAAAAGGGATTGCAAAAAACATGTTTGCTTAATCTAATAAATAAAAATTTATGTCTGGTTGTTCGTATTCTATGTGGCAAACAAACCGCTTACCGGATTGCAATGAAATTTAGTGCGCTTTCCCTGTGCATCTCCGGGAAGCTTAAAAAGCTGGTCAGAAAGGCAAAAATTATTTTAAGGAAATCTTAAAAACTACGTATGCAGATCGATTCATAACAATTGTACATCATATTGTAAATTTTTAAGACTTTACAGGAAAAAATCGCCAAAATGAAAAAAAATCGCCAAATTAAAAAAATCTCCAAAATGAAAAAATAGCCCCAAAAACAGAAAAAAATCGCCAAAATTAAAAAAAAACCCCAAAACAGGAAAAAATCGCCAAAATGAAAAAAAAAATCGCCAAAATGAAAAAAACCCCAAAAAACAAAAAAAAATTGCCAAAATGAAAAAAATCTCCAAAATAAAAAAAAACCCAAAAACAGAAAAAAAATCGCCAGAATGAAAAAAAATCGCCAAAATGAAAAAAAAAAACGGCAAAATAAAAAAAAAACCCAAAAACAGAAACCCAAAATAGGAAAAAATCGCAAAAATAAAAAAAAATCGCCAAAAACAGGAAAAAATTGCCAAATTAAAAAAATCACCGAAATGAAAAAAATCTCCAAAATAAAAAATGCCCCAAAAACCGAAAAAAAATCGCCAAAATTAAAAAAACGCCAAATGAAAAAAACCCTAAAATAGGAAAAAATAGCCAAAATGAAAAAATCGCCAAAATGAAGAAAATATCCAAAATAAAAAAAGCCCCAAGAAAAGCAAAAAAAAAAACCCCAAAATGAAAAAAAATCGCCAAAATGAAGAAAATCTCCAAAATAAAAAAAAATCCCAAAAACAGAAAAAAATCGCCAAAATGAAAAAAAAAATCGCCAAAATGAAAAAACCCCCCAAAATAGGAAAAAATCACCATAATGAAAAAGAATCGCCAAAATGAAAAAAATCTCCAAAATAAAAAAAGCCCCAAAACAGAAAAAAAAATCCCAAAAATTAAAAAAAAAATCGCCAAAATATAAAAATCTCCAAAATGAAAAAAAGCCCCAAAACAGAAAAAAATAGCCAAAATGAAAAAACCCCAAAACAGGAAAAAATCGCCAAAATTAAAAAAACCCCAAAACAGGAAAAATCGCCAAAATGAAAAAAAATTTCCAAAATAAAAAAACCCAAAAAAACAAAAAAAAAAAAATCGCCAAAATAAAAAAAAATCGCTAAAATGAAAAAATCTCCAAAATAAAAAAACCCCAAAAACAGAAAAAAACGTCCAAAATGAAATCGCCAAAATGAAAAAAACCAAAATAGGAAAAAATCGTCAAAATGGAAAAAGAATCGCCAAAATGAGAAAAATCTTCAAAATGAAAATAAACGCCCAAAAGCAGAAAAAAATTGCCAAAATGAAAAAAAAAACCGATGAAAACAGAAAAAATCGCCAAAATGAGAAAAAAGCGACAAAACTGAAAAAATCCTTTAAACTGTAAAAAAAACTTCAAAAAAGCAAAAAAGCCACATTAAAAAATGCTCAGAACCGAATGAACGGAACCCTTAGTGCGCGAGTCAAAGTCTCACTTTACTGAATTTTTTAATATTAAAGGAATTAAATGAAACTAAGTTCTTTCTTATTTCGTTTTTGCTTTGTTCACTTAACATATTTTATGTATTTTTTAAAAAACTAGATTTGTATCAATAATCAGAAAAATCCAAAATTATGACTCCAGGGTTGGAAAACTTACACTTTTTGTGTTATGTAAAATTAAATAGGTCGAAATAATTCATTTTTCCTTTATAAATTAGATATATAAGAATATTTTAGTGTTATTAAATAGCAGCACGGTTTTTGAACGTCTCGAGAGCGAGTAAACAAGCCCCAATATATTGGTAATGTATTGACGTGACGTCGATGTTGACTGAAATAAGAGTGAATGATCAAACAGAATTGCGGCATAAACACATTTTCCATACAAATTGACACAAAAAAGTACATCCAGAAAGCAGTCGAGAGATAGAATCTATTTTATTTTGACAACGTTTTTTCTTATGTTCTAACAAATAAATTAATATTCTCTCAACAATGCTACCATACTTTTAATAAATTTCATACATTTTGTGAACAAAACTACAAAGAAATATAAACACAAAAGAAAATGAAGCAAAAACTAGAAAGCATTTGCAGTTACTGCCGTAGTTTTTATTATGGGCTTTGTTATATTGACAGCGATTTTTCCTGAAGTTGCGGACTTATTCTGTTTAATCATTGAATGTAAATATATCTTAACCACAGAGTGTAGAGTAAAATATTCAACTATTGCTAATATCGAAAATAAAATAATTGAATCAAATTATTTAATCGGAAAATACTGAAAGGTCACTTACTATTAATTGCTTTAGAGAAAAAAAATTATAATTTTTTTCACAAAACAAATATGTATGTATTTGTCTGTATACTATATATATGTACGCATGTTGGTAAAGGGTATATAAGACTCGGCACAGCCGAATATAGCACTCTTACTTGTTTTATTTAATATTTACATTATTTTTGCAAAAACTCATAATATTTTTGTCACCGCAAACAAAAGGCAGCGGGGATCAAAATGGCATCTTACGGTCTTCTGGGTCCAACTTTGGGGTTTTGTACTTTCGCCGATGTTAAAAGTTGCATTTGCTAAGCAAAAGTGTGAAAAAATTTAAGAAAGAAGTTTAATTTTTCTGAGGTGGGATTAGTTCCTCTAAAGGGGAACTTTTTTCGCCTATGCCCGATTTGTCTTCAAAGTTTAAGAGCCTAGAACTATGAAACATATTTCTGCCAACTGTCATTGATCTAGGGAAACTCAATAACTTTTCACAAGTAATCTAAACTAAAATAAAAGTATTGGCCTCCTTTTTGGCTCAAATACTCCTCTGTGCGTCGTATCTGCTTTGCAAGCATTTTATAACCAACAGTTCTTTAAAGCTTCAATCGATAAACTGCCCGCAGATAACTACGCAATTCAAATTAAAACTCCACCTGGCCAGCATATGCTCTTCAAGAGTTAGACAATCGAAAATTTATATTATATATTTATATTATTATTTATATTATTACATATTATATATATTATATTTATTATATATATTATATATATTATATATATTATATATATTATATGTATTACATATATTTTATATACTATATATTTATGTGCTGAAAATCACAGTCATTCAACCATTCACCCGTTAAAAGGTCGTATATACATTTGTATGTGGATAATTACATACATACATCTGTATGTATACATTTAATTCATTTCGTGAAATTGTTCATGAAAATGTACATTATATTTTCTGAAACTTGTTGCGGTAGTGAAGAGAGTGGCATATAGAAAACGAATTAGCATGAATCTCTAAAGTATATTTAATAGTTCTTTTTCGAAATCCAAATATGGTGCCGAGCTACTTTATTTTAGATATTGAACAAAATTTCAAAATATGTACTCGTACTTGAACAGAGTTTAAATGGAATTATTTACAAATTCCATTCGATATTGAATGCTGTAGTTGTTCAGTTAATCAGTTCCCGAAACTTCATGATCAATTAGTTTTTTTAACGACAAAAATTGTGAAGCCCATTGCAAGAGTGCAAATTAAAAGAAAAAACTAAAGAATAGACAATTTCATGCATGTATGTATATGATATTTTATTTCTGTATATAGTTTGTGTTTCCCATATTATATAACATCTAAAATTACACATTTACAATTTTTTTTAATAATATACGACATACACACGTTTTATTTCTTTAATTCTTCTGCAAAATACAGGATTATACAGCTGAAGTTATTGTATCAGTTGTCCCAGTTTCTTGCTCAGATCCATTATTTACCGTCTTTGTTGGCTATTCTAATGTTTATCAGTACATTCAGGATCTTGACGACCACCTCGTTTGCATGGAACACAATCTGAACCTGTTCCGTAGAAACATTGACCGTCTTTACATCTCAGCTTCTTGACTGCGCCAGCTTCACAAACAAGGTAGGCACTGGCATCTCGATCATCTTGGTATTTAGTGGTTCCTTCGGTATCGGCGGCACAGTCTGGCTTCTTGTAACTTCCAGATTTACAGCCAGCAGAAACAAAGGCAACAGCAACAGCTAATACAGCCAAGAAAATGACTAAGGACGTAGAATAAAGGACAAGGGTAAATAAATTATATCTACGTTTGTATATTTTTTGTATTGCTAAAAGACACTTACCAAATTTCATTTTGATTTAAATAAATTAGTTGATGTGTACTTCTTAAGAGAATTGACAGAACTGAATGATGTTTGCCATTTTCTTTGCGTATTTATAGGATAAGGGATACGTAGTGTTAATCTATGTATGTTTGTATGTTTAAGTTAAGAACTATGAAAGTCAACAATCTACTTTATTGGCAAATATTTTTATTAATTATTATTAATCTCAGTGTCATACACATTCACATTCCATACATAGATGTTTTTCATAATTTTTAATATTTTTATAAACAAAAATTTGTTTTTAATAAATTTCAGCTGTTAAAACTACTTTTGCATTTTGTTTATTTAGCCCCGTTTTTTGTTGTTCTTAATATGAAAAATAAGTAGAGTTAGTTAACTTTCTTTTGTTTTTGCTTTCTTTCTATGGAATTTATGTATTAAGATACTGAACATAGAAATAATAAATTATTTCATTCTACTGCTATTGAAATAATTTAGAATACGCTTTGGAACTTTTTAGAAATTTAAACGAATACGAGTAAGAAGTGAAAATGGTGCATATCCCATTACCAATTTCCTCTTGCAGTTCATGATCCTAGTCTATGTTATGGATGAAACTATTTCAAATTAACGAGGACTGGATGGTAAAATCCATGGATTATATAAGTACACATACATACGTACATCATGAAGACTGCAATGTAGTAGGAATTTGTAATAGGAATATGGTCAACGACTGCCCAATTGATGCAAATGAGCTTATTTAGAGTCCTGTGATCCACTACACTACTACATAATACATAGATTGCCCATCTAGTCCTCGTTAATTCCAAATAATTGCACCCATAACATAGACTAATTAGGATCGTGGACTGCAAAAGGATATTGGTAATGGGATATGCACCATTTTCACTTCACATTTCTTTAAATTATTAAGAGATATATTCCATACAAAGAGAGCAAAAACAAAAGAAAGCTAACTAACTAGAGTTTTTCTTTTCCCGGACTTTTTCATTTCCCGGGAAAGCGGGAAAGATTTTTCGGTTTCCCGGGAAATCCCGGGAATTCCCGCCCAGTACAAAACAATACAAAATATTTTTAAATTTAATTTATTTCAGCAAAAACAAATTATAATTCATGAGATCGATTAAATAATAACGTTTTATACACACATTATTCAAAAAATAATACCGTTTCCGTTCTTGATTTAATAGTAATACATAGATACCAATATTATAAAAAAGAAATTATACGAGTATTATTTAAAAAAATATTACTAAATATCCCCCTTATGAAAAAATCATTGTTAAACTTAAAATTGGTTTCACAAACGAATTTTGTATGGCAAAACCAGTTTTAACGCATGCTTTAACTTTAACAATCGATTTTGCATAAGGGCATATATCTTTGGAAATAGGACTTTAGTACAGAATAAGCTGTTAATGCTGTTAACCGTACTATTTACCAAAGATAATCTGTAATTATTTGTAATTTTCTTTTATTTCCTTGCTCATTTCTGTTTTTTACTTTTATGAATTGTTGTAGAATTAAATGTTGATGGTCCCGTTCTGCTTTTTCCAAATAAAGGCATCAAAGTCTCAGATTGCATGTGTACCAGATGTAAAGTCGGCCTTAATTGTTGTAAAGCTTTAGCTATTGTGATATTGCCATTACCTTATTATTGCACCATCGCATTAATAAAGTGAATAACGACACTCATCAAGGAATGTGTACATACAAATTAAATTGCCATAACAAAATCGAAAAATCCCGAGAATTCCCGCACAATTTTCCCGGGATTTCTTTCCCGGAAAATGTGCGGGATCCCGGGAAATTTTTTCCGGGAATCCCGTATGAAAAACACTATAACTAACTCTACTTATTTAACATATTCTGAACAACAAAAAAAAAAAAACTGGGCTAAATAAACAAAATGCAAAAGTAGTTTTAACAGCTGAAATTTATTAAAAACAAATTTTTGTTTATAAAAATATTAAAAATTATGAAAAACATCTATGTATGGAATGTGAATGTGTATGACACTGAGATTAATAATAATTAATAAAAATATTTGTCAACAAAGTATCTTGTTGACTTTCATAGTTCTTAACTTAAACATACAAACATACATAGATTAACACTACGTGTCCCTTATCCTATAAATACGCAAACAAAATGGCAGACATCATTCAGTTCTTTCAATTCTCTTAAGAAGTACACATCAACTAAACTATTTAAATCAAAATGAAATTTGGTAAGTGACTTTTAGCAATACAAAAAATATACCAACGTAGATATAATTTATTAATCCTTGTCCTTTATTCTACGTCCTTAGTCATTTTCTTGGCTGTATTAGCTTTTGCTGTTACCTTTGTTTCTGCTGGCTGTAAATCTGGAAGTTACAAGAAGCCAGACTGTGCCGCCGATACCGATGGAAGCACTAAATACCAAGATGATCGAGATGCCAGTGCCTACCTTGTTTGTGAAGCTGGCGCAGTCAAGAAGCTGAGATGTAAAGACGGTCAATGTTTCTACGGAACAGGTTCAGGCGATTGTGTTCCATGCAAACGAGGTGGTCGTCACGATCCTGAATGCACTGACAAATATTAGATGCGCCATTAAAGACGGTTAATAACGGATCTGAGCAAGAAAGTGAGGCAACTGATCCAAAAACTTCAGCTAGTATAATCATGTATTTTGCGGAAGATTTAAAAAAATTAATTGTGTGTATGTCGTTTATTATTTAAAAAAATATGTAAATATGTTATTTTAAGATGTTGTATAATATGAAAAGCACATACTATATACAGAAATAAAATATCATATACATACATGCATAAAATTGTCTATTCTTTACACTTTTTACAATTTTTGTCGTTAAAAAAATTAAGGGATCATGAAGTTTCGGAAACTGATTAACTGAACAACTACGGCATTCAATATCGATTGGAATTTTTAAATACAGTGAAAGCTCTATTAGCGGACAGCCTGGATTTAATATAATAGAAATCAAACAAATTACCATCTAACAAACGGACGCTCCCATGACCGGTCGGGGACATGAAATTACCATAAATTCTGACAAAAAAAAAAGTTCCCATAAGCGGACAATTGCTCTGATAAAAAGTAAAACATTTTATATTTTACCTTTATTACAAATTATTTTGAGTGCATAGTTATTTTAAATTCAAAAGCACAATAATATGAAGACACAGTTGCAATCAGTAATAAAACATTGTGGACTAAAATAGTACGAAAAAGACGATAAAATTAAGAAATGGATGAATTTGTGTTAATTTTAAGGTCTTTGCTACTTAATACAAAATAATGTTCAGGTTTTTAAGTTATTTAATGATATAAAGAATAAATTGCTAAAGCAAAGAAAAATTATGAGATTAAAAGAAAAAACTTATATCAAAATATTTTTTATCAGGATCCAGCAAATAGGTATATTTTTCTATAAAAATTAAATAATAGCTGCCGTATTCATAAAAAAAAATTTAGGTTTACAAAACGTTTATTAAACAAATTTGCATACAAAATTTGTTTTCTTAATGTTTTGCAAACCAAAATTATTTTTTATGAATAATAATACTCTAAGCGTAAAACTGACATGAAGTTAGCATAAGTGACAAAATTGAACTTGGTTTTAACGGTTTCATTAATACAATTTGATATTTAAAATCGGTGCTTAATGTAATTTTAACAAAAAAAAAAATTGATATTAGGAATATGTAAGTATTGATAAAAACATTCTAATGGAATCTTAAAGACATTATTGTTGACGATCAGATATCTTTTTGTCTGATAATGAAGATATCGACTTATAAAGAAGCCCTGCAACAAATTAGGTGGTTAAAAACTTTTGTGAAGCAAAAAGTATATTAAAACAAAAAAGTATTCGGACTTTTACCATCCCTTGTAATCAAAAATGAAATATTGTAACAAATAAAAAAGTTTTGGTTTCGTTCTTCTTAACGGACATCTCCACCTTACGGACAAAAGCTTCCTCGACCGTGAGTGTCCGCTTGTGGGAGCTTTCACTGTAATTCGATTTAAATTTCTGTTCAAGTGCGAGTACATATTTTGAAATTTTGTTCAATATACAATAAAGCAGCCCAATATTTGGATTTTCTTTTAACCGTAGTGCAATTAGCAACATGGAACTTTTCCGTTTGTCAATAATTTCGAGAAAGAACTATTAAATATACTTTAGAGATTCATGGTAACTCTCCTTTTCCACACACAAAGTTTACTTTGCAAAGTCTTAATTCAACTGGGAGAAAGACAGAAGGTTACTGTACTACAAACAAATGTGTGGTCGTTGAAAACTAGTTATTGTTATTTTAAACATTAATTTCGTTACGATAAACACAGTAATGTCTGAATTTAATAATTACATTATTATATTCATAGAAAGTGCGATATGGTTAGAGTTTAACAATATAGTTTTGTTAAAAATTTATGACTATAATATAATTTGTATTATTGTGTAAAAATAAAATGATGTAAATAACAATATAATGTTATCCAAAACCATACTATGTTAAGTTTTTAAAAAAATCTTTTTCAGAAAAATCTTCTGTCAATTCAGTGTTTCGTTTGTAAGCTTTCGGTAGTGCACGCATGGTGTTAAATAAATAAAAAAGTATAAACAAAAGGGTAGATAAATAAAAATAATATGTAGATACATATGTATGTATGTATACCTTTTATACAGATATGTCTGCATTTCGTGTGCACATATATTGTAAGTATACATTTCTATACATACATACATAAATTTTCTTTCAAAAATATTAATTTATTTTTATTTCGGATTTACCGCACAGCTGTTTTAAACAAAAGATTTGCAAATAAATATATGATTAAAAACCAAAATATTATTATTACATAAAAAAACAGTATGGTTGTATTTAACAATATTATTATAATTATATTTTCGTCACATCTAACAATAGTTTTGTCTTATTTACAATAATAAGATTAGGTATAACAAAGTCAATTGTTTTGATAGATAATATTATTATTAACTCAGAAAATAATATTATTTAAACTTAACTTTTCCATTGACAATAATATGATTTGACTGCAACCATATAATTCAATCATAGTATGTTGCTGTTTGATTATGGTTACCTCAACCATATTTTTTCTTTGCGTGTGTGTTGCACACAGCTGAATTACGACTTTGCAAAGTAAACTTTCCGTGTGGAAAAGGGGTATTCGTTTTCTCTAGGCCACTCTCTTCACTACCGCTACAAGTTTCATAAAATTTCATAGGTATTTTCATGAAAAATTTCACGATATGAATTACATATATACAGATGTATGTATGTAAGTATCCACGATCCTCCTATAATGGGTGAATGGTTGAATGGCTGTGATTTTCAGCCATTCATGAAGGGCGTTCTCGCCAGGTGGAGTTTTATCGGCACGTATTTGAATTGCGTAGTTATCTGCGGGCAGTTTATCGATTGAAGCTTTAAAGAACTGTTTCCATGCATTGTGTTGGTTATAAAATGCTTGCAAAGCAGATACGACGCACAGAGGAGTATTTGAGCCAAAAAGGAAGCCAATACTCTTATTTTAGTTTAGATTACTTGTGAAAAGTTATTGAGTTTCCTTAGATCAATGAAAGTTGGCAGAAATATGTTTCATAGTTCTAGGCTCTTAAGCTTTGAAGACAAATCGGGCATAGGCGAAAAAAGTTCCCTTTCAGAGGAACTAATCCCACCTCAGAAAAATTAAACTTCTTTCTTAAAATTTTTCATACTTTTGCTTAGCAAATACAAAACCCTAAAATTGGACCCAGAAGACCGTAAGATGCCATTTTCATACCCGCTTCCCTTTGTTTGCGGTGACAAAAATTTCATGAGTTTTTGCAAAAATAATGTAAATATTAAATAAAAATATACTTCTTATGCTTCTATAGCACAAAAATTAAACTTATGAGCTATTTAAGGGCAAGGGAGAGTGTCTCTCCCCTCAAAGCAAAACATTTCATGACTGACGAAAAGGTTTCTTACTCATATTTACGAATGCAAGATGAGCAAAAATAAGAAAAAAATGTGAAATTAAAAATAAAAAATTAGCAAAAAAAAAATAGGGCGCAACTTGCGCAAATTTTTAAATAAACAACTATTTGAAAGCGGGATGTGTAATACGCACATAAAAAGTTTCGTATATACTTAGGAAACACAGTTTTTAACTCAAAAGAATCGATTTTAAATAACCAAAAGTTTTTATTAACAAATATTTTTATTTAGTAACGTAAAATAAATAAAATTAAAGATTTTTTGACTTCATTTGCAAAACAAAATACGACTTTTATACAAAACAATGTACAAAAACTTAAGGCGAATGATAGCAAGTGGCCCTGTTAGTCCATATTATCATCAACTGACTACACCAATGTGTCAAACTCTTTATAAAAAAATAAGCAAGAACTTTTTATTTTATTATTGGTGAATGTCAGTTGTTATTCTCCTAATAAGCCCTCTTGGTAATAAATTCCTAAAGCAGCAGAATGTCTGCACATATAACGCACTGTAACAAAAGGATCTTTGAGTGTGTACGTTTGTATTTTTATTTTTTTCATTTGAGGAGCTGCCAGATCAAAAAAAAATAAACAATAACTACACTAAAAAATATTTGGAATAAATTTTTATCAGTTACATATAAGAAATTTCAAAACTCTAAAAAGTGGGATAAAGCGGGATAAAAATTCAAGGCGGGATCAACATCAGAAAAGCGGGATAATCCCGCCTAAAGCGGGATGTCTGGTCAAGTTAAATATGCTGTACAATTGTTGTGTATCGAAATGTATGCTTGGCACCAGGAACAGGTAAAAATTAGCCAAGGTGGTGATCAATTTGGCCATGAACTTTAAACGTAGGCATGTACTGATCAAGGCAACGAACGTTTGTCGGTTTCAAAAGAAGTCATTTGAAATGCTGAATTGTATTTTCATATGTTTTTCAAAAGATGTTTTGAATCTGGCGAATTTCCTGAAAGCAATGACAGCAATAGGTCAGGTGATGGATACAGTTTCGGTAACTGTTAAGATAAATTTTAGAATTTATAACCCTAGACACAAACCGTTTTGTTTAACAGAGCTCTGTTAACAAAAAAAAACAGACCTCTGTTAAATAATAATAAATTTTTCCCACAAATGGACTTAAGCAAAATGAACCAAAAAATTTAAACCGAGATCTTGTTCTGTCCCTTCTTTATATAGATATAATATTTAATATCTTGACCCACATTCATAACATGTTTTGTTTCGTATTTTTTTTTTTTCAAAAACGGTAGGATATGGGAAAAAGAGAATATTGGAGGAGGCTCCTGGACGCCTCTAGATAAATGTCCAATAGCCGAAAGTCATGTAAATTTATTATTATGTTAATAAAAAAGAAAAAATTAATAATTAAAATGTTCAAATTAAAAAAAGGCTGTTTGTTGTTGTTTAAGCACATCTAGATGCATTTCGTTGCTGCTTCAACAACTCATTAGTATGCTTAGGTTAGATTAAGTTAGCAGGCTGTTGGTTAGGAATGGTAATATTTAGAGTCTAGCTCCCTGTGTTGTACTACCTGTGTGGTGAAGAGAAGATTGTGAGAGATTGCAATAGGGAAAGGACAGTGATAGAGAAGATGGGTTGGAAAGGAAGATATAGAGGAAAGCTTCATTCTTTTACAACTATGGTTTTTGCACTGTTTTTTTTTTAATAATGCAATGTTGCAGCGCTTTTGTTGTCAAATGAGGTGATTTTAATTTTAAATCTGTGTTCAGTAGACATTTTATTGGTTATTTTACTTCACTGATGATTCTGCTACTCGTACACAATAACGACGAAAGAGGGTGCTCTGATGTTACATTAGGAATAGCATCCTCTGAAGCCGGTGTAGTTTAAGTGACCAGTGCCTTATGCCTGGCATCACTGGAACTTTTCCCATAACAACTGATACAAAAAAACACTTATGAACATCAGAAAAATGCGTGCAGTTGTTATTTTAATAACTAACGGAGACCGGGTTCGTTAGTATACTTCAAACACCATTCGAAACATACATTATGGAACCTTAATGCTTATCCTTGAATCCTAATATTACGAATCTTTTGCCCCGCCTGCTGGAAAAACCTCTATATTGTAAAGTTGTTCATATAAAAAATACTCCAAATATGCTCTATTACTTTCTTTTTTACCCATAGTCACCCAATTAGGGATGGAGAGGGTAAAGGCCCACAATAATTTACATACATATGCACCTACGTCCATAAACTTTAATATCAATTTGTTTTCAAAGAATTTTTTTTTGTAAGTAAATAAAAAAAAAATAAAAAAAAAAATATAAATAGAAAAGAATTGCTGTAATTGTAATTATTTAATTTATTTTGATCATAACGTTAATGAGTAACAGGTGTTAAAAAAAAAACTCTAAAAAAGTTATAGTTTTATACAAAGTTCAAGGCTTTTAAGCGTTCGTATGTTTGTAACTATAGGCAGAAGTTAAGAGATTTTATTTGTATTTAAAATTTTTCAAAACTAGAAACGTATTGAAATAAGCAATTCTATATTTGAAAAAAATGACACTACCGAACAAACTTCGCCTATGTGGTTAGCTCTTTAATAAGAAAGGCACTGGCACTTCGAAGCTGCTTGTATTTTTTTCAAAAATTCGTTTTTGTCTGCCGTTTGCACCAATTGTACAAAAAGCGGAAACGAGGATAGGGCCACTGAAATGTGTGCCTTGATTGAGCCCTTGTAGAGAGAGCCACAACCAGCTGTTTCTTAAAGTAGGGAGGGGTTGGTTACTACAATGCAGTCATCATGATGTAAGTAAATTGGATCAATTAGGAGCAACTCGTTTGGCAGAAAGCAAACCATTCGTCTTAATAATAGTACTTTTAACTTTTTTTTTTGAAAATGCTATAAAAAAAACTACTGAATATTTTCTCAAATTTCTTTCTTTATTTGAAAGTACAATCCTTCCGGTTAATAATGAAAAATAGTTTCATTCAAATGGCTGCCTCCGATGGCCAATTTTTAAGCACATTATCGATTGTGTGCAGCTGTATTTCACTAATGGCTTCACGAATATTGTCCTTTAAAGCGTCAATTGTCTCTGGCTTGTCGGCACCCCACAAATAATAGTCCAACGGTGTCAAATCGCAGCTCCAAGGTGGCCAAACGACATCAGCTCTGCGGCTGATAATGCGATCTTCAAAGCCAGGACGCAAAACATCGAGTGTAGCTTCGTCTGGTCTGTGTGGCACGTAGCGCCGTCCTGTTGAAACCAAATGTTGTCAATATCCTCCTCTTCGATTTTTGTGAACAAAAATTCGTTCAACATGGCCCGATAACGAATGCCATTGACTGTAACGGCCACTTCTTGCTCATTTTCGAAAAAAAAAAAATGGCCCAATTATACCTCTGGACCAAACCATATTCGTTCAACGGAAGGATAAAACTAATTATCTGTCAAATCAGACATGAGCTAAGTGTTACCATTCACGAAATAAGCACTAGTTGAAAAAAAAACGTTAGATGGCGGACCCTTTAAATGATCTGCCAAACATCATAAAATTTGCTTATAACTATCGATCACATTAATCTTCAAAGTGACCTTAACAACTTTTTTATATGGTGCAAACTTAACATGATGGAGCAGCTCAATTTAAAAAAATTTAAATGTATGCGTTTTTCCAGAAGTAATATAATTGCTGTTAACTATTATCTGGTAGGTAATCAGCTGGAGTTGGTTGATTCATTTCTTGATCTTGGAATATTACTGGACCCAAAATTGTGTTTTGTGCCTCATATTACGATGACTGTGAATAAAACTAGAAGCGTTCTTGCCTTTATACAGAAATGGGCTACATTACGCAGCCGCTGTACGGGTCACTAGTTAGACCTATTTTAGAACACAGATCAATCATATAGGACCCATATTACAATATTCATAATATTCGTGTTGAATCTGTCCAAAAACAATTCTTGTTATACTGTTTATGTGGCCTCCACTGGAGTTTCACAATGTATTTTCCTTATTATATCAGCAGGCGGGCGCTAATAAAACTGCCTACTCTTAAAAGTTGTCGTACAGTGTTAAATGTATCTTTTATGATTTATGGTAATATTTGCTTCGAATTTCTTTTAAATTCTGTTAAATTTAATATTCCTTGTCGTAGTGCTCGTCATTTTAATCCTCTTATTATCAAGCTTTGTAGATCTAATTATGCAATTGCTCATCCTTTTACGAGATTATGCCGTGAATACAATTATTTGTCGGAAGCATAAAATTATTGTTTTTCTTAATTCATAAATTATAAATTTTTTATTGTTTATGTAACTCACGTTATGCAACCTAATTTGAAGTATTTTGTTAATAGTCTGTAAGGATTTTATCCATTGACTAAATAAATCACTAAATATGAATATGTATATAATCCATCCATAACATAGACTACACACAGAAAAAAATACCAATGTAAAATCAACCTGCAAAAAGTTTGATTCAACTTCCTTCAAATCACATTAAATTTACAAGCAATAATATGTTGTTTAAGTGTGTTGGTGTTTATTTGCTTTGTTCATAGCTGCAATACACTTTTGTGCTTAGTTGCATGAGTTGTTTTTGTATTGTTATTGTTTGTAAGCAGCCGTCAACCTGCTGCTGGCTGGTAGGCAGTGCACTAGTCTTGCAATCGGTGGATTGCAGGTTTGAATCCTGGAGTCAAGTCAAAGTATTTTGTATTTATTTTTAACTAAAACTTTTCAAAAAAATTGTATGCTAAATGATCAATGAAATAGTGTTAAATTAAAATTTAATTCAAGATGGTACATATTAGTGTGTATCTTAAGAATATTTAAAGTTGTTGTGGCTGCAGGGGTAAGCATGTTGACTACCATGCGATCAGTTCCGAGTTCAAATCTTGTCCGGGGAAGCCAATTTATATACAAACATTTTTCTAAAGTCGATTTCAACCACACGTAAGTTATATAATTAATAAAATACAGTTATGTACTACATTAAATTAATGTTGTTTCAACTTGAAATAACTTTGATTCAACATGATTCCTCATTTTGATTTTAACAATACGTATATGTTAAATCAACGTGAAATAAAGTTATTTCAACAGGAACAATTTTCTTTGACAATTACTATATATCATGTTAGATTAACATGAAACACATATGAAGCAAATTCATTGCCGAAAACGATTAGATTAACCTTGTTTAAGTTGATTTTAAGTTGAAATTTTTCTGTGTGTAGGATCATGAACTGCAAGAGGAAATTGGTAATGGGATATGCACCATTTTCACTTCTCATTCGTTTAGATTTCTAAAAAGTTCCAAAGCGTATTCTAAATTTTTTCAACAGCTGAATAAAAAAAATAATTTATTTTTTCTATGATCAGTGTCTTAAGACATAAATTCCATACAAAGAAAGCAATAACAAAAGCAAGTTAACTAACTCTACTTATTTTTCATATTCTGAACAACAAAAATACTGGGCTAAATAAACAAAATGCAAAAGTAGTTTTAACAGCTGAAATTTATTAAAAACAAATTTTTGTTTATAAAAATATTAAAAATTATGAAAAACATCTATGTATGGAATGTGAATGTGTATGACACTGAGATTAATAATAATTAATAAAAATATTTGCCAATAAAGTAGATTGTTGACTTTCATAGTTCTTAACTTAAACATACAAACATACATAGATTAACACTACGTATCCCTTATCCTATAAATACGCAAAGAAAATGGCAAACATCATTCAGTTCTGTCAATTCTCTTAAGAAGTACACATCAACTAATTTATTTAAATCAAAATGAAATTTGGTAAGTGTCTTTTAGCAATACAAAAAATATACACACGTAGATATAATTTATTAACCCTTGTCCTTTATTCTACGTCCTTAGTCATTTTCTTGGCTGTATTAGCTGTTGCTGTTGCCTTTGTTTCTGCTGGCTGTAAATCTGGAAGTTACAAGAAGCCAGACTGTGCCGCCGATACCGATGGAAGCACTAAATACCAAGATGATCGAGATGCCAGTGCCTACCTTGTTTGTGAAGCTGGCGCAGTCAAGAAGCTGAGATGTAAAGACGGTCAATGTTTCTATGGAACAGGTTCAGATTGTGTTCCATGCAAACGAGGTGGTCGTCACGATCCTGAATGCACTGACAAATATTAGATGAGCCATTAAAGGCGGTTAATAACGGATCTGAGACAACTGATACAAAAACTTCAGCTGTATAATCCTGTATTCTGCAGAAGATTTAAAAAAATAAAACGTATGTATGTCGTATATTATTAAAAAAATTGTAAATGTATAATTTTAAGATGTTGTATAATATGAATAGCACAAACTATATACAGAAATAAAATATCATATACATACATGCATAAAATTGTCTATTCTTTAGTTTTTTTTCAATTTGTACTCTCGCAATGGGCTTCAAAATTTTTGTCGTTAAAAAAACTAATTGATCATGAAGTTTCGGGAACTGATTAACTGAACAACTACGGCATTCAATATCGATCGGAATTTAGAAATAATTCCATTTAAACTCTGTTCAAGTACGAGTACATATTTTCAAATGTTGCGCGATATCTAATGAAGTAGTTCGGTCCCATATTTGAATTTTCTTTTAACCCTAGTGAAATTAGCAACATGGAACTTTTCCGTTTGTCAATAATTTCGAGAAAGAACTATTAAATATACTTTAGAGATTAATGCTAATTCGTTTTCTCTACGCCACTCTCTTCACTACTGCAACAAGTTTCAGAAAATTTAATGTAGATTTTCATGAACAATTTCACGAAATGAATTAAGGGTATACATACAGATGTATGTATGTAATTATCCACATACAAATGTATATACGACCTTTTAACGGGTGAATGGTTGAATGACTGTGATTCTCAGCACATAAATATATAATATATAAAATATATGTAATACATATAATATATATGATATACATAATATATAATATATATAATAAATATATATATAATATGTAATATAAATATAATAATATAAATATATAATATAAATTTTCGATTGTCTAACTCTTGAAGAGCGTTGTAGCGTCTGACATGCTGGCCAGGTGGAGTTTTTCGGCACGTATTTGAATTGCGTAGTTATCTGCGGGCAGTTTATCGATTGAAGCTTTAAAGAACTGTGTCCATGCATTGTGTTGGTTATAAAATGCTTGCAAAGCCGATACGACGCACAGAGGAGTATTTGAGCCAAAAAGGAGGCCAATACTTTTATTTTAGTTTAGATTACTTGTGAAAAGTTAGTGAGTTTCCCTAGATCAATGAAAGTTGGCAGAAATATGTTTCATAGTTTTAGGCTCTTAAACTTTGAAGACTAATCGGGTATAGGCGAAAAAAGTTCCCCTTTAGAGGAACTAATCCCACCTCAGAAAAATTTAACTTCTTTCTTAAATTTTTTCATACTTTTGTTTAGCAAATTCAACTTTTAACATTGGCAAACGTTCAAAACCCTAAAGTTGGACCCAGAAGACCGTAAGATGCCATTTTCATCACCGCTTCCTTTTGATTGCGGTGACAAAAATTTTATGAGTTTTTGCAAAAATAATGTAAATATTAAATAAATGTACTTCTTATGACTTAATATGATAAAAATTAAACTTAAGAGTTTTTTAAGGGCAGGGGAGAGTATGTCTCCCATCAAAGCAAGACATTTCATGACTAACAAAAATATTTCTATATACATATTTATGTATGGACTTATGTTGACATTCTATTATTTTTTCAATAAAAAATTAAAAATTAGAAATTAAAATCTGCAAATTAAAAAAATGTTGTTTGTTCTAATTTAGGCACGTCTAGATGCATTTCGTTGCTGCTTAAACTACTCATTAGTATACTTGAAATACAATTTTAAATATGTACGTTTCAAAACCTTAATGCTTATACATGAAACTAAAAGTATAATGAATCTTTTTCTCGGTTCTCAAAACCGATATAAAAATATTCGAACAACGATCTATAGTTCTAACAAAAAAATTGTGAGCTACAAAGACTCCATATAGCGGAGTGTTAATTCAAAACCCGCTATACAACGAAGTCAGAATTATGCAAAATATAATCAAAATTTAGTCAAAGTCGCGACATCAACACAACGAAACTTTAATTTGTCTGCAAGTGGATATGTAATGCATCACAACCATAGTCAGTTCTGTTTTAAGTCAAGCCAAAAAATTTCTATAACTGATGACGATAATCGTACTGACAAATTTGGTCAAGAAATTGCTAAAGAATTCAATATACTACCCGGGACTGTTTCTATAATTTAAAAAATTGGGATAGTTCGCTTTGCTGAATATGAAGACCTTGAGCAATGTTTATTCACATGGTATACTCCATGTCCAATTCACAACATACGTTTGCGATGAGCAATGCTAAAAAAGCAAAGCTGAACACTTTGCTGCACTTTTGAAACACAACAATTTTCAAGTTAGTGACGGTTTCGAAAAGTGCAGATATAGTTGATCAAGTTGTTTGGTTTGGAAAACACTCTGTCTAATCTTGTTGGCAGAATATGAGCCGCACAATATTTTTAATGCAGGTGAAACAGGATTATTTTCAAAAAAACAAAACGAAGAATGACGCTCGAACCCAATATATGCAACGGTGCAAAAAATGGTAAAGAAAGTCTATCTATTTTGATTAATTTTAATATTACTTTAGGTTAGGAGAGGTTAGCAGGCTGCTGGTAAGGAACGATGCAATTTAGAGTACAGCTCACTTGGGTCCAATACAATACAACACTTTGTGCTACCTGTGAGTTGAAGAGAAGGTAGAGAGAGGGTGACAGGAAAGGGATAGTGATAGAGAAGATAAGTGTTGAAGGAAGATATAGAGGAAAGTTTCATTCTTTTTTTTAAATCTGCTTTTTTACACGTTTTTAGTAACGCAGTGTTGCAGCGCCTCTGGTGTCAATGAGGCGTATTAAATTTTGAAACTGCTTAGTATCCATTTTATTGATTATTTTACTTCACCGACGATTCGGCTACACAATACCGACGAAGGACGGCGCTCTGATGTTACATTAGTGTAGTTTTAGTGGCCAGTGCCTTATGGCTGAATCTCTAGAACTTTTCCTACAACAACTCATACAAAGGGACACTAATGCATATCAGAATAATGCGTGGTGTTGCTATTTTAATGACTGTCGGAGACCGGGATCGGACCCAGGACCTCTGGTTTTGTAGTCACCGTGCTAACTACTTCAGCCAACGCCACCCACAACTCTTTAGTATACTTCAAACATAAGTTGAAATATATGTACATATAGCTTATAAAACCTTAATGCTTATACTGGAATCTCAATATAACGAATCTTTTGCGCGGTCCGCTGAAAAAACTTGTTTATTGCAAAATTGTTAACATAAAAATACGCCAAATATACTCTATAACTTTTTATCTCATAGTCATCAGAGTGTGGGGGGATCACGGGGGGTGCTTACTACAATGTAGTCACCATGATCCGCTTACATATGTCCATAATCTATGAATTGTCTACCCGGTCCTCGTTAATACGAAATAATTGCATGCATCATGGACTGAAAAAGGAAATTGGGATATGCACCATTTTCACTTCTCATTCGTTTAAATTTCTAAAATAAATCCCAAAACGTATTCTATATTCCTTTTAAGAGCAGCAGAATAAAATTATTACTTTTTTCTAAGTTCAGTGTCTCAAGACATAAATTCCACACAAAGAAAGCAAGAACAAAAAATTTAGACTTGGAAAGTTAACAAACTCTACTTATTTGATTTTAACTATATTTAGTTGACATTTTTAGTTTATTTTTATTAATCTTTATTTATTGTTAAGTTCAACAATTATAACAAAATGAAATTTACTTATTTTTTATACTCTGAACAAAAAAAAAACTGGGCTAAATAAACAAAATTTAGAAGTATTCGTAGTTTTAACAGCTGAAAAATGGATTGTGTATTTATTAAAAAAAAAATTAATTTTTGCTTATTAAACGGCAAAAATATAATTAATTTGATCAACTTCAACAAACACCATCACACTCATTCTAATCTGTTGACTGAATTTTGAAAATATTAAAAGTTATGAAAAACATCTGTGTGTTAACAAAGTGGAATATTTTCTTTGTATTGAAGCTTGTTGACTTTCATAGTTCTTAACTTAAGGTACGGTCACACTTGACAAACATTTGCCCAAAAAACATAACCAGAAAATACTTTTGAGAAATCTTTTGATTCAGACGCGTGTTTATTAAGTTCAATAATTTCCAATAATATTGTATTATTTAACTTTGCCTATTTGTTAAATACGAAATTAATTAACTTATTAAACACGTCTTTGAAGCAAAAGATTTCTCATTAGTATTTGCTGGTTACGCCTTTTTGGGCAAATATTTGTCAAGTGTGACCGTACCTTTAAACATACAAACATACATAGGTTAACACTACGTGTCCCTTATCCTATAAATACGCAAAGAAAATGGCAAACATCATTCAGTTCTTTCACCTCTCTTAAGAAGTACACATCAACTAAACTATTTCAATAAAAATGAAATTTGGTAAGTATCTTTTAGGAATAACAAAATATACAAACATAGATTGCGTTTATTAACCCTTGTCCTTTATTCTACGTCCTTAGTAATTTTCTTGGCTGTATTAGCTTTTGCTGTTGCCTTTGTTTCTGCTGGCTGTAAATCTGGAAGTCACAAGAAGCCAGACTGTTCAGCTGACACCGATGGAAAGACTAAATACCAAGATGATCGAGATGCCAGTGCCTACCTTGTTTGTGAAGCTGGCAAAGTTAAGAAGCTAAGATGTAAAAGCGGTCAATGTTTCTACGGAACAGGTTCAGGCGGTTGTGTTCCATGCAAACCACATGGTTATCAAGATCCTGAATGTACTGAGAAACATTAGATGAGCCATTAAAGACGGCAAATAACGGATCTGAGCAAGAAACTGAGGCAGCTGATACAAAAACTTCAGCTGTATAATCATGTATTTTGCAGAAGATTTAAAAAAATTAAACGTGTGTATGTCGTATATTATTTAGAAAAAATTGTAAATGTGTCATTTTTAGATGTTGTATAATATGAAAAACACAAATTAAATACAGAAATAAAATATTATATACTTACTAGAGTTTTTCTTTTCCCGGACTTTTTCATTTCCCGGGAAAGCGGGAAAGATTTTTCGGTTTCCCGGGAAATCCCGGGAATTCCCGCCCAGTACAAAACAATACAAAATATTTTTAAATTTAATTTACTTCAACAAAAACAAATTATAATTCAAGAGATCGATTAAATAATAACGTTTTATACACACATTATTCAAAAAATAATACCGTTTCCGTTCTTTATGCATGCAAACTTAAAATTGGTTTAACAAACGAATTTTGTATGGCAAAACCAGTTTTAACGCATGCTTTAACTTTAACAATCGTTTTAGCATAAGGGCATATTTCTTTGGAAATACAGAATAAGCTGTTAATGCTGTTAACCGTACTATTTACCAAAGATAATCTGTAATTATTTGTAATTTTCTTTTATTTCCTTGCTCATTTCTGTTTTTTACTTTTATGAATTGTTGTAGAATTAAATTTTGATAGTCGCGTTCTGCTTTTTCCAAATAAAGGCATCCAAGTCTCAGAATGCATGTGTTCCAGATGTAAACTCGGCCTTAGTTGTTGTAAAGCTTTAGCTATTGTGATATTGCCATCACCTTATTATTGCACCATCGCATTAATAAAGTGAATAACGACACTCATCAAGGAATGTGTACATACAAATTAAGTTGCCATAACCAAATCAAAAAATCCCGGGAATTCCCGCACAAATTTCCCGGGATTTCTTTCCCGGAAAATGTGCGGGATCCCGGGAAAATTTTCCCGGGAAATCCCGTATGAAAAACACTAATACTTACATGCATAAAATTGTCTATTCTCTAGTTTTTTTTTGAAACTTGTACTTGCGTAATCGGATTCACTATTTTTGTCGTTAAAAAAATTAATTGATCATGAAGTTTCGGCAACTGAAAGCAAACGCGCCAATTACGGCATTCAATATTGAACGGAATTTGGAAACAATTCCATTTAAACCCTGTTCAAGTACGAATACATATTCTAAAATTTTGTTCGTTATCCAATTAAATAGGATTGAATTTTTTTTAACCGTCATGAAATTAGTAGCATAGAAAATTTTCTCTTTCGCAATAATTTCGAGAAAGAAATATTAAAAATACTTTAAAGATTAATACTAATTCGTTTCCTCTATGCCGCTCACCCTACTACCGCTCCTGTAGGGAAATATAAAAAAAGGTTTTATAAAATTTCATATAAATTTTCATGAAAAATTTCACGATATGAATTTCGTACAAACATACAGAGGCGGCCTATGCTCTAGTGCAGAGGTTCGCACAAGCTCTTTCCGCGGACCCCCATTTGAGAACCGTTGCTCTAGTGGGAGTTAAATGAACATTAGACCGTATCAGAAAAAAAAGTTCTCCGTACACCAGCAAATGTAAAGTATTGTTCCAAAGACAAAAAAAAAAAAATTTTTTTTTTGCCGAACGTAGGGGTCGTCTTTTTAGTTTTTTCGTTATATCTTCCATATTTACAGTCCGATCTTGAAGTTTGATACAGCGAATTTTTTTGTTTCAGGGAGAACAATATTTTTGCTCTTAGCTCCTCCTTGACCTCAAGTGTACCGTTTTAGTACTTACCCCCCAAATCACATTTCCTACTACCCTAATGTGACACCCTAATGTTTGAAAGTTATAGCTCGCAAAAAATCATAAAACTTTTGCTAAACAACTATTTCGATAATTACAACACAATTATTTAAAAAATGCTTTTATAAATTCTTTGTTGCAGACCGTAGGGGTCACCTTTTTAAATTTGTCTAGCTTCAGTATTTACATTCAGATATTAAAGTATAATATATCGAGATGAGTTTGTCTGTGGCAGACCAATTTTTTTTAATTAAAAATTCTCATATATTTTATATATTTATGTGCTGAAAATCGCAGCCATTCAACCATTCAACCGTTATAGGATCCTGTATACTTACATACATACATCTATATATATATACTTAATTCATATCGTGAAATTTTTCAGGAAAATACCTATGAAATTTTATAAAACTTGTTGCGGTAGTGAAGAGAGTGGCATAGAGCAAAGGAACTAGCATAAATCTCTAAATTATATTTAATAGTTCTTTCTCGAAATTATTGACAAACGGAAAAGTTCTATGTTACTAATTTCAGTAGGGTTAAAAGAAAATCCAAATATGGGGCCGAGCTGCTTCATTACATATCGCACAACATATGTACTCATACTTGCACAGAGTTTAAATGGAATTATTTATAAATTCCGTTCGATGCTTTCAGTTCCGGAAACTTCATGATCAATTAATTTTTTTAACGACAAAAATTTTGAAGCGCATTACAAGAGTACACATTTAAAAAAAAAACTAGATAATAGACAATTTTATGCATGTATGTATATGCTATTTTATTTCTGTATATAGTTTGTGTTTCTCATATTATACAACATATAAAAATGACACATTTACAACAAATTTTTAATAATAAACGACATACACACGCTTAATTTTTTTAAATCTTCTGCAAAATACATGATTATACAGCTGAAGTTATTGTATCAGTTGTCCCAGTTTCTTGCTCAGATCCATTATTTACCGTCTTTGTTGGCTATTCTAATGTTTATCAGTACATTCAGGATCTTGACGACCACCTCGTTTGCATGGAACACAATCTGAACCTGTTCCGTAGAAACATTGACCGTCTTTACATCTCAGCTTCTTGACTGCGCCAGCTTCACAAACAAGGTAGGCACTGGCATCTCGATCATCTTGGTATTTAGTGCTTCCATCGGTATCGGCGGCACAGTCCGGCTTCTTGTAACTTCCAGATTTACAGCCAGCAGAAACAAAGGCAACAGCAAAAGCTAATACAGCCAAGAAAATGACTAAGGACGTAGAATAAAGGACAAGGGTAAATAAATTATATCTATGTTTGTATAATTTTTGTATTGCTAAAAGACACTTACCAAATTTCATTTTGATTTAAATAGTTTAGTTGATGTGTACTTCTTAAGAGAATTGACAGTAACAAACCAAAAAAGTTTGTCTTAAGTAGAACAAAAATAAGCAAATTAACAAACATGTGTATAGTTAGTAAGGAACAAAACGACAATGGTAAGACTGTTGTAATATATATAGAAGATGGTAATATATATAGAAGATGGTATATATATATAGATGTTAACTTGCGTATACATTACGAAACACATTGGCAAATTGAAATGCAATGAATCAAACAAATTCACATATTCCATTTGCAATAAAGTTACGTATATAAGGCAGACATCTACATCAACTGACACCACACACAGTGGACCAAAACACAGAAGAACGCTGATGAGGAAGGTTTAGTGGCCTTCGAAAACGGCTGGCTGTTCCGTTCAACTATGTGTTGTTGTCAGAATATTTACAACTAACTTTGATGTTATTTGTTCATTAATAATTATCACATGTAATTTGGCTTAAAAAGCGTTACGAACTTTAGCCTATTAAATTCATAAGAATATAGAAACAAATACAGTTCGAAAAATAATAATTAAATTAAAGAACTGAATGATGTTTGTCATTTTCTTTGCATATTTATAGGATAAGGGACACGCAGTGTTAATCTATGTATGTTTGTATGTTTAAGTTAAGAACTATGAAAGTCAACAAGATACTTTGTTGACAAATATTTTTATTAATTATAATTAATCTCAGTGTCATACACATTCACATTCCATACATAGATTTTTTTCATAATTTTTAATATTTTTATAAACAAAAATTTGTTTTTAATAAATTTCAGCTGTTAAAACTACTTTTGCATTTTGTTTATTTAGCCCAGTATTTTTGTTGTTCAGAATATGAAAAATAAGTAGAGTTAGTTAACTTGCTTTTGCTATTGCTTTCTTTGTATGGAAGTTATGTCTTTAAAAACTGATCATAGCTAAAATAGATTATTTCATTCTTCTGCTATTGAAAAAATTTAGAAAACCTTTTGGCACTTTTTTGAAATTTAAACAAATAAGAAGTGAGAATTGTGCATATCCCATTACTAATTTCCTTTTTTCAGTCCATGATGCTTATATATTTTATGAATGCAATTATTTCGTATTAACGAGGACAGGATAGACAATCCGTGGATTGTATACATATACTTACATCATTCTGTTTACGTTGTAGTAACCACCAAACCCTACGTTTAGAAAGACCTGGTTGTGGCTCTACAAGTGCTCAGTCAAGGCACATATTTTATTAGCCCTCACTAGCGCTTTTTGTCCAATTGGTCCAAACGGCAGCAGTCACGAATCAGAAAAAAAAGAATTTTTGAAAAAATTACAAGCAGCTTGCAAGTGCAGTGACTTTCTTGTTAAAGATTTAACCTCATATGCGAAGTGTGATCGGTAGCTTCATTATGTTCAAATATAGAATTTCTTATTTCAATACCGTTCTAATTTTGAAAAAATTTAGATATAAGTTCTCCTAACTTCTGCCTTTAATTAAAAATTTTCATACGCGGGATTTTACATACAAAAATACGAACATGAAATACTGAAATATATTTATTTGGCATAAAGTCTTTATTTATTTAATTTGACAATTTGGCTTCTTTTTATGGTTAAGCAATTGTCTATATGCATTTCGTTACCGCTTTTGGAACTCGTTGTAAATATTTTTGTTTGCGGCTTTCAAACTTATTATGTTTGTATATTGTGATTCTCAATATATTATTACGAGTCTTACTATAAACATGCAAAGTTTGTTGTTGAAGCCTACTGACGAGTTCCAAAAGCGGGAACGAAATGCATATAGACAATTGCTTAACCATAAAAACAAGCCAAATTTTCAAAAATACGAACGCTTAAAAGCTTTGAACTTTCTGTGAAAATATAACTTTTTTATAGTTTGTTTTTAACACTTGTTATTCATTAATGTTATAATAAAAATAAAACAAATAATTACAATTACAGCAATTCTCTTCTATTTATATATTATTTTTTTTTTTTGGTTACTAACAAGTATTTTGTAAAAAAAATCTTTGAAAACAAATTGATATTGAGGTTTATGGACGTAAGTGCATATGTATGTGAATTATTGTGGCCCTTAGTAAAAATTTTTTGCTTTTATCTGGTCTGACCCTCCCCACCCACACTTAGAGCATATTCATAGTATCTTTATATGAACAACTTTGCAATATGTACGTGTGTGTGTGTATATAAATATATTTTATATATATATATATTTAATTATCTATCCTGTCCTCGTTAATGCGAAATAATTACACCCATAAATTAGACTAAGATCATTTACTACAAGAGGATCATAGACTGGTGGGATATGCACCATTTGTACTTCTCATTCGTTTAAATTTCTAAAAAGTTCCAAAGCGTATTCTAAATTCTTTCAATAGCAGAAGAATGAAATAATTTATTATTTCTATGTTCAGTATCTTAAGACAAAAATTCCATACAAAGAAAGCAAGAATAAAAGAAAGTTAACTAACTCTACTTATTTTTCATATTCTGAACAACAAAAAAACGGGGCTAAATAAATAAAATGCAAAAGTAGTTTTAACAGCTGAAAAACTAATTGCGTATTTATTAAAAATAAATTTTTGCTTATTAAAATATTAAAAGTTATGAAAAACATCTATGTATGGAATGTGAATGTGTATGACACTGAGATTAATAATAATTAATAAAAATATTTGTCAACAAAGTATCTTGTTGACTTTCATAGTTCTTAACTTAAACATACAAACATACATAGATTAACACTACGTGTCCCTTATCCTATAAATACGCAAAGAAAATGGCAAACATCATTCAGTTCTGTCAATTCTCTTAAGAAGTACACATCAACTAAACTAATTAAATCAAAATGAAATTCGGTAAGTGACTTTTAGCAATACAAAAAATATACAAACGTAGATATAATTTATTAACCCTTGTCCTTTATTCTACGTCCTTAGTCATTTTCTTGGCTGTATTAGGTTTTGCTGTTGCCTTTGTTTCTGCTGGCTGTAAATCTGGAAGTTACCAGAAGCCAGACTGTGCAGCCGATACCGATGGAAAGACTAAATACCAAGATGATCGAGATGCCAGTGCCTACCTTGTTTGTGAAGCGGGCGCAGTCAAGAAGCTGAGATGTAAAGACGGTCAATGTTTCTACGGAACAGGTTCAGATTGTGTTCCATGCAACCGAGGTGGTCGTCAAGATCCTGAATGTACTGATAAACATTAGTATAGCCAACAAAGGCGTAAATAATGTATCTGAGCAAGAAACTGAGGCAACTGATACAAAAACTTCAGCTGTATAATCCTGTATTTTACAGAAGATTTAAAAAAAATTAAACGTGTGTATGTCGTTTATTATTTAAAAAAATATGTAAATATGTTATTTTAAGATGTTGTATAATATGAAAAGCACAAACTATATACAGAAATAAAATATCGGTTAAAAATGTACATACATACACACAAAAAATTGTCTATTCTCTGTTTTTTTTATTTTTATTTTTACTCCTTAAATGCGTTTCACAATATTTGTCGCTAAAAAAATTAATTAATCATGAAGTTTTCGGAACTGTACCCAAGGCGCCAATAATGGCATTCAAAATCGAACGGAATTTAGAAATTGTGCCGTTTAAACTCTGTTAAAGTACGAGTATATACATATAATCCGCATCTAGTCTTTCCCAAATAAAGTGCGTATTTCTTAGAAAATGCCAAGTTGAAAACTTGACGATATTTGGTTCCAATTCATGTTTTTCAGAAAATTATTCATGGTCAATAATAAAGGAACAGCTTTTCTATAAACATGCATTATTTTTTTTTTGTCTCAGTTGCCTCATTTAATGAAAAAGTCCTTTAGAAAGGTATTAATCGAATTTTTATAGCTTAACAGAGCTCTTTTAACGCGCTAACAGAGCTCTGTTAAAGTACAAGGTTTGTGTCAAGGGTTATACATTTTAAAACTTAACTTTACACACATAAAGGGTCTTATGCAAAAAAAAAAAAAACTAAATAAAACTTTGCCAAGCTAAAAAGTATTATTTTGCATATAATTTCTCAACAAAGCAATGTTAACCTTAAAGTGCTTGCCAACTACTATAAAATTTAAAGCTAAAGTAAAATATTTTTTTTTGATAAGGGGGAAAGTGTTTTACATGTAGTATAACTTATTGGCAACTTTTATATATTTAAAAGATTATTTTAAAAACATTTCCTTCATATGAAGAAATGTTCCACCACACAGAGAAAAAACTGCCTCATAGAATCAAGAAGATTTTCTCTATGGAACGCTTTTAGGCTAAGGGGTATCCCAGCAGAAAGAAGCGAAGATGTTTTCATAGAGATTCCTTATTGTTTTTATTATTATTAATTTTATCAAGAAGAAAACCACATAAAATCAAGAAGTATTCTTATTATTCATAACTTTTTTTTACTCAATTTCCGTTATTTTTGGCACCAAAAAAACAATCCATAGAGAAAAACTTTCTGATTCTATTAGGTTCACTTATAAATTGTTACCTATAGGGATTTCTTATTGATTTTATTAGGTTGCTTTGTTGAGTTTTTTAATAAGGAAATCTCCTTGATTTTATGAGGTGTCTTGCTATTTCATATCTATAAATAGACATAGAGACAAATTTTTTCATGATCTTTTTCATTTTTATATGAGAATGTTTGCACAATAATTTCAATGGTTAATCAGGCTGCTTGTTAGCATATTGGTTACAGTGCTTGTCTATCAGTCAGAAGTTTGCTGGTTCAATACTTGGTGAGTAAGTTAGTTAAGAATATAACATAATCACCCTTATTCCATTTGTCGTCATCGACGTCACTTTAACACAATACTAAAAAATTGCGGCTTGTATACCTGTTCTCGAAAACTATTGACTCCTGTTGGGAGGCTAATGCCATTTTCTAGAATTAAGGGAACGGAAATATATTGTCATTAGCACAAAACTGTTTTCGAGAGCGAGTGAACAAGCCCCAATTTTTTGGTATTGTGTTAAAGTGACGTCGATGTCGACAAATGGAATAAGGGTGAATGTGTACGTATGTATGTATGTAGAAATAAATAACATCTACAATATACTACATACATACATACATACATACATATGTATATGGTATAGAATTGAAATGAAAATACATAAGTATAGAGAATAAAGACGCAATTTATTTTCTATTTTTTATGAGGTCGCCTAATAAAAAGAAGAAGGAAACCTTATTGAAAAAATCAATAAGATAACCTAATAAAAACTACAAGATTTTTTCTTGATTTTTTCAAAAAGGTTTTCCCAATGAAATTAATAAGATTTCCTTATTGAAAAATAACCGTTGTTAACCGTTGTTATTAATTTTGTTCTATTTTATGAGGTATTTAGTAAGCACTGTTTTCTTTGTGCATAATAATTGTTTTCTGCATTAAATCGTTTAATTTTTCGTCATTAAATTTTTTTCTGGGCTGTGTATAGAAAATAAGCATATAAAATGACCTCTGCCAAATATTTTAAAGCACCCAAATAATTCCATGTTTTATTAGCATAACAAATTTTCTATATTTGAAGTTAATTTTATATACATATGTACATATGAAAAGGGCAAGAATCTAATGCAAAACCCAAACAACAGGCAAAATAAACACAAAAGTACTTTCATGTTTTTATTGTGAGATACTTATAAAAAAAATAGCAACCAATTTACCTGCGGAATACACAACAATCAATGTTGGTCAATATTTACCAACTGTTAAAACGTAACACAAACTGTAGAACAAGTCCTTACAGCCACACACACACACACACACACACCCACACACACACACACACACAAACGTTTTAAAGTGCAAATTTGCTAACACACACCTACACAACTTCAAAAAGTTACGTTTGTTATAAACGAGAGTATGAAAGTTTACATGTGTGTTGGGAGTCAAAATGGTCTAATGAAAGTCAACAAAATCTCTCACTCTCACCACTTTCCAAAAAAAAAAAAAAAAATTAAAATAAAAAAAGGGAATCCATAAATACATCAACAAGAAAAAAATTTAAAATTTTGATGTGTTATACGTTTTATTTTTTGTGAGACTTCTTGTTTGTCTTGCAGACGAACTGGCTGAGCTGAGTGAGCGAGTGAAGTTATGAGTGGCCAAGACCACCTTGACTTTTGATCACCTTCATTGTTCTATATTGAATTTATTTATTTATTTTTTTGCTAAATTATTTTCTTTTCATTATTCGTTATTGTTACGTGTGTGCTTTTGTTTGATTTTATACTTACAACAAGTTTAACAAGTTTAAGCTTCAAAATCCTCATGCTGTTTGGAGGATAAACACGTATGAATATATCAGAACGAACAGGGTATTCAAGGATGTCTACAAAATTTTACTCAATAATGTTGAATATAGTTTTCTTGTATTTAGTTGGATTTTATAGCTATGCTATTTATTTCACTACACAGGAGCTAGAACGTGATTTTCGTAAAAAAAATAATCGACACTATTACAGTTATAAATTTATTTTTGTTTTGATTTCTTTGTACTTAAAACAAGAGTACGAAAATACTGGTAAAATAAATTATTTGATTTCGTTTTGCGTCGTTCTTTGAAGTTAGTGAAAGAAAAACAAAACAAACAAAGGAAACCCCTAATGACAATCAGAACAAAAACAATCGAAAGGATTTGCTCAATTTGTTTTTGTATTGTTTTTGCACATGAACCCAAACCAGAGAACACAGCTAGTCAGCTAACAGTAGCCGACGGCCACAAAAAATTCATATTTATATATATATATATATATATATAATTGGAAATAAATGGAAACGTTTTTAAATAATTTTAACACATTTGGTTTTTATATATAGCTAAGCAGCATAGCTATAACCGGGTGTCCGTTTTTTAAGTATTTTATCTTATTTTATTTTGTTTTATTTTATTACAAACCTAAAATCTTTCATAAAGCGTTTTATATCTTAAAATTTAAATAAAACAAAGTGTATGCGTCAGATGTCATCGCCATTTTGTATTCGTTTGAAAAGGCTTTTGATACCATTATGTAAGTTATATAATATCGTGAAAATTTTCTCCGCTGCATCGCTCGTTGGTACGCATACGAAATGTCCAGTTCACTCACCTCCATGTGAGAAGATCGGACTCTCAAATCGACGTACCATAAGTTGTTCTGTTGAATCGACATGTCTTTGGTCATTCAAATGCTGCTAAAAAAACGTCGCCTCCATAGAATGAGCGGAAGCACAACTTTCGTCGAAAAGAACACACCTTTAAGATAAAACATTTCTTACATTTGCACGTGTTGTTGAACACTTTGTGTATTCATCTATCTTCGTTAGGAAAAATATTGTAGTTAATTTAACAGATGTACTTTCAACAATATGCCCACTATCAGCTGTCAATGTTCAGCAATTCCTACTGGAGGGTCCTTTATGAATAATTTCTGTCCTAAGAGCTTTTTTGAGGCTACTTAAATTGAGCTTCATTACATGCGGACTAAAAATCTCTAAAGAAAATATTAGATAGACAATTTATATTTAAAACAATAGTAAAATTCTGTTGCGGAAATATACGTGAACTGACCTTATACAATTCTTCTCTATTAAAACGTCTGTAAACAAGAAGAACACTCCAGATATTATTACCTAAAGAACAAAATACACAAGCGCACAAACGCACAATATATCGCTCATTTATTCAAAGAACGTCATAACTCAAAAAATGGAATTGTGTAAAAATTTCATACAAATATCTTATTTACGCAACTCTTGAGAGAAAAACTAAATTTTCTTTTTCCATTAAGTTGCGCTTAAATTGAAAAGTTCAAACTCGTTTTCTGGCAAAATGGTTTTTTTTGAGTTATGACGTTGGTTGAATAAATGAGCGATATGTATATTGTGTTTTATACCTTCTGCTTCTTAAGAAATATACAAACACACAAACACATAAACCGATGCAGATGTCAGACACAAACAACAACAACAGCACAATGCTCTTGCATACATGCTATTATCAACGCATATACGCACTAATAATGTAATCGAAAGCTAAAATTGAATGTACTCAGTCTTTCTGAATATTAGTTATATCGAGTGCACATATTACATTTCTTTTGTTGTCATTTTGTGGTGTAATTTTCAAAATATATGCAATGCCGTTCACATTAGCCCAATTCACAATCTTGTGCAAATGGTCTTGCATCGTTGCATGTGCACAATGGTATAGTATATTGATACTCACCACTAAGAATTGTTAAGTGGTGAATATGAATATACTATACCATTTTGCACATGCTACGATGCAAGATCATTTGCACAAGATTGTGAATTGGGCTATTATGTATTTTTATATGCAAAGCAATGCCACACAACGAAAAATAGCGGAAATAGCAAACGTTGCCACTAGTACACACTATTACGATCTCACAAAATGCCTTAGTGTGTACTCGGCGTTACATTCTTCTAAAAGCTTCGTGTTAAGTATAAAAAGGGCGATGAATCTCCCTCAGGCAAGTCTTGTGTAAATAAGAGATGAATTAACATCGTGGTATTGCAGCAGAGAATTGTTAAACTATTCTCTGCTCGATTAAATAAAGTGTTCTGAGTTAACAAGAATTGTACACTGAAGACTTTTATTTAGTTGCAAATATTCGAACCTGCAAAAATAACAAACAAAATGATTCATGCAACTAATTTCATGAAAAATTTCATAATGAAAATTCCATCTCAAGGTTTGTTCATATAAAGTAGACTCACCTTAATTCGCTGTAAACACTTCAGTGATGTAAAAAAAATGTGCTCAGCGATATTAAAATTACTACCAACGAAAATAGTCACTCAGCAAATGTCACCACATTATATGAATTCGCCTTGTTGAGTATAATTTGCAATAGCAAGGCAAATTCATATCAAGTGATCTCAACAGTCTATATAACTGTTTTCGCCGCTTGTATGTTGAATATACATACGAGTATATTTCAGTTATTTTTCTTTAACACCCCGAGTATGAATTTTTCAAAGCGAATTGAGGCCAGTCTACCTTATATGAATATGCCATCTTACAATAGATAAAAATCATATAAAATGTCATAAAAGTTTTTTAATTAAAAATATATTCAATGTTATACTTAAGTTCAATAATCTTTCGCATATGTTTATATATCTATCAACAATTTTAAGCATTACTTGCTGCGCCATTTAATGGGTTAATATGCAGGTGCTGTAATCAATTCTATTTCCATTTAATTTTTTTTGTTTATTATTTGCGATTTTTCTTTGTCCTCAGCTTTGATGTTGAGGACAGGAAGTTCATAAGAAAAGGAAATTCCTGTAACAAGATTTTATTAGAGAGCTTAACAAAGTTTACTGCCAAAAAATAAATATATTTTTTTGTATTTCAAAATTATAGTTGCTATTTTTGTTTATTTTGGAATTAGTGTGTTTACTTTTTGAAAGCAATTTTTTCCTGCTATACATTAACTACGGAAAATAATTGAGCTTACACATTTTTACTAGATGGACAATATCTGACATATCGTCAGATGAAATGGAAAAAACTCAGTTTTTTAAGAAATTTTACATATTTTACTGAAATACTTGTATATTAATTTTATTAGAAATTATTTAAGCTGCTTCATGATTGGCAAACTATTTTGCAGCCAAAATGTTATCAGTCGTTGGATATGAAGTTTGAACTTTTTACTAAAAACGAGATAATTTTATAATGCACTGCAGTTAAGTTAAATTAATAAAATTTAATGGAAAAACATTAAATGGTATTTATTTTTAATACAGGGTGAACGATATGTTTTCCTACATAAAGAAATTCTAATAACTTTTTTTTATAATATACTGACATATGTACACGCAAAGAAAAAATATGGTTGAGGTAACCATAATCAAACAGCAACATACTATGATTGAATTATATGGTTGCAGTCAAATCATATTATTGTCAATGGAAAAGCAAAGTTTAAATAATATTATTTTCTGAGTTAATAATAATAATGTCTACAAAAACAATTAACTTTGTTATACCTAATCTTATTATTGTAAATAAGACAACACTATTGTTAGATGTGACTAAAATATAATTGAGACTTACCATACCATGTTCTAATATGATAATAATATTGTTAAATACGACCATAGTATTATTTTATGTAATAATAATATTTTTTTTAATCATATATTTATTTTCAAATCTTTTGTTCAAAACAGCTGTGCGGTAAATCCGAAATAAAAATAAATTAATATTGTTGAAATAAAATGTGTGCTTGTATGTATAGAACTGTATGCTTACATATATTTATATACACGAAATACAAACACATCTGTATAAAGAGATATACATACATACATATGTATGTACATATTATTTTTATTTATCTACCCTATTGTTTATACTTTTTTTATTTATTTAACACCACGCGTGCACTACCGATAGCTTACAAACGAAACACTGAACTGACAGGTGTTTCTGAAAATGATTTTTTTTAAAACTTAACATAGTATGGTTTTGGATAACATTATATTGTTATTTACATTATATTATTTTTACACAATAACACAAATTATATTGTAGTCCTAAATTTTTAAAAAACTGTATTGTTAAACTCTAACCATATCGCACTTTCTATGAATGTAATAATGTAATTATTAAATACAAACATTACTGTGTTTATCGTAACGAAATTAATGTTTAAAATAACAATAAATAGTTTTCAACGACCACACATTTGTTTCAGAGAACATAATATTGTTTTCTCAACCATTGTACAACCATATATTTTCTTTGCGTGTATGTATAAACTATTGATTTTTATTTTATACCATAGATTGTTCTAGTTTATTAAATAAATTTTAATGTTTTTTAACAAACTGGCAAGTTAACAAAAACTTGTTCATGACTACCTGCTGAGTTAGTTGATGTCGGTCTTTTCAATTATTTATTAAATATACTATTTTAAATTTGATGGATTTCTTTTATGAACTCGCTTTGGCCGAGAATTATTGGCTCTACTAAGTGAAGAAACTCGCAATCCAAAAGCGTGTTTTATCATCCAAACTTTAGGTTTTTACTAAATTAATATTATGATTTTAATTTAAAAAATTACTTAACTAACTTAGATAAAAAGTAATTACATTTTATATTTATAATTTGATCAGGCTAAAGTTCATATCGCTTTTTAAGCCAAATTACATGTGATAATTATTAATGAACAAGTAACACCAAAGTTAATTTTAAATATTCTAACAAATACGTAGTAGAACGGAACAACTAGCTGTTTTCGGAGGCCACTACATCTGCATCATCAGCGTTCTTTGCGCATGGTCCACTGTGTGTGTTGTCAGTTGGAATATGTGAATTCGTTTTCAATTAGCTGAAAGCTTATTTTTTTTGTAATGAAAGCTCAATTTTACCATTTCGAAATTTACAACAGTCTTGCCATTGTCGTTTGTTTTTTACTAATAATACATATGTTAGTTAATTTGCTTATTTTTGTTCTACTTAATGAATTATTTACATTTTATTTTGGTAAACCGTTTCTTCAGCCACCCTGTTTTTATAAAAATTTTATGGGAAATCCTTGAGAGGTTCTTACAGTGAAACATCAACCAGTTTCAATTTGAATGTATAAGACAATTTTTGAGCAAATTAATTATTGAACATGGTTTTGCTTGCGTGTGGATAAGTGTTTTTTCCAGCGATGAAATTATTGCCTATTTTAAGGACCTCGAAAAATTAAATTTTTTGGAAGGGATAAAAAAACTGGAGAAATTGTATTGGACTAAGTGTATTAAGTTAAAAGGAGATTGTGCTGAAAAATAAATTTTTATTTTACAAAAAAAAAATGTGTTTCAATCAAAAAGTCACGGACTTACTGATCCGCTTTCGTATAATAATGCCACAAAATTAAGCAATAAAAGTCGAGTTATAATATAACCTTAAAATACCAAATTGATGACACTGATCGATAACTCATGTATTGGTAATATCAAATGAAAAACGCCTAGATTGCTTTTCAAAACAATTGTTTTTGCAATTGCAATTAATCATTTTATTTGAATAGAAAAATGATCATTAACGCAATAAAAACGAAATCAATAAGTAAACAAATGCTTTAAATGCTACGTGAATAAAACCGATATGATTAAAGGATGTTCTTAGTAGAGCTGTGCACAAGATGTTTGTTTGCTTAGTCTTCGTGATGTACACTATTGACTTGATCTATCTTTTTAGTGCTATTGATTTTATGAGAAGACTAAAACTGGTATTCAATTTTATCAAAAGCATGCCAAGCGAGAGCATTAGTTATTCTAGTGTCGAAGCATATTTCACTAGTGCACACCGAATGACAATTGTGAAATGAGCATACAAGTGCAAAAATGTGTGTATGTGTAAAAGAAAAAACAAACATCTTAGATTATTTGAGCCTGTTAGTTCGCATGCGATACTGTTCTAAGTTTTATAATTTATTAATTTAAGACTAAATTAAATAAATAAATAAAAAACTAAAAATAATATGGTTCACAATGAATATAATTGCAAAAAGTTTTATTATCACAGAATATTTTATGAAAGTTTGAGTTTGTGAAATGAAGTATGGTGCACTATGAAGTGTACAATAAAAATATTGCACACTTGACAAATATTTTTGTTAACTTTTTTATAGCTTGTGCTCAGTTCTAGTTATTAGTAACCACAAAATTCTAAAATATAAACATTTCGCTAATCAAATACAATTCAACATTCGAATTTATAACATAAAAGAAATTCAATCATATTGAATTCTTAAACGGACAAACACACACTCATACAAAAAACGCACTCATACAAACCCATACGCACATACACACGCACACTCATACACATGCATATACACTCAAATAAAATTTAATAGTTTCCAACATGCACAAATAAACTTTAATAAAGTTCAACGTACAACAAACTATGCAAATATGACTAACTCTGCTTGTTGGCCTTTGCCAACTGCAAGTACTCGCATGTGTGTTGTAGCACAAACGCACAAAATTCTTGTGCAAAAATTGTAAAAACCACACATGTACAAATTTCATTGCAATATATACAACAAAAAAAAAATATTGCACAAGTTCAAGAGCAAAATTACCAAATGGAAAATAATGAATAAATTTTATAATTTACCATTCACAGAATTTATGCAGAAGCATAAGGAAAAGAATTTCTATATTTTACTTTATTACAAAAGAATTTTTTAACAATTTGATATAACGAATACTAAAGTAGACATGAATGTCATTTAAATATATGTATGTATGTATATGTATGTAAGCATGTCTAATGTCTCTCCTCGTTGTTTATTTCTAAGAAAAGCTAGAACGTACAAGTTTTGTAAATAGTAATAATGGTGAATCCTTTAGGGGACATTATTAAACCAAATAATGCAATCGACAGTTCATTTTAAACATACTGACTATATGAGCAATTGCTTTGTGAATATGCAATTTTATTTGCACATACTACATACATACATACATATTTTTAGGCATATGTACATATGCCTCTAATAATGCATTTAAAGGTTGTGCTAGGAAAAGTGTTATTTTATTTAGGAAAAAAAGTAACTACTGGGCAGGTGACGGCATAATATAATTAATTACACAGTGCAACACGAAAACATATAACCATATACAGACGCCACTAAGTGATAAAAGACCAAAAAAAAAAAAAGACCCATGTTTCCCAGTTTTACCCCAATTTATACAGTCTTTTTTATGGGCCCCCAAAGTTTTGGGGCCTCGATGTCTTTTTTTTTGCAAAAAAAAACTGCTCATTTTCTTAGTCTCATATCTTGCAAACCGTTCGGAATTTTGATTTACTCTCTGAAGCAAAGCTGTAGCTCTTGTCATAAGGAACAAAAATTGTGAACATATAAAATCAAAAAAACTTCACCTTCCAGATAAAAATTGCAAAAAATTTAAAAAAAATTCGATTTTTGCCTACCTTTTTCCCTTGTTCAGGTCCTTAGGTAGCAAACCGTTCAAAATTCAAGGAAACAATCCACTACAAAAATGTATCTAAGATCTCAATAAACAACTTGCTAGAACATATGGACCTCCTGGGAATGATTCTAAACAACGTTTAGGCAGCGCTTAGGTGCGATACTATTCTATATGATAATTATCACATAAAGTGCAAGACAGCCAGGCGGAAAGAATTAGAATTTTATATATACAAGGACGGATCAATAAGTCTGTGACATTTTGAATGAAACACAGTTTTTTTTTGCAAAACAAAAATTTATTTTTCAACATAATCCCCTTTTATATTCTTATGAATAGAACAGGCTAATGTTCGTAACGCTTTGTGAGCCAAATTACATGTGATAATTATTAATGAACAAATAACATCAAAGTTAGTTGTAAATATTCTGACAACAACACATAGTTGAACGGAACAACTAGCTGTTTTCGAAGGTCACTACATCTTAATCATCAGCATTCTTTGCGTATGGCCCACTGTGTGGTGTCAGTTGATGTAGATGTCTGCCTTATATACGAAACTTTATTGCGAATGGAATATGTGAATTGGTTTGATTCATTGCATTTCAATTTGCACATGTGTTTTATAATGAAGGCTCAAAGTTACCATCTCTATATTAACTATGTGTTGTTGTCAGAATATTTACAACTAACTTTGATGTTATTTGTTCATTAATAATTATCACATGTAATTTGGCTTAAAAAGCGTTACGAACATTAGCCTGTTCTATTCATAAGAATATAGAAACAAATACAGTTCGAAAAATAATTAAATTAACTAATAATCTCCTTTTAACTTAGTCCAACGTTTCTCCAGTTTTAGTATCACCGAGCCATTTCTTTAGGATTGGAAATAGGGAGTAGTCACTACACAGAGAAAACAGTGCCTACTAAATACCTCATAAAATAGAACAAAATTGATAAGAAATCTCTATGGTTTTTTTTTCAATAAGGAAATCTTATTAATTTCATAGGGAAAACTTTTTTGAAAAAATCAAGAAGAAATCTTGTAGTTTTTATTAGGTTATCTTATTGATTTTTTCAATAAGGGTTTCTTCTTGTTTTTATTACGTGACCTCATAAAAAAAATTGCGTCTTTATTCTCTGTACTTATGTATTTTCATTTAAATTCTATACCATATACATATGTATGTATGTATGTAGTATATTGTAGATGTTATTTATTTATACATACATACATACATACACATTATGTTATATGTTATGTAAGTTAGTTACTCACCAAGTATTGAACCATCAAACTTCTGACTGATAGACAAGCACACTAACCAATATGCTAACAAGCATCCTGAATAACCATTAAAATTATTGTGCAAACATTCTTACATAAAAATGAAAAAGATCATGAAAAAAATTGCCTCTATGTTTATTTATAGAAACGAAATAACAAGAAACCTAATAAAATCAAGAAGATTTCCTTATTAAAAAAATCAATAAGATGCTTTACACATAATCATATAGGAACCTACTAAAATCAAGAAGAAAACCTTATTGAAAAAATCAATAAGATAGTCTAATAAAATCAAGGAGAAAACCTTTTTAAAAAAAATCAAGAAGGCAACCTAATAAAATCAATAAGAAATCCCTATAGTTTACAATTTATAAGAAAACCTAATAGAATCAAGAAGTTTATCTGTATGGATTGTTTTTTTTTTGGTGCCAAAAATAACGGAAACTGAGTAAAAACAGGTTGTGAATAATAAGATTTCTTCTTGATTTTATGTGATTTTCTTCTTGATAAAATTATTAAGATTTACCACATAAAAACAACAAGGAATCTTTATTAAAAAATCTTCGCTTCTTTCTGCTGGGATAGCCCTTAGCTTAAAAGCGTTTGATAGAGAAAATCTTCTTGATTCTATGAGGCAGTTTTTTCTCTGTAAAAATTGGATTTTTCGAGGTCCTTAAAATAGGAAATAGTTTCATCGTTGGAGCTAAATCTCTTTCCACCGAGCCATTTCTTTATGTTTGGAAATAGGAATTAGTCACTACGGGCTAAATCCGTAGAATATGGCGGATGGGGTACCAATTCGTAGCCCAATTCATATAGTTTTGCCATTGAGACCGCACACGTGTGCACTCGTGCATTATCTTGATGAAAAAGAACTTTTTTCTTGGCCATATGGGGTCCTTTTTTTTCGTCTTGGCCTGCTTCGGAGCAGGTTTAGACTGCTGCTTGGTCTACGGAGTACAGTAGTAGATCCATGTTTTATTTCCAGTTAGAAAACGCCACAAAAACTCATTCGGATTGCGGTTAAGCAACTCCAAACAATCCTTTTGAAGTTCTCACACGTTTACGTTTATGGCCAATTGAGAGCAAACGCGGCACCCATCTTGCAGACAACTTTCTTGAACCCAGCTGATCATTTAAAATCGAAACCACACTGCCATATGAAATAAAGTCCTACACAACACCATTTGTAACACCTTTCAAGACATGCGACATTTTTCAAACGCTTTACTACAGCGAAATAATCTAAAACAAACGCTAAACAACACTGTTGGCAAGACAAACAGCTGAAAAAATATCTTGCCAACAGTGTTATTTAGCGTTTGTTTTAGAATAATACGCTGTACACTGAAAGAATTTTCGGCCTAAATTCTATGAATTTCGACTAATCTAATCTAATGAAAAATTCATTAAAATTCAATTAACGTCACGCTTCGTTGGATTAATGAAACCAGTTTCATCAAAATTATTTTATTGCAAACTTCATCAAATTTATTTAACAGTGTAATTAATGCAGTACTATAACTTTATCGAAACAATGAAATAATTTCATGAAAAGAATGAAATAACTTAAATATAAAGGGGTTTCTTAATAATTAGAAAATATTGTTGTCATAAATCCAATAAAATATTCCTACGAAACCAGAATACCAAGGAAGCAATTCCAATGAAATTCCTTCACAATATTCATGAAATTTTCATTGAATTTGTGCAATAATCATTAGATTTGTGAAAAAATTTTAATGAAATTGTTTCATTGGACTTATGAAGCAAAATTCTTTCGGTGTAGTAAAGCGTTTGAAAAATGTTGCATGTCTTGAAAGGTCTTATAAATGGTCTTGTGCAGGACATTAATATGAAATGCCTATAGCATCAACACTCTCACGCACTTTTACTGTTCGATCGTCCAACACCATATCGTGGATTTTTCAACATTTTTGGGTGTACTGACCTTAATTAGCGGTCCAGAACGTTCAGTGTCAATTGTACTTGTGCGACCACAACGAAAGTCAGTAAACCACTTTTTTACCATTGAAATCGATGGTGCAGGGACCCATGGTATTTACCGAGCTTTGCCTTGGTTTGATTGACGGTTTTTTTTTTTGCAAAAAATAATGTTTAATAAGCACTCGTAATTAATTTTTTTCCATTTTTAGAAAAATACACAAGGTTGTATATTTTGAACAGCTGTTAAACGCAAAGTAAATGAGGACACTTGCTGAAAATTGGACCGTAGTCTATTAATAGCTGGTACTTGATGGGAGCAGTGTTGCGTTTTCTTCAATTACGGAAAGTCACGGACTTATTGTTTTCTATTCGTATTTGGGTTTCTTCATTGGACAAATTCGAAAAAGAATTAGACAAAAATAATATATTCTGCGCACTTGAAAAACAATAGAATAATAACACTAATTATCCTGGCACCCTGTTAATATAAATTTGCATGCGCTTGGGCTACGAAAATCCCAGAATTGGAAAACCTTTTGTAAATAACAAACTAAAATAGAAAACAAACACAAGCAGCATATGCACATTCAACGTTAACAAATATACAAACATATTTTGTTTGCATTACTATTTCGTCTGATGTTTGTATGTATGTATGTACATACATATTTATAAACAAGCAAATGTTAATATCAAATATCACAGGACACTTACTTTCCATACACTCAATAAGGATATTGTTTTTTTTTGTTTATGATGGGAGAACTCAGTTTAGAAAAACATGCATTGAAATTGCTTAGAGCACATATACGAATACAATTTATTAACTCTTTTACAAATATGTGAGTGCTTGCACATTCGAATGCAAGTGAACTTGCAACATATTGTATGCAACTTAAAATTACAAAATGATGCATAGTTATTCATACTTACAAACAATAATTTAATTTCGAATGTGCTTTTGCACATATTAAATGGTTGGCTTAGACTTTCAAAACATCCATACCCACAGCAAGTCAAATAACTACAATTAAATGAAATTTGGTTTAATAGTATTTAATACTACATCGATCAGTTTACTAGAAAAATGTTCTGGTGCAGAAAAACTGTTCTTCGCAAATACAACAAAATTAAAAATTTTAAAACCCCCCGATATTTCTAGAAAATATGTGATATCTTCTAAACGGTTGGACCTATTTTCTTAAAGCATAGTTAAGAACCTTCTCGATCAAGTCACCTTTCAAACAGAAAAAACTAAATCAAAATCGGTCCAGCCGTTTGGGCTGTACATGGACACGGACAGACACACAGATACACAGACACACACTACAAACTTATAACACCCCTTTTTTTGGTCGGGGGTTAAAAATAAAAAAATAATAATTTAAGTTAAACTGTATATATACATTAGCTACATTATTGCCATTGCCATGAATTATCTGTGGGCCAAAAACTGAAGACAGCATTTTTTGGGGACGCACTAATTTTCGAAATCGTGGAGGCCCAAAAAAAATTGGTCACCAGTATCGGTAAAGTGAATGAGTATAGGGTTTGACTCTTTAATTAAATTGAACTCTACCCAATAATTAATTTAGCCGTGTTGTCAGCAGACGCATCGACCTTTTTTAGCTTAAATTAGACGCGACATAGCCATAATGCCATAGCCATAATCAAACTAAAATTCAATTGGTTTCTATGGTGAGAATTATGGCGTTATGGCAAGTCTTTCTCACTCTCACCATAGCAACCAATTGCATTTTGGTTTGGTTATGGCTATGGCATTATGACTATGTCACGTCTAATTTAAACTTTATTCAATTTCCGTTTGTAATTTCCATAAATTAATAAGCGACCCATAAAGTATATATATTCTGGATCCTTATGCATAGGGAAGACGAATAAGCGATCTCCGTCTGTCCCCGTGTGTCTGTACGTGAAATCGGTTTTCCGAAGCTCCCAGAAAAGCCAGAGACTTCGTTCTTGGACTGGTGTGTCAGAAATGGTATTGAAAGTCAGCAAAATCGAGCCTACGATTGCAGAGCTGGAAAACTTAAACTTTATTTAGCCATATAAAAGTAACTACCGAAAACTAATTTTTATTCAGTACGAATAAAATTTGTATTTCAAATTAAAAAAAAAATAAAATAATTAAAAACACGTTTGCAGGGTTGGAAAACTTTAACTTTTTTGTTGTATAAAACTAACTTATTAAAACTAATTTCTTCTTTTTTTTTTTATTAAATATAGCTTATATTCTTGAAAGAAAGAGATTGTTGTAAGAGGTCAGAAAAATAAAAAGGGATGATTACAGGGTTGGGAAACTTACACTTTTTGTGATATACAAAAGTAACTAGTAACTAACTAATTTTTTTCTTTTTCTTTATAAATTTTATATATTTTACTTTTTGGAAAGAGAAATTTGGTGTAAAAAATTATAGAAATAAAAACCACAGCTCCAGAGCTAGAAACTTTTAACTTTTTTTTTCTGGATATTAAAGTAACTAAATAAAACTTTTTTTTTAATATCCTTTTTTCGTTGTTCACTTAACATACTTTATAAATTTTTTAGGAACTACTAGCTTCAGGTATAAGGAATCAGAAAAAATCTAAAAGGATGATTCCAGGGTTGGAAAATTAATTTTTTTTTGGTATATAAGACTAAGTAGGTCAAAATATTTATTTTCTTTTTGTTAAACGGTAAGAGCTAACAGAGTATGTAGAAAGTTAGACCGTACAACATGACATACATGAGAGTTAAAAATTAAAGGGTGTTCCAAAACGAGCAACGAAAAATATTAAAAACTTATGTAATAGACATACTATTTAAATTTTTACATGCATACATGCTTTAAATTTGTAAAGTTAGTGTATTTTTATACCGACTACAACAATTAACACTAAAATTTAAGAAATTTAAATTAAAGAGTATTCTATCAGTTAATGTAATTTTGACTACGTAATTTTGACAACTTGCTGTATCTTAGAAACTGTAAGAGCCAAACTCTTAAAATTTTCTAAAACGGTAAAACTAAAAAAAATAACAGAATTATAAACCCGCTAAGCCGAAAAAATCGCCAAAACGACAAAAGGCGCCAAATTAAAAAAAATCTAAAACTAAATTAATAACGAAAAACCGAAAAAAATCGCCAAAATGAAAAAAATCTCCAAAATGAAAAAAATCACCAAAACTAAAAAAATCGCTAAAATGAAAAAATCGCCAAAATGGGAAAAAATCGCCAAAATGAAAACAAATTTAAAAAATCGCCAAAACGAGAAAAAAGCTACAAAACTAAAAAAATCGTTTAACTGAAAAAACGCCAAATTAAAATAACGCTCAAAACCGAACGTACGGACCCCTTCGTGCGCGAGTCAAGTGCGCACTTAACTGATTTTTTTATACATGTTCAATTTTTATTTAAGATTAAATGAAAGTTTGTGCCATATTGCTAATTATGCTCTCAGCACATTTGTGTTTCAAATTGATGATCTTTCGGTGACAGCTTGTAACGTGTTCTTATTAATTTTTAGTAAATAGAGATAAAAATAACATATATCGCTAAAGAACAGTCGTAAGTATAAAATTAATTAAAGGACATGTTCCGTTTCATTTCCCTGAAACCGTTCCTTTGTGCTGAACAAATTTGAAAACAATCTTTACAAATAATTCTTTTTGATATTGTATGACGTGACGTTGTTTTTGACAACTGGAATGTAAAATATTTCTTAAATACAGAGCGTAGAATAAAATATTCAACTCATTGCTAATGTCGAAAAAAATATTTCATCGAAAAATACCGAGAGGTCACTTACTAAAAATTGCACTAGAGCAAACAATTATAAATTTTTTCACAAAACAAATATGTATGTGTGTGTTTACGTATGTATCCCTATACTATACGCACTTTGGTGAAGGGTATATAAGATTCGGCACAGCCGAATATAGCTCTCTTACTTGTTTTCAGTTCATTCTGTTTGTTTACTAAATGTTCTTATGAAAACATTTGTATTAGGTAAGTGCCATAGTAATTTCCGTAATAATATTTTCTTGAAATATTACTTTCTCTGTGTAAAAAAATGAGAAGCTTAAGTCAATAGTTGAAAGTAGAACTTAATAAGCTGCATGTACTTTTTAAACCCCCTTCCAAAAAAAAGGGGTGTTATAAGTTTGTAGTGTGTGTCTGTCCGTGTCCACGTACATACCAAACGTCTGGACCCATTTTGATTTAGTTATCTTTGTTTGAAAGGTGACTTGATCGAGGGGGTTCTTAGCTATGTTTAAAGAAAATCGGTTTAGCCACTTAGAAGATATGACATATCGGGGGTTTTTTAAATTTTTAATTTTTGTTATTATTTTTTTACTTTACTTATGAGCTTTTAAAAATATTTTCTATTTGCACGAATCATTTTCTTGGGATACCCTATTATATAAACGCATTGAAACCCTTTAAATTGCATATGCACCATCAACCAGCCATGATCGATGCCCATTTAAATGCATTTATAATATGACTCCAGAGAACCAAAAATCAGCCAAAACAAATACACATACAACAAATGACAAAATGCATTACATTGCAGTAGTTATACCAAACGACAAACGATTTTATTCTACAAGTGCTGCTGTTACATTTATGCATAAACTGGTCTTACACAACTCCTTTTTTTAATGCCAGCAAGTGTGTAAAGGAGTTGAGTAGAAAATTGCTTGTTCGCTTGTAGTGTACTCGTATATTGTATATCGTATAAATGTTAGAGTTTCTAAAACTAAATTTTCCAAATAATTCTACTCACTTACGTATTTAATACTTTGACTGAACATAAATTTTTGTTTTCAAAATGGCTGCAAGAGCAAGCATAACTAAGTAATAACTCCCTGAAATAGTACTTAAGGGAATATTAAATAACATGAAGTTACAATTGTTGTTGTCAGAGATAAATATTTAGTAACTGTTTGCTTCGTTGTCAGTCAAACGTATGTTTATACATAAATTTTATTTTGATAATCTCTGCATTTGCTTTCCAAAGGAAGTTTTAATTTAAATTGCTGAAACTTAAGTTTAATTTAAGTTTTCTTTGTATATAATAAAGTATAATTAATATCAATGAAAATTAATTATAATTTAATATATTAATAAATTATACTAAATAATCTTTTATATCATTTATTAATTTAATATGATTATCTTTAAGAACAAATATGTCAAACAAATCAGCTTGGCTTTATGGGAAAACCTTTTAATTGTGTTAAAGAAAAAAGTTTTCTCATACATTTTTAATTTGATACGCACCAGCAAGCAATCTTCTTTCTCCCTCCTAATGAACTTGAACTTTTTTACGATTTTAATTTTTATTAATAATTTAATAATTCATATTTTGAAATTATGCAAAAATTTTACAAAGAAGAAAACCAACCCTAAATAAGAATGATAATAATTACAAACCTAGCGGAAAAATATTGACTGCTAATGCCATTCCCAAGTACTGCACAGTGGGAATCTTGTGGCGATTGCTTTTCTTAAAATATGCTAACATTTCCTAACTTCTATTAGAAAAACAATTAAATTTCATGTTCATCAGGAAGTTAACATTTATTAATCAAAGGATTAATTGACACAATTAAATTTTTAACTGATTATTTGCATTTTTTTAATTAAAGCTATTAATAGTATAATATTTTTTCTGTGCATATTTCTCATTTTAAAATAGACAAAAAAAAAAAAGCTTGAAAAGACCAGAAGAACATTAGGAAAACCTAAATCAAGGCTACCAAGATCATCAAGAAAAGTACAAAAGTGTTTATCAGTTTCTTCCTAAATCTTTCATAAATCGGCATAACATCGACTTGTAACTGAAGAGCTCAAGCTGCATCCAGTAGTAAAATATGAATTAATTTTCAGAGGAAATCCTCAAAATCTAAAGTTTTTTTTTTAAGTCTGGAGAAGTTTAAATTGTAAAAATGTTTAATTTTAATTGAACAGTTTTGTTCGGGAAAGATCAACATTTAAAATAAAATTTTAAAATGATATCCAGTTTTATTTCTGGTTTATCAGCATAAACCAGTGGCTTTACGCCACCCCAAAAGAAATGATTTTATTATAATTATTAATACATACATTTTACATATTTAAATAAAGATAATTCTTGTTTTGTCCCACTGTCCGCTTGACATTATATTGCAAACGCATTAAACGCTTCTTTTGAAACAAAAGACTTGGGGTGTTTATTCCAACACTTCCACACCGCAACCCACTCGGTTTAAGTAGAAATTAATAAAAAGAAAAAAAAAATGTCGAGCAAGTTACTTGTTTGTGTACGTTAATGGAAAATATGTAAAAGTGTTGGTGAATGTGTGTCTGTATTAGCTTGCGGATTCATGCTGGTGTTTGTGTGCGTGCGTTTGGTGTGCAAATTATGGTTTAACACCTCATTGAACTTTTCTGTTGCTCTTTGTATGCTTAAGCGTATTTGTGGTTTAAGGGCTTTGGAAATTTCTTTAATTTTGTTCCTTGTTTTACAGTAACTTTTTTACTTTACAACAAATATTCCTGCCTTTTCTTGTTCCATTCAAATTAGGAACTTATTTTTTTTTTCATGCGTAAATTATAAATTTTTCTTTTTACTCACAAAGCTTTTTCTATACTTCCTTCATTTCCTTGAGTTACAAAGAAAAAGAAATTTTGGTTTCTTTATGCTTTAACGATTTTACATTTTTAATTTTTTTTACATCAAAAAATGTAGATGAATAAAAACAAAGATAGATAAAGTTAATTATGGATATGAGTTTATAAGAATTTTTTTTTTTAAATATAAAGTTAATTTTCTGTAGTGTTGAAATGATTGTGGTTTATGGTGTCTATAGAATGTGTGTGTGTGTGTGTGTGTGTGTGCAGAACTCGAGTAAAAAATGAAAAGAAAATATGCTAATTTGAAATTATATTAATTATGTCTTGAACAAAAGTTTCTTTTGATTTTTGTAACTGCAAGTAAAATTACACAGCTCAATGATTAGGAGACAAAATAATTTCGGACTATAATCTTAATAGAATTAGTATGAATTAATATGAAAATGTGATTAATCAAACTGAAATAAAATTAAAAAAAAAGAAATATAAATAAAAACTTATGTTTACGACAAATTGTATGTTTTTTCGATCAAAATCGCTACAATAATGATGTTTATAGTTACAGTGACCATATTTTAAAACGAAGGACATTAAGGACATTTAGGGCCTGTCCCACGATGTAGACAGTGTTCGACTTGTCGCATACTTACATTCAAAACAAAACCAAATTTTAAAAATTTATTATTGTTTCCAATGTCGAACGTTGTCGACATCGTGGCACAAACCCTTAGAAATGTAATAAAAATTAAATCGAGGCGCATTAATAAGGTAATTGCACTAAGCCAGGAGACTGATGTTATGATGTGATGCCAAAAGTAGGGAATTTCCCCTTTTTGTAGAGATTTTGATGTAAAATTTTGAGCGTAGGGAAAAAGGGGCAGATTTTGTATTTTGAGGAAAATGTAGGAAATTTTTAAAATTTGCCTAAGCCTAAAAATATGCTTTCAACTAGATTATCTTCAAACACTTGTGGCCTGTCCGACGATGTCACCAGAAATCGTTCGATCGGCAACTTGTATTGCAAACAACAATAACATTAGACAATTTGTAGGTGTTTTCAATATATCGAAACATTCTATTGTTTCTATTGGAAACAAAAAAAAAATTTCTTATGATTAAACAGAATTAATAGAAATCATATAATTTAAAGGGTCTTTCGTTAAGCTTTTCCTGCTTATACATATAAATAATCGAAAGGTTTTTTAACTTACAAATTTGGTCGACGGCATGGATTATGTTGGCTTTGAGGGGCATTTTGGTTTGTGGCTTTTCCCCAAAACCTGCTATTTAAGAAAACCCCGGTACACTCACACAAAAAAATTTCATATTAAAATCTACGAAAATAAGGTTAATATCACATATACGAGTGTGTTTCATGTTAATTCAACATGACTAACAGTAGAATTAGGGAAAATTATTGCTTTTGAAAAAACTTTATTGCACACAAGTACTGTTAAATCAAAATGCAGAATTATATTGAATCAAAGTTATTTCAAGCTGAAGCAACGTGAATTTTATATTGAAATAACATGATGAACCATGTTGAATCAAAGTTATTAAAAGTTGAAATAACACAGTGAATTTAATTTAGTGTACTCATATTATTTTAATTAATTATTTAACTTATATGATTTGTGGGACGCTTGCAGCCCGCATGGAAACGTGTGTTTTGTATGTAGTTGGTTTCCACGGCCAAGATTTGAACTCGAACACAATGCTTTTAACGCTGCACTCACAACAACCTTAAATATTCTTTAGTTATTAGATTAGATTTAGTTATTAAATTAATACTATCGTGAGTTAAATTTTAGTTTAACATGATTTAATTGATGATTTAACATACGATTTACTTAAAACAGGGTTTTTAACCAACCACAGCTGTGAAGCTGCTTTGTCTTGTTCGCAGAAACATTCAGAGTCTTCAGCTACAGCTGGATTCGAACCTGCGACCCTCCGATTATAAGACTACTACACTGCCTACTAGCCTAGTTGTATTTCTTTTACGAAAATAGTTTACCATTTTAAATTTAAAGACGAAAATTATTTTAAGCCAGCATGAAAAAGATATATGTAAAGCATTAATATTTTAGCAGAAAAATTTTCTATTAATAAGTTCTCATAAGTATCAAAATGAAACCCAAACCCAGCGGTGTTTGGAAATATTTTTCAGTTTTGAAAAAGAAAAGACAGTGTTTGATTTGCGCGAAAATATTTTCTGCTTAAGACTAACTAGTCTGTTCAAACTTTTGAACGCCATTCATTACTTTGTACAACAAATTTCAAATCCAAACAATATTAACTAGTCCTTGTTTGTTGTAAATTCCACGCGAAACAAGTGCCACTCATATTATTTCTCATGAAAACTTAAAATGTTGAAGATATATTTCATATGTTTTTCCCAAGATGAACAGAGTACTACTTCTGCAAGTTTTTTTCAGGAAAAATTCATTCCAAGTTTTCTTCATATGTATTTGACAGCATTTCACATGAAATGTTGAACAGAGTACCAGGATTTAGGGCTAAAGTACGAATAGGTGGATTGCCTAACATTGTGTAAACTTATTTTTAATTATTATATATACTTACTCTTATATAAATTTATTTGCATGTGATATATTAACGAATTGTAATATTTGCATTCGCTTTCGCAAAAATTAAAATGTATTATTCGCTTTCGCATTCGCTAAACTGGTAATCGTTACTTCCCTACTATTTACACAACACGAACATCAAAACAAACAACAACAACACAAGTATAGGTCACTCAAAAGACCATACCGTTCATTTACTTCAATAGTGTCACAACTCAAAACAACCAGCTTTGCAGAAAACGCGTTTTAAGTTTTCAATTTGCATACAACTCAATGAAGACATAAAGAAATATATTTTTTATGGTACAAGCTATTTATATGCAATCTTTACACAAGATAAAATACGAAACGCCAAATTATTTTGCATTATTTACTCAAAAAACTAATTTTTTGTTAGTATCATTGAAGTAAATGAGCGATATTATTTAAAATGATTTCTAACAAATTTAATATGGTTACCAATCAAAATGTTTGCATATTGATTTTACATTGGTATTTTTTTTTTCGGTGTGTTAACAATGCGTAATTGATGATTGGGTGTACTACCCCATTTCAAACCAATTGATCTTTTGCAAAAGGCCCAGACCCTTTCAGACCCTTCAAGTGCACTTCTGTATTAACGGTTTTTCTATAATAATTGCATAAGAAACGAATTATCTTTTCCTTAATAAGCAAAATGTAAAATAATTCTAAGGAATTAATAATTAATAATTGAAATGAGTTGATATATTTTTTTATTAACAATAGGTACAAATTAAGCTCTTTCTTTATTATGACCGTTCCAAAAAAAAAAAAATTATTAATTACAACACATTCGAAAAACATTTGTCCTCGGCAACAAAAAATTTGTATACAAAAAATTAAATGAGTACATCGTTTTTCCTTGATGATAATTTTTTTTCCTATAAATACTGTTAACAAAACCAACAACAAAAAACTAATCTTTAAGCGAACAATTTAATAAATGCATTTTACAGCATTTTTTCCCTTCATTTTTCAATAATTTTTACAGCATTTTTACACTCGATTACATTTCACCCTTATACATATAAATAGTAAAGTGCGCTTGAAAGTTATTTTTTATTTTATTTTTCTAAAGTTACAGCTCAAACAAACAAACGCGAACTCATGTATAGAGAAAACAAACACACACGCGTATTTCACCAATACTATTACAGCATGAATGCAATTGTAGGTGGTTAAATGGCTGTTTCACAGAAGGGGCATAAGAGAGAATGAGTTTGTTTATATTTTTTGTTGTTCTTGTTATTTAATCAATTCATATTGAATGTAAACACGTGCTTTGTTTTTCTTTTATTTATTTTTGTTTTTGCTTTAAATGTACAGTAAGCGAAAAATTTATACACACACATACACACTTACTTACTTACTATGCATGTGTATGTTTGTTTACATTTTTAGAGAGTGAGAGTAAATGCAGCCGTGTATGTTTGCCTGGAATTTTAACTGTTTGTTTTAGTTTAAAAACAAATGTATGTATGTATGCATGTATGTATGTATGTACTTCAAAGGTTATTGGTGGGTTAAATAAATTTAGCTTCAGTCCTTTAAAATATAAGAATTTATTTGTATATTTTTTTTTTATATTTACATAGAGACAATTATTATAAACTGTTTCAATTACCGCCGTTGTTTTTTGATATACATACATACATACATACATATGTACCAGTATATAGCAGGTATCTAAATTAAATTAAGTAAATGGCTGAAAATCAATTTCTTTGTTCCTAAATTAAAAGCACAAAATCTAATGCCTTGTCAATGTATATTACAAAATTTTTTAATTATACCATGTTTACACTTACATACATATGTACGTGGTTAACGTTTGATTCGTGTTTAAGAGCTTAACACGACCATTTTGAGATGTTTTACCATACATTGACTTGTTTTGTTAACTCAATTAAGGTGTTTTAGATTTAAATAATTACTTAAACTCGTAAATGTAGTATGTTCAGTGCATTTTTAGGTAACTCTAACAATTTTGTGTTTTTATTAAATGGCGGCACGTGAAAAATTATTTGGTTAACAAGTAGTTACTTAAAAAATACTAAATTATTTACAAAAATCATTTGTTGTTTAAACATAATAAACCAAATAAAAAACATAATAGTTCGTACTTTTTTACAAATACAATAATTTACTTACAAAAAGTCAACCTTAAACATCTCAAATGTAATGTGAACGCTTGTGTTTAGTTTTTTAAAACACTTGCCTTAAACAGTTTAAGACCATTTTTAATTGATTTGATGAAATATTTTTGGATTTCTGAACGTTAGGAACTCGGATATTTAGTCTGTTTTTCCAAAGTTCGATAAATGGATATAACGATCAACAACACGAGCAAAATATTGTTACAGAGATTTCCACGAATAAACCCAATGTTAATGTTTGAGAAAACCAGAAGTAAATATACACGTACGCACATACAAGCAGATGATGAAGTAAACATAGAAACTATAACACCAACAATAATTGTATAGCTTCTGCTTGTTAAGATATACACATCCAAGCCAACACACATATTATGCATACACAAAATAACCACCATATCTCTGCAAATAACGCGACTAGTCCATACATGCATTTAAGGACTACTCCATAAAAGACCAGGACAAGTACAAAGCTAGTTCAAATGTATGGATAAAACATGATCGATTTAACATTGCTATGTCCTAGGGATGTACCACATGGCCAAACTTTGCATTACATCGGACCACTCCCAAAACTACCCCATATGAAATAGTTATAGATTACTCGCATACAATTTGTAAGTGCCTAAGAAGAACGATCATAATCGTTTAAACATGAACACATATCGTACAGCATTGAATGCTTGTGTGAAAACGACATGATCCATGGCTGCATTACAAGAGACCATGATGTAACTAGTCTGTTTCATCTAGATTGGACGACGTAGTCCAATATTATTTGCAGGGAAATTGCTTCTATAATGATTTGCATACGCACACACAAATAAATTTAATAAGAGAGAATGCTGAGATTTTTTAGACCTTGCTGACATTATTCTGGAAGCTTTGCATGAAGTTCAAAAAGACCGACGCATTTGCTGGCAGTTCAGTTGACTACGCTTCAGTTACGAGTTAAGAGTTGAGTCGACTTTTGGGAAGTAAACTAAAGTTCAGTGAGTATTATAGTTATAAACAGTGAGCTTCGGCAGAGCGAGTCTTGTGTGAAGAGCAACAGAGAAATATTTTCATATATATGTTTCTAAGCCTAGTACGCTTATTTTTCTTTTGTGATTTTCCAAAATATGATTATTTGTGAATTCTCAAATAATTTTTGAAAGTGTGTGCATGAGGTAATAGGTTTGTGTATGTGGTTGAAGCCTACTGATGATTTGGCTAATAGTGCATTTACACTGTCTCGAAATCTAGTACTTTCGAGATTTCAAGCTAAAACAAGCTGCTTTTTTTCTCCAGATTTCCCATACAAAACGAAATCTAAGTTTTCAGTAGATTTGTACGAAATCTAATATAAATATAATGTTTTTATTTATTCTTTACTACCTTGTACAACAAAAGGTGAGTGAATTAGCTACGGTCTGCTTAAAAAAGCGTGTGAATTGGCTACATTGCAGTTGTTTGGTTGTAGTTTTGGAAACAAAAAAAAAGTTGATGGTTTTTGTTTTGGATAAAAAATTTTGATAAATGTTAAAAAAAGTTGGTGTAAACGGTATAGATTTTCATAAACATTTTAATCAAAATATGCTAGATTTTGTGCTGATGTAAATGCCCTATAAGCACCAATGAAATATATAGACAATGCTTAACCACCAGCAAATAAATTTCATTTCAAATAAATATATTTTTTATGAAAAAAATAATAATAAGGAACTTACACCTGCACAAAATCTACAAGATTTTAGTTAATCTATCATTTATCAAAATTTGTTTATTCAAACCAAAACCCATTAACTGAAAAATTTCCAAAACTACAACCAAGCAATTGCAACTTAGCTAATTCACACAAATTTTTAAACAGACTGTAGCTAATTCACTCATCTTTTTTTATAAATATGTTGTACATAATAGGGCAGTTACGTCAGCACAAAATCTAGCATATTTTGTTTAAAATCTTTATGAAAATCTATACCGTTTACACCAGCTTTTTTTGACATTTATCAAGAGTTTTTTATCCAAAACAAAACTCATCAACTGATTTGTTTCCAAAACTACAACCAAACAACTGCATTCTAGCCAATTCACATACTTTGTTAAGTAGACTGTAGCTAATTCACTCACCTTATGTTGTACAGGGTAGTAAAGAATAAATAAAAACATTAGATTTTTATCAGATTTCCTACAAATCTACTGATAAAATAGATTAAGTTTTGTATGGGGAAGCTACTAAAAAGCAGCTAGACTTTGCGTCAAATTTTGTAAGTACTTGATTTCGGGGAAATATAAATGCCTTGTAATAAAATAAATAATTTCCTGCATTTAAAAAAAAAATTAATTTATTTCTATTATAATTTCACACTCTACTAAAAATAAAAAAAAACCTGTTGCTGTAAATATAAACGATAATTTAAAATTTCTTACTTCATAAAATTTTGAATGAAAATAATAAAATTGAGCAACAACAGAAAATTATGTGTGCATAAAAAATAGTCGACTCCCACCATTGGCTCCATTGTAATTTTTCACTTGGACGAGTGTAAAATTAAGTCATTAAATGAGTAGCAGTGAATTTTTGTCCATAAAAATAATGGCGACGATAACTGCACAGCACCGCAGAAATGAATACCGAGACCGCCAGCACAACTTACCACAACTTCTCCTATTACGGCTCCACTCAACTGTGGCTCATCAACTGTGCTGCAATGGAACAATTATACGCACACAAACAAGCGTACAAAAGAAATTCTATGAGTAGATTACAGAAGTATATTTAAATGATTTTTAATATAAAAAAGTGAATACAATAAAAAAGACACCGAAATGAATTTCCATACAATAAAAACAACCACGCGTAACATTACAGCCATCAATGGCCATCATCAAAATTATATGGCACCGCCGCGAACCGCGGCACATCACCCAACATTTGGCTAAATAGTACAGCAGGAGCAGCAGCAACAGCATTTTCCTCATGGCTTTAAAGCTGTGTGTACTACTGACGTAGAATAGTCGCAGCACACACTGTTCAACATATTTGGTGCCAGTACGAGTATTTAGAGATGTTATTAAATGCGGTAATATTTACATATAAATGGGCGTGTAACATAAGGTGGTTGGTTACATTGGTGGTAAAATATATTCGTGATGTTTTGGCTGCATTGAAGGTGATTTTTAGTTTAATTTTGTTTAAATTACAGTTTGTTACACTTTTCTTTTTTCCTAAATTGCTGCTGGATTTTTTATTTTTATTTTAGGGATACTTTGCTGAACCGTAATGTTAAAATTTTCTTCATCACCACTAACAAATTTATTCTAATTGCCTTTGTGTTCGGCTAGCAACACCTTCCTTCCATGCTCATCTCTAACACGCTTCCCAGCTAGCATTTGGGTGATAATTTTTTGCAGAAATGATTCTCCCCAAATTACTTCTGATGATTAAAGACTGATTTATCACTTGGGTGATTGAGAAAGGATTCACTTATGATTCATCTATGTGAACAAATTTTGAATTCCTGAAAATAGAGGAACAAAATGCAAAGAAACGGCAAAAAGGTGATTTAATGACTTATGCCCTAATTCAGTAAGAAGATTTAGGACGTATTTGTTTGAAAATGCTTTTGAGTTCTTGTCTTTGAAGTCTCTAAATTATTTTCTTCAAAAATGGTTGTTGTCTTTGACAATGAAAAATATAAATATTATTGCCATGTTTTTAAAACATAAAAATTCAATTAAATTATTATACAATAGTTTGAAAAATATATGAAAAAATATGCGTTGGATATAATGTTTAGAACAAAATTACAAAGCAAATACACGAACCTTCTAGCATAGACAATAAATTATATTTGTTTTAAAGAATCAAAACTGCTTCTTTTTTTCGTCCATAGACAAGACGATACATTCGTCGAACAGAATTAGGGCATTAGTACGTTTTTGTTTGAAAGAAAATGCTTCTGAGTTCTTGTCTTTGAGGTCTTTAAATTATTTTCTTCAGAAATGGTTGTTGTCTTTGATAATGAAAAATATAAATATTATTGCCATGTTTTTAAAACATAAAAATTCAATTAAAGTATTATACAATAGTTTGAAATATACATGAAAAAATATGTGTTGGTTATAATGTTTGGAACAACATCATAAAGCAAATACACGAGCCTTCTAGCCTAGACAATAAATAATAATCGTTTTAAAGAATCAAAACTGCTTCTTTTTTTTCGTCCATAGACAAGACAATACATTCGTCGAACAGAATTAGGGCATTAATACTACCAGAAAATTGCTCAAAAATTAATCAGCAAATCGTATCATAAATGATGGCTTGGTATGATTCATATGTAGGTTACCATTTTCTCACAACGGGAGTATCAGTTATGACCAAAAAATTAGCTCATATGCGGTTATTTTTCCCGTCAAGCTGATTCGGAAAAGATTCGATTATGATAAAAAATGCTAGCTGGGTTTGTATGCGTAATTGTTGCGGATGTTTGCTGTAATATATGTGTGTGTGTGTGTGTGTGTGTGTGGTGTGTTATTTGTTTAGTTAGTGGTTGTGGCGAATTGTTATGAAAAGAAGACAGGAAAAATATAATAAATATAACAAGGACCAATTTGAGCTAAGCCAACGTGTCATGAAAATAATGTTGTTGACAGCATGTTACAAACATTTTTATGCTGTGGCTTGTTTGAAAGCTATTGGTGATGTATGTATGTTGCAGGAGCAGAAAAGTTAAGTTTTAGTGGTAAAATGTAATAGACTTTTAAATTTTTAGACACATCTTTTAAAATAGGGAGAAAGACGGGTGAACTTTGTTTTGCAGTAAAACGTTCAATATTCAGCTTTAAGTTTAGGCGTTTGTGTCATTTTCACAAAATGGCAGCAGGCATCCAATAAATTAGTTATAAACATATTTAGATGTGATTAACCAACAACAACAAACAAATTTTTATCTAAATATATTTTAAATACAGCTCAATATTTTAATTTTTAAAGTACTTAGTTTATAAAATAAATGAAAGACTATCCCCCTTATGCAAAAAAAAAATTTACTTGAGCTTTAAAGTTCATAGTAGTTACCAAGCACTTTAATAGCTAATAAATCAGTGAATGTTTAAATATAGTTTGAGTTAATTTTCATTAAAAATTAAAATGTGTTTTCAGTGGTTAATTAAAGTTATTATCAAATTAAGTTGAAAGTGCGGTAGCACTACAATATTATGGAAAGCTTTCCAAAAAACAGTTGTTCAATATAAACAAGAAAGTTGATTTATCAATTTGCAGAAAAGTGAAATAGCTAAAAACACATTTTATGATACAAAAAGAGCATCAGAATGCATTTTTCTATTTATATATTTCATGATATGAAAATATGTGTTACATTTGTTGTACATTTGCGAAAATTAAACGAAATTCATTTTAATACGACCCAGTAAAAAAAATTGGAAGTCATTCTGAAGGAACCACATTTTCATTGCTTCCAAAAAATCGATATTTTTAAAATGCCGACAGTTAGCAGAAAACCAATTATAAGGTTATTTTAGTTATACAAAACCTTGTAATTCCTCCATAGTTTTAGAAAATAATCACTAGAATTTTTAAATCATCGATTTTTTGACAGAAATTTATGAACTAATTTTAGTCTAAAATGTAAAAGTAATTTACTTAAATTTACATAAAAACACTGTTTCGGGCTTAAATTCGTATAAAAAGAAACGAATTGGTGAAATAGGTAACTATTTACCATTTTTCCTAGATGAAAATATTATCATAGAACACAAAAAAGGAAATTTTTCTTAAAATCGCTTCCAATTCGGTGACCAGGCATCGAAAAAGAGAACTTCTTGCAATGACAACCCCATGTAAAAATCATTAGAACGGATCGAAATTTGCACTACTTCCAGCTCGCAAACTCTACATTTTCATGACTTTTTTGGAGTGTCTTTTTTTACTGGGGACCACATGATGTTCATGTACGTGCCTTCAAAAAACACACACATGCACAAAACATATGGTGTGTTTGTAAAATTTAAACAACTCTTAAATCTACAGTGTTGGCTGTTTAAGTTTGATTTAATTGTGCAGTGAGAAACAAATTTTTATGTTTAAATAAGATTTAAAAATAAAATACAAATAATCATTGACTGATTTATTAGCCCTAAGGCTAACATTGCTTTGTTAAGAAATTGTATGCAAAAGACAACTTTAATTATTTTCTGATTTAGTAATAAATACTGGTAACACCACCGTGTTCAACAACAATTTTCACAGCTTATGATGTACAACATCGAATAGAATTTCATTCGAGTTGTTTTTTATTTTATTAAATACATTTTTATTATCCTGAAGTCAACCTAATTTAAAAAATATTGGGCCTTATTACGGTTCTCGAATTTTTCTATTCGACTTCGAGAGTTTGTACCAGATTAAAGAACAATTTTGTATTTTTTTTTAATCTAGTACAGCAAGTTGAAGTCGAATCTAAAAATTCGAGAACCGTAATAAGGCTGATTATTTTCTGACATGGAAGGAAAACCGATAAACATTTTTTACGAAGTAAAAGTAAAAATAATATGATGAACAAAGAAAAATTATCACAATTTATTTTATTCGAATGAAATGAGTATTTGAATATCCAGCTATTTTCGATTCGTTTTGACTGTATGTACATCACTAAAACATTTTTATATAATTGTATTTATTTTAATATTTTTTATGCATTTTGCTATGTATTTCGAATCAGTTGGATAATTGGGTCATGTTTTCCATCACATGACAGAAATAATAAATTTAAGATAAGATATTTGAGGTACAAAATACACATTTTGGAAACATCAACTTAAAGTAGTCTTAATAAATGCGGGTGCCTGGTTTAGAATTTTGATATAATATTTTTTTTTAGAATACAACTTTACTTAACATTGCTTGGCAAAGCTTTGTTAAGCTTTTTTGTATACAACCCTATAGCTTTTATTGAATCATGTCATTTGTAACTTAGTTTTGTCGTTAAACAGTGGCTAATTTTTTCCTTGCAAAAATCATAATTTATAAACAAATAAAAATATTTTCAATATTTAAAAGCATTAAAAAGTAGGCTTTAAAATATATAAAACCAAAACGGACACGCTCACAGGGAGCGGTAATATACTACGTTAAATTTTAATATTATTTCAATTTCAATAATATATGCAGTAACAAATCCATGTCATTTTATCACAAATTCCTTGTTTCTCAAGGATATTTCGCTTTTGCCATTTTAAGAGTTAGGAGAGAAAAGAAGAGAGGCGTCTTAGGACACCAGCTTAGAGCTATGGTCCATAGTCCTAGTTTACACAATGCTAAGCTTATTAGTTTGTAGGAGAGAGAGAGACGAGGGAAAAGAAGCGAGTACTCAGGGTTATGTACTGTCAATACGTTTTGCTTTCTCATTCGTAATGTTAGAAAAGCACATATGCATACATAAAACTATGCATAAAAATATGAACTGAAAAATAAAACTTGCATTGTGTGAATGACGATGAAAGAAAAAGTGATAAGCTTAACAATAAGACTTGACCATTGTGAACTAGGACTTAGCTATATAAAACAAATTGCATGTGTAAAATAACAATGCAATAAAATAATATTTCAAAACGTTTCTATTTATTTCCCATTATTCTGTTTTCTAACTGCGTACGATTACTCTACAGGGCTATCATGAATAAAATTCCACGTGAAATTTCTCCCTTTTCCAATTAGAATTTTTTGTTTTCCCTATTATTTGCTATTAGTTGGAATTTTTTTCCGGGGAAAAAATTTGTGATAGCCCTGGTATTGTTTGTGTCCAGTGGTGGATGTTAGCCGATCGGCTTCGTTCTATGATTTGTGCTCATGAGCAAAAACAATACAAAAACAAATTGAGCGATCGTTATCACTTTGTTTATTTTGTTTTTGTTTCACTCACTTCAGAGAACAAAACAATTAAATAGCAATCATTTTGTTACGTACATATATTTTCGTTTTCTGCTTTTAAGTGCAAAGAAATCAAAACAAAAATAAATTTATAACTGTAATAGGATGGATTATTTTTGTTACGAAAATCTCGTTTTAACTCCTGTATCGCGCCATAAAGAGCATAGCTGCAAATTATGACGTCATTTGTTGTGTGTTTTTTTTTTTAATTATGCTAATGCACATAAATTAAGAAAATATACTAAATACTCATCTTAGATGCCGTTACTGTGAAGGGATATGCTACAAATTCTTTAACAATAACGGCCTGGCCCACGATGTCACTTGACATCGTTCGATCGACAACTTGTATTGCAAACAACAATAACTTTAGAAAAGTTGTCAATCGAACGATTTCTCGTGACATCGTGGGCCAGGCCGTAATAATATATCGGACATGTTGTTGTTATTGTTACTCTTATTTTTTCTAGAGGAAGGTGGAGAATCGTTTATTAACGACATATATAAAAAACTGTATGTGTACAACATCGTGCATTATAGCCGCTGCTTTGCTTGGTATAATGCATCTAAAATGTCCGACAGATTATGACATTGGCAATAAATCATCCTGAATTTCACCACTGATTGGTTATGTTGTCTTTGAGAGATATACACCTGGTACTAAAATACCCGCACAAGAAAAATTCTAAGCGGAAAATATCGCACGATATCAGTCGCCAGTTCACAATACCCTCCACGTTAGATGAATAGGATTCTTACAGAATGAAACAGTAATTTTTTTGGGATCAATTGGACGCTCTTGGATCTCATATGAATTATATCGTATCGAACTAAACAATTTTATTTATTAACGTACCCATGCGTCCGAAAATAGACTTCATTCCTGAAGATGATTTTTCAATCAAAATTTGGATGAGTTTCCAACTACTTCAAGTTCCATTCAGCGAACACACATCGTTTTCTATGCTCGCTTGACCTTCAGCTCCTCGATCAGTTGAATTTTGTATGACTCTTAAAATTCCTCAAGTTGTATAGCCGTATTCTAAATATTACCCGGGAAATCATTCCCAGGGGATTAATTTCTCTATAAATAAAATTGATCTGTCCCAAACATGTTGAGCTAAAAATTTAAATTTGAGTTTTTTTGTTTGAGCAGCTTTGTTTCCAGTTGTTTTATTTTAACTGAAAGCTTCCAAGTGACTTTCTAAAATGGGGGATCAATGAATAGGGCAAAAACTACCGGGAAAATGTTACTGAGAATAAGGCTGGTAGTCTGGGGAAGACAGAGTTCTCATGGACAGCGACAATGTTTTCGGCAGATTTTGCGCTTCCTCTATGTACGGTTGTTAGGCCAGGTTCACATCTGTGTCTCATATGCCCAAAATACGTAACCACTAATTACTAATGAAAAACTGTTTGATTCAGACATCCATTCATTGAGTTCAACAGTTTCCAATCATGTTGGATTCTGTAAAATTGACTATTAGTTATGTTAAACAGTACTTAATAATAAATCGGTGTCTGAATCAAACAGTTTTTCATTAGTAATCAGTGGTTACGTGTCTATTAGTTATATACGAAACTGTTTAATTTAATAAATCGGTGTCTGAATCAAACAATTTTTCATTAGTAATTAGTGGTTACACTTTTTTGGGCACATGGAACACATGAAATGCCAGATGTAAACCCAGCTTTAGTTGGTTGTTCACTGAACCAGTGGATTGAACTTTATTCACCATAGCGCGAATAGTCCTCTCGGTAGAACGGTTATAGCATCAAAAAACTAATCCTGATAAAATTATTTTATCATTTACAAGTCTTGTTAAATGGTCTATAAGTCCGTGGTAATTTCGCAAAATAAACTGAATAAACAACCAATACGACAAATGTAACATCAACTGTTATAGTTCGAAAGTCTCTATTGAAAGACCCTTTATTAGCCAAGACTACAAGACTCCTTAGACCTTTCAGATAAATGTCAATAATGCACTGCGTTGTCAAACCCTTTATAAAAACTTTATTAAATGAAAACTCCTTTCAAAATTTATATATTTTCAATTCAAATTCATTTTGCTGAAAAAAAAACAAACTTTTACACTTCAAATCCATTTCCTCGACTGATTATAATTGTTTTTCTTTGAATTTCAATTCATTTTTTTTCTATTATTTTAGTAGTGACATTTACATTTGTTGGCAAAAAGTTAAGACAACACAGATAAAACGGACACCTCTGACATTCAGCAGATTTTCACTCTTAGCATTCACACATACTTTTTCCTTACCTTTTTTTTCATTATATTTAAACTGATTTTGCCAACTTATCTGTGATTTTCTCTACACAAGCTGTCATAATGTCTTCTTTTTCTTTGCTAAACTAACCCTTGGCAGCAGGAAAGGGAAAAACAACTTTCAATAATGCTCTCTAGACTAGAATAATTGTTTTCATTTTCGTTTTTATTTTATTTTTTGAAATATTAATATTCAATGAGTTGAAGTTAGTGTGTGTAAAAGGAAGGTGCATTGCAGTTTAAATATGTATGTGTTTTGTTTGTCTGCTGGATACATAGAGATTATGTTTTTAAGTTTATGTAAAATTTTTCATTGAAAAAAAATTCTTTTTTCGCTTGTGAAATAAAATATATGCAGAGTTACAGATGCAGGAATTTAAATTGCAATAAATATTTGTGTTAGTTGGTGTTTGGGTGTGCAAGTGTATGAGTGGCGTACTTGTTTGAGGAATATTTAATTGCGTTTTTTGTATTAAGTTCAGGTAGAGGTAGCTTTTTGTTTATTGAGGTTATCATGTGGTTTTAAATTAATTGTTACTGAAACAAACAATAACTTGCAAAATTAGCATTCCAAAAGCTAAGTTATGCGCGCGATATACGTGTGAGATATTTTTAATAAATTATCATTTCAATTATCCATGCCTTTGAAAATGAAAAGACAGATGGTGCGAATGCACATTTCTCTCTCCTCTCTCTCTGACTTTCTAGTTGACTTTAGCGTTAGGTTAGGTTAGGAGGTGCCAGAAGTGACCTTATTATCCGCCATTGAGCCACTGAATTCCCATGATGAAGCCCTGATTTCCTCTAGTTTACACTTTCTTGGAAAGTCTGCTCAGCCATCTAGGCTTATGACGTTGCAGTTTTGGGCTGTGACAGATAATATGTTCAATGGCTTCTGGTTCCTCTGCAGCCCCGCATAACCTACAGAAATCTGGAGTGCCAGTTTCCTATATGCTGGTCATTGCTCTGACCTAGCAGTGACCGGTCTACGCGCCTATCACGACTCATCGGCTTCCTATTCATATGCGGTAGCACTTTTGACCGTCCTGAGCCAAGTTTTGGCTACATACACCTCGAGGCTCTACAATCCTCCTTACTTCGCCATGAACGGTTGGTCCTGGTCTCTACCCCTGTAGTAATGGCCTATCGGTAATTCCACCGATCTGCCACACATTCCCTCATCTAAAGCTGATGCTATTCTTGTCAGTTCATCACCAATTTTATTTCCTTCAACACTGCTCTGGCCAGGAACCCAACATAGTCTGATACTATGTTTGCCCATGAGCAAGTTGAAGGCTCTCCTACAGTCACTAACAAGCTTAGATTGGACAGTGTGCCCTTCAAAGTTTTTAGCGCTGCCTGGCTGTCGACTTAGAATTTTACAGCCACTAGTTCCGTAGTCCTGAGGAACGTCAAAACCTGAGCTTGCAAAGCGCTGCGTTAATTCGACAGTCTGAACGAACTACAAATGTTCGCTCCCAAGATAATGACACAAGCCACTGTGCCTTCCCTCATTTTTTACCCATCTGTAAAGACCGCACTACCCTCATATAGCTTATAGGATTTGACCCAATAGTCCCTATCCGGAATTACCAGTGAGGTTGTTCTACTAAAATCAATTTCAGCGACGTTATAGTCCGTAAAGCCAGGGGTTACAGATCCCTGATCACTAAATCTGATCTCATTAAAGATTGGTGTGTGAACTGTTATTCCTGTTCTCATCAAACCTGTTTCAACGAGTTTAAGAAGCCTTCCAGTCGCCGTTCTCACCACAATGTTCTGTATAGAAAGTAGGTGAAGAATGACGTCCAAGGCAGCCAGAGGTGTGCTCCTCTGAGCACCTATGATGCCTACAGTATCACACCTCTGAACCTTGGCAAGTAATCTCCTGTAACTTGCCTTCCTCAATGCCTCCCGCCATACCAATTAACCATAGGAAATAATTTGTCTGGCAACCGATGTCTAATTCCAGTTTACTGCTTTCGGTTGGAGACCCCACCTTCCTTCCAATGGAGATCCTTCTTGCGTAGTGGGCCTTGAGCCCTTTGAACCATTTATGGTTTAAAGTATAACTCAAACAATTAACTAAGCAAGATGGAGAAGATTAAACAAGAATTTGGAAGAAATATATTTTATTTTTTTACTTGCCCTGCTTATGACATAAAAGGTGTGCGACTTATCTAAAATAAACCCTGTAAACTTCGCTAGCTAAATCAAAAATTGCTTTCGTTCATATTATTAAAAGAATAAAATGTATTTGAAATATATTTTAAGAAAATTGTTTATGAATAACTTAAAATAAAATACATTTCAAATTCATTTTTATTTTATGCAGTGACTTTTTAAATGTCGCGCTATAATATCGCTTGAAAGCTCTAATTGAAACACATAGCAAAAGGCTGACTTTATTCGAAAATAAATATTTGCAGATATAAAAGGAAATTATTTTCTTGCAATCGATACCGTACACCAAATTTATAAAGATCATCTATACAAAACTCAAGTGTTTAAATTTTACTTCCTGCCATTTGTCCAAGAAACAGATTAAGCAATCGCTGCTCTTAAAAGCATATTAAAAAACCATTATATGTAACAAAAGATTCTCCAAAAATCCCGTCTACTTCAAAATAAGACTACTCAACTAACCACTCAGCTGCCATAATGCGATTTTCAAATCGCATTTAAATAGACCATATTTAAATATAATTTCTTTCGCTCAACAAGCACTAGAAAAAGAAAAAAAGAAAATAGAGACAGCAACGCAAATACGACGACATCTTTATTTTCATCACAGCTCAAGACAAGTCGTTACATTTTAAGAGCTAAAAGCAACAAAAATAATATGAAAAAAAAAAAACGATCCAATATTAAAAGAAAATTAAAACAACATTGAAATGCATTTAACATTTTTGCATAATTTAACTTGAGTGTAAACTAACGAAAAAAAACTTCTTCTGCTGGGCAGAAAAGAAAAAAAGAAAACTAAAAAATATTGCAGAAAAAATCTCCAAAACAGCACACTTGTACATTGACAAATGTTCAAGGCGCTGAAGAAAGGACATTTGGTATTGGCCAAAAAATAAAACACAGCAGCAGGAAGAGACAACGTTTTGCATATAATTTGTAGCATCAGGAGATGAAAGTAAGTAAGAAAAACAAAAAAACAGCGAAGAAATAAACTTAAAAAAATTAAACTCTTGAAAGACAAACAGCACTTACTTTGCCAACAAAGAGGAAAATCCTTTAAAATAACAACATTTTAAAGCTTAAAAAATGAACTGCCAAAAAAGAGCAGCTAGGGCGTAGAAGTTGTAGGTAGCAGCATTTATCGAACAATTTTGTATTGCATATATGCAAGTACTAAAATGTCCATGGATTTTTTCCAATGTAAACATAAGCATGTTCCTATAACTACAAGAATATCAAAGGCTAAAAGCATTTTTACGAGTGTACTATATACAAAAATATAAAAAAAAAACAAACCGAAAAAAATGTTCAAAGAAATATAAAGTTGAGCACCAAGTTTGGCTCTTCGATCAAAACGAAAATGCACTTAACCCTTTTAAGTGTCTTGTTTGATTAAAACTTTAGAGTTTTTGGAAATTTTTTTTGGGGAGAGAGAGAAGAGCTTTCACTTTAAAATTAATTTTGGTTACAAATCGTGGGTGAACATAATATAAATAATATTAATAAGAAAGAAAATTACAACTAATTTTCCATAAATGTCTTAAGGCATATTTTTAAAGCTTTAAGTTTTCTTGCTTCAAGTCGTAGTTTATAAGAAAAAGATGGTGGCGAATTTAAAGGAGATGAGTGTTTATATTGCAAGTCCACAATAAAAAAATTGATCGAGCGGGCCCTCTATGCATAAAATTTAGCAAATTTTAAGGATAATGGAACACATTTTCTTTTAAACATTTTAAACTTGTAAAACCTGACTAGTAGCTTATTTTTCATCCACAGTTACAAAACGCCGCAAAAACTCAAACAATCCTTTGAAGTTGTCACTCGTTAACGTTTTGGTCAATTGAGACGCGGCACTCATTTTGCAGACAACTTTCTTAAACCCAGGTGATTCTTTACAATTGAAACCTTTCTGCCATATGAAATTCCTATGGCATCAACAATCTCACGCACTTTTATTCTTCGATCAGCGAACACCATATCGTGGATTTTTTTCAACATTTTCGGGTGTGCTGACCTCAATTGGCCGTCCACAACGAAAGTCAGTAAACCACTTTTTACCATTGAAATCGCTGGTGCTGAGCCCCCATTGTATTTATCGAGCTTTTTTTGGTTTCATTGACGGTTTTTTTTTTTGCAAAAAATAATGTTTAATGAGCACACGAAATTCACTTTTTTCCATTTTTTTCTCAAAAGGCGAGGTAGTCTGTTATCAACGGCTGCCAAGCACAAATAAAATGACACAGCTGGTTCAAATTTAGACAAGAGTCGACTGACAGTTGCCTCTTGCCAGGAGCCATGTTGCCATTTCAATCAAGAGGCGAGAAATTAAAAAAAAACACTGAGTTAATGATCCACCCTCGTATAAGGACAATTTTAGTATGAATTTCATAAAAAATACCATCACTAAAATCAAGGCTAAGCTTGATTAATGTTATGGGAACTCTGTACCTTCAATTTCAATGGTAAACCAGAGATTTACTGAATTTCATTGTGGCCGTACAAGCAACTAAGATGCCGAACGTTCTGGATATGCAGTTGAACCAGATGCACCCAAAACAATTGAAAAATTTATGATATGAAGTGACAAAGAGAGAGATTGTGAAAGAGATAGCCATCTCACATGGAAAAGCGATTTCCATTTTAAATGATCTCTTGGGTATGAGAAAGCTTTCCGCAAAATGGGTGGCACGTTTGCTCACAATCGATCACAAACGCAATCGAGTGGCAACTTCGCAGGAGTGTTTGGTGTTCTTCAACCGCAATATAGAAAAGTTTTTGTAACTTCTCTTAGCCGTGGATGAAACGTGGATAACACACTAACAACTAAATATAAGTCAAAATAGTGGCTTTCTTTGTGTATAATCCTCATTGACTGCCTTCAAATGGGTAAAACAGCTGAGACGTTTTGGCATTTTCAAGAAAATTATCAGACACAAACTTCAAAAAAATTACGAGTAAATGATTTGAGAAAGAGGACGAAGGTATCCAAGCAAAACGCGGTTTGCGATATACATATATATATATATATATACATATATATATATATATCAGTATTGCCACCATCAAATATTTTTTTAAATATAAAAATTAAATTGTTCTTTTAAAATGTTTTCATATCACGTAAAAATATAATAACAAAAATTAAAAATTTTAAAAACCCCCGAATATATCTAGAAAAGATGTAATATCTTCCAAACGGCTGGACAATTTTTCTTAAAACATAGCTAAGAACCATCTCGATCAAGCCACCTTTCAAACAGAAAAAACTGAATCAAAATCGGTTCAGCCGTTTGCTATGTACGTGGACTCGAACAGACACCCAGATACACAATAACACAGACACAGACTACAAACTTATAACACCCCTTTTTTGGTCCGGAGTTAAAAATGAATCAATTAATTTTATTAATATCAATTTCGGGATATTATTTCTGTTAAATAATAACCCTTATTTACGACAGTAAAAACTGGCACTTGTCTACTCTTTGTCGACAACAATTGACTACTATTGATATGCTCCATTAATTTACAAAGCCTTAAAGATTAGTAGGAGATTAGCAATAAGAGCCAATTGTTGCCGATAAAGAGTAGACAAGTGACAATATTTACTGTCGTCTTGATGTGAAGTTGACGACGCCATTCACGATAAAGAGGAATATTAAATATTTGTAAGATACGAGTACCATTCATTCCATATTTTGTATTAAACTGGCAACACTGTAGTTGCTCATTATTGCCAAAGAAATAGAAACTAGTTTAATTGGACTACAACGACAAAACCTGCCGTCTTATTACTTGCTGTCGTCAATAGAATCATTCTTATATAAACATGTGCATTCTGTTCTGTGACAGTTTATTTTTGTCTTATAAGTAGGGTTTGGAATGCCCGAACTTTTGCACTTCCCGGGAAACGGGAATGATAAAATCGATTTCCCGGGATCCCAGGGAAAATCAAATTTTCAAAATTAAATACATTTATTAAATGAAAGTTGGCGAAATTTCGATTGTTTTTTATTAATGATAGGAACTGAAAGTTTTTAATTAAGAAATGGAATAAAGTTAATACACAGAAAAATATTATATAAAGACTAATTGACGACTGTTACTGCAATAAGTAGACAATTTTATAATAAGACCTACAAATCATTTTAATAATGTTTCTCATTATTTTTGAAACATTTCCATGCGGTTTCTTATCCTTAAGTACAAACAAGTTACAGCACTATACTCAGCTGCGCCGATTTTTAAATACCCTAAGCCACAGTCTTCTTCAGGGTTTCAGTTATAATAAATTTAAGTACTGTCAACTCAGAGTTTTTACAGCTTCTATGAGCTTAAAATTTTCACTACACTTTCCATTTGTTCACTAATTCGGGGAAAAAGCACTTCAAGTTCGCTTAACATCGAATTATTTACTTTAGGAAAGGATTAATCATTGCAATCATTGATGTTTATATAATTTATTCCACTTTTTTACGTTATAGTCCATAAACGATAGTGATTAAGGCAGTTTGAGACTATAATACAGCTATTAATACTAATTTCCCGTTTTCCCGGGAAAATCTCAAAAATTTCCCGGGAATATTTCCCGCCCGGGAATTCCCGTTTCCCAAACCCTACTTATAGAACCAGGCAATGAAATTTCGTTTCCCTTTGAGGAATAATCTTAGTATTAAAAAGTTAACATGTGCATTTTTGTGAATGCTTGGTATATTCTCAAAATATTCTTTTTTGTGGATATAAAATTTGCTTAAATTTTAAACTAAAGTAATAATTTGGTAAAAATATTTAAATAACTATAAATAGTTGCTGTATGACACTTAAAATATATTATTTCACTGGAAATTATATTTATTGAGAACTCATAATAATTCACGAACTTTTTTTTTATTAGTTATTATTAAAAATCCAAAACTAAAATATTCTTTAATAATAATTCATTATTCAAACACAAAAATAAAACTTGAAAATCTTTTATAAATTTAATCAGCTGCTTATTGTTGTTCAAAAGCGAATCATACCAGTTCAAGGAAAAAACTAAATAATTAATTTAAGCAGAAATTTGTGCTCCAGCACATCCGACTTTGCTGACACGCTGCTTAATAGATAATTTGGAATTTTACTATGAGCAGCAGCAAAAGGACAGTTTGATTTAAAAAGATGCTACATGAAATGTATTATTTCAAAAATTAAATTTTAATTAAAGGATCTTGCAATATGGACTTAAGAACTTTGACAGTTCACAGTAGCAATTTCCTTAAAGCTACATTTGTCAAAATATATCCTGTATTTTTACATACATAATTCCATTTAGAATCTTTTCCACTTGGTGGTTGATATGAAAGCAAGAAATCACTATTAACTATTGCATTAAAATTTTTGAGTTACCAAGTGTTAAATCTTCATTAGGATTGCCCTGTCGGGGGATTGCGACCTTGTCGTGGTGAGATCCAGAGAGCGATACCGGCGGTAGCTTTGCTACTGGCAGGGCCTACCTTGCCGGCAAGGTCAATGGGGAGCTCCTAAAGCTAACAGCAAATCAAAACATTAGGCGACTGATCCGGCTGGTCTCCTGTCCCGGAATGTAGGCAAGAACTCAGCTACAACAATCTTCGCTTAGAACTAAAGGCCAGACTGGTGGCTACAACTGGCAGCCCCAGTACCAGTCTAGGATGTTATGGACTAATCACCCGTACTTCTGAATTTTATTCAATGATTAATGAAACAAATGATTATTTTTATATGTATTCACTCAAATAAGTTTCCTAAATTTTATGGCACAACTGCAATAAGAGTGGCCACGTTACGGCTTTCTAGGTTATAATCTAAATACCTGAATAAGCCCTTAAATATTTTGTCTGTTGTTATTCGATTTCCTTAACATTTCTCGGAATTCCAAAAGAAAGTTTCAACTTAAAAGGGCCACAATAAACTCCATTTTAAAATACACTTATAGCCACCGCGAACTAAGTAGGGTACAGCAACTATGAACCAACAGATAACACTACCAAGGGGAGCAAATAAAGGAAGTAATTTGCAATTTAATTACAACAAAATGGGCAATAGAAAAGAAATTAATTGTCCACGAAATGCAATTATGCCATAACAGCAACAAAAACAAGAACAACAATGAGAAAAAGAGAAAAAGATTGCAATTAAAAAGAATGACTAAATGGAATAAAAGGAACAAATGGTCATGGCTTGAGTTTAATTTATACAAACTACAATAACGCTGCAGTAACAACTTGCACACATATAGAAATATACAAGTTGCAACGAAATACGCCTTTTGCAAATTCTCCATAAGAAAAAAATTAAAAAGAAAGCAGCAAACGGATTAAGCAGGAGAAAGCAATAAGGATTTTGATTTACTTTAAACAACAATTTTTTTTTATTTCACTCATACAAAAGCATTTGCAAAAAGAATGCAGGAATGCGGATACAGAATGTTTCAAGCAACATCAAAGAAGAATATGAAATATATTTAGGATAAAGCAAGAAGCAAAAAAAAAAAAGGAAAAGGAAAAATAATCATTGACAACATTAAACATTTTATGTATAATTGAGTACATATTTGATTTGCAAAAAATAAAAAAATTAAACGATTTGAAAGTAGAAAATGAATGCAAAAGCTTTACAAAAAAAAAAAAAAAAAGGAAACGTTAATAAAGGGAAACAGCAAATTGTGTCAATGAAAAATTGTATTAACAAGACGGATGCACAATAAAATTTACACTTGCAAAAAGTGCTAGCAGGAGAATTTTCCTAAATTCAAAAGGTTTTAATGTAAAAAAATAAAAAAAAAACTTAATTAATTGTACTAAAATTTGTTAGAAGACTTGAATCATTTTGAAAGTAAGATTTTTATATATGCAGCTATTTCAGATAAGTATTGTATGGTTTTTGTTTCGTGAAAAAATTAATCAATCTTCTTTGGTCCTGAGTGGTGATAACAATGGAAAAAACATTTACAAGTCCAAGAATGTAAATCTTTTGCTTGTTCAGCCTTGTAACAGCTATCAAAAAAAATTAATAAGGTAAATAAAATCACATAAGCTCTAGGAGAAACTAGTGTGCGAGTTTGCGATATCAATTTCGATAGAAATGTTATTATGAAATTAAATAGATAGCGATATATGTACATATCAGAGAATAGCAATGAGTAGTGAAACAGTGAGTAGAGGTGAATCATGACTTATAATTTCTTGTACTTATGAGCACTCATACTTATTGCAATGTTGTCTATGAATCATACTCACTCGAAAGTTTGAAGTGCCCATCGAACTCATACTTAGCAACATTTATGACGTTGTTGATTTCGACTCTCCTTAACTCAATGCCTGTGGACGATGCAAAATAAGTATGATTCACAATGCTAACTTCGCATACGAACCTTAAAGTTCTCATTAAGAGGTTATGTGTTTCTCTGTTGCTTATTTTGTTTTTTTTTTGCACGAATTGAAAAACGCCATTTACTGCTATTGTATACCACTCGCAAATTGTTTAATGACTAAACTTTTAACTAAAAATATACATGCATGAGTTGAGTGAGCTGAATCAATGTGAGTAGTATAAGTATTTTCCTGAGGTGATTTATGAGTATGAGTGTGGTATGACTATGATGTCGACATAGCATTCATATTTATTTCAACCTAAACTTATAAATGAATGCCATCGTGAGTATGCGTAAATCAGAGTAGTTGAGTTTAGATGATGTCTACTCACTTATATTTAAAATTTCACGAGTCAGTATGAATAGCGAAAAAACGATTCATTGCCAATCACTGGTACATATCAAATCCACAGCACAAACTATTAAGTGCAAAGACGAATTCTATACTAAAATCTACGAAAACAAGGTTAATTTAACAGTTTACAGATTTAATATATGTGTTTCATGTTAATTCAACATGATTTAAAGACAATTTTCGCTTTTTAAATAACTTTATTTCATATTGATTTAGTATTCCATTAGTGCTAAAAGAAAGAACTGCTGGACAATGTTAAATCAAAGTTATTTCAAGTTAAAACAACATCAATTTGATATTGAAATTACACGAATAATCATGTTGAATCAAACTTATTTCAAGTTGAAGCAACATGAATTTAATATAATGTAGTAATTTTATTTTATTAATTATTTAACTGGCATGATTGTGTGCAATGGCACCAGCATCAGGAAAATGTGAAGGGGTTTTTTGTAGCCAACTTCACCAGTCAAGATTTCATTTGAAACTTATGGCTTGGTGGTAAAGGCGCTTTAATTGAAATAAGCGAAGAATTCGAAAGATAGCATTAAGTGTCATAATTTGCTCTGTTTTGTAAATCGAAGCGATTTGCAATCGTACGATATGCAAAATTAATAATTGTCCTGCAGACGTGTTTAACATTAGACGCGATAATTTTCTTTCAGATATGATATTTGAAAGTTTGAAATAATATTTGTATTATCGGAGTTGGTTTTTTAAAATCCGATTTTCCGTGGACTATAAGACTTGCAAATGAATAAAAGACCCCATTCTACTAATTAGGGTTAAGAATTTACCCATAAATACACTTATACTAATTCAATTCCAGAGCCTAAATACACACACATAGATTATTTAAATATACTGGTTACCACTACGTATTCACCGCTGTTGTATACATACGTTTCACACCTCTGACTGCGGATACTCATTGTTTATACAACACTAGAGCCTCAGTGTCTTTACTTATTTACTTCTATTCGTTATTATCGACCGCACGATGTCTTTACGTTCTACGATGTTGACACCACTATTATCTGATTCACACTGACTGCCCCTCACACAGGGTACCACCTATCATACTAACGGAAGTGGTTCTGGAATGTTCGCTATGTGCTTATAGATGGCGTGTGCACTTAGTAAAGCCAAATAGAATAAACTGTATTGCTGCATAAAGATGTTGCTGCTATGCGCACGTTACCATCTATGTTGTCGTTTATTATTGTAGCCAAGTGATCAAACAGTCTTTTATCACAATCTGGAAAATTCACGCTACTGTTTCTAGGTGTTTTTAGATAATTCGATTGGCCGTTATTTTGAATTTCAGAGTTACTGTGTATCGACTTTTATGTTGGTAATACTGTGCTTTGTTGTTAATACAGAGTTGTTACCACGTGTTTTTGTACTTTTATGTGTACGTGAGTATCTTTAGTTCTTTGGCGATAATTTCTTTCTTTCAGATATGATATTTGAAAGTCTAAAATAATGTTTCTATTGTCGGAGTTTGTTTTCTAAAATTGTGCAATTTCAAATCGACTCGATTTACAGCATAGGATCGAATATCTTAAATTATTTTAATATAAATGTTTTTGCCTTCGTTTTTGTTTTTCAAAACATTATGTCCACAAATCTAAAAAAATGTATCTTATGCGCATTCAATAAAAACTTAAAAATATGCATTAAAAACTCCAAAAAATATGCTCTAAAAAATAATATAAATTCTATGCTGATTCAATATGCACTAAAAACTTAAAAATATACCTTAAAAACTTCAAAAATATGCTCTTAAAAATAATATAAATTTTTTGCTCATTCAATATGCACTAAAACTTAAAAAAATATGCTCTTAAAAATAATATAAATTTTACTCTCATTCAAAATGCACTAAAAACTTAAAAATATGCCTTAAAAACTGCAAAAAATATGTTTTAAAAATAATATAAATAAGTATTTTATAAAATTTATATATTTTTAATCCAACACTTCAATAACATTTGCGTATAAAATAAGGCAAAAATAAGATAAATAAAAAACAATAAAAAATTTAATAAAGAAATTAAATTTAATTTCAACCAGGAATAATTTTTAAATCGGCCTTAAGTTCAGTACACAAAAAAAAGTAATATGAATGATTTTGTAATATTAATTAAAATATTTGTAATAACAATTAAAAAATTAATTAAATTTTCACCTATAAATAATTTGATAATATTAATTAAGTTTTTCCATTCAAATTAATAAATACAATTAAAAATTTAATTCAATCAATTAAATTTTTAATTGAAAATATTAATTGGTGAATACTTTTTTCTGTGTATTTTCAATTCTTGTTGAATGAAATATTTTTATAAACTAATGTGATTTTGGAAAAAAGAGATGAAAAATTAAACTAGACTTTTTAGCTGGGGAAATGCGCATTTTTCTTTTCAGCCACGTGTACGCGCCCGATTAAGAAATTATTCCTGATTAAAAATTCACTCCAGTTCAATTAAATTTATTATGTATCATTTAATACAACTTCAATATATATCAGCATTAAAAATTTGGAATAAAATTTTTGGATAACTATTCACTAAGATTAAAATAAAAATCTTTGCGTGTCACATCTAAAAATACTTTTATAAATTGAACATTTTCTTTAAACTTCTATTGATATAATCGGGGCCACGTCCGTTACAAAAACCCAATTTTTATTGAAATAAATGTGTAATATTTTTACTGAATCGTCAAAAGTTAGATAATTGTGCAGTGATTAGTTTAATTTAAAGCAACTGCGTTTATTAACAACTATTATATAGTATGGCGTAATAAATAAGGCAAATAGGTACATAAAATACACTACATGCATGGAAATGAGATTTAGACGGGGAAAATCAAAATAAAAAGTTTTAAAAACTTGTGAATATTAAAAAAGTTCTATAAAGTATTAAAATATGCCCTAAAAGCATCGAAAATGCTCTAAAGATAAAAAAAATACCAGAAATATGCCTGTAAGGCTAAAATATGTTAAAATATGCTTTAAATGGCAAAATATGCAAAATATGCTTTAAGGGATAAAATATGCAACTAACAAATCAATGCCAAAATTTATAAAAAATTCTCTCCGCACTCAAGAAAATACATGCAGCGTCATATTCCCCCCCCCCCCTTTTAATATCCAAGTTAAATAATAAAAATAAAAATAGAATAATATTATAAATTAGAATTCTTCCCATTGAAAGCAGCAGGAGATAAAAATTCCTTAAATAATTTTTAAAACAATATTTCTCTCTGTGTAGTATAGAAAATTCAATTAAACTGGTACTTAAAAGTGTGCAAATGGAAATTAAACATCTAATTATATGGAAAATATTGCAAGAAATTTTTTTTTTTTGTTATTAGTATTTTTTTTTTAATATTTTATTCAAGTATTTTCTGCAATAAAATAGCAAACTTATTTACCATAATAGAAAGTAATTGAAAAACTGTAAAGAAAGCATTAGAATAAAATTTATTGGAATATTGTAATAGTAAATTAATCTTCTTTGAATAAGAGCAATAAAAGCTTTTTAGTTAAGCACGATAATAATTATTCTGTTTTAGAAATAAGAAATAAGGGGGACAAACTACAGCACTTGATATCAAATGAAATTAAAACTTATTTTAAAGGAGTTTAAATGGAAAATTTTTAAACTTCCATCGGTATTGGATGCTGCAATTTGCCTCAAGTTGCACTGAAGTTGGTACTTTTTTTCAAGGTAAGCACAATATCTTGTGGAAAAACGATACTTACGCTCAAAAACGGTGACAGATTCTCTCAAAGGGATAATATCTCCTTCATCTCTTGCCTCTAGAAATTTTTGTTGCACTCTAAAATAAAAAAAAATTGCTGTGGTATAAATATAGAGGGAATTAAGTCAAATATAGATAAAAATATATTTAAACGATTTTTTAGGCTGAACTTTTTCTCACTTACCGAAATTCCTTGCTATTTGGCGTAAAGTCATTTCTAACAGACATGCATGTGCATGTCAAATATTTTTTTGCATGATGTTCCTTTGCCGAGTTATGTTAGGAACACAACTGTGACGAACGACGAATTTGGTCCACGACGACAAAAATAGAAATAAATATATCGGAGAGTTCATCACGCAGGACGAATTTGTGTTGTTGATTGTTGTGTTGATATTCATATGCTTAAAAAAATGCGTCGTTCGTCCCAGTTGTGTTCCAGCAGAGTGTTAGAATGTTGCCTCCCAGTAGTTAAACCAACTTTATATAATGCAATAGTTTATGTATGTGACGCTAAATTTAAATTAAAATAGCAGAGACAAAAACCAAAAATTTTAGCAGAGTGCTAGAACAATTAATGAGTATTATTTCGGACGCAAAATCTAGGTATACGGACTAGGACTATACTTAGCAATTAATGAAAAATATGGTCAGATATGTGATTAATTAAATTATATAAATGATACCGAAACATAATTTAAAAAAAAATTACTCTTTTGGGAGAACAACTGCTCACTGTGGAGAACAAGAGAATTCTAACTACATCCCACTATATAAATATGGCGCTCCCGATGGCTCTCGAAAGATCAGATTTATTAGCCTTTCTCCCTTTTGGTTTTTGTCTCTGCTACTTCAATTTATATTTACGACTACCTTTGCACACATTATGAATTTTGTGCACTTAAATACTTTAATCTTATTAAATTTTACTGCTTTTAATATTTTTAAGCTTTAGTCTTCATCTGCGCACAAAATTACTCGTATTTACTTGGAATAAGTTCTAAATTAAAATAATCCTTAATCCTTTTGTTTGTTTTAAAAATCTTCAAAATAAACAAAGAAATAATAATTATTTGCACGTTAGAAAGAAGCTTAACTACGTTATATTTTCTTATTTCTGTTTGCATTTCAGGGAAACTGTTGGCTAATTAGCATAAAGTGCTCTTACCTTTTTACTTTTTTAGTGTGTCTTTTATTTTTCTTCTCTACAATTGTGTTTGCTATTATTTAAACGTTGTTTAAGTAACCTTTATTTCCGAATGTAATGCAATGTAACTAAAATCATGTTCTTTTTATGTGCGCTTACTTGAACGATGGCGGCACAGGAAATGCTGATATAATCAAATATAACGAAGAGAAATAATAGAATTAAAGTGAATTGCAGTGAAATCGCTTTATACAAATTGAATAGGTAAATAATTGAAACCAATTAAGATATTTATCATATGGATACAGCTGAATTGTGTTTTAAGATATATTGCAGGAGACAGAGAAAAAAGGGTAGAAAAATGTAGTTGTTTTAGAGAAATTTTTAATTGTTAACTGGATGCTTCAAAAAGGCAATACAAGAGAAAAATATAATTATGTATGACTATGAGTTAAATGTAATAATAGTTCTAGCAAATTTAGAAGTTTTGTGGAAAATAAAATTTACTTATTGAATTCTCAGCAAGAATGGCGCCCCATTAATTAAAGAAAATAATTCATTTTTAATAATGATAAAAAATATGAAAAGGACATATTGGAACTTCACTTATGAATTTTATGTATTTATGTACGTCTACAAGCAAGAATAATTCTTTTATTGGGTACAAAATCATCAAAAAGTCACTGTATGATAATGATTTTTTATTAGCGGTCTCATGAATACAGATTTTTTTGAGAGAATTATGCAATAGTTTGATGCTGAACATCATACGTATGAGTGATATTTTTACAAATATTAAGTATTAAATTTATACTCCGCTGCACAGTGTTGTCGAGCCATAACCGCTAAAAAGCTTAAGTGACACATATTTTGGACTTGGATTTTTTGACGAAAATGGATTATTTACGATGGCAACTAATCGATTTTGGTAAAAAAATTAAGTTCGAATATTATGTCGCTTAAGCTTTTTGGCGGTTAGGGCACGTTGTGTTGTGAATAAGACCATAAATCCTAAAATGGACTGCTGCACCTGAGTTCTGTAACTTGCGAGAAGTTTTTCCGTCGAGCAAAATCAAGCAATTATTATGGTGGTGTTGTTTTCCCAGCAACCATCATCAATAAACTAAGTTTTTGTCCTACTCATCCTGTGTTTCACAGAATAATAACAAACTTTGCGCCTGGAAAGGTTCTACCCAGAACATTGGCACTGGAAACACGAAAATATTGTGATGCTATTCACTAAGATTATGCGGAAAAAAACATAAAGAATTAAAGACAAAGTTGATTTTTTGCTAAAGTTATAAGCGTTAAAGTTGCACTTTGTAAACAAATTCAAAAATTTTTATTTATTTTTATTTTATTTTTTGACATTTAGCAAGATTTTTTTTATCCAAAACAAAACACATCAACTGATTTGTTTCCAAAACTACAACCATACAACTGCCATGTAACCAATTCACACACCTTTTTAAGCAGACCGTAGCTAATTCACTCACCTTTTGTTGTACAGGATAGCAAATAATAAATAAAAATATTAGATTTTTATTATATTTCCTACAAATCTACTGAAAATTAAATTTCGTTTTGTATGGGAAATTTGGAAAAAAAGCAGCTTGATTTAGTTCGAAATCTCCAAAGTACTAGATTTCGAGACAGTGTAAATGCACTATAAAACATTTTCTTCAAAAATGATTGTTGTCTTTGATAATGAAAATTAGAAACGTAAAATCTTTGATTCAAAAAAACAATTGTAGACGTTTTATATTTCAAAATACACGCACATTATTTTTTAACCGTGTTTCATTTGAGCATTTTAAACTGTTTTCTTTTGTCGGCTGTTTAATAAATTCTAATAATCTTCGCGTTGAAAGAAACATTTTAAGAGACAACAGAAACCCTTTGGAATTACCACATGACGAGTAAGCATAGCTATACGATAGTATGAAGAAGATCAAAAGAACCAAATTTTAGATTTCAGAGGAATTTTCGGTTGCATAAGGATGTTTTTCCAGGATGTACTTGAATCAACAATACCACATTTGTCAAAAAGATATCAGCAAACTGCAATACATTCTACACTAAAAGTGACAGTTTTTTTGAGGTTTTTAGTCACAGGTAGTTACCAGAAATCAGTTGGAAATGGTTTTCTAGGTTGTGTCTCGCAAACAATGTTTTGCCGAATTTTAAATTAATGCTTAAACCTTTTTCAAACGAAACATTGTTTAAAACAATAAAAGTAATGCCCGACCATTGTATCGTCTTGTCTATTGACGAAAAAAAGCCGCAGTTGTGACTCTTTAAAACAATTTTTATTTATTGTCTGTACTAGATGGTTCGTGTATTTGCTTTATGATTTTGTTCCAAACATTATATCCAACACATATTTTTTCATTTATTTTTCAAACTATTGTATAATACTTTAATTGAATTTTTATATTTTAAAAACATGACAATAATATTTATATTTTTCATTATCAAAGACAACAACCATTTTTGAAGAAAATAATTTAGAGAATTCCAACACAAGAACTCAGAAGCATTTTCAAACAAAAACGTCCTAAAGTTTCTTACTGCATTACGGCATAAATTTCTATTTTCTTTTCGAAAAATATCTATAGCTGATAAAAATATCCTTCTAAATTTATATTTATTATATTTTCTTTAAATTAATATTTTGCCAACATATAATTTGAATATCAGAGAAGAAAACTAAAAGCCAAGTAAAAAAAAAAGAGATAATGTGGTTGGAAAAAAGTAACCACAGAAATGGGCGTTTGTTTTATGTTGTTTTGGGTGTTTTTGAAAAACACAAGTCATACAAACCCTTTCACATGCATACGTACATACATATTTTGAAAAAAGTGTAATATATTTTAGAAGAAAAAAAAATCCTTGTTACTTTTTGTTAGAAAATTTCCCTAAGCCAGTTCAATGCTGAAAAATTTACTTAAAATAAAAACTTTGTGGGCATCTCTCACACTCGGAATATTATTTTATTATTATTTTTTTTTTCTTGGGGTTTATTGAGTCTTTATGTAGATTCATCTATAAAAAAAATAAAACAAAAAAAGCTAAACTTTTTAATTTATATTTGAAGTTTCTTGCTTGAATGAAAATAACACAAATAAGAAGCAAAGTGCTGAAAAAGGGTGGTAACGCTTCTGTCCACAGAACCAGGAATATGCTCGTAGCGTAGCAGGAGTATTAAAATACTACAGAAAGGACTCATACAAAAACAAAAAAGTTATGGAAAAAGTGTACATGGAACTAATGTATGTTTGAAGTTTCCTTTTAGGGTCAACAAACATGATGTTTTATAATTTTATTTCATGCTTGCATATTTTTGTTGCTGTTGTATGTTCTTCATATATTCCCAACTAAATGGAATTATTTTTTGCTTCAACCATATAAAACATAAATTGAGTGTAAAAGGCACAAAAATTTATGGTAAATTCTTGTTGTAAAGTTTTGCTAAAATATTTATTGATATTGCAGAAGAAATAAAAGGCAAAAAATTAAATATATGTGTGTATGTGTCTAATATAAATTTAAAGTTTAAAGAGTTTTGGCTCTTAAATAAGTGTTAGAATATTGAAATGTTTTTTTTAATGAATAATCTTTAAGGAAAATATTAAATGATGTGGAAGTTTTGAAAGGATAATGTAATTATTTCTATAGCTAGGTAAATGTGAAACTTCTAGACTCTCTAGCAAAGCCTTAACCAAAAATTTATTCTAACGAAATTGTTTTTCAACTTTTCTTCCTCTGAATTAGAGCGACACAATAATTCCTAAAACTCCTAAAGGTGCGTACACATTTGGCAAACATTTGCCCAAATAAGCTTAACCACTAAAGACTTACGAAAAAAAGAAGAGAGGCGCGTTAGGGCACTCCGTTATAGCTATGCTGCTTAGCTATATAAAACAGACTTAATGTGTTAAATAATAGTGCAACAAAATAATATTATATGATGATGCCAAATTCGCTGCAAATATTTCAAAACGTTTCAATTTATTTCCCATTATTTTCTTTTTTTAGAGGAGTACGATTAAAATTAATGTATTGTTTATGACCGGTGGCGCCTGTTAGTTCTCTTACAGCTTATCGGCTATGTTCTCTGGTTTGTGCTCATACGCAAAAAAAAACAAATTCAGCAATCGTTCTCATTGTTTTCGTTGCACTCACTTCACAGAGCGAAACAAAACAAAATCAAACAATTTGTTTTGTTTATTTTCGTACTCTGATTTTAAGTGCAAAGAAATCAAAACAAAAACAAATTTATAACTGTAATAGTGTCGATTATTTTTGTTATGAAAAGCACGTCCTAATTCCTGTATGGCACCATAAATAGCATAGCTATAAATCCTTGGGATTCAGACAACGTATTTACTAAGTTAAATAGTTTCCCATAATATTGGATTCTATGACAGTGTCTGCATAAAAAAGCACATATATAACTTTTGGGGGATGGAAGCTTTCAAAGAGATGCACTTGTGCGTAAAGCTCTCTGCCTGACACCCACTTGTAGGTTAGAAGAAGGGATTCCTCTCTTTGGAAAAATCCCAAGCAGAGCAGTACTTCCGGTTTAATACCAAGTATCTCCTGGAAAAGTCGCCCAGGCTCCCGTCTGGGGGCAGCTAAAGTGAGGAGGCATTCAATTGAGTAACCTGAATTGCATTTCAGTTAATTAGGTGTTTTCACTGAAACCCAATTGTTTCTAACCTGACTAGAGATTGTTGGCAACCCCAACACTAGGATCGGAGAAGGTGGCCCAATCAGTCGCCTTGTCCTAAACATACTTGATTAACAAAACCGCAAAAAAGTGGCCCTTTGCTCCAATAGGAACCAAAGGACATAATACGAGTATATAGACATAATTTTGTAAGTGTGAGCTTTTAATTGTCTAATTGTAGCTATGCTACTTATAGGGCGATACAGGGGTTAGAAAATAATTTTCGTAACATAAATAATCGACACTATTACAGTTATAAATTTATTTTTGTTTTGATTTCTTTGTACTTAAACCAGAGCATGAAAATAAACGAAACAAATTGTTTAATTTTCTTTTGTTTAATTCTTTGGAGTGAGAGAAACAAAAACAGTGAAAACGATTGCTCAATTTGTTCAAGGAAAAGAGAAAAAATTTTGTTGCTTTGCATTTGCGTATATACAGTGAATAACGACAACAACAATTTCGTATTGCTGGTGCTGCATGTGTGCATGTATATTTCGTATTGCTAGGACTGAGCAGTGATGGGAAAGTTGGTACGATCGTACTTTTTTTGATACTATTTAACATGAAAAAGGACCAGTGTTGCCAGAAAATGATGATGAGAGAATGCTAGATCCGTAAAAAAATTCTGCTAAAATGTTCTACAGAAGAAAAGTATAATGCTAGATTTAAATTTAAAAAAAAATTATTGAAATAGCTTTGAATTTCATGTTTAAACAAAGTTATTACTATTAACAGGTTTTATTATCCACCCTGCAGTAAGGCGGGGGCCAAGTATATATGTCAACACTAAAATTCTGGTAGTAGTTACATTGTCTACAATTTCTCTTCTATTCGTCAGTATAAAAGAAAGAGAGAAAACAGATGTGGTGTATTTCTGGTGTATTTTGCAACAATTTGTCAATATAAGTAAATTTGTATGTACGTAAGGTATAGAAATGTACCAGTGGTTGGTATGTCTCCATGTTCCCATAAGAACTACATAGTCACTATCTAGTCAATTGTTTTAGTGTTACTAGTAGACTTCCAATGACAAGCACATGCTAAATGTCTATAGCACAAAGTACTATATGGGGAATAATTAGAGAGTAGTACTGGTGACAAATCCAAAAGCGACTCAGTACATTTTCAGCATCGACATTTCATTCAGGGCATATATGTATATGAATGTTTATGTATTTTCAAACATATGTTTTTATGTGTTTTGTATGTATATCGAAACCTATTTTCGCTTTAATTGTAAGCAAGATGTAAAAAATAAACTTTTGAATTGAAATTAAAATACATAATAGCCTACCCATAGTTAAGAATTATCAAAATGTCAAAATGTTTGATATCTTTTAAAATACAGGCTGTAAAATTTTATCGTAAGCGACAGTTTATGTATGACGTAAAACATATTTGAATACTATAAAAACCATCTTCCGAAAACTTTATAATTTTTGTCGGTTACTGATAATTGAAAATAGGGCTCCATATACAAACATATAATTACATATAATACATAGTATATAAACATTGTATCAACATTACGTAGGAAACACATAATTGTAAAGAAAATACATTTTTAAAAGGAATAATACTCTACACTGAAAAAAAATTTAACATATTAGCATTTTTTATTTTGAGCAAATTCTGCCGCAAAGCATCTGGCAGAATTTTTTAAAAGTTGAATGGTTTTCGGGTAATGAAAATGCCAGATCTGGCAGCGAAAATGCCAAAATGGCAACAATGAAAAGGACCGTAACACATTTGATACTCTTACGGACAACTTAGATATGCAGTCAGAAGACGCGAGCATGCATATATTTTTGAAAATAATTAATTTTTTTTTCGAAAAATGGAACGAAACTTTATTAGTAATGCTCTTTTAGAAAAGTGTAACCTTTCACAATTAAACATCAACGAAAAACATATTTCACGCAATGATATTTTATTTGGCACAGAAGGTTATCTTATCTATTGAAACAACTGTTTTAGATCAGTTTAAAGAAAATTTAAAAAAAATTATATTAAGCTCTAAGGGCAAAAGTGGACTTTGACAATGAAATGTTAGTTTGGTTTAGTAAGTTTCCCCCTGAAAATATTTAATCTGGTAAAATCAACATCATTATACCACTTTTAATTAAAATGTTCCCAGGGGAAAAAAATTTTAAAATATGGACAATCAATATAGAGTAGGGATGGGCAAAAAATATCGATATATCGAAATATCGATATTTGAGAAAATAAATATCGATATATATCGCCGATATTTCAAAAACCTATATATCGATACATCGATTATTATTTACGAGTATCGGGTTTCGATACTTTTAAGAGCTATAGCCGTTTTTTAACTGTTTTTTGGATTGTGTGGGTATAAGCCTAAAGACAAAATTTGTTTTTACTTTCTGTTCTGTTACGAATCAGCTGACTCTTTTTGGTTTATAAAAATCATATACATATAAGCCATTAGTTTTTCTCTCCTTAATTCTGTTATGTTGCGTACACATTCCTCGATGCATGTCGTTATTCACTTTATGAATGCGATGGTAGAACTATAGCTAAAACTTTACAACAATTAGGCCCGGGAACTGAAATTGTATTATTTTTATGACATGTGTTTATAAACGTTAAAAACCGAAAAGTTATTCCCACTTTCCCGGGAAAAGAAAAATTCTAATAACAATGGACGATGCAAAACTCATCACTTTAATGGAAAACTGTGACCATTCTGGTCCGAAACAGTTGATAATTTATTACAGAAAAAGTAACTTTTAAAATTTAGAAACAGAACGGCACAGCACAGAGAAGCAACAGAAAGTAAAGACTAATGAAGTCTTAAGGAGCTACAGTAGGTTGCGTATTACTTAACATAAATAGTTTTTTGTATTAAATTTCTTAAAGTAAGTAATTGTGCATTCGAAATTAATGCAGCAAAAATTACCGATATATCGAAATATCGATGTTTTCAAAAAATATATGTCGATACTGTTCAAAAATATCGATACTATATATATCGATACATTTTCTTCGTTTGCCCATCTGTAATATAGAGCATTGACTGTATGGAAGAACTGAAACCATTACCAACAGAGAATATATGCAGTTTCTGGGGGGTTATTATGTAATCCGAATCGAACGGAAATGTGTTCGAATTCCAATGTTAATAACATACAAATTCGAACAGTTTTCGTTTCGAATCGAATTACATAATAATCCCCCTGGTCTACATTGGCTGAAAATAAAAACGCATTACATGGATACATGTTTCCTGATAAATCAGAATTTTGTCCGTAGAAATGTCGAAAGGATTTTATCTTACCAAAATCTCATGAAAACAAAATAAAGGAAGAGCCTTTCACAATCTGTAATCGTAATCTGTAACTCGCTAAACCTAAATCTCTATAGCTAAAAATCTATAAAATCAATTTATCGATCTTCGGCTACGAATGCAATTTCCAAACGTGTATTGATAAATCATGTAATGGCTTAAAAACGTAATTCGCCGAAATTGTATTGTTTTATGTCATCGCCAAAAATTTTAAATTTTCTATTTGTTCAGCATTTTAGGGATCGAATTTAGCTTTAGCGAGCTACGGAATACGGGGGCAAGCCTTATGTTCCCACAGTATTAAGTCTAATCTAGGCTATACTTATTTGTATATTTGTACTTATATGTTCCCATTTTATATCTTTGTAAATGAATTTTGTATACTTTTTTGTTAATAAAATTTAAATAGAAAATATAATTTATGGTATTCTCGGGATCAAAAAAGTACTCAAAAATTTTTTTTTTTGATACCGAAATGCAAATCTCATTTCCCATCACTGGCTGTGAGTATTGAAACCAGCGTTACCATTTGTCAAGTTTTCCCTTTTTTTTTGAAGTTTTTTGATGATGTATGAAAACCCGAAACAAAAATATGTATTTAGTTAAATATCTCAATTAGTAGGTCACAAGTAGTCAAGTTTTATATACCATTGGATGGTGCTTCAAAAACTCTTTTCGATGATACCAAATTTTATTTATGTCGTCTTGGAGCAAAGTACAAAAATATTCGAAAAAACTGAAAAAAATACCTTTTTTAAAAATGGTCCAGCTAACGGATGATCAATGCTAGAACCAAAATATTTTGGGAATCATCATAAAACATATCAAGCTTTATTTTCAGAGGGGTAACAAAAGCACTTTTTTCTCTTCCATACAAGTTGAGTCGCTCTAATATTTATTAATGTATGTGATATTTTTTTTAAGATTTCTGAATCTAAATCTAAATATGAATTTTATTATGTTTTTTTTTTATTATATGTTATGGTTTTGATTTTAATCGGGTTTATATTTTTAAATAAAATGTATTCCAAATACAATTTTATGTTTTCTTTTAAAATTTTGATATTTTGTAGAAAACAAGTTTTTGTATTTGAAAAAAAGTTTTTGGTAACGCTGATTGAAACACACAGCCACGGCTGCCAGATGTGACGATTTATCGTCATTTCGAGGATTTTTGGTGCCGAAAAACCAAAATGACGATTTGACAATTTTTTCCTTAAAATGGACGATTTTTCAACAGTTGAAATTGGTAGCTTTTTATGAAAAGTCTACTTTTAAAATTCATATGTATGTATATGCATAACCAATAAAAGATTTTGGTGTAATTTTGTAGACTCTTTCTTAATCATTTATTGTTTAATTTAAAAATATTTATTTGTTGATGCTTTAGGGTTCAATTCACAAGAAATTCTGAGCCATTAGTAAAATTTCTTTTGGATGAGTTTGATTTAAAAATAAACAATGATCCATTACAACATACAACAAAATGCAATACCACTATCGATGCAATTTTTTCAAAGCACCTTGAAGAAATTCAATCGCAAGCATATGTATCATATTTTAGCTACCACAAACCAATTATTACTACAGTAGATTATAATGATTGAGTTTTTGAAACATCTATAAATGTAAAAAATTTTTTATAGCTATTCTAAACACAAAAAAGTAATAGGTATGAATAATTTTATAATATCAATTAAAATATATGTAATGTCAATTAAAAAATTAATTAAATGTTTACCTATAAACAATCATTATATAATATAATTTTATTGCATTGTTATTTAACACTTCAGTTTGTTTTATATAACTAAGCAGCATGGCTACAACCGGGTGTCCTAAGACACCTCTCTTCTTTTTTTTTAAGTTCCTGAAGCTTTTAGTAACAGTGTGTAAGTATCATCAAACTTTTGCATTACCTTTTTTTCATAGTGGCCAATATATTTCAGACTTAGTCTTATCACAGAGAAGTTTCTCCCTTAAATGTCTTACTTAGAGCCATGTATACCTGGAGACCAAGCTACTGATTTCTTTTCGTCTTCTGCTATATTGTGTTAATAATAGTTAACAAAATATCATGTAATTTTAAACAGCAGGAAGTTGAAAAGTGTTGCATTAGTTATAAATGTTATTTGTAGCTTTTGTCTTTTTTATGCTCACAGTTGTTGAATTTGGCTTTATTGCCATTTTTCATTGACGCCATTATCGTCTTTCAAAAAAAAAAAAAAAAAAAAAGAGGCTTCTACACACATACAAATTACAAACATAAACACACACACACAAGCATTTGACAAAGTATGGCACAAAGGCCTAGTTTTAAAATTGAAGACATACCTACCAATAAATATACAAAAGCTTTTGGAAAGTTATATTGTTGATAGGACATTTACCGTTGTGGAAGGAGACTTCATGAGTGTACCCGAATCTATATCTTCTGGTGTGCCACAGGGTAGTATTCTGGGGCCAGTCTTGTATTTAATATATACTTGTGATATGCCTGTGAGCAATAACATCCACACTTCTACATTTGCCGATGATACAGCCTGTTTGAGTATTCACAAAAATCCTGATGAGGCATCCCGCAATCTCCAAGCACACATTACCCAGCTTGAAATATGGTTGAACTTATGGAGAATTAGAGTCAATGAACAAAAGTGTGTTCATATAACGTTTACCCTAAGAAAAGATACCTGTTCCCCCATTCGAATCAACAATCAAAATATTCCTCAACATTCTCAAGTCAAATACCTTGGCATACACCTTGATCGAAGGCTTACATGGAAATATCATATTGACTCTAAGTTAACCCAAATGAAACTTAAATTGACTCAAATATATTGGTTAATTGGCAGAAATTCAACACTCAGCCTAGACTGCAAACTCTTGATATACAAGTCGCTTTTGAAGCCAATATGGTGCTATGGAATTCAGCTGTGGGGCACTGCTTCAGCTTCAAGTGTCGAGAGAATCCAACGAAGGCAAAACAAAATTTTACGTTTGATAACATCTGCTCCATGGTACGTTAAAAACTCAAATATTCATCGTGATTTAAATATGCCACTAGTGAGTGAAGAAATTGCAAAATACGCAGGCAAATATTGAACTAAACTCGAGTCACATCCTAATCCGCTTGCCCGTAATATTTTGAGCTTTACTGGACACATCCGCTTAAAAAAGAGGGACACAAGGGCTCTTATACCCAACACTCCAGATGGGACTGCTTAAAAATACTTCTTTTTGATTATCACTACTTATGTATTATTTATAACTATCACTAAGCTTATGTCCGATATTGGTCGGGCCTAATAATTATATTTAGATTTAAGATTTGATTACTTATTGTTAGTTCATTTTTGAAGATACAATAAATAAATATGTATATGAAAAAAAAAAAAAAAAAAAAAAAAAAAAAAAAAAACACACACACGTGTGTGCGTGTGATGACAAAATAGAACTGATTCTTATTAAATACACACTCAGTGTGATATATTTTGGTTGCTGCTGTCGATGTCGTCCTTTTTTTTTGTATCCTTTTCATATGTTGCTATTTATAATTTGTAGCAGACACATTAATCAAAAAATTGTTACTCATTGTTGCTGATGCAAACATACATAAATACATTCACATACATATGTATGTATGTACGATGTACATATGTTGTGTAGTTGCACTGTTGTAGTATTTATATTATTGTTGCTGTTGATTGTGGTGAATTTGGAATTAAATAATAAAAAAAGACTCTCAAAACAAACGAGAAATTGCCAACAAATATACTACAAGCAGTGCCACAATACCCAAAAAAACAAAGAACAATCTTTAACAGACATACAACATGAATGCGTACATTTGTTTGTATACTTTTGAAAGCAGTCATTAGAAAGAGTAATTTCTATGAAAAAATATTAGAGCTTAAAAACCACTAAGCATAATAGTTCATAAAATATACAGAAATATTTATATATTTCTTTACAGGTTCAAGGTCATAATCATTTAAATAAAATTTATTTTGTTTTATTAAATTATTAATATTGTCCTTCTTCAGGAACAATTTTAGAGTAAGGTCGTCAGCTGTATGCTTTGAAAAAGAGTTAAAATTCTTATGAATCAAATAAATAATTAAATAAAACAACAAGAGTTTTATTTGAATGATTATGACCTTGAGCCTGATTGAGAGGAAAGAAATTTATAAAAATTTCTAAGGACGAAGAAAAATTATTAACATATGTATATACAGAAATAGTTTTGTAAATTTTGTATGCTGGGTAGTATTTGTTTCAAATTATGTTTAAATATTGTAGAAAGTTTGTTGGGTTCAATAAATGATTCGTTTGCGAAACTTAGCAAATACATTAGGCTTTCGTAATCATACAATCTTGAACTTAAAATACAGTCAATAGAAAGCGACTTTAATTTGCATACGAACGGGCACTAAATATATACAATACAAGCTCGATTTGCACAAAAACCGATTATTTCAACATCCCGATTGGCGCAACAGGTACTATTTTTACATTAAAAAATCTTTATAAGTGCAACTTTTTCAAAAAAAAAAAAAAAAAAAAAAACAGTCTCGATATGCGCAACGTTTTATCTTGAAGTAAATTTAGAACGCTTTTCTCTCTGAATTTACTGAATTTAAAACGTAGTTTTGACAAAAGATCCTATCCATAGCACGTGAGTGCTACTTTTTATTTTCTTATTTCTTTATTTACTTTTCTCTCTTGGCTGTTACTGCACGAGTAGAAAAAATTATTCACCCCCTCCTTGAACAGCTTTTCCTTTAAAATATTTTCCCTTTTCCCCAAATTGCAATCGTGTATAAGTTTTCCCCAGATATTTGTTCCCTTTTTTGACACCCCTTATCGTGAATAATATTTTTCACATGGAGTTTTTCACTTTTCCCTTGGTTCTGCGAACTTAATCAATTTATCGCGTCACTTCATTATTAAACTTGCAATTAATAACTTTTAATTATAAATAATTATTTTTAGGATAATATCAGTAAATAATTAATAACAATAATTCCACACAACACATTTTATCATTCAATATGAACATCTTTGGTTCACATGCAGTAAATTTTATGGCGATGACATACATTATACTTTTTTCCACTGCACCCAATTAAATCTAAAAATGTCTCATTTAATTCATCATGGGCACGTGACAAAAGTATGTTCACTTAGCGATCACTGTTCACTTGGCTATCACTGTTTCAGAATGCTGAAAAGCGAAGTCAACTGTAGAAAGCAAAAACAAAGTAACATAAAACCACTACAATAATACTTATATGTATGTACCGATGGTGCATCGAATAAGTAAAAATAATTAATGTGATGATCGTAAAAGATAAGTAAGAATAGTTAAACATACATAGGTAGAGTGATATAACTTCGTGCTAACCTAAATAGAAAATGGAAAAACAGAAAATGAATAGTGATACTTACAAATGTGTTTACCAAAGGCAAATCAATAATTGTATACATAATCAATTCTCATATTCCATTTCATAGAAATTTAAGTTAAATAGCTGATGTTAATAATAATCTCTACCCCAGTAGATAGACATGGGTGCTGATGAAGTGCGTGGCTGCACAGAAAAATATTGGTATTTCCCCCAGCTAATAAAGTCTAGTTTAATTTTTCATCTCTTCTTTACATACTCACATTAATTAATAAAAATATTTCATTCAATAAGAATTTAAATTACTGAACTATAGCCTGATTAAGAAATTATTTCTGATTAAAAAAGCACCCAAAATATTTAAAAATACTGCCTTGAATTAAAAACATTGCATTTGAAACAAAAAATTTGTGTATTTATCACTATCAAATATAAATTTGTTCCATTATCAATTAATTTCTTAGCTTTACAAGTCTTCTTCCCGTTTTTTACATTCACTGCGAATCGATATCGGGAGCAAACGTTCCCATAAAGTTTCCGGTAGCAAATTTCCGTTCATGGGGAATGCAAATTTCACGGGAAAAGGGGTGATTTAATTGCACTGAATTTACAGTGGACGGATCAGAGAAGACTATTCAGATGAAAGCGAATCTATAGATTTTTTATACAAATTGAAAATGCACAAGAGGTTAAATTAGATTATGACATTGATGCACTTAACATTATTATTGAGTGGGCAACAGAGAATAGTATTCCTTATAGAAATTTAGTTGCCATTCAATATCACAAAAAATCGAAAATTTCAAACCAAAATTTCAACATTATTTTCCTCAAACTAGATTGTGTTTGTAAAAAAAATTTACATGAGTAGAACTGAAGTATATGCAGGTACAAAACATGAAGACAGTTTTATTCTTATGTATGAATTTTTCAAGTTTAACTATTAAAAATAAATTATTTTAAGTTAAGCTATAGTTTGGTGTATATAAAGTTAAAAAAAGGGTAAAAGCAACAACCTCGATTTCTTTTCGATTGCACGTACTGTAATGCCAAACGAACTTCAGCTTATATAATCAAATATCCTACCTGATGTTGACATTAAAAGAAATTTAGTACCCGGTATAACTTTTTCGGTTTATGCCGATTTTTCTAGTTTTAGTGCTTTTTCTTATTTTTGGCGCTTTTGGGATTTTTTTCAGTTTTGTTCGTTTCTTTAGTTTTAGTGTTTTGTTTTTCTCTATGGCGATTTTTCGGTATTTGGCGATTTATTTTAGTTTTAGAATATGGCGCTCTTCTTCGTTTCGGCGATTTTTTCAGTTTTTGGAGTTATTTTAGTCTTGGCGTTTTTTAATTTTTGCGATTTTTTCGGTTTTAGTCGATTTATTTTAGTTTTAGGGATTTATTTTATTTTGGCGCTTTTATCCGTTTTGACATTTTTTTTAGGATTTTGGATTTATGTTCCGATTTGCCGATTTTTTAATTTTGGGATTTTTTAGTTTTAGCGTTCTTGAAAATTTCCAGAGTTTGCCTCTTACATAGTCAAATTTGCATTAACTGATGAATACCCTTTAATTTGGATTTTTTTAAGTTTCAGGGTTAATTGTTGCATTCTGTATAAAAAATACAATAACTTTAAATGTATGTATGTGTATTATAAACGATTTAAAAATTTTCTTTGCTCGTTTGGGAACACCCTTGAACTGTCATATATTTGTTGTTTTAGCGGCTAAAGTTCGACATAAGCTCTACATACTCTGTCCAGGTCCTTAGCGCTTACGGTTCTCGAGAAAACAGCCTGTGACGGACAGACGGATAGCGTAACGAAAACAATAGGGGTTCCTTTTCTCCTTTGGTGTACGGAACCGTAGAAATAGGCGGAGCCACGCCCATAATAATATAATATTTTACGGGCTTTTACTTGACCGATTTTTAAGAAACCTGGAATACACCCTCAGCTCTAAGAAAAACAGAATCCCGCTTTAAAAAAAGTGGGCGGAGCCATGCCCATTAAATTTTAATATTACAGTTCACGAGGTTCTGATTAATTGATTTGTACGAAACTTCGCACACACCCTAATTTTAAAAAAAGGAATCAATCTTTCGTTTAAAAAAGTGGGCGGAACCATGCCCATGAAACCTTAGTATTAAGTTATAAGTACTTCTACATATCCGATTCCCACAAAAATTGGCAAACATTTTCGGTTCTTATAATGAAATAGTTTTGTGCTTGAAAAAGTGGGCAGGGACATGCCCATTAAAGCTTAATATAATAATTCATGTGTTTCGACTTTACCGAATTTTTTTTTAATTTTGACACACACCTTGAGCTCAGAAAATGACGAGATGTTGAGTTTATTAAAGTAGGCGGACAAACTTGGACATGAGCACTCCTCTGAAAACATTTAGTCGGTATTAAAAATTTCAAAATTAAAACTTAAAAATAAAACTAGACCGATTTGAAAAATAAACATTCAAAAGTTAAAAATAATTTAGATTCAGTACAATAAAACATTTTGTTATATGTGTTACCTGTAAAGGTATTCGTAGTCGGTGAGAGCAATAATGAATAAAAAATAAAATAAATAAAATAAAAAAATAATTATGAAAATAATAAATATAGAATTTGCACCGACTTCGAATGACTTCATGTTTAATGTTTCAGTGCATATTTTTGAGGTAGATAAAATTTTTTTAAAGCCTTTTTATTTTTATGTATTCTTAGTTTAGGTTAGGTTAGCAAGCTGCTGGGAAGAAAGGGTGAAATATAGAGTCCAGGTCACGATCCAGGATCCAATACGAGTACAATGATCCCTTTGTGCTACCTGTGTGTTGAATAGAATATAGAGGGGGTGATATTGAAGGGAAAGAAGAGTATAGCAAAGCTATATATGGGCCAAATAGATCAACAAAAACAAAGCTTCTCTCTTTTAAAACTCTGCTTTTTGCACGTTTTTAATAATGTTGCAGCGCCTCTGGTGTCAACGAGTCGTATTAAATTTTTAAAGCTGTATGTGGTAGCCATTTTTTTGGTTATTTTATTTCGCCAGATCCTCTATGCCTGCATCACTAGAACTTTTGCTACAACAACTGATACAAAGAACATTATGGACATTAGGTATTGTTATTTCTTGACTGTCGGAAACCGGGCTGGAACCCAGGACCTTAGGTTTTGTAAACGTGCTAAATACTTCAGCCTACAGCACCCAATTTGGAAAAAAAAATTTGATTTATTTTGTCTGTTAACATTTAATACCTTTAATTATCTCTTTCAATATAATAAATTTAAGTGGCGAAATTTGGAAAAAAAATCATAAAAAATTATGTGTGACTATTTATCATAAATAAAAATGTATAAAAATTGATATAAAAACGTACATATTTTTATGTTCATCAAGTGTTGGAGGTAATTTAAATGTCAACGGAAGTGTTGCGTTTTTCGTGCGTTGATTTTTTTTAATTCATTTTTTACTTGGACAAAAACTGTCTCCGGTTTTCATATATATTTTCCGCTGTAAGTTTTTTCTATATACACACATATATATTTTTCTGATTTGTTTGGTGATGGTTGGGTTTTTAATTCATATTTTTTTATCAGACTCCGGTAGACAAGAGGTGGAAAAATCACACCATTTGTATAGTAATTTAATTATAAATGAAATAAATTTTTTTTTATAAAAAAATTATAAAATAAAATATGTAAAAAATACTAAATTTGCTAGTTAAAGTTTTAATTTTTTTTATCGTTATTTAAACTAAATAATTTCATACAGAGTCACTGGTATCCAAAATTATCTTTATCAATATATCGTTTATGCTTAAAAAGCGAAAGACATGTAAATATTTTTATGAGCTAACAATATTAACTTTTTAATGCTATAGATCAATATATCTTAAATTACAATTATGGCTTAAATAACTTATTTGTGGTATTGTAATTTTAGTTGTCTATATGAGTTATTTGCGATTATGGTTTACAAGGTTTTTTTTTGTTATTTTAAAATATTAATGGCTAGCATGTGTGGGTATATTGCCAAGATAAATAATTTAAATAGGAGCATCTTCCACAAACTGCAATTTGACCTAAACCTTCTTATAAGAGAAAAAAGTCCAGAAATCTTCTTCCAGAGTATCTTTGGTCTCCACCAAATCAAATAAAATCACTTAATCGCAGAAATTTCTCCACAACCATGAGTTCATCATCTTATGTCTGCCAAATGTAATTAAAATATGTATATTAAATTTTTTCTTCGATATCAAATTATAATTTGCGTGTTTAGAAATTAATTCAGGTCGCGCTGTGAGTCAAAAATTCATGAAGGTTAAACAAAACGAATGATTGTAAGCAACTAACGGAGATTTTTGCCATCAACTCACCACAAAAAAAATTAATACCCCTTTTGTCGTTTTCAACTCAAGTCAGTTTGGTCGTATTAGAGTCAACTCAACAAAAAAAAATTACTTGACATATATAAACCCAACCGTTGTTTAACTTGTAAATGGCAATGTTAATTTAAAAGTTGGATTAACTATCAGGCATTCATAATTAGTTGAGTTGAGAACGATAATAGGTGCTAATATGTACATATACATATAATACTATTTAATTACGCAAAATTCATTAATAGTGCATTTACACTGTTTCGAAATCTAGTACTTTCGAGATTTCGAGCTAAATCAAGCTGCTTTTTTTTCCAGATTTCCCATGCAAAACGAAATTTAATTTTTCAGTAGATTTGTAGGAAATCGAATAAAAATCTAATGTTTTTCTAGATTTTGTGCTGATGTAAATGCCCTATAACTTTTGTTTTGTCTATTTTAAATACTAACCCCCATATTTATAAAATTTAGAATGAATTTGGAATGTATTTTATTTAAAATTTCTCATACAAAATTTTTTTAAAATGGATTTCGAATTAATTTTATTTTTTTTTATGAATATGGGTGTAAGTATATAAATTAAGAAATGTAAACGAATTGCATAAGTGAAATTATAGAAAAAATCTGTGTCAGGCTTCATAATTAAAACTATATTTAAATAAACTATTTCTTCTACTTAATTCATAAATTGTCCTAAAAAATTTCAACGTTTTTTTCATTGTCAGTTTATTAAATAAACTTTGGCTTCGGTACGATCGATTTTAAACAATTCTGCCGTGCATCATGATCATCTCTTTTTACTCAGTTGTGGTTGCACACAAACCATTAATACTTGTTAAATGTTTTTCATACAAATAAATATTGCTCCTACGCACTGGCTACAAAGTAGAAATCTTTTTAATATACCTAAAAGTATGCAACAATTTTTTATGAAAAATATAAGTAGGATGCAATTACAGTTTGGCCACAGTGATGCCAACTTTTTTGCCTCAAAAAACACATCCAAATTTAAAAAAGCACCGAAAGCGTAATTTTGAGATCTAAGAAGATTGATTATAATATTTTAATATTTTCTAAGCTTTTCTATATAATGAAATATATCAGACGAAAAAAATAAATACACCCAGTTTTATTTTAAAATAACTTCAAGTAATACACAATTTTCTTAAAAACACTACCTATTGCTTTTTCTTAGTTTAACATTAACTTAAAAAATTTGGCATTTTGAGTCTTCAAAAAGCACTAAAAATAGTGAAAAAACCACCAAGTTAGCATATAAATAGTTAAAAACGCTATTTAGAAAATAATTTAAATACCAATATTTTTATTAAACCATCGATGTGTATTTTTTGTCAATATACAGACGTTGATTTTTATTAAAAATCTGGTGGCCAAGAATAATATCAAATGAACAACTACTACAAATTTCTGAGCAGGAAGACATCAATAAACAAATCAGAAGAAGAAAATACAATTGGCTAGGTCACACTCTGCGCAAACCATATGACGAAGTATGCCACGCAACACTACAATGGAACCCACAAGGCGTACGATCGAGGGGAAGACCAAAGACTACTTGGAGACGCACTATCTCCCTTGAGACAGGGAAATCTTTCAACGAACTTAGACACATTGCAACAGACAGAAATGAATGGAGATTCTACGTAAACAGCTTATGTTCCTGATGGAATACGCTAATAAATATATATATACAGACGTTGAAAATATAATAAAAATAAATTTGTTTTAAACAAAATAAAATTTTTAAGTGAAAAATTAATATAATTAAAATTGGTGAAATACTTTTAAAATCTGAATTTTAAGAAGAAAAGTAACATAAATTGAAGTAAAAAAATATAACGAGGAAGTAAGAAGATAACACGCATTCTTTAGAATCGCCCAGAATATTGTAAGAAATTAATTTTAAATACAAACAGTTGATATAATTAATTTTTGGAACCATATTAGAGTTGAAAAAGCTGCGTTTTCTTATCTTTTGGAAATATTAACGAATTATTATCGAATTATGAAATTCTGCTTTTGTATGAGAATTTTTGCTGAAAAAGGATGTGGGCAGATATACTCATGCACATGTATCCATCAACATTACCGTGGAGAAAGTGAAATGGGCCCTTAAAAGCTTCCATCCTTTAAAATCTCCTGGACCATACAACATAACGTAGACCGAATAATTCAATGGTTACTTGCCATATATAAGGCCTGCATCGTATGCTTATATCTTCCAATTGCATGGCCTAAAAGCAATGTGATATTTATCTCCAAAGGAGAGAAGGTATCACACACCAAAGCGAAAGATTTTAGACCCACAAGATTAACATCCTTCCTTCTAAAAAGCCTAGAGAGAAATATGGTTGCTCAAATTAGAACAACTTTCAGTCTCTCAGCACGCTGGTAGGGTACATAGAGAAGTCACTCAAGCATAAGAACTATACCATGGCAGCCTTCATGAACATTGAAGTTGCCTTTAATAATATTGATCGAACGGCAATCATTCAGTCTCTTAGAGAGCTGGGGAGCGCCCTAGGGACTTATCAACTCATAGAAAATTTGCTACCACGCAGAACTATCACTTCCACCATTGGAACGGCTACCATCACCAAGCAGGCCCGCAGGCCTTAGGGTGGTGTACTTTCACCACTACTGTAGAATGTGACGTTCAACATTCTGCTCCAAAAAGTGGAATCATTAAATAATAAAATCGTTGCATACGAAGATAGCGATAGCAATATCAGGATTTTACTTAGATACTTTATCACAAAGGCTAGAAACTGCACTAAATGCGGTCAATGAATGGTGCTCTAGGAGCGGTCTCAGTGTCCACCCAACCAAAACAGAACTAGTGCTCTTTACCAGGACATACAAAGGCCTCCATTTCAATCACCCAAGATTGAATGAGATTACTCTAACCCTGTCAGATAGTGCCAAATATCTAGGCGTTGTCCATGACAGTAAACATTTATTTGGAGAGAAAATCTTCAGGCGAGAGTAGCGAAATCCTCTACGGCAATTTACGTCTGCAGGAAAGCAATGGGCTCTACTTGGGGAATCCCAAAGAATTCGGTTGGATACTAGAGATGGTCATAAAATCTATGCTATTGTACGGAATCTTGTCTGGTGGAAAGCACTAGAATCAGTGGGCAATCAGTACCGTCTAGAAGGAATTCTCCGCAAAATGGCACTTATGATAACTGGTGCCCTTACATCCATCTAGGGCCCTTACATCCATGTTGGCTTTCGGTGGACTTAACAGCTAGAAAACTAGCCTTACATACGGCGGTTAGACTAAACGCAATAGGCGTATGGAACTACAGACCATGGGGTCATGTTAGCATTCTAAATACAGCAAACAACATACCTGAACTCATTGACTACTGTACTACCCAAATTTAGTATTTCATTGCTAGAATGGTTCTGCCCTATGTACAGAGCCATGCAGGTTTTGATGGACGGCACAAGACGGGGGGGGGGGCGGGGGGTGGTAGGAAGAGTTGGAGGGGCGTATATATTCCAGAATTTGGAATTGAAATATCCTTCGTACTCCCGGAAGAAAAGAGCAACACACTGGCTATCGGATATATAATGGTCGACGTAATAACGGGCTGCCAATCTGCAGCAGGTGTGCACTTCACAGCATTCCTTGTCCAAGAATGTTGGACAGTCCTGGATAAGCTTGCGCAGCACTCATCCATCACACTTAATTGGGTCCGTGGAGACGGAACTAATTCAGGCAATATTGTTGCGGATGACCTGGAAAATAGGGGAACTCTACTCAGAGTAGTCGATATTGACATTCTTTGTGGACTCCCTCTCTCATCCTGCTGGAGACGCTTCGATGCTGCCTTTCTCAACTCAGCAAATTAATAGTTCTACTGTTATTGACTAGTTTATTGACATAATAACAAAAAAAGTTTATATAAATTTATTTTAAGTACCAGCTACAAATTCCTCTTTTATTTACTTTTTTAAGCAGTTTATAATTTTTGAAACCGATTTTGTGTTAAAAAATCAAAAGTTTTCCTAGTCAGCCATTCTAGTTAAATTTTTTCAATTCTTTTCATAAAAAAGTTAAAATGTTTCTAGTAAATTATTTATTAAATATTTTAATACATAAAGATAGAATAAAAACAATTGTTCATAATAATTAATATGACCTTCTGAAGAAGACCGGAAAATTAATATTATACCGGTTAATGCTTTGATTCCACACTCTTGGTTCTAATGAAGCCCTGAATGAACACATTTTTTTATCTTAAAAATTAATTCCATAAAAACATTTTTATCTTACAAATTAATTTTATAAAAACATGCTTATCTTTAAAATTAATTGTACTGCTTCATTATAAATTCATACTTGTTTTACTTAAGCGCATTATGTCTTTCTATCACAACTTATTTAAAGCAAGAGGAAACAAACAAATCTTTACCCTTCTGCTCTCAGTTAAAAAAAAAAAAAAAAGTTTGCTAATTAACAATTTATTCGTAGATTTTTATTATTTTCACAAGAAGTTAATTTAATTTTAAGCTGAACTTAAGATTTTCTTGGCAGGTGTTTTTTCTTCTCAAACATATTTTTTTTCTTATTTAATTTTTAACCTATCAAAAGTTTTTATTTCGTAATTTTTTTCTTAAAGTTTACTGTAAGAGAACTTTTCATTTTCCTTAGATGTTTTAAATAATTATTTCTCACCTTGCTGCATTTGTGTTTTTCTACGCTGCCACCCGGTACTTGGCTTATGTGACCTCAGAAATTATTATTACATCAGCTGTTAGATAATGAAGGAAAGAAAGTTGCTGCAAAGAAGAAAAAAATAAATCACAAGGAAAATCATTCATAATGAAAATTATTCAACTTCTTGTTGTTCATGAAAATTATGATGATGAGAACTTTGGTTTCTCTTTGCAAGATGATTATTATAACTTTTTGTTCCCAGCTTCTTTGAATTTATTTAGGGGAAGTTAGATTTATTTATTTTTTCTTTTCTATTTGTTAATTGTAAAAATTTAAATATTAGTATTTTATGCTAGAATATCCTATTCATTTTCCTGTTATATTCCTTACTTTGTTTTGTGTATGTGTCTATGACGGTTGTCATTTGAGGTATACTTCCCATTTGCTTTACGGAAACTGTAAAACTTTTATCTGTGTATAAATACACATGTACATAATTTATAATAATAATAATTTTTCTTTTAGCAAACCAAAGTTTTCTGCTTAAACAGATTTGCTAGAGTTATTGTAGATAATTTAACACTATTTTTTATTTCTTATTTCAAGTACTTAATCCGTTTTAATATTTGACAATAAGTCATATACACTGAAGGAAATTTCGGCATAATTCTAATGAAAAATTTACTAAAATTCAACCAACGTCACGCTTCGTTGGATTAATGAAACCAGTTTATTTAACAGCGTTATTAATGCAGTGCTATAACTTCATCGAAACAATAAAATAATTTCATGAAAAGAATGAAATAACTTAAATATAAAGGGGTTTCTTAATAATTAGAAAATATTGTTGTCATAAATCCAATAAAATATTCTTACGAAACCAGAATACCAACGAAGCAATTTCAATGAAATTCTTTCACAATATTCATGAAATTTTCATTGGATTTGTGAAATTATCATTAGATTTGTGAAAAAATTTTAATGAAATTGTTTCATTGGATTTATGAAGCAAAATTCTTTCGGTGTACTCGTACAACTATAAGTTAAAGTTTTGTGTGTGCTTGTTTAAGAATTTCTTTTATATCATTTGTAATAATAAGCTAATTTTTTAGATTTATTAAATTTTTATGTGATTGTTAACTTATTGCCAACAAGTTAAACATTACTGCAGGCACCCTCAAATATACTCTAAGATAATGCAAACATATGTTTAACTTTATAAAAAATTGGAAAAAATTTGGAGAAAGTGTATAGAAATGTAATGGAAAGATTTGCTTGAAAAGTTTACTTATACATACATATATGCGAATATCAGCTCAAAAGCAAAAAATAATTAATTATTTAATTACTCTATATTACTTTGCTATATTGTGTTCTGTATAAAAATTATTCTTTTTCTATATCTTCTTTTGAATACCAAAAGGCGAATTGGTAATGTGAGAAATTTATTTATCACCGGAACAGCAAAAAAAAAACTCATATATTCGAGGTCATCGATGATCAGAACCAAATCTCGGAACTCTTTGTTTCCATCGTTGCAGTCGACAATAAAAATAACAACTTTGTTGAAGGTGAAAACCCTAGAATTTTTTCATTTTCCCGATGAGGCAGTCGTATTGGGTATAACTCAGTACTAAAATGTTTTAAGTTGGATATAATTTCAAATTTGTTTCACTCAGGCTCTAGTTCATCAGTGACCTTTGGAAATCCAACTAAAAAAGCACGCGATGTTCCACTTTGTTTAAGCCCTTAAGTTACATCAGGTAACAAGGGGTGATACTTTGATTGGCATCTGTTGTATTGATTGTCGGTTGTTTTTTATTTCATTTTGAATGTTGCTGGTTTCATTATTTCAGAATTTCTCGCAAGCGCCCACTTAGTGACCAAAACATTATTGCTACTTTAAATGAACTTACAGATAGTGAAGATGGCTTAGGTTTGGATGATAGCAGTTTGCCGATCCTGATTTTATTTCTGAAGTAGAAACTTTCGAAGATGAGGCCTTAGATATAGATATTGATAACTTAATAGAAACTGTAGAAAACGTTGACGAAAGTCCATCCTGTAGCTTTACAACCGCACCGTCTTAGGAAAACACTTCTCCTCCTTCCCATGCTAGGAATCCAAGAAAGGATGCCAAAGAGAAGCCACCTAAACTAAATTTACGCTTGAAGAACAAGAATCTTGAGCCGAATTCAGAGCAACTCAAGTTTATGGGAAACAGGATGCTAAACCCTGATCTTCTTCAGCTACAAACTCCCGAACAGGTTTTCTTCTACCAACTAATCAATAAAATTGCTGAAGAGATCAACTTATATCAAGTGCAATAGCACTTTCCGGCTAAGTGAAGAGGTTGTCAAGCAATTTATAGGTGTGTCGTATCTAATGTCTCTCATCCAGCTCCCTAGAGTTACCAACCATTGGAGTCCAGTACTTGGAACAGCTGTAATATAGGAAACCATAAGTGTAAATAAGTTTGAAAAAAATCGCCAAACTTTGAATTTCAATGACAACAGCAAAGACCTTTCTAGGAGTAATCCTGATTATGATGGGCTGTACAAAATACGCCCAGTGGTGGATTCCTTGAATGAGGCATTTGGTAAAATCCCAATGGAGGAGCACTTCTGTGTGGACGAGCTAATATGTACCACTAAAGCGCGAACTAGTTTGAAGACGTATAACCCTAACAAACCACATAAGTGGGGATATGAAGGGGTCTACTCTGTAATTCGAAACGAAAGCAAATGCTTTCGATTTGCAATACTAATAACATACAAATTCGAAAGAATTTTCATTCGTCTCGAAATACAGAGTAGACCCCAAGGTGTTTGTGTTGAGTGGTGTTTCTGGCTTTGCATATAAAACAGAAATTGAAACAGGTAAAGAAAACGTCGTTTTACAAGAGGAACCAGATTTAGGTGCGTCATCCAATCTGGTCATGAGGCTAGCGCGTATGATTCCTAGAAATCAAAACTTCAAACTATTTTGACAACTACTTCACTTCTCTTCGTCTAATTGAATATCTGGGCAAAGAAGGCATTCAAAGTCTTGCTAATGTTAGAAGAAATAGAATACCAGATTGTAAGCTGTCGTCAGAAAAAATTATCATAAAAAAAGAACGAGGCTATTCCGAAGAATACGTAGCTGACGTCAACGGGATTGATGTCTCAACTGTTGCTTGGAAGCTCAACAGAATTGTCACTCTAGTTTCCACCTTTGCTGGGCAAAACCTGAGGCTGATACTCGAAGACAAACACAATTCAAAATATATTTACATAAAGCGACCTAATGTGGTCGGAGAGTACAATCGCCCTATGGGTGGCGTTGACCTCCTTTTTATTTTTTTGTTACCATCCCGTATACAAAAAATCGGAGTTCTTGAGTGATAGAGGGTTAAGTAAAGCTGCTTCATAGTTGCGGTGGCATAAAAGTCATACCTCATCCCTGCGCGCAATCGTTTAAGGATAATTTTTTTTATTTAAATTTTTTTTCATTTTCCTCTATAAATATTATTAATATGCATTAGTAAGTGATAATTTTGTTTTGGGCGGGAGGACTTCCCCTACTCTTGCACCACTAATTTTCGCTGGATTACGCGTATTAACTATAAAGTAATTCTCACCAAGTTTGGAGGCTCTCAATGACATATACATATGTATACTATTCCATATATGCCATAGTTAATAACTAATTACTTTTTATGGGTGATACCCATCCCTGTTCCTATCGCACATTGGTGAAAATTGGTACCACCAGTCGAGTACACAAGTTCCTATAGAAAAATAATTTTTTAAATGCTTCACAAATCACAGAGAAATCGGTGAACATAAAAAAAGAAATTACATATATCACGAACATCCCAGCAAAAAATGGTGCTTCGCTGGAAGCACCTTTATAAGTGCTCTTTTGGTAGGTAAACGCTTACCCGATGCATAACATTTTGCATGATTTTTATGTGGGATTCCTCGCGTAGAAGCTCTTCCACGTCGATATAAAATGTGATTCTTTCATGCCTGCCAGAGTGACCTGAATTCAGCAAAAAATATTCGACTAGCTGGAAGCATGGCTTTATCAGGAGTCGATCCCAGGATTTCCGTATGTTAGGCTACGGAAGCACATATTTATATTTGTACACAATTCAATTAAAAAATAAAATAAATCAAAACTCGAACTAAAAGTTTCATTCATCAATGCATCCAAATTTGTAGACAGGTAAGCGAGAGAGGATGATCTATAAAAAACTTTGAGAGTTTGAGTATAAACAGCCGACTTACGTCTTAGTGTTTGTGTTAAATTTCGTCATTCACTTACATTATGGCATCCTCGTGAGACAGAAGAGATGCAATGTAAGCTTTTCCGTGCTTCCGAAGCGCTTGTTTTTGTGTTATATTAAACCACACTACAAAAACAGAAAAAGAAGCTACAAAAATGCAATAGAGACTTTTATTAATAAGCAATTGCTCCCAAATCTCGCTTACGTTTTTGCTGGGATATGACCTCCTTCTTTTTTTTAAGTCCTTAAAAAATAGATTTCTCTTAATCTATTTTTATTTTTATGCTTTCAGATCCATACATTGAAAATCATTATCAGAGACAGACAGCTATTTGTATTGAAACTAAGTAACCCTGGAATGAAAGCTGCTATTTTTCGTCAATGAAAACTCAAATTATTAATACTACATCATAGGAGTTGCGTGTACATGAAATCGGGTGAGTTACTTAGTTATATAAAAATTGTTTTATTAATGTTGGGAACTTTACGACAAAGTGAAAATATCTAAATTTGTGTGCCAGTTACGAAACTGCCTTCGACACATTTTTAATAATTAGAATGTTAATTTTTTTCAAAGGTTACTGAATAAAATTTGTCATTTACTTATTTATTTTAAACTGATGTAAAGGGAAATATCTTAAATATTCGTAAATTTTTTATTTATTTAAAAATAAACTATGCATTTTTTTATATTATGTAATATAATACTATTAGCAAACTGACGAAAAATCTAATAAACTGACATGGCTCTAGGTGTTATGAAATGGCCTGAGGTTCCTTACTAAGGATCTGAAAATAGTAAAGTTCCAGCACGTACAGACTTTGAGTTACATCGAAAAAGAATTTAAGAAAATTTTAAAACAGATCCCGAGCAATGTAATTTTTTATGTAAATTTTATTACAATTGATAATAATAATAAAGTAAAGGAAACATACTCTGTATTTCGAAACGAAAGAAAATCATTTGAAATTTGTATGTCAAAAACATTACAATGCGAAAACATATGCTTTCGTTTCGAATTACACAAAATGGTTCCTTTTAAAATAACTTCATTTCATGTGAAATTTAACATTCCAGTAGATTAAAATTAAGAATCATGTCGAATCAAAGTTATTTCAAGTTGAAACAACATGAATTCGATACTGAAATAATACGAAGAACCATGTTGAAGCAAATTTTTCTAAGTTACAACAACATGAATTTAATTTAATGACTCACTGTATCGATTATCTTTGAACAAAGCAAGTACCCATCACCAAATTTAAACAACATGTTATTTCTGGTAAATTTAATATGATTGGAATGAATTTGAATGAAAATTTTTGCGTGGTGATTTTACATTGGTATTTTTTTCTGTGTGTATACTTTTCTTAATTTAAGAAAAGTATTTCTCTTAAGCAGAGCCCGAAGCCGATGTACAATGGTGATCGGCAGCGGCTAAGACCAAATATCGTCGGCGGCGGCTAATAGCCGGCTGTGAGCCGAAAAATTTTCGCCGCCGGCGGCTAACACAATAATTTTGTTTTGTTGCTTAAATGCAAGGATTATGGATAACACACCTTATTAATACAAACGTCTGAATCTGAACTGGATTCTGAATTAACTTTTTCTGCATTATTTGAAGAAAAAAAAAAAAATGTAATGCGGGTTGAAAAATTATGCCAAACGTTTCACAGATTTTTTTTTTTTATGCATGATTTTTATTTATTGTATCTTCATATATGAACTAACAATAAGTATTCAAATCTTAAATCTAAAAAATATAATTAGGCCCGACCAATGTCGGACATAAGCTTAGTAGTAGTTATATATAATACATATGTAAGTAGTGATAATCAAAAGGAAAAAATAAAAGTATTTTCAAGAAGTCCCATCTGGAGTGCTGTGAATAAGAGCCATTGTGTCCCTCTTTTTTAGGCGGATGTGTCCAGTAAAGTTCAAAATATTACGGGCAAGTGGATTAGGATGTGACTCGAGTTTTGTTAAATATTTGCCAGCGTATTTTGTAATTTCTTCAGTCACTAGTGGCATATTCAAATCACGATGTATATTTGAATTTTTGATGTACCATGGAGCCGATGTTATCATGCGTAAAATTTTATTTTGCCTGCGTTGAATTTTCTCTACATTTGAAGCTGAAGCAGTGCCCCATAGTTGAATCCCGTAGCACCATATTGGCTTTAAAAGCGACTTGCATATTAAAAGTTTACAGTCTAGGCTAAGTGTTGAATTTCGACCAATCAGCCAATGTACCTGAGTTAGTTTAAGTTTCATTTGAGTTAACTTAGAATCAATGTGGTGTTTCCATGTAAGTCGTCGATCAAGGTGTATACCAAGATATTTCACATGTGAATGCCAAACGTTTCACAGATAGCAAGAAAATGTTGCCAGATACATTTCGTACACGAGTGGTTGGCTAAGCCGTGCGCCGATCACAGTCGCATTCATCGGCGGCGGCGCAATTTCGAGACAAATTTCGGCGGCGGCTGTTAAGTCGGCTATGCGGCGATCAGCTTCGTGCACTGCTCTAAAGGTCTTAGAAGTAAAACCTTTTATAGTTTATAAAAGTCAATAATTTTTTTACCTTAAGCCCTTTAGCTTAAATGTTAATTCTTTTCTTCTCTACCATAATAATAATTTTAATTACTTTAATTAATCTCTCACTTATAAATTAAGTGTATTAATAACTACAATTTAACTTAAGCCCAGGGCAAAAATATTCTTGAAATTTTTAATTATTCTCTTCTAAAAACTTCAATGAAAAATCATTCTTAATCATGATAACTTGTGATGTGAAAATTAAATTCTCAATTACAACAACTTGTAACTGATTTCCATCAATGTTGAGGTTCGTAGTCAATGTTGGTGCTGTTGCCCATTTATTCGCTTGAAATGAAGTTTCTTCATTTGTCTTAACTGTACGATTATGCATTGTCTATGTCTAACTGCTAACCTCATGATACTCTCGTGCCATTTACCACTAAAGTGCTGCTTGTTGTGGTTTTCCCACTTTCCTTCCTAAAGTCGATTGCTCATCATCATTATTCATCTGTAACCAGGTTAAGAATATGAAGGAATAAAATGCCTTTTTTCCAACAGACATACTCGCATGCAAAAGAACAAGTATAAAAACAACAACAGCAACAACAACAACAACAGTATTTATGCAAGGTGTGTTTGTTTGAAGAATACAAGATGGTGGGTTTGGTGAATAACTGAGAAATTGGGGGGCAAAAATTATAAACAACAGAGAAAAGCCATGTTTCATTTTTATATTTCCCATTTATCTCTCGTTTGGTCCTTTGGGGTCAAGCAAATGAATGTATTGCACTTTGTCTAAACGAGTTGGGATGACTTTAACTTACTGCTGATATAGTTGTTGTATTGCTGCTCCAGCACTCACAGCAACATTTTTAATAAGAAGCATTTTGTAATGGCAGAGAGGCAGAGATGATGACGGCGTTAGCGGAAACGGAAACAAGAAGGGAAAGACTTAACACTAATATTGAGAGTGTGTGTAGTTAGGGTTACATCTAAGTAAGAATGGGTAATTCATTTACGCACTATTTCGCAATGGCGTATGTGTCTTCAGAAGGTTTCAAAAAATCAATATATGTGTGTATTAAACTACTTCATTTGCAAATGGTGTTAAATATTTAATGCTGACACAAGTAGTATTTGGAAAAAGGTTGCTGCACTCTTCTTATAAATACATATACTATACATAAGTGCTTTATATTTATCTTATAAGTTAAGTATAATTGTTATATGTACACAAATGGAACTTATTTTTTAAATGCTTTAAGCAAAATTTATAAGTTTAACTGCAATAGCGGCCATATTGTTTATGTTTAATCTATCGAATTGCAGGCACATCGAAAAAAGTATGCATAAAAAAAACTTTATTTTGTATTCAATTACTAAATTTGAAAAAAAAAAAATCAAATAATGTTTCTACTGAAATAGAACCTATTACAGAACTCGCAAAACTAAAAAAAATATTTTAATACAGGGTGACTGATGAACTTTGCTACATTAGGAAAGTGCAATAACTATTTTTGTAATGCATGAAATTTATTCAATCTTATTTCATTTGCAAGCTTATTAAATTGTATTAAAATTATTTTGACTAGTCTTAAAGATAATTTCATTTAAATACACGCGCCAGGTCAGGTGACCTGGGGACTAACGGATGGTTGAGTTTCTTGAAATAAGCCTGCTTGGAAATTGTTTGCGTAATGCGGCCATAAACGGATGAGCTATGTGTGCAGTTGCACCATCTTGCTGGAACCACACATAATTGAAAGGTATTCCCCTTCAGCGTAGTTCCGCATAGAAAAATTATTTTAGCATGCTTAATTAACCCTAACGCGCTGCGTCCGTTTTGGTTAAAGAAGTGTGGACCGACAATAAAAACACCACACCACACTGTGGCGCGCATAAGAGGCAATTCCCTTTCATGCAGTGTTTCTGGGTTGGAACTACTCCATATGCGACAATTTTGTCTGTTCAGATCGAAATGAGCCTGATCAGACATGAAAAGACAGTTTAGCAAGTTCTTGTCCTCTTTCACCTTTTCAAGCATTTTTGGACAAGATTCGAAGCGAATCGGCAAACCTGCTGCATTAAGTTTATTAGCCATTTGAATTTTGTAGGGGAATAAGTTCAAATCCTTATGCATTATTGTCTGCAAAGTATGCCCCTAATACTTACACCCACTTGACCCGATAATCTCCTTGTTGAAACACTGGGTTTGCTTTGTATGACAGCAGCTACAGGAGCAATAGAACACAGGAATATAATAGAGAGAAGATCTGGTCCAAAGACCTGCACTGCAACAACTAATGAATCTTTTGTACCATAGATCTGTAAATGAAATTAAATCAATCTCTGTATGACTCTCTTTATGACAGTCAGCACAGATATTGGTGAAGCCCGCCTAATATCATCTGAAAATATAAACCCAAAATGAAAAACACGCCTTCTACCTTCACATAAGACGATACACTCACAAAGAATGTGTGTCGTCGTCTCGTCATATTTCAAGCATAAACGTCACAAGGGTGAACGAACTTGATTACTTTGCCACAGAGGATAATTCAGTCCAAAGTGACCAGAAAGAAAACCAATAACAAGCCGTAAATTATTCCTGTTCAGGTTCAGGATACCATTATATGTAAATGGCTGCATCAATGCTTTGGCCTGCCTTAAACCAGAAGAAGACAGCCACATTTCCTTAGCGGTCGAGATCAGAGATGTTACAGTGGACCGACTTACGCCACAAAATGGCTCTGGGCCCATAAAAGGAGTAGCAGAGGCCCTCTTGGCCAGTTCATCCGCTTCCTCATTACCTGGATGGCCGCTGTGGCCAGGTATCCAATAAATAGAAACCTTTTCCGTATGGATAGCTTTTGTTATGAGTCAAAGTACTCTAAAACTAGCCTAGAACGGAATTTCTATGAAAGGAGAGACTTAAGAGCTGCCTGACTATCTGAAAATATAGCTATATGCGCACCTCTAATGCCCCTATTTAAATTAATGTCAACACATTTGGGGTTTGCCTGTATTTCTGCCTGAAATACCGTAGGCCATTAGCCCATGGGCAAAGAGATGGCAGCAATAGTTTCTGCTGTTTAAACGGAAATATTTCGCGTTATAAGGCCTCCTAAGGACTGCCCCATGCTCTGCAAAAGTATTTATTAGTCTCATAATGGTCCATCTACTCAGAGGATTGCCTCCAAACGTGTGGCTATATTCTCTTTGAACCAAAACTATAGACTCCAATGTGTGATGATAGCGGTGGACAATCCAGGTTCTCTTTTCACTGTCCCCGTTTTCAATGTTTATTAAATCTAAGGATCAATCTACAAAAATAAAAAAAAAATTCTAGACTACTTCGATGGAAAAAAAGTTATTCAGTTATTCACGCGTACCCCTGTGGCTGAGTGGTAGCGGTGCTAGACCCTACGACCCAGCGGTTGTGGGTTCGGTTCCGCAGGCAAGCTAATCGCTTCGCGGGTTGTCTTTGTTATAACATGCAGATATTGTTGAGCAAATAAAATATAAATAAATAAAAAATTAATAAAAATAAAACTTTTTTTCTTTTGGTAGTGGCTTTCTGTAGCCGTCCTGAATTAAAAAAAGTTTCTTCTACACTACGATTGTTGTTTTATATATAATTCTCAATAATCTATTGAGACTTTTTCTATATAGGGATTGAGGTTTTGTAAGCTTGTTTAAATGTGCGGTGAAACTCTACTGAAGTGTTGTTTAGCTGCAACGGAATGCATCTAAGCATAAATTTATATACAATTTTAAAATTTTTAAAAATAATCACAAGTTGTTTTAACAGAAGAAAATCTATTTATTGCAATTCCTTTTCGTAATTTTTATTATTTATTTATTTTTATGCAAATATTTATTCGATTTGATTGCATCGTTAAAATCTCTAAGTCATATGTAAATATTTCCTCTACTTTACCTCCAGTGATGCATTACTAAATACAGCTTTCTACTGTAAGTATTTTTTTGTTGTTAAGTAAATTTTCTTTTATTTTGTCTTGTAGTATTTAATATAATACAAAACTAATGCTATCAAGTGCAATAGGGGTATGCAACAGTTACAAAAAAAGAGAATTTTTAAACTTTTATGAATATTTTGTGAATTGAAATCGTTGTGATAAAAGTCAGTAATATAAAAATATGAATATACATACATCAATATAGCTAAGATGAAATAATACCCGTCTGTATTTAAAATCAGCAAAATCTAAAGGTCGTTTTCAGAGCTGGAAAAATTAAACTTTTTTGGTATATGAAAGTATTTACCTAAAACTAATTTTTTTTGTTAAATAAATCTATTTTATGTTTCAGCCAGAATTAAATTATTATTAAAAATTAAAAAAAAAATCAAAAAGACGATTCCAGGGTTGGAAAACTGGAAGAGAAACATTTTGGTATAAGAAATTAGAATAATATAAAGGGATAATTCCAGGGTTAGAAAATTTAATTACTTTTTGTATATAAAAGTAACCAGGTCAACTTAATTTTTTCCCTTAGAAATTAAATATAATTGATGTTTCAGAAAAAAGATTCGGTATACAAAATTAGAAAAAAAAACTCTACAGCAGGAAAACCTTAACTTTTTTGGTATATATAATTAACTGAATAAAACAATTTTTTTTTCTTTATCATTTAAAAATATTCTTACACCTAATTCACACGAAGACTTTTATGAAGTCTATTTTTCGACGTCATTTTTGGTTTGATAGCGAACGGGGTAGAGAAGAATATCCCACTCGATTTCTCTTTTCTATGGTTTTTTTCATATTTTTCTTTACACTAATTTGTGTTCTTGTTGTTACGTTTTATTATTAATATTCTCGTATTGGTGTGTTCTTCGAAGTAAAATTCGGTTAACTTTAAGCTAACTATTTCGCAAATAGTACTAACTGACACTTGCTGACACTTGGATTACTTTCAATGTAATCAACTGAATATTTTAACATTGCGGTGTCCTAGGCGATAGTCAGTTGTCTCACTCTGCACTACTTCCAGCTAACTTAAAGTTGATTTTTTTAAATCATTTGGTAGTCAGTAAATTAAAAAACTTTTTTTGGGGTTCGAACATGTAACATTGTGTACTCAATGCGCTACCATTCGGCTTAGCTGCCATCTAAAATAACAACAGCAAAATGTTAATATATGTAAAACTGAAATGAGTTTTAAAGTAGCTGAGAATAAATAAAATAAAGAAAAATGGTAGTCAGTAAATTAAAATTTTTTTCCGGTGTTCGAACATGTATCATCACACGTTGTGTACTCAACGCGCTACCACTCGGCTACACGCAAAGAAAAGATATGGTTGTAAAATGGTTGAGAAAACAATATTATGTTCTCTGAAACAAATGTGTGGTCGTTGAAAACTAGTTATTGTTATTTTAAACATTAATTTCGTTACGATAAACACAGTAATGTTTGAATTTAATAATTACATTATTATATTTATAGAAAGTGCGATATGGTTAGAGTTTAACAATATAGTTTTGTTAAAAATTTATGACTACAATACAATTTTGTGTTATTGTGTAAAAATAATATGATGTAAATAACAATATAATGTTATCTAAAACCATACTATGTTAAGTTCTTAAACAAATCTTTTTCAGAAACATCTTCGGTCAGTTCAGTGTTTCGTTTGTAAGCTATCGGTAGTGCACGCGTGGTGTTAAATAAATAAAAAAAAGTATAAACAAAAGGGTAGATAAATAAAAATAATATGTACAAATGAATGTATGTATATCTCTTTATACAGATGTGTCTGTATTTCGTGTATACACATATATGAAAGTACACATTTCTATATATACATACATTTTATTTCAACAATATTAATTTATTTTTATTTCGGATTTGCAGCACAGCTGTTTTGAACAAAAGATTTGCCAATAAATATCTGATTAAAAAACAAAATATTATTATTACATAAAATAATACTATGGTCATATTTAACAATATTATTATAATATTAGAACATGGTATGGTAAGTCTCAATTATATTTTAGTCACATCTAACAATAGTATTGTCTTATTTACAATAATAAGATTAGGTATAACAAAGTTAATTGTTTTTGTAGATAATATTATTAGTAACTCAGAAAATAATATTATTTAAACTTTGCTTTTCCATTGACAATAATATGATTTGACTGCAACCATATAATTCAATCATAGTATGTTGCTGTTTGATTATGGTTACCTCAACCATATTTTTTCTTTGCGTGTAAGGTACCATCTAAAATAACAACAGCAAAATGTTAATATAAAACTGAGATGAGTTTCAAAGTAGCTGAGAATAAATTTGTTGGCTCTCATCAAATTTCATTAGGTACTCAACTTAATAATTAGTTTTGGGTTTGTTATGGATGACATTGCAGTTAGCTTTAAGTCAGTCTAAGAAAAGTTAACTATAAGTTAACTATTTTGTAGTCAACTACACATTCTCCGACAGGGTATGTACTGCAAATGTAGGTATAAACAATAAAATCAATAAAAATCAAAATCAATAAAAAAAAATTAGACATGTAAAAATAATCATCGTATGATCGCAAAGAATTTTTTGTAGAAACTACAAAAAGGAATCAAGAAAAATAGACGTCATTAAATTTCATCGTCTGAATCCTGTGTTAGAAAGGAATAAATTAGTATTAAAAATCAAAAAAAAGCAAAAATATGCTTGCAGGGTTTGATTTTTTTGGATACAATTAAATCTTGTATTTTCGTCGGTTCACAAATAAAGAAAATAATGACGAGGGAGAAAAGTTCTACAGCTTCTGAGTGCCCATGAAAACCAAGCGTTACCCAGCTTTGGCATATTTGGAAACAAGAAGGATGAGAAATTACAAATAGCTTATTGCTAACTTAACTTAAAGTGCACATGCCGAATGCGGCACTTAGATAAATTCAAAGATAACTTGGGTAAATGTTCAGAAGAGCAAGGGAAACGTTTTCACTAGGGTATACTGAACTTGCTACAATCGTGTCAAGGACAGTATAATAAGAACTTAATGAGTGACAACAATACCCCCCAAATACGAGAAATGTCTGACTTTCACAAAAGATATGCCAAAACTTTTTAAACCTTTTTTTAAATTCTTTTTTGTATTTTAGTGTTTATTGCTGTCGTCTTTTATAATTAAAATTATTAAAAATTTAAAATTCATGACTTGTTTTTCTTTTTAATTTAATTTAAATTCAAAAATAGAGCTTTTCCATAAAATTTTTAATTTGCGTTCTGGTAGCTACAAAAGCAAACTTTATTATATAAAAATACTTTTTCTTTCTTTAGTTAAACATAAGTAATCAAAATGAGAGCTACACAACTCATACTCAAAATTCATGTTGACCTGTGCTATTGAGCTCTTGTTTCAACTATGATTATTTGAACTTCTTTGTTTAAATTAATATTATATATATATATATATATTTTTTTTTTTGTAAGAGATACATATACATATGTATATATGTATATATGTTGACGTTTTATTAATGCAATTAAAATTTGCATAAAAACTTCTTCTTTTTTCAAAATAAATGCAACATTTTCTGCCCTTTCAAATCGAAAAAAATAAATACAAGCAAAACTCTGCTGGAGTTTTTCAGTATAATTTAAATTGGCTTTGATGAAATTTGTTCCTTAGATAACTACGAGTATCACATGGAATTTTCGTTCTTCCGACAGACTAATAATGGGAAATTTGTGGTGTTTATTAGATAGAACTTTCAATTTTAAAAATAGCTCAAATATTGCAATTTTAGTCCAATTTTTTTTAAGTAGGAAGTTCAATACATGGCATTAATATTTGAAAATGATTTTAGACCGCAGCTGTTCTTCAAAATACGCATTGTGGGTTACTTCCAATTTAGTGCCACTTTTTCAATCATTGTTGGCCGCATGTCATGAATAATACGAACAATGTTGGACTACAAGGTATCAATTATGGCTGGTTTATTATCAGGGACAGGGGCTTCATGCAAATGCATATTTTTTCCTTAACCCAGATAATAGCAAGGACGAAATATCTTTACGAAACAAGGAATTTGCATGAAAATGGCATCGATTTGTTAGTGCAAATTTTTGCATATTTTGCTGAAAATGCATATTTTTGCATGATTTGGCCATAAATGCCTATTTTTGTGCCGTATTTTGGTATAATTACATGGTTTTGTGTCATATCTTGTGAAAAAATCAAACTCCAAAAAATATTATGTTGAGAAATTATTAGTGTAAAACTGTTTTTGGACAAATTTATTCGCTTGCATTGTTGTACAATTGAAGGCTAGCCGCGAATAACGTTTTAAGTGACAAAATAATAATTTTGCAAGAGAGCCAAAAAACGTATTAAAAGGAATTTTTCAATACACAAACGCTATTTAAGACCAAATTGATAGAACTTCCCATTCGAAAATATAAAAAGTAATAAAATTTTTGAATGAAAATAAATAAATAACAATTTTATTTTTCTATTTACGTATTGCCCCTTTACTGCAATATAAATATATTTCGAGAAAAAATCATTACATCGTATTTAATCTTGCGTAAAAATTTAATTTAAGAGGCCTGTACAAGCACCCCTTGAGAAAATAAAATATTTTATATCATTAGTTAGTTGTATGTAAATTTAAAACTCTTTTTTTTTTAATAAAAAAAGTTTTAAAATACGTGCATATTTTATTGTTCTTAGTGCATATTTTGCGTTTTTAATGTCATATTTTAGACGACTAAAATACCTTTTTTAAATGTCCCTGATTATTATAAATCAGTGACTTAACGTGCCCTAACGGGAAATAATCGAGAGTTGTCAAAACAAATGGCCTTGTGGGTCAATTGACAGGTTAATTTCAAGAAATAAACTTATCGCTAAATTTTGAATTCAATAAGTCGATCGGTTGCAGATCTCTGTATGGCACGCAGCGCCATCCTGTTGAAACGATGTCACTCCTGGATGTTTCTAGAGAATACACTCGTATTTCTGGTTCCCAACAGTTTTCAATCGACCTAAGGCTTGCCTTGCTTTTGTGACACCGTTCTCGATGTCATCTTTAAAAAATTTGGTCTTTATTATTGTGCTACCTAAATAGTAGAGGGAATGCACCGTCTTCCAAATTGTGGTTGTTAATACACATGTTTTTGTTTTACCAAGGCTTATCTTCAATGCTGCGTTCTTTGTGATATTCAATAATTGTTGTAATTTAGCAGACATAAGTATCTTCGGTTAGTTGGAATCGAGTACACTTCAATCCGACTGGCAAACAACCCTGAGAAGGACCTTGAGTCCATCTAAATAGCCCTCATTACCAAATGTTATTAGCTAGCATCACTAATGCCCAACTCCTCTTAAAGTCATTCTCAGTGACGTTTGAATTGCTTTAATCTTGCAGTTGACAAAAGTTTGATAAAGTCAGTAGTAAAGTAGCCTTTGCTCTTAGCAATGAAAATCCTTAATATTTTTGTAATATTTTTTTTTGAAAGATTTCAAAAGCAAGGAATAATATGACTTTTAAAAATATATGGAAAAAAGGAAGTAGTTATAAGAATAAATATAACAAATTTTATTTATTTAAATATTTTGCATTTACATATGTAAATATGTGTTGTTTATAAGAAAAATTTAATCATTGATGTAACATATTTATTCCCAGCAAAATTTTCAATCAACAAATAGAAGTCAGAACGTGTGGAAAGTGTTAAATTTTACAATTAAAATTTTCAACAATATATTATTCAATATTATTAAAAATTAGAACTGCATTAAATTTAAAAAATTTTTTATGTGACTGCATTCTTGTGATAATTCGTTTCCAACGAACAATTTATGTAATAGCAATATTGCCAATATACGAGTACAATAATGTTTATATTTTTATGTTGCATTTACTATCAGGATAAATGTTTTCTTTTTTTTCTGTATTAGAACAAATTTTATAAAAAAATATATATAGTATATTTACAATGTATGTCTGTATATTACATCTGGTTGAGTTAATCGTTAAATTGGCTTGTTAGTAACAGTCAAATGCAATCACATGCACAATATTGTAAATTTGTCTTAAAAAAAAGCATGTAAATATTCTTTGATCAGTAAATCGAATTATGAAATAATACACTCGTATAAATAAAAAATTATGTGATTATGTCTATCATCAAATATGTATGATGAAATGTAACTGTTATTTATTTTAAACTGTGAAATAGAAAAATAATACCTTTGGTTGAAGAATCAATCTCCTTTTTATATAAGAGATGTTTCACTAAGCGCTTCCCATGTCTGAATTGAAGCAAATTTTAGTGTGTGTGTGTGATATCATAGAATTTTTTACTTCTGACGCTCATCCGACAAATTCAGTTCACATTCACTTTCACCTGAGATGCTCACGCCCCCAAATCACTCTTACAGAATGTGGTATATGCTGTTTGGTACGTATCGCCCACCCTGTTAAAACTAAATATCGTTGGTGTCCATATCATCCAATTCTGGCCAATCTGGTCGCAATCCGCGACTTATAGCTCTTATCGTTGACGTTGATGATGCTAAATAATATGCTTTAAAGAGAAGTAACACTTAGGCAATTAATATGCCTACCAACATATGTATATATCGTCAGCTGAAATGAAAAGTCGCTTAATTAACAAAAAGTTCAAAATCGCATTTTGATTCATTACTAGGTATTACATCAAAACCCTTGTCCCTAAAAAGTTTTAAACCTTTACCACAACAATCAGCCAAATTAAAAATAAAAATAAAGCAACTTTACATCAAGCACTCAGCAAAAAATTTCAAAAAAGGTAATCGGGTTTGGAATTAAGCATTTTTGGTGCAAGCTGTTCCTTACTGGATTAACAACTTAATGATTAATGAATCTTGAGAAGGACTTACTTTTTTTATTTGGCAACTTGTTCACGTAATCTATTTAATCTAAAAAAATTATTCTCCTCATTTAGCAACTTGTACATAATTTTTTTAAATTTTAGGTAATGTGATTTGTAAGCGAGTAATGAAATTTGGTAATCAGAAAAGTAATGCCCCTATCACGGTTTTCAACTTTTAAAATAGTTTGGTTGTGATTGATAAATTTGCATTACCATTCTCCACTAAATTAACAGTTGAGTTTTCAGTTGTGTTTTGGTACTATCATTTACAACTATGAGTAAGTTTGGTTGAGAAAAACGTTGAGTATACACAACTGTTTTCAAGTAGTTGAGTCGGTGGTTGGGTTTTTCTAGTTACAGGTAAAAAGTAGAAAATATGGAAAAATCGTAACTGGAAATATTGATTATGCTTCATAACAAAATTTTCTTAACATTTTAAAATTATTTTTTAAAGAATTCGTTCCCTATTTTGATTATTCCTTACCTTGTATTGGGTAGTTCATGATGGTTAGAATCATCACGAATTTCTTTCTTTCCTTCGATACGTAGTACATCTATATTTGCGACTTCATTTTCGTCGTCATAAAATAAATCTACATATATTTGTATCCATTTAGTATGATTTCTTTGAACTAAATCATACAAAACAATATTTTTTCTAAAACTTTGTATTTTAAATTTTCACACAAATTAATTGCTTTCTGTCAAACTTGATATTTTAAGTTGGCAACGCGATGACAATTTCAACTAAAAAACAGTTGTGGTTCATAATACTAAAAAACAGTTTGGTCGTGTGTAAGTTTGGTCTACTCTTAGGCGACCAAACTGAGTTTAGTTGAAAACCGTGATAGGGGCATAAGTCATTATATGGCAAGTAGTTCTGATGGTAGTGTATAATTTTTGCTGGGCACTTGAATAATTTTGTTTAGTTGTTTATCTTTAATATAAAATTTAAAAAAGTGTTTTTACGGGAGTTTTTGCACGTAAACTATTTTTTTTAGTTAAGGTATAAAGACGAGATTACAGATGCTGAAGTATTAGGTTATTAAGCTTTACTCGTTTTGCAACTCCGATATTGTGGTTTTTGTTAATTTTGTATAGTCTCATTGCAGCACCTCTGGTGTTAAATAGGCGCATTATTTTTACCAATGTAACCATTTTATTAGTTATATTGCTATGCCGACGGTTTACTACTACAAATATCGATGAAGGTGGACGAAACGATATACATTAGCATAGACACTGATGCATATGAGACAAATTTGTGATGTTGATAAAACTGAGTGTGAAAAGGGATCCTAGTCGGGCGCTCGAAGACAGTCATGTAGTATTTGTATTCAATGCACTTCAGCCATCAAATATGGAAAGATAACGTCGTCAGTCTGGCATCCACACTAAACACTGACTTTTTTTTTATAAATTAGACGCTCTGGAATCTCTTGCGGATTTATATCGTCCCAAGTATGACAGTTTTGTTTGCTATTAATCCCAAAGTGGCCCAAAGTGGGCTTCATCGCTGCAGATGATTTTTCGATGAAAATTAGGCGTAGTTTCCAACTACTGCAGATCCTATTCAGTCCAGATATGGGTGTTTATATACCTCCTGGATCGGTTGAATTTTGTTCGGGAGCAGGAGCCAAACAGCAGAGTTTTTAAAAGCGACGAGAAATCGTCTGACTCGGATTATTCTGTACACTCAGCACATCTTGCATTTCGCCAACGTAGAGGTATTGTTTGATTATTACACAGAGAAAAAAATTCTTCATATAATCAATAAGATTTTCTCTACGAAACGTTTTTAGGCTAAGGGGTATCTCAGCAGAAATAAGCGAATATTTTTTCATAGAGATTCCTTATTGTTTTCATGTGGTAAATCTTATTAATTTTATCAAGAAGAAACCACATAAAATCAAGAAGAAATCTTATTATTCACAACTTTTTTTTTACTAAATTTCCGTTATATTTGGTACCAAAAAAACAATCCATAGAGAAAAACTTCTAGATTCTATTAGGTTTTCTTATAAATTGTAAACTATAAGCATTTCTTATTGATTTTATTAGGTTGTCTTATTAATTTTTTTAAAAAGGGGTTCTTCTTGATTTTATTAGGCTATCGTATTGATTTTTTCAATAAGGGTTTCTTTTTGATTTTAGTAGGTTCCTATATGATTATGTGTAAAGCCTCTAATTGATTTTTTTAATAAGGAAATCTTGATTTTATGAGGTTTCTTGTTATTTCATATCTATAAATAGACATAGAAAAAATTTTTTTCATGATCCTTTTCATTTTTGTATAAGAATGTTTGTACAATAATTTCAATGGTTATTCAGGCTGATTGTTGGCATATTGGGTAGAGTGCTTGTCTATCAGGTAGAAATTTGCTAGTTCAATACTTGGTGAGTAAGTTAGTTAAGAATATAACATAAAGTGTATGTATGTATGTGTAAATAAATAACATCTACAATATACTACATACATACATACATATGTAAAGGGTGTTTTTTTTTAGAGGTATAGAACTTCGAGTTGAAATAAAACACAAGAAAATCGTTTTAATGTCCATCAATTTGGCTTTATTGGAAGGATAATTTTATGCCATTAATGTTTAAATATGATTTCGGGCATGTGGCCGCCGCGGCTGGCTCGAATAAAGCCAATTCGGCTTTTTTAAAGCCAATTCGGCTGGCTCGAATAAAGCAAATTTGCACGATTTGCAAGCGTTGTTCTTTTGTCAACCTGTTCATGATGAAATGGCAAACCAAACTAAATATTAATCACTTGACAGCTGACAAAATGGCCGCCAGTTAAAAAAGTGATGCCAACTTAAAGTTCTATACCTCAATAAAAAACACCCTATATATGGTATAGAATTTAAATGAAAATACATAAGTACAGAGAATAAAGAAGCAAATTTTTTTTTTATTTTTTATTGAAAAAATCAATAAGATAACATCATAAAAACTATAAGATTTCTTCTTGATTTTTTCAAAAAGGTTTGCTCTATGAAATTAATAAGATTTCCTTATTGAAAAAAACCATAGAGATTTCTTATTAATTTTGTTCTATTTTATGAGGTATTTAGTAGGCACTGTTTTCTCTGTGCTCTTTTTTTTCAACTATGATATACAAAAATCATGCCTTTGTTTAAATAATAAATCTGCTATTATTTAATTAAGCGCATTTAATCTTTAAAACTAAATAATTCAAAATGTATCTGAAACATGTTATGTAATATTTTTATTAATTTGAAGGCCCTACGGATGCTGTTTTGCATGGAGTTAAACGTTCGTCACTGCTGCGCAGAGTGGTGCACATATAAAGTATGTCGAGTGGAATGACCAGCTACTCATGTTTTAAGTGTTAACGCTAAGCGCCATAAAACACAAGGCTTTTCTCTATTTTTAGGTATGGCTGTTGCGGTTAATGTTCATTTGATAAATAAAAAAAAAATAAGTAGCAAATTGTTTATGTACTTATGTACATAATTAAATGTAGATTTTTAAGCAACAATTATATATTATTTTTATTTCTTAATATGAAATTTTTCTTGAATGGCCAATTAATAACACTTGATGTTAACTTTGAAGGTATTGCAAATTGCTTTAAATATTTACATCTTTCCCTTCAATTTTGTTCATGTTTGAACAAATATTTCTGCAATAAGAAAATGCAAATTAAATGTGCACATAAACATTTCTTAACAATTGGTGCTTCCCATTTACATGACTGCTTGCATTGTTTTAGTATGTGTCCTTACATGGCAATTCATTTATATTCATATTATGCAATTTAATTTTGAATAACTTCCCTTTTGGTTTCCGGTATGTTTTAAAGTTTAGTTTCCTGCTCAACTAAATTTTGCTGCACATATATTACATATATGTATGTATAAAATTTTTTTGTTGCTGGTGTTTATTCAATTGCTGCATCTTCTTTGTTTAGTCTCATTATCATTATTGTCGCATAAGTTGTTGATTGTTTGTGTGTGTGCTGGTACTTTATTCTATTATCATACAAATTCTTGCATATTTGCATATATTTTATCCAAGAGTATCAAATGCAAAAAAAGTCGAAGACCAAGAAACTGCATAAAAGCAATTTCGTATTCGTAATGCACTTGCCAAAGGTATTTGATTTGATGTGAAGTGTGTTACAGTGGAAAGTAAAAAAGTAAAAAATTTTCTTAGATATGTAGCTAAAGTAAATTTAAAGGCAATTTCTCTCTCTCACTGTTCAGATTTCCAAGCATATTTATTTACATTTTATTTTTTCTTTGAGTTGAATTGTTGTTTTTCAACACTCATTCCTCTTGCTTTCTAATGCATGTGGCTTTGTGTTAGACCTTTAATTAAGCTTTCCTTTCTTTCTATAAGTTTTTTTTTTTTAAATTTGATTGCACTTGACATCTTTTATCTTTCATTGGTCTGAGTTTGAATTATATTGTATTTAGTTTTAATTTATACTCCTTTTCTCTTCAAATTTGCAAACGCATTCCCTTACTTGAGTTATTTATTTTTATTTTTTTTTTGCTTAATCCCTGCTTGAGAGAAACAGCGAGAGTGGTTTCAAAAACAGCCAAAACTTTTGGTAGAATGGATTTATTATAACATTCCATAAATATATTGCATATGAATTTCAAAATGATCTTCTTACTATTTATACCACTTATATCTGATCGAAAATGAAATACAACTCTCATGTATGGGCAGGTGCTTCAAAGTTTATTTTGGGGTTGCTCAACCGCGTACATGAGAGGTTGAAGAAGTTCATCGGTGACAGTAGGGTATCCAACTCTATCGACTTATTGCAGCATAGACGAAATGTGGTGTGCATTTCCTGGTTCTATCGTTATTAGAATGGAATGTGGTCTAATGAAATTAGGGAACTTGATCATGAAACCGGAATGAAGCACAACACGTGCTTCATTCAGGTCACATGCTTTCACGCTCGGTTGGCCAATAAAGCGCACTACGCATTACAGAGAGAATTCCATTTTTAGCCGTATTTTTTGTATGTGGAATAAACTACCTCCGCAAGTCCTTCCTGTCACTTTCAACGTGGGAAAGTTTAAATCAAATCGAATGTCCGCAGCCACTACTCCCTCTATCCTCATCTCCATAACCTATTTTTCTAGTTCCAGCACAATCAATTGCCTGACTAGGGCATAAAATAAAATTTATTAAGTGCTGTCTGTAATAACTCAATATTTTATTTAAAATAAGAAGTGTATTTCTTGTCGAATAGTGTTATTTTCATTGTAAAGTAATCCACGTTGCTCTTATGACAAGCTGTCCAAAGTTTTCGGTAATTTATTAACCAAGCTATAGCTACATCTTACCGCTCTTGTGTTGGATCTCGTTCTTTTATTAGAGAATTTATCATAATTAATTTATTTTATTTAACACAAAATTTCACGAAACCACTCACAGTTGTCATGAGAACTTCTTGAGATGATTTGTTTTGGAAACCATTGCTGCAGTGTTTCGTCTATTATTTCATCATTTTGAAATCCCTGCTGCGTACATGAATTCATTCCAGGTAAAGCCACAAAATTCTTTTAAAATACCCCCTTTTCCATAATTATCTGGCGTCGTCCTGTCAATACCATATCGAAGAGACTGATAGTGTGTTCTTGTACATTAAGGCCTAGAAAATAGTTTGAGCCAGTCTTCAATAGCAGTCAGTTACTTTCGATAGCGAGTACCGAAGCGCCATTGCTTTAGTATTTGTATTGAATTGACGAAGACAAACTGTTATAGGATAAAGGATAATGTTTCTGTTGTGAATGTTGTTAAATATATAAAGTTTTTACATTCCTTGCATACTTAAAAGGTATTTGACTCAGCAGAGTCATGCTGAGGCAAAAAATAGAAGGACTTTCTCAGTTGAGGTCTTTTATTTACATCTGGTATACAATGTGTATTTAACTGGCAAATTCTACAAGTAAGAGTATGCATATATTTAAAGATTTTAATTCAATTGAATATATTATTGCATAGAGTCATAAACGATCGATTTGTCAAGAACTTATTAAATCATAATTTATGCTTAAATAAGACATAAAGTTCTTTCAAGAGTTTTCTTAATTTGCTTAATGTGTTTTACTTGCTTAATTTAACTTATTTGCCAATTCTGTCCGACGATTGTGTCATCTTGTCTATAGACTGAAGAAAAGTCGCACTTATGATACTTTAAGGCAATCATAATTTCTTGTCTTTACTAAGAGGTTCGTGTATAAGCTTAACGCTATATTCCCAACGCATTATTCATATAATATTTTACAAACTATTACATAATGGTTTAATATAATGCAATAACACTTTCTGTCAAATGCAAACAAAACCATCCAAGTAATTTGAAAAACAATAAATATGTATAAAAGTAGCAAAATCTATTACTCACAAGATTTCAAGCAAAATCTAGTAAATTTCGACTACACAGAGAAAAAACTGCCTCATTGAATCAAGAAGATTTTCTCTATGAACCGTTTTTAGGTCAAAGGGTATCACAGCAGAAAGAACCGAATGTTTTTTCATAGAGATTCCTTATTGTTTTTATGTGGTAAATCTTATTAATTTTATCAAGATGAAAACCACATAAAATCTAGAAGAAATCTTATTATTCACAACTTTTTTTACTCAATTTCCGTTATTTTTCTCACCAAAAAAAAAAAAAACAATCCATAGAGAAAAACTTCCTGATTATATTAGATTTTCTTATAAATTGTAAACTATAGGGATTTCTTATTGCTTTTATTACGTTGCCTTCTTGATTTTTTTTAAAAGGTTTTCTTCTTGATTTTATTAGGCTATCTTATTGATTTTTTCAATAACGTTTTCTTCTTGATTTTAGTAGGTTCCTATATGAGTATGTGTAAAGCATCTTATTGACTTTTTAATAAGGAAATCTTCTTGACTTTATGAGGTGTCTTGTTATTTCATATCTATAAATAGACATAGAGACAATTTCTTTCATGATATTTTTCATTTTTGTAGAAGAATGTTTGCACAGTAATTTCAATGGTTATTCAGGCTTGTTAGCATATTGGCTAGTGTGCTTGTCTATCAGGTAGAAGTTTGCTGGTTCAATACTTCGTGAACAAGTTAGTTAAGAATATAACATAATGTGTATGTACGTATGTATGTATAAATAAATAACATCTACAACATACTACATACATACATACATACATACATATGTATATGGTATAGAATTTAAATGAAAATACATAAGTACAGAGAATAAAGACGCAATTTTTTTTTATTTTTCATTGAAAAAATCAATAAGATAACCTAATAAAAACTAGAAGATTTCTTCTTGATTTTTTCAAAAAGGTTTTCTCTATGAAATTAATAAGATTTCCTTATTGAAAAAAAAACCATAGAGATTTCTTATTAATTTTGTTCTATTTTATGAGGTATTTAGTAGGCACTCTTTTCTCTGTGTAGGTAGATTTCTCATACAAAACCAAATTTATGATTTCACTAGATTTTGTTGAAATCTACTTAAAATATAATTAATAATAACATTTTTAGTCAATGGTTGTTGTTTTGGATACGAAATCTTAAATGTCAAAAAAAACTTTGTGCAGAGGGTATATATGTATTTTGATAGAGGTTTCAATTGAAATATGTTCGATGTCGTGCAGGTGTAAATGTCCCATAGGTTTTTTTTATGAAAAAATTCATTTAGACAATTAAAAAATAATCACAAAAATTATCAATTAAAAACGTTCTGAATCTTTCCACTGAATTAGGGCATAAGTAAACTTTACTAAACAATTTCGAGGTTATCAATAATGTGTTAATGATTTGTTTATGTTGTGATTGTGTAAAAGGATACTCTTCCAGCTGCCAACAAGCAGCTGTATCTCCGTCCGTTTTACCACAGCCTTTTAACAGATTATTTAGCGTTTATACTTCAGTTACTATTTTTCTCGTGTATGCTCTCATACCAAATTTTAAGCTTTAAAGAACACATGATTACATACGATAACTATAATTTAAATATTGGGGAATGTATATGTGGTTAAAATCGTTTAATGCAAGATATTTATGCATTTTTTTTGGAATAGTTTTATTTTTTTGTATTAGTTTAGTGTATTTTTGGTTTTGTATCTATTTGAATATTGTAAAAACTTTTCCAAGTGAAATACAATTGTAATACTCTCGCACTACAAGCATTCACTTATCCAACCATTTGCATATTTTTTCCCTTAAACAAAATTTTGTTTTACATTTTCCCTCAGAAAACTTGATTTAGCTTTTCTTTTACTCGTACTTTTTTTTCTCTTTGCTTGTAATAGTTGCTGTTTTGTTTTGTTATGCATTCGTTATGTTTCATTGGTGCAGTTTTATTTTCTGGTCTCTTGTTTCATATGCAAATCAGTAGTGCACACACTCTCACTACATGTTTAGCTGGGTTTATATATGCGTGTGTGTGGGTATGTGTGTGTGGGTGTGTGTGTTTGAATGTTTGTCTGTGGTTGTGTGTGTTATCGAGGATGCAAAAAATATATTTTGCAATGTTACAAACTAATATGAATTTTAGTGTGTAATGTAATTTGTGCAATTTCTTTTATAAACGGTTTCCCTTAGCGGCAGTGGATTGTTGTGCATTACAACATTCAATGAATGAAATGCACAGTATTCCCAGGCTATAAAGAGAGCCCATATTTATCAGGTTGTAAATTTTTTGTAAAATTTGTCGAATTTAACGTTTATTTTTTTAAGCAAACATTGATCTATAGTGTAGACTCTACACACTCTAAGTATAGCATTTAAGTCGCAAGTCATATTGCTATAACTTCCTGAAAAATCACACAAATTAATTGACATTTTGACCAAGGGTACTTTCAAGTATGCAGATTACGGAGGTGCCGTTAACTCAAAATCAGCTTATCTCGCCTTAAGTATTTTTTCCTTTTTGCCGCAGACATAATTATATACACTGATGCCATACCCTCTGTTTTATCTAATAGTGCGTTTATATGTCAGCAAAATCGAATACCTACAAAATTACTAGCAAAATCAGCGATCGGCAAGGAATCGTTTTTTCGCTATTCATACTGACTCATGAAATTTTAAATAAGTATAGGTTGAAATAAATATGAATGCGACGTCGTCATAATAGTCATACCACACTCATACTCATAAATCATCTCAGTTTTATATCTAATTTCATGAAAATACTTATACTACTCACATTGATTCAGCTCACTCAACTCATGCATGTATGCTTATTTAAAAGTTTAGTCAATAAACAGTTTGCGAATAGTATACAATAGTAGTAAATAGCGTTGTTTTTCAATTCGTGCAAAAAAAAAACAAAAAAGAGCAACGGAGATCTTTAGTGTTCGTACGCGAAGTTAGCATTTTGAATCATACTTATTTTGCATCGTCCATAGGCATTGAGTCAAAGAGAGTCGAAATCAACAACGTCATAATTGTTGCTAAGTATGAGTTTGATGCGCACTTCAAACTTTCGAGTGAGTATGATTCATAGACAACTTTGCAATAAGTATGAGTGCGCATAAATATTAATTATAAGTCATGATTCAACTCTGCTCACTTTTTCACTATTCATTTTTGTTCTCTGAGCAAAATGTAGTAGGTTTTGAGTATATTTCTCATACAAAACAAAATCTTCCTCTACTACATATCTCAACTAACAACTGATACAACTGCGTTTTTCTGCATATTGTACTAAAAAAATACGACACTGTAGAGGTAAAAGTTTGTAGTACAGCAGATTGTACAGAAGTTAATCGTTAAACTTTCTATACATATAAAAAATAATTTGTTGTTAATTTGTTTTTCATACTAAGTTAGACAATACGATTTTATTGTGCAGAAAAATTGTTAATGTACATTAGGAACTGTATTGTTTATAGACTAGCACAAATTAAAATTATAGTTTTTATTTGTGAAATATAATTTAAATAATCTTCACATTTTTTTTACTAAAAATAAATTAATATTAAAAATTCGCAATTATTCTTGCTCTATATATATCACGTTGCTTTATCATTAAGTTATAATATGTTTACCATGCTATTTCTAAATGAGACGACTAGGTACCAATGAGTATTTGAATGTGTGCAGCTAAAAGTAAAAAATACGCAAAATGCAAACACAGGCATTAATTAAAAACGGAATACGAATAACTATGAACAACCAGTATTAAGCACAATCCAATATATCTAAAAATTATAGACTGTGTAAGCTTCCATCCCACGCAATAATATAAAAATACTCCGACTATTAATCGACTACATATGCGTATATGCAGGGCTATTTTATTTACACACACACACACACATAAAGCATGTTTTTAAACAGCCACACACGCTGCTATTCATTTGCCATTCTAGGTGGCGAATGCCGAATGATTATCCCGAGTAGCAGTGTATTTTCTTTTGGCCGATTGAACGAACATCCATAGTCTGAGTATGTTTCTACTATGATTATGATTGCGAGTCAATGTGTTTAAAACGTATGTGCCTTTTCATTTTTAAATGTAGCATATTTTAGTTTTTTGCATAAACGAATTAGAGATGCTCTTGTATATTGAACCCGGCTGTAGTTATAGTTGCCTGAGAGAAGATATGATAAGAGAGAGGGTAAAATTAAGACTATTTACTTAAGTAAATTTTTTTGGAGCACGCATTGTCATGCTCTTCCATTTTATATAGTTAAAATAGTGCAAACTTTCAGATAAAGGCTTCAGCAATAAGAGTTTATAAATTCTAAAATTTAATAAATGGAAGGTAATGTCAAATTTGAGTAGATTTTTTGAGTATAACAAAATCTGGGTGACTTCGTCTATTAGGTCGATTAAGATAAACATTAAGACAGATGACACTTCGGCCGCTAAGGAGATGTGACAGTCGTCTTCTGGTTTAAGGCAGGCCAAAGCATTGATGCATCCATTTACATATAATGGTATCCTGAACCTCAACAGAAATAATTTACGGCTTCTTACTGGTTTTCTTTCTGGTCACTTTGGACTGGATTATTTTCTGTGGAAAACTAACGAAGTTCGTTCACCCTTGTGTCGTTTATGCTTGGAAGATGACGAGACGACGGCACACATGAGTGTATCGTCTTATGTGACAGTAGCAGAAGTATTTTTCATTCTCAGTTTCTGTTTTCAGATGATATTAGGCGGGCTTCTCCAATATACATATATGCTGACTTTTAGAGAGAGTCATACAGAGATTGATTTGATTTAATTTACAGATCTATGATACAAAAGAGCCATCAGGTGTCGCAGTGTCGGTCTTGGGACCAAATCTTCCCCCTATTCTATTATAATATATGGTAAACTAATAGAAGTATAAAGTCTTTTTTTCATTTACACACAAAAAAGTAATATGAATGATTTTGTAATATTAATTAAAATATTTGTAATATCAATTAAAAAGTTAATTAATTTCTCAGCTATAAACAATTTGATAATATCATTTAAGTTTGCACACTCAAATTAATAAATACAATTAAAAATTTAATTGAATCAATTAAATTCTGAATTGAAAACATTAATTGGGGAATACTTTTGTCTGGGTAGACTTAAAAAAAAATTAAAGCAGATGATAGCTATAACATCATCACAGTTCTTTAGCACAGTTCTTTAGCACTTCAAATATTTAAGCTGCAAAATATTTGCAATTAAAAAAATCTATTTTTCGACATAACTAAAACAAAATAGTTAGTGTCACCTTAACTTACGAGTACAAAGCGAAAAAATTTTCTTTTTTATATGCTTAAGGATCAAACAGAATTGTGGCATAAACACATTTTCCTACAAAATGACACAAAAAACTATCCTCAGATAGCAGTCGATAGATATAATCTATTTTATTTTGAGAGCGTTTTGTCTTATGCTCTCACATATAAATAAATATTCTCTCAGACATGTTACCGTACGTTCAATAAATTTCATACATTTTGTGAATAAAACTAAAAAAAAATAAATCCAGTAAAGTGCGACTTTGACTCGCGCACGAAGGGTTCCGTACGTTGGGCTTTGAGCATTTTTTTTAAGTGTTTTTTACGCTTTTTCAGCAGAAATAATTATTTTTTGATTATTTTTCGCTTTTTTCTCGTTTTTGCGATTTTTTAAATTTTGGCTATTTTTTTAATTTTGGCGATTTTTTTTCATTTTGGCGATTTTTTCATTTTGGCGATTTTTTTCATTTTGGCGATTTTTTCATTTTGGCGATTTTTTTCATTTTGGCGATTTTTTCATTTTGGCGATTTTTTCGGTTTTTCGCGATTTATTTTCGATTTAGAATTTTTTTTTTTAATTTGGTGCTTTTTTTTTTGTTTTGGCGATTTTTTTTCGGTTTGGCGATTTTATAATTTTGAGATTTTTGATTTGTGACGGACAGACGGACAGCGTAGCGAAAACAATAGCGTTTCTTTTCACATTTGGTGTACGAAACCCTAAAAATAAGCACAAAGAAAAAAATAAATAAATTATAGAATATTTGAAGTTACTACCGTGGGTTTTATTATGGGCTTTATTAATTTGACAACGATTTTTCCTGAAGTTGCGGACAAATTCTGTTTGATCATTTAGACGAAATTAAAAAGTCTAAAAAAGGAGTGTTTAAAAATTGTCACGCCTAACAATGCGTGAGCGTGACTGAAAAAATATTTTATATAAAAACTATATCAAAGAAAATAACCCTGTTTAAAATTTTTCGATAAATTTCGGTTTACTGTCACTTTATTAAGTGTTTTGTGTGATTTCAAATAACGACTGTGTGTAGTAAAGAGTTTCGTAATAAACATTTATAGTTTTTGAAAATTAAACAAATTGAAAATATCACTGAAGATGAGTCCATTTATAATGTTAGTGAAAAGTTGACACGCGTGAGAGTACGTGAGCGTGAGTAATAAATCTTTGCCGCAAAGGCTCATCATATCTTGGTGTGCATATTATTCAATTCTGGCGGAAAAAATTGATAATCATCGACCTGAAGCACTCGCAATCGTCTACTGAAACACGCTCATTTCGATGAAAAAAAATTATATTATATGTTATATCTGTTCATAATGATTTGGCAAAACATACCGAATAAATGACAGACAATTCAACAATATGGCCGCTATCCACTGTCAAAGCTCTGAAGCCCCTCTATGGCACAATTTGAACAATGTCATGCACTAGGATTTCATATGAGAATCTACCATTCGTGTAAACGCCTTCAAACTTTTTTGATTGTAGGTATTATTTTGCATTTGCCTATGCTTGGTTTTATAAGAGGAAGTTACTTTGCATTAAGAACTCATTCTCATTTGTTGTTATTGTTGTTACATTAGTTTTTATTGTTAGTTTAGATGTTTTTACTGTTATTGTTGTTATTATTCAATAGTAGTCTGAGGTGCTCCTAATATATGCTGTTGACGGACTGTTAAAGTCAATTTTCTTCTTCCCATATTTTACACACACACGTACATACATGCATACGCACAATTGCACACACACATGCATGCTAACTCTTAAATCACACTAGCAAACAAATGTCTTACAAGTGCATTTGTTGTTGCTATTTCGCTTGAACATTTTTAAAAGTATGTAGATATGTATGTATGTATGTATATGCGTAAGTATAATACTGTATTTTGTTGACTTCATTGTTGTTGTAATAGTTGTATGATTTGTGGTGATGTTAACTGTCATTAATTACAATTATAAACATTATTTTCTTTTCTTTTTTCCATACTAATTTTGCTACTATTGTTGAACTATTGAATTTGTTTGTGCACTTGCATAAATAAATGCAATTTCCTGTATAATGCGTAAATTGTGTGTGTGTGTGTATGTGTGTGTGTATGTTTGCTTGTTTGAGTGACTGTCTATGAGTTTTAAATAGAAACAGGAAATGTTTATAAATGAGGAATGTCATCGTACGAAGGTTTCTGTTTATCTTGAGAGCCTAAGAAAAAGAACTCTGTGGCCTGCAATATTGACTTTACACAGAGAAAAAACTGCCTCATAGAATCAAAAGGATATTCTCTATGAAACGTTTTAAGGCTAAGGGGTATCCCAGCAGAAAAAAGCGAAGATTTTTTCATTGTTTTTATGTGGTAAATCTTATTAGTTTTATCAAGAAGAAAACCACATAAAATCAAGAAGAAATCTTATTATTCACAACTTTTTTTTACTCAATTTCCGTTATTTTTGGCACCAAAAAAAATCCATAGAGAAAAACTTATTGATTCTATTAGGTTTTCTTATAATTTGTAAACTATAGGGATTTCTTATTTATTTTATTAGGTTGCCTTTTTGAATTAAAAAAAAAAGGTTTTCTTCTTGATTTGATTAGGCTATCTTATTGATTTTTTCAATAAGGTTTTCGTCTTGATTTTATTAGGTTCCTATATGATTATGTGTAAAGCGTCTTATTGATTTTTTTAATAAGGAAATCTTTTTGATTTTATGAGATGTCTTATATTTCATATCTATAAATAGACATAGAGACATTTTTTCATGATTTTTGTCATTTTTGTATAAGCATGTTTGCAAAATTATTTCAATGGTTATTCAGACTGCTTGTTAGCATATTGGTTAGAGTGTTTGTCTATCAGTCAGAAGTTTGCTGGTTCAATACTTGTCTCCTCCCAAGTATTAATATGTATGTATGGTGAGTTAGTTAATTAAAAATACAATATAATATGTATGTATAAATAAATAACATCTACATATACTACATACATAGATAAGTATATGCTATAGAATTTAAATGAAAATACATATAAGCAAAACACAAAGAATAAAGACGTAATTTTTTTATAAGGTCGCCTCATAAAAACAAGAAGAAACCCTTATTGAAAAAATCAATAAGATAACCTCATAAAACTACAAGATTTATTCTTGATTTTTTTGAAAAAGGGTTTCTCTATGAAATTAATAAGATTTCCTTATTGAAAAAAAAATCATGGAGACTTCTTATTAATTTTGTTCTATTTTATGAGGTATTTAGTAGGCACTGTTTTCTCTGTGTAATCACTTGTGTTTAATATTGAATTATTAATGAAGAATTGCAATACTTTAGAAGCTTTCTAAGATTTTTTTCTCTCTTAAACCAATGTAACTTTGAAATGTATTCAAATTACCTTCAGCACTATCAATCTATGTTGTACGAGCAGTTATGCGATGTTTCTAGTCTTGTTTTTTTAAATATAGTTCGTTATGACTCGCTAGGAACATCAGAGCTTTACATAGCAAAAATTAATGGCGGGGTTAAAAAAAATTTTTCAATACATGTGAATAAAATTGTGAACCAAATACGTGTAACTCTAATGCTGGTAGCAATTAAACTGGCAACGAAAATATGAAACGAAAATACAAAACGAAATTTTCCAAACTAATTTGTGAATATTTTCCTTACTGTCCTTTCTATTTCTTCGTGGCTAAATAAGGTCATGGGTTGAAAAATATGATAGGTTGGTGTCTGGAATATTGACGTGCACTTTAGAATCGCCATTTTAAAAGTAAACAAAATTACCACAATAATCAAGGTATAACAGGGGACAAATTCTTTACAAACTCAATTAAAATTGTATGAAAATTTTTATGTAATCGAATGCAGTAATTTGGCCTCATTGTTATTGTTTAATAAATAAAAAGTTTAAAGGAGTTCGTTTCTGGTTACGCACGCTTCTATTGCGAGACTTGTTTCATGAAGCATCTTTTGACCTTTTGCGCAAACAGTTTATGTAAATTTGAAACAAAAAGAAAATGAAAAAGTTCATTTAATAAAAATAAAATCAGAAAATTTCAAAAAATATTTAATTTAAAAAAATATTTATATATTTCTATAAAAATAAAAAAAGTGTGTGTGTATGTATAAAAATATCTAAAGAAAGCCAAAAAGGCAAACAGTTGTTGTTAAAAAAATGCACAATTGTACAGCTTAAGTTTACGAGTAAAAATTATTGAGAAAAGTTAACAGGTTTGAGACATGTTTAGATTTTAATTGAACTGTAGTGAATTTTAATCAGAAATAATTTCTTAATCAGGCTTGAGTTCAGTAATTTCAATTCTTATTGAGTTCAGTAATTTCAATAAGAATTGAAATTACTGAACTCAAGCCTGATTAAGAAATTATTTCTGATTAAAAGTTAACAGGTTTGTCTAATAAATGTCTATAAAATTTTTGACATTTCATTCACGAGAGTGTAAAAATTCACAATTGCTCAGTTTGCGAGACTTTTAAACATTCTCATGAAACCCCTTAATAATTCGTTAAAAAAAATTATATGAATAACAGCTCCTTAGATCGTACTGGAACGCTTTTAGTTTTGCTGTCTGACACTAAATTTTTTTTAATAAGTACAATAGCACTTAGAAGTCACTTTAATTTTTTCCTGTTTATGGTTTGATTAGGTTAACCAATTTACCTGGGATAATTTTTAAGGCACAAATTGCACTAAAGATAACTGTGAATTATTTTGTTAAATCTTGGCAGAACGTAACAACATGCTATTATCGAAGGCCGCCTCAACTTCAGCGTCAGCGCTCTTGTGTTTGGTCCACTGTCTGTGGCAAAAACACAGCGTCTGGAATTTTGTCGACATTAAAACTTTTTATAAATAGTGCAACCACTCTAATCGTGAGACCAAAAATTCTTTTATCATCCTAATGTATGCAGGAAGTCAAGAAATTTAAGAAAACTTATATAAAAAAATTTATTTGTTTTTGGTTAAGCACATCTATATGCATTTCGTTGCTGCTCAAGCAGAACATCAACAGACTTCTACTACAATGTAAAAAGCTTCTACACAAAAAACTATTAAAATAAGTAAAATTATTATTTAATTTTTACATTACATTAAACAAATACTACATTACTGAATTGAACGTATCATTTTCGTTTAGATATTATTTTTTTATCTCGCTACAATAAAGTTACATGCAAGCATTGCGATTATTTTAGATTTTCATGTCATGTCTTAATGTCAAAAACAAACATGAAATTAAATAGTAGATTAAATGAAGTCACAATTGTAAGTAAATTAAAATGCATTTAACGAAAAAGTTGAACGTGCGTAAAATACATTTATAAAAATACACCAAAAGGAAACGAGGTAACAATTTGTTATATTAAAATCCTTTATTGCTAAGCAGAATTTGGAAAGCGTTTAAAAAACGTATATGAGAGTAAATACATGTATTGTGTATTTATGTAACTACGTAAACATAAAGAAAAAATAAAGTAAGGACTTTAGAACTTTGAAGCTACATTAGTCGAATTGGTTGTGATTTGTTCAGTTTGATTTGCCAATCATCTTTTAAGAATATAGCGCTCAACAAGACGTTGTGTTTATTAAGATGGGTGTTCTGTTCTGCCGCTAAGCTCATTTTACGGTTACCAGCGCTATAAGTCGATGTCTACTAACATATTTTGAGCAAAATTTAATGATATGGACACCAACGCCATGCGATTTCAAGATTGCACACCTTGTGCCACATATTCACGAGCAATATTAGGGTCCGATCATCTCACGTGAAATCGATCTGTTTAAAGCGAAACTGCGCCGAATATATACATCTTACAACATCTCATTACGGTTTGTAGGTGATAATTAGTCATACTATACTCCAATAATCTTGGGGCTTATAGCGGCGATTAAGGTTGCAAAAAACAAATTTTGCTAGACCTGGTTTTTCACAGATTACCCTCTTGCATTGTTCAAACATCAAACCATCCAAAATTATGCATCCTATCATCCAAATACAATTACAAAGAATCAGTCAGTCGAAGAATTTGCTAAGTATCTAACAAAATTATTCGAACAGAATTGGCGAGAGAAAAAAAGCTAATGTTAACTACGATTATTTTTGATAAGATAAAAAAATTATCTTGGCCTTTTTTCTCTCCCGAAAAGCTATTATTTTTTTACTTCTAACGTTGTTCGCGGCTTTGCTTCAATTCTTCTTCTGCAAAATGCTTAAACTGTTGGAGCTTTAGTTACACTGCTTTCAATGTAACCTTTCCAGAATAATCTATAATCACGAGTTACTCGACCTTTTTGATTATATATATTGTTTTACTTTCAATTATGGGAGATTCAAGAGTGAATGTTATTTGCTTCCGAGCTTTCGTTCTCTTGCCCAGTTATAAAATATGTTAAAAGCTTTTGCAGTTCTTTGAAATAATATTTTTTTTGGTGGTTTTCCCCATTAATGTCGCCACATCCTTCTCTGCATAATAGTTGAGCTTAAATCCTTGATCGAATAACCTTTTTAGTGCGCTGTGTATGGTAGTGAGCCATAAAAGGGGAGAAAATAAGGCGAACTTTGGTGTTCGGCGGCATAGATACATTATCTCTTATTTTTGTATCGGTTGACTTGCAGCTTATGCATCTGCTCTTAAAAATATGACTTATTCCTTGATGCTCCTTAATCTAAGTCAAAGAAACTTAAATGGTCGATAAAACTAGAGAAGAAACTGTTGTTGAAAGCCCCTTATATATCAGTCAATATAGCTACACCATAAATGAAACTGGCTAAGTATGGGGCCTTCCAATAAAAGGTTGCATTTTGATATATTAAAATAATATTTTTTTATGCAAAATCCTTTAATGTGTATTTAAATGTAACGAAGAAAGTATGTTATTTTAATAATAAAAAATATGAGGCAAATGGCTGCCATTACTACTCTTGTAGGACCATATTCTTTTCATGAATTTTTCAATCACCAATTCATATAAATTTTTTCAGATGTCTGTCCTTTGTAATGGCACGAATTGCATCTTTGAGGTCTTGAATTTATTGTGAGCCATTGGCATAGACTTTAACTTATACGTAGCCCCTAAAAAAGTCCATAAGTGTTAAAACACAAGATATGGATAGCCAATCGTGATCGACCCTTCGAGAAGTCATAAGTCTAGAAAACTTTTGACGTAAAAGATTGACAGTTACTTGTGTGGGTTTATTTGAAAAAAAAACCTCGTTCACATCAATATCTTCACAAAATCGTTTCTGGAATGTTCAATTTCAAATTCAAATTATTTGTTTAAGCATATGCATAGAAGCTTTGATAAGCACTTATTCCTCTAATACCATAACTTAACTTGAAAATTTCATCGAGTGTTTCTTTTTTCTAAAGTTTAATATGTATCATCTATATTTATTTTACGGAATTTAATTTACAAGTTATCTGTAGAGTCAAAAATAAGTTAACTGATAATTTAAATGCGAGTGAACTCGCGTTATAGCAATATTTGGTAAACCTTTTTTACTCACTCTTGCTCTTGCCTGATTCCCAAAACTTTTGTTAGTTTCCTGCCTGCCTGTTGTCTTAAAAAAAACGTTAAAAAACTAATTATTTTTGTTGTATACTATCTACTTTGTTGATGTATTCTTCCTGTTTGTTTCTTGTTCGATTGTTGCCTCTCAGTAATAGTATTAGTGGCACTTGCTCTCATGCTTGTAAGGATATGCCTGCCTAGTGAATTTTCTTATACTATTTTTTTTTTAATTTTACCAAAAGAAAATTGTGTCTTACCACAATTTTAAAAAGTAAATGTTAAAATATGATAGAAGGTAAGATTGGAAATGAGGTACATAGACAACCACACTTTACATTCGCTATTTTTTAAGTAATGAGAAGAGTTGCCAGGTAATTTTTTTTTTCAAATACTGCAAACATAATGAAAGATGTAGGGCCTTATTTGATAAAACTCAACGCTCAGGGTTGATAAGTTTTATATTTATTTTATTTGTGTAATTTAAATTTTTTCCATATAAAATTTTTTAAAGCCTGGTGTTGCATTTTACACAATTAGCCCTGTAATGTATTACTTTCCAAAGAAAGACAATCACCCGTATCGTGAATAACAAGAGGAATTTTTGTTCACGTGAAATTTTCATTCCCCTCAAAGGGAAAAATGCTATCGTGAATCTCCCGTGAAATTTTTTTTCGCTATCGGTCCTATTGAATGTAAAAAACGGAAGAAGATTTGTAAAGCTTACAAATTAGTTGAAAATCAGACAAATTTAAGTTAATTAATAAGAAATATGCAAATTTTAGTTCCAAATGTTTTTTTTTAACTTTAAAACTGTTTTTTTGTTTATTAAAAGTGCAGGTGCAAAAACAATTCTTTTAAGGATACTACCAGGGTGCACTGCCATGGAAATGTGGCTTATACCATGCGTATTAAAAAAATGTTGCCACAAAGTTGTTGGCTAAGAAACTCAGTTGTGGTGAATCCACGTTTAGTACAGGGTTACGAAACGGTGCAAAAACTAGTCTATATTGAGGTTGAATAACGCTAAATTTGGCGAAATTCTCACATGATTGCGATTGTGGTTGATTGTGAGCAAATCCGGCATTCATCTAGCGGAAATTTTTTAATACATGCATATGTAAGATACATGTGACTTCCACAACCTCTCTCACTCTCAATCTTTGTTTGGTTAAGTGTCAACTGGGCGCTCAGAATGTTCGGTATCATCCGTAGTTGTGCGCCTACACATTGATACTGATAATCACCTTTTTACTGTTGAAGTTAATGGTGAATAGTACTTATCAAGTATGATGTTTTTTTTCGCAAAAAATAATGCTTAATAAGTACGTAAAGTTCACTTTTCTCAAGACGCCCGGATTTCATGCCCGGATTTCATGCCCGGATTTAAGCGAATATGTCCAGTAAACTTCAAGATATTACGAGCAAACGGATTAGGATGTGAATCGAGATTTGTTAAATATTTACCTGCGTATTTTGCAATTTCTTCAGTCACTAGTGGCATATTTAAATCACGATGTACTATATTTGAATTTTTGATGTACCATGGAACCGATGTTATCAAACGTAAAATTTTGTTTTGCCCTCGTTAGAGCACCATATTCGCTTCAAAAGCGACTTGTATATCAAAAGTTTGCGGTCTAGTCTGCGTGTTGAATTTCTGCCAATGAACCAATATATTTGAGTTAATTTAAGTTTAATTTGAGTTAACTTAGAGTCAATATGATGTTTCCATGTAGGCCTTCGATCAAGGTATTTCACTTGAGAATGTTGAGGAATACTTTGATTGTTGATTCGAATGGGGGAACAAGTATCTATTCTTAGGGTAAACGTTATATGGGCACACTTTTGTTCAGTTACTTCAATTCTCCATAAGTTCAACCATATTTCAAGCTGGGTAATGTGTGCTTGGAGATTGCGGGATGCCTCACCAGGGTTTTTGTGAATACTCAAACAGGCTGTATCATCGGCAAATGTAGAAGTGTGGATGCTATTGCTCACAGCCATATCACAAGTGTATATTAGATACAAGACTGGCCCCAGAATACTACCCTGTGGCACACTGGAAGATATAGATTCGGGCACACTCATGAAGTCTCCTTCCAATACAGTGAACTTCCTATCAATAATATAACTCTCCAAAAGTGTTTGTATGTTTATTGGCAGATATGTCTTCAATTTTAAAAATAGGCCTTCGTGCCATACTTTATCAAATGCTTGAGCAACATCAATTAAAAGGGCTGAACAATACTTCTTTTCTTCGAATGTCCTCCTTATAACTTGAACCAATCTATGCGTTTGCTCAATAGTGCTATGCTAACTTCTAAAGCCAAATTGGTGGTCTGGGATGCATCCATTATCAGCTAAAATTGTGGACAATTTAGTCATGAGCAGCTTTTCGAAAAGCTATGAGATTGTTAATAGTAAGCTTATAAGCCTATATAACTCACCCTAGGTAAGATCTTTGCCCGGCTTCAGAATCATTTTGACCTTGGCAAGATTCCAGTTATGTGGAAAATACTGCATTCTTAAAATGGCATTAAAAATAAATAACAAGATTCAATATGAGGCAAGTTCATCAGCATCTTGTTACTAATGCCGTCAATACCTGGAGCTTTCTTCAGGCCGAGTTCAGCAATTATTTTTTGTAGTTCACACATCTTAAAACTTAAGGGACGAGGGGTAGAGAAACTACATTCGGTAAGTCGGCAGCAGCCGTACATGAATATATATAATATAAGGTTATCTTATTGATTTTTTCAATAAGGTTTTCTTCTTGTTTTTATTAGGCGACCTAATAAAAAAAATTGTGTCTTTATTCTCTATACTTATGTATTTTCATTTAAATTCTATTATGTATGTATGTAGTATATTGTAGATGTAATTTATTTATACATACATACACATTATTTTATATTCTTAACTAACTTACTCACTAATCATTGAACCAACAAACTTCTAACTGATAGACAAGCACATACAATATGCTAACAAGCATCCTGAATAACCATTGAAATTATTGTGCAAACATTCGTATACAAAAATAAAAAAGATCATAAAAAAATTGTCTCTGTGTCTCTTTACAGATATGAAATAACAAGACACCTCATAAAATCATGAAGATTTCCTTATTAAAAAAAATCAATAAGATACTTTACACATAATTATGTAGGAACCTAATAAAATCAAGAAGAAAACCTTAATGAAAAAATCAATAAGATAACCTAATAAAATCAAGAAGAAAACCTTTATAACAAATCAATAAGGTAACCTATGGAAATCAATAAGAAATCCTTATAGTTTACAATTTATAAGAAAACCTAATAGAATCAAGACGTTTTTCTCTATGGATTGTAGTTTTTTTGGTGCCACAAATAACGGAAATTGAGTAAAAAAAGTTGTAAATAATAAGATTTCTTCTTGATTTTATGTGGTTTTCTTCTCGATAAAATTAATAAGATTTACCACATAAAAAGAATAAGAAATCTCTTAGCCTAAAAACGTTTCATAGAAAAAATCTTCTTGATTCTATTAGGTAGTTTTTTCTCTATGTAATATTGAAATCAGCAGCAGAAAATACATAAAGTTCTGCCTATTTTTTTTTAACAACAAAATCATTGTTCCTTCTGTGTCATCATTAATTGATTTCAATGAACTTGTAATAAAAAATTTTATATTTCACTGAATAGTAATTACATTGAATATTATTAATTGAATAATAATAAATTATAATTTTTTGGGGAAAAATAGTGCGATAAACAATTTATTGCAATAATGCCCGTAATTTCTACAAATAGACATCTATTGGTGTCTAGATATCTATCGTGTAAGTTGAATTATATAAGTAAAACTCGTAGGTAAAAACGTTAGGTAAATTATCTGTGTGTAGAAATTACGGGCATAAGCCAGAAAAACAGGTAGTGTAAAGTAGGATTTGCTTTTTTACTGGTTTTGTGTACTTTTTTTAAATTTTTTATTATATATATATATTATGCCCGTAATTTCTACATACAGGTAATTTACCTAAGGTTTTTACCCACGAGTCTGCCTTATAAAATTCAACTTACACGATAGATATCTAGGCACCAATAGATATCTACTTGTATAAATTACGGACATTATTAGTCCTATTATTGATTATTCCTATAAGATATTACTATGTTTTCGAATATAAGGTCTGTTCCTATATATTTTCTATATGGCAATCCTTTTAATTTCACTTCAATGTACAAAAACATTCCCGAAAAAAGTAGACCACATTTCATACTCTCAACCAAACTACTCGTACTTCCCAGTCTTGCTGCTAGTGCAATTTTTAATCAACTTATGTTGAATCTTTCATTTGTTATTTTCTTGTTGTTTTTTTTTTTGTCATAATTTTTTAATATTCTTACACCAACAAACAGACATTTATACATATACCGGTTTCTATAAGAAGACACAACATTTATAACGCAGTAAAGAATGTTGTTTCTATTTTGGCAATGAATAAAAATCACTACGAAACATTTAATGAACTTTTCGCAAAAGTGTAGGAAAAATATATAAAAAAACAACTTTCACATTTATGACGATAGCAGACAATACACATAAAAACACATGCATATAAACACATATACATAGACACACACATACACTCACACACATATACATTTATATAAAACTATTTGAACATAGAACTGTAGAAGGAAACGCGAAATTTGATATTTCGTCGTCATTTTTAATTGAATTTTTAAGTTTATCACTTTCAACAAACTACAAAAAAATAAAAATAAAAATATGTATATAGAAAGATGCACAAGCAGGGGAAAATCAACTTTAAGATAAAAAAAAATAATGAAAATGAAGCAAGGCAAAGTTTTGAAATAAAGATTTATACACGCACACGAGGAAAAATTTAATGCAATTTAATTTGTTGAAAATCTTATAACGTTAGTTTTTATTTATAAAACAACACATTTCTATAGCCTGAAAATTTGTAGTTTTAAATCAGTGTTTTTGTTGACTTAAGTCGACACTATCTTTTTGCGCTAAGACTTACAGGATTTCTCTAAAGAAGGTTTTATGTATAGTTCATGTATGAGCTAATTTCTTAAAAATATTATCGAGCAACTACAAAGCCGAGTTATTTCTTATAAAAGTGCGAAAAGGATTAAATCAGGATTTCGTGGAGGCCAATTTATATCGGTTCTTTTATAGATCAATATTCCCAGAAATTCAAGCCTTTGGTGGCGATCCTGGAAACCTCATTAAAATGAGATATAATGGCGTTATATGCACACTTAAGGCAGTGGCGAGCTTTCTTATTGTTCATCACGAAGCATTTAACACTTTCCAAATGGTTTAAAATTCTTGATTTTGGTTGCATAGATTTTGGTTTGGAAGCCCAAAATAAAATGTCCTTTAAGAATCCTGTAATGTGCAAATATGTATATTATGTCCTATGGTACCTATTGGACCAACGGGTCGCAACGAATCTATTCCATTCAGTTCGATTTGATGAAAGTTGTTTTAATTAAAATTTAGATCACTATGGCTGATTTCGATGTTCAGTTGCCGACGCCAGGTGTGTAACGGTCTGCCTATTCTTCGTGACCTACCCTGTGGGTTCCAGTCAATGGCAATTTTAGCTGTGTCATCTGAAGTACTGCGAAGCGTGTGACCAATCCACCGCCTTTTGAGGTTCAGGATAAAAAAATCCTTCGGAGACACCGATTAACAAACACTTGTAGGGAGTTTACATCGTGTTCTGTCGTATTCTACGTCTCGCATACATAGAGGAGCATAATCTTGACACAAGCGTTCTTGGATATGACAGAAGATTTCTATAATGACCGAAGGTCACCTAATGCTTGGTTGGCTTTTGAGATTCGGTACGCTACATCTTACTGGAGCCAACTGTGTTTGTTAAGATGCTGCCTAGGTAGCAAAATTACGAGACTTCTTCTAGTTCAATATTCTCTATGCGATGTGCAAATGACTTGTGGGAATTAAAGCATAAAATGCTGGAACGCTCAGTTGTGATTAGACCCGTATTTTGTAAGTGGCTAAAGCTAAAGCTTAATTCGATCGCTAAAATGCTGAACAAATATAAAAGTAAAACTTTTCTTTAACTCCTCATAAACTCCAAGGGAATCTAAGTTTATCTTAGTTACCTCTTAAATAACCTTATTGTAGCTTTTAATATCCTTACCTGAAACGACATTTAAATACTTAACATGCACAAAAATTTGCTTATAATTATGACCACACATTACAATATTTTCATATAAAAGACTTTCATATTATTTTAATAAACGTGTAATTTATTAAAAGGTTTGTCAAAGGGCAAAATATTAAATTGCTTTACATACTCTTGAACGCCTTAAATATTTTAATAACGATTTTTTAAATGTCACCCCAAAAATCAACATTATATTCATAAATTAATCCCTCTCAAAAATTCTTAATAATTTAATCAAGAGACCTTCTCTGCACAATGACGACTGACTGCACGTACGCCTTTTGTCTTGTATGTGGACATGAAAAAAAAAACAAATTAATTTTATAATAAAAACTGTAGAAATAACAACAAGTAATGAAAATGTTGATGATATAATTTCATTAAGGATCATTGCAAATGTTTTTAATGGATTTACATACACAGAAAATAAGTACACTAAGGCCTCTAGTGTCATGCTTAGTATGAATTTGCTTAAAGAAAAAGTTTTATTATGTTGTGATTTAATCTGGGCTTGATGCAAAAAGTGCATTTAATACACACAGAAAAATTTCAACTTAAAATATACTTAAACAAGGTTAATCTAATCTTTTTCGGCAATGATTTTGCTTCATATGTGTTTCATGTTAATCTAACATGATTTATAGTAATTGTCAAAGAAAATTTTTCCTTTTCAAATAATTTGATTTCGCGTTGATTTAACATTTACGTATTGTTAAAATCAAAATGAAGAATCATGTGGAATCAAAGTTATTTTATGTTGGAACAACATGAATTTAATTTAATGTAGTAATTGTATTTTATTAATTATTTAACTTACGTGTGGTTGACATAATCATAAGAAAATTCTTTTTATATAAATTGGCTTCCCCGGCCAAGATTTGAACTCGGAATTCATCGCGTGGTAGTCAACGTGCTTACACCTGCAGCCACAACAACTTTAATATTCTTAAGATACACATTAAATATGTATGTACCATCTTGAATTAAATTTTAATTTAACATTATTTCATTGATCATTTAACATACAATTTATTTGAAAAGTTTTAGTTTTAGTTAAAAAAAAAACAAAATGATGTGACTTGAAAAGTTTTAGTTAAAAAAAATACAAAATACAAAATACTTTAACTTGACTCCAGGATTCGAACCTGCGATCCACCGACTACAAGACTAGTACACTGCCTACCAGCCAGCAGCAGGTTTACGGCTGCTTACAAACAACAACAAAAAACAACAACAATACAAAAACAACCTACACTACTTAGCATAAAAGTGTATTGCAGCTATGAACAAGGCAAATAAACACCATCACACTCAAACAACATATTATTTCTTGTAAATTTAATGTGATTTGAATAAATTTGAATCAAGCTTTTTGCATGGTGATTCAACATTGGTATTATTTTCTGTGTGTACATTGGTAATACCTTGCATTAATTTTAAACGAGTTGATGATTCGTGAATAAGAAACAACTGGCACAGATTACATTGTGCAATACAAAAGAAAACTAGAAATAACCAAGTTCTCAGAAGCTCATAATTGCAAATAAGATCAATAAAAATGCGCCATTTAGCATATTTACGTCTGAAAAAAATTTTCTTTCTCCAACTGTGAATAAATATTCAGGAAAAAAAAATTGAATGATAGCAATTTTCTTCTCATTAGTATATCTCACATATACTTAAAATTTGGGCAAAAATTCTTTTAATATGTAAAATACTAGAGTGATAAAACTATCATTGACTCTATCTCGTTAATGATCCTTTGAGTAATTAAATCCTTAAAACTTGATCTATCAATTTGTATCTGAAAATTGTTTGTCCAAACAAATTATCTTACATGTTTTGTAGCTTCGATCTTCCATTTCTCTCTCTCTCTCTCTCTCTCTCTCTCGCTAATGGGCCCTGTATATGATCAAATAAACCATCAGGCGTGTATATATGTGCTACGGTTGTTTAATTAAGGCTTTTCCGGAGACGTATAAATAAAATCGCATGACATTTTTATATTTTTTTTACTAGCGGCAAGTACAGCCTTGTTAACAAAATAAAAATATAACTTCGAAACAATGAAAAACCAGCAACAGTAATTTTCAATAAAATGTATATATGTGACGCGCAAAATAGAAAGGGACTTAAGGGTAAAAACCGGTTTTGTTCAGGAGAGTCATTTTAAAGATTTAAATACGTGTATCTTTGGTGTACCATCACTGAGCGTGTTGGTATTGGTCTCATTTGAAAGCGACACATCTCATGACGTCAGGAACGTGTTGGTCAATCTTGAAAACGCGCGTAGGTCGTATTAACATCTTGTTTTGTGTAGTTGGTTTTTACTGTTTTCTACCTATCGCGCTGTTTCCATGAGTTTGATATCAATTTTGCTTTTTTTCGAATCCAGGTTTATTTTCTGAAATTATTAATTGTGAATTATAATAAATGCTCATTTATAATTCTTTTAAATCGTGAATATCACTCTGTTATTAAGACAATTTTTTCACATAACCTTACAATCGTCGACATCAATTTCACAAAACGTGCATATCTCTGGGAGGAAACACTTTTGGGGCATGGGATTGGTCTCATTCGATGCTCAGATGTTGTCCACATCAAAAAAAAAAAAAGGTGAAAATTGGTTTTTTTTTACCCTTAGGTCCCTTTCTCTATGCGCTGTCACATATATTTATTCCTTTTAATACAAGGAGCATAGGGCCGTTCGATAAAATGCAAAATGTTTTTTTCCGCTCACTTCGCTGTGAGGTGAGCAAAAAAATTTAAACTTTTCGAGTTTCTTCAATCATTGCCTGGCAACGCCGGAAAACGCGACTGCATGCACACAACTATTCGACTGATAAGTTTATTTCATCATCTCGATGGCAGTTAAGAGCGACCTATAGCTAGCTACCTTGTGGGAAACTCAGTTAACCTTAAACTAACTGTAAGCTAAATATTTCGCAAACTACTGCTGACTGAAACTTGGATAACTTTCTAATGGAAACAGCTAGGTATTTAAAAAATGTGTTGTTCTAGGCGGTAGTCAATTGTCTCACTCTGCACTACTTTTCAATTAACTTAAAGTTGACTTTATTTAAGTCACCTGGTAGTCAGTAAATTAGCATATTGGACTATGTATCACGCGTTATATATTAAACGCGTTAGTTATCGAGCTAAGGTACCATCTTTAATTATAACAGCAAAATGTTAATATAAAATTTAAATGAGTTTCAAAGTAGCTGAGAGTAAACTTGTTCTCTCTCACCAAATCCGACTACGTAGTCAATTTGAGAATTGTTTTTGGGTCAATTCTAGATGCTATTGTAGTTAGCTTTTAGTTAGTCCAAAACAAGTTAACTATTGTTTGATTATTTTTGTAGTCAACTACAAATTCTCCGACAGGGTACTTATAAGACTGTAACTTTTAAACTTACGGAAGAAAGTTCAGATTACATTGAACAGCGTTGCCAGCTTAGTACGTTTTGCGCTGGAGTTAGCACACTTTAACTGTGCCAAGCGCTTTCTTGTAAAATGGTACGAAGTGATTGAGCCGACGATATATGTATATTTAAAAGGTGGGCAAATTTAGGGTTACGAAGTAAATTGTAATGCAAAGTAGAAATATGGCAATTAGTAATGAAATATGATATCGAGCAAATGTCGGCAGACTATCGCTTTTTTCACAAAATTTTTAACTACTTTTCACAAGAAATCTTCATTTAAATCATCAAGGCATAGCCGAATTTTATCTTTCAAAGCGTCAGTTATTTCTTGTTTGTTCACGTTGCTTGATTGGTTTACGTGGCTGCCTACTACACGTAGGCATTCAAGTATAATCTAGATGATTGCTTTTTTACACCTAAACCCAGTCTTTCGAATTAAAATTCATAAATTTCACAATTAAAATTTTTTGTTCAAGAGTGTATCGTTCCACGGTTAAAATTTCTCAACTTTTTTTAATAAATAAATGTCAAAGATTGACAGCTCAATTCTTGACATTTCATCATTTGACAGCTAATTTACCTCCTAGCCTTAATAATCCTGTAATAAAAATCGCTGGTGTAACGAAATATGCTGGCAAGCAGCACATGAAATTAAAATTACTTCTATATTTGACATGGTATCCATGCAAAAATAAAGAAGAAAAAACAAAAATAAAATAAAAACCAAGTAACGCATATAGACCCTTTTGTTTTTTAATATTTTTCAATTAAACAACATACGAGTACAACAATCTTCTTGACAACAACACATGTAAATATCTATTCCACATATATACTTACAAATATTATTTGGTTTTCATGTGGGTATGCAAATGAATTTTATATGTTAGCCGGCAAATCCCTTCTATATCTATGAACTTCTAACCCCCTTAAACTGGCTGATTATCGTGTGGTGGGTAGTGTTGGCATAAAGTTCATCAAAAAGATTTACATGCCAGTTAAATGTTTTTAATTTACGTATCACATCAACTCATTTTGAGTCCAAAATATTTTTTTTTGTATGAATGTTAGTGCATAAACTTTTTCAACCAGAATTTGTAAACGCACTCATCACAAGTTCCTTTTTTAAAAGCAAAGTGTTTTTGTCGTCTACACCCTCTTGAAAATAAAATGTGACACAAACAAAAATCTATGCACACACACACTTGCATACGTGTACAATGTGTGTACGTGTGGAGATGTGTGTGCGTGTGAGTGTGTTTAAGTGAAACAAAAAGAAAATATGTCATGTTTTGACGCACGTGTCAAAGGATTTTGAAATTATATTTTTTTTTGTGCTAGAAGCATCTATTTTTTCGGCGAGATTTGCTTTAAACACGACTGCTTGCATTCTTTTGTATGCATGAATGCAGAAAGTATTTGATTAGTATATGTTTTTTTATATGAGAGGAATATAATTAATGATACATACTAGATACATACCAGAGAACTTGGTGAGTTGATTCACTTTTGCTATGCACTCACATTTACAATTTGTGTTGTTTTTTAACATCGTTATATGTGACCCGGTTTATGACTCAAAAAATTATTTTTCACTTTTTTTTGGTTCAGATAGTTTTTGAGACGCTCTTTAACATGGTGAAAAGCAGAAAGTCATAACTTGCTTAGAAGTGTACTAAAAATGTAGAGAAAGAAGAGCACAAATGAAAGAAAAACAGAATTTTATTGAAAATCGAGAACGAAGATAATACATGGAATTGAAAATGAAAAAAAAAACGATTGAACGCTACAAAAATGATTTAAGAATAAATTCAGTAAAGTGCGACTTTGACTCGCGCACGAAGGGTTCCGTACGTTGGGCTTTGAGCATTTTTTTTAATACAGTGTTTGTTACGTTTTTTCAGCTGAAATAATTTTTTTTATTGTTTTTCGCTTTTTTCTCGTTTTGGCGATTTTTTAAATTTTGGCGATTTTTTTTTTAATTTTGGCGATTTTTTTCATTTTGGTTATTTTTTTTGCGATTTTTTTCATTTTGGCGATTTTTTTTTTCATTTTGGCAATTTTTTTAATTTTGGCGATTTTTTTAATTTTGGCGATTTTTTCATTTTGGCGATTTTTTTTCATTTTGACGATTTTTTCATTTTGGCGATTTTTCCGGTTTTCCGCGATTTATTTTCGATTTAGAATTTTTTTTAATTTGGTGCTTTTTTTCGTTTTGGCGATTTTTTTTTTATTTTGGCGATTTTTTTTCGGTTTGGCGATTTTATAAAATTGAGATTTTTTTGTTTTACCGTTTTTGAAAATTTCAAGAAGTTTGCTCTTACGGTTTCCAAGATACAGCAAGTTATCAAAGTTACATAGTCAAAATTACATTAACTGATGGTACACCCTCTAATTAAAATTTTTTAAATTTTAGTGTTAATTGTTGTAGTCTGTATAAAAATACACTAACTTTACAAATTTCAAGTGCATATACATACAATTGTATGTATATTACATGGGATTTTAACATTTTTCGTTGCTCGTTTTGGCACACCCTTTAATTTCCAACTCTCATGTATTTGTTGTTGTAGCGGCCAAGGGTCCCATGTAATATACATACATACATACAATTGTATGTATATTACATGGGATTTTAAAATTTTTCGTTGCTCGTTTTGGCACACCCTTTAATTTCCAACTCTCATGTATTTGTTGTTGTAGCGGCCAAGGGTCTACACACTCTGTCCAAATTTCAGGTCCGTACCTCTTACGGTTCTCGAGAAAATACCCTGTGACGGACAGACGGACAGACGGCCAGACGGACAGACGGACAGACGGACAGACGGACAGCGTAGCGAAAACAATAGGGTTCCTTTTTCACCTTTGGTGTACGGAACCCTAAAAAAAAGCTATTTTGCATAAAACATATACCGAAAAACTGACGAAATGCATTTATCTTTAACAGCTGTTTTCTCGAAATTTTGTTCACATAACTGTTGTTTGATTTTGAAGAGTGTTTCAAGAAAATTCAGCATAATAAGTTCAGAAATAATAAGTATAAGGGTTTTCAAGAAGTATTCAAAACAATCATACTGATTCACTGCTTTTGTGAATCATATGAATAAAGAGAACTTGCATGCAATGACATGCATTTATTAACAACAGTGAACATGAATCATTGCATTATTCATTTTTCAAAATGCCAAATTATGCCATTTGATTCGTAATCATGCAGATCTCTGATACATATGTATGTATATAATAATGAAAGTAGTTCTTTGTACTAAGTTGTAAGTGTGATATTTAGAAGTAAAATTGTATTTACTTTAAAAGGTGGGCGCGGTAGAGCTACACAGATATTTGATTTGCATCCAGTGCAACTGCACGTGAAAACATATCGGTTACTTTTTGCGAACCGAAAATCGTAATGTCTATCGATATTTTTATTAATATGCAGTAACGATAATACCATTCTGTAATCAATTTTTTAAAAAATAAATTAGCGCTTGTGATTTTACTTGCTTCTTCAACTTATTTATAAACTTTTCCTCATTCTTAGTGAACAAGGAAATAAAGTTATAGGGTAAGCTGGTTGAGATGGCACCTGGAGTAATTGGACACTTTCTCTCAGACGTCATGAAAAATGCTTTATGCACTATAACGACATCGTGTGGGAGACATGACCTGGCGGTCAACTCTGATAAGACTGTTCTGGTACCTTTTGCTCTTAGAAGAAACCTTGGTCTAGGGACAGTATCGTTGAATGTATGCAATATTCCTTATTCGAGCGATGTCAAATACTTGGGGATTACCCTTGATAAAAAGCTAACTTGTAACCGACATGTTCATGCGTAACACAGAAAGCCACTAGGGCGATCTGGGCGGTGAAAAGTTGTTTTGGGTGCACCTGGGGCATGAGCTCGAAAATGGTTATGTGGATCCACACAATGATTGTTAGGATAATCATAACGTACGGCGCAATTGTTTGGTGACAAAAGACTCACCAGGTTGTGGCGACAACTAAAGTCTGTAAAGTTCAGATATTGGTGTGTCTTCTTGCAACACGCTCAATGAGGTCATGTCCAACCTTAGCCATTGAGGCCTTGATTGGACTACCTCGCATACAAATCTTTATTAGATCTTCTGCGGTAATGACCGCTTATAGGATGTGTCTTGGGAGATCTGCCCGTTGCGTTGACAACGGGCACTCGTCGGTCTTGAGTACAATGCTCACCTTAGGACTGCTAGGAATGGCTAGTGACAGGATAAACGGTGAACTGAAGTTCAACAGAAGATTCAATGTCACAATTTCATGTTGGTATATGGATGGATCCAAAATGAAAGATGTGGTTGGTAAAAACACAACTTAAAAACCTCTGTGCCGATTAGCAAATAACCTACGGTATTCCAGGCAAAAATACAGGCAATCACCACATGTGTTGACATTAATTTAAATAGGGACATTAGAGGTGCGCATATATCTATCTTTTTCGATAGTCAGGCAGCTCTTAAGTCTCAACTTTCATGGGAATTCCGTTTCAGGCTAGTTTTAGAGTGCTTTGACTCATAACAAAAGCAAAAAATAATCGGTTTTCCGAATAAATACCCTAATAAAAACTATTAGTTATTTTTTATCGTAATAAAATATACAAATGTTAAATAAAAAAATGTAATTTCACCTCACGCAATTATGTTAATACTGCTATTTTTGATCACTTTTCTCACACTTAAAAAAAAAAGAAAGTTTGGTCGATGATAAAGATATTAAAACTTAATATAAAGCTTCCCAGTAAAGCACAAATTATCAAACCAATAAATTTGACAAATATCGTCAAACGATATCTTTCCGATAATTCAATAGATTTTAAATAAATTTCGAGTCGATTGGATTTAAGTTTCGATCAACTTGGCAGTTTTAAACTGATTTTACATATAAACGTTGGTTCGAATATAATATTTTCAAATTTCGAATATAATATTTTCAATCGCTTTATTATCCCAGAATATCTAAGTGAGATCAATATATTTCTACTGCTGTAAACTTGAAATCCATCGGTTAATCACAAGTATGTATACGTACACTTATACAAAGGCATCAAGGACAAGTACAATAAGGACATCATCATCAAAATGTTTTAACTGCTTTCCAACATCTCAAGACGTTATTTTCAGAAATTAAATTCAATTCAATTTAATTTATTTACATCAATTATAAGGAGTGCTTTTTAAAGAGGTACTAAACTTTAAGTTGGCAACACTTTTTTGTTTGGCGGCCATTTTGTCAGCTGTCAAGTAATTTATCTTTAGTTTGGTTTGACATTTCAACACGAATTGAATTCGAAATTGTGCAAATTTATTTGGAAAACTATGGTTCTGTTTAAAATTTAATTTAATTTAACGTTCGACATAATCTTCCATCAGAGCAATTAGTTCGATTAACTATGGAACGTGTTTAATAATACGCATCCACAGAGACTTCGCAGAGAGGAGTATTGAAACCAAAAAGCTGGCCAATACTGTTTCTTAAGTTAAGATTGCTTGTGAAAAGTTATTGAGTGCCCCTAGATCAATGCAGAAATATGTCTAATAGTCCTAGGCTGCAAAACCTTGAAAATAAGAAAAATCGGACAAAGGAGCTAAAAGTTCCCCTCAGAGGAATAATCCTACTTCTAAAAAATTTAATCTTTTTCTTAACTTTTTTCATACTTTTGCTTAGCAAATGCAACTTTTAACGTCCGCGAAAGTTCAAACCCGTAAAAATGAATCCAGGAGACCGTCCGATGCCATATTCCTCCTGACGAAAACTTTATTTGCAAAAATAATGTAAATATTAATTAAATGTAAACATTATTTATTATGCCTTAACATCACAAAAATTTAACTTTTGAGCTTTTATGGGCAAGGAGGAGTATCTCTTCCCTCAAAGCAAAACATTGCAGGAGTGACAGAAAGGTTTCTTACTCTTATTTTTTTATCTAGTGTTCCTTGCTATTTATTTACAAGCTCTTTAGCAGAGGTTGAGGCCCTATGCTCCTTATAAGGACCCAAACGAACCAATATATATATTTATCTTAAGCAGAGTTATCAGAGCAGATAACTGTAGTCTCATCGGCAAAAATATACATTGTGCAGTAATTTAAATTAAGAAAATCGGCAGAAATGAAATGCATCTAGACGTGCTTAACAGACAATCCCTCATGTCAAAATATGTTGGGGGATTTTTTTTATATGTTTAATTATTGTTACACTTCAGCAGCAGCATTAAAATCATTTATTTTAATTTATTATTTACAAAATTCATTACATATACGTATGTATAGGGTGTTTTTTTGTTTTTTTATTGAGGTATAGAACTTTAAGTTGGCATCACTTTTTTAACTGGCGGCCATTTTGTCAGCTGTCAAGTGATTAATATTTAGTTTGGTTTGCCATTTCATCATGAACAGGTTGACAAAAGAACAACGCTTGCAAATCGTGCAAATTTGCTTTATTCGAGCCAGCCGAATTGGCTTTAAAAAAGCCGAATTGGCTTTATTCGAGCCAGCCGCGGCGGCCACATGCCCGAAATCATATTTAAACATTAATGGCATAAAATTATCCTTCCAATAAAGCCAAATTGATGGACATTAACGATTTTCTTGTGTTTTATTTCAATTCGAAGTTCTATACCTCTAAAAAAAACACCCTTTATGTATAATAACTTCTATTTGCAATATATAATATTTATCTACAAAAAGTTTTCAATTAATATTTCAATAGTTGAATTATATTTGCAACAAACCGCGCGCGCCTTGTAATTATTCATAAATTTATATTTGCGTATTGAATTGCTTTTGAAAATTAATGCAAACACACACTTGCACGCTTATAATATTTTATATTTATTTATTTTCTGTTATTCAATATATCAAATAAAATCTGTTGTTTTAGTATCATTTACGAATAGTATTTCATAAATTAAATATTAAAAGCATATTAATTTAAAGTGCTTAAAAATTCACATTTATTGAAAATAAATTGTATATTATCAATGAGGACAAATACCACTGTAGTACTTGTAATTTAATACTTGTTAAATTATTGTAACCCAAAATATATGGAAAATTAATGTGTAAAAATAAACTGCTGTAAAATCATGAGTTGAATTGTGAAAAAATTTAATTATTGGAATAACTATTTAAAGTATTTAGTGCCGTAAGAGCGATTCATAGAAGATGGTTGCGAAGATGTATGCGAACCAGATTTTTCTAGGGTCATTCTTCGATATTCTATCGATATAAATATATTTATATCTCTTGTGAATTACCATTAATCTCTATTATAATGTGAAAAATTTTTGCAACTAGACATAGAAGTCCAGCTAAAAAGGTTTAAAAGTATTATAAACAAATTTTTGAAGAAGAAATTTTACGTACTTAAATATCAATTCCAATCTATAAAGATAGAAAAAAATACACGAGCCTGTTCTGAAAATTACGGTGATAGCAAATCACTTGATTTGAAAAATAAGCTTTTAATACATATATGTATAGTTGACTTGTTAGTAGAGATGTGCGCGTGCCGAATTTTTGCAAAACAACACGATCCGTACACGAATACCAAGGTGTGCAATACGAACGAAACACGCACGCGAAAAATTGTTCCAACACGACACAACACAGTATGCACGAAATCAAATTAAATATCAAACAAGTAAGAGTGCTATATTCGGTTGTGCCGAATCTTATATACCCTTTACCCACGTATGTCTATATAGTATACAGTTACATACATACATACATATTTGTTCTGTGATAAAATTTATAATTTTTTGTTATAGTGCAATTTTTAGTAAGTGACCTCTTGGCTTTTTTCGACTAAAGAATTTGCTTGAGTAAAGATCTTCACAAAACATGAAATATGTTTATCTAAAAAAAATTATTTTTGGTAGTTTATTTAACCAATTTTTTTTTTCAACTTCCAACCCTGGAACCATAATTTAAATTTTTCTGGGTTTAATACGAGTACTAATTTATTTCTTTCCAAAATATAGAATATATTAAATTACCAAAGAAATAACTAGCTTGATTTAATTAGTTTTATATATCAAATAAAAAGTAGACTTTTCCCAACCCTGGAATCATCCTTTTAGGTTCTTTTGGTTCCTTATACCAATCCTGTTCTTTAAATATATAAAATATGTTAAGTTAACAAAGAAGAAAAAAATAAGGACAATACTTGTTTTATTTAGTTACTTTAATATCAAAAATTGCTTAAATTTTTCAGCTGTGGAGCTGTGGTTTTGATTTTTCTAATTTTCTATACCGAACTTATCTTTCCGAAACATAATAATATATATATAACTTAAAATATAAAAAAGAAATTATTAGACCTAGTGTACGTTTCCCAACCCTGGAATCATAATTTAAAATTTTTCTGATTTCTTACAGCAATCTTTTTCTTTTAAGAATGTAAGATATTTTAAATTTATAGATAAAAAGGGAAAATTAGTTTAAGTAGGTTATTTTTATATAGCAAAAAAGTTAAAGTTCCCAACCCTGAAAACGTACTTTAGATATTTTTTATTTTGTGTTATATTTTGGATATAAATTTTATTCGTACCTACTAAAATATAAAATAAGTTTATTTAACAAAAAAGTCATAAAATTCGTATTATCTAGTTACTTTTATATGACAAAATTAAGTCTAGGTTTTCCAGCTCTGAAATCGTCTGCTCGATTTCGCTGATTTGCAATACTAATCTATTTTGCACTATTTCTGTAAACAAAAATAAAAAAATAAGTTGACCTAGTTACTTTTATATACAGAAAAAAATAAATTTTCTTGATTCCTTATACCAATCGAGTTGTTCTTAAAAAATATATATAAAGTATGTTAAGTGAACAAAGAAAAAAGAAAAAAAAAAAAACATTTTACCATTTTTTGATAAAGTGTATAATTAAAAAAAATTGTTTTATTTAATTACTTTAATGTCCAAAAAAGTTAAAAGTTTCCATCTCTTTAGCTGTGCTTTTCATTTTTATAATTTTCTACACGAAACTGATTAAATAATTTTCTTTGTGAAAACAATTATAATAAATTTTGGTTTAGAAATCTGTTTTTTTACTGATTAAAACGCATCCATTTAGTCGTTGCAAAACCGCCGATCTGGCAAGGCTATCAGCTGTTAATTATTTGTCATCTGAAGCGTCATTTATTTAGTGAAAGGCTTTTTATTTACGAATATGAATCGTTTAATAACAGAAAAACGCTGAATTATGGTCGTCATAATCGAACTGCTGTGCGAGGAACTGGATTACAAAGATATTTGAAGAGACTGAATGCTGTACAGATAAAGCTTACATATATGTACCACCGCACGCACTGTCGAAAATATCGATTCTGCCAATCAAAGTGCGATAAATAATCCATCCTCCAATTTGAACCGAAAGAAACTTATATTGCGTATTATTGTGTATTGTCACACTAATTATTTATTCTGTGAAATTATTTTTCGATGAAAATTAAGCAGGGTTCTAATCGTCGCTTTCGATAACGAGCTGATTCGATCGTGTTTCTTCAGTTTAAGATTACGGCAGTCGCTATCGAACAATTTAATAATATGGTTCGATATTGAATGCTATAGTCTTAAACTGAAAAAACGTGATCGAATCAGTTCGTCATCGAAAGCGACGATTGAGCTCCAGTACAAAAGGTTGAATCTATTAGACGCCACTTAATATATAATTCAAATCTTTTTTTTACTTTGAGTTTTAACCAATAATTTCTTTTTTTTTAGCATATTTTCTCTTTCGAAAGGGAGGAGTGAGTGGTGTATTTAATTTAATTTGATTCTTAATTTTAATTTTACCCACTTTTTGCTTTAAAAGTTTTGCAGCAACTAAAAATATGTTTTTGTCAATATTGCTATCTGGCAATTCAAATTAACAGCTGCTAGTTGCCACACGAATTAGCATTTTGGCAGTTGGCAATGCACCTAAAATTCTGTTGCCATCTTTAACCGAGCTATAAATTATTTTTAATTTTTCTTAGTGGTAATTTGTTATTTGAATTCAATATTTTGATAATTTTTTCCCAGTGTGCGCTGGCGTCTTAATGTAGTCCATTAATTTTATGTTCTGGCAAATCGAGCCATTCTTATACACATATGTACATATAAAAAAAATTAATTATCTTTTATGTACAAGTTTTGTACAAAAAATTATTATTTATAACAAACTTTTCCTTTTAGTTTTCTAGTCAAAATTTTTAATTACAAATTCATGAAAATATTGCAACTGGTCTGTTTTATTTGCTAAAACTAAATACTTTTTAATCAAATAGAAATTCACATACATTCACACACACACACATATTTTATACTTTCTCGTTTATAAAAACTAATAAAAACCGAAACAAAACTGATGACAATTTGCATTTTTAAGTAACCCACAAAAAGTTAAACATGTCATATGGTTCTAAACATATTTATGTGGTTGAGCAGAAAATATGGTAATGATTTTTGTGTTTGTGTTTTCTCTCTGCAATTCATATTTGTATGGATTAAAACCTTTAAACCATAATAAAACTGGGTTAATAAAATTTATAAAAAAAGCAATAACAAAATTATTAAAACTTTTCCATTATAACTGAAATTTGGTAATAAGTTTAAACCATAAAAACATGTTACTGTCATTATGCAAATAAGCTCTACCCTAACGAGCCCCCGCTTTCTCAAGCCCTTCATATAAAGTACTTTAACCTCAAAAGTATGTACATGTATGCCATTAGGAAAAGGTTTTTCTTTTTGGAAAATTATTATGTTTTAACATCTTTTATGCCACTGTTAAAAAAAATTGTGATGAACTGAAGTTTAAATATTCCATTTCTATGCAAAATTTAAAATTGTTTAACCGAAAAAAAATACTTTTCATATATTCAAACCAGAGAACAGCAATGAGGAGTGAAAAAGTGAGTAGAGTTGAATGATGACTTATAATTTCTTTTAAACATAATTTCGTTTAAACATTTAATTGGTATGTGAAATTTAAAATTGTTTAACCGATAAAAAAAAACTTTCTTCATATATTCCTACCAGAGAACAGCAATGAGTAGTGAAAAAGTGAGTAGAGTTGAATCATGACTTATAATTTCATGTACTTATGCGCACTCATACTTATTGAAATGTTGTCTATTAATCATACTCACTCGAAAGTTTGAAATGCGCATCGAACTCATAATTAGCAACATTTATGACATTGTTGATTTCGACTCTCCTTAACTCAGTGACTATGGACGATGTAAAATAAGTGTGATTCACAATGCGAACTTCGCACACGAACATTAAAGTTCTAATTATGAGTTATTAATATATGTTTCTCTGTTGCTTTTTTTGAATTGAATTGAAAAACAACTTTATTTACTACTATTGTATACTAGTTGTAAACTCTTTAATGTCTAAACTTTTAAATAAACATACGTGCATGAATTGAGTGAGCTGAATCAATGTGAGTAGTATAAGTATTTAACTGAAATTAGAAATCAAACTGGGGTGATTTATGAGTGTGAGTGTGGTATGAATATGTTGTCGACGTCGTATTCATATTTATTTCAATCTATACCTACAAATCAATATCATCGTTAGTATGTGTAAATCAGAGTAATGGAGTTCAAATAATGTCTACTCACTTGTATTTAAAAGTTCATGACTCAGTATGAATAGCGAAAAAACGATTCATTGCCGATCACTGATTCATACCTCCATTCGTTTCATTGTTATACATTTAAAAGTACATAACCTTATGTACGTACATGTCAATGAAAATGTATGCGTACACATCAATTGTTTTACATACAAACACTGAATACATTTATATGATCATAAAAATATATTTCAATATACATATATGCATATGTATATGATTAGCATAAACGTATTAAAAGTGTGTATGAAAAAAAATATTTTTATTTTAAAATTGCTTGTTTTGACAACGCTGGTGACATTTTCCACGCAAACAACAACCACCAGACAGTGAAAAAAAATTACGTCGTAAATAAAGTGTCATTAAAAAAAGAACTGATTCACCACATCCACCACGATCCTGTTGCCTTTTACACTCATAAACATACAAAAATATTGTAGTATATGAGGTATTCGACATCAAACTTAATAATAATGAATAAATAATTAATAGGGATAGAATTTGTATGCATTTAAAATCGCGTTTTATGTACATAAAATATACATTAAGAATATCTATGGCAATAAGGAAAAAGTGCTTAAGTCATATTTTACTATTTTGCAGTAGCACTTTTAAGCGTTCAAGTCGATTTTCAGAAATTTAATTCCTTTACAGTCAAATTTGTAAATTCTGTGTTAACCTTCATTTTTTTAAACGAAATCGTTCTAGAGACTATAAGTAATACATTTAAGTTGAAATATAGCAAAGTATAACTTAAATTAAGCTACTCATATTATTCCAAATGAGATCAGAGGCTGAATAGAGATAAGTCGCCAGTCATTTTGCTATAACTTCCTGAAAAATCACACAAGTTAATTAAGATTTTGAAGACGGGTACTTCCGAATAAGCAGATTACGGAGGTACCTTTAACTCAAAATCAGCTTATCTACTCTTAAAAACTTTTTGCCCCAGATGTACAAATTAACATTCCACGTCAGCAAAAGTTATTGATACAGTTTCTACATTTTATCTGTTTGAAAAAATTTTGTTTAACTTTTGTGTAATTTATTTTTAATTTATTCACTTATTCTGCCTTTCAGAACACAATTCTCGTTTACCCCATCTTCAATTAATTCAACTTGAGCTGTTAAAGAATTAAAACCATATAGTATCAACACGAAAGCCATGGTCTAGGCGCTTAAGTTTTTTCTTACTTTAAAATTTCTTTAACTTTGTTAACAGAAATAGAGTATCCGACAGCCCTCAATTACGCTCCCCATGTAGTTACTATAGGCTGTGGGCGAATTCGTATCCCTGAATATTTTTTTAAAGACTGCAATTCGCAAAGCAGCTTTTAAAACCACTTTCTATCTACATGAAATTAATACGGAACCGGTAAAGAGCGCCAAAAAAAAATTACACAAACATTTTTGGGTCTAAAAGGGCTTTATCTCATGCTTTTGTTTCTTTTTTTTTCAACGGTGTTGGGATTTTTGACTTAAGCCAAGATATTGAATTTTTGAAATGAATTCACTTTTCATCCCCATTGAAATTGTTTTTGTTTTCCTCTTTTTTGTTCTTACACAGTCGTAAGAATTGCAAAAATACTGTGCAACCAATCAAAAACACCCAAAAAACATGAAGAAACACCAAAGACTTTATTTAAAATATTTATTTCTATTGAAATAAGCAAAAATATGTATTTATTATAAAATATGCAAAAATATGCACTAACAAATCAATGCCGTTTTGTCGCAAATTTTTTGATTCGCAAATATATTTTATTTACGTTGCACTACGACCAAGAACTTCATTATGTCGTGCCATAATCGCCATATATAAGAAGAGCATCCAGGTGGTATAAAGGAATAGTAATGTTGACTTATCTTTTTTAATAACTAAAATCCACAATAAAAAACGGACATAAAACTGCTAGATGGACATAAAACAATAACAAATAAATTCAGTAAAGTGCGACTTTGACTCGCGCACGAAGGGTTCCGTACGTTGGGCTTTGAGCATTTTTTAATACAGTGTTTTTTACGTTTTTTCAGCTGAAATAATTTTTTTTTTTGATTATTTTTCACTTTTTTCTCGTTTTGGCGATCTTTTAAATTTTGGCGATTTTTTTTAATTTTGGCGATTTTTTTTTCATTTTGGCGATTTTTTAATTTTGGCGATTTTTTTTCATTTTGGCGATTTTTTTCATTTTGGCGATTTTTTTAATTTTGGCGATTTTTCCGGTTTTTTGTGATTTATTTTCGATTTAGAAATTTTTTTTAATTTGGTGCTTTTTTCGTTTTGCCGATTTTTTTTTTGATTTTGGCGATTTTTTTTCGGTTTGGCGATTTTATAATTTTGAGATTTTTTTGTTTTACCGGTTTTGAAAATTTCAAGAAGTTTGCTCTTAGCGTTTCCAAGATACAGCAAGTTATCAAAATTACATAGTCGAAATTACATTAACTGATGGTATACCCTTTAATTAAAATTTTTTAAATTTTAGTGTTAATTGTTGTAGTGTGTATAAAAATACACTAACTTTACAAATTTCAAGAGCATGTACATACAATTGTATGTATATTACATGGGATTTTAATATTTTTCGTTGCTCGTTTTGGCACACCCTTTAATTTCCAACTCTCATGTATTTGTTGTTGTAGCGGCCAAGGGTCTTCACACTGTGTCCAAATATCAGGTCCGTAGCTCTTACGGTTCTCGAGAAAATACCCTGTGACGGGCGGACGGGCGGACGGACAGACGGACAGACGGCCAGACGGACAGACGTACAGCGTAGCGAAAACAATAGGGTTCCATTTCACCTTTGGTGTACGGAACCCTAAAAAGTACTTTAGCTGCCCACTTCACTACTTAAAGCGGCCCATCTACTTGCAATATAATTGTGCAATTTTTCGTATTGTACAAAAATATCGCCAATGTGTATGTCATAATCGAAGGTGGCACAATATATTAACAAATATCAAAAGACTTTGGATTGTTATTGTACAATCAAGACGTTTGTGTAGTGTGATGGCAACACAATGTTCAATGTTGTTTACTATTTCACTGTCAGGAAAATTGGTCAATATTTTCTTTGAAAAAATTGTGCCATTTATTGCATAGTATAGGTCAAAACGACAATAAAATGTAAAACAACATGTGCAATAATATTGTATATTGAATGGGACACTTAACGCTCGGTCAAAATCGGGTTTTTCTTCAATTACAAAGCGTTGCCAACGCGTTGTTTCGGTGTATGGACATGATAATTTTTGAAATCTAAAAATCGTTTGTCGCTTTTGTTTAGGTATGGCTGAAAGTACGTTTGGAAAAATTATTGAACTAATTTTCCCTTATTAATAATTTTTTTCACACATTTTGCTTATAATATATTTTTTCCGTTTTAGCACTCCAATTTAAAATAATTTTTTTATTGAAAAAATTAAGCAAACACAGGCATATTGATGCAAATCTTGTTTGTATGTCAATACTTAAGAACATTGTTTACTTTTTTAAACTTCCATAAAACGCAAGTCAAATACATTAATAGGAATAGAGAATAACCCAGTTGGCCACGTCTTTAAGACATATTTGACGACGGGTACAAGACAATGGTAAGTCGTAGAAGACATATTGAAGACAACTCCATACAAATCGTCGACGAAATTTTCATACAAATGGCGGCGAGGTCACACAAGACGAGATGAGCGACAATGTCCTTCAGATTGTCGTTAACACTGCTTTATTGAAGGTAAAACTTATGACACTGTCGTTTAGAATGTCCTCAACTAAGTCTTATAAAAGACAAAACGTGTGACATTGCAATGTCATTGTCGCTCAGATAGTCATGAACAACAATTTCCTTTAAATTTTCGATTAGAAAACCTACGGCCCTATGTATAAGCAAAATTTGGCATGAAGTTAGCATAAGTGGCAAAATTGAACATGATCTTATTAAAATTATGCTAGGGAGTAGAGGTGGGTTAAAATTAGGTAATGCAACCATTTCTAATGTCTAATTGTATGGAGGAACTTGTTAATACCTAATTCAATTTCGTCACTTTAGCTAACTTCATGCCAATTTTTGCTTATACATAGTGCCGCTAATCAACAGGCGACATTTCATACATTAACCGTCGAGGACGATGTCGTCTGCGACGATTTGGCCAATTGGGAACTGTGTGCGTATGTGTGTTTGTGCAAGAATAAATATGTAAATATGCAGACGTGTAAGCATTATAATAATTTTCATTTAAGATGACATCACATTTTACATAATTTTACATATTATATGTATGACAATAATGCCGATAATAATATTTTTCCGCTTTAGGTATGATACTTTGTAAATGTCAGTGTCAAAGTCATAGTGTTATTAAACCCACAAGCAAAACTTCAAACGTTTGATATAAAATAATATTAAACCAATGTTAAATTTTATTTGAAAATGCTTTGTGATGTAGGCTAAGTAAGCAGTGTTAATCAAAGCAAATGTGTTTGATATTTGAGGACCCTTCAAATCGTGAAATGTAAATAACAAATAATTTAATACATAATTTACGAAAGCTCTGGGCAAAAGATGTTGTAATTTATTTAATTAAAAAAGAAGTAGACAGTGTGACAGAATAATTTTGTTAAGAAGGTCCTTAAACATGATTATGAAGGAATACTTTTCCGAAGATACACCCTAAGAAAATTAAGATTGCGGCAACTATAATCCTAAGTTTTTTTTTTGCAGAATTATTGTTTAAAGAAATCTTATTCAAGTCAAGATTGTTAAGTAATTGTAAGTGATTGAAAAATATATAAAAACATTTTGAAATAAACTGTGATTGCACTTTTACTGCCGTATTCATAAAAAAAAATTATTTGAAAAAGGCTTTCAAAGTGAATTTTGTACGGAAATTTGCTTAAGAAAAGTTTTGTAAACGTAAATTATTTTTTATCAAAACCACAGTTAGAAATTTATGGAAAAAAAATGAAATTATGTTGAAGCAAAGCACTTCACGATGCGAAACTTATCACTTTTTCTTCGTTTGTCAGAAACAGCTGATAAGTTATTATAAAAAAAACTAAAATTTAGAAGAAATTTAGCAGAACGGCACAGCACAGCACAGCACAGCACAGCACAAACCAGCAACAGCAATTAAAGACTTATAAGGGTTGTCGTTGTAAATATTCTGAAAACGCTAGCCGAACGGAACAACATGCTATTTTTGAAGCTGTTTTGCCATCAGCGTTCCAGTATTTCTCTGCACATGGTGTCAGTTGATGCAAATTTGAGTTTTATATACAAATTTTTCAGTGTAAATAGAATACGTGAATTGTTTTGCTTCATCTAATAACAATTTGCTAAAACAGTTTTGGTAATTAATGCCCTAATTCAGTAAGAAGATTTAGGACGTTTTTGTTTTAAAATGCTTCTGAGTTCTTGTCTTTGAAGTCTCTAAATTATTTTCTTCAAAAATGGTTATTGTATTTGATAATGAAAAATATAAATATTATTACCATGTTTTTAAAACATAAAAATTCAAATAAATTATTATACAATAGTTTGAAAAATACATGAAAAAATATGTGTTGCATATAATGTTTGGAACCAAATCATAAAGCAAATACACGAACCTTCTAGCATAGACAATAAATAGAAATCGTTTTAAAGAATCAAAACTGCTTCTTTTTTCGTCCATAGACAAGACGATACATTTGTCGAACAGAATTAGGGCATAAATATCAACTTCTTGTTAAATTTAATTTTAATTATTATTAATCGAACTTCATTTGTTTCTATAACTATTTATAATTTGATCAGGCTAAAGTTCATATTGCTTTGTAAGACAAATGTTTGTTGTTTTTTTTATTGTACAAAGGCTGTGGCTGAAGTAGTTAGCATGTTTGGCTACAAAACCGAAGATTCTGGGATCGAGCCTGGTCCCTGAGAGTCATTAAATAACAAGATCACACAATTTTTATAATGTGTATCAGTTATTGAAGGGAAGTTCAAGTGATGAAGGCATAGGCACTGGTAACTAAACTATATCGGCTTTAGCGGATACTAATCCTAATATTACATCAGAGCGCCCTCCTTCGTCGGTATTGTGTAGCCGAATCATCGGAAAAGTAAAATAGCCAATAAAATGGTTACATACAGCTTTTTCTAAATTACTTTTCAATCTGTTCACATACCTTCAAGAGTACACTTCTCTATTTGCATTTAAAAACTAATGTTTACTGGGTTATTACTCTCATAATCATATGCATGGAGTGTTAAATATTTAAGTATGTGTAGTAATACGACAATCATATAAATTTGAAGGTTCTTATCTGTACATTTATTGTTTTTGTAGGTAATAAAAATATCAATTTAAAATTTTACAGGTTTTCCAATGTTATTCATGAGTATACGTATATACACACAAAAAACACACATACATACATATGCATAGAGAAGTGTGAGTGTGCAAATAAGTTATGTTTGTTAAAAACGAAATTATTTTGTAGACAAAAAATTTACATATTAAATGAATTTTGAAGGTAACAAGAAAAGTTAATTGATAAAAAAATTGCAAATCAAGTTATGAAGCATAAATTCCAGCAGTTGTTTTAAAAGTTAATGTTTGTACAATAATTTAAAAGACATATTCAAATTATATTATGATAAGACATAAACACATAAGCTGAAAATGTTTTTTTTTATTTCTAATAGACTTTAATGATAATTTTAATGGCTTGGAAAGCCGAAGAGTAAGTATAAAAAATGTATTATACAAATGTTTGTCTCAAAGAAATAAGAATCATGAAAATATGAAAACTTATTAAATTTTGGTATCAAGTTTTTCTGCTTGAAGGTCGATATTTAAAAAGAAGAAAGGTGTCTTAGGACACCCGGTTAGAGCTATGCTGCTTAGCTATATGAAACAAATTTCATGTGTTATTTCCCATTATTTTCTTTTCCAGCTGCGTATGGGCACTGCTACACGTTCAATATATATTGTGATATTTGGATCCCGATCCATTTTAATAGGTTAATGGATCACGAGCGTGTGCTTCATGTTCAATATTTATCGCGTCAGTATTTACGTTATTTTTATGCTGTGCGGATCGTTTATGAAAAAAAATGTCGCTAGAAAACCAACACTTTATTTGTTTTATTTCACTTCTTATTAACGTATCACGATCTAATATCATGAAAATGCTACACGTTCAATATTTATAAAGCGATCCGCGATCCGCAATCTGGATTCCAAATTTTAGGCCATTCTGCGATACGGATCGCGATCCATCAATACTGCATGCTACACGTTCAATAAATATCGCGATACTGGATCGTGTTCAATATATATTGAACGTGTAGCAGTGCCCTATGATTAAATAAATTTTTTGTTTTTGTAAATGTACAAAAACAATACAAAAACAAATTGAGCAATAGTTTTAGTTGCTTTTGTTTTGCTTTTGTTTCACTCACCTCAAAGAACGAAACAAAACAAAATCAAACATATTCTTTCGTTTATTTTCTTTCTCTGCTTTTAAGTAGATTGATATCACTACAAAAATAAAATTTTAACTGTAATAGTTATATTTGTTACGAAAATGACGTCCTAGCTCCTATGTCGTGGCATAAAGAGCATAGCTCTAAAACCATAATCCATTCTTAAGGTTAACTGTTACCAGTTATCCAAGATATCTTAGCAAATGATTTGAAAGTTTAATTTAATAACAGCATAAATTTGCTTTAGAAATTGAGTTTGCTTGGCATATCATGGTTTCTGTTTCCCTAGAAACTTGTGTTAGTTACCTTAACCATTCATCACTAAGCAACGGGTTATATAAAATTACCAAATAACAATTTAAAATTTTAATACTGCTTAGTTAGACCTTAACCTTGTTCCCAAAATGTCTTGTTCCGAGGATACGACTGGCTTACATATGACAGCAGAAGATTTAAAAAACCTCAAGCTTGATTTTCTCGCCTCAGCCATTCATCAAACTCGCGATCAACTACTACTCTGTCAAAAAGGACGATATCTTAAAGCTGCAAAATCTAATAAATGCCGCAAAATCTTACACAACTTAGCCGTAGCAGACGTCAGTGAATCAGTGCCCTGCGCCGAAATTTTAGATGACATAAAAATAGACCAAGAACTAGACGCCTTAATAAACATTTACCAAGCGGCCTGTGAAATATTAACCCAGGACAATATTGATCCATACAATCCTTTTACAGAAGTGCTAAAAATCATTGAGACACGAAATCAAAATAGCAACGAATTAGAAGATTTAGCAAAGGAATTAGAAGATAATAAATCTTCTCTAAAACTTTTAAAAGATGTTGAAATAAAAAAACAAGCGGAATACTTAGAAATACTCGCACAAAAATCCCAAAGAGTAAAAAAGTTACGTGAACAGTTGAGTAATATCAAACGCTTGAATCGCCTTGAAGTCAGATTAGTGGAAAAATGGGAAAACAATCGTTTAAGTCAGGCCAAATTAGTGGGCGAGAAAAAAGAACGTTTGCTTATGCAAGAAATACTGGAGTTACATCGTCGCATGGCGGGAGAGCAGCGTTTCATATGTGAAATTAAATCATTTCGTAATAATGAAGTTTCTGAGTTGAAGGCTAAAATTACTGAGTGGGAACAGAAATTTGAAGAGGAAACTGCAAAAATAACTAGCAAAAATTTAGCATTAGCACAGAATATTGCTGATGTAGTTAAATTGCATGAAAAACATCGTGAAATTGGCGAGAAACGCCAAATGTTTGTGTCTGAATATTTAGAGAGAAAAGCTGTGGAACAGCGCTTGTACGAGGAGCAGTGTCATCGTATTGCATGTGCCATACGAATACAGGCTTGGTGGCGTGGGGTCATGGTACGTAGGGGTTTGGGGCCATATCGCAAAAAATCAAAAAAGGGCAAGAAGTCGAAGAGTAAAAAATAATAATAATTAAAATAAAATAAATTTAAAAAGTTGAATAAAAAAAAAAAACAAAATCAAAACAGCTTTTAATCCTGTAAAGAAAAGGAAGAAGAATAAACGCCGGAGTAGCGATAAAAGGAAGGTAGAGAAGTGATAGAGTATAAATATACATATGTGTGAAAAACTAAGAAAAATAAAAAATAAAAAAAATACAATAACCATAAAAAAGGTATGAGACAAACATTGAGAATAATCGAGAAGAATATTATATAAAAACCGGAGAAAAAATTTAACTTAATTAAAATAAATCGAAGGAAAAAAAGGAGTGATAACAGAGCAGGGAAGAGAAGTGAAGAGAAAAAATAAGAAAAGAGGAGATTAAGGATGATAAGAAAGAAACAAATAAAAAATAGGCATAAAAAGAAAAGAAATAGGAAGAAAGTGAAATTTAATACTAAAAAGATAAAAAAAGATAAAAAAAGAGAAAAAGGAAAAGATAGGAAAAAAGGTAAAAAAAAAGAAAAAACGAAAAGAAAAGAAAAGACAAGAACAGAAAAAAAGTAAAGAGAAAATAAAAGAAGAGAAAATAAAAAAAGAAATAAATTAAAATAAAAGTAAAGCAAAGCTAAGAAGAGAGAAGAAAAGTAAAGAAAATAAAAGAAAAGAAAAGTAAAGAAAAAAGTAAATAAAAGAAAAGAGAAGAAAAATTAAAGAAAATGAAACGAAAGGGAAGGAAAGAAAGGCCAATTAAAAAAATAAATTAAAATAAAGAAAAGAATAAAAATATAATAAAATAAAAGAGAAAAGAAGAGAAGATAGGGAAAGAGAAATTAAGGAATGCAATATAAATTAATTAAGAAGAAGACAAGGAAAGAGAAATATGGGAAGAAGAAGATCATGAAAGATATATTAAGGAAGAAGAAGATAAGAAAAGAAGATGAGAAAATAATGATAAGGAAAAGAAAGTAAAGAAAAGAAGAGAAAGAAACGAAGAGAAAGAAAGACGAGATGAGACGAGATGAGATAAGACGAGATGAGACGAGATGAGACGAGAAGAGATGAGATGAGATGAGATGAGATGTGGTAAGGTGAGGTGAGGTGAGGTGAGGTGATGTGAGGTGAGGTGAGCTGAGGTGAGGTGAGGTGAGGTGACATCAGATGACATCAGATGAGATCATATGAGATCAGATGAGATCAGATGAGATCAGATGAGATCAGATGAGATCAGATGAGATCAGATGAGATCAGATGAGGTCAGATGAGATCAGATGAGATCAGATGAGATCAGATGAGATGAGATGAGATGAGATGAGATGAGTAGAGAAGAGAAGAAAAGAGAAGAGAAAAGAAGAGAAGAGAAGAGAAGAGAAGAGAAGAGAAGAGAAGAGAAGAGAAGAGAAGAGAAGAGCAGAGGAGTGAAGAGTTCTGTTTAAAGTATTAAAAATCAATCAAAAAACTTGTTTTTTATTTGGACTTATTACAAAAATAATTAATTTGTCAATGTAGGAAATTTTCAACAAGGGTTATAATTTTGTTTACTCATTTGGATATCACAATTTTGTACTAAAATGTTTTATGTCCTTGACTTTGATTTTAAATAATAATTCAACACATTTTCAACATCAAAAATCAAGCCAACTAGAACGTCATGTCCAACTGACGTTTGAGTTTAGTTACCTGAATCCAAGCAAACAAAGCACATCATTCTTTCAGACACTGACAAAGTCAGTAACACAAGCCAGACACTCAAATGAGAGTTTATGGTTTTTGTTCTGTGAAGGTTATATGTATGTATGTATATGGCTGCAGTAGGAGGATTTACTTAAATTAAATTCTAAGCTCTGCACTTTAGTATCAATTTATCTCAGACAAATTTCAGCGTAAGATTTTGCGCTATTTGTAGGCAAATTGCATTTGGTAGTTGGATTTATTGTGGGCTTTATTGGATCTTGTATTTTTTCTCTTCGTTTTGAAATCTTTTTTTTTTTAAGAAAATTTCTTAAATTATGATGAATAAAAAACTTAATATAAATATGTACATATGTATGTAATTTTTCAAAGAAGTTTAATATGTAAATGTATATATACTGTCCAAAAGAAGTGAATAATATGAATTTGATTGAAGTTAAATATACCATTAAGAATAATTTGTAATTTGAAGGAGTTTACAAATTGTGTGTGATGGCCAACAAATATCAAAAGCTCTATATTTAAGCTTTTGATATTTAAAAGCATAAATATAAGCTATCGCTATCTTTACATAAATATAATCAAGTTCTTGGCCTGAAAAAATATTTTCATTTCGTTTCCCTTTCTAGAGTTTTCCGCCTTTGGAGAATGATTTTGACCCTGAAATAAATGTAAAGTTATTGTTTTCTTTGTATCTTAATTTGTTATTTTATTTATTTTTCCACTCTTACGCTTCTTTTTGTCTATACAAATAAATTTTGCTTTAGCACAGAGCCTGTCATAGTCGAGAACAACACAAGCCCTTGATGTTATTATCAACCCTCAATTTTTAAGTTTAAAGATTTTAGTTTGTGCTGCATGTGATTGTATGTGGGATTTCATTACTGTCTCCAAAAAAGACGAACTAACGAAAGGATATATAAAACCAACCAGGTAGTTCGTAAAATGTTTTAAGTTTTAGTACTTTCTTAAAATCAGTGATACACTATCCTACACAATCTTACGATTTTTGAAAGTTTTCAAAACACAATAATAACTTATCAGATCAGGGTTGTATTTTTTCGTATGCCTTGCGATTATGTAGAATATTTAGTCATGGCCTTAAGTAATAGGTACTAAGACAGATAACTATTTATTTTTTTATATAAAAGCCTAAAGATATGCTGCTATTGGCATGTCAATCAGTGTCGTTTTTCACTAGACGTTCAAATAAAATTGTCAATCACCATTTTAATTTTGTGTTGGTTGTGTTCGGTTGCAAAAATGTATGTGTTTGTCTTGGATGATAATTTTTTGCTTTTAGCGGCAAATGCAGTGCTAACAAAAAAAAAACTACGAAATTTTTTTATAAAAAAGGAACAGCTTAATAGGTTCGGAAAGGCGGTGCTACAACGCACCTCCACACGGAGACCCAGTTGGGTCCATTGTGATTAACAGTCTAATAAGTACATTAAAAATATTATACAGAGTGAAATGATAATTTTTCTATCTCCCATTCTAGTTTTTCTTCTTCTGTGCGACATTGATATTTAATAATAATAAAACTGCAGCAAAATGCAGTAAAATAATTTTTTATTAAAAATACATTCAAATTGATTATTGAGTGGTTTAGCTGGAAGAATAAATTTATTTTGTGGTGTTGTAATATTTTTTATAGAGCCATGGGTAACTTACTGATCTGCTTTTAATAGAAGTCTTGGAATAAAATTCAAACAAGAAATTCTTTAAAGCTTTTCAATGAACTAGCGGGCTGTCTGGAGTTACTAAATGATGTAAAAAGTTGGCTTCATATGTTTATATTCGTTAAGTAAATGTATATTTGCATGTATGTGTGAATGTATGTATGTATGTATGTATGTATGTATGTGTAGTTAAAAACACATTTACATTAGATACCGTATTTATTGTCAATTGTTTGGTTATTTGTTTTGATTTATTTCATGTGGAAATCTATTTCTTTGTTTTTCTTTCAGAAATCTTCACTTGCATGTCTATTTTGGGGGCAGACAGTGTGCTATTATTGTATTTACTAGTATTTTTAAAGAGGGTTGAGCTAAAATGGTTTTTCTTTGTTACACTTAGTGCTTAACACAACCCAAAAACATTCATTTGTTTTTGTTATGAAGGAAATTTAGTTTACCAATATAAATACATGAAACTTAGATACTAGTACACTTTACCAGGAGATTCAAAGTGCCCCAGTTCAACCACCCAGATTGAATGGAATTAGCCTAACTCTGACGGATAGTGCCAAATATCTACGCGTTGTCTTTGAAATTAAATTTTCTTGGAAAGAAAATCTTTAGGCGAGAGTAGTGAAAGCCTCTATGGCAATTTACGCCTGTAGGAAGGCAATCGGCTCTACTTGGGGAATTATCCCAAAGAAGTCGGCTAAATACAAAGATGGTCATATTTTACGGAATCTTACTCTGGTGTAAGACACTAGAATCAGCGGGCAATCAGTCCCGTGTAGTATGAATTCTCCGCAAAATGGCACTTATGATAACAAGTGCCCTTAGATCCACGCCTAAAAAGGCACTCTTCGCTATGCTATGTTGGCTTCCGGTGGACTTAACAGCTAGAAAACTAACCCTACATGCGATCATTAGACTAAAAGCAATAGTCATATAGAACTAGAGACCAGGGGGTCATGATAACATTCTGAATATAGCAAACAACATACCTGAACTCATGGACTACTGCACTCCCGAACCCTACTTCAATAGGAAATTTAGTACTTTGTTGACAGAAGGGTTCTTCCTTATAAACAAAGCCGAGCAGGCCTTCACGAACAGCTTAACACGATGGGGAAGAGTTGGAGGGGGCGTATATATTCCAGAATTTGGAATTGAAATGCCCTTCAGCCTGCCGGACGGATAAATATAACATATTACAGACAGAGATATCCGCCATTAAAAAAGCGACACACTGGCTAAGTTTTTATCGGTTACATAATAGAAATATCCATATAATAACGGACAGCCAATCTGCAATCAAGTCCCTCGCAGTTGTGTACTCTACATCATTCCTTGTACAAGAATGTCGCACCATCCTGGATAAACTTGCGCAGCACTCATCCATCATACTATATTGGGTGCGTGGCCACGGAACTAATTCAGGCAATATAGTTGCGGATGATCTGGCAAAGAGGGGAACCCTACTTGAAGTAGTCGATATTGACAATCGCTGTGGGCTGCCTCTCTCATACTGCTGGAGACGCTTCGATGTTGCCTTTCTCAATTCAGCTCAAGACAGATGGTGTAATGAGCCTACCTGCATTATAGCGAAAACCCTTTGGCCTCGCCTAAATATCAACAGAATCATAAACCTCATTAGCTTCACCAGAAGCCACTTGAAGAATCTGTTGCCAACACTAATAGGCCACTTCACTTTTGCAACATATGGGTCTCCCGTATAATGATTACTGCTACAGTTGCAATGAAGAATAAGAGGAGGAAAGCATTTCTCATCTCCTCTGCTTCTGCCCCGCTTTGAAGGAGCTCCGTCTGCGCTTCCTTGGCAGAATATCCTGCAATAGCCTGTCCGAGTTATCGGAAATAAGTCTATACATTAGTAGCAGCGGTTGGTATGATCGTTAACCCTCCTTTGACATGTGCATACACTAGACCTTTTCCTGACCCACTCATCTTCCCTTTTATTCACTCTTATTTTAAAGAATCTTTTCATCTATATCCTCCTCTTTATTCCCTATCCCCCCTTTATTCTACTACCTTCATGTTACAGGCAGCAGAAAGGGGTCATCGTATTGCACCTAAGTGAGCTGGACCCTTAGATTTTTAATTTCTTCACCAGCAGCCTGCTAACCTAACCTAGATACTGATTTAATTTAAAGTATTGTATACCAGAAAATATTTTCAGTCGGTTTTACATAATTCTCAGAGGAATATCTTGGTCTATTTGTGATAGAACTTTAGCTACGAGTATATTTCTGTGTGTTAACATGAAATACTGCTATTCTCGATATCTAGATATTCAGGTATATGATGAAAAACGATTACTCCCAAATCAAACAATTCACACCTTTTCAAAACAATCTCTTATTATGTAATTTGGTTCGAATAGGCAAATTTAAGAATTCGTACAAATTGAACTATCTTCTACGATCTACATTTTCCCTCTATATAAAAACAGAAGTAGGCTTTCGTAAACCCCAATTATTTAGTACGAAAGCAAATAGTAAATGTTTTAGAACGTCCATATATTACTAGAATGATTTTTGGTTGTCGTAAGAAGCTAAAAATACATAAAATTATTACAGCCTTATTTATAAAAATTATGAAGGCTTTATATAGGCTTTTTCAAAAAAATTTTGTATGAAAATTTGTTTTAAAAAACCTTTATAAAGCCTTTATAATTTTTACACATAAGGCTGCTACTATTTTATTGAAAAATATATATACGAGGGCGGTTCGGAAACTTCTTAGCCTAGCACAAAAAGCGCGGTATAAACAGAAAAAAGTTAAGTGTTTTGGAAACTTCCATCTCTGCTATGAACACATGTTAAATTTTGTTTCCATCTGGCAACTCCTTCATATAAAAACAGGTGTCCACAAAAGACGCATCCGCGATTTTTTAACAATGGAAAAATTAGAAATGCGTGGTGTCATTAAATATTTACATAAAAAAGGTTTATCGGGACAAGAAATTCATAATGATATGGTGAATGTGTTAGGTGAAAGTGCTCCTTCATATGCAACAGTAAAAAATTGGTTTGCTGAATTTAAACCTGGTCGTACAAGCATTGAAGATGAACCACGTAGTGGACGTTCAAAAACAGCAACAACAACAGAAATTGTAGCCAAAGTGCATGATATGGTATTAAATGATCGACGAATAAAAGTGCGTGAAATAGCTAATATCATGGGCATCTCAAATGATCGAGTCCATTTAATTTTGCAAGAAGAACTACAGATGAAAAAGCTTTCTGCAAGATGGGTGCCGCATTTGTTAACAGTCGACCAAAAACGCATAAGAATGAACATTTCTCAAGCTGGTTTGGATCGTTTTAAGCGAAATAAAATGGATTTTAAGCGTCGTTTCATAACTGTTGATGAGACATGGATCCACCACTATACTCCAGAGACAAAAGAACAATCCAAACAATTGACTGAAGCTGGAGGAAGTGCCCCAAAGAAGGCAAAAACAATTCAATCGGCTGGTAAGGTTATGGCAACGGTTTTTTGGGACTTCAAAGGTATTTTATTGATTGATTATCTGCAAAGGGGTAAAACAATAAATTCAGAGTACTATTGCAACCTTTTGGATCAATTAAATGTACAAGTTCGAGAAAAACGTCCTGGCTTACAACACAAAAAAAATAATTTTTCATCAAGACAACGCACCAGCGCACAAGAGTGTTTTAACAATGACTAAAATCAACGAATTAAAGTACGAGTTGCTTGACCATCCACCTTATTCGCCTGATTTGGCTCCCAGTGACTTTTACCTGTTCCCAAATCTAAAAAATTCCTTGCTGGCAAGCGTTTTACCTCAAATGAAGATGCAATTACAGTTTTAAACCACTATTTTGAAGACCTTGAGGAAAACTATTTTAATCAAGGGATAGAATTGCTAGAAAAGCGTTGGACTAAGTGTATTGAAGTTTCAGGAGATTATATTGAAAAATAAAAATATTTTTGAAAAACTAACTATTCTCTTTCATTGATAGGCTAAGAAGTTTCCAAACCGTCCTCGTACACATATACACATATCTTTAATGAATTCATATAACAATCAAAAAATTGAAGGTCTGTTTCACAATAGCGAAACGAAACTTTCGACTCCAAATTTATATTGAAAACAAAAACAAATTTTCATATTTTATTGTTGTTTTCAATATAAATTTTCAGTTGAAAGTTTCATTTCGTTATTGTGATCCAGGCCATAAATATGTTTTTATTTCCATTAAACAGAAAAGGTACGAGGGCTACTATTTATATTTCGGGAACTGGCAATATTAACGTCACTAGCTAAAATCTGGCAACACCATAATAAAGTTTGAAATATTTTTAGCATAAACGTACTCACAACGTTCTGATGTACAAGTGCTATTTATTTTGTTTAAATCAATTGGAGAAAAAAATAATTAAAATTTTAAGAGAAGGTTGTCTACTGTCAACTTTCGACATGGATTATCTCAACAAGAATGTGTCGATGAACTCAGTTCTTTGTATGGCGACAAAGCACTATCAAAAGCCACAGTATATCGTTGGTATAGTGAGTTCTATCGTGATCGTAGTTCCGTCGCCGACGAAATTCGTGAAAGTTGTCCAAAATCGGTTGTAGTGCCACAAAACATCGGTGCAGTGCGTGAACTGATAATTCAAGATCATCATTTGACATATTGTGAGATAGAGACATCCTTGCACATTATTAACATTTCAATACATTCGATTTTACATGCACATTTAGTTGTTAAAAATTGTTCTCGTTGGTTACCCCATAATTTATCAATCGCTCATAAAAAGGATCGCGTTGAGTGATGTAAGGAAATTATTAAAAAGTTCAACCGTGGTGATTCAATATACGTGTATAAAATCGTGACAAGTGGCGAATCATGGATATACATATGCTTATGAGCCGGAAACAAAACAGCAACCGACCGTGTGGACATTCCAAGACGAGCTAAATCCATTAAAAGTTGTTCGTGGAAGAAGCACAGCGAGCAAATGGCCGAATGGCTCATTTGGCCACTGATCCACTTGAGCAACATAGAACGGTCAATCCTAAGTGCTACACGATCATTTGTTTGCCGGAAGTCTTCGGAAAAATTCGTACAACTAACCCCCGAAGACGAATCATTTATAATCATGATTATGCGAGCTCTCATACATCTCGTCAAAGAAGTGGATTTTTGAGCAGTCAAAACATCGGTTTGATGACTCCTCCTCCTTACAGTCCTGACTTGGCACCCAATGGCTTCTTCTTGTTCCCGAATATCAAAGATAAAGTGCGTGCTCAACGATTTACGAATGCTGAAAAAGCAGTTGAAGCATTCAAAAATCATGTTTTGGAGGTGTCTCAAGAGTCAGAGAAAAACTGCTATGACAAATGGTTTGATCAAATGCAAAATTGTATTGATCATCAAGGGGAATACGTCGAAAAATAATTAAACCACTTTCATTTAAACATTTGCTATTGCCGAAATATAAATAGTAGCCCCCGTATTAAATAAACTAAATAAAAAACTACACAAAATTTAACAAAATCGCCGGCAGCTTTGACTGCAGAATTTGTTGCTGTTCTTTTTATTTTGTGATAATTTTAAATAATTTAAATTATCAAGGATCGCTTGGTGATCTACATTTGACATGCCAAGTCCTTATTTATCGTAATCATTTGCTCAAACAACGTCATAACTCAAAAATTGAATTTTTGAGTTAATCAATCAACTTTTGAGAGAAAAATTAAAAATCCTTTTTCCATTAAGTTGTGTGTGAATTGAAAACCTTAAACCCGTTTTCTGACAAACAATTTCTTTTTGGAGTTATGACATTGTTTTATTAAATATGTATTCTGTTTTTTATGAAATGAATAAATTGATCATAATTTTAATGCAAAACTTTGATCGCAAACTGAAATACAAGAAAAAAAAATATTTCTGCTGGTATATTGACATACTCGTATTACAACGAGTCCTATTCCTCATTAAATGGTCCCCTGCCCTAACTGGATTCTTTGATTTTGATTTAAAAGCAGTTATTTATTTATCAAAAACTGAGTATTTAAATCTCTCCAATGACTTGTAACATCTGTTAAAACTTCCATAATATAAAATTAAACGAAAGGCTTCTTCATTTCGACCTTCAACTCTCATTTATTTTACTCCCTTCTTTAAGACGTTTTGATTTGTCTGTTTATTTGTTTGTTTTAAAATGAAATATGGTTTGTAGATTTGTTTATTTAGATGGGTTATTTAATGAAATATTTGTTTTCGAAAGGGTAAGAGTTATTTTTTTTAATAAAATTGGGGAGTTTTATTTTAATTTGCTTTTCTTTTGATTTATTTTGGAAACGTAAGAGAAAGTGAAATTTTTTAGGGGAGAATTTGTAAATAGTTTTGTTTATTTTGCAATTGCCAAAAGAAATACATGGGAAACAAAATTGTTGCTGTAAAAGGAAATTAATCTTTGTGTATTATTTTAATATCTACTTTAGTATTAATTTAGTCTTATAATAACTACAATCTTGTGTTTATTAAGGCCAATATATTAAACCAGGAAATCATTTTGTTTTGTTTGCAAGTAAGGCTGTCAACAGATGTAATTTCAAGAAGATGCTAGTCATTCTTTGTTGTATCTGTAAAACAAACTTAGAACTTGGAACTTATATTCCTGAACAACAACACAATGAAAAATTTTAATTACTGAATGTCAATAAGTGCGTACCTTTGACTTTTCAAGAACTAAGTCTTAAGGCTAGGATGCACTATCATACACAATCGTACGACTCTTGAGAAAAAACAATCCTGAAAATTTTTACTTTTTCCCACTGTTCTTATGCAATGTAAAAACTGGAAAAGTTAATTAAAAATCAAATATATTTAAGTTAAGTAAGAGGGCATTTACAGCTGTACAAAATTTAGCAGATTTTAATTAAAATCTTTATGAAAATTTATAGCGTTTACACCAAGTTTTTTTTACATTTCCTAAGACTTTTTTTTATCCAAAACACACCTAATTAACTGAACATTTTCCAAAACTACAACCAAACAACTGCAATGCAGCCAATTCACACACCTTTATAAGCAGACCATAACTAATTCAATCACATTAAATATATTGCAGAGGGTAGTAAAAATAAAATAAAAATATTAGATTTTGAGTAGACTTCCTACATATCTACTTACAAATTAGATTTCGTTTTGTATGGAAAATCTAGTAAAGAGCAGCTGGGTTTAGCTGGAAATCTCGTAAGTACATGATTTTTACATTAGCTTGTCATTTGAGATCATGTGTTTGTGCGAGAATTTATATATTTTCAACTCCATTAAAAAGAATGAATTGAACCCATGCAAGTTCCCAGATTTGATGACATTTTTCAAGTAAATACAAAGGAAACCAAAATATAAAAAAAAGAAGGGAGGTGTCTTAGGACACCCGTTTATAGCTATGCTGCTTAGGTATATATATATATAAAACAAACTTTATGTGTTAAATAACAATGCAATAAAATTACATTATATGATGATGTCAAATTCGCCGCAAGTATTTTAAAACGTTTCTATTTATTTCCCATTATTTTCTTTTCTAGCGGCGCGGCATACGATTAAATTAATGTATTGTTTGTGGCCGGCGGCGGCTGTGTTCTCTGGCTTGTGCTCATGTGCAAAACCAATACAAAAACAAATTAAGCAATCCTTCTCATTGTTTTTGTATTTTTTCTGTTTTACTCACTTCAAAGAACGAAACAAAACCAATTCAAACAGTTTGTTTCGTTCATTTTCGTACCCTTGAAAACAAAAAATAAATTTACAACTGTAATAATGTCGCTTATTTTTGTTACGAAAATCACGTCCTATTTCCTGTGTCGTGAAATAAATAGCATAGCTATAATATTGCCGGGATACGAAACGTGCCGTTCTGACTGCCAAGTCATACTCTCTACCACTGAAGTCAAAAACGTTTGCTCTGTTTACGATTTACGATGACATTCAGAATATATTTGAGGAAATATGTGCTCAAGAAATCATGAAGACACATTTAATTTTTAAAGGCGTTAATTTTTTTTGCTAAGTTGAGATGAATGATGAAGACTTACATAAAAATTTTGTGTAAACCATTTTTATAGATTATATTTTTACTTTATATTCTCTTTCAATGACAAAATGAAAGAGAAGAGGGTTAAAAGATTTTACAAAATCCCTCTTTTTTTAGGATAAGCCATAAAATTGTTTTAAGCACAGCCTAAACCTAAAATGTAATGCGAATAAGTACAGATAGGTGCCCCTGTGGCTGAGTTGAGGCGATGCTAGCCGCTCAGTCCAGAGATCGTGGGTTCGATTTCCGCTATAGACCCTGGGTGTTTTCTGCAGACAAGCTAATCGCTTCGCGGGTTGTGTTTGTTTATAAAAAAATATAATTTTTTAAATTTCTTAAATCTTTTACTTATTTGTGGTTTTAGCGATAAATTTATAGCTTGGAAAACTCAAAGCAAATATTTTTTTGATAGCTGAAATGCTGAAGAGCAAGACATAAAGCTGCTGTGTAAAGCATTTGTTTTTTTTTTTCAATAAAAATTTCGTAGTAAAATTGTGTGCTATTTGCGAAAGATTTTTGTGCATTAGCCTCTGGGATTTAAAGGAAATTTTAAAATCATATATTTTATATTTTTATATTCTTCAACAAAGTACATAATCAATATGAAAACATATGGCAGATGCTACTGCCACTGACTGTGAATAAAGTTTTTTTTTTAAACTCGTGGATTACAGTGCTCCCTCATCAGGTGTGGGAAGTACAATAGGAACATTTTAGTGAATCCTTACTTTATTTATTTAAAAAAAAATATAATAGCTAAGTTTACGCTGTAATGCTAAGGAACACAACTGGGACGAACGACGAATTTTTCGGTGCGAACTTTCGTCATAAAAAATAAAACACATTTTTGCATATGCAAATGAATACAACAGCGCCGTCGAACGAAATTCGTCGTGCGTGAAGAACTCTGAGATGGATTTATTTCTATTTTGTACGCCTACGAACGACGAAAAAACAATTTTCTCTCTCTCTCTCTCTCTCTCTCTCTGTCTTTGTACACACAACCAGTGGTGCCAATTTAGCGTGTTTCGCGCTAGAATTAGAGCGTTTTAATTATGTCAAACGCGCTTTTCTTCGTTTTAGCGCGTTTAATAAAAAATGCGCTAAATTAGCGCGTTTTAAATAAAGTCAATAACATCATTTAAGTTCAATATTTTTTTACTTTTTTTGTCACAAATAAAATTCCCTCAAATGTGGATAGAATTAAAAACGTATTTTACAAAGTTTGACAAGTAAAATTAAAAGGAAAACTAGGGATTTCGATTATTTCGAAGGTGATTCTGATGCTGTATTAAATGATTTAAGTTACTTAGGATATAATTTCGAAGAAGCAATATTGGAAAATCTCAAAAAGAGTTACTAAAAAAAATTCATATTATTTACTTATTTACTTATGTCAAAAATAAAATTCTTTCAGTAGAGCCAAAAAGAAAAGTTATTTCTAAAGGTTTATTGTTTTAGAAAAAAAAATTTTGTACATGTGTTCATATTTTTTAAAACGTTCCTAGATCTCTAAAAATCATTAAAAATATAACAATTTGATATCATAAACGCGAAATGAGGAATATATAATATACGTTGTCAATAATTTATTAAAATTTAATTTAGCGCGTCGGAAAATAGTTTTCAATGCTGTGACTTAGCGCGTTCTAGCGCGTTTTGAGAAGGGGAATAGCGCGTTTGGGTTATAAATAGTTGGCATCGCTGCACACAACAACCAACTTTATCAAATATAAGAGAGGAATTCGCTGAGTAAATTGGCCGTTGTTGTACTTCACACGACGAATTTACGCAGCGAACTCATATCGACGAAGTCGTTCGTCCCAGTTGTGTTCCTAGCATAAATGCTGAATTAATAAGATTTTTTTTTAAATTTAGCTGTAAAAAATATATGTATATATAAAATAGTCACCAAGTTCGATGCCAACTTTATCAATAATTCTAGTTTTGCAATAATTCAACTATTGTTGCCTATTATGAGAGAGCGAGAGAGAGAGAGAATATTAAAATAACATTTAATATTCCCAGTCCTGATGTGCACTTTAAATCTTATTTTTGAATGCTCGTTAATGTTCTTTTGTTATTTTTTCAAATTTATTTATTTTGGTTTTTTTTTGTTAACTTCCCATACATAAAGCAATTTATGTATATTTTTTTTTATTTTAGATATCACACTTATTTGCATATTGTATATCCTATTAAACACATACACTTCCCTGTTGCATGCATTTATCTATGATGTTCGGTTGCCTGACGTATACAGTGGGTATGATGATTACTTTTTTGTATTTTTGTGTATTAAATTCATTCCCTTCCTTTTTGCGTAAATATCAAGCAAGTGTTGTGCTCGTATTTAGCAAAAAAAAATCCATCAATCTCAAAATTTTTTGTTGCTGCATCGTTTATACGGATTATGTATTATGTATTATTATTCCATTTTTTTTTTTGGAAATGTACTTATCAAGTTATTTATACACAGCACAGTATTTAAATATAACTGCTGCAGTTACTATTGGTTGATTGAAAGATGAAACAAATTTCAAGGAATTTATATGACTGCAACATGCTAATGAATAAAAAGTTTTCTGTAGTTGAAACAAAATTGAATTTTAGTGTACTTTTTGATACTATAAACATATTTCAATGTAATTTTTAAATTACTAAACATTTACGATTCTCAGGTTCTCGGAATTTAAAATATATTTTAAGAAAATTTTCTGTGAAAAAAAACACACATTTCAAACTTATTTAAAATTGTATGAGTATGGGGAAAATTATTTAGTAGTGCATTTACACTGTCTCGAAATCTAGTACTTTCGAGATTTTGCGCTAAATCAAGCTGCTTTTTTTTCCAGATTTCCCATACAAAACGAAATCTAATTTTTCAATAGATTTGTAGGAAATCTAATAAAAATCTAATGTTTTTATTTATTCTTTACTACCCTGTACAACCAAAGGTGAGTGAATTTGCTACGGTCTGCTTAAAAAAGTGTGTGAATTGGCTAAAATGCAGTTGTTTGGTTGTAGTTTTGGAAACAAATCAGTTGATGGGGTTTGTTTTGGATAAAAAATATCTTGCTTAATGTCAAAAAAGCTGGTGTAAACGGTATAGATTTTCATAAAGATTTTAATTAAAATATGATAGATTTTGTGCTAATGTAAATGCCCTATTACTGATTTGTTTCCAAAACTACAACCAAACAACTGCATTTCAGCCAATTCACACACTTTTTTAAGCAGACAGTAGCTAATTCACTCACCTTTTGTTGTACAGGGTAGTAAAGATTGAATAAAAACATTAGATTTTTATTAGATTTCCTACAAATCTACTGAAAAATTTGATTTCGTTTTGTATGGGAAATCTGGAAAAAAGCAGCTTGACAAATTTTAGTCAAATGATTTTGTCTTGAATACGAAATCTTGAAAAATTTCAAATAAGCTTAATGTAAATGATATAGATTTCGATAACGATTACAAATCAAATATATTAGATTTCAAGACAATGTAAATGCCGTAATAAATAACAAAAATTAAAAATGTTAAAAATCCCCGATAAGTCTAGAAATGATATGATATCTTTTAAACGGCTAAACAGATTTGCTTGAAAGAGAGCTAAGAACCTTCTCGATCAAGTCACCTTTCAAACAGGAAAAACTAAATCAAAATCGGTGCAGGCGTTTGGTCTGTACGTGGACACGGACAGGCACACAGACACACAGACACACACTACAAACTTATAACATCCCTTTTTTGGTTGGTGGTTAAAAACAAATAATAAAAAGAAAACAAAAAATAAATTAAATAAAAAATAAAAGCAGTGTTGCCTACTTTTAGGTCGTCTAATTCTAAATCATATGCGCGAACAATCTCAAAGTATTTTAACATACATTTGTTTAAATTAGTTTAGTGCTAATGAGAATAATATATTTTCTTAAGGTTCTTTCTTCATTTTCCTTTTGTTAACATAATGCAAAATAATATATTTTTTATTTTAACATATTTCTAATACTTCTTGTTGTTTCTTTAAATTTTTTTTTTCTGTTTTTAGCATATAAATCCCATTTAACAGAACACTTGCATGCTTAAATATGTGTGTGATGAGTACTTTTTTTATTTTTATTTAATATTGATGACCTTTTTGAAATTTTAACAAAACATCTGTTACACAAATTATGATTGAATACATTTTTATTATTAAAAAAAAATACAGGACTTTAATAAATCTTTTGCCAAATCAACAAACAGATGCGCTTATAAATATTTACCATAAATACTTGTGCAAAAATACTTACGTATACATGATTTAGCTAGAATATTAAATCAAATAAATAATTTTTGTATTAATTTAAAATAAGAATAACACATGTACATATTCTTATATACATACTTACAAATCGTTACCTTAAAGGACCTAACTCATTATTTTTTTTTTTACTTCAACTTTTTTGTATATTTCGATAGAAGAATATCTAATGTATCGAAAAATGCAAAAATCTCGATTAAAAAAAAAAAAAAATAACGAGTTAGGGCCTTTCTCTATTATGCCAACGATCTGTATGTACATCTACGTAAATAATTTGATGTATGTGTGCATTTACAAATTCTTGTGTACATAAAATGGTGTACTTATTATTGTTTTAATTGGTTACGCTATAAATTTTCGTTGTTTCATTTACTTTTTTATAAAAAGTTTAAAAAACTCGAATTGTATTTTATAATAATCGAGCAGTAATAATACGTTTTAAAACAAATAAAACGACTAATTGATTTCTGCTGTCAATTAACACTTTATTTATTTAACAAATATTCATTTATTTTTGTTTAAATTGTTACAATTGGCGTTTAAGCAGCGAATGATGGATGGATTTGCTGCAATTAAAAAGAACAAAATAAATTATGTAAAACTTTAATTAATTTTCGTACTGAGTCTTGTTTAACAAAAGTGTTTAACAATAAAGATAAGCTAATATTTAGTTAGTGTCTTCACCATAATCCTCATAATCAAATATACCCTTGAGAAAAATCTGAATTATTTTGTGAAATTTTTTCAAGACGTTATTGTGCTTATCTTTAATTAAATAATAGGCCACTTACAGCTGCACAGAATTGAGAAGATTTTATTTAAAATCTCTATGAAAATCTATACCGTTTACAGCAACTTTTTTTTTTTTTTTTTTGATATTTATCAAGATTTATTTATCAGGATTTATCCAAAACAAAACCCATTGACTGAAAAATTTCCAAAACTACAACCAAGCAACTCTAATGTAGCCAATTCACATACCTTTTTAAGCAGACAGTAGCTAATTCAATAATCTTTTTCATAAATATATTGTACATGGTAGTAAAAAATAAATAAAAATTATAGATTTTGATTATAGGGCATTTACATCAGCACAAAATCTAACATATTTTGATTAAAATCTTTACAGTTTACACCAGCTTTATTTTACATTTATCAATATTTTTTTTATCCAAAACAAAATCCACCAACTGATTTGTTTCCAAAGCTACAACCAAACAACTGCATTGTAGCTAATTCACTCATCTTTTGTTGTACAGGGTAGTAAAGAATAATTAAAAACATTAGATTTTTATTAGATTTCCTACAAATTTACTGAAAAATTAGATATCGTTTTGTATGGGAAATCAGGAAAAAAGCAGCTTGATTTAACTCTAAATCTCGAAAGTATTATACTATAAAGTAAAACTGAACACGGTATTTTCCAATTTAACTATACAAGAAATCAATTTATGAAAATCGACTTAAAAGTTTAAAATTGCTTTCCCGCAAAACAGTAAAATATCTCACACCGCAGATACAATTATCAGTACAATAAAGGGTATTTTTTTATAGACTGACACAAGTTTAAATCAAAATAAAACAAGGTTATATACTTTTAATATCAATGAAACTTGCTTTATTGAAAAGAAAATTTTATGAAATTTATGTTTAAATATGATTTCTGCCATGTGTCCGCCACCGGCTGGCGCGTAGAAAGCGCAATCTGTAACACAAATTTTCAACAACTTTTCGCAGCATTTGCGTTCGTATTTCGCTGATAACTCCCGGAATGTTAATTATCAGGTGTTCAATTGTTTGTAGTTTATCGACGTATACAAGTGACTTAACATCACCACAAAGAAAATAATCCAGTGGGGTTAAATCACACGATCTTGGTGGCCAATTAATTGGGACATTACGTGAAATTATTTTCCCATCAAAAATTTCTCTGAGTAAATCAATTGTAGCGTCCGCTGTGTGGCATGTGGCTCTGTCCTATTGGAACTACATATCAGCAATAATAATGCCACTTAATTGAGGTACGAAATAATTTCGATTCATGTTCCTAAAACTTTCACCACTGACACTAACAGTCTGGCCATCATCGTTTTTGAAGATATATGGGCCAATGAATCCGCGAGCCTACAAAGCGCATAAGTGGACAAAAGCTTGTAGATTTTCCTCACTCCAAATGCGACAATTCTGCTTACTTACGTACCCATTCAACCGGAAATAGGCTTCATTGGAAAAAGGGCACGATGAGTTTGACGAAATGAACAATTATTTTGATTAAAAATTTCAACAGTTAGCACTCGCTCTTCTGGTGTCAGTTGATTTATAAAGAAATTTCAAGCAAACTAAACAAAAAGCAAATATCAGTTATTAAATGGGTGATCTAATAAAGCAGTGATGCTAACTCAAAGTTGTGACACTCTAAAAAAACACCCTTTACATTAAGATTTCTAAAATTTGTCTTTGCCCGCTTCAGAACACCCTTAAATTTGTAACTATTATATATTTGTTGTTGTAGTTGCCAAAAATCTTACATATTATGGGAAAACTTCAGGGTCGTAGCTTTTACGATTATCGAGAAAACAGACTGTGATAGACAGATATACAGAGACATGGACGGATGGATATCATAGCAAAAGCAATAGGTTTCATTTTAACATTTGGTGTATGAAATCCTACAAAGTAAGTTTTTTGCGGTAACATTTAACCCTTTCGGCGCCGCCCATAAGCCAGCTGTCAGAAAAAGTGGTTTCCTGATTTGCTTTATTGTGAGCTCTAAATTAATAAGTTTTGAAATATTCAGACTCCTAGCATTATTGCATGGCTAGATATCGGAAGTAGCTTATAAGCAAGTTTGGGCCATCGAGGGAATATTTCGCTGCATTGAAAGCAAACTTTTATTTTTAATTTATTCCTCAATAATATTTCTGTGCTACGAGTATAATAAATAGCGTATGAGCAGCACATTTCACAAATTTTTATAAGGATGTTCTTGTCTTTCCGAGGAGGGATGGACCTTTTTTTCCCATTTCCAACTAATGAAAACTCTCGTCATCTTCCTTCGAAGTCGGTGGATTTCATATTAACTTTACGTAGCTTGGAGTTTGAAATTGATGCAAAGAAGACGGAGATGACGGTACAGAACTTCATTCATTTCATCTTGCTTCAAACTCTTGCCGCTGGATATTTCATTTTTCTTTGTCCTGAACTCAAGTTAAAATGTTGCACCATTTAGCGACTCGTTTACTATTTTCATCTGAAATTTATAAGCTTTTAATATACACAGAGAAAACAGTGCCTACTAAATACCTCATAAAATAGAACAAAATTAATAAGAAATCTCTATGGTTTTTTTTCAATAAGGAAATCTTATTAATTTCATAGAGAAAACCTTTTTAAAAAAATCAAGAAGAAATCTTGTAGTTTTTATGAGGTTATCTCATTGATTTTTTCAATAAAAAAATGCGTCTTTATTCTCTGTACTTATGTATTTTCATTTAAATTCTATACAATATACATATGTATGTATGTATGTATGTATGTAGTATGTTGTAGATGTTATTTATTTATAAATACATACATACATACACATTATGTTATATCCTTAACTAACTTACTCACCAAGTATTGAACCAGCAAACTTCTATTGATAGACAAGGACTCTACCCAATATGCTAACAAGCAGCCTGAATAACCACACTCAAAATATTCCATGCTTAAATATACGAAATATTTTTTCGTAATTTTTTTTTTTTGTGCAATAAACGAAAATGTTGTACATTTTACGAAAATATTTGTAGCTTGTGCAGGAAAACAGATTTTGTAATTTTACGAATTTCGTTAAGTTACAAAAATTATTTCGTGCAATTATTTTCGTATATAGTACCATATCTTTCGTTTATTTTATTGAATTTAGTATAAAATAAAACATTTTTTATAAAATTGGAAACTTCGTAGAATAAACAAATTTTGTTTTGTTATCATTTTGTTTGCAGTACAAAATTATTCTTAAATTTACAAAAGATTCGTAAATTTTACGAAAAAAAAATTTGGAAAAACTCAAGGCACATTCACAAGGTAGTAGCGGAAATGCAGCTGAGATATTTATTTTTCAAATTAAAGTTCATCAGAAACTTCAAAAATTTTTTACGAAAGAGAAATTAAAAGAAAATGTTAAAAAATTTCAGTATGAAAAATATTTTATTAAAATAAATTTTGTGAAAACAAATTTAAAAATATGAAAAAAACTATTAACAAATTGTTAGAAGTGCTAAACGTTGCAAATTTTGTTAGTGGTAGCTGCCGTGGAGAAATATTTTCAAATTTATGTTAATCAATTTTATTATTATTATGTTAAACAAATTCTATTTTTGAAGTTTTGGATGAACTACAACCCATGTTGTTTTTTTCATTATTGTATTTTTTCATTGTTTTTGTAATCCTGATATTACCTGGAAGTGAATCTGCCTTGGAAAAACTGTTGTTTTGTTTTATTTTTTAATGTTTTCCCCATTTGTTTTGTTGTCATTGTATACAAATATAAAAAATTTTTAAACAAGTTTCAATTATAATTAGAGTGGCAACACTCTATTCTTATATAGCTGTTGTTGTTATTTACATTTATTTTCTTTACATACTTTTTACAACTACAACTAGAGCTGAAAAAAAGTCAGATAATGTAGTAAAGTAAGAAAATAAAAAACATGTTGATTATTGAGTTCTTGTTTCAACTTTGTTATTTGTTGAACTTCTCATTTGTTTAAATGAAAGTTTATAACATAATAACTCTAGTTGTTCTAAGATTTTTGGGTAAAGGTTCCCTGATGATCTGCATTAGCAACAGTGAAATGCGCATAGGATCCAGCTAAACCCCTCAATAATCAATTTAAATGTATTTTTAATAAAAAAGTTATTTTACTAAATAAGTAAAATAATAATTTGGGATTATTAGTGCGTTAATAAACGTTAAACTTAAATTGTAGCAATTCCCAAAAATAAAACACTAATTATTAACTTGACTGCACCAGGTCAAAAATACTTGTGTGGCAACACTCTATTCTTATATAGGTGTTGTTGTTATTTACATTTATTTTCTTTACATACTTTTTACAACTACAACTAGAGCTGAAAAAAAGTCAGCCAATGTAGTAAAGTAAGAAAATAAAAAACATGTTGATTATTGAGTTCTTGTTTCAACTTTGTTATTTGTTGAACTTCTCATTTGTTTAAATGAAAGTTTATAACATAATAACTCTAGTTGTTCTAAGATTTTTGGGTAAAGGTTCCCTGATGATCTGCATTAGCAACAGTGAAATGCGCATAGGATCCAGCTAAACCCCTCAATAATCAATTTAAATGTATTTTTAATAAAAAAGTTATTTTACTAATTAAGTAAAATAATAATTTGGGATTATTAGTGCGTTAATAAACGTTAAACTTAAATTGTAGCAATTCCCAAAAATAAAACACTAAAATAAAAATTTTTGTAATAAAAAATTACTTTTTGGCTTACGATAGGAACACAACTGGGAAGAACGATAAATCTCGTCCACGGAACACCAACAACGAATAAGTAACAGATCTTATAAGTGATAATTGGTTATTGTTTGTGCAAAGAAAGAGGAAATCCATCTAAATAAATCTATCGCAGAGTTCGTCAAGCAGGACGAATTTCGTTTGACAGGGCTGCTGTGATAATCTTCATATGAACAAATGTCTTTTAACTTCTATGTCGAAACGAAAAATTCGCCCCAGTTGTGTTCCCAGTTTGACTCGTGAGATTCAGTGCAAAATATGTATGTATGTGTATGTGATGTACGATGTATGAGGAATACACAGGCTGTAACAATTCCCCTGAAATTCTATTTTTATTTTCATAATTATTGCAACCTTTAATTCCAAGAATTACAGATTACTCTACAAAATTATATTTCAAATGTAAAATATATTTTTTTGCAGATTTTTATATTCTAAAGATTTTAATTTTACAAAAAATTTCGTATATAACACAAAATTGATTTTCATTATTCACGAATTTATTTTGTAATATAAACATTGTGTTTCGTAAATATACGAAAAAACCTGTAAATATACAAAATTTTGTTATTCGCAGACAAAAAGTATTTCGTAAAATAAACAAATATTATTTCTACTATTTACGAAGCATTTCGTACTGTAAAAACAACGAATATTTTCGTAAAATGAACCACATTTTTCGTTTATTTTACCTATGAAATATTTTGAGTGCATTGAAATAATTATACAAACATTCTTATACAAAAATGAAAAAGATCATAAAAAAATTGGGTTTGTCTATTTATAGAAACGAAATAACAAGACGCCTCATAAAATCAAGAAGATTTCCTTATTAAAAAAACCAATAAGATGCTTAAAATATAATCATATAGGAACCTACTTAAATCAAGAAGAAACCCTTATTGAAAAACTCAATAAGGCAACCTAATAAAATAAAGAAGAAACCATTTTTAAAAAAATCAAGAAGGCAACCTAATAAAATCAAGAAGAAATCCCTATAGTTTACAATTTACAAGAAAACCTAATAGAATCAAGAAGTTTTTCTCTATGGATTGTTTTTTTGGTGCCAAAAATAACGGAAATTGAGTAAAAAAAGTTGTGAATAATAAGATTTCTTCTTGATTTTATGTGGTTTTCTTCTTGATAAAATTAATTAGATTTACCACATAAAAACAATAAGTAATCTCTATGAAAAAATTTCGCTTCTTTCAGCTGGGATACCCCTTAGCCTAAAAACGGTTCATAGAGAAAATCTTCTTGATTCTATGAGGCAGTTTTTTCTCTGTGTATGCTTAACGCTATTATCGGCTATGTTGAGGTGCTGGAGACACAAATGCCATGAATTGGTTAATGCTAATCCCAAAGTCCAGTGCTATTTGGTAAAGCAATGATTAATTTTATGAAGCACCACTTGGATGTCGGAGAGATCAGTACCTCCCTAGTGCTGGTTTGGCGACATCAATAAATATTTTTATTTTGGATCTAACTGCAGTATTTTCCAATTGGCTCATCTCTAGGAAATGTACAAAGCAACTGCACTGCTTTGTTTGCCAACCCACGAACTATATCAATTCAATGGTTGACCTCGCACATCATATCGTAGGATCCAATACCAAGCTTTTTCATAAGAAGACTCGGCCTAGTCCAACTCCAGGATCGCTTTTATTCATGTTTCACAAAGTATTTAGTGTGGTTTGCTCAAGGCTTCGATGTCAATTTTTTTACTATCATTGTTGCCCAAAGTGGCTTAAAAGCAACTCCAATAGACAAAATATATGGCTGGGTAACAGTATAGCTCTTTTAATTTCTCTTTTTATTAATTTTTTATTACACCTGCTCTTGTTAAATCTGTGTACTTGTTTTTTTAAATTATGTTCCCCGAGCATTTTTAATTATTTTTTACTTTAAGAACTATAATAAACTAATTCTATATATGTTGTTTGATAAGTTTGTTACGATTGCTTAAAACGAAACGGTGCCAAAAATCAAAGTTGCTTATAAGTAAATTTGGGGTCATCATTGCCTATTTAAATTTTAAGTAAAAAACTTAATGTTAGTCTTATTTCAGAACTACTTGAAGCAGGGAACATCTCTTTATCACTTCAAAAAAAAAAAAAAAAAAAAAAACAAAATGTCAACAACATGTGCCACAACACACAATACAAGAGCTCATTTGAATTAGTCATTCTTCTCAATGACCACTGACGGGAGTTTTGGCCAAGTATGTGCTGTATGCATGTGTGAGTTAAAGTCTAGTAGATGTACATATTAGCTGTACTCCCTAACTAAAACATGTTTTAATACATCACTCACCCGTCCAAGGACTCATGCACTCATGCACACATTCATTCATTCATTCAATTATTCTGTATATATTTCTCTGCCATAACTTTGTTGATGAATGCCACCAAAAAAAAAAAAAAAAAAACATTATGTCAAAAAAAGTTATGGAAAATTGAAAGTTCCAACAGATGACGACGCTCTATGTACAGCAAGTTGCATGCTGCAATGTGGCATTTAGAGACAACATGCCACAAAATGATATACAGGCAGGCTTTTTTACTTTTTTAAATTGTATGTATGTACATGAATATGTTTGTGTGTATGTGTGTTTTCTTTTTCTGTGTGTTGAAAATTTGGCGATATTGATGTGCGGTAAAATGCCAGTAAGTAAACCTTTATGATGTTTTTGTAAGTTTCTTGGAAAGGGACCAGGCTAGATTGAAAGGAATATTTTGCATTTATAAATATTTATGAATTTTTAAAGTTGGCATATGAGCAAGAAGAGTACGAATGAGTGCATAGAACTTAAATTTATAAAAGGAATATTAACATCGGGAAATTATGCATAAATTTCTTCGTTTTTAGTAAAATACCTAAATCCAGATTTTTTGTTTTAGTATATATAAATGTAAAATTTATTTTTAGGAAACAAACAAAACTTAGTCAACAATTTCAGGATTGACTGAATCCCGAAAATGCCGGGATTAAAAAAATTAAGATCCCAGGACTCTGGAATCGCCGAATTTTCGGGATTGGCATCCCTAATAAAAACGTTTAATCGCTAAATGTTGCCCGGGAGCTGTTAGCAACATCCGTGAGAGGTTAAATTTTTATTGCCTTAAGGGTAGATTTTGTAAATACAGCAAACAATTTTATCGATTTGAAATTTGTGTGGAAAAAATTTTTTTAACGAAGTTTCGTTATTTTTCATACATATTTGAAATGTTTAGGCCCTTATTATGAGCAACTTTCGATCTTTGACTGTAGTCGAAAGTACTGATCGAACGAATTTTCATTTGATTTTGAGACGAGCATTCGACAAATAATGTCCTTATTGTGAATATCACCCAAAGTGATTTTGAAAATTTGCAACAACTTTACCTAAAAATAAAAAACAATTGTTTGTAATAATTTTTTTATACTAAAATACTTCATCGAAAGCTAAATTCTTTAGAAATGAAATTGTTTACAATATCTGCCTGTTATTCATTAAAAAATAATTTTGTTTTATAAACGGCTTATAAAACAAATTTTTTATGGAAAACAGTTTTTTAAACCTCTTATAAATCAGAATACTTTTTATGAATAATGCTGGGAACACAACTGGGACGAACGACGAATTTCGTTCACGTTGACGAATTCGTCGATAAGAATTCGCTGAGTAAATTCATCGTATGAAGCACAATAACGACGAATTTACTCACCGAATTCTGCTGTCATAATTGATAAAGTTGGTTATTGTGTGAGAGAGAGGAAATTGTTTTTTCGTCGTTCGTCGGCGGAAAAAGTAGAAATAAGTTGTGTTCATTTTCATATGCGCAAATGTGTTTTATTTTTTATGACGAAAGTTCGCACCGAAATATTCGTCGTTCGTCCCAGTTGTGTTTCTAGCATAAGGCCTTAAAACTTATTACCCTAGACACAAACCATCGAGTTTAACAGAGGCCTGTATACAAAAAACAGGCCTCTGCTAAATAATAATTTTTTTTTTCTCGCAAGACGGACTTAAAACCTGATTTTTGAAGCAAAATGAAGCAGAAAATTTTAATCGAGTTCCTTCTCTATGCCTTTACTTTAAATAAATTATAACATTTAATACTTACGATGACACTGAAAATTCATATCTTAACCTAAAGTCATAATAGGGATTTTGGTAATTATTTTCAAAAACCGTAGGATATGAGTAGAAAAATATAACTGGAAGGGGCTTCTGAATGCTTCGAAATTAATGTCACATAGTCCTGTTTCTGTAGAAATTACAACACGATTTCTAAAAATAATTTCAAGTTGAAAAATAATTTTGGGAATTCTTTTTTCCAGAAACCTTAGAACATGCGGAGAAAAGTTATATTGGAGGAAACTCCTGGACATATAAGATATGAAACGTCCATGTCGTTGGAGGTATTAAATGTTATATTTAAAAAAGGAATCATTGAAAAAAGGAGGCCTGGAAAAAAAGGAGGCCTGGAAAAAAAGGAGGCCTTGAAAAAAATAGGCCTTGAAAAAAGGAGGCATTGAAAACTTTCATTTTCTGGCTCATCTTGTTTAAAAAATTGGGTATTTTGTAAGAAAAAACAAATTTTTGTTATTAACAGAAGTCTGGTTTTTGTTAACAGTCCTCTGTTAACAGGGTTTATGGTTATACATTTTAAAATATAACTTCACACTCATGTTAAAAACTGACCCCATTTTCAATCGAAAAGTCATCTTCACCGATGAAGCCAATTTATGAATGAATGGTTACCTCAACAAACAATATTGTCGAATTTAGATTGATACTAATCGATATGAGATGCATTAGCGTCCAAAGCATCATGAAAAAGTGAATGTTTATTATGAAATTTTGGCTGGAGGCGTTGGCTCTTGAAGAACGACATTGGTCAGGCCATCAGCCTGTGACGTGTGCTAATAGTCTATAACTACAAATTTTTTTTGTCCGTAATTCTATGATGCGGATACCAACGATATGGGGTTTAAACCAGAGCTGTTAAATTTCGATTACGATTAGTAATCAATTAGATTACATTTTAAAAAGAATTGTAATGATTATATAATTGCCTTTAAGAGAATTGCTGATAAATAATTGATTACAATTACTAATAATGGAAAAGTAATCTGAATTACTTAAAATTACTAAAAATAATCAAAAGTAATCAAAAAGTAATCCGACTACTTTCAAAGATTGCTTCTGATTTTTAATAAATAATCAAAAAGAATCTAAAGTAATCCTTAGAAGTAATCAGATTATTTTTTGATTACTTTTGATTATTTTTAGTAATTTAAAGTAATTCAGATTACTTTTCCATTATAAGTAATCGTAATCAATTAGTACTTATTACGATTACTAATCATTACTTCATAGCTATGGTTTAAACATATGATATCATATCACATTGGACATTCTGCATGAGCGCCATCAGGGCTTAATTAATCATCTTAGATGTGATGTGAACTGAACAATTGCAATATTTTTCATCATACCATACATAATGACTTAAAAGAGGCTTTTAAACGAGTAAAACATTGCGAGGTGATCTGAATCACATTTTGTGATATTTCAAATTAGATATAGGAAGAGCTTAATTATTATATATATATATATATATATATATATATATATATATATATATATATATATATATATATATAGAATATATATAGATTATATATATATATATAGAATATATATAGATTATATATATATATATATATATATATTTATATAGATTATATAGATTATTAGGTTAAAGGATGACTAAGGCATTTGGCCATTGTACATCAGAAAAAGCCTCAGACAAGAAGTTCTTATAGTCGTTTCAGAACTCTTGGGGTATGCGTTGAATAAAGAGTTGATACCAAATGTTTAGTTTAGCGAATTCATTTTCAATCATTACAATATTCTGACATAACCTTAGAGTGGGTAGCTTGGCATTTTGGCACTATTGATAGTAAATTTTAATAATTCAATATGTAGGCAGTCCAGATAAGTAAACGAGCTTACTTAGGCTATTTCATTAAAGAAGACTATTAAAGCAGACATATCAATGCAATAGCTAGCTGATGTTTAAGTTTCAACCCAACTGGTTATTTTTAAGGCTAGAAAATCCTCCAAAAATATTAATATTATATCCGCTACATAAAATCTTATTACAAAACTAACCATGTGTTTGATTATGTATGCAAACCTCAGCAGCATGCGAATACTAATAATATTTTCAAGCTTTTAATCTGTTACTGTTGACCAACAAAAAACCATATTTTTCGCATAATTATGCACCCTCCTGCTAACATTTTTTTTTTCGAAATGATGCAGGCCAGTTATTTCATTTTAACCACTTGAAAGTTAAAATGCACTTGACTGCAGGTAACAGCAGAAACAAAACATGGAGCATTGAATGAAACTATAGTGTCATTGTTATCAAGAAAGAAAAAAAGAATATGAAAAGAACAAACTTTTCATTTTGTGAAGCCCTTAACCACATTTCTATGGCAGGTTAGAGCTGCAGCATTAACCCTCTATTCGGCGAACATACACAGCAACTGGGGTACTTACTTAAACATTCATTCATACGCATTCACTGGTAAAATCTGTCTCAACTTAAGGGCGAATCATACAGCCACTAACTTTTTCCATACCCAACCACCATCATTCATATTATCATCGTATTATGATTTTTCCCTTAAAATAGAGCATATTTTTTGTTCACCAAAAAGGACCTTATTTTCGGCACATAATTTACATATTTTCTTTTCATTTTTGTTGTGTGGACATTCTTATTCACTAGATGCGTGTATGTGTGTGTGTGTGTGTATGTGTGCAGCTTGTTACGAGTATCAACAGGGCTATTCAGTAAAGTTTATATGGCAAATTTTACCTTAAAAATTTTTTAAATTAAAATTTTTCCTAAAACCACTACTTAAAGTGAATCACATTGAATATGTATGACTAATAAAGTTTGTTTGGACAGTTTGCCTTACTTATGAAATGTTTGTTTGAAGAGGGAGCCAAATTTTAAAGGGTCTTTTGAAATTATCCTACAGGTCTAAAATTGTATTCAGCAGCAGAGCAACTTTCCTTTGATGGCTGCGTTTCACAGTGGGGTTGATTGGAAAATGAAACAATATTATTTTGCGGATATCGTTATATGCAAGAGTTTAGTATTTTTCAAACACAAACTGCGAACTCTCCGACTACTAGACTAGTACAGTAAGCAGTGTCCTAGTCTACTAACCAATAGGTTACTATGTGATATCTTAGTTAATCCTCTTTTAACGTAGATATTTTTTGGATTTCGTTGCCTGTCATAGGCGACATAGGCTGCACAAAACTTGTTAGTTAATTATGTTTTCAAGATGTCTCCATCAGGAAAACGTTCCAAAATGTTCAACTCAGTAATATTTCTCCAAGAAATAAATCAATTGATTTATGAATTTATTCATTGGTTTGTTACAGCAGTATATTTTAAGATTCAATATTATTAGTACCGCTGTATTGCTGGAGCAAGTCACCCAAGTAGGAACCTACTCCAGAAGCTGCTTTACGTCGTACGTCTTCGTGTAGGAAGTTGACATCTCAAACATTTATGTAATTGTCTTCCATAAAAGTAGCATCGCCGCGACTTTGCTGGGTGACGTACATCTCAAATGTCCAATTTTTTCTTACGCTGTCGGAATAACCAGGCTGAACTCGACCGTTGTCGTGGGCTATGTTGGCCTTGGGGGCCGCTGTAGTTAGTGGCTTATTCGCATAGAACTGCGACTAAAGAAAACCTTACAAGGAAAAGTGTAACGGTATTAGACCGCACAATCTTGGTGGCCAATTAACATCACTTCCATGCTTTTAGGTTAGGTTGTGTTAGCTATGGGTGGAATTCACAATTTCCACTTTTGAACCAACGGCAGCTTAATATAAAGTTACTAATACGTTGCAGTTCAATACTGGCAACGTCAGACAGTTCCTGTAACTTAAGATCGTCCATAGTGGACATTCTCTTCCTTTATAGTCACTAGCACTGACACAGAAAATGTTCTAAATTTTTCTCTATATCAATATTCTTGCATCTGCCGCAAAAGCCCTTGTGTTTGACTTTTAAGCTTTTTGCATTGGCTGCCTATGAGAAAGTGTCTGGTGTGCACGGATCATGATCATTCAATCATTTCTTGTGGTCCACATTCTATATGTTTCTTTTTCAGTCTCGCGCCTAAGTCTGAGTTTGGAAGAAAGTAGAGGTAAACCTGCCCCTTATCATTCCGCTGGCGCCTGTAAGGTTGTACCAGATCTAGCAAGTTCATTAGCCCTGGAGATCTGCCCCGGGATCCAGATGATCCTAATATTAAACTGCTCTGCTATCTCGTTTAGAGTCTTTTAAAGATAATCGGCCAGTCGAAGGTTGCTGTTGTTCTTAGAAACAGGAATTCAAGGGCCATAACAGCTGCTCGACTATTAGTGTGTATATTCATTTAAAAGTGGTTGAAGTGACATTCAGTTTTATTCAATCCGCAACTCCTTTATAGCAAGAATCCCTGGCTGGTAAGTATTACAGTGATCCGGAAGTCGCCTTGCAATACAAAGATCTAATGTCCCAGAAAATACTCCATAGCTCACATCCTCTCGGTTTTTTGGAGCCATACGTATAAAAATCTTCACTTTAACTCTTTCCTGGATTACCATTCCAGTTCTATAGATGGTGTCCAGGGCTTTGAAAAATTTTCATGAAGTAGAACAAGAGAAGTGTGATCAATCCACCATCTTAAAGCTTCAGGTTCAAGTATTCTGCAGTGGCAGGTGCCGTTTCCACTCCACAGAGAAATACAACGAACATGTATTGCTATCTGCTTTCCTACTAAGTCAAACCTTAGCAGGTCTAAGAATATTAACAATGCATCCGTAGGAGAAGTGTTAAGAGCTCTGGTTGTATGCAAGAATGGAATTCTCTGAATTTTGTGAAACATACATATATAGATATGCCTTCTTCTCTAAGGACGGCCACCACACAATGTCCCCATACATGAGCATTTTGCGCACTACGGCAGTTGAGATCCAGTGACCTATGACCAAGCTCTTAAATCTCTCGTTCAAAACGTACAATATGGCATGAGCCGTGTGGCATATAGCTCTCTTCTATTGGAACCACACCTCTGTGGTATAATTCTGACAAAAAAAAGGTAATTTTGGACTAATAGCGCCCTATAAAAAAATAATAATAAAAATATATTGATTGATGACATCGCCAGCCCAAAATTCACACCAAACACAGACTTTTTCAGGATGCATTGGACACTGTTAAATTTTGTGTGGGTTTTGATGTAGGTGTCACCGCTGCATATATGTTTTCGATAAAAGGTATTAACAGTTTCCAACTGCTTCAGGGCACGTCCAACGGCCCTTTATTTTCAGCTCACATGTCAGCTGAATTTTATGCTCAATTCACGACACAAAATTTTCCAAGTTGTGTTCTGCAAAGCAAAATCGTCTGCCTCGGATTCTCCTGCAAAGTTTCACAAATAACGCCGATGTTTTCGGCAGATATTGCACTTCGCTGAAGTACGGTTGTTTGTTAATTGTTTACTAAACCACTGAAGTTAAATTTATCACCACACAGCTAATCTTCATTCTGATAGGAAGCTTACCGCGGCCCTCAAACGAGCGAAACGCTTGGAACGTTGGCCAAGCAGAACGGACATTTTTAAGAAAACTACAAGTATTTTATTAAACGATAAATACCTTTTAACTACGTGACCTCTATCAAACACCTTTTATTTATCAGCCTAAAATTTGACATTTGTTAAATATTTTCCTAATTAAGCGTAAACACTAAACACTAATTAAAAACCTTTTGTTTTAGATACGTTTGTATTCTGTTAAACAATTTCATTCATAATATAATATTACTGGAAATGTTTAACTTAGTAAACACGGGCCGGAATCGTAAGGTCTTTCATTAGTGTTTAGGTTTAGTTAGGAAAATCTTTACTGAGTGTGACTGTACCTTTTTCAGCACCGACACTAGAGTTGTGTCTCTTTTGAACTAAAATGAGCTGTTGGACACTAGTTCGGTCAAAAGGCGTCAATGTAAATTAAATGGATTTGAAACAACTTTTGATTCGAAAACTCTCAAACTACTTCAAAAAGAGCTGCTGGACACAAGTCTAGCCGACACACGTGTATGTTTATGGGTCTTCCCTGCCAAATTTATTCACATTTTGAAGTCGCTATATTTCGCAAACTAGAAGATCCAAGATTTTGCACTAATGATAGTTATACCAGAGGCATCATTCCCACAAAATCCATCATCATCAAAATCCGAAGGGACAATTTTTCAAAACCTTACTTTTGTTGTTCGGTTATAAATGTCTTTACCCAACGAATAACTTGCATTTTGATGCCTCTCGGCGGGAGGTACGAGTAGGTTTTGGTTTTAGATCCCTAGTTTCTCAGGGTAATATTCTTGAAGTAGAAAATTTGTATGAAAATTTTCAATACTCCTCTATTTTTGGCGTCCTCTAAAACAACTCCATCTCTGCTTCTAAAACTTGTTAGTGCAAAATATGCCAAATGTTTTTGTAAACTAGAAAATAAAAATAATTATTCAAAATTTTTTGCCTGCTTACACAAGTAATTCTATTTAAAGCACTTACAGCCATGCAAATATGCCTATTTTATACTAGGTGAGAAGAAGTCTGTGCACACATAAAGTTTTACACAGACACACTTACATACTTGATCACAGACACACACACACTCGTCCTGATTTAAGCACAACCATACTTATAACAGAATAATTTTATACTATTAAAAATTCAAGTAATTTTGCAAAAGTAATTTTAACTTGATGTCAATTTCAGCCTCCATAAGCCAGAATGAACGTATAAATAAATAAATGAAGATGTACTCTTATGTAAGTACATACATACATATACATATGTATCTATATACATGTATTTTATAATGTACTTGTACCTTTTACTCAATTGAAATTGATGCATATTTATGCAAAATACAACACATTTTCTGAACATTATCATACGCACACATGTACCAGAAGTTTTTTTCAAGTGCTCTTAATATTATCAGTACCGTCATCAACAACATCATCATCATCATCATCATCATCAATAACAACATAAACATGAACATTAACACTAACATCAACATCAATATGTAGATGAACATTTTAAAATAATGTTTTGTTTAATATTTGTTGTTGTTGTTGCTGTTGCTGCTAATATAGCAAACACATGTCCAAAAATAATTACCTCAAGAGTTAAAAATCTGCTTATAAGCACATGCTCATATACATATTTGGTGTCATTTTGGATCTTTTGATTCTGTATATGGAGTCGAATTAAGTGTATGGGATTTGTATTTATATTTTTTACAAGCACACTTTAAACTGTAATTAGAATTTGGTTCGTTTTGCTTGTACGAGAGAGGTATTTGAATTTTTATGACTGTAGTTAAAACAGAAGTAGACTTCAATGATTTACTAATGATGTTAGGTTAGGTTAGCAGCCTGCTGGTAAGGAAGGGTGAAATTTTGAGTCCAGCTCACTTGGGTCCAATACAGTGATCCCTTTGTGTTAGCTGTTAGTTGAAGAGAAGACAAGAAGAGAGGGTAATAGGGAAGGGATAGTAATAGAGAAGAAATGTTGTGAACGAAGAGATAGAAAAAAGCTTCATTCTTTTACAACTCTGCTCTTTGCACGCTTTTGATAATGCAGTGTTGTAGCGCCATCTGGTGTCAAATGAGACGATTTAATTTTTTTTAAGATGTGCTTAGTAGCCATTTTATTGGTTATTTTACTTCGCCGATTATTCTGCTACACAACGAAGGAGGGCGCTCTGATTTTACATTAGGATTAGTATCTGATGAAGTCGGTATAGTTTTTAGTGACCAGTGCGTTATGCCTGCATCACTAGAAGTTTTCCCACAACAACTGATTCAAAGGACACTAATGCACATCAGAAAACTGCAAGGTGTTGTTATTTTTAATGACTGTCGTAGACCGGGCTCGAACCCAGTACCTTCGGTTTTGTAGTCAACGTGGTAACTACTTCAGCCAACGCCACCCTCATTTACTAATGAGGGAGTTGCAAATTTAATTTTTTCGCAGTTGCCGTAGACTTAGAAGTAAACAGGAAGGTTTCCAGCATAATTTTCGATATTGAAGCAGGAATATCTTTGACTTGGCTGAAATGGTTCATGTTAATATTAGAGGTATAATATAAATTTATTTTCAATTAAAAATTTCCAACACCAATGTCAAATTCCATGGACTTGAAGCGAGAATACACACGTATACGTTACATTTTTTTTTATATCAGCTCCTACATCACTCATACGTACCTCCCCACTCAGAAGAAAATGTTTTTGATAACACTGTGTGTAATTTAATAATAATGTAATAAAGTCATAGAAATATAAGCATAAACGGACACCACTGCATGAGAAAAGAAAAAAAAAGAAAAGACCCGTGTCTCCCAGTTTTGCCCCAAGTCATGCACATTTTTTATGGGCCCCCAAAAAAAAGCTTTGGGGCTTCGGTGTCATGTTTGCATTTTCTCAGGCTCATATCTTGTAAACCGTTCGGAATTTAGATTTACTCTCTGAGGCGAAGTTGTAGCTCTTGTCATAGATAACAAAACAAATCATGGACATAACAAATAAAAAAACTTCACTTTCAAGATCAAAAATCGCAAAAAAATTTAAATAAATTCGATTTTTTTTACCTTTTTTCCTCGTTCAGGTCTATAGGTAGCAAACCGTTCAAAACGCAAGGAAACCAGCAACTACCAAAATGTACCTAAGATCTAAATAAACAACTTTCTAGAACATATGAATTTCCTGGTAGTGATTCTTAACACCGTTTAGGTAGCGCAAAATTTAAAAATGTGAAAAAAGTGAAATTTTTGAAAAAGTGTAATTTTTCTGTAATACAATAAACATATAAAATGTATTTCAAATATATTAAAAACCTCTTCATCAAATAGTATTTGAAATCCTGTGCTTACAAAAGAGGTTTGCGACTATCTAGAATGTGTGGTCTGCTGATGATTTGGCTAAGCACCAATGAAATTCATTTAGACATGCTTAACTAACAGCAAATAAATTTCAATTAAAATGAGCTTATGCAAATATATAACACAATAAACTTCTTAAATTTTTGTTTAATTTTTTAACAAACGGAGTTGTTATAATTTTTTTCGGAATATTTTTCCTGTGTCGAAAGGAGCTGCATATAAGAGGTATCAGATATATGTATAAAAGAACGAGTCTTTTAAAGCCAACTATTTGGGGATAATTATTAAATTGTAAAGGGAAAGGTATGCCATTAATAATAGAAAACAATATCAGGCAAATGTCCGCCATGGCTACGCTTGCAGTACCATATCCTTTTCATGAAATTTTCAATCATCAGTTCACATATATGCGTCTGAATGACCTCAATAACTTCGCGAGTTCCATTTTTGATGTTCTAAACCGATTGCGGGACATTTTCATAGACCTTATGTATCCCAAAACAAACAAAATCTTAGGATTTTAATTTACAATATCTCCCTGGGACATTATCAATAATATCCTTACAGTTGTGTCACGTAGCACCATATTCTCGAAAATAAATGTCGTGTACATCAATACCTTTGAAGGCCAGCATATAAAATTTTTTGCGGAACGCTTAATTTCAAAAATCAACGAGAAATGGCCAAACCTGGGGCTCTACTGTGTAATTCGAAACGAAAGAAAATGCTTTCGAATTTCTATGCTTATAACCTGCATATTCGAAAGCATTGTCCTTCGTTTCGAATTACAGAGCACACACTCTGGTTTTTCCTCTTATCAGAACATTCGTCACAATTTATTAGATTAATATACATAATAGCTCTTGTCAGACCAATAGTGTGTTGACGTGAAACTATAGTATTTTCACCCATATCTTATTATATATAATACAAAAACACGTTTATTTGTTATTGGTAAACTCTTCAATGCCCCAACAGATTTTCGACTTCCACCCCGCAAAATATTCGTAAAAGACCTGTGCGTGTTTATATATATATATTCTACCCCGGTAAATGCTACGCCCCTTTCATAAATAGTGATTCGTCCGACAGATGGCGCAATTTTTAGTTTTTTTGTGTTTTTGCACCGAACTACTGCACCGATGTTGACAAAACTTTATATACATGCTCTATGGGGCGTGAGGAGCGTTTCTGTGTAGTTGGAAGTTCGTCCGGCATATGGCCCAATATTTAGTTTATTCGTGGGCAAAATCCAATTTTCATATTGTACCACCAATGCCATATACAACACTAATGGTTGCTTAGGGCCAGCAATGCGGACCGGGGTCAGCTAGTAATAAATATATATGCAGGGCAATTATGAATAAAATTCCGAGGGAAATTTCTACCCTTTTCCAATTAGAATTTTTTGTTTTCCCTATCACTTGCCGGGAAAAATTTCTCACGGAATTTTATTCATAATTGCCCTGATAATATTTTTACCCATGAAATAATGTGTATATTAAAAACTATTTTTATTACAGAACAATTTTTGTGGCCAATATTGTGAAAGTTCGTACCAATAAAAAAAGAGAAAATTGTCAAAGCTATTATATTCCTCAGCCGCATATCAGATATAATTAATCATCAGAACATTTGCCAAAAGTCAAGTGAATAGAAAAAAATCTATTAACAAGTATTTATACAAAAAAATCAAAAAACCCGACTGCGACCAACTTTGAACCGTTAAATATCCTAAATGGACATTCGAAATGAAAAATCATAAGAGAAACCAAAAGATGATTTTAAAATACCTGTCGAATGATACCCATTTTGATATAGTTCGCCGTCTTTTTATTTTTTTCGTATTTACAAAATGGCGCCTGCTGGCCGCCATATTGAATTTTGACAACTAACATATCTTTAGTGATACTTCCGGGATTAAGACAAATCGATTGAAGTATGCATCATGAAAATCGGTTCACATACATAAATACATTCATACATACATACATACATGCATACATACATACATATGTCAATGGGATTAACTCTAGCTGACCATAAGACACAAGCAGTTTTGATAAGTAGTCGGAAAACTAGGGCCAAAATATCTTTAGAGGAAACTACTCGCTGGTGTTGTAAAGAACATTATCTTATACACACACCCAATATGCTCAGACTCACTAAGATACCTTACTTATGTGAGGTTGATATCGCCGGTGTATAGGCTGGCTTCCTTGAGAGTATGTAGCGTATTTCGAACTGTGTCGGACGAAGCCGTTTTTATCATTGCAGGTATAATGCCCATCGATTTAGAAGTCTTAGATAGTGAAGGTGATACAGATTTATGTTTACGCCAATGGCAAGAACGTTGGTCAACAACTGAAAAGGACCACGCAACATCAGGACATGGTTGACTAGAAAACATGGTGACTTAAATTAGTACCTAACACAGTTCTCGACTAGCCATGGTTATAGGTTGTATTTATACCGCTACGGACACGAAAATGTTCCGTTTTTCCCGAATTGTAGCGGAAACGTTGTAGAGGATGTCTAGCATGTATTTTGTGTGTCCACGATTTTAGAATTGGAGGTCGTATTCAGAAGCTAGTGTAGGACGTAGCGTTAGAGCGGAGAACATAGTTCCGATTATTGTATAATCTTTGTATAACTGGACTAGTGTGAATAATTTTTTAAAGCTAGTTCTACTAGAACTACGCAGGTTAGAAGAGATTGGTAGAAGAATCAGTATATTTTAAATCAAAATCTGGAAAAGAGGCATATAATCTATTAGCAAGCAGCATACGCTGAATCACCACCCCCCGAAGTAATACTTAGATGGGGGGGGGGGAGGCGGGGTGGTTGAAAGAGGGGCGAACGAGGGTAGGTTTTAGCACGCAGGCACATTGGCTTATTGGCGGACTTATTGATCCGCCCCCGTATACTCAGTATTAACGCTTTCTTATTTTACAAATGAATAGTCTTAACGGTTTTGTATTCAATGACGTCTGGGAACACAAACTTGAACCTGTGCAAAACCGACTTAATTCTGGACAAAAAATTTTACCCTAACAAATGCGAATATATAAACTTTTATTATTTTTAAAATATTCCAAGTAGTTCTGAATACTAAAACTTTTATTTTATTTTATTTAAATTTTTTCTCTCTTTCTCTTAATATTCCAAATATTGTTCATTTTATTTATGGCAATTGATGTTACATTTTATGCAAATAAACATGACATCGTTTATTTACTTACAACTGGCTGTTATAGTTGCATAAAAACCACTGCCAAATATTCAAAAACTGAACAAGTATTTGCACACATTCACTTTAGTATGTCAAACATGTTTTGGCAAAATGTCCATAAAATTTTTCCTAAAAAGGTAAAGGGAAATTTTTAACTAAAAGCTTTAAGCCAAAATAAAGCTAAATATTTTATTATCTTTATATACAGAGATTTACATATGTACAAAATCGTGCCTTAAGAAAAATAATGTTGAAAATCACGTTTTCAAATTTTAGCAAATAAATAGGATTTTATTTTATAACCGATATTAACTAATAATTGTAATAAATAAGACTAGAAACTTTAATGTGTTTGGCATGGGATAATTTTGAAGCAGCTAACAAACCAAGAAAATTTTTTATAATTCTGGAACACACTGGGAACAAAACACAATTTACTTCGTTGCGGTTATTGTAATGTTAAGCTTAAATTGAAATAGCATGTGAGAATTTTTTTGTTTATGCTTTTTTTGCAAGTCATTCAAAATTTACTATTAAAAATTAAATCCATGAGCAGGAAATATTGTTTTTTGTTTGTTATAAATAATGTAAATTAATTTAAAAAAACGGCTAACTAAATCATTGATTGGTATTTCTCCAGATTGCCGCAGAGTTCAAGGTTTCACTGAGTATTATACACAGAGAAAAAAGTGCCTACTTAATACCTCATAAAATAGAACAAAATTAATAAGAAATCTCTATGGTTTTTTTTTCAACAAGGAAATCTTACTAATTTCATAGGGAAAACCTTTTTGAAAAAATCAAGAAGAAATCTTCTAGTTTTTATGAGTTTATCTTATTGATTTTTTCAATAAAAAAATGTGTCTTTATTATCTGAACTTATGTATTTTCATTTAAATTCTATACCACATACATATGTATGTATGTATGTATGTAGTATGTTGTAGATGTTATTTATTTATAAATACATACATACATACACATTAGGTTATATTATTAACTAACTTACTCACCAAGTATTAAACCAGCAAACTTCTACCGGATAGACTAGCACTCTAACCAATATGCTAACAAGCAGCCTGAACAACCATTGAAATAATTGTACAAACATTCTTATACAAAAATGAAAAAGATCATGAAAAAATTGTCGGTATGTCTATTTATAGAAACGAAATAACAAGACACCTCATAAAATCAAGAAGATTTTCTTATTAAAAAAATCAATAAGATGCTTTACACATAGTCATATAGGAACCTACTAAAATCAAGAAGAAAACCTTATTGAAAACATGAATAAGATAGCCTAATAAAATCAAGAAGAAAACCTTTTAAAAAAATCAATAAGGCAACCTAATAAAATTAATAAGAAATCCCTATAGTTTACAATTTATAAGAAAACCTAATAGAATCAAGAAGTTTTTCTCTGTGGATTGTTTTTTGGTGCCAAAAATAACGCAAATTGAGTAAAAAAATTGTGAATAATAAGATTTCTTCTTAATTTTATGTGGTTTTCTTGTCGATAAAATTATACACAAAACAATAAGGAATTTCTATGATAAAATCTTCGCTTCTTTCTGCTGGGATACCCCTTAGCCTAAATACGTTTCATAGAGAAAATCTTATTGATTCTATGAGGCAGTTTTTTCTCTGTGTAAGTGATAACTCAGCTGCATTTTTCTTTCCAAGTAAAGTGTTACAGTAACTGTGTAGAAAGCAGGACAAACAGTTCATGGTGAAGTAGGGAGGATTGTAGAGTCACGAGTGGTATGTGGCCAAAACTTTACCCAGATAGATCTAAACTGTTAGTGGACATGAATAGGAAGGCGATGCGAATCGTGATAGGCGCTCTGACAGAGCAGTGACCTGTAGATTCTCAGCAATTCTCGATAATTTGAAATTCAGGTAACCAGGAAAAAGTTCAAATAATCCAGAGTTCAAATTAACAAGAGTTTGTAATTATTTGTAATAAAAATAGTTCCGGAATTTTCTTTTTAGTGACCATCTTCAATGTGCTTTTTTCCAAAAACCTAGGATTTTGATGAAAACTGAGACAAAAGTATCTCTGTTGCCCATTTTGGAGGCTGAAGGCATTCTTCTTTGGAAACTAAAGCAAATGACTTAATTTTTATTGTTATTCTAAAATTACATAGATTATTTACAATTTATTGAATGTTTTTCTAGGCACCTGCCTCTGCATTCTGTAACTCGCTAAAGTTAAATATCTCGCGCTAAAAATTTATAAAGTCGATTTATCGATTTTCGGCCACATATATTATCTTCAAACTTGTATTCCTAAATCAGGCAGTGGTTCACAAATCTAATCTGCCGAAATTTTAATATTTTATGTTATAGGCAAAAATTTTAAATTTTGTATTTGTTCACCATTTTATCGATCGAATTTAGCTTCAGCGAGTTACAGAATACGACGGCTAGAAAATAGCTCAATTTATCGAAAGATTTAAATGAAGTAGTTTCAAAATATCAAGATCCGCTTGGATATTACGAATTGTGAGAAGATGCCTGATCCGCTTCACAAAAAGTATTAGAACTCTGGCAAGTCCCTGAATCTTGGAGATTAGGCATTTGCATAGAAAATCCCAGAAAAGATACACGAGTATTCTTTATTTTTTATGCTTTGAGGCCTGAGTACTCAGTAACAACATTAGCTTCTTTAGTAACAGCAGTTGGGCATCTTGATAATCAGTTTCTATCTTTGTGGAATAAATTTAAACAGTAAAGAATTGAAATATTAACAGAAAAACGAAACAATAATATAACTTTATTTTCAAAATTAAACTCATGTGTATATGTGTATATTTGCTGCTGCTTGCATGTGCATTTTATTCCACAAATATATTGCAACCCCTATATATGTACATATATGCATCATACATTTATCCATATGTGATATCTTCGTATTAATATATACAATCATGTAAAAATAAAAATGGAGAAGCCAAAAAAATTGTTAATTATCAACACGTCAAATACACAAAAGACCACAAAATGTTTCAAAAACGCAAAAATATCCTGGTATGTTTATGGTTTGTTAAATGCTGGGCAACAGAAAAAAGTAATATTAATGCAAAAACTTTTTAAAATGGGATTATATCTGGTTGCAACGAATAATGTTTGCCCTCAAGTAAGGTACAATTTCCATATTTAAGTGATAAAGTAGGAAAAACTATAGCCAGGAAGTGCAGTATTAAAATTTTTGTTCACTTTGTTGAAAGCTACGCAATAAGATTCTTCACTTTTTTTGTTTTTTTTCTCTTAATTATTGGAAGAGGAATTACAAGGTTTTGTATTCTTTTGCAACTCTGCTTTTTCCACGCTTTTTATAAGGCAGTGTTGCAGCGCCTCTGGTGTCAATGAGGCGTATTAAATTTTTCGAAGGTGTGCTTAGTAGGTATTTTATTGGTTATTTTATTTTGCCGATAATTCTGCTACACAATACCGACGAAAGAGGACTGTCTGATGTAACATTATATGATTAGTATTCGCTGAAGCCGGTGTAGTTCAGTGACCAGTGTCTAAGCCTTCATCACTTGAATGCTCCCACAAGAACTGACACCAAGGGATGCTAATGCATACCAACCAAATTAGTGCTGTGGTTTTTTTAATGAGTTTGTGTGTGACCTGGGTCAAACACAGGACCTTAGATTTTGTAGTCAACGTATAGTTAGAAGAGGCTCTGTATAATATTCGTTTCACCCTTTTCAAAGCAACTGATGTGAATGACAACGCGTACTTCCCAAAAAACTGTGTCCATAACCTAAGCCTGGTTTGGTTCACGTTCTTTTAAATAAATATAAAGTTCTGATTTCTGTTAGGTTTTTGCTATTTTGTGTGTGATCCAAAACGGTCTAAAAGCCCTTTCCAAATACTTGTTTGAAGTGGTCACATGGTTGCTTTTATGGTCCATTGTTAATAATCATGTCGCCCATAACCTTTTCGTGACGACCTCTTTTAAGCAATCTGTTCATTTGGCGTCAGTTGTGCTATAAATGTCCAAAAAAAATACGAAACGTCCGCTCATTTCTTCCTTCAATTAGTATATGCTTCAATATTTTCCCACGTGGTTCGAGATACCGACTTTTATGGTTTCTTACTCTTGTTTTCCCTTTGGGAACATGAATTGCAAAAGTTGTATCCTAGAGTTGCTAAGATCAATCTGGATACAAACCTTCTCTGAACCTAGCTTTAACCGTTTAGTATAAAAGATTATATGTCAGTAAGTTAATCAGTCGGTCAGGAACTTTTCTTTTTACCCGTATGCGCAGCACATATATATATATGTTTATCAGTCTATGTATGTATGTGTGTTCCTTTGCGGCACTATATATTCTTGCGTCAATCGATTTATCCTAATCCCCGGAGTGTCACTACTGATATGCCAGTTGTAAAAATTTAATATGGCGGCCAGTAGACGCCATTTTGTAAATAAGAAAAAAATAATAAGTCGGTGAACTATACCAAAAATGGGTATCATTCGACAGGTATTTAGAAATAATCTGTAGGTTGCTCTTATGATTTTTCATTTTGAATTACCATTTAGGATATCTCAGTTGGGTTTTTTGATTTTTTGTATAAATACTTTTATATATAGGGTTGGCAGTTTGATCAGACTGTTATCCATTTTCGTATCCCTTAGATAATACGAAATATATAATATTTCTACTTTTCTAAATAAACATTTGCTGTAGCTATATAAAGCGAAGTTGAAGTTGATTTAGAAGTGCACTGACTTTTACACGCAAAAAAACTAATCGCACTTCTGGCTGAGCTTCTAACATTTCTAGTACTCAACTATAATCTAAGTTTGTATTTTTAAAGTCATAATAGTGGTTGCACTAAGAGAATAAACCCACTAGACCTGATATTCGATAAAAAAAATGCTCACTAAAGCGAAGAAATTTCGAAACAAAATTGTTCGATATTTGTTCGCAAATCTAAAGAAAAATCGAATGTCCGGTAAAGCTCCGAACTGCGAACTTCTCTCGAAAGTTTTTCGAATGTGTCTAGTCTAGTCTAGTCTAGTCTAGTCTAGAAGTACCAAGTTCGAAACGTGACAGCAGTGTAAGTAAAAAAATAAATTAAGAACACATACCTCCATATTTGCAATAATTGAACAGAAAAAAAAATTTCCCACGGTAGCCTAGTGGATGTGTGCTAGTCTGTTAGAATGGAGGTACCATGTTCAAAGCCTGCAGCCTAAGTTACGAAATTAAAAAACTAAATAAAATAAGTAAGTTAAAATAAATAAATAAAAAATGACTTTTTATTTTTTCGGCTGCATTTTTGCGGTATCGAAATTAATTCGATAATCTCTCACTTTTGATATTGCTAACAAAATCCGAGATCGAATGTTTTTGGGGACAAAACTGAGCGACAGGTGAACATGTCTGGATTCATTTTTGAACGTTACTCTCGATAGTTTTACACGATAAATGTTCGAGATATATTCGAAATCGATGTCATTAACGAAAGCCGTGGTCAACTGGGAAACCACGGTAAATTTATAACAGGTACATGCACAAGCGCAGCCTGTTAATGTATACAATACGAATAGTTGTCAAACTTTGTTTACAAGCTGCAAAAATTTGTGTGTATGTGTTGAGAATGAAATGATTACAGTGTTGCCAGTGAATAGACACGTGGTTGTGTCTCCAATTAAATAAAAATAATAATAAATAAAAATAGAACCCAAAGTAGAATTACACACAGATTTCACATGAATCTAATTACATGGCCTACACATAAGAGTAATTGCACACTCTGTGCAATTACTCTCATTACTGGCAACACTGAATGACTATAATCGTTCATGAATGCCGCGTCTGCAATTGTACTTTAATTACCCTGTAATTGTTATTTTTAAAAACAAAAGACATCTGATTCTGACAGTTATTCGTTTGTTTATACCAACAATATGCATGTGTTTTTTGGTGTTGTAATTTTGTTGTAGTCGTGCATGTACCTGGTATAATTTTACCACTTATGAGACCCAAATATATTATTAACAAACTGTATATTGTGAAAGTATAACTAAAGAAGCGTACATGCAGAGAACAAAATAAAAAATTTAATGCCACTCATTGAAATTGTGTGTTTTGTGTTTGGCAATTGCAGTTTTCCTTTCTGCACATTTCTGTGCTATTTTGTAACTTTATTTCTGTTTTTGTTTCCATTTATTTGGTCGGCCTATTGTAAAAGTGACCAAATATATATACATATTTTTTTACAGGCCCAAAATTTTAAATCACTTTTTGGCCTTTTGTGGTTGCTTTTAACTAACTGTGATGGCACAGTGAAAGAAATAATAAAATGAAAAAATAAAAACAACAAACCATATAAACTCTGAACATAAAACAAACATGTTTTCAGCAATCAAAGCGAATTTTGCGGCTTGTTTGAATTTCCTTACAATAAGAGAATGAATGCATTCCAAAAATATTGCAGGCATTTACCCCTCAATAACAAAAAAAAAAAAAAAGATAAGGGTCAAAGTTCGCTTGCATCCAATATTCACAATATATTTACAAGTTTATGTGTAAATGGAAATGTATGGTAGTAAAGTTGTTGCATGTTTTAGTAATTGAAAAAATGTCATTAACAAAAAAATTACAAATGGAAATATAAATAAGATTTTTTCTTTACGTTAACATACTATACATACTATACATATGTATATACACACATATGTATATATTTTTTATTTTCATTCAATGGACATTTCAATTAATGGAAAATATGTATGTATGCATATGTATTTATGCCTTTTTAAATGTAGTATCCCTGTAGGAAGTGTCTGTAGTAAAACAGTAATGATTAACTATCGACTTTGACACCAGTACTATTAAAGAATTATACCCCAGACTCTGCTTTTTACTATATAGATATTTAATGTGTTCGATCCATTGAAAGTTTATTGCGAACACACATGAAAATATTTTATTTAATTGAATCTAAATTATTTTTAAGCTATTTCTATTTGAAGTCGGTTAAAATTGTTTAAAAAGCTTTATTTTTAATTTTTTTTATAGCCAATTTAAAATTTTAAGGAATTGGGTTACGCCCACTTTTTAAAATATTAGTGGCCCGCCCTCTTTACTAAGGTAAGATAGCGCAACTTTCAGAGCTCTAAGTGTGTTAAGTTTCGTAAGAATCGGTCAAGTAGAAGCACATGAAATATAATTTCAAGTTTAATGGGCATGGCCTAGCTCATATTTATGCCAAAAGCTAAGTTTCGTAGGGGCCGGTTAAGCAGAATAAAATAGTATTTATATAGCGTGGTTCCGCCCACTTTTGTAAATGCTGGCTTATGTACTTTTTAGAGTTTAATATATTCTTTAAAGATTTATTTTTAGCTTATTAGTGCAAATTTAAAATTTTTAGGGGCGTGGTTATGCCTGCTTTGCAAATATTAGTGGTCTTTTCCACTTATCTAAATGCAAGATATCGCCACCTTCAGAGCTTAGGGTGTGTGCCAATATCTGTAAGAATCGTTTAAGTAGAAGCATGTGAAATAAAATAAAATAAAATAGGCCTAGTTCCGCCCATTTTTAAGTTCAATTTAGTGTCTTTACGAAATATCAAGATATGTGCCAGTTGCGTAGCAATCCAATAAGAAGTAATCCATAAAGCCTAATAGGGCAATTACATTGTCTCGAAATTACCAAAACGAAGCACGAAGTTGAAATCGAAATCGACACTCATAATAGCCAGAACCATTATCAAGGCCTGACTCCCACGACATCGACAAGAAAAAAATTGTTTTATAGGGCATTTACATTTACATCTAGTACTTACGAGATTTCAAGCTAAATCTTGCTGCTTTTTGCTAGATTTCCCATACAAAACGTAATCTATTTTGTAAGTGGATTTGTAGGAAATCTATTCAAAATCTAATATTTTTATTTTATTTTTACTGCCCTGTACAACATATTTATAAAAAAGATGATTGAATTAGCTACGGCCTGCTTAAGAAGGTGTGTGAATTGGCTAGATTGCAGTTGTTTGTTTGTAGTTTTGGAAATTTTTCAGTTAATGGGTATTGTTTTGAATAAAAACATCCTAATAAATGTCAAAAAAAGTTAGTGTAAACAGTATAGATTTTCATAAAGATTTTAATTTAAATCTGCTAGGTTTTGTGCAGGTGCAAATGCTCTATAAGACATAAAATGATTGGGTCTGTTCCTACCCAATTTTTTTTTGGTAAGGTGACAAAGTGGAAGATAAATTATAAACAAAAAATCATTTTTAAAATCAGTCTAAAGTGCAGTTGAATTAAAAGCCTTTTCTTTTTTGAAGTCGGCTAAGAAGTAAAAAAAGCTGCTAGCAAATATTAATATGTAGACGCTCCGTTGACAATGTCGCTAAAAAGTAAAAAAAAAACAATTGGCAAAAGTGGTGACTTATGCCCAAATTCAGTAAGAAGATTTAGGACGTTTTTGTTTGAAAATGCTTCTGTGTTCTTGTCTTTGAAGTCTCTAAATTATTTTCTTCAAAAAATAATGAAAAATATAAATATTATTGCCATGTTTTTAAAACATAAAAATTTAATTAAATAGTTTGAAAAATACATTAGAAAATATGTGTTGTATATAATGTTTGGAACGAAATCATAAAGCAAATACACGAACCTTCTAGCATAGACAATAAATAATAATCGCTTTAAAGAATCAAAACTGCTTCTTTTTTTCGTCCATAGACAAGACGATACATTTTTCGAACAGAATTAAGGCATTAACCTCAAGTTTCCTACATGGATATGTTAACACATAACTTCAAGTTAAATAGTTTAAAAGCATTTAAAAATAAATTAATACTCGAAGCATTTCCAAATTAATTTAGCAAAGTTTTTTTTTTTAACATGAATGGTCTTATCTACTTTAACTACAACAGTAAAACGTTGTATTCTAAAAAAATAATTTGGATTTGAAGTGTGTGTTAAAACAAAATCTCTATAAAAATGTTGGCTAAAATAAATTTTTTAAAATACGGCCGTTAATGTTTTTTTTATCATTTTCAAACAAAATTCCTTGTATGATGAACAATCAAGCTAAAAGTGTCTTTGTGTCTATTTTGAATTAACTAACATAAAGGTTTCCATGACAAAAATATATTTTGTAATGAAATTTAAATATAGATTTATTTGAGCATGCCAAGCAAAAGTAAATAAAACATTGTGAAATCTAAGAATAAAAAACATTCATGAAATTCATACTAATGACAATGAAAAAAAATCAATTAGAAATTATCCAAATTTGCTCTACTTCGGGACTACAAGTTGAAGAACTTATTGACTTTCTTGGATGTTATTTTTTTCTGGGATATAATGTGTAGCAATAGCACTCAGCGAATTGTTTCATGTTTTTATATGTACAGTCCATGTAAATTGCCCTTAAGGCCTAATTTATTTTTCAGCCTAATTATTGGCATTATTTTTGTATATTAAAATAAAAAAAAATTCCTGTATTCTTATTTAGGAAACATAAATAGTGACCCTTATCCTTGCTTGCAATACCAAAGAAAACGTTAAAAATTTGTTGGGAGCCGGCCACACAATCTCCAATAGGGCACACTCGTTTATCGCCTCATATAGTTTTTTTTTTAATTTTTTTTTTTGTGTTTAATTCAAAATTTAAATTTCTTTGAACTTAATTCATTTTCCACCACTTAAATCTTATACTCTGGTGACAGGCTGTTGTGTGACACAAACGATTTTGCTTTGTGTTTGTTCAGAATTAAATAAGATTATCAGATTTAAATGTTTTCAAAAACAATTTCATTTTAATTTTTCAAAAAACACACTTTTACAAGTACAAATAATTGTATACAAACTGGAATACAATTTACACTTTAAATTTAAATTCTATGGAGTCGCTTGGAAGATGAAAAAAAAAATAAAACCATAAAGCTTTTGATGAAAGTTGTTTGGATATTAATATTATTATTTTTTTCTCCCACTCCAACTCTCTCTCTCTCCCTCTCTCTGCTGTGACATCTTTTAAATTTTTGTTTGTGCGTTTGTTTTTGAAAACTCTGTTTATTTTTCAAATATTTTGTTAATCTGTGATAAGGTGTGAAGTTAGAAGGCGTGTGTTAAATTTCCTTTAATACCAACAATAATGGCGAACAAAGGAAACTCATACTCAGTTATTTTAAATATGTACGCATAAGTTGGAGTGAGCAAAAAAAAAACTGCTTACACTTTTTTTTCCTAAGTAAATGGGTTTTTAACGTTTTTTTTTCTTGGTCTCTAAAAAAAGTTTTAAAACTTTGCAACATGTTATTTTAAAGGGGATAGAGCTCCGATAAAAATAATCAAAAACCACGCGGTATTTTATATATTAAATTTTTTGCTACAGTCAAGGACTGAACTTTGTATAGGACCGTAATATTTGGGGTTTGGCTAAACCTTAATTATGCCAATATTTAAGTTTGCTAACACAGTGCAACACGAAAAAATATAACTATATATGGACACCATTACGTGATAAAAGACAAAAAAAAATTAAAAAAAAAATCGATTTTATTTACCTTTTTTCCCCTGTTTAGGTCCATAGGGAGCAAACCGTTCAAAATTCAAGTAAACAATCAACTACAAAAATGTACCTAAGATTTCACTAAACAACTTTCTAGAACATATGAACCACATAGGAATGATTTTTAATACCGCTTAGGGAGCAGTTAGGTAGCCGCAAAAGTGAAAAATTTCCAAACAAATGAAATTAAAAAATTTTCGCGAAATTTTTCACTTTTGCGGCTACCTAAGTGCTACCTAAACGATCTTAAGAATCATTCCTAGGAAGTTCATATATTTTAAAAAGTTTTTTATTAAGATCATAGGTAAATTTTTGTAGTTAATTGTTTCCTTGAATTTTGAACGGTTTGCTACCTACGGACCCGAAAAGGGGAAAAAAGGTAAAAATATATTTTTTCGATTTTGATTTTGAAGATGAAGTTTTTTTGATTATAATAAACATGTTTGTACAAAAAATACAAAAGTATTTCATGATATAATCATAAATATTTTAATAAGTACACCCAGGAAAAACAGCTCAAAATTTATTAAAACCATATTGAATTAATAAAAAACATTAACGAAAGTGTAGTCATATTGAAATTTCTTATTTCAATATCGAAAAACATTAATTTACAGTTTTAATTTATTAATTTTATTTATATTTAAGTATCTCACCATACATTTCCTATTATATTGAAAATCATTGAATTAATGTGACGTGTTCGTATTTTAAAGTTGCAGCTTTTCCTTGAGTGTATATTAAATACTCAACCTTGGCCAAAAAAAATATAATGGCCCTAATTACGAGTGTCGTATTTCGATTACGACTATGACAATTTCGTACTAGATTAAAGAAAAAATTTTGCAATGTTCTTTAGTCTTCTACAAAATCGTCGTAGTCGAAGTCGTAATGCGATAATCGTGATAAGGTCCAATATTGCTATGTTTTTTTAAGAGAAGTAATACTCAGGCTCTGAATATCTACTATTACTGGGTATTACCTTCTTTTAAGGAAAGGGATATTGATAGAGAAATAGGTGGTGAATGACGAAATAGAGGAAAGCTTCATTATTTTACAACCCTGCTTTTTGCACGTTTTTATTAATGCATACTCGCAGCGCCTCTAGTGTAAATGAGGTGTATTAACATTTTCAAAACTGTGCTTAGTACCCATTTTATTGGCCTTTCTACTTCGCCTACCCAATACGAAGAAAATGCTCTGTAGTGTGATTCACTAGCTTTTTGTTAACGATAATGGCATCGTTAAAACAATTATAACGAAAATTTATTGAAGTTGGTATTCAGTAACATCTTTGACGATATTCGCTGTACACAGGCAAAACACTGCCTGATAGAATCAAGAAGATTTTCTCTATGAACCGTTTTTAGACTAACGGGATATCCCAGCAGAAAGAAGCGAATATTTTTTCATAGAGATTCCTTATTGTTTTTATGTGGTAAATCTTATTAATTTTATCAAGAAGAAAACCACATAAAATCGAGAGGAAATGTTATTATTCACAACTTTTTTAACTCAATTTCCGTTATTTTTGGCACAAAAAAAACAATACATAAAGAAAAACTGCTTAATTCTATTAGGTTTTCTTATAAATTGTAAACTATATGGATTTCTTATTCATTTTATTAGGTTGCCTTATTAATTGTTTCAAAAAGGTTTTCTTCTTGATTTTATTAGGTTGCCTTATTGATTTTTTCAATAAGGTTTTCTTCTTTATTTTAGTAGGGTCCTATATGCGTATGTGTAAAGCATCTTATTGATTTTTTTAATAAGAAAATCTTCTTGATTTTATGAGGTGTCTTGTTATTTAGTTTCTATAAATAGACATACCGACAATTTTCTTCATGATCTTTTTCATTTTTGTATAAGAATGTTTGTACAATTATTTCAATGGTTGTTCAGGCTGCTTGTTAGCATATTGGTTAGAGTGCTTGTCTATCAGTTAGAAGTTTGCTGGTTCAATACTTGGTGAGTAAGTTAGTTAAGAATAAAACATAATAAGTATGTATGTATGTATAAATAACATCTACAACATACTACATACATACATACATATGTATATGGTATCGAATTTAAATGAAAATACATAAGTACAGAAAATAAAGCCGCATTTTTTTTTTTTTTTTTTATTAAAAAAAGATAACCTCATAAAAACTACAAGATTTCTTATTGATTTTTTCAAAAAGGGTTTCTCTATGAAATTAATAAGATTTCCTTATTGAAATAAAACTTTTTAAAAAAAAATTAAACCGACTTCAAAAATAAGCACTAAAAAGCAACAAATAATATAGATCTAGTTAAATAAAAGATTTTTATATATGTTACATACAGTGCCGTTTGAAGATGGTGCCAGCAACATTGGTAACTAAGCACATACATATGTACATAAAAATTACTTGCAGTTTTTTTACCGGGCATGTTCCTATGTGCTTAGTACCAGTATTACTGGCACCAACTTCAAACGGCACTGTAGGTAACATATATAAAAATCTTTTATTTAACTAGATCTATATTATTTGTTGCTTTTTAGTGCTTATTTTTGAAGTCGGTTTAATTTTTTTTTTTTAAAGTTTTATTTTTACCTTTTTAGTGAATACTTTTAAACTCTGGTCAATTCAAAAAAAATTTATTTGTAAGTATCTTTCTTTATTTGGAAATATGGTCCAGTTTCGTAAAAATCGATGAAGTAAAAGCACGTGAAATTAAGTGTTAAATTTTATGGGGCGTGGCTACGCCCCTTTTTTTAAAACAAGATTGTGTATTTTTAAGAGTTCAAGGTGTGTGCTAAGTTTCGTAAAAATCGGTTAAGTAGAACCACGTGTAATGTTATAATACATTTTAATGGGCGTAGCCCCACCCATTTTTTTAACTTAAAAATTTTGTAACTACAAAAACCAAAGATGTTTGCTAGGTTTCCCAGCAATCAAATGAGTAGAAGATTACAAAATCAAATTTAAAAATTGTAGGCGTGACCCCGCCCACTTTTTTTAACGCAATTTTTTGGCTTTATTAAAGCTTAGGGTGTGTGCCAAGTTTCGTCAATATTGGTTAAATACAAGCACATGAAATATTATACTAAAGTTTAATAGGCGTGCCCCGCCCACTTTTTTAACGCAATTTTTTGCGTTGATTAAAGTTTAGGGTGTGTGCCAAGTTTCGTAAAAATCGGTGAAATAGAACCCTGTGAAATATAATATAAAATTTTAATGGGCGTAACCCCGCCCATTTTTTTAAACGAAAATTTTGTCTATTTTAGAGTTCAAGGTGTGTGCTAAGTTTTGTAAAAATCGGTTAAGTAGAACCACGTGTAATGTTATAATACATTTGAATGGGCGTAGCCCCGCCCATTTTTTCAACTCAAGAATTTTCTAATTACAAGGACCAAAGATGTTTGCTAGGTTTCGCAGCAATCAAATAAGTAGAAGATCAATAAATCAAATTTAAAAAATTGTGGGCGTGACCCCGCCCACTTTTTTCAAATGGGACCAATGGGAAGCTATACCCTCTCAGACAACAAAAAAATTTTTACAATCGGTCTAAAATGCACCGAGTTATGGACCTACATACATAAAAAAAATAGTGACGAATTGTTAACCTCCTTCTTTTTTTGAAGTCGGTTAAAAACCATAGAGATTTCTTATTAATTTTGTTCCATTTTATGGGGTATTTAGTAGGCATTGTTTTCTGTGTCAGCTGTGTCGTTATTTTAACGCCACAATATTTCATGTGCTGGTAATTTTATCGACAAAAATCATACTTTTGTTAAAAAGAAGTTACAGAATCACACAATCGTTTTTGCAAGCGACAAAATGTATCGACCAATATTACAATTGTCGGATGGTTAAGAGTCACTGAATTGCCCCACTGATGTTATGAGTACATTAGGATTAGCATCTGCTGAAGTTGGTATAGTTCAGTGACCAGTGACTATGCCTTGATCACTAGAACTGCACTGAAGAAAAATGCATAATGTTGTTATTTTAATGGCAGTTGGAGAACGAGCTCGAACTTAGGATCTTCGGTCTGATACCCAACGTGCTAACTATCTCAGCCAACGCCACCCTCTGTGTTTAATATTGTAAAAGTATTAATACTTAGATTGAAATTTTTCTTAAAAATTTTCATAAAATTGCATTTCATATGACAAATTCTTTCAAGCTGGGTGGGTATCCTTCTCCTGCTTTAAGTCAATTTACTTTAGTGTTTATTATTTTAACTTACTTTGACTTTATGTTTTTTATCGCAGATTTTGCTCACATTTTTCTTTATACTTCGGGGGTAAAGATATAAATTGCGTTTATATTTTCTCATCAGTCTCATTTTACTTTTTTTCTTGCTCTATTTTTTATAATAAATTGTTAAATAAATAAATAAGTTTTGTGATAAGTAAATTTTTTCTTATATTTGTATGTATGTTTACCTGGTGACATTTTCCTATTTGAATGCGGGGAGGGTGGATGATTTTCTATAATTTTGGAGCACAAAAGTAAGCGAAGCAGGGAAAAATAACATCAAATTGATTTTCTTTGATGTTTGATGAGGTGTTTACTTGCGTTTACGTGTCATGGTTTTCTTAAAGCTGTTTAAAATGTAAAATTTCTTCAACAATTGGCAATTGTATGAAAATTTGTAATTATTTGATGTTTGTTTTATTTTTCTAAGTTTTCCTTTGATATTAAAATTTTTTAGCGCCTTTTCTCTTTATTTTCCATTAACAACGACAAATTAAATTTTCCTGCTTCAAATAAGCCCCAAATATGAGATTATATATATATTTTTTTTAGTTTGTAACAATAAGCATCAAAAATATTATTAATAACGTAAGGACTTAAGTAGATTTCATTTTCTTTATGTTTTTGTTATACTTTAGCGTTTAAAGCAAATAAAAATTTTCCACCTGACTTACCATGACCATTAGTTGCGTTTCACTACCTTTATGCTATTTTTTTTATAAACTCATACCGCCAGCTTCGCATCTTAAACTCAATAACCCATGCCCGGTTAAATTAGATAAAACATATGTTCATTTCTTTTTGTACTATTCTCTTTACTGTCTTTTTGTTTTGTTTTTGTTAGTAAATTACCCTTATAGCAAATATAATATTTAACCCTTTAACTGCGCGAAATATTAGCTTTAATACAAAACGTTTGATGGTGAAAAGGAACAAATGACCCATGTGTAGTAGTGTAATGTATCGTCATGTAAAATAAAAAAAGGAAGTCTAGGGAATGTATTTTTTCCTAATTATTTTTTCTAATTAGATAAATTATCATAGAGAGGATTCTAGAGCATCTCTGTATTGCCGACTTTGGGCCAGACATAACGATTGCTTCCCTCACGGGTATGTCAAAAAAATTAAATCAAAGTGAGGAAACACTCTTAACCTAAAAAATTTTCCAGGGAAGTCAGACTTGGGACTGGCATCCAGATTTTTTTTCTTGTACCTCTTGAATAGACTAATTAGGTTTGGTTAGTTTAGGAAGATTATATTGCACCTCCACTCGGAGACCCAATTGGGTCCATTGTGATTCCCTTCTGTAGAGTAATATTAACCAACCCCTCCCCCTATTTTTTAGCCAGAAGTGACCCTATTATCCGTCATTGAGCCACCGAATTCCCATGATAAAGCCCCTGATGTCCTCTAGTTTGCACTTCCCGATATCAGTAATGCTTTCATGGTAACGTCTGCTCAGCCATCTAAGCCTATGAAGTTGCAGCTTCGGTCAGTGACAGATAATATGTTCTGTCACTGGTTTCTGGTTCCTCTTCATTCCCGCACATCCTACAAAAATTTGATGTGCCAGTTTCCCAAATGCTGGTTCTTGCTCTGACCGACCAGTGACCTGTCAGCGCGCCTATCACAATTCGCATCGCCTCCCTATGCATGTCCAGTGGTAGTTTGAATCTTCCTGTGTCAAGTTTTGGCCATAAACTCTCGACACTCTGCAATTCTCCCTACTACGCCATGAACTCTTGGTCCTGCTTTCTACCCGATTACTAAGGAAATGAGCTATCGGTAATTTCATCGATTTGTAAGACATTCCCTCATCTAATGCCAACCCTATTCTTGCCAGCTCATCGGCAATTTCATTTCCCTCAACACTGCTGTGGCCAGGAACCCAACATAGTCTGACACTATATTTATCCAGAAGCCAGTTGAGGGATCTGCTACAGTCACTAATAAGTTTCAATTTGACATTGTGGCCCTTCAAAGCTTGTAGCGCTGCCTGGCTGTCGACGTAGAAGGTAACCTTCCAGCTCCATGGCCCTGAGAATAGACTGATTAACACTTACCACATTTTACTATCATTTAGGACAATATTGATGAGACCGATTTTGGATTTTCCAGTTTTGTACTAGCCTTTTCAAACAGCTTAATAAATTTTTGAATGCAATTTATGCTTAGGACGTCCATTAAATGGTGCAAACCTGAAATATATAGAAAGCAAAAATCTACATCAACTGACATCACTGACAAAGAACGCTGATGATGAAACTGTTGTTGGTGTTATTTTTTCAGAGAGATACGAACTTTAGCCTAATAAAATCATTAATAGATATTTATACAGTAGGATTATACTGTTTTTGGACGTCCTTCTTCAAAAGGTATGTATATCTGACGGGCAATATTGTTTGGATAATAAAAAATATTTTTTTAGTTCAATTTAATGAAAAAAATTCATGCAATTTCTAAAATGCGTTTATAACTTTAAAACTTTTTTTTAAATATCGTAAATATGTTTATGTATATACCACAAATTATGCGTGAAAATGACAAAAAAAAAGTTTTTGAACATCCATTTTGTATATTATCAGTAAAACATACATTCGTTTTATTAAAAACTTTATCGCGTTTGGTGCGAAAACTTTTTTAACGGACGCGAAAAACTTAAAATAAAGTTCTTAATAATTTTTCATGTCCTACACTATTTGATCGTGGGAGGTATAATATTTGCAAAAAAAAAATTCAAAAATTTTAACCCTATTATACACATTTCTTTAAATTACGCAGCACAAACAATTATAACTAAAATTGATCACTGTTTGACCTAGAATCATACGCATCAAAATACTCTGACTATTAATTGGCTGCAAGTGCGTATATACAGGGCTATTTTATTTACACACACATATAAAGCATCCCAGCAAAACATTTCAAAAAATGTAATCGGGTTTGGAATTAAGCATTTTTGGTGGAAGCTGTTCCTTACTGGATTACCAACTTAATGATTTTAACAAGGCGTGAAACTAAAATAATCGATTCTTGAGAAGTACTTACTTTTTTTATTTTGCAAATTGTTCACGTATTCTATTTAATCTAGAAAAAATATTCTCCTCATTTAGCAACTTGTACATAATTTTTTTTTTAAATTTTAGTTAATGTGATTTTTAAGCGAGTAATGAAATTTGGTAATCAGAAAAGTAAGTTATTATATGGCAAGTAGTGCTGATGGTAATCTGTAATTTTTTGCTGGGATGTTTTGAAACAGCCCCACACTCAGCCACTGATCATGTTAACAGCATTAAAGCAGATCTCCGCTTTACTTGGCCTTCATTGATTTTGAAAAAGCCTTTGATACCCTATCCCACTCGTCCATATGGAGTGCACTAACATGCAAAGGCAACCCAGACCAGATTGCTGAACTCACAAAGTCCTTAGACCATAGAGCATGCTGCTGTATTCTCCACGAAGGCGCTGTTAGTGACAAATTTGAAATCAAAACCGGAGTAAGATAAGGTTGCGTGCTGTCGCCACTCCTCTTCAATATTGTCCGGAACAATATAATGAACAAAGCTTCCCGAACGCAGAAAGGGATAATTTAGGGACTCAATAGTAGACTGGAAGATCTCGACTATGCAGACAGCATTTGTGTTTTATCGCACAATCATAATGGCATGCATCTAGATCTGGTCTGAAATAAACTTTTCCAAAACAAAGGTAATGAGACTAAATGCCTCCAACAACTTACCATTTGCGCTTAACCACCTAGAACTTGAGGATGTCCCAACGTTTTGCTATCTCGACAGTTTACTCGATGAAATTTGTTTTTTTTTCGTTTGGCTGTAATTAATTATGGCCACAAAATTGATAAAATTTCCTATAGTGCACTGTGACATTCAATATTCATACTTATAAGCTATTTTGGCAAAAGGACAATTATTTCCTTTTTCTTAGTCCAAAAAATATATAAACTCTCTCGGTAACAAATTATTAATTGCAATACCAAGGCCATAAACAGATTCTATTTCTCGTCTGCATTTCTTTAAAGGGTTAATGAATGCATAGAAAAATCACTGCCAAAATTCCGAATAATTTCAATATAAAAAAAAAAACAAAAATCATATAATTTCAGTTTACCCTTCAGTTTAACTTTTGCTATTCATTTACGTTTGTCTGATTTTTGAACCATATAAAAGCAAAAGAAAATAATATAACAACGTAATTATTTATACGCCATGAAATGTTTCGCCCGCCAAAGAAAAAATAAAAAGATGTTTCTCTACTTGATAACTGCTCCCCTGGGAGAAAAAACTGCAAATAAGGAATGACTCACTCCTGTTTCCCTTTTGCTAAAAAAAAGAAAAACAAAACTTTTTAATGCTGTTATTAATAAGAATCCAACAGGGTTAAATTACATTTGTACAAAACTTTGGTGTTTGCTGTTTGGTACCCATATAATTTTTATACCCTTTACCAACAAAAATGGTAAAAGGGTATATATAGGTTTGTCATTCCGTTTGTAATTTCTATAATATCAATAAGCGACCCATAAAATATATATATTCTGGATCCTTATGCATAGGGAAGACGAATAAGCGATGTCCGTCTGTCCGTCTGTCCGTCTGTCCGTCTGTCCGTCTGTCTGTACGTGAAATCGGTTTTCCGAAGCTCCCAGAAGAGCTAGAGACTTCGTTCTTGGACTGGTGTGTCAGAAATTTTCCAAAATAGATTGGTATTGAAATTCAGCAAAATCGAGCAGACGATTACAGAGCTGGAAAACTTAAACTTTATTTTGCCGTATAAAAGTAACTACAGAAAACAAACTTTTATTTTTTTTAATAAATAAACTTATTTTACACTTCAATACGACTAAAATTGGAATATTAAATTAAAAAAATATAAAAAAGTTAAAAAGATGTTTCCAGGGTTGGAAAACTTTAACTTTTTGTGTTATGTAAAATTAACTATGTCTAAAACTATATTAGTATTTTCTCGAGAACCGTAAGAGCTACAGACATGAAATTTGGACACAGTGTGTAGACCTTTGGCCGCTACAACAACAAATACATGAGAATTGGAAATTAAAGGGTTTTCCAAAACGAGCAACGAAAAATGTTAAAATTCCATGTAATATACATACAATTGTATGTATATACACTTGAAATTTGTAAGGCTAGTGTATTTTTATACAGACTACAATAATTAACACTAAAATTTCAAAAAATTTAAATTAAAGGGTGTTCCATCAGTTAATACAATTTTGACTATGCAATTTTGACAACTTGCTGTATCTTGGAAACCGTAAGAGCAAAACTCTTGAAATTTTCAAAAACGGTAAAACTAAAAAATCAAAAAATTATAAAATCGCCAAACCGAAAAAAATTGCCAAAAACAAAAAAAATCGCCAAAAGGAAAAAAAAGCACCAAATTACAAAAAAAATTTCTAAGACTAAAATAAATCGCGAATAATTGCTTAAATGAAAAAAATCGCTAAAATGAAAGAAAATCACCAGAATAAAAAAAATCGCCAAAATGAAAAAAAATCGCCAAAATGAAAAAAAAATCGCCAAAAAGAAAACAACCCCAAAAAAAACAGAAAAAAATCGCCAAAATGAAAAAAACCCCAAAAACAGGGAAAAATCGGCAAAATGAAAAAAACCCAAAACAGGAAAAAATCGCCAAAATGAAAAAAAATCGCCAAAAACAGAAAAAAATCGCCAAAATGAAAAAAAATCGCCAAAATGAAAAAAAATCGCCATAAACGAAAAAAAAACCCAAAAACAGGGAAAAATCGCCAAAATGAAAAAAACTCAAAACAGGAAAAAAAATCGCCAAAATGAAAAAAATCGCCAAAATGAAAAAAAATCTCTAAATGAAAAAAAGCCCGAAAAACAGAAAAAATCGCCAAAATTAAAAAAACGCCAAAATGAAAAAAACGCCAAAATGAAAAAAATCGCCAAAATGAAAAAAACCCCCAAAATAGGAAAAAATCGCAAAAATTTATAAAAAATCGCCAAAATGAAAAAAATCTCCAAAATGAAAATAAACCCCCAAAAACAAAAAAAAAAAACGCCAAAATTAAAAAAAATCGCCAAAATGAAAAAAAAACCCCAAAAACAGGAAAAAATCGCCAAAATGAAAAAAACTCCCAAAATAGGAAATAAATCGCCAAAATGGAAAAAGAATCGCCAAAATGAGAAAAAAGCGACAAAACTGAAAAAATCGTTTAAATTGAAAAAAAACTTCAAAAAAGCCACATTAAACAAGTAAGAGTGCTATATTCGGCTGTGCCGAATCTTATATACCCTTTACCAACGTACGTACATATATATAGTATACAGACACGTACATACATATTTGTTTTGTGAAAAAATTTATCATTTTTTTAAAGTTTCCATCTTTGGAGCTATAATTTTCATTTTTCAAATTTCATACACCAAACTTTTCTTTCAGAAGCATAAAATATATTCAATTTATAAAGAAAAAGAAAAAAAAAACAAAAAGTGTAAGTTTTCCAACCCTGGAGTCATAATTTTGGATTTTTCTGATTATTGTTACCAATCTAGTTCTTTAAAAAATACATAAAATATGTTAAGTGAAAAAAGCAAGAACGAAATAAGCAAAAACTTAGTTTCATTTAATTCCTTTAATACTAAAAAAATCAGTTAAGTGCGACTTTGAATCGCGCACGAAAGGAAGGTTTTTTGCTTTTTTTGAAGTTTTTTTCAGTTAAAACGATTTTTTCAGTTTTGTCGCTTTTTTCTCGTTTTGGCGATTTTGTCTGTTTTTAGAGGTTTTTTCATTTTGGCGATTTTTTTATGTTGTTGGGCTTTTCTTCATTTTGGAGATTTTTCTCATTTTGACGATTTTTTCTGTTTTTTTTTGGATTTTTTTCGCGATTTTTTTGTTTTTTTTCGTTTTGGTGATTTTGTTCATTTTGGCGATTTTTTTTTCATTTTGGCAGTTTTTTTCTTTTTTTTCTGTTTTTTTTTCGTTTTGGTGATTTTTTAATTTTGGCGATTTTTTTTTTCATTTTGGCGATTTTTTTTCATTTTGGCGATTTTTTTCTGTTTTTTAGTTTTTTTTTCGTTTTGGCGATTTTTTTTCTTTTTTTGGCGATTTTTTTTCATTTTGGCGATTTTTTTCTGTTTATTAGGTTTTTTTTCGTTTTAGCGATATTTTTCATTTTGGCGATTTTTTTTTCATTTTAGCAATTTTTTCGTTTTTTTGCGATTTATTTTAGTCTTAGAAATTTTCTTTTAATTTAGTGCTTTTTTTCATTTTGGCGATTTTTTTCTGTTTTTTTGGGTTTTTTTCGTTTTGGTGATTTTTTTCATTTTGGTGATTTTTTTTATCATTTTGGCGATTTTTTTCTGTTTTTAGGTTTTTTTTTCGTTTTGGTGATTTTTTTAATTTTGGCGATTTTTTTTCATTTTGGCGATTTTCTTTCATTTTGGCGATTTTTGATTTCATTTTAGCAATTTTTCAATTTTTTTGCGATTTATTTTAGTCTTAGAAATTTTTTTTTAATTTGGTGCTTTTTTTCGTTTTGGCGATTTTTTTTCTGTTATTTAGGTTTTTTTTCTTTTTTTGGCGATTTTTTTCATTTTGGCGATTTTTTTCTGTTTTTTTGGGTTTTTTTCGTTTTGGCGATTTTTTTTTCATTTTGACGATTTTTTTCTGTTTTTTAGGGTTTTTTTTCGTTTTGGTGATTTTTTTCGTTTTGGCGATTTTTTTCATTTTGACGATTTTTTTTTAGGGTTTTTTTTCGTTTTGGTGATTTTTTTCTTTTTGGCGATTTTTTTTCATTTTGGCGATTTTTTTCTGTTTTTTTTCGTTTTGGCTATTTTTTTTTCATTTTAGCATTTTTCCGTTTTTTTGCGATTTATTTTAGTTTTATAATTTTTTTTTAATTTGGTGCTTTTTTTCGTTTTGGCGATTTTTTCTTGTTTTTGGCGATTTTTTTCGGTTTGGCGATTTTATAATTTTTTATTTTTTCAGTTTTACCGTTTTTGAAAATTTCAAGAGTTTTGCTCTTACGGTTTCCAAGATACAGCAAATTGTCAAAATTACATAGTCAAAATTGCATTAACTGATGGAACACCCTTTAATTTAAATTTTTTTAAATTTTTGTGTTAATTTTTGTAGTCTGTATAAAAATACACTAACCTTACAAATTTCAAGTGTATATACATACAATTGTATATATACTACATGGGATTTTAAAATTTTTCGTTGCTCGTTTTGGAACACCCTTTAATTTCCAATTATCATGTATTTGTTGTTGTAGCGGCCAAAGGTCTACATACTGTGTCCAAATTTCAGGTCTGTAGCTCTTACGGTTCTCGAGAAAATACTAATATAGTTTTAGACATAGTTAATTTTACATAACACAAAAAGTTAAAGTTTTCCAACCCTGGAAACGTCTTTTTAATTTTTTTGTATTTTTTTAATTTAAAATTCCAATTTTAGTCGTACTGAAGTGTAAAATATGTACATTTATTAAAAAAAATAAAAATTTGTTTTCGGGAGTTACTTTTATATGGCAAAATGAAGTTTAAGTTTTCCAGCTCTGCAATCGTCTGCCCGATTTTGCTGAATTTCAATACCAATCTATTTTGGAAAATTTCTGACACACCAGTCCAAGAACGAAGTCTCTAGCTCTTCTGGGAGCTTCGGAAAACCGATTTCACGTACAGACAGACGGACAGACGGACAGACGGACAGACGGACAGACGGACATCGCTTATTCGTCTTCCCTATGCATAAGGATCCAGAATATATATATTTTATGTGTCGCTTATTGATATTATAGAAATTACAAACGGAATGACAAACCTATATATACCCTTTTACCATTTTTGTTGGTAAAGGGTATAAAAATGCTGAGAACCGAATGTACCGAACCCTTCGTGCGCGAGTCAAAGTCGCACTTTACTGAATTTTTTAATATTAAAGGAATTAAATGAAACTAAGTTTTTTCTTATTATACCCTTTACCAAAAAAATGGTAAAAGGGTATATATAGGTTTGTCATTCCGTTTGTAATTTCTATAATATCGATGTTGACAAGAGCGAATGTAAAATATATCTTAACCACAGAGTGTAGAGTAAAATATTCAACTATTACTAATATCTAAAATAAAATAATTGAATCAAATTCTTTAATCGAAAAATACTGAAAGGTCACTTACTATTAATTGCTTTAGAGAAAAAAAAATATCAGAAAACAAATATGTATGTATGTATCTGTATACTATATATACATATATATATGTACGTACGTTGGTAAAGGGTATATAAGATTCGGCACAGCCGAATATAGCACTCTTACTTGTTATATATATGAATATACTTTTTTAATTTTCATGCACAAGTTGAAATTAAATAGCAAATTCTTTTTTAGTGAAAGAAATCTTACGCTAAATATCTTTAAAAGAAAAAGTTGTTTTACTGTCAAGCTGAAAAGTTGTGCAGGCCTGTTTTCAGTTTTTTTTTTCTTCTCTTTAACAACTTTGATTTATAATGTTGGAAATACTCGAAAGAGCAACAGTTTTTTTTTATAACTTACCAAAATTTATATTGATGCTTATTTGCTTTTGCGAATTTTAGTTGTAAAAAATTTAAGGAATATGGCAAAAAAAAGGCATAGGCATATAAAATAAATGTTTAAGTACATGCGTGTTGCATATAGCTGAAACAATTTCCTAACTTTAAGATATGAAGTATTTTCGTAAAAAAGTTTGTCGTTAAAAGTCCCCTATGATTGCAAAGTTTTCTCTCACAGCTCTGTGTAAAGCATAAAACAGGGTGATACAAATATTAGGAAGAAGTTTATTAAAGTTCGCAATATAACTGATAAAAGTTTTCAAATGATGGCGTTTGAACGAAATTTCAAAATATACTATCGGTGTAAATATCTTGAATTTGCTTTCTATAGCGCATATTTAACTTTTCTTTTAGATCTTCCTTTAAAATAAGTTTGAAAAATACTGTCAAATACTGTCAGTCATATGGACTTTGTGTGTTATCATTTTATTTTTGACTTATGTAGAGTCCATTAACAAAGATCAAGTTTCTCTTTTTTTTTTGGCATTTAATACTTACGTGCGAAAAAAAGAAGATTTGGAAAAGAAAATAGTTTTTCTATTTCAGTGATACTTTTAAAAAAGTATTAGCCTATTGTACGATATAGATCATTTTCTTTTCAAAAGTTTTTCGTCAACTCAAATGAAAATCAAAGGTAGTGCACGCGTAGAAACTTCCATAAGAAATTATCAAATATAATGCAATGATTCATTTCAATATCAACATGGAGCATCCAATTAATTCTGCATTTTCTGAACCCATCTTCGATCTTTTAAACTAGTGATGTTAAATTTGAGCTTTCAATACATTACAAGTTTTTAGCAAATTTAGTATGAAGAATCAAAACAATTCACATATTACATTTTCATTGAAAATTATATATATAAAGCTGAAATTTCCATCAACTGACACCACATACAAGAAAGCTGATGATTAAGTTGTAGCGGCTGCCTTCGAAAACAGCATGTTGTTCCGTTCTGCTGGTATTTGTCATAATAATTTATAATTGTTTTTAGTCCAATTTGTTTCTTAAAAATTTTACCAGGTAATTAAGCTTACAGAGCTATACGCAATTAAGCCAAGCGTGGAAATCAAATCAAAAATTTTGCAAAGCTTTTTATGTAATGAAAGCTCAAATTTAACATCATTAGTTTACAACAGTCTTGCCGTTGTGTTGTTTGTTCTTTACTTATCATATAAATGTAAGTTAATGATGTTAAATTTTAGCTTTCATTACATTAAAAGCTTTTAGCAAATTGAGTATGAAGAATCAAAACAATTCATATATTCCATTTGTTTTGAGCATTATATATAAACAGCTAAAATTTGCATTAACTAACACCACATACAAGAAAGATGATGATAAAGCTGGGGCGGCTGCCTTTGAAAAGAGCATTTTATTCCGTTCGGCTTTTGTCAGCTGACACGCAACTTCACGATACGATTTTACTAATTCTACCTTAACTTACAACAATCTTGCCGTTGTATTGATTGTTCTTTACTTATCATGGAAATGTAAGTTAATGATGTTAAATTTGAGCTTTCATTACATTAAAAGCTTTTAACAAATTGAGTATGAAGAATCAAAACAATTTACGTATTACATTTGCATTGAAAATTATATATGTATATATAAACCTGAAATTTCCATCAACTGACACCATATACAAGAACGGTGATGACGTAGCTGAGACGGCTGCCTTCAAAAACAGCGTGTTGTTCCGTTCTGCTAATATTTGCCATAGTAATCTATAATGATTTTTATTCCAATTTGTTTCTTAAAAATTGTCATAGGTAATTTGGCTTAAGGCCGGGGCACAATGAATCCGTCATGCGTTAAACTTTGCATTTTTCAACTGACATTAACGCAACGACGGAGAAGGTTGGCACAATGAGTACTTTATTGACGGAAGCATTTGACCAGCTTCTATAGGTCGATTCTCCACTTTATTTAATAGATTCAACTTTTTGTATTTATTTCGCTTATTTCTTTTGTTCAGTTTTATTTTTGCTGCCAAAAAACACAAAAACCTAAATCAGGACATACCAAAAAACCAACCAATATCTATCAAACTACTCAACGTACGCCAAAATTAAAAGTTGACCAAATTTTGTACCTTGCGTTGACGCTCACGTACTGAATGTAACCGAGCTCATAAGAAACCATGTATTTCAACTTAGCTGTCAGTTGAAAAAGGCGAAGTTTAACGCATGACGGATTTATTGTGCCCCGACCTTTACCAGAAAATAGAAAAACAAATAAGTTCGAACAAAAGAATTTCAAAATAACTAAGATTTTTGAAAAGAGAAAAATTTCTCTGTTTTCGTAGTTGGGCGCCTGGCTTCTAATACATTCTACTAACCCAAAATTTTGGATGATACTCTTAAAAAGTGTTCTTTGGTTCTCAACTAAATAACAAAAAAAATTCTTCACTGCCTTTGAAGAAAACTGTAAACCTTCCTCCACATTTTCAAGGTCATTGTTAAGCTTTTGTGTACCTTATATTATGACACCCTGTTTTACCAAATTAAAACTTTATGTTTATCAAAACTCAGCCATTATTTATTAAACAAAGCAGCCTACCTTTTCTAAATTGTTTCTATTTGTTTCATTTCTTTCCACATTAAAACTAAAAAGTATTCCAAAATGTTATAAGAAAAAGTTTACAAGATGTGTTTCCATCTTCCACACAACCATTTTGCTGTGTAGTATTATTTGTATGCAAGCTTTTTGCCTGAGTTGCTGCTGTGCTGCTTGGTTGCCTTTCTTTCGCTCATTCATTCATTACATTTCATTTCGTTTGACTAAACTGTTTTATAGTGTTTTTTTTAGGTCTGGCTGTCTATAGAATGTCTATAGTCTCAAGGGAGTCATATTTTAACTCCAAGGTATTAATAAATTACCGCATTATATAACATATTTATAAGCAGCAGCAGCAGCAGCAGCAGCCAAATAATGTCTGTTTGTTTATCTATGTGCACCTCGTAATGTTCATGGGCATGGTATGCATACATTTACTAAAATATTTTATTTAGTAGCAGCACAAACATATACAAACTTTTAATACTCTTCTCCTCTTACAGACTTCACTTAAACTCGTATTAAAAGTAGAATTAATGAGTAACAACCTATTATTGCTGCCATTCTGGTAAATTTTGAACATGTTAGGCTCTTTTTTACTTTCGTAAAAGTTTAACTAGACCAAAGCTTAGTAGGGTAAGGTATAGGTTTATTTAATTTTTAATGCATCATAAATTTGTTTAAATTTTTCTTTTAAAAGCTCATAAAAAAATTAAAATGGCTGCTATGATATAAGTTCCTTATTTTGTGGTTGTATTTGTGTCTTGGAATATTTTCTGTAAATTTGCTTAACCAAAGATTCGCCACCAAAACTCAAAATATCTTAAGCAGTATATATATTAAAACAAAACATTTCAAAAACGTTTTCTTGAATTTTATACGTTAATAATAATATTTTAATTTAAAAGAGTGCAAACGAAACAGTTGGTTTTTCACTTATCAGCTTACTTTGCTATATCTTTACAATTACGAAAAAGGCAATATATGAAACGTACTTTTTAGTCGTTTACTTAGTTTTCATTATATTAGTAATATAATATATCGTCATCACAAAACCTAATAACCTATCTGCAAAAATTTCAAAATTGAGTTTTTTATGGACTGTTATTCCCTATATCATAACGCATAAGTGTGCAAAATGTTGAACATCTAATATTACAAATGACCAAGTTATTACCAGTTTTTGTACCTAATTTTCGTTTCAATATTGCGAATACTTCCAATTTTATAACGTTTTTTCCCTCTCCTGTAAACTTACTTTTGAAAACTGCAAATAGGTTATTAGCAGGGAAACCGCAAATATGCAATTTTTTTTCTATTAATTTTGGCATGGATTTGTTAATGCATATTTTGCCCTTTAAAGCATAGTTTTGCATATTTTACCCTTTAAAGCATGTTTTTGCATTTATCACTCTTACACGAATATTTTTAGCATATTTTCTAATTTTTAGAGCATAATTTACGCTTTTAGGGCATATTTTGAAATTAAATAAATACAATTTTTTATTTTAATTTTCTTACAAGCTTAAGTGTTCACAAAATTTTTATTTATATTTTTCGCCATCTAAATTTCATTTCCCATGTTTGATGTGGTATATAAATACAGTTTCGTAGTTATTACGGACGTTAGTTTCAATAAAAAATTCGGTTTTTCTATTTGTGACGGACTCTACCCCGAGTAGACGTTGAAGGAACATTGTCAATATATAAAAGTTTATTTAGATGTGGCTGCAACGATTTTATTTGAAAATCTATATTGACCTAGATTGTTGTTTATTGAAATAAATATTATACATACAAATCTTGTCTTATTTATCGGAAATACATTTCCAAAGTTTTAATTCTGATATCGTTATCTCTTTTGAACTTGAAGTTAAATTTTTACGAGATTATGTAAAAAAAGAATTAGTTTGTATTATTTGCTTTAGTCAAAATTTGTATGGCAATTTTGTTTCAACGCTCACTTGAAACCCAGATTATTGTTTTTAATACGGCAGTTATTCTTTGTTAATTTTATTATTGTTTCCATTTTTGTTTATTTTTAACCCCCGACCAAAAAAAGGGGTATTATAAGTTTGTAGTGTGTGTCTGTGTATCTGTGTGTCTGTCCGTGTCCACAAAGGTCTGGACCGATTTTGATTTAGTTTTCTCTGTTGCAAAGGTGACGATCGAGATGGTTCTTAACCATGTTTGAAGAAAATCGGTCCAGCCGTTTAGAAGATTTCAAATCTTTTCTAGATATATCGGGGGTTTTTTAAATTTTTAATTTTTGTTATATGTATATGCAAATGTTGTTGAATTTTTTAATTAATAACAAAAATTAAAAAGGTAAAAATAAAACTTAAAAAAATTAAACCGACTTCTAAAATAAGAACTAGAAAGCTAAAAATAATAAAAATAACTAAGCACATACATTTGTACCAGTATTACTGGCACCAACTTCAAACAGCACTATAGGTAACATATGTATATAAAAATATTTTATTTAAATATATCTATATTATTTTTAGCTTTTTAGTGCTTATTTTTGAAGTATGTTTAATTTTTTTAAGTTTTATTTTTACCTTTTTAGTGCATACTTTTAATAAGCAGCAGTACATTTAATACTATACTTACACGGGCGTAGCCCCGCCTACTTTTAGCACATGCTTGAGTATTTTTTAAAGCAGAGTGTGGTTGGCAAATTTCGTAAAAATTGATTAATTAAAATTACGTGAAATATAGTATTAAATTTCATGGGCCGTGGCTACGCCCACTTTTTTTAAAACAAGATTGTGTATTTTTAAGAGTTCAAGGTGTGTGCCAAGTTGCGTAAATATATTACAAGCACGTGAGCTATTATACTAAAATTTAATAGGCGTGCCCCGCCTACTTTTTTGAATGCAAGATTGTGCCTTTATTTTAGCTAGAGTGTGTGCCAAGTTTCGTAAAAATCGGTGAAATAGAAGCTTGTGAAATATAGTATTAAATTTAAATGGGCGTGACTTTTCAATTTTTCAATTTGTAGAATCAAAGGTGTTTTATAGGTTTCGCAATAATCAAATAAGTAGAATATTATAAAATATTATTTAAAAAAATTCGGGCGTGTCTCCGCTTCCTTTTTTTACGATGGGACCAATGAGAAGCTATACCCTCTCAGACAACAAAAAATGTTTACAATCGGTCTAAAATGTACTGAGCTATTAAGATACACACCTAAAAAATGGAGACGAATTGTTGACCTCCTCCTTTTTTTGAAGTCTGTTAAAAAATAGGTAAAATCACTCCCGCTAAAATTTGCGTTATATATTTCATATTTCTACTCAGATGACTTCTACCAATTTTCGTACATTCTTGGGCCCTTGTAATGACGCAACCAACACACTCTGACCCATTATTTCATGTAACTCTGCCATTTTCTACTGGTGCAGTCATTATGAATAGAAGTAGAATGGTAATGATAAAGTGATTTTCAGGACAGGACTGAATTTTTTTTTTATCCTGGAAACATCAAGCTTATAATTGTAGCCTAGAAAAATTTTGCAAAAAAAAAAAAATTCAAAAAAGCAGCTAAACTGTTTAAAAAATATATATATATTTTCTTTTCTAATTTCAGAAATATAAAATATAAATATATATTTGCCAACCTATTGACCCAGTTCCTATGTAATAATTTTTCGACAGAAATCGAGAGCGTGCTCCATTTTGTTGGACATATATTGCTTAACGATTTCACCACTATTGCTATTCACCAAACCAATTGTTACCAATAACAGCATATAGGACAATATAGAAAAAGAAAATTTACTATTACGCATCCAGGAAAAAAAGCGACGCTTGGGTAACAGACTTCTGGGAAATCGTCTGCCATAAAAAATGAGATAACGCAGGCGTATAAAATGTGGACTGGATAAGTGAATATCAACACAAGTTTTGTCATTTGAGTTAGCCATAATTTTGTCCTCGTCCACATTAATGGCGAATTCGCAAACAGCTGTACAGGATATAATTGAGCCACATTGAGATGCACCCCAGGCAGCGCAAAATGGACTGTACTTTAGACTTGTCTGCAGATCGGTGGTAAGTTTTAAATTATTTCTAGGCTCTGGTGAGCGCGGGAAACCATTTTGTAGTATGGAAAAGTATTGGTCCAACTTGTTGCCCATAAAAGCCAGTTTGACAGGTAAATTTAACGTCTTTGCGCGAAATATGACTTCCGCATGAGATCCTGCTAAAGCTTCCACTGCAAAGACATGTGTTGGTTTGAATTCAGGCGATTTTTTATTTATAGCAGCTAGAACAGAACCAAGTTCTTCCCCTTCTATTAATTGTAATACCGGCTCGCCTTTTACTATTAGGACCCAGTGCAATAAATCTATTACTTCGCCAGAAGGCTCCTGGAAATTTTCTTCCATTAAGTTTTGCAATACAACGCTTAGTTTTGGTGTATCCTTGATGACCGAAATTAAAGAATCAATATCGTAGCCTAAATGTTCGTTGGCAAATTGTGGTGGAAATGGTTGCAGCACTACATCGTAACGATAACTAAAAGCAGCCGATACAAATAAAGTCCATTTGGCATCACAAGCCAAAAGATCGGTTTGCAAGGCGTATTGCAAAGTTTTACTTTTGTTTAAAATGTCTGTACAATACTCCAGTTGTTGCTGAGCTGCAGACTCGAAGCACACATCTTGTTCTACAGTTGTTGACATTTCATTTATGATATTCTCCTCTTGGTGATTTTCTTGATTTTGACTAACCGCTCTGGCGTTACCTTTTTGACCTGTGGAATTTGCTGTTGCCTCAAATATGCTGCACATGCCCTGAGGTTGTAAATATTTTGTCAGCTTTTCCGAAATATACAAAATAAAAATGTTGTCAAAAAAATTTTGATTTTAATTTAGTTGACACTCCAAATGAGTTCGACAAAAACCAAAGGTGTGCTCAGTGCATAGAAATAAAAGGGGAATGAAATATGTACATAGAGCAGGTGACAGAGAAAGGAATTTTAACCATTAACAAGTCTCTAGCATAAGGGGTTTGTAATTTATCTCACAATAGCAAAAAGAATCCTTTTGAAACAATGAATATTGAAAAATAGTTTAAGTTTGAGAAAATTGTATGGTGAAACCACAACAGAAAATGCTACACACACTGTTTTTTGATATGATATCACAAAGATATTTTAATGAGCACTTGCTGCCATAAATAACTCGTTTTTGTTATATAAAAATCGCCACAAACTAACTCTTACAATCTTACAGATCGGAGATTGGCAATGAATCATGTTTTCGCTATTCACACTGACTCATAAAATTTTAAATATACGTGAGTAGACATCATTTAAAATCAACTACTACGCATACTCACCATGACATTGATTTATAAGTGTAGGTTGAAATAAATATGAATGCGACGTCAACATCATAGTCATACCACACTCACACTCATATATCACCTCAGTTTGATTTATAATTGCAGGAAAATGCTTATATTACTCATATTGATTCAGCTCACTCAAGTCATGCATGTATGTTTGTTTAAAATTTTAGTCATTAAAGAGTTTGCAATAGTAGTAAATAGGGTTGTTTTTCAATTCCTGCAAAAAAAAAAAAACAAAAAAAGCAGGAGAGAAACACATAACCTAATAATGAGAACTTTAATGTTCGCATGCGAAGTTAGCATTGTGAATCATACTTATTTTGCATCGTCCATAGGCATTGAGTTAAGGAGAGTCGAAATCAATAACGTCATAAATATTGCTAAGTATGAGTTTGATGCGCACTTCAAACTTTCTAGTGAATATGATTCATAGACAACATTGCAATAATTATGAGTGGGCATAAGTACAATAATTTATAAATCATGATTCAACTCTACTCACTTTGTCACTACCCAATGCGCTTCTCTGCTACATACACTCACTTCTACTCATGCAATTGTTCTCTGTTTGTTTTCTTTTGCCCTTATTGCTGGTTTTCTCAAAAATTTGTTTGATGTCATTTGATTTGGTTTGGGCAATTAATCAATTACTTTGCAAAGCATATTCCCATGAGAATTTTCCAACATATTGATTGTGTTTCATTTGGCTTTGCAATTTAATTTTGTCTGAATGATGTTCGTTATTTTATTTACCTTTTTTTTTTTGTTTGTTTTATTTCTGTCTATGGAACAACAATCAAATAAAAGTCCAATACAATAAAAACCGTATTTATTGCAATTTTGGTATTAGGGGAATTGGAGTTGAGATGGGCAAGAAAAACAATTTGAATATTGGTTGGGTTGAAATTTAATCACTAATACGAAATGGTTTCAAACAATTAAAGTTGAGAAATTTAGTTTGTTAAATTCATTCTTTTCTCACACATAAAAAGTTTTCTTTTCCAAGTTTTGATGAAAGAAAGAAATATTTATACATCATTTCTAGACGTTTCTTTCTTTTGCAGTATAACATTAGAAGTTTTGTGTGTGTGAATATGGTACTCAGACACAAGAAACTAATGACCGAAACTAACATAAACAACATTTTTTCTCTAATACCGGGCATGCACTATACAAGTCCAATTAACAAGTCTGATACTGTACAGTGCGTTTGTGTAGTGTAGTGTATTACGCAGTGAATTGAATAAATATCAAAATGATTTTGATATTTGCTCAAGTTTGAAAACTGTACAGTGAACTTGTGTAGTGTATGTTGCAAATGCTCAGTTGCGTCGTGATTTTTTAAAAGATCACAACAAGAAATGAGCGCAGAACAAATACTCTGGACAGAGTTCCTAGAATTATACAAAGAATCACCAGCATTTTGGCGAATTAAAATAAAACATGCCCAGTTTACTTGTATAGTTTGTGGCACAAGCTTAGATTACGCAGTGCCAAAACCTGAGCACTGAACTTGTGCAGTGTATGGCCGGCATAACACATTTTATATTGCATTCAATAGTAACAGTACATTTCCTGGGCATTAAGTCCAGTAGTGATGAGGAATATATCTAACATATATGTATGTATGTTTGAGTGGAACATCAAAACTTTTAAACCATAGCGTCTTATTGTTTTATTGAAATTAAAATTTATAAAAGGTTTAAAAAGTTAAGTAATTAAAACAGTACTCAATAACAAAAATTAAAAATTTAAAAAACCCTCGACATATCTAGAAAAGATGTCATATCTTCTAAGTGGCTAAACCGATTTTCTTCAAACATAGCTAAGAACCTTCTCGATCAAGTCAGCTTTCAAACAGAAAACTAAATCAAAATCGGTCCAGCCGTTTGGTCTGCACGTGGACACGGACAGACACCAGATACACAGATACACAGACACACACTACAAAATTATAACACCCCTTTTTTTTTGGTCGGCGCGTCACATATAAAAAATTTAAGTACAAATTTTTTTAGTGTAAACGCAAATGCCAGTTAAAAACATAAAATGAAAAATTGGTGCAAGACAACTTTCTCTAACTGCATGAAGAAGTTTCTGAACTATTTGTCGGATTGTTGTCGCTCATTTACTTCAATAGTGTCACAACTCAAAAAAACTGGTTTTGTAGAAAACGTGCTTAAAGTTTTAAATTTACATATAACTTAATGAACACATGAAAATATATACATCTCTCAGGAGATGCTAGTGTAAACTACAGGGTGGACCAAAAGTCACGCCTGCGTTAAATGCCCATAGGAAAAATGAAATTCTTCCACTTTGTTTCGTTGCTCGGTTGTTAAATTTTGCATGGTGGTGTAACAAAAAAAAAACAATAAATAATAATAATTTTTACACGCAGGCGTCACTTTTGGCCCACACTGTATTTAGAAAATTTGTTTACACAAGATAAAATAAGAAATTTCGAGTTAATATGTATTATTAACTAAAACAAATTAATTTTTTGACTTATGACACTATTGACGTAAATTAGGGAGTGCCACTTTATATATGAAACCTGTTAATAAAATTTTTGTCTCCACAATGATTGACAATTACGGGAGAATATAACAAATTTTGCTGTTTAGCACTTGAAAGTAAGATAAAATTTAACTCTATACGAGGGCGGTTCGGAAACTTCTTAGCCTATCAATGAAAGAGAATAGTTAGTTTTTCAAAAATATTTTTATTTTTCAATATAATCTCCTGAAACTTCAATACACTTAGTCCAACGCTTTTCTAGCAATTCTATCCCTTGATTAAAATAGTTTTCCTCAAGGTCTTCAAAATAGTGGTTTACAACTGTAATTGCATTTTCATTTGAGGTAAAACGCTTTCCAGCAAGGATTTTTTTTTAGATTTGGGAACAGGTAAAAGTCACTGGGAAATCAGGAGAATAAGGTGGTCAAGCAACTCGTACTTTAATTCGTTGATTTTAGCCATTGTTAAAACACTCTTGTGCGCTGGTGCGTTGTCTTGATGAAAAATTATTTTATTGTGTTGTAAGCCAGGACGTTTTTCTCGAATTTGTACATTTAATTGATCCAAAAGGTTGCAATAGATAGCCAATCAATAAAATACCTTTGAAGTCCCAAAAAGCCGTTGCCATAACCTTACCAGCCGATTGAATTGTTTTTGCCTTCTTTGGGGCACTTCCTCCAGCTCCAGTCCATTGTTTGGATTATTCTTTTGTCTCTGGAGTATAGTGGTGGATCCATGTCTCATCAACAGTTATGAAACGGCGCTGAAAATCCATTTTATTTCGCTTAAAACGATCCAAACAAGCTTGAGAAATGTTCATTCTTATGCGTTTTTGGTCGACTGTTAACAAATGCGGCACCCATCTTGCAGAAAGCTTTTTCATCTGTAGTTCTTCATGCAAAATTAAATGGACTCGATCATTTGAGATGCCCATGATATTAGCTATTTCACGCACTTTTATTCGTCGATAATTTAATACCATATCATGCACTTTGGCTACAATTTCTGTTGTTGTTGCTGTTTTTGGACGTCCACTACGTGGTTCATCTTCAATGCTTGTACGACCACGTTTAAATTCAGCAAGCCAATTTTTTACTGTTGCATATGAAGGAGCACTTTCACCTAACACATTCACCATATCATTATGAATTTCTTGTCCCGATAAACCTTTTTTATGTAAATATTGAATGACACAACGCATTTCTAATTTTTCCATTGTTAAAAAATCGCGGATGCGTCTTTTGTGAACACCTGTTTCTATACGAAGGACTTGCCAGATCGAAACAAAATTTAACATGTGTTCATAGCAGAGATGAAAGTTTCCAAAACACTCAACTTTTTTCTGTTTATACCGCGCTTTTTGTGCTAGGCTAAGAAGTTTCCGAACCGCCCTCGTATAAACGTCCAAAAGCCACATTGGCATCAACTTTTAAATATTAAAGGAAGAGCAAATGCAATAAATTATTGTTGATCTAAAGTGATTTTTTATCAAAGAAAAAAAAAAAATTATAATATAATGACACGAAACTCTATTAGAATTTACTTTCAACACTTTGTATAGTACAACCCCTCCCGGGCTAAAAGATGTAAGATATTTCCTTATTTTGTATAATTTATTAACAACAACAAAATGAAAACTTTTGTTCTGCAAAGAAAACATTATGTAACAAAGCCAGGATGGTGTTGGTATTGTCCTGTAAGTGTTTGGGCTCATAAATCAAAGCATTGCATACAATTTGGTCAAAAGTTAATTCAATTTTCATGAAAAACTTTTTTTTCTGCTCGTTTTTTTGTTAAAGAAATTTTTGTCAAGAACGAAAGGTAAAAGAAAAGCTCAAAAAAAATTTTACGATACGAAATAAAATTTTGTAACAGTTACCAAATATCTCTTAGAAGTTAGAGAGCATGGTGTAATAATATAGAAGCTAGGTAAGTCCAATAGCACAGTTTACTTTCTGTTGTACTCGATATTTATGAAGGCAAACTTTTTTCAACACCCAGCAAACACTAATGCCCTAATTCAATAAGAAGACTTAGGACGTTTTTGTTTGAAAATAATTTTGAGTTCTTGTTTTTGCATTCTCTAAATTATTTCCTTCAAAACTGGTTGTTGTCTTTGATAATTGGAAAATAAAAATATTATTGCCATGTTTTTAAAACATAAAAATTATATTAAAGTATTGTACAATAGTTTGAAAAATATATGAAAAAGTATGTGTTGGATATAATGTTAGGAACAAAATCATAAAGCAAATACACGAACCTTCTAGCATAGACAATAAATAAATAATAATTGTTTTAAAGAATCATAACTGCGGCTTTTTTTCATCCACAGACAAGACGATACAATCGTCGAACAGAATTAAGGGAATAAAGCAAACGTTTAAAAAGTCTGTTATGTGAAATATTAGAAAAGTTTGTAAGAAATTAAAATTTTTTAATTAAGTTTTAAGGTCTCCTCTAGGTCCTTCGTAAGTTTTACTTTGAGAATTTTTGTATTTACGTAATCCATATGATATTCTAAATCATGCAAATTATGTTTGATTCATAGAGAAATTACTTATAAAATAAATTTTCTATGGAAATCTGTTCCATATAATTTAGAATTATATTGAACGCTAAAGCTAAATAGTTTTACCTTAAAAATACACTGAAATTGAAAACCAAAAAACAATTATGTATAATAAAATCAAAATGAAATTAAATGCACTCGCTGTCAAACAAGTACAATAAGATTTCTCTGTGGTAGCAAGTAAAGACAAAATAATATTAAAATAACCATTTAAGATTTAAGGAGAAAAAAGTATCACAAGGCAATATATGTACATATGAAAAATGACTTTTAGTATAAAAAAATTCAACACAAAAAAACTAAAAAGTAATACTAAAATAGATCTGAAAACAACTACAGAACTTTTAGTCAAACCCTAAAAGCATGTCAATTCTAATTTGCAAAATATTTTGTATATAAAATAGAAAATTAAATGGAATCTATGGTTCTCATAGTGATAAAGAAAAAAAAATTTGGAAAATAATAACGAACAACAGCAAGAAGTGTAGCACTTCACAACCATCCACAACATTTAGCAGCATAAAAAGCAAACTTTTCAATTTTACTGAGTAGGGATGTGGATTTCGGTGGTGGTTGCTAACATCCTAAAAATTTACAAATGTCCTTGACGTACATATGCATGACATGAGAGATTTTTGTTCATTTAACCATTTTTTCTATAGCATCCCTCCATCATTAGGGATTGTAAATGTTGCAAACAGCAAAAAAATCTGTTATCTGCGCGTAGTATTTTTTCTTATCAACCTTTGACTGCTTTAAGAATCCTGTCTGTCTATTGGCGAGTGTCTGTACATATTTCTTTCATGTCAAAGTGCAACATGAACCTGTTCAAAAGTGCTGCTGTTCATTTGTTGTGAGATACTGCTCTTGTTTCTCGCAAATAGATTAGCAGCTGACATGTGTAATAACAAAAGCAGTTATAATCATATTTTTTTTATTCTGGTCTATTTTCAAAGGGGTAGTATTAAACACTATAGTTTAGTCATATTAACAAATGGACGGAGAGTTGAGAGTAATAAATACATAATGAGTACGTACTTTGAATCATTTGTTATATCCCCGAATCGTGGTAAAATAAATCCAGCTCTCTACACAATCAGCCACTATCTATCACTATTTCCCTAAAATTCAAAATTAGTTTAACATTTGTTAATGCACTAATAATCCCAATTTATTATCTTACTTATTTAGTAAAATATTTTTGATGTGTAAAAAACTTTTTCACAATACAATCGCAAACTTTGAGTAAGATGTGCGATGTAATCGTTATCCAATCGTAAAGCGTTATTAAATCGGTGTGAGCTACATATGTATGAGTGTACTAGTGTACGCATACGGACAACAAGAAGTACAGAGAAACTTAACAGCTGCATAGAAATACACTCAACCGAATTTTAAAGCATACCTTCAGGAGCAATGTTAATTTTAATAGATATTGCTTGTGAAGTGTAGTAGTATTGCCAGTGGGGATAATTTTGTTTAAAAGTTGAAAAATATAAAATGAATATAAACTTTTAACTAAAAGAGCGTTTTAAATGTCAAATATTTGTTTAAAAGATATATAAAAGTCTTTATAAAGAATTTATAATATTATATTATAATATATCTTCATTACGTATTGTCACCTGGTGCACGACAATCACTAACAATCTAACAAACTAATAATTCCAATACTATAGATGCAGTTTTCCATAGATCTTTAAATACAGTAGAGTCAAAAATTTATATATCTTATTTTAGTTAACATAAGCCAATATTAAAAAAAATTTTATTACTAGATGTTTACACATCGCCCCTGTGATCGGACTCACATTGCTATGCGCATGTCACTGTTGCTAATGCAAATCATCAGGGAACCTTTACCCAAATTTCTTAGGACAACTAGGGTTATTTTATAAACTTTCATTTGAGAGAGGAGAGGTTCTCCTCATCTGCGTGGTACAAGAGCCCTGGGTGGCGAACACCGTGATGAAGGGTTTCCGCTCAATGCTAAAGGATATGGTAAGCCAAGATCATGCCTAATAGCCAAATAAATATTAGCTCAGCGCACCTAACAGTCGCTAAGGTCGAGTTGCCTGATAATAAATGTCAATGTATTTTTAATTTAAAAATAAAATATTTTACTAAATAAGTAAAATACTAATTTGGGATTATGAGTGCGTTAACAAATGTTAAACTTAAATTGTAACAATTCGAATAAAAAAAACAATAAATATTCTGTATTATTGACTTCTAAATGTGTGATTCAGTTTCCACATTTGTCGTATTGGCTGCCGATCTATAGACTATAGGCCTTGACTGCCCTAGTGATGGTCAGATAAACTCATCAATCACATATAACTATGTTGGCCTGCAATCGAGTTTTCTTGATAAAAATGAGGTTAAAAAATTAAATGAACGATAAAAATCTAAATATTTTTTTTTCAATTGACGGCTAATTATTTGATCGTCTTATTTCCGATTGCAAAAAAAGATCAGTTTCTTTGTGATTCTTGTTAATGCGGAAAAAGTGTGCGAACGAACAAATGCTTAAAATGCGTCACGAACTCAGGACGTAAATGGTGCTTGAGATGTGTTTATTTGAAATAGAGATCAGCGATTCCGTATTTTGTTTAATGTGGTTCGTAGTGACTGTAATTTATAAATCACTTTTCTTTTAAACAGCGATCACGGTTTAACAGTTTTTAGTAGTTCCGTCTTAAGAGTATTTTATTTGTAGCTGAGTTGTAAAAGGGGCAAAGAGACAATAAAATTGCGAAGACGACAATCTTAGAGCTTTAGTTACCAAAAAATATGATCTGACGCGATTTTACAATTTTTTTTTTCGACAAAATGTCAAGTTATAACAACGTATTTAATGTGTATGCATTAAAGAACCATATTTCAAGTAGCTGTTACTTGATAAATTCAGTCGCAGTAGTGAATAGTGATTTTTCAAGCACTGTGAATAAGTAACAGGTATGGAAGTATTGCTCATGTCCAACTTCAACGACAAGCATATGAGACTCACACATACATATGCGCTGACTGACGAAATTCCCTATCGGAAATTTGGCTAACTTTAAACTAACTTTAAGCTAACTATTTCGCAACTAGTACTGACTGACACTTGGATTACTTTGCAATGTAAACAACTGGCTATTTTAACATTGCGATGTCCTAGGCGATAGTCAATTGCCTCACTCTGCACTACTTCCAGCTAACTTAAAGTTGACCTTTTTAAATCACTTGGTAGTCAGTAAATTAAAAATTTTTTTCTGGGGTTGGAACATGTAACATCATACGTTGTGTACTCAACGCGCTACCACTCGGCTAAGCTGCCATCTAAAATAACAACAGCAAAATGTTAATATAAAACTGAAATGAGTTTTAAAGTAGCTGAGAATAAATTTGTTGGCTCTCATCAAATTCGATTACGCACTCAACTTAAGAATTAATTTTGGGTTTGTTCTGGATGACCTAGCAGCTAGCTTTTATTCAGTCTAAGAAAAGCTAACTATAAGTTAACTATTTTTGTAGTCAACCACACATTCTCCGACAGGGTTATTATAACGTTTCCAGGACACTTTACTGTAACTCAAAAATATAGTATACTCGTGCAGACCCCATAAATAGTACATACTGATTTCCTTTTATATCAGTATTCAGTTATTTTTATAAATTTATTATACGAAAACTCTTCGTTAATTATAATTACTGTTATGACAAAAGATTACAGTCTTGAAAAGAAAATAATAAAATTTATAAACGCTAAAAATATAATTATTTCTGATATGTAATTGTATGCATCATAGTTTTTTATTCACATAAAATTACATAGAAATAAAACGAAATTTATTAGAACATCACAAAGTTAGTGTACAGAAATATATACAACGACACAACGTGGTAGTTGTGTTGTCATCTCTCTGGGGCTAAAGTCTTAAAATTATGTGCAGCATACAGCACAAAATATGTGTGTGCAAATTTATGTACATTTGTATATTAATGTCCTGCAAAAGACCATTTATAAGAGCTTTCAAGACATGAAAAATTTTTCAAATACTTTACTACAGCGAAATATTCTAAAACAAAAGCAAGACAAACAACTGAAACAAATGTCTTGCCAACAGTGTTGTTTAGCGTTTGTTTTAGAATATTTCGCTGTAGTAAAGTATTTGAAAAATCTCTCATGTCTTGAAAGTTCTTATAAATGGTCTTGTGCAGGACTTTATTGTATATATGTATTCGGAAGCTAACAGGGGCGTTTAACAAGTTCTCATATTACAGTTTCATGCAATGACAGCAAATGTAAAAGAAGGTGTGTTTGCAAATAATTACAGGGTTGCACTTGGATTCAATCGAATGCTACAAATGTTTTCAATAAAACAAGTGAAAAGATTTAATATTATCATCTCGAATTGTAGGAGAGACAGGAACAAATTTCATTTATATAACAAATGTTAAATTTTTTTGATTTAATTTTTTGATATTTTGCTGAAATTAATTTTAAGCAAAAAATTCTGCAACATGTTTAATATTTTGTATTAATATTTTTTGCTGGTAAAATTTTTCTTTAGACATAAATAACAGCAATTTAACAAGTATTTGGTATTTTAAGATCGCTGCAAATTTGCCAGTGGTCATGAATTTTTTTTATTTTATTTTTTTGAGGAATAGAAGTAAGGAAAAAAAGTGCTGAAAATTAAATAAAATTTATCACAACGCATTTTTTTCAATTTTAACAGCCTTGCGGTATGTTATTTTCAACATGTCTTGGCTTGTTATGTTACTGTGAAAAACTTATACACACACACACACACACACTCAAACATACACATACAAAGCCAGAAACACACATTTATTTTTAGTTTTTTATAAATATGTATGTATGTGTATGCTCCTGCTCAAAGCCCATTTGACCTGAGACTCAGAAAACACAACTAAATTGTTATCAGAAAATAAAGTTTTCACTAATGCTGTGCAAAAACAAAATTTTCACAGAAATTTTGAAAACTACTAATGCCGGCCATACACTACACAAGTTCACTGCACAAGTCTGGCACTGTACAGTGCGTTTATGTAGTATATGGGAGTGGTTGTGCTATTTACGCAGTGAACTGAGTAAATATCAAAATGATTTTGATATTTGCTCAAGTGTGAAAACTGTGCAGTGAACTTGTGTAGTGTATGTTGCAAACGCTCAGTTGTTTCGTGATTTTTTAAGAGTTCACAACAAGAAATGAGCGCAGAACATATTCTGGACAGAGTTCCTATAAATATGGCGAATTAAAATAAAAAATGCACAGTTTATTGTACAGTTTGTGTCACAAGCTTAGTTTACGCAGTGCCAGACCTGAGCACTGAACTTGTGTAGTGTATGGCCGGCATAAGCTAAAAAAAAACAATAGTGATTTGTTTGACAACAATAATTGAAATTTATTTGCTAGTGGTTTATCACGTCTATATACGCATTTCATTGGCCCTTCAACCACATCTTCATCATTAGACTTCAACCACAAATTTTTAACAGTCACAGACTTTCAAAAACTATTTGAGAATTCACAAATAATAATTTTGTTTGAAAATAAGAAAAGAAAAAAAAAGCTTAGTAGGCTTTGAAACTGAAACAAAACCCACCAAATAATTTATATTCAGGTGAACTCATTTTATTTACTTTATTTTTATTTTATTTCAGAATTAATTGTTGGTAGTATGTATATATATATATATATGTATGTTCTCAAACTTTGTGGTCAATTGGGAACACTTTTGTCTATGCAAACATACGTGTGAATATGTTTGCATTCATATATAAACGTGTTTTTCATTTACATAGCAAAAATTGCCTAAAAGCATGCTGTAAAAAATGTTATCTTCCATTCTTTAAGCACACTGGTCACTTTTATATAAGCTGTGTTTATGAACTTGTGTTCGGTATTTTCCTCTGTACGATTTACACACCAAACAACAATTGTCAGCATATTTTTTTATTCTTTAGAATTTTTCTCTTTTTTCTTATTTTATTTTTTTTTATAGTTTGAAAGGGGAATGAGTAAGAATTTTTACGCGTATGTAAAGTAATTCAAGATTTACATAGGTACATAAACATACATACAGGTTGTGAGCTACGAGGGTTAATACTTTTTTAACTTTGTCCTTTTTCGTTTAACAGGTGCGCTTTGCTAGATCCATCATCCCGAAGGTTTTCATTTGGCCTTTAAAAGTAATACAAACTAAATTTGATTGCTTGAATAATTTTACTTTAATGTGGGAGAAATAGAAATACTTTTGCTTGGAATCACTACTACTAAGACTCACAACTTGTAAATTTGTTCGCCTATTATTTACTTTGTCCTTTTTTCACTTGAAAATCCATTCAAGTCAAATTATTTCAACAAATAACTTTTGAGTTCCGGGCCAGTCTTGCAATCTTTGTTGCAGCAACTTTTTTTTATTGTTTAGTGAGAAAGAGCGAGAGAGGAATACAAAATGTTTATATTTCTATTTCAACCCTCTCTTCATGAATATGTACATGAAATGCTGCAACAAAAATTGCAAATCTGGACCGGGACTAAGAAGGACAATTAGTTGCGTCAATTAAGTGTGAGAAATTTAAAAATTAAAAAAAAATTAAGATACTCTTTCTTATAGTGTTTTCATACTGCAAGTTAAAACTTGGGTTTAACGTTAAAACCATAAACAGCTGATTTTGCATTCACACTGCAAGTTTTTTAAATTCAGGTTTTAACTCACAGACTGTCTAATAACATTGCTCAAAATAAAATAAAATAAATCTCCTGCAGAAATGCGTGTGTTTGTTGTTGTATTTTTTCTGCTTTTTAATAACATTTATTTGACAAACTGTACAACAACTGTTTTGTTTGTATGAAAAACTAAGAAACTTTACAATGCGCTCTAAAATGGAAATTATTTTATATTTTGTAAATTAATATTTTAAAATTATAGCACTAGTAATACAAAGTGAGGAAGTGCTTGGAAATCAAGTTTTTGTATATAAAAAATGCACAAATAAATCACAAAATACAACTTTTTTTTTATCGGTGGATCGATATGCCATATCGTTTATTTTCACTTGCCAGAGATCAATGAAAATATTTTTGTTGTCTTCCTTCCAAAAAACTCTTATTTTTTCCATCATTTTTTACTTATTGTTGCTGCTGCATCCATTTTTAAGTTGAAAATCTATCAAGCGACATCTCTTGTTATTCACTGGCATAAACATTATCAGCTGCTGACGGTCATTTTAACTTGGCAGCACTGAATTTACCACAGCGAAAACAGGGTTGCATTTCATAAAACCAAAATAAAACCAATTCAGAAATGGTTTTAAGTTGGATTTAACAAAAACAATTTGTATGGGTAAAACCAGGTTTCAACATTAAAACCAACTTTTATTAAAACCAAGTCAGTGTGAAAACACTATTATGATATTTGAGTATAAAGTATATTTTGCCGATTTCAACAATAAGTTGGTAATTAACGGCCTGGCACACGATGTCGACGAGAAACTTTCTATATAGTAAGCCATAGCAAAATTCTTGTCGACATCGTGGTCCAGGCCGCAAATGAAGTGACATTTTGGTGTTACTCAGTTTTAATAAAAATGCCTGAGTTGCATAAATTTTAACATCATGTATTGCACAATCCAGAAGTCTTTCTGCAAACACAAGCAAGCTTTTCCTTCCATCTCGAAGAAATTTTAACGCACTTCAACGTCCTTGCTCCTTTATTTTATGCGCATTTATTATGCACTAAAAACTTAAAAATATGCACTAAAAACCGAAAAAGTATGCTCTTAAAAATAAAATAAATTGGTTAAAGTGTTAAAGAAAATATATTTTTATTTGCATATTAAATAAGACAATAACAATAATTAAAAATTTTAAAAACCCCCGAATATATCTAGAAAAGATATCATATCTTCTAAACGGCTGGACCGTTTTTCTTAAAACATAGCTAAGAACGTTCTCGATGAAGTCACCGTCCAAACAGAAAAAACTAAATCAAAATCGATCCAGCCGTTTGGGATTTACATGGACACGGACAGACACATAGATACACAGATACACAGACACACACTACAAGCTTATAACACCCCTTTTTTTGGTCGGGGGTTAAAAAAGAGAACAATAAAAAAATTAAAAAAAATAACTGCCGTATCAAAAAAAAAATTATTTGGGTTTGAAGTGCACGTTAAAACAAAATTGCCATAGACATTTTTACTAAAGCAAATAAAACAAATTAATTATTTTTGGATACTCTCGTACAAATTTATCTTCCATTTCAAGAGATCACTATATCAGAATTAAAACTGTGGAAATGTATTTTGGAGAAATAAGACTAGCTCTCTTTTTATGATTTGATTAATTATTAATGAACAAATAACACCAAAGATAATTGTAAATACTCTGACAAACACGTAGTAGAACGGAACAACTAGTTTTCGAAGGCCACTACACCTTCATCATCAGCGTTCTTTGCATTTGATCTACTTTGTGTGCATCACTGCGCTGCAAATAGAAATTTAAATATTTCAAATTAATTCACTGAAATAGATAACGCACATATAAATGTCAGATAAGATGTACAAACATGATTACTACTAAAACAGTTTATCAGCGAACTTGTATTCCACGTTTGATGCAGAGCAGTGATGGATTTACGGACACACCATATCTTTTCAAAGCAAGTACACATTTTTCTTACAAAACATCGCTGTTAGTCGCTCTTCATGCAATTCGTCCTGACGTAAATACAACTAACTTCCACTCCTATATGTTCATTCGCACTGAGAAAGAAACTGAGTAGGCTATAAAGTTCAGTTGATAAAAATCAGAAAAAGTACCGAAAGTGCTTCCTTAAGTCTTTTTTGCGTTAAACTGGAACAAACGAAAAATATTCAAACATGCAAACACATAAACAATACAAACTTTCATATGGATAGATATATTAAATTAGTAGGGTAGTGCGATTTATCTTAAGTATAATATTAGTTATTTATTTTAAAATAAGATTTAATACTCTTAAGATATTTTTTGAACTGTTCTCTGACCTCTGCCCTCGCATATTTGCACAAATTTCCAGCATGAATTTTAAAATGTTTACGTATTAGAGTGCATGTGTTAATGTTCGTGTTGTCTAAGTACGAGTGTGTGTGTGTGTGTGCATGCGTGTTAAAATTTAGTAACATACAGTCTAAGTCCATATAAAGTATGGTCACAAAAGACATTTTATTACGTGTACTCATACTTGGCATTGAAGCAATTTGGCATGAAATGTAGATAACGTGCATTTTTCAAATTCTTTAAGTTTTTAGACAGGACCAGGAATATGGCGCGTTAGTATGGATATGGCGCGTTAGTATTGTGGCCCGCCTTGCAGAAGGCCATCCATCGTGGAACCATTGAAAGGATTCTAAGATCTGCAGCCCTTGCTATTACGGGTGCACCACGGACCACTCCCTCCAAGGCGCTCTTCGTGATGATGCACTGGCTGCCAGGGGATCTCATGGTAAAGCAAATTGCTATGAACTCTGTAACTAGATTACAGTCGGCAAATGCGTGGAAAAAGCTGACTTGCGGTCATTCTATAATAGGAGATCAGTTGAATGATCTACCGGCCAATATAGATTACCGATCACCCATACCTCTGCCTGACAATAGATTCAAATCTAACACATCGGGCGCATCCAACTCGTCTATAGGGGCAGAGGAGGATGTGCTCGAGGTGTATACGGACGGATCGAAGTCACACAGGGGCGTGGGTGGGGGAATCTTTATTCCTCGCTTTCAAAAGAGGATAAGCTTCAAGCTGGACAGTAGGTGTAGTATACTACAGGCTGAAATCTCAGCGATAAGTAGAGCGGCTAAATGGTTGAGGTATTAAAGGATATACAACTGGGATATCCGTATATTCACGGACAGCAAAGCTGCCATTAGAAACATTGCGGGTGTCTTTACGACATCGAATCTGGTATATGACTGCCGAATCTCTCTTAACAAACTGGGAATGTATGCTGACCTGGAACTACAATGGATTCCAGGACATGCGAATAGTGTTGGTAACAATATTGCGGATGAGCTGGCTAAGGCTGGAGATCAAATGCAGGATGAGGACATTGATAGGTTGGTAGGTGTTCCGATGAATTGCTGTAAAATGCAAATACAGCAGAACCTTTTCAGGGTTGCACAGGCTAGATGGTTACATGAGGTCACATTTTCAACCTCTAGAATGACATGGCCCTGTTATGATATGAGGAGGTCCGCAATATTGGGGAGGATTCCAAGAGGACAACTCCGCAATTTGGTCGCAGTCCTAACAGGACATTGCTACATAGGCATACATGCTGGTAGATTAAATCTACCTTATAATGATTTCTGCAGAAGCTGTCAGGACGAGGAAGAGGAGGAAACTGTTGAGCATTTTCTCTGTCATTGCCCAGCACTTGCGGAGGTGCGTTCACTCCACATGGGGGCTCCGATACTGCAAGGTTTGGAGAGTCTGTCGGAATGTGAAATCGGTAGTGTGAATTCATTCATACGCCTTTCGGGTTGGTTTCAGCTGAATACGGATAATGTATAGGATAAATGAGGATGGGCAGCCCACCTCAATCTGCCCAGGCAGCACAACGGGACCTCTAAGGACCCAAGTGGGCTGGTTTACTATAAAATCAGCAGCCTGTTATAACCTAACCTAACCTAGACAGGACCACAATTTTTCTGAAGACAAAAGCTATGCAGAAGATAATAAATGTTGCTGATGAAATAAAATAAAGTAAATTGAGTCCCAAAAAAATAATTTTTTTTTTAATAAAATAAATTAAGGCACAACGTTTAAAAAAAAACCATTAGTCCTTATAACATCAAAGCTAAGATTACCCTTTTATAATATTTATAGCAAAAAGTAGTAACTATAGATATTACACTTTATATACTTGAAAATAAATAATTTAAATAAATATACGTAAAGTATCTTTTACAATAAATTTCTTTTCATCTATAAGTTGTTTTAGTATTTTTAATTCCCTGATAATATTTCCATGGAAAGTGATTGCTATTTAATCTTCTTCAAGTATTTAATTCCTTAAATTTCCTTGTCCCCTTATATCCTTGACAACCTGTTGTTGTACGGGGGGGGGGGGGGTTTTTTTGCTTTCTATCCTTAAAATTTTCGATGGTTGTATTTACTTAATACCTAAAAATCTTTATCTGTTAAATAATTCATAAAGAGAAAATTTTCACTGTATTGCCCAAAATATATTTGTACATAAAATCTTATTGTTATTATACATTTGTGTAGAGAATTGAAATATAAGCAGCAAAAAAAAAATAAAGGAAGAAAATAAAATAAAAATATTTTCCATGATATTTTTATTGAGTATTCATTTGTCCATTTGTCTCATTGTTATTAATTTGTTGGCGTTTTAGAACTGTGTCTGCTTTAAAGTTTCCTTTAGAGTTGTGTATAAGTGTTTTTATGCCATTCCGCATACAATTCTAAGTAACCCCTTTTCTTTTTTATTTATTTACAAATCCACATACACGTTCGGATGTAAATACAATACAGGGAACATTTTCAGTTAGACTTGAAGTAACAAAAAAAATATTTCTTTCATTAATGTCTTGTAGATGTTTTTCATTAATCTGCCCAGCAAAAAATGAGACATTATCATTAGAACTACTTGCTATATAATGACTTACTTTTCTGATTGCCAAATTTCATTACTCTCTTACAAATCACATTACATATAATTTAAAAAAAAAATTATGTAGAAATTTATTGATGAGAAGAACGACAATTTAAGTTTTCATAGATTACGTGAATATGTTGCCAAATAAAAAATGTTAGTGTTTCTTAAGAATCGACTATTTTAGTCTCACGCCTTGTTTAAATCATTAAGTTGGTAGTCCACTGGGAAAGAGCTTTCACAAAAAAAGCTTAATTCCAGAATATAAATTATTTGCTGGGTTTTGTATAATTTTCTAAGACTACTACGCTTATTTTTCTTTTGTGACTTACAAAAATATTATTATTTGTGAATTCTCAAATAGTTTTTGAAAGACTGTGACTGTTTAAAATTTGTAGTTGAAGTCTACTGATGATTTGTTACAGCAACAATGAAATGCATATAGAAAACGCTGAGCCACCAGCAAATAAATTTCAAATTAAAATGCATGGTTAAACCTACAAGTAGGGCAGCCAAAAGCAAACTGTAGTCTTTTATAATCGGTGTTATTCCCGTTGGCGTTATCGTTTCAAATGTCGTCTCTATGCTGTTTTCGTTTTTATGGCCCCTTCGTTGCCGAATCGGCATTCCTGAAATACTCGTACATTGAAACGAAAAAGAGAAAATAACACCCAATTCTTGGTAGCACTGCAATGCTTTAATATGTTATTTTTGAGATTTTTTGAAATTGTTGTTTGTTATTTTAAACGAAATATCAATGAACGGCAAGCACGGAATTTAAATTTTCAACAGAATTCTTAGTAACGAGATTTCGACATGCAGGAACCGCTCATTTTGTGGGGTTCGGAAAAAAACATTTGAGCCAAAAATCATCTACGCTATCGCTGTCTTCGTCGCATAACTCTACCTCTTCGTCGTATAACTCTCCCTCATATTTTTCTCTATCTTCTGCAAAAATACGAATATCATTTGCCATTTTCCTTTTGATGTCACAGGTAACATTCTGGTCAAATAATGCCAGAGCAAAAATTTCACCAGTAATATGTTAAAATGTTCTTATTTCGGGAATATTTTGGTTAAACCAAAAATTAATTTGATGGAATTCGCGATGTCAGTATATACATCGTTACACTTTATGTCAAAGCTTTGTTTAGTTTTACTAAAGCAATCGAAGCTCCAAATAACGATTTGAGCGTTATTTGAGATAGAGAAAAATATGAACAAGAGTTATCCGGCGAAGAGGTGGTCAAATCATCAAACCACGACAGCGGCGCCAGTGGAAAAGGAGTTCGTTCTCGCCAGTCATTGGATTCACAGGTGTGAAGCGGATTACCTTAGCTCCCACAGAAGTACATTAAGAAAAAAGGAAGCATTTAAGAGCCACTACGTAACAAACTTTTTTCACGCTTTGGATTACCAATAACTTTTTTAAACAGCGATCCAAAAACCTGGGAACAACGTGAAGACTATAAGCAAGCGCTAGAGATATTGCAAAAACTGCATGTTATCAACGACGCTCCCGAAAGAGGCGTACAATTAATAGAAGATTACAGCAGTGCGTTGTGCCGCGAAGAAAGAAGAAAAAATATTTTTACTTCAAGTCGTTGCCCAAAATAGAAAAGATACACATGGCAAAAAAAAATTCACGATTTAACAAAGAATTCTTTTTTTGTAGGGGGCCACCTTAATAGTTTTAGATAGACATACTTATATATATGTTTACCCCACGTCTACACCTGGGGCCCGTTTCTCAAAACTACAAATAACAAATCTACAAGTAAAATACACACAAAACAACAATAAAATTTGTAAAAGTGTTGTTGTTTTGTGTGTATTTTACTTGTAGATTTGTAATTTGTATTTTTGAGAAACGGGCCCCTGATATATTTTTATCATGACAAATGTAAAATTCCATATAGAAAAAAGAGCTAACATAAAAAAAATATTTTTCAATATAAAGTTTTACTTTTCTTATGATAGAAATATGTCATGTGTAGACGTAGGGTTAGAGAAAATCTGCGAGCAAATTTTATAAAAACTTCCCCTTTATATGGCAGCCCACTTAAGGAGTCGATATATGGCATGGGTATGTTCGGGGGAAATATTGAGAATGGAAAATTACTATAGGTCGGTCTTACATTTTACCCCCCTTGCAGGCGGAACAAGCGGGTTTCTTCAACAAAATTATTTGAACAATTCTTTTTTTGTATGGGCACAACCTTAATGTTCGAATACAGACGATAAGTATGTTTAGAGAAAATCTTCCTATTGAAAAAATATTGGAGTTGGGTCATACATTTAACTTCGAGAGGTACGCCCTAGGGGCAGTTAGAGCCCTGCGAGTAAATTTTATAAAAATATGGCATGGGTATGTTCGGGGGAAATATTGAGAATGGAAAATTATTGTAGGTAGGTCTTACATTGTGCCCCCTTGGGAGGCACCATAAAAGCGGAACAAGCGGGTTTCTTAAAAAAAATTATTAAAAAAATTCCTTTATTTTTGTATGGGGACCACCTTAATGTTCGAAGACAGACGATAAGTAGGAGTATGTTTAGAGAAAATTTTTCTATTCAAAAAATATAGGAGGTTGGTCATACAGACCTTAGGAGCAGTTAGAGCCTCGGGAGTAAATTTTTTGAAAATTTCCCTGAGAAAATAAATGGGGGCTGGTTATATATTTGACGCTTCTAGCGGTGAACCCGGGAAAATTATATGGTTTTTCGCAAATTTTTTGCTTTTCCCTCAACTTTGAGCACTATGGGGCGACCTTTGCCCCCATTTGACTGCCATCATATTTTGGCTCAAGTATTTTTTTCAAACCTCATAAAATGAGTGTTTCTCGCATGTAGAAACCGACAAGTTTTCCACTATACCATACGCATGAGGTCAGAACCTTTGTAAATTTTGTCTCTAAATACGAATATCGGTTTTATTTTTCAGAAAAATTAACGGTTCTCGTGAAAAATTAGAAAAACTACACTTTTTCTATTTAAAAAATTAAACTTGATCAAAATTTATTAAATTTTATCAAAATGGGATATCATATTGGTACTAATCTCCACAAAAATAGCAGAAATACTAAATTTGCTTCACAAATTATATTTGTTCAAAAATTTCATGCGTCCACTTTGGTAGCTTGCTGATGATATAAAATAATATTCGAATGCATTTCAAAGAACACTTATACATTATTGTTTATTTTAAAGTGTTCTTTATTGAGTTTCAGTTACATTTGCAAATTTTTTTTTAGAAAATAAGTAACGTACCATTTGTGGTATGCAGTAGAGGGTTAAGGTTTGTGAACACATTCAGACAGAGTAAAGTTACCTTCCAATCTGTCCTGGAACAAATCCAACCAAAGCTAAAATGTGACATGCAAAAGTTTGTTGTTAACCCAACAATAAAGCTAACTAGTGCTCTACTATTTTGGGAACAAAGATCATATCAACTAATCGCTTTATTGTTGGGTTAATTGCAACTTTTAATTTGTCATTGGCTGAACCCACTGTATATACTTATTTTTCACAAAAAAATTTATAATTTAATTTAACTTTACTTACTTTGCACCAACCGTGTCCATTACAAAACTGTCGAAATTCAGGAGTTCTATACCCCTTCGAAAACCCTCTGGGATTTTTAACCATTTCAGAAATTATAACTCCAAATCGCCTTAACACATTGAGTGCCACATCGTGCGTTTCCGTACGAGACCTATACCGTCGTGGGGTGCCATGTCGTATGTTTCCGTACGACAATGATTGCTTTTACTTAGAGCCTGTAGTTCTTTTATATACGACACTGAGTAAAATTTGTTGTGATTTTTAAATAAAGAATCCTTTGCTGAACGACGCAAAAAATGGACTAGGGATATCTCAGAAATCGTTTTTTATCACTAATACACTCATTTAACAAAAAAACATGTTTGGCCTCCTGGTGGAGTTTTCGTCAAAACCGCTTGGCACTCAATGTGCTAATGTTGCTAAAAATGGCGACGACAGTGACAACATTTTTCTTTGTCGTTAGTATCTCCAGTTCAAAATAGAGAATACCGACAAATCTTTCGATAGACGTCGATAACGCCAATGGTGATGCCAAATTGTCGTTTTGGTTTCTATACATTTTATATTAAATTTGCTCGCTGGGTTAGTTTAAATTCTTAGAAATTTTTTATTACGGGTTATGAAGAAATAAGAATACGAAATAAACTGTTCATCAGATATAAAATATGAATAAAGTTTCCTCTGTTTATTTTCATTATTGATCTTTATTGTATTTGTGTGTATTTGAAATGTTTGTTCGTTTGTGTGCTGGTTGTATACATATGTAACAAATTTTGTAATCTTAATGCTTAACATTCATTCATAGTCACTGCTTTATGTTTAATCTTTTATTAACTTGAGTTATTTTGCGTTTAAAAATATGTTTTAAGTCCTCTAGTATATTTTAGTTTTATATTGAAGTGCGTACGTTAGATTTTTCTGGGTCTTCGAAACAATTTTGTGCTTTTGCATTGTTGCGGATTTGTTGTTTATTTTATAAAAGTTTGGTTGTTGCTGTTGGCGTTTATTTGTCATTTAAAATCCTCCCAGGAAAAAGTAAGACTTTAGCGAGTCCACTATGCGTATGACATAGATGCCATTGTTGTGTAGCGTAAATATTAAATTTCGCAAAGGCAATGAATTCTGAAATGGTAAAAGAGATATGAAATTTTTAGTTTTATATATGCTTGGTACTGCTGGGTAGAGTTTACAAATAGTCTACCAATTCGAAAAGGACATTTTTAATGTGGAATGTACAACTTGCGGCTCTTTTCACAATTTACAATTAAAAGCTAACAGGGACTTTAACGGCAAGTTTTGTATGAAGAACTTAACTCTTAGTCACACACTTGGAAAAGGGACGTATTATCTATACATAAATATTCCAACATTAAAGTAGCATAAATACCTAGAAATTACTTGATTGTAAAATACCTTTAAAATTGTACTGAATTCAGAGAAATCTTCTGTAATATTTATAAATAATTTCAAACACGTTTTTAGCACAAATTATTACTTTTAAGTGAAAGCCTGTTAACTTTTCTATTTCAAACAAAAATTACAAATAACAATAATAATAAAAATACAAACAAATGTTTCATAAACATATTTTTTTCTTTAGTTATGCAGCAAGTAAAACAAAGTATAAATTTGACCAATAGAAAAATAGTTTTCTTATCTCAAACCCTTAACGTTAATGGTTTACATCTAACCCCTATACCCCGCTCTTTGCAAAAGTAGTTCATAAAAATTATTGAAAACCTAGAGGGTAAAGTTTTGTGCATCAGGGCACGTACACAACAGTTTTACCTTTACCCGTATTGCCTTTGCAGAAAAGTTTATTTTCCACACTCTTCTCCAATGAAATTTAACTTTTTGTGTTAGTTTTTTTTTAAAGCAAAATCTAGTTATTGTTATTTAAAAAAAAGTAACATAAAAATAAAATGAAATAAAAGGTTTTACACATAAATATTTTATTTTTATTTTCATTATATTTCTCTCTTTTTGAAAAAAAACGCCAGTTATTTGTTTTCTAGTCTAAACATGAAACCCGAAAAAATGCAAAACGTTTTTAGTAAATTACAAAGAAGGAAAATAAAAAATCAAACGTATTATAAAAAAAAAAGAATAAATGATAAAGAAGCTTTCACTCACCTGCATGTTATTCAGTATTTTTGCAAATTCTGGACTGCCAATAGTATCTACTAGTTTTGAAAATTGTTCATTGGCTTCGAGTTTATCAAAGAACGTTGCCAGTATTTGATCCTGTGGCAATACGTCTAAAACACTATCGACTAATCCATGTAAACCATTAAGTTGTTCTTTTGTTGCTGCTGTTGTTGTTGGCTCTACATCGTCTATTGTTGTTTCCAGCGATGCTGCTGCATTTGTTGCTGTTGTTGGCATGTTTGTTGTAATTTGGATTTCAATATTTGATATTGTCGGTGTTATTTTATCGCCTTGTTTTACGGCATATTCAATGTCTGCAATATTTAGTTAGTCAGGAAAGTAAGTTAAAGTGAAAACAAAATACATTTATAGAAATGTTTTGTAAGAGAAATTGCAACTATTTCTATGTATGCTGTTTTAGTCCTTTAATCAAAATTTTAGACTATTAAAGGTTTAGAATTTAGTTGGTATTTATTTTAAATAATTGATGATGGTAAAAGATTTGAAATTTTTCTCTATGAAATTAATTTTTCAAAAGTATTTCACTGAAAAGGTCGAAAAAGACAGAAACTCTTGGTAGATATAGCAGAAAACGTCAATACTACAAAAGTGAGCTTTCATATCCTAGAAATATTAACTTCCTTCCCAATTGCTATTTGTGTAGAATTTTTTTATCTCGTTGAATATTTTATTTTATATTTAAAGCGTGTCAAATGAATTACTAGCTTAAAATAGGTTATTGCTGATGGTTCAGCATGTCTAGATGCATTTCGTTGGTTGAAGTCTACAAAAGTGTTGCTCAGATGCTACATCAACAAATAATTTTTTTAATTTTTTTTAATCTATAAAAAAGAACTATGTGTTCATAACATGAGAACACACAGTTAATGCCCCTTATTTCTAAACATAGATATATACTAACTAGTGTACATATATATATATCTATCGTGTAAGTTATATTTTACAAATCAAACTCGTAGCTAAAAACCTTAGCTAAATTATCTGTATGTAGAAATTATGGCCATAAACATGCTTATTTTTCTTACAAACAGTAATAGATAGTTTCCTTCAGTATTGCAAAATTATCAGGAATATAAATTTTTTTAATAAATTTTTGTATTTTCTCTAAACATAAGTGTAGAGCTTTGAGCAAACGTCTTCATTCTAGCTCAACAACTTTTCAGTAGAGCGAAAAAGGTGTAAAAGTGACAAAAAAAAAATAAAAATGTATGGTTGAAGTCTACTGATGATTTGGCAAGGCACCAATGCATTTAGACATGCTTGATCACCAGGAAATAAATTTCCATTAAAACAAACTTATGACAATATGTGAAATAATACATTTCTTAAGTGACAAAAAAAAAAGATAACAAGAGTTATTGTATAGCAAATTAAAGAAACCTTAAACTTGTATATTATATACAAATAGTTAATGAACATTTTGTGACATATATTTTTTCTTTAAATTACAACAAGAAAAATTAAATAGACAAATAACAGTTATTAGTTTTTTATTTGAAATATCCAGGGACCGAAAATAATTGTTATTTTTTTATTTCAAATGAAAATGTTTGAGTTATTTTTAACCATTATCGTAAGAGATATTTGATTTTGGTTATTGCAACCAATTTAAGTTAACTAATTTAGTTATTCATAACCAGGGAAACCGCGAATATGCAATTGCATGTTTTTTCTTGTGTGACGTAGTAAAACGGGAACAAGATATTTATCCATTTCAGAACTTTTTATGAATTTTGGCATCGATTTGCATATATTAGTCTTACACGCATATTTTAAGCATATTTTTGAATTTTTAGAGCATAATTTACACTTTTAGGGCATATTTTAACACGTAATAGAATTTTTTTATTTTAAAATGCGTACAAGCTTATGTGTTGGACAAAATTTTTATTTATTGCCATTTAAATCTCATTTCTAATGTTCCATGCAGTATATAATTTTTTTATTTCGGACTTTAGTTTCAATAAAAATCCAGTTTTGCTATTTGTGACGGAAGCTGCGCCCCGATTAGACGTTGAAGGAACATTGTCAATGTATAAAAGTTTATTTACATGTGTCAGGCAACAATTATTTGAAAATTTATTCGAAAATCTAGGTCAACATTTTGTTGTTTAGTGCATTAAAAATTTTAAGAAAAAATCTTGTCTTATTTATCCAAAATACAGTTCCAACGTTTTAATTCTGATATCGTGGTCTTTTGAAATTGAAGTTAAATTTTTACGGGAGTAATAATTTGTATTATTTGCTTTAGTCAAAATGTGCATCGCAATTTTGTTTTAATGTGCACTTCAAACCCAAATTATTTTTATTAATATTGTTTCCTTTTTTAGTTATTTTATTTCTGTCTTATTTTATATATATATATTTTTTTTTTTTTGACAAACACAACCCGCGAAACGATTAGCTTGTTTGCGGAAAACAGCCAGGGTCTATGGGGGAATCGAACTCACAACCTCCGGACTGAGAGGCTATCATCGCTACCACTCAGCCACAGAGGCACCTACTGCTAATGATGTTGAATTTTTGAATTAAAAATATATTTTAATTTACAATTTAACCAATTTATATTATTTTTAGGAGCATATTTTTTTAATTTTTAGTGCATATTTTGAACTTTTTAGAGCATATTGAATGCGCATAAAACACTTTTTTTTAGAACATATTTCTGTTTTCCCTGCTCATAACCAAAAAAATACATATTTCTCACTTTAATTGGTTACAATAATCAAAATAAAATATATTTTACGATAACCGTTGATTATAACCAATATTTGAATTCATCATTCAATGGCCTTTCACACACGAGAACAATTGTGCTGGCATAACATGCCAGTTTGTAGGTGAGAGAGGCTAAGAGAGGGGTTTCGTGTTTGGCATAATTTTTCAAGCAGCTAAAGGGTGTTTTTTATTGAGGTATAGAACTTTAAGTTGGCATCACTTTTTTAACTGGCGGTCATTTTGTCAGCTGTCAAGTGATTAATATTTAGTTTGGTTTGCCATTTCATCATGAACAGGTTGACAAAAGAACAACGCTTGCAAATCGTGCAAATTTATTTCGAAAATAATGGTTCAGTTCGCGAAGTTTACCGCAAGCTCCGTCCATTTTATGGTCGACATAATCGTCCATCAGAGCAATTAATTCGGTTAACCATGGATCGTTTTCGCACTACGTTTACTCTATGTGATAATACGCATCCGCAGAGACGTCGCACAGTGCGCACCGAAGAAACAATTGCCGCTGTAGAGCAAAGTGTTGAAGAGGACCCGAATGAATCGATTCGCCACCGTGCACAGCAATTGGAGCTTTGTCCATCAACTTTATGGAAGATTTTGAAGATTTTGAATGTGGATGAGTTGTGGTTCCAACAAGACGGCGCTACATGCCACACAGCGCACGTCACAATCGATTTATTGAAGGAAACATTCGATGAGCGCATAATTTCGCGGAATGGACCTGTCAATTGGCCACCAAGATCGTGTGATTTGACACCATTGGATTATTTTCTTTGGGGATATGTGAAGTCGCTCGTCTACGCCAACAAACCAGAAACGTTAGGGGACTTGGAAGCCAACATTCGTGGCGTTATTGCCAACATACGGCCTCATATGCTCGAAAAAGTGGTTGAAAATTGGACCTGTAGAATTGGCTTTATTCGAGCCAGCCGCGGCGGCCACATGCCCGAAATCATATTTAAACATTAATGGCATAAAATTATCCTTCCAATAAAGCCAAATTGATGGACATTAAAACGATTTTCTTGTGTTTTATTTCAATTCGAAGTTCTATACCTCTAAAAAAACACCCTTTACAAGCCCGCATCACCAGCACAAAACCTATACACACATAACTTAAAAAAAACGCAAATATCAAATGCATACAAAAAACACAAAGCTATGTATATGTATACATTTTTATGTCGGATGAATTAGTATCGTGTGTTCTTAAAAGAACAAAAATTGTGCGGCATAAAAATTAGTCTCGTGTGTGACAGGCCATTCATTCATTTAATGGTTAAATACAACCTTTTTGTCATTTCTCTTATAACTGCTATGTGTCTGGAAATTTAAAATTATTTGCAATTTTCCGAAAGAAGTCGTTTTGTCAAATTGAAATTGAAGAAAACTCTTGAAGAGTTCGATTATTAGATTCCAAATTTTAAAGGTCCTCGAAATACGAGGATTAAAGCAAAAAAAGGAGCATTAAAATGTTACGAGGATCCATCCTCCATTAACTCAGTGTTTCTTTAAATTTCCCGCCTCTTGATTGAAATGGCAACACTACTCCAGTCAAGAGGCAACTATCAGTTGATTCCTCTCTTTATTTGAACAAGCTGTGTCATTTTGTTTTGTGCTTGGCAGCCGTTGATAATATACTACCCTCGACTTTTGAGAAGAAAATGGAGAAAAAAGTGAATTTCGTGTGCTCATTAAACATTATTTTTTGCGGACAAAACCCGTCAGTCAAACCAAGGAAAAGCTCGATAAATACTGTGGGGACACTGCACCATCGATTTCAATGGTAAAAAAATACAAATGACGCTGAACGTTCTGGACGGCCACTTGAGGTCTGTATACACTCAAATATTGAAAAAATCCTCGATATGGTGTTGGCCGATCGAAGAGTAAAAGTGCGTGAGATTGTTGATGCCATAGGCATTTCATATGTGTGTGGCTGTGTGGTTTTTATTTTAAATGATCAGCTGGGTTTAAGAAAGTTATCTGCAAGATGGGTGCCGCGTTTGCTCTAAGTTGACCATAAACGTAAACGTGTGACAACTTCAAAGAATTGTTTGGAGTTGTTTAACCGCAATCCGCATGAGTTCTTGCTGCGTTTTGTAACTGTGGATGAAACATGGATCCATTACTGTTCTCCGCGAACCCAGCAGCAGTCTAAATCTTCTCCGCAGAAGGCCAAGGTGAGTTTGTCGGACAATAAGATGATGGCAATATTTTTTTGGAATGCACGCGGGATAATCCACATCGATTACCTTCTAAAGGGAAAAACTATAAACGGCGAATATTATGCCAACTTATTAGATCGATTTAATGAGTATTTAAAAAGAGAACAACCCCATATGGCTAAGAGAAAAGTTTTTTTTTCATTAAGATATTGCACCAGTGCACACGTGTGAAGTATCAATAGCAAAACTTTATGAATTGGCCTACGCATTGGTGCCCCATCTGCCATATTCTCCGGATTTAACCCCTAGTGACTACTTCCTATTTCCAAACCTAAAGAAATGGCTCGGTGGAAAATGATTTAGCTCCAATGACCAAACACATGCCTATTTTACGGACCTCGAAAAATTAAATTTTTTGGAAGGGATACAAAAACTGGATAAAGGTTTGCCTAAGTGTATTGAGTTAACTAAAAGGAGATTATGTTGAAAAATAAATTTTTGTTTTGCAAAAAAATTTTTTTAACTCAAAAAGTCACGGACTTATTGATCCGACCTCCTATATTTACTATAATTTTTCAAGAAGTATCATATTTCGAGAGAAACCTTTTTGTCAAATGTCCACAGTTATTAAATCTAAAATTATGGCATTACAGACATTTTAAAAATTATTTAATTTATATATTTTTTAATATAATGTGCTACATTTTTAATTCCCAAATAAATATACTATTGATAAAATAGTTTTATTAAGTTCAATAGGCATTTTTCTAGCCCAAAAATAGCACAGAGTAAAATTTTTAATAGCCAAAGTTATAGAGTTATGTAAAATAAAAGAGATCACAGAAAGAAAACATAATTGTAGGAAGTGCTGGCCAAGCGTTTACTTTCTTTCTTTAATTTATTACTATTTCTGCTTGTACATGCTACAGGCCATGCAGATTAGCCTTTATATAAAACTGCCTATTTAGTTGACTTTGACATAACCTTGAAAACATTTTATTGTTTATCCACCGCTGAGTTTCTCAAAGAATTGTTTAATATTTTTTTAAGTAAACGTGAACGGTTGCTTATTTTTAAACCATCCAACAATATCCGCAAAAATGTAACTGCAGGACAAAGAAGTGTACCTTAAAAACCCAAAATTACTGGAGTGCGTAGTTTAAGCAAATTGAAGACAGCATAACAATTTTCACCACCCCTTTAGTTACCAATTTTAAAACAATCTAACAGTCAGTAATGTAGCAATTAGCCGGCTTACCGAATGGCGTTTAACCCATTGACCAATTACATGCTGGTATGTAATAATATTAACCATACGTCAATTAACCATGTACGTTAAAATCAAAGGCCGGGATTACATGTATGTGCCAAAAAAAAGCGTAACCACTAATTACTAATGAAAAACTGTTTAACTTAATAAATACGTGTCTGAATCAAACAGTTTTTCTTTGGTAATTAGCGGTTACGCTTTTTGTGCACACACAGAGAAAAAACTGCCTAATAGAATCAAGAAGATTTTCTCTATGAAATGTTTTTAAGCTAAGGGGTATCCCAGCAGAAAGAAGTGACGATTTTGTCACAGAGATTCCTTATTGTTTTTATGTGGTAAATCTTATTAATTTTATCAAGACGAAAACCACATAAAATCAAGAAGAAATCTTATTATTCACAACTTTTTTTACTCAATTTCCGTTATTTTTGGCACAAAAAAAAAACAATCCATAGAGAAAAACTTTTTGATTCTATTAGGTTTTCTTATAAATTGTAAACTATAGGGATTTCTTATTGATTTTATTAGGTTGCCTTATTAATTTTTTTAAAAAGGTTTTCTTCTTCATTTTATTAGGCTATCTTATTGATTTTTTCAATATTGCTTTCTTCTTGATTTTATTAGGTTCCTATATGATTATGTGTAAAGCACCTTATTTTATGAGGTGTCTTGTTATATCATATCTATAAATAGACATAGAGACAATTTTTTTCATGATCTTTTTAATTTTTATATAAGAATGTTTGCAGAATAATTTCAATGGTTATTCAGGCTGCTTGTTAGAGAATGAAATATGAATACAGACATATTTCTTTTATGTACGCATTATGCAAAGTTTTGTCTAACAAAGAAATAAAAAAACGGCATGGAGGCTGATTTTGGTATTAACATAATAATTACCCTTATTCCAGTTGTCGACAACGACGTCACTTTAACAGAACACCAAAAAAAAATTTAGCTTATGTATGTACATGTTGTCGAAAACAGCTGATTACTGTTGGCAGGTTTATGCTCTTTTCTAGATCTTAAGGAAAGGAAATAGCTTGTCAGTAGCACAAACCCCAATTTTCTGGTATTGTGTCAAAATGACGTCGATGTCGACAACTGGAATAAGGATGAATGTGTTTCTTACCAAATTTATATCACTTTTCTTAACCAAATCTAGCAAATATTTACTGTCTTATACATTAAAAAATTATTATGTTTCATAAAGAGTTTTTAAAACAAATTTTTTATGAAAAACTGTTTCTCAAAACTTGCAGGTGTTGTAATACAATTACAAATTTTTGTGAAAATATATTTGGGAGATTTAAATGATAGTCAGAAAGGTCAAAGTGTTTAAGATGTTGGTTTGAACGAAACTCAACAGCAAAAACAATTTTAATAAAATAATTTAAAACATTATGAAAATATAATCCTTATGACTACCGTTTGAATCTCTCACTTATTTATATAAAAATAAAATATTTTAACAACTCTTTTGTAAACAAATTAATATTTATATATAAAACAATGTAAATGTTGTTTTAGAACACAAATATATGAACACTTTCACTTACTATTTGTTTCCGCAAATTTTGTAGCTGTATGCAGCTCTTCTATTTGTGTTGGTGGTGGTGTCTCAGTGAAATTTGTTGTTGAATTCATTGCCACGACTGTGTTTGCGCTCTCATATGAGGATAGATTTGTTAAGGCCGTGACAAATTTGACTAAATCTAAGCCACTATTATTTAAATAATGTAAAAATACTGACATTTCCGGTACAGCAATTATATGTTGTTTCAGCATTAAAAACTCTTGACTAGACATGAAGGCATGGGCTCGTTGCACTTCCGGATCATTGTGGTAATAATGGTTAACAATCGCTTTGACTTTGGTAGCGGGTATTAATGATAGCAAATCACTTAAGTCCAGGGGTGTAACACTAAGGGGAGTGACCTCTTCATTGATGTCGGGTTGCAATTCAATTTCATGTGGTACACCATCAACATTATCAGCATCATCATCATCATCATCATCACCAGCAACATCCTCATCGTCGTCGACAACAATCAGTGATGAGTATGTTGTATCTGTTAATGAATCTGTGTCGTCTTCATCGCTATTGCTGTTGGCATTACTGTTGCTATTACCGCCACCACCATCCATTGTTACGTGATGAAATTCAAAAGGTTTTTGTGCATTTTCCAGCTGCTGCTGGTGCTGTTGTTGGTCACGGTGGTGATGGTGGTGGGGACGTTGGTCTAAGGAGTGTTGCTGATGCAACTGTTTTTCATGCTGCTGCTGTTGTTGATGATGATGATGATGATGATGTTGGTTAATTGGTCGTTTGTCGAGAAAAATCAAATCATCAATATTGTCTGTTGGTCTGGAATCATGCTCTTGGGTTTCCCATGCACCCTCTTTCATAGCTATTGTTTGTTGCTTGTGTCGTTGTTCTCTTTCCGCCGCCGCTATTATTAAAAAATCACTATTGTCGTTGTTATTGCTTTTGTTGCTTTTAGTTTCCAGCAGCACTTTTGCATTTTTGTTTTCACTATTATTGCTACTATTGCTTAAAATTGATATTGCTTCTGCACCACTCTCACTGTTTGCTGCATTATGTGGCAACATTGTTATAATTTGACAGCAAGTCAATAACATCAAACTAATTGCATAAAACAATTTTCGATTTTCCACCATTTTGATTTTAATTTTCGATTATTTTCACGTTAATTTTTATGGTTTTTATTTGTGTTTGTGTTCATTTGCTCTTCTTGGTTGGTTTACAGCATTGCATTGCAATTTCTAGTCACTTGTTCAATTTAAAACATCTAAAATTTTAAATTTTTTTTATACATAAATACATATATATATATATATATATATATTTAGTTCCAGTTGAGCTTAGACACGGGTTGTAAGTACATATTTTGTTTAGTTTTGCTTGGGTTTTAGCGAAATATTTTGAGCATCAGTATTTATTTAAAATAGTTTTCGTTGTTGTTTTAAATTTTTACGATAAAAATGAAAGGAAAAAAAGTTTGCTAAAACAACAGAAACAACGCACCGTATTTGTCAACCGTTGTTAGGCAACTGAAATATTTCAATTGTTGTTTAATCAATTGTATGCGACAGTACTTAAATTATTTTATTATGTTTTTTTCACTGTTTAAGAAGAGATGATAGTGTTTTTGCTGCTGCAGTTTATGCTGATGATTATGATTTTGTTGTGTATATTGCTGACATTTAATTCAATTAGTGACATCGTAAGACTCGATCCACTAGCAGAATTTTTTACATTCTACGCACTTGATAAAATATAATTGCAATTACAGTCAACTTTCGTTAACTCTCTTTCTACTGATTTCAAAGTTTCTTATTTATTTGTCACAGCTCTTTGATTTTAATTTGTCATATATTAATTTGTTAATTTGTGGAATTTTTTCCTTGGTCCCAGAAGATTTAATTTGTCGAGGGTTAACTGCAGTCGTTAGAAAAAAATTAAGTTTAAATTCATATCACTCATTTACTTAAACAACGTCATAACTCAAAAAAGTGGTTTGACAAAAAACGACTTTAAAGTTTTTAATTTACACACAACTCAATGGAAAAAGAAAATTGTATGTTGGTCTTGAATATACAAGATGTTTGTATGAAATTTTTACACAATATGAATAACGAGATGCATAACGATAAAGATGAATTATGTATTATTTTTATGAGTTTTATGAGTTAACTATATTATTATATGAGTTTCACCTTTAGTATACCAAAACAAAGTCATATGAAAAATTTTTTAATATCAATTACAATTTCATAATATCAATCAAAAAAATTAATTCAATCTTCACCTCGAATTTCCATTTAAACGAATTGAAGCAATTCGTATTTTAATTCCATCAATAAAATTCTTAATGGAATATATTAATTGGTAATAAATTTTTTCTTTGTACTAAAAACTTGGATATATGTTAGTGTAATAATTAGAAAGATGTATGTTTTAGTTAATTTTAATTATTATTGTTCGAACTTAATTTGTTTCTATATTTATAACTTGATCGCTTTGTAAGCCAAATTACATGTGCTAATTATTAATGAACAAATAACACCAAAGCTAATTGTAAATATTCTGACAAACACGTAGTAGAACGGAACAACCAACTGTCTACACCTTCATCATCAGCGTTCTTTGTGTTTGTTTCAGTGTGTGGTGCCAGTTGATGTAGATTCCTGCTTTATACACTCAGCTATTATTGCAAATATGTGATTTGTTTTGATTCATTTTATTCAATTTGCTGAAAGCTTTTTATTAATGAAAGCTCGATTTTACCATCTCTAAATTTACAACAGTCTTGCCACTGTCGTATATTTTAAATACTTTAAATATTCCACTTGCTTTCCTCACTCTATGTCTTTTCAACAGAAATTTAAAATTATTTTAAATATAAAAAATTATAAGAAAATCAACTTCCGTTTTTATTACTTGTAGCTTACAACCTTACCTGTATCTTCTTCAAAGCATATGTTTTTAATTTCCATAAAGCTATTCATTCACTGTCCTTTGCAACACTCTACTTCCTTAAATAACTTAAGTTTAAATTTCAAAATATAAATAAAGAACTTCTTTATAATTCCAACCGCACACACATACAAACATACATAACCACTCGATTCTTATTCCTTTGGAAACTTTTCTAAGCACAACTTGCATAGAGACCACATGTTGCAAAAACAATTTGTTTAATACCTTTTCATATAAAATTTGAAGTTTACATTATTTTCTTAAGACCACAAAAGGATCATGCACATACACATATGTATATGTACAATTGCAAACACACATACATACACACATAGACTTAAGGCTCACAAATTCTGGTGAAACCTTCAAGTTTCCAATGCAGGGTATGTATGTAAGTGTTTTTGAGAACCTATATTTTGTTATGCTAAGTACAGACGAGGCGTTATGCAATCTTGCAATCTCTGAGAGATATGACTTAATTGGTTTTTTGCATATAATAAAAGAAAGGCTCCTCTAAAAAGGAAGGAACTGCAAAACATTCACCGTTGCGTGTTAGTTTCGATTTAAATATAAATATATAATATATGACTTAAAAAAATTTAATGATTTTAAAACAGTTTTTACACAGAAATATTTTTTCTCAAATTAATACTTAAAAATTAAATTAAAAATTTAACTGGACCAGTTGAACTTTTTTTAAATATTTAATTAATTCACATTTGAATGAAATTCAATTGCTATTAGAAGAACAAAAAGTTTGATTTTTCTAAAAACTAGTAGGATTCATGTGAGTGTATGTGTGTGTATTGTTAATATTTTATATGGTTCCAGGAAAAATCGCCCAAAACCAAATCGCTTAAAAATAAAAATTAAAAATCGTCCAAAATTTTTTCGTAAAAATTTTTGGCAAAAATCGCGATCTAAAATCGAAAAAAATATTAAAACAAAAACACTAATATGGTAGCGCTTTTTTTCAACTTGTCAACTTGTTGCTTATTGTTGCTAACTAAACTTCAACTTAAAAATTATGAATTTATCAACGTCCTTTTACTAAAAAAAAAGCGCTCTAGAGTCGATCGCCTCGTGTAAACTCAGCGTTATAGGTATGAGTATGTAATGGCAAAAGATGAGAAGACCTGCTCGTTGTTAAAAAGAAAATAGTAAGTGGCATTATGGCATAATTAACTGCGAAACTTCTAACAGTATTTTGTACAAGTAAACAAATCCCAGCGTTGTTTAACAAAAACACCTGAGTCCCCTGTTGGCTGTTGTTTGTTTGCTTGTTTGTTTAAAAGAGTTATGAACTCTTCAAGCCACGAAGCAATACAAAAAAGCATGCAAGCATCTCTTTTAAGCCAAAGCAGTAGAATTTGTTTCATAACTTTTGCTAATGTTATTTTAACCAAATTGTTTAATATTTTATTAAAGTGAATTTCAAAACTTTGACTCAAGCTGAAGAAAATTTAATAAGTTTTAACATATGAATGGCAGTTTAAGAGTTTTGAAAGATGTAAGTGCTTCCTGATCCTGCTTAAATATATTGAAAATGGACAACCTTATGACACATAGTTGTTACAAAAACTTATATGTGACGCGCAAAATAGAAAGGGACCTAAGGGTAAAAACCGGTTTTTTTCAAGAGAGCCATGTTAAAGATTTAAATACGTGTATCTTTGGAGTACCATCACTGAGCGTGTTGGTATTGGTCTCACTTGAAAGCGACACATCTCATGACATCAGGAACGTGTTGGTCACCCTTGAAAAACACGCGCGTAGGTCGTCCCTACCTCTTGTTATATGTAGTTGGTTTTTACTGTTTTCTACCTATCGCGCTGTTTCCATGAGCTTGATATCAATTTTGCTCGCGTTTTTTCGAATCCAGGTTTATTTTCTGAATTTATTAATTGTGAATTATAATAAATACTCATTTATAATTCTTTTAAATCGTGAATATCACTCTGTTAGTACGTAAATTTTTTCACATAACCTTAGAATCGTCGACTTCAATTTCATAAAACGCGCATATCTCTGGGAGGGAACACTTTTGGGGCATGTGATCGGTCTCATTCGATGCTCAGATGTTGTCCACATCAAAAAAAAAAGTGAAAATTGATTTTTTTACCCATAGGTCCCTTTCTTTATGTGCTGTCACATACATATGTGTTTGCGTATCTCTCATAACTTAGAAGATATTTGACAGCGGTCACATATATATATTTTTTCCTTTTAGCTTAAATTATGGAAGATAACAACTCTTGTCACTTTCAAGGTTTGTTCAACCAAAGATAGCTTCCACAATGCACAAAATTTGCTTCTCTAATTATCAAATATATTAAATTTGTTGTTGTCTCTATACAAGAAGTAAATTTTCTTTTAAAAAAATAGTATAATAAAATATGCTAGAGATACATATAACATATGGGCATTTCCATGATATAAAACATTTGATGGTCATGTTTAACCCCCATACACAATTTCACAATTAAAGTGAAAAAAGTGAAAGTTTAACTTATATTTTGATCTAAGTAAGCCTATAATTAATGCTAAGTTGGATATTCATAAATTTTTCGTTCTTAAAATAAAAGCAAGAAACCAAGGCATTCGCACGTGACAAATTCAAAAGTTGTTTTTTCGCTAAACGCTTAAAACGCTTAATTCAGTCAAACCTGTAGGAATATTTTAATGGGACTAACTTTATAATGTTTTGCACTGACGCCTCTTTGGTTTTGTTTGGTTTTGGTTTTACACAAAAATTATTTATATACTCGTAGATATATTTTTAATTAAACTTTAATCAAAGTCGCGCGTGACACGGGACACTTTTCTAGCACGATATTTATATTGCTTTTTTTGCTCTTTTGAAAAAATTATAAAGAAACAAGCTTAGTAAAATGCTCCAGTTAACAAAAGTATTCCACGTATTTATTTTATACTATATTTTTATACTAAGCTATACTTGAAGTGCTCTTTCCTTCCTTCCATTTTCGCTTACATACATATGTACATATATATCACGAAATGGTTTTCAATCTGATCAGATGGCATAAAATATATTTTAATCCCACTTTTTTCCTAGTATTCCGCATTCTGTCCTTGTTTTTTTAATTTAGGGTCTTGCAATAATAATTTTTCTCCCCACCGTTTACAACTCTCTTTATTTAAATAATTAAATAATTTTAAAGTATGTAAATTTTTTTATGTATTTTTTTTTTATTTTACACTTACGACCTTGCACCTGACGAACTTAATATAGTTACCACAATCCGAAATATTTATATTTTGCAGCAAGATGTTTTTATTTTAATTGTTTCATATATCTCTGTTTGTATTGTATTGTATTATAAGCTTTCTGCTTGTGCTTTTGACGCTTTGAAAGCAGATATTGTTTTTGAATGTCGCACGTGACATCAAACTAGGCGATTTTGCAAATCAAAAATTACAGTTATTTGCAATTGCATATTTTCTAATGTATTCTTTTTAGACTCTTTGTGCCCTCAAAAAAATTTTAAAAAGCAAAAATCAATGTATAATGCCGCTCGTTAAGAAGATTTATCAAAACGAAACGTGCAAAAGAAATATCCAAATGAAGAATTTAAAGACTTTGTGATTTTTAGTTCGAGTATCTCAAAATATATAATGTATAAATTAAGAATTTTTTTGGGTTAGTTACATTTGATTATATCTCTATGAAAATATAATAAACGAAACTGTTTTCAATATTTTTTAATTTGTTGATGTCGAAGAAATTTTCTGTGGAAATGCCCATGTATTAAAAATCGCAATTCATTTTATAAGAAACCTAACAAATGAGAAACTCATAAATTTTAACTGATAAATAAGATAGAAATTATTAAACAAATCACAAAAAGCCTCTGGGTTTTAAACAATAAAATTGTCACAGCAAATACAGAAGTGCACGCACACATGCACATTAAGATAAAGGAAGCCAAGCAAAAAAAGGATAATATATATAATTACACATAACATGCACATAAATATGAGAGCATAAGTGCTTAAGAATGATTTATCACTTTAATGAGGAGTGAGTTGAAAAAAACAAACATTTTAATTTTGCAAAAGAGCTTAAATATCGAATGAAATGAAAAAATATTTAAGAGTCTTAAAGAGAACATTAAAAATGGTTCATAGCCATGGGTTAACGGAGAATCGCAAAAAAACTTAAAAGTCTTAAGAAATATTATCTGGCCTCACGGAGGATGAAAGAAGTAGTGAACAGCAAATATGGTGTTATAAATTCAAATAAAATTTTTCTCTACATTTTTACCACGAGGCCGAATCTATCTATCAACAGGATCTATCAATGATCCTGTGATCCGCAAAAATTTTTCGTAAGGATACTTTTTTGAATTTTGAATGATTTTTCTTCATCCCACGTCTAAGAATCATATTTAGTGTTCTCTTGAAAACACTTAAATATTTTACGTTTCATTCGATTTTTAAGCCTTATTATAGCTTTGCTATTTATTGCGCGATACAGGAGTTAGGACGTGATTTTCGTAACAAAAATAATCGACACTATTACAGTTATAAATTTATTTTTGTTTTGATTTTTTTGTACTTAAAAGCAGAGTACGAAAATAAACGAAACAAATTGTTTGATTTTGTTTTGTTTTGTTACGTTCTTTGAAGTGAGTGAAACAAAAATAATGAGAACGATTGCTCAATTTGTTTTGGATTTGTTTTTGCACATGAGCACAAACCAGAGAACACAGCCGATCGGTTGTAAGCCGGATAACAGCCGCCACCAGCCACAAACAATACATTAATTTAGAAAAGAAATAAATGGAAACGTTTTGAAATATTTTCAGAGAATTTGACATCATCATATATAATTTTATTGCATTGTTATTTTACACATGAAGTTTGTTTTATATAAACAAGCAGCAAAGCTATAACCAGATGTCTTAAGAAACCTCTCTTCTTTTTTATTGTTATAATCTAAAGTTGATCAGGACAATCATGAATAATATTTCCAGAGAAATTTCTCCCTTTTCCAATTAGAATTTTGTGTCTTCTCTATTACTTGCTGTTAAAAATTTTTCCTCAGGAACAATTTCTCGCGGAGTTTTATTTATGATTACCCTCTATATCAGTGCCAAAACATTTAAATATAATCGGAACCGATATCATTAATGGACTGTGTAAAAATCGATCAACTGGTCGGGGTGTCATTGAAGTACTGCAAATTTCAAATAGAGCAGAAAACTCTTATACTCGTTCATATATATTAGGTAATAAAACAAGGTTACTTAAACAAACTCTAAATTGACTTGCCCATGATGTTATTCTAGATAGTTCAGCATCCTGCAAGGAATCTTAAAGCATCAGCTTCGTATACTCCGGTGGCAGCAAGCAACAAATATTTGTATGTATACATACAAATGTATGATAAAATATTATATAACCATATAATAAGAACTTCTGTAGCATCTGCAATGATAACAATAATAAGAAAGTTATTAAGCGTCTTCTCTCTTCACTGTCATGTTTTGGAAGATACATGTAAGTTCTTTCTGATTCTGCAGAATTTTGGAAATATACTAGAATTGAATATAAGATATTCTAATATTTTCATTTAAAAATCCGGTTAGTTTTGGAACTAAGCACATGGAACCGTGAAGTACATCTTCTATCCCTATCCTTATCTCTCCCGCCCAGGTAGCAAAAGCCGACCAAATAAGACGCAGTTCAATAGAATAGCATTACTTTTAAAAAGTTTCGAGGAACATGTTATACACATAAACATTATATTTTGTATTACCAAATAGATATTAAGCACTTTAACGGCTCTTTTCACAATGTATAATTAAAAGCTAACAACGTGTTTAACGGCAAGTTTTGTATGAAGAACTGTCAGTTAAAGTACACGTTAACTCTTAATCATACATTGTGCAAAGGGACATAAATATTTATACAAAGAAATACATATAATACCATTTAAATAATTTCAGTAAAAATTATGTACAATTTTAAACATAGTCGCGAAGATCACTTGACACATTTCCGCAATCAACACATCAATATTAAAAGATTGTTTTAAATCATGCAATCGCAGACTTAATAGCAGCAGGCAGCACCAAAATCATCAACAACAATAGATGCTCATTCGTTTTATTAAACGCAACACAAACAACTGCTTTTTTTGAATATTGAATTGAAATGTAGGGCTGGTTGTACAAACTAAAGGTTTAACAGACAGACGGGCGGACAGACACTACATAAATACTAAACTGTCTATGTGATATATTAACGCTGCGTGAGTTTGCTGCTGTTGTTAAAGCTGTTGCTACTGACTCGACTCTTATTATATTATGGTGCCATAAAAAATAAATAACATCATTCATAGTTATAGACGAATGCTAAACTTCTACTAAATTTAGTGCGAGCACGATGATGAGATGAGTACGTTGTGTATTTATTTATGGCGATTGAGTTTGTTTGGTCACAGCACATGTAGGCTATTGAAATCGGGGAAGTATAACCATGTGTGAGATATACTTAAAAAGCATTTAACTAAAGCCTAGATCCCACTATCGGCACATTGCACCGATTTTCGTCGGCTCACTGAAATAAAGTCATAAGTAATAAAATAAATTGGCCTTACTTTGCAACTGATTGAAATATAAGGACATAATTGCACCACATTGCATTGGTAATAGATCCATATAGACTTATCTCGGATTTAATTGAGAAATAAAGCTATTATATGTGAAGCTTTTATTGTTTAAAGTCTCGTTGTGTGGAGTTTATTATCTTTAGGGGACTGCCAATTTTTACGGTGATTGAGAAAGTTCTTTTTGAGAAAACACGAAATAGCCATGATATGGGAGGATAATGATTGCTACACAAATCACTGGGAGGAAATAGAAGTGTATTTTACGTCTAGTGTTCGAGTAATGCTATTTGTTGGTTGGAGATGACTTACACAGTGTTCTAGCACATGATAAACTTCCTACACAGAAAAAAATAAGTTTAATTTTTGATAACAAAAATCCCGGTATTTAATCGTTTTAATTTTTGAATTTCCTGTGATAAAGATTTCCGCTATATCAATAACAAAAATTGTAAAAGAATAATATTTTTTTCAATAATATGAATATTTGATTTAATAAAATATCTTATCAATAATTTGTAATTTTGTCAATAAAGAAATGTAAGGAATCAAAGAAAAAAGTTGTTGACTGAAATTTTATTTTCAGTGATAAATTTTATTCAATAATATGGTTTTATTGAAAATAATGCTTGTCTATTTTTTTCTGTGTATTTATTTTAAGGTCTCTTAAGTAGTGTAGGAAGGACCAAATGGCTTAAACCACGTTGGCTATATGTTCTACGGATATATTTATTCCAAGACATTACATTTCGCAAGTCACCCCAGGGGAAAAAATTTTTAGTAATTATTCAAGCACTACTTTTTCTCTACTCCCAAAATATCAATATGTATGTACTTTTGACTATTCAGAAATCGATTATTAACAACATCCAAATTATTATTTAAGAAGCTATTTGACTTATGCAAAATTGGAGATAATTTTTAGTTTTTGCTAACACTTAGTCTGGATGTTTTAGGATAATGAAATCAATGTCATGAAGTATTGTACTTTGCTTTATAAAAACTATCTTCATTTAAAAGAAATTTAGGAAACGAAAAAAAGAACATACAAAAAATCAGATAAACTCAACATCATGAACATGACCTCGGATTCACTGAATAGGTATCAAATAATTCTTTCTGCCAAAAAAAAACCTACTACAATGAAAAGATCTGATAGAAGAAGATAAGAAGAAGTACATGAAATATAAAATTAGATTTTAAAGGGCGTGCCTCCGCCTATTTTGTAAATACAAGATTGTGTGTTTTTCTGGGCTTAGGGTGTGTGTTAAGTTGTATAAAAATCGGTATAGTAGAACCACGTAAAATGAAATATTAAATTTTAATGGGCGTGACTCCGCCCATTTTTTAAATAAAAGATTGTGTCTATTTTAGAGATCAAGTTAAGTGGTAGTTTCGTAAAAATCAGTTTAGTAAGAAGTAGTAGTAGTGAAATGTTATAATAAATTTTAATGGGCGTAACTCCGCCCATTTTTTCAACTTTCAAATTGTGTACATAATTACAAGAACCAAAGGTGTTTCATAGGTTAAGTCGGTTAAAAAGAGAACTTCCCTGCAAAAAATTACACATTACCATCAGAACTAATTGCCATATAATGAATTACTTTTCTGATTACCAAATTTCATTACTCGCTTACAAATCACATTACCTAAAATTAAAAAAAAAATAATTACAAGTTGCTAACTGAGAATAATTTTTTTGATTAAATAGATTACGTGAACAAGTTGCCAAATTAGAAAAGTAAATATTTCTCAAGAATCGATTATTTTAGTCTCACGCCTTGTTAAAATTATTAAGTTGGTAATCCAGTAAGGAACAGTTTCCACCAAAAATGCTTAATTCCAAACCCGATTACCTTTTTTGAAATTTTTTGCTGGGCTCTTGCCATGACAACACTATGTAAAAATGATTAGAAATTATTCAAATTTTCACTACTTCCGAATCACAAGTTCAGGATCTTATTGATTTTCTTGGAACCGTTTTTTTATTGGGAGATAGCGCTTTCTCTATGCGCTTATGTACGGGTTTTAAATCAATGTGGGGTACGGTCGTCATGGCAGCTACGTATGTAAGCCTTAGGTAAAATTGTCAATATAATTTTGAAAATTGAAACCGAAATCATTCTAAAAATTTTTTTTTGATAAAAAACTATAATAAATCAATTATTAAGTGAAATTAAATTGTATGAAAAGACTATACGCTTTCATTATATCAAAGAATTTCATTGCGAATACATCTCTTTTGAGTTCCATACAACAAGTTGTTCTCTTTTTTATATCACAACATTTTAGCACAACACCAAATGCCTGCCTGCCTGATTGCTTGCTTATACACAAGTGTGTTTGGTTCATATTTAGATGCGATAAACAAGACAATAATATTTACTGTCAATTTTCATGCCATTATTATTATCGTCATCATTATTATTATTATTATTATTAGCATAATTGTGATTATAATCATCGTCGTCATTATCATTATCAGCAGAAACATCAGTATAAATGTTGCTGATATCAAATCTGATATATGTATGTGTATAAACTGAAACACATACATACCAATAAACAGTAACATCCAACAATTTTTTTTTCTTTATTGTACATAAGCATTCATAGCGCACACTGAAGCATAAAAAGTCACAACTCCAAAAATTTCAGTTGCTGAGTAGTGACAAACAACTGTTGATACTGTACAAATCACGCAAATATGTAACATAAAAATAAGCATAACGATATTTTATATTCTTAAAAAATACTGGATTACAAAATAAATTGTTGCGGTCCTTAGAGATTTGTTCAATTAACTGGTTTATAAAAAAGTAGAACCACTTGGAACATTTTGAGTTGTGATTGTTTATGATTTAGTGTGCGATATATAAATAATTTGTGTGGAAATTCTTACATGTGTAGGAGTGTGTCATATTTCTGTCAATTGAAAATGTTGCCTTTATGATTTATTCACTCTTATGATTTATTACTCAAGTACGACCAACACCAACATATCAATACAAAAACACAAACACAAGCATAAACTTTCACACAAATTGTTGTATAAATACACATACATATGCATACACATATTCTGGCACATATCCGTTTATTTATGCAGAAGATTTGCTTTGCGAGAAAGAAATTGCTTAAGTAAATCATATGGGTTGGACATTTACGAGGGTTAGTGTTAAAGTAAGCGGAAATTAAAATACCTCAGAATATTGTAAAAGATTAATTACTTGCTCATATGAGAAAACTTGAAATATCCCAGCAAAAAACTTTGCCTACTAGAATGCAAAAAAGTGTATGTACTCCTCAGTCGTAAGTACTTACAATTTGACTGAATAACCCATTATTTTTGTTTGAGAAGTTCAAAAAGTATGCGGTACCCTATACTTTTTGCCTACAAACATACAAAAGTTAATAGATTACTGATTGCCTAAAAGTAGTCAAAATTTAATGTGTTATTTTTTGCGTACAAATATGCCAAATAATATAGATTAATTTTTGCTTAAACTTATTCAAAATTAATTTGCTATATTTTCTAATTTTTTTATTTTAAATGAATAAAATTTTGTAAAAAATTTCTCTAGATATACATATTTCCTTATTAACTGGAAAGTACTACAATAAGTACTTTCACGTAGTGATATAAATAAGTTCTTATTTTATTCATTACATGACAGTCATTATTATGCAAATAAAATAATTAGATAAATAAGTACCACTCGTTACTTTGTAAGCCATTAAAAAAGTACTACCCATTACAAAATTTCGAAAATTTTTTGCTGGGATGTTATTTTTATATGCATACATAACCCGACAAAACAACCCCGCTTTTCATAGGCCGGTCCCCTTTCAAATTTTTATCCCGCTTTTTAAACTTTTGGTATTTTCTATCTCTATTCGAATGTAACTGATAATAATTCATTGGAAATATTTTTTAAGTACAGTTAGTGCTTAACAAGCCGGCACCCTGTGGGCTTCGCACCACCCCATATACGTTTTGAGAAGGAAAGACACATTTTTAATATTAGAAGGGCCACGCTTGGTCTTAACCTTCACTATTTAGTAGAATATAATTTCCATTATTAACATATATTATTATATTTTATTATATGGATGTCTCAAAAGCTAAAAGACCTAACACCACAAAATAAAAAGTTGAGAAAATTAGTAATATTTAACAAATAGATTTCCAAAATTTATGAAAATTATAAAAGGTGCAAAATATTTTTATGGCGTAACAGATACATTGGCTAGTTTTATAAAATTTCATAAAACATGGAAATTTCGCTTGATTAGACTAATGCGTTTAATTAAAGTGGAGTTAAAGGGAGTATAGCTTTTGAAATAATTCAAATAAGATTCAAAGCCGATTTTTCATGTTTTTAATGGAAAATATCTAAATAAAAGAAAAACCAAATAATTTCCATAGAGTTCATAACTAATTACATACTAATTAGTAATAAAACAAAATTGAGACATTTCCGAAAAGTGGAGTCAGGCCTTTTAGCGTCTGACACATCCATATGTATTAATAGTCATGCAGAGTTTCAAAACTATCACTGGATTAATTTCCAAATCATATTTTGAAAAAAAAAACATTTTGTCTATTTGAGAGGAGCCACTCTCACTTGTCCAATCCTGATTATTTTATATCATCGGCAGAATCAGAGAAATTTTAAGTTTGTCTTTGTAGCAGATACCAAGATATTAAAAAATTAATATTTATTTTCTGACATGACATTCTTTTTGATTCCTATTCCAGTTAGTAACGCCACCTCTTACAAAAATTTAAATTTTTTTTACTGTTTTGCCTTCAAAGATCTCTTGAAGTAAATGTTGCTTCTAAGTGGAAAATGCAACGACAACTTTAGGCCTTAAAGAATTAATAGACTCTTGTTCCTTCTAGATCATCAGTAAAACGCTGTAACCAAATTAGCAAGATCGGTACGCTGCACACTGTCGCTAAAGCGGCCAAAAATTAAAAAAATTAGTTTTGAATTAAAACGAACAATATTCTAATTAAGTAAAATAAAAAAGAATTTTTAAAAAAGGTTTATATTTCAAAGAGTTTTGATGATTGAAAGTCAACAGTTAGTTTTGGGCCAGTATGCAACTATTTGAAAATATGGTACGGACACATTCAAACTTTAACAGGTTAATTAAAAAAAAATTTAGATATTGCACTACAACTTCCAATAAAACATAAGGGGCATATTGTTATAATATAGCTACAATAAATTTTTTCTATATTTTGTAACTGATATGCGATGGAAAGAAAAACATCTGTGAGTGAAAAAAGTACGAGTTAAGTGGTCTATAGAAAAAAATATAAAAAAATACATTTTTCATACTTTCACATTATATTTCTACAAGTAAGTAGATTTAGTTTTTTTATGCTTGTCCACCTTTCCCCCTTACAATTTCATTTTACAATATTTTTTAAGTTGGGATTTGTATATTTTCAGTATATTATTTAGTTCCAGGACATTTGGGAAGCATACTAGTCCTTAAAATTTAAATGGCGAAATTGTAGATGTAATTTATATTATATGTATTGTGTCTAGTTAAACATTTGACTCACTATAAGTGAAGACAATTTTTTTGCTCCTACTTTTTAAAAAAAAGGGCATTTTTGAGGTATGCGTATCCTTTCTCTGAATTGACCAACATTTTTACGAAGCAATAGATATGTTAAAATTACTGCCTTTATACAATTTCATTAAGTTATAATTATTTTTCTCTCTGTTATGGTAATTTTTTATTTCAGGATATATGGGAAGGATACGAATCCTTGGAAATTAAATGACCAAATTGTATGTGTGATTATATTTTACCAATTAAAACATGTGTGCGCAATTACATTTCTTTACGATAAGTCCTTCTATTTTTGGCCGCTTGTTATATGAACTCACGACACTGTGCGCTGGTATTCTTTTTTAACAGAGTTATTCCTACGAAATTTCAAGGTTCTCCCTATATTAATTTGCCAGATATCTAAAGTATATATACTCTCTTTATGGAAGGTGTCGCACCCATATCTCCAATTTGCATTTTTTTTTGCAAGACAGCGCACGTTATAAAAATCGTTACATACAATTAAAATTTCACATTTGTTGCTTAGTGGAGAAAAAAATTGTGAAATTGATGCAGCCGTTCTTAACTGATGCGATTAGCAACGAATGAAATTTGATTTTTATTTATATAGATACATATATATTTTTGTTTATTTAAAAGCTTTTATTTTGAATTAAAATCTTTGTTTTCTAAGGGTTCTGCTACACGTTCAATATATATTCTGATATTTGGATCGCGATTCATTTTAATGGATTGATGGATCACGAGCGTATGCTACATGTTCAATATTTATCGCGTCAGTATTTGCGTTAATATGTGCTGTGCGGATCGTTTATTAATAACAAATTTATTAATAAGCATTAGCCGACGAGTCCCAAAACTCCGGCAATGCCTCCAAATTAAAAATAAAGTCTAAAAATAATTTTTTCGGTCGTTAATTCCGATTCCACCGGTAGAACCAACTCGCTTTCGCTATTTTCTGCCCTTTATTAAAACAAACTTTATACAAATGTAAATTTTTTTTTACTTTTTTTTTGTTAAATTGTTTTTATTTTATTTGTTTTATTTTAGTTTTATTAACGTATCGCGATATAATATCATGAAAATGCTACACGTTCAACATTTATCACGCGATCCGCCATCTGGATTCCATAATTTAGGCCTTTCTGCGATATGGATCGCGATCCATCAATAATCCATCAATACTGCATCACAATACTGGATCGCTTTCAATATATATTGAACTTGTAGCAGTGCCCTTAGTACATAAAAAGCTGTGTATTTGTAACTAGGGATGGGCAAATGAAGAAAATGTATCGATATATATCGTATCGATGTTTTTGAACAGTATCGATATATATTTTTTGAAAACATCGATATTTCGATATATCGATATTTTTTTGCATTAATTTCGAATGCACAATTACTTACTTTAAGAAATTTAATACAAAAGAACTATTTATGTTAAGTAATACGTAACCTACTGTAGCTCCTAAAGACTTCATTAGTCTTTTAATAGTTACTTTTTCTGTAATAAATAATCAGCTGTTTCGGATGGTCACAGTTTTCCACTAAAGTGATGAGTTTTGCATTGTCCATTGTTATTAGAGTTTTTCATTTCCCGGGAAAGTGGGAACAACTTTTCGGTTTTTAACGTTTATAAACACATGTCAAAAAATAATACAATTTCAGTTCCCGGGCGTAATTGTTGTAAAGTTTTAGCTATAGTTCTACCATCCCATTCATAAAGTGAATAACGACATGCATCGAGGAATGTGTACGCAACATAACAGAATTAAGGAGAGAAAAACTAATGGCTTATATGTATATGAATTTTATAAACCAAAAAGAGTCAGCTGATTCGTAACAGAACGGAAAGTAAAAACAAATTCTGCCTTTAGGCTTATACCCACACAATCCAAAAAGTCACCTGCCTTAGTTGGGTCACAGTTAAAAAACGGCTATAGCTCTTAAAAGTATCGAAACCCGATACTCGTAAATAAGAATCGATGTATCGATATATAGGTTTTTGAAATATCGGCGATATATATCGATATTTATTTTCCCAAATATCGATATTTCGATATATCGATATTTTTTGCCCATCCCTATTTGTAACCCGCTTTCTAAAATATATTTATTTTTAAATCCCGCTTCTTGACGGTATTTTTTTTTTAATCCCCCTTTCTGATCGATCGTGTCCTGCTTTTTTTCAAAAACCATCTGGTCACGTTATGCATACAATATACCCTAAAATATATAAATGCGCTGCTAAAAATTTCAAAATCTAATACTGGATTTAAATATTGTTTGTTGCAGGAAACTTCTTCAGTTTGGTCTAGAGTAGACTATGCACAGAAAAAAATGATTTTCATATTTGAATACGAAAATCTTTGATTCAATAAAAAAATCTTTTAAATTTTCTGTGATCACGATTTTTACAATATTGATAAATAAAATTGTAAGCATGTTTATTGGATATAAAGTCAATAAAGCGATTTAATGAATCAAAGAAAAAAATTGTTGGCTGAAATTTTATTTTCAGTGATATTTGTTTTAGTGTGTGTGTGTGGATGAATGTCGCATTTTTTTAACCCCTTTTGGTTTGTTTTTGCTTGGCTGCGATTAAAACTAAATGTGTTTGGGATGAGTCGAACCGGGAGTCTCTTGACTAATAGTTTAACATACTTACCACTCAGCTAAAGAGCAAATCGCTTTATATATATATACGCAAATAATGAATACACGCAAAACATGATTTCTTATGTTTCTTCTCCATTTGCGCATTGCGTTATGATATAATCTAAAAATAACTTTGTTGAGAAAAAAAAACAAGCCACGACGTTTTTCGGCTACTTGTTGTAATTCACACGTATACAAGCCGAGCAATCAAAATAAACAACAACAATAGCACATGACCACGTTGGGTCAACCAACAAGCAAGATAAACACCAACACAAACAAATTAAATCAAATGATATTTTAAAATGTGCGGTATTGATAAACATAATAATATTCAAGTTAATGACAAATATTATTGAATTTAAAAATTTTATTCAATAACATTGTTTGTTGAAAATAATTCTTGCATATTTTTTTCTGTGTGGCAAAATATGAACTTCAGAAAAAATTTTGACCACTTTTTTAAACAGATTTACTTCTACACAATTTTTTTTTTGGAAAATAAAAAAATTTCCATGCAGTTTATTTTAAGTAAAAATTCACGCAGTCCATTTCCGGGTTTTTCTGGGATTGTTTTGTAAATCCTACTTATCTGTTCAAATTAGTGAAAAATATTGGGCAACGTTGGTTGTTTAAACTTGACATGTTGAACTAGCGCTTGAAAATATGCTACAATTTCTTAAGTTTGTGTTTGTTATACATTCCATGTGAAACAAATGCAATTCATATTATTTCGTGCGAAATTTTGAAATTCTGAGGAAACATTTTATATATTTTTCCCTATTTTTTAATGTATTTTGAAAATATTTCAAGTGAAATGTTAAACATAGTACCAGATTTAAGAGGAAAAATCAAACACATATAGTTTCAACAAATAAGAATTATTATTTTTACTTCGATAATCAAAAGATTTTTTTAACGTTAGTTACCCTTGTCCAGCTTAAAATATAAAAAAGTAAAAACGATTTTTTTTAATAAAATATTTATCAGCCGGGCACAACCCTCGTACCGTAAATACTGCTTTTTCTTATTATTATTGTATGTACATAATTTTATGACTTGTTCTAAGTTTGTTAAACTTTAAAATTAAATTAAATTTAATCTTGTGTAATATAATCATACAAAAGTGTTTCTAAATAAAATAATTAAATAAAAATAGTTTGCTGCGGTTTTCTTTGTTACTTTTATGGAAGTTGTTGGGCAACTAAAGCAAACGATCATAAATGTATGAAAAACAACAAACACATGACTTGGCTTTTTTATAGTTCGTTCAACATATCAAAAGTTTTAAGACAGTACTTCAATGAACAAGAAAGAAATAATAAAACAACAAAGCTTAATAGTTTTAATAATTTTGTGGTTGTTTATAACTTTTACTTTTTATTAAGCTGTGTTCACGAGATATATGCATATGTGCATACAACTTTTATTAAAAAAAACAGTTTAATATTAAATTAGAATATCGTACTTAGAATACACAACTTATTAACTGCGGAGCATATTTGGGGCCTACAAATAAAATACACACAAAACAACAACACTTTTACAAATTTTATTGTTGTTTTGCGTGTCATTTATTTGTATATTTATTTGTAGTTTTGAGAAACAGGCCCCTGATAGCGAATTACGGCTGCCGTTATCGAACAAAATTTTAAAATATTTTCATGGAGATACGATATGAAGAGCCTGCAAATAGGTATTTCTGAAGTTTGAGACTTGATAGAGCCCATATTACTAAAATTATACCTGTCTAGTTGACTACCATTTGTTCACTATGTTTTTTCAAATCTCCCGGGATCGATAAAATGTGCAACAACACCTGCAATTAATAAAACAATTTTATAGAAATAGGTGTTCTGTGAGCGCAACGTTACTCGCGCTTCATTCGCGAGCGCTATAGGTCGACGATTACAAACTTATTTTGACCAGAATTTGGTGATATACATTACGACAATTTTGAATTTCAAGAATTTTGTTCTTATATTTAGATTGCAGAAATCTAAATATTTTAATCTTGAAATTTGGTCAATAAGATTGACATTCTCAAATTTAAGGGTGTATAGTGGCAAATTTATATTTTTAAATACGATTATTTCAAAAAGCAATAAACGTTGCAGAGGGCGGGTGGTGCCGTTGGAATTATCGATTATGCGGATTTGTTAGTCACGATGTCGCAGTGGTCGCGTGAGCATTGCGCTTTCGCTGTAAACAATTTTGTTCAAAGTGTGTAAATTTAATTCGTTCGTGGGTGCAAAGATGCCGGGCAACTGCTTCGGTTATGAATGTCCCACGGCCAGGGCCCAGTAGATCTTCAAGGACTCCCGAAAATATTGAACTGGTTGAAAGCTGGAATTTCCAAGAACTATTATTGATGACAGTTTAAAAAAGGATCTAAAGTTCCATCCTTTTAAAATTCAAATCGTTCAAGAACTGAAAGAAAGTGACTTTGATTTACGCAAAAATTTTTGTGAAACGATGTTGGAGCGTTCTCGCACTGTAAATCCCATTTTTTGGAGCGACGAGGCTCAAATTTTACTTAAACGGCCACGTTAACAAGCAAAACTGTTGTTACTGGTCTCCAAGAACCCGCAACCCTCGATTGAAACATCAAAAACCATTGCATAGCCCCAGGGTAACTGTTTGGTGTGCCTTATCCACGCATGAGATAATTCGATAAATTTGCTTCGGGTAAATTTCCCCCAAAAACTGATCAGTCGTTTAAGGGACATTCCATGGCTACCGTCGCTCGATCTAACTCCCATAGAATTTTTTTATGGGGCTATCTCAAAGAGAGGGTTTAAAATCACAATCCCCAATCTCTTGTGGCTTTAAAGTAGAAATCAGCTCAATCGAACCAAGGTAAAAGTACAACATCTGTAAAAGTACAACATTATAGTATAATTAGTCGAAAAAGTAGGCTAACGCAAAGGACTTTCTGATGGGAACAGCGACTAGAAGTCTCCTTAGGCTCGTAGAAACAGGTTTGGTGAGGACATGAATAACAACAGGTCACACTTCATTCTTAAACGAGATTAGTTTTAGTGATCAGGGATCCGTAACCTCTATAAGGTCGCTGAAACTGATTTTAGTAGAACACCGTCACTGGCAATTCTAGATATTGACTATTGGATTAAATGCGATAAGATATGTGAGGGTAGTGCAATGTTTACAGACGGATCAAAAATTGTAAAGGCACAGGGGCTGGTGTCTATGTCTGTGGAACGAACATTCGTACTTGTTTCAGACTGCCGAGTTAATGCAGCGTTTTCCAGGCTGAGATCTTGGCGATCCTCAGGGCCACGGAACTGGTGGCCAGGAATGAAGCTGAGGGTGAGAGGGTAACATTCTACGTCGATAGCCAGGCAGCGCTAAAAGCTTTGAAGTGACACAATGTCAAACCGACACTTGTTAGTGACTGTAGGAGAGCCCTTAATTGGCTTATGGGTATATACATATATGTTGAGTTCATGGCCACAGCAGTGTTGAGGGAAATGAAATTGCCAATGAGCTGGCAAGAATAGGGTCGGCATTAGATGAGGGAATGTGTGACAGATCGGTGAAATTACCGATAGGTCATTACCATAGGGAACTCAGTAATTGGGTAGAAAGCAGGGCTATGTGGCCAAAACTTGACTCAGGAAGATCCAAGCTGATACTGGACATGAATAGGAAGGCGATGCGAAACGTGATAGGCGCATTGACAGGTCACTGCTCGGTCAAAACCAGAATCCAATGAACATATTATCTGTCATTGCCCCAAGCTTAAACGTCATAGGCTAATTTGGCTGCCCATACGTTTCCATAGAAGCATTGCTGATATTACGAAGTATAAACTAGAGGACATCAGGGGCTTCATCATGGAAATTCGGTGACTCAATGACGGATAATAAGGTCACTTCTGGCTACAAATAGAAGGGTAATTATTGATTTTTTAATGGGAAATAGAAGGGAATCACAATGGACCCAATTGGATCTACGAGTGGAGGTGCGTTATAGCTCCACCCTTCCTAACCTAACCTAACCTTGCTAATGCAAGTGCTCAAATCTAAAATCACTACTTCAAGCTCTTTTCACCACACGAGCTCTTAAGAATACTTTAGGCATAGTAATGACTAATATTTTAAGTACAGGCGGAAACTAACCGATTGCTTTCCGGAAAATGAGAATTACTTGCAGATATAAATTTTAACTAGGAAGTAAATTGGTAGATTGGTCTTTAAAATTGTTCTTTAGTCGTTAACTAAGCTTTTCTGTGCCTTGTACTCTGACAGATGAACCTTGTTCTTTTACGTAGTGTGTAAGTATCGGCATTTTGGCTATTTCGCCAAATACTGACTGTTTCTTTTCGAATTAATGTTGCTCATATGCTTTAATTGTGGTTTTATTATTTTCAGTCTCATCTAAAAATATATTTATGACCAATCTTAAGTCAATGTATAAGCAAATATCCCTTACAGGAAAAAATAATAAACAAAATTTATTTTCAGTTTCCGTTTCACGAACATTTCGGCAACTCTATAAATAAATTTATATGTATACATATAGTATATGTATATATAAATATTTTTTTTTTCAACAAAATAATACGTGTTTATTATCCGTACTTAATTTTCTCTCTAATGAAAGCCAATTAGACACGCAATTCTCCTCTAACTTTTGTTGCCAAAAATGAAAAGAAAAAAAATTATTTTTCTATGGGCCAAAGAATAGAAGAAAGTTGAAAGAATTAAATCAACATTGTTTGTTAAAAATGGTGCTAATCATAAATATTTACTTAACATCATTACATTTAATTTACTTGTTGCACGCTATAAATGCAAAAATTAAGCAACTACAACATACACATACAATAAGGCATAATTACTAAAGAAATAGTTTTAATAAAAAAATAATTAAATAAAGGAGGAGGGTGAAAAGTTAAGGCAAAAGAAGAAGAGAAGAAGTAAAAATTATAGTCTAACATGAAGGAATAATAAACAAAAAACCTAAGACGATTTTTCTTTTTTAAAAGTATAAAAGAAATTGTTTAATTGTCGGTCTCTGGCCGAAAAGCAAGCAATCGCCAAACAACAACAAGCTTTAGCGTGCTTTGAATTTAAGTTCCAAACATGATACATATCGCACCTTTATTGCAATAAAGACGTAAGTCAAAAAGTTAGTTTTACAGAAAATAAGTTTAAATTTTTACATTTTTCTTCTCGCAACCAGCCATTTGTATGAAATTTTTATAAAATATAAAAATGTTGTTAAGCAAAAATATTTGAACAAAGTTAATGCAAAAGGTTTTATAAAGAAAACATTTGATAAACAAAAGGAACTATCTAGATTTGTGGCAAAGAACTAAATACACATGCGTAGGACATACAAACGTGATTAACTGATTGAACTAACTGCGCGCTTAGTAAACAAACATTAAACATGCTGATGAGATTGTCTAGACGTTGCTGCCGCATTTGGAAGACTTGTATGAAGTATAAAAGGGCGACGCATCTGCTGGCAGTTCCAACTGAACTAACAATATGCAACAAAAAAATTAACCTCCAAAAGTGAGATGTTTTCTTACATAATTTAGGGTCGCTGAACACGAATATGACATTCATTTATTTTTTTAAGAACCTTTTCTGAGATATTGACGAAAAACGTGTTTTTTTTTTGCAGTTTACAAAGATATTTCCAATAATCTTGAGAAGTGTTTATCTAAATTAAGAAAATTTTACATCGTTGGTTTTCTTTTATCTCTTCATATTTATAGTGTGTTGATAGGATAAAAATTCATTGAGTTAGTTTAAGTTTATTTAAAAAATAAAAATTTAATCTATATTTATGATTTGAACAGGCTAAAGTTCGTATCGCTTTGTAAGCCAAATTACATGTGATAAATATTAATGAACAAATAACACCAAAGTTTGTGGTAAATATTCTGACTAACAACACATAGTTGAACGGAACAACTAGCCATTTTCGAAGGCCACTAAACCATCATCATCAGCGTTCTTCTGTGTTTGGTCCACTATGTGTGGTGTCAGTTGATGTAGAGATTTGCTTTATATATTCAGCCATCATTGCAAATGGAATATGTGAATTGTTTTGATTCATCTTATTTATTTAAGTATCCGAAAAGCTATAAACTAAAGAAGTAAAAAGTAAGAACAATTTTGTTGGTACGATGGTTTCACAACGTAACAATTCTTAGTGGTGAGTATCAATATACGAGGGTTACTATTTATATTTCGGGAACTGGCATCACTAATGTCAATAGCTAAAATCTTGCAACACCATAATTAACTTTGACATTTTTTAGCATAAGCGTACTCACAACGTTTCGATGTTCAAGTGCTATTTGTTTTGTTTCCGGTGAGTTCAGAAAATCTATTTGATAAAAAAAAATTCAATTTCAAGAGAATCGTTGAATTATTTTTCACAACTTTCGACGTGAAGTACCTCAACGAGAATGTGTGGACTCAATTACATTTTTAATTGATTTTTGGTTTTATTTTTCAATTAAACGTGCTTGTTCCAAATTTTTTTTTTTTCTGTTTAGGGACCATTAATCCCTGGTAGCCTGGCTTCTCCAGGCAATATTTGTCATGACAGAAGCAACAACACACAACAACACACACATGATTGTATGAAAGCTTATTTTTATTGTTACTGTTATTAGAGAATTCCCTTCTTTCCCTTCCTGCAAGATTCATATAACTCCCCAGCAACAATATAAATTAAAACCAAATTGGAATCACACAATCACAATGAAATATTTCTGCAAACTTAAACATTTCGTTTTAATATCATATTAATTTTATTTAACCATTAAAGGAAATAAAATACAATAGCCAAATGTAGTTAAAAATAACATGCAAACTGCCCAAAGAAGGTTTATGAATGTGAAAGTGTCCCAAACAATTATTTTTTTTTTGTTAATCTTAAAGATTTTGGTCAAGGTAAACATTTTTGCTTTTTATACGTTCTTTTTCTTCTTCACACATATTCAATAACCTTTCAAAAGTAAACAGAACCCTGCAAAAAAAAAAATTAAATAAAACTACATACAAATGTTTTAAGGGCGGAGAAGCAAAAAAAAAACACAGAAATCAGGTTGAAACACTTTCTCGTCAACAGCAATCAAATAACTTGAAACAACTTTAAACGGACTGAAAACATGCGCAAATATTTGCCAAACGTGTTGGATTTATAGACAAAATTTTTGCACCTGTTCGTACAGTGAACGAGTCAAAAAAAAATTAAAATAGCAAACAGCAAAAAAAAAAGGAACAAACAGATAAAAGGAAACTTATGTAGGCTAAAGTTTTATATGGACACATGTTACTTTACGACTTCATGTTTGTTGTTGTGCTGTGGAGGCATTGAAATGGAATGCATGAAATTGATTTAAATGTAAAATGCTTGATGGCAGTTTCTCCCGTCCATGCAGTTTTTATTTATTCTTCGGTGATAAAATGTTATAATTTAATTACTTTAAAAAAAAATTATGTTTACACTTTGTCATCACGAAGTGAACATTTTCTTTCTTTCCCCTTAAGTGTGGAAAGGAATTATGAAAAATAATTAATAGGATAAATATCCCTTCAGGAAATGGAACTGACACAAGACTAGTCACGTGACCGGTCCCCAAGTGATAGGGACCAGTCCGAGTTCTAACACTTCCTATGAAGCGGACCAGTCACTTTTACATGGGGATGGCCTAGGATGGGGTTAATTGATACTTTGTATGCACCTTGTGATTTGTCACTGAACTATCCCATAGGGACCTATTCGATGTATAATAATATAAATGAAGGGCTTATTGTAAAAACACGATAAGCCACACGATTTCAGAAAGTGGTTTTATCAGTTCTTTCAATTACTTTACAGCATCGGAACGTCCTCTTAAAATATTGTACCTATATTTCGTTTAATTTCCGCCTTAGCCGCAAGTGTCACTTTTTACATTTTGATTTTATTCAGAATAATTTGTCTCAAAAACGCGATAAGCCACAGCAATTACAAAGGCAGTATTACAAAACGATGGATTCTGATGAAGATAGCAGTGGAAGTGATTATTTTGTTGAAGATAGTGATGACAGCGTGAAAGACAAAGAGTTTTTGCCAACAGATGATGAAGTAATTTCAGAAACCAGCGAGGTATGATTTATTGAAACTGGTGTGGCTTATCATGTTATAGCAAAAAAAAAATCGAGTATTTACATTTGTGTGGCTTGTAATGTTTTTGTTATTCAGGAAAATTGTGTGGTGCCAATTGAAGACGAATCGCGTGAGAATAATACCGCATTTCGCTGGAAAGCTCGAAATGAACATAATTATGACCGGAATAAGAGGAAAAGTAAGCGGAACTCTGGTCATGAGTATTTTTGTCCGAAAACTAGGAAAACTGTTGAAGCACGCAAACTAGGTCCACCTTGCAGTTGCGAACAAAATTGTAGACAGAAACTTAATAACACCGAAGAACACATATTTAACCAGTTTTGGAAACTAGGATCTTATGATCTGCACAATAGCTACCTCTTTGGTTGCATTCATTTAGGAAAGAAGAAGAGGGCGTATAAAAAGAAAACTAAAAGGCAACAGTCTAGAAGAAAATTTACAGGTTGTTATTTCGTTGAAATTGATGGTGCCCATGTTAAAATTTGCAAAAGAGAGTTCATGAGCTTACATGGTCTTCAGAATTCAAGAGGAAGACTAGACAATATTATCAAAATTAAAAAAGACGGTGCTGCTGTTTCTAAAACTGATGGTAGAGGTAAGCATGGAAGTAGGCCTAATAGACAGAGTCGTGAACAAACCGATTCTATAAGAAATCATATAAATATGATACCAAAATACCAGAGTCATTACAGCCGAGCTAATAACATGCACAAAACTTATTTAAATCAGGATATGACCATTGCCAGTTTGTATAGAGAAAGCTATGTTCCTTGGTGTGAAGAAATTGGAATTAATCCTGCAAGAGAAAACGCTTATCGAAAAATATTTTGCACAGAGTATAATATAGGTTTTAAATTCCCCAAATCTGACACGTGCAAGATGTGTGATGAGACGAACATCAAGATTCAAACTGCAATACAAAATAATGATGACAAAGAAGCCGAACGACTGACAATTATTGTAAATGAACACAAAGACAGCGCTGCATCAATGCAAGATTTGCTTAAATCAGAAACCGACGATTCAATTCAGCAAATGCATACAAAATTGGTTATATCTTTCGATTTGCAGCAAGTTTTGCCAATTCCAAAACTAACAAGTGGACCTGCATTTTACTGCAGCAAAGTTGGCTTATATAATCTTGGAATACACAATTGCACGACTGGACAGGGGCACATGTTTGTTTGGACGGAAAATGTGGCTAAACGTGGAGCTGATGAAGTTGCTTCCGTGCTACTTAAATATCTAAACACCAACACCGACGGTGATGATCTTGTAGTTTTTACGGATAATTGCCCAGGGCAGAATAAAAATTGGCTAATGATGTCTTTATGGATGCAATTAGTCAAAGAAGGAAGGTTCAAAACTATTACGCATCATTTCCTAGTTAGTGGTCACACCCATTTGCCTTCTGATAGAGATTTCGCTTTAATAGAGAAGAGACATAAGAAATATTCCCCGCAAATCTACTCCCCAGAAGGTTGGCACAATGTTATTAAGCAAGCAAATAAAAAGACTCCATTTGTCGTCACAGTTATGGAACAAGCTGATTTTTTAAATTTCGGCCCTATTGTGGACGGTATTAACAAAAATTCAATTACTACAGATTATAGCAAAACGGATTTCACTTTAAAACAGAAAATACGAGGTCAATTTTTGTAAAGCATTCAATACAAGGAGAGTATAAGGAAGTAAGTATTTTAAAAAAGGGAAGACCTGCAAATACAACTTTAAATGGATTGAAACAAAAGTATACAGAACTCTTAAAACTAGCGGCAAAGAAAGTACACGGCGTCAAATCCTTGCTGCCATATATTCCACCAATTTATCATTCTTTCTACAACGCTTTGGAGCCATCTTCGGCTGAAACTGAATCACAACTTATAGAAATTATTTGATGTAATAAATAGAAAAAATAAATTTTAAACTGCAAAAACACGATATGCCACTTTATTTCAACCAAAATAACAAAACCTTTGATATTAAAAAAAAAATATGAATAAATTTCATGCAATAACTGGATAAGCCACAACTTTTTGCGATTTTAGGGATTTTCGAAGATTTTTTGGTGTACAGCGACGGGTATGTGATAGAAGTCTTCCTTAAGCACTTAATAAAAGTATCTGTATCATGATTTTATCAAATCCCTATTTTCTGCATTTATTTTAAACTTTAAAGGCGATTTTCTCAGTATTTTCATTTTGTGGCTTATCGAGTTTTTGCAATAAGCCCTTCAAATATAAATTATTTATAAATGTAATTTCGACATTTAACTGTAACAATTAACGCTTATAAATTTTTTTATTGTTACAAATGCAATGCCAGATTATTTTTAATCTGAAAATTTTTTGAGATTCGAACCGACAACCTCGTGCATGACAGGCTGGCACACTACCCACTCGTCCACAGGGCCACTCATATTTCAAAAGTATAAATACCATTTAAGCTTAGGTTAATATCTAAGTATAGTTACGGGACTGATCCCAGAGTCACATTGAAGGGAGCAATTAACATTATATTTACACTATTTGATAGGTCCTGTGTTCGACCACATCGCACATGTTCAGTGCAGTTTACTATAATACTAGACCGAGTCCGAATTAAATTGGCTCAAGATCAAGACGATACACCACGAAAATGGTCAATATGCCACCATTTAAACGATATGACTTTTTTCACCATACACTACTACGTACTTTTGATAACACCCACATTATCTCCAGTTATAGGACGAGTACATTTGGATCAATTGTCACCAAATTTTCTGCAGGGATACATATCGCTCATTTACTAAAACAACGTCACAACTCCAAAAAAAACTAGTAGTGGGAAAAACAAACTTTATTTTTCTCCTAAGAGCTGAGTATAGAAGCTATTTGTGTGAAATTTTTACACAATACGAAGAATTATATGAGGATTAATTCTGCATCATTAACTGAAAAATTCCATTTATTTAGTTTTGACATTGTTTGAGTAAATGAGCATTTCGTATTTCGCGATCGCTTGATCGTGCGATTGTGAAGGATAGTGAGCCATTTCCTTATACACAGAAAAAAATATTTCTGCTATAAACAACTTCAATTGAAAATAAAACCAAAAATCAATTAAAAATGTATTTAAGTCAATTATACTGTTGTTTAAAAACAAAATATTCCTGCAATAAACACTTTAATTGAAAGTAAAATTCAATTAAAATAGTATTTAAGTCAGTTACAATTTTGCTAAAAATTTTAACTAATTACAAAGTTTAATTGACTCAATATAATTTTTAATTGAATTTTGGTCTTATTTTCTATTAAAGTTGTTTATTGCAGGAATATTTTGTTTTTAAACAACAGTATAATTGACTTAAATACATTTTTAATTGATTTTTGGTTTTATTTTCAATTAAAGTTGTTCATTGCAGGAATAATGTTTTCTGTGTATTTATAAAATTGTTTAAGCACTTTGGCAAACATTTTAATTAATATCATAAACAAGTAATAAAGGAAAATCATTAAAAAAAAAAATTAGTGCTTTTAATATAAGTGTTATATTCAAGTCGATCGTGTGGGTTAATCGAGGGTAATCGAGGGATAAAATTTACTAAGAACACATAAATAAGTAAACACGATTGAAAAAAAAATTAATAAATTGAAGAATTATTGGCAATGAACTTAGACACAATCTACAATATACAAAGCAAAAAAATATATTTACTTTGTCCGTTAAAAATTTTCTTTAGTGCATTTGAAGCAAACAGTGTTCATTTAAAACCGATTGGTTTTTTCTTTCTCTTAAATCAATGTTAGCGAGAAAAGAAATGTTGAGTCCTGTTTTTCATATACTTTTATGTTTCCCTTGATGCATGCATGCATTTACTCTGTTTTATTGATGACATAGTACTCATAAATTTGTCTACTAATAGTAAAGAGTGGCGCAAAACTATATAAAGTAGAGTTTTGTTTTAAAATAGAAAGACAAAAATAATTTTAAAATAAGAATTTGCAGTTTCCTAACACTGATCGCCGAAAGTAGAGACCCTGCGAGTGGCTTACCTTTCTCACATCTAATACTTTTAAAATATAATATTGTAGGTTAATTTTATGACACCCTTTATAAGTCCATTCAAATCAATTCTCAACACTTAAATATACATATACATATATATATATATATGTGAATGCAGTTCCAATATTCATGCAAATGTAAAAAGTTTTTTACATTTGTATTAAAATTGATTTTGCTTATTTCATTTTACTGTTTATTTATTTAGTTATACAATTTCTTTTTTTACTATCCTATTCACATGTGCATGAAGTTTATTTTTTTTTTGGCTTTTTTTTAATGTTGTCCATAAAGTGTCAAGTGTGAAATTGTTAACAAAAAGGTCATTCAATTTCAATGTAAAGTTTTTTTTTATAAAATACTATTTATTTCAATATAAAGCGGCTTACATTGAAAGCTTAAATTGTAAAACATATATTTTATATATAACAGATTTATTGCTTTATAGTTGTTTCATTGCAGTTGAAAATTCAATTCGTTAGAAAAAACTTTACAATTTGCCAAAGCAATTTCTCTGAACTATTCAAAGATTGGACCAAACTTTTAGTGAAAAGAGAATCAGTTCACGCAAAGAAAAAATATGGTTGAGGTAACCATAATCAATCAGCAACATACTATGATTGAATTATATGGTTGCAGTCAAATCATATTATTGTCAATGGAAAAGTTAAGTTTAAATAATATTATTTTCTGAGTTAATAATAATATTATCTACAAAAACAATTGACTTTGTTATACCTAATCTTATTATTGTAAATAAGTCAAAACTGTTGTTAGATGTGACTAAAATGTAATTGAGACTTACCATACCATGTTCTAATATTATAATAATATTGTTAAATACAACCATACTGTTTTTTTATGTAATAATAATATTTTGTTTTTTAATCATATATTTATTTGCAAATCTTTTGTTTAAAACAGCTGTGCGGTAAATCCGAAATAAAAATAAATTAATATTTTTGAAAGAAAATTTATGTATGTATGTATAGAAATGTATACTTACATATATGTTTGTACACGAAATGCAGACATATCTGTATAAAGAGATATACATACATACATACAGATGTACATATTATTTTTATTTATCTACCCTTTTGTTAATACTTTTTTTATTTATTTAATACCACGCGTGCATTACCGATAGCTTACAAACGAAACACTGAACTGACAGGTGTTTCTGAAAAATATTTTTTTTAAAAACTTAACATAGTATGGTTTTGGATAACATTATATTGTTATTTACATCATATTATTTTTACACAATAATACAAATGATATTGTAGTCATAAATTTTTAACAAAACTATATTGTTAAACTCTAACCATATCGCACTTTCTATGAATATAATAATGTAATTATTAAATTCAGACATTACTATTACGAAATTAATGTTTAAAATAACAATAACTAGTTTTCAACGACCACACATTTGTTTCAGAGAACATAATATTGTTTTCTCAACCATTGTACAACCATATCTTTTCTTTGCGTGTTGTTGCTTCTAAATTATCAACAATGTTACACAAAATTCAACTATTTAGTAAATCATTGGTATTTATGTCCAAATATTAAAATAAAGAGCAACATTTATTTGCCAGTTACAAACTGGATATAATTCTCATTTGGTTCATATAAAAATTATTATAACTAAAAAAATTTGTCCAAGAGAATTTTTTAAAAACCATTTCCCTGCTTTAATTTGTATTTGAGGGTGTCGTTGCCAGGGCTGTCAGATAGGGCGATTTCTCGCCAAACGTGGCAATATTTCAACTTGTTTGGCGTCTAAATTTTTAGTTTGGCGACATGGCGATTTTTCTGGCGATAAATAAATTTGCTGGCGATTTTTGTTGCAATTTTTAACAAAATTTAAACTCAATATTTTTGTAATCCAGCAAAATTAGTTTGTTGAAGGAGTAGTTTATGAAAATAAATCCTACCAAAACTCGTCTGCAATAAATAAAATCGACTTGATTTTGATGATTTTTCTTATATTAATTAATTCATTTTGAATTTGGATGAGAAAAACTTGTAAAAAATTATTTTTGGCGATTTTATTTCTATTTTTGGCGATTTTCTGCTAAATTTCTATACGATTATTTTGTAAAAATTAATACAATAATTTAAATTTAGTCACAACCTCTTACTTTATGCACAGACTTTCAAAAAATATATGAGAATTCATAAAATAATAATATTTTTGAAAATCACAAAAGAAAAAAGGTAAGAGGTTTGTGACTGTTGAAAATTGTGGTTGAAGTCTACTGATGATTTGGTTCAAGCGCCAATGAAATACGTATATAGACATGCTAAACTACCAGCAAATAAATATAAATTATTGTATGTATACTTCTGACAATATGTCAAATAATAAAAAATCTGTAAAAATTAATATTAAAAAAAGTTTTATATAAAATCAAATTTATTATCAAATATTTATTAAGAAAGACTACATAAAATTGATTTTGGCGACTTTTGGCGATTTTTAAAATCAATTTGGCGAAATAGGCCAGAAGAAATCTGACAACCCTGGTCGTTGCCTGAATTAGTTAGCACGTTGACTACAAAACAGAAAGTCTTGGGTTCGAGCCCGGTCTCTGACAGTCATTAAATAACAATACCACGCATTTTTCTGATGTGCATTAGTGCCCCTTTGTGTCATTTGTTGTTGTAGGAAAGTTCAAGTGATGAAGGCATAGTCACTGGTCACTGAGCTATACCGACTTCAGCAGATGCTACTCCTAATGTAACATCAGAGCGCTCTCCTTCGTGAAGTAAAATATCCAATAAAATGGTTACCTTATAAAGATATGGAAATTTAATACGCCGAAAAAAAGCAGAGTTGTAAAAGAATGAAGCTTTCCTCTATCTCTTCCTTTACCACATGTCTTGAAACACTATCCACAGGCAATGAACTAAGTTTTAGTTCTCTTAAAAAAAACATCCTTTTATAAATAAATAATTCTAATTATAAGCAAAAGACCTAAAAGCTTAATATTTTTTAGTTTTTAGATGTTTATAACTCATACTTTAGCGGAAGAATTTAAAACCTGATGTTGCACAGGACTCTCAAAATTTATCAATAACTTAAATCAAAACCAGAGTACTTATTTTAATTGATTACCAAATTTCATTTATCTTCCCTTCGTATATGTTTTATTGAAAACAACAATTATAAATAAAATTGTCAGAATTAAAAAGCTCTGTAAAAATGTGTTAAAAAAACAAAAAAAAATATCAATTTTCCACTGCAGCCTCGTAACATGGTTAACAAATAAACTTTTTCTCTTCATTTTGTGATATAATGAAATCAAATATCCATCAATTGTCAACAGAAAATGCAAGAGAAAGAGCAGCAATTACGACAGCAAATAAAACGCAAATAAAAGAAAATAATAAATTTCCAAAAAAAGTTTTTTAAAATAAGACCATATATTTAGCCAAATAAAACTGACATAAGCCTTTCCGCGGAAAATATCCTTTTTCATAATTATTTAAAGATATTTTTGGAATTGTTTTTTTTTAATTTTTAAATAGATTTTGTAAAAAAATATCAAACAAAACGTAGTTTATAGAGTTTAAAAATTAGTTAAACAAACTTAGGTGAGAGAATATATGGCAAGCAAACTTTTCCATGGAAATGTCCGTATGGAATGCGCAAAATGAAATAGCTTTTGAAACAGCAAACATATTATTTCCGGTTTTTAATTAAACTATGTTAGGTTTTTTTTTGAGTTTAATTAAGTAATATTTTATGAGTTTTTGAAATGTATTTAAAAAAATCTTTTTGTATGAAACTTAGTTTATTTTTAAATTTTATTATTTTAAGTAAATGATTGATTTTCTTCTTATTGATATTGAGGGTGGTTTTTCATGGGTTGTGAATTAGGCTGAGGATGAGGATTAGGTGTTAAACATTTTAATTTGGAATAGTAATGATCTCTTGAATAATTAAATAAATATATTAAATTATTATTTTTTAAATATTATAACTTCAAAATCTTTATAATTGTATGATCGCCTATTTCTGAATACGGATTGGTAAACAAAAAGAAGACTAAGAAAAATATCTCTTGAATTAAAAAAAAAAACTCCTAAACAATTTAAGAACTGATCGGTATTGGAGAAAGTTACAAACTGAGCAAAGCTTTTTATACCCGAGGTAGCTAACTTTCATCCCCTGTACCTCCGACTCTGGTTTTAATACAAACTTTATAATACATGACGCTGAAAGCCTGACTCCATCCCTACAATTAGCTTTATTTTCAGGCAATTCTTTGCTGTAATTTAGAAGTTAAAACCTTGGTTCCACGTTTTTTTTATTTCATACCAATGTGCCTCAGTAAATATAATTTTGAAGTATAATATTTAATTTCTGCTCTCCTCTTTCTATGAAGTTCAGATTAGCACGGAGTTATACCACTCTTCGTATGCAAAAACAAAGAAAGTATATTGAAGAGACTAGGTTCCTAACCTGACTTAATGCCGAGTACACAATCACACTTATCGGGAATTAAATGCAAACATTTTACTCACGTGAAATATTTCCCATGAACAAAAAATGGCGAACAAAATTGGAAAATAGTATACTGACAGAACTAAAACACAATTTTAGGGAAAGGGAACTTTTTTTCCCGATTAGGGTGAACATAGCGTTTTGTGATATCGTAATAGTGTGGACTATTGACAACGTTTGTCATTCCCGATAGTTTTCGTTGTGTGACATTACTTTCCATATAAAAAACATAATGTGAAGGGCGTTGCAGACAATTGGAAAAAGACATCACAATAAGACAACACAAAAAATAACAGATGCGTACTCAGCATAAGTTTGATAGGTTTTTATGTTTTTTTAATGGGTATCTTCCCAATATCTTTGCTAAAGATTGCAAAATATCAAGGACATACACATAAGCCAGTATAGGCCTATTGTGCACTCCCATTTCTATTAAAAACCAAGCCCCACCTTCATAGGAATTTCAACAGTCTGGACACACGTGACAAATTTCCGTATTTAAGTTTTCTTTTTTTCAGGGACATAACAGTTATAAGAGAAATGACTAAAAGGTTATATTTAACAATTAAAATTGGTTATAATCAACAATTATAGTAAGATATATTTCATTTTGGTTATTGTAACCAATTAAAGTGAAAAATATTTTTTTTGGTTACGAATAACTATTATAGCAACCAAAAATTTTTTTGGGTTACCAATAACTATTATCTAAAGAATTTTAATTTTTTGGTCATTGATACCTAAAATACGATACTTTAGGTCCAAAGATACAAAATAATATTTAATACGAAAATGCAAAAATGTGAGAAATTTATTCAACAGCTTCTATCTGTATCCGAAAACTATTTGCGAATTTTTGTAATTTTTGCAATATGTGAAAGAAAAATTTTTTCGAGCATTTATCCTTTTAAAATTAAGGGGTTTAGTATTTATTTGCAAATTTTAGTAAGTTTTGCTAATCATGTAATTTTTAATAAATCTTATTGCTTCTGCGCAATAGTCTGATAGTATTATTTTTTTACAGTTTTTCCCTTTTTATAGTTCTGCCGACTCTTAATTAATATCACACTTTGCTATCATTTTGATGTTAGCAAGTTATTGCAAGTTTTCGTAATTTTTCCGAATCTTGTATGCATTTTTATAAGTTTGGATATTTTTCCCATTTTTTGGAATTTGTATTTGTAAGTAATTTTAGGGCTTGTTGGCTATTCTCTCTAATATCGCAATAAAAGTGATTGTTCGCAATTCTCTATTTTCATTTGCAGTTTTAACTATTTTTAATAAGTGTCAGACTTTGATATATTGTTGATGTTACCAAGATTTTGCGAATTTTTGGCATTCCTTACAATTTTAAGGGGTTTTAATAAATTCTATCGCATTTTTTCAATTATGAAAATATTCGCGAATTTTCGCATTTTTTTGCAAATGAGATTGTTTTTGATTCTTAAAATCCACTGAGTTTTTTTGTTTACAGTTTTTGCGGTTTTGGAAGTTTTTTTTAACATATTCACATTTTTAGCAAATTATCGCAAGTTCTTGCCGATTTTGGCGGTCTATATAATTTGTTTTGGGAGAGTTTTTCGATTATTTTAATCCCTTGGAAATTAGTATATTTTTTGCAATATGTAATGTTTTTAGTAGAAATTTGCGAAAAAGAAAAGTAAAAGCAAAATAATTAGTTTAAATACCTGAATAATTTTATTATGAAATTGATTAATATTTCTTATAAAACTGCGTGTTTTGTCAATTTTGCTAAAGATATTTAAATTTTTTGTCCTGCATACCCCTTACAAATGCATCTTATACATCTAAAATGCCATATTTCAGGTAGCAATAATTGATATTTAAGTAACCAAAAAATTTAAATTCTTTAGACAATTGTTATTGGTAACCAAAAAATTTTTTTGGTTGCCATAATAGTTATTCGTAACCAAAAAAAAATATTTCTCACTTAAATTGGTTACAATAACCAAAATAAAATATCTCTTACGATAATGGTTAAAAATAACCCAAATCAAATAAAACACATTTTAGAGTAACCTTTTCATTTAAAATAAAAAAATAACAATTATTTTCGGTCCCTGCTTTTTTTAGACACCATCTGCTACAAAAATGGGGGTGAATTGAATTCCGTTTCCGAACGGAATTGAACTTTGTGACATGGCCGATCCTCACAAAAAGCGGAAGGAGATGATACTTTTTTGCAGCTTTTTTTTTTGTCTGAATTTAGTTCCTGATTAAGAAAAACAATTCTATGCATTAAAAATAACTAGTTTAACCCGGTGGGCTTTGCAGAAAAAAATTATTCTAGTGAGTAGTTTCGTTTATTTGACCCCTTCCATATGAAAAGAAATCATTTTGAAACTTGGTCGGTAAATGACAAAGTTATATGATTATCAATTATTGGGGCAGGTAATTTGCGGCACTCTTCACCCTTCTCAATTTCAAAAAATAAAATAAAAAATTAGTGGAAATTTTAATATGCAAAAAGAATTTCGAAAATTGGTTCACAAATTGCAAAGTTATGCTCATTTCTATTACAAAATCTGTTAAAACTACTAAAAGGAGTAAAATAATTTTAAAAGGTTGTTGAAAAGTAGGCATAGTTCAAAAAAGTAGCCTATAATTCATTCCAAAGTTCAAGTTAAATGTTGTGAAGATTTCAGGAAGACTGGACCAGAGGTCTGGTCTTCTATAAGGTACAAACAAACAAACAAACACACATTCCGTTTTAAAATATATTATATATGTATATACACAGAAAAAAGTTTTCACCAATTAATATTTTCAATTAAGAATTTAATCAATTCAATTAAATTTTTAATTGAATTTATTGATTTGAGTGGAAAAACTTAATTAATATTATCAAATTCTTTATAGGTGAAAATTTAATTAATTTTTTAATTGATATTACAAATATTTTAATAAATATTACAAAATCATGTGTGTAGATACATAATTTCAAATACATAAAATACTTACCCTCTTTCCACTTTCAATTCCATGTGTTTGCTGACCTTTTTCTGTTATACTACCACCTAAGGTGTCCTGTCTAAAAAGAGGTGTGAAAATAAGGAATTATATTTTTTGTTTCACTTATTACTTTTATGTACTTTCCTACACCTCAAGAGTTTAACAGAAAAAAACTTGCAAAAAAACTACTATTATTTACAATTTTCCCATTAAAACTGCTCATATGGGCTGACATTTTTTGAATTCGAATTAGAAAATTTTGCATATTAACCATATTTTCTCTGCACATCTACATACATCCATTTTACCAATGCAACATCTTTTAGGAAAAAAAAACTATGCCCAAGCACACACGACCAACAAAAAAAAAAAGGATAACTAATCCTCTTACGAAACAAAAGTAAACAGTTTGTTGTATTCTTCTTCCTGTGTTTTTATTCTTTCCCTCTATTCTCTATTTCGTTCTTCCCATACTATTCGTATTTCGATTTTAGTATTTGTGAATATTTTGTATGCTGGTTCTTGTGCTAACAATAACAATCATTTTATATGGGCAGGGCAGTTGTATGAAAAATTTGAATATGTTTTCGGAAAATTTGAATATTGTTTTGAGAAATGAACGGACGAATGTGTACTTTGTTCCAATAAACATGGCCAGTTATTTGATTTTATAGTTAACACAATACAACACTTTTCGTATTTAAAGTGTGGATATATGTTCGTTTGTGGAGAGGAGTTAGTTGCCATCAATGATTTCATATGTGGCAATAGAAAGCGTTTACTTTTATAAATAAGATACTAATATTTGGGAATATATTTGAGCATTTTTTGCAACTACTTTTTTTAACACTTACAACACAAACTACTAAACAAGTCTTATGGATTTATGATGCAAATGATGGGTAAAAGGGGCTACATTTTTGTGGCAATAAGGAAAAAGTGCTTAAGTCATATTTTACTGTTTTGCAGGAGAGCACTTTTAAGCGTTCAAGTCGATTTTCAGAAATGTATTTCTTTTACAGTTAAATTGGGAAAATCTATGTTAACCTTTATTTTTTTAAGCAAACATCGTTCTTCACACTGTAAATAATACATTTAAGTTGAAATATACCAAAGTATAACCTTAATTAAGCTATTATTCCAAATGAGATTAGAAGTCTAAAAAAGATAAGTCGCAAGTAATTTTGCTATAACTTCCTGAAAAATCATACAAATTAATTAAGATTTTCACCAGATTACAGAGGTACCATTAACTCAAAATCAGCATATCTCGACTTAAGAACTTTTTCCTTTTTGCCACAGATTTGTTCAAACACTAGTACCCTACACTTGAGTTCTCCATCTTTTGTTTGTTTTTAGGAATAACAAACAGCCTTTAAATTTTTTACTAACACATTCTTGTTTGAACAGAAATTTTAAAATTAATTTTAGTAAAAAACTAATGTAATGAAGTTTCAGTAGCTGAAGAAAAAAAAATTAAATAGTTCTACTTTAAGAAAATGCCAATAGATTGTACAAAGTCCAAAAACTTTTAACTGATTTCTTAACAAGCCAATGAAAATCATTCTTTGATTATAAAACCTTGGTTGCTCTTGTATTTCAAAAAAGCAAACTATATTGTCGTATTGATGAAAATTCTTTCCATGCCTTGCACTTAATTTACATAAATCATTTCTAATATCATCATATTATTTATTTAGGCAAAAATTACACGAATAATAAAAGAAAAGGGGTGTCTTAGGACACTCAATTATAGCTATGCTTCTTAGTTATATAAAACAAATTGCATGTGTGAAATAACAATGCAATAAAATTATATTATATGATGTCAAATTCTCTGCAAAATTCATGTGCAAAAACGAAACAAAAACAAATTCAGCAATTGTTTTCATTATTTTTGTTATGTTTTTGTTTCACTCACTTCAAAGAGCGAAACAAAACAAAATCAAACAATTTCTTATCGACATCGAGAGTCAAGCCATTTGTTTCGTTCATTTTTGTACTCTGCTTTTAAGTACAAAGAAATGAAAACAAAAACAAATTTATAACTACGGAAATCACGTCCTAACTCCTATATCGCGCAATAAATAGCATAGCTTTAATAAACAAAAATAAGCCCAGCAAACAGTGGAACCCTTCCACTTTACATAACGAAAGTGTTTAGCACTTTTATGCAAAAGCATTCCTTTCCTAAAGACATAATTATTACAAGCACTTTATTGAAATGAACTTTAAACTTTCGATCAATATGCGATGTATTGTTTTTTTTTTAAATGCCTATTATTTCAGCATTGTACGTATCTTCTGCCGATACCATCCAATACCATTTTGTGAACTTTGTTAACAGCTGCTGGCCTGGACGCTCCAATTGGCCGACCACTATGGTGTTCATCTTGGCAGCTGGTACTTCCGAGTTAAACTCTGCCACCTAATATTTTGTAGTCATACTCGTAAACAAAGAAGCAGAATCCTACAGAGTAGTATATAGCTGTACTTTAATAATAGTTGGACTGAGACCTTTCAAATTATAGTATTGAATTAAACAGCGGTAACTAATTTTTTTCATTTTCAAATAGTTAATTTTTAATGGCTTAAAAAAAACAAAACAACATGGCAGTTTGAAACTTAACAAATGTTTCAAAAGGTTGACACTTTTAAGCAAAGCCAACTCTTTCCAACGACCATCCCCCATTTATATTTCAAGTCGGCTAGCCTTAATATAGAAAAGCCCTAACTCATTATTTTTTTTAAATCGAGATTTTTGCATTTTTGGTTACATTATATCGACGACTCCATTCTAAAACATGCTAAGTCAAAAATTCTAGTTTTGAAATAAACGCCTTCAAAGTTTATTGATGATATCTCGGGAATGTTATGAGATTGAAACTTAAGACTGTTTGTAATCATATAATAATTGCAATAGAATTTTTTTAGTTTATTTGAACTTTACAAATTTCTTGTAGATCATAGTTAAAAGTGACTTAGAATACTTGAGATTGTCCTCTTAGTAAATTTAGCATCTATCTGGTGGTGGTTCTTTCTCACCTACAATGGTCATCTAAGTACATGTAGTGTTAGTTTGGAGAAAAATTTAAATTAATTTTTTTTTGAGTACTTAATTGCAAACTAAATCATGCTAAGTGTACTTAAAACATTTAAAATGGAGGTTTTTTAAACTTGAGATATTAAGTACATTTTTGCTCACAACTTTTGATAGAATAGTCCGATTACTATAAAAATTTTACAAAGTCTAAATTAATAAACGATGAATTCAGAAATGCTATTCCCAGCTAATATGCTATGTCGACTTAGCAATGGGGCCGTCGATGTTTTCTTCTATCGGAATATACAAAAAAACACTCGATTATGAGTTAGGGCTTTTCTATATTAAGGTAACGATATATTCCTTTTGTTGGCTTACTACATTGAAATCAGAAGTTCTAGAACTGCCTTTTTTATCGTGAAACTGCTTAGTGCTACAAAAAATTACTCTAGCTCTTATATTATTTAAATAAATACCGACTTCAGTGTGATTTATTTTACGGTATTAGTCCAGTGAATACTCTTACAAATATTTTATCTCCAGTTTCATGGCATAAGTGGTGCCCCCTAAAAAAACAATTTCAGTTATAGGCTCCGCCATTGTGTACATTTTGTGTCCATAGCATTTTACCATTTGCTATGTATTTTATGCAAATTTTCATTTACACAAAATTTCCAACAGTCATCAGACCAAATTTCATTTTGTTCTTTCTGCTGCAAAACAGCAACATAAAATTTAAAAAAAAAAGAAAAAAATTTAATAAAAAAAAAAAAGAGTGCAAACTGGTCATTTAAAACTTGAGGCTATTTTTGACATCTGTCAAAAATAATAGAAAAGCGTTTTCTCTACTTTTTGTTTTTTCCCTCCATTAGCTTGTGTGTGCTGTGGAGAAGAGTTATTAGGAGTGGAGGTTGAGTTCCAGGTTAATAAATTTATCCTCTTATTTCTATTATGCACGTACTCTTTTGTCTTTTTGCTTCAAGTTACGTTTTGAAAATTCTGGCAATTTATATGCTGATGAATATTCAATAAAAATGTTTTCTTTTGCTTGCCATTTGTAAATTGAAATCGAGAGGAAATTAAATATTCTGGGAAATGATGAAATTGAAAAATGTTTGTTCATACATGTATACATATGTATGTATGTATGTACGTTTTTTTTAACAAGTCTTCAAATGAATTTGAGTCAAGCAAAGTCTGGTTATTGTTAATTAAATATGCAAGCCTTTGTAAATTGTTTTGCAACTCAGTTGATTAATGAAGAAGTTAGTAAAAGCTGTTGCAATTACAACAAATTAGCATATATAGACACAATATTCTTCAACCTGGTACTCAATTCAATCCTAGAATTTGCAAAAACAAATTTTGAGCAAAACTACCAATAAACTGAGCACAAAGAACTTAAAACAAACCAAACAACAATACAATTTCTTACAAGTTTTTTCCCGTATTAAATTAATTTTCTAAAAAAAACACGAATATATCGCTCATTTACTCAAACAACGTCATAACTTAAAAAATAAGTTTGTTAGAAAACGAGTTTTTTTTTTTGCTTTCAACATTTGTGTAAACTAGATATTTGTATGAAATTTTTACATAATATAAATACGTTAATTCTGCATCATTAACTCAAATATTAATTTTTTTTAGTTATGACGTTGTTTGATTAAATCAGCCACGTGTGGACACCAAAAGAATATTTATTGAGCATATACATACATATATACGTATGTAAGTAGTAATGAAAATGGCAGTGTTGCCAGTTAAGTATTTTCGTGGCAATGCATATAAATTTATTAATCGTTTGAAAGGAATGCCATTATAAATATAACATCCTGAAAATATCCACCGCAGTTTCTCTGGGTGGCTAGCATTCGCTAAAATAAGACTGAACTCGACCGATGACATGGCTTATGTAGGCCTTGCGAACATCTTAAGAAAAGTCCGCAAGTAAAGGTCTAATGGGGTCCAACCTTATGAAGTTGTTATTCCGTGTGCATCACCTCTACGTGAGTTGGCCAGGCCCTCAAACTACTCGTTCATAGTGTCCACTGTGGCATGAGTTGTTTAGCACGTAGCGCCATCCGGTTGAAACCATGAATTATTGTCCAAATCATTAAATTCTGGCCAACAGAATGATGATATGCAATTTACAATGATGATCTGACCAACATCTTTAAAAAAAAAACTATACATCGATGACGTCGCCAGCCAAAAATTCTCACAAAAACAGTGACTTTTGAACGCTCTCGAAAGTCCTGTAAATTGGTACTGTCTCAAATTCGAAAAATATGGTTGAGTCAATTCTATTACTTACGTATTCAGATGCAAGCCAGGCTGCTAAGTTATTTTATTAGTGGAATACGAAAAGCAGAATTCGTTTGAGCTTCAAGTTTTCCTGCACGCTCTCACGGAGATCATATACATACTTCTGACAACTGTAATTCAAGCTGAAAAAAAGTCAACCAATGTAGTAATGGTAAAAAAATAGAAACTCTTGAAAGTATGACTTAGTGCTAAATTCTTAATTCAAGGTCTATAAGGGAATTGTACACTGTGAATCAAACTTAAAGGAATACAAATATATATATTAAACTGCGTGTAGAGTTAATCGGAATTGTATTTGTGAAATTATTTTAGAAACTTGCAAATATGAATCACTGAAAAATCTTATTTCAAGTTCTATAAGCGAAATGCTCACTGCAGCCAAACGCACCGCAGATGAACCCTTAGAAAAACTAAAAAAAATTCAATATTCTATGCATCGTTAATTTTTCATCTAGAAAAATTAAATGGGATATACATCGTTCATTTTGCATATAAAAAAATGCGAATGGTCTGTACATCCTTCATTCATATAGAAAAACTAAATGGGCTATACATTATTAATTTTTCCTATGGAAAACCTAAATATTCCATATATCGTTCATTTCTCATATAAAAAAAATTAAATGGGCTATACATATTTCGTTTTTTCATTAGAGATATTAAATAGGCTATACATCGTTCTTTTTTCATATAGAAGAATTAATAGCTGTATACATCGCTTATTTTTCATATAGAAAATTTAGACAAATTAAATGGCCTATACATTATAAATTTTTCACATAAAAAATCTAGAAAAGCTTATTCATTTTTCATATAGAAAAATAAACTGGCTGCATATCATTCATTTTCATGATAGAAAAAATAAATGGGCTATACATCTATACATATGTATATACATATATTTTTCATATATAAGGATTAAATGGGCTATATGTACATTGTTCGTTTTTTCATATAGAAAAACTAAATGTTCTATATATCGTTAATTTTCTGTACAGAAAAATTAAATTGATTTTCCTGACTGACAAATTAAATAGGCTATATGTAGCATAGTACTTGAAATTTATTTGCTGTTGGTTTAGCATGTCTATATACGCATTTCATTGGCAATATGTCAAATAATAAATTTCTTTATAGCATAGTACTTTTTTCATATAGAAAAATTTAAGGGGCTATACATTATTCATCGTTCATATAGAAAAACTAGAAAAATTAATTTATTTTGCAGGAATAACCACCCAAAGAGAATCGTCAGAAGGACTTCAATGTTGAATTGCCTATTGCATTTTCCATAACACAATGAACAATCACCAAAAATTTCAGTTTTATTCAAAAGACCCACACAATGTAAACAAATGCCTTGGGAGATTATTCCTATAGCCAATGATTTTTGAACAACGAATTGCACTGGGCAAAAATTATAAATTATATGTTCTCTTCGTAGATCCTCAGAGTTTGGTGTCAATTAGGATTGGCTTACACATGGCACAGTAGAAATAAATAAAAATTAAAATAAGATAAATTATCAATGCTGGCAACACTGAGTATATATTTATATTTAATTTAAGGCTCAGTTAGCCGACTGTAATGTAATGTAACTGCAACAGTAGAAAACAGCTGATCGATATTGTTATGTGAAAAGTAATGAAAATGCTTATAGAGATGTAATATAACGTAACCTACTTTTCACATAAAAATATCAATCAGTTGTTTCCTACGTTGCAGTTACATTACATTACAGTCGGGTAACTGAGGATTTACTCACAGAAGGATATGGAAATAGAGATGGGCGCGTGTCGAATTTTTCCAACACGACACGACACGAACACCAAATGGCTCAAAACGTACGAAACACGCACGCGAAAAATTTTGTCAACACGATACTGCACAAGGCCTATTTAGCAGGTCAATGCAACTCTCACGATGATTTTTGTTTTTATGGTTTGTTTTCTTGTTTGAGCTGTCAAAAGTTATTTGCACCATATACTTTAGTTCATGTTTGTGTGTGTTTCTGACAACTTAAACATAAAGTTGTTTTTTGTATTGCTGTGTTTTTGTAGAGTTGCGTTGACCTGATAAATAAGCCTTGATACTGCACAACACGCACGAAATATTATTGGTTAAGGTATTTGAAAACCAGAAAATTTAATTGATTTTTTTCAAGAGTCGCTTTGCAAAATATGGCATCAAGTTGCCGCTGCCAGCTTATAATATCTGCCACCACAGCTAATACTATCGGTTTACGTACGGAACTTTAAGCTTCAGAGGACCATAAAATATCAACAAATATGCTGGTGTTAAGATTCATTCACATATATTTTACATCTAAAATCATTTGGTGTCAATTTTGCTCAACACGAAACAACACGAACACGCACGAAATCAGATTTTTTGTCACGAACACTTCGTGTTGGGTCGTGCGTGTTTGTGTCACGAAAAAAACACGACACGCGGCCATCTCTGTGTGGGATAGAGAAAAATAAATAAGTTAAAGTGATTTAGAAAAAAAACCAATTCATAAAAATGTGCTGATGTGCGGGAAAAGGGAGGGACTCACATTACAGCCGTTGGCATGCTTTGTTCTAGCAATGGTACGAGAACTACTGCTGCAAAAAACCGCATTCTTCTCTTTAGTTACAGATTTTATATATATAGGTACCTGCTCAAAAACAAAACAAGTTAAACAAACCTTTGTTCTCACCTTCATTTAGTAAGATTGTATGTATTTAACATTTTAAAGAATCTGCAGGAGAAAACAGAAACTAGACTAAAAGAGTCATGAAATAGTTAGTTGTATGTATGAATATCCACATATTCCGACATATTTACGTAGCTTAGGTAATATATCACGTTTCTTTCTAACTAAAGATCTGTCTCACGATGTTGACAACGTTCGACTTATCGCACAATTACAATGGAAACAAACACAAAATTTTAAAATTTGACGAAAGCTGTCGGCATTGTGGCACAGGCCCTTAAACTAAAATATGTGTGTTTAAATGCGTAAATTTAAATTTCTTATTCATTTCATTTGATACGGTGACAGAAATTCGAACAATAACATATCATTTTGTGTTCCTTTTTAAACAACAATTTGTTTACAAAAAAAAAAATACTGATAAGATATTTATTTTTATTACACACTGTGCAACAAAAAATTAAACAGAAGAAATCTCTAAAAACATGAGTAGTTTAAAGAAAACAATCCACCGAAGCGGTTGTGCTCAATGTTAGTTCACATTTTCTGCGGCAGATAGTTTAAAAAATATGAATGAATTAAACAAAGTGATATTTTTGTGCGTTTTAATTATTATTACGGTCAGTGCTGTTCTTACAATACAATCAAATTCATCAAAATTTAAACGATTATGGCAGCAAAAAGGGGCTCATCTTGCACCAGAAATTATAAACGAATTTAAAGACTTTAAGGATTTAATACCAAGCGCCACTGTTGACGAAATCATTGCTAAACACTATTTGGTTGATGGAAATTTTCGCACAGCTTTAAAATATTTGCGCAGTCAGGAGTTTACCCAGCTGCAGAAACAATTATTGAATGTTCCAGAAATTATAGATGTTTTAGAATTTTTGCATCTAACAACTGCAAATGCCACAACAAGGCATATGGGTGCTGCAAAAATGCCAGCAACAGCCACCAGAGTCAGAGCATCATTACAGGAATATTACGATGAGGCTGTTGCAAACGACAAAATGACCACTAACACTGACACCAGCAACTCCCAAGCCGAAATTGTGAATATTGAAAATCTAAAAAAAGCGCTTTCTAAATTACCACAACAACAACAGCAGTTTCACATGCATAAAGACAACAACAACAACAACCAATATGTTGGCATAAACGATAATAACGATGATGAGGCAGCAAATGCGAATTCTTTTGCCTCGAATGCACAGCAACCATTGATGCAGATTTTATTATTAGAAGACTTAGAAGTTGACGCGCAGGGCTATCACAAGCCTCACCATCATAAATATAATCGTGAAGACTATAATCGTTACCAGCATTACAGTTCATTGGGGACATTTACAACATTTGTCGAGGAAGTTTTACAACATCTACCCAATGCTGCTTATCAAAATATGATTAAAGATAAATGCAGCAAAAATCCAAAATTTGCCCAATTCTATCAGGCTTTAAGAAGTGCAGAGCTAAAACCTCTCATTGCACAAGTCAAGGTTAATATCATTACTTTTCTAAATTGTAAATTAACAAAAAGTGCATTTAGGAAATGTTTTTTTTTTGTTCTAGACGACCAGCAATATTAAAAATATCATCGCAACTCTTAACTCTTATGATGTGGATGCTGACTCCCTGGAGCCCATTGCCTTTGAAGTCATCTCTTGGGGTCCCAACGTTTGAGAGTATTTTCATTTAATTTAAGCATTTATTTTCTTATACCTTATAGATTTTTATAAATATTTTAATATATAAGTTTTTGTGGTTTTAAATGTTGTGAAAATGTCTGCAAAGTTTTAATCGTCTCGTTCTTTTTTTATTCTTGTTTTTCATATTTAATTCCACACGAACTGTTTTAATATTACGAGGGTAAACGCTCAAGAGCCTTAGCAAATACAAATGTTTACTTAAAATTGTATTTCCTGTTCTCTTGATTAAATTCTAAAAATAATTTTCAAGCTAAAGGAGAGATGAGATGACGATTCCACGATTATTTTTATGAAAAAATCTATTTTATTTTCAAAGCTAAACATGGAAGTTCTTACAATTTTCTTTGCCCAGTTGGCTAAACTATGAAAAATAATACTACGCAACAAACTGATGAAAAAAGAATTACATGGATCTACGCGGCCTGAAATGTCTTAAGGGCCAATCAGACTATTATACTTTGTATTAATACATGTCAAAATTTCAAATAATACGTGCAAGTGCCATATTGTGAATGCAAAATGTTATAACGAATGGTAAATAATACGATAAAAATTTGGCATCCCATTATACTTCACCATTTTTTGAAAATGTTCTAAACGATAATACTTTTCATCTGATCAGAGTTGCATTATTACAAAATCCAAACTAACAAGTCGTCTGTTTCGACGCCGATGCTGTGCCGTCGTTTATGGTATATTTCTTCGTCTTACACCGGATATTAATATTGAATATGCTTATCGTATTGAATAATTTTTCGTTTAAGGCATGTCTTAAAGTTAACGAAACTGTCATATTTTCTTTTTATTTATCTTATTTAAATCAACTACTTTAACCGCCATCTATTTTCAAAAGCCGGCATGACCACAGCGTACATGAAACTGCTATGCCGCCGGAAGTCAACGACAGCTGTTTGCCTTATACTTGTGTTTTTAATGTAATATGAGGTGTGAACATGAAATATCAATTTACGTTAAATTTTTTCATAGTCGAAACAAATGTCTTTAGATTTATTTTTCGTAAAGTGTGATGAAAGTCTTTATACATGTATAATAGTCTGAGTGGCCCTTTAAGCAGAGAATGAAGCCGAATGAAAAAAGTCGGCGGTGGTGGCTACGCACAAAATGAGCTGGCTTCGGCTAAAAATCGGCTTAAAGCGGATTGTCATATTGTATCAGATATGTCCAATGAATTACTTTTATTTTATATATATTAGAAAAATAGTTTTTTATATTCTTTTAAGACATGTTCACAAATTATATTCACCTTAACCCTTTATATGTTTGGCACATCTTAGAATGACGCGTGTAAGATATAACGGAATGTTCTGCAAATGCTATGAAGCAGTTATACCCGGTTTTTCAACTTAGTCCATTAAGCACTGGTTTTATCGTCGGCTTGTTACTGGTTTGCCGCACAGGACCGACGGCAGCTGAGATACTTGAAAATAAATCGGCGGTAGCCTAGCAGCCGCTGAAAACCGGTCAGCTTCATTCTCTGGTCTAAAGTTTACTTATGAAGGATCTTAGAAAATTAGAAAAATTCCATCACGTACAGATTTTGAGTTGTATGAAACAATTTTTTTCGCAATATTTGAAAATAATTCCAAATATCGTATTTTTGCATATTCTACACAATATTTTTTGGCTATATTTTTTATATATGTAGTTTAATTGTGGATAAATGAGTTAAATCGCAAGGAATTTACTTATTTTGTGTTGGAGGGTCAGGGAATATCTTAGGGCACAGAGCCAAAAAGAGATTGGTAGATATTTCGTGTCATCTTTCAAAATGGAAATAAGGATTCATTTTTGCACGAGAAATTTCAGGCAGTGAAGATAATGATGGCGATAAATATTTTTTTCTGTTGTTGACATTGAACAACGCCAACGTTCACTAATGTAGAAACACAATTTATATTTTTCATAAAGAAGAGTGCCGTTGAATGAAGTAGTTAACACGTTTAGTACAAAACTGAAGGTTTCCGACAGTCATTATATAACAATACGACGCATTTTTTTAATGTGCGTAGTGTCCTTTGTGTCAGTTGTTGTGGGAAAAGCTCTCTCACTGTCACCTCTTCAACTCACAGGTAGCACAAAAGGATCATTGTATTGGTCCCAAGTGAGCTGGACTCTAAATTTAACCCTTATTTACCACCAGCCTGCTAACTTAGCCGAACCTAACCTACAATTTGAAAAATATTAAGACTTATATATATATTGAATTGATACTTTCCAAACCAAAAACTGAAAGAAATTAAAAAAATTTCGTGAAATTTTTTACTTTTGCGGCTATCTAAGCGCTACCAAAACGGTGTTAAGCATCATTCCTAGGAAGTTCATATGTTCTAGACAGTTGATTATAGTGTTTTCACAGTGCAAGTTAAAACCTGGTTTTAACGTTAAAACCATAAACAGCTGATTTTGCATTCACACTGACAGTTTGTTAAATTGAGGTTTTAATTCACAGACTGTCTAATAACTTTGCTCAAAATAAAATAAATCTCCTGCAGAAATGCGTGTGTTTGTTGTTGTATTTTTTTCTGCTTTTTATAACACTTATTTGACAAACTGTACAACTGTTTTTGTTTGTATGAAAAACTAAGAAACTTTACAATGCGCTCTAAAATCGAAATTATTTTATATTTTGTAAATTAAAATTTTAAAATTATGGAACTAGTAATACAAAGTGAAGAAGTGCTTGAAAATCAAGTTATTGTTTATAAAAAATGCACAAATAAATCACAAAATACAACTTTTTTATCGGTGGATCGATATGTCAGATCGTTTATTTTCACTTTCCAGATGTCAATGAAAATATTTTTGTTGTTTTCCTTCCAAAAAACACTTATTTTTCTATAATTTTTAACTTATTGTTGCTGCTGCATCCATGTTTAAGTTGAAAATCTTTCAAGCGCCATCTCTTGTTATTCACTGGCATAAACATTATCAGCTGCTACCGGTCATTTTAACTTGGCAGCACTGAATTTACCACATCGAAAACAGGGTTGCATTTCATAAAACCAAAATAAAACCAATTCAGAAATGGTTTTAAGTTGGATTTAACAAAAACAATTTGTATGGTAAAACCAGGTTTTAACAGTTGGTTTTAACATTAAAACCAATTTTTATTAAAACCAAGTCAGTGTGAAAACACTAATAGAGATCTTAGGTACATTTTTGTAGTTGATTGTTTCCTTGAAATTTTAACGGTTTGCTACTATGGACCTGAACAGGGGAAAAGAGGTAAAAAAAATCTAATTTTTTTAAATTTTTTGTGGTTTTGATCTTTTAAGATGAAGTTTTTTTGATTTTATATGTTCACAATTTTTGTTCTTTAAGACAAGAGCTACAAACTTGCCTCATAAAGTATATCAATATTCTGAACGGTTTGCAAGATATGAGCCTGAGAAAATGCAAAAATGTTTAGAAATTAGTAATTGAATACAAATTTTTTTTTGTAATACAAAAACTATATGTATGTAGTTTCATAAGTATTTATTGTCTTATCCTCGTAATTTGAAGAACAAGGCACTCAACTCAGCTACCACTTCATTAATTTTTGCTAAAGATTTCCTTTATGGAGCTTTTCTTTCCTTTCCTATTAATATTTGTTTAATAAAGATTGTAGCCATCGATGGCTAGGTAAACTTTTGATCTTAAAAGTGCAAATAACTGAATAAAAATTGCAAAATAAGTAAATCTCTATTATAGCATCTATGCTTTTATTTATAAGTAAAATAATACAGCTTACAGACATATGAAAATAATATATAAATAATCAAACTTCTAACTTTTTTTTTTTTAATTTTTGCACAAATTTTTTATATGAACATGAAATTCGGGCAGTATTGGCTATAAATTATTTTAGAATCTACAGTAAAGCATTTCATTTGAATTTCTTTGCAAAAAGGATTTTGCCAGATCTTAAGACTTTAATTGCTCTGAGCCATCACTGCTTAGGAGACGTTTACCTCACTTTTAGTTTCCTTTCAATAATTTAATGTGTGCTAGATATACTCGTCTTACTACGCAATCAACTCAGCTGTTTGCAAATGTAAGAACATTATTCACTTCTTAGCCTTTTACATCCCTTTACCTTGTTTCCTCTTATGTTATTGCTTCTTCTTAGCGTGTTCTTACCCATCTAAATAACAGCTGCAAGGAAGGCGTAAGAGCTAAATAACGGTACAGTAGTACTAACAGATATAAAATGAAAAACAAATGTGATGTTATTTGGTCTCCTTTTACTTTTACATACATACTTCATTATTTGTTACCATATGTACACTGAAATAAAACTCATACATTATTTTAAGAAATATTTTCTAATTTCGCTTAATATGGCATTTACATTATCTCGAAATCTAGTACTTACAAGATTTTATGCTAAATCTAGTTTCTTCTTACTAGATTCCCCATACAAAACGAAATCTAATTTGTCAGTAGATTTGTAGAAAATCTACTCAAAATCTAATATTTTTATTTATTTATTACTACTCTGTACAACACATTCATGTTAAAGGTGAGTGAATTAGCTACGCTGTTTAACATTTTCTATTGAAGGTGTTTGAATGAGCTAAGTCGGCTCTTATGTGGTTACAGTTTATGACCAAATTTTAGATAAAGGATTTTGTCTTGGATACGAAATCTTGATAACTGTCAAAAAAACTTCATGCAAACGCCATAGATTTCGATAAAAATTTCAAATTAAATCTACTAGATTTCGGAAGAATGTAAATGCAGTATAAGACTTTTTTTCGTTAAATTAAATATTCGAATTTTTTTTTGTACATAAAATAGAAAGAGAAATTTAAAAAGTGTATTTTTTAAAGGAACAAACAAGCTTAATTTTTTTTAAGGTAATTTACATTTTCTCTAAATCTAGTACTTATGAGATTTCGAGCTAAACCTTGCTGATTTTTACTAGATCTCCCATATAAAACGAAATCTATTTTGAATTTAATATTTGTATTTATTTTGTATTACCCTGTAAAAAATATTCGTAAAAAAGATGGGAAAATTAGCTTTGGTCTGCATAAAAGGTGTGTGAGTTGGCTACATTGCAGTTGTTTGGTTGTAGTTTTGGGAATTTTTCAGTAAATGGGTTTTGTTTTGGACAAAAAAATTTAGATAAATGTCAAAAAAAATTGGTGTAAACGGTACAGATTTTCATAAATGTTTTAATTAAAATCTGCTAAGTTTTGTGCAGGTGTAAATGTCCTATTATTTTTCCTCAATTTCGAAATTATAAGAAATACAAAACTCTGACCTAAAATATATTTCCTTAATATATGTAAGGCTATACAAAAATTTTTATTTAAGAACGAAAGCTTCTTTTACATACAATGGTTGCGTGCATTATTTTCAGCGTATTGGTGTATATCAAAGAGTATTGGGAAGTATATGTGTGAATGTGTGTGTGTGTGGTTAAGCATTTGACTGTATGTATGTATATAAGGCAAACATTTTCTTTTTCAAGAAAATAGTAAACTAGGCAATATTTTACCATTTTCGTCTATTCTAATGTTAAAAAAAAACCTACAGTCGATGAGTCTCTTAGAGCTTCTTCTTTCGTAAAAAAACCATAAATTATTCAACTTTAGACAAATGTGAGCCATTAAGCGGTAGTGCTGTTGCTTTGTTTTTATTATTTCTTTCTTTCACTTTGCCTCTTCTGCTAAAGGTAAGTGTAAATAATTTGTATATAAAAAGGTATTTTGCTGAGTCTACTGTATCAGAAATTTAAGACAAAATTTAATAATATTAAAGTTCATATCTTAATGTCACATTAGTAAGCAGAAAAATGAGAAGTAATAAATAATCGTAAGAAAAATTTAGCACATTAAAATAGACAACTTGAAATGCATACTTAGTCAATGAAGCCAAAAACCCTTTTTAAAATGGAATATTCTTGAATTTATGGTATTTTGTGACAGCCAAAATATTAAAACTTATTAAACTTATTATTATTTCGAAAAGAATGCTAATATGGCATTTACATAGTCTCGAAATCTATTACTTCCGAGATTTCGAGCTAAATCTAGCTGCTTTTTATTAGATTTCCCATACAAAACGAAATCTTATTTGTCATTAGATGTGTAAGAAATCTATTCAAAATCTAATATTTTAATTTTATTTTTACCACCCTGTACAACATATTCATAAAAAAGATGAGTGAATTAGCTACGGTCTGCTTAAAAAGGTGTGCGAATCAGCTACATTGCAGTAGTTTGATTGTAGTTTTGGAAATTTTTTAGTTAATGGGTTTTGTTTTTGATAAAAAATGTCTTGATACATGTTAAAAAACTTGGTGTAAACGTTATAGACTTTCATAAAGATTTTAAATAAAATCTCCCAGATTTTGTGCAGGTGTAAATGGCCTATAATGCTTTTCTATTACCTTTTAAATCAATTTAATTTTGTTTTGTATAATTTAAAATATTTGTTAAAATAAAAAGTTTTAGTAGACATTTCTCACCATGCAAAATTCGCCAAGTTGTAGTCTGAGGAACACAGAGATCTTCTAAATGGTGCACAATTGACTGCTTTGGTTTCTCCTGCACGCTCTTATATACCGCGACGATCTTTTCGCCAGATCTTGCTTCTCTTACTCAACAAACGGGTTTTTGTTGATTGTTTACTGAACCAGTAGACTCAAATTTATCCACAAGACTGCGAATAGTCCTCTCGAAACCAAGATTATGAGGACCGTAAATTGAGCGAAGGTCCCGGAGCGTTGTCGAGAACAGAAAGCACATTTTGGTTAAACAAATTTATGCATTGCACGTGATGTTGAATATCATGCTTGTCTATGGTGATTTGCAAAATAGACTGAATAAGTAGAAGGCGGCTTTTAGCTTTCAAAGCTTAAAAGTCCCTATTTGAAGACACTTTATTACTATTTACTTTTAGAACGCAGACAAATTTAACTTCATTATAATGAAACAATAACATACTCGTAAATTAATGCCCTAATTCTGTTCGACGAATGTATCGTCTTGTCTACGGTCGAAAAAAAAGAAGCAGTTTTGATTCTTTAAAACTATTATTATTTATTGTCTATGCTAGAAGGTTCGTGTGTTTGCTTTATGATTTTTTTCTAAACATTATATCCAACACATATTTTTTTATATATTTTTCAAATTATTGTATAATAATTTAATTTAAGTTTTATGTTTTAAAAACATTGCAATAATATTTATATTTTTCATTGTCAGAGACAACAACCATTTTTTAAGAAAATAATTTAGAGACTTCAAAGACAAGAACTCAGAAGCATTTTGAAACAAAAACGTCCTAAATCTTCTTACTGAATTAGGGCATAAGTTTGAATTAGTTTAGAGATTTGAAAATAAATCTTAAACAATTTTTGCTTGCAAGGTCTATACGCATTTTGTTCCTGCTTATGGGACTTATCAGTAGACTTCAGCCCAAAAGTTTAAGCATAAGCTAAAATTCTTAATACATAATATAATAATAATACTAATATTATAAATGTGAAAGTGAATTTGCTTATATCCGCTGCGAAACCGGTTTTTTATTTTTGGTACGGAGTATTTCGGGAAAACTAATTTTTAAGCTTGTTAGGGTAATTTTAGATTCTGGTTTTATTGTTTAAACAGCATTTCCAACTGCTCACTAATACGACAGTTGGGTATTAAACAAAATCGGAGGGGCCAGATTATAGGCAGCGCTGATATGCTGGCGTATGCACCGGCTAGTGCTCGCCGTCTTGGTAACGACTGCTACTTACAACACAAAAAGTGTCATACCAGCTATACAACTAAAAGAAAAGAAATTATGAGGCCCGAAGCAAGTCAAACATATCTCCCTGATTCACTACATACACACGCACGACCCTCCTGGCTGATGTTGTGCCAGGGTACACAACCCTCCCCATATAGGCCAGAGGACCTCTCCATGACACCGCATTCACTTCACGGTGTCCCGTAGCTTGCGTCACCTGGACAAGCTTTTTTTAACCCTACTTACTTACCACATCTCGTAAGTCTTCATAATTTCATATTAATGAATACCTTTAAAAAATTCATTTAAAAAGAAAATACATATTGATTTATTAAACGTCAACAATATATAATAAAATTTATATAACAAAATTTTGGCTATTCGAAATTTTACTTTTTCACCCTAATAATTTTACAGAAATGTTAATTGGAAAAAAAGAAACTAATAAAACTATTTAAATTGCTTAACCAATAAGACTTTTTCTTTCTTTCTTTAATAAAATTTCTTCCTACTGGGTATTTTCTTTCTATATCATTATATTCAAATTTGCACTAGTACTTTCATTTAAAATTGTACTTTCATTTATGATTTTCCTTTTCTTTCAGGTATTGCTGCAGGACTACGTGTTGCTAGGATTTGCCTTTATCAGTGCCGTGTCCTACGTACCTTTCTAAAATAAGTCAAATGCTTTGGATATACACATCTGTATATATCTATATATATAAAGCAGGATGTGTGTATGTATGTATGTAACGTATGGACTCCAAAACGGCTGGGCCGGTTTTGATGAAATATTCAGGGAATTTTCAGAATATTCAAGCGGGTGACACTGTGAAGTCTGATTGTTGATTTTCGGTCTGCGTGCGGAGAGGCGTTGCAAAATCCAATTTTCATATTGCATCACCAATGCCGTGATATATATATTTATATTTTTTGCGGGGTGGGGAAGGGTAGCGAAGCACACCGGGTGAAGCTAGTATACTACATATACATACATAAATTTTTTATAAAAATTATTTTATATTTGCTTCTAAGGTAAACACTTGTGAAAAAACGGGGCAAATACCCTTTATGATGGTTCCCTACACTGCCTGGTATAAATTTAGATCATCTCTAATGATTTTTACATACATTTTTTCCGATCTCTACTCACCGAATTGAAAAAGACGTTAAGAAAAATTTCTTTTGTATATATTTCTTTACAAAAAAAATAAAAAAATTGGCCATTCTTGCCACGAGTTACTTTTTAAACAATTTAAAATGAAAATTAGTTCACAAGTTTCTTAAAAATTTTTTTTTAAATTACTTCCTAAAAATAAAGCGGTAATTTTTTAAGAACTTTCGGATTTGATTTAAAAAAAACGCATACAGTTTAAAGAATTATACGAAATCTTTAGTTGAGTTAATAGAACGATCTATATAAATCAATGTTTAAAGATGATTTCATGGTTCATACGCTGGGTACAATTCTGGCATAATTTCTCCATCATATCTCCGATATCTCAAGATTAAATTTTTTAATATTGTATTCCAGTACGTCAACCGTTGCAAGCTTGTCCCTATAGACATGAGCCTTAGGATAGCCCCACAATAAACAGCCTAAAGGCCTTAAATCGCACGATCTAGGCTGCATATAAATTGTTCACCAAACTCGCTCTCAATTGGTGGGTCATTGGTTTGGATGATGTGTGGCTTGTGGCACCGTCTTGCTAAAAGCACATGTCAGCCAAGTCCAGCTCTTCCATTTTGGGCAAAAACAAAAAAAGTAACAGAAGCCCAATTGCTGCAAATGGCGGCGAATCGATATTTCACGGCCAACAACAACACTGGCGCATACAGCTGCGATATTTTCCTCTGTTTACACTCTACGTATGCGTGTTAGTGGTTTAATGTTCAATAAGTAATTTTGGTGCGATATTTAGTCACAAGACTCCGAATAGCTGCCTCAGAATGTCGCCCAAACTGACCATAAAAAGAGAGCAGTGCACGGATGCACTTCCTAACCTAGCATGAATTTTGCTAATAAAATTTGATAATCTGCAAGCGTTGTTCATTTGGAAGTCGATTTATTGGTTAAATTGTATGTATACCATATAGTGTTTTCACACTGCAAGTTAAAACCTGGTTTTAACGTTAAAACCATAAACAGCTGATTTTGCATTCACACTGCAAGTTTGTTAAATTCAGGTTTTAACTCACAGACTGTCTAATAACTTTGCTCAAAATAAAATACATCTCCTGCAGAAATGCGTGTGTTTGTTGTTGTATTTTTTTCTGCTTTTTATAACACTTATTTGACAAAATGTACAACTGTTTTTGTTTGTATGAAAAACTAAGAAACTTTACAATGCGCTCTAAAATGGAAATTATTTTATATTTTGTAAATAAATGTTTTAAAATTATGGAACTAGTAATACAAAGTGAAGAAGTGCTTGGAAATCAAGTTATTGTATATAAAAAATGTACAAATAAATCACAAAATACAACTTTTTTATCGGTGGTTTGATATGTCATATTGTTTATTTTCACTTTCCATAGGTCATGAAAATATTTTTGTTGTTTTCCTTCCAAAGAACTCTTATTTTTCCATAATTTTTTACCTATTGTTGCTGCTGCATCCATTTTTAAGTTGAAACTCTTTCAAGCGACATCTCTTGTTATTCACTGGCATAAACATTATCAGCTGCTGCCGGTCACTTTAACTTGGCAGCACTGAATTTACCACAGCGAAAACAGGGGTTCATTTCATAAAACCAAAATAAAACCAATTCAGAAATGGTTTTAAGTTGGATTTAACAAAAACAATTTGCATGATAAAACCAGGTTTTAACAGTTGGTTTTAACATTAAAACCAACTTTTATTAAAACCAAGTCAGTGTGAAAACACTAATACTGAACATAATAATAATACACGAAAACAGCTGAGTTGCCAATCATAGTGTTGCCAAAGCATAAGTTGGTAAAAACAATCTTCCTTTATATAAAGTTTTTATTTTAATGTATTTTTTGGAATTGTTACAATTAAATTTAACATTTGTTAACACAATAGTAATCCCAAATTATTGGTTTTCTTATTTAGTTAAATGTTTTTTATTAAAATTTAAATAATTTTTTGCTTTTCCATAAATTATATGCATATTTTATACATATATAAATTGATTTAATGATTTCGCACGTTCTGAACAGAAAAGTTTTTTTTTCACAAATACGCTAATATATTCCTTCACTCCTAAGAAAGTTTTGCTTGAATGCCCCTTTCATATTGCTCGTTAAAAAAATTTATTACAACTATTTCGAAATCAAGTATCCAATCCAAGAAGTATGGAAAAAACCCTCTTTGGCACAGATGTTCACAAAACATTTTAAAATTAGTCTAGAATAATATAATTTCGCTAAAGTTAGACACAATAAATTATTCACGAAAATTAAGAATAGAAAAGCATACGGACACACGGCAGGCAATAAAGACACCCATAACAAATAAATACATGCATATGAATGACACTTGTGGCATGCCGCATAATTTGCATTTATTTTCCACCACCTCCCCCCCACCCTCTTCCCCAACACAAATCATTACGCATACAAACCGCACAAGGTGGTCTTTTCAATTTTCTCAAGCTTTAGTATCTACAATATGAACAAATAAGATATAAAAAAACATCAAATGTTAAATATGGTTGTAAGAAACCTTGCCACATTCTCAGTAAGTATGAACGAATGTTAATGTCTGCCATTATGTCTGTAGTTCATTTTAACAACACCCTCAAGTTAAGTCATATTCAATTTGCTTTCATTTGCATATTAAAGCTGCACTCTTACAAAGAATCACAAAATTTTAAATAAAAACATAAAATTTTCCTTTTATTATTCCTTTTTTTCTTTTTTTTTTGCTTATTACACATTTAAGGAATTATGCAAATGTAAAAATATTTGCCACAATGAAAATCAAGAGCAGACAGAGCAAAACATAGTATTTGGCTGTAACGAATTGTAAAGACATTTTCTTGTACTGTACGTATGGTAAGATTTTTAAACTTAGAGTCCTTAGAATTTTATGGCAATGAATTTTTTCTCCATACAATTGTTATAGCCATATAAACTATTGATTTTTTTTAGAAAATTGATAACGACTTTAGCTTGTGATAAAGCAGTTCTTGAAACTATTGCTATTTTGGAATTGTTAAATCACTATACATCGTCTATTTAAGATGCAAAAATTAAATGGACTGACTATATATACAAAATTTAATGGAATATAGATCGTTCATTTTTAAATTAAAAAAAAAAAATTTAATTGACTATAATTCGTCCATTTCGTATCTACAAAATTAAATGGACTATATACGTCGTCTTCTTTTCGTGCAAAGAATTTAATAAACTATACATCATCCATTTTTCATGGAAAAAATTTTTTTATGAAAAAATTATAATGGACTATACATCGTCTTTTTTTCAATTTTTTATGAAAAAATTTTATCGACTATAAATCGTCCGATTCGTGTGCAAATAATTATATAGACAATATATCGTCTATTTTAGATGCAAAAAATTAAATGGACTGTCTATATATACAAAATTTAATGGACTATAGATCGTCCATTTTTAAATTAAAAAAAAATTAAATTGACTATAATTCGTCCATTTTGTATCTAAAAAATTAAATGGACTATAAACGTCGTCTTCTTTTCGTGCAAAGAATTTAATAAACTATACATCATCCATTTTTCATGTAAAAAATTTTTTTATGAAAAAATTATATATCTTTTTTCAATTTTTTATGAAAAAGTTTTATCGACTATAAATCGTCCGATTCATGTGCAAAAAATTATATAGACTATACATCGTCTATTTAAGATGCAAAAAATTAAATGGACTGACTATATATACAAAATTTAATGGACTATAGATCGTTCATTTTTAAATTAAAAAAAAATTAAATTGACTATAATTTGTCCATTTCGTATCTACAAAATTAAATGGACTATATACGTCGTCTTCTTTTCGTGCAAAGAATTTAATAAACTATATATACAGCATCCATTTTTCATGGAAAAAAATTTTTATGAAAAAAATATAATGGACTATACATCGTCTTTTTTTCAATTTTTTATGAAAAAATTTTATCGACTATAAATCGTCCGATTCGTGTGCAAATAATTATATAGACAATACATCGTCTATTTTAGATGCAAAAAATTAAATGGACTGTCTATATATACAAAATTTAATGGACTATACATCGTTCATTTTTAAATTAAAAAAAAAATTAAATTGACTATAATTCGTCCATTTCGTACCTCAAAAATTAAATGGACTATATACGTCGTCTTCTTTTCGTGCAAGGAATTTAATAAACTATACATCATCCATTTTTCATGCAAAAAATTTTTTTTATGAAAAAAATATAATGGACACATCGTCTTTTTTTAAATTTTTTATGAAAAAATTTTATCGACTATAAATCGTCCGATTCATGTGCAAAAAATTATATAGACTATACATCGTCTATTTTAGATGGAAAAAATTAAATGGACTGTCTATATATACAAAATTTAATGGACTATACATCGTTCATTTTTAAATGTAAAAAAAAAATTAAATTGACTATAATTCGTCCATTTCGTATCTAAAAAATTAAATGGACTATATACGTCGTCTTCTTTTCGTGCAAAGAATTTAGTAAACTATACATCATCAATTTTTCATGCAAAAAATTTTTTTATGAAAAAAATATAATGGACTATATATACATCGTCTTTTTTTAAACTTTTTATTAAAAAAATTTAACGACTATAAATCGTCCGATTCGTGTGCAAATAATTATATAGACTATACATTGTCTATTTTAGATGCAAAAAATTAAATGGACTGTCTATATATACAAAATTTAATGGACTATACATCGTTCATTTTTAAATAAAAAAAAAAAAATTAAATTGACTAGAATTCGTCCATTTCGTATCTAAAAAATTAAATGGACTATATACGTCGTCTTCTTTTCGTGCAAAGAATTTAATCAACTATACATCATCCATTTTTCATGGAAAAAAATTTTTATGAAAAAATTATAATGGACTATACATCGTCTTTTTTTAAATTTTTTATGAAAAAATTTTATCGACTATAAATCGTCCGATTCGTGTGCAAATAATTATATAGACAATATATCGTCTATTTTAGATGCAAAAAATTAAATGGACTGTCTATATATACAAAATTTAATGGACTATACATCGTTCATTTTTAAATTAAAAAAAAAAAATTAAATTGACTATAATTCGTCCATTTCGTATCTAAAAAATTAAATGGACTATATACGTCGTCTTCTTTTCGTGCAACGAATTTAATAAACTATACATCATCCATTTTTCATGCAAAAAATTTTTTTATGAAAAAAATATAATGGACTATCGTCTTTTTTTAAATTTTTTATGAAAAATTTTATCGACTATAAATCGTCCGATTCGTTTGCAAATAATTATATAGACTATACATCGTCTATTTAAGATGCAAAAAATTAAATGGACTGACTATATATACAAAATTTAATGGACTATACATCGTTCATTTTTAAATTTAAAAAAAAATTAAATTGACTATAATTCGTCCATTTCGTGTCTAAAAAATTAATTGGACTATATACGTCGTCTTCTTTTCGTGCAAAGAATTTAATAAACTATACATCATCCATTTTTCATGGAAAAAATTTTTTTATGAAAAATATATAATGGACTATATATACATCGTCTTTTTTTCAAATTTTTATGGAAAAATTTTATCGACTATAAATCGTCCGATTCGTGTGCAAATAACTATATAGACTGTACATCGTCTATTTTAGATGCAAAAAATTAAATGGACTGACTATATATACAAAATTTAATGGACTATAGATCGTCCATTTTTAAATTAAAAAAAAAAATTAAATTGACTATAATTCGTCCATTTCGTATCTAAAAAATTAAATGGACTATATACGTCGTCTTCTTTTCGTGCAAACAATTTAGTAAACTATACATCATCAATTTTTCATGGAAAAAATTTTTTTATGAAAAAAATATAATGGACTATATATACATAATTTTTTTTAAATTTTTTATGAAAAAATTTTATCGACTATAAATCGTCCGATTCGTGTGCAAATAATTATATAGACTATACATCGTCTATTTTAGATGCAAAAAATTAAATGGACTGTCTATATATACAAAATTTAATGGACTATACGTCTTTCATTTTTAAATTAAAAAAAAAATTTAATTGACTATAATTCGTCCATTTCGTATCTAAAAAATTAAATGGACTATATACGTCGTCTTCTTTTCGTGCAAAGAATTTAGTAAACTATACATCATCAATTTTTCATGCAAAAAATTTTTTTATGAAAAAAATATAATGGACTATACATCGTCTTTTTTTTCAATTTTTTATGAAAAAATTTTATCGACTATAAATCGTCCGATTCGTGTGCAAATAATTATATAGACTATACATCGTGTATTTTAGATGCACAAAATTAAATGGACTGACTATATATACAAAATTTAATGGACTATACATCGTTCATTTTTAAATTTAAAAAAAATTTAATTGACTATAATTCGTCCATTTCGTGTCTAAAAAATTAAATGGACTATATACGTCGTCTTCTTTTCGTGCAAAGAATTTAGTAAACTATACATCATCAATTTTTCATGGAAAAAATTTTTTTATGAAAAAAATATAATGGACTATATATACATCGTTTTTTTTCAATTTTTTTATGAAAAAATTTTATCGACTATAAATCGTCCGATTCGTGTGCAAATAATTATATAGACTGTACATCGTCTATTTTAGATGCAAAAAATTAAATGGACTGACTATATATACAAAATTTAATGGACTATAGATCGTCCATTTTTAAATTAAAAAAAAAAAAAATTAAATTGAATAGAATTCGTCCATTTCGTATCTAAAAAATTAAATGGACTATATACGTCGTCTTCTTTTCGTGCAAGGAATTTAATAAACTATACATCATCCATTTTTCATGCAAAAAATTTTTTTATGAAAAAAATAAAATGGACTATATATACATCGTCTTTTTTTCAATTTTTTATGAAAAAATTTTATCGACTATAAATCGTCCGATTCATGTGCAAAAAATTATATAGACTATACATCGTCTATTTTAGATGCAAAAAATTAAATGGACTGTCCATATATACAAAATTTAATGGACTATACATCGTTCATTTTTAAATTTAAAAAAAAAATTAAATTGACTATAATTCGTCCATTTCGTATCTAAAAAATTAAATGGACTATATACGTCGTCTTCTTTTCGTGCAAATAATTTAGTAAACTATACATCATCAATTTTTCATGCAAAAAATTTTTTTATGAAAAAAATATAATGGACTATACATCGTCTTTTTTTCAATTTTTTATGAAAAAATTTTATCGACTATAAATCGTCCGATTCGTGTGCAAATAATTATATAGACTATACATCGTCTATTTTAGATGCCAAAAATTAAATGGACTGTCTATATATACAAAATTGAATGGACTATACATCGTTCATTTTTAAATTTAAAAAAAAAAATTAAATTGACTAGAATTCGTCCATTTCGTATCTAAAAAATTAAATGGACTATATACGTCGTCTTCTTTTCGTGCAAAGAATTTAATAAACTATACATCATCCATTTTTCATGGAAAAAAATTTTTATGAAAAAATTATAATGGACTATACATCGTCTTTTTTTAAATTTTTTATGAAAAAATTTTATCGACTATAAATCGTCCGATTCGTGTGCAAATAATTATATAGACTGTATATCGTCTATTTTAGATGCAAAAAATTAAATGGACTGACTATATATACAAAATTTAATGGACTATAGATCGTCCATTTTTAAATTAAAAAAAAAATTAAACTGACTATAATTCGTCCATTTCGTATCTAAAAAATTAAATGGACTATATACGTCGTCTTCTTTTCGGGCAAAGAATTTAGTAAACTATACATCATCAATTTTTCATGGAAAAAATTTTTTTATGAAAAAAATATAATGGACTATACATCGTTTTTTTTCAATTTTTTATGAAAAAATTTTATCGACTATAAATCGTCCGATTCGTGTGCAAATAATTATATAGACTATACATCGTCTATTTTAGATACAAAATTTAATGGACTATACGTCGTTCATTTTTAAATTAAAAAAAAATTAAATTGAGTATAATTCGTCCATTTCGTATCTAAAAAATTAAATGGACTATATACGTCGTCTTCTTTTCGTGCAAAGAATTTAGTAAACTATACATCATCAATTTTTCATGCAAAAAATTTTTTTATGAAAAAAATATAATGGACTATACATCGTCTTTTTTTCAATTTTTTATGAAAAAATTTTATCGACTATAAATCGTCCGATTCGTGTGCAAATAATTATATAGACTATACATCGTGTATTTTAGATGCACAAAGTTAAATGGACTGACTATATATACAAAATTTAATGGACTATACATCGTTCATTTTTAAATTTAAAAAAAATTTAATTGACTATAATTCGTCCATTTCGTGTCTAAAAAATTAAATGGACTATATACGTCGTCTTCTTTTCGTGCAAAGAATTTAGTAAACTATACATCATCAATTTTTCATGCAAGAAATTTTTTTATGAAAAAAATATAATGGACTACTATACATCGTCTTTTTTTCAATTTTTTATGAAAAAATTTTATCGACTATAAATTGTCCGATTCATGTGCAAATAATTATATAGACTATACATCGTCTATCTTAGATGCAAAAAATTAAATGGACTGACTATATATACAAAATTTAATGGACTATACATCGTTCATTTTTAAATTAAAAAAAAAATTAAATTGACTATAATTCGTCTATTTCGTGTCTAAAAAATTAAATGGACTATATACGTCGTCTTCTTTTCGTGCAAAGAATTTAGTAAGCTATACATCATCAATGTTTCATGAAAAAAAATTTTTATGAAAAAAATATAATGGACTATACATCGTTTTTTTTCAATTTTTTATGAAAAAATTTTATCGACTATAAATCGTCCGATTCGTGTGCAAAAAATTATAAAGACAATATATCGTCTATTTTAGATGCAAAAAATTAAATGGACTGTCTATATATACAAAATTTAATGGACTATACATCGTTCATTTTTAAATTTAAAAAAAAAATTAAATTGACTATAATTCGTCCATTTTGTATCTAAAAAATTAAATGGACTATATACGTCGTCTTCTTTTCGTGCAAAGAATTTAATAAACTATACATCACCCATTTTTCATGCAAAAAATTTTTTTATGAAAAAAATATAATGGACTATACATCGTCTTTTTTTAAATTTTTTATGAAAAAAATTTATCGACTATAAATCGTCCGATTCGTGTGCAAATAATTATATAGACTGTACATCGTCTATTTTAGATGCAAAAAATTAAATGGACTGTCTATATATACAAAATTTAATGGACTATACATCGTTCATTTTTAAATTAAAAAAAAAAAAATTAAATTGACTATAATTCGTCCATTTCGTATCTAAAAAATTAAATGGACTATATACGTCGTCTTCTTTTCGTGCAAAGAATTTAGTAAACTATACATCATCAATTTTTCATGCAAAAAATTTTTTTATGGAAAAAATATAAATTTTTAAATTTTTTATGAAAAAATTTTATCGACTATAAATCGTCCGATTCGTGTGCAAATAATTATATAGACTATACATCGTCTATTTTAGATGCAAAAAATTAAATGGACTGTCTATATATACAAAATTTAATGGACTATACATCGTTCATTTTTAAATGAAAAAAAAAAATTAAATTGACTATAATTCGTCCATTTCGTATCTAAAAAATTAAATGGACTATATACGTCGTCTTCTTTTCGTGCAAAGAATTTAGTAAACTATACATCATCAATTTTTCATGCAAAAAATTTTTTTATGAAAAAAATATAATGGACTATACATCGTCTTTTTTTCAATTTTTTATGAAAAAATTTTATCGACTATAAATCGTCCGATTCGTGTGCAAATAATTATATAGACTATACATCGTCTATTTTAGATGCAAAAAATTAAATGGACTGACTATATATACAAAATTTAATGGACTATAGATCGTCCATTTTTAAATTTAAAAAAAAAAATTAAATTGACTAGAATTCGTCCATTTCGTATCTAAAAAATTAAATGGACTATATACGTCGTCTTCTTTTCGTGCAAAGAATTTAATAAACTATACATCATCCATTTTTTATGCAAAAAATTTTTTTATGAAAAAAATATAATGGACTATACATCGTCTTTTTTTAAATTTTTTATGAAAAAATTTTATCGACTATAAATCGTCCGATTCGTGTGCAAACAATTATATAGACAATACATCGTCTATTTTAGATGCAAAAAATTAAATGGACTGTCTATATATACAAAATTTAATGGACTATACATCGTTCATTTTTAAATTTAAAAAAAATTAAATTGACTATAATTCGTCCATTTTGTATCTAAAAAATTAAATGGACTATATACGTCGTCTTCTTTTCGTGCAAAGAATTTAATAAACTATACATCATCCATTTTTCATGCAAAAAATTTTTTTATGAAAAAAATATAATGGACTATACATCGTCTTTTTTTAAATTTTTTATGAAAAAATTTTATCGACTATAAATCGTCCGATTCGTGTGCAAATAATTATATAGACAATATATCGTCTATTTTAGATGCAAAAAATTAAATGGACTGTCTATATATACAAAATTTAATGGACTATACATCGTTCATTTTTAAATTAAAAAAAAAAAATTAAATTGACTATAATTCGTCCATTTCGTATCTAAAAAATTAAATGGACTATATACGTCGTCTTCTTTTCGTGCAAAGAATTTAGTAAACTATACATCATCAATTTTTCATGCAAAAAATTTTTTTATGGAAAAAATATAAATTTTTAAATTTTTTATGAAAAAATTTTATCGACTATAAATCGTCCGATTCGTGTGCAAATAATTATATAGACTATACATCGTCTATTTTAGATGCAAAAAATTAAATGGACTGTCTATATATACAAAATTTAATGGACTATACATCGTTCATTTTTAAATTAAAAAAAAAAATTAAATTGACTATAATTCGTCCATTTCGTATCTAAAAAATTAAATGGACTATATACGTCGTCTTCTTTTCGTGCAAAAAATTTAGTAAACTATACATCATCAATTTTTCATGCAAAAAATTTTTTTATGAAAAAAATATAATGGACTATACATCGTCTTTTTTTCAATTTTTTATGAAAAAATTTTATCGACTATAAATCGTCCGATTCGTGTGCAAATAATTATATAGACTGTACATCGTCTATTTTAGATGCAAAAAATTAAATGGACTGACTATATATACAAAATTTAATGGACTATAGATCGTCCATTTTTAAATTTAAAAAAAAAAATTAAATTGACTAGAATTCGTCCATTTCGTATCTAAAAAATTAAATGGACTATATACGTCGTCTTCTTTTCGTGCAAAGAATTTAATAAACTATACATCATCCATTTTTCATGGAAAAAATTTTTTTATTAAAAAAATTGTATCGACTATAAATCGTCCGATTCGTGTGCAAAAAATAATAAAGACAATATATCGTCTATTTTAGATGCAAAAAATTAAATGGACTGTCTATATATACAAAATTTAATGGACTATACATCGTTCATTTTTAAATTTAAAAAAAAAATTAAATTGACTATAATTCGTCCATTTCGTATCTAAAAAATTAAATGGACTATATACGTCGTCTTCTTTTCGTGCAAAGTATTTAATAAACTATACATCATCCATTTCTTATGCAAAAAATTTTTTTATGAAAAAAATATAATGGACTATACATCGTCTTTTTTTAAATTTTTTATGAAAAAATTTTATCGACTATAAATCGTCCGATTCGTGTGCAAATAATTATATAGACAATACATTGTCTATTTTAGATGCAAAAAATTAAATGGACTGTCTATATATACAAAATTTAATGGACTATACATCGTTCATTTTTAAATTAAAAAAAAAATTAAATTGACTATAATTCGTCCATTTCGTACCTCAAAAATTAAATGGACTATATACGTCGTCTTCTTTTCGTGCAAGGAATTTAATAAACTATACATCATCCATTTTTCATGCAAAAAATTTTTTTATGAAAAAAATATAATGGACTATACATCGTCTTTTTTTAAATTTTTTATGAAAAAATTTTATCGACTATAAATCGTCCGATTCATGTGCAAAAAATTATATAGACTATACATCGTCTATTTTAGATGCAAAAAATTAAATGGACTGTCTATATATACAAAATTTAATGGACTATACATCGTTCATTTTTAAATTTAAAAAAAAAAAATTAAATTGACTATAATTCGTCCATTTCGTATCTAAAAAATTAAATGGACTATATACGTCGTCTTCTTTTCGTGCAAATAATTTAGTAAACTATACATCATCAATTTTTCATGGAAAAAAATTTTTATGAAAAAATTATAATGGACTATACATCGTCTTTTTTTCAATTTTTTATGAAAAAATTTTATCGACTATAAATCGTCCGATTCGTGTGCAAATAATTATATAGACAATATATCGTCTATTTTAGATGCAAAAAATTAAATGGACTGTCTATATATACAAAATTTAATGGACTATACATCGTTCATTTTTAAATTAAAAAAAAATTAAATTGACTATAATTCGTCCATTTCGTATCTAAAAAATTAAATGGACTATATACGTCGTCTTCTTTTCGTGCAAAGAATTTAGTAAACTATACATCATCAATTTTTCATGCAAAAAATTTTTTTATGGAAAAAATATAATGGACTATACATCGTCTTTTTTTAAATTTTTTATGAAAAAATTTTATCGACTATAAATCGTCCGATTCGTGTGCAAATAATTATATAGACTATACATCGTCTATTTTAGATGCAAAAAATTAAATGGACTGTCTATATATACAAAATTTAATGGACTATACATCGTTCACTTTTAAATTAAAAAAAAAAATTAAATTGACTATAATTCGTCCATTTCGTATCTAAAAAATTAAATGGACTATATACGTCGTCTTCTTTTCGTGCAAAGAATTTAGTAAACTATACATCATCAATTTTTCATGCAAAAAATTTTTTTATGAAAAAAATATAATGGACTATACATCGTCTTTTTTTCAATTTTTTATGAAAAAATTTTATCGACTATAAATCGTCCGATTCGTGTGCAAATAATTATATAGACTGTACATCGTCTATTTTAGATGCAAAAAATTAAATGGACTGACTATATATACAAAATTTAATGGACTATAGATCGTCCATTTTTAAATTAAAAAAAAAAAATTAAATTGACTAGAATTCGTCCATTTCGTATCTAAAAAATTAAATGGACTATATACGTCGTCTTCTTTTCGTGCAAAGAATTTAATAAACTATACATCATCCATTTTTCATGGAAAAAATTTTTTTATTAAAAAAATTGTATCGACTATAAATCGTCCGATTCGTGTGCAAAAAATTATAAAGACAATATATCGTCTATTTTAGATGCAAAAAATTAAATGGACTGTCTATATATACAAAATTTAATGGACTATACATCGTTCATTTTTAAATTTAAAAAAAAATTAAATTGACTATAATTCGTCCATTTCGTATCTAAAAAATTAAATGGACTATATACGTCGTCTTCTTTTCGTGCAAAGAATTTAATAAACTATACATCATCCATTTTTTATGCAAAAAATTTTTTTATGAAAAAAATATAATGGACTATACATCGTCTTTTTTTAAATTTTTTATGAAAAAATTTTATCGACTATAAATCGTCCGATTCGTGTGCAAATAATTATATAGACAATACATCGTCTATTTTAGATGCAAAAAATTAAATGGACTGTCTATATATACAAAATTTAATGGACTATACATCGTTCATTTTTAAATAAAAAAAAAATTAAATTGACTATAATTCGTCCATTTCGTACCTCAAAAATTAAATGGACTATATACGTCGTCTTCTTTTCGTGCAAATAATTTAGTAAACTATACATCATCAATTTTTCATGAAAAAAATTTTTTTATGAAAAAAATATAATGGACTATACATCGTCTTTTTTTCAATTGTTTATGAAAAAATTTTATCGACTATAAATCGTCCGATTCGTGTGCAAATAATTATATAGACTATATGTACATCGTCTATTTAAGATGCAAAAAATTAAATGGACTGTCTATATATACAAAATTTAATGGACTATACATCGTTCATTTTTAAATTTAAAAAAAAAATTAAATTGACTAGAATTCGTCCATTTCGTATCTAAAAAATTAAATGGACTATATACGTCGTCTTCTTTTCGTGCAAAGAATTTAATTAACTATACATCATCCATTTTTCATGGAAAAAATTTTTATGAAAAAATTATAATGGACTATACATCGTCTTTTTTTCAATTTTTTATGAAAAAATTTTATCGACTATAAATCGTCCGATTCGTGTGCAAATAATTATATAGACAATATATCGTCTATTTTAGATGCAAAAAATTAAATGGACTGTCTATATATACAAAATTTAATGGACTATACATCGTTCATTTTTAAATTAAAAAAAAAATTAAATTGACTATAATTCGTCCATTTCGTATCTAAAAAATTAAATGGACTATATACGTCGTCTTCTTTTCGTGCAAAGAATTTAGTAAACTACACATCATCCATTTTTCATGCAAAAAATTTTTTTATGAAAAAAATATAATGGACTATACATCGTCTTTTTTTAAATTTTTTATGAAAAAATTTTATCGACTATAAATCGTCCGATTCATGTGCAAAAAATTATATAGACTATACATCGTCTATTTAAGATGCAAAACATTAAATGGACTGACTATATATACAAAATTTAATGGACTATACATCGTTAATTTTTAAATTTAAAAAAAATTAAATTGACTATAATTCGTCCATTTTGTATCTAAAAAATTAAATAGACTATATACATCGTCTTCTTTTCGTGCAAAGAATTTAATAAACTATACATCATCCATTTTTTATGCAACAAATTTTTTTATGAAAAAGATATAATGGACATACATCGTCTTTTTTTCAATTTTTTATGAAAAAATTTTATCGACTATAAATCGTCCGATTCGTGTGCAAATAATTATATAGACTATACATCGTCTATTTTAGATGCAAAAAATTAAATGGACTGTCTATATATACAAAATTTAATGGACTATACATCGTTCATTTTTAAATTTAAAAAAAAAAAATTAAATTGACTATAATTCGTCCATTTCGTATCTAAAAAATTAAATGGACTATATACGTCGTCTTCTTTTCGTGCAAATAATTTAGTAAACTATACATCATCAATTTTTCATGAAAAAAATTTTTTTATAAAAAAAATATAATGGACTATACATCGTCTTTTTTTCAATTTTTTATGAAAAAATTTTATCGACTATAAATCGTCCGATTCGTGTGCAAATAATTATATAGACTATACATCGTCTATTTTAGATGCAAAAAATTAAATAGACTGTCTATATATACAAAATTTAATGGACTATACATCGTTCATTTTTAAATTTAAAAAAAAAATTAAATTGACTAGAATTCGTCCATTTCGTATCTAAAAAATTAAATGGACTATATACGTCGTCTTCTTTTCGTGCAAAGAATTTAATTAACTATACATCATCCATTTTTCATGGAAAAAAATTTTTATGAAAAAATTATAATGGACTATACATCGTCTTTTTTTCAATTTTTTATGAAAAAATTTTATCGACTATAAATCGTCCGATTCGTGTGCAAATAATTATATACACAATATATCGTCTATTTTAGATGCAAAAAATTAAATGGACTGTCTATATATACAAAATTTAATGGACTATACATCGTTCATTTTTAAATTAAAAAAAAAATTTAATTGACTATAATTCGTCCATTTCGTATCTAAAAAATTAAATGGACTATATACGTCGTCTTCTTTTCGTGCAAAGAATTTAGTAAACTATACATCATCAATTTTTTATACATCGTCTTTTTTTAAATTTTTTATGAAAAAATTTTATCGACTATAAATCGTCCGATTCGTGTGCAAATAATTATATAGACTATACATCGTCTATTTTAGATGCAAAAAATTAAATGGACTGTCTATATATACAAAATTTAATGGACTATACATCGTTCATTTTTAAATTAAAAAAAAAAATTAAATTGACTATAATTCGTCCATTTCGTATCTAAAAAATTAAATGGACTATATACGTCGTCTTCTTTTCGTGCAAAGAATTTAGTAAACTATACATCATCAATTTTTCATGCAAAAAATTTTTTTATGAAAAAAATATAATGGACTATACATCGTCTTTTTTTCAATTTTTTATGAAAAAATTTTATCGACTATAAATCGTCCGATTCGTGTGCAAATAATTATATAGACTGGACATCGTCTATTTTAGATGCAAAAAATTAAATGGACTGACTATATATACAAAATTTAATGGACTATAGATCGTCCATTTTTAAATTTAAAAAAAAAAATTAAATTGACTAGAATTCGTCCATTTCGTATCTAAAAAATTAAATGGACTATATACGTTGTCTTCTTTTCGTGCAAAGAATTTAATAAACTATACATCATCCATTTTTCATGGAAAAAATTTTTTTATTAAAAAAATTGTATCGACTATAAATCGTCCGATTCGTGTGCAAAAAATTATAAAGACAATATATCGTCTATTTTAGATGCAAAAAATTAAATGGACTGTCTATATATACAAAATTTAATGGACTATACATCGTTCATTTTTAAATTTAAAAAAAAATTAAATTGACTATAATTCGTCCATTTCGTATCTAAAAAATTAAATGGACTATATACGTCGTCTTCTTTTCGTGCAAAGAATTTAATAAACTATACATCATCCATTTTTTATGCAAAAAATTTTTTTATGAAAAAAATATAATGGACTATACATCGTCTTTTTTTAAATTTTTTATGAAAAAATTTTATCGACTATAAATCGTCCGATTCGTGTGCAAATAATTATATAGACAATACATCGTCTATTTTAGATGCAAAAAATTAAATGGACTGTCTATATATACAAAATTTAATGGACTATACATCGTTCATTTTTAAATAAAAAAAAAATTAAATTGACTATAATTCGTCCATTTCGTACCTCAAAAATTAAATGGACTATATACGTCGTCTTCTTTTCGTGCAAGGAATTTAATAAACTATACATCATCCATTTTTCATGCAAAAAATTTTTTTATGAAAAAAATATAATGGACTATACATCGTCTTTTTTTCAATTTTTTATGAAAAAATTTTATCGACTATAAATCGTCCGATTCATGTGCAAAAAATTATATAGACTATACATCGTCTATTTTAGATGCAAAAAATTAAATGGACTGTCTATATATACAAAATTTAATGGACTATACATCGTTCATTTTTAAATTTAAAAAAAAAAATTAAATTGACTATAATTCGTCCATTTCGTATCTAAAAAATTAAATGGACTATATACGTCGTCTTCTTTTCGTGCAAATAATTTAGTAAACTATACATCATCAATTTTTCATGAAAAAAATTTTTTTATGAAAAAAATAAAAATATAATGGACTATACATCGTCTTTTTTTAAATTTTTTATGAAAAAATTTTATCGACTATAAATCGTCCGATTCGTGTGCAAATAATTATATAGACAATACATCGTCTATTTTAGATGCAAAAAATTAAATGGACTGTCTATATATACAAAATTTAATGGACTATACATCGTTCATTTTTAAATAAAAAAAAAAATTAAATTGACTAGAATTCGTCCATTTCGTATCTAAAAAATTAAATGGACTATATACGTCGTCTTCTTTTCGTGCAAAGAATTTAATTAACTATACATCATCCATTTTTCATGGAAAAAAATTTTTATGAAAAAATTATAATGGACTATACATCGTCTTTTTTTCAATTTTTTATGAAAAAATTTTATCGACTATAAATCGTCCGATTCGTGTGCAAATAATTATATAGACAATATATCGTCTATTTTAGATGCAAAAAATTAAATGGACTGTCTATATATACAAAATTTAATGGACTATACATCGTTCATTTTTAAATAAAAAAAAAATTAAATTGACTATAATTCGTCCATTTCGTATCTAAAAAATTAAATGGACTATATACGTCGTCTTCTTTTCGTGCAAAGAATTTAGTAAACTATACATCATCCATTTTTCATGCAAAAAATTTTTTTATGAAAAAAATATAATGGACTATACATCGTCTTTTTTTAAATTTTTTATGAAAAAATTTTATCGACTATAAATCGTCCGATTCATGTGCAAAAAATTATATAGACTATACATCGTCTATTTAAGATGCAAAACATTAAATGGACTGACTATATATACAAAATTTAATGGACTATACATCGTTAATTTTTAAATTTAAAAAAAATTAAATTGACTATAATTCGTCCATTTTGTATCTAAAAAATTAAATGGACTATATACGTCGTCTTCTTTTCGTGCAAAGAATTTAATAAACTATACATGATCCATTTTTTATGCAACAAATTTTTTTATGAAAAAGATATAATGGACATACATCGTCTTTTTTTCAATTTTTTATGAAAAAATTTTATCGACTATAAATCGTCCGATTCGTGTGCAAATAATTATATAGACTATACATGGTCTATTTTAGATGCACAAAATTAAATGGACTGTCTATATACACAAAATTTAATGGACTATACATCGTCCATTTTTAAATTAAAAAAAAAATTAAATTGACTATAATTCGTCGATTTTGTATCTAAAAAATTAAATAGACTATATACATCGTCTTCTTTTCGTGCAAAGAATTTAATAAACTATACATCATCCATTTTTCATGCAAAAAAAATTTTTATCAAAAAAATATAATGGACTATACATCGTCTTTTTTTTAATTTTTTATGAAAAAATTTTATCGACTATAAATCGTCCGATTCATGTGCAAAAAATTATATAGACTATACATGGTCTATTTAAGATGCAAAAAATTAAATAGACTGACTATATATACAAAATTTAATGGACTATACATCGTTAATTTTTAAATTTAAAAAAAAAATTAAATTGATTATAATTCGTCCATTTCGTATCTAAAAAATTAAATGGACTATATACATCGTCTTCTTTTCGTGCAAAGAATTTAATAAACTATACATCATCCTATTTTCATGCAAAAAAATTTTTTATGAAAAAAATATAATTTAAATTTTTTATGAAAAAATTTTATCGACTATAAATCGTCCGATTCATGTGCAAAAAATTATATAGATTATACATCGTCTATTTAAGATGAAAAAAATTAAATGGACTGACTATATATACAAAATTTAATGGACTATACATCGTTCATTTTTAAATTTAAAAAAAAATTAAATTGACTATAATTCGTCCATTTCGTATCTAAAAAATTAAATGGACTTATTCATCGTCTTCTTTTCGTGCAAAGAATTTAATAAACTATACATCATCCATTTTTCATGCAAAATATTTTTTTATGAAAAAAATATAATCGACTATTCATCGTCTTTTTTTAAATTTTTTATGAAAAAATTTTATCGACTATAAATCGTCCGATTCATGTGCAAAAAATTATATAGACTATAGATCCTCTATTTAAGATGCACAAAATTAAATGGACTGACTATATATACAAAATTTAATGGACTATAGATCGTCCATTTTTAAATTAAAAAAAAAAATTAAATTGACTATAATTCGTCCATTTTGTATCTAAAAAAAAAAAATTAAATAGACTATATACGTCGTGTTCTTTTCGTGCAAAGAATTTAATAAACTATACATCATCCATTTTTCATGCAAAATATTTTTTTTATAAAAAAAATATAATGGACTATACATCGTCTTTTTTAAATTTTTTATGAAAAAATTTTATCGACTATAAATCGCCGATTCGTGTGCAAATATTTATATAGACTATACTGGTCTATTTTAGATGCACAAAAATAAATGGACTGACTTTATATACAAAATTTAATGGACTATACATCGTTAATTTTTAAATTTAAAAAAAATTAAATTGACTATAATTCGTCCATTTCGTATCTAAAAAATTAAATGGACTATATACGTAGTCTTCTTTTCGTGCAAAGAATTTAATAAACTATACATCATCAATTTTTCATGCAAAACATTTTTTTATGAAAAAAATATAATGGACTATACATCGTCTTTTTTTAAATTTTTTATGAAAAAATTTTATCGACTATAAATCGTCCGATTCATGTGCAAAAAATTATATAGATTATACATCGTCTATTTAAGATGCAAAAAATTAAATGGACTGACTATATATACAAAATTTAATGGACTATACATCGTTCATTTTTAAATTAAAAAAAAAAATTAAATTGACTATAATTCGTCCATTTCGTATCTAAAAAATTAAGTGGACTTATTCGTCGTCTTCTTTTCGTGCAAAGAATTTAATAAACTATACATCATCCATTTTTCATGCAAAATATTTTTTTATGAAAAAAATATAATGGACTATTCATCGTCTTTTTTTAAATTTTTTATGAAAAAATTTTATCGACTATAAATCGTCCGATTCATGTGCAAAAAATTATATAGACTATACATCGTCTATTTAAGATGCACAAAATTAAATGGACTGACTATATATACAAAATTTAATGGACTATAGATCGTCCATTTTTAAATTTAAAAAAAAAATTAAATTGACTATAATTCGTCCATTTTGTATCTAAAAAAAAAAAATTAAATAGACTATATACGTCGTGTTCTTTTCGTGCAAAGAATTTAATAAACTATACATCATCCATTTTTCATGCAAAATATTTTTTTATGAAAAAAATATAATGGACTATACATCGTCTTTTTTAAATTTTTTATGAAAAAATTTTATCGACTATAAATCGCCGATTCGTGTGCAAATAATTATATAGACTATACTGGTCTATTTTAGATGCACAAAAATAAATGGACTGACTTTATATACAAAATTTAATGGACTATACATCGTTAATTTTTAAATTTAAAAAAAATTAAATTGACTATAATTCGTCCATTTTGTATCTAAAAAATTAAATAGACTATATACATCGTCTTCTTTTCGTGCAAAGAATTTAATAAACTATACATCATCCATTTTTCATGCAACAAATTTTTTTATGAAAAAGATATAATGGACATACATCGTCTTTTTTTAAATTTTTTATGAAAAAATTTTATCGACTATAAATCGTCCGATTCGTCTGCAAATAATTATATAGACTATACATGGTCTATTTTAGATGCACAAAATTAAATGGACTGTCTATATATACAAAATTTAATGGACTATACATCGTCCATTTTTAAATTAAAAAAAAAAATTAAATTGACTATAATTCGTCGATTTTGTATCTAAAAAATTAAATAGACTATATACATCGTCTTCTTTTCGTGCAAAGAATTTAATAAACTATACATCATCCATTTTTCATGCAAAAAAAATTTTTATGAAAAAAATATAATGGACTATACATCGTCTTTTTTTAATTTTTTATGAAAAAATTTTATCGACTATAAATCGTCCGATTCATGTGCAAAAAATTATATAGACTATACATCGTCTATTTAAGATGCATAAAATTAAATGGACTGACTATATATACAAAATTTAATGGACTATACATCGTTAATTTTTAAATTAAAAAAAAAAAATTAAATTGACTATAATTCCTAAATTTCGTATCTAAAAAATTAAATGGATTATATACGTAGTCTTCTTTTCGTGCAAAGAATTTAATAAACTATACATCATCCATTTTTCATGCAAAACATTTTTTTATGAAAAAAATATAATGGACTATACATCGTCTTTTTTTAAATTTTTTATGAAAAAATTTTATCGACTATAAATCGTCCGATTCGTGTGCAAATAATTATATAGACAATACATCGTCTATTTAAGATGCAAAAAATTAAATGGACTGACTATATATACAAAATTTAATGGACTATAGATCGTCCATTTTTAAATTTAAAAAAAAAATTAAATTGATTATAATTCGTCCATTTCGTATCTAAAAAATTAAATGGACTATATACATCGTCTTCTTTTCGGGCAAAGAATTTAATAAACTATACATCATCCATTTTTCATGCAAAAAATTTTTTTATGAAAAAAATATAATGGACTATACATCGTCTTTTTTTAAATTTTGTATGAAAAAATTTTATCGACTATAAATCGTCCGATTCATGTGCAAAAAATTATATAGACTATACATCGTCTATTTAAGGTGCACAAAATTAAATGGACTGACTATATATACAAAATTTATGGGACTATAGATCGTCCATTTTTAAATTAAAAAAAAAATTAAATTGACTATAATTCGTCCATTTTGTATCTAAAAAATTAAATAGACTATATACATCGTCTTCTTTTCGTGCAAAGAATTTAATAAACTATACATCATCCATTTTTCATGGAAAAAATTTTTTTATGAAAAAAATATAATGGACTATACATCGTCTTTTTTTCAATTTTTTATGAAAAAATTTTATCGACTATAAATCGTCCGATTCGTGTGCAAATAATTATATAGACTATACATCGTCTATTTGAGATGCACAAAATTAAATTTACTGTCTATATATACAAAATTTAATGGACTATACATCGTCCATTTTTAAATTTAAAAAAAAATTAAATTGACTATAATTCGTCCATTTCCTATCTAAAAAATTAAATGGACTATATATGTACGTCGTCTTCTTTTCGAGCAAAGAATTTAATAAACTATACATCATCCATTTTTAATGCAAAAAATTTTTTTATGAAAAAAATATAATGGACTATACATCGTCTTTTTTTCAATTTTTTATGAAAAAATTTTATCGACTATAAATCGTCCGATTCGTGTGCAAATAATTATATAGACTATACATCGTCTATTTAAGATGCAAAAAATTAAATGGACTGACTATATATACAAAATTTAATGGACTATAGATCGTCCATTTTTAAATTAAAAAAAATTAAATAGACTATATACGTCGTGTTCTTTTCGTGCAAAGAATTTAATAAACTATACATCATCCATTTTTCATGCAAAACATTTTTTTATGAAAAAAATATAATGGACTATACATCGTCTTTTTTCATTTTCTTATGAAAAAATTTTATCGACTATAAATCGTTCGATTCGTGTGCAAATAATTATATAGACTATACATCGTCTATTTTAGATGCACAAAATTAAATGGACTGACTATATATACAAAATTTAATGGACTATAGATCGTCCATTTTTAAATAAAAAAAATAAATAAATTGACTATAATTCGTCCATTTTGTATCTAAAAAATTAAATAGACTATATACATCGTCATCTTTTCGTGCAAAGAATTTAATAAACTATACATCATCCATTTTTCATGCAACAAATTTTTTTATGAAAAAGATATAATGGACATACATCGTCTTTTTTTCAATTTTTTATGAAAAAATTTTATCGACTATAAATCGTCCGATTCATGTGCAAAAAATTATATAGACTATACATCGTCTATTTGAGATGCACAAAATTAAATGGACTGACTATATATACAAAATTTAATGGACTATAGATCGTCCATTTTTAAATTAAAAAAAAAATAAATTGACTATAATTCGTCCATTTTGTATCTAAAAAATTAAATAGACTATATACATCGTCTTCTTTTCGTGCAAAGAATTTAATAAACTATACATCATCCATTTTTCATGCAACAAATTTTTTTATGAAAAAGATATAATGGACATACATCGTCTTTTTTTCAATTTTTTATGAAAAAATTTTATCGACTATAAATCGTCCGATTCATGTGCAAAAAATTATATAGACTATACATCGTCTATTTAAGATGCAAAAAATTAAATGGACTGACTATATATACAAAATTTAATGGACTATAGATCGTCCATTTTTAAATTAAAAAAAAAAAAAATTAAATTGACTGTAATTCGTCCATTTTGTATCTAAAAAATTAAATAGACTATATACATCGTCTTCTTTTCGTGCAATGAATTTAATAAACTATACATCATCCATTTTTCATGCAAAAAATTTTTTTATGAAAAAAATATAATGGACTATACATCGTCTTTTTTTCAATTTTTTATGAAAAAATTTTATCGACTATAAATCGTCCGATTCATGTGCAAAAAATTATATAGACTATACATCGTCTATTTAAGATGCAAAAAATTAAATGGACTGACTATATATACAAAATTTAATGGACTATAGATCGTCCATTTTTAAATTAAAAAAAAATTAAATTGACTATAATTCGTCCATTTCGTATCTAAAAAATTAAATGGACTATATACGTCGTCTTCTTTTCGTGCAATGAATTTAATAAACTATACATCATCCATTTTTCATGCAAAAAGTTTTTTTATGAAAAAAATATAATGGACTATACATCGTCTTTTTTAAATTTTTTATGAAAAAATTTTATCGACTATAAATCGTCCGATTCATGTGCAAAAAATTATATAGACTATACATCGTCTATTTAAGATGCACAAAATTAAATGGACTGACTATATATACAAAATTTAATGGACTATAGATCGCCCATTTTTAAATTAAAAAAAAAATTAAATTGACTATAATTCGTCCATTTTGTATCTAAAAAATTAAATAGACTATATACGTCGTGTTCTTTTCGTGCAAAGAATTTAATAAACTATACATCATCCATTTTTCATGCAAAATATTTTTTTATGAAAAAAATATAGTGGACTATACATCGTCTTTTTTAAATTTTTTATGAAAAAATTTTATCGACTATAAATCGACCGATTCGTGTGCAAATAATTATATAGACTATACTCGTCTATTTTAGATGCACAAAAATAAATGGACTGACTTTATATACAAAATTTAATGGACTATACATCGTTAATTTTTAAATTTAAAAAAAATTAAATTGACTATAATTCGTCCATTTCGTATCTAAAAAATTAAATGGACTATATACGTCGTCTTCTTTTCGTGCAAAGAATTTAATAAACTATACATCATCCATTTTTCATGCAAAAAATTTTTTTATGAAAAAAATATAATGAAAAAATTTTATCGATTATAAATCGTCCGATTCATGTGCAAAAAATTATATAGACTATACATCGTCTATTTAAGATGCAAAAAATTAAATGGACTGACTATATATACAAAATTTAATGGGCTATACATCGTTCATTTTTTAATTAAAAAAAAATTAAATTGACTATAATTCGTCCATTTCGTATCTAAAAAATTAAATGGACTATATACGTCGTCTTCTTTTCGTGCAAAGAATTTAATAAACTATACATCATCAATCTTTTATGCAAAAAATTTTGTTATGAAAAAAAATATAATACCGTCTATTTTTAAATTTTTTATGAAAAAATTTTATCGAGTATAAATCGTCCGATTCGTGTGCAAATAATTATATAGACTATACATCGTCTATTTTATATGCAAAAAATTAAATGGACTGACTATATATTCAAAATTTAATGGACTATAGATCGTTCATTTTTATATTAAAAAAAAAATTAAATTGACTATAATTCGTCCATTTCGTATCTAAAAAATTAAGTGGACTATATACGTCGTCTTCTTTTCGTGCAAAGAATTTAATAAACTATACATCATCAATTTTTCATGGAAAAAATTTTTTTATGAAAAAAATATAATGGACTATACATCGTCTTTTTTAAATTTTTTATGAAAAAATTTTATCGACTATAAATCGTCCGATTCATGTGCAAAAAATTATATAGAGTATACATCGTCTATTTAAGATGCAAAAAATTAAATGGACTGACTATATATACAAAATTTAATGGACTATAGATCGTCCATTTTTAAATTAAAAAAAAGTTAAATTGACTGTAATTCGTCGATTTTGTATCTCAAAAATTAAATAGACTATATACATCGTGTTCTTTTCGTGCAAAGAATTTAATAAATTATACATCATCCATTTTTCATGCAAAAAATTTTTTTATGAAAAAAATATAATGGACTATACATCGTCTTTTTTTCAATTTTTTATGAAAAAATTTTATCGACTATAAATCGTCCGATTCATGTGTAAAAAATTATATAGACTATACATCGTGTATTTAAGATGCAAAAAATTAAATGGACTGACTATATATACAAAATTTAATGGACTATAGATCGTCCATTTTTAAATTAAAAAAAAAATTAAATTGACTATAATTCGTCCATTTTGTATCTAAAAAATTAAATAGACTATATACATCGTCTTCTTTTCGTGCAAAGAATTTAATAAACTATACATCATCCATTTTTCATGCAAACAAATTTTTTATGAAAAAAATATAATGGACATACATCGTCTTTTTTTAAATTTTTTATGAAAAAATTTTATCGACTATAAATCGTCCGATGCATGCGCAAAAAATTATATAGACTATATATCGTCTATTTAAGATACAAAAAATTAAATGGACTGACTATATATGCAAAATTTAATGGACTATACATCGTTCATTTTTAAATTAAAAAAAAAATTAAATTGACTATAATTCGTCCATTTCGTATCTAAAAAATTAAGTGGACTATATACGTCGTCTTCTTTTCATGCAAAGAATTTAATAAACTATACATCATCCATTTTTCATGCAAAAAAATTTTTTATGAAAAAAATATAATGGACTATACGTCGTCTTTTTTTTAATTTTTTATGAAAAAATTTTATCGACTATAAGTCGTCCGATTCGTGTGCAAATAATTATATAGACTATACATCGTCTATTTGAGATGCACAAAATTAAATGGACTGTCTATATATACAAAATTTAATGGACTATACATCGTCCATTTTTAAATTAAAAAAAAAATTAAATTGACTATAATTCGTCCATTTCGTATCTAAAAACTTAAATGGACTATATACGTCGTCTTCTTTTCGTGCAAATAATTTAGTAAACTATACATCATCAATTTTTCATGCAAAAAATTTTTTTATGAAAAAAATATAATGGACTATACATCGTCTTTTTTTCAATTTTTTATGAAAAAATTTTATCGACTATAAATCGTCCGATTCGTGTGCAAATAATTATATAGACTATACATCGTCTGTTTTAGATGCACAAAATTAAATGGACTGACTTTATATACAAAATTTAATGGACTATACATCGTTAATTTATAAATTTAAAAAAAAATTAAATTGACTATAATTCGTCCATTTCGTATCTAAAAAATTAAGTGGACTATATACGTCGTCTTCTTTTCGTGCAAAGAATTTAATAAACTATACATCATCAATTTTTTATGCAAAAAATTTTTTTATGAAAAATATATAATCGTCTTTTTTTAAATTTTTTATGAAAAAATTTTATCGACTATAAATCGTCCGATTCATGTGCAAAAAATTATATAGACTATACATCGTATATTTAAGATGCAAAAAATTAAATGGACTGACTATATATACAAAATTTAATGGACTATACATCGTTCATTTTTAAATTAAAAAAAAAATTAAATTGACTATAATTCGTCCATTTCGTATCTCAAAAATTAAGTGGACTATATACGTCGTCTTCTTTTCATGCAAAGAATTTAATAAACTATACATCATCCATTTTTCATGCAAAAAAATTTTTTATGAAAAAAATATAATGGACTATACGTCGTCTTTTTTTAAATTTTTTATGAAAAAATTTTATCGACTATAAATCGTCCGATTCGTGTGCAAATAATTATATAGACTATACATCGTCTGTTTTAGATGCACAAAATTAAATGGACTGACTTTATATACAAAATTTAATGGACTATACATCGTTAATTTATATATTAAAAAAAAAATTAAATTGACTATAATTCGTCCATTTCGTATCTAAAAAATTAAGTGGACTATATACGTCGTCTTCTTTTCGTGCAAAGAATTTAATAAACTATACATCATCAATTTTTTATGCAAAAAATTTTTTTATGAAAAATATATAATCGTCTTTTTTTAAATTTTTTATGAAAAAATTTTATCGACTATAAATCGTCCGATTCATGTGCAAAAAATTATATAGACTATACATCGTCTATTTAAGATGCAAAAAATTAAATGGACTGACTATATATACAAAATTTAATGGACTATAGATCGTCCATTTTTAAATTTAAAAAAAAATTAAATTGACTATAACTCGTCCATTTTGTATCTAAAAAATTAAATAGACTATATACATCGTCTTCTTTTCGTGCAAAGAATTTAATAAACTATACATCATCCATTTTTTATGCAAAAATTTTTTTTATGAAAAAAATATAATGGACTATACATCGTCTTTTTTTCAATTTTTTATGAAAAAATTTTATCGACTATAAATCGTCCGATTCGAGTGCAAATAATTATATAGACTATACATCGTCTATTTGAGATGCACAAAATTAAATGGACAGTCTATATATACAAAATTTAATGGACTATACATCGTCCATTTTTAAATTAAAAAAAAATTAAATTGACTATAATTCGTCCATTTTGTATCTAAAAAATTAAATGGACTATATACGTCGTCTTCTTTTCGTGCAAAGAGTTTAATAAACTATACATCATCCATTTTTCATGCAAAAAAATTTTTTATGAAAAAAATATAATGGACTATATATACATCGTCTTTTTTAGATTTTTTATGAAAAAATTTTATCGACTATAAATCGTCCGATTCATCTGCAAAAAATTATATAGACTATACAGCGTCTATTTAAGATGCAAAAAATTAAATGGACTGACTATATATACAAAGTTTAATGGACTATACATCGTTCATTTTTAAATAAAAAAAAAAATTAAATTGACTATAATTCGTCCATTTCGTATCTAAAAAATTAAGTGGACTATATACGTCGTCTTCTTTTCGTGCAAAGAATTTAATAAACTATACATCATCAATTTTTTATGCAAAAATTTTTTTTATGAAAAAAATATAATGGACTATACATCGTCTTTTTTTCAATTTTTTATGAAAAAATTTTATCGACTATAAATCGTCCGATTCATGTGCAAAAAATTATATAGACTATACTTCGTCTATTTAAGATGCAATAAATTAAATGGACTGACTATATATACAAAATTTAATGGACTATAGATCGTCCATTTTTAAATTAAAAAAAAAATTAAATTGACTATAATTCGTCCATTTTGTATCTAAAAAATTAAATAGACTATATACATCGTCTTCTTTTCGTGCAAAGAATTTAATAAACTATACATCATCCATTTTTCATGCAAAAAATTTTTTTATGAAAAAAATATAATGGACTATATATGTATACATCGTCTATTTTTCAATTTTTTATGAAAAAATTTTATCGACTATAAATCGTCCAATTCGTGTGTAAATAATTATATAGACTATACATCGTCTATTTAAGATGCAAAAAATTAAATGGACTGACCATATATACAAAATTTAATGGACTATAGATCGTCCATTTTTAAATTAAAAAAAAATTAAATTGACTGTAATTCGTCCATTTCGTATCTAAAAAATTAAGTGGACTATATACGTCGTCTTCTTTTCGAGCAAAGAATTTAATAAACTATACATCATCAATTTTTCATGCAAAAATTTTTTTATGAAAAAAATATAATGGACTATATATCGTCTTTTTTTTAAATTTTTTATGAAAAAATTTTATCGACTATAAATCGACCGATTCGTGTGCAAATAATTATATAGACTATACATCATCTATTTAAGATGCAAAAAATTAAATGGACTGACAATATATATACAAAATTTAATGGACTATAGATCGTCCATTTTTAAATTTAAAAAAAAATTAAATTGACTATAATTCGTCCATTTCGTATCTAAAAAATTAAATGGACTATATACGTCGTCTTCTTTTCGAGCAAAGAATTTACTAAACTATACATCATCCATTTTTCATGCAAAAATTTTTTTTATGAAAAAAATATAATGGACTATATATCGTCTTTTTTTCAATTTTTTATGAAAAAATTTTATCGACTATAAATCGTCCGATTCATGTGCAAAAAATTATATAGACTATACATCGTCTATTTAAGATGCAAAAAATTAAATGGACTGACTATATATACAAAATTTAATGGACTATACATCGTTCATTTTTAAATTAAAAAAAAAAAATTAAATTGACTATAATTCGTCCATTTCGTATCTAAGAAATTAAGTGGACTATATACGTCGTCTTCTTTTCGTGCAAAGAATTTAATAAACTATACATCATCAATTTTTTATGCAAAAATTTTTTTATGAAAAAAATATAATGGATTATACATCGTCTTTTTTTCAATTTTTTATGAAAAAATTTTATCGACTATAAATCGTCCGATTCATGTGCAAAAAAATTATATAGACTATACATCGTCTATTTAAGATGCAATAAATTAAATGGACTGAGTATATATACGAAATTTAATGGACTATAGATCGTCCATTTTTAAATTAAAAAAAAATTAAATTCGTCCATTTTGTATCTAAAAAATTAAATAGACTATATATATCGTCTTCTTTTCATGCAAAGAATTTAATAAACTATACATCATCCATTTTTCATACAAAAATTTTTTTTATAAAAAAATATAATAGACTATACATCGTCTTTTTTTCAATTTTTTATGAAAAAATTTTATCGACTATAAATTGTCCGATTCGTGTGCAAATAATTATATAGACTATACATCGTCTATTTAAGATGCAAAAAATTAAATGGACTGACTATATATACAAAATTTAATGGACTATAGATCGTCCATTTTTAAATTTAAAAAAAAAAATTAAATTGACTATAATTCGTCCATTTTGTATCTAAAAAATTAAATAGACTATATACATCGTCTTCTTTTCGTGCAAAGAATTTAATAAACTATATATCATCCATTTTTCATGCAAAAATTTTTTTTATGAAAAAAATATAATAGACTATACATCGTCTTTTTTTCAATTTTTTATGAAAAAATTTTATCGACTATAAATCGTCCGATTCGTGTGCAAATAATTATATAGACTATACATCGTCTATTTAAGATGCAAAAAATTAAATGGACTGACTATATATACAAAATTTAATGGACTATAGATCGTCCATTTTTAAATTTAAAAAAAAAATTAAATTGACTATAATTCGTCCATTTTGTATCTAAAAAATTAAATAGACTATATACATCGTCTTCTTTTCGTGCAAAGAATTTAATAAACTATACATCATCCATTTTTCATGCAAAAAATTTTTTTATGAAAAAAAATATAATGGACTATACATCGTCTTTTTTTCAATTTTTTATGAAAAAATTTTATCGACTATAAATCATCCGATTCGTGTGCAAATAATTATATAGACTATACATCGTCTATTTGAGATGCACAAAATTAAATGGACATTCTATATATACAAAATTTAATGGACTATACATCGTCCATTTTTAAATTAAAAAAAAATTAAATTGACTATAATTAGTCCATTTTGTATCTAAAAAATTAAATGGACTATATACGTCGTCTTCTTTTCGTGCAAAGAGTTTAATAAACTATACATCATCCATTTTTCATGCAAAAAAATTTTTTATGAAAAAAATATAATGGACTATATATACATCGTCTTTTTTTAGATTTTTTATGAAAAAATTTTATCGACTATAAATCGTCCGATTCATCTGCAAAAAATTATATAGACTATACATCGTCTATTTATGTTGCACAAAATTAAATGGACTGACTATATATACAAAATTTAATGGACTATAGATCGTCCATTTTTAAATTTAAAAAAAATTAAATTGACTATAATTCGTCCATTTCGTATCTAAAAAATTAAGTGGACTATATACGTCGTCTTTTTTTCATGCAAAGAATTTAATAAACTATAAATCATCAATTTTTTATGCAAAAAATTTTTTTATGAAAAAAATATAATGGACTATACATCGTCTTTTTTTCAATTCTTTATGAAAAAATTTTATCGACTATAAATCGTCCGATTCATGTGTAAAAAATTATATAGACTATACATCGTGTATTTAAGATGCAAAAAATTAAATGGACTGACTATATATACAAAATTTAATGGACTATAGATCGTCCATTTTTAAATTAAAAAAAAAAAATTAAATTGACTATAATTCGTCCATTTGGTATCTAAAAAATTAAATAGACTATATACATCGTCTTCTTTTCGTGCAAAGAATTTAATAAACTATACATCATCCATTTTTCATGCAAAAAATTTTTTTATGAAAAAAATATAATGGACTATATATACATCGTCTATTTTTCAATTTTTTATGAAAAAATTTTATCGACTATAAATCGTCCAATTCGTGTGCAAATAATTATATAGACTATACATCGTCTATTTAAGATGCAAAAAATTAAATGGACTGACTATATATACAAAATTTAATGGACTATAGATCGTCCATTTTTAAATTAAATAAAAAATTAAATTGACTGTAATTCGTCCATTTTGTATCTAAAAAATTAAATAGACTATATACATCGTGTTCTTTTCGTGCAAAGAATTTAATAAATTATACATCATCCATTTTTCATGGGAAAAATTTTTTTATGAAAAAAATATAATAAACTATACATCGCCTTTTTTTCAATTTTTTATGAAAAAATTTTATCGACTATAAATCGTCCGATTCGTGTGCAAATAATTATATAGACTATACATCGTCTATTTGAGATGCACAAAATTAAATCGACTGTCTATATATACAAAATTTAATGGACTATAGATCGTCCATTTTTAAATTAAAAAAAAAAATTAAATTGACTGTAATTCGTCCATTTTGTATCTAAAAAATTAAATAGACTATATACATCGTGTTCTTTTCGTGCAAAGAATTTAATAAATTATACATCATCCATTTTTCATGCAAAAAATTTTTTTATGAAAAAAATATAATGGACTATACATCGTCTTTTTTCAATTTTTTATGAAAAAATTTTATCGACTATAAATCGTCCGATTCGTGTGCAAATAATTATATAGACTATACATCGTCTGTTTTAGATGCACAAAATTAAATGGACTGACTTTATATACAAAATTTAATGGACTATACATCGTTAATTTATAAATTTAAAAAAAAATTAAATTGACTATAATTCGTCCATTTCGTATCTAAAAAATTAAATGGACTATATACGTCATCTTCTTTTCGTGCAAAGAATTTAATAAACTATACATCATCCATTTTTCATGCAAAAAATTTTTTTATGAAAAAAATATAATGGACTATACATCGTCTTTTTTACAATTTTTTATGAAAAAATTTTATCGACTATAAATCGTCCGATTCATGTGCAAAAAATTATATAGACTATACATCGTCTATTTAAGATGCAAAAAATTAAATGGACTGACTATATATACAAAATTTAATGGACTATACATCGTTCATTTTTAAATTAAAAAAAAAATTAAATTGACTATAATTCGTCCATTTTGTATCTAAAAAATTAAGTGGACTATATACGTCGTCTTCTTTTCGTGTAAAGAATTTAATAAACTATACACCATCAATTTTTTATGCAAAAAATTTTTTTATGAAAAATATATAATGGACTATATATACATCGTCTTTTTTTCAATTTTTTATGAAAAAATTTTATCGACTATAAATCGTCCGATTCATGTGCAAAAAATTATATAGACTATACATCGTCTATTTAAGATGCAATAAATTAAATGGACTGACTATATATACAAAATTTAATGGACTATAGATCGTCCATTTTTAAATTAAAAAAAAAATTAAATTGACTATAATTCGTCCATTTTGTATCTAAAAAATTAAATAGACTATATACATCGTCTTCTTTTCGTGCAAAGAATTTAATAAACTATACATCATCCATTTTTCATGCAAAAATTTTTTTTATGAAAAAAATATAATAGACTATACATCGTCTTTTTTCAATTTTTTATGAAAAAATTTTATCGACTATAAATCGTCCGATTCGTGTGCAAATAATTATATAGACTATACATCGTCTATTTAAGATGCAAAAAATTAAATGGACTGACTATATATACAAAATTTAATGGACTATAGATCGTCCATTTTTAAATAAAAAAAAAATTAAATTAACTATAATTCGTCCATTTTATATCTAAAAAATTAAATAGACTTTATACATCGTCTTCTTTTCGTGCAAAGAATTTAATAAACTATACATCATCCATTTTTCATGCAAAAAAATTTTTTATGAAAAAAATATAATGGACTATACATCGCCTTTTTTTAAATTTTTTATGAAAAAATTTTATCGACTATAAATCGTCCGATTCGTGTGCAAATAATTATATAGACTATACATCGTCTATTTAAGATGCAAAAAATTAAATGGACTGACTATATATACAAAATTTAATGGACTATAGATCGTCCATTTTTAAATTTAAAAAAAAAATTAAATTGACTATAATTCGTCCATTTTGTATCTAAAAAATTAAATAGACTATATACATCGTCTTCTTTTCGGGCAAAGAATTTAATAAACTATACATCATCCATTTTTCATGCAAAAAATTTTTTTATAAAAAAAATATAATGGACTATACATCGTTTTTTTTAAATTTTTTATGAAAAAATTTTATCGACTATAAATCGTCCGATTCGTGTGCAAATAATTATATAGACTATACATCGTCTATTTTAGATGCCAAAAATTAAATGGACTGTCTATATATACAAAATTGAATGGACTATACATCGTTCATTTTTAAATTTAAAAAAAAAATTAAATTGACTAGAATTCGTCCATTTCGTATCTAAAAAATTAAATATCCTATATACGTCGTCTTCTTTTCGTGCAAAGAGTTTAATAAACTATACATCATCCATTTTTCATGCAAAAAAATTTTTTATGAAAAAAATATAATGGACTATATATACATCGTCTTTTTTTAGATTTTTTATGAAAAAATTTTATCGACTATAAATCGTCCGATTCATCTGCAAAAAATTATATAGACTATACCTCGTCTATTTATGTTGCACAAAATTAAATGGACTGACTATATATACAAAATTTAATGGACTATAGATCGTCCATTTTTAAATTTAAAAAAAATTAAATTGACTATAATTCGTCCATTTCGTATCTAAAAAATTAAGTGGACTATATACGTCGTCTTTTTTTCATGCAAAGAATTTAATAAACTATAAATCATCAATTTTTTATGCAAAAAATTTTTTTATGAAAAAAATATAATGGACTATACATCGTCTTTTTTTCAATTCTTTATGAAAAAATTTTATCGACTATAAATCGTCCGATTCATGTGTAAAAAATTATATAGACTATACATCGTCTATTTAAGATACAAAAAATTAAATGGACTGACTATATATACAAAATTTAATGGACTATAGATCGTTCATTTTTAAATTAAAAAAAAAAAAATTAAATTGACTATAATTCGTCCATTTGGTATCTAAAAAATTAAATAGACTATATACATCGTCTTCTTTTCGTGCAAAGAATTTAATAAACTATACATCATCCATTTTTCATGCAAAAAATTTTTTTATGAAAAAAATATAATGGACTATATATACATCGTCTATTTTTCAATTTTTTATGAAAAAATTTTATCGACTATAAATCGTCCAATTCGTGTGCAAATAATTATATAGACTATACATCGTCTATTTAAGATGCAAAAAATTAAATGGACTGACTATATATACAAAATTTAATGGACTATAGATCGTCCATTTTTAAATTAAATAAAAAATTAAATTGACTGTAATTCGTCCATTTTGTATCTAAAAAATTAAATAGACTATATACATCGTGTTCTTTTCGTGCAAAGAATTTAATAAATTATACATCATCCATTTTTCATGGGAAAAATTTTTTTATGAAAAAAATATAATAAACTATACATCGCCTTTTTTTCAATTTTTTATGAAAAAATTTTATCGACTATAAATCGTCCGATTCGTGTGCAAATAATTATATAGACTATACATCGTCTATTTGAGATGCACAAAATTAAATCGACTGTCTATATATACAAAATTTAATGGACTATAGATCGTCCATTTTTAAATTAAAAAAAAAATTAAATTGACTGTAATTCGTCCATTTTGTATCTAAAAAATTAAATAGACTATATACATCGTGTTCTTTTCGTGCAAAGAATTTAATAAATTATACATCATCCATTTTTCATGCAAAAAATTTTTTTATGAAAAAAATATAATCGTCTTTTTTTAAATTTTTTATGAAAAAATTTTATCGACTATAAATCGTCCGATTCGTGTGCAAATAATTATATAGACTATACATCGTCTATTTAAGATGCAAAAAATTAAATGGACTGACTATATATACAAAATTTAATGGACTATAGATCGTCCATTTTTAAATAAAAAAAAAATTAAATTGACTACAATTCGTCCATTTTGTATCTAAAAAATTAAATAGACTATATACATCGTCTTCTTTTCGTGCAAAGAATTTAATAAACTATACATCATCTATTTTTCATGCAAAAATTTTTTTTATGAAAAAAATATAATAGACTATATATACATCGTCTTTTTTTCAATTTTTTATGAAAAAATTTTATCGACTATAAATCGTCCGATTCGTGTGCAAATAATTATATAGACTATACATCGTCTATTTAAGATGCAAAAAATTAAATGGACTGACTATATATACAAAATTTAATGGACTATAGATCGTCCATTTTTAAATTAAAAAAAAAAATTAAATTGACTATAATTCGTCCATTTTGTATCTAAAAAATTAAATAGACTATATACTTCGTCTTCTTTTCGTGCAAAGAATTTAATAAACTATACATCATCCATTTTTCATGCAAAAAATTTTTTTATAAAAAAATATAATGGACTATACATCGTCTTTTTTTCAATTTTTTATGAAAAAATTTTATCGACTATAAATCGTCCGATTCGTGTGCAAATAATTATATAGACTATACATCGTCTATTTGAGATGCACAAAATTATATACAAAATTTAATGGACTATACATCGTCCATTTTTAAATTAAAAAAAAAATAAAATTGACTATAATTAGTCCATTTTGTATCTAAAAACTTAAATGGACTATATACGTCGTCTTCTTTTCGTGCAAAGAGTTTAATAAACTATACATCATCCATTTTTCATGCAAAAAAATTTTTTATGAAAAAAATATAATGGACTATATATACATCGTCTTTTTTTAGATTTTTTATGAAAAACTTTTATCGACTATAAATCGTCCGATTCATCTGCAAAAAATTATATAGACTATACATCGTCTATTTATGTTGCACAAAATTAAATGGACTGACTATATATACAAAATTTAATGGACTATAGGTCGTCCATTTTTAAATTAAAAAAAAATTAAATTAACTATAATTCGTCCATTTTGTATCTAAAAAATTAAATAGACTATATACATCGTCTTCTTTTCGTGCAAAGAATTTAATAAACTATACATCATCCATTTTTCATGCAAAAAAATTTTTTATGAAAAAAATATAATGGACTATACATCGTCTTTTTTTAAATTTTTTATGAAAAAATTTTATCGACTATAAATCGTCCGATTCGTGTGCAAATAATTATATAGACTATCCATCGTCTATTTAAGATGCAAAAAATTAAATGGACTGACTATATATACAAAATTTAATGGACTATAGATCGTCCATTTTTAAATTAAAAAAAAAAAATTAAATTGACTATAATTCGTCCATTTTGTATCTAAAAAATTAAATAGACTATATACATCGTCTTCTTTTCGGGCAAAGAATTTAATAAACTATACATCATCCATTTTTCATGAAAAAAATTTTTTTATGAAAAAAATATAATGGACTATACATCGTCTTTTTTTCAATTTTTTATGAAAAAATTTTATCGACTTTAAATCGTCCGATTCGTGTGCAAATAATTATTTAGACTATACATCGTCTATTTGAGATGCACAAAATTAAATGGACAGTCTATATATACAAAATTTAATGGACTACACATCGTCCATTTTTAAATTAAAAAAAATTAAATTGACTATAATTAGTCCATTTCGTATCTAAAAAATTAAATGGACTATATACGTCTTCTTCTTTTCGTGCAAAGAGTTTAATAAACTATACATCATCCATTTTTCATGCAAAAAAATTTTTTATGAAAAAAATATAATGGACTATATATACATCGTCTTTTTTTAGATTTTTTATGAAAAAATTTTATCGACTATAAATCGTCTGATTCATTTGCAAAAAATTATATAGACTTTACATCGTCCATTTATGTTGCACAAAATTAAATGGACTGACTATATATACAAAATTTAATGGACTATAGATCGTCCATTTTTAAATAAAAAAAAAATTAAATTGACTATAATTCGTCCATTTTGTATCTAAAAAATTAAATAGACTATATACATCGTCTTCTTTTCGTGCAAAGAATTTAATAAACTATATATCATCCATTTTTCATGCAAAAATTTTTTTTATGAAAAAAATATAATAGACTATACATCGTCTTTTTTTCAATTTTTTATGAAAAAATTTTATCGACTATAAATCGTCCGATTCGTGTGCAAATAATTATATAGACTATACATCGTCTATTTAAGATGCAAAAAATTAAATGGACTGACTATATATACAAAATTTAATGGACTATAGATCGTCCATTTTTAAATTAAAAAAAAAATTAAATTGACTATAATTCGTCCATTTTGTATCTAAAAAATTAAATAGACTATATACATCGTCTTCTTTTCGTGCAAAGAATTTAATAAACTATACATCATCCATTTTTCATGCAAAAAATTTTTTTATGAAAAAAATATAATGGACTATACATCGTCTTTTTTTAAATTTTTTATGAAAAAATTTTATCGACTATAAATCGTCCGATTCGTGTGCAAATAATTATATAGACTATACATCGTCTATTTGAGATGCACAAAATTATATACAAAATTTAATGGACTATACATCGTCCATTTTTAAATTAAAAAAAATTAAATTGACTATAATTAGTCCATTTTGTATCTAAAAAATTAAATGGACTATATTCATGTAAAAAAATTTTTTATGAAAAAAATATAATGGACTATACATCGTCTTTTTTTCAATTTTTTATGAAAAAATTTTATCGACTATAAATCGTCCGATTCGTGTGCAAATAATTATATAGACTATACATCGTCTATTTGAGATGCACAAAATTAAATGGACAGTCTATATATACAAAATTTAATGGACTATACATCGTTCATTTTTAAATTAAAAAAAATTAAATTGACTATAATTAGTCCATTTCGTATCTAAAAAATTAAATGGACTATATACGTCTTCTTCTTTTCGTGCAAAGAGTTTAATAAACTATACATCATCCATTTTTCATGCAAAAATTTTTTTTATGAAAAAAATATAATAGACTATACATCGTCTTTTTTTCAATTTTTTATGAAAAAATTTTATCGACTATAAATCGTCTGATTCGTGTGCAAATAATTATATAGACTATACATCGTCTATTTAAGATGCAAAAAATTAAATGGACTGACTATATATACAAAATTTAATGGACTATAGATCGTCCATTTTTAAATTTAAAAAAAAAATTAAATTGACTATAATTCGTCCATTTTGTATCTAAAAAATTAAATAGACTATATACATCGTCTTCTTTTCGTGCAAAGAATTTAATAAACTATACATCATCCATTTTTCATGCAAAAAATTTTTTTATGAAAAAAATATAATGGACTATATACATCGTCTTTTTTTCAATTTTTTATGAAAAAATTTTATCGACTATAAATCGTCCGATTCGTGTGCAAATAATTATATAGACTATACATCGTCTATTTGAGATGCACAAAATTATATACAAAATTTAATGGACTATACATCGTCCATTTTTAAATTAAAAAAAAATTAAATTGACTATAATTAGTCCATTTTGTATCTAAAAAATTAAATGGACTATATACGTCGTCTTCTTTTCGTGCAAAGAGTTTAATAAACTATACATCATCCATTTTTCATGCAAAAAAATTTTTTATGAAAAAAATATAATGGACTATATATACATCGTCTTTTTTTAGATTTTTTATGAAAAAATTTTATCGACTATAAATCGTCCGATTCATCTGCAAAAAATTATATAGACTATACATCGTCTATTTAAGATGCAACAAATTAAATGGACTGACTATATATACAAAATTTAATGGACTATACATAGAAAAAAATTAAATTGACTATAATTCGTCCATTTCGTATCTAAAAAATTAAGTGGACTATATTCGTCGTCTTCTTTTCGTGCAAAGAATTTAATAAACTATACATCATCCATTTTTCATGTAAAAAATTTTTTTATGAAAAAAATATAATGGACTATAATCGTCTTTTTTGAATTTTTTATGAAAAAATTTTATCGACTATAAATCGTCCGATTCGTGTGCAAATAATTATATAGACTATACATCGTCTATTTAAGATGCAAAAAATTAAATGGACTGACTATATATACAAAATTTAATGGACTATAGATCGTCCATTTTTAAATTTAAAAAAAAAAATTAAATTGACTATAATTCGTCCATTTTGTATCTAAAAAATTAAATAGACTATATACATCGTCTTCTTTTCGGGCAAAGAATTTAATAAACTATACATCATCCATTTTTCATGCAAAAAATTTTTTTATGAAAAAAATATAATGGACTATACATCGTCTTTTTTTCAATTTTTTATGAAAAAATTTTATCGACTATAAATCGTCTGATTCATCTGCAAAAAATTATATAGACTTTACATCGTCCATTTATGTTGCACAAAATTAAATGGACTGACTATATATACAAAATTTAATGGACTATAGATCGTCCATTTTTAAATAAAAAAAAAATTAAATTGACTATAATTCGTCCATTTTGTATCTAAAAAATTAAATAGACTATATACATCGTCTTCTTTTCGTGCAAAGAATTTAATAAACTATATATCATCCATTTTTCATGCAAAAATTTTTTTTATGAAAAAAATATAATAGACTATACATCGTCTTTTTTTCAATTTTTTATGAAAAAATTTTATCGACTATAAATCGTCCGATTCGTGTGCAAATAATTATATAGACTATACATCGTCTATTTAAGATGCAAAAAATTAAATGGACTGACTATATATACAAAATTTAATGGACTATAGATCGTCCATTTTTAAATTTAAAAAAAAAATTAAATTGACTATAATTCGTCCATTTTGTATCTAAAAAATTAAATAGACTATATACATCGTCTTCTTTTCGTGCAAAGAATTTAATAAACTATATATCATCCATTTTTCATGCAAAAATTTTTTTTATGAAAAAAATATAATAGACTATACATCGTCTTTTTTTCAATTTTTTATGAAAAAATTTTATCGACTATAAATCGTCCGATTCGTGTGCAAATAATTATATAGACTATACATCGTCTATTTAAGATGCAAAAAATTAAATGGACTGACTATATATACAAAATTTAATGGACTATAGATCGTCCATTTTTAAATTTAAAAAAAAAATTAAATTGACTATAATTCGTCCATTTTGTATCTAAAAAATTAAATAGACTATATACATCGTCTTCTTTTCGTGCAAAGAATTTAATAAACTATATATCATCCATTTTTCATGCAAAAAATTTTTTTATGAAAAAAATATAATGGACTATACATCGTCTTTTTTTCAATTTTTTATGAAAAAATTTTATCGACTATAAATCGTCCGATTCGTGTGCAAATAATTATATAGACTATACATCGTCTATTTGAGATGCACAAAATTATATACAAAATTTAATGGACTATACATCGTCCATTTTTAAATTAAAAAAAAATTAAAATGACTATAATTAGTCCATTTTGTATCTAAAAAATTAAATGGACTATATTCATGCAAAAATTTTTTTTATGAAAAAAATATAATAGACTATACATCGTCTTTTTTTCAATTTTTTATGAAAAAATTTTATCGACTATAAATCGTCCGATTCGTGTGCAAATAATTATATAGACTATACATCGTCTATTTAAGATGCAAAAAATTAAATGGACTGACTATATATACAAAATTTAATGGACTATAGATCGTCCATTTTTAAATTTAAAAAAAAAATTAAATTGACTATAATTCGTCCATTTTGTATCTAAAAAATTAAATAGACTATATACATCGTCTTCTTTTCGTGCAAAGAATTTAATAAACTATACATCATCCATTTTTCATGCAAAAAATTTTTTTATGAAAAAAATATAATGGACTATACATCGTCTTTTTTTCAATTTTTTATGAAAAAATTTTATCGACTATAAATCGTCCGATTCGTGTGCAAATAATTATATAGACTATACATCGTCTATTTGAGATGCACAAAATTATATACAAAATTTAATGGACTATACATCGTCCATTTTTAAATTAAAAAAAAATTAAATTGACTATAATTAGTCCATTTTGTATCTAAAAAATTAAATGGACTATATACGTCGTCTTCTTTTCGTGCAAAGAGTTTAATAAACTATACATCATCCATTTTTCATGCAAAAAAATTTTTTATGAAAAAAATATAATGGACTATATATACATCGTCTTTTTTTAGATTTTTTATGAAAAAATTTTATCGACTATAAATCGTCCGATTCATCTGCAAAAAATTATATAGACTATACATCGTCTATTTATGTTGCACAAAATTAAATGGACTGACTATATATACAAAATCTAATGGACTATAGATCGTCCATTTTTAAATTAAAAAAAAATTAAATTGACTATAATTCGTCCATTTTGTATCTAAAAAATTAAATAGACTATATACATCGTCTTCTTTTCGTGCAAAGAATTTAATAAACTATACATCATCCATTTTTCATGCAAAAAAATTTTTTATGAAAAAAATATAATGGACTATACATCGTCTTTTTTTAAATTTTTTATGAAAAAATTTTATCGACTATAAATCGTCCGATTCATGTGCAAAAAATTATATAGACTATACATCGTCTATTTAAGATGCAACAAATTAAATGGACTGACTATATATACAAAATTTAATGGACTATACATCGTTCATTTTTAAATTTAGAAAAAAATTAAATTGACTATAATTCGTCCATTTCGTATCTAAAAAATTAAGTGGACTATATTCGTCGTCTTCTTTTCGTGCAAAGAATTTAATAAACTATACATCATCCATTTTTCATGTAAAAATTTTTTTATGAAAAAAATATAATGGACTATAATCGTCTTTTTTTCAATTTTTTATGAAAAAATTTTATCGACTTTAAATCGTCCGATTCATGTGCAAAAAATTATATAGACTATACATCGTCTATTTAAGATGCAAAAAATTAAATGGACTGACTATATATACAAAATTTAATGGACTATACATCGTTCATTTTTAAATTTAAAAAAAAATTAAATTGACTATAATTCGTCCATTTCATATCTAAAAAATTAAATGGACTATATACGTCGTCTTCTTTTCGTGCAAAGAATTTAATAAACTATACATCATCCATTTCTCATGCAAAACATTTTTTTATGAAAAAAATATAATGGACATCGTCTTTTTTCAATTTTTTATGAAAAAATTTTATCGACTATAAATCGTCCGATTCGTGTGCAAATAATTATATAGACTATACATCGTCTGTTTTAGATGCACAAAATTAAATGGACTGACTTTATATACAAAATTTAATGGACTATACATCGTTAATTTATAAATTAAAAAAAAATTAAATTGACTATAATTCGTCCATTTCGTATCTAAAAAATTAAATGGACTATATACGTCGTCTTCTTTTCGTGCAAAGAATTTAATAAACTTATCATCATCCATTTTTCATGCAAAAAATTTTTTTATGAAAAAAATATAATGGACTGTACATCGTCTTTTTTTCAATTTTTTATGAAAAAATTTTATCGACTATAAATCGTCCGATTCATGTGCAAAAAATTATATAGACTATACATCGTCTATTTAAGATGTAAAAAATAAAATGGACTGACTATATATAAAAAATTTAATGGACTATAGATCGTTCATTTTTAAATTAAAAAAAAATTAAATTGACTATAATTCGTCCATTTCGTATCTAAAAAATTAAATGAACTATATACGTCGTCTTCTTTTCGTGCAAAGAATTTAATAAACTATACATCATCAATTTTTTATGCAAAAAATTTTTTTATGAAAAATATATAATGGACTATATATACATCGTCTTTTTTTAAATTTTTTATGAAAAAATTTTATCGACAATAAATCGTCCGATTCATGTGCAAAAAATTATATAGACAATATATCGTCTATTTTAGATGCAAAAAATTAAATGGACTGACTATATATACAAAATTTAATGGAATATAGATCGTCCATTTTGAAATTAAATAAAAAATTAAATTGACTGTAATTCGTCCATTTTGTATCTAAAAAATTAAATAGACTATATACATCGTCTTCTTTTCGTGCAAAGAATTTAATAAAGTATACATCATCCATTTTTCATGCAAAAATTTTTTTTATGAAAAAAATATAATAGACTATACATCGTCTTTTTTTCAATTTTCTATGAAAAAATTTTATCGACTATAAATCGTCCGATTCGTGTGCAAATAATTATATAGACTATACATCGTCTATTTAAGATGCAAAAAATTAAATGGACTGACTATATATACAAAATTTAATGGACTATACATCGTTCATTTTTAAATTTAGAAAAAAATTAAATTGACTATAATTCGTCCATTTCGTATCTAAAAAATTAAGTGGACTATATTCGTCGTCTTCTTTTCGTGCAAAGAATTTAATAAACTATACATTATCCATTTTTCATGCAACAAATTTTTTTATGAAAAAAATATAATGGACTATACATCGTCTTTTTTTCAATTTTTTATGAAAAAATTTTATCGACTATAAATCGTCCGATTCGTGTGCAAATAATTATATAGACTATACATCGTCTATTATAGATGCACAAAATTGAATGGACTGTCTATATATACAAAATTTAAAGGACTATACATCGTCCATTTTTAAATTAAAAAAAAATTAAATTGACTATAATTCGTCCATTTTGTATCTAAAAAATTAAATACACTATATACGTCGTGTTCTTTTCGTGCAAAGAATTTAATAAACTATACATCATCCATTTTTCATGCAAAAAATTTTTTTATGAAAAATATATAATGGACTATATATACATCGCCTTTTTTTAAATTTTTTATGAAAAAATTTTATCGACTATAAATCGTCCGATTCATGTGCAAAAAATTATATAGACAATATATCGTCTATTTTAGATGCAAAAAATTAAATGGACTGACTATATATACAAAATTTAATGGAATATAGATCGTCCATTTTGAAATTAAATAAAAAATTAAATTGACTGTAATTCGTCCATTTTGTATCTAAAAAATTAAATAGACTATATACATCGTGTTCTTTTCGTGCAAAGAATTTAATAAAGTATACATCATCCATTTTTCATGCAAAAATTTTTTTTATGAAAAAAATATAATAGACTATACATCGTCTTTTTTTCAATTTTTTATGAAAAAATTTTATCGACTATAAATCGTCCGATTCGTGTGCAAATAATTATATAGACTATACATCGTCTATTTAAGATGCAAAAAATTAAATGGACTGACTATATATACAAAATTTAATGGACTATACATCGTTCATTTTTAAATTAAAAAAAAATTAAATTGACTATAATTCGTCCATTTCGTATCTAAAAAATTAAGTGGACTATATTCGTCGTCTTCTTTTCGTGCAAAGAATTTAATAAACTATACATTATCCATTTTTCATGCAACAAATTTTTTTATGAAAAAAATATAATGGACTATACATCGTCTTTTTTTCAATTTTTTATGAAAAAATTTTATTGACTATAAATCGTCCGATTCGTGTGCAAATAATTATATAGACTATACATCGTCTATTATAGATGCACAAAATTTAATGGACTGTCTGTATATACAAAATTTAAAGGACTATACATCGTCCATTTTTAAAATAAAAAAAAATTAAATTGACTATAATTCGTCCATTTTGTATCTAAAAAATTAAATACACTATATTAGTCGTGTTCTTTTCGTGCAAAGATTTTAATAAACTATACATCATCCATTTTTCATGCAAAAAATTTTTTTATGAAAAAAATATAATAAACTATACATCGTCTTTTTTTCAATTTTTTATGAAAAAATTTTATCGACTTTAAATCGTCCGATTCATGTGCAAAAAATTATATAGACTATACATCGTCTATTTATGTTGCACAAAATTAAATGGACTGACTATATATACAAAATTTAATGGACTATAGATCGTCCATTTTTAAATTTAAAAAAAAATTAAATTGACTATAATTCGTCCATTTCGTATCTAAAAAATTAAATGGACTATATACGTCGTCTTCTTTTCGTGCGATTCGTGTGCAAATAATTATATAGACTATACATCATCTGTTTTAGATGCACAAAATTAAATGGACTGACTTTATATACAAAATTTAATGGACTATACATCGTTAATTTATAAATTTAAAAAAAAATTAAATTGACTATAATTCGTCCATTTCGTATCTAAAAAATTAAATGGACTATATACGTCGTCTTCTTTTCGTGCAAAGAATTTAATAAACTATACATCATCCATTTTTTATGCAAAAAATTTTTTATGAAAAAAATATAATGGACTATATATCGTCTTTTTTTCAATTTTTTATGAAAAAATTTTATCGACAATAAATCGTCCGATTCATGTGCAAAAAATTATATAGACTATACATCGTCTATTTAAGATGCAAAAAATTAAATGGACTGACTATATATACAAAATTTAATGGACTATAAATCGTCCATTTTTAAATTAAAAAAAAATTAAATTGACTATAATTCGTCCATTTTGTATCTAAAAAATTAAATACACTATATACATCGTCTTCTTTTCGTGCAAAGAATTTAATAAACTATACATCATCCATTTTTCATGCAAAAATTTTTTTTATGAAAAAAATATAATAGACTATACATCGTCTTTTTTCAATTTTTTATGAAAAAATTTTATCGACTATAAATCGTCCGATTCGTGTGCAAATAATAATATAGACTATACATCGTCTATTTAAGATGCAAAAAATTAAATGGACTGACTATATATACAAAATTTAATGGACTATAGATCGTCCATTTTTAAATTTAAAAAAAAAATTAAATTGACTATAATTCGTCCATTTTGTATCTAAAAAATTAAATAGACTATATACATCGTCTTCTTTTCGGGCAAAGAATTTAATAAACTATACATCATCCATTTTTCATGCAAAAAATTTTTTTATGAAAAAAATATAATGGACTATACATCGTCTTTTTTTCAATTTTTTATGAAAAAATTTTATCGACTATAAATCGTCCGATTCGTGTGCAAATAATTATATAGACTATACATCGTGTATTTGAGATGCACAAAATTAAATGGACAGTCTATATATACAAAATTTAATGGACTATACATCGTCCATTTTTAAATTAAAAAAAAATTAAATTGACTATAATTAGTCCATTTCGTATCTAAAAAATTAAATGGACTATATACGTCGTCTTCTTTTCGTGCAAAGAGTTTAATAAACTATACATCATCCATTTTTCATGCAAAAAAATTTTTTATGAAAAAAATATAATGGACTATATATACATCGTCTTTTTTTAGATTTTTTATGAAAAAATTTTATCGACTATAAATCGTCCGATTCATCTGCAAAAAATTATATAGACTTTACATCGTCTATTTATGTTGCACAAAATTAAATGGACTGACTATATATACAAAATTTAATGGACTATAGATCGTCCATTTTTAAATTTAAAAAAAAAATTAAATTGACTATAATTCGTCCATTTTGTATCTAAAAAATTAAATAGACTATATACATCGTCTTCTTTTCGTGCAAAGAATTTAATAAACTATACATCATCCATTTTTCATGCAAAAATTTTTTTTATGAAAAAAATATAATAGACTATACATCGTCTTTTTTTTCAATTTTTTATGAAAAAATTTTATCGACTATAAATCGTCCGATTCGTGTGCAAATAATTATATAGACTATACATCGTCTATTTGAGATGCACAAAATTAAATGGACAGTCTATATATACAAAATTTAATGGACTATACATCGTCCATTTTTAAATTAAAAAAAAATTAAATTGACTATAATTAGTCCATTTCGTATCTAAAAAATTAAATGGACTATATACGTCGTCTTCTTTTCGTGCAAAGAGTTTAATAAACTATACATCATCCATTTTTCATGCAAAAAATTTTTTTATGAAAAAAATATAATGTATACATCGTCTTTTTTTCAATTTTTTATGAAAAAATTTTGTCGACTATAAATCGTCCGATTCGTGTGCAAATAATTATATAGACTATACATCGTCTATTTAAGATGCAAAAAATTAAATGGACTGTCTATATATACAAAATTTAATGGACTATACATCGTCCATTTTTAAATTTAAAAAAAAAAATTAAATTGACTATAATTCCTCCATTTCGTATCTAAAAAATTAAATGGACTATATACGTCGTCTTCTTTTCGTGCAAAGAGTTTAATAAACTATACCTCATCCATTTTTCATGCAAAAAATTTTTTTATGGAAAAAATATAATGGACTATACATCGTCTTATTTTCAGTTTTTTATGAAAAAATTTTATCGACTATAAATCGTCCGATTCATGTGCAAAAAGTTATATAGACTATACATCGTCTGTTTAAGATGCAAAAAATTAAATGGACTGACTATACATACAAAATTTAATGGACTATAATAGATCGTCCATTTTTAAATTTAAAAAAAAAAATTAAATTGACTATAATTCGTCCATTTTGTATCTAAAAAATTAAATGGACTATATACGTCGTCTTCTTTTCGTGCAAAGAATTTAATAAACTATACATCATCAATTTTTCATGCAAAAAAATGTTTTATGAAAAAAATATAATGGATATCGTCTTTTTTAAAATTTTTTATGAAAAAATTTTATCGATTATAAATCGTCCGATTCATGTGCAAAAAATTATATAGACTATACATCGTCTATTTAAGATGCAAAAAATTAAATGGACTGACTATATATACAAAATTTAATGGACTATAGATCGTCCATTTTTAAATTTAAAAAAAAATTAAATTGACTATAATTCGTCCATTTCGTATCTAAAAAATTAAATGGACTATATACGTCGTCTTCTTTTCGTGCAAACAATTTAGTAAGCTATACATCATCCATTTTTCATGCAAAAAAATTTTTTATGAAAAAAATATAATGGACTATACATCGTCTTTTTTCAATTTTTATGAAAAAATTTTATCGACTATAAATTGTCCGATTCATGTGCAAAAAATTATATAGACTATACATCGTCTATTTGAGATGCAAAAAATTAAATGGACTGACTATATATACAAAATTTAATGGACTATAGATCGTCCATTTTTAAATTTAAAAAAAAATTAAATTGACTATAATTCGTCCATTTCGTATCTAAAAAATTTAATTGACTATATACGTCGTCTTCTTTTCGTGCAAAGAGTTTAATAAACTATACATCATCCATTTTTCATGCAAAAAAATTTTTTATGAAAAAAATATAATGGACTATACATCGTCTTTTTTTAAATTTTTTATGAAAAAATTTTATCGACTATAAATCGTCCGATTCGTGTGCAAATAATTATATAGAATATACATCGTCTATTTAAGTTGCACAAAATTAAATGGACTGACTATATATATAAAATTTAATGGACTATACATCGTCCATTTTTAAATTAAAAAAAAATTAAATTGACTATAATTCGTCCATTTCGTATCTTAAAAATTAAATAGACTATATACGTCGTCTTCTTTTCGTGCAAAGAATTTAATAAACTATACATCATCCATTTTTCATGCAAAAAATTTTTTTATGAAAAATATTTAATGGCCTATACATCGTCTTTTTTTAAATATTTTATGAAAAAATTTAATCGACTATAAATCGTCCGATTCCTATGCAAAAAATGATATAGACTATACATCGTCTATTTTAGATGCAAACAATTAAATGGACTGACTATATATACAAAATTTAATCGACTATACATCGTCCATTTTTTAATTTTTTATAAAAAATTAAATTGAAAATTAAATTTTTTTAATAAAAAATTTTTTTTGCATGAAAACTGGATGGTGTATAGTCCATTAAGTTTTTTGCACGAAATATAGACGACGTATATAGCCCATTAAATTTTTTGCATACGAAGTGGACGAATTATAGCCCAATAAAGTTTTTCATAAAAAATTTAAAAATGGTCTCGGTATATAGTCCATTAAATTTTGTAAATATAGTCCATTAAATTTTTTCCATGAAAAATATACGATGTATAGTCTATTTAATTTCTTGTATACGAAATAGACGATTTGTTGTCCATTAAATTTTTTCATAAAAAAATTTAAAAATGGACGATTTATAGCCCATTAAACTTTTTTAATAAAAATTTTTTTTTTCATTAAAACTGGATGGTGTATAGTTTATTAAGTTTTTTGCACGAAATATAGACGACGTATTTAGTCGATTTAATTGTTTGCATACGAAATGGACGAATTATAGCCCAATTATAGCCCAATACATTTTTTCATAAAAAATTTCAAAATGGTCTCGGTATATAGTCCATTAAATTTTGTAAGTATTGTCCATTAAATTTTTTCATGAAAAAGAAACGATGTATAGTCTATTTGATTTTTTGCAAACGAAATGGACGATTTCCATTAAATTTTTTCATAAAAAATTGAAAAATGGCCCATTAAATTTTTTTGCATAAAAACTGTTTTTTGCACGAAATATAGACGACGTATATAGCCCGTTTAATTTTTTGCATGCAAAATGGACGAATTATAGCCCAATAAATTTGTTCATAAAAAATTTAAAAATGGTCTCGGTATATAGTCCATTAAATTTTGTAAAAATAGTTTATTAAATTTTTTCCATGAAAAATAGACGATGTATAGTTTATTTAATTTTTTTGCATACGAAATGGACGATTATTAGTCCATTAAATTTTTTCATAAAAAATTTATATAGTCCATTAAATTTTTAGCACGAAAACAAGACGACGTATATAGTCCATTAAATTTTTTGCAAACGAATTGCACGAGTTTTTATAAAGAATTTAAAAGTAGACATTGGCACTTTCTTATTCGAGCATGAATTTTGATGATAACATTTAATAATATCCAAGCGTTGTTCATTTGTAAGTCGATTTTTTGGTTAAATAATAAACCAAACTGAACATGTTAAGACAAACATGATGCACGAAATCATCTGAGTTGCCATACACAGTGTTAGCAAAAAGAAACTTGCTAGAAATCACCCTTTATTTTTAATTCCTATTAAGGAAGGATAAAATTTTATTAATTTAACCCTTTTCCACTTCGTCAAGTCTTGAGTTTTGTCGGAGGTTTGTTCTTCGATCGTTTTTAGGGTTCCGTATGCCAAAGGTGAAATTGGGACAGAGCGTGTAGACCTTTGGCCGCTACAACATCAAATACATGAGAGATACAAATTAAAGGGTGTTCCAAAACGACAAACGAAACATTTTAAAATCCCATGTAATATACATACAATTGTATCTATGTATATACACTTGAAATTTGTAAAGTTAATGTATTTTTATACAGATTACAACAATTAACACTAAAATTAAAAAAAATTAATTAAAGGGTGTTCCATCGGTTAATGCTATTGTGTAGGGTTTCTAATTTCCCGGACTTTTCCAATTCCCGGGAATCGAGAAGTAAAATGTTTTATTCCCGGGAATTCCCGGGAATTTCAAAAACATACGAATTTAATTAAATGACCTCAATAAAAAATATAATTTTATGAAAAAATATACAACATTCAAATTAAAAAAATAACAACTTTATTCGCTCATTTCACGAACAACAATATTTTTTTTTTTTATTTTTTTATTTTATTTATTGTATCTTCATATATGAACTAACAATAAGTATTCAAATCTTAAATATAAAAGTATAATTAAGCCCGACCAGTGTCGGACATAAGCTTAGTAGTAGTTATATATAATACATAAGTATTGATAATCAAAAGGAAAAAATATAAAAAATAAAAGAATTTTCAGGAAGTCCCATCTGGAGTGCTGTGAATAAGAGCCCTTGTATCCCTCTTTTTTAGGCGTATGTGTCCAGTAAAGTTCAAAATATTACGGGCAAGCGGATTAGCATGTGATTCGAGTTTTGTTAGATATTTGCCTGCGTATTTTGCAATTTCTTCAGTCACTAGAGGCATATTCAAATCACGATGTATATTTGAATTTTTGATGTACCATGGAGCCGATGTTATCATGCGTAAAATTTTGTTTTGCCTGCGTTGAATTTTCTCTACATTTGAAGCTGAAGCAGTGCCCCATAGTTGAATTCCGTAGCACCATATTGGCTTTAAAAGCGACTTGTATATTAAAAGTTTACAGTCTAGGCTAAGTGTTGAATTTCGACCAATCAGCCAATGTACCTGAGTTAATTTAAGTTTCATTTGAGTTAACTTAGAGTCAATGTGGTGTTTCCAAACAACAACAATATTTAAAAAACAAAACAAAAACAAATAAATTCATATGCTTTGAATTAAAGCATGGATGGAAATTCCATCTACATCTGCCAATATAGATACTATTTCCTATAAAGACTTTTTAGGTTGAAAATATTTCGTAAAGCTTCAAGTTGTTGGAGTCACCTCAGAAACTTCTATTACATCTGCTTCTATGCTTATATTATGCATCGTTACAGAGTTGTATTTTTAAGTAATAAAACAACTAACAGCAAAGTAAAAAAAGCAAATTCCAAAAACGGATGTATTAAATTCCCGAAAATTCTCGTTGAAAATTTCCCGGGATTTGCAAAAAAATAATTCCCGGGAATTCCCGGGATTTTTTCCCGCGTAGAAACTCTACTATTGTGACTTCGTAATTTTGACAACTTGCCGTATCTTGGAAACCGTAAGAGCCAAACTCTTGAAATTTTCAAAAACGGTAAAACAAAAAAATCCCAAAATTATAAAATCGCCAAACCGAAAAAAATCGCTAAAACAAAAAAAAATCGCCAAAACGAAAAAAGCACTTAATTAAAAAAAATTCTATAACGAAAATAAATCCCGAAAAACCGGAAAATCGCCAAAATGAAAAAAACGCAAAAATGGAAAAAATGCCAAAAACTGAAAAAAATCGCCAAAAAGAGAAAAAGCCAAAATAAAAACAAAAAAAAAACAATACTTTCAGCTGAAAAAACAAAAAAAATTTAAATATAAAATTTTTCAGAAAAATTTTTCCTAAAATTGACTTCAAATTAATTTTATATTCTTATGAATATGGGGGCTAATATCATTCCAGTGAAATACCTTGGTATACACCTTGATCGGAGGCTTACATGGATACAATATATTGACTCTAAGCTAACTCAAATGAAACTTAAGTTAACTCAAATATATTGGTTGATTGGCAGAAATTCAACACTCAGCCTAGACAGCCTAGACTGCATACTTTTAATATGCAAGTCGCTTTTGAAGCCAATATGGTGCTACGGAGTTCAGCTATGGGGCACTGCTTCAGCTTCAAATGTTGAGAAAATCCAACGAAGGCTAAACAAAATTGTGCTCTTATGTTTGATTACATCGCCTTGAGTGACATCCTAATCCGCTTGCTCGTAATATCTTGCACTTTATTAGACAGATCCGTTTAAAAAAAGAGTAACACTCCAAATGAAACTTCTTAAAAATACTCTTTGTGCTTAATGCGACATTTATGAATTATTAAAGGGCCGTTCAGACTATAATACAAGTATTAATACTTCTGACGAAAATGCCTCCCTGATCTGATTTCTGTTTAAAAAATTTCAAAACACAATAACAACTCAACATGTCAGAGCATTTTCCACAAAAGTATTAATACTTGTATTATAGTCTGAAATGGCCTTTATGACTATAACTAAGTTTATGTCCTATACTGGTCGGGTCTAATAATTATATTTAGATTTAAGATTTGGATACTTATTGTTAGTTCATTTTTGAAGATACAATAAATAAATATATGTAAAAAAAAATTTTTTTTTATATAACGGAATGCGCACATGTAGAAGAAACGTGAAAAAACATGTTTTGTGTGAATTCATTATTTGCGTATCTAATGAAGTGCTGCTTTTAAGCTGAGAATTAAGTAAGTTAGTTTAATAGTCCTGAGGTTGCCAGTTCAACTCCGCCCAAAGAAATATGTGCTTTTCGCAAAAAGCACATATTGTGTATAAAAAACATTGCTAATACAACAATTATGATAATCAAAAGTTGTACTGAAATTAAACAATTCTCATTGTTAATATAACAAAAAATTTAATTGAAATAACTTTGAAATCTAAGAAAAATAAATGTTGAAAAAATATATAAATTTTAAAAAACTATTTCTTGATATCTTTAATTAAAAATATTTTTCAGATTTTCCTTTAACTTACAATTTCGTTAATTGTACTTTCAAAAATCGTTGTAGGTTCAAACTTAATTAATTATTTAGTTGATATAACAAAAAAATTAATTGTATTCACAAATCTTTCTTTTTCTGTGATCTTGGACCCGACTAAGAAATTATTCCTGATTAAAATTCATTATAGTTCAATTAAATAATAAATTTTTCAACTCATAAAAATTGTTATCGAATCAAATGAATTTAATAAAATAAAATATTTATTTATAAGCTCAAATTTCTTCCTCCCTACTTTTTTCATTTTTAGGTTTTTTTTGGAGAATGAATTGGCTCCAAAAACAAAATAAATCATTTCCAAGTTACTTCGTAATGCAATAACTGCCAAAATGTATAAAAATCTTTTTGGAATTATTTTTTGGGCTTAGTTATTTGCTTTCATTCACAGCATATCGGTCCTATTTGAAATCAATAAACATTTGCTGTAACCTTCGCCTTCCCAATACCCACCCGGGTGACATTTTCGAAATTATTTCTTTAATAACTTTTTTAATTTTGCTTTGATGTAAATGAAATTTAGACTCACTGAACAAATTTTAAAGTTCAGTAGAATTTTATAAACCCATTATAAAATTTTTAATTTTTTAGAAGGTTTTTTAAATTTTTTTCAAAGCTTACCACTATCTACAAAAGCTATCCATACGGAGCAAGTTTTCCATTTATTGGATACCTTGCCACAGCGGTCATCCAGCGAATAAGGAAACGGATGAACTTGCCAAAACGGCCTCTGCTGCTCCTTTTATGGGCCCAGAACCGTTTTGTGGCGTAAGTCGGTCACTTGACTAAGAAAATGTGGCTGTTTTCTTCTGGTTTAAGGCAGGCCAAAGCTTTGATGCAACAATTTACATATAATGGCATTCTGAATCTCAACAGGAATAATTTACGGCTTGTGACTGGTTTTCTTTCTGGTCATTTTGGACTGAACTATCCTCTGTGGAAAAGTAACCAAGTTCGTTCACCCCTGTGTCGTTTATACCTGGAAGATGACGGGACGACGACACACATTCTTTGTGAGTGTATCATCTTATGTGACAGTAGAAGCGTCTTTGTCATTCTGAGTTTCTGTGTTCAGATCATATTAGGTGGCTTTATCCAATATTGGTACTGACTTTCATAGGGAGAGTCATAAAGAAATTGATTTAATATAAATCACAGGTCTATCGTACAAAAGATACTTCAGATGTCGCAGTGCCGGTCTTTGGATCAGATATTCTCCCTATTATATTCTATTCTAATACCCATTTGGGTGGTACAAAAGAAATTTTTAACTAAATATATTCATTTTTAAAATATAAATTTTTCTCAATAATAATATATTATTCAATAAAAGCGCTATTTGATATTATTATACATTTATGATGGAGGAGCATGGTGGCAGTTGTCACATTTAGTTTGTCAGACGTTGTGTTCCGCACAAATGTGCTTCTTGCATTTAATGCAACATTTGCCGTGTATTTGTGTTTTGTTTTCGTGAGTTGGAAGTATAATATTTACTTCTTATTTTAATACGCTCACTCGCATTCCTTTCTGGAGCTTCATTGGCCATCTGGTCCCTCTTTGCCTTACAAATTTTTCTCTAATGTTCTCTTTGTATGTATGTATATTATAAATAGGCCAAGAGCGATAGTATTCAAAATGTGCCCATTGGCACTGTTTGTGGAATACTGTGACAATATCTTATCAATCGGGTCCACACAAGCATTAGTTTCGTTGTAATATACATTGGGCCTATTTTGTGGAGCAGATGTAATTTTATCTTTGCACTTTGTTGACAATGGCAGGATCATAGGACACTAATGATACACCTTCGGACTAGATGCACCTTTCGCGGCCTCGCGATGGTTTAAACTCGTCAGGATCATATCTTTAATTTCTTTTATTGTGCCTACGACGTAAACCTTTCAAGTGGCCAGCTGTTGGCTTATGAAAATATTGTGCACAAATTGTCCATGGTGACATTTCTGACGGGTTTTTTGTACATCTTCACCAACTCTTTCACCTTGATTCATATCATTTACATTGTTTATTTTCTCAGTACTTATGTGTATTTTTGGCCTTTAACTAAATAAAAAGTTTTCCAATTTATGCTTACCAAACTTTTATTTCATATTTAGCTGGCTGGTTTAAGATAAACACATATCTATAAAAATATATATATATGTATGTTTATGTACATAGTGATGAAAAAGTGCAAATAAATGCATATAAAAAGTTAATTTCATTTATCATGCTACTAACTACATTTAATAGGAACTTTTCTTATAACGAACTATTTTTCCTGTTCTCAAAGAGTTCATTATGAATTTTATTTTACTTTGAAAGAACTGAAAGCTATAACATCTTGTTTAAAAATAAAAGAGTACAAATATATGTGGCAAACACTTGCAGTACCACCTTGGTGGATATTGGTAAACCATGTGCATAAAAACCTTTGGGAAGGCGAAGGTTAAAAAAGAAAAATAAATTCTTATTTGATGCCTACTTTTGGGCGATCGTAAACAAATCAAACTAACGGCCTTTTACACAATGTATAATTAAAAGCTAACAGAGACTTTAACGACAAGTTTTGTATGAAGAAGTTGCAGTTAAAGTTCATGATAATACTACATTTTGAGACAAGGGCCCTAATATTTTCAAACACAAGTTTATTTAAATATCTCATATTTATATATGTATATGGTCTTTAAGCATTCAACATAAACTACACACTCAGCCTTTTTAATACATACTTTCATTATAACATTCAATTATTGGGAAAAAGTTCAAAATGCTGTCATAAAATTTTAATTAAAATCAATCTCTTTCATTAATTGTGCTTATCTTAGTAATTAAATACAAATACAAAAAGAAAACTTTTGCTAAAAGGATTTTTACTGGTGCTGTTGCTTACAAGTATTATATTGCTGTTAAATGTTTAAATTATTTGCAATACGATTACAGAAATAAAATTGTTCGAGTAAAACTTTTACTGAAAATGGCTGGAAGCTAAAATTTAAGCATAATGATGCCGATGTGAGTGTGTGAGAAGGTATTCAGGCATTAAAACTGTTGTTTTTGTTTTTGCTAAAATAATTTTCAACTCATCATTATCGTCATCGTCATCATGACAGCCTCATCATAACACTTTTGCCATTAAACAACATGAATGAACTAGGCGATACATTTACAACGGTAACAACACAAGATATCGGCATCAACACCATCAGCAACTTTAGCAACATTTGTAAAATGGTGTTGATGACGATGATTGAAATACTCATATACAAACTTTTGTTAATGACTTCTCTCCCGCTCTTCATCTCATCCTTCTTCTTGTTATCACTCTTCTTGTAATAAAAGCTTATAAAAATGTTTTGTTTTAGCAAATTCCATGTAACTCTTTGCACAAATACACAAATAATTGTGTAAATTGTAATGAGTATGTCGGGTGTATGTATATGTTTGTGTGTCTGTTGAGTGTAAGCTTCTTGTTGTTCGTGCTTAATTACTGGTAATAAGTATGATGTTAGCTGATGAGTTGCTACATTTTTGCAACAGAAGTTTCTACTCCTTCAGTTTGGTTTGGGAATTCATGATATGAATAAAATTTTAACAGAAATACATTTTGGTTTAGTGTTAAAAGGCTTTGGCTTGGGTTGAAATATTTGTATGTCTGCAGAATATGCAACTTCAATCCGGGAGTGCTGTGCAAATGAAAATACTTAAAACGAAATCTGAAAGTATACATTTATAAAGTAATGTTCAAAAAATTACTTAAATAATAAATTAAAATAAATTATTGAAAGGGCAGGAAAACAAAAAAAAAATATTGTAATGCATCTTTCAATGGCCGCTATTGCTGAAGTTACAGTTGCTGATTCAGGTGTCATACATATATTTAGTGTGTTGTGACAAATCACCATGGACAAATAAAACGCTTATCAAAATTTGCAAAGGAGATTTTTTTATTTTTCGGGCCTTTATCGATGAGGCCAACAATCAGAATTGTTGAACTTGAGTTGATACCAATGCAAATACAGATACAAGAGTTCCAATACATCCCAAAAAAGTAACGATTTGTCGTGCTTTTCATCTAACCACTAAGAATTGATAAGTGGTGAGTATCAATATACTATACCATTTATCACATAATACGATACAAGACCATTTGCAAAAGATTGTGAATTGGGCTATTATATTTTATTATTTTTACTCCTGCAAGCAACATAGGGTAGTCGTTGTTAAATATTCGGGCCTGTTCTGAAAATCACGACATGTCAAATCACGGTGATTTCAAATAATTCATAAAAGCTAAAACATTGCTTTTTTAAATTTGGAAGTTGGAAGAAAATATTATATAAATAAAAAAAAACTTAAAACGAAATACAAACCCATTATCAAGTCAACCATTAATAGTTTACTTTTGAAATCACGTGATTTGAAATCACAGTGGTTAACAGAACAGGCCCGATTGTTGTATTATTTATTCTCATGCAAGTGAGTATCATCATTGTTAAAATTTAAAGAAAACGATTAAATATCATGAAAATTTCTATTTGGCAATGTTTTGATTTATTAACACATAAGGAACATCACGACAAACGTAAGTAATAGCGAGCAAACACTATCGATGTCATTGAACCTAAATTCACTCTGTAAATATTACTCTCGTTATGCAAGTTCTACTCTGCTCTTCACATCACGGATGGAAATCATGGTACAATTGTACTTTTTATGGTACATTTTTTACCTCGTTGGTACCGTGGTACTTGGCGCAATTTAAAAATGCCAATGTTTCACTATATGGTAACATTAATTTTGACTATGTTGTCTTAAATTTTTTGTGTGTGTGTTTTATTTTAGACGGCCAGCATCTCTTTTTTTGTTGCAATGCTGTTATCAAGGCAAATTCATGTACCAGGTGGTGTCAAGTCTGCAACAAAAAAAAAATCTATCTAGTACTTTAACTGTACCTGTCAACTTGACAGCATTTCGTTCATGAACTCGCCTTGGCTGTGGTTATATTTATTTCTGTTAACTATATATCGCTCCTTTACTTCAATAGTGTGTTTTAGGTTTTATCGCGCATTTTTTATGCGCATAACTTAGATTTTATAGTGCATAAAAATAACGGGCCTGTTAATGACCAAAATTTTTAAAATAACCGATCTCTAACAAGTCTTATCTACGAATGTAGATTATTTATGTAATATTTAATTTTTTTTATACTGAATTTTTATACACATTTTTGTTAAATGATCAAACAGAATTGCGGCATAAAGACATTTTCCATACAAATTGACAGACAAAAGCAGTCGATAGATAGAATCTATTTTATTTTTTTCTTATGCTCTCACATATATAGATAAATATTTTCTCAAACATGTGACCATACTTTCAATAAATTTTATACATTTTGTGATCAAATCTACAAAGAAAAAATAAAACAAAAAATTAGAGAGCATCTGAAGTTACTGTCGTAGATTTCATTATGGGCTTTGTTAATTTGACAGCGATTTTTCTTGAAGTTGCGGACTTATTCTGTTTGAACATTAGGTTTCTGTTTTTTATTGCTTACTTCTGAATTTTTACACATTTTTTACGTTTCCGTTCTTATTAATAAATATTAAAAAAAAATGGTAACGTCTTGGTCCAAAAAGTACAGTTTGTTTTCACAGTTGGTACAAAATCAAAGAAGTCATTTTCCTTACCTGCTTCACAGTATAAAAATTGAAAACAATAATATCTTTACAAAAACAACTACCAACAGCTAGAAAACTAATAATATTTAGTCAATCACATTTTGAAAACAATTTGCAAACGAAAATACAACATTGTTGCATGTTGCAAATTTGCTTATGTTTTCATATCGTACACTAAATCATAAAGAGTCACAACTCAAAATGATCAAAGTGATTTTGCTTTTTTATAAACTAGATAATTGAACAAATCTCTAACGACCACAACAATTTTTTACAATATTCTGGAAGAATGTAGTATACCATTATGCTTGTTTTTATGTTATGTATGTTGCTTCATTTATGCGGTATCAACAGTTGTTTGTCACTACTCAACATCTGAAATTCTTTGAATTGTGACTCTCATACGAATATGTAGTTAAGACATGCACAGACAAACTAAGGAAAATGAAAAATGACTTGCCAACATCACCAACCGTAGGCAAAGTATCAGCGGTAAAAATTTCAATAGTAGTAATTACGTTTGCTTTTTATTTCTCTCTTATATAATTGCGCTTGAAAAGTAGAAAATGTTTAGTATATATTGGCAAGTTTAGCAAAATAATGGCAAAAGGTGGTTTAACAATAATACATAGTGTCTGTTATTGACAGTTAACACTATAATCATTAAACATTTCTTATTTGACCTTTTCTTCAGTTTTTGTTTTGAAGTCAAATGGCAGGACTATAAAGACCTCATATGTACGTACTCTGTATGTGTCCTTTCGCTAGAAATTCAAACACTTGTTAACACAAACCTGCTTACATTTAAACACACATACACACACGTACTCGCACACTGGCAAATGACATGTTTCATTTATCAAAGCTTGTGGAGCAGAATAAAAAGTAACAATAAAAAAAATTATTGTAAAATAGAAATCATGATTTTATACAACTGTAAAAATGTACAGTAGTTGTTGTATTTTTATTTTTTTTTGTAATTCTTTCCTAGTAAATTATGTATTATTACTATTCGCCATTTAAAATTACCGTTTTCTATTATTTTACCATTACAAATAAATATACACACACACATTTCGATGTTATTTAGTAAAAAAAAAATATTTCTATAATTGCTATTCCTTTTGCTTATACTGCTATGTTTGCCAGGCACAGTGGTATGTTTAGTTGCCAAATGTTTTTCCCTCTTTCTGATCATGGTTAATATTGCAATTTTTATTAGAGAAAAGTTAGAAAACAATTTTTATACAACATGTACAATTAATTTGAGGATTTTTTTTAAATTTAAGTATAAGAAATCTCCTTCCAGCAAATCGTTTCACTGTGCAGTTTATGTTTTATTTATCATGTACATGTTGCGTTATGCATTTACAATTAATTTGAAAGCAATGAGTAATGAAGCATGCGACATTGTATGTTGACAGAACATACAATAAGAAAGTAGTAGTTTGGCCAATGTTGTTGACGTTTTCCGGCTTGGTGGGAAAAAATGCCACCACTAGCTAAAACAGAGTTGCCAGTACGAAAATTAAATGCATATTGAGTGCGAAAAGTTTCGTTTTTCACTAAACGGACAAATTACATTTGCCATACTGAGGTATATAGAATTTTTCATTAGGCGCTTCTTCATAATGTTTTTCTTTGCTTAAAAGGTCCGTTAACAGCATTTGTATGGAATATAATATTATGCAAATTTTTGACTGCTGGTCCTACTAAGAGAAGTAAAAGTATACTAGACCTAAAACCTTTAAATAATAGCCATTATATATTTTTCTATTTACTGTTGTTTTATTATTAAAAATCTTATCACATTTATTTACTGTGTTTTTTTTTAGTCAATATTATTTTGTTTTAAAGATTTTCTTTTTACTTAATTACAGTTTTGAATTAAAATTTACTTATTTTGTTCTTGGGAAACTTAATTATAGTTTTATTATAAAGTTTTATTCATATATATAAATATTTATAGCTCGTTTATTACACATTACAATTAGATTATATTTATTTTTATATAATTATATTTGTAGTTAAAGTGCTACAACTAAATGTTTTATAGCTTTAATTTTTAATAATCCTATCGGCTTTATTTATATTTTTTTTAAACTAGGGGAATTATCTTATTTATAGCTTTTAATGTTTAAATTTATAATTAATAAAAAAAAACATTTTGCTTGGAATTGTTAAAGTCATGTTTTGGGTTTTTTTTCTTTTCATAGTTTAAATATTATTTTTTAATTTGTATTTCTTCTTAAAGCATTTTAGTTTTTTTTATTAAAAAAAAAATATTCCACATATCGGAAATATACTGGTATATATGTATATAAATAACTATCTTTTGTTGTTTTATTCTTTTAATCATGTGATTGTCATACAAAACATTTCACATTAATATTTAATAATTTACAAAGTTTGTGGCAAAATAAGTTAAACAACTGAAATTTTAATTATTTGAACTCTAGAGACGTTTGTGTTTTTAAAAATAATATAAAAAATTTTAAAAAGATAGTGAGATAGCATGAGCTTGCAAACAGCTTAAGAAATCCAGCAGAAAAGAATATTTAAATAAGTAAGTTCGGTCTCAGAGCTTTTTATAGGACCGTAGGGCTTATGAACTGGGTGTAAGAGTGATAAATGTTTGCTAATGCAAGATAATTATAAATTTAATAGACTTCAAGATTTTTTAAACTCATTTCGTTGTTTATTACATGCACTGTATGTTCAAAAGTATGACTTTAGCAATAACTATTGCTTTACCGAAACTAATCTGAAAAATAAATATTTGAGCTATGTCCTGCATTAAAAAAATATTTTCAAAGGACACTATTTTAACTTGCGATATATTACTTGGGTGCTTCCTTCTTTCACTTAAAAAAATATTAACATCAAATAGTAATCCATCATACCCAAGTGAAGTGTTCGTTCTAGTACATCATCTCTTTTAGTTGCAGACAATTATACAATAATTATTTAATGACACTGCTTTACAAGCAAAAGGTATAAAGTTTTTAATGCATTTTTTTAAATATTTAATTAGGATGTGCTCAGCATAAGTAAAATGAAATAAAAATTTTCTTTTGGCCATTGTCTACGATACATCTATATTTTTGGATGTATATACAATTTAAAACATCATTTTATATTAAAGGCTGGTTCGATTAAAATAATCTTGTGTTAAATTATTACATATATAAAATATCTTATTTGAAATTCTACGAAATAACGCGTAGTTGTAGAAATTCAAAGTTAGTATTCGATTTGCTTCCCAATAGACAATAATTGATAAAAACAATTTTAATCAGGAATCATTTCTAAACGCAGAGTGTAAAATATTTTTTGCGGATTTTATGAAGAAGTTAGGTCATACTAAAAAAAAATCGAATGTTCTACTTATCTGCAGGGCCAAATGTATTTTAATCCTTGTTACTTTATATAATTCTTAATCACAGAATCTGGAAACTATTACAAGTTTTAAAAATCATAGTAAGTGATATTCATCCAACCCCATTTTTTGTCGAGTACTCAACATATTACCAAATGAAAATTCGTTTGATCAGCTCTTTGAAAGATCGAAAGTTGCTCATAAAGGCCTACATTAAAAACTTTATATATAAGCTTTTAAATATATTAACTTGCAAACTAGTGTTATTTAAAATTAAAAATTAAAAACTAAGGGCCATCATTACAACTTAAAGTAAGTTAAAAGTAGCATTTGACAGTATGTTTTTCATACGTGCTCACTGCTACGTATACGTAATATATTATAGCGTATTCGATCTAGTGCACAGATAAATATGCTATAGTAAAATAAATGTTTTAAAATGTTTAATCTTGTGTGTGTTTTGAGGCCATTTTGTTAACACACATATGTTGGACAATCCAGAAAATTCTTATTCCTTTAAAAAGCTTATTGGTTTTTTGAATTATCATTTAATATATTAAAATGTTAGAAAAAAATCCACTCTTGACTAAGAAAAATCGTATTTTTAAATTTGTCACGATATAGAAAATGTTTATTTTTGAAGATAAAAGATAAAAATATTTTTTTCTGGCCCTATTCTATTTTCAGCTTCTCAGTTAAACTTAATAACTTCAAAATTAATAATGAGAGCTAAATCCAAAAAAATTTAAATGATAGAATAATTTCGAAAAGATTTGCTAATGCCATGATTTATTCATTTTCTCTGGTGCTTTTTCTGTGGATTACTTTTTGAAGGCATGTTTTTTTGCAGCTTTCGAAAACCTTTTATAACTTTTGAGATTAAGAAAAGAAATGAAGGGTTTCTGTATATTTTTAATAGTATAATTATCATATTTAAACTTCCTAGATCATGTTTCGATGTCCTAGATCTAAAAAAAAAGGAAACAGTGTTCTTTAGTCTTTAGATGATATTTGTAAAAAAAATCCCAGTGTTCTAAATTGTCTTGAATTTTTATGTATACGAATTAATGGCCATTGTCGTGATTTCATCCTCGACGCAGATATTTTATTCTTATATTAAATAAAAATTTAGCCAGCTACTTTTAAGGAAGGGTGAAATTTGGGTCGAATGCAATGATCCCTTTGTGCAACCTGTGAGTTGAAGAGAAGATAGTGAGAGAGCGTGATATGTTTAGTAGCCGTTTTATTGGTTATTTTATTTCGTCGATGATTTTTCTACACAATACTGACGAAGGAAGGCGCTTTGATGTCACATTAGGATAAGCATCCGCTGAAGCCGGATGCTTATCCTAATGTGACCAGTGCTTATGCCTGCATCACTAGAACTTTTCCCACAACAACTGATACAAAGGATACTAATGCACATCACAAAAATGCGTGATTTTGTTATTTAATGATGTCAGACACCGAATTCGAACCCAGAACCTTCAGTTTTGTAGTCAACGTAAAAAAACAGTAATTATTTTTTGTTGTTGTTTAAGCTTAAAAAGAGATGATACAATGCCACACATTCTCTGCAAGTATATTGCTTATGCTAACTTTTATAAGGATTGTCATACAGAGCTTGATTCAATTTACAGATCTATGGTAGTAAAAAAGATCCACTATATGTCGCAAAGCCAGACCTAGGACTACATTTTCCTCTCGTCTATCATTTTCTAGGAAGGAGATGCCAAATAAAATCATTAAAAATAATACGAAGGTGCATTCTTCTCTTCTAGGCGTAAGCGTTATATTTTATTGATATCTTTGAATGCTCCAATATCTGCTGGGATTCCTTAATTTTAATAATTATAAGAAATTATTTCTTAAGTTTTTTGCCATCAGTGCAAGTAAACTTAGATTTTCTTGCACAATACTTTTCATAAGGAATATTTTGGTAGCTAATTAACTTCTTGAGAAAATTACTTGAACATATTAAATGATTCTCATTGCGTAAATTTAAAGTAATTTTTATATTATTGCTGGTAATAGTTTATTTTAATGAACAATAAAACTAACTTAAATACTCGTACAATAGTTTAATTACTTGTGTATAAAATAACCCAGTAAAAAAATTTGGAAGTCATTCTAAAGGAACTACATTTTCATTGTTTCCAAAAAATCGATATTTTTAATTTGCCGATAGTTAGTAGAAAACCTAGCAGAAGTTTATTTTAGTCATACAAAACCTTGTAATTCCTCTATAGTTTTAGAAATTACTCACCAGAATTTTTAAAAAAAATCGATTTTTTGAAGAAACTTATGAACTAATTTTGGTCTAAAAATTTTATGTTATTTGCTTAAATTTACATGAAAATACTGCTTCGCGTTTAAATTCCTATTAAAAGAAACTAATTGTTAAATTAGGTAATTATTAACCATTTTTCCTACATGAAAATATTATCATAGAACACAAAAAAGCACATTTTTCTTAAAATCGCTTCCAATTCGGTGACCAGGCATCGTAAAAGAGAACTTCTTGCAATGACAACCCCATGTAAAAATCATTATTTCGGATCGAAATTTGCACTACTTCCAGATCGTAAACTCTACATTTTCATGACTTTTTTGGAGTGTCATTTTTTACTGGGTAAATATATAATGTTGTGTGTATGCCTTAACTTAGGCGCATAAATAAACAATTTAGGCAGGCTAATACTTTGAGCTCTAAAAATAGTTAAACTATTAAGAAATTAATGTCTTACACAGTGCAAGAAACAGTGTTTTAGGCTCAATTAGCTGACTGTAATGTAATATAAATGCAACAGTAGAAAACAGCTGATCGATATTGTTATGTGAAAAGTAATGTACAAATTCGTACATTGCGGCTACGTTATATTACATCTCTTGAAACCATTTTCATTACTTTTCACATAAAAATATCGATCAGCTATTTTCTACCATTGCAGTTACGTTCGATTACAGTCGGCAAACTGAGCCTTAAAGGCTCAATCAGACGTGTTATAAGCATAGCCAAAGAAAACAGATGTTCGAACCAAATTAATGGGCAACACAATATTTGATTATAGGTGACTCGCCATAACGCCATAACTTTCACCATAGAAACCAATTGAATTTTGGTTTGGTTATGGCTATGTCACGTCTAATTTAATTAAGCTAAGACTGGGTTAAAAAACGGCAACTCTTGTTGAGCAACTTTTGAGCTTAGGGCGAAAAGATAGAAAGAGAGAGAGAGAGAGCGAGAATTATCCATCATGAACTCCTCTCTCGCCCATAAATAATTAAATAATTTTTAAAATGATAACGACTTCGTGCATTAAATACATAGAGCACTGCAGACTACATAACCACATGATTAGGAATGCTTTTGACTGCTAGCGTTGCCATGTAGTCCGCTTCTCTATTATATTGACAATCCCAGCGACACCAAAGCCATCTAATATCTTTCACATTTATAACAATAAGGTTACTTATTTGAATTCAATCCACCCCATTTTTGTAGGAGATGGTGTCTAAAATACAAACCTAAAATACGGAAATTTGTCAGGTGTCTCCAGACTGTGGAACGCGCTGGTATACTGGTGTACTTGACATTTTGATGTTTATTCAATACCGATTCCGAACGGAATTGAACTCTGTGACATGGCCGATACTTATATATCGTAAATATATTAACTTCGGATTACACTTATGCTGTTATATCTTGATATTTTCAGTCTGATAAATGATATCCAATGAGTTCAAGCTATCTCATTTATTTCCCATTTTGTATTATATTGGCAGCACTGATATGTGCTGTGACTTTTTTTAAAAGAATCATTTTCATAGAAACGTGTGTACTCTTTGGCAGATTGTGGTCGGTAGCCTGCTGTGAGTTATGTGTTTTATACTTCAGTTTTTATTCAAAATCAAAGAGTTTGGAGTTCTTTTAAGTAATCTGATTTTAAGGTTTCTTAATAAAATATTTCACTCTCATCATAATATAAATACTAGCAGGAATAAGTTAACAAAACTTATCTAATTAATATAAATATATCTTCTATTTATATTTAGTGCTGTCGAAGCGTTTATTTTTTCCTTGGCAAGCCATTGTTTTTCCTTTGAGAATGTTACTAGCTTTATTTTTGCTATAATTTCTATTTAAATTCTACATTTTTGAACAAGTTTTCTAGTAATTATTAAAAAGAAATTAGACTTATATTTACATATGCTTTATTTAATCATAAAATAGCTAAACGTATATTATTTTTATTATTATTATTATTTGTTTTGTTACTAAATATTGCTTATTGTGAATTGTTTTAAAAAACAAACCTGAAGCCTTTGTTAAAAGTTGCAAAAAAAAACATTTTGGGGTATTAAACTTAATTGAAAATTATGCGTAAATTCGTGATATATGGTTGTATAAAGTCTAAAAATTAGTAATTTAATTTTAAAGTATTTTACCGGAGAAGCAAAAATCGGCGTACTATAAACGAAACAGTGTCTTAAGTACATGGATTCTTCAATCAAAAAAGATGATATGGAATTTTTTGGAAGTTACTCATTTTTTTATTTTATATGACGCTTTGTATGTGGATTAAAAAGTTTTCGGTTTAGAATACGGCACTATCAATTGTGGCCCAAGGAAATAACGCTCAAATTAGAAATGAAATAAGCCTAAATAAAATAAAATAAAAAAAAAAAATTATATAAGGCCAAGAGAAAGTTTATGAAAAACAGCTAATATAAATAATCATAGTATAAGATGTCATTTTTCATTGAAAATAACACGTACCTGAGTTAGCTCACTCCCTGGGACTATATATACATATATATAACAGGTTGCCGCGGTTGCCGGCTAACTTAGGTCCATTCAATTAGGTTGCTTTGTGTTAAGATTATATTTGTTAACCAGATGAGTATTTAAATACCCACTTCGGCATTGCCGGGTTGTAAAAATATTTTATATATAGTAAATCCTTAGAAATCGTTTTATATGAATGAAACTGTTTCTTAAATGTGCCTTCATGTAATCTCAAGTGGTCAACCAACATTTTGGTGTAAGAAGGGGTTTAACCAGCAAAATAATTCAAGTTAAGGTTTTTTTAGATTTAACTTTAGACCACTCACGCACTATCGTTACCATATGCTCACGCGAAACTTTGTCACACATTTGCCATTTAGCGAAATAAAAAAAATGTAGTGCCCATTGTACTGAAAACATGCCGCTAAGAATGCCTGCAGATATAGATGACTCTAATAGAAAGTTTGAGGAAAACCTTAAGTAGGCTACTCTACATGCTATTTTTAAGATTCACTAGCGAGAAATAATAAAATTTTCTTTATAAATGTAGATCAGTTTATATCCGAAAAAAGAAAAGTTCGCAGATAGTGGCAACTATACGTTTCACCTCAGTTAAAAACAAGGCTGATAGAATGCACCAAGCAGCTGCAAAAACTTCTAGAAGAAAACAAAGCTGCATCTTTGCAAAAAAATCTGCAAAATCTCGACGCAATACAACAATCAGATCAGTCTCTATGGCGAGTGGCCAGAGGCCTTTCAAAATGAAAACTGTGCAAGAATAAATACCGAAAAAGGGCCTCTATTTGTCAATCAGCTGAAAAAAAAATATTCTCTACAAACGCAACTGTTAACATGGTTGATCTGCCACCAGTTTCCACCGAAGCAGTCGTTTCAATCAAATTTAATATTCTTGAGTTTGAAGATGCTATAGCTAGATTGAAATTTAATTTATTAAACATTAACCTCCATATTCATAAAATTTTAAATGAATTTGAAATGTATTTTATTTGAAATTTTTCATACAAAATTTTCCTAAAATGGATTTTAAATGCATTTTAATTTTTTTTATGAATATGGCGGTAATAGATTATTTGAAAATTCACATCAAGATTCGCTGACGATTCGGCTTTGCTATGCATGCACGTGAATTTTCAAGAATCAACAGCAAAATATCAAAAAAGATACATATCGCAGCTGGAAAATTGGTCTTCATATTACATTTATATTACGCAAAGAAATATGCCCAACGATTCAAATTACCAACCATAACATACCGCAGCACTCTGATATTAAATATCTAGGTTTTAATCTTAAAGAATCAAAGCTGATTCAAATTAAATTAAAAGCAGTTCAACTCGATCAGTTTATTGGCAGAAATTTTACAGTAAGCCTAGATTTTAAATTCCTTTTTATTGTACAACTCTATTCTAAAACTAATATGATACTACTACTATGAAATTCAAAAGCGACAAAATAAAAAACTCATAATAACAGCCACAGGTTGATACGTTAAAAATGCAAGCATGTATAAAGACCTAAATTTCCCGATGGTAAAGACAATGTTTACTAAGCTCATGCCATCATATCTAATGAAGCTTAAGGTTCACCCAAATCCGTTGCCCCATAATATACTAAACTATGGAGAACACATTCGGCTGAGAAAAAGGGCTACTTTTGCCGACCACTAGAGATGTAGAACATTGAAAGAAGTAACCGTGGAGAGTAAATTTTTGTCTGGCATTGGCTGAGTTTATAATTATTAATTTTGAATTTAAGATACGAGTATGAATACTTATTGCTACTTTAATTTACAATTGAAGATTCAATAAATAAGTAATTTAAATGAAAACAAAAATGTAATTGTTTAGAAATATATCGTCCCCTCAATAAAACAATAGTGTATACGCATGTACACTATTATTTTTTTATTGCATAATAAGAATCTACATAACTGAATCCAAATATGGTAAAAAATTGGTGAAATTCTACTTCCACGAAGTGGGTCAAAAGATCAATTGAAATACTAGCATATAATTGGGTTTTTCATTTATTTGCAATTAAAGCACTTGTAAATTTATGAAATATATTCTTCTACTAGTCTGATTATTCCACCACATACTTAAATGACCACAGCTTAAAAACATTGAATATTTTCTGAAATATTACTGTTTTCCCATATGTCTAATAAAACTTTAAACTCCATTATTTCGAAATGGCAAAAAATTATACACTATTGTTTTATTAAGGGGACGATGTATTCTATTTATTATGCTTAGATTTTTTATCTTACCCAGCAAAAATTATTGCTTGCTGGAAGCATTTTGGTAAGACAGACAACAAAATAAACATTTAATGATCAAACAGAATTGCGGCATAAACACAGTAGAATCTATTTTATTTTGACAGCGTTTTTTCTTATGTTCTCACATATAAATTAATATTCTCTCAACAATGCTACCATACTTTCAATAAATTTCATACATTTTGTGAACAAAACTACAAAGAAATATAAGCACAAAAGAAAATTAAACAAAAATTAGAGAGCATTTGAAGTTACTGCCGTACTTTTTATTATGAGCTTTTTTAATTTGACGGCGATTTTTCCTGAAGTTGCGGATTTATTCTTTTTAATCATTTAGTTTCAATAAATTTGGACAGTTTTTTTTTGTCCCTATTAAAAAATTAAAAACAAGTCTTAGCATATTTGCCGACTAAACCAACGATATGTGATTGTTTAAGGTTTTTTTAATACGTTTGAGTCCCCCAATTATATTATCAAGCGTGTAAATTTTTTAGCACATTGTAAAAAATTCAGTAAAGTGCGACTTTGACTCGCGCACGAAGGGTTCCGTACGTTGGCTTTGAGCATTTTTTTTTTAATACAGTGTTTTTTTACGTTTTTTCAGCTGAAATAATTTTTTTTTTGATTATTTTTTGTTTTTTTCTCGTTTTGGCGATTTTTTTAATTTTGGCGATTTTTTCATTTCGGCGATTTGTTTTTCATTTTGGGAATTTTTTTAATTTTGGCGATTTTTTTAGTTTTGGCGATTTTTTCATTTTGGCGATTTTTTTTCATTTTGACGATTTTTTCATTTTGGCGATTTTTCCGGTTTTTCGCGATTTATTTTCGATTTAGAAATTTTTTTTAATTTGGTGCTTTTTTTCGTTTTGGCGATTATTTTTTATTTTAACGATTTTTTTCGGTTTGGCGATTTTATTATTTTGAGATTTTTTTGTTTTACCGTTTTTGAAAATTTCAGGAAGTTTGCTCTTACGGTTTCCAAGATACAGCAAGTTTTCAAAATTACATAGTCGAAATTACATTAACTGATGGTACACCCTTTAATTAAATTTTTTTAAATTTTAGTGTTAGTTGTTGTAGTCTGTATAAAAATACACGAACTTTACAAATTTCAAGTGCATATACATACAATTGTGTGTATATTAGATAGGATTTTAAAATTTTTCGTTGCTCGTTTTGGCACACCTTTTAATTTCCAACTCTCATGTATTTGTTGTTGTAGCGGCCAAGGGTCCCATGTAATATACATACATATAATTGTATGTATATTACATGGGATTTTAAAATTTGTCGTTGCTCGTTTTGGCACACCCTTTAATTTCCAACTCTCATGTATTTGTTGTTGTAGCGGCCAAGGGTCCCATGTAATATACATACATACAATTGTATGTATATTACATGGGATTTTAAAATTTTTCGTTGCTCGTTTTGGCACACCCTTTAATTTCCAACTCTCATGTATTTGTTGTTGTAGCGGCCAAGGGTCCCATGTAATATACATACATACATACAATTGTATGTATATTACATGGGATTTTAAAATTTTTCGTTGCTCGTTTTGGCACACCCTTTAATTTCCAACTCTCATGTATTTGTTGTTGTAGCGGCCAAGGGTCCCATGTAATATACATACATACAATTGTATGTATATTACATGGGATTTTAACATTTTTCGTTGCTCGTTTTGGCACACCCTTTAATTTCCAACTCTCATGTATTTGTTGTTGTAGCGGCCAAGGGTCTAAACACTGTGTCCAAATTTCAGGTCCGTAGCTCTTACGGTTCCCGAGAAAATACCCTGTGACGGACAGACGGACAGACGGACAGCGTAGCGAAAACAATAGGGTTCCATTTTCACCTTTGGTGTACGGAACCCTAAAAACAACATTTGTTTGTTAATAATTTTCTATCCCAGTTGACCTTTATGTGGAGATGCGCATATCTTCGCTAACTAACCTAACTGACAATTTGTAAATTTTACAGAAGAGGAGCTTTTATGATTGTTTTCCACATGTATTCTTATGGAAACGTCCGAAATATTTTTTACTGTTATAGGCTCGACAGTAATATTTACAGTCATAAAAATTTTGGACAAGGTCTTTATGACTCATAAAGTCTAATAGTGGACTTAACTCATTTTTCCAAATGATGTCAGTTAGGTCAGTTAGTTAAAACAGCGACGATATATGATGTTCCAAAACCGTTTGAATAGTTGATGCGTTCAAAATTATTTTGCATTGTGCGTATGAGTAATATTGAAAGTCAATTAATATTAATCATTCGTCACTCAATATTAATCATACGTATAATCGTCTGGCAAAATATTTATTTCAAAACAAACCTAACCCTACGTCTACACCTGATATAATTTTATCATGTCAAATTCCATATAGAAAAAGAGCTAACATAAAAAACAATATTTTTTTCCAATATAAAGTTTGACTTTTGTTATGAGAAAAATATATCAGGTGTAGACGTAGGGTAATGGTTGTATATCTGAACTACAAAAACTGTGTTAATATGTTGATATCTTATGTTATTTTTGGTTTTTGTTCAAGTTAAGTGTTTGGAAATGTTTCATAACTCTAGCTGTTTAAGTTTCCAATTTTTTTTCAGGAGGAAATATAGTTTTTTTAACATTACATTTATCTTAGGCGTCACTCGGAGTCTTTTATTGCTATGAAATTTCCTATTAATTTAGTTAATTGTTATTTAAACTCTGCTTGTTAAAATTTTTGTGATAAGTAGCAAACTAGTTGTTTAGTGAACATATATTAAAGTCATTCATTGCATACTTACTTATCAATTTTTAATTTATTACATGTAAGAAATCCCATGTATTGTATAAAAGTATAAGTCGAAAAAATTGTTATGATCCTGTGAAACACAGGGTGAGTAAGAAAAAAATTGTATTTGTTGATATATTTTGTAAGTTTATATAAGTTTTTATGTATGTAACCCTGTGTAAAATAGGGCAACCAATATAATTGTATAATTTGTCTCGATGCGAGAACTTCTCACAAGTTACAGAAACGGGGTACTGAACAACAATTCCAAATTGGGAAAATTTATTTTAAAAGTCATCGTTTTGTCGTATCTCATACTATGTCCATTTGATGGTCAACATAATCGTCTATCAGAGCAAATTATTTGATTAACTATGGAACGTTCTCGTACAAAGTTTACTATAAATGATAAACGCTTATAACTACACAGACATCGTAGAGTGAGTATAAAAGAACTCACTACTGGTGTAGAGCGTAGGGAAGAGGAAGAAAGACCTGATTCAGTCTATCCGCCACTATAGAGTCATGACTACTGATTTTTTTGATCCTCAATTGAGCAACCATAATATGCATGAGCTGTGGTTACAACAAGACGGCGTAACATATAACACAGGTCCAGCTAAAATTTTTTTTATTGATGGAACCGTTTGGTGACCCGTGAATTAGCCTCCAGAATAATGCGATTTAATGCCGCGAGACTATTTTCTGTGGACATATGTGAAGTCGCTAGTTTATGCCAATAAGCCCGAAACGATTGACCACTTGGGAAACAACATTCACCGCTTTTATTGCTTTATTTACAGCCATGGCGGTCTTATGCCAGAAGTCATAGTTGAAATATAATACCAGATCATCTTTCGCATAAATGTCAATTTAAAAATTCATCTTTGTTTTATTCCTTTTTAGATTTCTATACTTCTATTTAAAACCACCTTATATCCCTATATTGAGTTTGTCTAAATGTGTTAAAAGTATTTGTTGAAATTTGCTCTATTTTCTTAGCTTCAAAAGATCAAATGACTCAAAGCACAGGTGTTTTTAGTTAAATCAGGCTTTACCGTGGTTGATGTATTTCGATTTCGACTATTACATTTTTGTCCTAGATAGAAGAAAATAAGTTACGATGATCTTTAATCTGTTATAAAAACGTCATAGTCGAAGTCAAAATTTGGCAAACCACGATATAAAGAATTGTGTCAACCTCACGCACTCAGTTTCAAAGCAAACGTTGCAACATAGTAACAAGTATTTTGAATACGTTAAAGATTATATTATTCATACTGTAAACTAATATTTAGGAACTTATTGTCAAATCATGTCACCAAAGTGATATTTACATAAAAACACACCCAATTTCTATGCAAATTTTCTCATAAAAACTATAAAACACCACGAAAAGCCTAAATTTTGCTGGAATTTATCCGCTGAAGAATTTGTATGAAAATCAAGCACTTTTCTAAAGTTAATTTTTTTTTTTTCGTATAAATATCAGTTTGCTGCCTTAATTTAGGTAATTAGGGCCAGATAATTTCTTTATGAGAAGAAAAAACTCTATTGAATACTTAGCGCGATTAAATGTTTAGCTCTTAGGAAAAGCTGATATACACTGCCTAGACATGAATTACATATTTTCATTTATTTTTAATACACCCTTTAAAAAAATGTTGAAAATAAATTTTTAGGCTTGTTTGTTTTTTTTTTAATAAAAACATCTCATTTCTTCTTCCTTAAAAAAACCGAAAACTTTCTACAATTCTACTTAAAATATTTGTAATATTTATTTAGCTTTAATAGTAAAAAGAATTAATTACTCGCATACTATTTTGTTTTTGTTTTGTGTTTCTTTTTTGTGATTTTTATTTAATATATGTATATTTTACAATTATTTACAAAGTAATTTTTTATTATATCTTCACTATAATTAATTATAACTAATTGTTTTATAATTAGATTTTCAGTAATTTCCTTTTAATCATATAAATTTGTTAATAATACTAAATTAGTTTTAAGCTTAATTCTAGTATTTTTTTTAAAGTTACAGGGTTTTTTATAAAAAAATATTTCATTAGTTTTTGAAATTGTTTATATTAAAGATTTCTTTATACAAGCTGATTTTGTGTTAATATGATTAGGAAAATTATATTAGGAAATATAATAAAAAATTTATTGTTGGAAAATTTTGCTATAAAAAAACATAAGCTTTTTTTGTATGCTTTTATTTTATTTATATAATTTTGTGTGTGTATCTGCTAGCTCATAAATACTTATGTTATTAATAATAATCTTAAGCACTAGAAGTATTTACAAAATTTTTATTTAACAAAACAACACCATTTTGCCGAAGTAATTTGTTAATTGGGTTAAAAGTTTTTTTTTGCAAAATTAATTAGTAAGTGAATATCCTTTGAAAGGCTTTAATACTTAATAGATTTATAAGTTAATAAAAATGTTTCTGTTTATTAAAAGGAGATATTATTATTTCAGCTCAACATGTTCCAAATTTTCTAGTCGAAATTGGTGCAACAATTTTGATTTTATGCACAATTTTGTCCGAGAACTGAAGTGACAATAAATTGCATTATAATACAATTAATACTTTTTTAAAATTCGTATTAATTATGACACGCGTTGAACAAAAATAAAGTATGGAAAATGTGCAAATATTTTTTAAATAGTCTTAAATTCCCTGAATAGGTTACTTGTGAAACTAAAAGAGGCCTAAGGATAACAACTGTTTTGTGAATGACGGCGTGATGTCCTGTTTGCAATAATACCCTAAGCAGTCTTCGTAGTGGAATACTTAAAGTAAAACTATAATGCAGGATCAGCCTAATCATATAGTGAAGCACAGGTACTAAAATTCTACTACAGACTTAAACATTTTATAATATCGATAATATAAATAAAAAGCTTATCAGTAATAATTATCAAATTCCGTTGAATGTTAAAAAAAACATTGTTTCGAAAACATCGTGGTCGAAATCAATACTGGAAATACATACTACCATTTAGCAAAGATCATTTAGGGTCTGTGTTTTTGTCTAGACAAAAAAAAAACAATTCACAATATATTAGTTTTTCCCTAAAGACGTATGGACACTAAGCAATTAAACAAACTTGTTTTTTAATACTCGTAATTAAGCTTTGAAAACTTAATGCAAGCATATCTTACCAAATATCTCGTCAGAAAATAGCCCTCTATGCCTATCCAAGCTTCTTAAGCTTTACATACCCAATTTCCTTTTCTTATTTTCTATTTTGGCTTTGCTTTGATCCCTTGCCATCAGATATTCTATATTTTTTCCACATACATACTTTTTTCGAAAGCTTTTCACTGTCCTTACCTTCAAAATCTTTCACATCACTATGAAAAGCACCAGAATATTTCTTCAAATGACACATTCCCTTTTTTCTCTTAAATATTTGGCAACATGAAAGGCAAAAGAAGCCCCCACCATTTCGTTGGTGGGGACCATTTTTAACTTAGCAAAAAAAATTTGAAGAATAAATATTGGGATTAAAAATTGCAACAAGTGACATATGTATAAGTAAATTTACTAAATAGTATAAATGTACAATATTTTTTCAAAAAATCTTTAAGAAGGATAATTTCATGACTGCTTAAAGCGGCATTGGAATTTATTCGTCTGACGCTATGATAAAATAAACTCAATGCTTGCAGCTGCCGAAAATTACCAAAACGTTTACGTTTTGTAAAAGCTCATACTAATTGATCAAAGGAAAAATGGAGTAATGTACTATGCACATATGAATTCCTTTTGAATAAAAAGGATTTAGATCTTTTATCTTAGCCACAGTTCACAGCAATCATGACACATATGGTGATCCTTGCATTATGGTGTAGCAATGTTTTTCCTTTTATGACGTGAATATCATATATCTGCTTAAAACAAGTGCATACCTTAAAATCTTCGAAGAATTAATACTATATTATGCTTGCCATCAAATGCTGCTAGTGTGGGTCTTCCAACAAAGCAATAATCCGAAATACACCAACAAAAAGGCATAACAATTGGTTTCATGATATCTTAGTCAATGTGATGGAGTGGCTTGCAAATCATGAGACTTAAACCTAATACTTCAGCCAGGAAGGTTCCATTTATATAGAAAATGACAAAGTTTACTTGATGTAATATAAATAAATTGCATAATCATATATTTAAAGATTTCTGTTAAAAACCTATGAATATTTCTTTGAAAAGGAACTTTAGTGTTATTGTTTTGTCTTCAAAGTTTTCAAGGTTTTTTGATGTGTAAACATCTATACGCTAGGGGGTGAAAATCTTTTTCACAATACAATCACAAATTTCGAGCAACATGTGCGATGCGTTATCAAATCGGTGTGAGCTATGTATGAGTGTGTTAGTGTAATCATACAGAGAAACTTAACAGTTACATAGAAATACACTCAACCGAATTTTAAAGCATACCTTCAGGAACAATGTTAAATTTAATAGAAATTGCTTGTGAAGTGTAATAGTGTTGCCAGTAGGGATAATTTTGTTAAAAAGTTGAAAAATATAAAATAAATAAAATAAATATATACTTTTAAATAAAAGAGCGTTTGTCAAATATATATTTAAAAGATGTATAGCAGTCTTTATAAAGAATTTATAATATTATATTATAAAATAGCTTCATTACGTACTGTTGCCTTACACCGAAGCTGGTGCACAAAAATTGGGTAATAATCTGCATCTTAGATTTTCTACAAAAGAGAAAATTAAATGCTAGATTTTAAATTTATATAAGTAAGTTCTAAAAAATAATATAGTAAATATATTAGTGAAAATACTAGTGTGGTTTTGGAATGGCATATGAGCTGGGAAATATTTTTTTTTGACGACACATCTAATCAATAAATAAACTTTGAATTCATAATCGTTTCACTGCTGATAACTTAACAATCTTAAGAAATTCATATTTTAGCAAATTAATCCTTCACTTTCTTTTTTATAATCTTAGATCTGCAAAGAATAATATATTTTATTAAAGTTAGCCAACTTTTCTCTTTAGCATTCATGTACGAGTAGTAATAGCATTTGTTTTTTATTAAAAGGTTGTTGGATATAAGTTTGTGTGTCTAAACGAATTCAGTTTTATATAAATTTAAAACAATAAATGGCAACCCAATTTTAGCTAAAATTTAACTCTAGACATGTCTGCAGTGAGTGCTATTTTAATAAAAAAATTTCAAATATGTAGATTAGCATTGTTAGTTTCTTTTTTAAATTATACACACTTTTAATATATTAAAATTAGTGTTGCTTTTCATCAAAATATAAAACTCTAACCCAATTAACTTATCACAGTGGTTCACAGTGCCCAATAATATTTTATTTAATTCTTTAGAATACAAAAAATTTAAGTAAAAAATATTTTAACACAAAAAAAATATTTTTTACCTTAAAAAGTTACCCGTGCATTGCACTCTAAATGAAATTATATTTATTGCATAAAAATTATTATATTATTTTTAACAAATTCTTACAGATAAACTTTTAAAATAATTATATAAGAAAAGAAAAAAAATATTCGTAATTGTTAGTTTATTTGAAAGAGATTTTAAAACTTTGTTGTATCTATATTTCGTATTTTAATGTGGTGTTGTTAGGTGGTTTTTGTAATTCATAATCATTTTATTTTATTTTTCGCTTCATTTCTACAAAATTTTTGTGGGTAAATGCTGCCATTTTATTTCCTATTTTGTTTAAATTTATTTGTTCGTTTGTTTAATTAAAAAACTATACCTTGTTGCTGCTGTTTTGTGTTGTGTATTTCTCTGTTTGCTATTTTACTGTTTAAAACCGTTGTATTTCTGTTTAATTAATATTAATTTTTTTTTATTTAATATTAAAATTTATTTCTTTTAAAATCCATTTTATGTTTGTTGCTATTTTTTTGTTTGTTTTGTTTTCTCTATTTTTTCATTTCGTTTTCACTTTAATGTCTGTGGCAGGATTTTTTCTTTCATTTAGTAACTTTTCTGTAACTTATAGTTTGTGTGGGTGCATTTAACAGCTGTTTGTTTTCTTTAATGTTTTCTCTGTGTTTTTCTTGCCGGGTTGCCAAAACCAATATTAAAAGTTGAGAAATAAAAACCGTAAGCTGTTTTTAGTTTAAAGTTAAAACTATTTCGTTTTAACCTGCTCTCATATATGTATGTATATGTTTTGGAAATTTTGGTTTAAAATCTTTGTGCTTTTTGTATGCATTTTTCTTCGTTCATGCTTATATTGCTGCTTTCTTTTTTTACTGCTGTGGCTTGTTAGTTTGAATTTTATTTAACCAAAAGTTGGGTGTTAATATTTTATATATTTGAACATTTTATTATTATTTGCAAAATCATATTTAATTGAAACACAAAAAATTATATACGAAATATTGTCGTTTAAAAGCTTAAAAATGTCAGTCTTTAGTAAACGTTTTGTTTGTCTGCAAAGAGAATTGAAAAAGAAAGATAACATATAAAATTAATATGCAAATATTTTTATATTTAACAATAATATAATAATATAAATTAGTAAAAAAGATGTAGATAAATATATCGAAAGGGGCCCATAGACACATCTTGCGTGTGATTGATATCTTACCACAAACTTATCGATCATCATTTAGAATAAAAATTTATAAAATACATGAGCTTGAGAACAAAAAAAAATTATTTGTAGAATTCAAGAAATTAGGAAAAAAAGTATTTTCCTTACACATTTTTTTCAAAACTTATTTTTTGTTTGTTTTATTTTCTTTTTTTCATTAAATTAATAAATTTATTTTTTGTTCATTTAAAAAACTGTCAGCAGTATGAGCTCATTTAAAAATAAAAACTATTTTGATTTTTCATACTGCATTGTCTGTGTGACCAATACAGTATATGTCTATGGGAACCTTAACTGTTGAAGAAATGTAATACATAAAATATACGGTTTGTCCCACGCTGCACATTGGGACCGTTTGTAAAATAAATGTTAATAAATCTGGAACTTCTAAACTACTGATTGGATTTATATGAAACATCGAACATCTTTAGAAGAGGACGATATGTTTTATCATGTAAGGCCCATTTTCACAACTTGTCCTTAGCTAAAGGCAGGCTTTTGTTTGCCTGATAAATGGCTTTGCATTATAAAACTTTAATTTATAACTTTTGTATCCATTAAATATTATTATCACTGATAATGAAAACCCTCTTATTATGAATGGCGTCGTCGATGTCACATCAAGACGACAGTAAAAATTGTCACTTGTTTACTCTTTGTCGACAACAATTCACTACTATTAACATGCTCTATTAATTTACAAAGCCTTAGATATTAGTAAAAGATTGTCAATAACATCCAATTATTACCGATCAAGAGTAGGCAATTGACAATATTTACTGTCGTCTTGATGTGACGTTGGCGACGCCATTCACAATAAGGGGGAATAACATTAAAAAAAAAACAATGTTAGTCCGATCACAGGGGAGATGTGTAAAAATCTAGTAAAGAAATTTTTTTTAATATTGGCTTATGGTAACTAAAATAAGAATATAAACTGTACTCTACTGCATTTAAAAATTTATGGAAAACTGCATCTATAGTAGTGGAATTATTAGTTGTGGGGGTGTGAATTTTGATAAAGTTTGCGACTGTGGGTTTGCAAAATTTTTATTAAAATCTCTGCCCATAATAATTGGCATGAGATGGGGATTGTTACCCAATTGTCGTGCACCAGCTTCACTGTAAGGCAACAGTACGTAATGAAGATATGTTATAATATAATATTATAGATTCTTTATAAAGACTGCTCTATATGTCTTTTAAACAAATATTTGACATTTAAAATGCTCTTTTATTTAAAAGCTTATATTTATTTTATATTTTTCAACTTTTTAACAAAATTATCCCCACTGGCAACACTATTACACTTCACAAGCAATTTCTATTAAAATTAACATTGCTCCTGAAGGTATGCTTTAAAATTCGGTTGAGTGTATTTCAATGCAGCTGTACTTCTTGTTGTCCGTATGATTATACTAGTACACTCATGCATAGCTCACACCGATTTTATAACGCTTTACGATTGGTTAACGATTACATCGCACATCTTACTCAAAATTTGTGATTGTATTGTGAAAAATATTTTTACCCCCTAGCGTATAGATGTTTATACATCAAAAATTTAAGTGGTAATAATGCAAAGGTATTTATCGGGCAGATAAAATCCTACCTTTAACTAAATGCAAGTTGTGAAAATGGCCCTAAGTATTATTAGTGCTAATAACAGGTAGCATTTAACGAGTAACAAAACATATTTATTAATGGTTTTTAAAAAAGGTTTTCGCGCATTACTTTACAGCGGAATCGGGAGCTGCTATCTGGTTATGTTTAAAATAAATTTATTCACAGATATTAATATATTGTTTTTCCTAGTTTTATTTAGAATTTTATCAAAAATGTAATGCTGTCTTTTTATTTAAAATTCAACAATATAATAAAAAGTTATAGGCAAAATACTAAACAAAGTCAGGGCAAAAAAAAATTTTGTTTGTCTTAAATCAAATATGAGAGATAAGGAAAATTTTTTAAGGAAATTATTTTCTTTGAGCTTTGCTCAAAGTGCTTTATCCCATAAAAATGGAATAATTTTTAAAAAATTTACAACCCTCAGAATTTTTCTGAGTCCCAAGTGCTCAACTTTGGCTTACTGTAAGTCCTGGTCAGCTAAAGCCAGAAAGCTTTCAAGACACGTGCTATAAAGCCTAAGTCATCCTTTAAAGATGTTTGATGCTTTATTTCAATACGAATTTTGAATATAGCTCAAAATATCTTATCCGATAAAAATTAGATAATTTTTAAAAAATTTACAAGCCTCCCAAGTGGTCAACTTTGGCCCACTATAATTTCTGTCCAGCTTAACCCAGAAGCCTGCAAGACACGTGCTATAAAGCCTAAGTCCTCCTCTAAGAATGTTCAAAGTTTTATATCAATCCAATCAGCAGCTTAGAAGTTCCAGATTTGTTATCATTTATTTTGCAAAAGTTTCCACTGTGCGATGTCTACAGAAAACGTTCGATCGACAACTTGTATTGAGAACTACATTAAAATATTTTAAATTAAAATATTTTCGGCCTGTCCCACGATGTCACCAGAAATCGTTCTATCGAATACTCACATTGAAAACAACAACAAATTTTCTAATGTTATGGTTGTTTGCAATACAAGTTCTTGATCGAATGTTTGCTGGTGACATCGTGCAACAGGCCTTTTGTTTTTGTACTTAATAAAAAAATCGATCTTATATTTTCTGCTGACATTGTGGGACAAGCTGATGAATTTCCAAATGAACCCGTTACTATCAAAGAGTAGAATAAACTGATATATACTTACCATGTGGTCAGACTATATTATCATTACTATAGACTTCATTTATATGCTTTCCAGTTGATTTTTCTTTCATGCCACATTGCTGAAATTATAAAAAATACTTATTTTTAGTCTCAAGTTGGATTTATTAAAATTAAAACGTTTTTAAAATAAATTGTATGCCATAGTATTCTACAATAGTTGTTTGTATTGGGTCTTCCAATAGGGACTTTCAAGCTTCAACAGCTGATAGCGGCCATATTATTTAAAGCCAAATCTATCGAATTGACTGTCATTTAATCCGTCTATTTTGCCAAAATATCACAGCTGCATTAGCGTTCAAGAACACGTAAAACGTTCTGCGTGATTCGCCTACTTTACGATCGTGACCTCTATAGGTCATTATAGGACGGTAATACGTGCCACATGGGCTATATACGTGCCAATAGCTCATTCTATTTTGAACATTGTGCACAAATAATATAATGGTCTGGTGATCTAAGTGTGGGTGATGTTACCTGGCCATCGAGATTTTGCGATTTAGCGCTGTTAAAGTTTTTCCTGTGGGTTGTCCATAAGTCGCAGGTCTATGCGATTAAGCCAACAACCACAGCAAACCTCAATGCCATCAAGAAAAAAATTTAACTACAAACGAATGAATGAAAGAAACTTCTATTTCGTTTTATATAAACCGTCTATTAAGCCTTTTCTATTTGCAATATATATTTTAAAATACTTTCAAATCACCTACTACTAGTCTACTCGTTTGGAGTTTTAAAGAATCACACATTCATATATTATTTACCTACAAGAGAAAGAGAGAGAGAGAGAGGGAGTTCTTTTAGCTTGTTTAATTAATACAAATTTTAATACTCTTAAAGTCATATAAATCATTTGTCTAATAAACCATGTCACAGCACTGCTATTTCTAGGAGTTCCACCCGCAATCCTTACTAAATTAGCCAGAATGGCAAATATAAATATAAGATGTTAAAGAAACCTTTAATATAAATTTTAATTGGTTCCATCATAAATCATATTTAACAATCTTCTAAACAAGAGTTCTGAGAAAGAAAAATGAGCCATAAAAATAAGCGTAACAACAACGGAAAATTTAGCAAGGAGAGAATCAGGAAACATATTGAATTCAAATCAAAAGTACCAAATGGCAAAAACACATACACATACACACACACACACACACACACACATAAGCAATCAAAGCCGGCAATATAAAACACTGCCATCATAAAGTTTAAATTCCTTTTTACTGCAACTACAATTAAATTTTATATTGGCAGCACACTTGTGAAACATAACGAATATGATGAAGATTTCTTTAGCTGGACGCTGTTGGTTGTTTACATTTGTGTTTTTAATTAATCGGAAAAATCATTTGTTGTGTTTTTCTTTTTTTTTTCATTGTTTTCTTCTGTGATTCTTATTACTCGTAAATTATAAACTCTGTAAAATGTAAACTTCTAATGAAAACTACAAGCAAAATTAAAAATGAACAACAAGGGGAAGCAACAAAAAATTAATTAAAAACAATTAGAAACGTTTAATTTCATGGACATAAAATATTTTCACGTTTAAAATTAAGGAATTTTGTATTATTTTTGTTTGTTGTTATTGCTGTTGCTGTACAAAGTTGCCAACAATTAACAACAACATAGATAGATACACAAACTTACACTGGCACATTCACATACATACATACATACATACATATGCCATAGAGTAATCAAATATTTACGGGGGTTAAAAATTTTACCCTCTTCTTATTCAAATGTGCTTAAAATCGCATTAATAAAAGTGTTTCCTTTAAAGCTTTTAATGGTGGATTAATGAATTATTTAGAGAAACCATTTAGGGATAATTATTTTAGAGGTCTCTGCATGGAAATCCATTCAATATACATATTTGCTTAATGCACAAAACCTCTTGTATCTTGGTATCGATTGTATTACTCGTATCATATTAAATACAATAGTGTAAAATTTTTTGTTGGAAATTTTCTTATAAAAATTAAATACACTATTAAACTTTTATTTCATATACATACTTTAAAAATTCTGTATTTAGAGAGAGGCTCTCTGAGCAAAATTTAATGTAGCTTGTTCTTTTTTTTCATTAAAAATACAAAATACATTAATACACTACATACAGGGTCAAGGCCTATTTATCAGGTCAATGCAATCGTCCTGATGACATTCTGTGTATCCGTGCTTAAGCTGTCAAAAGTTCTTTGCGCCATATACTTTAGTTCATCTTTATGTGTATTTCGGACAACTTAAACATAAAGTTGTTTTTTTTATTTCTGCGTTTTTGTAGAGTTGTGTTTTTGTAGAGGCCTTGCACAGGGTGTTCACAATGCAAAAACATAGAGTGTATTTGATACACAAATACACGATACAAATTGCTGTGAATTAAGCAATTATAAATATTTTTATGATAAAATAAATTTTTAAAAGGTACAAACATTAATTTTTTTTACATAAACTTTAAACATTAAAGCAAACAAGCATAACACGATGGCATAAAATTTAAATTTTCCAAAAATAATTTCTCAACATTGTCTGTCTCCTGTAAGCCCGATATATTTAGTCCAGCTTCTTTCTAGTTGTTTTTATCTCCCAACAATCTGATTTATCAAGGGCTACAAAATAATTGTTTTGCTTCAATGACCCCTTCGAAATTAATTTTGGGTATCTAAACGAATCGGGTATCACATCTTGTAAATGTTCGCAGGACGTGAGACTTGACAAAGTTCACAAGAAAGAATTGAATGGGGACAAATTGGACAATCTCGGTGGCCAGTTTATATCACGTCCACATTAGATGCAAAGTCCCTGAAATATATAGTGCAGGAGGAAGTTCAATGTGGCATGGGCTGTATGGCATGTAGTACCGTCTTGTTGAGAACAAATTTTGATGGTATATACATTATTAAATTATGCAAAACAAAAAAAAATGGTAATCGTCGATCTTTGTCGCTCTCATCGAAATATATACCGTTGACGACTCCAGCATAAAATCCACTCCAAACCGTTACTTTTTCGACATGCTTTGGGCGCTTTGGATCTTTTCTACAATTTGTTTTTTTTTTTTGTATTCATTCACCTAGACATGGTCTTCAATGCTGAAGACAGCGATGCCAATTTAGCGCGTTTCGCGCTAGATTTAGCGCATTTTAACTACTCCAAACGCGCTTTTTTTCGTGTTAGCGCGTTTAATAAAAAAAGCGCTAACTTAGCGCGTTTTGGATAAAGTCAGTAACATCATTTCAGTTAATTTTTTTTTCTTTTTTTGTATAAATTTACCAATTTTCTAGTAGATATCCAAAACTCTAATAAATTTTTTTTGATGTGTAAACATCTATACGCTAGGGGGTAAAAATCTTTTTCACAAAACAATCACAAATTTTGAGTAAGATCAGTGTGAGCGAATTTTAATGCATACCTGCAGGAGAAATTATTATTAATTAATTTTAATAGAAATTGCTTGTGAAGCTTAATAGTGTTGCCAGTGGGGATAATTTGGTTAAAAAGTTGAAATATATAAAATAAATAAAATAAATTTAAACTTTTAAATAAAATAACGTTTTAAATGTCAAATATTTGTTTAAAAGATACATAACAGTCTTTATAAAGAATTTATAATATTATTTTATAACATATCTTCATTGCGTACTGTTGCCTTGCACTGAAGCTGGTGCACGACAATCGGGTAAAAATCTCCATCTCATGCCAATTATTATGGATGGAGATTTTAGTACAAATTTCGCAAACCCTCAGTCAGAAGCTTTATTAAAATTTTTATTTGACGTTTTCCACTTGCATATGAGCAATTCTCCACAAACCCCCACAACTAATAATTCCACTACTATACATGCAGTTTTCCATACAGTAGAGTCAAACATTTATATATCTTATTTTAGTTACCATAAGCCAATATTAAAAAAAAATTTCATTACTAGATGTTTACACATCTCCTCTCAGCTGTTGCAAATAAAATTTTCTTGCCTGTGATTAGAATTGAAAACGCATTTTAATACTGTAAATGGAAAATATTTTTAAATTACACAACTACAAATATGAAGTCGTACTTGTGACAAAAAAATGTATATAACTTATCAAGGATCTATTATAGCTGAAGTACAAAAATCATTTAAATCGCAAAACTATTCGACATTTCATACGAGTATGTTGTTATTTATCTGATTCTGTATTAAATTATTTTAGTTATTTAGGATATAATTTCGAAGAAGCAATCACCCTTATTCCATTTGTCGACATCGACGTCACTTTAACACAATACTAAAAAATTGGGGTTTGTATACCCGTTCTCGAAAACAACTGACTCCTGTTGGCAGGCTAATGCCATTTTCTAGAATTAAGGGAACGGAAATATATTGTCATTAGCACAAAATTGTTCTCGAGAGCGAGTAGACAAGCCCCAATTTTTTGGTATTGTGTTAAAGTGACGTCGGTGTCGATAAATGGAATAAGGGTGAATATTGCAAAATCTGGAAAAGAGTTGCTAAAAAAAGTATTTTTACTAATACATACATCGACTTTTATTCAAATTTAATTTAGCGCGCAGAAAAATAGCGCGTTTTAGCTATAAATAGTTGACAATGTTGTAACTCAGCGCGTTCTAGAGCGTTTTGAGAAGGGGAATAGCGCGTTTGGGTTGTAAATAGTTGGCATCACTGGCTAAAGATAATCGAAGTGTCAGCTTCTAATTGTTCCAAGACCTGTTAACCAAACAATCATCGATGTCCATGGTCGTTTATTTTAAGCTTCTAGATCAGTTGCATTTTGTACAGGGGCAGGCCCAACTGAGGACGCAAAACTCGCCAGGTTGTGTTCTGCTATAGGCAGACGCAAAATCGACTGCTTTGGACTCTACTGTGAATCCTGATGACAACGGAGATATTTGGGGCAACATGCCGAATATTATATGCGCAGAACACCTATTTCGACAAAAGTATTTCATTATTTCTACGTGTTGTTGAACGGTATTGTTAGAACCTGACTAATCTTTTCTACTTTTACATTTAATTTTAATCATCAGGCACACTGAAATTTCTATGTCATAATTAATTTAATACTTTTTGCATAGTTGTAGTTTATAAATTCAAATAGTTTACTTTGTTTTATCTATATACATACATATATATGTTCATGGTGATTTGACAAAACAGACTGATAAAATAACATAAATATCTTTTATTCAAAATTCAATGAAATTAATTACAATTTTAAGAATACATAACTTTTTCTACACAAAATAAAGTTACAAACATAATTTCTGACAGCTAATCAAGAGACTCGAACACACACAGCACAATCGAATTGAAAGATTTACTAGTCAACATGAAAAATCAAAATCATTTGATTTTTCTTCAACCAACTCGACAACTGCCAAACTAATCAATTGACAGAGCCATACACGCTTTGATTTGGACAACAACCGACTCAATTGAAAATTGAATTGAATCGTGTATGGGGTGCTTTAAGATGTAACGTTGATAAGGCTTTTAAAAAATTTGACTATAAATCTTTTGACGAACTCGTATTGAATTTACCAGAATGCAGCATAATATTAACTAAAGAATTTTTAATTTATTTTAAACAACAAGACAGTTACATATTGAATATAGACTGAAATTTATTTGCTGGTGGTTAAGCATTGTCTATATATATTTTATTGGTGCTTAGCCAAAAAATCAGTAGACTTCAACCACATATTTTGAACAGTTACAAAACTCTTATCTTATGCACATACTTTAAGAAATTATTTGAGAATTCACAAATAAAATAAGAAGTCCGTGACTGTTCAAAATATGTGGTTGAAGTCTACTGATGATTTGGCTAAGCACCAATAAAATATATATAGACAATGCTTAACCACCAGCAAATAAATTTAAATTTAAATAAACTTATGACAATATGTCGGATAATAAATTTCCTAAATACATATTGAATATATTTCAAACTAAGCCTTTGAGTCTTTCTATTAAAAGTTTTAGTATATATCACATATGCATATATCATTTTATTTTAACCCTTAACTACATATGACCGGTGTTTTTTACCAGTAAGCAGTTTTAATTTTTAAATTTACCTAAGACATTGTAGGTTAGTGTACAATTCCGGAGCTAAGTATAACTTTGTTTACGGAAGCGTCTATTGTCTGTATTCAATTTTATTACCCAGCAAAACATTTCAAAAGTAATTTTTTCTAAGTTTAATAAGCAGATTTTGTAAAAAATTTCGTTTCTAAACGTTTCAAATTTGTATGAAAAATAACGAAAATTCGTTTCAAAAAATATTTTTTCCATACAAATTTCAAAACGAAAAAATCGTTTCTATTTACAAAATTTGCCTTTAAGTAAATTTTTACACAAATCTAGTAAAAATTACTTAATATGAGTAAAAAATAAAAAGTTCATATCCTCAAAAATAGTTCATAAAAATATACAAAAAATTTCTTACATTTAAGGAAATGTTTACTGACTTAAAGGAAATATTTACTAAGAGTAGGAAAATGGTTATAAACTGAAGGAAATTTTATACTAAGGACTAGTAAATTTCGTCTTAAATCAAAAAATAAATTTTAGGAAACGAATTACTCCTGATTAGTTCATGAAATTTGACTTACTTAAAAGATGTAAAATGGGATTCTAAATTTTAGGAAAATATTTACCAGTTTTAAGTATTTTTTCTTTGAATTGTAGAATTTATTATTAATTTGACTTTAGCAAAAAATCTAAGTAAATTTTTCATATTTTCGAAGAATATTTGAACTTGAAATTTATTTTTTTGTAAATAAAATAAAATTTTAAAACTAAATAATTTCAATGCTTATTCAGGCTGCCTTGTTAGGCAATTGGTTAGAGTGCTTGCCTATCATTCAGAAAGTTGTTGGTTCAATACTCGGAAGGAAGGAAGGAATTAATATGTATGTATGGTGAATTAATTAAGAATATAATATGAAGATATAATAAATAACATTATCATTTGGTATAGAGTTTAATTAAAAATAAAAATAAGTACCAGAATTAAGACAAAAAAAATTAAAAATTTACTAAATTTTAGATCTAAGAGGAAAAAAATTTTTTGCAAAGCTCCGTCTTTTATGGGAAAATTTTACTTAATTTTAGGAAAATTTTACTTAAATATGAAAATATAATTACTATAAACTAGTTCATTACTAAACTGGAAATTCAGAAAATATTTTACTGGTTTCAATTAAAAAGCAGCTTTGGCGCCATACGACAACTTTTTTTTATTCAAATTTAGAAAATTTTCCAAAGCTTTAGTTAATTATTTTTTTGAGTGTTGTGACTTTAATTCCAATATAATAATGGAGACGAATCTTGCTGACAATATGTTGTCATTTGGACTTTATCCCGTAAATACTACATGTCCGACACATCATACATCCACAACTAGTACACTCATTGACCTTTACTTCGTGTCTAGTACCGCGAACATAAATTTATATGATCAGATATCTGCGTCATGTTTTTCCAAACATTACCTTATATTTTTAAATTATAACTTTATCGTTCATGATGTTGAGCAGAATTTCAGTTACCGTGACTTTAACAGCCTATATTTGAACAATTTATGTGAATATTCATCAAACATTGCCTGGGGTAATATCTATTTTATGCCAACTGTTGATGAGCAGGCCTATTTCTTAGAACGCAACATTCAATACCTTTTTGATTTAACAATACCGATCAAACATAAAAATATACCACCTTAACATAAACCATGGTTTTCAGACACTATAAAAGAAGCTATACATCAAAGGGACTTGGCATATGCCAGGTGGAAAAGGTATAAAACTTTTGTAACGATTTTTAAATTATTTTATTCTGGGAACGTAGCTACCTAGTATTTCTCGGCCGTGCTCGTCGTTGGGGGGTGTTCGGTGTTCCCAAGAAATCAAAGGTTTAAGATACTGAAATCGTTATGAGGGATTTTATTTACTTTAGGTAGCAAAATAGAAATAGTGATTCAAATAGGAAAATAAAAGACGCGGTTGGTAATCGAGAATAACTTGAGATAAAATTCGCTATACTCGTTTCATGCCCACCCACCATGCTGACATGAGTGGTATGTAGTTTGTCAGCCCGATTAAAATTAATTAAAGATATACCTATACCATACCCTCTACTTCACCTTTCACATTTTAAATTATTTAATGCTGCATATTTTAAACGTTACATTAACATTATTTATTTAAAATTATTGTAAATTAATAAAATGTGAAATTTAATCCCGTGATATGTTCATAAATAATTTAGGTCTTTATCACCATGATTATTTAAGTTTTTATATTAAACAAAATTAAATGTTATAAGCGTAAGAAAAAAAAAATATAGTGTATTAAAAACAATTAAATTTTGACTGTTTATGGAGGATAAACGTTAAAGAACATAAAACACAAAAAAAAAATAAAGGTATGAAATTAAAGCACACAACTCACATATTTTGAATATTGTCCCACGATGTCAGCAGGCGCCTGAAGACTGTAGATCGAAGTATGTAAATTTGAACTTTAAATTCAATAAAATTAAATATGATGTTCTATTCGTTGCAAATTAGTAATATTTGAATTTGATTTTATCGAATATTTAAGCTAAGATAGTGTTGAATTTAATGAAAAGAAATGTATAAAAATTGTGTAATGTAGGTTTACTATTTTAATTGGTGTTAGTTATATATAAGAATTGAGTAAAAATCCCAAAATCCCGGTAAATCAAATTTCAATCCCCACAGAGTAGCGGATTATTGCTTCAATAAAATTATATTGTGCGTCTGAACAGTTAATAAAAATGTATGTGCTCATCCACGTGTATGTCAAACAACATGCATTAGCATCCGTTTGCACATATGGTCACCCCGTTTAAATGGTATGCCCTATGCACAATCTTCTTTTCCTCTTCAATCGGAATTTGTGACACCAAAATAAAATTTGTTACAGGTGATAATAGAATTTGAAGTTGTAAGACGTTAAGGTGGATTTCCGTATTCCCTGGAGACAAAAACTTTCGGTGTAACACAGCAAATGTTGAAAATATATTACAATTCTCCCCTTGTGAGCGACACAAGCTGACACAACTGACTAGTTTAGCAGAATCAATGTCTAGAACCAACACAGAAAACAACATTAGCTATGGATAGTCCATATGGTAATTATTAACCATGATAAAAAAAATCTTACCAACAGTTGCCCATACAAAATGTCAGTCCCAAAAATCAGAATATTCACAGATCAATTATATATCTTATCCTTCCTTATTTTCTTAAAACTTATTCGCACACACAAAAATTCACACGATTCAATAAAAATTTTCAATTAAATCAATTTTTGTTTTAAAACAAATTCAGAACAACCTACATGAAAATAAAAATTTTAAGCAAAACCAATTTAAAAAAAAAAACCAAAGTATTAAAATTCAAGGTGCAAAAAAAAAGAAAAAGTTCATATTTATTTGTCGCCATCATAAAGCAGATGAAACACAAAGCCCGCCGCAGGAGTTTAATCTGAAAACAGGTGACAAACAAAATCAAGTAATTCCCGATGTATCAAACCCATATATCCTTGATATGGTAAACTCCACTATGGCCACCAACAACATCCTCGAGCTCGTAATTCACATTCCCAATCCGATTTTTTACAATAGCCTTTACCCCTGTAGGCGCAAGTTTGGCACAGAATTTATTTGCCAATGAACTTTGAGCAAAATTGCGATGAACAACTTCTTGTCCAATATTGAATTCCCTTTTCCTACACCTTAAATTGTATGAATTAACATTGCGTTCGTATGCTTGCTTAATCTTCACCCGTATCGAATCCCGTAAAAGTGTAAATTTGTCCTGTCTACTTATTTCCGTGTCCATTTCAGACAAAAGTTTAAGTTTATGTAAAATTTTGTAGTCCTGTCCGTGTGTAATCATTGTCTGTCCGAATAAAAGTTCATATGGTGTTTTCCCTGTTGTCTGGTGAATACTACTGCGAATTGCACAATTAATGCTAGCCAAGTACTCATCCCACTGCCGCTGATCGTTTCGAACGTATGATCGGAGAGCTTCATTTATGGAACGGTTGACCCGTTCACTAGCATTGGATTGAGGGCTATGTACCGCGGTAAACTGATGACCAATACAAAACTTTTCAAGTAGCCGCTTAAATTCAGTTGATTTGAACTGACTACCATTATCAGAAATAATTATTTGTGGAACTCCATAGCAAGTAAAAATTTCATTTTTGAGGTATTCGACAATGGGCTTAGTTACAAATTTCCTCAACGGTTTCAAGAAAGTGAATTTCGTAAAATGGTCCAAAATAATTAAAATTCCAATATTACCACTTTTGGTGCGTGGAAATGGACCAATAAGGTCAACATAGAGACGTTGAAATGGCCTTTCCGTGTTAACCATTTGACCCATAGGTGGTTTTAATGACTTTGTTGGAACTTTTGAAGTCTTGCAGAAGAAACAATTTAGAACATATTCCTTGACATCTGTTACTAACCTTGGCCAAAAGAAAAAATTACGAATTCTGTGCACGGTTTTGGCTATTCCACCGTGTGCGGCAGTCGGTACATCATGAGCAGCGTAAATAACCTCTTTGCGTAGTTCCTGTGGAACAAATAACTTCCAACATTCAGATTCATCAATGTGTCCGGATGAAAAATTATCCCTTTTGTAAATGAATTTATCCATAACCCTAAAGTCTGGTAAATCCGATTGTGAAAATTCAGATCGCAAGCGAGTATATTCGGAACTGTCGAAGGCAGAAGAATTGAGATCAATTGAAGGCAACGTTTGAAAATCTATTGCGTCTACTGATGTTTCTTCTTCAAATGCCCTAGATAATGCATCTGGCACAATGTTGTCTTTACCTTTGCGGTGTTCGATAGTAAAGACAAATCCCTGTAACTTCAAAGCCCATCTGGCCAAGCGTCCTACAAGATCCTTTTGTCTCATTAACCATTTGAGACTGGCGTGGTCAGTAATTACTTTAAAATCATGGCCTTCAATATATGACCTAAACTTTTTTATAGCCAAAATTACAGCCAAGCACTCCAACTCTGTAATAGAATAATTTCTTTGGGCTTTATTAAGCTTTTGGGACATAAAAGCTATTGGTCTCTCGTTTCCAGCGTCATCAAGCTGGGCTAAAACCGCACCAACTCCATATGTACTTGCGTCACATTGGAGTATAAAAGGCTTACTAAAGTTGGCATGTACCAAAACGGGTGCTGAAGACAATTTCTCCTTAATGGCTGCAAAGGATTTTTCTGCATCACTTGTCCAAACGAAAGATTTTCTTTTCGAAAGCAATTCTGTCATTGGGAATGTAAGATTAGAATAATCATCGATGAATCGACGGTACCAGCCGGCCATACCAAGAAACTGGCGAAGTTGTCGAATTTTTCTAGGAGCTGGAAAATCTGAAATTGCTTTTACTTTTCCTGGATCAACTTTAAGTGTTCCTTCCCCAACTAAATACCCAAGGTATTGAACCTGTCGAATACAAAAACTACTTTTCTTCACATTAATCGTCAGGTTCGCTCTCCGAAGCTGTGAAGACACTTCCTGGAGATGCTTTAAATGTTCGTCAAAATCTTTTGAAACTATCAAAAGGTCGTCGAGGTAAACAAAAACGTTTGTTTTTAAATAATACGGAATGACTTGGTCCATTAGTCTACACATGGTCTGAGGCGCGTTGCACAATCCAAACGGCATTCTTGTAAATTGGTACAAAGGCCGATTAGGGATTGTAAAGGCCGTTTTAGGTCTTGAAGCTTCATCCAATTTAATTTGCCAAAATGCATCTTTTAGATCCACCTTAGAAATAAAATAAATTGGAGGAAGTCTTGATATTAGTCCTTCTATGTTCGGTATCGGGTATGCGTCCTTTGTCGTTACTGAATTCAACTTACGGCTGTCCAAGCAAAATCGTACTTTGTCAGGTTTTACTATTAACACTCCAGGAGATGACCAGGGAGATGTTGGACACTCTTCAATGACCCCTAACTCTAGCATTCTGTCTATCTCACCACACAAGAGCAACTCCCTTGCAGGAGATATAGGATAATATCTTTGTTTAATTGGCATTGAATTGCCAGTATCAATTGTATGTTCCATTAGTGAAGTACAACCTAAGCCTTCGCGTACAGAATTTGGAAAATATTCTATGGCTTTCTGTAACTGTTGTTTCTGTGAGTAAGAAATGGGTATCTTGTTTGGTTCATCTTCCATAATAATTTCATTCACATCGCTGGTTGTCGTAATTTTAATTCCGAATATTTTCCAAAAATCCATACCACAAATCACATCCTGTGCAATTGAAGGTATTAACAAAAACTCGATAATCTTTTTTTTATTATTATAACCTATTTCTAATGATATTAACCCCGAAACGTGTTGTTCCTGCCCATCGGCAGTTTTAACATTACCAAATGATCGTCTATGCTCCTTTGATTTAAGAATTTCGTTACTCAATTCTCCACCAATTACATTGACATTTGCTCCACTATCCAATAATGCAAAATAATTTTTGTTTTGTACGGTAAGCAAAATATAGGGTCTGTTATCATTTGCCTTGCTAACTAACGATGAAATTATAATTTGTTTAAAATATTTTTTTTATGGTAATATTCACGTATACGTCTTGATGACCTGTTGGGCCCTTGAATACAATTAACTTCAGAAAAAATTCTGGACCTGGCTCGATTGTATTCTTCCAAACGAATGTGATAGGGTCGTTTTAGTGGATGTAGTATTGGTAGATCAGGTTTAATTGTAAATCTTGGTAATTTTTCATCAGAAGTTAAAATTTGTCTATCCATCTGTTTACTCGCAACAGGTAAATCCGTACAATCCATAGAAGTAGTAGTTAAAATGTAATTATTTTGATTGTTATTAAGCCGATTCAGTTTATTTCGTTGTGTTTCGGATGTCCGCTTTTGTTCGTGCGAACATCCTTCATCCCATTTCCCTGTTTTTGATAACAATTGGAACATTTTGGCTTATATACACCTTTCTCACCACAACCATAACAGAATATGGTTCGCGGTTCCAAACAGTCGAGGAAACTGTGGCCTACATTGTCGCAATTCCAACATTTTCCACTTTTCGCAATTAAACATATGTCCGTTTCCTTAACCAATTTTTGACCAAATTCAGATAAAGTATCATCAATGTTGATCTCAGATACTTGTGCCCTTGAATTCAACCCCTTACGAATATTTAAATTAGAAGACGATATGTCATTCATAAATTTTTCGTACTTTCGCATTGAACGCCTTAATTCCGATACATGCGTGATATCTAAATGTAAAATCTCATGCCCTAATTCGGGTCTTAAATTCCTTTGTATGGTTTCGCACAACTCCAAATCTGAAAAAGGCTTACGCAACCTATCGCAAAGCACCAACATGGCATCATAAAACTCATCAAAGGTTTCATTCTGTCTTTGCTTCCTTCGCAAAATATCGTCCTTAATGTCAAAATCCGTAGTATAGTCCTTGTATTGTTTCCTCAAGGCGTCACATAAGTCAATCCAGTTCATATAATCGCAGCTCCGGTGATACCGCCAAAACCATTTCAAAGCCTTACCCTCAAAAAGAATGTGGGCATGTTCACACAACAAAACAAAATCACCTCTCAAGTTTGTTTTTGTAAGAGTATCAACTCTATAAATAAACTCGTTTACTGATGTTTCCGATATGTCACCTGTAAATCGAATTCTCCAATTGCGAATTAAATTTAGAACCCTTTCAGAATTACGATCAGTATCGTCACCACCGTTTTGAGCTCCACCATTAATTCGTTCACTACGTCGGTTTCTAGAATATATATTTGGATCAATTCCCTCAACTTGTTCATAACGATCTGCAACAACCGGTTCATTTCTAATGGGCCGTTCGTCTTGTAAAACTGGTAACGAATTAGCAACAGTTAAATTTCGAAATCCATCTGCAATCATGCTGATCATTTCGCTACGCATTTCTCTTAAAGAGTCGTCTACAATCATTCGTACACGATTGTCATCATTTAGTTCTTCCCTACGAGCTTGCAAACGAGTTCTAGGTCTATTGAATTCAGTAGGTGGTACATTCAAGCCACCACAAGCACCTTCATCCAAAGAAATCCTTGAATTAAGTACTTCCTGTTCCACCTGAGCGGGAATGTTACCTGTACTACGTACTAACGGCATTTAATAATAATTAAATCTACTTATAATATTCCTTAAATAATAACAAAAAAATAATATTCCTTTAACGAAGAAAAAAAAAAACTGGGCCAAAGAGGAAAATCAAAACAAAGTGACTATTATAACTAACAAAATGTAAAAAAAATTAAAATTCAATAAGTTAAAATTCTAAATCTGTATGTATGGTATTTGAGCTATACCATACGCCAAACCCACGTGCAAAACGATAATAAAAAGGATAAACTGCTACTCGGTGAAGTATATTTTCTCTCAGCATTGGTACAAGTGTAAAAACATAAAAAAAAATAATAATAAAAATTAAAATCACAACCGCAAAAGCAAAAAAAAAAAAAAAAAAATAGAAAAAAAAAAAAACACAAAATAGTGGAAACTATCGACATAAGCCAATAAGAATATAGTCCATAACAATAAAGTGCCACACGAAAATCAATCAACCATTGACGGAAAATAACCGAACTAGATCCAGCTACCTTAAATCCAATCAATCGGTAAAGTTTGGATAAAAAAAAATTTTAAAACAAAACAAAAGAAAAAAAAACACGACATAAAAACCAAAGACAGCAAAGGAAATTAGAGAAGATCGAACGTGTAATACTCCGATATAAACCAGAAAAATAAAACTCACAGTCCGAACCCAAGCCCTAAAACTGATATGCCACTTAATGTCAACCAGGAATTATTCACCAAAATCTAATAAACAATTTAGTCCGTAGTGACACATAGTATGGCAAACATTCAGAGGAAGAAAGAAAAATATAACAAACGCAACATAAATCCATATGAAAATCACTAAATACACACAAGATTCAGAGTCCTCAGCATCTAGATGTAACAGCACAATAATTTTTCTAACTTTAACAAAACTGAGGCCCCACGTTGGGCGCCAAAAATCTCTGTAACGATTTTTAAATTATTTTATTCTGGGAACGTAGCTACCTAGTATTTCTCGGCCGTGCTCGTCGTTGGGGGGTGTTCGGTGTTCCCAAGAAATCAAAGGTTTAAGATACTGAAATCGTTATGAGGGATTTTATTTACTTTAGGTAGCAAAATAGAAATAGTGATTCAAATAGGAAAATAAAAGACGCGGTTGGTAATCGAGAATAACTTGAGATAAAATTCGCTATACTCGTTTCATGCCCACCCACCATGCTGACATGAGTGGTATGTAGTTTGTCAGCCCGATTAAAATTAATTAAAGATATACCTATACCATACCCTCTACTTCACCTTTCACATTTTAAATTATTTAATGCTGCATATTTTAAACGTTACATTAACATTATTTATTTAAAATTATTGTAAATTAATAAAATGTGAAATTTAATCCCGTGATATGTTCATAAATAATTTAGGTCTTTATCACCATGATTATTTAAGTTTTTATATTAAACAAAATTAAATGTTATAAGCGTAAGAAAAAAAAATATAGTGTATTAAAAACAATTAAATTTTGACTGTTTATGGAGGATAAACGTTAAAGAACATAAAACACAAAAAAAAAATAAAGGTATGAAATTAAAGCACACAACTCACATATTTTGAATATTGTCCCACGATGTCAGCAGGCGCCTGAAGACTGTAGATCGAAGTATGTAAATTTGAACTTTAAATTCAATAAAATTAAATATGATGTTCTATTCGTTGCAAATTAGTAATATTTGAATTTGATTTTATCGAATATTTAAGCTAAGATAGTGTTGAATTTAATGAAAAGAAATGTATAAAAATTGTGTAATGTAGGTTTACTATTTTAATTGGTGTTAGTTATATATAAGAATTGAGTAAAAATCCCAAAATCCCGGTAAATCAAATTTCAATCCCCACAGAGTAGCGGATTATTGCTTCAATAAAATTATATTGTGCGTCTGAACAGTTAATAAAAATGTATGTGCTCATCCACGTGTATGTCAAACAACATGCATTAGCATCCGTTTGCACATATGGTCACCCCGTTTAAATGGTATGCCCTATGCACAATCTTCTTTTCCTCTTCAATCGGAATTTGTGACACCAAAATAAAATTTGTTACAGGTGATAATAGAATTTGAAGTTGTAAGACGTTAAGGTGGATTTCCGTATTCCCTGGAGACAAAAACTTTCGGTGTAACACAGCAAATGTTGAAAATATATTACAATTCTCCCCTTGTGAGCGACACAAGCTGACACAACTGACTAGTTTAGCAGAATCAATGTCTAGAACCAACACAGAAAACAACATTAGCTATGGATAGTCCATATGGTAATTATTAACCATGATAAAAAAAATCTTACCAACAGTTGCCCATACAAAATGTCAGTCCCAAAAATCAGAATATTCACAGATCAATTATATATCTTATCCTTCCTTATTTTCTTAAAACTTATTCGCACACACAAAAATTCACACGATTCAATAAAAATTTTCAATTAAATCAATTTTTGTTTTAAAACAAATTCAGAGCAACCTACATGAAAATAAAAATTTTAAGCAAAACCAATTTAAAAAAAAAAACCAAAGTATTAAAATTCAAGGTGCAAAAAAAAAGAAAAAGTTCATATTTATTTGTCGCCATCATACTTTCGATATAAAATTGCAATACACAGCTGCTAGAAACAACGTTAATAAACATATAAGACTTGCTAAAATCGAATATTATTCCACACGATTCAGTACTGCAGTTGATTCTCGACAAACCTGGAATACTATTCGCGAAATAGGTATTGGCAAGCAGTTGAACAACATAGACATAAATGTAGATGCAAACATGCTTAATAAAACATTCACTAAAGCTCCTGTGATCCAAACAAATCCGTTGTTTTATAATTTTTCCTCATCCGCCACAAATGTAGATAATGATGTAAACGGTAATTATTTTCAATTTTCATGTATATCACAATGTGACGTTATGTCTACGTGTTCACTAATAAAATCAAACGCGGTGGGAACTGACAACTTACATCCTAAATTGATGAGAATACTTATGCCTCTAATTCTCCCATACGTCACTCACCTTTTAAACAATATTATTACGTCGTCTACGTTTCCTTCAAATTGGAAACATGCGAAAATTATTCCTTTACCCAAAGAAAATGGTGAATACAGACCAATAGCCAGCCATCTTATGCTTTCTTTCGAAAATATTGAAAAAAATTTTGTATAAGCAAATGATTTCATATATATATATCAACAACATGCTTTCTGTTAAACAATCTGGTTTCCGCGAAAGTCATAGCTGCGTTACGGCTCTTGTTGAAGTAGGTGAACACATAAGGCAGGGTTTGGAGAATGGGAACATAAATTTTTTGGTACTTCTTGACCACTCCAAGGCATTTGACACGGTAGACCATGCCACATTAAATAACAAATTAAAACACTTTTTTAGATTTTCAGCTACATCAGTTAAACTTATTTCATCATAACTTTCAAATCGAACACAATCGGTTCTTGCAAACAGTATTTGGTCAGACAAATTGACACTTAAAAGGGGAGTGCCTCAGGGCTCTATCTTAGGTCCGCTTTTATTTTCAATATATGCAAATGACTTGCCAAAAATTCTTTCAAAGTGTAATATCCACTTTTATGCAGATGACATACAATTTACTTTAAGTATCGCAGCTGAAAACATTGCCACAGGTATCTCACAGTTAAATCATGAATTAAATCAAATTTATATCTGGGCTAATGCAAATGGGCTCTGTTTGAACCCTAAAAAATCTAAATGTATTGTAATCTGTAAAAAAGCTATAGATCCTTGTATTTCTGTGGATATCGTTTTAAATGGTGAGAAAATTGAAATCGTTAAGAGAGCAAAAAATTTAGGAGTAGTTTTTAATAACCATTTAACTTGGACAGATCATGTAAACTCACTGGTTGGTCAATCGTATTTTAAGTTACGAGCGCTCTGGTCTACACAATACTTTACACCATGATACAATAATATAAAGGTACAACCACATTTGACGTATAAAATTAATTTTGACTTTTACCAAAATTGTTTGATTGCTGTTTTTTTGTAAAGAGAGAGGAAAACGTTGCCACACGAAATTACGGGGAACTTTTTTTTAGGAATGTTTTTGGAAATGTGTAATTTTAAGTTTAGAAATTATAGTTTAATACACAATACAAATACAAATGTTATATTAATTGGATACGTGGATAACGAAATATGTATGTGTATAATATGATGTAGAATGGATGAGCGTGTTTCATGCATATAATACACATTTACATACACTTCGTGTGCAAATTTATTGCAGCTTACAGTAAGAATTAATGCTTTTTTGATGGGCTACATCTGAATAATCTGAACAAAAAAAGACATGCAAAAGAAATAGTTAATGCATGGGTTCTATTGCTAATGAATTGGATTAATTTAGGTGCAGAAAGCATGATTTTAATACAGGCGTGTCATTGACGAGCATGGGCTAACATTTAGCAAAACTGCTCATCATTCCAATGAGTGCTTAGAACCCATGATACGTTTATTCGTTTATATATACATACATATGTATGTTTAAAACAGAGCATAATGAAGTGCCCGCGGGTGGCCTCTTGGTTATAATTTTAGGCTCTAAGCAGGCTTACTCTGATGATTGTATTTGAGGCAAACAGCTTTGAAAGCAGTTAAGTGTGCTGTTGTTTCCTTGCAAATTAATAGGAAGCATTGTTCTCGCCGAGATCTGATTGGCAATTGTGCTCCCGTCGGTGTGAAAGTTCAATAGCTCTTTTAAAAAAGTTTGCACATTGTGCATATGACTTGGACGCACCTGATGTAAAGCAATAAGCCAGAGTAGTACAAAGAGAAAGTCCCACCCTTGATTCAGAGGCTTTTCCGTTGGTAATTTCCCTTCAATTGTTTATGCTGATGTAAATATTTTTTATAATTATAATTTAAATACATATTCTTCAATATTTTTCAATAAATAAAAAAGAACGTCAAAAAATTAATCAAAAACTCGGATTTCATAAATTAATAAGGTAGCATTAATTTTGAGAGTAAAAAATTGTCGGCACAAATGTCAGAAGGTTAATATGGCGACGAAAAGAGAGAACGGTTGTACCTTTATATTATTGTATCATGCTTTACACCTATCAAAATTAGAATCTTGCTTGCCAGGACATATTTGGTTCCTTCCTTATTGTATGGGTGTGAATTATTTGCAAACTGCGACTCTGTTAGTTGAAGAAAATTCAATGTTTTATTTAACAATATTATACGGTACGTGTATGGATTGAGAAGATCTGATCATGTTTCCTCTGTTTCTAAGAACCTTTATGGTGTAAGCTTCGATAGCCTGTTAAAAATCCGCACTCTGGTTTTTCTGCATAAAATAATACCTACTCAAACTCCCAAATACATTTTTGAAAATATATGTTTTTGTCAATCCCCACGAAACCGAAACATTATAATACCTCGACATCAATACCTAGTTTCCGAATGGCAGTTTTCCGCTAGACTTTGGAATAATCTTCCACTATGTCAGCAAATGAACAGCAACGCTAATAGTTTCAAAAGATTTGTAGTTAACTCTTTCAAATAAAAATGTGTAGGTAATTCTTTTGTATTATATTATGTGCAATCTTCTAATATACATACATACATATACATTTGTTTTTTTAATTATATTTTTTATATATTTTTATTAATTAACTTCTAATTCGAATGTAATAATTACAAATGTTTTTAATTTTTTATTTATTTTTTAACCAAATCCGTTTCTGTACTGTAAATATAAGATTAACTCTTGTTGTACAGGAAATAAAGCAATAAGTAAATAAATAAATAAATAAATAAAAATAAATAAATAAAATAACATGTGAGACTGTAACGAGTTCGCAATGCACCGAGTGCATTTAAAATGAATGTTCGACTTGATTTCTTCACCAAATTTACTTCTTACAATTTTTTTACAAATTTATATTTTTTTCTTATTGCTATATTTTTCTATCTGAATGTATAATATTTTAAGTTTTTGAAATAAAATTCATTTTCATTTTGTTTAAATTTGAGCAATTATCTATATTTATGATTTGATTAGGCTAAAGTTCGTATCGCTTTGTAAGCCAAATTACATGTAATAATTATTAATGAACAAATAACGTTGATATGATGAAGTGCGTGACTGCACAGAAAAATATCGGTATTTCCCCCAGCTAATAAAGTCTGGTTTAATTTTTCTTCTCTTCTTTGGAAACTCACATTAATTAATAAAAATATTTCATTCAATAAGAATTGAAATTACTGAACTTAAGCCTGATTAAGAAATTATTTCTGATTAAAACTCACTACAGTTCAATTAAATCTAAAAAAATGTCTAACGTTAAAGTTAATTGTAAATATTCTGACAAACACTTAGTAGAACGGAACAACTCGCTGTTTTCGAAGTCCACTACATATTCATCATCAGCGTTCTTTGTGCTGTTGGAAAGGGTAAAAAATATTGCCCTGGTTTTAAAAAGCTTTAAAAATCAAATTTATTTAAATTTTTTACACTTGCTTCTATTAAAAAATCTCACTAAAATCTTGATATTGCTATATTTCGATTATACAATTGTTAATTATTTTTAACATTAATATTCTTCCACCCATATTTATTGTAAATATTTTTCATACGTATTTAATTTATTTGAGAAGCTTTAAAAATTTACTTACCTCTTGTTTGGCTTGCCATTGCTTTATGGCTGATTTATATTTTTCAAATTCATTACACCAGTGTGAGTAAATTTTCTGATAATCGTTTTTCTTCGATGGTGGCGTACATCTGTAATTAAAAATCAGTACATGGAGTAAGAAAATAAAATAGTCTGTGTATAAATTCCCACACACACACACACACACATACATGTATTTGTATATGTAAGCAGGTAAATACATGAATAAATATTTATGTTATTTACACGTACGAGTTTGTACCCGCCCGTGAATATGAAATGTATGAAGCCAAAGGTGGTATAAAAAATAAAGCTAATAACCATAAATAATCAATATAAAATTAAAAAAAGAAATACTTTTAGTAAAAATTCATGGAAAAATTATTATGTTGCAAATACAGATTTTTGATATATTTTCATATTGTTCAATTTATATACTATTGGTATGAACAGATTGTGGTGAACATGCTTAAGTGTGTTTTACAAATCAGGAATAAATAAGTTCAAGATTTTGCTGCCAACTTCCTACAGTTAAAAAACTTAAGGAACTAGAACTAGGCACCACTGCAGAGTTATTAAAAAAATGCTGGGCCAAAAGCTGGAGTCAACTTATATTATTTGATATGAAAGGAAGTTAAAAAGATTTTCATTTAAGCTTTATTAAATAATTGGAAAATTCGCCCAACGCCATTACTTGGCTTCAGATTTACTGTTAAGTGATAAATGAGGACTATAAATTTAAAGTTTCCTGTCTTATAAACATCTCGACTGAAAAAATCTCCTATCGTATTGAATAACTTCTTTTCATTTACTTCGAGAAATTTACAAACAAGTCTTTATGCCTTGTGAGGCATGAAAAGATTTAAAATCAGACGAATCTTCGTGTAAATATATTTTATTTTACTTTAAAGTATATCAGGAAAGAAAAAGAAGTAAAATTTTTTTAACTAAGCTATGTAAAGAAGATAAAATATTTCAGCTTCTCTTTGGCTCCGTTAAAGGACTTTAGTTTTCTTTCAAAGCAAGTATCAAGTTATTTTAGGTAACGGAAGAAGGAAAGACTTAATTAATAGAAAGCTTTATGAACACATAAAATGAAAGGAATTTGTTTGAAATTTTCTTATTTATTTGTTGTGTAATAACACCATCGTGCTAATATTTTCCCCATCACTGTAAATTCTCTTACATTCTACCTTTTTCTCTAGTCTTACCTTGTGCATGTGATAAAAAGCGTTCATTAAACGAAAAAGTAAATTAACAACAAAATACATTTGTATATACATGCACCATACATTTGAAAATACAAAAACAGAAAGAACGTAAATGAAAATAAAAACGGAAATTAAATAAACGGAAGGAAAGGCGTTCATAATTGCTGTCAACATAAAAAGGAAATCGATATAAAATATGAACACACAAACGCGTGCATAAGCCGGAGCATGTAAAGAAAATTAAAACTGAAAATCTACAGAACCAACAAACAAATTGCAAATAAAAATTATTAAATGTTTTCTTTATTAAATAACAAAATTCGTTACAAACCAAAAAAAAAAAAAACAGTAAAATAAAATAAATTCAGCAACAGAAACGTGCTTCAGCATAACGAATAAATAATCTTCATAAAAAATATTATTAATGAAATCATTAATTGTTTATTAAAAGTAGGTAACAAACCAGCAAGAAAATTTGAAGCGGATTTACTTGTAACAAGTTTTCTTATTTGTTCTACTGAGAGAAAAAGGGACACACTCACCTGTGGGCATCCACATTTACGCTGTAACTGCACAGCAGTGTGCCATCAAGATAACTGTCGTAACGTCCACCATCTCCTTCATTAATTGATATAATAACAAGACCACCCTCTGACGTTTCAATGTACTTTGAAGGCGTATAGCCAATTTCATAGCTGAAAAAATAATGAGAAAATATTTTGTCATCAATTAAGTCTTGAATTTAACAAGGTTAGCCTGTATGCATTCATAACTTTACAAATATTTTATATATTATATATAAATTTAATTTAAGACTTCTCTCAAATATAGGAAGAAAAAGATTTGAATGTTGTACATAACCACAAGGACATATTTCGTTGTTGTATGAAATTGTTTGAACTTTTTTATTAAACTACTAATATATATGTATATTAAACACGGAAGTGTAGAAAACTTATATTTTTCAGTTGGTATTTCACTCAGATATTTTTTTTAACTTCTTCCAGGACGTTTTAACATATAAAATTAATAAATCGAATGTTGCGAATAGTTCTCTCAGTAGGACGACTATAGTGACCACAATATGAGCGAAGCGCGCGGTAGGTTGAAAGACTAGTCTACCAATTTTGATAAAACGGGTTTTTCATTTTCATGTCGCATAGAATTATTTAAAACAACAATTTTTACGTTCTCGGCTATGGAAAATAGTGCACAATAAAAAAACGCTTAAAAAAGAAATAACTTTTAAAAGGACTTTTTGTCCTTTGTTTTTAAAATGAATGCCATTATGAAATAAATACACTATTTTTAGAATGTATTTCTTAATTTGGTAGCTATTCCGATTCTATAAATAAATAAAGAAATAAGTACCGATTTGGTGGCTTAGCACCAAAGAAAATAATCCAATGGGGTTAAATCACACGATCTTGGTGGCCAATTAATTGGACCGTTAAGTGAAATTAATTTTTCATCAAAAGTTTCTTTGTGTAAATCAATTGTAGCGCCTACTGTGTGGCGTGTAACTCCGTCCTGTTGAAACCACATATCAGCAAAACTAATGCCATGCAATTGAGGTACGAAGCAATTTCTAATCATGTTCCAATACCCTTCACCATTGACAGTAACATTCTGACCATCATCCTTTTTGAAGACATATGGGCCAATGACTCCGCCAGACTATAAAGCACACCAAACAGTAATTTTCTGTGTATGTAATGGTGTTTCAAAAAAATATTGTGAATTTTCCTTGCTCCAAATGCGACAATTCTGCTTATTTACGTAGCCATTCAGCTAGAAATTAGCTTCATCGGAAAATCGAAGAAGTGCACGATGAGTATGATGAATATAACAATTATTTTCATTAAAAATTTCAACAATTTGTACGCGTGGCTCTGATGTAAGTCGATTTATAATGAAACTTGAAAGTAAAGTAAACAAAAAGCAACTATCAGCTGTTAAATGGGTGCTCAAATAAAGCAGTGATGCCAACTCAGAGTTGTGACACTCTAAAAAGCACCCTTCACATGCAGTCGATTGTGATTTTTCTGACGTATTGTGGATAGTCTTATTTGGTAATATTAAAAAAAAAAGTTTAAACAAATCGATATTTAATATGAATTACTGTAACATAGTTTTATGTATTTATTAGATACTATGTTTATGGATTTTTAATTTTTCATTATTCTTCAATTCGTTTTTTTTAACACCTACAAAAAACCCTTTTGTATTTTGTTATAGGAAGCAAGTCTCCAACTATTCTTCTTCCTTGATATACAGTAAGAACTTGTAATAAGTTGTCATAATGTTTTATGCTAGGCAACACAACTGAGACGAACGACGAATTTTTTGGTGCGAACTTTCGTTATAAGAAATAAAATACACTTGTGCGTATGAAAATGAACACAACACCGCAGTAGAACGAAATTCGCCGTGCGTGAGATAGATTTATTTCTATTTTGTACGCTGACGAACGACGAAAAGACAATTTTCTCTTTGTCTCTTTGCACACACAAAAACATACTTTATAAATTATAAGAGCTGAATTCGCTTAGTAAATTAGTCGTTATTGTGCTTCACAAGACAAATTTACGCAGCAAATTCTTATCGACGAATTTGTCGACGTGGACGAAATTCGTCGTTCGTCCCAGTTGTGTTCCTAGCATTACTCTCTTTTGATGCTCTCTTCTTGCCAACTTTTTGTGTTATTAAACACTTTCCAATTATAATTGTTACAAACTCGTAATAAGTTTTAGTAAATGAACACACCTATTATTTGTATTTCATTCGGATTGACCAAACAACTGTCGAATTTCTCTTGTATATTTTTTTTGCTCTTAAAATCAAATTATTTTCATGACTCAACAAAAACTTCCAAGCAATTTACAATATCTAATTTATCAAAAACTATTTGTGTATTACAAAGTTTCTATATAGCAAATCGAAATTGCAAATATGAATAATAAATTGCTTTTTAAATACTTGACAGCCAAGGGTGACATTTTGAGTAACTGTAACAAATTAATTTCTAATCTAAATAAAACACAATATAAAAATTAAATTACAAAGCAATTGAAGGAAGTTCATACAATATCACCCTGGATGAAATAAGAACACAATGTTTATAAACTTTATAATATAAAGCCACACGCACACACGTAACAGAGAACAGCAATGAGTAGTGAAAAAGTGAGTAGAGTTGAATCATGAGTTATAATTGTTTGTACTTATGCGCACTCATACTTATTGCAATGTTGGAATTGAAAAACAACCCTATTTACTACTATTGTACACTACATGCAAATTGTTTAATGACTAAACTTTTAAATAAACATAGATGCATGAGTTGAGTGAATTGAATCAATGTGAGTAGTATAAGTATTTTCCTGAACTTAGAAATCAAACTGAGGTGATTTATGAGTAAGACTATGATGTCGACGTCGCATTCATTTTTATTTCAACCTATACTTATAAATCAATGTCATCGTAAGTATGCGTAAATCAGAGTAGTTGAGTTTAAATGATGTTTACTCACATCTATTTAAAATGTCATGAGTTAGAAAAAATAGAGGAAACCCGATTCATTGCCGATCACTGACATGTAAGAACAGAGCTATACATACAACATTAGTCGTAACAGCTCCCTTTAAATATGCAAATATTTTTTTTTGGCTTTGACACTTGTTTAAGCACAAGTTAAATAAACACACAGATACGCACACAAAAAAAGAGAAGCAAGAATAATGATTACGTTTTAATAACTAAATAATAAATCCTTCACCAGAAGCACATGTGAGTGTATATGTATGTGTATTTATTATTATTTTGTCACTGATATGGAATAAATATCTAAGATTTCATAAACTCAGTCAAGTGTATTAAACAGACATTTGTGTAGTTGCATTTGTACAACTCACCCTCCTTATTGTTGATGATGTAAAGATTTGCTTGAACTGAGTTTTTTTATTCTTTTTCTGTTTTCTTTTTATTTGAGTGTGTTATATATTTTGTTTTGCATTTTTTTAACATCATTCTGTATTATTAAGTTAATAGGTTATGCTAAAATTTTGCAGAAAAGTGTATTGCAGATACAACACGTTAATTTTAGAAAAACTTTTCTTTTGCAAAATTTTCTATAGAATTTTTCAGTATTTTTCATATGCATCTATATATTTTTTTGTGTGGTTGTGTTTTACTGGGTCAAGTATGAATTTTCTATACACTAATTATTTGTTTAGTGTTGTTCTTGCAATTATGAATAGTTTTTAGAATATACCTTAACGCCGCGTAAGTTGAATACATTTCAGAGATCTTTATTAAAAAAAGGTTGAAAAGTTCTTGCAAAAAAAAAAATAGAAAAGCAACTTTAATGTATTAAATAAAAGAAGCAGGTTAATATATTTTTAAATTTAATATTGATCCAATTACAAGAGATGCAAGTTTATATTTAGCAGTTTTATAAATCAATCAGGAGATTGTTGCATAATTATATATTTAATATTGCTTTAACTCAAAATTTACAAAAGAGTTATTAATTAAGTAGCAGAAAAAGCAAAACTTTAAATATTAATTAATTAATTTAATTTAATAATTAATTAAATAACTAGCTATTCATAAACTGCAATGCGATGAATAATTTATCAAAACCTCTCAAAATCCGTCTCTTTTATTTTGCTAGTACACAGAGAAAAAACTGCCTCATAGAATCAAGAAGATTTTCTCTATGAACCGTTTTTAGGCTAAGGGGTATCCCAGCAGAAAGAAGCGAAGATTTTTTCATAGAGATTCCTTATTGTTTTCATGTGGTAAATCTTATTAATTTTATCAAGAAGAAAACCACATAAAATCAAGAAGAAATGTTATTATTCACAACTTTTTTTACTAAATTTTCGTTATTTTTAGCACAAAAAAAACAATCCATAGAGAAAAACTTCTTGATTCTATTATGTTTTCTTATAAATTGTAACTTATAGGGATTTCTTATTGATTTTATTAGGTTGTCTTCTTGATTTTTTGAAAAAGGTTTTCTTCTTCATTTTATTAGGTTGCCTTATTGATTTTTTCTATAAGGGTTTCTTTTTGATTTTAGTAGGTTCCTATATAAGTATGTGTAAAGCATCTTATTAATTTTTTTAATAAGGAAATCTTCTTGATTTTATGAGGTGTCTTGTTATTTCATATCTATAAATAGACATAGAGACAATTTTTTCATGATCTTTTTCATTTTTGTATAAGAATGTTTGTACAATAATTTCAATGATTATTCAGGCTGCTTGTTAGCATATTGGGTAGAGTGCTTGTCTATCAGGTAGAAGTTTGCTGGTTCAATACTTGGTGAGTAAGTTAGTTAAGAATATAACCTAATGTGTATGCATGTATGTATAAAGAAATAACATCTACAACATAATACATACATACATACATATCGTCACCTTAAATGCAAACGGACGTAACTACACATTTATATATTTTACAGGAGAAACAAAAAACGTTACAAAATCAATAATAATAAAGTATTCTTGAACATTTTCTTCTAAATTTACTTGTAGTATGGATATTTATATGTTGTTAACCATTTATTTCCTTTTTATATTTATTTAAGTTTTTATGTTAGTTACGTTCCTTGCAATAAAACGTAGATGCATTCGTATTTACGTCCGTTTGAATTACTTTAATAAAGTCGTAATTTTTTATCGCAGAAATGTAGATATTTGTGTGAACATGTAGTTTGATAAAATGAACCATAATCAATCAAAAACTCGATATCGAATTTTTGTGTAGTTACGTCCGTTTGCATTTAAGGTGACGATGTGTATATGGTATAGAATTTAAATGAAAATACATAAGTACAGAGAATAAAGACGCAATTGGTTTTTATTTTTTTTATTGAAAAAATCAATAAGATAACCTCATATAAACTACAAGATTTCTTCTTGACTTTTTCAAAAAGGCTTTCTCTATGAAATTAATAAGATTTCCTTATTGAAAAAAAAAACATATAGATTTCTTATTAATTTTGTTTTTTTTACTGTTTTCTCTGTGTACGAACATTTGCAGATAAGTTAAAATTTCCATTATGTCAAAATGTTGGTTATTTTTTTTTTTTTCGTTTAGAGAGTATGCGTTTTACGGTAAAAGCTTTTATTATTATATAAAAATCACCAAATGAATGAACCAAAGAAGAAATAATAAACAAAATTTACTACCCGGATTATGGAGTAAATATGTAATACTGTCCAGTTTGTAGCATTTGTCTAAAGAATCGCGTGCCCGGATTATTGAGCTAGTACTGTAATAAATTGGAACGAGCTAAAATTTGCATAAATTTTTATTTATTTTTTTAAGTCAATAATTCACTCAGAATACATAGTATGAATGGATGCCATGTCTTGTTTCTATAATTCACAAATATTATTTAAAAACACATCTATTTGAAGTATTTGTCCAATAAAGTCGATCTTCTGACCTAAATTTAATAATTATACCATAATTTTAATACCATCCTTAGAGATAAAAGATTATTTTCTATGTTTTTTAAACTAACTTCATATTTATATTTGTATATCAAAATGTGTATCTCCTTATCAATTTATTTACTATTAAATTGTTGTAAATAGATACATAAACTATATTTATTATGATACGTGAAAATGTCATTGACTTACCGTCCCTTTTCTGTGGAATGATGATACCATCTGACAGTTTTTTGTTTTAAAACCTCTGGAACCTTAACAAAACATGACAAATGTAATGTTTGGCCATACGAAGCTGTTATACGTTTCTTTAAGACACTAGTATCACAAATACCGGATGTTTCGTTGGCAACATCCTACAAATAAAATGGTGGTAAAAACGAAAAAAAAATTTTTTTTTTGGTAATATAAATAGTAACACGTAAAATCTATTGGAGTATTTTCAAATACGTATACAGTTTATAGTTGCAGTTTATTTATATACAAACATTTCATACATATGTATCATATGTTAAATGTCGCTTATGTTTTGTGTTATTTACCTGCAGTAAACCCAATTGATATGGCTTACAGGTGCCAGCATCTTTATCCCAACCGCAATAGGGATCGGAAACACAACGGAAACAGGAATCATAGCGTCTTACACACATTGCCAAATCGATTTGTTTAACCACATGATCTGTAGCCAAATACAGGGAGCCGGTCTTTTGACTTATGCCCATCTCACGTATTGGCTCATTGTTGGCCACCTCTAAAATATCCAAGAGATTCGAATGACGACGTCCATAGCGTATAAATTGTACAATCTTATAAATGTTGCCAGTGGCAGTGCCAATGAAATAAACCAAATATTCTTGATTCAGTTTATCAATGCGTATTCTGCAAGTGAATGAAAATAATGTAAATTTAAGTTTAATTGATAAATTCTTATTGTTTTTTTAATATCTTCAATGACTTCAATTAAATAAAAAAATCCTTTAAAAAATACATCAAATTGCCATTTATCTTATTTTTTTTTTGTATCTAAAGAAAAACTGTATTTCCATGCTTCACTTTTTGCATTCTGTTTTTAAAATAAACCCCAAAAATCTTTAAAATTTAAGTCTACTTAAATTCATTTGCAAAAAAATGACAAACATTTCTCTTGTTCCACTTAAAGTTCAGTATCTTTTGTTCTTGTTATTTTTTCGGTTGCTAAAAGGAAGAGCCAAAAACATTTATACTTGTTAAAGCAAAGAATATGCAAAAGAAACAAAAAAACATTCTCAAATTACTGTAATTTTTGGTTATTTAAAAAACATTACCCCAAGAACCATTAACATAAGTCACAACTACAACTACAACTACTAAGGCAGCAGTTAAGCAGCAAAGAAGAAACATCAGCAAGAAAAAAGATAATCTTTTCTTAAATGAACTTGGTCAAGAAGGAGTTTTATTAAAAGCAACCAGAGGGAATGAGTAAAGCAGCACATAAACTAAAAGGGTCAAGTATTTAAATACCAGTCATAACCCAGCAAACAATTTAGCAGCTCAGCTTAATTAATTATATATATGTAATTAATTAACAATAGCAAACAGAAAGAAATTTAGAAAAATTAGTTTTGCTCTAAACTGTTTCTTTTTATTATCATTAAAAATGTTCAATGAATTTTTGAGGGTACCCCGGTAGCCTAGTGGATAGTGTACGAGGGTCTGTTTTATTACAGCGGGTAAAAGTCTTTATTACTATGCTAGTCAAAATAACTTCAAATATAATTTGTAATTGTATATCTTTATCTTAAATGCAAAATGCCCTAACTAAGATTTTCATTATTTTACAGAAGGAGGAAAAAACATGTTAAGAGTCTGAACACAATGTAACGATAATTTATTGCGGTGGGGTTTTTCATACGATTTTGAAGTAAAAAACCGCAGTTAAAATCTATTTTATTTTCTCTAAGGACTTTCTTATCCTCTCAATTTTTGACTCTCTTTCCCTTTCTGATATTAACATAGTTTTTGAATAACTGACGGTGTTCACCACATTATTGTGACAAAAAAATGATTTTAAAGTTCAAAAACTTTTGTCATAAAATATATAAAAGTTTAAAAATATATCAAATATATCTGCCAATGTATAAAATGTTAATAATTTCTTGTTTTTAGTTACTGCAATTACAAAATATTATATATGTATGTATATACATATATACATATGTATATATGTTCCCGTCATTCCTATAAGGAGCATAGGTCCTCCATTACAAAATATTAAACAAATAGTAAATTTTTAAGAAGATTTTATAAAAATGCATCCACAAAAAAATTAATAAAAATTTAAACAAACACTGACAAGTATTGCCGTAGCCGTCTTCCGTTCTATTATGTTTATTGTTTTCTCCCGCAACGAGAAATCGCACCGCACCGCAAACATTGTGTTTAAACTCTAAAATGAAAAATATTGTGCTGTTCAATGTGAACTTTTTCAATGTAATAAAATAAATAAAATCGTTAATTTTGCTTGCGCCGATTTGGGATTTTCCTGCAGCGATTATTTTGACGAAATACTGAACTTATAAAAAAGTGGATTTTAAATTTTTTGTTAGATAGGACGTGTTGTGTTTTAGGTAACGATATGTTAAATAAATTTAATAAATAAATGAATAACCTTCTCTTTATTGAAACAAACATTGAAATTCGTCAGTTATTAAAAAAAAAAATATGTCTAACCCATATATGAAATCATACAATAATTTTTCATCAGTTAAGTAATACGAAAAAAATTTTTGTAGTAAATTTTCATTAAAAGGGATGAACAATTTTAATTTTGATAAAAGTTTTGATAAATTAAAATATGAACATCAATTTAGGGAAAATTGTTTTTAAATTTTCAAGGAAAGAAGAAGAAAAATAAGTTTTTATTTGTTTTTGTTTATGATTCGATTAGGATAAAGTTCTTATCCCTCTGCCAAGGCCAATTTACATATCGTCTCCTTAAATTGAAATGGACGTTACTATACAAACATTTTATATCGAGTTTTTTATTGATTATGCTTTATTTTATCAAAGTACATGTTCACGAAAATATGTAGACCTCTGCGATCAAAAACTACGACTTTATTAAAGAAATTCAAATGGACGTAATTACGATTGCATCTATATTTTATTGCAAATAGCGTTACTAACATATGTAATAACAAAAATTAAAAATTTTAAAAACCCCCGATACATATAGAGAAAATGTTATATGTCCCAAAGCGCTGAACCGATTTTCTTCAAACATAGCTAAGAACCAACTCGATCAAGTCACCTATCGAATAGAAAAAACTAAATCAAAATCGGTCCAGCCGTTTGGTCTGTACGTGGCTACAAGCAAAAGTGAAGTGTTTAATTTATAAAAAGTGTCTCAAATGAAAGCTCATAAAGAGTCGTTCATTAAGGGCGTCCGTCCTTCTTTATATTGAAATAAAACTGAGCGTGCACATTTGCGAGATATCCCCGACATTTTTATGAATTTGAAACGGATCTTGGTGTCACTATTGATTTTGCACATTTCTGCGGCCGCTTCGCTAGTTGGTGCGCATCCGGAACGTACAGTTGACATCATCGCCTCGTGATATAATCAGGAACTCAAATCGCTCGCTCACAATGTACACTGTGGCATGAGCTGTATTTTACGCAGCATCGCTCAGTTGAAACCATATATCAATTTCGGCTATCTCGAGGCTGGAAAAATAACTTTAGAAGCACAAATATAACTTTAACAATATGGACGCTATCGATTGTTAAAGATCTGAATGCCCTATCGGAAGATCCTTTTTTTATTGAATTTAGTGTTGCTCTTGGGAAATCAATCGTTATGGAGATTTTTTTAAGGCCACATTGCACATTGTGTTTGCGAAAGCTTATAAAACATGTTGATTCGCCGATTGTAGTGTATAGAAGATACTGCGGCGGGATATAATATTTGGCAGGCATATACCTCTTTCACAAATTAATTTAAAAAAAACTTGGAAAAGACCGGCACAACATTGGCAAGAAATCTGGTCTTCCAGAAGAGCGGCAAACGTGAAAAGTCTTAATGAGTTATTCGTTTTGATTTTAGTCTTTCACAAAATGACAGCCATTACGGAGTATGTGGACAGAAATTATATTAAATGAGTACCGGAAACACTGGGGTTTATGTTTTGGAAGAAATTAATTTTAAGAGAAAAAAAAACCCGAATTTGTTTGTTAAAATAAGTAATAAAATTTTTCTTGATAAAAGGCTTACTTATTTTTTATAGTGAGCTAGCGTACACTTAAACAAAATCTAGTACTTAGGAGATTTCTGGCAAATTTTAGTAGATTTACAATACAAAGCGAAATATATTCCGTCAATAAATGTTTTCTAGGTTAAGTTAGGTTAGGTTAGCAGGCTGCTGGTAAGGAAGGGTGAAATTTAGAGTCCAGCTCACTTGGGTCCAATACAATGATCCCTTTGTGCTACCTGTTAATTGATGAGAAGGTAGTGAGAGAGGATGATAGGGAAATGATAGTGTTAGAGAAGACAGGTGGTGAAGGAAGAGCTAGAGGAAAGCTTCATTATTTTACAACTCTGCTCTTTGCACATTTTTTGATAATGCACTGTTGCAGCGCCATCTGGTGTCCAATGAGGCATATTACATTTTGAAGCTCTGCTTAGTAGCCATTTTATTGGTTATTTTACTTCACCGATGATTCTGCTACACAACGAAGGAGGGCGCTCTGACGTTACATTAGGATTAGTGTCAGTTGAAGTCGGTATAGTTTTTAGTGACCAGTGCCTAGATCACTAGAACTTTTCCCACAACAACTGATACAAAGGACACTAATTCACATCAGAAAAATTCGTGGTGTTGTTATTTTTAATGACTGTCGGAGACAGGGCTCGAACCCGTCAACGTGCTAATTACTTCGGCCAACACCACCCTCAAATATTGTCTAAATCTACTTAAAATCTAGTAGAAATTAGTGATGCAACTGCGGATTTTTTTTTACAAATTTGTTTTAAAAATTAGGCCTATATACTTAAAAAGGTGTTTGAATTAGCTCAATTTCAGTTGTTTGGTTGCGGCTTATACTGCATTTAAGTTGTCTGGAAATTTAGTAAATTTGATTTGAAATCTTTATCGAAATTTAAATGGTTTATGCTAAGCTATTTTTGACATATTTAAAAATTTTGTATCCAATATAAAACCCTTTGTCTAAGATTTTTAAGAGGGCATTTACATTGTCTCGAAAACTAGTACTTGCGAGGTTTTGAGCTTTATCACAAAATGCACAGCTTAGTGTGGTTAAAACGATTGTGCCACAATTTAACTTTATTTCTTAAAAACCTAAGCTGAAACTCTTGTTACTGTAAATGATGTTTTGTTTAAAAAATATAAAGTCACTTTTTTATGCTAATAAACTAGCAACAATGTTGGCCTCCAAATGACGCCGTCTTATTCCTGATATCCGACCAACAATGCTCGAAAATGTGGCACAAAATTGGACATCCAGGATGCGCTTCATCGAGAACAGCCGCCGTGGCCATAGGCTCAAAATCATGTTTAAATTTTAATGTCATTTATTGATAGTTTAAAGCCAACATTTTTTGGATACAAATTTTATTTTTTGTGTTATTTTTACAATTTAAATATCTATAGGACTTAAACACGTTTATACAAATTCACTTGATATTCATATATATTTGAGGATATTATCTCGCAAACCTAGTTATGAATGTACACCGTATACCATTTCCTTAAGTAAAACTTATATATTTTTACTATTTTTTTTTTGGGAAAAAATTAAATATCAAATATATATTCACCCCTATCGTGAACAGTTTTTCCCTTAAAATATTTTCCCTTTTCCCCAAATTACAATCGTGAATAATTTTTCCACCGAAATCTGTTCCCTTTTCTGATTCCCCTTATCGTGAATAATATTTTTCACATGGATTTGTTCACTTTTCCCTTGGTTTTGTTCACTTTATTTTTGCAGGCGAATTGAATCAATATATCGCGTAATTTCTTTTAATTATAAATTATTATTTTTAGGACAATATCAGTAAATAATTAATAACAATAATTCCGTACAGCACCTTTTTTCATTGAATATGAACAACTTTGGTTCATATAATGTTAATTTTATGGCGATGGCATACATAAGAATTTTTTCCACTGCACCCAAAATATTTAAAAACACTACTTTAAACTTAAAACATTGCATTTGAAACAAAAAAAAAATTTGTATTTTTCACTATCAAATATAAACTTTTCTGATTTTCAATTAATTTTGAAGTCTTACAAGTCTTCTTCCCGTTTTTACATTCACTGCGAATCGATAGCGGGAACAAACGTTCCCATCAAGTTCCCGATAGCAAATTTCCCTTCATGGGGAATGAAAATTTCATGGGAACAAAAATTTCACATTTTATTCACGATACGGGTGATTATCTGCTCACTTGGTTATTTTTGTTTTTCATTTTGCTACAATTGCATTGCCTGTTTTAGTGTTGTTATTTTAATTCCTTATTTCTGTTTGCTCTGCGCACATTTTTGTGTGGCATAAACTTTTGTTTTTGGCAACGTTACAAAAAGAAAAAAAAGCAACCAAGATTCAACTTTCATTGTAAATGCTGTTGATGATGCTGCAGCTGCTTTTTTTTTGCCTTCATTATTTCATACATACTACACAAGTCATTGTATAAACCATTATACCATAAATTTTTCATTTATTTTCTTCATCTACTTCTTTTATATTTTTAAAAAGACTGAACGAACAACAAAAACCAAAAAAATATCTTAAATTCTTAACCACAAAAAAGTCGTTTATAAAATGCAACCTCTTGCAGCTCAGCAGCAGTAACCGACAATAACAAAATTGAATGAACACAAAATGAAAGAGAAATAAATGGCTTTTGTAGAAGCACAAGACAAGATGAAATGTGTAAAATAAATAAATCGTCAAAAACTACTTACTTGTCCACAACCAATTTGGTCAAGATAATATCACGTTTATAAAATACTGGATTGCCAAATTCATGATCGATTGCCTTATCCATTAAAGGATATTTTCGTATGAAATTCAAGACAGGGTCGGGCAACGAAGAGGTGTCATTAACGCAAGTGCCCGGTCTGGGCTCAGGCACTCTATTGCTTAATACAGGCAGCCAAGCAGAGTTGGAGGATGCTTGTTCTTTGAATCTGCCTGAAAAAAAGAGGATTAGAAAATAAAAATTATTAATATGTTAAATATTTGCAGTAAATCTAAAAGAAATAGACTTTCGTTGTTGGAAAGTCTTTATATTATGCAAATAACAATTGCTCTAGTTTGTAAATGCAATTCAGGAAAATAATTAAAAAAAAATAATTTCTAGAAATTTTATTTATTTCTTGGGACAAATACTGTGTCAACACCTCAACATCGTAGTTTATATTTATTTTCAACTTACTTACAATTTAAATGCAATTTATGTATTTTTATTACTTTTGTACTCAATAATACGAGGGCAGTTTTTTTTTGCCCTTCAGCTGGGACATAGCTGCTAAATAACACCTTAAGATGCACTTCCTCGGCCGAACAAGATGCAAAAATTAACACGATATGATCCTGAATATATGTAACAAGCATTGAATCGAACAATTTACTCCCATTTTTTTCTGCGTTGCTTATTTCAAATTGTTACATTAGTTATCGTTATCTAAGATTTAGATGCACTGTCCCCAGTAATTTTAAGGAAAAATGGAAAAAATTATAAAATTATTGAATTTTTTTGCCCACCTATAAAATTAGTGGATGAATATTAAAAGGTAAGGATGAAACGAACAGAAATAGTGAAATAGAAATAAAATATTTGTTGATAAGTTTGGGGAGAATTGAACTTGAAAGAAAAAATCAAAGCCAACTGAACCCTGAGAGAGCAGTTCAGGAATTTCTGTTTAAAAATGTAGCTAATGAATTAGCGGAGGCAGAAAATATTTCACTGGAAGATGTAGAAACCTGAAGTCATTGTCTCTTGTCATTGTTTACTTGTGTGTCTGATATGCTTACATAAAAAATTACCGCCACCCTGCCGGAAATTTGGCTAACTTTAAACTAACTTTAAGCTGACTATTTCGCAACTAGTACTGACTGACACTTGGATTACTTGCAATGTAATCAACTGACTATTTTAACATTGCGATGTCCTGGGCTGTAGTCAATTGTCACACTCTGCACTACTTTCAGCTAGCTTAAAGTTGACTTTTTAAATCACCGGGTAGTCAGTAAATTAAAAATTTTTTTTTGGGGTTCGAGCATGTAACATCACACGTTGTGTACTCAACGCACTACCACTCGGCTAAGCTGGCATGTAATATAACAACAGCAAAATGTTAATATAAAACTGAAATGAGTTTTAAAGTAGCTCTCATCATTGTTGCCATTTTGGCATTTTTGCTGCCAGATCTGGCATTTTCATTATCCGAAAAGCATTCAACTGTGAAAAAATTCTGCCAGATGCTTTTTGGCAGAATTTGCGTAAAATAAAAAATGTTAGTTTGTTAAATTTTTTTTCTGTGTGGAGAATAATTACTTTTATAAATGTATTTTTTTCTTACAATTATGTGTTTCCTACTTAATGTAGATACAATGAATACCTATGTATGTATTATATCCTATGTATTAAATATATGTAATTATATGTGTGCATATGGAGCCCTATTTTCAATTATCAGTAAGCGACAAAAATTAAAGTTTTCGGAACATGGTTTTTATCAAAGAATATAAATAATTTATATTATTTGTTTTTATAGTATTCAAATATGTTTTACGTCATACATAAACTGTCGCTTACGATAAAATTTTGTATTTTAAAAGATATCAAACAATTTGCCATTTTGATAATTCTTAACTATGGGTAGGCTATTATTTTAATATCAATTCAAAAGTTTATTTTTTACAACATCTTGCTTACAATTAAACCGAAAATATACATACATACATACATAATACATACAAACATATATAAAATACATAAACATTCATATATACATATGCCCTGAACGAAATGTCGATGCTTAAAATGTACTGAGTCGCTTTTGGCTTTGTCACCAGTACTACTCTCTAATTATTCCCCATATAATACTTTGTGTTATAAACATTTAGCATGTGCTTGTCACTGAAAATCTACTAGTAATACTAAAACAATTGACTAGGTTGTGACTACGTAGTTCTTATGGGAACATGGAGACATACCACCCACTGGTACATTTCTATACCTTACGTACATACAAATTTACTTATATTCACAAGTTGTTGCAAAATACAGCAGAAAGATACCACATCTGTTTTCTCTCTTTCTTTTATACTGACGAATAGAAGAGAAATTGTAGACAATGTACCTAACTACTACAAGAATTTTAGTGTTGACATATACACTTGGTCCCCGCCTTACTGCAGGGTGGATAATAAAACCTGTTAATAGTAATAATTTTGTTTAAAAATGAAATCCAAAGCTATTTCAATAATTTTTTTCATTTAAATCTGGCATTATACTTTTCTTCTGTAAAACAATTTAGCAGGATTTTTTTACGGATCTAGCATTTGCTCATCATTATTTTCTGGCAACACTGGCTCTCATCAAATTCGATTACGTACTCAACTTAACCCAATACCCGCCATTGTCCCATTTTTAGGACGCCTTTTAAATAGTGTTTATCTCAATAATTGCATCGTATATTTTTAAAACTTTTCTTAAAATAAGAAGAAAATATATCATCCTCTTTGGTAATGTTTAAAGTTTTAATCACTTAGTTGTAAATGGTTGTCAACTTCACGGTGAAGCTGACCACTTCAACCGTTTACTAGCTTATTAGTTTTAGCATATATGAATTACAGCGGGTAATGGGTTAAGAATTAATTTGGGTTTGTTCTGGATGACTTTGCAGCTAGCTTTAAGTCAGTATAAGAAAAGTTAACTATAAGTTGTAGTCAAGCACACATTCTATGATAGGGCATCTCCTAATGGAATGTTAAATTTTTGTTGAGTTGCATAAAAGTCACTATTTGAGGAGCAACCTTATCACCACCCTCGTATATGCATAATTTTGAAATCGTACCATCTATACGATAAACATATATATGCATATACGTAAATATAACATTTTAATTTTTTTCTGTGGCCTTATATCGTACACAATGCCTTCCATTTCCGCTGGCGAATAAAAATATAGGAGAATGAAAAGAAACTGTTTCTCAAAGTAATGTTTTCTTGCGTTTAGTGCATGTTTTATAAAATACGTACATAGTATTTATGTAAGTATATTTATCTGTATGTTTATGTTGCATCTACACAAGAATGTAGCATGTATGTATATTTTTATTTTACTGTATGAATAAAAAGAATGAATTTGTATAAACGTACGTATGTATGTATGTTCTTTCTTTAATATTTATTCCACTTATTTTGCCTTTAATTTTTATACAAAATAATGCATTTATATACATACGATTCTTTATATATATATATATATATATATATATATATATATGTATACTATTGTATTGTATATTTTTTTTTTTATTTCACGGATTCATGCAAATGTGACATGAAGTGCATGCTCAAACATGCATATAAGGCACAAAAAAAGTTATTTTCACGGTAGCAAAATAAAATGAAAAATAAAAAAAGCTTTTGTGCTAAAGAAAAAATGTTTTGGAAATCATACATGAAACTGTTTTCCTGCATTTTTTTTTCGTGTTCTGACGGTTTTACGTTTTGTAGCACCGAAAAGAAAAACATGTGTAAATGTCACGTGTTTTTAACATAAAACGTGTTGTTTTTGTTTGACTTTTAATACACGAATGAAGCACTGCTATTATTTAAAATCCAAATAAATATACATACATATCGTCACCTTAAATGCAAATGGACGAGTTTTTGATTGATTATGATTCATTTTATCAAACTACATGTTCACGCAAATATTTAGACCTCTGCGATCAAAAATTACGACTTAATAAAGAAACTCCAGCAGACGTAATTTATTTTTTATTGCAAGGAACGTAACTAACATAAAAGCTTAAATATATGTATATAATAAAACTTTTTTAAAAAAAATTAAACCGACTTCAAAAATAAGCACTAAAAAGCAACAAATAATATAGATCTAGTTAAATAAAAGATTTTTATATATGTTACCTACAGTGCCGTTTGAAGTTGGTGCCAGCAACATTGGTAACTAAGCAGATACATATGTACATAAAAATTACTTGCAGTTTTTTTACCGGGCATGTTCCTATGTGCTTAGTACCAGTATTACTGGCAGCAACTTCAAACGGCACTGTAGGTAACATATATAAAAATCTTTTATTTAACTAGATCTATATTATTTGTTGCTTTTTAGTGCTTATTTTTGAAGTCGGTTTAATTTTTTTTTAAAAAGTTTTATTTTTACCTTTTTAGTGAATTTTTTAAAACTCTGGTCAATTCAAAAAAAATTTATTTGTAAGTATCTTTCTTTATTTGGAAATATATTCCAGTTTCGTAAAAATCGATGAAGTGAAAGCACGTGAAATTAAGTGTTAAATTTTATGGGGCGTGGCTACGCCCCTTTTTTTTAAACAAGATTGTGTATTTTTAAGAGTTCAAGGTGTGTGCCAAGTTTCGTAAATATTGGTTAAGTACAAGCACATGAAATATTATACTAAAATTTAATTTAAAATTTAATGTTGTAATACATTTTAAAGGGCGTAGCCCCGCCCACTTTTTAAATTTAAAAATTTTGTAATTACAAGAACCAAAGATGTTTGCTAGGTTTCGCAGCAATCAAATGAGTAGAAGATCACAAAATCAAATTTAAAAAATTGTAGGCGTGACCCCGCCCACTTTTTTAACGCAATTTTATGGCTTTATTAAAGCTTAGGGTGTGTGCCAAGTTTCGTCAATATTGGTTAAATACAAGCACATGAAATATTATACTAAAGTTTAATAGGCGTGCCCCGCCCACTTTTTTAACGCAATTTTGTGCCTTGATTAAAGCTTAGGGTGTGTGCCAAGTTTCGTAAAAATCGGTGAAATAGAACCCTGTGAAATATAATATAAAATTTTAGTGGGCGTAACCCCGCCCATTTTTTTAAAAGAAAATTTTGTCTATTTTAGAGTTCAAGGTGTGTGCTAAGTTTTGTAAAAATCGGTTAAGTAGAACCACGTGTAATGTTATAATACATTTGAATGGGCGTAGCCCCGCCCATTTTTTCAACTCAAGAATTTTCTAATTACAAGAACCAAAGATGTTTGCTAGGTTTCGCAGCAATCAAATAAGTAGAAGATCAATAAATCAAATTTAAAAAATTGTGGGCGTGACCCCGCCCACTTTTTTCAAATGGGACCAATGGGAAGCTATACCCTCTCAGACAACAAAAAAATCTTTACAATCGGTCTAAAATGCACCGAGTTATGGACCTACATACCTAAAAAAAAATTGTGACGAATTGTTAACCTCCTTCTTTTTTTGAAGTCGGTTAAAAAGGAAATAAATGGTTAAAACATATAAGTATTCATACTACAAGTAAACTTCGAAGACAATTTTCAAGAATAATTTATTATTCTTGACCTTGGAACGTTTTTTGTTTCTCCTGTAAAAAATATAAAAGTGAAGTTACGTAAGTTTGCATTTAAGGTGACGATATATACATACATACATATGTATGTGTATTTGCATCTGCAATCTCTCTTTGAATTGTGCGCTTCAAAGAACATATATACACGCATACATATGTACATAAATACACATATTTATGTGTTGCGAAACTAAATTTTAATATCAATTTTCTTAAAGATAGTTTTGTGTAGTATTTGATAAGTGAATAATTTTTTTTTTTTAAATAGTTCGCTTGAATATTACAGGCATTACACGATATTTTTAGTTAAAAATTTTCACTTAATATCTTGATGCAACAGCTGGAATGAAACTGCAAACTAACTGAGTGTTAGCTGGCACAATTCCAAATCTTATGAGTTGGGAGCTGATATATAGTCAGCGAAGTTATATATTTAGCCTTTTATTAATTTCGTCAAGACTTTTTGGTGGGATTGGTAATTAGAAAGAAGACCCGTAGTGACAGCTGGTATAAACGATATTGGTAAAGCTACATCTGTTGAATTGACTGCCATTTATTCAGTCTGTTTAGCCAAATCACTTTGGACGGATATCGCGCTCAACAACAGGAGTATAGTTTAAAACTGTTTTATTAAGAAAGATGTTCTGTCTGGGAAACATCGCCGAGCGCAATAGGTCGATGAAAAACTGAAAACTTGTTTTGGCCAGAATTGGATGATGTGGACACTAATGTTATATGCTTTCAACACTAAAACGCTACATGCTAGACAGCTCATGCAATATTGAAAATTGTGTACGAACGATTTGAAGGCCTAGTCTTTTTACGTGGAGGAAATGGGAGGGGAATATTTCCAATAAGTGCCATTGGATGGCTGCGGGAATGTTTGCACGATATTATATTCTATAAATAATGGCATCGAATAAAAAATTTCGATGATACCTCACTTACGGCTTATAATATTTAAATTGGAATTGTTTAATAAATTAACCTAAAGATTACCTACTGCAATGGTGCCAATTTCGCCAAACAGTTGCTTAAAACCCACATTGGATTTTCTTTTATTATACCCTTTACCGAAATGGAAAAGGGTATATATAGGTTTGTCATTCCGTGTGTAATTTCCACAATATTCATATGCGATCCATAAAATGTACATATTCTGGGTCCTTATGAATAGGAAAGACGAATAAGCGATGTCCGTCTGTCCGTCCGTCCGTCCGTTTGTCTAATGTACGTGAAATCGGTTTTCCGAAGCTCCCAGAAAAGCTAGAGACTTCGTTCTTGGACTGGTGTGTCAGATATGGTCCAACTTAGATTGGTATTGAAAATCAGCAAAATCGGGCAGACGGTTTCAGAGCTGGAAAACTGAAACTTGATTTTCCCATATAAAAGTAACTAGATAACACAATTTTTTTAATTTTTTTGTTAAATAAACTTATTTTATATTTCAGTACGAATAAAATTTGTATTAAAAATATAAAAAAATTAAAAAAATCAAAAAGGCGTTTCCAGGGTTGGGAACTTTAAAATTTTTGTTATATAAAAATAGCCTACTAAAACTAATTTTTCTTTTTTATCTATAAATTAAAAATATCTTAAATTCTTAAAAGAAAAAGATTGGTGTAAGAGATCAGAAAAATTTTAAATTATGATTCCAGGGTTGGGAAACGTACACTTTTTGTGATTTACAAAAATAACTAGGTGTAATAATTTTTTTTATATTTTTATTTATAAATATATTTTATGCTTTGGAAAGAAAAGTTGGGTATAGAAAATTTTAAAAATAAAACCACAGCTTCACAGCTGGAAAATTTAACCTTTTTAGGGTTCCGTACTCCAAAGGTGAAAAGAAACCCTATTATTTTCGCTACGCTGTCCGTCTGTCTATCACAGGGTATTTTCTCGGGAACTGTAAGAGCTAAAATTTGGACAGAGTATGTACACCTTTGGCCGCTACAACAACATATATACATGAGAATTGGAAATTAAAAAACGAGCTACAAAAAATGTTAAAATCCCATGTAATATACATACATACAATTGTATGTATCTACACTGGAAATTTGTAAGGTTAGTGTATTTTTATACAGACAACAAAAATTAACACTAAAATTTCAAAAAATTTTAATTAAAAGGTGTTCCATCAGTTAATGCAATTTTGACTATGCAATTTTGACAACTTGCTGTATCTTGGAAACCGTAAGAGCAAAACTCTTGAAATTTTCAAAAATGTTAAAACTAAAAAAATAAAAAAATTATAAAATCGCCAAACCGAAAAAAATCGCCAAAACAAAAAGAAAATCGCCAAAAACAAAACCAAATTAAAAAAAAAATTTCTAAGACTAAAATTAATCGATAAAAATCGGAAAAATCGCCAAAATGAGAAAAATCGCCAAAATGAAAAAAAAAATCACCAAAATTAAAAAAAAATCGCCAAAAATGAGAAAACCCCAAGACAGAAAAAAACGTCAAAATGAAAAAAAACGCCAAAATGAAAAAAAATCCCCAAAAACAGAAAAAAGTCGCCAAAACGGGCAAAAAACGACAAAACTAAAAAAAAAATCGTTTAAATTGAAAAAAACTTAAAAAATGCAAAAACGCCACATTAAAAAATTTTTCAAAACCGAATGTATGGAAACCTTCGTGCGCGATTCAAAGTCGCACTTTACTGAGCTTATTTTGATATTAAAGTAACTAAATCAAACTAGTATTTTCCTTATTTCTTTTTCTCTTTGTTCACTTAACACATTTTATATATTTTTTAAGGAACAAGATTGATATAAGGAACCAAAAAAATCTAAAATGATGATTCCAGGGTTGGGAAAAGTACACTTTTTTATATATAAAACTAATTAAATAAAGCTAGTTATTTCTTTGATAATTAAATATATTCTATATTTAAGAAAGAAATAAATTAGAACTCATATTAAAACCAGAAAAATTTAAATTATGGTTCCAGGATTGGAAATTGAAAAAAAATTGGGTAAAAAAATAACCAAAAATAATTATTTTTTCAGTTAAACATATTTCATATTTTAGGAAGATCTTTACTCAAGCAAATTCTTTAGTCGATAAAAACCAAGAGGTCACTTACTAAAAATTGCAATATAACAAAAAATTATAAATTTATCACGAAACAAATATGTATGTATGTACCTATGTATGTATCTGTATACTATATATACATACGTTGGTAAAGGGTATATAAGATTCGGCACAGCCGAACATAGCACTCTTACTTGTTTTTTATAATAAACTCGTTCATGAGACAGCGATTAGTGAACATGCTTAGCAACTGTGTTGATATTTTTTCAAATACAGTGCGTAAAATAATGAAATTAAGAAAAAATATTTTTGAAACAAAATGCTTTTGGTAACGCCCAATATATTTTATGTTATCAATCATATAAAAGGCATTACAAAATGTTATTTAAAAGCATTATTATTCTTTTCATAACGAAATGAATATGTATAATGATAAGGAAAAAATTACGTGATAGTTAGAGGAAGGAAAGTAGTGAAAGCAAATTAGATTTTAATTAAAAAAAAATTCACACGTAGATTGTTTACTGATGAAGTTTCCATTAAAGACTTTTCAATTTGTTTACTTGATCAAATCCTGTACGGAATTTTGTATTTCTAAATTTACATTTTTCCTCTTCAGACCATAGGTGCAGTTAGTATATGTAATTTGTATTATACCTACTTTTAAAAATTAGTGTCATTTTGAGTGAATTCATGTTACTTGTTTTGCATTCCAGATGCTATTTTACATTAGTAAATTTCAATAGATGGTACATTTTGTTAGTTGCAGCTTTTATATTTGCATTTTAATTCGACGGTTTAAGGAGTTTTCTAGTAAAACATGAGTTAGTATAAAAAAAAAAAAGAAATTTCTCTCAACAATTAGATTGATATGTTTTTTAGTTTTCTAAAGGAAAGTGATTGCATGGCTTTTGAATAGATAAAATTTTATTTTGTTGAAGATTTCTTTTTATCAAATACTTAATTTTTTCTAGGAATGTATGTGTACCTAAGGATTTAAAAATCCTGCACATACATATATTTTTAACGATATAGATTTGTATTTCTCTGGAGATAAAGACAAAAATAAGGACAAGTAGTCATTTTGAAGCCATTAGAGCTCTTCAGACACCTGAAAAATAAATCGTTGAATAAGAAGTGAGACAATGAAGTATATACTAGCGAGAATGCTCGTTTGTTTTGGCACAATAAAGAAATAAATAACTTAAGCACAGCCGCGAATAACGTTGTAAAAGACAATTTTTAAAAAACCAGTTTTTCTCACATATTACCATTAACATAACTCTCTTGCGTTGTTCAAACATCAAATCATCTAAAATTATGCATCTAATCCCGGTCATAATACAATTACAATCAGTCAGTCAGTGGAAAACTTTGTAAGTAACTAATAAAATCATGCAAACAAAATTGTCGAAAATAATTGATAAATGTAGCAGAGATAAAAAAAGAAAAGTTAATGCTAGTTATTATTATTCTCGATACGCTAAAAAATTTAAACGAAAGAAACAATCTTGCCTTAAAATACGTTTTTTGGCTCTCCTGCAAAATTATTATTTTGTCACTTAAAACGTTCTTCGCGACTAACCTTCAACTGTTGACCATATATTACTTATAGTGTGAAGGTTTTCTAGAGTAGTGCTGACATATTAGAAATCCTAATACTTGCTTAGGTACCACAGTAATAGACTTAATATCTTACTATCGAAGCGCAATGCGTACAATTAAATTGCTTTTGAGGGTATTCTCCTATTTTTTGAATCTGATTGTAATTGTGAGGTATTGTATGTACATAAGCTTTTGTGTAAAAGTAAGCATACAACGAAAAGGAAATTTTCTTGCTTCGTCACAGATAATATCAAGCCAAAGCCATGATTTACTTACTGATGGTTGAAGAGTTCATCAAAATTTTTGTACATATTGGTTCAAAATAAGGTTCAATCTCAAGGACATTTGCTAGATCCACATTTGATCTAGCAGAGGAAAGCCATAAGTGGTCAAATCAACGTTCTGCAAAGAGACACCATACAGAGTGCAACTTCTGAGCCAGAAGTATTTTGGACAATGTAGGTCATCTATCTCAATTTATTGATAGCAAGTTTCCATATAAATGTTGAAATACGATGTGTCTTGTACGCTGCCGTACATACATATATGTGAAATGATGTATATGTTAATGCTTTGAAGAATTCCATACTTTAAGAGTTTTTGTTCTTATTAAAAATATGTTAAGACCTGAGTTACACTATTGAGAACCACGGAAAAATAATCGTATAGTCCTTTGCGTAGAATTATATTTGTATAGACACAAATTAATTTATTTCTAATGTACAACACACCAAACCATTTAAAATATCAAAAATTTCGTGACCAACGAATTGTATGAAGATTAATTTTTCTTTCAGTTGACGGAAACAAGTTTCCACTTATAGTTATAACATACATTGGCTGACGGTTTTTTAGCTTGACTTTTAGTTGTAAGAAGTATGTAAAGAAAATAAATGTAAAAATTATAATGTAATATAAGGAAATCATGAAAAAGATACAGAAATATAAGACAGAAATATAAGACTTCTAAGGAAAGCTTTAACATTTTTGCAAAAAACTTCTATAAATAAGTTGGCATAAGTATCGAAATGAAACCAAAATCCAGCTGTGCTTGGAAATATTTTTCACTTCTTGAAAAAGAAAAGGCGAAGTGTTTGAATCACGTTTTTAAATTTATTTTTAATAATGTCTCATTTATTTTTAATTTTATTTATTTATATATATTTTAATAAATTTCATATACAGATCTTTTTTTTTTAAGAATTTATTTTTGTAATTAATCAATACTCAATTTAATTCAAAATTCAATTTAAATAATATAATGTATGTATTAGATGTATATTTGCAAAACAACTTCATGTTGTCATGTCACGTTCGCGTTTGCATTCGCTTCCGCAAAAATTTAAATTTATTATTCACTTTCGAATTTAAAAATCAGTTTTTGGCAACACTCCTCAAAAAAAGCTGAATTTTTTGTTTAAATACTTCATAATTATCCTCCATATTAAACAGCATATTCTGCTGAAACGCACAATATTATAAATCTTTCTTTATTGAACCAATGTAAAATTTTTCTCTTTTTTTTCTTTCCCCTTTATTGCATCATTTTCATTTTGATCAAATTAAATTTCCCACTTTTAAGCTGCTTAAAATTTAATTTCATCTTAAAAGGCATTAGAAAATAAAACTTTGCCGACTTTTTATGTTTGCTGAAGATTTTGTGAACATTAACTTTTAACTTTATCAAAAAGTTTTACGCAATTTTTTTTCTACTTTTCTTTCAATAAAATAATTTCACATTTTCTTATTGCGACAGTAATACGGTTCAACGATTTGGTAAAAAGCAACCAAACGAAAGCAAAGAAGAAATATAAATGTACCAACATATATCTTAATACCAAACACTAACACGTATAAAGCCATTAAACTTGAAGCCATATGTGTATAAAGGTGACTGCATATGTATTTATGTGCAGGTAAATATACATACATACACACATATTTTCTTGTGCTACATATACAACGAAGGAAAAGAACACCTTTAGTCTTTTGCTGAAGAAGAAGTAGAAAAAAAAAATAGAGAAGAAAGCATTTTGGAAAATAAAAACTTCACTTTAAGAATTTATAGCACATACAATAAATCGTAACAAATACTAACGTACAGGTTGTGTTCACTGTTTTATACAAACACACACACATACACACACAAATACACCCACAGTGGGGTTTTATGTTTAATTTGTGTTTTCGTAGTGTTACGAGGTTAGTTTCAGCATTAATATTACCTTTTTGTTTACCTTAAGGTTAGACTACGCAATATTATTGAGTATTTTATTGCTATTATTATTATAGTTTAGCCTCACATTATCCAATAAATTTGCACAATATAGAAGAAATATTTATTTATTAATTAATCCATATTCTAAAAAGTAAATTTGCAGAATATGGTTGCACACAAATGTATTTTAAAAAAGTTTTTGTAAGTGACCATACACGACCTATGCGTTTATATATGAAAAAGCAAAATTTTTGTCAACGAAATGCCATAAATGCACCGCCAGATTATACGGCTATCCATGGCAGAATAGTCAACTAGTGCTGGCGAGACAAAAAACTCTTGAAGGCCAAACAACACCACAAGTCTGACCGCACTTTATAAATAATTGCGATGACGCGAGAGCTGTTTTTTAGCCCAGAGCTGCTTAACGACGATATAAGAAATATATTGAGCTATTTTTTGTGCAATATAGACAGAAAAAAAAAATACCAATGTAAAATCACCACGCAAAACAGTTTGGTTTGAAATCATATTGAATCAAATTGTAAATCATGGTAAAAATATTTAAAATTGTTGTTGCTGCAGCGGTAAGCGCATTGACTATAACGTGATGAGTTCTTAGTTCAAATCTTGGCGGGGGAAACCAATTATATAAAAATTTTTTCTAATAACTGTTCCAATTTACAGACGTTAAATTAAAATAATTAATAAAATACAATGACTACATTAAGTTAAATTCATGTTATAGCAACTTGAAATAACTTTGATTCAACATGTTTCTTTGTGTTATTTCAGTATCGAACTTATGTTGTGCCAATGTGAAATAACTTTGATTCAACATGATTTTTCATTTTCATTTACCATTATGATAATGTTAGATCAACATGAAATAAAGTTATTTCTTTGAAGGTTACTGTAAATCATGTTGAATTAAAATGAAACACATATGAAGCAAAAGCATTACCGAAGAAGGTTAAAGAAACCTTGTTAACGTAGATTTTAAGTTGAAATTTTTCTGTGTATAAATTTTTGTCGCGTGTGACAGCAAGCAGTGAAACTTGTATTTCCGAACAACGTGGCTCGATTTTTCTTGAAATTTTACCTAACGTAGATCTGCTGACGGCCTATGCAATTATATAAAAAAGTAAAATAAGTTTAATTTTCTTTGAAAAAAAACAAGCATATTTGCTTGGTATCGCAAGCTACAAAAAACTTGACATTCCTGTGGAAATGCCCATATGCAAAATAAATAAAAATGCAGAATTAATTTTTGGTGAATCACATATGTGACCTGCTCCACGAAAAGGGATCTCTGCGCCGAAAAAATTTTTGTTTACTTTTTGAGTGATTCTTATAGGAAAAAAGCGCTCTTTCAAATGCCGCAATAACTTCAATAACTTCTTTTCGGCGCAGAGGTCACTTTTCGTGGAGCAGGTCACATATATAAAAACTTCAAACAATTAAACAGTTTAAACATATATAACTATTTAATACAAAGCAATTTAATTTTCAAACTGTTTTAGTCAAAATTGGTTAAAAAATCCCATAACTCTGGTTTAATTTCATACTATCCAATGAAATTAATTTCAATCTCTGACTTAAATATATGATTAAAATAACGAAAAACAAATTTGTCTGTTTACAAGTGCATAAATAAATATGGTTATTTCTTAAACGATAAATCATACGACTGAGCTTGTGAATTGAAGAATAGTTTAGAATTCTAATTTTAAAGTCTGGACTTTCTATGAACATTGTCTTAAAGAAATTCATGACGTACTAAGGTTAGACAAGGCCTTTTATTAATATATGCTACTTTTTGCCCAAACTACCCTCGTATACATAAGTTTTTTTGAGTGTAGGTTTTCTTTCACCGTTTCCTCCTAACAGGTTTTGCATTATGCTCGTATTTTATCAATGCAACATTTTGCTGCTACACTTTAATACCATTTTTATATCCAAGTAATTTAGCATGTAGTTTTATATATATTTTTTTTATTATTTTTTTATTTTATTATTTTTTTGCTTGTCTTACCTTCAAAAGCAGCATTTATGTCGCGTAAATCGTAACTGCATACAGCTGAGCCCACAATGCCGTGTGTGTTTGTTGTAAATGTGGCATAGAATTTTGTATCATCGTGCGGCATCTTGTACACCGATTGTATTTCATTAAAATAGAAAGGAAATTCACTTGATATACTGCAATTGATGCGTGCCTTTAAATATGTTGCCCAATTTTGTCCGGTCATATATTTGCCACCACGATCATTTTTGCACACACGTGCAATACGCGAATAAATCGCCTTGCCACAATTGATATATTCGACAGCATGTTCACGAAAGAAAAAATACACATAGTCACCAATGTCAAAGGAGCCCACAAAGTTCGGTTCTGTTTAAGACAAAATAGAAGAAGTAAGAAAGGAAAAAAGAAAATTTAGTGTTTGTTTAAAGAATTTTTTGCATTATATTTCACTTACTGTCCAACCATTTAGAATCGTATTTAACAGTTCTCTTAAAATTATGTGCCTTATGACCGGATGTCATGTTGTATAAATCTGAACGGAATATAACCGAGTCGGCCTTGGTAAACTCGGCATTTGTGCCAGAATACTGTGTATAGAGAACAAAGCAAATTAAAGAGAAAATGCTTTTGTTAAGAAAATATATAATTGAAGAAATGCAACGAAACATTTAACCCATTTCAAAATCAAACAGATAAGAGTGTTGGTTTATAAGAAAATAATTACACAATTTCAAGGTATTATATGGGGCCTTCCAAGCATAGAAAGTAAATGCCTCAAAAATAATTATCTATTTATAAACTTTAGCTTAAAGATTGCGTAGTGCAAAAAGAGGGTCATCATGCAATCTAATTTAAAAACAATTACACGAAGCATTTTGATCGTGTTTAAGGGCCTTAAATTTCTTGATTTTTCATCAAGTGTTCTTACACTAACAAATTTTCGTTCATACTATGTATTTGTGAGCCTCTATGTCACCACTGTTTTAACCTTGTTAACTTTATGGCAACATGAGTTTCGTGCAGAACGTCCCAGAACCTAATCTGTTGTATTTAACTACAATAATTAATCAGGGCTTCACAAATGGAAAATATACAGATGTTATTTACGCTGACTTGATTACGGCTTTTGACAAAATAAATCGTGGCCTCTTATTGAAGTACGAGTAAATGTATTTAATGGGTTTCTCAAAAAGAAGTCTGAATTGTGTTCGTTTCACTGACGTTCTTTCAAAAAACTTCTCGTTAAATCTAGTGTTCCACTGGGCAATCATCTTGGACTAATTTTTTTTTTACTTAACATAAACGATTTACCGTCCTCAGTATAATTTTCTAACATCCTAATCCTACCGATGACATGGAACTTATTTTTTATTTAGTGTAAGAAAAAGATAGCTCTGTGTAACAAAATATAAATCGTGTGTAACTCTTTTTCTGGTAGGTATTGTCGAGTCTAACAGCAATCTGTATTTGAAATTTTCCAAACGCCCCAAAAATTTAGAGTTAAGGATATAAGTTTTCTCGGTTATTATCGAGTTTGCTCAGGGATCGCACTATACAAGTTGTTATAGATGGAATGGGATCTCATCAAATGAGTTTAAGACAAATTTAGGGGTACCACAAGGTTCCGTTCTTTCACAAACTCTACCTGATCTCTCTAAATTACCTTCTATGTCAATCTAAATCTAAATCTTCTATGTCAATCAAAATTACATTCTATGTTCAATCCTATATGTTCTTTCGCGGATGACAGCAGCATCTGCCATTCTTTCTCATTCAGTAATAGACCAAACCTGACGGAGGTTGAGGCTATGCGACAAATTATGAATGATAACTTGAACAGTGATCTAACAAAATTCGATTTTAATGTCCGTAAGACCCAGTGTTGTATGATTACACATAGATAAATGACCGAAAATGTTGCTACTATGAGGGTTATAAATATTAAGGAATCGGAAGTTATTGATGTTCTTGGCATGCAAAGTCAGTGTGATATTCGATGGAAGGATTTTTGAAACGGTGCCAGCGATACTTCACCCCATCTGATCTTCTTCTTTTTGTACCACTTATA